>CADWAE010000477.1:15032182-17548273 GCA_902982915.1 Phalloptychus januarius
GGGAGGGTAGAAATACATCATTTTGTGTGATCGGAATCTGCAGAACAATTCATTTGAATTTCACATTTTGAATTTAATTAAACAAACAATTTGTTTCATGCTTCCATGTTTGTAGTGCACCTCTACCCATGTCATTTTTAGAACCAGAAAAACCTTATCTGAGAATATTCTAGAGCAATAGAAAGTGAATTTATATATATATTTTTAAAACACATCTTCATGAAGCGTACATGCCTGGTTCTGTACATAGAGATAAATCAGCTGCACAAACCCACAAGTGATAGAAAAAACCCACACAGACATCTATAAATGCTAAGAACATGCAGACTCCTCATCTAATGAGCTGCAACGTTATTGTATAGCGCTTCAGACTCATCAGACCAAGAATAAATTTAGAAGAAATGTAAAACACACAAAGAGAAGTAAAGCCAACAGCATGGACAGTGAAGGAAAAAGCAATCAACCTCTACTTCCAAGTGGAAGGACGAATGCAGAACAAGTTTGTACAAACTCAGTTCAGTTCAAATTGCTTAAATAGTTCATTTTTGACTCTGTGTTAGAGTCCTTTAGAGCAGGGGTGTAAAACTCCAGTCCTGGAGGGTCACTGCCCTGCAATCTTTAGATGTGCCTCTGCTGCACCACACCTGAAAATAATAATTAGGTAATTAGCCGGGCTCTGGAGAACTTATCTCTGCATTAGAGTTTTTCAGTTTTATTGCATGAAGTGCCTTAAATGACACACAGCAGGGGGAGCTGGAGGATTGTGTCCTGAAATGATTTCCTGTAAGGAATACGTTTTCACAGAATCATGTCCAGTTTCACATTTGATTTGATCATTTTAGAAATTTGAAGAATGTAAAAACAAAATGCTAAATTGAACAAGTGATCCCAGATTTGTGTCTAAAAGATAAATATCCAAATTGTGAAAAAAAGGAATAAAAGTTTGTTTTTAAACAACAGGAAACAATGTTGAAGTTGTCATCAAAACAAATCTTCTGCATTGTGTCCTTTATTGATTTGAGGGGAAAAGAGCAACTCAATGTTGTATAAAAAATATTCTAGGAAATTGATGGTTTGTGGGAACCGTTTTAGTTTTTCTTCAGATTATATTCCCCACTTGTGTTAATTTCAGGAATAATCCCACAAAACACTGAAGCTTTCTTGTTATTAAACCAGCTTGGATTTAACAGCTAATAATTGCATGGAAATGCAGATATAATAAAACATCTGCAGCAGAGTGTTAGGGTAGATTATTCACAGCACATTCACAGGAATAGTTAAACTACCAGACAACAAAAAAGCAAAGATGTTAGCAAGTACATGCTCTTTTAACAGTGTGATATTTAGCTGTAGGAAACGGCAACAAGTCAAAGTCTGAATCCTGAGTAACATGACCGAAGGAGATGAATCATTAACTCCTTACTGTTGCTGTCCTTGAGTTTTTGGGTAAATCCAGCTAGAAAATAAGAACTGCACCCACAACGGCACTGAACTGAAAAAGAATTCATTAACTTGTAGCAAATACCTGAGCCTGCAGAATCACTGAGGTTCTGATACCATGTCCAGTAGACAGCGGGCAAAAAAGGGGGGAAAAGACACTTTGGGTTTAGGGTAATTGTGATGAGTGGTAGCAGTGTGCAGCCCACAGTAACTCAGTTCTAACATCCTGCACCAATACTTCTCTCCAGTTTTCTTTTATTCAGACTGCATCTTCCAGTAGCACAGTACTCTGTGAAATCAGTGTGTTTGCGTGGCTGCTGGAAAAAGGCAACATTACAAACTAAGAAAACAGTTTTGTCAGTTTTATATTTGACCCATTTGGTCATTCTTTCAGTTTGTCCTCAGGATTTCTATAAAAAGATTAGACATTCCTGGTATTATCTACTAGATGAAACCAAATGTGGGAGTCTCACTGCATCATCATAGGATTCTCCTTTATCTGTAAAGCAGATAAAGGAGAATCTGTTTCTCTGGTATTTTGGTTCTCAAAATACCAAATTTCCTTGGTATTTTGAGAACTTTGTTGCATAAAACCAAATTGCTTCTGTATTTCAATTGGGTCCATTTAAACAGACGCATGCATGCACAAATCTAAATGTATGGTAACTAAGCTGCTGCTTTAATTTATCTGCAAACCTAACTACTACATAAAGTTTGGTTTGTGATATTTGTATCTGACACACGTGTTTTTCCCTTATGCGATCTCAGTCAGGTTTTTTTTTTTTAAATCTAAGTTTAGTTATAATGCAGCAGACAGGAGTCACATGTGGGGTACCCCAAGGTTCAATCCTAGGACCCCTCTTATTTAATATAATTGAAACAATGAAGAATTTAAAGATGGCACTGGACTAAACGTAATGCTTCAGTTCACTGTGTGTTTTATGACTTTGTATTTTTGTGTTTTTATGATGGAAAGCACTTTGAAATGCCTTGTTGCTGAAATGTGCTGTACAAATAAAATTTGATTTGATTTCATAAGAGTTCAATACAAATAAAAACAAGACCACCATTCCATTTGAAAACTAGTATAATTATTTGCTGCTGGTATACATAATTGAGCTACATGTTTTGTTAGCAAATACAGCTTCAGTGCAAACCCCCTGAACTCTAGTACATTTACAGCTTTGCTAAGTCACATGTATTAGAAACAAAATTAGCTCAACATATTAAGAATATAGTTGCAAAGAACAGTCAATCCTCCTCATAAAAGGCACAAAGGGTGTGCAGAAGTAACTGTATCCCTCTTTGAGAACATTTGCATAAGTGAGTAAATCCATCTGCTTGGTCATCAGTCTGAAACGACGCCAGAGGCGTCGCTTCATCATACGATTACAGCAGAGTGAAACAATGGTAATTAGTGGAAAAACTGCATATAAATACATCTCCTTAAAATATAAAGACTAAATCAAGAATAAAGAGTTATTTAGTACCATTAATCAGAATGAACAGAAACATTTCAAATATACAGTATTTATAATATTTGCCAAAATTATATTCAACAGTTGCCTTATAATACTCCATTCTATATTCTGGGGGGGGGGGAAAGTGCAATAATTGCATTTGGAAGAGCAGGTTTGCACTTACATAAAACATTATAAGAAACACACACCTGAACTGGTTATTGCTGAAGAACGAAGAGATTGCTGTATGTCGTCAGTTAATCTAGCAATACAGTATTAATGCTCTTTTGGAAGAAAATTTAAAAAAAAGGTGGCAAGTGGTTTGCAATAAATAACATTTCCTTTGACATTTTAGACAGCGCTGGTTTCTTATCATAAAGACTAAACTATTTATTTCTACAGGCGAGTCTCCAAAGTGTCGTTGATCTGCTGCCAATACAGAGAAATAATGTTAAGAGTCTAAAGCAAGAAAGAAATCAGAATGTGCGTTTTATCCGTTGTGAGAATAGAATGACCTTTTGTTTCCGGTTTTCAATCGTTTTACAGATAATGATCAAAGCATGTTCAGGAATATATTTTCTTTTGAACCAAACAAGCATTTAATTCTTTTAGACTTTTGCTGTAGTGGCACAATGACTTTTGTGTGCTGGGAATGTCAAATTCTGGAGGAAATTTATGTTTTTATTAAGATGTGCTAACTCAGATCATGTCAACGATACGCCTTGAAAATGTCATCTTCGATGGATCTGCAACTTTACCCAGTTAATTAAACCAGAAACTGATCTGACTCAAAGAATTTGTCCCTTTTCTATCATTTGTTCACTTGTTCAGCTGCCCTCACTGGGTTTCCTCTCAGTGCCTTTACCAGAAGGCATCTAAAAAAAAAACGAGGCAAAGCAGAAGAGGAAATATCTACCACAGATTTTCGTTCTCACAACGTACAAAAACAGTATGTCCAAAGTCAGGCCCTGATCCCACACCATTCGTTGCAAAAGATCTATTAAATCATTACAGCAAACTGCTTCAAGATCTCATTACATTTAAGTAGTTTCCGTTTTAACCACTGGGCTGATTTCTTGTCAGCTGTGATGGATTTTTTTATGCCTTTAATAAATTAAAACAGGCAGGAACATTAGAATCTGTGATCAGAGAATTGCACCACTGCTGCTGCCTTAAAAATGAGTACTGCCTAACTTCACACATCTGTTTTCCTACCAAGAAAAGCACAGTTGCAATTATTCTTTAATGTTTTAGCTTTAAAAACCCACAGAAAATTATATGCAAGGCCTGGAGGAGGAACTTTAAATTCTGTGGTAAAGGTATACCGTGAAGTAAAATCTCAAAATGTCCTTTTTAGTCAGAGTTATGGTATAAAAGGATATGAGAAAGTACATTTATTTTTGCTTGACTAAAAGGGTCAAGAAAAACCAATGCATATTATACAAACGCTTGTTTTTTTCTTCCACAGACTTTGCAGAAAAAGTACTGGACAATAAGAAGGATGCATCTAAAATGATCCTAATTTATTCCTATAAGAGTCAATGATTTAATCCCCACACAAATTGCACCTCAAATTAGGAATAACCTCAGCTTCAAAGCACCATCAATGGTGCAAATTCTAGTAAATGTGGGTCTGTAAATTTAGAAACACTCAAGGGTTATTTTGAACTCGTCAGCAGCACACGTATGGACAGTTTAGTAAAAGGTCATGGAAAGTAATGTGATCCGTTGTTACAAAAATCGATTAGAAAGTGTCGTTAGCGAGAGTCTCTGTAGAGAGCCAGGTCTTCGCTCCATTCAGAAATTTGCTAATCGGAGTCCCTGGAACGCCTCGCCGGCACAGGTTTCCCACAGGGTTGAAGGGAAAAGATGAGTTAAGGACATTGGGTGAAGTTGGGGGGTCGTCTGGAGAACTGGCCTTGAAATACATCCTCCGTTGGTCAGAAGGGGGTCCGCCTGGGCTCGGGACGGGGGTACTGTGTGGACTGGGACCCTTGTACTGCCTCAGCTTGTTCTGCAGCATCTCGATTTCATCAACCAGTTGGGAGACCTTGTGGTAGACGGTGGCTGGACCTCCATGTGGGATGCAGGCTTCAGGAACCCAGCGGAGGAAGAACAACTTCCAGAGAACCACGTGGGAGGGCAGTACGTAGGGGATCAGGACTCCCTGCTGGTCTGCAGGGCGAGAAAACCAGTCCCTGAAGAATCGCTCCGATGGGCTTTCATCTCTCACTGGGGAAAATTCGGCCTTCAGCCCCAGAGAGCCCCGCCGCTGCAGCGTCTCCTCCTCACCCTTTACGCCGTTACGCTGTGATGTGCTCGATATTCGCACCGTAGAACTGAAAGCTTTCTGTTGGAGGAAGAACACGGGAAGAGATTTATGCCAAACAGTAGAAGATCCCAAGACTATTTGAAGTTTCTGAATCAGTCAAAAAAAAAAAAAAAAAAAAAAAACGTTCTAATGTCACACAACAGAGGCCTTTAATTTAACATCCTTTGTTTGGGCTGTCGCAATAAATTGTCCCAGTAATTAGGACAATATTGTTGTTTTGAGACCTTTTCCAAGTATTACTGATAATGGCGTATCCGGTGTTGCAGTTGAACAAATTTGTGTAAGAAACTTAAAACTGGAACTTTAAGGCATTTAAAAAACAATAAATAAAACAACAAAAATCCACTTGTAAACAAAACTAGTGAAGCAAAAAGAAGCCACAGCAGAGAACTCACAGACATCACATGACATGATAAGGAAGGGAATAAATAGCTCTGTGTTGCAGCTGTCCACACACACACACACACACACACCCACGCACCCCCACGCACACAGTTCACTTTCCCAAAACTCCAAAACTCCTGTGTCACATTTCAACAATGCTGACAGCTGACTCTTTATGTTTTGGATACAGAAAAATCTATGAATCTAAGCCTTGGATAAACAGAGCTTTCATCATGCATGAATGAGTGTTTTGTTCACAGTCTCTGCAAAACTTAAATGAGGAAGAAAAGGTTTATTTTTTTAAATAAAAAGATCCCTCATGCACATTCAGATGATTGCAAGTAATTGTGGGCCAGTCCCCAACATGGAAGAAACGACATGGTTCTTTACCTATTGTTTTGCTTACTCTGAATATGAAAAGCCAGTCTCAGTGCATTTACACCAACTCTTAATTGGTGTAAACCCAAAGGTTGCACTTGCAGCAGCCCCCTGCTTACCTTTGTGCGCTGGAAGGTTTTCACCTCTCCATTCTGGACACAGGCAGCTCCTTTCCCAACGTACATGGGGTTATTAAAGAGGGTTTGATCCCTGGTGGAGAACTGCTGCGACCACTTCCACACAGGAGGGAAGAACGCAGTGTGGTTTTCTCCTGAAGGGATGGCTTTGCTCTTCGCAAAGTCCTGCAAAGGAGACAAAAGATTACCATGTGTACTGTACACAATATGAACTAAAATAATTAACCCTTACATGCATAGTGGTCACTGCAGTGGAAGCCATCTAAAAGACACTTTCTTGTGGATTTTTATATTATAAATGCACACAGACCCCTGAAGTGAGCACTAGCATTGCACAATACACTATCGGCCATACACTGCAAGTTCAAGAAAATTATTTATAAATCCAATATGGCTGTCGGACAAAAAAGCAATTCAGAATATCCAGTCCCTCCTTCCACTGTAAACAACTCTTGCAGGTAAAAAAAAAAAAAAAAAAAAAAAAAAAGATTGTGGCATCACGTAACCCATAAAGACCAAAACTACTGATGTACTTTCCAAGTAAAACTTTGTATTTTGAGAAAATTACAGCTGATCACCTGGAAAAAAAAACACTTTTACAATTTATTTTCCAATTTTTTTTTATGCCTTAAGAAAATCAAAAACACTTTTGGGAAAAAGTGTTTTTAACCTTTTCATAAATCATGCATGAAAAGGTTAAATTAAACTAATATTTGACCTTTCTTTAATATGCGGGCTACTTTGACAGACACAAGCTAATCGTTATTGAATTAAATTTATTGTTTCTCATTGTATCATTTAGATAAATAAACATGTCGTAAGGATGATTAAGATTCAAAACACATACAGAAATAATATTTTAGATTAGATGTAATTAAACTTCAAATAAATTCTCATTTCTATTATATTTTCACATTTAAAATATTTATTAAAACAGTATTACTGTTGCATGTCTACGCTTGTAAATGCATCCATGATTCAGTGAATGTTACATTTCTCACCTGTAAGAGCTGAGTGCACTGTTTAGAAGAATTGAAGAGGAAAGTACTGAAGAGCGGGATCCACATGCTGTCACTCAGGACTGTCAGGTAGGCCTCTGTGAACTCAAATGCTGCCGGGTACTGATTGGTCAGCTGCCACACGCAGTCCAGGAACAAGGTGAACAATGGAGACTATGACCAAGAGAAGGGAAACAAACCGGTGAGAAGAACCAAGAACATCTGAACATGTTCATAACTGCAGCTTATTAAATTAAAAGGCGTACCTCCTTATTGTCATTCTTCTTCAGGTGGTTGCATCTGTCCAGGAAGCGATGGCCGGCCATCACCCACTCCTTCTGCACCAAACTCTGGAATCCGTTCAGGCTGCGATAGTGAGGGTCCAGCATGAGCTGCACCAAGGAGGACACCACACAGTTCAGGTCTCTGTCTTCTTCCTCTGCACAAGAATAAAACAAAACAATAATTAAAACACATTCAAAGCTTCGTTACTCGCAGAAAATACACAAAATTATGGCTCCATTACAGATGAATGAAAATTACCAAGAAGGACGACAGAGATATTTTTCCCATCCAAGTTGTAGACTGTCTCAGCTGAGACTTTTAAAAACATCCTGGCCCGGAGAAAAACAGAAACATAAATACAAATACCAAAAATGCACAACATTTCTACATAAATGGTCTAGAAATGTGAGCTTTAGGCTTTTATACAAACTTCATATTCTTTTCTCTTTGACTTTTAACAACCAAGAAAGCTCAAATGCAGAGTAATAAAGGTAGAATGAATTGTTTCTTACCATTAGCTGTTTCTCTGTGAATAATTTTGTGCAGATAAAGATACCAGTTTGAAGTGATGTTGGCTTGTATGCATACCTGATGTACTCCAGCCATCGTGAATTCTCCATGGATGAAAGCCATCTCTCCTCCGATTCCTCAAAAGGATCTGCACAAAGAAAACAAATCTCCAAACTCTGCACAACCTTCCACTGAAAAGAAATTTATTTCTGATTTATTACCATCGTCAATGGGTTATATGGGACTAATCAAACTACTTATGTCGTCAGTAGAGGGTTTACCTAAAGTGCAAATTTGTCTGGCTTTAACAAAGGCACTCTGGATCTCCTGGATGTTGGGAAGACTCCTGTCCAGATCTGAAAAGGTTACTTCTCTACGCTGCGGATGGCTTTTAGTGATCGCCCCGCAGATCCTAGAAATAACAAGACAGACGCTAAGTTAAATCATCAGGATTCGGTTCCAACACTAAATTGCACTACAATTTAGCATCTAGAGTGGTTTATCATCTCAGGTGAACACCACCATAGCAAGCGCCATTTTCCAGTTAATAACCATCAAGTCAAATGTCTTAAAAGTTTGCAAATAAGCTTCTGGTGGAGGTTAGACAAGAAATAAAAGGTGTACTCTGTTATCTATAAAAATGTCTTCAAAAACATCTCATAAACTCTAACATTGACCTTAGCCAAGTAAAAGAAGCGGACGAATTTGAATTACTTAAGTTCAGTTTTCCTCTGAGCCAGCGGTTCTGTTTGGCCCGCCATGCGGACAAGAGCACTGCCATTCCTGTGATTCCAGCACCACAGCTGCAAACAGAAATACACATAAGAAAACAAAACACATCCTAAACGACATGAAATTTCGTATTAGGAACTAATTTGAACTAAATGAACAGAATTATAGCTTCACTAATAATTTCAGCGCATAATCAGTGAAGGTATCAGATTTTACTTACAGGGACACGGCCATCATTAAACGATAACGATAGTTGCTTTAGTTCCTGATCTGTCAAAGAAACTGGGACCACAATGTACTCTGGAAGACTGAAGGAGGCAAGAGAAAACAAAAGTAAAACGTCTTCAAATTTCACAAATAAAACAACAGGAACCTTTTACACTCTTTATCCTCTACACAACTTTCTAGCATTTTAAATGGCGAGTTAGAAACGATTCAAAAATATTTGCTGAAAGCCTAGTATTTTCAACATTACTTATTTCCTGAGATAAGGGAAATAAGCTCAGATGTTTAACTTGGACTCTATGTAAAATAAAATAAGCAATTAGTTCAATGTGGCTCTTTCTAAACAGCCTAGAAATGCAAGTTAAATTGATTAGTGAAAAGAACCTTAAAGAAAAAGGAAAAAAATATACAGTTGCCAATCTTGAATAATCTGAGAGGGTTAGATATTTTTTACATAAAAAAACAAAACATGATCTGAAAACCTTTCAGAGATGGCATATTTCTCATTGATGACGCAAACCCGCCACTCCGAAGCCCCGGTCCTCTTAATCTCTCGATCCCAGTCAGAGGAGCGGTCAAACATCGGTGTCTGTACTCCTCCATTTGGGTTGGAGCCGTTGACTAGGTCCCCTGGAAATAAAAAAAAATATTTAAAAACTTGCATTTTGTTCTGTCAAAATAATGCAAACCTGTATGAGATAATATTTATTTTTAGTTGCCTTTAGACTGATGATATCTTAGTCCTTGGTACTCAAAGCCAAACAGCAGGTGAAGATCAGCTGGATGTGAATAATGGGCAATGGCGAGGCAAACCTATATTCAGAAAAGATAAGAATACCTTCAGCGACTTGAAGCACCGAACACTATAGAACGATTTAATTACCGTTTTTAAAGACAGCTCAGATTAAAAAGCCAGGCTCATTCTGACTACAATGAACTCAAACGGTTTATTCATAGGAACAGAAGCATAAATAAAACCTAAAAAAGCACAAATCTGAGTATAAGACTTCGCAGAGAATTGTTAGACTGTAGCAGAGCCATAGAAAGAGGTTCTACTGGAGTCTTAACAAAGCCGTCTATTCAGTAGTAAAGCTGTGAATAACAGAAAAAGACTCTGTGTGTGTGTGTGTGTGTGTGTGTGTGTCAATAGAGAAAAGGCAGCTCCCTGCTCTGTAATTTCCTATGGGAAGAAAAAAAAGGAGCTATTATAGAACAGCCAGTTCCATATGTCAAAGGGTTAAAAAAAAGAACCGGGCCTCGTCTCAGGTCCATACTGTAATTACATAGACGGGGTGTCCATCAATAAACCTAAACAGTAAAAGAGAACCAACGTATTCTGTGCTAGTGCCCAACGCTACAGGAAACATTCTGCAGTTCTATAGTGTCGTAAAGCTACTGCTAACAACTGCATGTTTGGCAAAAAGTGACGTTTAAATAGCAAGTTGTGCCTCTCTGTTCAAAGCAGTAACTCCACAATTTGTCAGCTGTTGCGAAGGTACATGCTGCTCCAATACCTGAGGTAAAATGACTCCCAGAAGCTATGTAAATAAATGTAAGGAAATGTACTGTATAATCCACTGGTTTTGTGAGGAAGATCCAAAGGAAGAAGCTGGAGGCATTATGCATTAAATTCATCCATCCATCCATTTTCTGTACTACCTTGTCCCTTAGTGGGGTCGGGAGGTGCTGGTGCCTATCTCCAGCTAACGTTCCGGGCGAGAGGTGAGGTCACCCTGGACAAGTCGCCAGTCTGTTGCAGAGCAACACAGAGACAGGGAGGACAAAAAACCATGCACACACTCACTCACACCTTGGGAGAATTTGGAGAGGCCAATTAACCTGACAGTCATGTTTTTGGACTGTGGGAGGAAGCCGGAGTACCCGGAGAGAACCCACGCATGCACAGGGAGAACATGCAAATTCCATGCAGAAAGACCCGGACTGGGAATCGAACCCAGAACCTTCTTGCTGCAAGGCAACAGCTCTACCAGCTGCACCACTGTGCAGCCCCTGTGCATTAAATTCAAATGACCATATTTTTCTGCAACTGAAACTTTCACTGCAGCTCCATAGAAAAAACTTTTGTTTTTTTTTACGTTTGTGTTCATTTGAAATTTTGTTTCTTGAATAAACTCTTCCTCCTCTTTAAAAAATGATTTAGCAGATTTTTTAGGATGGGAACTGCTGCATTCATTGCGTCACAGCAGCCTGAATTCACCCCCAAAACTGAGAGCTGGTGTGGAGAAAAACAAACATCTGTTTGGCGCTTCACTGTGTTGGAGATGAGGTTGAATCACGCTGCCAGTTCCTCCAACTATCAGGATCACATTCCACTTCCTTCACCCTGAATGAGCATTGTTCTCAATGTCTCTTTGTTGTTTAGGTAATGAACACACATCCTGCAAAATCAGTCACTTCCACTCAAACGGAATGTGACACAGCTGTAAGAACAGATTTAGGTGACGATGTTGTAGTACACAGTGACACTGATGGTTACACCGATAGAGACTGACTGTGCATATGCAGAGGGTCCAGGAAAGGAGAATCTTTGTCAGCAGAATGAAATAAAGACGACAAGAGGAACAAAAACTCAACTGAGATAAAGATAATTATCATACACTGCAGGCAAAGAATTCACCTCATTCTTTTCACTAGTTTATTTTAGTTAATCTTAAACAAAAGTCAAAAGCAAAACTTGAGTATTTAACAAAAGATATTATTAGCACACACTAAACATTTTTCTACACTTCCTGGAAATTAACTCATCCCAACTTGCCCTATTTTCAGTCATTTTTAATTATCTCTACCTGCTACTGTCTACATAATGAAAGAAAGCCAGAGGTCTTAGCAAGCCAAACAATTTGAAAAAGCTCAGGTGATTGAACAGCTTTTTAAGTTTCAGATTCACAACCTCCACATTAAATTTAGTAATGCACCCATTGGTGTATTAAAAGGCAACACCATAAATCACAATTTGCATAAAACGTCAATGAACAAAAAAAAAAAAAAAAAAAAAAACTAAAGTTGAGCTATCGGGAAAATACTTTTAGACTTCTACCAATCTTAATTTTAGTACAACAACCAGATGCCTAAATGTTCAAAGCTCATCTGTTCATGTATTTATACACATCTAGTCACTAGGGTTGCACAATAAAGAAGAAGTTTATCCTATCATTAAAGGAATAGGCTATACTAAAGTTGCAATAAATCTGCAATTTATTGTGTAACTTTTTTAGAGGAAATCAAGAGGTTTTGGTCAAGTCATTAAGAAACTACAAGTGATTTCCTTTCCAAAACAGCAAATGTATCCAGATGCAACTTTTTAAATAAAACCATGCTATTGAAAACAAACCATTTTGTCCAGAAACTGGACAAACTACTCACAGCCTGAAATCTATGTTTGAAATGAAGCCAAAGTAAGAAGACAGTAGAACTGTTATTAATTTGTTTCATGTATATTATATCATCATAAATCATGTTTTAATGAAGTTACTCAGCTTTACCAGTGAAATGTGCACAAATGTAGCCACATTTTTTAGTAATAATATTGACCAAAAGCAGGAAAACTTTAATCTGATTTCATGTGAGACTGTAGGGAAAATAAAAGAAAAGTATTTTTGAAGAGTAAGAAAATATACGGTTTTAATAATGTTTTGTAGAGAATTTTTGTCATCAAATGTGTCAATTTTATTCTCTTTAAATGCAACAGGAAAGTGTTGCTTAAATGTATGGTTTTATTATGTGGTCCTGTGGTTTTGGTATTCAGGTTGCACCTCCTGTTAAAGATTAAACCACCTTTAAAAACAAAATAAAAAAGTGACATTGTTCTCCTTCAGCATACACACACACACAACACTCTTTTCTGGACAAAGACCTTTATCCTGAAAGTTTTTATTCTAGAGAAGAGAATAAGGAGCCAAAACCTTCTGGTGATGCATTTCTATTGCTTAAAAATGCTAGGACAAATATTACCTGCATTAGCTTCATGTTCAGATTGTGAAAAAGATTTTTAGTATTTTAATAAAACTTCCTCTCCACTAACCAGTTTAGATGATTCAAATACGTCACCTAGTTGTAGAAGCAACCTCGTCACAGAGACTGAAGTAAAACTGAATTTCACTCACTTTCTTGGCACTCTCAGGCCCGGCCTCGTCAAAGCAGAATCGTATTACACGCAGGTCTTTGCAGTACAGAATAAGCTCCATTGGGTTGAACTTCAGCTTTTGGTTGGAGCCCAACACTTTCTTCTTCCCCCTTGTATCATTAACTGAGAGAGACATAAGACGGAACGAAGCATTAGTAAGAGGATGAACACAAGTATGACTTGCAGAATGTTTTAAGACATAAACAGAAAGTTTTCATGTATAAAGAAGGGTCACTAGTTAAAAATGCTTGAATTTATTTATGTTTTAAATCTGACGTTACGGACTCATGTCAAACGGTTGAAAAACAAGCTGAGTAAATGAAAATCTCTGCCTCACTGTAACTCAACAAGCCGTTTTCTGGTCGTTTGCCTTTGCAGCGTCAGCAGAACACATCAATGCCGTACATACAGAAACGTAAGCCAGGCTGCAGTGCAACCGAACACTGCATTCGCCCTGACGTCGCATGTTATCACATTGCTGAAGAGGAAAAACAACAGCCGACACCAGTAAGCCAAGATGCCCACGCATTAATGAAAAACAAGATGGACGCCCTTGCTTTAATTCTGGACTGTCCAGTCGAGAAGGGTGTTTTTAAAAAGTGATTTTAGATAATAAACAAGGAAGCAGAGCACGCATCTGTATATTCTGTCGTACCTGTTACTACTTGATCAAGGCAGGTGAGGGAGATATCTTGCTGTCCAAGTAGGAGGTGGGACAACTGGGATTTCTGCAGTGAAAACAACAAGATTAAAATATGCACACACTTAATACTGCTTGCTGTGATGTTGAGTTATGCTCAGGCTCCATTTTGTCTCAGGCCAAAAATCTGTCGCATACATGGAAATGACATCAGTTCTCACTTCTTGTGCTATCACTAAAAGGGAAGTATTTCTTCCTCTTTTTTAAATGAGCTTCAAGTACAAATAAGGTTGGGCTTACAAGAGCTAAAAATATACATAAGACACATAAAAACTAAGTCAACATTTGACTGTATGAGTAAGGTAAAAATGCTGCATGATGAAAAACAAGATATTTCTTAGAAACAAAACTTAATGGCCACGAAAAAAAAAAAAAAGGAAATCTGAACAAATACCTGCTTAGGCGGGGGTTCTTGAGGAATAAAAGAAACCTTAAAGTTGGTGCATATCAACCTCCCCCAGAGGTCACTCTGGCTGCTGTCGGTGCCGACGATGCATTTCCTCACAAAATTCACCTCATTCACGATGATTTCTCCTGAGAAAAGAACGACGAAAGACAAAAAACACCAAAGTTTAAATACAGTTTGAAGCTACGATTTAATACAGCAAATGATGGAGAATAAACAAAAACAAGTACATGACAAAGACGAAGAAAGAAGAAAATCTATTCAGACAAAAAGTAGTCCATACCTCATATATAAAATAAATAATCAAGTAAAAGGAGGAATAAACAATTATTCCAATGTTTTAAAAAAGCTAGATGTCCAACATCGCTGCGTGTCGCAGTTCTCAGAGCTCTTGTTATCAAGTTATTTGATAAATCCAAGAGGCACATAAATTTATTCATGAAATTCCTCAGCAAAGCATGAAAAGTTTGTATGTTACTCATGACAAATGTTTGACCTGCAGATGTCCAATGTGGAAATCTGAGGAGGATTATAAAAGTCATCTAAAGATTTTAGATAAAATGTATCCAGAATAGACAATTTGCTTTTATCAAACTTACTGGACTTTAGATATCTAGTAATCACACAGTTATGTGAAAATTAAAAACAGTTGCATCTTTATAAGTTGATTTTATTACGTTTCTTTAACTTCTTTGCAAAAATATGGCACACAAAACAATGTTGTGATATGAATTTATTCAAAAAAATCTACATATAACAATAGACTAAAGCAAGACTTCAGCCAATTGGCTTGTTATAGCCAACAATCTTTGTGATGCTGCCACCTCTATTCTATTTGCTGTCAAATCAAACCCAACACAGGTAAAACATCTGCTTCTTAGTTTAAGCACAGACTTCACTCTAACAGAGCAAATAAAAGTAGTTCACCCTGGATTATCTGATTTCAGTTTCTGAAAACTACCGTGTAAACTTTCAACAGGTTTTCACAAACTTCTGTATAAAAAGCTCAACACAAACAAGCTCAACTAGTCCAGCAGATTCTCACTCCTCTAGAACGTGACATCGCCTCTCATCTAAGAAGACAGAAAGAAGAATGCAGGAAGACATCTTCAGTAATTTTACTACGCATTTTCTTCATACGAGTAAACATGCAAGAAAAAAAAAAGTTTATTCATAAATATATCTTCTATGCATCTTGAGTATTGTGGTAAAAAAAAAAGTTCATACATACCAAAAACTGAAGTCAAAAGTCAAATAACACATGCAGCATCAAAAGTATGTCCACATATGAGTTTTCCACCCTGCCCTGCTGAATCAGTCTTTTAACCATTATGGCCCATCTGACTATAAACCGCATGCGCGTTTTCACATTTATTACAACATTACAATCGTAAAGAGCAACTCGATCCATGTCCATCACATGACCACTAAACATCTCGGGCTCGGGGAACTGGGGCAGCAGGGTGGAGTCACTTCCACCACTTCAAAGGAGCCAAACAAAACCTTGCAGTTAAGAAAAATGAAGAAGCTGTGAATAAAACCTATTGGTTTGCTTGCAAACCAGGGTGACACGACAACAAAAGAACCCGTTTTGTGCAAATACCTTCAGAGTATCAACCGAATAAAAACTAATGTTATATGCAAAAGATGACTAACGAATATATAAAAAAATGTAAAGTACAAAATTACATCCGGTTAAAATCCCATCAGTTTGGCAAATTAAGCTGATTTTAATTGGATAAATGCCAAAATATTGAAAGCAAATATTTAATGCTTTCTTTAAAGTCTACACTAAGATGCACTATTTGCTTATAAGCTATATTTTGGGACGGAGATAATGATGTAATGGCTTTGTAACCTGTTTTCCAGTTTGCATTGGGAAAGAGTCAGAATACACACCAGACAGGTTATGAGGTCATTACAGGTCAACTGAGAGAGAACAGGACCAACAATAACACACAGAAAGAAACCAACGTCAAAAATTAAGTAAATAAATCACTAAATAAAGTTTGAGTCTTAAGACAGTGAATCTGATTTAACTGTAATTCACAAGCAGCAGATATTTTATGTAAAAGAAGATTCTTCATCTGGTGAAAACATTTGTTATGTTTCAGACAAGAAATTATTAGACTCAACCCTTAAACATCGGGGCATTTCTGCAAAAACTTTCAAAGTACAACGCTATACTCCTGTTTAATAGTGTGACTCACTTTACTGCAGCTAAAAGCCATCTAATCCTTTTAAGCCACTTTGAGTAAAAAGCTTTTGTGTGAACTGGAATAACTACTTTTGAGTTGTGCACATGGTAGCCACACCTCATGCCTTTAAAAACGTCCCAGCAGCAAATTGTACTGCTAATTAGGCCCTGCAGATTAAAGCTGCCAGTAAAAAACTGAGTCAAAAATAATTCATCGGTTTAGAATTTCACATTTTATCAATTTTTGTCACAAATATTGCTTTTCAGAGGGTTGCTAAGAGAAAAGAAAAATAATTTGTGCTGCTGATACAGGTTTAAGGAAGTACATTTGAGAAAGAGGATATTTATCACATAACATTGGAATATACCAGATATACCAGAATATACCAGTACCAGATCAAAGAAGTGAAGACAGAAATGGGTGTGTTAAAACTGAAATAGCTAAAGATTTTAAAAAATCATCACTGGTGGGATTTTTCATAGATGGAATCCACTGGCAAGGAAAATGTTTTGCAAAGTTTTTACAAGGTTTCTTGTTTTCACTTTGAAATGCATTTCAAACAAAAGTTACTTGTTGCCCAAACCAAGCAGAAATGGCTTTTGAGACGAGCCATATCTGATTAGATCACCACGAATGAATATCCTCATTATTCATTATAAGTTATAACTTTTTACCACTAAATCAAAAACAAGCATGCATCACACTGGCTGGTGAGCCTAAGCAAAGAGAAGCTATAGGCAGCACAGATAAGTACTGTCCTTAACCCAGACACTGATTTACTTAATTTTCCTGATGAAAATCTAAACTGATTGGTTATAAATATGGTTCAGTTCTTCAAAACATAGAAAAAATAAACAAACCTGGTAGGAACTTGGGCTCAAGCTTAACAGGTGGTTCAATGTTGTTCTTCACATCATTCTGTGGAAAATACAGAGAACAACAACAACATCCGGGTTAGAAACATGTTACTTCTTTACCATGTCACAGAGCATCACAACTAATATCAACATGTGTTAAACATAAAAATAAAATATTTCTTGGTCCTGAAAGTTGAAATAATTACATGTACTTTTGTACAATACTTAAAGTGAGACTCCTAACACACAACTACTATGGATTTATTACATTCAGCTAAAGACGCTTTGTTTCCCCTCGCATTGTTCATGCAGCAGCGTTTTAAATATCCAAAATTAATAAAAAGAAAAAAAAGAGTTGAGATTTTTTTTATATATTTGTTTAAAATCCAGAAGGGGAATTAAAATGTGCTCTTTAAGAAAGTTACTAGCTTTATAAGATGTGCTACATGACAGCATGAAAGATGATCAAGAAAGTGAAACACGTGTCTTGCCCTTCCCCAGACAAACACTTTTCGCTTGGTCTGCTCCTCAGAGTCTGTAAAAAAACCCTTTGGCCAGGCAGTCTGAAGAAAAACACTGCACCAGTTTACAAAACAAGACAAATTACAGCCCTCATTCACTCAAGGGTTTCTGGAATACACGCAATATAAAATAGTGAACTTTCTTAAAACTGCAAAGGTGAAAGAATGAAAATAAAATAGCCTTATTTAGCAACCGAAGGCCTACAACTGTCACCTGACATCAGGGATGAAAGTGAATGTGAAAATATTTTAAAAAATGATCAATTTCTAGTAAAATATTCTATGCTTAACTAAAATCACACAAAAAGTAATAATAATAATAATAAAAAAGAAGTAACTCTTAAATAATATTTTAAAAAAGGGATGCACCGCCTGGACTTTTCTTGATTGATACTCATTTCTGGTTTCCTTTGAGCCTTTATCTGATATTCTTTCCTACAAACTAAAAACATAAAACAAAGAAGAATGTGCTGGTGGTGTTTTGATAAAGGTAAATGTTTTGAAATCATCATTTAAAAAAAATACAGGAATGCCCACATTTCTCTCTCAAAGCATAAAGTTTTATTAAACAAAAATATGGTCTGTGCATTTATAATTGTTTTGATTGATTTCATTTAATGAATGGGAATGAAATTCTAGATTTTTAGCAAAAATCTGGATGGTGTGGTTTATTTTAATGAAATAAAATAAATGAATGGGAACATGGTATAAACTTTTTGTTGGAAAAGTAAACATATTAGCAACTATGACTTCAACTTTGCTGAATGTTGACTTTTCACTTCTATGGAAAGTTTTCAAGCCAACGAACCAAGAAGTTTCCATTTGAAATGCACAAGTCAAAACACAAAAACGGGAAGCTACTTGAGGAAAAGTATGAAGTTACTTTCCACCACTTCAACCTCCTGCAAGCAGCAGGAGAGTGATTTTAGATTTACTAAACTGACAATATTATTATGCATGCATGCAAAATGTACCTTTTCGCAATCTCTGATTAAAAAAAATACAAACCTGCGCAGGAGGAAGATAACACTTGAAGGTTGGTTTCATGGGCTTGCCAGAAAACATTGTTTATTTCCGCAGTGTTACTGGTCATCAAACAGAAAACGAACAAGTGCTTTGGTCCTGCCAGCAATGGAAACAAATAAACCCAGGAAAAGTTTCACTCAGCCGGTCGCTGACTTAATCCAAGCCGTCCGTGTGTGAAATATTCATCGAGCCTTTCTGGGTGAACGACGACACTCCTCCATGTCGATAAGCGGACAGTTTCTGGCTGGCTGGAAAAAGTTGACAGAAGTTACCGTTCAGACGGCGGCGTTAGCTCGTTTAGCTAGCTAGCGCAAACTACTAAATGAAGTTTGTCAGTATCGCCTCCGCGCAGATATATAACCGCTAGAATAGATTAATGCGTTACTTAATGGCCTACATTTTCTTTACACCTGTTACTGCATAAGTTCCCCGCCAGTTACTTCCTTAAAGTCCAACTATTCAGCCAACGCAGTATCTGACGCTGCGAAGGACTTGACGGCCATGTTTATAAAGAGCCGAGGTCCCGCCCTGCTTCCGGGCTCCACCGAGACCGTCCGACATCGACTTTCTGTCAGCTCAGCACTGGACGGCGCTCACTCTCTGCCCCTATAAAGAGCTAACTTTATGTCAAAGAGCGCACGGTACGGTAAATGCTAACCTGCGTGGCATTATTAAGAGAAACGAGCGAATATTTTAGTAGTTATGTAGTACACCACCCATGGACTACAAATCCCATCGGGCTCTGGGGGATTACCTTGGAAGCTTTTGATCTTTTTTTCCTGTCTGTCTTCCCATGATCTGAGTTCTGTTTGGCATTTTCATTCTGCTTTTGTCGTGATGTTCTGTGTGCCACAATAAAAAATAAATAAATAAAAGACTAAGAAAAAAAGGTAATCCTATTTAAAACTGTTGTTTTTTCTTCCCTGACATATTAAATTTTTAGACTCTTACATGCACCTGATAAATTCTGATTTCTTAAGCTCTGCACAAGTTTAGTCATCTCCCTTTCCTCACTGCAGGATTATGATGACACATTAAGCTTGGCAGTGAAGTAGTAGCTGCTTGCAAAAGGTTGGATTCACTTTTGCTTTCAGAACTGACTTAATTCATTGGGAAAATAGAATCAGCAAGGTTTTGGAAACTTTAGCTGGGATTTCTCTCTAATTCCACTGCATCCAAAAGGTGCTGAATGGAATTGAGAGCCATTGCAGTGAAGTTATTCAAACCACAAGCAACTGTGTAGCACGCGTTATCCTGTTAGAAGTAGCCATCAGAATGTAGTGATACACTGCTCATAAATGCATCATGCTGTGGCATTTAAATGATGCTCAACTGGTACTATAATACAGTTATATATAACTATAAAAATATAAGATATTCCCTCCACCATTATACCACTTCTGTGTAAATTGCACCTGAAATCAAATATTGCTATGATTTAGGACTGGAAATATTTTTTCCAATCAATTATTTTGCAACTTTAAAGAGCCTGTGTGAATAATAGTCTGCATTTTTATTATTTCCAGCTGTTGTGCATTCAGAGATGGTATTCTGACATGCTTGAGTACCAGTACTTGTTTATCATACTAACATCAACGAAGCATTTTGAGCAAAACAAGTGCTATTTATTGGACAGCTTATTAGGTTGAAAGAAACCAGGCTTAACTGAACTACTGTCACATTTCAAGTAAGGCAGATTTCAGCAACTTAAAGGCAATAAAACGCCCACCAGTGAGTAAAATGGTAGGCCTTGAACTTGTTACTGTAGACATTATAGAGAGTGTTTTATGGTAAATTGATTCACGGTTATGGATACAGAAGTGGTTGTTATCCTGATAGATCTGGTTTTTGTTCATTCATTCATTTACAAGAAAAACTTCATGGAATTTGATAAATCCTTTCAGTTCTCAATTTTCTTCTTCGTTTCAAATCGATGTAATACACACATTTGTCCACGAGATGGCAGCAAAAGGCATTGCAAAAGTTTTTGCCGCATTTAGTTGCTGAGAGATGACTGACTAAACATGTCGATTTTAATTCATTCAAACTTTTTTACATTATATTCAATTAGAACAAGAATGGTGTTTATTTTACCACAGCACGTTAACAAATGTCCTCTGTGATATTGGTAATCCCAAAGAAACAAGAATCAACTGAAAAAAAACAAGACTAACCCACTAACACTACACATTACTGTATGTGTAGGCAATGCAAACATAAAGTAGCCTATTAGAGAGGTCACACCCATAGACTCACCACGCAACATTCATGTCCAGGCAGGAATTAGTCTGACTGGACACGTGAAGCACTTCTGAAGCAAAACAACTACATTTCAAAGGAAATTTTGAAATGGATTTTAGTCGAATTTTATTTATTTACATTTTATTCAAAAACACAAAAAAGTTTGACCAATATCTGGAGATTAATTGTATATTTTATTCAATATGTCCCAAAAATGTGCCATCTTGAAATTGTTATAGATAAATTAATAAATATAACCTCATGAAAGTATCATTAGTATTATTTTTTTATTGTGTGTCAGGCGAGGAATTAAAGAAACACAACAAAATCAACTGAGGCAAGATAATATATCTAATATTCATTGCAGCTGATATAATCAGCAGTGAAATGCTGTTGTTGTTTGGTTTGTTTATCCAGATACAGGTCAATTTTGCGCTGCTCCCCTGCTTTGCTTGACCTTTTACTGCAATGTAATCAGCAGATAAATCATAATGTTGTATGAGCCACCATAATTGGGATTTTTGAGGCCCTTTTGTTTAATCTATCATTTAATCACCAACCAAACTTGTGACCCAACAAAGACTTCTGTTGATTCCATCATGAAATGTGTGTTTTTGCTTGATAACGAGACTGGTCCCTGCATCTTATTTACAAAATAATCACTCAGAAATTTACCATGTTTTTAAGAAAACATCCCAATAATTTGCAGAAAATGTTACAATGATGATTTCAGAAATGCCAAATGAGGCAGGTCTTGCAAAAATAATTTTCCATCTTTGTGTTGCTTTTATTCTTTGCAATTTTGTGTCAAACTATGAAGATCAGATTAATTCCAGTTTTAAAGGTTTTCAGTGGCATTTGAACAACTGCAACAGTTTGTAAACTCTGTTCATTTAATCTTTCTTGGAGCCTAACCCAGGAACTGGCCCTTACACAATCACAAAGTTCCCTTTACAACAGGTCGACCCTCTGTTCACTTAAATATAGCAGCTAGAATGGAACATTTTGAATATATCTGTGTCCAAGTTAAATATAATTAAAAGTAATGATTAAGCGAGTAGTTTAATAGTTTACATTTGAAGAGGTACAGTTTAACAGATTCCACTAACAATAATTCAGTTTCTCTAATCAGTAACTGGGGATACTTTAAAAAACAAACTGAAAAAAATCTGCTATCATTGTAGGGTTAGGAAAATTATTGAGCATAAGTTGCAACAAGACCAATACAACTTTGCGAGTATTTTAAGAGAAGCAACTTTCTCTCATTCTCGCTGAAATCACATTTCGTGCCATAATAACTTTCAGTCTGGGAATGACGCTGTCGGCCCGCTGAAGTTCCACGCATGCCCAGTGGAGTCGCTCCCAGAAACTGATGAATATTTAAACATACTACTTGCTGTGTGCCCTTTGATTGGATCCCCTGGCTCAGTTTCCTGTGTTATGTTTCAGAGCCGATGCTCGGCTGCTGGCTGTCAGAGTGGGACTTCACCATGGACGGAGGACGAAGCTGAGGAAACCGCATCCATGCTGTCCCCGCTTTTTTTTCCGGAATAACTTCTGAAAACTTGGACTTTTTCCCGTGTTTCCCCTCCTCCTCTCTGACTTCAGGTTAAAGCTGCAGACTTTTTTTTTTAAAGGACTGCGAACTTCACCGAGTTTCGCACAAATACTGGATTGTGGGACTACGACAGAGGACTGAGTGGAGCTGCTGTGAAATTAGAGGATGGTGAGTGTTTTGGTACCACTTGTTTAAAGTAGCTGGTTGTTACAGACCAAGTATATTCTGGAGAGCTGGGAAAACAAACGCATAATAATAATAGTTTATTTAAAAAATAAAATAAAAACGAGGTTAATCCCAGAAAATAAATATGTCCACAAACGTTTGTTTATTAGTTAATGTATTTTTATTTTTGTTTTTCTTCTTTTTAAACTCATTTACCTCACAATAACAGATATGTAGCTGCTTCTCGCTCCCCTCATTCCTGACAGTAGCACACTTTTCTTAGCGGGTCTGCTCTAAATGCAGCTGGGAAGCCCATATCCTGGACTGATTTTCACCCAGGAATATTTATATTCTCATAAAGCATCAGTCAGGTGCACCAGGTCTTGCATTAAAGAAACCGGTTAGTCAGCCAGGGGAGCATGTGTCAGGTGGAGTGTGTACAGTATGTGAAACAACTTGTGTGTCTGCCCATTACCTGGAGACAGGTTTTTCCTGGTTGCTGAATGCCATCCCCTGCAGCAGACACACCTAGACTCGGCAGCCTGTGTGAGGCTCATTATTGTGTTTTGGCAATAATTACACAAGCCTTTATTACCCGGAGAAACACATTTACTTTGGCTGTGATATAGACTGCTATCGCCCTCATAATTTAGTTTCCCTGGATTGACTGGAAAACTTTTGTTTGCTTTAAATTGCTACAAAGTACACAATATAATAATTGTAATACTGATGAAGACAGGTTGGAGAGAACTTCATTTGTAACTATGAACATCCTCGAGTAGCTTTAGGACAGTTTTTGTCATAAAAGTCTTTTAGAGCACAAGTTGGACTGAGACCTGCTTCATTTCCTCACCTTAAGCAACGTGTTGAACCTGGAGGTCAGGTTGCACCAAGGAAAAGCAAAAAGCTGCATGACCTATATTATTGCGACGTACATTTGAGCTTGAATTCCAACTAACGTACATAAACAAAAAGTGAATCGATTCCTGCATTTGTGGCTATTGAAAACTTGAACTATTTCTACAGGATGAAGTCTGGAAAAACTAAACTCCTTCCCCCACAATCATTTGATTAAAACATATAATTTGCATGGATGGATAGAAGTTGTTTCAGGAAATGCTCGTCTTGCTTTGCTTGAGACTCCCTTAGACAGAAGAAGAACAAGAATAGCCTGATTTTCATCATGACTGTCTGGAGCAGCAGACATCTGCATTGCTCACTACTTCCTTCTCTTCCAGATGTTGAATTGTAAGATGGTACGGCAGCAGATGGTCTGCATTAGTTTTTCCAGCAGAGATCTGGCTCCCCCTTGAACTCAAAGCTCCAGTCCTTCCACTGCTGTAGAGATTTGCTCAGGAATTCAAGCTTTGTGTCTGAAAACAGGCAGAGCAGCCATCCTGTGGACCTGGGGAACTCGTTAGACCTGTTGCTGCTGCTCCCACTCTTCTTTTGATCCCTACATGCTTTCATTTATTCGCAGCTTTTTGCTTCGTACTGTTCACACGGACCTCATGAATGTTTACTCATGCCACTGTAGGCACAAGCGGAGCTCATATTTTGCTTTGTAAACCTAATTTGCTGTCAAGCGTTGAAGCTGTGGCTGGGTACCTGTTTAAACTCACCTTTTGTCATGACTTACAACCCTCTGTTGAATTTCCTCTGACTGAGCCAAGGATCTGTCTTCTGTTGTGGAAATCCTCTATTAAAAACGACTTCTGATTGCTTTTAAAGCAACGTCTCTTCATGCTAGTTCAGCTCTCAGGGTGTCTGTGATGACGAGGGTGGAGTTGCTCTCAAATAGTGCTGACTCATTGATAATGAGATTCGCTGATTGGCTACAAATATAGACTCAGAAATTACTTTTAATCATCCACGGCTTCTGAAAAAGAGAATAACGATGTGATGGATGTCGTCACTTCATAAAAAAACTGTTTCCATGCTTATTCCTTCAAAGTGATAACACTGAAACTTCTGCTCTTGTGTCCCAGAATGTGATGTCTCCTCTGTAGCATGTTGACACTTTAATTTTGTTTACAGAATAATAATAAATGTTTTGTGTCATTACTCTGAGCAATGACACTGAATTATTAGGGACATCTGCTCCAGTAGGGAAGCTGATTGGACATTTTTCCTGCATGACCCAAAATATCTCAAATGTAATTAGTTGAATTCACATGTTGAATACACTTTTGAGTCAAGTTACATCAGATGTGAAAGATTTTAGAGCTGCTTTTAGTGATGTCAGCTGTTCTACGTTTGGGAGAACACCAGCACTCAGAACAAAATAACTAAATTATTATTATTTTGCTACATTTTCCAAGTTTTTCTCTTTTTTTTTTTATATTGAGGCAAGCTGGAACATGGACATGTATGAACTGCTGACCTTGTTTAAAATATTCTGGACTAATTGCAACACAGTTTGTGATTTTTAAATACTAAAGATAGAAGTTGTTACTTTTCTAATTTTCTCAGTATTGTGGATCTACTATTGGAAATGCCGCCACTGAAACAATGACAATGCTTTTCCAGTATATTCTTCTCCACCTTTATTAGGCTGCTACAGTTTCCTGATCTTTTGTAACTACAACTTCTCTGTTATTCTGCTTACTTTTTATTGAAATGTGGCTTCTGATCCCTTTCTGTCTTCTCGAACCGGTCTGCCCAGTGTCCCCTGACCTCAACAGGTTATGCTGTTTACCAGATATGTTTGCTTTTTCTGACGTTTCTGAGTTAACCTGAGTGATTACGTTTGGAAAATCCCAGTAGATAACCAGTCTCTGAAACACTGATGGTGCAAACAGCCATGGCACATTCAAAGTCCCGTTTGGTCCAAATATAATGCTCAGTTTTAGCTTTAGCAAGTCACCTTCATCACATTTAGATATCTTAGTGTGCTGCCATAAAATATAAATAAATCTGTGTCTCTAATTATAGTTAAATCTGGTGAGTAAAGATGCCCGATGTGTGGTGGATGTCCACCAATCCTGAAGTCTCTTCCTTGTTTAGCTTTTTGAAGTAACAACATGTGGAGTTTGAGTAAAATGTCCTAACTGTGTTATGTTAAAAGTCTTGTATAATGTCTCCTATCTATCTATCTATCTATCTTCCAATAAATTGTTGTCACTTTACGATGTACTAAATGTCAGAATATGCCACTTCCTTTTTTTTGTTTACATTTTTGTTCAGCAAACGGGTGATGAATAAGTCAGCTTTGTTGTGAACTCTCGTCTTTAACTGAGCATAACTGGATCAGTGGAGTTTTATTTTGACATTTGAGCCTTGTTTAGCATGCTTTTTCCCCCTCTTGTTCTTGGATTGTGAAGCAGGCAGTTTCCTGTTGTAGCATCTAATTTGCATGTATGACTTTCCTGGACGGAGAGCAAAGTCAGGCTCCTGCTGCTCTGCTCCGGTTATCTTCTCCGATAGCTTCCCCTGGGCACACAGGAGTCAATGTTCACCCTCCTGGTTAATAAATGGCCTCTTGCATGGTCGAGCAGAAGTTTCACTTGTGCTTTGGCTGTCTCTTTCTGTGGGTTTTGTTAAACCTTCTTTCTTAATGACACAGGAAGTTAAAATTTTACCTTCAACTTAACAAATGTTTAAGTATTTCTGTGGCTAACTTTGCAAGACGTGGGATTCTTTCTGAATCTGGGTTACACATACTGAGGTTTTTCTTTGTATGTCTGTTCATTTTGGTAAATTAGCCTCCTTTTGACTGCCTGTTGTTTTGTTATTAATATTTTTTTTTAAAATACAAAAATATCTTTTTTTTATGCTCTCAACTAACCAGACGATGAGCTATCACCAGTTTCTATTTTTTTCTTTTTCTTTTTTTTTTTTATCACCAGTTTCATTTAATATCTTTTCCACAGGGAGCCTCTTGTTGCTAGGGGTTACGCAGCGGATGTTACCTTTTGGTTCTCTTTTTGTTCTGTTAATCTCGCAAAAGATAAATAGTATACTTAAAGACACATTAGGAAATTCTTATTGAGATTTCCCTAAAAATAAGCTAAAATTTCCAAACTGTTGATAGTGATGCATAAGGAACAAACAGTGAGTCAAAGCTTTAAAAAGGTTTGTCAGCCGTTTTAGGAACAGACTTACCGTTATTTGGGGGAAAACATTCAGAATCAGCTGGTTTGACTTTTTTCTGGCAGGCTTGAGTCATTGTATTACTTATAAAATACTTCTGTAAAGATAAACATATCCCCGGTGTCTCTGTGATAGTTGTCTCTAAAGTCAGCCGTTTATAAGAACAACAAAAAGAAACACAAACTAGTGCATTCACTGTTTGCTGTTTCTTTTCATCTATCAAATGGTTCTGCTGATTAATCTGATTTCTCTGAATCTTTTATCTTATTTGATTAGATTTTATTCATTCAGTCAAAGAAGGTGACCAAGAAAGATTTGAGTCATTTCCTTGGCATATTAGTTGTGATTTTTGCTAAAGTAGAAAACCATTTCCACACACAGGTTTACTGCTTAAAAAGAGACAGGAATATTGTTAACAAGATTACTTGTTAACATTCCTGCTTCATCAAGAAGTTAAATTAATATTGAAACATTTGGCTTTTGCAAATGTATTCTGTGAAGTCCTGCTCTGGTAAACAATTATCCAGCTAAAATTTACAGTCTTACATCTACAGAGCAATAAATAATTGCATTGTCAGTTTAATAGTGGCAACATTCATCACTTCATAGGGTGTGACAGCATGAAAAATGAATCTCTCATCACGTTAGGTTCCTGCTGACGTGTTCTTATCTGTGGGCTGTGAGTGCAGGTAGCAGGACCAATCAGAGTCGAGGTTTCACCTAATGAGTGCAGTGTCACTCACAAGCATTCTGTGATCAAATTTGAAAAAAAGCCTTCCATTTTTAAAACCTAATTTGGTTGCTTAAAGTTTAATAGATTAAATTTAAGAGTAAAAGCAAGTATTCACATTCATTTTAGAGCTGCCTGATATATTGAATTAAATGCTGCCCAAAGTCAGTTTTGCTCTATTGGAACCACAAATGACTGTTTGATTGCAGTATTTAGCAGGACTTTATATTTCAAGTGCCTTGCATGCAAAATTGTGAACGCTAATAAAATATTTGGCATGTTGAATAAATTCTCACTTTCCACAATGTCCATGCATAATGTGGGATTTTAGCGGTTGTGGTGCATAATGCTCACAGATGGTGATGAAAAGGAAGAGTCTGACATTTCTGGGTTAATCTCCATTGCAGTTTTCAGAAACAGCATTTTCATTATTTTCCTGCTATTGTGCAGTAGTTTAATATCTGAAAATGCCTTAATTAGTTGCTGTTGTTTTCTGCTGCTTTTATGATAATACCCACCCATCTTTATATATTTAGTTCCTTCTGTGCAGACAACTTTTTACATTTTTACTATGTCTAATTGTGTAATTTTGCACATTTAAAGTCAGACTTGCTTTCATTCACTGCAGCCAGTGAATCTGTAGCAGTGAACACTGATTGATACTTTGAGGAATAGTGCTCAGTTTGGATTAGAGTAAATGATTTAATATTTGATCATTTTAATTTCTATAAATATTGTGCTTGGCTTGTGCAAGTGCAGTTGTTGGAAGATGGTAGATAAAAGAAAAAACAAAACATACTTTGAGGAAATATTTTCTTTCGTGGTGGCTGTTTTCAGGGTTGCAGCTGTAACCTTTTAGAGCTGATTCAAGCTACATTTCTGTTCTCTCCCCATTGTAAAATGTCAGAAAAAATATTAGTCATGCTTTTTGCTCGTCGTGCTAAATCCAAAAGAGTCAGAAAGTTCTCTCCATGAAGTTAGCTTATTGTATTATTCTAGCTTAAATCCCAGGTGCATGCCAACGTGCATTTTATTAGTTAAAATTATAAGAATAACTTTGGCACAGCTGACAGTGATGTCTCCCTGTGTTTACTGTGCTTTACACCAGCAGAGTGAAGCTGCTTTGAAAGGTCATCTCTGCTCTGAATGGTGTGTCTTTTTTTGTCCAGGATTTCAGCAGAGCTCCACCCTAAACCACATTGTCTTTTATATTATCTTTAATAGGCAGCCATGTTGCCGTTGCTGTTCCTTTAAGGGACTGATTAAGTTTTTGATGTTGCAAATGAGCAGTTCTGAAGTTTTCTCCCAGGAGCTAAAAGTTAGTGTGCCATGTTGAAACATGTAAAAGCACAAAGACTGTCCTTTCAAAGGGGGTAATTCTGGCTATCTTCTAGTTCAGCCCTGCCTGGAAGGAGCAGCATTTAGCGTCATTATAACCTGTAACTTCTCATGT
Source organism: Phalloptychus januarius (assembly GCA_902982915.1). NCBI lineage: Eukaryota > Metazoa > Chordata > Actinopteri > Cyprinodontiformes > Poeciliidae > Phalloptychus > Phalloptychus januarius. Next base: position 15,061,155 of record CADWAE010000477.1, read on the forward strand.
TTCCAAAATCGAGCGAAATGAAACGTAGATTCGATTTTTTATTTTTTTTTTTATGCCGCAGAAATTTGAGATTCACCACAGTGTGATGCCATTGTTAGTGAAATAGTTTATTCTGGCTTACAAATAACTACAGTCGCCATATGAGCTGTGGGTGTGTCAGAATAACTCATCGGGCCTTTTGGATTAATTGGCAAGGCTTCATTTAGACCTTGGCTGATGCAGTGGCTTCTCTGCTCTGTTTGTGAGGCTGTAACTCAGTTCAGGGTCATTTACTGTGGTTTAAAGAGGAATGCCAGTCAATTTCTATTGTCTCCATGTGTGAACTGTTCGTCTCTGGAGAATATTTAATATACACTTTCACTGTGTTTAACTGTGGGTTGTTGAGAAATGATACCCAGAGATATAGCAGCTATTAAACCTTTATAGATTCTCCATGTTTTGTGTTTCTACTTGTTTGTTTCTTGTATATTTTAATAAAAAAGTGTCTTTGTTTTCTGTTAGTTTTGAAACTGTTTTGCTTTCTAGTTACGTCTTGCAATTTCCTGCTCCACCCTTCATTGTTTCACCTGTGCAGCCCTCGCTTTCTTTCGAATTTATGTTGCCTTTAAATGCTCGTGTAAAGCTGGAATTTTAACAATCTCTTCACAAATCTACTTAAAAACTCAGATTTTATAAACTTGCTAATCTTATCTTGATCTTTAAAGGCACCTCAGTTAAATTTAGTTCGAATGGGACTTTTGTAACTTTATTTATGCAGATTAGTGTTTTTAATTAATGTAATCATTAAGAAATGTTCAGTGTTTCATTCTCTTACAGTCCTGCCCTTTAATTCTACGGTCCATTTTATTTTTTGAATGTTGATGTCTGTTCTTGTTAATGTAAACTGTCTGAGTTTACTGTTTTTGATGGATTAAAGTCATAAATGTGGAGAAGAAAGAAGTTACTCACTCTCTCTTGTTTAAAATTGGAACATGCAAATTTGATGAGGAATTAATAAACCCATTCTGTGACCAGGAAAGGTCAAATGTGGATAGATTAATAACAAAGATATTATTTCGTAAAGTTGCACGGCTTTGCTGAAGCAGGCTGTGGCCTCAAGTAGTTGCAATTTTAACAGTCTGTACAGAGCTTAAGGTCATGATTGATGACGGGACGTCATCATTAATAACTTCAATAGCTCTTTGAAGATTTTGAATTAATGAGCTAGAACAATATTTCATTTTCCTTTTGGATTAATGACGCCATGTTTGAGTGTCTTCATGATTTTACTTTTATGAAAATGGGGTTCATCAATTGGGAAATTTGTGATCTTTTTGGTCTGCAATAGACACAACGACAGAGGCGGACGGAGCTGTTGTGCTCATCTTCTCCTTTCACTTCACGCCACTGTTTGTACTTTTTAAGCAGTTATGAGACACAGTGGCAAAACCTGAAGCTGTTCCTCAACAGGTTGTTGCTAGGTAACCAAAGACTGAGTAGTTGATTCCACCAACGTTGCTTAGCTGTCTGTGAGAGATTGAGAGACAAAAGCTTTTCCTCTGCCTACATCCCCCAGAATGCTGTGCGGTTCTGCATTGGAGTTCAGTGAAATTAATGGATGTATTTCCTGTTACTGATTACGTCTGTTGCAATTTGTGTTGTTATTGATTTATTTCCCAGTGTGTTGACGTAAAATTAGTTTATTGTGAACTCAGTCAAATCTCCAGTAGACTCCAGCAGCCGTTTTCTGAACTTTATGAATCAGACTGTGGTACATCAGGGCGTGATTTAAACAGCCGTCAGCGTCTGAAACGTTCACAGGATCAACCCGGCTCGCACGCAGCTTCTCCTGCTCCGTTTCTGCTCTCATCCCTGTTTATCTTTCCTCCTTACTTTGAAAAAGGGCCAGCCATCTTTGTCAGCGGTATTCTCGTCATCTGGAAGGATTTCACACACTGAGCGATCTCAGATAAAGTGCAAACGCAAGCAAAAGGGGAACAGGTGGATGATCATCTAGGAGAACGGTTCTTCCCCAAACTCTGATTAGCTCAGATTAAAATAGAGATGGAGACAAATTAGTCACATCAGCCCACGTGTCCTGCTTGAATATATGTTGGAGCTGTTCCCTGATGTTTGCTGCAAGTTGTTCTTCTTTCTTCATAATTTTGAGTCATAGCCTGAATATGAAAATACCTTTGGGGTGTGTCCATTCAGAGGGTGTATTTTACAATATTTGTATAGCATTTAAGCAGTAGCTTATTTTCAGATATTGTTCTATTTCTGTTCTATTACTTCATTGGCAAATTAGCTCTTAGTTTAGGACTTTTTTCTGCATGTTTTAAGTAGTCATGCTGAACTTTAAAAGTTAGCAGAAAGTCTTTAACTAATGGAGTGTGCATTTCAGATTATGCACTATAACAACAAGTCACAAGTCAAAAACATATATTGTTTCTGCTCTTTTGCTGTATTTACAAGTTAACTCATTGTCTGAGACTTTTGGCTGAAACTACCTTGCATTTATTTTAATTTATCTTACTTTTGTATTTTGGTTGCACTTGATTATTATTTCTGCAGTGGATCCTGCACCATAAACTTCCAATATGTGAGATATTGCTTCAAATCTTTTTGAGTGAAATTAAGAAAAGTAAAGAATTATGACTATTCTTTTTTTTCTTAAAATTTTTCTAAAAGGAAGTAAATCAATAGCCGCACTGTTGGTAGTTTTAGAAAATATCTAAAAATAAATAATTGGGTTTAGATACTGGGTTACTTTTTAAAACAACACTCTTAGATAGTTGAACCATTAAAAAAATGCTTTTTATTACTTTGTTCACATTGTAGTTAACCATGAGACTTGGTGTGGTTTCAATCTAGAAATTAAGTTTAACGTCCATATTTAAATTCATAAACTGAAGCTGCCTCAGAGTGTTTATCCCAAGCAGTTTGGCATTGATTTCAAAATATCTCCGAAGCGAATAGGAACTCAGGAAATCGATAAAAGTCAGTGTACTTTGGAAAACGGTTGGCTGTAGCGTAAAGAGTACATAATTTAGAGTCAGTGACCTAAAACACACAAAACCACTGGCACAGTGATTGAACTGTGCATGCTCTACCCTCTGGCTGCATCTGCAATAATATGCTTCAGTCTGAATTTTGTGAGAGTTGTAGGTGGTCAAACCGCAGCAGGATCTCCAGCATAAATTGAAGACGTTTCCTGCAAAGCTGCAGCGTTATCTTTGAAAGAAACCTCTCGTCTAGTCAGAACCGATCATTTCAATGCTGCTTCCTGAAGTGTTAATGTAGGTGTTGTTGGAATTTTCTTCGCTTTTAGATTTAACCTCATGTTTTCTGCAAGTCCTTTTCTGCTGAATGAATCGCCTACGGTTCATAACCGCATTTTCTTGGTGCAGTTGAGTATAAAACGCGTTTGTGAATGTGAGAAGACTGTTCTTCTAGAAGATTTAGTCTCAGGGCTTTGCTTCATTAGAAATTCCTGCTCTAATCTGATGACTAACCAGGAGGCGTGGTTCAGGGCCGAACCTCAAGCTGTTTGTGGTAAGAATGACGCTCAGTGTTATATTTACTTCCACCGCTTGTGGTGAGCTGTACATGTCAGTCACTTGCTTCCAGCCAAGTCCTGAGTGATTCCTCTCAAAGTTCATCTCGCACTGAAGAATCTCTTCAGCTTGTCCTTATTTCAGAGTGAAGGGCTGATTTTTAGATGAGCAGAGCTGCCTGTTCCAGCCTTCGCAGGACTTCGTGTCCTTCCTTGGTGTGGAAAGGGGGAAAAAAAAAAAAGGAAAAATGTGGGGAAAAGTGCCGCTTATGATACTGAATGAAACCCAGCCATTTCCTGTACGCTGAGGCAGAGCGCAGCACTCTCCATATTTGGTGATGGTATTTGCATGAAGGGAAAACCTGGGCTTATGGATCGGGACTGGTGTTGAGATTCCTTTGTTTTAGAAAAAAGCTCTGCTTTTACTTTAAATACATTCAAATGTAGTGTATGGAAACTCTTCTTTTTTTATATAACAAGTGAACTATAGCTTGGTGATTTTTACATAATCTTCTAGTGATGTCACACTTTATTCCTCTGCTGTTTGTTTTCTGCTCTGAGAGTCTGTGGTTGCATGGAGATGGCGTTGTTATGCCTACCCTTGACTTCATATTGTAACACGTGTCCCTTGTGTTTGTGCTCGTGTGTCTTTGTGTACACTACTTTAATATCGCTCCAGTTCCACCAACCGTTTTAAGGAGATAAAAGGAGTTAAGAGTCAAAAACAATTAAAATGTGGCTAAAATAAGAAATTATGCCTCTACAATTTGAGAAAGTGGAGGCAGTATTTTAAATAACTTCTTCTAAAAACGAATATGTGAAATGTTAAGCTGGTAAATCTATTGAAAAAAATCTTGTAAAAGTATGATATTGAACGTCGTTTTCTCTTTTTTTAATCCTTCTGTGTTATTGTATGCATGATTGAAGCATGTTTATTTACTCTAATTGTGTGCATTATCCATCCATCCATCCATTTTCCATACTCCCTTTTTCCCTTTGTGGGGTCAGGAGGGTTGTTGGTGTCTATCTCCAGTTATCGTTCTGGGCGAGAGGCAGGGTCACCCTGGACAGGTCGCCAGTCTGTCGCAGGGCAACACAGAGACACACAGGACAAACAAACATGCACACACACACTCACACCTAGGGACAATTTAGAGAGACCAATTAACCTGACAGTCATGTTTTTGGACTGTGGGAGGAAGCCGGAGTACCTGGAGAGAACCCACGCATGCCCAGGGAGAACATGCAAACTCCATGCAGAAAGACCGGGGCCGGGAATCGAACCCAGAACCTTCTTGCTGCAAGGCAACAGCTCTACCAACTGCGCCACTGGGCAGCCTTGTGTGCATTATATTAATAATAATACTTTTTTTTTTTTTTAGCTACGTCTTTGTTTTATGGGTGATAACATGTCAGAATCTGTGGTGTTTGGCCTTTTTTTTACACATGTCCAAATCAGTCCAAAATGTGATTTAGAAAAAAATCTGATTGTTTAAACTTTTATAACCCATTAATGAAATTTCTTTCTTCTTCTGCAAACCTGCACTGAAGGCATAAACCTCACAGTGCTAACCTTTTATTTAAAACCTGGGAAATTGGTCAGAAAATCTTTCATTTAAACTTGTTGAGGAGTTCAAATTAAATGACAATGCAGAGAATTATATTCATTAAGATAGGAGCTGGACAATGCTTTGGGGAAGTGACCCTTGACCCCGGGCTCAGCAGCCAGCAGAGGAGTTTGACTTTTTTAAGCGCCTCCCGGATGTTTTAGTAAGATCCTCCTTTTCTGTGCACCTACTCCCTCAGTTTACTGGAAAATATGAGATTTTCTTCCTTCAATGAACAAACAGAGGCTCAAACATGACGTAATCCTTAAAACACTTGACATTTTCCGTTCACATTGAATACTTTTGCTTTGTGGTTGAACCAAAACATCTCTGGCTTCACTTTACCTGTCGGCTACCTTTTGCTAAATTATTGTTGTAGTAGCACTAAATTAAAAGACAGAGGAAAAGAGAGGGAGCAGTTGATAAAATATCATCTCACTTAAACATTATTTTGAGAGTTTGATCATTTTTAAGGATTTCTTTTCTCTGTGTTTGGGTTTTCTTCACAAAACTTCCCTGCATTGAGGAACCTCAACCTTTACATCCAGCCCTGTTTTGTGACATTGTACACTTATATAATTAAAACTGACTTTGGAAAACCAGCAAAACACAGCAAAACACAGCATGTCTGTTGGTTGACTGAAATGACAGAGTGGCCAAAGTGCCACTCTGTCATTCCCATTCAATTTCTGCATGAATTGCAATGAAAATGTATTTTCCACCTAAATATGTTTGTCCTTCTTTTAAGCCAGAAAGTAATTAGAATTATACACATTGTTTTGGCTCTTTTTCACTCATCTTATGTTGGCCTGATTTCTGCCAGACGTGACTTGAACAGCATTTTGTGCACATATAGACAAATGAAAATCCCAGTACACAAAATGGATGGATGGGTGGTGCTAGCATGGCTGTTTCCCCTTCTTCAAAGGAACCGTTCCTTACAAACAAACTTGACTAGATTTGACCTTTTTCAAAACTGTTACACGGTGTGATTTGAAGACTCCCTAAGAAACATTTCGCTCCTGCAGAAAAGCACTCCCTGAATTAGTCTTATAGGCTGTTAACATTCTTCACCCTGCTATAACTCTGATTGTAAAGTCCTTCTAATTTGGTTACTCTGAGTGAAAAAAATACAAAATCCCCTGCAGGATATGAAATGCTTCTGGCCCTCCTACCAGACTCATTTAAAGTTAATTACTGAAAGCACCACCACTTTTACTACTCTCCTTTGTGCTGTTTTCTTGCTCTTTGATGCTGAATATTTCAATCGTTTTGCAGCAGCTGTATTTGTTTATTTTTAGTCAGTTGTGATCTAATGCAATGTTTGCATCTTTCATTGAGACATGAGCAACATTCACTGTTTTCATGTGATCCCTGATGCAAACTAAATATTAAATCACATATTTCAGTACAAAGAAACATTCCTTACATTCTTTTGATGCTGATAAATATGGAGGCAATGTTAATATTTTACAAAATAAACTCAAAATCTGACCCTTCATAACTGGTATGATGTCTTAATTATTTTAGGTTTTGTAATAAATAGATTTGGTGGATATTTTTTATTCATCTTCCAGGCTAAATGAAGCCAGGTTTACACTAATAACGTTGAGATCTTATGAGTCAGACTTTATTTTTAGAGGTTGTGGGATACATTTTGTTCAGATTCAGCAAACATGGTTGTTGAAAGACTTGAAGCCAGGATGTTTTTCTTGCTAGATCAGTTGTTTAAATCTGATTTACCATAATTTAATATGTAGTGTTGTTGCTGCAAACTAAGCAGATGGTGGTTAAAGCTGTAAAGTTGAGCTGTTCCTGTTTAAGTTTGAAAATAGCACATGACTTAATGTGAACGAATGCAAAATTTCACATATTAAGCTTTATGCTTTTCTCTTTACTTTGTTTTATGTAATGAAAAATCAGATAAATAATGTGCTGTGATGTATTTATTCCCTTATAAAGTGGTTATGTGAAACCAAAAGGTTAGTAAAATCCTGCGAGATTAAAGGCTTGTGTAGGTTTAATTAAGAAAAAAGTCAGATTTAAAAAAAAAAAAAGTGGCCTAAACATTTTCTAACCTTTTGAGATTAACATGCTATTTGATGCTAAATGCATCACCTCCAGAGTGGTTTATGCTGCTCGTTAAATCAGCGTTGGGTCTCGGTAATGAAGCTTACATTTATTTGTGACTGGAAAAAAAAACTAGAAATGCTCTTATAGAGGTGCTGGTGGTTTCAGGTCTACTGACTTCAGTTCTTTTATTTTTGATTTGTTTTGTTTTTTGTCTAAGTATATTTAAATGTTAAAAAATACAATTAAAATTAAATTAAACTAGGTTGTTGAATTAAGATAAAAGTTACTGAATGTTCTTATCAAAAGGTAATTCTGAAAAATAAAGGAATTAGAGATTTATTGCCATTTATTCATATGTGCCTAATCTTAATCCGGCGTTTACTAAACTCAACTTGTGGGTAAAAGTTATATTTTCTTGGTTGATGCATATTCACAAACAAAATTGTTGGAAGGTTTTATTTTGATTAACTTAATGACCTGCTAGCAATTGGAGGCAAAATTAAAATGAGCTAATTCTGATCTCTGGTGGATTGATCTCTGTAGAAACTGGGAATGCACCGATTGCAGTTTTCTGGTCGATCACTGATTACCGATCTTTTAAAAAGCTTAACCTGCTGATTCCGATTTTGGCCGATACAAAATTTTTTTGTATGCTGAATATAGCAAGAAAGTTGTAGAGTTGGCAACACCTTTTGGTTTAATTTAATTTAATTTTCAAGTTAATTAAAAACATGCAAATTGGAGGGCCGGTCTGTCAGTCAAATGTTTCTCACCTGAGAGCAAAAGAGAACAGTGGTTGATTCTTATACCTTTGCCAAGCTAGATGAGATCGGTGGATAAGATCGGCTTCCTATGTAAAAATTGGCTGATCACAGATCTCCCAAAATTAAGGAAATCGGCACCGATAAATCGGCATCAATAGATCGGTGCGCTCCTAATAGAAACTACATAGTTAACAATTAATAATTGTAAAATTACTAAACAATCAATGGAAAGTATTTACAGCTAATATTATTGAATTAAATTTTTCATACCCCAGGAAAGTTTAATTTAATATAATATTTTAATTTAACTTGCATGTTTCTTTTGACTGGACGCAGTATTAAAACCTTTTAGTTTGGGTTGAATCTGACAGAAAATCTATGCAGGGAGTTAAAGATTAGGGTGACGACAATGAAATAAGAAAAGTTTGTTTGCTGTAATACCAGTACAGTTTCCCACTGAGAATAGTATTTAATTTTTAATGGCATTGATAGTCAGATTTAAATAAACCAGATAGTTGTTTTTTTTTCCAGGTTGATACTCATTTCACGTCACTTTTCTCTCCTTTTAGTAATGACTTGTTTGATAAAATTATATTAAACCTTAATAGCGCATCCTGTTCATTGCATTTTAATAATAATTTAACCACAATTAAGTATTTATTAAATCCATTGATATGGGTTGAAATATCTTTATTGCTGTGACATTTCAGTTATAAACTGTTGATGGAGAAATGTTTTCCCACAGATCGCAGACATTGTGACTTTCTAGTAAATTAACAGCATTCACTAAAATTACAGATGTTTTCACCTCCTAAATCAAACTCTAAGCTAAAAACCAGAACACATTTTGTAGATTTAGTTAAAGGGTTTCAGGAAATTACTTGGGATTTTTGTCATAACCTGTAATCTTTTGAGCTCTTAATTTGAAATTTTTGACTTTTCTCTAAGCTGTTTGAGATACTTATAAATGGAAAGCAAGGAAGCTGCCTAAGCTGGTTCTTATATGCTACTTTTTTTAGAGCGAATGCACAACATTTCCTGCAGGATGTTGTCTATTTGCAGTTTTGTTCTTCCGTCCATTCACATTTCCCCACTGAAGACGTGGGAGTTTTAAAGTGAACTTGTGTGTTTAGTACTGCCTCACGTTCTCTCTGCGGACTCTGAGTTGTTCTCCATCCTGGAGAAAGAGACTCGCTCCTTGCAGCACACTGTGACCCCCGTCTACAGTAGCCAAGCGGCTCTGACTCACAGCACATGATGAATGACCTCAGATCTCCCGAGACAAACTCTGCTAAAAGAAAAACAAGGGCGCAGGGGGAAGAAGGAGGGTTGAGATGTGGATGAAAGTCAGATCTCTGCATTTTTAACACTTGGACAAATAAAACGCAGCACTAGTGGGAACCTGAGCTTGCATTATTTCAAAGAACAAATCAGAAGATTTGCACACTTTGACTTTTGGGCTTGAGGTTTATCTCAGTCGTTCAACAGGATGACAAAACCCACACCGCCTTAGGTTCTGAGTGGGCTGTAGCATCTGGCCCAGCATGACGTCTACATTCGTTCATGCCTTTGTGTTTCTGCGAGCGAACTAACAATTGTGCATTGTGTGTCTTTCTGTTTGCTTGTTTCAGGGGAGCCGGGGCCACTACCGGTACCACTGGCAGAGCCACAATGTCAAACACAGCGGCGTGGATGACATGGTCCTGCTCAGCAAGATCAGCGAGGACGGCATCGTGGACAACCTCAAGAAGAGATACATGGATGACTACATCTTTGTATCCTTCACTCGCACTTTCTGTTCATAATCCTGTGAGAAACGTCCGGGCCCTCTCATCCCGCTTCTCCCAGAATAGATGAATGCCCGACCACTGTGGCGTCTTAGCAATGAGTAATCCTCAACGTCAATGTCGGAAGGTGACAAATTCCCCCAGAGGTTCTGCAGTGAGAAGGTGGGAAAGGGCCTCTTTGTGCCAGATATCTGACCACTTTTCTTCTGTGAGTCAGACGTGCTTCAGTTCGTCTCGCAGGGGGATGCAAAAAAAGAAAAAAAAGTTGTGAGTAACAGCAGATTGCATAATGGAGAAACCTTCATTCAGGGAATCTCTCTGTACTGGATTTTGGATAGAATAGAGTAGAAAAGGCCTTTATCGTCCTGCAAAGGGGGAAATTCAAACGTAACAACAGAAGATAAAAAAGTTCACACAAAAAGTGTTAAAAGCAGCATATAAAACAGGGTTTCCCCCAGAAAACCTGGGGTAGAGGCGCTAGACAGTCATCCAGCAACCGTTTATGTTTTAGAGTTAAAAAATGTTTAAAGTAGAAAGGAAATGTGAACGGAAAAGGCAAACGGAAAAATAACCAAATAAATAAACAACGCTTAGCCTGGAGGGGTCGCAAGTAAAGCCTGGTGGCCCGCCAGGCTTATAATACACATGGAGACACTTTGTAAAAACAAGATTAAGATTAGATAATCCTGTATTAGTCCTACAAGTGAGAAATTTAAGCTGTCAAGGCATGTGCATTTGTATTGAATATTTAAAAATATGTACAAGTCATGTACAATATTATACAGTATATATCACAAAAACACGTGCAATAACGGCAGAAATCCGTAAGAATAGATGATTGTGCAAACCTTCATTGCAGCGGCGATAGTCAATCACTGCCACGTCTGGCTGTCCTGCACAAATGCAACATTTAGGTTTCTAACATGCAGCTGTTGCTGCAGATGTAAGCTGCTCATGACGTGCAGCAAGATGAATGAATGAATGAATGAATGAATGAATGACCTCTTTGAATGTTCTCAGAGCAGCTCAGTGCATGGACCTCGTCGCCTCCCTGGCACGGCTTTGGATTGTGAAGTTTAGTAAATGCGGGCTGTTTCAGGCTCTTCGGCTCTCAGTCAGACCTTTGATTTGGGTCAATAAATAGCTGTAGCTGGGAGGTCTGCCTGCTCGGGTCCCGGGTCACTGTGGGCCACCCATAATAGCAGCTTTATTTGCCATGAGCGGCCTTCTGTGTTGGGAGCATAAAACCTCAGCATTACATGGAAGGTCCATTCTCTGGGATTTGTAAGCCCTCATTTAAGTCCAGGCATGATCAGCAAACTCGCAGTGCTGCTGCACTCCCTGTACGGCTGGTTGTAATTTGATGTCATTTCCTAATTGCTGGTTTCTGTGATCTTTAACACGTGATCTCCCCAGACGTACATCGGCCCTGTGCTCATTTCCGTCAACCCCTTCAAGCAGATGCCGTATTTTGGAGAGAGGGAAATCGAGATGTATCAGGGAGCTGTGAGTACATCCAAGCTATGACTTTACACACAAAACGTTTTGTCTGGGTGAATTTGAGACGAACGCCGCCTGAAGGACAAAGCCCGCTGATGTTCAAACTTTCCAGCAGATTGGCGCAGATGTTCCTGTCAGGAACTGGAGTCAACCGTCGAGTGTGCTTGGCAGCACCTTCTTAGAACAGCCTGTTCAAGTCTGCCTCCTCTCTTGGCCAGCCTGCCGAGCGTGGGCCTTCCTCCTGGAGCCAGGAGCAGATCCAGTTAAATCTCTGACAGACTGTGGGAACGCTCAGGGTCACTCGTGCCAAAGAACACTTTACTTTCTTAGAGATTGTTCACAACCACGCTGCACTTTATTGGCACAGCTTACAGGGCACAGATCTGTTTGCTGAACTGTGAGAACCGGGGCGCAGATTATAACCTCCCACGTGTTAGGAGGGGTGTACCATTTCTCCATGCAAGCCAGTCCCTTACTGCACTGGGATGTGCTTTCACTGAATAAACTCTTTCCACTATTGACGTTTATATAGATTACAACTGATCAAATTTACAAGCCCCTATTATCGAGCTTCATCCATCGTCCCTTCGACCAGCTTGCACTTAATGTTCTGCAGTTGCATATAAGCCAAAAAGTTTTATGTTTGGCTCACATTGGACAGGACAACTTCTTCCACTGCTTTGCTTTGTGGCTTTTGGCCAACTTTACATTGGTTTTGATTTGATAATGGATTCTTTTGCCCCGTGAAGTGGACGGACGACTAATAGCCGACATGTCTACAAGATTCTCCCACCTGAGTTGGAGATTTCTGCTTCTGTCATTATTAAAATTTTTTCACATTACACCTTTCAGAATTTTATTAGCAAAATGTGAAAAATAAAGATAAATCTCTGGTGATTCGAGGAAAAATGGCTTAATCAGTAACCCATCTTGATAGAAGACACTGACCTTATTTAGAAATGTTTCAGAATAAATTAGACGGCTTACTATGTAAAATTTAAGTCACAGTTTGTATGGGTTGCTATAAAACCCTTTATTCAAAATTCACATTTTGCATGATTTTATTTTTCTATTTGAGTTTCTAAAAACAGCACAAGCCCTTAAAAAAATAATAAAAAATTAAACACCCAGCCATTTTTTTGGCAATAAGTCGATGTTTTTTGGTGAGCCGTTTCAAAAACCTCCCGAATGTTACGTCACAATCAACACTGTTACCTAGCAACCGAGACTGACCCCTCACCTAGCAACGCACCTAGCAACCCGAGCAGAACATTTGGTCAGCTGGTCTATGAAAGATGCATGTTTTCCTGTTTACTTAACATTCAGAAACCACTGTTTTTCTTTTCTTCTTGGTTTCATGCTGACCCGTAGTTTTGACCAAGCTGTTTCTCTGCAGGCTCAGTATGAAAACCCGCCTCACATCTACGCTCTGGCAGACAACATGTACAGAAACATGATGATCGACCGTGAAAACCAGTGCGTCATCATCAGGTGAGACCTTTTACAAATATCACATTTTTGCAAAAACATTCAGCATCTGTGAGGGTGAAACAAAGGTCGGTCTCTGCAGAGATTACAAAGTGGCTCAAAGATGCTTAGGTAATGATAATATGTGAGAGTAACAGCCGAACAGGCCAAACAGGTTCGTCCGTATCTTTTAGCACAGCTGACTGACTGAGAATGAGGTGTTCCTGTGGTGTTTTTCCACCAGAATGGTTTCAGTTTCAGTCGAACCCTAAAATAATGAAACATCTGATCGAATCGAGGGAGATGATGAACGTTCAGCTCGATCTGGTCTGAGTTAAGTCAGGATGTGTGCTGGGAACGCAGCAGCTGTTGGGGTGTGTTTTTGAAGAGCTTCCTGGTTTTGGCAGAGCAACACCTGCGCCTTTTGTAAGGTTTGCTGTTGAACGTTTTTAAACCACAAAGCTGGAGGCAGAAATGTGTGCAGTCAGGTTTCCAGATATATCCTGTTTGCCCGCTATCTGAGCAGTGTGGTTCCCTTATTGCTTACCTCATTATGAACGAGCTCAGCATTTCAGCCTGTTGTTTGGACGGCCAGCAGTTGCTGGATCAGTTTCCGTCATAAAGCCACAGAGGGATATTTCATGATTGACTAAATCAGCAAACAAAAGCTGGAGGTGGTTTTCTGGTGGACTGGTATCGGTAAACAATGGCTGCAGTGAACCACCGTGGCGAGCTGGAAACTGCTTTGGCTCTTTCTCACATTAGCTGAGGAAATGGCTGCACTGATGATGAGCTGCACAACTCTGACTCACTGCTTCCTCTAATCTGAATCTATTTTCTACCAATTACATGTTCAAGAGACCTGGAGAAAAGCAGCTATTGTAGGTTCAGGTCAAATCTGAGGTGTTTGTGTGCAGAACATGGACACAGAAACCCTTGTAATTTAAAAGGGTTGTGGTTTCTTTTTACAGTCTGTAAAGAATGAATTACTGCAGCTTGGCCTCCTCCATTGAGCTTCAGATTAAATCAGGCTCTCGCAGTTGTACTGAAGTTTGACTGAAACTTGATTTTTATTGTAAATCCTGCTGTTTCACATCTGCTAAAATTCTGAGCTCTGCAGCTCCTTTAACCAATAAGTGGCTTTTAATTGTCATTTTTCTTTCTTATATCATAAATTATATAGTTGAGTTAATTTGTAAACAGCAGCATAGTTGAAAGTATGCATTTTAGGCTTGTTAATTTGTTATAACTGCACTGATTTCCAATTTTATCTGGTGTGGTTTTTGGGTTTTATTACCATTTTTCTGGTCTGATGATGATGATGTAATCGTCTGAAAATGAAAACCTTAATTACACGTAGTACATGAAGTGCTTTTGGTTTTAAGGAATACATTTCTTTGTTTGGGGGTTGAATGACAAAGCTTTAGACTATAAATTGGTGACATATTTGACTTTAAGCTGTGGGAAGCGAGCAAACGCAGCTGCGTCTGTTTAGGAGTCTAATTTGGAGTCTGACGTCTGTGATCTTTTTGAATCAGCTTCATTAACAAGCTGCTAATGTTCTCACTGTCTCACATTTAGTCTTATTTAAATTAGTTAGTTTTATTGGCATATGCTTCCTGTTCAACTTCCTTTCTGAGAAAGAGAGGGCAGCAGAAGAACTATACCCATGTATGCGGGTAATATAGTGTGTTATTTTTAAATACCATACTTAGGCAGTCTTATTGTAGCTGTAATGAGACACTTCAGTCATTTTCCTGCCGGTTTCCACGGTGTGTCTGCAAACGCTGGACTTTATGATGCAGAGTATGTAAAACACAAGCAAAAGGAGATAAGGAATGAACTACGCTGCAGTGCTAACAAGGCTCGCTTTGCACTTTTCAGTACATCCTGCTGTACACTGGACCTGAATACATCGGCATCTTTGAAATGCCAGATGCTATCATTACATTTTTTATTGCCAGTCGAACAGGTCTTTAGCCAGAACAGCTAACGAAACCATATCTAAAGTCTGTCTGTTCACTCTCTCTATTGGAATCATAATCTTAGCCTTTTATAATCTGCTCAGTGTAACATTTCATGTCATCTCAAGTTTTTTATGTATGTCTTAAAAATCCATAATGTGTGCCAAATTTTAAAAAGAAAAGTCTACAGATCAGAACTATAGCAAAGTATGCAGCCTTTGCATTCTTTACATTTGTAAGAATCTGTGAAACTGAATACCTTCCTTCTCTGTGTTGTGCAGCATGAATCCTGGCGTAGTTAATAAGTCGCTGTTGCTTAACAATGCCTTTAGGATTTGAAAGCAAAAATGAGAGGGAACAGGACTCCCACTGGAGCCTAAAATAGCTCCTCAAAGATCAACTTCCAGGAGGAACAACAATACTCTCAGATTCAGATCAGACAGCTTCTTGGAATAAAGGTTAAGCTCTGAGTTTGAAATAAAGTTTCTTCTTCTTGCGTTACTTCAGACTGCGCTGCAGAAATCCGTACAATGATTAGGATTTGCTAAGCACACAGAGTTACATAGGGGGAAGGGAGCAACCTTATAGAGACTGCTGTGTAATTGAGTCGCTTCCATGACTTCCTCTGTAGCCCCTTAACAGTCTGCAGCTGTGTTTCTCACAGCAGTTTCTCTAACCTGCCTTAAGACACATGCAGAAAAAAAAAAGCAGACTTCACCGTCATTTACTGCCAAACCGCCTGGACCACAGAAACTAGGGGTCCGGTACAGTTAAAGGCAACGAGGAACTCTTTTTCTGAGTTTGAGTTAATGCATTTAATGCTCCCCACATTATTATGTTTTCAGAGCTCTTAGTATTCAGATATGAGATTTGATGATGAGGGAACTCTGAACGGATGCAACCAGAACCTTTTTATTCATCAAGTTCAGTGTGTGCTGATGATAAGAAGCCGTGGTGTCCAACTTTCTCTGATCTACAATCATTAGTATGACTTTGTCTACATTTTCCTGCTGTGCAGCTCAGAAACATGTAAAGTCCTCTGAGCCTTATGGACGGCACACGGCAGATTTGCATTGAGGGTAAACATATTCCTGGAATAGCATGAACCGGAAAATGTTTTCCCTACCGAGTTGATGAGTTGTGTTTCAATAAAGTTTTATTTTTGCAGGGTTTTTTAGAACAAAATCTAGTTTGGTTACATACTTAAATATGAGAAGTTCTTACTCACCAATCGAAATACTTATGGTAAGGTGTCCTAACCACCACCATCAGTCATAAGGTTTGTTGGAGGGAGGATTATGATGTGGGCTTGTTTGTTTTTTAAATTGGGCTTGACTTGTGTGGCTCCAGTGAAAGGAAGTTTTAATCCTGGACCATACGAAGACATTTAAGATGATGTTAGGCTCCCTCCCTTTTCAACATGACTCAGTACAAGCACACAAGGGTTAGTTCATAAAGACAGGGCTGAGCGAGTTTGTGGTGGAAAGACTTGACTGACCTGCTCAGAATCCTGACCTTCGACCCGTTGAAACACCCTGGAATGAACTACTGCAAACCAAGTTTTCTTCTCCAGAATCAGTGACTGGAAATATTTGAAAAAATATTCAACACAAAACATAAACTTTACGGGGAGCCTTTCCAGAGCTGCCAATGCATCTTAGAGAGATCTACTAATCTAGATCTCTCTTTAGCAGAGATCTAGATTGGTGGAGGGAGGATTATCACCTTCTGAAGTTATCTTCATCAAAAGGTTCATAGTGTTGGCATTACCTGGAAGCGGTCGATTTGAATTTCGTGTTTAATTTATGCCTTTTTTTTGTAATGTTTGCAAAGAATGTTTTTATTGTAATGCTTTGTGTGAATCCTGGGAAGCATAGTCGCTACTACTGCAGGAGATCCTTTATAAAAAATTAAATCTCAGTAGTCCTCTTACTACTGTCCAAGAGTTAGCATGAATCTCAAATGCTTGAAAGCCAACTTTATGCATCTGATGCAACATTGCCCCAACAAATGTGTTCATTTTTAAGTAAACCTTCTCAAAGCAAGTCCAGGTATTGTTTTGTTTTGTTTTGTTTCAGTTTTACGACACGTCCCTAAACGTTTCAACCAGCAGAGCAAACAAGTGTTTTCCACGACTCTGAGATCTGAACTGCACACACTGAAGTTGTTGCTCCTGGAAATCGTATCAAGCAGGTTTCAGAACAGCGGAGATTTAAAAACAACAAAACAAAACCAGACCTCTGGCATTCATGCCGACATTTGTATGTAGTTTAGAGGCATTTTAGCTGAAGCACAGTCATAAGACTTGAAAGCCAACTTTATGCTTCTGGTGCAACATTTAACAGTAACACAAAATGTTCTGAAATTGTTTTCAGCAGCGATTAACTGTTGACATGCAGGAGTTGGTGAGAATAACAAGAAAGCTCCACAAACATTCAAGCAAATTGTTAGAATATCGGAAACAATTCACCTGCATTAATTCTTAAAATATTAGATGTCTTTAAATTAATCCCAGAGGCTCATAAAACATGTATTTAAAGATTTATTTTTTGCTTTTCAGTGGAGAGAGCGGAGCAGGGAAGACGGTGGCAGCCAAATATATCATGGGCTACATCTCCAAAGTGTCAGGAGGCGGACCCAGAGTCCAGGTAAAGAAGGTCTGATTGTCCTCTGTCAGGACTTGGGAATATTTTCTGATGCGTTATTACTCAGACGGTTGATGTCTGAGGGAACGTATGAGAAACTCAATGCAAAATAAGCCATTACTGTCCAATAAAACATTATTTAAAAAACCTTAAAGCAGTTCTGGATGAGGTGTATTCAGAGAATGCAGCATTATTATTGTATTTGTTAAAATTATATCTCTGCTTAAGTAGTTTTAGCACATTTGTGTCTTTTTTTTTCTCATCTGTACAACATTTTCATAAAACCTAAAAGCCATTGGCCTATGCCGACTCTTCTCACACAGTGAGAAATAGTTTGCGTAAAATCAGAGAATCCTGCAGTTTTTCACTTCTTCCCCATCAGCCTCATACTTTTCTACTCCATCATCAGCAGCCTCTTTCCCTCCCAGCCCCCTTCAGCCATCTGGCGTCCATCGCAAACCCTCCAGTCCAGCAGATGTCCAGTTCCTAATCTTGATAAAGATCTAAAGTTTGATCAGGAACTGCACCTCCTCCCAAACCAAGATTGTTTTTTTTAATATATGTAATCTGCTCAGAGCTGCTTCCACTGAGGCAGAATCAGAAACAATGGAGATGATGTTGTCAGAAGAATATGTTACAGAATAAATGAACATTACTCACTTGAAAGGTTTTCTTTAATGAAATGTAAAACCTCTACGATCCTTTTTTTGTTTATTGTGCAGCATTACAGCTTATAGAACACATTCTTTTGCAACTTGCAGAACTATTCATGACTCTTGGGATTTTTCACACTGTCAAGTGTGTCTGTACGGCTGTACGCATTGTGCAGACCTTGAGATTTTCATTTAAATGTAAAAAGAAAAGATACATTTTTTGATTTTTTTAAAATTATCTAACCCTCTTTAAATTGTGGAGAAAAAAATATATATTTTGTGCCAAAACATAATTTACAAAGTGCAGATCTGTGTGTTACATACATTTGTATGTAGCATCTGTGCTGCTTACAATCTCTATCCGCCAATATACAGCAGCTCTGTGCTATATACAAGATGCACATGCAAGATGTACCTGTACAAGATGCACAAGTACATTTTGTACATACATCTGTGTGACAGTTGTCCTCCAGGTGAGGGGAGGTCATTTGAGGACAAATTGCGACAAACGCAGAGTTGATTGACCGCAGCCATCATGTCAACTGAACAAGCGCGCGCCTCATATTCAAAATGTCGAAACAACTCTGATTAATGTGGCATTTCTTCGTAAGCTTTCCTCATTCTTTACATTTTCACACGGCTGATTCAGAGATGCTCTGCTCAATATTTGAATCTTGAGATATCAATTTGTCACTTAACTCCAGTTTAAACTTCTCTGCAGCTTTTTTCCTGTTTGCTGTGTTTCTTTGTCTCACTGATGTTGTTTGTCTCTGAATTACTCACAAGTTAACTTTATTTTCTAATTAGGAAATTTTGAAAAGGGAATTTTGGTATTCGAGTAAAGGGGCCTGAATACCATTGCACTTATTTAAATTCCTAACAAAGGAAACTCTGAAAACCACTGGAAATATTTCTTTTACTTTGCAGTGACTCACCACTTTGTGACGGCCTCTCGTATAAAATCCCAATAAAATACGCTGAAGTGCTGTAATAAGATGAGCAATTTTGCTGTGCAGCTGTGAATATGAAAATTATTCCGTAAATGTTAGCAAACTGATTACTTTCTTCAGCGTTTTCTACCACAAATTGAACTGTTCAACCCTTCTATTTCTTTTTTTTGTGAAAAACTGAGTTCAGGCAAAAGAAAAAGATTCCATTCAGCTTCTGTGAGCAACAGCAGAAGAGAGAACCTCACTGTCTGCTGTAAAGATTGGAAACTCATGTGTTCCTGACGCGCATATGGCTCGCAGAAAGGATAATGTCCTCCAGACCGTCCGTGTGTCTACTGTCTGTGCATGTGGCTGTGCGTCTGAATCTGAGTGGAAACTTCCAAACCCTGCACCAACCTGTCGGCGAGGGTGTGCAATGCTGCGCCGTCTCTTACCTGCCTGTGCGTAACGAAGCGTTTGTCTCCTTCCAGCATGTGAAAGACATCATCCTGCAGTCCAACCCGCTGCTGGAGGCCTTCGGAAACGCCAAGACTCTGAGAAACAACAACTCCAGCAGATTTGTAAGGCCTTCGTCGCTCGTTTGTTTGTGAATTAGAGCATCTTAAGCATTAAAAACACATCAAAATCCAGATTTGTGTTGCAAAAAGTGGTTTTAAAATCCTTCCAGACATCTTTTTTTCCATGTTTTTCCTGGACTTCTTCATCTAAATTATAATAAATCCTCTATTATATGACTCGCAAGAAACCACATACCTTACAGCTATGTTACAGTAGGAGGATTTTTGTGGCACACCTCTGGATTGGATTTTTGATTTTAATTAAATGTTTACTAATGGATTATAGTCTCCAGTTTTCTTGCATGAGCCTCATGAGTTCCCTGGTTGACAGGAGGACACAGAAACATGCAGGCCTCTCTGCCTTTTAGCTGAGATTAACATTTAAAGCCAGCAAAAACTGGCAAAAGTTTACTTTCCACAACGTTTCACCAAAGTTTCCTGGTTAAATTCCCACGCAGGCTAGATTCCATGAAGATATTTTAAATTGGTTTTGAAGAAAAAAAAGCTAAGTGGGTTGGCACTGATGGCTTGAGATCACAACATTTGAAAACACTGAACAAATAGATCCTGTGTTCAGCGTTGGGCCTCTGCTCTCAGCTTGACTGAAACTGATACATACAGGCTTGTCTGGAGGCCAGAGGCTGGAAAAAGAGCAGGGTCAGATTTATATATATATATGGTAGATGTATATACACACACACACTAGCAGCCATTTAAATGGCCAGGTGCCTGAAACTCAGACCCTACATCTGTATTTCCAGCTTCATTTTATCCAGCTACAGCACTAAAAAAGAATCCTTTGATCCAACAGGGGAAATACTTTGAGATTCAGTTCAGTTCCGGCGGCGAACCAGATGGCGGAAAAATTTCCAACTTCCTGCTGGAGAAATCACGTGTTGTCATGAGGAATCCTGGAGAAAGGAGTTTCCATATTTTCTATCAGGTGAATGTGGGGAAAACATTAATGTTTTATTAGGTTTTATTTTTTTTGTGCATAGCCTGAGGCCTGGTTAAAAAATAAATAAATAAATAAATAAAGATCCAAACTCTGTGACGGGCAGGATAAGAGAAAAGGTTCAGAGGTCGTCACTGTTTGTTGTGGTTGTGGGTGAAGCTCTTAAAATGGTTGTCATGATGTTTTATTTTTGAAAAATGTTTAGTTTATGACGCTCCTGTTACTTCAGTGAAGAATTGTGTAGAAAATGTTCAGCTGCACAATGGCTGCTGGATGGTTGTCATCTGCTTTTGTTAGGAGACGTTAAAATGTTCCTTTCTAAAAGAAAAACTCACTTATTGCACAGATTTGTTAGACTCCAATCAGATTCAAGCGTATATTTCTGCTTTTTTCGAAGATTAGCTTACAGCAAACCAGAGAGTCATTTTCTCACAAGAAAGAAAAACATTAAAAATATTTTTTCATCCTAGATTATTAACATGTTTGGCTTGAAAAAAAGACCATTTCCAAATATGGAGACCAGACGGAACATCACTAGTGTCTCATCTGGACTAAGAGAACGAGTCAGACGAACGTTTTCACACAGAGCGATTTCACCTTTTTCTGCTGAGTTGCAGAAAATTATTTTTCCATGTTGACCTGACGCCTGCCCAGGTTGCTGCAGGTATCAGCTCCTGGTGTGTGAGCTCGGTGTCACTGTGCCTATCTTACCAACAATGCAAAAGCAACCTGAGCTTCTTTAACTCCTTTAGAGGGACAGGCTGCATTGTTGCAGTAATTAATCCAAAATGAAACCAACATTAATCCTGAACAGGACTGAACAGGAAATGGACATTTTCATATTAAAATCGTTTTCATTGGTTACTTAATATTTAAATAAAAGGAAATTTCCTTTTTATTAACTGAGAGAATTAATATGTTAAAATATGTAATATGTGAGTTTTATTTTTTTAATTGAATTTTTTTAATAAATGGACATTTTGATTATTTTCTAATACATTTCTCTGTCTTAAGACTTTGGAGTGTCTAAACATTTTATCTCTCAGCTATTTTGACCTCAGACAGTGCAGGGGGAAAAACTGAATTCTTATTTTGAAGAATCTTTCATTTTAAAAACAGTTTGTTTTCTTCTCATCACAAAGCTTTTGCCCACAGCAGGTTGTTTAGTGTGAAGAAGTATTTCCACGTTTTGCATTCATATAAACTGTGAGTTTTTGCTCCACAGCTCATCGAAGGAGCCAGTGCAGAACAGAAGAAAAGCCTGGGAATCACAAGCCTGGATTACTACTCCTACCTCAATCAGTCCGGCTCCTACAAAGTGGACGACATCAACGACAGGAATGAATTTCAGGAAACGATGGTACGATTTTCTCTCTGCTCTCCATTCACACATGTGAAACTACTGCAGAAGACATCGGAGCACAAACTGTAGATCTGATGATGCAGGATATTTCTCTTCCCGCCTGTTTCTGCAGCAAGCCATGGACGTGATTGGCATCTCTGCAGAGGACCGGTCCATGGTGCTTCAGATTGTGGCCGGAGTCCTTCATGTGGGGAACATCACCTTCAAAGAATCGGGCAACTACGCTGCTGTGGAGAGCGAGGAGTGTAAGTGGAGCGATTATTTTACATTTCAGCTGAGACGGTTTGGTTTGGTACGACGTGATGCAGGAGAGTTTGCAGACTCAGAAACAAATCTGTGGTTCTGATGTTGTTAAAGGAGTGACGGCTGGTTGGGACCTCAGCTGTCTGGCTTTGGAAGATATTTCTCCCACACCACATTCTCCCGCTCACATACACACCCTAAAGTTTTACTGTGTTAATGCAGGCCTGCTACCAGAAGTCTGAAGTAACCCTGACTTATGGTGGACTACCAGAAAATAAAGTTATTTTTGCACAACTGGACTTTTGTCAAAGGCAAAACTGATGTTGGGGAAAAAAAAAACTCTCTCTCTCTCTCGCCTATTCCGTTTCTTCTCGCCTGCTGCTGCTTTATTTTATTATTTTCTTCCTTTCTCCATCTTTCATAACCAAATCTCTGTAATGTCTTGGACAGGACCAGAGAACAAAGCCGCAGTCTGTTCTGTGCAGACGTAATAGTGGCACTTCGTAATTTCTGCTCTTTCCTGCTCTTCTCAGCCTCACCGTATGGTTGCATTTAGCAACCCAAAGGTTTTGGACTTTCTGTGCAGACGGTCTCAGTGTAAAGGTCTGATTGTATTATATAATCGATAATTAGATGTGAACATGCTTATGTTTGTACCCGGTCTAGAGAGAGTTTCTGTGAATATTTATACAAAAAGAATCAGAATAACAACTAAGACTGATTATTAAATAAATAAGAACCTAAATCTCTAGAATGTAAAAAACTGATGTAATACTTGTTACAGAAACTAAATTATCTTGCAGCTCCTTCTAAAATGTTTCCCAACAGGCTGACTGTCATGACTCCTCTGCCACCGTTTCCCTAAAACATTAGAAAAAATCTCCTACATGGAGGTAAACGCAGGTCATTTTATTATGCAGCAATCAATTCTTGCAATAATCTCTTTAATTTGATCCTTTGAAAGACGTTACTGTGTTTACCTGGACTGGTAGTTATGTTCATGTTCACACTGCAAAACTACAAAATCTCACCAAGTTTTTTAGGTCCAGTTTCTAGTGAAAATGTCTTAGTCTTATTTCAAGTGTATTAAGTTACAAGAATTTTTCAGCAAGATATAGAAATTAGTTTTAAGTTAATGATTCCTTAATTACTTATTTTTTATTATTAGTTTCTTTGGCAGATTTTTATTCACTTAACTCCTTTTATTAAGGAATTATCTGCTTAAAATAAGCTCTTATATCTTGCTGAGTAAATACTTATAAGTTGCTTTTGTCTTATTAATTTGTGTAGATATTTGCACTAGAAGCTGGACAGAAATTCGCTGTAAGATTTTGTTTTTGCAGTGCACTTTGTTTACATGTCCTATGATGTTGCAACAAGAAACAACCTGAGTAAGTGAGGCGTACGACTCACTCCTGGGTATCAACAGGCCTCGATAAGCTCAAATTTGCACTACTTGCTTCCTCTGTTTGAACATAAATCAATTAAAAAGAAACAAACAGATTTGCTCATTAATGCTTGCAAACAGACATTTATACATAACGCTTCATCGATCTGCTGTGACGTATTGAGACTAAAGTCGAGTTATTCGCTGCAGACTCATTATGTCTGTTTCACACCGTTGATTTGTGATCTACTGGTTTTCTAAATTTCTGCATATTCAGCTGAAAAGTGTCTGAGACAGGCTGCTTTTCCTCCCATAGGGAAAAAACAGCTTGCAAGCTATTTGCCGAAGCACATTAAAGTGTTTCCTCTAAAATCCCAACTAACTGAGATTTGCCTTTTTTGGAAAAGTCCACTCTGCTTTAATCAGCCAGCAGGCGCCTCCCACCAACACACACCATCTATTTCAGTGCATTAATTTCCAAATACAGGATGAGTCATCAGCTTGTTTGTGACAGAGAGCAGAAAGAGTCATGTAACTTCTTGCTCTTCACCAGAAGCTTCTCACAGTTTCGCCTCAGATTCAGATTAAACATGAATCTGAATCTGAATTACTAAAAAAACCATAAAACTTTGACATCATGATGTAAATCCAATAAACCAGTAAATGTAATTTACTCATTTTTCACTTTACGTTTTACAGCTAAATCTCCGAATATGAAATGTACTTCGTAAAAGAATCTTGCTGTTTCTGGACTGGTGTCAAAATAGCTACTCAACATTTCCATTGACTTGAATGGTTCTGCTATTTTGACTCATTGAAAGTGACACAAACAGGCAGAGGGTCAAATGGCACATTTAGTTGTGAATCTCTGAAAGCATCCTGAGATTTGTTCTCAGTGAGTTTAGTGACGACAGACAGAGCCTGCAGAAATATTTATTTGGTGGGAACACATTTTATAAAAGTCATAACTTCACTTGCACAATAAAAGTACAGATAAGCAGTTCATTTTCTTTTCTTTTCTTTAATATGTTTTGATTTAAAGAAGGCTGATCCTGTGTTTGATTCTTCCCAGAAATCAAAATTTGGATGTAAAAAATGTGTTTAATTAGTAAGAAGGGAGCCTGATAGCAATGTTTCTCCCTTCATTTTAGACCTTAAAAGAAGCTTTATGTCGTGTTTTTATGCTAAGCACTTTGACCTGCCCTGTTGCTGAATTGTGCTGCACAAATTACCTGAAACTTGAACATGAAATCACAGATGGAGCTTTAAGTCTAATGAGGTATAAAATAATCACAATAATCTGTGCAAATAAACAGATTATTCCCATAAGTCTATCTTTTTAAGAAGTGGCGGCCATATTGCATATTAAACCCGGGGGACCTGAGACATAATTCAAACTTCGATGGGTAAAAAATTAAATTTTGCAATGTGGAAGTTTGAAATTGATCTTCCAAGTACGACTTCAAACAAGCAGACAGTTTTTGTAAAAGTGTCTCTTAGCATTGTCGTTTGAACCTATTTTCCCTCATTATTGACATAGTTTTGATTTGGACCCTACAAAGTATGGTACAGACCCTCAGCATAGGCAACACTGAGATTGTAAAGAGCTACTGGGAAGAAGCATTAGCTAATTTTACAAATGCTCTCAGTTCATGATCTGGAAGCCAGCAATATGTTCTGGGATGCTTGTTTTCCTGCTGCTTAAAGCTGCAGAAAATGTTTTAAGAGGCATTAGGATGTCATTATGCCCGGCAACCAATGTTTACTACTAATGGAAATGATGCGTTTAAATTTTTCCCATGAATTTTTTTAGATGATGCTTTTAATAATCTGAAAGCAGGAAGACATGAACTCTGCATGATGAAGTTGTTATTGCAAGTCGTCATATCGTCAGTGTAAACTTGGACAGCAGTGTTTTCCAAACATAATACATATATCGCTGCCTTCGTATTTATTTCTGTAAAGTCTTGAAAACCTGACCAAATCATTTTATTTTTTTATAAAAGGAAGCATTGGCTATAATTGCTTCTCTGACAACATCCCATCTGCTGCTCTTTTTACTCTCTGGTGCTTTGACTAACAAATCTGCTGCAGGAAGCCTGTTGGAGCATTGTCACTGAACGATGGACAATGTGTAAAAACAGAATTTGGGTCATGCTGTGCAGTCAAGACTAAACACATGGGAGGTAATTTTCATTCGATTGAAGCAGACGTATGGTCAGTCGTGCCCTAATCTGCGGCGCAGGAGCCACTACAGCGTCCGGAGCATTCCCAGACGCAGGCCTGAGAGTTATTTCCTTCTAGGGGAAGTGAGTCACTGTAATAAGGCAGGGAGGGGTTCTCCAGGGACAACATCAACACCAGTTCATGGCAAGGAGTCTGTGGTGTGCAAAGTTTTTCTTTCAAGTGTTTGGCTAAAACCATTGTTCTCCCAAGTCTCTGCAGAGGAGACCTCGGTTTAGCTGTCTGAGACACTGGTTTCCATAGCAACAACCTTTTTGCACACTGGGATTATGAGGAAAGTTTCTTGTAATTCCAGAAATTTTATAGCATATTGAAAGGAATAAATGAAGTGCAAAAAAAATAAGACCTGTTGGAGAATCCAGTTTTCATTTGGACAATTTCAGAGTTATTTTCAAAGGGTAATAAAATCATCTGATTTTATTGGGGGGTTTTTTGTGCAGTTCCATCTCAACTTTGCACAAACAGACATAAACATGCTGTGAAGAAACTGATTTTCAATCAGTTTTTGCACCAAAGAGTAAAAAATATATTAACACTTTTTCACTGAGGCTCTTTTAATGTGCATATATTTGAACATTTAAATTCATATTTTCATATGTAACATAGACCAGCAAATATTGCATTAAGCAAGGATTAGGGATCCTTGCTTAATGCATTGTTTATACTCCTTCCCACTCCATCGACTTTTTCTGCACTGTCTGCCTGCGTCTGATTGCAAGTGAGTTTGGCGGTTTAAGAGGTAACGCAAAAGAAAATGTCCCCCATGACGTTTAGAAGTTTCTGTTCGCTGAATACAATGAAGGTTGTCAGAAATGTGCCTGTGTTTATTCCACAGCATCATCCAAGCTACAGAAATACTCATTTAATTATTTTACACGTTTTTATGCACTTGAACAGCAGATTAGAGAATCTGGAACAAATTCATTCTGAGAAACACAGAATCCTCTTTTATTGCCTTCTTGTCTTTTTTTTAGTTTTAGCATTTCCTGCGTTTCTGCTCGGTATCGACCAGTACCGGCTAAAAGAGAAGTTGACGAGCAGGAAGATGGACAGCAAGTGGGGCAGCACAAAGGAGTCCATCGACGTGACGCTGAATGTGGAGCAGGCCTGCCACACCCGCGACGCTCTCTCCAAAGCCCTGCACTCGCGCGTCTTTGACTACCTGGTTGAGGTACCTGTGAACGCTTGTCGAGGTCATAACGTGCAGAAACGTTTCGCTGTGGCAGCTTGCGATGTGCATGAATTTGGCTAAGATGAATTCCTTTGATTTCAGTCCATCAACAGAGCCATGGTGAAGGATCATCAGGAGTTAAACATAGGAGTGCTGGACATTTATGGCTTTGAAATCTTCCAGGTGAGTGTTTACTAGGTGTTGATATATACAGCATGAGTTAGATTAAGAGCTTCAGCATTTAATAGATTTAAAAGGAAGGATCAAACTAATATATAAAGCAGGCGGATTGGAGCCCATCTCATGATTGAGACGGCTTTTTTTCTAATCTGATTACAAGTGGGTTTGACTCTGTTGCTAAGGGAACCTGGACTTGGGATTGTTTTCTTTCTGGTAAACATGAACCTCTCCCTAAATGTGTTTCAGAAAAATGGATTTGAACAGTTCTGCATCAACTTTGTGAATGAGAAGCTCCAGCAGATATTTATTGAGCTGACTCTGAAGGCGGAGCAGGTGATGTTTCGATGTACACACCTCTGTTGTGCATTGCTTGTATTTTTTTTAATTGTCCTTTTTTAAATGCGTTGTAGGAGGAGTATGTGCAGGAGGGCATCAAATGGACTCCCATTGATTACTTCAACAACAAGATTGTCTGCGATCTCATTGAGAGCAAAGTAAATCAAACACTGGAATATTTACACCAAGAGGGAACAATGCATGTTCACATTGTTACACAATCTAATTTATACAAACAGCGGTGATTGGTGTGATATGTGACAGATATGTGTTATATTTATAACAGCCATAAATATAAATGTCTGATTAAGAAGTGACATTTTCCTGTTATTATTTTTTTCTTGGTGTTTGGTAGAATACATTTTTGCAGGATATTTGGCCCATTCCTCCTGATGGAACTGTTTTAACTAAGTTTTTATCTCGTCTTTCTCTCACATCTTTTCATCTCTGCACAGTTTTCCTGTTTGATTCAGATCTTGGCTTTGTAACAGGAATAATTACTGCCAAGCATTTTGGTTTTGATTCATCAGACCAGATGTAAAAGAATGAGAGCATTAACAAACTGCAATCTGTTTAATCTTTTTCATCATTTGTATTTTGAGTAATGGCTTCTTCCTTGCTGAGCGGCCTTTCAGCCCATGATGATTCGTGACCTGTTTTGTTATGGGGTTGATTCATACGTTGACACAGAACGCAGCTCCTTCATGAACACTCTGCACATTCAGATGCTGTTTATACTTGCAAATAATTGTTCGAACAGATGAATGTCGGACCTTCAGGTATCTTGAAATGGTAACCAATGAGATCCGCGGTTCATTTAATGACTTCTTGTCGGATTTTATTGAATCTTTCCATGATTCCACAGAAGGAAGCGCTCCGTTTCCATTTAAGTTTCCACTTAACTCAAATGTTCTGAATTAGCCTATCAGAAACTTATAAAGAAGTTATGCCTCAGCATAGAGCTAAGTTATGTGCTGTGCGCACAGGCATAGCAGTCATAGTGTAAATTTGAAGATGATTTTAAAGATGTCATCTAAAAAATAGGATTACAAAAATGATTTCCAAAGTAGAAAAGGTTTAGTTTGGAACGAAATGGTAGAATTTTTCATTTTTTAACACATTTTCTGATTTTATCTGCACGTCCTGCACAGACATTGACTGGTGCTTTGGGAAAGTCTCTATTAAACGTTTGTCCAATAAAATTAGAAATCATTAAAGTTATTCATCTTGTGTTCCCGGTTCCTGAGCTGAGAAAACTTCCTTCAGAGTTTCTCCCCATTTGCCTCGAGCTTCAGACTCCCAAATATGCCGCCATGCCTCTTAATTTGATTGATTATTTATACTGAGAGGCTTAATCCACCAAATCCACAACAAGGGCTTTATAGCAAGGCTGCGTCTGAGACAGGCAGAGGATTTGTATCGGTGCCTGACAGTTCAGCTCTCCGCCTAATCCAGTGACAAGCTAACATGCGCCTTGAGTCTGAGAGGCCGCTGAGGAACAATGGAGGCTTCAGATGAAACGGAACATTGAACATTTTTAAATCTGATTTATGTCTTAATAGACACAGATTTTAAAGCTTACTTAGCTTTTGTAAGATTTTAGAAATTTATATCAAAAGCACATCAAATATTGAGAGGTTTTGCGGAAAAAAAAATAACAAGCCGTCTCTGTCGTCTCAGAGTCCGCCGGGTATCATGTGCATCCTGGACGACGTGTGCGCCACCATGCACGCCGTGGGCGAGGGAGCCGACCAGACCATGCTTCAGAAGCTGCGGATGCAGATCAACACACACGAGCACTTCAACAGCTGGAACCAGGGCTTCATTATCCATCACTACGCTGGCAAGGTCGGTGCTCGGGGAAACGTTTGGCAAAAACTGGCACCACTTTCCCTAAAATCGGTGTACACCTGTCTTTGTTTTGCCATGTGTCTGATGCTGGCAGCTGATGGTTCAGCTCTGGAAATAGAAGCTTATTAAAGTGTGTTTTTCATGGTTTTGGTGAGAGAGCCGCTCCTTGTATGATCTGTCATAAACACCAGTTATGCAGCTGGTGTTTCAATCTGTCAGTCTGCGTCACCATCCTGGTGCTTTTTTAAGGTTTCCACTTTAAAACCAGCTCCAGTCCGGACCTCACTTGTCTCTCTCTTTCTGTTTTGTTTTTCTTTTTCATTGCCCTTCTTATTGTATTTAAACATGAAGCAAAATCATCCAGTCTGAGGTAATGCATATGGTCCAGTTTGTGTCATTCTCCAGATGTGTGGCGGCTCTCAGCTTGGCACACATGCCGCAGGCTTAATGAGCCTTGCAAGAAAAAAAAAATCGGCTTTTGGCTCCCATGACTGAGCTCAAAACATTCCTCTGCTTCCCAATCTGAAATCCTCACAATGCATGATTATCATACGTTTTCCCTAAAGTTGAGATGTTCCTCTGTGTCCTTTCCCCAGGTGTCCTACGACGCAGACGGGTTCTGCGAGAGAAACAGAGATGTCCTGTTCACTGACCTCATTGAGCTGATGCAGAGCAGCGAGATGTAAGCATGCACCAACACGTGCGCAGGGTTTTGTGGCTGCGCTATCGGAGGAATCTTTTCTTCACATCGATTTGGCTTTAATTAACCACATCTGACTGACATCTGCAGAGGTTTTGATCCATCTGGACTCTGACAGGATGCAGCAGAAGTGTGCAGAGCCACTTGGTGTCCTGCCCTCTGAATAGCGTCTGGCTTTTGTCTCACGATGTGGCTTTTGGGTCCTCAGTTTCTTTTTTGGGGTGTGTGTGTGTTGTGGAGTCTGGTCTCCCTGTGTTACAGTTGTGAGGCCATCTGTGCAAACAGCAGATGACCCCCAACAAGGCGTCGTTGTTTGCACATTCACTGAGCTGTGAAGTAGGAGGTTAAATTCAATTCCCCCAGAGACAGGTGGTGAAAAATTAACAAATTAAATAGCAATTAGCAAAACATAAAGACACACATGTGTGCACGCAAAGTTACGAGAGCCTCCGTTTGTTTTGATCAGTGATATTTCCTATTCATTCACACATTCAATCACATTTCAATGCTAGAGATGGAAAGCAAGTATAAATTAAATAAATGTAAAGGTGAGGTATTTTCTCAGCGTTTCTGTGATTTCAGCAGGAACTGATTTTATTTTAGCCTCAACACCTCATTCCCCGGATATTTTGTATGAGTTGGTTTTATTTTAACATTTTCAATGTGTAATAACAAATTACCGTGAGATGGAAAGCAGAGGAAAAGAGGACAGATTTACCTGAAGTAAAGTTAAAATTTTCCTGACTTTTCTCTTTTTTTATATTTACTTCCTTTATGGTAAAATCACAGCCTGCAGAGAAGGAACAGGATCAACAGATTAGCAAATATATTAATCTGGAGGATCATTATTTCTAGAATTAAAATTACGTTTCTCCAAAAGATAAGAAGGCAGCTGGTCGTAAAAGTTGCCAAGAGGAGACGACACTGAACAAAGACCAGTAAGAGCAATTTTCTGTCTTCGTAGCAACTCTGTAAGGTTGCAGGACAAACATCAACGCCCGATTAAAATCTCCTAAAACCTTTTTAATTTTCTTTTCTAAGTCTTTCTTTTTTGTGTGTTTTATCAAAGCTCACATCCAAACCAATAAAGGAAAAACGTCTTCAGAAGAAAATGAACGTTTCAGATTAGTTTACATAAATCCAGTGAGAGTCTTTAGAAGTCGTTTATTTTCTTCCTAACTGAGCAACAGTATTTTCCTGCAAAGAGATGTCCCTGCAGATATGTTTCTACACACACACAACATGTTTTCCTAGCCTCCCCCAGCTCAAACCTTCCCAAATGTTTCAGGAATTCAGATGAGCGACCTCAGAAAATAACCTCGGTTCTTTAATCATTGACTGCAGTTTCCATGCTGACAGCCGAGAAACTGGGCCGTTGATACAGTTTTGTTCAGTTCTTTGTTTCTGTTGATTTCAAAAATAAACTTCACCTCATTTGTCTCTGTGAAGTTCCTTCATCAGGGCGCTGTTCCCTGAAAACCTGAACGCCGAGAAGAAAGGCCGGCCGACCACAGCAGGCAGCAAAATAAAGGTACCTGCTTCAAACTGTGTCGTCTCATAACCAGGACCGATGTGGGAAAGAGCTCTGGGTTCCAAATAGTTTGCATTACTGTTGAAGGTTTTAATCGTTTTAACATCTTTGGCATTCAGTTTTTTTGTTTTTTTTAATGCTTGTTTTGATTCCTCTCCCTAGAAACAAGCCAATGACCTGGTTAGCACACTAATGAAATGCACGCCACATTACATTCGCTGCATCAAACCGAATGAGACCAAGAAGCCAAAAGACTGGGAAGAATCACGGTGAGTCGCGGCAGAACCGTCTTCTCCCAAAGCAGAGACAGAGACCAGCAGGTTTATCCAAATGCGTCCAAAACATCCAGAATAGCTCGCAAGATGTTAGCAAGAAAGGATCGATTGTGATTGATTCCCAAAGAAGCTATTGGAACAATTTACAAAAGTTGGAGTTTAGTCTTCAGGCTTTCATCTTGGATGGAAAATGTTGTGACTTTTTCCTGCATAATGACCAGAGTCGGGCAGAGAGTCCAAGTTACACTCAGGAAAGAGCAGCACTGCTTTTTTTTACTTCAGTAAAATTAAAAGGTGGCCATCCAAGAAATGAATCAAATAAGAGTGAAAAAGTATTTGGTAAAAAGGCTGTTGAGTAAAACCAATCATTTAGTATTCAAAAACTATTATCAGACGGACCAAAGAATAAAACTATATGGAACTTTGGTGTTTTTTAAGGACCAAAATGAAAATTTATAACTTAATTAAGAAATAGAAAAATCAGACTAAAGTTTCCAGATGTTTTATTGGATAAAACAAACTTGTTCTTCATTCAGTGAAGTTACTCACATAAACTTTACTCAAGTAGGAGTATCAATACATCATAATAAAATAACTCAAGTGCAAGTAAAAAGTACAGCGCTGTAAAAATTATAATAAAAGTATATTTAAAAAAAAAAAGACTCAAGTAAATATAACTAGTTGTGGAGGTTTATTACCGGGTAAAGCAAGCTGCCTCTTCTGTTCTCTCCGTCTATTTGAGCTCATTTCTGGTTCATTATGTGAAGGAAGCCAACATTGTTCAGTTCAAAGTCCTCTGATTTGGCTCCACTCTTCCACAACACGCCTGATAAAGGACGGAAATGTGATGTCATGTTAAAGCATTAATGCTTTGAATCCACTGCTGAATTTTAGTTAGAAACAAACTGAGACTTTTCCTCCTGAACCTCTTTTCTTTTTTGGGTGTTTATTTGAAGAAACCCCTTCTTCTTTTTCTTCTTCCTTGTGCTTTTGTTCATCAGCTTCCCGCTCCTTTCCTTCCCCCCTCGCAGGCTTTGGGGACTGCTTGTTCCCACACAGAGTGATGCTGCTGCTGCATTGTTCAGGGCTCATGATGACCTTCCTGTTGGGAGCGCGGCGCAATGTGGCTCATTAATTAGCACCAGAATCGCTGTTTTCACCGGAAGCCCGACTGTACAGAACCAAATGGTGCTTTAGCTCTTTGTTTTAGAGAAAAAAAAATAAGGCAAGCTCTTTTGCATACAATGACCTGCAATTACCGGTTTTCCCCCGGGGGAACGGAGAGCTTCATGAGCCTCGGAAAGATGTTTGAAACAATGTGGCGGCTGTAATAGTGCAAACATGAAGGGAAGATGACTGAGGATGTGTCAAAAGGAAGCAGACAAGTTCACTCAATGTGATGATGTTGCGTCTCCAGAGTGAAGCATCAGGTGGAGTATCTGGGTCTGAAGGAAAACATCAGGGTGCGGCGCGCCGGCTACGCCTACCGCAGAGTCTTCCGGAAGTTCCTCAACAGGTATCGCACCTCGAACCCATCAGACCTTCACTAATGACGGCTTTAATTGTTACTTTTGCGTTTAACTCCTGGTTTGACTCAGTCACGTTTCTGGTGCGTTCTGATCTTCAGGTACGCCATCCTGACCAAAGAGTCGTGGCCGACGTGGCGGGGAGATGAGAAACAAGGCGTCCTTCACCTGCTGCGCTCCGTCAACATGGATCAGGATCAGTTCCAGCTTGGAAAAACCAAGATCTTCATTAAAGCCCCCGAGTCTGTGAGTTTTACCTCCGTCAAGTCTTTGTTCTTGAACATGTTTGCATTTTGTCACAAAAGGCAAATTTGTTTTTAGTTTATATCTCTGAATCAGAAAGAAAACTAACGGTTTTAATTATTATTTTTAAATAAACGTTAAACAAAAATAAAAAATGCATCCAATACTTTGCTTTTCTTCCTGAAGTATTTATATCAGAGGTGTCAAACTCAACGCCCAGGGGCCAAACCTGGCCTGCCATAGCTTTTTATGTGGCCCTCTAGACTCCAAGTTACATCAATAAGTTGCCCCAGTTTTTCACAAATCTGTAAAATTTACACAAAGTCAACATGCAAATGCAAATCCATCCATTTTCTATAATCCCTTGTCCCTTAATGGGGTTGGGAGGTGCTGGTGCCTATCCCCAGCTAACGTTCTGGGCGAGAGGCAGGAGTCACCCTGAACAGGTCGCCAGTCTGTCGCAGGGCAACACAGACACACAAGACAAACAACCATGTCAGTCATGTTTTTGGACTGTGGGAGGAAGCCGGAGTACCCAGAGAGAACCCACCCATGCGCAGGGAGAACATGCAAACTCCATGCAGAAAGACCGGGGCCGGGAATCGAACCCAGAACCTTCTTGCTGCCAGGCAGCAGCTCTACCAGCTGCGCCACTGTGCAGCCCGGAAAAAAAGCAAATAACACTTTTAGTTGGAGATAATCTTAATCAATGCTTCATTTTCAGAATTTTGCACGTATAATCCAAATAAAACACGTTGAAGTTTGAGGTTGAAAAGACACAAAATCTTACCAAGTATTTTTGGTCTAGTTTCTAGTGAAAATATCTTCCTACACTTGAAATAAGACAAAACTAACAGGTATAGGAGCTTGTTTAAAGCAAATAATTTCTTAAGATTGATGAAATAGTACTAGTTCCACAGGCAGATTACTTCGTTTATGACTTATTATTTACTTAAAACAAGCTCCTACATCTTACTGAAAGTATATGTGAGTTAATTTAGTCTATTTACATTAGAAACTAAACCAATAAGATTTTCTGTTCCTGCAGTGTGTCGGCCTTCTTGCCTGCTTGTCAGCAAGGGAAAAAACTAAACCCAATATTTTTACTCTAAACACCATAAAAGGCAACAGAGTCCCCAATCAGGCTGGAGTCCTTGTCATAGGGGCGGAGATTGAACCTGACCTCTTGTTACACGTCAGCGGTGAGTCAACACGACTCTGAAACTAAAAACACAACACAGACTGTCTGTTTTCTGGAGTTGAGGGGGGAGAGTTCGGCTGAGGCTTGTCCTTTTCTGCTGCAACTACTTTGACTCTTGTGAAAGCAGCGTGTGTGTGTGCACCCTGCTTATTAACAGTTACACACATCAAGCAGCAGCAGCTAGCATTCACACGCACACACCCACAGATGTATTTTTAGAAACTCGCTCAGACAGACATGTTAGTTTTGTTCAGGCCTTGTCGTTAACCCTGAATGCCTTTACTCATGTACTGCAGCCCCCTCGCCCTCTGACTAATGAAAGGTAAATATCACACGGGGCAGATGGCTGAAATGAGCTGACAGGCCTGTGAAAACAAGCCGCTGGGAGATAAGACGCTGACCCTTGTTAATTAGCTGCATGAGTGACAGAGAAAGTCGTCAGACACCAGGTGCTGTAGGAGTTTCTCTGCCAAACCCAGTCCTTGTTGTCGATAGTGACCGTATGTAGCGTCCCGCTGTTTGTACCTGGACTGACCCATTCAGTGATTACACGGCGTCACGCTCGCAGGCTGTGACTCAGGGCGTTTTTCTGCTGACTGTTGTTTCTTTGTGGTTTGATGTGCAGCATTGTGCTCCGGCCTCGCTGCGGCCTGCGGTCGGGCCGTGCTGATGCCAGGGCCGCTGCAAAGCCGGACAGGATGTTTAGTCTGGCACTTGGAGAGGGCAGAGAGGGTGATTGCGTGTTAAGAGGTGCAGCAGGAAATGACACAAACGGGCCAAGAAGTCCGGTGGTCTCAGAGCGAACTGATAAGCGTATTTATCTCTCTGAGTAAATGGATCTGAAACCCGATAGGAGCAAAACGAGCGCCGGTTGCCCACACAGCTGCACTTTGTTTTACTGTAAATTGGACGTTGTGTCCGTTCATGCACATATTTAAGAATCACTCGCCTGTAAAACCGTACATGTAGGTAAGATTCAGTCGTTGCCCAAACTCAATGACCTGTTATAAAAATCTGTAATCTAGATATTAGAAATGATCTCAGATTAAACATTTTAATCACAAATGTTTTCTACACAGCTGCATTTTAATACATTTATTGTTTTTTTTCTAGAAACTTAGTTCAAAAAGCAAAACTTTAAATTATACAGGCTCATTACACAGATTTAACCATCTCAATTTGATGAATATAAATGAACCTAATTTAAACCCAAAATTTAGATTCTCTGAAAATTAACATTTTGTATTAAAATAATGTATAAAAAGATTTTTAACAAAGAAATTTGAGTGCTCAGTTTTAGTGAAAAGATTAGTGGAAGAAAAAAGTGCAGTTGTCCATTCAACGGTGAGATTCTCACATCAATGGAAAGTTTGGTGGAAGAAAAAACGTGTTGGGATTATAATTTTTAGGTGGCTGACAGCCTTTCTATCCAGTATGTCTGGTGTCTTATTCTTTCTCCTTATTTTTCCTCACAGCTCTTTCTCCTGGAAGAGACAAGAGAGCGCAAGTTTGACGGCTACGCTCGCACCATCCAGAAGGCCTGGAGGAAATATATGGCGCGCAAGAAATATGTCCAGATGAGGGAGGAAGGTGAGCAGAGAGGCCCGTTTCTGCGTCACATCGTTGCTCAAGTCTTCAGCTCTCACACGGTTTTCTGCTTTTTTTTTGTCCAGCTTCTGATCTGCTGTTGAACCGGAAAGACCGGCGGCGGCACAGCCTGAACAGAAACTTCATCGGAGACTACCTGGGGATGGACGACAGACCGGAGCTGCGCCAGTTTCTGGCCAAGAGAGAAAAGATCGACTTCGCTGACAAAGTCACCAAATACGACCGACGGTTCAAGGTTTGTTTTTTCCTTTCTCAATTCTTTCTAGCCACTAAAACAATGCTCCAACTGTTTGTTTTTTTGTTTTTGTTTGTAGGGAATTAAGAGAGACTTGATTTTGACCCCTAAAAGTGTGTATCTGATTGGAAGAGAGAAGGTGAAGCAGGGACCGGAGAAAGGCCAGGTGACCGAGGTGTTGAAGAGGAAGATTGATGTGGAGAAAATCCTGGCTTTGTCTCTCAGGTAGAAAACACTTTCAAATCCCTCTGAAAGCTTTTCCAAACCACACATTTCTATGGATTAATCGGAGGATTTTCTGTGATGCATAAAAGAAAAGTCAGCACCGTTTTGTGGCTCTACTTAAAACCCAGCTGGTTGAACTTCTTACATTTTCTAAGTATGCAACACTTTTGTGTCAGTCTGTCTTAGAAAATCCCAATAAAATACATTGATCCACTTCACAGTATCAAACTGGAGGTGAAAGGTTTGAGGTTTCTGGGGGTATGTTAATCTGCAACATGGCAGTCGACCATTAAAACTGTGAAGGTTTCTCAGAGTAGCGAATCATTCATCCTTCTTTTTAAACAATCATGGAAAGTTTTATTCAAAAACTTGACAGATGATGCACTGAATGAAACATCTTACAGACCTGATTTGACTGTCTTTATTGGTTTCCACACCTCAATAGCCAACATGTTGGCAAGTTTTTAGCGTCTTGATGAAATTGTTGTGAATTTGTGCTTTAAAAATTAACTAAATATCAATACATCTGTAGAACTTGTCTAAAATGATACGGTGGCTGAGGGACGACTTAAAGTCTGCAGACTCTACTTCTTCAAAGTCCAATTCTAGATCTCCAGTTAAAACTGTTTCTTTGTTCCTGTAAGTCACATAAACAGAGAAGATTTTAAGTACTTTGGTGAAGACGTGACTGAAAACAAAGCTGGAAAGCTTCACAGTCAGGCTTAAGTTATCTGGATTTTATAAAATCTGTAAATAAACTGGCAGAGTTGTGGTTTCTGCATTGTCGAGAGAAACGCTGTGAAACGCGGCTCCGAGGCAGAGCAGTTGATTTGAGTTTGTGGCTTTAGACTCACACAGACCAGGTGGTTCAGCGAAAGCAGGAGGTGTAAAAAATCTCCTCATATGTGAGGAACAGGCTCTCCTTGTGCTGCTGGGCCACACGGCCGCGCTGCCGGCCCTCCTCAGGTCTGAGCTGCTTTGTGAGGTCCTGAATGTAGAACTGAAAACTGACTCCACATCCTCACAAAACAAGACAATGGAGGGAGTGATGATGGTTCTCGCTCCAAGATGGCTTTTGACTCGGTCACTTTGCTCAAAGCTGTTCGCTGTTTCAGCACCCTGCAGGACGACTTCATGATCCTGCATGAGCAAGAGTACGACAGCCTGCTGGAGTGCATTTTCAAGACGGAGTTCATCAGCTTGCTGTCCCGACGGTTCGAGGAGAAAACTCAGAGGAAGCTGCCGCTCAAGTTCAACAACACGTAAGTCCATGAATCCAGAAATGTAAACAGTTTACAGATTTACCTTTGCTGCTTTTAAAGGTGAACTATTTATGCTTTATGAACAGATTACACACAAACATGTTTCACATTTTATCATTTTAGTCTGATCAGTTCTGCCAGTTTTGTGCGCCTTTCAGGATTAGCTTTTTTAGAGCTTCCTGTCTCTTTAAATTCAAATAAACTGTTACTGCCCCCCCAACTCAATGTTTACACTCGCGTGTGAAAATGTCTGCAAACGGATGTGCAATTATACAGCCGTACATGTTTGAGAAGCAGAAGTTGAGCCTCCTGCACAGTCAACAACAATGCAGCAAGTGGTTTCTGAATTTTAAGTCAACAATAAAACACCTGTTGTTTCCAGCAGCCATTGTACAGCGCGTACAGTGGTAAAACCATGATTCAATGAGGTTGCTAGGTTTTCCAGACATTAACTTATTGCCACCAAATGGCTAGTTTTTTTTTAGGCACTTGGGCTTAAAAAATGGAAGTGTAAAAACATGCAGAATATGAATTTTGTATAATATTGCCACTATTCTGAGAAAGAAACGGATTAAAGAGATACAAAGGAACACACTGCGTTACAATTTCAGACTGGAGATGAAGCTAAAGAAGGAGAACTGGGGCTTCATGAGTGGCGGCGGCTCCAGGCAGGTGCTATTTGTTCAGGGTCAGGGAGATGTGGCCGTGTTGAAGCCCTCCAACAAATCCCTGCAGGTCAGCATCGGACCGGGCCTTCCCAAGAACACACGTGAGTATCGGCAGAACGACGACAGACTCGCACAAAAACCGTCTGTGATGTGGAATGTGGCTTAAATCGAAAGAATCAAATCTTTGCAGGTTGTGGTAGCGTCAATATGTTGCATTTACTTTAGTGTTTTGCTAATGAATTTTAGGTCCAACCAGGAAGGGCTTCAGTCAGAATCGCTCCAACACGTCCAGAAACCACCACATGCCTTCAAGAGCAGCACCAGGACCTCCAGGTACACCGGTCAGCTTCTCTGCAGCTCCTCTCTCCTTCACATCATCTATAAAATCATTTCCCGCATTTCCTCCCTGCAGCTGGCCATCAGAACGGCGGCCTGAAGAACACCAACCACATCGCCAATCAGAGGAACACGCAGCATCACGGCCAGAGGCATCCGCCCTCCACCAACTCCACACGCCCGTTTCTGCCCAGCAACATCAACCAGCCCAGGCAGCACGACGGCGGCAGCCGGCAGCAGCCGGACCTGGACTGCCTGAGGGTCCCGGACCAGGGCGCAGCAGGGTGAGAGCTCAGTACAGACCTGCAGTGCAGGACGGGGTTCACACAAGAAATGAGACATGATGGGAATGTGTAATAACTGTAATAACCGTTACAGTTATTACAGTTACAGTCATGTAAAACTCTAATTGCAATCAAACAAGTTCAAAACAGTCAAATAATTATATGTTGCAAATAAACCACTTTGCTTTATTATAACAAATATTAGCAGAATGCACAAAGTCAACAATTAAATCCAGACAAAAGAAGAAAAAACTAAAAGTCAGTAAATCATCATGAAGTTTTCCATCAAACTTCAAATATTTGAGTCATTTTCTATCTTTCAATCATTCTGTGTTTTAATTTATTTTCAAAATGTTTTATGTGATTATTTAGTTTAAGATCTTCTGGCAAAATATAAGTTCAGTTTCATACTGCCCCTCTTTTCCCTTAAACAATTTCTGAATATTTTTAGGGAACACATTATTTTCTGTTATTTGTGCAATTTTGAAATTTACTCGCTCAGCAAATTTTAATGGTTTTTTTGTAGATTTATAAATAGGTTGAAGGCTGGTTCTTTAGTTATGCACTCAAATCTCAACACAAGATAGTAAAAGTGAGTGGTATAAAGCAAATGTATGACATTTTAACATATTTGTTATTTTGTGTCTAATATAATAATACTTTTTGCCAGTAATGGTCTTTAACCAAACAGATGTGTAGGCGTTTTTTATTATTATAATAATTATTAGGTGTTGCATTGCGAGACTTCTAGTTACATTTTTTTTTAAATATATATTGTTTTAACATGCAGCAAATTAGACCAGTAATTCATAAATCTGAGGTCAAAAACTGCACAGTGGAGGCTAAACAAATGTTAAAATTAGAAAAAAATCCTCACATTTTTACAACAAAAAATTAAACTGAAGAGATGTTTGTTGTTGATGCTGTTTGTATCGGCCTTATGCGCTTGTTTAAAGTTTGACCAGTAGTTGCGGTTCTGAGTTTGTTTCTTGAATGTAGCTTACCGGTTTCGGGGAAAGCCAGAATTAGACCGTATCGTTCCGAGAGCTGAGAACGGCGCCGTGCCGACATTGTAATGCTACCTCTGCTGTTGTTTCTCTAATCTGACATAATTTGGCTGATTCGTTCTTTTGTAGCTCTGGAGGCGGACGGCCAACTTCAAACGGAGGAATGTGAGTTGGAGTGTGTGCAGTGGTTCTGGTGGTGGTTCAAGACGGGAGAAAAACTTTCAGCAGCACGACTCGCTGATGCTACCTCACTTTTAGTTAGACGTCTGCTGCTGATGTCCAGCAGGATTCGATGGGATTCCCCCTCATATGTTGGATGTTAAATTATCCCTACTGCGTCTCACACATGCAAACTGCAGTACGCATAAGCAACATGATGGCCGTGCAGCGTTTTACTGACTGCAGATGTTTTCTGGGTCACTTGCCTCTTGTTTATTCAACGTCGTCTGCATCTTGTTTGGGTTGATGTTGAAAGAAAAGTGAATGTCTCAGAATTTGCATTTCCTTTTCTTTTCTGCAGTGAAACTGGTTTAGTTCAGTTCTCACTGTGCAGGCAAAGCGACATCCTGTGCTAGGACTCCCTCTTGTGGCATAATCAGTACCAGCTATTAAAAAAAAATTCTATAAATTCAATATATATATAGAATTTCTTTTCTTTTCCCATGGTAAAATGGACCCCTTTGTCAATTCTATGGTTTTTGTATGCGTCTGATTTGCTCATTAATTGTTTTTTTTGTTTTTTTACATTGAACTTAAACAGCCACAGAACGACATAATGTTAAACTAAAATGAAGCAAAAAAATAAAAATAAAAAATTGAGTATTTTGCTAAAA
Organism: Phalloptychus januarius; assembly: GCA_902982915.1. NCBI lineage: Eukaryota > Metazoa > Chordata > Actinopteri > Cyprinodontiformes > Poeciliidae > Phalloptychus > Phalloptychus januarius. The sequence goes on from CADWAE010000477.1 coordinate 15,102,321, forward strand.
ACGTTAAAACCGTAGAATTTTAAGGGGTCTACTTTCCTTTTACTATATAGATTCAATTTTGAATTGAATTTAGACAATTCCCTGCAAAGGTCTGGGCACCCCTGCTTTATTTACGTTGTAAATATGGTCAACTAGTTAAAAAACTGATTTTTTTTAACACAGTTAAGGCATATTTTTATTTTTATTACCCCATAATGAAACTCATGTTATGGCACTAAACTTTATGTTTTCCTATGGCTGTTGTCACAGTCATCATAAAAGCCCAACTAATGGAAACTTTGTAGCTTTAAAAATGTTGTTTTTATTCATAATGTAAAACAAACAAAAATAAGCAAGCTCTGCTTACTTTATAATGAAGATCCAAAAACTGCTTGGCTTCATTTGGTCTCAGGTGAATTTGGCAGGAAACAACATAAACATGGTGCAGCAGGTAAGACAAAATCCCCCGTTTGACGTATTTAAGTTGTTTTTATCAGAAACTAGAAAAGGAAAAAGGTTTGCTGTTGTTTTAATGTGGAATTGCATCTGCACAGATATGAACTATGTAAAACAAAAATCAGAATAAATCTTTTCATTCTATTCAAAACTGCGTCACAGGAAACAAACGTGTGCTTGGAGAAATAATTGTACAGAATTTTATCATTTTTCCTAAAATATATTGACACCAATAATCTTAAAGTACCTCAAAATACACAGATATGAATATTTTGTCATGTCTTGCACAGACTTCAAAAAGGAACAGAAAATAAATTTTTAAAAAAGCTTTTGCTTTATTCCTGTTCCCATTTCCGTTGTTGTGAACCAATAAAGCTTAGAAATAAGAGGTGAACTCACCTGGAATAGTACAGAAATGTTTAATATTTTACTCCTGGGAGTCTTTGAGACGTGTTCTGCATTAAGAGCAGGGGTGCCCAGATGCTTGCATGCTGCTGTAGTCCGACACATTGAACAAACCTGCAGCGCATGGGCTTTAAATATTTCACTCCAGGAGGCAACTCTTCCTGACTCAAGAGTTGGTTTTCTCTCTTTTTGTTTTGTTTTAAATCAGGGCCCACCGACCTTCAGCCCACAGACCTCCACCAGGTGGAGGGCGGCCAAAGCCGGCGCCCAAACCCAAACCCCAGGTGCCGCAGTGCAGGGCGCTGTACGCGTACGACGCTCAGGACACAGACGAGCTCAGCTTCAACACCGACGACGTCATTGATATCATCAAAGAGGGTGAGTGTCTTTTAAAATACCGTATTTTCCGGACTACAGAGGCACCTCACTATAAGCCACACCCACATTTTTTTTTAAAACAAAACACCTGGAAACGTACATATATAACCAGCACCGGGCCATAAGCCGCTGGTATCTCTGTCGCTCTCGGTTTTTCGCAATGGACTGCGTCCATAATAAATCAGCTATTAATGACGCAGCCCTGCGTCTCCAACGCCGAACCATGGGCTCGTTCACGCAGAGTTTACCTGCAGCGGCGATTGATCCATACTGCCAGATCGATAGCCTTCAACTTAAAAGCAGCATCATGTGAACTTCTTCGTGTTGTTTCCATGATGGGGGGGGGGGGGCTTCAAACTCATACCCCATCATTTCTCCGTCGTGCTTGCTGCTAGCATGTGCTAAATGAAAATCAGCGCTTTCTTCTTTGATTTCCAATTTTGACTTCCAATGATTCACTTCCTGCTAAAGAGCCCCCTGGCGGTGGAAGAAAAATCCACAGAAAAGCCGCACCGGGCCATGAGCAGCATGATTCAAAGCGTGGGGGAAAAGCAGCGGGTTATAGTCCGAAAAATACGGTAATAAATAAAAAAAAAAGGACACCTTCATTTCCTCTCTCATTCATTCCTGCCTGATTCTGTTTGCGCAGACGCTTCCGGTTGGTGGACGGGACGACTTCGCGGGAAGCAGGGACTTTTCCCCAACAACTACGTCACCAAGATCTAGCAGCTGCTGGTTGTCAGGGCGACGCGATGCGCCTGCTGCGCCCCCCGCTGGCCCTGGCCCCTGAGGGTGGCGCAGAACCTGCAGTCGGGGAGAGGAAACACCGTGAGACTCTTCTTCCACTACTGCCTTGCAGTCACCGAACGTAACGCTGAGTTACACCCCCAGACCAAACATCTGTCCTGTTGGGCCAAAGATGAGGCTTTTCTCCAAAGACACAAAGACCGCTGGGGTCTGTCCCCTCTGAGTACTGAACAAACTATTTATTGTATTTATGAATCTCTGTATTCCCTTTACTTACCGAGTTATATCTTATAGAGGATGTGCGCTCCAGCGTTTCGATGCATTCAAATGAAATCGGCTAAATCTCTGGGACCAGGCTGTGATTTATTTTCTACTTTTATTTCCACTATGTTGCTTTTAGATGAAGGTTGAAGGAAACTGGAGTGATTTCAGTTTTAGCAGGTATATTTATTGTGATGCAGACATTTAGCAGGCATGTAAAGAATCAAAATGCTGAATGAGGATTTTTAAAACCTGAATGACCAAAGCATTATTTTTATTTTATTTTCTTCTGATTCTGAGGGCATTGCAGTGAGGTGGAGTATTACCTGGAAAACCTCCCTCACTTTTTATTCTGCTTTTGTTCTCTAATGACACCAGTATGGAGCGTGAGGTCTGTGGTGTATTAGCACTTTATTGGGACAGGTACTACCTTGGACACAGACGGCGTCTCACGTTCACGTCACGGCCACAAAACTTCGTCCGCGAGGGACGGATTGTGACGAGTAGAAGCATTAAAGTTACCTAGTTACTGAGGAAAATCATTTGTTTACATGAAATTAAGACAAACAGGCATTTTCTGGATCTCATTTCTGTATATGTGTTCTTATGCAGGAGCGTGCCTGTTGGTGGGTAGAATTTAAAAGGATTTCTTTGTGTTTTTACGCAAAGGATGTATGTTTAGTTTCTCCTTTTTTCCCCCTGTTTTGCTTCCGGAAAACACAGAGCAGTTTTTATTTCCAGTTCTGCTCCAGCTGAGGACTTGGTGTATGGATTTATTATTTTGTTAAGCTGTTTTGTAGCTGCTTCTGGTTAATGTTTCTGCACATATTTTGCGCTGCTGCCGCAGTCCTAACACACATTCCTTAGTTTTATTTCAATCATACAACCACATTATGCTGTAGTCAGTAAAGCCTGCTGGGTCTTTTTTCATAAAACGGCATCAATAAACATAGTTTGGTCATAAGATTGGTGAACAGATCCTTTGTGCAATACACACTAATAGATGAGTATTTTAATGAAACTTTTGTATATTGTATTAATAAATGCTTTACTGATTTTTATCTGATTTTTTTTCGTTGCACCTTCTCCAGGTTAACATTATTACGTCAAGCAAAACCAGGAGTTTCAATAAGTGATGCTTTAGTCAGGTTTTTCAGACATGTAACGCCCCCTGCTGAGCATTAAGAAGAATGCAGTTTGGAATAAATTAAAATTGGACAGCCAATTATTTATTTACGTTGAAATAATAACAAAAATGGCCACTGATAACCTTACAAGGAGGGAAAGACAGAAGGTAATTTTTAAAGAAGGCTGCTGTTCATGGTGCCGTTTATAAGCATATAACTGGAAAGTTAAGTGGAAAGAAAAAATGTGGTAAGAAACTACAGCCATGAGATTATTGTGAAGCAGGATATTGGTTGCAACTCTGAACCAGGCCAAACGTCAGACACATCTTACAAGGATTAAAGAGAAAAAGCACAGGACTGTTGCTCACTGGTCCAAAATCCTCCAACCTCCTTTTAAATTTAAAGTAAGATTCATGTTTCTGCATGTGTAATCGCTTTTTAAAATTTGTTAAAATTGTTTTGTTTTGCTCTGATTTGCAGCAAGTGTCATCCTCGCTTTGCCTGAAAAAAACTTTGCTAAAAGCGCACAACTCTCATTTTTATTTCTATGTACAGTACACATAGAAATAAAGCTCTCAGCAACCCTAATTACTTTGTATTTTATTTTCAAGGAGCCAAAAGTCCTTGTAAATTTTAAAGTGTGTTATGTAGCTAGTTTTGAAGACTTTCATAGAATTTGTAAAATTGTTAGGTGCAGTATGCAAAAAAATAAATAAAATTTCAGGCCCTGAAAACTCTACAACACCAGACAATCTGAAAGTTTAATATATTTCATTCAGGAATTAAAATCTAAGAAGGGAACTCGTATAAAGATTCGTATCACACCGTGATATTTCCGAGCGTTTTGTCATCTAATGAAAAACCAAAATATCCCTTTAAGAAATCTAGAATATTACATGACATTTTTTGTCCAAAAGTTTTAAAACAGGAATTTCAACCAGTAGAAAAATCTGTACACGAACCACACAGGATATGCGCTCAGTGCTTGGATTGTTGTTTCTGTCAGGTGAAGAACTGAACCAACTACCTATCCCAGTTACGACTCGCTGGGCTGCCTGCGCTTCAATATGGCCGCTCCTGTAAAATATATGCTATATGTATAAAGTGTTGTGTATATGCTGCTTTAAACTGAACAAATAATAATAAAAACATGCTGACGGAAAGTAAAGTTTTAAATTATGTTCATACGGGTGATGCGAGCCATGTCTATGGGCGTCGCCATGTTGGAATCCCAACTTCCTAATTGGAACGCATCTCTGACGTCATACCCAACTGCGAGTTCCCACTTCCGAGGAAACTGGAAAATGTTTATCATTTAAACATTTAGCCATCAGAACAGAATATTTCTATATTTAAATATACAGAATCTATCTTATTAAAAGCTCTGAAAAATCTCAATTTGTTTTTGATTTAAATGCAAGTTTGAATGATAATCTAGTTTGAGATTTTCATCCTGTATGATTTGCTTTGTGTGTGTACGACTGTTTTAGCTACGGTGTTTGGGGGTTTTTTTTCTAAAAAAATAACACACATTAAGATATATGTATTTTAATAAATATTAAGATGCATGAAAATGGAAAGCATTACACTCATAATCTGGGGAGAGAGAAGAGAAACAAAGATCGATTTCTGTCCCTCAAATTCATTGTTAGATTCAAAAACACCTCCATCAAAACATTCATTCAAACAAACATCAAAGGACTCAACAAGAGTTATCCAAGTTTATTAATATTATTTTTCAAAACTAATATAAATCCCACATAATATGATCCTGGTGCCTTTAAGTCGATGAATGCATGGATACCTGCTTTAAGTACTGCATTTCAACACTCAGCTCAAAATATTTTTCTTTTTTTTCCTCATGATCGTCAGAGTGGAAACACATGGCCTCAGCGCACTGTCATATTCACTACTAATCTACCGTTTTCTCTCTTGTGCAAGTCTATGCGAGTGAGTTAGTCAACAGTATTAGTGTTTTTTTTCTTTCCACAGCATCCAAGATGGACGCTGCTGCTCAACTACAGAGAGAGACAAGAAGGGATGGTGGCAAAATCAGTTAGAAGTGTGAGAGCAAACAGTAAATCTCAACTTGAGCTGTTTTTCCCCTCTGAACACACACACACACACACTCCCACACACACACACAGGAGATTAAAAAGTCAACGCCACTGCCAGTATCAATTTAACAGCATGATCACCAGTTTTAAAATCTCTTCAACACTCACAGGCCTGAGATCATCTCACAAAAACCCTAGTTAGGCTTCGCACATCTGTCTTGTGGGAAGAACCCCGACGGAATAAAAAATGAATAAAGATTCACAGCAGTTCCCGACAATCGCTCAGTTTGGAAACAACAGTCAAGAGAGGGGGTGTGACATTCTTTTTCTTGCTCCCTAAATTACACCGGGGATGGTGATGAGGGTGCTGTAGGGTGGGGTAGCCGTAGCAAAGCATGTGCATATTCTGGGAGTGAGGTGAACCATGGAGCTGATTTCCACTCTAGAAATACTGGGTGTGCACTAATACAGCAGCTGATTTGTTAACATATTTCTTTTTAGTTAGGAATGTCTTGATTTACTTGGAAGAAAAAACAAAAAAAAACAAACAAAAAAAAACATCTTTCACTAACAATCCACATCTGCTAAACATAAACTAATCAATACAATGACTGGTAAAATGAATCCTGCAATGTTTTTTTTTTTTTGTTTAAACTGAAGGTTGACATTCTATTCTAGTAAAGCAAGGCATTAGGTTTACAGAAATGCATCTTTACTAGAGCAGCTCCCCTCACCTGCAACTCAGCGGGCCGTGTTAAGCCCACGTTATATGTGCAAAGAAATGCATTGCAAGGAAACATGCAGAGAAACAAAACGGAAATGACACTTGAGGAAACAATCAAAAGCTACATAAAAGCTTCATAAATACAATAAAATCTTAAATCCATAATGGAGAAATCTAGTTGTTGTTCTACTATGCGAGAGCTGGCACTCTAGGCTCGATGCTTTTTTGTTTTATTTTTTATTTTTCCTCGTAGTAGAGCTGCGCAGGTAACTCGTGCCATCTTTGGTTGACTGCAGTACTGAAGAGAAAGTTAATATGATCTGAAAATAAACTCCAAACAAACAAAAGTGTTGTTGGGAAAACAGCATCAACTCTCGGCAGACAGCTGCGCCTCAATGTCCACTCTGCAGATGGGGCACTTCTTATTGGTGAGCAGCCACTGATCCACACACAGCTGGTGGAAGAGGTGCATGCACGGCAGGCGCCTGCGGGGGGAAACGCACGGAAATCACTTTTAGAGCTTCGAGACCTGACCACATCTCACTGCAGACAGCAAATTCCATCTATTACGGTGAGAAAGGAGACAATTTCATCAGATCAAATGCCTCAATTAATTCTGCAAACTCAAATTCTCAGGATAAAAACAACCCTGGGACGCTAAGCTTTCAGGTGCAACCGAACAGCTTATGCTGCTGGTGTCCGGGTGTGTAGAAAATAGCAGTGTTTAAAACGGATCAAATATCATAAAGCGAAGAAATTTAAATGTAATTACAGTATCGTCATGTAACCGGGTTTGTACATTTTTCAATTTAAGTTTCAAACTTTCAGCACCAAACATTAGAAATGAAAACAACACAAATAAAGGAAGAAAGTTAAATTCACTATTGTGTGATATAATTTATAACTGTTATTAATAATCTGCATCTTGTGATAGTATTTTACATTCTACAGCAAAGATTTGATGTTTTAAAATGTCACTCGCACACCTGGCTGGTCCGACAACAAAACACTGCTTTAAATTTAAAAAGTCTGCAAATTTCAGCCAAATAACTGAACCATTAGGAATAACATATATTCAAAAATGAAATAAAAAGGCATGCCTCTAAGTGACCTAAAACAAGATTTAACTTCAGACAGACAAAAAATAAATCTGTGTGTCTTTTTATGAAGTGTATGAAAATATCTGGCTTCAACTGTAAATGACTTTTTCATAATTTAGATTGCACTTTATTACAAGACTGTGCAGTTTTAATATGAAGCACTTTCACAGACTTTATACAGATACTAAGCATTTTCAAAAAAACTACATTGAAATTCGAATATTTCCAAAGAATTTCAAGCATCCTGATGTAATTATCATCAAGATTCGGTCTGAGCAGCAGCAGTTGGGAATAAACTGCACAGCTAAAGCAGCAGAAAGAAAAGGTAAAGCGTTCACAACCTTAAATTTAGACACATCAGCCTTTCTGCCATCAGGGGGCAGCGTCTCCTCCTGGAAAACCTGAGCCTGTGCCAAAAAGCAGCTCCAGGAGGCCAGTAATTTTAAGGCACTCTGGGACTTTTCTGCTGATTACCAGAACTCCTTTGGGTTGTTTTTAGAGAAAAATGAAAATCCCGCCGGACGGCAGGAAACCGGAACGACTGCACCTGTCTTCCCACCTGTGTTTGCGGGCTCACAGACACGCCCCTCTGAACGGATAATTGAACACATCTAAAGGCATGAGAAAAAGGCAAGACGAACTCCCGGGAGAGCGGAGAGGTTTACCTGACATCCTCCCCCTCCTCCAGTATCGACAGGCAGATGGTGCACTTCTCCTCCGTGTCTTCATCAGCCCCCTCGTCTTCGTCTTGCTTGCCGTGCAGCTTTCTCTGCCGGGGAGAAACATTTGGAGACATGAACTTTAAAAGCAAATTCTCTTAGTTAAAATCACTCAAACTGCTCAACTAAACTCCTAGCATGACATCAAAACAAATGGCTTAAGCCCCCTAACGGTAACTTTCTTTTTTTTTTCTTGTTTCAACAAAACAAACTTAAAATTTGGGAACAGAGAGAATGGTCATTTGGTCCTGAAACAGAAAAGAAAACTTTCTATCTCTCGTCTCAAAGCTAAACAAATAAAAGTAAACCAAATAAAAATTTGAAAAAATTAATAAAAGATATCAGCCGAATTTCCCAGCCCCCAAGGATAACAATAAAATCTAACGTACATGTGAGCAGAGACATGTTTCCAAATTGATTTGTTCGTTTTGATTCTCACCGATTCTGGGGTTGCGTGCATATTTTTCCCAATAGATGCCCAAGCTTCAGGGGTTAACTGTTGGTCAATGTCTCTCTCCAACACCTTCTGTATTGGGTGGCAGGGTGTTAGATTGCTTGTTTAGGTACATTTGAAAACCTCTAAGGAGTCTTCCCCCCCCTCACCCCCGAACATTATCTTCACGGCTGCAATCTCTGGTAAAAGACACTACAGTGTTTCCTAAAACATCAGAGCACAAAAGACCACTGCGCACTCTGTCCCAGAACGCGCTGCAGCAGACATGCACACGATACGACCAACATGTTGAGAAATTGACAGAATGAGGCACTCTGAGCAGGTTTTACCTTCTTGTACTTGTGTGGGTAGGTGCACCTCTCTATGGTTCCCTGAGAGGCTCCTCGATTCACAGTCCCAAGTCGTTCCTCTAAATGCAGCAGGTCCTGGTGGAGACAAACGATTCTCAGCATCACCGGGAGCCTGAGTGGGCGTGTCCGCTCAGCCAGGTGGCACAAATAATGACAAAGTGTCTTCTTGGCAGCTTTTAAAAGCAGCAAAATTAAGTTGAATCTTTTAAAATTAGGACTTTTTTTTACATTTAAACCTCAGTCTGGGTTCACTGTATTCAGGGTTTTCTTTTTGTGTGACTTCAAGCTGATTTGAAATATTTTTACAAAACATTTTCACACAATAATTGTACTTTGTGTAAATTTTCAAACTAAATGTGGTTTAAATGACCTTTTATTTGTTGCTGTTTTCTGTTACTTTTTCTTATTTTATCTGATCTCAATGCTTTAGATGTGCTGTGTATGAAAAATGCTCAACTAAATAAGACTGGATGACTGATTGGTTTGTAACATATGTATGAAAAGCAGGTGAATATAATAAGCCATGTTCTGATCACATCCAACATAGAACTAAAGTTTCTCATTTTACGCTTCTTTTCAAACATGTTGTCATCGTTCAAATTTAAATGTGCAGCTGCTACATGTGAAAATATAAATGATAAATATGTGAATAACATTCCAAGAGAGCTACGTGAATCATAAGTTGCAAGGGACGTTTGTCACAACACTGGAAGCAGAATAAAGTAGCTATATGATTAGAAAATACTTATTCACCCCTTGAATACATATAAGAACTTGAGAGACATGTACATCTAAGTACATAAATATGTGTATGTCCTTTCTCTGTACAAATTACTATGTATACAAAAACAACTAAATGAATAAGAAAATGTTTGCATCTTGTTGTCAATTGTGCAGCACTTTTTAAATGCTGCAAATAAATGTGACTCCTGCAGCTTCCTATTATCTTTTTACAGCTGTTTAAACACTTTGGCTACTTACTGCACAGATGTGAGCAGGTACCTGAAAAGCCTGAATGGCACTGAAATATTCTGAGATGTTGCATAAATGTTAAATAAAGTTTTTGAAGAGTTTAAAAAGCAACAACAGAAAAGCTAGCCTCACAAATCACAGCGTTAGCTCACCAGTTCACGTAATTTAATAGCAGAGGAGACAAAACACTGATTGTGTACATTTAAAAAAACTGAAAATAAATGCAGTTTTTGGAGTCATTGGATTTGCACTTTGCCCGACTTGTTTTAGTATCCCATTATTATTTGACTCTGTAGCATGCAGAGATAAAACCGTTTCTGAAACTTTTAATGTCACATCTCACTTAAAACATATTAGGATGGGCCAAGATTAAGTTTATATGTAAACTATACATCTATTCTATCTTGATCTCTTATTAAATCTTTTTTTAGTCGTTTTAATAAAATGGTAAATATTTTCTAAGACAAAGAGTGATTTTTTTTATGTCAAACTACAATAACGTAAAGAAAAATTTTAAAAATCTTTTTTTTTTCAGTTACTGAAATCCTCTGACCTTCATCTCAACTGGCCCCACCAAGTTTGTTGAAAAACCTAAATTTTCTTCCCTCTATTGATAACTAGACGTCACCCTGACAATAACACTGTAAACACTGTTGCCATTTAAAGTATCGGTGAAGTGTTACAAAACTGAGTCGCATAGAGGAAGCAAAGAGATATAAGAAGCCATTTCAAAGGAAACTATTTTCTTTCCCATGTTGAAGCACAGCTGCGGTTTATTACAACCGCAGATAACATGGAGGAAGAATAGCGAACAAAAGAAAAGCAGTTCCTCTTTTTTTATCCGTTTATGGTTTCATTCGCCGTCTGTTGTGGATTGTGACATCTCAAAGTTAAGGATCTGCATCGTTCAGGATCGAAGACGATTGTTTTAGTAGCACAAAATGCTGATTAAAGATGCTAAAAACAGCTTCGAATGTTAACTCCAAATCATTTTGTGTTTTTTACTTTGTCATTTTCACACATGGTGGGACGTGACCTCTGCTCCGAATATCACTGTCTCATATTATAGCTCTTAAAAACTTTAGCCAATGCTAATTTCTCTTTATTAGCAGGTCAGAGACTGAAAAAGCTGGTAAACTCGTCTCAGTGGCCTCATCATCTTCATCATCTGTGTCTGAGTCACGTTTTTAAAGAATGGTGAAAACGGACACACCCTGCGCCACCATGTTGAACTGTTTCTTATCCGGGAATCGGTCTTTTGAGGGTGTGACACCAAACTGAGTCTGCATCACAAAATAGAAAATCTAAACCTTACTTCTGGTGACAAGGTTTCACAACTACAGGAATCACATCACACTGCAAGCTGCCAAGCACTGAGCATCCACAATTTGCCTGTATTTAGCTAAAACTAGCTCAAATTAGAGTTGATGGTGCAGCAGTGTGGGTGTTTGAAGCAGAGTTTGATTCTTTATCCTTAGATAAAGCTGATTTAAGTTGAGCAGTTCTCACCTCGTAGGTTCTTCCAAAGCCAGTCATTCTCGATGAGATGTACCTAATGTGCGGGTAGGTCACTTCAGAAATGCCAGTAGTGTGCTGCAGGAAACAAAGACGGGCAAACATTACAGCAAGTCCATGGAAAAGCACTTAAAGCCTCAATACTGCATGCAACTCAAGAAGCGACGCTGAACTTTTTAACAAACATTTCAAAATATCTGATGCTGAAAATGTAATTTATACAACTAAACTACACAAATGCATGTAATTAAAAAATAAACTAAAAGGTTTTCTGAACGTACTTCAGTAATAGAAAATTTATTTATTGCATGATAAATTAAAACAAACTCAATAATTTCCATTATTTATAATTTTTTCTCATTTTTTTTAAATTATCCAATTAATGAACACAGAACAAACATTACAGACCAACAAAGTATCTCTGTCTACCAAAATCTGGTGCTTTAGTCTCAACTAGACCTGTTTTTACACAGACTTCATAATTCATTTTATTTGTTGTTTCTGTTGTTTTATTTATTTTGTATATTTAAAATGTCTTCCACTTCCAATATTAAATATTTATTAGAATTTAAAGTTTATTGGTTTTTGAGAATGTGTTATTGCATTATTACGTCATAGCAATCTCTTGAAAATGGTCTGAAAACAACAATATTATCATTTATCGCAATAATTTCTGGACAGGAGTCCTACGGTTTATCAGCGACGGTAGCAGATGTGTGTGTATGAAATAATAAAGCAAAACTGCAAACTAACTGTGCTACACGGTGGTCAAGGTCTCGGGTTTTGTTGAACGCAGACTTAAAATGCTTTATGAGCTCGAATTAATTGCTAATGCATAATTCATAAGGTCTGAGGAGCCGTTTCTGAGGTAACTATTGTTAGAAATAAGACCCAGCAGAACGAATCCAACACGGACTTTGTATGAAATGTGTTTGTTATCGTCTATGCTAATAGTTGCAAAGGTCTCTTCTACCATTAAGGAGATGGGGAAGTGGTGCAGTCTCGGGGGAGTATGGTAGTGGGGCAGGTGAGAGTGCAGGTGCCCTGAAGTGTAGGAAGCCACTGGTACACCAGCCTCGATGCCAAGCTCCCTGTTCAACAGGACAGAGTTGTTATTACATCCATGCTGCAGGCAGAAACCTAGACATTTCAGAAACGCAAACATCATCGATTAAAAGATGAAACCGTAAACCCACCATGTTGTTCTCTGCTCAGGCTGGCGAGGATGGGAAGACATGGTCTGTGGCACGTGGATGTGGTGTCCATGGCCGTAGTTGGGGTGCATCCTGTGGGGGTGCGGAGGTGGCCGCTCATGCGCCCGCCTGCAAGGAAAAACAAATGCACACGTTCCACCACTAAACGTCTTCAACTTTTACAAATCCGTGGTGCCGATACTCACGTGGGGTGCTGCATCATCCTCCGCCTCTGGACCTCCATCCTCTGCAGCATCTCGTGCTGATGCATCCTCTGCACCGAAGGCCCCAGAGGCGGCATGTGGTGCTGCAGGGTCTGGTGGTCCGGTGGAAGGTGCTGGGCCAGGGGGACGGTGGAAGTGGGGAGGTGGTGGGCGGAGAGGGGAGGTGGAGGCGCGGGAGCAACCGAGTGACCTGCAGGGTGGGATGGCAGTGGCGTATGAAAGGAGTGGGGAATGAGGAATTCGCCTTGTGGAGGAGGCTGCGGTGTGAGCTGGGGGTTCCCGTGGGAGTGAGGGCAGGCGGAGGAGGGCTGATGATGCAGGGATCGCGTTAGAGGACCATCTGGAAACGGGGAAAGAAACGGGGAAAGAGTCAGTAAATCTATTCAAACCAAACTAACAGTAAAACACAGAGACCATGCTTAGAAATTAGGCTTTTGCTCCATTTATCTACAATTACAAATGAGGCGTTTCCAAGAGATCACAAAATGTTATGCATATAACTTGAATTATTGTATTTCCAAACAAAAACAAAACAAAAAATGTTTTATTTATTTCCAGTCTTTTTAAAAACATTTTAAAAGTATGAATAAACTTTATAGATTTCAAGTTTAGGATCTGCAAAAACCAAAGGCTGCAGAGACATGGACGGATGGACACATCAGTAAACGAAAGGATGGACAGAATGACATCCTCAAACACAGAATGTGGAAGAACCACAGCGCTGGTTCTGCTGGACTTCCACGCTGGATCTTCACGCCGTTAACCAGGACATATTATTGAAACAAATGGAGATCTGGGAAGGACCTTCAGCTCAATTTCTCAACTGGTTTGAATCTCGCATAAAGAACGGGAATTTTTTTTTTTGCGTTAACCAGAACCAAACATTCAATTTGCTCCTATAATCTAAAATAAACTCCCAGAAATATTATAAAATACTGAGTTCCTTTAAATGAAAACTAAAAAGCCATCTCTTTAGAGTTGCCTCTGCTTCATAATAACAGGAACGTAGATCAATTCTAGTTTGTATTACAACTTTCTGTTACTTTTTTTATTTTGACTCTGTATTGTAGCAGTTATTTTCCTTTGTTTGTTTATTTGGTAACACTGTTTATTTGGTCAGTGTGCATAAGACTGACATTCGGTAAATAATGACACTTTTAATGTAAAGTTGCATTAGTAGTGCATTAAACGTGTGAACTTTGCATTATTCAGTAAATAATGTCACTTTAATACAATGTTGCATTAAAACTTGCATTAGAAGTCCATTATAAATGTCAACTTTGCACTATAAGTCATAAATTCATGACGACTCCTTCACGTTTATAACAGATATCATGTTGTGACAGTGGCATGTCAGTCTTATGCACACACCTTCAAATAAAGTGTCACCGTTTTTATTATTATATGGTGTTTTTATGAACCAGAACTTCATGACCACTGCCTGTTTCTACCGGCCTGGCCGCTATAATAACTCCAGCAAATAAAATTACAAGTCGCAGATAAATTATCAAAACTTTTTGGTCACTTCAGACTAAAAGATGAAACAACTGAAGAGCAAAAAATTGATTGTTTCATGCTAGACTTTTTAAAGACATTATATTTAGTGTTTAAGCATCGTTTATAATGTATTTTAATAGCTAGTGATATTTTAAATTTCCTGTCGACATTTTTAACTCAAAAGCACAGAGGACGGCCCCATCGCCTCCTGGGCTTAGCAGGTTTTCTGGAGGAAACCCGTAATCATGTAAAGAACTTCAAACTGCCTTATTGCTAAAATGTGCAGCACAAACAAACTTGACTTGATAGGTGGTGTGAAAGGAAAGCGCAGCAGTGCAGTGTCACCGACAGCCAACAACTCTTCCTCGTCACACAGCTTTATTCTCTGTGCTCAATTATTATGAGAATCAACAACTCTTGCTGCCGGTTTCTTGTACTCACAAGATGGGTGCATGTAATGTCTGCAGGGCTGAGGTTGTGTTTGTGGTTGAGGCACCATGGAGGAACCGAATGAGTCCACCACAGCTGGCTGACTGGGCCCTGGGGTGGCATGTGAAACATAAGCAGGGGGCCGCGAGGAGGAGCCCGGGCAGCAAGGGTCAAAGGCTGATGTGCTGCCATGGAAACTAGCACCCCCGGTGCCACCGCCTCGAACGCTGCTGTTGCTCAGGTCCACTGGCAGGGTTTGCTGTGGGAGGGGAACAGAAACACTGAGGATGCAAGAACTGAATGGCGTCAGTGTCTATTTCAATCTGCTAAACAAGTTGTCTTACTAATATAAAAGAAAATATATGCAGAATTTCAGACATGCTGCACATCTGATTTGTTGTTTATACATAGTAGAAATATGAAGAAGCACTTTTAAGTTTCTACAGGCATAATAAAAAAAATTAACAAATAAAAAGGACATGTATGATGTTTCTATGACGTAAAGCACTGCCTTGAAATGTGTGCATATGGTGGTAACACACTGGAAAAAATACAAAATTGTTGGTCTAGTTTCTAATGTAATCCCCTTATTATTCTTGAATTAAGTCAAAATTACCCTAGGAGCAACTTTTCAGCAAATAATCTGTCAGTGCAAAACAACATTTTCCCTAGTTAAAATGTCTTGTTCTACTGACAGATTATTTCAGTTATAAATCGTACTTTTTCATCAATATTAGGGAAGTAATTACTTAAAACAAGCTCCTATATTGTGCTGAAAAGTTACTTGTAAGTTAGTTTTGTCTTATTTTGACTACTAAGATATTTGCAGTAGAGACTAAACCAAAAATACAAGGTAAGATTTTGTGTTTTTGCAGCTTCAGCTCCTTTATACCTGGTCATGGTAGTGGGATGCATTGCTGCTGCTGCTGTTGCTAACTCCAGCACAGGGGGCAGGCAGAGCACTGGGGCGTTCCACAGGGCAGCTCGGCTCTTGAAAGGGTAAGGTTCCCGGGGGCTGTGGTGCAGGGTGATGGATATGGTGGACAAAGTGGTGAGTGTTGCTGTGGCTGTGCTGAGAGCCGGCGGTCTGCTGAGAGGAGGACGCTTGCAAGCAGCTAGAATGGGAGTGGCTGAGGGACATGTGACCAGGAGAGGGGCCGCTGCAAGGAGAGTGCTGCTGACAGCAGGATGGGAGTCTGGGCATGGCTGTGCCCGAGTTTTCTCCTCCTGTACCAGACAAGCCTGGTCTGTTGTCATCTGAACAGGAAAAAGGAAGTCACAGGATAGATTATTTCAACACAAATTAGATTAAAAACAAGGGTTTCATCAGGTTTCACTAACTCAAATTTAAGACTTCTTCCAACCTTTTTATTAATAAAAAGTAAGATCTGTATCACATCAGAAATGTCCAAAGCCTTAACCCTTGCAGTGCTAAGCTTTTGTTGCACATATTTCATTGCATAGGTCAGCAAGAGAAGTGATCCAATAGCGAAGACGGACGCCGTTCAACCACCTGGCAATACATTTGCACTACTTAATCCATTAGAGATACAAGAAAGCATGGTTGCTAGCTAGCTCGCTGACTCCAGCACAGGGGGCAGCTAGTGCAGGAGGCAAGCTGGCTAGCTTGTTTTTTAGCTAGTTACCTAGCTAGCTCTTGTCTTCCTTCTGCTTTTAGCTAGCTATTTAGCTAGTAAGGTTTAGCTAGCTACCTAGCTAGCTCTTGTCTTCCTTCTGTGTTTAGCTAGCTACTTACCTAGTTAGGTTTGGCTAGCTACCTAGCTAATTTTTATCCTTCCATTTCTCCTACTTAGCTAGACACTAGCTAGGTAGATAAAAACTAGCTACCTAGCTACTGTTTAGCTTGCAACCTAGCTAGTTTTTATCCTTCCACTTGTAGCTAGCTACCTAGTTTTTCCTCTTTCCTCCGTTTTCACTCCATATATAGCTGCTAATATATTAGTTTTACTAGTTACCAAGGGTATATTAGCAGCGAGTTACAACAGCATTCAGCAACAGAACGAAATGAAGAAACGTTCAAACATCTGCCTGACAGAAAAGTCCTACAAGAAAAAAAGACTGCATTGTTTAAATAGTCTTTAAGGCCAACTTACCTTTTTGTTAATGAATTTAAAGCATTTTAATTTTAGAGACATTCATTTTTAAGGACTTTTTAAGCATATGTGGCCATTCTGCAAACATAAACCAGATTCTGACAGAACATCATGGATAATCAGTCAACAGTAGTTTTTTTTCCGCTGTCCTCATGTCACCCTACCTTCTGCAGCTGTGCGAGCAGAACCACTGGCTCTCTGTGCGTGCACACTTTCAGGCATTGAGCCTGCACAGCTGGTGGAAGGGCCTGGGGCGTCATTGAGCTCAGAGGTAGAGGCGTGATGGGAGGATGACGATGAAGAGGACGACCTTACTGTCTGAGTGTGAATGCTGCCGGAGGTTGTTGGTACAATTGAGAGATCTGCAGAGGAAAAAAATTATAAAAAATTTAGATAGTTAGAAGAGATATAGAATAATTAAGGCACAGTGATTCCAGAGTCTGATAAAATAAAATAAAAAACAGTTTGTTTACAACTAATGTAGCTTTTTTCATTTTTAGTTAAGAGAAACAGCTGTATATTAAGACAAAAAAGACAAGCAAGCTGAATGAATGCCTCATAGTTAGTACAATGCTTATTTATGTTAGCTTTTTCTTTAGTTATGGCAAAGGCTTAAGTTTATGTTTAAGAAAACAAAGAAACAGAAATAAGTTTCTTCGTTTATTCCTTTTTTCAAAGGAATAAAGTAGACCACTTTAAAACTTTAGCGTTGGTGATCCACACAGGCCAGTCATGCAAACCAAAGTGAAAGGCCTCCACGTGTTTACATTTCTCAGGGGAGGGAGGGAAAAATTCATTTGTGAATATGAAAAGCAGATAGGCTGCAAATACTGAGAGGATAATAAGGTTTGTTTCTACTACTGAGGAGTGTTTACAAAGAAAAACACAGTGCAGTTCACTTTAGTTATATTGCTTTGCTGCCGAAGTGTTTTGATTGAATTCAGTCTCAGGCTGAGAATTGTGCTTTTAAAGAACTGCTGAAGCTATACTGGCTGCAGGCTTAGGTTGGTGCTCACTGATGCATAATAGTAATTTACTTCTTCAATTAATAAACACTTTTTTCTGACTTTTGTTATCACATTTAATACATTAGTTCACATTTTCCTCAAATATATTTTAAATTGAGTGAATAAAATAAAAGATATAACATCAGGAAAGCTTTGACTTTGAGGATAAAACCCGTAAGAATAAGGACGCACAGATATTTGGATGTTTTGAACAGTTTGCATCCAAATTAATTTTCACCAGAAACATAAATAAGTCAAAGCATCATACATTCTGCATCTTTAAATGAGCAGACTTTCTTGATCGATAGTTTGCTATCCTTTAAGGGTAACCTATTATGCTTCCTTGAACATGTTAGGATAAGTTTGTCAAAGACTTATCTATCAAAAACTATGATGACCAGAACATCTCCATCACATTTTTTGCACAAAATTCTTCTTAAATAAGGAGATTTTTGTCTACCTATTTTGAGCTCCTTTCAGGATGAGCTGGTTTTTAGGACTTTTGTCACTTTAAATCAAAATAAACTTCTGTTGGCCCCTAAACTCGACGTTTACACATAAAGACATTTTTTGCACATAAAAATGTCTCCAAACAGATGACCCTTATCTCTTCAAGCAGCGTTTGTACGTTAGGTGAAGCAGTAAAACCAGCTGACCAACCAGGCTGGAGTTCCACTTGGTTGCTAGGTGACGGACTGGGCTTTGATAACGTTGCTTGGTAACGGCAAAAGTGCCCACTGGCTCTAACTTAACATTTGGGAAGTTTTTGAAACTACTCGTTTTCCAGACACAAGAAAATTAACATATTGCCAGAAAACAGCTGGGAGTTTTTTGAGGAGCTTAGGTTGTTTTTAGAAGTTGTGACCAAATACGGAAATATAAAAAACAATGAACAAAATGTTAATTTTGCATTACAGGTAACCTGTAAAAATGGTTTGGGGGCTATTTTTAGATTTTTTTGGTATACAAAAAATATAAATTACTCATTGTTTTCATTCTTTTTCACAGTTAGGCAATACTAGAACTTAAAAGCCAAATACAATAAACTGAGGCTTGTGGTTTTCACATTAAATACATTTTTTTTTAAATCAAGAGGTGTTCATTTTATTCAGTTCAGACATTGAGCTGGAGGTTGGCCGTTTTACCATCCTCATCGACAGTGAGATCCACCACCTCCCCGGGGTTCTGGCGCAGCGGCTGGATGACTGTTGAGAGCCGGTGACGTCCACGCGGTTCCTGGAGGCGATTCTGGGCACAACTACTGCCCCAAATCCTACTGAGACCCCCGACTGAGCGTGACCTGCATGCAAGCAGACATAAAAAAGAAAAATGACCTCCAAGACAAAACTATGGTATAAAACTGGAAGTTTTCAGTGATGCTGAGATTTTCTGAAACAGAACATTCAAGTTTAGTGACAGCTTGTTGACACAGCGATAAAATAGAAGAGTTGAAAATATGAAACAAGTGAAGCAATTCAATAGTGGTTATTCTGGAAAGTGTAAAGACCAAGTCTAGAAGACGGAACACAAAAAAAAGCCCAAATGTTTAATTCAAAATACTTTACTGATCCCAAAGGGAAATTAAATGTTGTTGCAACTCATTAATTCAGATTCTTCAAAGAGCTATTGCAGGAAAAATCTTTCGTAGCAGTCTGTATTACAGTGAATTTGAAGTAGCCTCTGACTGAAGACACTCTATTTTCCAAAGACTAATGAAGAGGATGGTCAGTGATGTCCACAGTTCTCTTGACTTTATGATGAATCCTACTTTGAGTCCTCATCTCCGAGGGGTAAATGACAAAAGCAAACAAATACTGATATTGACTCGAGACATTACTATAAATCAGTGTGTAGCTATTAAAAGCTAATCAAGTCTCAACCACAGGAACTCAGAATGCACAACTTGCCTCAAATCCTCCCCTTTGCTCCCCAGACACCTTTAATTTTCCTGCAAACCCCTAAAACGTCAGCGCCTCCTCTTCCTCTCGATCTCCTCTTTCTTTTAATTTTCTCTCTCAAAGGCTCCTGTTGCTCTTCTCCCTGGCCTCTGAGACGGGGGTGAGAAACAAGGGAGCAGCCACTGCTTCCTCTGTGGTGCGGTAAGAGCCAGGTGAACAGAGGGAGGAGGAATGACCCCGAGAGACAGGAAGCTGTGTGGGAGTGCCATGAAGCAGGCTGCCATGGAGATGTTGAGGTAGGGGACTTTAGTGCTGCCAGTGGAGCGTTTTGAAAAATATCCAGCAGCGAGGGAGAAAAGAGAAAACCTTAGCAGAATGATTTAATCCAATGAGAAATCTGAATTAAAATCAGAATTTTTCTTGTTTGTTCAGATGGGAAACTGAATGGTTTGACTCTTAATTTTGATGTTTATAATATTTTATTTTAGTTTAGTTTTAGTTTCTTTAATCTGCAAAATAAATTATTTCACTACCAAGTTACAAGCAAAACTAATAGAAATCTTCTCTATTTTAGTTTATAAGCATGGTCGGACGCTACATCGCTCAAAGATTAACATCATTCCATCAACAATTTGGAAAAGAGAGGATCAAACCAAGGTGAGGCTTTGCTTTGATTGGTGCTTTGGTTTGTTAAAAGGAACAGAGATCTGATCTGTGGTAAAATAACACAACTTTGATTCTTCTGTTAACTGCGTCACCATTTTAAATTGTTTCCCCAGATTACAGAAATGCAAATTCAAATATGTTAGCATTGGACAGTTTTGTGTCCCGAGGTGAACTTTGACCGGTGATCCGCAGGTCACCGACTCGTTTTCCAGGTCAGACCTCAATGAAATTCAGAAATTATTAAAAGCCGGAATTTACTGCAAATATTGTCGCTTTTCATGTACAAAGTGAAATTGTAATCCCAATTTCAAGAAGATTGCAGCTGATTATTAGTTTGTTTTCAGGTCAAATCCAAGATGAAATTTGTTTTTAAAAACCTGAAATGACCTGGCTACTAAATATGAAAACTGAGACAAAATAAAAAAATGTTAATTTCAGACAGTTTTATTTTTTGCATTAGCTTATAATAACGTAAATTTACTTTGTAATGATATTAATTACTTAAATAACAAGGTTTATCTAAAAGTTGGCTTTCGTTACATTCTGCACCCATGAGGCAGGAAATGCTTTTATTCGCGCCATTTGCAATACGGGGAATTCCCATCTGCTCACACGATCCATTTCCTTTTACATACACAATCAAAGTGGTATGAAGAGGAAGCTCAATTACCTTTTACGCTTTCAAAACACCAACAGCAGCTTATAACAAGGGTGAAAATTCACACAAAATAAACAGACTCCCAACGAAATCTCTACATCCAGGCTGGGATGTAGAGAGATTGAGATGAGTGGGGAGTCTAATTGGACTTCCTCGTCTGCTTTGGGTTGACCCCAAGGGGCCCCGGCTTGACACTAGGGAAGGGTCGCTAATTAAGCAGACCTGGGATTATTTTGTAAATATCTGTTTACCACTGGAAGCCTCTGGGACGAGGGGCGCCAGTGGAGAAGAAAACACAGCGTTATAAATATGATCACTATGGGAATGGAGGGGACTTGGCAGGGCTGGGTGGTGCCAAGGCAGAGCGGCACGAGGCGCGGACCCCGGGGACCGGAGCAGAGCGACGGGCTGCATGTACTGCGGCAATGTGGAGTAAACTGCTGGGGCTGACGCTGATGACAGCTAAGGTTGGGAGTTTGGGAGTTCAACAGGGAGGGAAGAATAGCAGAGTGAGGAGTGGTAAACAATTTATGACACTCAGCTATACAGCAGACTTTCTTACCATGATTTAAGATTTCTTACACTTTCTGGAAACAAGTTGCGTGGAAAATCTACCTGAAGAAGCTCAAGTTATAACAAAGTCTGCATGCACTGAGCAAAGACCGGTGAACAGTGGAAACTACAAGTAAAATGCAGCCAAATTAATAGAAACTTCTTCTATTGCACGACTTTACAAAGCAGTTACATGAATAAACAAATACCGATTCATATTTCAGTTACGATAAGCTGCTTTTTAATGTCACACAACTCGAACAGTTTACTGTTTAATACATAGATATGAAATCCCAGCGTAGAATAAGACACTGTACAACAAATTAACACAGACACAAGTGACCAAAACTGCAGATGAACGCGTGTTAGCAAACAGGGCCAATGTCTGCATGAACAGAGATTTCATTGCTCATTCTGTCGGCCTTTGATTCTCCACCAGCGCCCATCCCCCACTTCAACACATCGCTACGTTATCTAGTGAGAGAGGAGATCTGAAAAGTGACAGGAAAGAAGGCAAATCATGACCGTCCGAACTCTGGGTAGCAACTTTAAGGAACCGAAACCATATATTCTTAGTGACTTGGTACTAAAATGGAAACAGCGCTCTGGTTACAGAAGTGAGGGGACGAAAAAAAGTGTGACAGATGTGACCACAGAGGAAAATGTTTGTGCAGGATCACAGATTAAAAGGAGTACTGAAACAGAAATTTACACACGAACGGGGGAAAATATGACTCTCAATACGCTGGGTGAAAAGAAGAGGAGAACAGGTCGACATATCTCAGAATAATGACGTTCTGTTTGCTGCATATGATCAGTAAAAGTCGGGCTGCGTAGTGGTGCATCGCTGCCTTACAGCAACAAAGTTCTTGGTTCAGTGGATGGATTTGTGGGGTGTTGCAACAGTTACATCAGCAGCTTTTCACTTGAACATGTTGATGAAGTTAACAACCAAGATTCATTCTCAATAAATTTGTTTCAGCTAACTATTGACAATATAGTTGTTCAAAAACAAAGCTTCCTTGTGAGACTTTCCTTCAACTTAGCGTCGTCTTGTTCACATTAGCACTTCTGCAAACTAATAAACACACACAAAGCTGCAGAACTTCTGTCAAGTTCATAAAACTTCAGAATGGCATAAATAAAAGTGCTGAATACCAGAAAATAATCACACAGACTCAAACAAACACCACAGAAACAGAAAATGTAGCGAGAGGATCTTCATGTCACCTGCAAAAACAAAATAATGTTCAGAGGTTCAGTGTGAAATCTTTACCTTCCCAGAAGGACAAAACTGAAGCTCGGAAAAGAGGCTCTAAATTATTCAATAAAAGAACGATGTATAAAGAGCAACGTTTGGACAGATCGTGGAAATAACTGGATTTCAATGAGTTTAGACAACTCAAACCATCATAAAGGATTTTTATTTCTTGAGTTTTATTAACTATTTGAGCTTCTTGAACCAAAACAAGATTCCGACACAATTTATGTGTAAAAATATGCATGATTTCTCAGACTAAGGTTTTCTTATTTTTCATCAATAATATGTGTTTCATTTCTACGTTCTAGACCTATAATGTACTGTGTAAATGTTTGGTTTGCACACACACACTCACACCTATGGTGAATTTAGAGAGACCAATTAACCTGACAGTCATGTTTTTGGACTGTGGGAGGAAGCCGGAATACCTGGAGAGAACCCACGCATGCACAGGGAGAACATGCAAACTTCATGCATTAAGACCCAGGCCGGGAATCGAACCCAGAACCTTCTTGCTGCAAGGCAGCAGCTCTACCAACTGCGCCACTGTGCAGCCAAACCATCATAAAGGTCATTGTTAATTTATTGATGAACAATGATCTCATAAATAGACCTGACAGCGACTCAGGCTAAATGATTCTCACTGAACTTAGGAAAAGGGAAATATGTTCACTAAAACTCCACAGCTCCGGTATATCAGCAAAGCTTCAAGAGCTAAACTAGCCAAAACAAATAAAAGAATAAATCAGCGTGTCTTGATTTGATAAACTGGATGGAGTTCAGATGCCTTGTTATGTTTAATTAAAAGGTAATATAATCAAATAAAGCTGGAGGAAGTGTGGCTGCAGGGTTTAATGCCAAGTACAACCACCAAACTGCAATAACTGCTCAGGTTTTCATTTCATAACATGGCCACACAAATCATATCATTTTCATTCTGGGCAATAACAAGATCAAGAATGTCTTCAAAAGTCCAGTTGTGGCAGAATGCATTGATAATTTATTGATAAAAATACCCGTTAACAACATGTTGATGGGTATCCACTCTGCATTCAATGAGTAATACTTTGCATTGCCCTGTTGCTGAAAATGTGCTATATAAATAAAATTACCTTTACCTTTCTTACCTTTCATTAAAATTAAATAACATTAAACATTTTCTCACATTGATATAATTCGGCAGATACAGATAAAAACTGCTTTGATAAAATCATTTTTTTAAGCACTGAAGTGGTTTTTAATGTTGGGTCTCTACAGTCAGCAAGGGGACATAAAAAGCTCTGGCTGGGCATATTTGGCCCCTGGACCTCGAGTTTGACACGTTCTTTAAGACGACTAAAAAGAAACCGTTGGCACCTACCTAAATCCGTCTCCAACGGTGACGATTTCCACTTCGCTGTCTGTCGAGGTGACGTTGATCTCCTCGCTGGCGGGAACAGCGTTCGCTGGAGCTGGAGACGCTTCTATCACCACCACATCCTCATCCAGAGCACCTAAACACACCGGCGGACATTAATGCATCACACAAACGATGCAAATAACATCTTGACTTTGTAATTATGATAGATGAAGGCTTAGAGAAAGAATTTCTTAAAAGCCAGCAGAACTGAGAGCAACGTTGAGTAACGGGGAGTAAACCCGAGGCGGGAGGGTTATGATCTGGGGTAGCAATAGTTTCGCTACAGTGAGGCACGTCATCAGGAAACATGAGGCATCGTTTTCACATAAACCTACAGAGAATAACTGGAAATGTTACAAAGCTCCTGTTAGTGCTGGTTGACAAGGACAAAAGAAACCAGCACTTATTTTCTTTACTGAATGAATTAGATAGTCATTAAAGATGCAGCGATATGTAAAGATTACTGGCATTGTTGATATCTGATATTAATACTACTGCTATGGCCAACACCCAATATTTACTGATATTATATACATTTTCCCACACTTTCAATGCCTTGTAAAAGCAACCACACTGCCCACATTGCTTGTCCGGAAAGGGAGGAACCCACTGTAGCTGCCTCCAGCTCTAGTCTGGATGTAGCACCCCTCAAAGCTAATTCAGTATTTGCCTGATTAGTTTTTTGCCACTAGATTCACTTTTTGTTTCTTAAACAGAGCATTTGCAGTCTGTATAATCAGCTTTCGTTTTGGTTACAAAGGAATATCTGGGTGGAAAGTGTGGTTCGGTGTTTTGCCCCAGGAAATTTCAACATTTATTTTGGTCCACTTCAAAACCTGAGGCATGGGCGCATCAATGAGGGTCTTTGTTTCGTGCAATCTAACCCTAAAAACAACAAAAAGAAAAGTAAATCTTGCAGTAATGCTTGCATCCGAAATGTGTTTTAGTTTTACATAAATAAAAAGAACCCAAAAAGTTGAATAAGTACTTTTATACAGCACTTTTTATAAATAATAAGCGAGAAGGGTGTAAACATGGAACACATTTAGTCATAGTTTGCAGTCTTTGGAGCTCATAAATCAAATAACATATTTTCTTATTTTCAGAAAGCGTGACAGTGTGGTCACACCAGCTACAGATCTGAGTTCTCACAGTTGCAGGCCTGTTTCTAATTATTGTCACGATATCTCACAGTAAGTGAGAGCTACTGACTCATTCGCTGGGCGTGAGAGTCGAACTCCTGTAACAAGACTGAGCTTTTTGTGTAAATCTTAAGCACTCTGTCGCTGCCCACCTTATCGCTCTCATCCTACATTCACAGCGAGGCATGTTTGTAAAAACCTGAGGAAACGGCATGCATGCTAAGACTGCAAGTGCTGCTCTGACTCCATCTAAGACAAAGGAATAAAAGTCAGAATAAAGGTCACAGAGGGGGAGCATTATGAGTAAGTCAATGAGACGTGCACTGAAGAACATTACTTTGTAAAATAAAAATAAAGTAACTTCTACTTCATGCTGTAAGGTCTGTGCACATCTCCTTGACTTACTCATGAAATCCATGTTTCCCCTCTGTGATTTTAGTCCCAACTCTCTCATGAGAGCTGCTACTGCTGCTAGGCACCCTCTGCAGGTCTAGCTGCCTGAAAGTGAGTTCCTCACTCTGGCTGAGCAAATACAGCCAGAGTGAGGTTAACTATTCTTAACAGGGTTTCCCCCAGAAAACCTGCTAAGCCCAGAGGTAGAGGTACTAGGCAAATGTTTCAAGTTGACAGAAAGTTTGAAAATATGACCAGTTATTGGAAGACGTTATAAACAATACATAATAAACTAAGAAAAGCAAACATGAAAAAATACAAGAAAAATATTAACTTTTTGCGTTTCAGTCGTTTCATCCTAATTATGGTGTCCAATTTTTTTTTATTCTTTATCCATGACTTGTCGCTTTATTTGCAGACGCTGTTAGGTAAAACAGGCTGTGCTTAGGGAGTTCCAGTGAATAAAAAAAGATACCCACTATACTGCCATTGTGCTTTAAACCATTTCATTTTAATAAATAAATAAGCTATTAGCCTGGTGGGGGTCCAAGTAAAGCCTGGTGGCTCACCAGGCTTATAAATCCTGCTTAATAAATAAAAAGGTTAAAAAAAACATTGAAAAGCAAGATTTTGTTCACTTTAGGGCCACTGCTTGGTTTTAAAATTGCATATCTGAGGTGCTTAACCTCAACTGATTTCAATAACTTACATCAAACTTGCCTTGCAGGTAAGCCCGAGCTATTCCCTGAATATCTGGCACACCCACTCCAGTGCTGGACATTCACAGGGAAGGTTTCATCACTTGCCTCCTGCTGTAAACAAATGCTTCACTTTTCCTCAGAGACCTTCTGTTTCTATGCGAAAGGCTGCTGCTCGGCAGCGTCTTCGCCTTTCTCCCACCGGCCTCCCGCCACGGAGGGAGAACAGCAAACTTTCCACGCTCCCCCCGGGCCGCGGCAGCAGCAATATTACCAAGGCTAAATGGCTACACAGGAGATACAGTATGCCAAAGTAAAGGTGGGGCTTATTATCCTCTGTTGCTCAGAAAAACACCAGAGCGTTGTTGTTTGAGCTCACAATCTGCATAAAGCTGTTATTGTAACAGAGGGATGCGGTTACCATTAACATATGGCAACAGAAGCTGCAGCTTTTATCAGCCTTATTAAAAATTTAAAAAATAAACATTGAATATTACATTTTTGCACATTTTACAACTTACAATTAGGCGATATGGCTTAAAAATAAAATCTCACATTTTTTCATATCATCTCTGATTAAAAATGTATTTATTTTTTTTCTTGCTTTCTTTTCTAATAAAAAAAAATTAAGAAATTTCCAAGGATATTAAATGTTTTCAAACAGTGTCTTTTATTTCAATAATCCCTTCTATAAAGTGTACGAAGGCTTATTACGACCAGACTACAAGGATTTTTATTGAATTAGCAGAACACTGTCATAATATTAGCAGGACAAAAACACAATTTTACCAGAAAAACCTCTGAAAACTATGAAAAAAAAAGGTTTTTAATTGAGAAAAAAGCTTCTAGAGTTATCCAGATCTGACATGAGCACCCTGGTCTGTGTGCTTTACTCTGAAATACATTCAGTCATTTGCATAATAATCGCTTCAAAGTCCTGCTTCTGATAATAATTTCATAGTGATGTATTAAAAGATCAAGTATTTCCTTATAAAACTCATGCCAACATATAACTTACAACAACATTCCTCACTTTAAACTTTTGTTATTTTTTGTGTTGGAGTTCTCATAAAACTAATACTCATTTTCATGTGTTTCCTTATATTACATTTTCATCCTGGTTACATTGACGCTGTATATCTTCACAACAGCATTATTTAGACTTTATGGTCGTGAAACTTTATTCTCGTAATTAAAATGTTAGAGTGTTGGAATTCAAAGTCCCAATAAGCAGAAAACTGTGATGTGCGTCTTTCAAACAACATGGCCACTCTGGGTGCGTTGACATCACTATGGAAACCCAAAGAGGCATTGGTGCAAAAAATGTTATCTTCAAAAACTAAAAATTTTATCCATCGATAAATTTGATTTACCCCAAAAAAATACGATAGAATCAAATCTGCCTTTTTAAAACCTAGTTTTGAAAATGTCCCTTAATTAGAGTCCCATATCAGATGCGCCTATTTGGCCTGGATGATGTAAGAGTTTTCACTAATCACTAGGAGCTGCTGCAGCCAAATATAATAAAACCCTAAAAGCAGAAAACACTCGCACCACGTCAGCTCAGCTAAGTCACTCAATCTCTTCCACCACAATCAATTATTCTACAATTACCACATTTGTGAAACAGCTGAAAATGCTGCTTCCACGGTGCGGACACAAAGACCCTCAGTATGAGCCGACTGAGCCGAATGAAAACAGCAGCACATTGATCGCTGTGAGCTGCAGCCCGTTTTCTCTTCCGCCTTTCACTGCATAGTTTTTAACAGTATTGCATTATTTGTGCTTCAAATAAAGTAACTGAGGCGAAAATCTGAGGTCACAATTTCTGAACGATTAAGAAAATAAAGCTGTGACAAATGTGACGAAAGCACTTTTTGGAGACACAAATAAAAGCACTATTATGTTGCATTACATAATTTTTTTGTGTGTTTTAAGGCACTTGTTGCATAACAGATAAATCAGGGACCGATACATAATATTCTGCTTTTAAAAACTTATATCTAATCAGTCATTTGTCATGCAGAATATATTTTAACTACAGTTCATTACATATAATATCTGTGCATATTAACCTTTGTAGCCTGATGAGTTACTTTCTATTGACAAATTATCACATTTCACATTTAAGGCAACATGAATCTGCTTTAGCTGTAAACCGTGGAGAGTTTGACATATCTGTACATGTGTTTTCACACCTGACAGATTGGGTTGGATTGGAGATAAAAATTGCAACATTTGTTACATTTTTAGCTAGTGTGGTCGTCTTTCACACTGCATTATGTCAAATGATCCAAACCCTTTGAAAAACCTGTCAGCCTCCACTTCACCTGTGGTGGCGCTGCACCAAGAACCACTGAAGGAAGCCAGAGGAAAATCTCTGGAGACTTCGTCACAAAATGTAAACAAAAATGGAGAAGAGTACGATTTAGGGATTGTCTTTGGTAAAAGACCACGAGTCATTTCTCCTGCTAGCGCTCGACTCTGTTTTGATTGTATTTACCCAGATTGTGGTACGCTATAGTTAATTTTCTGCTTTTGGAGTGGCGCTTGGTCTGATCGCATCCACATATGCATTCACACCTCCCAAATTGAGCCAGACTTTCTGGAAAAATGTACTAGAGTTTGCTTAAAACGGACCAAATGGGGCATGGAGCATTTGACGGTTAAAGTGAAAGGTTTGTCCTTACCTGTGGCTACAGTAGCGCTGTTCGGCTGGCTGCTGGTGCTGCTGACATCCACATACAGCTCGTCTTCTGCTTCGGTTGATGACGCTGAGGACGAGTCGCTGCTCAGCTCTTTGCTGGAACTGCTAGTGCTACGGAGCAGAGCGTATTTCCTCCGTGCGATCACTTCCCGTTTCTTCCTCTGCAGCAGCAGCCGCTCCTTCTGCTTTTGAGTCCGCTGGCCTCCGCCGGGAGCCGTCTTCACAAAGCGTTTCAGATGCGGTGGCCGCCGGCTGCTCAGGCACGGCCGCTTCAGCAGCACCGGCTCGGGCTCGGGTCGGACCCACTTGTGAGAACGACTACCCCGAGTTCGGCCCAGACTGGGGCGCAGGCCGACCGCGGCGCCTCCCCCAGGCGGTAGGGCAGGGGCCTTGTGTTGGCCCCCTGTCGCTCCGGCTTCCCCCTCATCATCTGAACTTAGGGTGTCCGAGTCTCCAAACCGGAGGCTGGATGACGGGGAAGAGGCACAGTCACTAAAGGACGACTCATTGTTCTGTTCATCCTCACTGGGATGCGGTAAAAGTTCTACTCTGGCCCGCTGAGGAGCCAGCGAGTTCTCACTGATACGGTCCTCCTTCAGCGAACAGTCCGACGGCCCCGCCTGCTGCCCTTTTCTTTTTCTCCGCCCTGCCAGGCTCCTCTCCGAGTCTCTGTGCGTCCCCGTGTCCCTCAGGGGCCGGTGCCTGGATTCACAAAGGGCCTCAAAGTCGCCAGCTGCCTTTCCGAGAACCTCCATGTTGTTGGGGAAGTTCTTAGCCCCGTCCATGGACTCTGGGTTGACCAGTGGCTCCTTCAGATGCTCCTGTCTGCTAGAGGCCTCAGATGGCACTTCACTCTTCATGGTGGCAGCAGCGCTGTCTCCAGGCACACTCACATTAAATCCAAGGAAGCATTTCACAAAACCTACAACAGAGACATAAAGTTAAAAATGCAAAAACAAAACATTCCCTGCTAAAGATCCTTCAAGGGACTGGTTTTGCAAAGTAGCCGAACATCGTGGTGCAGGAATTAGATTGTCTAGATCTATTATTTTTGTCAATTACATGAATAGATTTTTTAAAAGAAGCATTCTTGTATAACTGATCATCTCTAAAACATTGTTCACTTTGATTCATTCAAGTAATTTAATTCAAAAATACTTTACTGATCCCAAAGAGAAATTTAATATTGCTGTAACTCATATTAATTCAAGATTCTTCAAAGAGTTTTGGTAGATGGTGATGGTTGTGGTCAGGATCTAATGTAGCAGTCTGTATAGCAGCGAATTTGAAGAAGCCTCTGACTGAAGACGCTCTGTTTATCAATGACAGCCTCATGTAGAGGAAGGCCAGGATTTTAATGATGGAAACAGTAAATATCAAGAAAAAGTCGACTTTTTTCAGTAGTTCAATTACAAAAGTGAAACTTGCGTATAAAATGACTACAGTGATTTATGTCAGGGGGTTAATTTCAGTTTATTTTAATGATCATGTCTCACAGATAATGAACGCTTTAGTGTATCAGAAAAAATTTTTTTTCAATGTTAACTGAAAAATGATCAGCCATTTGCATTGACGTGTTTAAAAAAAATGTTTTTAATCACGAATTTCTTATATTTTTATGAATGAATGAATGAAATGCGGCCGCTCAAAAACCCAACCTGTCATAACAGTACTTTTCATTGTGAAATCTAAAATGATATGTTCATTTAAAAAGTGCTCCTGTCTGAGTCCAAACTAAAACAGTGTGACTCAGTGCTGCTGATTAAAGAGAGAAAGCAAATACCACAGGCTCAGTCAGAGGTAAAGGATGAGTCAGTGCTGATCTGACTGCTCCATTGTTGATTTTAGGCAATTTGGGAATCGCCAAAGTAATTATCACGTGTTCATGTTAATGTGATGACTGTGGGTCATCCTGGGCAGCATTAAGGTTCACTTCACATCCTGACATGTAAATCTAGAAAGAAAGTAAACGAAAAAGGGTATTAGATAAAATAATTATTTTTCCAAATCTAGGCAGGTAGGAGGATAACCTTAAAGCACCGACTGCTCAACATATGAACAGGTGATTTCCAGCTTGACAGGCTTAATTTACTTAAATAAATTTTTTGTTTTTCTGTAGTCTTGTAATATTTTATTTATAGGTTGGAGACGGAAAGAAAAAACACATTCTGTTTAGAAATGTTCACTACGTGTGCTTAAAGTCGTGTACTTGAAGTCTTTGTCTTGGTTTTTCATGAGACATTAAGCCATACATAATGTATTCGGGTGTTGTGTTACTTACAGTGCATCCAGAAAGTTTCACTTTTCCACATTTTGTCATATTGCAACATCAATTGAATTAATCTGTCCCCACAATTTACACATAAATACCCCATTATGACAATGTGAAAAACATTTAAAAGATATCTGCAAATTAATTAAAATAGAAACCTAGAAATAACATTTAAGTAGATATTTACAGCCTTTGCAATGAAGCTCAAAACTGACGGAATGGAGTCCACCTGTGGTGAATTCAATTGATTGGACTTGATTTGTAAAGACAAAAACCTGTCTATATGAGGTCCAATAGATGACAGGTCAGAGGTCAAAACACCAAGCATGAACTCAAAGGAATCGTCTGTAGACCTCTGAGGCAGGTTTGAGGTATAAATCTGGAGAAGGATACAGAAAAATAAGTCTGCTGCTCTGCAGGTCCATCATTCAGAAATGGAAGAAGTTTGGAAGCAGCAGGATTTTTCCTATAGATGACCGGCCGTCTAAACTGAGCGATCAGGGGAAAAGGGCCTTCGTTATGAAGATGACCAAAAACCTGATGGTCTGAGGAAGGGAGAGGAGAGCCTTCTAGAAGCAATCTGAAGGAATCCGCCAATCAGGCCTGTATGTTAAAGCATCCAGATTAAAGCCACTTCTTAAGAAAAGGCGGATAGCAGCAAAGTCTGGAGTTTCCAAAGGCCCCTGAAGGATTCTCTGACCAAAAGAAAACAAAATTATCTGATTTAAAGATTGCAAACTTTGGTGCGAATGGCAAGGCTCATCATTATCCTTACAGTGAAACATGGTGGTGGCAGCATGGAGCTGTGAGGATGTTTGATAGCAGCAGGAACTGGCAGACTAGTCAAGACAGAGGGCAGATGAATACATTGTGGATGAAAACCCACTCCAGAGCGCTAATGACCTCAGACTGGTGAGACTGTTCAGTTGTCAGCAGGACGATGACCCTAAACACATGGCAAAGACCTGGAAGGAGCGGCTTCAGAACCTGTGAATGTCCTGGAGCGGCCAAGACAGACATTCCTGGAGTGGGAGGAAAATGGCTGCGCAAATATACCCCGGTCACCTGGTGGAGCTTCTCTAAGAATCAAGGGAGGAACTGCGTAAAGCTAGGAGAGCTATTCAAAAAAGGCTGCAATTGATTAACAAAGTTTTAAGCAAAACTTTGAATACTTATGTCAAAGTCTTTGTCTTCTATTTTTAATAAACTTGCAAAAATCTAAAAAAATAAAAAATAAAAAACATTTCCCAAGTGGCCTAATGGGTAATTTGCGCATACAATTTTCAGAAGAGAGATCCATTTAATACACTTTGGAATAAAGTTGTAACATAACAAAATGTGGAAAAAGTGAAGCTCTGTGAAGCACGATGCACTGTGTGGCCCTTAGAGGGAAATCAGGGTCTCCCTAAACTGTAATTTTCAAGTTAAGACCTTTTTTTTTAAAAAAAAAAAAAGTTATAAAATCAGTAAAATATGTCATAATCTGCTCCAATCTCATTCTATGAGCACAAAGAGACAGTCAGGACAAACCTGGGTTCATTTTCTTCCAAACTGGCAAGATGCAAAAGTGACTGTCATCATTTGACAATTCAATAAGGGTTTTTTCTTTTTTTAAAGAAATTGGTGTAATCACTCCACACGATCTGAAATTAAATCTCACATACATTAATACTACACGACAAATTGTGGATGTTTCTTTGTAAACAATTATGCCGCAAGGCATGTGAAGCTGTGGTTTAATAGTTTAGGTCCTGTATAGACTTCTACTGTTCCAGTAAAAGAGGCGATTCTGATAAAGACCGTGTTTGGTAAAACAACAAGATATTCCATAAAAGGGCATTTCATGCATCTCCCTGCTGCTGTTATCTACTCAGGTTGTTCCATACGCTGAGTGAACGCACTGTGGTTTTCAGCAAACAGTCACATAACTTCATTGTGACGTGCCTCTAAACTTGTAGCGGTGCGCTGCGCCTGTGGTAACAGACCACACAGCTTTACACAATGTAATCTGAATATAAAACGACGCTGCTACCATGTCAAAAACGCGATTTAGGTACATTGTGTACCAACGACTATGTGGCCACCTGGAAGTTCAACTGATGTAACGCATAAGGAAACAAAACCCGTGCTTTCTGAGTCGCCGCCACACTGTTGTGTTGTGGACAAATTCAAAGCAATGGGGGGGGATATTAGCTGCAATGAATCTCTCAACATATGACAGGAATTTCATTGGCGTCAGTCGTATAACAAAGCCTTCTTGTTGAGTAAGTTAGTAATAAACTGCAGCATGAATGACCACACACTTGTTTTTCCTCCAGTAGTTCAACTGGACACAGTCAGTCTAATCTCAACTCACCAACTCTTTGCAGCTTTCCAGAGAAACACAAAATGTCAGATCACATTTGGTGCAGGCCGTCTGACTAAGTATGTACATTTGTGCATGATGTTGAAGTATTTTGCAGCGCGAGTGTGATTTTCAGTCATGGGGAGGGGAAATGCACACAAGGCAATGTCACTGCTTTCCTTTTTTGCAGCTTATTTCATAACAGCATGTCGGCTGTCACTTGACCTGAAGATGTGACTCCTGAGAAATAGGGTTGCAGGAACTGATCTGAGCAACAATTAATCAAAACTCCAAATAAAGCAGTTAAAAGCACATCCAGATATGTTTCTCTCCTCTATTATAAAGGGCCCAGGGGTAACTAGGGGTCCTCAGATGCCACACAAAAAGCTGCGCAATGACAGGGCCCCTAAGAGGAAATAAAGATCCCAAAGCATTCAGGCAGAGGGTTGACACAGATTTCTAATAACCAGTAAACTATAAGCAGAAGATTGGTGTGTCATTACAAAATAAAGTACAAGGCTGCCTGTAAAAAAACCCCAAAAACAACATGTACTTACAGGAATTGTAACAGTAATCCAATTGAATTATTCAACTGAGCCTGGTTTGCTGAGATCTACTGTATCTGCTGTCCTCTGTTCTTTCTGTCTGAGATCAGACCAGCAGAAACAGCTACAAACTGAGCTTCTAGTTTCTTTTTTAATTATAATAAAATAAACATATCTACAACCCGCTTGTGTGTGTCCCATTAAGGCTGCTAAAGTGACAGGAGCCAGGGCCGAGTTCACACTTAAACCTTACAATCTGAACATCATCAATGACAAAACATGGCTATAAAGATCAGAAATCAAAGTAGACAGCTAGCTATGTAGCTTGGCAAAATGCTCCAGACAGAAGACAACAAAGACAACACGTACCTGGGTCTAAGTCCGGATTTTAAAATGTGTCACTGTCCTTTTCGTGACATGAGAGGTTAAATGCTGAAGGAAATAGGAGTCGAGCGTTTAAAACGGACACTTATCTGGATGATAACCCGAGCTGCAACCGGACAGGCCTACGATGAGATCGCGACCGGAGGGAGGTGGTAGCAGGGATTGTGAAACTGACAACAGTCCCGAGCAGAGCCGAGAGACAAAATCGACGGCAGCGGGCCCTCCGTAGCGGCGAGCTAAGCTAAGGCTAGCTCCACTTTACTTCTTAAATACTCGAATATATTCAGCCATTTTGGTTCGCCGCGGCATCCAACCGACCTTCAGAAGGCTGGAGAGGAGCTATATGTTTTGATCCCGTTTAACAAGACGGAAAAGTCTCACTATTTGCCCTGTACGAAGTTCCCATTCCTGCCTTCCGAGGCATCCACTGTTGTTTACCCAGCAGGTCGTTTGTTGGCTGGCTACGGCTACAACACCGCGATTCTCCGGAATGTCACAAGGAGGCGCCAGATTCAGCATCCACTTTGCGAACCCTTACTCCATTTCAGAAATCATTTCTTAATAAAACGGCACTTTTTAGTGCCACTTATAGCTTAAAGAAAGCACATGAAACCTAAGAAAGGACAGTCATATGCGTTTTGCTGCCGATTAATACAGAATCCTGAATGCGAAGCAATTCTACTCCGTTATGGGCTCGTCCATGTGCATTCTAAATACTGGTGCGCCCTCTAGTGTACAAAGATGGGACACTCAAAAAGAGGAAATTTGCACAAATCATTCTCACAGAAATTAAGAGTTTCATTTTTTATTATTCTGAAATGAGCTATGTAAACTGAAGAACGACCTGCAAAAAGAACCACATAAGTAACTTAAAAATATCCATTTGGATAGCAGTTATTACTACTGTCTCATTGTTAATATATAACAAAAAAAATACCACAAAGCATAAAAATTCCTTACAAAACTCCAGTAACATTTAAAATATGATCTAAAAAAGGCAGACTCACATCTGTCCACTGCAACAGATGCTGATATCTCAGCTAAATACCTTGAAAGAATCCTTTAGGATTCACAATGCCTGAATTAGGATGCATTTTTGTCTGTTAATAGAGAAACTATCAAAGTAAAAAAGAAAATCAAGCTCCACACATTTGGAAACACAAAACATTTGCAGTAAAATGAAAGCTATACCCTGAACCCTGTAAGTAAATTATATGGTGTATATATCCTCCCAAAGTATACAGATTTATTTTAAATATTGAGTGCAGGAGCACAGCGAAATGTGCACATCTTTGCCAACTAAATGTGCTCCTACAAATAATAATAATAATAATAAAAGAAAACAGAACTAATAGGATCTGTTTTAGCTTGTTTATTATGGTTGGAGCAGTGCTCCTTATAACATTTTGGATGCGTCCGCTTGTATGAGCTTCACTAAAGGAGCTCTCCAGGGCTGTTACAATGTCATGCATAGGGGAGAAACATTGTCCAGCAGAAATGTCAGTCTGGCTACAGTTCTCCTGTTTCCCACCACTGGCACTGGGTCAAGGGGACAGAGCTGGCCTTCCTAATCAGCTTATCTGGTTGTTTCCTCTGAGCTGTTGATAATCTCCTGCTTCAGCAAAGCACAACAGAGAATATGACTGATACCAACACAGAATCCATTAAGGTCTATCTTTTCTCAAGAGTTGTTTTTCAGTTAACTACATGTAATGTGCATAAACATCCACAGTAGAAACATAAAGGTTGATTAATGTCATTTTCAGGGTCCAGTCTTTTGATTTTTCCTCACATCAGAGCAAACAATGGTTATTCTATAAACATATTAGTTTATTATAATTATTTTTTATTAAAATACATTTGAATGAAGTGAATGCAATAAGTTCCATTGAAATCTACTACTGTTAGGTAAAATCATAATAAAAAAATAAATACAATTAAATAAAACTTCATTTGTACGTCAGTATATCCAGCCATCCTTTTCTATTATGGAGTTATACAGACTAACATTGTGCTAACTAAAACTTCTTGGGTCCATTGAGATGTAAATAATACATAAATAATAGCTCCCCCTTTAACATGTAGACATTGTAACACTAATGTTAACATTTAACATTAGTGTTTGGTGCTAACACTAATGTTAACATAATTTTTTGATTTTTAATTGCTAAACTGATTCATACTAAAGAATTACAACACCGATTTAAGTTTTATCATTGAAATGTGTCTATGGCATTTTAAAGTATATGTTTTGTGAATGTATCTTTACTGTACAATTGTTAACAATATAGTGAGGACAATTACTTTTGCTTTTCATTTTGGGTTCCACTATTGAAAAAAAAACAATAAAATGTAACAGTGAGAACATTTTGCTCTAAAATAAATAAAGTAACCCTACATTTCATCCTTTATTAGACAACCAGGCACAAGTAAACTGTAAAAATAAAGACTCAGCTGCTACAGCTTAAGATAAACAATATTGTCTCACAATAAGGTTAAGTATTGAGCGTTCGTACATTCAGACTGAGGAAGTCTGAGGCAGTTACAATGTTATCCAGAAAGTATACCTGAGAAAAAAGAGAATGCTTAATTAGTTAAAGTCATCTTTACAAAATAAATGTACTTTGTTACTTTGTTATTATGACGGATTATTATGGAACTGTATGTTCAGTCTTTGTAACATTCCAGAAAACTAATTTTTCTCCAATATATTACAGTAGGCGGCGCTGTGGCATTTGACCAATGACCGCGAGGAAGAAACCGTCTCGCTAATGTGGAGGTAAAATGGCGTCGGGTGCCATTTCAACGGATTCAAAGAAAATATCCGAATTAAGGGTTGTCGATCTCAAATCCGAGCTCAAAAGAAGGGGATTGGACACGTTTGGCGTAAAAAGTGTTTTGCTTTCAAGGCTTAAGCAAGTAGGTGAACGAATCCGTTGTTTCAGCAGGACGGTTGATTGAGTAATTTGTGCGAAGCAGAGAGGCTAGTGCTAATCCTAGCTAATGTTGTGACGGTCTTTCCAGCTGCTCTATTTTTTCCCAGATTGATAAATGGCCTCTCATACGGTTTAACTTTTAGGTTTCGGTTCTTGTATTTCCAATATGTGAACGTTTGCGTAGTCTTGTTTGGTAAATAAATAGGTGATTATGTTCGGTTCAATCTTCAACGGCTATCGTATTGAATTGATGTAACCCTAAAAATTAAAATTGAAAACTCACCATAAGTTGGTGCCAAACGGAAAATCAACGTTTGAGAAAAACATTGAGTACTTATAAAAAAAAAACATTGCATCTTTAAAAAAAATGAAAGGGGAATGAGCGGGTGTTGCAGATTACACGTGATTAGCCTCAGTTGCTGAAATACAGCATCACATGCATTGGAGCCAAATCCCGGCCTGAAGTCTTTCCTGATGGAGTTTGCATGCCCTGTCCCTGCATTTGTGGAGTCGTTCTAGAGTCAAAAATAAATATGTGGATTCTTGATAGTTTAACTGGTTTCTCTAAATTGTCATCCAGTGTCTTTTTTCGTCTTTGTTGCCTTGTGAAGGACCAGTAACACACCCGGTGTTTACTCGGCCTTTTGCACAAACAAAAGGCCGAGTTTGTGTAGATGATGGATGGATGGATGTGTGGTTAACTTTTCACATTTGTGCCCACCTGCTTAGGTGTAATATATTTGAAATATACCAACATTTTGGGTTATATTTGTAATAATCTCGCATTTGTAAGCAGTTAGTTGATGGCTGGAGATTTTTTTAATCTATAAAAATATCTCTTGAAGGCTATTGAAGATGAAGGCGGTGACCCAGAGTACATTCCGACTCCTCAGTTGACTGATTCATCCATGAGGTTAAGTGGGAAATCCAGAGGTAATGCTGCTCAACTCATTATTTTATTGTTTCAACTGGATGTAAATGGTGCATATCAAGTTTCTTATTCTGACTCCATAGTACATGTACATACTTAATCTTTCAGGGAAGAAATCAGATTCTGATTTGGAAAATACCGTGGAAGAAGACGTGTCTTCCAAGGTGAGTGTAGCATGCATTAATCAGAATGATGGTATAAGGGCAATCAATACCGTTGTAAAAATTGATGGCGCTGTTTTCAAACAACATATAAAAGTAAATTTACTGAGAAATATCTTTAAAAAAAAAAAAACGCAGTTATGTAGCTTTGTGGAATCAACAATAGACTGCAGAGAAAAACAAGTTTTTATCCACAACTGGAAAATGTTAAAGTACAATTTAAAAGTATTCAGGGATATAAATGAAGCCTTTTTAAGCCTATCTCTCAGTTTCTAAAACACTTTGAAAATATTGTGCTTTAAAAATCTAAAGAAGCATTATGTTCATATGTGGGAGAAACCCTAAAATCAAAAATATGAATATGAAGGAGTTAATGGAAGAACTGAACAGGCCTTTTCCTTCTAAAGCTTTAAAGTCAGGAGTTAGAGCACACAGACACTCTGGAGTGAAGCCACAGTCTCTCTGTTTTCTCCAGTTAAACTAGAGCTGAGAAGATCCACTGAGAAATGGTGTTGCATGGTAGTAGGGAAAGGATACCTGCTCATCCCAGTGCAGCACCAGAACTAAGAGAGACTTACATCCTCCGTTTCAGTTTGTAGTCACATAATGGTGCCACCAGCTGACTCTCTGTTGCTTCGCAACGTAACTTGGGCACCCCTTTGTTTAAAAAGGGAAGTAATATCAGCCTGTGTAGTACCTGCGTTTCACCACTCCTAGTTAACACATGTGAAACGATGAGTTGAAGTTGGATTATAGGACATTATCGGCTCCTTTCTGTAAGGAGATTGAATAGATAAGACTCCATTTATTTATATCATTTTAGTTGTTGTGGTTCTTTTTAGTTTTTGTTCCCTTGACATTGTTTAGACCCGGACAAGAACACCACAAACCCCCAGCTGAGACAGATTAGAATAGATTAGAGATGATTGCAATTTAATAATCAGCTTTTAAAGTTCATGCAAAATATCCCCAAGGCGGGCAGGGAAAAATGCATTGGTGCTAATCAAACATTTTGTAGCAGCCGGGTCCTTTAGACCAGAACTACTAAATTATGAAATGAAAAGTCAAAATGAACAGCACCCATACTTTGCAAAACCATGTTGACGTGGCTGTGCTGTACTGTGCTGTATCCCTGCCTTTGCGCAGGCCGAAGAGGAAACTCCATGACTCCCCAAATTCAGCTTGATTAGCTGCCCTTCATTCCTGCAATCACTCTGCTGGCCGAGAGGGAAAAAGTGCAGCGTGTAAAAACAGCAGCCCGTTTGTAATCTAGATTGTCCCAGCTGACATGTTGCCAAATAAACTATGGAGTTAACGTGTGCTGAAAATTGATGGTATTTCTTCAGAACCTTTTTTTTTTTCAGATTACTATAATAATAAATAACAACCTGTTTTTTTCCTTCATGCTGATGTAAAAGAAATGCCATAATAGATTAGCGATGATGTTTATATGTGGGGGGGAAATGGTCTCAACTCTTACTATTCTCTTTATTTTGTTTTTTCTAGGACATTGAAGAGTATGAATCAGAAAAGGGTATGTATTCTGCCAATAAATGTTTCATGTTCATTTCTCTTCCTTCTTTTTTCTTTTTTTTTTTTTTTTACTGCAAACTCCTGTGATGATAAAGCCTCTTGCTAAGTTTCATCAGACGATGTTAAATGCGTTTGCTAGTGCTGAGCTATCTGGAGTAATGATGGACTACTTTAGATAACTTTGAAGAACCAATTATCTGGTTTCCTCACCTTTTTGAAGATGCAGTGCATCCTCAGGTCTGGGTTGCCTTAATCTTTTTGCATCCAGTTGATTATTTTCTGCTGCGATGAGAAGTTCAGTTGTCTCTGTGGTCCCAACCTTTTATGAAGGTCGACTTTTCGTGAGGAGATTTTATGTCCCATCAGTTGAAAAGCAAGCCATTTCAAGATCCCAATGCTTCTCCCAGTGACTGACATGATTGGGTAGACCTGTGATAAATGTACCGGTAAAACATGTGGATGAATCTGCATTTTGTCCACTGGAGTCAGGCGCCATTTTACAGGTTTGGTCAAGGGGAAACTGGAATTGAATGAATGAGCTTGGATCAGCTAAAGTCAAGGACTGCTGCATTTATTGAGACCCCTTATAATGATGCCTTGTGTCTAAAAGCAGCAGCGCATGGAGGACGGTTTCTGTCCAGCGGACGGACGTCCCACTTTGTTGCGTACAGGAAGAGTCCCTGAACCACGTTCATTTTTAACTGAGACTGGAATGGACGGACTGCTCCACTCAAAGGACACGCTTTTTGTGTACTGGACACCTTGCTGCAAGCTTCACTTGATGATAAAGCATTTTTGTTGATGGGACACTTTCCTTCACAACTGAAGAAATACTGGAAGAGCACTTAAACCCTCCATCAGCTTTTACGGACTGAACTCTGATGCATATTGGAGAAAAAAAAAAAAAGACGTCCTAACTCCATATAAGGACTTGGTATAAT
Organism: Phalloptychus januarius; assembly: GCA_902982915.1. Classification (NCBI taxonomy): domain Eukaryota; kingdom Metazoa; phylum Chordata; class Actinopteri; order Cyprinodontiformes; family Poeciliidae; genus Phalloptychus; species Phalloptychus januarius. The sequence goes on from CADWAE010000477.1 coordinate 15,143,450, forward strand.
TGTCTTCACCTGGTGAACAGCAACACCTCCACTGCAAAAGATGACTGCAGTTGAATTTGTGCCAAGAAATGAGCCTCAACTCATCCCATGTTTTCAGTGAAGATTGTGTGTTGTCTTCCTGTGGTATCTGCGCCCTCGATGACCATTAACACTGAATGTGCTTTATATTCTACTTTTGTAGGTCAAGTAACATGCGACATGTCAATGTTAAGATGTCTGTTTGCCATGTTTATCCTTGTTAAATCCCTCAGATGTAACTGATACCGATGATGGTAGTCGCGAAAATTCAAAGCCTCCACCGTGTGAGGACAGCCTCGCTCACTCTGAGCCTGAGCCAGAGTCTGAAACCATGGCGGCTGACGCTGACTCAGAGCCCGACCAGGAAGTAGAAGCAGATGCAGAGGTGGATGAGGATGCAGACCCAGAACCGGAACCAGAGGCTGAGGCAGAGACAGAAGAGGCTGAACGGGACGCTGAAACCTTGAGCTCCTCTAGAGAAGCAGAGGATGATCACCTGTCCGTCTCAATCCAAAATGAAGACGCCATTACCCTGGATGTTGATGGCGACGACCTCCTGGAAACAGGTAAACATGTGAAACTTCCAGATCCAGAGGCAGAGAAGGGCACTGAGACTTGTGCCGAGACGGGCCAAGATGATGACATGAAGGATGAAGACATGGACGAAGATGGAACGAAAGACGATGACGAGCCCTCAAAGAAAGACGCCATGACGAAGGCTGAAACCGAAGATAAAGAAAAGGATTCTGGGAAGAAAGGCCCGTCTGCCACTGGGGCCTCAGGTCAAGCAAAGAGGTTTGTCTTTCTATGTCAGTTCTTTGATTCTGCTACCAAGTCCACCTCACTAAGAGCGCAGCATTGTGGGTAGCCTCAAGATGATTTTTATTTTTGGCCATAAGGGAAGTATTCACTGATGTACCTTACCTGCAGTTTGCTGCTTTGCTTTATTTCTCTGAAGTCGGTTAACGTATTCAAATTAATCCGGAGACAAGAAAACAACTTTTTATTTTGTTACTTTGACCTTTCGAGAATTTTTTTATAACCTTTTGCAGTTTTTACACAAGGCAGTGTAAAAACGGCATTAGCCTCCATGATGATTTAAAAAACTTTTTTCTTTTTTGGTCCAATGATTCGCTGACCAGACCACTGAAGATTTCATTGACCCAGGGATTAAAAATTGGCTAACCACCTGACCATCATGCCACTGGAAAAACCTTGAAGCTTTTCAGACAAAGGCTCAGATCCACGTCTTGCCTAAAGGATATATATATTTATTTTTTCCCCTTCCTCCACCGTTGAAAAGATGCTGTTTAATCCACTAGATGGATGCTTTTTTCCCTTGTCATGGCTTTATTTGCCTTCACTCATTTCCTGTTTGGTTTTGTAACATTCATCTTCTAGCTCTTCAAGAGACAGAGATGGAAAAGCAGCAAAGGATGAAAAGGGTACGGTGCTTAAATATTCAAAATCCAACTTTTTGTCGATAGTCTTGCAATTAATACCAAAAATGTTTTAAAAATCTCCTTCCACAGGCGTCAGCAGCTCCTCTCGTAATGTGTGGGTGAGCGGCCTTTCTTCAAACACCAAAGCAGCTGATTTAAAGAACCTGTTTGGCAAATACGGGAAGGTAAGATGATGCTGCAACTAACAATTATTCTAGCAATCGATTATTTGATTTATTCTGATGATTAATTTAATTTAAAAAATGGGCACATTCTACAGATTTTTTTATTTAACCACTTTAACCTTTTATGCAATGTTAGAAACATATTGAAATGTGCAAATAAAGGAACATTTTCATTTTTTAAATAAGAAACATTTTATTGCCTTAAATGCAACGCCACAGAATTTCTTTAGTGAATTTGAACCAGGTGAAGCTAAAACCTGAAACTTAAGGAGTTTTAACTAAAACTTATTTAAAGACAAAGGTTTCTTTACCTTAAATACATCTACTCTGTACAGTTTTTGCTTAATTATTGCCCTAGATGTTTTTTTTGTTTTTTTTTTCAACATCTGGCCTTTTTTACTCCAGTTAATCGATTATGACATCAGACGATTAACCGATTAATCATTTCAGTCCCAGGTGTGGTATTCTGCGACTGTTGCCAGGAGATTTTAAACGACCCAATTGAACATAATAAAACGCTTTAAGAGTTTTCTAAAGAAATAAATACAGAAATGTGTTCTAAAGGCTCCTAAAAACGTTTCCAACAGGTTCTGAGTGCTAAGGTGGTCACAAACGCTCGCAGTCCTGGTTCAAAATGTTACGGCTTGGTGACGATGTCTTCCGGTACCGAAGTGACGCGCTGCATCTCCCACCTCGACTGCACAGAGCTCCATGGACAGCAGATTTATGTCGAAAGGGTAGGCAACAAAGGAAACATTTAAGCTCCTCAGATGCTTCCTTGTTAAATTTTATCTATACTTTCAACTTCTTTTTTTTTTTTATCTTTAAAAGGCTAAAAATGATCCGTTCAAAAAGGAGCCGTCAAAGAAAGAAGTGGAGGACAAAGCAGGATCCAGCAAATCCAATAAGAACAGTTTCACTGGAACTAAGCTGGTGAACAAGTGAGTGATCCGTTTGTTTATCTTTTTAAATTATTTTTACTCCTGCTTTAACATGTAGTTGATCTTTTTCTCAATTTCAATGACCACTTAGAGCACTGCTAACTCACAAAAAAGAAGAAAAGAAATCTGACAATCTGTCAGACAAGGATTTGTTAAAGAAACAGGATTCAAAAAGTGGCTCATCGAGCTCCGATCAAGAGTCTTCAAAGAGAGACGACAGAAAGCGAGGCCGTGAGTTTGCAGCAGAGAGGATTTTAGTTTATCATCAAGTCCTGCTTTGGCTAACTAATCGTCTTCCTTCAGCAACCAAGAGCCCTGGGAAGTCGACAGATGAAGATGATCCTAAAGGAGACGGTGGTTTTGAAAAAAGACCTTTTAGAACTGGAAGATATTTCAACAAAGTAAGGTTTGATTTGGTTCTGTTAATAATTTATATTATCTTTATAAAAATAATATTAAGTGAAAATATTTATTTTTCAGCCATTTATGAATCCCAACTTTGACAGGCGTCCCAAATGGCTAATTCCTCCTGAAGAGGTTAAACTTTACTCTTCAAAATTACATTTATCAAACTTTTTTTTTTTTTTCCAAGATTGAATCTTTACGTTTAAATAATTCTTTCTTCAGGTACAGTTGCTGAGGGAGAAGCGGCAATCCTTTCACAACAAAGGAGGAGACATGGTCATTCTGCCTTTTGACAAGTTCAAGGAGCAGAAGGAGCAGCGCATGCGTGAGCAAATGGAGCGTTTCCACAGAGCTGCAGAGCTGCGCAGGTATGTTCGAGCATTGATTGACTTGCATTCATAACGCCTAAATAACTTTAATTAAGTTATATATTAAAGCGTACTTTTTCTACTGTGCAGGCGGCGTGAAATCGCAGAGCAAGAGCGGCGGGAACGTGAGCGAGTCCGTCTGATGCGTGAGCGAGAAGAACGGGAGATTCTGCTCCGGGAGCGCCAGAGACTGGAAATGGAGAGACAGAAACTGGAGAGGGAGCGACTGGAGAGGGAGAGGCTGGAGAGGGAGAGGATCCGCATAGAGCAGGTAAAAGGAGCATGAACCAAGTCACCAGCTCCAACTGGGTACAGGAAGGTTTAACAACAGATTGAAGGAACAATGGTTGAGATGTAGCAGATGCTCAAATGTATTGGACACACAATTCACTTTGGCTCTTTTCAACATATTTACTGTTGTTGAACTGCTTGATGTCTTCCTCTGTAGTTCACTCAAACACCAGACACATTTATAAATGAGCAGATATTCATGCAGGAATGGATTCAGCATTTTTAAACTTTAGGTCCAATAACTTTCTCACCTAAAGAAAAACATTCCTAAAACCCTGAGAAACTTCTGAACAAACCATAAAAATAATTCTTTCCTTCCAAGATGGAAGTTGACAGAACTTTTAAGATTCAAATGTAGAGGAAACTCACTTTGCTAAAAACACGACTAACATAAGAGAATTAATGTAAATAAAGCTTTAATACAACACTTTCTGGACACAGCGGAGTGCTCGTCTTCCACCAAGCTGTCAGTGCAAAGAACAAACCATCAGGTTCAAGAAGTGACATTTTTACATTAGTTTACTACAGAAGATGCTCATGTTTGCATGCGAGTCAAATCCAAATGAATTGTTTTTTATTTCAAAGGAGCGGCGTAAAGAAGCCGAGCGCATGGCGCGCGAACGAGAGGAGCTCCGGCGGCAGCAGGAGCAGCTCCGCTTTGAGCAGGAAAAGAGGAATAATCTGAAGAGAGGACGGGAGGTGGAACACGGGTATCTGTCATTTTGTTTACCCTTGTTTTAATTTGTTAGAGTTATTGTTACATTAACCTATATTATCGCCATATTAGAGGAGTTCCATAATTACTAAATGTGCCGCATAACTTTATAAAGTGTCTTGCCATTCATGAGATTTTATTTTTAATAATTTGTAATCCTATAAGTAGCTACCTGTACTTTACCAGATCATTCATTATTTCTTCTTCATAAACTTGTCATTCCTTGAGTTAACATCCTTGTCATGCAGGATTGATCTGACTAACGAGGAATGTCTGCGCTTCGTGTTTCAGCCGGCGGGAAGATCCCTACTGGAATGGCAACAAAAAAATGCATCCCGAGTCGGAGGTCCGTCTGAACCAGGGCTCCAATTACAACCGGCAGCAGAACCGCTTCCCCAACACGAATCCTCGGGAGAGGGGCCGTTTTCCAGATGCCGGCCAGCAGCCCAACACGTTCGACAGGTGTGTGATCACTTCAGGAGTTTTTGGCGTAAAACTGTAACTTTGTTCTTAGTCCCATATGGGTCTGAGGAATTGTTTCCACAATGAGCAAATAAGTGCATGTGCTGCTGAAACTTCACATTCCTTCAAACAAAATCTCCAGTCAACATGCGAAAGTAACTGTACCTGGACTAAATGACCTGAAACATTAAATATTAACATTTTGATTTACTGTTTTTGAATGGTTAAATTAAAGGCTTTTTTGGCTAAGAAGTGAAGTTTGGACCCCAAAAAAAAAAAAACTCCCGATAAGTTACATTTGACGGCTCTGCGCCGTTACCTAGCAACCCCAGGAGCTCCAGCAGGTTTGGTCTTGCTGCTGGTTTTATTCTGTACAATGGCTGCTGGAAAAGACATATTTTGTTGTTGACTTAGCATCCAGAAACCGCTTGCTGCATTCTTGCTCCTTGTGCAGAAGGCTCCATTTCTGCTTTTCAAAGATTTGCTTTCAGCCATTTTCATATCCGAGTTCAAACGCTGAGATGGGTACATGGCTAGCAGGAGCTTATTTGGATTTAAAGTGACAAGAGGACCTAAAATAGGCAGAACTAGGTAAACTAGAATCTCATTATCCAAGAATTATTCTGTGGAAAAGATGCAACAGACATGTTTTGTGAAGCCCATCAACGTATCTTACCAATTCAAGGAAGCATATTACGTCACTTTCAATGTTTCTCTCCAACCACAGGGTAAATTGGCGCCTCTTCCTGCTTTTTGTTTTGTCTTTGCTTGTTAGTTTCTGATTAATCCAATATTGCTGTTTCTGTTCCAAGACGTAATAGATTCGAGGGCGAACCAGAGGCCAAAAAGAGTCGGCCGGCTCCTCACAGAGAGGGCTCCGGCTTCGATAGATACCCCAAGAACTACGACGCCGTCCACAGACCCGAGCCTCCGCCACGCGGGGACACGGACCGGAGGGACAGGGACGAGCGGCGCCCTCCGCCCATGGGAGCAAGACCTCCGATCCCTGCCATGTCGCACAATCGGCCGCCGAGGGACGGCGCCGCAGGATGGAAGAGCGACGGAGGAATGAATTCCACCAAAGGGGACATGAGGTAAGAACCCACTAATGAAGCTGCAGTTTACTCAGCAGCTATTGGACGCTGCGCTTCATAAAACCTGTCCTTCGTGCAGAGGGCCGATGCGCATGCGTGACGATCGTCCTGGCAGAGACGCTGGGAGAAGCGGCTTTAATAACAGAGGTCAACCCATAGGGATGAATGAGCAGGTGAGTTTCTGAAGAAGCGCGGTTCTTTTTTTACTATTAAAACACTAAATATTGTAACGGAAAAATATTATTTGGTTAAAGAAATGAGCCTGTATTTGTATAAACAGTATAATAAAACCTAAAAAAATAGAAATTATTCATCTTGATGCAGATGAGACTAAAGGAAATGGAAAATCTGAAAACTGTGAATTTAATTTAAAGTTAGTTGGACTAAATATGAGCTTATCCTCTTTGATGCCTCCCATCCCCCTTTTTTTTGGAAGGGCAATTTTGTTTAAGACTCCACAATTATTTGCATTTATTTCTGTTTTATTTATTTTTAATATTTAAATGTCTTCCAGTTCCAGTGTTAACTGTTCATCAGAAATCAATCATTAGGCCGTTACCATTATATTACTTGAAGATGGTCTCAAAACATTAATGTAACTGTTGCAATAATCTTTGGGACAATTTGTCATCCAGTAAAATTAGTTATTGTGATGCCTAGATGTCCAGCCCAGTCTTGTTGCCAGGCTACTCTAATAAATGCTTTCTGGTTGTGGAAAAATCGCCACATACCAAATGTAAACTTTTCACCATGTCCTCATTAATTCAGGTGATTTAAAATAAAAATAATTAAAGCTGAACTGTGAAAACTCTTTGGACTTTGCTCCTGCTTTCACACCGAGTGACTCGTCTGTCGTTGCAGCCGTTCAGCTCGGGGCGTCAGGTTGTGGTGGAGCGTCACAGCCGGGATCAGGGCCTGAGGAAGGAGTGGCACGGCGGCTCCGGCTCTCAGGTGTTTTCTGACAACCGCAGGATGGGAGACAGTCGCGGCGGCATGATGGCTACCTCCAGGTACGTAGATCAGACAAAGTGCTGGTGACGGAAGTCCAAACGAAACGTCTTGGTCGCTGTCCTGACGGAGCCGCTCTCCTTTTTGCAGCCACTCTTCGTCAGGACTGGGCCGGATCGTGCAGATCACCAACAACTCTATCTCCAGCAGCACCGTGGGCGGATTCAAGGCTTTCAAAGGAGCGTCGCGGCCGTTCTAACACCGACTTCAGACACTTTGAAGCGTTGGATATTTGAAGATTTTCCTGAACACTTTATTTTTAAAGTAACTGTTTTGGGTGGAACATTAGCAGCCTTGAGGTTTTCCCCTTGTTTTAATCTGACAGTGTTTACCTGAGTTCTGCTGTTAACACAAAACAACCCTGTGCACATGTTTTAATATTTCTGAAGTTGCTGCACAGCCCAGCGTCTTTGTAACAAGTTTTCCAGTTATGACATAGAACTTCTCTCAAGTGTTTGTATATTTTCATTAGTGTAGTATTACTCTGATTTCCTGTGTAATGTTTTACTTTAGTGTATTATAGAACCCAAAATAACTCACGGAACTGGATGTTTCATTGAAATGGATGACAGTCCTCCTTTTTTTTTATTTATATTTTTATTTTGTTTGGAAGTTGTACTTTAATGAAGGTGTCAAATTTTGTAAAGATGAACTAATCTGCTTAAGCAAGATAAAGCTGTGTAAAGTGCTATCTGTGACGGTAGCAACAACCTGAGGACTCTGAATCGTGTTCAGGTCTTGCTAAGAGGAAACATCGAGAGGAAATCTGTTTCCGTTCGTAACTCCACTGTGGACATTTTACAAATATAATTTGAGTATCAGTTGTCATCTCTGTGGTTTTTTTTTTTTTAAATCTTGTCTATAAACAGAACGGTTCCTCTATTGAAGGTTTGAATCTGGAAGATTTGGTACAATATAAAATCAGTCTGAAGCTTGAAAAAGCTTTAGGCTGCTACTACAGTGGAGAGGGCTTTGACTAGGCCACCGTGTGGAGGTATTCCTCTTATTTCACTGCTTATATCATTTCAAAGCTTCATCCTTTCGGTTGCATCAGTCGGCACTCTGGATGTCCTGCTTGTAACCTTAACCACACACTGGATGTTATTGGTTATTAAACCTTGATTAGAAAACCAAACTAATAAGTGAAGTGGCTTTTTACCTGCTAATGTGCTGCTCTAAGTTATTAGGGCTTAAAAAAAAAAGAATAAATGCATCTTTTACTTCCTGGACTTTACATAGTGGTGTGAAAATAATCTGGCATTGAAATTATTTACACAAAATAACAAATTGCACACAGTTATTAATAAAACCAATTATTTAGCTCCTCATAACTTTTTACTTTAGGTTGGATCTGCTCAGGTGGAAACTATGCATTGTCTTGTCTGGTTTTCTGCCACTAGGTGATAACTGAGTAGAAACGAGAAAACTAGCTGAAGGTTTTAAATTAATTGTTTTCTATCTTATTAAAGCAAGGGTGTCCTTAATTTTGCACAGAAAGTTGCATGATTTTAACTTTGTGTAACGACAGTTTTTGTACACTTCAGGTTATATTTTAATCCTTTTGGTTTGGTTTAAACCATAAGATACTTGGCATCACTGAATCCTGTTATTTTTTTATATGTAGGCAACAAAACCAACACTAAAGACTGCTTTTCAACTCTCACCAGTGACGGTGTAATTACAGTGGGAGCACTTTACTAAAACTGTCAGCTGCAAAGTCTGTCTGGTAAATTTAGGTGCAACTCTTCTATAAACCAGTTCAGAATGTAAAACTCAGTGAAATATTTGAAGCTTTTAAAATGTAGGTTAAGATAATTGTGGCTCAGTAAATGAAAAAATTAAATTCACTTCTCAAATTACATTTGACACAAGAAAATAAGTTTTTTTAATCCAGCAGTCATTGTTACCCACCACAAAAAAAGTCATGATAAAAGTTTTTAATTCAAGCATGTTAATGGGAAGTTAAGTGGAAGGAAAAAGTATGATAAAAAAACATACTCAAAAGATAAAAGCAACCTAAAGAGCATCATAAACCAAAGTCTATTCATTGGACAACAACAACATCATTTTTCTCTTTAGCCTGGCACAAAACCTGTGATATATAATCTGGTTCCAGTCACAATCCACATCTTGTAAATTTCCCCCAAGCCATTAAATAATCTTCCACAATTGATGGACACTTCCACACCTTTTTCTACCAAACATTATTCTTTCACTAAATCCTCCATTAAAATGATTGGTCTCTAAGCTGTCAGCTCATTTAGCTTATGTGGGTTGACCTCTGTGGACGCCATCAAGTCTCCCCATGATGGCGAAAACATTCCTGTTTAATAAATTTAACACAGTGAGCCCCTAGTGAATACATTTATATTACTGCCACAAGACATTGTAAGAAAACTCAATTCTTTATAAATAATTTATTTAATTTCACTTTTTATTTTTAAATTGAATTTGATTACCATCTTTTTTAACTTAATTTAAGTGTTTTATCAAAAAAAAAGTTCTTGAAATTTGCCAGTGTACATTATTTTTTTTTAGAGTTTCTTATTTTGTAACTAACATTCAACAATCTAATTTCCTAAAGTAAATTTATAGTAAATTTGCAGTATTTTTAGAAAATGGCCAGAAAGCATCTCAAGTTCCTCCAGGGTTCCATAATATATAAACTCGTCCAGGTTTCAAGCGAACTCTGAAGTTGATGTTACGACGTATCTTAGAGAACATATATCAGAGACGGAGCCCGCAGCACCTCATGTAAATTCTTCTGACATTTGCAGTCATCTGAGCGGTCTGACATTTACACCATCGTCAGATGAAAAGTCTGTTCTTGGAAACAATCCAAGGACATTTAGGTTCAGTTACCAGCCGGCAGATCTGTGACGCTACAAACTGCAATATGGAGATCTACTAGGAAATAGTGCAAATGTCATTTGTCTTGGTTCCATTATCCTGTGGGAAAAGATGAGAGATTATGTTTTCAAAGGAACATTAAATAAACGAAGGTCTTCTTGGACATAATGACATCAAACCACTTGATATTTTTTTTATTATCCAGGTAACTTCTAATCAGGTTGAATGTCCCTCGTCTATAAGGCATTTTGTTATATATATTTATATTTATATATATATATATATACACACACACACACATCACCATATGCAATATGTGACTGTAATGTGAAAGGCTACATACATTATTTGGTCATTTAAGTAAATAATGATCAATGAAATTGACAACAATGAGTAACCTCCCATATTTTCAAACAAAGTCCTTTTGCTTGTTTATGTGACACTCAAACATAACAGACCAGACAGCGGTCGTAAATAATAAAAAAATATCCTTGTGCCTAACATTTCACCCCCCACTTACACATGCTTCACAAAGTTAAATCTGGGAGTCTGGCATTGCATCAAAGAAAAGGGAAAAAAAAATCTCTATTAGACTGTTGCAGCACTCTGGATGCGTCTCATGCGAAATGAATGAACAGCGTCCGCTGCTACAGTAACGCTCAGTCGTTAAAAAGCAAACCCTCCTGTTCTGCATTTTAGTTTAAGCGTATCACTCTTCTATGACAGCATTATGTAGTGTAATTATGGACGAGGCTTGAAACATTACTATCTAAATTAGAAGTACACCTACCGACTTATTAAAGGGGAAATATCATCATATTTTAGAGTCATAATAGCTTCTACAGCCAGACCGCTGAAGTGGCTCGAGCTGTTGTTTGTGAGCATAAAGTTGATCAATTCAGCTTTTTTGTGTTCTCCACTATAATTAGCTTTGGTTGTGCTAATTATTTTCTTATTACACCAAATAAAAATGTGTTTAAGTGTAGCTACAGCCTGTATGTATGTTAGTATTCTAACTTTCTTTCCATCTAATGTTTAGCATGAGCTTGAAGTGAATTTTTAGGGCCAAACAACATGTTGCCATAGGAAAACTTAATGCAGACAGAGTTAGAGTTTCAGAATAACTTTTAACATCTTAACGAGTCACACAGTGGAGGAAAGAGGAACTTGGACAATCACTGCATTTAAGCTAAAGTAGGCTATTCTGGAGAAAAACAATGCTGGTCAGAATTGGAGCAGAAAATACGACATCTGAATGTGGGCAGAATTTTAGTGTTTCCAACTACTGGCCTTTTCACAAGTGGTAATTTGCTGCTGCTGTTTATTACAGGCAGTTTGAGCTCCTAACAGAGTGCTTTTAAATCCCTCCAAAGTGTGCCAGACGGTTAGGTCTCTAAACCACTGCTCCTCACAAAATAAAACTTGACTTTATAAACTTAAACATTGTTATTATTACATTGAGTTATGGCCTCGTTTGGCATAAGTGTAACATCATGCCTACTCTTCAGTGCTCACTTTTATTTGCAAATGTGATGATACTTGCCCTTTCTTTATTTTTTTTCGCTAATAGAATCAAGCTCTAGAATTTTACCTTCAACATCTTTTGTCTACTTCATTATGACACAAAACTCATTATCTATAACGATGTGTTGCTACTCAATCATGTACGTTGGTAGCCTTAAGACAGATGTACCACTAACCTGAGTAGTGTATTAAATTGCAGCAAGTTGTGTTGAACTGGTGCTACCTTTCTCACAAACTTTTTTTGTCTGAGCCAAAACAGCCCTTTTCAGACTTTTACAATTAATAATTAATAATGTAGCTTAAGACTAACTGCACCCAACATTAGAAATAAATTGGCCATGTTGTTTTTCCTTTACATCTTATTTTGTTTTTTAAAGGTACCCCACAAAAAAAAACAAAAAACAAAAAAAAACAATAGCACTCTTGCACAATTAATGTTCAATAGAAAATGAGGTATGTTTCTTTTCGTGTTAGTGCATATTAATGTAACAGTGCAAAACCAATCGCAAAAAAATATATACATATGTTCCACGATCACCTTGTCAAAATACTAATTTTACAGCATTTACCCCACCATCACTTTCACAAAGCATACAAGAACCCACTATGAGACACAGAACACACAATATCCCTCTGATTATTTCATCATAAGACCCCAGGATGAAGCAAACACTTGAAACATCAGATTCAGGTAACAGTGACCAGGAATATCAAGCTAAAGCAAGGAAGTATGTTTGTAATAAGAGGTGGCATGTCACTTCACACATTCAAACCAACACAAAAACAATCCAGATTTCCCTTAGTCCTGTTTCATTGCTCTAAACCTACTGGAATGTTTAACAATGTGTTCAGCTACATGAAGAAATACATGAAATAAAAAAACCAACAACCTCAAAACAAATATGTTTGCACAAAAAAAAAAAACGTCTATGAAAAGTGTGCACACCTAATGTTATTTAACCCTGTCCGAGGCGGTCTTTATTTGGGCAGCCAGTTCACTGGTTTTAGTGTGTGGATCAAAACGTAAGAGTGAAATGTGAAATCCTTCAAAGTGTGAGAAAAGTTCTGTGTTTATACATATACAAGTACTAAAATACCGTGACTGAGAAAGCGACTGCAGGCCTAGGAACTGTGCCGTTAAAAAGCATACGCGCTAGAAAAGACACGTGAGGATATGTCCCTTCATAAAAAAGGGCCTGAGAGTAGTTCTGTTGTGGAAAATATGTATGGATTGTCTCAGAAACACAGCCAACCGCGGGCCACCACACACAGAACTCATAAAGAAAACAAAACAAAGGTTACCCCACACAGTCGGGTCGCCCGCTGCCTCCGTCTAATCTTCTTGTCCTAATAGAGGATCTGTTCTCAATCAAAAAAATAACAGAGACCATTTCACAAGCACTGCAAAGACCCTCTGTGACGACAGAGCGCTCGCGTCAAGGCATCCAGCTGGAATGTATAGATAGAAAAATGTCTCTGGAGGCAGTCCCACGGTACAATAATGGCACAAACAACCAGCCAAACCCCAGCTGCAACAGAATGCAACAGGTTAAATATGTACATCACGTAGTTGCATGCTGGGTGTTGCACAAAAGTGCTCAGAAACTGAATCGCGGTACCAGAGAATTTCAGCGTCTAGAATTACGCACCCTGTTCCTCATGACTGCTCTGTGAATTGCAACACTTAGGCCTAAACTCTGCAAATGTTACACATATTCAGTCCTCAGAAATGTTGCAGAGCAAAGTTATGCAAAGAAGAAGAAATTTGACACAAAGCCAGCTGGACGAATTTGCACAGCTTCAGCATGAAACCGAGCCCAGCACTGCAGTCAAACATCTGCTGATCCAATCACACATCTGGATTTAAATGTGGGCTTGTTTCACTAATGTCCAACATCAGTTGTAATAATTTAGAAAAAGACAGCATTTCCACTTCTCTATTTTGTTGATTCTTTTTCACAAGATCAACAACGCCAGAACTAAATCAAAAGTATAAATAAAAAAAAAAGTCTCTGTAATAAGAACATATGTTTATTGTTCTTACATGAAATAATCAGTTATTGGAAAACTGAGGACTGGGTTTCATTGGATGGAAACCAAAATGATCAAATTTACCAAAAATAAAATCTTAAATTTGTGTAATAAACCTAGATAATACATGAGTTTAAGTTTTGAATTACATTACTGATGCAAATAATTATCTGTAATCATTAATTCATTGAGATTGTTTCTTGCTCTGATGATAGTAACTTTTCCACAAAGTCACAGTTTTGTATTTGTAGAAAAAAGATGGTGGAATACTTAATCTTTTTATGCTTTTATTTAAAAAAGGAAAAAGCATAATTACTGTAAGTAATTGGATTGTTTGATTGATTAATGGGACCCGGAGGAAACAGCAGGATCACTTCATTATCGGTCAGAATTATCAGGAAAGGCCCAGCGCCTCATCAGGAAGCCAACGTAAAAATGAGAAGAGACTTTTGCGCTCACCCTAAAAATTAAAACCTAATCTGCGAAAGACGGTCATGCCTAACAGAATCACAACAAATGTGAAGCTTACCTACAACAAAACGGAGCGTATCCAAACTGAAACTGGTCAGAACCATGTTACTGAGTGAACGCACGCCACACGCTGTCGCATCATGCAAAGCACTGCACTCGTTCACATTCGGAAAGAGCAGAACACAACGACTCTGGTAAGGCAGATCTGAGCAGAGCGAGCTGTGGTCATAAACTGTTATTACACAGCTACAGTGACTGGCAGCTATCTGGCGTTTTTAACCCTTAGTGTGTAGTGTTTCAGAAGGGACACAAATGGTGCAAGAGCTGATTTCCAACAGGCAAGATAAAAATGAAATCCCTTGTCGGCTTACAAAGCAAAAAATACTCCCGAAAAGCTACCTGTGAAACTGATAAATAAACGAAACTTGTTTCTTGGCATCAACAGCTGACTTAATACTTAAAAAAAAAGCAAATCTTTCAAACTATGCTTTGTAAATATTGCTGCTTACAAAAAAGCTTATAAGCTGCACGAGTGAAAAACAAAATGAAATAAGTTGCGTTTGGGAAAAAAAAAAAAAAAAACAAGTGTGGATTTTTATCCTTTTCTATAAAACACGCCGCCCAGGTAAATGTCAACCCACGGCACGTGTCTGCACTGCAGCGAGCGACTTGTAACAAAGTTTGGCTGGCTCTATGAAAGACCAGTAGCCGTAGCTGTAGTGTCCCTTCCTCCGACGCTCAGGCTCCACTGAGGATTGAGGAAAACAGGCACCAGTGGTTTTTGGGAACAACCAGTCCTCCGTTAGTAACGTCTCTCCGTCGTCGTCGCCGCCCTTTGGCGGCCGCGCGCCATCTGTCCGGTTCGCAGGGAGACCGGTGCTGTCTCTTTCACACAGATAAGAAAATGCACACCGCACACATACGCACGCTCACACGCTGTGTTTTACAAAATAACACACTTGTCTTTTTCTTTCGTTTCCTTCTTGGCTTTGCGCTCCCCAGCTGATGGCTGTTTTCCCGGACTGGATGTGGCCCCGCCTGCAGGTGCAGTGCCGGCCCCAGATGCCGCAGCTGCTGCTGCTCCGCTTGCTGGGGCTCCTCCTCTGTCCACCTCACTTCCTTCAACCGGCTCCTGCACAGACAGGAGAGCGCAGGTTTACAGATTTACAACCAAATTTAACTTAACCTAATAAAAAAGAACTAGAGGTGGTTTCTGACTAGATTTGGAAAATAATCCAAAAGCACAATGTAGATAATTTAAAATGTGTTTTTTAATTCTCAACACATTTTAAATTATGAAACTTAAAGCATCTAATTCATACTTTACACATCTGTTCACAATGACAACTAATTGCTTACAATCCAAAATGAAAATCTTTGACACAAACATGGAGCTAGACTCAAAAACCCAACAGAAAGTTGATTAAATCCCACATTCGTTGCATCAGTTCCTCCCTCCCTTTTCCTTCTCACTGGACTCTCCACCTGCTGCCATCTCTACCTGTGCTTGTCCCTGTGCAGCTGCTGCAGCCGCTGCCTGCTCCTGCTCTTGCTCCTGGTAGTATTGCGACGCTCGTCGGTCCTCCTCCTCTTGAAGCTTCTTGGCCAGCTCCAGGTCGCTGATGCCTTCGGGGAGCTGCTCCCACTGCAGGTCCTGGCTTTGCTGCTCCTGCTGCAGGGAGAGCGCCATCAGATAGTCCTAAAAAAACAAGCAGAAGCGTAAAATTACTTTATGTTTTCTACAAATACACCATGTGTCATATATGCTGCAAACAAAAGATTTTTGATCCCATTTATTCTTTTGGGACGTAATAGGGCAATAATGAACAAATATTTCACATTTTTATTTTGCGTGACTTATTTATTGTTTATTTCCTAATGTATTTATTAGGAAATGTATTAAATAGCCAGTAGTTATGGGTAGTAGAACTGCAGATCCTACATGTTACTTATTTGTGTAGTGATTCTCCAATTCACAGCTCATTTCCATCTCTGAATCCTGCTGATTTGCTAATGATTCAGAATTCAAGTTTTTACTCTGTTATATTTGTAAATTTTTTAACTCCCGGTTAGGTTTTTACAAGTTCGGGCTGGAAGCGATCAGACCTGGTCTATCTGATCCTGCTGTCCACGGTACACTGTCTCTGGATCGGACGGAGGCCGCAACCTGAACTCTGAATCGCAGAAGTTTCCATCTCCGTCGACGTTGTGCAGACTCTCCCAGACGACCTTCTCCTCCGTCAGGAAGCCCTGGTCTGTAACCAGAAGGTACAGCTGACCCTGGGAAGAAATTGGAGTCAAAGTGGTTAGAAATACCAACATTTACTTTTCTACTGCCTGTACAGACAGGTAAAGTTTCCAAAAAGTGGTTAAAAGAGCAAAAGCAGTCCTGAAGCTTTGTGCGATTGTTATCGTAACACACACAGTGCTTTGCTTGCACTGGAAACAACTGCAGGCCCACTTCCCTCCTGTAGATAACAGGAAAGGTCTGTTCCCACTGCAGATGTGTCGAGCTAGCTGGGAATTGTTACAGATGGGACACATGTTTCTGGAAATTGGTCTAAATATCAGTCAAACTCTGGACCCCTGCTGCACATCAGAGCATGACATTCATTACTTTTGCAATTTATAGTACTAATGATAAAATACCTTGTATTTGATCATGGTGCTGAAGTGGTTGTTCCTGAAAAAGACGCAGAGCTCTCCCTCCTGCACAGTGGAGGTGAGCTCACATAAGCCGTGGTACGTGAGCTGAGTGGCCGTGCTGCTCAGAAACTGCTCTGCCACGATGCCTGTGACAAAACACGGAGGAAAACCCACGTGGCTAAAACACAAACGTGGACCTGATTGTTTTATGAGACACAGACAGTCTTAAAAATCACAAGAAGTCTAAAATATAATAGATATTTTTGTTTTGATCATTTAAAGTGATATAGCAGACTAGTCTACAAACAACCCAATTAAGCAATCCTTACATATTAATAAGCACTTTATAGTGTCAGCAGTGCAAATCTACAGAACACAGAGACATTTATTTAAACAATGTAGAGAGGCAGCAAATGTGAACACAGAAATGAACAAATACAATACTTTTCCATACTCTTCCTTTTCTATATCCATCTAGACTAGCAGTGCCCAGTCGGTCTGGAGGCCCGGCATCCTGCCTGTTTTAGTTTCTCCCTGGTGGTAGTAAAAACAGTTTCAGCTTGTCAATGTCCTTCTTAGGCCTCTAATGAGCCATCATTTGATCCAGGTGTGTTAAACCAGGGGGAGAACTAAAACATGCAGGATGCCGGCCCTCCAGGTCCGACTTCAGACACCGCTGATCTGGACTGTATATCAAAATACTTTACGATTCAAGTAGGCTACACAAGTTTCCAAACTGGGTAGGAACCCTCTACAGAAATGAACTGCAAATGGCCATGAGAGAAAGAAAACACAGCCTATTCACTAGAACCAAACCTTTTACTTGTGTGGAACCCAGTCAGGAAAGAAACTCTCTCCTCTAAGAGTTGCTATAATCGCATTCAAAGGGATTTGTTAAAAGTTTAAGTGATGGATGCCTTCAATGCTGCACTAGTCATCAAAGGAAGGGCCAAAAAGAGGAAGCATCTTTTATCAGCACATCGTTGACTAAGCATCTAAATGTTTTCTTTCAGTCCTGCTGGGAGCTACTTCAGCTGAATGAGCAAATATCTGGCAGAAAAGTTCTACCATAGAGATGTTGGCAAATGAAACAAAGAGCAAAAGAAATATCTAAAAAGTCACATAAGTAAAAGCCCTGGATTTATTACATTAGGCCTGAACTTGTACGCAGAGTGTTTCTGCATGGAGTAAAGCCAAGAGATAGAGAGTCAGAAAGAGGCCAGGAAGCAAGTGTTCACCTTCCCCTGCCAGCTCGCTGTTGTCCGACTGTTTGCAGGATATTATCTTCTCCACCAGCTGGTTGTAGCTGCAGTTGCCCACTGCCTTCACAATGTCATGCATCTGCAAACAGAGATAAAAAATTAAAAAAAAAATCGTGAGAAAAGACCTTCAGTAAAACAAGGATGCCAACCAACAGGCATTAAGAAGCTGTTTTAGGGAAGGTTTAGGAAGGAAAGATTAAGCAAATGCTTAAATGTTTTTACTTTTGTAGATTTAATCGGAGATCTTCAAACTTTACGTATTTACTCCTGAAGACTTTTACTCGTCTCGTTGAAGATGCTGTAGCTGATATTAAAACCTACTGGTGTTTTATTAGGTAATTGTTAGGACATAAGGAAACTTGTTAGGGAAGAGAAGTACATAAATTCAGATTAGTAGCTGGTCTGATCCAAGTTCTTTTGGAGTATATATGACCTTTAACTTTGTATTTTAATGGCAGATTTAGCTTGAAATCAAGAAAAATGTGGATAATGTGTAACCTGCGTGTTATTTCTTAAGAACATGACTTTCAGTAATACATGTTTACAAATCCTATGATGACATTCTATTATAAACTGCTAATGATTTTCTTCAGTGTTTGCTTTTAAAGATCTGGTGCTCTGTGTTAACATTTCTTTTTTCCTCTTCATCTTTTATTGTCGTGAACAATTCAACATAAACTCGTCAACACCGCACTAGATGTTGAAGAATACCCAGAAGTCCTTGTGTTGGAGTGAAGGAGCACAAAGATCGGCCGTACCTGGGGGTCAACAAGCCAGCCGTGGTAAAGAGGGATGTCGAGAAGGTCGAACACAATGCATTCTGGGGTGTACTCAAACACTCGCACGCCTGTAAACTTCACGTTTACGTCCAGACCCGTCTGCAGTTTGTGCAGCACTGCCATGGCGTCACTCATGTTCTGAAAATGAAAAGAAGAACAGAAGTTAATAAAGATTTCCAAAAGCGGGTGCATTAACTAAATGTATCCAAGCAAAGAAACCGCTTATTTATTTATTTTAATTTTTCAGCCGAGAGGCCTTATAAAAGTGAAAATTACACATAAAAGTCCTTTAAATCTAAATAATTTGCAGAAATTAATGAGTAAAACATGCTCAGGAGGAAGTAAGAAAGGATTTTTCGGTTAAGTTTTTACATTTATTCTTTTCTCAATATTTGCTCTTGCTGCCAAGCCCATTAAAACATATATGAGGAAAACATATATTTTTAATAAGTGGCTAAATCCAAACACTTTACATTTAACTGGAATTTATCCCTTATTTTTTATTTAGAATACCAAATTTTAACGGACATCAGTGACCTGCAAACATAAAAGCATCACACCTGAGAACCCAAAGAAACCAAGTCATTGTTTTCACACCCGGAGCAAAGTGTCCCAGCTGGCAACTCTCTGCTGAACCCTGAGGTCAAGACAGGGAGGTCAAGACCGGGCCTGCAGCTGAGCCCTGACAGCCCAATGTCCACTGATTCAACTTTAAAGAAGAAACACTAAAGAGGAATGACCGCTACGCCTCAAGTATGCAGAAAGCATGTCTGGCTTTTACGATGGATGGACACAGATTAGGCATTACATCGTTTTGTACAATAAAAATTGAGAAATGCTCATTTTTTAATGCTTTTTACAAAATTGTAGTGTTGCATAACTTTTTGTTCAACTAAAATATGATTGGTTTTTAATGAGTCTTATATTATTGTGAGCTTATTTAAATTATTTTTCAAACAGATATTTACTAAAACACAGGATCATTTACTAATATTTCATATTTAGCTCAGAAGCATCAGGTGGTTTGAAACAACCCTGCTGTGAATCTCAATCTTTAATTCTCTATAATGAAATGTCATCTTGATATACAGTATATAGAGTGTATATTCCAGATTTTTTTCTACTTTCTAGTTTTGAGATATCAGCTGATTAGTGCTGAATCATCCCGCCTCAACATGGAGGCACTTCAACACTGATATTAGCACATAAAGCTTTCTGAGGCTCCTCTCCAGTTTGAACGTTAAGGCCCTGCTCCCCAAAATGTTTCTTAACTTTACCCAAAAATGAAGGAGAAGCAACTAAAGTCTTCAGTGACATTTTCTACAATAGCTGCTTGTCTGATCATGATTGTCCTAGTTAAATCAATCCTGTGTAAACTGAGTATCAGTTCTCACATTAAATCACTTATAAAGGAGCACACCATTATGACCACAAGCCTCTTAGTCTCCCTGTTTTGCAGCAAATGCAGCTGTAGTTGCAACATGAACTGAATGAATGTGTGTTTGACACACAGACATGAATGTGTGCAGTCATGTCTGGGTCCAAGATGTCAGCAGCAGATCCTTTAAATCATGGGAGATGTGAGGCGGGGCAGCGATGGGTCGGACTTGTTTGTCCGGCACATTCCCCAGATGCTCGATTGGATTGACGCACGGGGAATTTGTAGGTCGAGTCAACAACTCAAACTCATTGTGCTCCTCAGACTCCTGAATCATTTTTTCTTTGTATCAGGGAGAACTACTTTGCAAGCAAAAGGGCAGAGCTGTCAGGGACTCCCACCCACCCTCAGTGCTCCGAGGGTTTGTCCTCCATATTCAACAAGCTGAGATGAACTGTGTCTTCTCACAGCTTTCTGTCAGAACCAGCATTAGCTACTTCAGCAGCCCGAGCCCACCGTTGCTTCCCATATGTATCAATTAGACTAGCAGAATGAGCTTTGACCATGACCCTGTTACTGGTTCACCATTTCCTTCCTTGGACCACTTTTGATCAATACTGATCAATATCAGTACCGGATAGCGCCTCAACAGCTGAAAACACCAAAACAATGTTTACAGCGTTGTGAGATCCAACTTCTCACCATCAAACATTAAAAACTTTCACTGTTTTGTGGAATACATTATAGCTGCAACTAGTGATTATTTCATCCATTATTCAGATAAAACAAATTAGCACATTCTGTAGATTTTTCACACAATTTAAATAACCAAATAATTTAATAAATTTTTTTAAATAAGAAAATATCATTGTATTGCTCAAAATGCTACAAAATAGCATTCCTGTAGCAGTTGCTTGATCATTTGTAGCAAAAGATGCACCTTCAGCTAAACAATACTTCCAACATCAACATGTGAAAAGCTCGGGCTTTCTGTTTGACTTATCAAAATAGTGTACGGCTGATATATGTTGATTTTTTTTTATTAATTTGAACCAGTTGAAGCTGTAATTAGGCTTTGTGAGGCATTTTTATGGACACATATTTTCAGACAAAGAGTGTTTTGCTTTTTAAATGCAAAATATATAGATTTTTTTTAAAGTTTTAACTTAGTTACTGCTTTGAGTGTGTTGTTAATACAACATTTGGCATTCTTCACACATCAATACATCAATCTAATTTTATGTATTTAAAGTTGATATTACTAAATTTCCATGCAGCAAAAGCAGCTGCACTATATTCTGCATTTTTACAGTTAGTTTATTGTAGTAGTTTGCGCACCATGAACCCAACTCCAAAAGCAGATCAAACCGTTTCTCTCCACACAGTGAACTGCTCCTTCATACGGATTTGCTGCTTTTATTCTTTTTACTGAATCTTTAAAGTTTTCCCTTCCATGATCCTTATTGTGTCTGAGCATAAGACTTCCCGTCTGGGGACTTATTTTGACACAAATGGTGGGGTGTCGTGTACTTTGAAATAAAAAGCATGATTATTTAACAGTTGTGTGCAAAACTCCACATTGCAAGGAGCGACTGGGAATAAAAGAAAAACGCTGTTTCCTAAATACATTAGCCTGTTTCTTCCGGTGACTGAACAGTCATCATGGATGAATCACCTTGTTGAGCCGAGTCCAGCGAGACAAAAGCCAAACTAAACTACACGCTCACTTCCTTTGCTCTCCTCTGTAAATATTTAACAAAAGCTAAAGAGCAACCAGGCAACTGCTTTTTTAATCCAAATGCAATCACATGACAGATGAGATTGTTTTTTTTCAAGCTGAAGTTATAAATAGAATTACTTCTGTTATGGTGTTTGCTTTTCCACAGAAGAGTGAAAACTTGTGTTTTACAGCTCATTAGAAAGTCACAAAATATTCCCGTCCGACATGTTAGGAAGACAATCCAATTAGTTTGACCGACATTCCTGTTTTCCTGAGGTCTGCCCGCAGCACTGTCCGAATGCTCTGTGTGAACTAACCGCACCACTAACAGATGGCGAATGGACACCCACATGTAAAACAGCTCCCCGGCCCGTCATTAGACAACCATAATAACAACGCAGCCCAAAGTCAAGCCCCTTACTATAACTCCACATGCTGAGGGCCACCGCCAATTTATTTAAGAGATTCCGTTCCACCTCGGCTTAAATTTAGAAAGCCCGAGCTTCCATGAGGAAACTGCACATTACTTTTAGTTGTCTGTAACTGACGGGCTTGAAATCATTCACAGATGTGCTCCAGCGCTGCCACGCAAGAGGGGAGAAAAGGCGGGGCCCCTCCCACACCGTAGGCAGGCCGCCACGGAGATGGGAGGAAACGAGAAGCTGGAGCTCCATCTCTAAGTGCCTTTCATGGTAAGCCACACACACAAGCACACACACACACACTTTCAGTAATAGCTGGTAGCTGAACCCAGCCAAGCGTCTCCAAGCATCCACCACTACGTGAAACAACACAATCTGACACTACTAACCCCTGTTGTTCCCGAAGACTTGCAAGAGTCGTCTTATGTAACCTGCAGAGGAGCAGGAAGACGCTCCGCTGCAGCTTCACACGGCTTCCAATCAGCTCCCTGCTAATTTCCATGTTACTGAGCGGCCGCTGACCCAGGCTCGCTCCATGCAAATGTGCAGACCCGCATTGTTTTGAACATACAGCTACATAGGACCAATCACTTTGTACGCCTAGAGAAATATTTACAGAGGACATGAAAATGGCTGGAATATTCTGAGTGCATCAGTGACATAAAACAAAAACAAAAACAAAACAGCTCGAGATGCACCAACACCAGCCTTAAAGTCAGCTTTTTTAGTCAAATACTAAATTATTTTTCCCTATTCAACAAATGCATCAAAACTAATAACCTCCACTATTTTAGTCAATAAATGCAACAACCAGCCCTTAAATATAAATCAGATGACGGTTGGGGCTTATGCTTCGAAGCAAAAAGGGCGTAATGTTGTAATTCTTTCATGTTGTGTTAAATTTATAACTACTACCTCTATTAAAGAGCTCACAGTATGTTTCTTTTTCTTTTTTGCATTATAATGTTTAGAAAAAAAACCCCTGAATGGATCCAAATTGAAATTGATCCATTCAGGAAAAGCTTCCTCTGTGTGTCTCTGCATGAACTGGAGTCAAAAGGTTGATCTTACTTGTTCATAGTTCAGCCGCTGAACCTCTGATATCTCCTTAGGTTTGGTTTCCAAGATGTAGTCGCCTGCAAAAGAAAAGTCAACAGATGCTGATTCAATCTTGACTGACACTCAAGAAAATCATTTGTTTAGAAGCAGAATCTGTTCGATGCTTCGGATTGTTTATCATGCATATGTCGCATTGGACAGCTGTTTCCCAAGAAAACATGCAGATGTCTTTTGGTTCCCTATGGAGCTATATCAGCTAAGCTTTGCGCCAGGATGGCTTTTACTTTGGTAATTTCCATGAGATCAACTAGCTAGCAGTAGCACACAATCATCTTAGAGAATCTCCTTTCACATTGCTTCATTTCTAGTATAACACAAAAAGCCAGCTCCTTTCAAATGTCTGGTGTGAGCATGCTTCGTGACATCTCACTGAGAGTCATTAATTTAATTAGGAGTTGGCAAAAGCATCACGCTGCACTGTCAACGCATGCTTTTCCAGAGAATTACTCAGATGAATACCATCAATCTCCAGTCATCAAATCCACACGGGTGAAAACATCTATGCATGGAAAGAATCGCTAACATTGGAATCTCACTCAAGCACCTAGAAGGAGAAGAGTACCCTGAGAGCAGCAGCCAATATGGAGAGGCTGCTTACTTCAAAAGAGTCAAACTTGCATATCACCAGCTGAACAGAAATAAATCTGTTGCATCAGTAAAGCTAATGAACTCTAGCTGTGTTAAGCAACAGGAGCTTTTATTTCACAAGATGTTTGAACAGACCTACGGACTCGTCTTACTTCAAGCCGTCACCAAAGACACAGATTTTACAAGTGGGAGAATTATCTCCCTTTCTCCTGAATCACTGGGACAACAGGAGAGGTTAGAAGTAATCCAGAAGTTTCTGAAAGCTACTAAAGTCTTTGTGTGAAGTAAATAAATGTAAATACAAAAGAAACCTTTCTGGCCTCTTGCAAACCCAAATCCTCACATTTGGGGGAGAAATTAAAACCATGAAGCTCTCCACAATCACACCAGTTTTCTCCAGGGAGATTCATAGAGATGAGTCATGTTAGCTAAAAGACACAAACAAGTCAGAGAAAAATATGCTGCTGAATTATAAAAAAACCCCGCTTCATTTATTCAATTATATTGCACTCCTAACACAGGTGAGTTGTGGTGTAAATCCCTGACAGAGTTGGAAGAAAACATTGGCAGAAATGCAGCGATTTAGACACGACTCCTGGTCACCGAAAACTGTTTTAGTAAAGAGGGGCAGGACACGGCCAGGCAGAAGAGACAGCTCCTATTTCCCTTACAGCAGCAGAAGTAGTTCATGGGGGGATTCCCCGCTGTGGTCGCTTCCTCTGTTGACGTTGGAATATTGAACTATGCGATTCCTTAATATTCCCTGAAGGGAATAAAGTTGTTCCTCTGGATGGCGACTGAGGATACGTAAATAAATACATACATAGTTGAGTCAGATGACCAACTTGTGCCTCTAATGTGTGTAACCGCCGACTAGTATGAGCATGAAACATGAGAATGTTCACCAGGATGTTGAAACCTATTGGCAGGGAGTTCTTGGACAACTGTGAATACAACTATGTGACCGTGCAAGTTACACTTCGACTCAAAGAAACTACGGTGAGCTAATTGTGCAAAACGTTTCTCAAGGACGTTTTGCAAAGGGCAAACAGAATAAGTCCAGTTTCAGTGACGTTACCTGGATTAAAAAGTAGAGATGCACCAATCAGACTTTTCTGGCCAGGTAAGCGATTTAAGATCTCTAAAAGATCTACAACGCCAATTCTAAGTTTGACTGATTCCAAGTTTTGTTTCCTCTTAAGACTAAAACAAATAAAAGATACAAAAAATGTACTAGAATCTGAATTCCCCTTATTTGACCTGCCAATCAAGTGGCTGATCCTCACATTAATTTTGTTACATCTCCAGCTGTTTGTGCTACATAGTTGACAAATTATGTACAGATCTTCAAGTTTAAATTGTGCTTCATCTTGTTGAGGCGCTGAGGATGGCCCCGTTTCTGATTTCATACTATTTGACCTGCCAGTCACTGATCAGATGATCAAGAGAAAACTGTCCAACTCTGATCTCTGGGGGGGGGGGGAGACTGGCACATCTCTACATAAAAGATTCAACAAGGAGGTTTTTTCTTCTTCTTCTTTGGAGCAACAAATATGTTGATCTTGAGTAACATAGCTGCAAACACTTACCAAGATACTCCATCAGTTGCTCAGCAGTTATAATTTCCATCATAGGAGGTATTTTAACCTGAAAGAGAAGGATGTACACCAGCTGTTCATGATTTCCTACACATTAGATCAAAAACTCGCCTAAAAGACTAACCCTAATACGTTTTGCTGGGCGAAATTACATCCTGTATTTATATGTTGCAACAAAACGTCATCTGGAGCTGAAGTGTGGAGCTTAATAGAACAAATCTGAGCGTTTACCTTCCAAGCGAGCAGAAGGACATTCATGATTGCCAGTAATGGGCAGGGTCCATTCTCGTTTTGAGTGATGATCGGCGTGTTTTCCTCCCTCCATTTGATCCACTTAATGTGATAGATGGACTGGCCGGCGGCTCGGTCCTTGGCGCAGGAGGTCTTTGTCCCGTCGGAGGCGTACTCGCTCTGCAAGGCCAAGGCCAGTCCCCTGTCATCCAGCCCCTCTGAGCTTGGACACGAGTTGAGATTGGAGAACGACTCGAGTGAATCTATGCTCCGGGACTCGCCGCCGAGGCTGGGGTCGGGGTCACTCCCACTCGGCAGTCCTTCCGATAAGGTGTGATCGCCGGACTGTCCAGATTTGCCGTCCGCTGCGTTTGCGCTGTCCGGACACAGAGCAGTCGGTTTGGCAAGTTTTGTCTGCTCACTTTTTCCACTGGCTGGAAGCTCAGCCTTTACATGTATGCTGTCTCCAGCGGGAGATGAGGGCAGGCTGTCGGCTTTGTTGTTTACTAACTTTGAGGCACCTCCCTGGCTGTCTTCTGCTGCCTGCTCCGAGTCATGTTCCATCCCGTTACTGACCTGATTCTCGCACCTCAACAACGACGGGCTCGCCTCGGCGTTCTCCTTCGGGTCCTCCTGCACAAGGGGGACTTCGATAACCCCCGGCGCTGCGCTCTGAACACATCCATCGCAGCTCGGAGAACTAGCATTTGAGGCGCTGGTATCACAAGGAACGTTATCCAAAGTACTGAGGGGAGCTTCACTATTCTTTAATTTGTCTACAGCTCCTTTCACTTCGCCCGCGACCGTAACGTCGCCCATTTCGCCCGCAATAGAGCCACACACAGAGGTCACCTCAGTGTCTCGATGCAGGTTTGCATTTTTCTCCATTTCGGTGTAAAGGCTATCGACAGATTTTTTTTAGCAACACTGCAACGGTAGCTTCAGCCTCGACGACGCCATGACAACTCTGCAAGTGACGTCATCAGCGTAGAAAACCAACGGCTGGGTGATGCGTTCAGTTCCACTCGTATGCTGCAAACTCGATGCTGTTAGTTCGGGTGTTACATACCCATCGTTTAAACTCTAAATAAATGTGTTACATTTCGATGTATTATTTTCAAACAGAAATATGATATTAAAGTATGAAGTTTAATTAGCCACGCGTTAGCCCATTAAAGCTGTTGGCTGCATGGTGAAGAATATTATGTACTCATTTTGTGACTCCACTCTAATGTGACATTACGGGAGCTTCGTGTGCTGTTCAAGTTCACTGGTTACATGTGAAGCAAAAATAGTGGCAAACAACTCAAGCATAGACTGAATGAAAAGAGCTACCCTGAATATATAGGACATACACACTCATGCACATTATTACTGGGATTTTGCTTTGAGATCTACTTGTGGACTAACCCATATACTTCATCCTATAACCCATTAAACGTGCATTATTCTGAACTTGAACTCAGCCTTACAATTCAGGAGCCAGATATTTTTGGCTTGGTGGTTCAGTTGAATTCAGATTTCGTTTTGCTGCCTAGAATTTGAAAAATGAACAGACCGAGCGAACAAAGGTGCAGAGAGCTGTACCGTCTGACAGATAAATTAACTTCCAGTAACCTCTTATACCCAGTAGGGGGCAGCAGGTACTCTGTCAAACAGAAGATTCTCTCAGGGATTTTCTTACTTTTGACAGACAAATAATTTTCTTGGCTGTTATTTTGAAGATTATAAGGGGCTTAACTGAGATTGTGAGGTTGTAAAGACTGGAACTGACCTCCTGGATCATCAAGTATACAAAAACACAGAAAATTCTTGACACTGTCATTGTTTTTTGAACAGTGCAAGAAGTGCTACAAATTATCTCATTAATCAATAAAAAAACGCAACTTAATCAAGAAATAAAACATTTTAATGTTATATATCCAGAATAGACTTGCTCCTTTCTGTAAATTTCATATTTTACTTTAAAAATGTGACAATTAGAGTTATTGAAGGCTTTGGAACATTTTAGTTGGGCTAAAATCATATATTTTAGGAATATAATTTTCCTAAGAAAATCATATGTGATTGATATATGTTAATGCTTGTTGAAGAGCCTGACAGCAGAGAAAGTTAATAAACTGTCAAGTTTTCGAAAGTCTCTGTAATTATTTATTAAAAATTTGAAAATCTTGTATTTTGTTCCCTTAGAGCCAAAAAAAAATATTGCAGCTTGAGGTTTTAATGTGACAAAATGTAGAAGAGTTAAAGAAATATGAATGCTTTTCAAGGCACTGTACTGTCTACTTTTTGAATTTCCACAAGGTATTGTACATATTTACATTTTTTATTAAATAAAAAATAAACACAGCAAATAAAATCTTAATGCCCATTTTTAATCTCTTTTAACATTTGTTCTTCATATTAAGCATATTTTACATAAAATGTTGTCCAGATTTCATCTCTCTCCTCTCAAAAGAGTACATACAAATGTCCAGTCAGAGAACCCGGAAGTCTTTTGTCATACGAAAGCGAATGTAAATAGAGGCAAAAAAACTTGACGTAAACAATAACGCCGGGTGTTAGAGTCGTTGCAGAGGATTGAAACAGCGTTTTACTCTCCCACAGTAAAGTGAATTGTTGTTTCAAGGTGATTTCGCGTTGTGCTTTGGTAACTGAATGGGTGTGTCTACACTCTCTTGGCAGTAACACCGGAAGGGAGGGGGGCCTGTCTGCTTGTGAGTTCGTATCGGAGCCGCCGGTGTTTGTCATGGGAGCGAACTAGGAAGAGGGCGACGACAAGCTCCGAGTGAAACAGCACAACGAAACGAGAGAGGCACTTAGCGGATTTTATGTGTATTTTAGCTTAGTCCACTAGTACTAAACTGCAGTCGGATATGATATTTTTCAAGTTATTTATCATATTTTGCTTCCTACGGGACATTAGAGGTAAGTTTTCCATTCACTCTCACGGGGAAAGTGTTGGTGAGCGCTAACCGGATCAAACAGTTGTACTCTGGCTTTCTAACTTGCTAGCTAGGTGGCTAATGTTCATGTTAAGAGTAGTGCTTGAACATGAGTCAGTTACAAGCGTGACAAAACTAGCTTTGGTGTCAGGTTGAATTAAACCGGGCACACGCAAGGTTAATAAAAGCTTTTTGACAGTTCTTGAGTGGAAAAACTCAT
Organism: Phalloptychus januarius; assembly: GCA_902982915.1. Classification (NCBI taxonomy): domain Eukaryota; kingdom Metazoa; phylum Chordata; class Actinopteri; order Cyprinodontiformes; family Poeciliidae; genus Phalloptychus; species Phalloptychus januarius. The sequence continues at coordinate 15,172,163 of CADWAE010000477.1, forward strand.
GTTGTATCTACGAGCAGGAGCTGTTAGGGCGGACAGCTAGCCAAATCTACACAGACAGAAGGAGGAAACACTCACCACTGCTGGAAACACTGCAAAAAGGTTCTCTAAACTTCGCTCAACTCGTTACTTACACTGAGATAGTTACACCTACAAAAGACAAAGCTGTTCAACGGTAAATCACCAACTTTATTTTTGTAGTTTATCTCCAGATCATGCAGCTAATTCAGTTTCTGTAGATATAACTTAATTGTAGGTGAGCTGTTTCACTTGTAAGCATTGTGTTGTGCATTTGAAAGACACTATTTAAAGTGCATCCAGTGGGATAACCATTGTTTTAAGATCTAAAAAAAAATCTAAGTGTTGAAAGTCTTCAAAATAAACCCAGCCTAAAGTTTTCTCTACCCAATTATAATAAGTGCTTATCTTTGATTCCTATGACATTGTCTTTATGGACATTGTAATGTATGTTTTTTCCTGGCTGATTGTAATTTTAGATGTTCTGTGAAGTCAGACCTGCCAGTACCAGTTTTTGTCTGATGCAGAAAGGAGAAAAAAAATGTGCTTCACGTCTTTTGATCAAGTATTAGACCTAGCTGAAAGTGAAGGATTTACAAGATTTTCCCATTTATTGATCAAAGCACATAACCTTTACCAGAGTCTTACAGAAATAAGAGTGCTTCTAACTGCATCTGTCAGTACAATGTTTGCCAACCCAGCGCCTCAAGGCACACTGCCTGGAATGCCTTGTATGTTTCAATTCAGGGCTGATTAACTGGCTTTTGTGCAACGATGTGTTAAACCAGGGAAACATCTAAAATATCCATGAAGACCTGGCTTGAGAAACACTGTTTGTCCGTATGTTTTTTTAGAAAAGTGTCAGCTATCTCAGCATTTGGTCTGTTGATCAGTCATCAGCGCTGATCAATGAAACTCTGTCTGATTCCCAAGTCTGGCTGATTGATCGGTGTGTCTCTGTTATAGACATAGATACTTCATGGGTATCTAAAACTGATGCCACTCACAATAATGCAACTCTCTTTGATTAATATAATAATTAAATTATATTTTACCTTTAAAGTTGAATATATATGGCAAACTCCTGCATAAATAAATAAAACAAGACCATTATCGTTTATCGGTGACTCTAGATTATTGGGAGGTGTAATTGTCTTTTAATCTGAACGTTGCGGGTTTGATTCCAACTTCATCATATCGAATGCCGATTCCTACTGATTGTGCATTTGTGAGCACAGTTGGGTGAATGTGGCTCTGGAGTAAAACACTGAGTGGTCGATGGGACTAGAAAAACAGTTTAAATTTATTTACAAAATCTCAAGTATGTGCAGATGTAACTGGAAACATAAAACTAGATCTAAGTTCATTTCATAGTGCAGTTCCAAAGAAAAACATATTTAAATAATTTTTTTTAGTTAAAATGTAATACAACTATGTTTAGCTTATTTGTCATGTTTAAGTTAAATTCAAAAATACTTTGTCGCAAATCATATTATTCTATTTTCTTCAAGAAGAAGATGGCTACAGGGTGCCCTGTAGATGTCTGTGTTACAGTGGTTGTGAAGAAGCTTCTGACTGAAGACATTGATAATGATAATGATCTAACCCTGTTTCTCTGGAAATCTACAATCTTCTCTTTTGTTTTGTTCACATTCAAGATGAGATGATTGTTAATACACCATAATATAATGTTTGACTAAATTAGATATTCACATTCAGTTCAATGTGATTTAAAATGGATGAAGTAAAGTTATATAATCTTCAGGAAGAAGTCTGCCCATGAACACACAGGCACAGACAGGTAGCTAATTAAGTCAAAATTACAGGGAGAACATAGGCGATTGATGACTTGTCTCTCCTTTGCCTACAGCAGCTTTAAATAACACTTGAGCACTTTTTTTAAAAAACTTTAATAATCTGTCGTCTTTGGGGAGTAAAAAGAAGCTCACACAGTGATCTAGACAGAGCCAGCCGATAGCCTCTGTCACAAAAGAATCTGATTGTGCAACCTGTGAGTGGGTGGTGCACAAACCATATGCCATCCCTACATCACTCCCTCCACCGAAAAGCCTGCTTGCCCGAGTCAGCTGAGCTGGGCTGTGATGTCCTCCACTGTTGAGTCAGCAGCAGAACAGAGGCTGCCTCACTTCTGCCATATCTACCATCAGTCATTTCACAAAGTACATTAAAACAACAAAAAGGCACCTTAATATCACTTTGGAAGGGTTTTATGAAATCCAAGATGGCTGGAGCCCAACATGGCTGCGTCAAAGGCCCACACACAAGAACACACGTTCACTGCTGCTGATGTCAGAGAGAAGGGGGTTCATGTACAATCTGCAATAAAGCTGCTGTAAGTTTTGTTGAGAATTTATAGCAAATGCCAAAAAAGGAAATCATAGTTAATTATGTGATGACTGTGCATATCCCACTCTCCCAAAATGAAGGATTTAGGCTTTACAGATGAACAGTGAGGTTTATTAGAAATAAACCGAATCTCACCGTAAGAGGAGGCGTATGTGCAAATACACAAAAAAAAAACAATGTAAGGTACAAAACCACGCTCTTACAACCAGAACGTTTAAACTAAAAATAGCGTTCACGACTAGAAATGTCAACAATAATTCAAAAACTATACCCTAGTGTTTACATACAATAAAACTAATTCACAACTTCAACCAATCAATATTAAAAATATTCTTTTTTACAAAATAAACATACGTTGTACCTCTATCAAATGGGTTGCTAATAACAAGATGCACTTAACGTTGTTTCAACCTTTCTTCCGTTCTTTTCTGCCGTTAAGCTGCCGTTTTAAAATGTATACAGCGGAAGTTATCTTTAGCAAAATAAAAGCATCAAATCAAAAACCGGAAGTCAGCCATGTATTATACAAATAAAACAAAGTAAAGACAATAAGTGTGAAAAGGGTGATGCAACAAACAAGGAACTTAAATTGCGGTTATTTACAATATGTATGTCGGTGACCTTGTTATAGTTAGTCTTAATACGTGAATACTTGAGACCCCCTCTAAGATTACTTATAGGTGAATATTTTAGTTGTGTAAACACCAAATATACCGTAAAAGGGCATATTATGTAATTACAACTGTTTTTGAGGTTTACATATTATTATAAAGTTTTTCCTTCATCAAAAACATACATAGTGTTTGAGTCTTTCATTGATGTTTGAGAAATCCTTCAATCTCCTATTTCAACCAGAGGATGCCCAGACATTTTCCTTCACAAAGCTCCTCCTAGGAGCTACAATCTCCAGCCAAGCTTCTCCCTCACAGAGCAGCCCTCCCTCCATGTGTCCCCCACCTAGCTCCTTCAGACTAGTGGCAGCAGCAATTAGCAAGCAGCTGGTGGAACTGTGCATCTGCTGAGCTTATAGGAATCATCTCTCATTTCCTAAGAACAGCTGTAAACTAAAATAGAGAAGCATTGTTGAGATGACGTGCTGAAAGCAGAGTCAGAGCATGAGTTTCTTTAAGAGACAGAGGCCCAATTTCAAGGTGTTAAATTAAACAATCAGTTTGATAAAGCTGATATTTACAGCATTTTCATAACTGAAGGTAACCTAATTTCTTTGTGCTATGAAATGTTTGTTGATTTCAGATGCTGAAGATAGGCTTGAAGGATAAATCGCAAATAATTTGGAGTTATGTTTCACAGAAAAATTCACAAACACTAAGCTGCGAGTAGGCAAGGGTCAACCTTAATAATTTCTACAAGATGCTTTTCAAATTTCTTAGCAGGACTTTCTCATCTCTAAAGAATAGCAGAATAAGGAGGTGGCATAAATCATCTGAAGCAGCTGTTTCAGTTTGTGTCGATGTTAGCATAAAATCTGAGCAGACAACTTGGACCAGTCAGTTTCAGAACAATAGCAGACTGAACCCAACACCTTCATCACACTGCCGCTTTTACAAACCACATTATGATGGCATGAAGTTCCTGTACACCAGCCCAACAGTGCTTTGTGAAGTTCTGTTTGGTTATTTGTCTGGCATAATTTTGTTGATGTCAGTCAGGCTTTTTTTCAGTTTGTTAAGATTTGTTTTCTTAATTTCATTTTTGTTGATCCTTAGGAGTATTTATTTAAGGATTTGTTTTTTCCAGGTTACAACAAAACCTCAGTTTTGTTTGTTCTTCGCTGTGGGATGCACAGCTAAAACCATAGTTAAGTGCAGACCTTGGAGTTGCCAGTTATATGATGTTTTTGTTGTCAAACTAAGAGTTGAATCCCTGCTGTTACCACTTCCTCGCTTCTTGTCAGCAAAACAGTTTCCTTTCTGTCAAGAGCTGCTCTTTGCAAAACACTCGAAACACTTTGCTCTGCAATCCTGATGATGTGCAGCAGCAGTGAAACTATTAAAAAAATGTTTGAATTACGTCTCCTTTAGTATTTATAACTATTCATTAATCCTTGTGTAAAAAGTTAGGGGTGAGACTGTTTCAGAACAGAAAAACAGAAGTGTTATTATTTTGACCGGGTTCATGCTTGAACCCCCACTGAGACTTCAAATAACTCGGGTATGGCACGCATTTGTGTCGATGCAAATCTCGTGCGAATGTGCCTGACACGTCTTTGAAGTCAACCAGAGGCAGGGTGTCAGTGGTGTGTGTGATGCACAACTGAATATAAGCAAACTAAATGAGTTTCATTTTAATTAATCGATGATGAGGTTTTATGACCATTTTCAGAATTTTAAGAAACTGCTGCAAACTACATACTTTTTTTTCCATTTACCATAAATATAAAATGTTTCGTTAAGTGCATTTGTTTCTTACTAAATTTTTTGTTGTTTTAACTAATAGCACATGATTTTAAAATAAGAATCTTTAAAAATCATTGCAAAAAATTAGACTAATAAAAAAAAACAGAATTAAACCTCTAAAATAAGTGTAATTATACAGGATTCACTATCTTAACAGCAGCTCTATGTTTTAGGAGCTTAAGGCAGAAAACTGCATAAAAATCAGGTGGATTTGCTTTGCTGTAATAGTTTGTTTTTTTTGTCTTTGTTCCTAAACCTCAAAGTAGGAATAAAGCAGTGTTTCTTTAATATAATCATAAAACAAATACATTTGCATAGTAGTCATTTATTATGCTTCATAAACTATCCTTTCAAAAGGGTGATTTGGGTTTTATGGCTGTAGTCAAGTTTTATTTACTGAGCGTGGACAAAAATCCCCTTTTTTTATAAACAAATTGCTGCGTTGGACCCAGAATTAAACATGTAAAGGCTACTCACTGTGAATATTAAACATCAATAACATCATGAGAGAGGAGATTTTGCAATCTGGGATAGCGGTATTTATTTTAGTACCAAATTTACATCCCTAAGCCTGGGCTTTGCCTGTCTTAGTTTGTTTGCATTATCATTTTAGAAGTTAGATGAGCGCTGCAGATTGTTGCTGTTTTCTATGTGCAGTCATAAACAAGTTGCTGCAAGCCTGGTACAGCGTCTCCCTCCCTGTTTGGGGAGTTGTGACTCCCACTACATTGCAGTTCAGTTTGACAGAGCAAAACGGTGGGGTGGAAAAATAAAGCTTCTGAGCTTCATTTTCTTACTTTCATAGTGCTTTACCATTCCGTCATGTAACGTTAAGTATTTCAGATAAACACACCTATATAGTGTTTTTTCCGTTTTGTATGAGAATGCAGTGTGAACATGACAGAAATAAGACATGTTTCCTCATAGCTTAATCGGTTGTGAGAGGTTTGACTCACTCAGTCTTGTATCATTTTGTTGTTTTTTAACAGCAGCATTTAATGAGCTAATAAGCAAACATTGGTTTATTTATGCACTTTGTTGTGAAGTCATTAAAACCAAAAGGAATCATTTCATTCACAAATGGGGATAATATTTCTTTATTTTCTGTTGAAGCAAACCAGAAATTGGTATTTCAACCCTGATCGGTGCATTTATATATTCTGTCATGTTTCTTAGATTCCTCTACTGTTTTCAATAAATTGGTTTTATTGAGAATAATAACATTAATTGTCATCTATCTATTCAACTATTTGTGTTTTCATTTAATACTTTCATGAAGGCTAATGGAGCTAAGTCAATGATTAAAATTCTCTGCTTAATAATAAATTGTCAACTGTAATGTCATTATTTTGAAACTGCTGTGACAACATCAGCAGAGACGGGTATTTAACTGGCACTCATTTACATACCAGTCTCTGCTCCATTTCCTTGGAATGGAACTTACTACTTCAGGAGCCTTTAGCAGGTTTTTTCACTGGCATTAAGATGCACTATTCTGTGGGAACAGACCCCCAGTCACCTGATGTGCATCATGTGCTCTCCTCCCCTTGTGTGTTAAACTGAGGACTCTGTGTTTTTGATAAAAGAACAAAGGAAGCTGTTAGAATGAAAGATGGCTGGAAGAACTCTGTGGGTTTGAGACTTTAAGATGAATAATCATTTTACACAGGAAGTGACAGCTTTATGCTGCTCAGTTTTGGAGACATTCCTAACATTTTCTAGTGTGACTCATTTGATGACTGCTCATTCAAATGTTTTGTTTTGTCCCAGAAATCAGAGAAATTATATTGCATCTGACTTTTTAAAACAAACTTTGCCTCATTGTGTCATTGAACTCTCTTTCAGGTCAGTTTGAAAAGCCGCTGAACAAATATATTCGCCATTATGAGGGTTTGTCATATGACACAGAAGCTCTGCACAGCAGTCATCAGAGAGCCAAAAGGGCACTTCATCCACAAGACAAGACGGTTCACTTGGACTTCCAGGCTCATGGAAGGTCAGTTCAATTCAACACACACAGTTGGGTTTTCATCACTTGTGGGGACTTCACATTGACTTCCATTAATTTCTACAGCCTAACCCTTACCTTAACCTTTACCCTAATCTTACCCATCACAGACCTAACCACTAACCCAAAAATAACAATTTCCCTCATGGGGACCAAGAAAATGTCCCCACAAGGAGCAGTGGTCCCCATAATCCCACATTAGAAATAGGTTCCCATAAGGATATAAAAACCTGGTTCACACACACACATGCACACACCCACCCTTCCTCATTGAAATCTTATTAATCTGCTGCGGGGAAAAAATAGATTGACCAACATGTACCAATGCAGTTTAAAGTTTCAAAAATGTAGATGTTATGATGTCATTTAATATTTTGTTCATTGCACAATAATGTAGACAGCTAAGTCGACACACTTCCTTTTTTTTTGTTGCAAGTGGTTTCTCTTTGGAAGTCGAAATTTAACAAGCAAAGGAGAAACCCACAAAGCTTTTTCTTTTCTTTTTTTTGAGTGGAGTTATGGGAAATCCCAGTGGTTATTTTGTGCTTGAGCTTCTGAGTATTTTAGATCATTGGGATTGCATTATCAATTTTAGGGCTGCATCTAACGATTATTTTAGTAATCAAGTTTTCTATTGATTAATAAAAAAATTGGCCACATTCTGCAGATTTGTCATTTAACCTCATAGGGCTTTTTTCTAAAGACTATTTGAATAAATTGAGAATACAATAAAGAAATAATTTAATTCATTTAAAACAATAAAGTAAGCATTTTATTTCTTAAAAGTTATTCCTGCTTGACCTGGCATCAATACAGTATAGGATTCATCATTGGATTAAGAAATTGATTATTGGATAGCAAAATGTGCTTTAAAGGATTTTTTATTTTTTTGCAAAGTATGTCACTTGAGGAGTTCTTAAAAACCCAATAGGACCTTTTTAACATATGTTTTTCTGTCTTTTAAATCTTTTAATTTTTTTTCATCTTAAATTTGATATGTCTGTATTTTTTGTTCGCCTTTGGCTTAGTTAAAGCGCTGAGTAACGTGTTCTTTCAGTAAATGGACTCTTTTTGAGGCTATGTAATTCAGTTAATAATTAATCAGTTACTAAATTAATTGATGATTATTTAAATAATTAATTAATCTGATTAATCCTTTCAGCCCTAAGCAGTTTGCTCAATATTGCAGAAACAGAAAAACTACTTGGACACAATATATAGAAGGTCATTACCATTTGTCATTCAGAATCTGCTCTCCTAGATTAGCTATAGATTTTAGTGACCGAGATATTAAAACTAATGCAGAATTATGGGGGAAATTTTGATGGTGGAAAAGAAATATTCACAATAATATTGCATGTTGCATGTTTTCACAATATCATACATCTGTGACTTACCTGGAGTTAACAGCAGGAAGTGTACCTCTGGTGCAGAAGCTTGGAAAATTTTGCAGATGAGCCATGATAATGAGTGTTAAGTCTATCAGAAGGAGTGAAAGGTTTACAATACTTCATGCAAAATCTGAACTGGTGGATTAGTCAATGTTGCTTTGCTCTTGGATGGTTGTTTGTTAAAGATTTGCTGTTTTGTAACGGCATCCAAATGAAAACATATGTATGCAACGTTTTGTAGATTTTATTTGAATAACAAATAAAATGTTGTACACAGAGTCATAAGCTGCTTTTAGGGACATGTAAAGCAGAATGTCTTAACATTTTGTCATCTATGGAGAAATATGATTTGTTTTCATTGTTATTGATTTTGCAACATTTCTTTTAGTATTTCGTTGTTGGATTTCAGGAATTATGTATTAATTTTTATCAGCAAAGATGGTGACTATTCTCATTGTCTCTCCTTCGTCTTTCAGTGTTGCATGGTGATCGTGAGACTGTGAATCTCTTTAGATGTTTGCCAGATTTGTTTAGCTACAGAAGCCAGAATGTGTATTAAAAACAAGTGTTGAGCAAACGTTAAACTAGTTCTTAGAGTTGCATGAGACTTCTGCAAACTGGATTTCCCTTTGGCCTGCAGTGTTGTAATTGACAGTTACAGGTTCTTCACATTCTTGAACACCTTAGTCATAGCCGGCTTTTGACAAAAGTTCCTCCATACATTCATTCATTTTGAGTTTTAAAATGCAAAGAGAATCAAGATGAATATTCCAAAGCCACATTGTGCAAGAATACAAGTTCCAATTATGTTTTAAAAACCAATTTGTTGAAATGTAATCTTTTTCTGCTCAGGTCTTGTTGCTCTGTATAGAGACAGTATGGACACACAACTCAATATTTTCACACCTCTATGTAAACATTCAAGTTTAAAACAGTCTTTATAGGGTTTGGTTTTCTCTCGTTCAGACTAGAATATATTTCTACAAAAAGTAACACGATACCAGAGTTTCATATCAGCCAATATACATGGTGATCATTTTTTTCCTTCACTTAAAGCAGTTTTGTGGCACTGTGGTGAAACCTGGCTGTGCTCTTGCCTCTTTCATTGCTCGGTAACCAAAGGAGCACTTTACCACAAACAGTTTTACTGCGGTGCAGCTTTGAGGCACTGTGGTAAAATCTGAAACTGTTGCTGCGTAAGTCAGTCATCAGGTTGTTGATAGGTAACCAAAGAGCGAGTGAGTTGCTAGGTAACCAAAGAGCGAGTGAGTGAGTTAGTTGATGCCACCAACTTTGAGAGGTTGAACAGCTAAAGCCTTTCCTCTGCCTACATCCCCAGAATGCTTTGAGTTTCTGGCAGGAATTCAGTCTTATTGATCACGTCTTTCGCTATATACATATATTGTTATTGATTTATTGCCCAGTCATATTCATTGATATCCAAATACATTTTTTCATTCCAGAAACCAGGTGCATCGTATAAAACTAAAATATTGAAAAATTTATTTATTTTAAATATATGTTAAACATTGATCTCTGTTCAAATGTATAACTTTACATGAGACCAAAATAAAAAGATGGATTTTTATTAAGATGTATGCCATCCAGTTTTGCTATTCAGCTCCTTTTGCATTATTAACTACATGGATGCATTGCGCCATGGAGGCGGTCAACTTTGTGACTTTGCTGAGCTGTTAAGGAAGCCCTGCTTGCTTTAATGGCAGCTTTCAGCTCATCATTGGGTCTGATGTCTGATCGTCTTATTTGCAATATGCCTTACCATCTCTATGACACAGGTGTCAAACTAGTTCATGATAACCGATTTCCTGTAGCTTCTAGATTTGTTTCTGCTTTAACAATCCCCCAAAATAAGTCATTTCTGAGTAAACATATCAGCTTTTACATTCAGTAATAATAAGGAATGTATCCAAACGTTGCAGAACGCTGGATCACCAGGACTGGAGTTGGACTCCTGCTCTTTGGGGGGTTTAGTCAAGGAGATTTGGTGGCCAGTGAAGCAAAGAAATGCTGTGGTCATGTGTGTAATCTATATGACTTCCTCTTTTTGAAGTGAATTACTGAAATATGTAGATTTTCTGTTGCTATTCCAATGTATATCTATCTTTGATTATCTTCACATCTGCCTTCCTCGGGGATTAGAATATTCTTATTATTCAGATTTTTAGTTGTGTTGTATTAATGGAGTCAAAGTGCTAATATAGACTCTTTGTTCTGTTGAGAGATTGTACTTTCTCACTAGACTATTTGTCGCTGATATATAATAAATAATATGAATTTTTACACATGTATGTGTATTTGGATTTAAAGAGTCCTTTAAATCCTTTAAATGACATATTATCAAACATTTCTGAAGTTACTCAAAACCATATTAGGTCCTTAAAAGAGTTGAGATGAAAAGATGGTCTTCACTTTGTGCTTAACCAGAGCAGAGGGCTTTGACTCTATAAGATGTTTGTTATAAAGACTGAAAAGCATTATTTTTGATTCCTACTCACATTAATATTTGTGGCCAGATAAAGAGAATAACACCTAAAAATAACCAAACATTTTCTAAAACATCATAGGTAAAAGAACCAATTGAAGTCAAATTATAAAAAATTACCTTTAGTAATATTATGTACTATATATTATGCTATAGCAAGAGTTGTAATTTTGTTCAGATTTTGAATGTACTTATTTCTCTGAATTGAATTGAATGCTGAAAGCCTTCAAATATACATGGCAAGGTATAATAATGAGAATTATTTTTACAGAGATTAATTTAATACAGTCTGGAAAAACGCTGTCAAGGTGTCCACTGCACACCAACATGGAAAAAACCTTGGTAGTAGTTAATAAGTGTTTTTCTAATCATTGTAAACTTGAGTGATTTCTATAATCTTTCATTCATGGTGTGACAGACGTAACCTTTGATACAGTTTGCTGTTTCCTGTTTGTTCTTTATATAGCTCAGTAGTAGCCACACCCATTCCCACAAATGAGACCAGTGTCCTGTTTGGAGAACAAACAGTTTCACCTGTGCTTCTGTATTAGAGCACAGACTGGACATGCTGTGCTTCATATGTTGAAGAAAACATGCAGGTGATTTAGACTTTGTAGAATTACCAGTTATATTAACCTAGTTTTTCAGCTATGTTGACCTTTTTTTGTTATTGTTTTTGGTTTCTGTATGTTCAGTGGTGTGCATGATGGTCACACGCAGGTGAAAACACTTTAGACATTTCATATATGTCTGTAACTAGCTGTGTTTGTGAGAAAATATAACACAAACTCACTCCCTACATTTTCTGTTTTACGCTTTTATGCCAGTTGTTCACAATGTGGATGAAAATAAAAGGTATGATTAATATTAGCATTCCAGTTAATAATGTTTTATGTATAAAAAATCAAACCAAATTGCCTGAAAGGTGGTGGAAACTATCTGTTGATTGATGAGGGAAATATGAATGCTTGGGCAGGTCAAAGATTCATCCTGCAGAGGGAAATCCTGCTCTCCGTCTGACCCACAAAACACTGTTTACTTTGTAATGCTGTTAGACTTTCAACTATATCCCTGTTCACATTTAGAAAAATCTCTTTTCAATCAATAAAATTTTATTCACAAAAAACACAAAGTCATACGACAGAATCAACAATTGAAACATTACATTTAGTCAAGTGCCATCGTTAAATTCTTAATCAATTATGCTTCAAAGGGAACTTGAAACGAGAGGGTTTTTAGTCCAGATTTAAAGGCACTCAGTGCTTCAGCAGTTTTGCAGTTTTCTGGAAGTTTGTTCCAGATTTGTGGTAGCTAGTTTTTAACTGTGAACAGATTTTTTTAGTATTTAGAGGCTTGATTTTTAGTAGTATGGAGTTTATCAGTGACTGATGCTTAGTAGAAATCAGGGCGGAAAATATTCCAAGCAAATGTGTGACTTTGTAACAAATAACTGAATGAGAGCTGCTCTCTGTAAGACCTGATGTTGGCCAGAACTCATTGTTGTATCTCACAGAGTACTCATTATTTATCCTGCAGCGCTGCCAACTGCATTAAAGCACGACTAAGTTATAATCTCTGAACAAGCAAATATAATGGAGGAGAAATGTAAAGATATTAAAGTGTCCCCATTTTGCCAAAACGATGAATCCAAAATGGTTGAACTCACAGGGTCTCAGTGAGTATGAAGCAGTGATGATTCAGAGTTGAGTCATGTGGAAAAACCTTCAGTCGTGTGATTGCATAAGAATTATGTGAAGCACAGATATTTCTCGTGGTTTGAAGAGTATTGAGCATCACTGCTGGTTTCTGGTAAGCTAGCAGCTCATGTGGGATTACATCAGTGATGAGAGTTTCTTTTTTTTTATTCTATTATTTTGACATCACTGTTATAGAGAAAATCTTTAAGCAACAGCCTGCAGAACAAAGTGACAAAGCTTTCATTGTGGTTGTTTGTACTGCAGCCCCGTGGTTTTTATTGTGAATCTGTGTTTCCCAGTGCAGACTTTATTTTGTGATTTAAGTTTGGATGCTTTGTTTATTGCTGAAACTAATTTCCCATTTTTTTCCTCTTTAGACATTTTAACTTGCGAATGAAGAGAGATACAAAGCTCTTTTCTCCGGATCTCATCATTGAGGTGTCAGGACAAGAGGAACCCGTCGACACGTCACATATTTACAGTGGAGAAATCTTCGGTAAGGCTGCGCTTTCCTCATATGATTTCCTGTTTACAGTTTCTTTATTGTCTGTCTCTTTTAAATGACTCATTGTAAATAACCTCGCAAGTCTTACAGCTTATCAAAATCAAATAAGGCTCTTAGCCTGTCAGTAAAATAATTTTTGAAACATTTCCTTTGTGTTTTTGTTCCTTTTTTGTCAGTTGCACCCCTAATTTAAAAAAATCTAACCTTTAGCTAAAGGCTATATGGAGAAATACCACATTTAATATTAATCAAAATTTAGAAAAAAAATCCTATCATCTAACATTTAAGCTGATTAAACCTGGAAACCTATCCAGTATCTGTCTAGCTGTCCAGTTTCAAGAGGACGATTGTCCTTGATAAAAGGATTAGTCAACCAACAAAAGAAATTGAGGAAAAAAACTGTTAAAAACTCCCAGTGAGTTCTCTGCTAGATGCCGCTAGAGAACTCACTGAGGGGAAAAAAGGAAATGAGCAAGTTGAGTTCAACCTGGTCGGGTTTTTTCTGGGTCTGGTTTGGATTTCTGGAAATCTTTTACTTTGAGATTTACTTTTGACATGAGTGAAACATATCAACATTGCATCTTCTTTACTCTGAAATAAACATTGTAATGTAGCGATAGAAAGCAAACTATTATCCAACCCAACTCCACCTGAGTGTGGATTTGAAGTCAGGAATTTATTCATGAAAATTAAGAATCCTAGTTTAAAGTGAATAAATCATTTCATAAAGTAAGAGACATTTTAAAATGTTTACAGTTCACCGTTCAGCATTGAACTTGATGTTTTTTTATTAAGCACTGTTGGAAATAAGAGAATAAACTCAGGAACCCTCATGACCTTATGTCTTTAAGGAATCAAGTGCAGCTTCATGTGGTTTTATGAAAACAAAACCTACAACACAATGTGGAATGTCAATAAAACACAATTTTGAGAGACAAATGCAGTGCTTTGTTTTCTCCATACAAAGACAATTTTACCTTCATAGTAAAATCTGAGAGGGCATTTTAAATCAAGAGGAAAGCAATTCCCTCTGGAGATGAAAAGGTAAACGTTAAAAGGTTGTTTGATGCTGCAAAAGTCAAGGACTCTGCCTCATTTGATCATATTTTCATACTACAGATTTACATATGATTTACACATTCGTCTATTTAGTCTGTGTCATCTGAGTAGTATTTTACAGGTTAAATATATATAAATACCTATAAACACACCCGAGTGTGTAGTGTAAATCCAGAGTTCTTCCATCCCATCCCCCAACATATTTTAATTTCCTTTACGTTCTTCCTGCTGCACGTCTCCTTGTGAGTTCACATAAACATCGGGAAAGGGGTTTTTATTGTCTTTAACAAACAAAAGGTGAAGTGGGAAGTTTATGCCATTATGTTTTTGTGCCTGGGATCGTCGTCTGGGGGCATCTTAGATTTGAACCAAAAAAAATTATTGTAGTATTATGTTGTTTTAAACTTGGTGGTGCAAAGATCCATGCAAATAAATAAAAGCTGCACTGAAGTGAAGTGAAGGTAGCTGTGTATTTAGAGACATGTAAAATCTAGCTGTTGGCTAGGATTCTTGCATTTATTGTTTATAACTCGGGTTATTTGTTTAGCAGGATGTGACCTAACTGTTTAAATACTGACATTATTTTTGTTGCTCTTTCCTTTGTTTGGCAGGTGAAAAGGGGACTCTGACTCACGGCTCGGTGGTTGACGGGCGCTTTGAGGGATTCATTAAAACCCACCAAGGAACGTTTTATGTCGAACCCTCAGAGAGGTATCTGGAGCAGAGCAATGTGCCGTTCCACTCTGTCATCTATCATGAAGATGATATTCGTAAGTACTGATTAAAACTAATGTTACGGAATGAAGTAAAATTATTTGCTAATGCTTTATTTGAAGGGGCGTGCAATAAGACTGACATGACACGTCATAAACATGTTATAAACGTGTTATAAACATGTTATCAACTCAAAAGAGTCGTCGTGAATGTTTACGACTGTTGTCATGAAGTGTCATTCTGTAAATAATGAGCCTTTTAATGTAAAGTTGCTTTAAAATTTGCATTGAAAGTGCATTAAAAGTGTAAACTTTGCATTATTCGGTCAATAATGACCCTTTTAAATCAAAGTTCTATTAAAATGTGCAGAAAGTCCCTTAGAAGTGTCATTGTTTGTTGAATGACACTAATAAGCACCGGACACGGTGCTTCTACTCTTACAAACATACACAACGATATGAACGTTGAAACAGCAGTATGTTAGCAACGGCGCTAACAATGGAGCTAACAATGGAGCTAACAACAGAGCTAACAACGCAATTTAACATTCGGAGCGTCAAAAAAACTCACAAGCTCTGTGAAAGTTAGTACACTAGTTTACAACCTACAGGTGTGTGCATATAAACTCATACCTGATGAGGGGGAATGTTTTTTTTAATAAAAGAGCCAGACACTGTGCTTCTGCTCCAGCCTATATTGTTAACTGAGGAGGAAGTTCCAGTGCTCTTCACTAAACTAGCGCAAGGGCTAGACTCCCCCTGCTGGTTGCAGCTGACCATTACATCAGCTAGACATTAACATGTTCAGTCCAAACTGCTGGCAAAGCATTACAACCTCTGATCAAAAGACTCTGAAATGACCAAACTTCAATTCATCACACCTGGAGGACCAGGTGTGAAACACTGGCGCAAACGGAGTACTTTTTGAATAATTTTACCTACAGGATGTCGCTATGGTGTCATATTTTGGTTAACAAATCTCCAGTTATACACATATAAAGATTAATTTCACCTTTTTGATTTTTGTTAAAAAAAAAAGATATCTCTTGTATGTCACAGCTGGACATATCTAGCTTTTTCACTTGCATTTCAAATGTTTTATCATAATTAAGATTAATTAAGATTATTTTAGCATCTTTCTATTCACCTCCCAGTACATTTATTGTAAACTTATAGACACTGATAGGCCCTTTGATGTGAAAAATATAGAAAATCAGTAATTTAATGTATTTCTTTGTACTTCTACCCACAAGCACAAAGGGCAGAAGTCAAAGGGCTTTTTGATCAGCAGTTGTACAAGACCTCTTTCATAAGAACAAAGATGTCTTTTTTTCAAGAAAACACCAAAAAAGCACATTGTGAGAGCTTGAATCTGTCCCTGCAGTGTGTGTTCAGTCAGTTTCACCGGTTCAGTCAGCTGCTAGAGAATAATAGAGGGAACGTTTTCATTTCTGTAGTGATGATGATGATGTAAAGGTCAGCATAGTTTCACATCAAACTGCTGCTTTACAGCCATCTTGCTTTTAAAATAACCATTATGTGAAGCTTTATGATGTTATTCTTGTTCAGTTACTAGTACTCTGATGTTTTATATATATATATATATATATATATATATAGATAGATAGATAGATAGATAGATAGATAGATAGATAGATAGATAGATAGATAGATAGATAGAGAGAGAACTTTATGTAAGATTTACTGGAAAATGTAATTATAATTGCTGGTAGTTTTATAAGTAGTACGACTGCAATGGAAATAATTTCCTTCACATTTTTTCTTTAGTAGGCTAATTTTAAATGTAGATAAAATATTGTTTGAGATGGATTTCGGATGATTTCTGGCTTTCTTTGCTTTTTGCTAATAGTTAGAAAAATAGAAAAATTAGTTATTTGTTCAAATAGTGCATCATATTTTGAGTTCTTAACAAGGTTACATTTTCAAAACCACAAATATTTTCCATCATAGCAACCAGAATTTTCTCCAGTTTTACAAAACATGAACCTAAGGCTGATGTTTTCCTGTTAGTACCTGTTGCTGCTCACTGCCAATCAGCTGCTATGCTTTTCTCATGCATAAAGGCAGAAATCAGCTGCTTTTGCTGTGAGTAACACAAACAGCCATGAATTGGAGATTAAAGGAGAACCAAGACAAGTCGAGTGAACAGATAAAAACGATTAGCTGACTGCAGGCCAGCAGCCTAATATCAACTTCTTGGTACTCAGGATCGCTCAATTTAGTTTATTTAGATCACAGTAAGTGTCATCTAAACCTTTTTTACATGTGCAACCTCCTAGAGATAAACCAAAAAAGCTTAATCTGAGTTCAAACAGAAAGATGCAATAAATCATAAGCACATCAGAGAAACCAGCACATCATTCTGCTTTAGTGCATTTTTAAAGATTAAGAAACAATTAATAAGATACATTTTAATAACACTTTAAAGGTCAGTTGTTACATTTTAGCTGCAAGTTTTGCTTTTCCCTTTTAAATACAAGCATTAGGGTCATTTCGTACATTTTTCATGAACATTTTGGTGCCAATGCAGTTGTGAAACTTTGACTCTAATACCATGATGCACTAAACATACAGTAAAGCTTTTATTAAATCCAGCTGCTCCATCCATTCTTCCATTAACCATCAAAACGGATACATTATGTTCTTTAAGCATTTCAAAGTCATTCCCGTATCTCCGCTCCACCTTCCAGATTATCCTCATAAGTACGGCTCAGAGGGAGGCTGTGCTGACCGCTCTGTGTTTGAAAGGATGAAGAAGTACCAGGCGTCTGCAGTTGAAGAGCCAAGGAACGTAAGTACCAACATCACAACAAACCCGCTGTCGTCTCTGATGACTAAAAGCACAGCTGAGCAACGATGGTGGACCAGTGAACTTTGCTAAATCTGCTTTCTCATTGGAGTTTCTTTTGCGTTTCAGAACAGAAATTGTTCCTCATCTTCGATTTTCTCTCTAGACATGAATTGTGTTATTTAACAGAATAAACCAATCAGAACTGACCTGATGTGTTTGGTTTTTTTCACAGGAGGTAAGCAGGGCAACAGGAGACGACGACACTTATGGACCAGTTATTCTGAGGAAAAAGAGGGCAACTGGGAAGGACAAAAACACCTGCCAGCTCTACATCCAGACTGACCACTTCTTCCATGAGTACTACGGCTCCAGGGACGCTGTCATCGCCCAGGTACCCAGAAACACACAGAAACAGGATCTTAATGTCCCGTTTGCAAAGCACGATATTATAATTTGGTTGAATTCTGTTGATTTTATTTACATAGCAATGATCCTCAACTCCAAAAACTTCTCAAGACAAGCAGATCCAACTTATATACAGAAATAAAGTCAATTCATTCCAGTCACAGAAACAGATTGATGTCAGTTTCAGTGCGGCTCGGAAGTGACCCAGTCCCACATTTGGTCCTCAGAGACGCCACGGATGTGGGGCTAACGAGTCGAGAGCTGACATTAGCCCCATGCTAACCTGCAAACACAAACATTGCAGAACTTCTGCAGCTACGCTGGTGCTTTGAGAAACTGGATGAACTGAGGATTTACACATCACAACACATCCCAAAATATATTAGGTTAGATTAAAAGTCTTGTACAAAATATCGTGTGTTCTTGACCTACAGAACATAAAAATCCTTTAAATCTGGTGAGTTGTGGTACTAACTGGTAGCTTTAAAATGACTAAACTCAGAGATTTGGGTTTTCTGTCTAACTTGCAAACAGTATTTTATTTCTCAAAACCCTCCTTCTCCTCTTCTGAATTTCCTCTTCACTGTATCAGGTTCATGCTATGCAAATAAGAACCTTTTCTTCCCCTGTGCAGTGGAATGATGTTATATGGCGTAATAAAAGCATTTTATTAGCTTCTGTTTGCTTATCTAATTAATGACATTTTCTACAGATCTCCAGCCATGTGAAGGCCATTGACTCCATTTACCAGGACACGGATTTCCTGGGCATCCGAAACATCAATTTCATGGTTAAAAGGATCAGGGTGAGTAGAAGAAATGGTGACTCTCTGGTGGAGCTGGATTAAAATAAACCAAGCAGAAACGGACAAAGCTGATAATATCTCAGGGAAAATTAAGGTTTCTCTTCTGGATTTTTAACTTGTAATTGTTGACCTTGTCTAGATCAATACCACAGCTGATATCAAGGACACCACTAATCCTTTCCGCTTCCCTAATATTGGCGTGGAAAAATTTCTGGAGCTGAACTCTGAGCAGAACCACAACGACTACTGCCTGGCCTACGTCTTCACTGACAGGGACTTTGATGACGGCGTCCTCGGGTTGGCTTGGGTCGGCGCACCTTCAGGTCTGGATCACAGCCACAAACTGCTTTTTTCTGTTTGTTTTTTCTCCAGTGAAGTTTATCAATATTTCTCTCTTCATAAAAGTTATGTGCTGATTTTACATGTTTATTTGCTCCACTTTTATTAGAAACAGTTTCATCCTGCATACTTTGGTTTCTGGATGCCTAAGATGCTTAATGTTCTTTCTGCTCTGACCAGTCAGGATATCTGATGATATATAATTAACTGTCCATATCAATACTTGTGGCCGGCAAATAGTTTATTTATTTTTAATCCCTTCTTTTCTCCACACAGGCCTGTCCGTTTGTTTGTTTAGCCCCAGTAATCCACTATTTACAAATTATACTTTCACAACGATCTAAATCTAAATGTAGCATTTACATTAGCTGTGTTTTCTCTTGGTAGATTTGTGTAATAACTAGTTACATTTTAAGAGTATTTTTGCTACGCTGTGTTGTTTACTCCTCCTTGAGTAATTTCATTATGAAGTATCGTCAGATTTGGTCATTTGGGATTTTATCAATAAAATATTAGCTGTTTTTTTTCTGTTACTAAGGTGATAAAAATACATTTAATCAATTCCAGGTAACTCTTCTGGAACATTGCTAACATTGAAGTTATCTCACAGCCCGTTTTTTTTTTAATTGCTACTCAACAGGAAGCTCTGGAGGCATTTGTGAAAAAAGCAGGCAGTACTCTGATGGGAAGATGAAATCTCTCAACACCGGTATCATCACTGTGCAGAACTATGCTTCCCATGTCCCGCCTAAAGTGTCACACATCACCTTCGCACATGAAGTTGGACACAACTTTGGCTCTCCTGTAAGTTACGCTACGGCTCACTCAAAGCTCCTCTGTGTGTCCTGCAGAGACTTTAAGGGCTCACTGTTTTACAGCATGACTCTGGGAGCGAGTGCACCCCTGGAGAATCCAAGGAGAAGATTAAGAAGGAGTTAGGAAACTACATCATGTACGCCAGAGCCACATCGGGGGACAAAATGAACAACAACAAGTTCTCCATCTGCAGTATTCGCAATATAAGCGCAGTTCTGTCGAAGAAGAAAGATTCCTGCTTTGTTGGTAAGCCTTCTCTTTTTGACCATGTTGAAAATCTTCTTGTGTGTTTGTGGTAGATTCTGTTTTAATCATGTGTCTCTGCTCAGAGTCTGGTCAGCCTATCTGCGGTAATGGACTGGTGGAAAACGGAGAGGAGTGCGACTGCGGCTACCGCAATGACTGTAAGGACGACTGCTGCTATAATGCCGACGAAGAGGTGGGAAAAAAGTGCAAACTTAAACCTGGAAAGATCTGCAGGTATGGTTCTCCTGGAGTACAATATCTGATCAAACAACATTGTCATGGCTAAACTTTTTCCTCTTTTATTTGCATGTGTGTAACGTCCCCCCGCCTCCACAGTCCAAGCCAAGGCCCGTGTTGTACAACTGGATGTGCTTTTAAGGATTCTACTCAGAATTGCAGAATAGAAACTGAATGTGCTGAAAAAGGCTTTTGCAACGGACTCACTGCGCTGTGTCCAACCTCAGAGCCAAAGGCCAACAACACCGCCTGCCACGAGAACACACAAGTTTGCATCAATGGGGTACACACTTAATTTCTAATGTGCTTCTCTGTGTAGTATAAGTAGTACAATTCTGACAATATGTTTGAAATATAGACACTTCTAAAGTAAGTTTGAAAGCAGAACAGCTCAGTTTGTGGTATTACTACATTGCATTTTGGACAATTATTTTACATTTAAATTGCTTCCAACTTTTTGGCAAAATTAAAACTAAAGAAAACCCATTTCAAGCAGCAAATGCAGAATCACATGTTAATTTTTCAACTTTCTGACCAAATCATGCTTCACCTCTAACCTGACAGTGACCTGACACACATGTGTAAAGATAAATAAAGGAGCTTCCAAAAGGAACTGCATGACTACAAATAAAAATGGGAACAATACTCTTTGTATTCTCTTCATTAAGTAACTTTTATTTTTATTTTTCTTGCCTCTTTCTGCATTAGATCTGCTCTGGTTCTATCTGTATGAAGTACGGACTGGAAGTGTGCACCTGCGCCAGCAAAGACGACAAGAACGAAGCGGCTGAGCTCTGCCATGTTTGCTGCCAGGAGAAAAGTGAGCAGACCTGCTGCCTCTATATCACATCTAACGTGTACAGTTTTAGTAGTAACCCTCAGTCGGACACGTTTATTGTATCACAGCCTGAAAATGAATTAGTTACTCAGTGCTATTCTAATTAATGATAGCTCAAATTATTTTAATAAACCAGTTTCTTTGTCCTGTAGATTTTTTTAAATTTATGCAACATGTTGTGAGGTTTTACTTTGACTTTATTTCATCCAGACGATGCCACCACCTGCAGCAGCACCGGTTCAGACAGATGGGCTAAATTCTTCAATAAAGAAGTGAAGACGCTGCAGCCTGGCTCACCCTGCAACGACTTTAAGGGATACTGTGACGTCTTCAAGAAGTGCCGACTGGTGGACGCCGACGGGCCGCTGGCAAGGCTGAAGAAAGCGTTTCTAAACCCAGAGCTGTATGAGAACATTGCAGATTGGATTGTGGTGAGTGTCTGCAGCAGACCTTTCAGTACAAGCAGACAACTTTCCAATAAAGCAAACGTCGACCCTCTGACATGCTCTGCATTTCCTGCTGTTCAGGCTCACTGGTGGGCTGTGCTGCTGATGGGAATTGCTCTCATCATGCTGATGGCGGGTTTCATCAAGATCTGCAGCGTTCACACACCCAGCAACAACCCCAAGCTTCCTGAACATAAACACCTCACAGGTACAAAATGTTGGGTTCAGTTCACTCAAAAGCTGAGAAGTTTCACAGACGGAGACAGAAAATTGTGGCTTATTAATTTAAAGTTCCTAGAAACTCATCAACCTGCAAAAGAAAAGTATAAATGTTGGCAATGATTATATAAACTTCGATTAAACAACTGGCGAATCTTTCTTACATTTTCAGTGTAGGATGTTTCTGCTGCAGTGAAGGAAGAATTTATTTTAATGCTTGCTACAAATGTTTGCTAAGCGTGCCAAAAGGATTTATGTTTGTGTCTTTTGTGGCTTCTGATGAGTCAAAAAAACCAACAAATAAGTTACGTTTGTGCTAAAATACTTGTACTACTTGTTTGTGTTATGACATTACTGTTAATCCTCATTTATATTGTGATATATGGGCCACTTATATTGAGTCTCTCTGACATGAATCTTGCAGATACACTAAGAATAAACAGAGGTCAAAGACAACGACCACAGCAACTACCACAGCAACGGCAACAGCAACAGCAACGGCAACGTGCAGCTCGAGGTCAGCAGTACCAACATGGGTCCGAAGCTCATATGATGCAACCCCTGAGGCACTGAGACGACGCTCTGCTCTTTGCCTTTGTCTTAGTGCCTACAACAGGAGCACTTTACTCCAAAGAGTTACCTTTACCACAAAAACCCAATTTCAAAGAACTCTGAACGGAGGATGTTTTATTGCGGGGGCTGCCGTCTTCCCCCTCCTCTACTCTGAGAGCCAGTTTAATAATGGTTCACAAAGCTTTTATAGAAAACAAATCTTTCAAGGAGGGACGTGGGGAAGTTTGCAGGTGTTTTTCCATGTGGTCTTAATTATCTTGCTTTGTTTCTTTGAAATTGTTTTTTTCTCATCTTTTATGAGAATGGATGGTTATGAGAATATGATTTTGTTAGTGTGGCCTTAATTTTCTTTTGTTTCTGTTTTTTCCGCCGGTCTGCAATTGTATCTGTCCCGCATCTTTTCCATCATCGGCAGCTGAATGTCGTCACATGAGTTTTAGCTGCCGTTTTAAAAAAAATCGCATTGACATCATTGCTGGAGGATTTATCTTATTCAAACCAAATACATTTAATTTATAATGCAAGCATCCTAATTGTTTGGTGTAGATTTTCCCCCTCTTATTTCAGAAAAAATATATTTATTAGGGGATCTAAGTTGCCTACTGTTCTAATTCATTTTCTCAGGATTACTAAATAGCGCTCAAGTGTAAAGATGGCTGCATGCATATCTTAAAAAAGGCATGAACATATGGAGTCACCTCTAATCTGACTTTGGGTTTGACTTTGCAGACTGTTTCACACTTGCTTTTGTACACAGAACTGAAATAGTTTGAGAAACTTGTTTTTTATCCAACAGTTTGTTCTGAGGTTTTACTCCATTATAGTAAATCCACCATTAATCTCTAGTAGGTTAGAAGCTGTTAAAGAAAAAGGCCAAATCAAACCACCTGAAACCAGTCGGTCTGAATGTAAATGTTGATTTTTCTTTCTTTTAGTGACATATATTGCAGTTCAGATGACTTTGTACATGTGGAGGAACTGAGTCTGATGGGGGGTAGATTGTAAATGTTCATCGCTTTGCTGCTGCTGTTAGCCGATGTGAGAGCGAACAATCAGTTTGTCTTCTGCTAATCTCCTTTTTTTCTGCTTTACTCTGCGGTTTTCATCTGAAAAGCTTCATTGTCCTCTTTGCACCGTTTGTGAGCTGCTTGAAAAAGTGCCTACATTAAGCAGCATTACTAAAGTTGCATGACTGCTAAACATGAACTGCTGAAATTCAAAGGTTTGGAAATATTTGAGAAGGTGGTATACATAATCTTCAACTTCTTCTGACTTTCAGTTTCTCTTGTAATGTCATTTTAAATCCCAGTGGTCCTCATTCAGGATGTAGTTCATGTCACCTTTAAAGAGGTGAGTGAGGCCTCTGAAAGTGGCTGAATCTTTGGTTTGAGGTGGGGCTGAAGAGTAAAGAGTGTTGCTGTCCGGACAGCTGCTGCAACCCAAAGTTGCTTCTCGTATGCAAAGAGCCAGGTTCTCACTGATCAGCCTATGCAGAGAATCAGAGCTAATCAGTGAACAAGCTGGCTTCATCACAGAGAAATGCCTTCTACATTTCCTCCCAACCAGAACACAGGAAAGATTTCCATACAGACGTTGTTAAAAAAAAAAAGCTTACAAGACAACAAAAAAATAAAATTGTTTGCTTCTTACTGCTTAGCTTTTGGTGCTGATTGTGTATTTTTATTATCATATCCAAGCTTTTATGAGTGTATTCTTTTTTTTTCTATGTTGAAGCAGTGTGGTATGGGTAATGCTCTGTGGGTTGATATCTCTGGGAAATGTGTTTATTCCTTGTGATGTGAAAATGTGCACTGACATAAAAGCCACCGAATCCAACAAAGGTAAAGATTCAGAGCTGTGGTCTGATTTTAATGCCTCTTGTCTTTTTATACTGTGTTTCAGTGCAGTTTTTTTTGTTCTGTATCCCATCTGGCTTACTTTGAACTTTTTACAAAGTTGCAAAAAATGTGCAAAAACCTAATTTCTTTACAACTACTTGAAATAAAGTAATAAACTAGAACTGATCAAAATGCTTTCTGATCTGTTTGAAATAAAAAAAGTGTGATGAAATTTATATTTGAGAAGTGTCACAGTTCAACAACGACTGTTGGCCACCAGAGGGAGCTGCTGACTCAAGTTACCAAGAAATCACAAGTAAGAGCTTTTTCATTCTTCTGCTTCACCCCTGAAATCTATCAATGTGAAGCTTTTTTATCTGATTAATCTTTTTTTCCCACCTGAAATCTGTATTTACTGTTGGACCTTTGAGAATGAACCAGTCAAAGTCTGCATTGAAAAATATGTTTGGGCAAGTTGAGATTTGACTTTTACGCCTAAGAACATTGTTCCAGTTTTCAAGCATGGTGGTGGTGGCATCATGGCGAGGCTCTATTTCACTGCTAGTCACACTAAGAAGATGAAAAATCTTCTCCATTCTTCAACTTAATACTTTTACATCTTATTGCTTGAAACCAAACTGCTCTAACAGGAAGGTGATCCGTAACCTTTTAACACTTGTTTGGGGGGAAAAGGAGTGGTAAGCCCATTATTTTGTTGGTTATGTATGCATGATTTATTTGTGTCCTACATATTGCTTGGTTTTAAAGACCCGTTTGAAATAAATCAAATATTTGTTAGTTTGAGTAAGCTAGAAACACTCACAGAGTAGTGCTGCTAGAAGTGAGTTAAGATGGAATAATTTATTTGTGCCACGTTGTTGGTGTTTATTTTGAAGAAAGTCAAAGATAATTCGGTGCTGATAATTAATGGAGATGCTCATTGTTGCTCTCATATCTTGTCTGTCAATAGTTATTTGAAGACCAGCAGGTTTGGTCAGCTGGTCTTACTAGTGTATGTGCTGTACAATGGCTGCTGGAATGTTTAGTTGTTGACTTACCATCCAGAAACCACTTCTACATTCTTAGTCACGAGGTTCTGTTTCTATTTCTACTGCTACATTTTCATGTGCAAGTGTAGACGTTGAGGTGTAAGGGCCCAGCAGCAGCTTATCTGGATTCAAAATGACAAGAGGCCCTAAAACAGCTCATCCTGAAAGGAGCTCACAATAAGCAGAACTCAGCTGGTGAAATCTCAAACATTTGGGAATGATTTTGTGCAAACAATGTAATGAACATGTTTTATACAGGCCACAGTCCTATCCTAACTTGTTCAAAATGGATCACAATAGTTCCCTTTAAACCATTTCTAAAAGGTTCCAGTTCTGAAAGGAGGTCAAAAATCCAATATGTCAGAATCTGGCTGAAGGCTGCAGGAAATGTGCTAATGGAAGTGTATATATTTTACTGTGTGAATCAAAACTGACTAATTCTATTTTGTGTACTCAAAATGTGTCTTTGCAAATATTTAAAGTTGCACAAGGTTTCAAATGAATCATTATGTTTCTGTAAAACAGTGGCTGTAAACCTCTGAACCAAACTGGTAGCTGGTAAAATGAAACCACATTTTCTGCTGTCACTTTAACAGCTGATTAGTGATTTCACATAAAAACACTTTTATATTTTGCAGTAACCATCAAAGGTGTTTTGTTACTTTAGTTTTCAGTGCTTGGTTGGGATTTAATCTGAAAACTTTCAACATTAAGTAGCTCAGCGTTGTCGGCTGAAAAAGATGTAGTTTATTAATCAACCCATCATTCATCACTTCATTGTAAACACAGTGTCAACATGTTGCTTGTTTTTAACTTCTCAGTGCTTCTTTTTCCCTCAATTATTTGTTTTTTGCTCATTTCTTACTCTGCAAAGCCTCGTCATGAAGAGACCGTCTAATGTCATCATTTAGTCTTAATCATCATTAATTCTTGTTAACCAGTCTGCTGTGGTTTCTCCTGCGGCGAGTTGGTTCATCCTCTTTGCAGCGAACAAACACTTTATCTTGATCAACTTCGATTTGTTGTCCGTCATTATTCATGGAACAAAAGGATGTCCTGGGGAAAAAACATTACAATGTGGTTACACAGCAATATAAAAGCTTAAACACAGAAAGTGTCCACTAGATGGCGTCAAAAGCCTGTTTAGATAAGCAGATGTGGACCTACTATTTGAAGTTTCAGTGATCTGTGCCGTACCTGTCCTGTGTCTCTCCTGCTTTGACGCTGATTTTTCCCAACATCATCTGAGGTTTGCTCTCCTGGCCGCCCCATGGGAATATGCTCTGCATGCGAGTCCACATGTTCTTCCACATATTAGACACTCCCCAACTCAGCTTCAGCATCATCAGCTCCCCCAAGTCTTTGTCCAGCGTAATCAGGAAGGACAGAGTTGTGTTTCCGTGAATGCCTTCATCTCTGCATGGCGGGGAGTAAATGAAAACAAGGTTATCGTTTAATCCTCGTGTTGTTTGTTGGAGAGTGACAGC
This sequence comes from Phalloptychus januarius, assembly GCA_902982915.1. Lineage (NCBI taxonomy): Eukaryota > Metazoa > Chordata > Actinopteri > Cyprinodontiformes > Poeciliidae > Phalloptychus > Phalloptychus januarius. The sequence goes on from CADWAE010000477.1 coordinate 15,198,948, forward strand.
TTGATGATGTGAAGTTCCCACAGCTAAAGCAGGAAGTCAGATGGGATTTTTTCTGCAGGCAGTGGTTTGTTTAAAGCTCTTTGATGCGCATACTATAAACATAGCATAACTGTGAATGAATCATGTCCTGCTGAAGTAATTTATTCAATTCGTATTCGTGTTTTCTTTCATGCAGCAGCTTGTTTGTCAGCTGCTGTCGTTAAGTTGTTTTTTCTCTCTGAACGCGCAGATGCGTGGTGCACCAGATCTGCTGCAGAACTCACATTGTGATGAACAGCTCCCCGCTCTCGTCCTTAGTTCCTTGGAGGGAGATGATGAGCGTCGGCTTGATTTCCTCCATCTGATTAACAAACTGGATCCTGAACTGGTAGTGATAGACTGCAGAAAACAAGCGGGAAACAAACCAAGCAGCTTTTGATTCACACAGGCACCTCCATGCCTTGAAAAAGTATTCACACTTCTTATTTTTTCCACATTTATTCAGAAGTATGAAAGGTTCCACTGGACCAGCTACATTTATATGAATTTAATCCTCATATTAAAGGTTAAATTACACACAGATGAACTCTGTTTATGCACTTGCTGACTTGAAGGCTTTTGATTGCACTGACTTTGTGGTTGTTTTCGGTATTCGATTAAATGGAGGTAGGTATGGATGCACGCCACACTTTTCAGATTTTTTTATTTAAAACAAATGCAGAAAATCACACTGCAAAAACACAACATCTTACCAAATGTTTTTGGTCCAGTTTCTAGTGCAAATATCTCAGTACACTTGAAATAAGATGAAATATGAGCTGGTTTTATCTGTCTTTATTGGTTTTGCTTCTTGGGGTTTATTAAAATCCTAATGTAAAGTGTTCTTCACAAGTTTGAATCTTATTGGTCTTTTAAATGGTGAAATTGCATTTTTATGCCATTATCACTTGAAAATGGTCTCAAAACAAAATTTTTCTTTACCGCAATAATTACCGTGAGAATTTATCGTGCAGCATATCTTGTTTTAGGCCTACAATAAATTCTTCTTGCTCTCAGAGTTCATACTCACGTTTGTAAGGCATCCGGGATCTTGTTTTCAGGTAGAGCTTCTTGCTCCGTGCTGTCCGGACCTTCTTGATGTTGTAGCCCAGGGTGTTGCAGCGGTTCTTCCGGCAGTCCAGGCAGATTCCCCTGACAAACGCGCTGTTGTCGCTGCACCTGTAGGCCGTGCTCTGCTTGTCCTCGTTCAGCAGAGAGTCCATGAACAGATGGACAGAGCGCTCATGAGCGCATTTCACCGTCTGTTCAAAGCCTGCGAGAAGGCAGAGAAAGTAGGACACATTACTGTGGGATGATCGGATCTTGGAGGCGTTTATTAGCACAATAGTGGCATCTTTCTGTCACATCTTCTCGCTGTGTTTGTCTCAGCTCTGAGTTGATTGCTGTCGCCTGGGGGCAGCTGACGGACAAAGCAGCACATGTTGCCAATTAGCTCCTAAGGATTACAGTCGCTTTAATGTGGCTATTGCTGTCAGATTATGCAGATGTGTTTTCGATTGAAGGGCACCGCAGTTTCCAGAGCCTCGTCTGTGGGACTGGAGGGAATTAAATGCATCAAATGCATCAAACTGTCGGCAAGCAAAAAGATGAACTGCTGCCCAAGATGTGGCTTCCAAACCACCAATGTTTTGATTTGGAAAGAGCAATTAAGGATTTGAAGTGTTATGATAGAGAGCAGCTGACCAGAAATATTTTGAACACACTTTGCCACATGCAGTGGGTTGAAAATGACACAAGGGGGTCAAAGCAGTGTGTAATCTGGAAGTGGATGCACTACTTCAGTCATTCATCCAGCGGCCCAACGTGTTTTAGGGTTAAAAACTGTTTAAAGCTGACAGGAAATTTGAGAATATCACTTAATAATAAAAAGTCTGTGTTTTAAAATGTGTTTGCAGTGCTACTCATCCTACCAAGGATGCCGTACTCGCTTATGTGTTCATAAATGTTATGAAAGTTGCATCCAGGCTGGAAGTCTCCTCCGTTGGGGTAGAAGTCATAATGCGCCACGGCTTGCTTGATGCCCACGCTGAGGCCCAAACGCTCGTGGGTGAAGGTGTGGATGGCGTCGACGAACTCGGCGTCATCAGGAGAAAGCCTGTCTGAGGGAGACATGCCCTCAAACAGCGGCCCTGCCGGATCGAGGCCTGCAGGGACAGAAGGATGCAAGAAAGAAATTAGTTCACAAATATGCAAAAACCCAAAAGAGTGCAAACATATTGATTAAAAAGAAAAGGTTTTAAAGCGGTGTAGGATTAAGATGAATAATTTTAAATGTGATCTGAGTGGCTGCATGTGTTGTTATTAATAGATACTTTACAGATGTGCCAGTAAAACCCAATTTCATTCAGAAACTGAGCTTGGGAATGTTATTTTTTCTGTGTTATCCAAACTGAATCGTTTCAGGATGCAGCCGTCTTTCTGCTTGTAGAACAAAGTGACTTTGGATCACAACAAACTCTCAACCTTGAATCAGTTGTAACAAATAAATATATTAGATAAATGTGGAGTTCCTCAAAGTTTCTTCCATTGTCAGTTTTTGGAGTTAAGATTTTTCTTTCTTGCCGTATCAATGATGCACAAAACCTACCTGCCCTTGAAAAGCAAATATAAAGATTAAACGGTTTGTTTTTCAGACTGCTTGGAATCATATTAAATGATTAATGAATGAATGTAAATGAGGTTTACCTCTTACAAAAAAAAACAAACAGGCCATTTAATGCATTTTTTGGCTGATTTAAAAAAAAATAATTGTGTATATTATCACTAAATGACTTTTTATTTTATTCCTGTGGTTTTTCTGGACTCTGGTTTGTTTTTAATGTATTTTATATTTAATCCTTACTAGTAAATATTGTAATTTTTAGATTTGCTCAGTCTGCACACCCTGTCCAGATTGCTGAAATATGTCACCTATAGGCTCTTATTGAACTCAGTGAGATTAAATATCTATCCTTCAAGACAGTCAGTGATTCAGATTAAGGTTACAAAAATTATGGCACACATCCATAGATATTTAAAATTATAAAGTTTTTGAGCTTTGGAAATGATCAAATGTATTTTAAAATGTCTTTTAAACATAGAGGCTGCTTAGTTTCATACAATGGTTTTCTTACAGTTGTTTGCACAGTCTATAAACTGAATGTATCGCCTGCAGAAATTGCATCATTTTTTCAGTGCAATGCTGCACATAATGCTGCTTTTGGTGGAGTCACATTTCAAAATCTGAAATGGTTTCTGTCCTCAGCCAAATGTTTTTTCCTACCCAGATCCATAATTTCAGATTTTTATGCAGCATTTTATCTTTGTTATCACTGCGTTTTGTGCAAGGTACCAATCGTTTTCTTTTTCTCCTTTCTAGATCTGTCACAAGATGGACAGCAAGCGAAAAATAAACTCACCAGTAATCCTCCCAATCTTCTCTGAACCCTGCAGGAAGCTTCCAGCAAATCCGGATATGTGAGCTCCCAGGCTGTATCCGATCAGATGAACTTTTCTCACTGGGTACCGGTACTCTCTCTGTTTGGGATTTATTACATTTAAATACATCTTTTCCACATTTTTGCACGTTTGTTGGTGATTCTGACCTGGAGTGACTGCAGCAGATGAGCTATGTCTTTGCCCACGGTGCGGGTGCTCTGGACAGCGAGGGGGTAATGCTGATGGGCCAGAGGCAGCCAGTCGGTCATCACCACATTAACATCCACGAGGTTTCTCTTCAGGACTGTGGCCATCCTGAGCACCCAGCTCTCCAACATGCCGTCCACCTTGGGAGGAAAAAAAACAAGAAATCATAAAGTTGGAATCTCATTTTACTTCAGTGCAAAAGCACAAAACCTGACCAAGTAATTCTGGTCTAATTTCTAGAGGAAATATCTGAGTGCACTTGAAATGAGACAAAACGGTAACACTTTATTTGAAGTGACAGGCGATTATCATAAACATGACATCAATCATGAACATGAATGACGCTTAATAAATGTTTACAACTTGTCATGAAATGTCATTCAGTAAATAACACTTTTAATGCAAAGGTGCTCTAAAGGTTGCTGAAAGTTCATTAAAAATTTCAACATTAAATAATGCATTAAAAGTCAATTAAAAGTGTCAACTTTGCATTAAAAGTCTTATTATTTTCCAGAATGACACTTCATGACAGCAGATAAGAGCATAAAGACGCCTTCATGTTCTTAACAGGTGTTACATCACGTTTATGAATTTCTCATCACAGTCTTATTGACACCCCGTCAAATAAAGAGTTACAGACAAAACTAACTTTTCAGCAAGACATAGGAACTTTTTTAAAGTAAATAATTCCTTCATATGCATGAAAAAAACTAGATGATTATGAAAGGAAAAGGGTTTTTTCCTCAATATTAAGGAATTTGATACTTAAAATAAGCTTTAATATCTTGCTGAAAAGTTATTTATGAATGAATTTAGTCTCATTTCAAGTGTACTAAGATCTTTTGTTTTTGCAGTGTTTAAATGTTGCCTGTGAAGCTTTTTGAGCACGTTTCTTCTCCTGCAGTCAGGCTCTGGGTTTTTGTGTTCAGTGAAGTGAGCAGAAAGCAGGAGATGACCTTACCGACCACCCGTGAGTGATGATGATGAGGGGATTACTGCTGTTGAAACCGCAGGAGGTGAGAGTGTGCAGCTGCAGAGGGTCCAGCATGCAGGTGTCCTCACCTCCCAAAAACAGCCTGAACACCGAAGCGCTGACATGAGGCTCCGTCACCCTGACGACGGCCTCCGTCACACCTCAGAGAGCAAACAGAGGCGCTGCTCGTTACGCTTTTGTCTTAGTTACAGTGAAATCAGGATGTTTACTAGATAAGTTTGGGAGGTGAACGCTGCATTTCACTGACATTCACTTTTGTCCTAATTTATGTCCAACACCAGAAAGTATATCTAACTTGTAACTTGATTTACAAAACCTCTGAATTCATAGCTGGACTTTAACAATCAGAAAATGTCTTGACGAATTTTTTATGCACCAAATATTTCAATATAAATAACATCAAAACTGGTTCAAATTGTTAAAATTATTCATGTCTAGTGTATGCCAAAGAAAGAGCCAAATAATGTCTATTTTAGATATAAACTGAGTGACAACTCCAACACTAATGCACAAAATAATTTAAATCTCACAAGCATGTTAACAAAACAGCAGTGGTTTATCCTGTAATTTAAACCCAAATAAAACTTTGTGGAAATAATGCAAACATTTGAACATTTTTTCAATTATGTGCTTAAACTGTTTTGATGATTTTACTCAACAAAAGGATATATAAAAGTCCTTGGCTGTCCAAATACTGCGCAGCTTTAATTTAATGTCCCCTTGCATTAAAATTCCTCTCTCCATTCCAGAAATAAAAAAAAACACCCACAAAAAATACACAAACAGTCAAGACTTCAATAAATGGATTCTTTGAATTTTTAGATAAAGTTTGTTTGTTTGCTCTCAAAATGAGCCAATGTTTCATCCCAGCAGCTCTTTTTGGGCAATAAATGAAGTGTTTGTGACAAACGTGTGTAAATATTTCCCCAGATCTCCACAGGAACTTAAACACATAAAACAGTAAATGGAGATTCTTTGATTAATCGTTTGCTTTCGACATTTTGTTTTGATTGTTACACAGATTTGTTGGCAGACTTGCACAGATGCCTCAGCTAGATTAATCTCTCCTTTCGCTAATCCAAGCAAAACATTTCCCCCATCAACTCTTCCTTGTGTTATAAGGGTAAAAAACAGTTTCTCTTGGAACAGGACCAAAAACCTGCAGATTCTCACAGCAAATCTCCCTCGACATTCGTTGGTTTTCACTCTTTTGAGATTCATATCAAAGATCAAGTTCCTTTTTTGCTGCTCAATCTGAAGTTAACTATTAAACCTTGTGATCAGATACGGACTCGCTTTGATTTGCTTCTTCTTTCTTTGATCTTACTGCAACACTGGATTATCCATTTCCACATGAAAAGCTGAAACACCCAGAGACACAATTTGTTGACTTTTGTTGCCACATTTTGGCATAAATAAACACGCCATGTATATAAAGCTTATAAACTTACACAGATGGATGTGTTTGCCTGCCAGGAGCTACAAACAACAACCGTCACCACATGTGAAGGTTATGACAGATAAAGCACCGTCCTGATTTGATTAATTATTCTTATTGGTTTGAACTGCACTGCGCAAATATTTCTTTGAACCATCTTTGAGAAATTACTTTAGTTTATTGGTTTTGCTCAAGCTTTAATTCTGATGTGGTTGAAAACGTTAAGTTGGTTCAGAGAAATGTTTCCTCATATAAGAAGCCTGCAGACTCTACAGGTGGAAAAAAAACCCATTTAAAAGGTAGTTTAAATCAAAAATAGAAATCAGAAAATGGGAAAAGACATTTCCGTTAGAACAAGTAAAACCTGAGCATTTTGGGCGACTTGGAAATGAGTTTAAAATACAAAAATATTGAAAAAATTAAGAGCCCATTAGACTGAACCCCACTGAAAACCTCCTGGTTATTATTCCACCAAATATTGACCTTTGAACTCTTCCTGAGTTAAAACATTGCTGCTAATTAGCATTGCTGCTAATTTAGAAATGATAATTTCTAAATTATCATTTAGAAACAATGATAATCATTGTTTCTAAATGATTATCAACTTGTTTTCTTTGCATTATTTGAGGTCTGCATCTTTTTTGTTATTTTTAAATACCAAGTTTTTTCTTGTAATTTCAGAGACATGTTGTCAGAGGTTCATAGGATAAAAGAACAATTGATTTTACTCAAACATTATCTATAAAAAGTAAAATCAGAGAAACTGATCATTTTAAGTGGTCTCTTAACTTTTCAAAAGTTGTATGTGTCGCTGAAATATGCCTCTGTATATCTGATTGAGTTGGTTTAAATTTAAAATGTCATTTATATAATAAAGTGCATGATGCATTGAAGGATTTTGTGGACCAGCACAAATATAAACCAGAACTACCCAGAATATCAGTTCTGTCTTTATGAATTTTCTATTTATTGATGAAGATAAAGCAGCAAAAATGTCTTTTATGTCACATTTTTCAGTCGATTGATACTCACTTTCTCTGCTTCCTTTAATTCTCTTCCCCTCACTGAGGCAACACGCTGTCAGCAAGCAGCACAAGAGTCTGAGCGCAGACATGATATCTCCTTTGAACCGGCCGTTTGGACCTGAAGCTCCGTCAGAAAAACCTCATAGCTGTGCAGAAATCTGAGGTGAGATCATCGCTCTTCTCTGAACGGACAGAGAGGAGAAGTCAGACATCAGGTGGTTTCACTGCTGACCTGATTGGCCGAGTCCTCACCGTCGTGCACGTTCAGCACGTTGTGAAAGAGTGAAGGTAGAAAGGGAACATGGCTGAACCTGCTGCAGACATCAATGCACTCATCCATTAAGCATTGCACCAGTCAGTAAAAGAGAGGAGGATGTAAGAGTCCTTATAGTGAAATGTTCCCACAATGTTTACTAAAATGTTCTTGGCTCAGGCTGAAGGGGATCATAAGGTTGAGATTAAAAGCAGAGTAATGAGGCAACATTGTTGCTCCAAGCAGGACTTTGGTTTGTTGTTCCTGTTTGTTGTCATTTCTAACGTTGTGTCTTAAAACAGCACCTGGTTGTTCTCAACATGCAGCTTCAATGCAGTGATTGTGACAACTGCACCGCCATGCTTTGTGCAACATTCCAGCAGCAGCAGCAGATCAAATGATCGATTATGTTTAAAGTTGATCAGAAATTAAAGAGGCGTCCGGCTGTCTTTCTGTGCTTTTAGAGCAGTGAGTTACTGACCTTTTCCCTGGACTGTTTTCAGGTATCAGCCTGATTGAGGTCAATGCTGCGAGCAGGTTCAGTACACAGACAGGGTTAATGATCACACTGTGGTCAGACAGACCCCAACATCGCAGCAGCCTCTTTACTTTCTGTCAAGTGAGGGTAAGAAGTTAGGAAGAAGTTTTAGGCTAATCCTTCATAGATTACAGAAAACATTTCACAGATCAGGTCACAAAAAATATATTTTGGAAATTTTTTAATGTGTTTTCTCAATCAGGTCAGGTTTTTATTCTAATTTGACTTAAAGAATCTGATCTTCTGACTAAACTGATGACATTTTTGTGACATTATCAGCTCATTTCCGTTAATATTTTAAATCCAAAAAAAGGTTTTAGGAGAAAAAAAATAGTTTTCTAGCAAAGTGTATTAATTAAATGTTACAAACTTGAATTTTTGTAAATTGAATAATAAACACTGATAAGGGTAAGTGGATGTACATTGAACATCACGTCTTCTTTGTGCAACATTTATCAATCGCTGATCCCAGATTCTCAAGAAACCGAGCCACAGTGGGAACAAGTCATGCATTTTGATGCTCATGTTTCTCCATAGAGGAGCTGCACAGTGGCTCAGTTGGTAGAGCTGTTTCCTTGCAGCAAAAAGGTTCTGGGTTTGATTCCCGGCCCAGGGTCTTTCTGCATGGAGTTTGCATGTTAGCGTTTCCAGAAGGCTCTGCTGAGTTAATCTGAAAGTGATACAAACCAAGACCCTGCCGTCTGAATTCACAGCAAACAAGAGCAAAGGAGTTTATCAATCACCGATTTATTTGGTCTTTTAAACCATCGCCGTGTCAAAAAAGGCATTTTTTGCTGTTTTTTTTGTTATGTTTTGTTTTGTTTATGTGGTGAAAACCTAAACACAACATTCTCGTGATGCGACATGGCGGCCATGTTGTCATACTGTTTTTTGTTTTTTGTAGGAAACGGAGGAGATATAAACTGATTGAGCTTAATATATTTCAGTCCCAGAGGAAAACAGGCAGGAGGCTGAAAAAGACTTTAGACTGGGATGAACCTTCAGCAGGACAATGACCCTAAATGTACAGTGAGAGCAGCAATTCAGATCATTGCAGATACTGAGCATGTTCATGTGTGGACCAGTCAAAGTCCAGACTAGGGCTGAAACGATTCCTCGAATGATTTGAGGAAAATGTTCTACTGCCTATGAGTTGTTGTGAAGTGCTGCAGCGTGGTGTTGAATGGTGCAGCTTGGTGTTGAATGGTGCAGCGTGGTGTTGAATGGTGCAGCGTGGTGTTGAATGGTGCAGCTGGTGTTGAATTGTGCAGCGTGGTTTTGAATTGGTGCAGCGGGTGTTGAATGGTGCAGTATTTTGTCAGGGTTTGGGGGACGAATGAGGTTTGTTGAACTTTGCGGTGCGATGGTTGGAGTAGGACAGCTTGTTGGCGTCGGAATCGCATCGTCACGGGTTTGAGAAAGCGAGAGAAATTCCTTGGATAATCGTAAAATGATTCTTTAGAGTACTTGATTAATAAAATACTATTTTACAACAGCCCTGGTCCAGACACACTTCATCTTAGAAAAGCTTCCTATCTCTGAGACTTTAAGATAAATTATACTCTAGCATCCTCATTTTGAGTGACCCAGATGACCTTACTATATTTTCTACTTTCTGTGGGTGTGACACATCGTGCATGTATACGCAGCGGAAACTCGAAGCTAAGATCATAAATGTGGTTTAGAACTAAAGATGCTAACATGAATGTGATAAAATCCCTGAAGGATCCTGAACTGAAAGCCTCTGAACCACAAACTGTCTTCATGCATGAAGTTACATAAGTTTTCCCTCGTTTTATTTTTTATTTAAACCTCAGCCAGAAAGGAAGTGTTAGGAAACAACATCTGCTTCTCTTGCTAGATGAAGGCTTAGGTAGGAATAAAAACCAGGCTGAATTAATTTATTTTGATTATCTCCAATGGGAGAGACCAAACGTTAACATTTGCAGTTTGTTCTAAACATAAAAAGTTAACGCACCATTAAAAGTTATGTCAATTTTGGTTTTGTAGCTATTCAAACCTCTCTGTTGGTTTCTTCTTGTGCAAAGAGATAATTAGGACACATTTTATTTGTAGACTGAGTGCCCAAAGAAGAAAGGTTGCCTGCTGGAGAAACTCCTGAAAGGTATGAAAGTGTGTTTAAAGTTTAAACCATTTGTTGGGAACCAATTTTAAAATTTTTACAATTTGTTTTTAATGTGAATTAAGAAGTGAGAGCGGATTTATTATGTAAAAAAAATCCCAACGGTTTTGACCTCTTACTTTTTACATTTTATTTTCAGATAAATAAAGAATAAAAATAAAACAATTTAAGTGAAAAAATAACTTTTTATTCTGCACAGATGGACTACAAAACATCTATTAACATGCCACATAACATGCTTCCTGTTTATGCTCTTTACAACAAGACAATAAAACTTGCACCTGGTCCAAGTCAATTATCTAGAACAAAGTTTAAGCAAAGATATGGTGAATTGAAAAGAATGTTTCACTGAAGTAATTAAAAAGAATATGTACAACTACTTTAAAGACCCTGAACTTTAAATGTCTTTACAATAAACAGACCGAATATGGAAATATTTAATGTGCTTTAAGACAGAATATCTAACTTGTGATCTGAAGTCAAAACAAACTCTTAAAATTAAATGCTGTTCAAACTCTGGGCTGCTGTAAAATCACACTATGTGCTTTCTGGTAAAACAAATTCATGCTCCAGTTTGTTGCAGGACTCTTTATGTAATATTTCCATTAAGAAACACAAATTTCTTTCCTGTTTTTACTCTTTCAAACAGTGTTACTGCTCTTGTTCAGTCAGTGATTTTAAACAAGCAGACGTCAGTAAATCAGACCCTGAATCATCTTCCCAGTCAGGTAAGATACAAGCAACGACGGCCTGAAATAAGAACTGTATCCTGTAGCAAAATATTGACACTATCTTAAGTAATACTATGTAAATTATTTAAGGCTGGATTGTCTGTGTAGATAGTATAAAAGCTCTAATACTTCAAACCAAAGCACATTTTTACAAGCATGCAAAAGTAAAAAAGAAGAAAGTCACTCTTCTTCATGAAAAAGTGTAAAAAGCTACGTTTTCACAGTAAATGTTCGCATTTCACTACTAACTGTTGTGTTTATGTTGCATTGCAATCGTTTATCAGCATATAAAAAGTTCAGCAGGAAAATATACTTTAGCCAATTATCTTAAAAACTGGAATGTGCATCATTTTGTCATTTTAAGACAAAGTCCAACTAGTGAAGAATATTTAGAATATTTCTTTCCTGCTTTCCTGAAGGAAGTGATGCTCAGTTTGTTCACTTTGACTCCCTTTAAGTCATGGTAATAATTTCATATTTGTCCTGGATGTTGCTGTTGTCCTGTTTCTGCGGCTCAGGTTGGTGCAAGTCGATGAAGAGAAAGTAAATCCCGGCTCCGACCGCTCCACCCACCATGGGTCCGGCCACAGGGATCCACCACCAGCAGCCTCCAGCTCTGCACAGAGGTCACCATCATTACAGCTACAGCTAATCTAACTATTTATACTTCCTGATGCTCACCTTTATCCTATGCAGCAACTTTTATGATGTTGTCGAATCATAGAAGTCTATTAAACTAAACTCTTTGACAGTCAAACTGCTAATTGTGAATAAAAAAAAGGAAACGTATAAATGGTTTGGTGCTAAAGTGCAACATGTACACTTATGTTCTCCAAATATAATCTAGTTACTAATATTTTTTATTTCTCTCTAAAACCATTTAGCCTCAGATTGCAAGGAGAAGGACCATTAACATCTATTTTCAAGTCTTGCTCCAGATTCTCAATTATATTTAGGTGTGGACTTTGACTGGGAACAGTTTTTCAGTGTTGACCTAAAACCTTTAGTTTATTCAACTGTTGGTGGTTTGACTAAATTAATAAAAAGTAAAGTAACTTATTACTGTAATTTATCTTTACGAACTCACATTTAGGTTCAAAGTCTAAAACTTTAAATGTATTTGACTTAAAAAGCAGAAGATTGGAGGCACAACTAAATGTGTTATCAGGAGATCCTGATCAGTTTCTTAATGGATCAGTCTTTCTCCTATAATTCCTCTAATACTGTATAAAATAAAAACCCACATTAAAAAAAACCCTCAATGCTTATTCAGTCTAGAAGAACCTTCAACTTATCGTGGATTACAGAACCGACCTCTGCTTGGTCCTCGCTCTTATTCCGACTTTCTTTAAACTGGTTTACTCAGATTATGGAGTAAACGGCGGGTCAGTGGCGTGGGCCGTTAATGGAGGTAAAAGGATCGACGGACAGAAGCAAACAGTCGTCTGAACAGAGCGAGTCTGTCCGTCTGGAAGCTGGAGGCGGCAGACGTCTGGATTAGAGACTTAAATCTAATGATCAGCTCAGGAGTCGGACTCTCTCTGGGTCACAACCGTTTGACGAAAGAAAAGCAAACATACTGAAATTATCATGGTAGTTAAATGTTATTTAGTTTCAGCTTGGTTTTTATTAGGTATAGTAGAAATAAGTAGTTTGTTTTTCATTTTCAAAATCTGGTAAATTTTTTGTTGCAGAATTAAAAAATGTCAAAGTATTGTGATCATGTACACATCGATTGATACAATTTTCAAAATTATTGTTGAGCAAGAACTGATTGAGGTTTTCTCCAAATGTTTGCAGAATCGAACAGCGCCACCAGGAGGAGCATGATGGAACGTAATGATGACATAATCTGCTTTTGTTTTAAAAAATAAACACATTTCACGTCAGTTCAAAAGGCTAATAAATGGATTCATAAACATTAAAACAAAGAATATTATATTTATAATTTCAGGATTTTAACCTTAATTTTATAAATATAGTTCCAGTTTTATTTTGTGTTTTTTTCAGTTAACAAAAATGTTTCTCATTTTCAGTTTTGCTCTTTTCTCAGTTTTAGATAATGTAATAAGGTTTGTGCTATAAATGCATGAATTCAAACATCTATAAATTCAGTGATAGCTGAAGGATCTGGAGCAACGTCTCTTATTATTATTGTCTTTAGATTTCAGTATCATTTTCAAACTAACCAAAAAAAAGCTGCTTTCACAGATGCTGAGATGAGCTGAGCAGCCTTATTACTGCACCACTCTGGACTTTCTAAACGTTTTTATCCCAGCAGCGTTTTGTTCTTCGTCTGACAGCCATAGCAGTCGCTCTCAATGCTTTTAGGCAGCGACATGCACAGACGCTTTCAGGGGCAGGGGTTAAAAAGATTGGTCCAGAGCGGGGTCAAGGATGACGGCCAGCGAGGGCAAAGGCACAAACAGCACGTAGCTACATCCAAACACCGAGCCTGACGCAGGAATGTGTCGATCGCACCGCTTTGGCTTTGAGTTAAAACCTAAATCATCGCGCCCGGACTGAGGATGTGTTCAGGGAAACTAAAACTAAAATTAAAATAAAAACTCAGCAGTGTTTAAAAAAAACAGCAAAGAACCTTAAAAGCAATATTTTAGTATTTCAGGAACAACTGAGGGTGTCTGCACGGATTTTTAAAAGTTTGTCGTCACAGTTTGGACATTTTGTTCATTTCAAGCAGTTATTATTACCATAATATTAATAATAAGGATGTTAAAGTAAAATGTTAAGATTACTGTGATAGAAAATTTTTTTTCTTGCATTCCTTGTTCTTGTGCATGATTTTATATTATCATGTTTGAAATAAATAAGTAAATGCTCCTTAAAATAATTTTATTAAATATTTGGAATGCATTGCATTAAGTTAGTTTTTAGACATTTTCTCAGTTTAAATGAGAAAACATTTTAAACACATGCATTGTGTTTAAGATTGCTTTTTCTGAATTTTAGAGATGCATGCAGTATCTCTAAAATTACATCTGTATTTATATTTCGCTTATTAATATTTGAGTTGAAGACATAAGATGTTCCGTGCAGCTTCGACGTTCGAGTCTAAGGAACATACAGTTGCTCTATTTTTGAAATGAACTTTTAAATATTTCATATTTATATGTGGGAGAAACTGTTCCTTTTAAACATGCATTGTGTTTAAAATATTAATTCAGATTGGTCAGGAACAGAAACAGTGCTGGAAGCTCTCCATAGAGAACGACAACAGCCAGATTTTCATCAGTTTCTATTAGTTTTGAGGCGTTTCCTCACTAATAAAGACCTAAATCACCTGAACACCTCCATGCCCCAGCCGGCCACGGCGCTGAAGACCCTCGGGCCGAGATCCCGAGCCGGGTTTATGGGATAGCCGCAGTTCAGACCCATGGAGACGCCGATGGCCATGATGGCCAGGCCGATGCAGAGCGGCTCCATGCCTTTTGGGGCGCCGATGTTCTTCCTGTCGGTGATGGCCAGGATGCACAGGATCAGTGCTCCGGTGGCAATAACCTTCAAAAGCAGAAGAAGCATCGGATAATTATTCGAACATTGTTCTGAATATCAGGAAAAGAAAAAGATGCTGAATTTGTTTGGATGTTCTGATTGACCTGCAGCAGGATGCTCCCCAGCCCTGTCTTTGAGTTTGCTTTAGCTGCTGGATTTGCTTTTTGAGAGGATGTTTTTGAGTCCTCTCGTCTGCTGCAATGACCTCTGACCTGTGTTTCTCTAAGCCTATTAGGGGTCTCTATTCCTGTTTCACGCTGCGTGAGACGGCTTCAAGGGGCACAATCACGACTTTTAGAGATTCATGCAGAATCTCTAAAATACTGCATGTATCTCTTTAATATTTTATAATAAAATACATTATAAAATGCCACAATGTAATTTTATGGCACAGTCAAGTAACTATGTTACTGTAAGATGTTATAAAATCAAATTTGACTTAAAAGGAATTTGAGTTCCTGATTGAAATTGGGTCTCTGTCTCTTTAAGGAGCTTCTGCTCTTTCTGACACTCCGCCTTCAGTCATGGCTCCTCTATTAACCCTTTAACGTAATTTTCACCAGCGTTACTCTGAAAAGCAGCTCATTTAACCAGGTGTTTGCTAATCGCTGCTGGCTAGTCTGAAGGAGCTGAGTAGGAGAGGCGGAGCTAGGTCCACCTAGACGTTTTGCACAGGCGAATGGTTGCCATGGAGATTAAAGGATTCGTCAAACGTGCGTAAAACTCCAGGTATATTTTGATGAGGGAGTAACTTTATAATATAAAGCTAAAAATATATCTTACATAATACTTTAACGTTGCTCCCCAACATGTATATTAATATATTTGTTACACCATCTGCAT
Organism: Phalloptychus januarius; assembly: GCA_902982915.1. NCBI lineage: Eukaryota > Metazoa > Chordata > Actinopteri > Cyprinodontiformes > Poeciliidae > Phalloptychus > Phalloptychus januarius. The sequence continues at coordinate 15,214,089 of CADWAE010000477.1, forward strand.
CAATTGTATGTTGTTAAGTAAAAAATATGTTTAAAGTTAAAACTTTAAGTTTGCAAAAACAAATTAAAATTTTTCTTTTATCAGAATAAATGACAATTTGCTGGATTTTTTTTCCTTCACATGTCACCAAATTTCAGAAACTCCAACTCCAGAAAACATGTAAAGGATTAATGAGAAAAATAATTCAAACTTTTATAACATGAACACAAAGGAAATTATTTTTGTGTGTCACCTTAAGGAACCTTAATTGAAATAACTAAATTGTTACAGTTTAGTATTTTGATTGGAGACTAAAACCTTTCTCAGGTCACGATCAGAAGGATACATTTTGAACTTCACCTGGTCAACAAAACCGTTCAGCACCGACAGATGTTTCGCAGGATAAGATGCAAATATGTTGGCCGTTGCATTTTCACCAGTAACTGCAAGATCTCCATCGGTGTAGTCCATCAAAGCATCTGAGCAGAGGAAAATTAACCAGCAGACGTATAAAAAAATAGACTTCTTATATGGGACGTTCAAGGTTTCCCCCAGAAAACCTGCTAAGCCTGGAGGTTGGATGCTATTGCAGTCATTCATCCAGGATTATGACGTGTTTTTGAGTTTAAAAAATGTTTAAAGTTGGAAATATCACTTGATAATTTTGTGTTATTAAAAAATTGTTATATTAACACCTGGACACCGACTATAAAGTCTAAAAAACGCAAACATTAAAAAAAACTTAAATAAATAAGCAATGTTTAGCCTGATGGGGGCCCAAGTAAAGCCTGGTGGCCCGCCAGGCTTACAATCCACTGGGGGAAACCTGGACATTTCTCTGGCACACGTTCTACATTGAAGCTCACCGTAATACAAGCCAAAGACGGCACAGGAGCCGGCGAATGCTCCGAGGAACTGCGCCACCACGTAGACGGGGAACTTCTTCAGAGGCAGCTTCCCCAGAATCACCATGGCCAGAGACACAGCCGGGTTCACATGGGCTCCTGAGCAAATCCAGAAACTTCAGGATCTTAGACTGACTCAGCCAAAAATGTAGAGGTTTTTAAAACTTCTCATATTTTTTTACCCTTAAAAGTCACAAAAAACAAAAGATATTTGCTTTTTTTGCTGCTGTGTTGTGATTCATTCAGATCTTTAAAACTTAAGTCATGCTGCCAGAATGGTTCTGAGATTTTTTCTGCTTTTACCGTCTTTAACTTTCACAAAAAACCTTTCCCAATTTGATGCACTTATAGTCAGAGTTAGCAAGTAAGAGCAGCACTACTTACACATATTATTACTGACGGAAAAGTAAAAAATAGCCATCTAAAAAATTATTTTTACAGTAGGAGTAAAAATCTACTCAATTACTGAGTAACTTGTCAAAACATCAGTTATTTAATATGTAAAAATAATATCATCAGACGGAGCAAAATATAAAAGATGTGGACCTTTTAAAGCTGAAATTGAAAGTAATTCATATAAATAACATAATTACAAAAAAGGAAACATGTTTCAATAAGTGTGTGTGTGTGGGGATGTTGGGGGGGAGAGGGGGGTGCGCGTGTGTGCATGTGGGGGGGGGGGGGGGTGGGGGGTGTGCGTGTGTGTCTTCCCGTTTGTTCATCATCCAGTGAAATTACGCTCAGTGGGTGGAGAATCCAAGTAAAAGTAAAAAGCACAGAGCAAAGACTATATTCCTCTTTCAGTGTAAATGTAGGTATTTTCTACAAACAAATCTGCTGTCATTCTTGCATGCAGCACTGATGTATAGTTTTTTCCTCACCAGCTCTTCCGTTTTGTCTTCTTAGTTTTTGCACAATTGAGATTCCAGACATTTTGCCGATCAAACCTCAAAGGGCTGCAGATTCATGCAGTCACCACCAAACCTCTTCCATTCATCCAACACTTTCCAACTCACTCTTCTGGCTTTCCTCAGATCTGATTTTGTCCTGAAGCGAAGTGTTGAGCACATTCCAGCCAATTGTTACCAAGTGTGGGGTCATTTATTTAACACTCAGGGATCTTGGCTTTGACCTCGCTGGGGTAACACCACTGTGGGGTATCAGCCATGCGCCCATTGTTAATCTCCCCATCCTGTTCACAAACACCGGCCACGACAAGCAGCCGGCCCGGCCTGCCCGAATTGCTTCTGACATAATCTGCCTGAATCTGCTTAAGGCACACGTAGACTGCAGGTCATTAGAGTGACCATGATGTGTCACACTTACCGTACACTGTCAGCTAAAATCTTCCGACTACAAAGTGATAACAATTGTGTTTTCTTCTCCTATGGGGCCGCTCTGCCAGGGGAGCCCAGAGAGCCGGACTTGTCACACCTGACCCCCCTCATCTCCACAGACCCATGCCCCTGTAAAGCTCATTAGTCCAATACCTACGATCATCTTCAGAGATGTCGTTGGACAGAAGCTTCCCACCAAGCTGCGGACCAAATGGCCCAGTCATGCAGCAAAAGCTTTCCATATATTAACCTCTCTGTCCTCTGGCTTTTCTGCTATTCTTCTGAAGTCTCCAAGCTGCTCTTAATGGGGAGCCGATTGTTGAAAAATCACAACATTCGCCTTTAGCATCAGTTCGTGGTTTAATCTTCTGTTCATCTGAAGATGCATCGCAAAGAGAGAAACATACACCAACCGTAAAAGTCATAAACGATACCATAAAATACAGAACCGACCTGAAAGTTGAGAAATGCAGCATTTTATTTTCTACTTGTTCAAGTAGATTTTTTTACACAGATGCGTTTTTTTATTGTCTTGATTTTACCTCACAGAAAAAGACATAATAGTCATTATTATTCTGATGCTGTTGCACAGATTAACCAGATATACAGTGATCAGCTTTAGCCATGCTGGCTAATGTTTTCATACCAGGGGACAGACATATATGAGTATATTGGCTTCTGAATCTTCCTGAGTTAAAACATTAGTGTTGTTGTTTCTAAATGAATATGAACTTGTTTTCTTTGCATTATTTGAGGTCTGAAAGCGCTGCATCTTTTTTGTTATTGTGAACATTTCTCATTTTCTGTAAATAATTATAATTTAGTATTTATTGGGATTTCAGAGACATGCTGCCAGTAGTTTATAGAATAAAAGAACGATGTTCATTTTACTCAAACATATACCTATAAAAAGTAAAATCAGAGAAACTGATCATTTTAAGTGGTCTTTTAATATATATATATAATATTTATAATGAGGGTTGCCCAGTGGTGCAGTTGGTAGAGCTGTTGCCTTGCACCAAGAAGGTTCTGGGTTCGATTCCCGGCCCCGGTCTTTCTGCATGGAGTTTGCATGTTCTCCCTGTGCATGCGTGGGTTCTCTCCGGGTACTCCGGCTTCCTCCCACAGTCCAAAAACATGACTGTCAGGTTAATTGGTCTCTCTAAATTGTCTCTAGGTGTGTGTGTGTGTGTGTGGATGGTTGTTTGTCTTGTGTGTCTCTGTGTTGCCCTGCGACAGACTGGCGACCTGTCCAGGGTGTACCCCGCCTCTCGCCCGAAATGATAGCTGGAGAGGCACCAGCAACCCTCCCAACTCCACTAAGGGACAAGAGTGAAGGAAAATGGATGGATGGAGATTTATAATATTTATAAAATCTGAAACTGTGTGTAATTATAAATAAAATATTTACTTATTTTGTGTTTTTATTTTTCCAACATGTTTCTTCTGACTGGAAGTAGCAACATTTCAGAATCCTGAGCGACAGATTAGGGTGATGGCGCAGAGGCCTTCCAGTCTCAAAGACTTCAAATTCATCACCAAAGATAAGTTGCTAAAATAAAAGTGGAGACCTGCAGAAAAGCTGCTCAGCAATTACATACATGGTTGGACTGTTGCAGTTCCTCTCATTTGATTTTTGAGAAGTAGATAATCAATTTCTGGAATTTGTTTTTATATATGTATAAATGTTTCCTTTTATGTTTTATAGTTTTTGAAAGACATTTTATATCTCAGTGACAGAAATAAACTGTTTTGGTTTAATGTCAGTAACATTAAATGTAAAGCTGACAGGAGTCCAAATAATTATACAGTTATCTCTACACATCCATCCATCCGTCTGTCCGTCCGTCCGTCCGTCCATCCATCCATCCATCCATCCGTCCGTCCATCCGTCCATCCATCCATCCCTCCATCCATCCGTCCATCCATCTTCTGCCGCTTATCCGGGGTCGGGTTGCTGGGGTAGCAGCTTAACAAGGGAGGCCCAGACTTCCCTCTCCCCAGCCACTTGGGCCAGCTCCTCATGGGGAATCCTGAGGCGTTCCCAGGCCAGCTGAGACACATTGTCCCTCCAGCGTGTCCTGGGTCTTCCCCGGGGCCTCCTCCCGGTGGGACATGAACACCTCACCAGGGAGGCGTCCAGGAGGCATCCTGACCAGATGCCCGAGCCTCAACTGGCTCCTCTCAATGTGGAGGAGCAGCAGCTCTACTCTGAGTCCCTCACCCTATCTCTAAGGGAGAGCCCAGCCACCCTGCAGTGAAAACCCATTTCGGCCGCTTGTATCCGGGACCTTGTCCCGGATAAGCGATAGTTCACTTTGTAACTCAGCTCTCTCTTCATCCGACCCGGAGAAGGCACTCCACCCTTGTCCGGCTCAAGACCATGGCCTCAGATTTAGAGGCACTGATTCCCATCCCGGCCGCTTCACACTCGGCTGCGAACCGCTCCAGTGAGAGCTGCAGATCACGCTCTGATGAAGCCAACAGGACCACATCATCCGCAAAAAGCAGAGATGCGATCCTAAGACCACCAAAACGGATCCCCTCAACACCCCGGCTGCGCCTAGAAATTCTGTCCATAAACGTAATGAACAGAATCAGTGACAAAGGGCAGCCCTGGCGGAGTCCAACTCTCACCGGGAACGAGCCCGACTTACTGCCGGCAATGCGGACCAGACTCTGGCACCGGTCGTACAGGGACCTGACAGCCCTTATCAAAGGGCCCAGTACCCTGGAGGTACCGGTCCCCCCACAGGACGCCCCGAGGGACGCGGTCCAACGCCTTCACACACACAGCCATTAATAACAAATAAATTTAAGTTTTTTCCCTGCCTCAGAAAATTGTTTTGCTTTGCTAGAGACATCCAATAAAGTCTGACTAAATATTTTCCTCACCACCATTGTCTGTCTCAGGATAAATGGTCCATATTTGTGTCATAGATGAAACTTTTTGCTGCTGCAGAGTTAATCTACATTTCTGAATAAAAATTATACTAGTGTAAAAAACAAATTAGTCAAATTACAATTAATTGAATAAATGTATTTGAGCAACTAAAACACCTCAATTCAAACAAATTATTGATTATTTTTTTCAATCTCCTTTGTTTCAATAAAGCAAAAAAATTTAGTGACTTGGTAAAGGTCAAATATACTGAACTGAGATTCAATATATTCATCAAAATGTTTTGGATTTTTACCAGCATAAAGTAATTTTGGATTTATTACAAACTAATATGCCTAATTAAATGTGTAATAATTTCCATTCCTAACATTTAATAGCCTCTGAAATTATTTTTTCTAGTGTTCATGTAAGTTTGCAGCAAAGGCTTGAGGATAATTAAACTTTCTTTAAAGTCAAAACATTAAAGCATTTCTTCCCATTGCCAGAAAGTAAAAACTCAAAAACTGAAATGTTTATAGGATCAAAAAAGGACATAATTAATTTTAACCATTATATTCGTACCTGAATATGTGCTTATTTGGGTCAAATTATTGCATAAATCAACAAATATAAAAATGAGAACTGTAATCTAATTTATTAAATATCACAAACAAAACGTAGACTATCTTAATTATCCCCTTATTGTTTTTTTTCCAATAACCGGATTACATTATTCTGCCTGTTTTTGTCATTATAAACTCAAGGATTTGTCACTTGCATCCTTGCAGAAACTAATAGTCTGATTTATGCTTCTTAATTAAACTGAAACAACATCTGGCTTGGAAATGGTTAAGTTTCTGGAGGAAACTTTTAAAAACCATCAACAAACCTTTACATCAGAAACACCAGTGATGGCTGCAGTGAGCAGGTTTTTCTCCAGGTGTTCGGCACAAAGTAACATCAACTTCTGTATTTAACTGGGGAAAGTACACAGTTTTAATTGAGAAAATTTTTATCATTTTCTATGTTTTTTTCTGTATTTGACCTGCCAATCAGTCGACCTGGAGGAAAACGGCATGAATCCAACATGTGAGCGTCTCTTACCTGACACTCCCCCCGCCATGTAGACGGCCATCATGACTCCCAGGGTGAAACCAACGTGGATGGTGAGCGGCTCTCCCAGAGCCCCTTTACTCAGCACCGTCTGGGCCACTGAACCGCATCCAAAGAGCTGGGACACAGACAAGAATAAAAACACAAAGAGCGCAGCTAGAAAAGCCTCATTGTTTCTAATCATTCCAATTAAGCTCACCATTAACACTAGCCCTCTTGTCCACAAACAGCCTCTGACTGCCACAGACAATTTGTCCAAGCTGGAGCTCAAAACAATAATTAATCCCTCACTTATTAGGTAAAAGGCACAAGTAATTTAGAGGGGATGGGGGAAGGCGAAAGCAGTCATCCACAAATAAAAAGGGTTGTTGTGGAAGATGCATCACCCTCTGATGGGCCGTCCCAGACATTAAAGCAGACTTTTTTCTCCTCTTTGAGGTGACAGCTGCAGCTCTGAGGGTTTCAGGTGGAGGCTGGGACACTCCACTGAAAGACAACACACTGCTGCCCTGCAGGATAGTTGATACATTTCAATAATTATCTACTTTTTACAGCCTTGTAGCTGTAAGAAACACATTAATGTGAGAAAAAGCCCTAAAATAAATCACATTAGTTCCATCTTCTCCTCAGAGAGCCTCCAATTATCTGCTAGCAGAGGCATTTGAGGGACAGCAGTCAGTCCGCAGAGACTCTTATTAGCAGAAAGCCTGACGGCTTTGAAGCGGCTGTTTAAGCTGGGTGACAGGTGCAGAGGGAGGGAGGAATAATACTCACTATCAGGACAAAAATCCCCAGAAACTCTGCCAGGAACTCCTTCAAGATGTCCTGCCTCAGGCCAAACTTCTCCTTCATCTTCCTCCTGCTCTCTTCTTCCATGCTTTGTTATTGTTGATGTTATATTCTGGGACTATTTGATGCCTTCCTCCGACCACAACAAACAGCCAACAGCTCTGGTGGAGGCAGTGCGCAGCTGAGGGCGCAGGCTGTCGCCTCCCACCGCCGGACGCGCTAAGCTGCTTCTGTTTCCCGGGACAACCACAAGGGGTCCGCTTTAAAATATATACATGATTATTACAACAATAGCTCTGGATCAGCGCAATTCAGACACAAACAAGACACATTCCTCTGCTCAAGAAATATTAATAAGAGAAAGGAAACTAAATCTCAACTTAAGTTGTCAGATTTGTTTTTGCTTTTAGATGCAAATAATATTTATGATAGGTTACTGCTAAAATAACTCTTTATCTTTAGTGATAAGAATAATCAAGTATCTCTTCTAATTTATTTTACAGGGAAATTAATATTAAATGATCACAACTAACACTTTAAGACATTTTGACTGCAAAAACAAATGGCAGATGTTCTGTTTAAATGGTTTATGTTAGCAAATAAATAATTTTAAATCATGCAAAAATTTAAATATTATAGTAATCAAAAATATTCATCACTAGACTATTTTTATTAGGACGAACTAAGCTTACTCTGCTTCAGATTTTTGAATTTTCCCAGCATGCATTGCAAGTCTACCCTAACATCTACCCAAACAGATTATGCAACACAATATTGCTAATTATTATTAATAATGTTTATTTCACAGTAAAAACACAAACCACACAGTCGCATTCTGTACATTGTCTTTAATAAACTCCTGTTCTAAAAGCAGTAATTTACTGATTTTAAAACATAGTTTGCAATGTGAATAAACATTTTTAGCTCTATAATGTTTTATGAGTCATTATAAACATAATAAAAGCCGTTTTGTTAAAAAAACAAAAAAACAATCTGTGGAGTATACACTGCTGTTTGGATAAAGATAAAACGCACTCGTCCTAAGAATTAAAAATAAACACACATTGGAAAAAATGTTTATGAGAAAATAAATTAAATATGTTTAATCCTATAAAATACCCAGCAGTGTGATCAACACGGTTCAGGGTTTTGGCTTTTCTCGTTACATGAACAAAAACACACGCATCACTTTGAAGTTTGGAAAAATAAATAATTGGACTTTATTTCTGCGAGTTTTGAAAAAGTCAGCCATGCCTCATTTACCAATCCTTCTGAGGCATTCGAGCTTTTCCAAGTCAACCTCATTTTAATGTTCTGTCCCAGTTTATTTCTCATTTCTTTCCAATGCAGCTGGAAGCCAACACAAATTCCTTCCACTCATCCCGTTTGTCATTTCTCCACGTTTCGTTTTTATTAATTTTTTGCTTGTCTCCACCTCAGTGCCTGCAGCATTTTACAGCCGTCAACTTGTGCAACACATGAAGTACTGGTTTCTTCCAACAGAGGGCGCTCTATGAATGCGTTTGAAGCGCTGCCCACACCTTCAGCTCTGGTATGTCTTATCTTCCGTTTGCTGGGCTTTGTGAAAAAAAAGAAGAAAAAAGAAAAGGTGAGGCGACAGGCGGAGGACGGGATGTTTTTGAATCCATTAATCAACGTCACGGCTGCAGGCATGTCCTCTTTGATGTGAAACAGACACTTTGGAGAGTGTCGCCCAGGCTGTGAAAAAGCACTGATGTGCTGATGGAGGAAAAGCACCCACTCCGGGGTTTGCAAATGATGGAGCTACATCTGTCTCCAAACTTCTTCGTTGTCCTGTCAAGAAGCTGAGGAAGCTGTAAAGCTTCGTGTTAAGAATTTAATCCAACAGAAAAAGAAATATTTCCCCCTCATTTTTGTCTGATGATGTACATTTCAAACACCAGAGAGATCCCGGTTAATCCTGAAACAGCTTCTGCTTCTGTTGAGCTGAAAATACACTTATTTGGAAAGGAGATAAAGCATTTGAAGTTTACCGAAAACTTTAAAGTCAGACAATGTCAACCAGAATAAAAAAAATGTTGAGCTCATTCCTGAAGGCAAACGACTGAAAAAACTATGAAGCAACTTCTTCCATCCTCCTGACATCAAAAGTTAATTGTGAACAATCACATTGTTTAGAAGGCTAAGTTCAATTGAGTGATTTCTCCCGAATCACTTAAACTCAACCTGACTGGCAGCACAAATTACCCTAAAACATCTCTTAAAGTAACAGCTTAATCCCAATGCAGACTCTGAAAAGGCTAAAGCCATTTCTAAAGCTTTCGATCTCCCATCATGCAGCAGAAACAGTGATAGTGAGCAAAATTACTCTTACAAAACAGACAGACCAACATCTGAAAGTGCTGCAGGCCTCGGTTTCCCCAGTAATAAAAATAGAGACATTGAAACCAGTTTGGACCTGGAAGAATGCAACGGCTCAAAACGTTTTGATGACAATTTTGGGAAACATTCTGTAGGTTTGCAAGACAAAGGAGAACATTTTGGTCCCACTACAGTCAACATTCAAACGCCATGATGAACAGTCAGAAGGAGGATTGCATGTGATGACCAGCAGGAGAACGTCTAACCATCAGCCTGTTCACCAACAAGCCAACCTCTAAAAACCTCCAAAAAGTCTGATGTATCTGGATTAAATTTATCCTGCAAAGACAAACTAAAACATTCACTACCAGTTATGAAATGGTTTGAAACCAGCTGCTGCCAGCAACTAAACAAGTTACTCTATTAAAAGGCAATTACAGCTTAACACGCATGGTTGGTTTCAGTAACTCTGCTCTTTTATTTACTTGGATTAACTTTAGTTTATACTGAAATCTATTTGAAACATAAATGCGGAACAAGAAGAAATCTGCCAAACACTGCTCCCAAGTGCAGCGAGGTGCGGATGTTTATTGGGCGCTTTTAGAAGGAGACTCTGGGAGGAATTATCACCTGCAGGACAAATCTGTGCCCACAGCACCCCGGCGAGCTGCAGCAATCTCTGCAGCCCGCGATTTACATGACAGCGCCGGCCGTGGGGAGGTTGTGTTAGGCAAATAAGCCCACAGGGTGCGAGCGAGCTGAAAGGGAGGCTGACACTTTTATGTCACCTATGCAGGAAATTGTTAATGATGACCTTAGTGGAGTGACATTTACTTCTAAACTAAACCAAATCTTAACACATAGAAGCAAGAACACTTTACACACACACACACACACACACATATATATATATATATATATATATAAAATCCAAGCATATATATATATATATCAGATCTGGGACCTATTTTCTTTTTTTTCCTGTGCAATTTAAAACAGCCGCAACCTTAATATGCGGAGTTATTATCAGCGCTCTGCGCACATATGAGATAATCAGTTCCAGACCTCTGTGATAACTCGCCGCAGGCTTTGTGAGCGTGATATTTGTGTATGTAAAACTATGAATAAGTATGTAAAAAAAAAAAAACTTCAACTGTTGCGGAGTGAAAGCGACTGCGGAAAGCGAGTGTGAGGTGGGTGGGGTGCGTGTGTTCCTCCTCCTCAACACGCATGGCTTGAGGTCATTTATGTAAATGCTTGGATTTAATTTTCAAAAGGACGGCCCTTTCCCCCTTCTCTCCTCGCCCAATGAAAACGAACCGCAGCCGACACCTGGCTATAAACCCAGGAAGGAACCCGGAGCTCCCATCACAAACCCGCTGCAAGGAGGAAAAAACAGAGGAAGGCGCAGTGAGCAGGGAAGCAGGCAGGCAGGAAGACGAGCGGAGCGACCAGCCGTGATGACTTCGAGTAAGATCGAGATCCCCGGAGAGGTGAAGAGCGACCCGGCTGCTCTCATGGCATCCCTCCAGCTGATGCCCTCCCCGGTGCCCAACCCGGAGATCAAGCACACCAAGGTCTGTTCCCGTCCTCCTGCGCACACTTTCCGCTGCGCTTTCAGCTCCGAGATCTGGACTTTCTCCAGAGTTTGCGCGGAGTTTCTCACGGACAGAACGTCACAACTTTATTATTTATTAATTATCACCTAAAGTCCCAATTGAGAGGAAACATCCTCCCTACGATGGAGGCGCGCTATTTCTAATTTCTCTCGCACAGGCTCTCAATAAATTATGCATTTAAGAAAAACACATTTTACTTGCACTGCCGAGATTATGATGAAGTAATTGATTTGCTTAAAGAGGCCAAATTAAATTAAATTATTTGATGAGGCAATAATAAAAATCGTGCGCTGAGTTTTAGACGCTGCTAAAAAATTACAACCAGTCACATGCTCCTCCTGTCATGTTGTTTCATTTTTTATTTCACCTGGACTGCAGAGGTTATTACATTATTTCACTTCGCTGCGGGAAACCAATTTATAAACTGCATTTTTATGGAGCTATGAAAATTTTATGGAAAACAGCAAAAATTGGAACAAAACGCCTTTCTGTTTCTCATTTAATCCTCATCATGAAGCTTTTATGATTTTTTTTCTAGTCCCTCAATTTACATTATAATAGCTCACAGTGAAATTAGGCCTCAGTGGAATTAAGATAAATTCAAGCACATGCCAACGACTTACAGTATTTGCTTTTAGTCGAGTTTATAATGGCAAAACACCTAAAGTTCAAATCCAAGTAGTAGCTCAATGTTACGACTGCGGTGAGAGATTTAGTCTTTACTGACCTGCAGTTTGTTCAGAGGGTGAAATGTGTGTCTTGTTGCAGCTGGGCTGCTTTACTGAAGATACTTTTTTTTGTTTGGGAGATGCAGAAGCAAACTGAGAAAATGAGAAGTGGATCTAGTAAACCGTGATTTCTGATATAGTTCTAGCTTCATAGCAAAGCCAGGGACTCCAAAGCGAGGCGTTTTGGACGGATCCCTGCAGGAATGTGTAGTTGCAGGTCTGGTCAGATTGTGAGCAGCCCGCTCCAGTTTCTGGCCTCTTGAGCGCTCCTCCTGCAGAACAAGTGTTTTTATGATTGCAAGACAAAAGGGTATCTACAGAGGGACAGACTGACGATAATGTGGGAGGAACTGCTTTGTGTTAACACGTATCCAGTGTTTTGAGAGCAAAGGCCACACGGCTGCCCCGCATGCAGAGGATGGTGCACGTTGCAGGTTGAGGCGCGTGCTTTCCTTTCCCTCTCACGGCGCTGAAGAGGTGGAAACGATGGAGGAAATTTAGGGAGCGACTTGGTGAATTAACCCCCAGGAATTTGGATCATCCAGTCCCTGTTGGCCCGGCGGACCAGGGGGCAGAAGGGCTCTGATTTATGGGCACCCCTGATGTGGGCTCTCCGCACACCCGGTTCCTGAACTCCACCCTGTGTAGGAAAGATTTCCTCGAAACTGACCGTTTGGAGATGCGAACATTCGATTTTCCATAACTTAACATCACATCACACATCCGACGTGCCTGTAAACAGAGATAGATTATCCTGCCCTGACTGATCTCCCATAGAAGAGAGAAGCCAGTGGTGAAAAAAGCTTATTGCCCCTTGTCCCTTCACCGAGTCATGAACTGCTCACCTTTCAAAGTCACATTGTGTAATTGCATTGGACGTCTCCCTTTGTGTGCAAATCTGGGATAATACAACATGCATAAGTAATTTTAACGACATTTCGCTTTAATTAGTCCCTTATTCTCACCTTTACTTGTCAGAAATAGTTCAAATAGGAAGAATAAGAGAGTGATGCTTAATATTTATTGATGTTTTTCCACTTGTAGCAGAAGGGAGGAAAAGTGAGTTAGTTGAGGTTGTTCTGCCTTCAGCAGGTGATACTTCTGGTCTTTGAGATTTTTCACACAGCTTAGTGATAATGAGTTGTTAAACCAGACACTCGGTGGGACAAAGTTAACAGAAAGGGGGAATAAAAGCCGCGGGGGCTTTTCTAACTTTGTTTTTTGTTTGTTTCTTTTTAAGTTTTTCGGCCTTTGATAAATAAATCCAGTAAAATCTGAAAATTTTAAAGAACAGTTTCATAGCAGCTTTATGTCATCTAAACCTATGCTGTCCACTGGCGATGTTTTGTTTTTAAAATGTCCTCGTTGGTTTTATTGAGGCTGTAATTGGATAATGACCTGTGCCACAAATCTGGAGAACTTAAAAGCTGTTAGAGCTCATTAGCCTTGTTCAGTGTGTGAGTTACAGATCTCCTAATCCAATCAAAAGTGATAAATTTTCTTTGTTGCTTTGCTCATGGTGGCATAAGTGCACTTTTCTCCATAGGAACCTGCTCTGAGTCCGCCTGCTGAGGGCTTGTGTGTTTGTAAAGCAGCCAATGCAGAGACGTCCTCTTTGGTTTGCATGAAGAGGAGGCTCCATCAATCTGTCACTGATTGAGATAGTACAGATGGAGGCTCGGGGGGCTCCCCGATGCTCTGCTGCTGTCCACCGGGGTGTAAATTATGACCCTGCCTCACTGTGTGGGTTAGTGGCCCCGCCTCCCCACAGCCTGACCTGCAGTCCTGGAGTTTTTCACTTCAAAACCTCCATCTTGCCGCGATCGAGATCAAAGTTAGGGGATACGATGATTTATCACGACGAGCACAGCGAGAGCCTCCTCTCTGCCTTCTCCCTTATACAACATCACATGGCCGCCAGGCTGCGCGGCGCACATCTCTTTGGCCGTGACAGGCTAAGTGTGCAGCGCCATCAATGTGTCCATCGGTGTGAAATGCCCACTTGTGCAGCAACTGTAAATTACCATTGGGCCCAGACGTCAGCATCGCGTCCCCTCGTCTCTTAATCACAGCTGAAGGGAGACGAGTGACAGCGAGGTTACCCCTTTAACTTCCTCTCCGTTCTTTGTTCAACGTGTAAATCCTCGTAGTGTCATTATAGAAAACACTCGGCTTCATAAATCTGTTGCACTAAACTCTTCCTTCAGTGCGCGCACAGAAGAAAAAAAAAAGGAAAAAAGCCCTTCCTCTGTGTTTATTTGTCTGTGAAAGAGCAGGACGTTTCTTTATAAATTACTTCCTCTCTGTCTACTGATCCCAAGAGTGAAACTATGCAAAAATGTTCTTTTAACACTCCCTTGACTTGACTTTTAAAGAACTGTAAAGTACACAGGAAACACGTCAAAGCCTCAGTAATTAGAGCGAGGAGGTCAGTTTTCATTGCTGATGCATGGAAATGAATCTGCCGTTTTTTTCTGCTTCATTAACCCTTCATAGGAGGAGTCGGTTTTTGTCTTGCTGAGCTTTAAAAACAGTTTTTAACAGCCTGGTTTTCTAATATTTGAGACTTTCACAGCTAAACAGAGAGATTTCAGGTGCATTCGCAAACGTAAGCAGCATTTACAAACAAAGTGTAAAATACATTTGACAGCAGATAAGAAATCACTTGTTTGTATTTCAAATAAAACAAACTTTTCCTTTAGTTTACCTTAGACTCGTAGGGAAACTTGCGCTAAAGTTAAACTAAATATTAGGGAAAGTTTTGAGCACCAAAGTTGTTTCTATTTGCAAAATGTCAGAGAAAGTTTTTATTGCCTGTTTAATTCCAGAAGTGTACCATTCGTCTTAAACCTGCTGCAAAAAATGTTAATTAAAAAGATTAATTAACAACATTTGAGGTCAGTGAAGAAACACGTGAGGATGGATTTTAGCCACACTGATTCCTTCTGTGACATCATGGAAAAAAATCAAAAGAAATTATCCAAAAAAACCAACAAGAGATTTGTGGATCTTTAAAAAGTTGATTAATCTTTGGCTGCAGTTTCCAGACGTCTGAAGAAGCCAAGTTCATCTGTTCAGATAATTATAGTGAAGTATAAACAGCACGAGGATGTGCAGCAGAAAGAAGACAGGCTCTGTGAGATGAAGATATTTCAGTGTAAAGAAACTGGATGATGATCCACAGCAAAACGAGACTGGAAAGGTCACTCAGCGAGGAAGAGGTCATTACTCCAAGGAGAGGGTCAAAACCCAGATTACAGACAAATCAACAAAACGTGACCTATAATCTGATGAGTCAAAAATGTTTTTATCGTCACATTTAGAGGAAACGGCGGTGAGATTTCATACCTACGAACATCATCACTACTCTGAAGAACAGGAATGGCAGCATAATCTTGTGGGGCGTTTTAGTGGCTTCACAAAATATGTGACATCATGTAGAAAGAAAGTTATGTTGAAATACTGAAGAGATCAACCAGGAAGTAAAAGAGAGTGACAATGACCTGCCGCATTCGGCCACATTAATTATAAAGTATCTTAAGGACAAAAGAAGTTCAAAGTGACATACAGGCCTGAATGGACCAAAATGCCAGCAAATCGTTGTGAGTTTCCTCTGAACCAAATCGTACAAAAAGTGATTCTACACGTGTATGTAAACTCCTGAATTTTAATCCTTCCAGACCAAACGGATCCGCAATGATTCAGCCAAATTTGCAGTACCGTAATGCCGCCACACGTTGCGCGATCTGAAAAATTTCAACGGTTTCTGAAAGGGGAGGCGTTGCGCTTTCCAGCCAATATTGGGGTTTTACGGTAATTTCACTGCCGCCGTAGCAGGAAGAGAAAATAATCTAGTGAAACGCTCTTTAATAAAAAATAACTTCCTAGATATTGAAAGTTCCAGTTGTTATGGATAAATGGGCAAATATATTTACTCACAGGAAATTTAAAGAACTGTGTGAAATTAAAATAAACAAAAGTATCCAGGCGGAGATTTAAAATTTATGTGATAAAGAAAAAAAAAGTATTTAAAATAATGTAGCAGCTTTTTTGTGGCATTTAGGAAATAACAACAATTTTAGTCATGTTTACTAAAAAAAATTAAACGATGGTTTGTCTTAAGGAAAAGTTTTGTGTTTTTTAAAAAAAATAGTTTTTATTAATATTTTTACATATTCATATATTTATTTAGTGGCACATTTGTTCAATTCAAAGCAGATTGAACTGATCTCTCTCCAAAACGTTCAGGAATAAATTCAGTATTATTATTAGGCGTCTAAGAAATGATGCTTATGAAATAAATCAAACTTAATAAGCAGAGTTGATTTTAAAAGCGCTGCTTGAATCCATTTTGGAGTCGTCACACACACACATGCGCACCCCACACCCATACTCACACACACGCAGGCAAGAAAAAGGCGCCTGCCAGTGAGCGGCAGAGGGCCGCCCTCGCAGAAACGCAGGAGTGTGGGGTGGCATTGTCTCATGAAAAACCTGACGGCTCCACGGTGTCAAACATGTGAAGAGAAGCAGGAGGAGGAAAAGAAAAAGTAAAAAGAAAAGCCACCGGCTGCTCTCCCCTTTCACATGCTCTCCTCACTTGTAGCAGCAGTAATTATAACAACTCCTGAAACCCATCCAGATGCAGAGAGGAAGCAGAGGTCCTGCGATAGGGGAGGATATGAAACTTCCTGCTCAGACGAGCCTTTTTCGTGGCCGTAGGACACGTCTGGGCTGTGGGATCTCGTGGTGTCGCGCATAAACACTCACACGTCCTTAATCCGGCCACCGTCCTCCCCGCTTTGGAGAGAACAGACGAGGGGCTTCACACATTCCTCTGGCCTGCCAGCATCTGAGCCGTGAGAGGAAGCAGAGAGCCAAACAGATGTTTTGTTGGCAGCGGAAAGTATTTTGGCTTCTCCTACTTCCTATAACAGGGCACTTAAAAACATTAATGGTCCCAAAAAACATTTCTTTATGTGAAAGCCATTGTCTGGAATAACGAATGAAGCTATTTGTTGCTGATTGAAAGTGTGTAATAATTTTGTCCCGTCTTTAGGTTAAGATGACGGGACTGACAGCTTTCAGTGAAAAGCACAAGCGCTGCTAAATATTTGCAGCTGCCCTGTGACTTGTGCACACATTCTTGGCCTGTATGCTTTGCTTTGCGTCCATCACACGCTGCCTTGCAAAAGCATCAACGGCTTTGTACAGAGGTGGGCAGTAATGAAGTAAACTATTGTACTTGTACGTACAGTTCTAGAGAATATGAACTTTACTTGAGTGGCATTTTTTGCGAAAAGCTAAGACTTTCACTGAACTACATTTCTCTGTTGACTCTTTTTACCTGGCTTTGTTTGTAGCTTTGTTCCACTGACACGCAGTAAAATTGCGCACTACACCCCCTATACTGTAGGTGGCGATATAGAGCTTTAAACCTGTTGAGAGAAGGAGAAGAATCATCTTTGTCCCACTTGTGTTGCCTTAATTTAAGGAGAATTTAGGCAAAATTAAGGTGATGTAAATTAATAATGTGTGAAACTGTAAAGTGTGCTTATTACTGATGATCTGTCCAACTTAGCAGAAATTATTCTCGACTACACTAAACAAAAAAAACTTTCAATACTTAAGTATTTTTGAGAGTTCATACTCCAGTAGTTTAGCTTAAGTAATAGCTTTACAGAGCTACTTTTACTTTAATTATTCCTTGAGTGTTATTGACCAGCAGGATCAGTACTTTGACTCAAGTAATGACACAAAGTACATTTGTGCTACGACTTCAGTGCGTTTGGATTTTGGACCAACACAAAGCAGTTCATAACTGTGAGGTGGAAGGAAAAAAGTGCAAAATTTAGAAAATTATAAAAACCAAATTGTATCCAGCTTGCTTTACACTGATAGCCCATAAAATAAAATACGGTTTGGAACCAGTTTCCTTTGTAGAGTAGCAGTTAAATAAAGTCCATTTGTGCAATTTAATCGTAGTGAAAACTAGAAAATCTATTTTTAACTTTGAATCAATTCAAAACTATCAAAAATCTGCATGTTGCATTACGCGTCCACTTAGCCACCACGTGTATTTTTAATAATTCTTTGATATCTTTTTATTTCAGAAAAAAACAGACAGCTAAAGCAAACCTAATACTGGGAATTTAAGTTTAAGAACAGTATGTACAAATCTATTTTTTATTTTATTTTCTTTACAAATACAAACTTTTGGAATTTAATTGCACCTTATAGAATGGTTTTAAATAAACACTCATAGTCTTTTCCTCTTTCAGAATCCAGTTGTAACCCTAAAAATCAGAATCAAATTGTTACGCGCTGAAATATTTGCCTCTCTAGTATAAACTTAGCTGTTCTGGGAATACCGTCAAGGAGGAGCTACACAGATCCAAAGCTTCAGCAGGAAAACTAGTGATGCGACATTTATTAATAATTTATCAGACAAATTTGGCCTGCATGGCAAGTGATCTAAAAAGGAACCATAAAGACTCTTGCAAGTTATCTCTAGCTTGCGCCGCTGCTATCATGTGGTAGAAACGTGCAAAAGTTAAAAGTAACTCCACAAATCAACCTCCATGGTAAAACATGGCAATGGAAGTGTCATGATGTGGTGAAAGCTTTTTACTGGCATGGAAAGGGAAAGTGATGGGAGAACAGATGGCTAAATCCAGGGCAGTCCTGGAAAAAACATCAAAGACTGCAAACTTCATCGCCCAGCAGGACGACTGTAAACTTAAGTTTTTTAAAAATGGACAAAAATGTCAGCCTCTATTGACTCACTGATTTAGTCGGGGAAATACAAATGCACTCAACGCTTTCACCTTCTATTTGTGAAGGCTTTAAATAACCGTTTCATGCCAGTACATAATTATGTTCAGCTTCATGTCAGACTATCTGATAAATGCTAATAAACTGCGTTGCTGTTTGCGGTTGCAACGTTTCAAAATGTGGAGCAGTTCTCCTGCTGAGACTATGATTGTCTTGGAAAGGCTCTTTATATCGCAACGTTGCAAAAGTTAACAATTCAAAGGGCTGTTAAAAAACAACAAACAAATGTATTTTCTAGTAATAAAAGGAGACATTTTACTGCACTTTCTGGATGGCAGCTTAAACTTTCATAAACACAGACCCATTATGTGAAGCGATAGCAAAGGCCCTGCAGGGAAAGGGGGAAAGAAAACATCATTAGTCATTTGAAAATGTGCACCCTTGCTCTGTTTTTTTTTTCTTTTTTTATCCTTGCGTTCTTTGCCCTCTTGTCCGAAACTATCCTAAAAAGTAATTTTAAGAAACCTTGAGAGTTGATTTACAACCCGGGCCTGTCATCTTAATCAAGCCTCTCAATGGAACGGGGACAAAAGTCTCGCACCAGTCTGAGCCCAGCGAGACGGCTGAGCCAAGCGGCATCTGACAGTCGTCCTTTTCTCGCTGTGATTTAGGTGGGGCCTGCTCCACGGCGTTTTTTTGTGCTTTATCCCTTCTCCTTTAGTGGCATCCAACCAGAGGGGTTACGCCACGGATAAAGCTACCCATGGTCCACATTCTTGCCCAGGCTGTTGAGGCTGTCAGGGGGGCTCCTCTGATTTAGGGCGCCCCACTTCAGTGGCCCCTATAAATTTAAAAACTAATTCAGCGCTCTGCAGGACTTTTTGTTTTTTTGCATAGGGCCCTCTTCGCCTTATAGTTACTGACAATTTTATGAAGTGCTCTTAATGAGCAGCAGATTAAAGGTGGCGGAGAAGAAATAAAAAGTAACTCCACTGCAAAACATCAGATCTTAACTGTGGCTTAGTTTCTACAGCAAATATCTCAGTAGACTTGAAATAAGACAAAACTAACCTACAAGTAGCTTCTCAGTGAGACATAGGAGCTTGTTTTAAGTCAATAATTCCTTAATATTGACGTAAAAATTGGTCCACTGTCAGATTTTTTCACCAATAACATGGGGAAAATGTCTTGTTACAAACTAAATAATCTGCCAATTGAACTATACCTTTTTTTATCAATATGAAGCAATTATTGACTTAAAACAAGCTCCTATATCTGCTGAAAAGTTACTTCTAAGTTAGCTTGCCTTATTCCAAGTGTACTAAGATATTTGCACCGACATTAAACCAGAAGCACTTGGTGATATTTTGTGTTTTGTTTCGTCATCTGAGGTCTGAAAGCACTGCGTCTTTTTTTGTTATTTTCTGCAAATAAATACTAAAGTGTTGCTTGGAATTCCAACGACATGATGTCAATAGTTCATAGAATAAGAGAATAATGTCCATTTTACTCAAACGTATACCTATAAGGAGTAAAATCAGAGAAACTGATCGTTTTAAGGGGTCTCTTCAGAGGGTGTATCTCCTCTGAAGTTCATGCACTATCAGTCAGTAAGCTGGCTGTCAGAGCAGCCTAAGAGAAAACAGAAAAAGAAGTTTGCAGCCAATTAAAAAGTCCTTAACGGGCGGCGTTTATTGGGGTAAACATGTTCTAGAGTTTAGGAGGGCTCCGGCCGGTGGGATACTTGAACCCTGCCTCTCAGGTTTGCTCTCAAAGCGTCAGAGGAGAAGGATGGTAAGAGCACATGTATACACAGAGGGATTTGTGCCAGCAGATGTTCTCCTTGCACTCTATCTATCAGAAGGACTGACAGCCATTAAAAACAGACCGTGAGCGTTCCTCCTAATGAGTCTAAACATGTCTGGTTCAATAGACACACCTCACGTTTTGTTGCACTTTTCATCTGGAGACCCAAAACTCCTCGCTGCTTTTCCTTGCAGACACAATTCTCACTTTGCGCCATTGTCTAAACATTTATTTTCCTTTTGCTCTTTATAGACGTTAAAGATGCCGTGTTTGGAATCCCGGCCGGTTGTTTAACGGAAGACTTGCTTTAACGCTTCACAGAAACCAAGCGCAGCACGTGTTTTATGATCTCGTAAATGAGCGGCGATGTTGTGAAACGTGTGTCTCTGTGCTTGGGGGTCTTGTGTCCGATAGGGATTTATCCCCCCCGCTCACCCTCCAGCCCCACCTACACACACACACAGACACACACACGCACACCCACGCGGCCTCACACTCACCCACCCCCTTTGTCTGCACGGTGGAGCACTCCCCAGAGAGCAATGCTGGACACACAGGAATCTCTGTCCAGATTTCCAGAGATTCTCCCATATCGCTTACATGAGAGGCTGGACATGCTGAGCCTGCAGCCTGAGAGCCGTTACTCTTTCACAGGCTGCAGCAACCAGTTTGCTTCAAGCAACACAAATATGCAACATCAGCAGCAGTGATCACTCTTTCCACTCTCTGCTGAGTTATATCAGAAAGTCGAACTGGTTCAGGTTTAAGTGTGGCTGAACCAGTGTATTTTCCCTGCAGATCTTCATCAATAACGAGTGGCACGACTCCGTTAGTGGGAAGGCCTTCGCTGTGTACAACCCGGCTACCGGAGAGCAGATCTGTGAGGTCCAGGAGGCGGAGAAGGTGAGTCCAGAACCAGGTCTGGAGGAAACAGCCGAACATTGAGGCTATAAACCCTCTTAAAATTACAAACCTACTCATAGAATTAGACTTACTCTCAATAAAACCTCTACAACACTGGAAATTAAACAGTTTAAAATGAGTGGACATTGGTATCAGTGCGATATTTACAGCATTTTGAAATAAAGTTGATCTATAAATGATATCCCTGGTATATTTAGGTAAACAGGAAATATTATCAATCATTTAATTTGATCAGAGCTAAAGGTCGGGGTAATGGCATGGAGGATCTCCAACCTTAAAGACTAAGAATCGTTTTTACTAGTTTAGATATATTTACATGTTCATTGCCTTGTTTTCCACACTATCTAACACTAGATAACATTAAACATTTCCTGTTAACCTTTTACTTGTTAAATGCCAGAATAAGACACACCTTTCTTTTTCAAGTTCTCAACATTTACATTCTTCTGATTTTCCCACATTGTTATAAAAGCAGAAGTAAATCAGCAGCTCATAAAGCTGTGACATCATCATCTGAAAAGGCTTAAAATGTGATTGTTTGTTTAAACTTATGAATTTGAAGAAAAAAAAATCTCTAAACTAATCTTTGTCACTATTGGCTCTGGAAATAGAAATACTTTTGCTAATCTTATTGGTCTGAGAAGAGACTCATTAGACTTATAAATACATCAATCCACAGACAGAACTTTAATTCCTCGTATAAAAGTAGCATAAATACCTGAATTATTAACAGGATGAGTTGATGTACTTCATCTTCAGTTGATTAAACCATCGTCTGGCAGCAGATAAAGTCTGGAAATAGCGATAAAGTGAAAAGTCTAATATCTATTTGATGTAATCGGCGTGTCTCGCAGGCGGATGTTGATAAAGCCGTGCAGGCTGCTCGCCTCGCCTTCTCTCTGGGCTCGGTTTGGAGAAAGATGGACGCATCTGAGCGAGGACGCCTGCTGGCCAAACTGGCCGACTTGGTGGAGCGAGACAGCATCTATTTAGCAGTAAGTGAATGAAAATTAAACTTTTAATCTGTGTAAACTAATCCATGATCTGGTGCAAGAGAATATTTAACTCATCAGCTTGTTTCTTCCAGTTTTTAGTCCTCGGACTTATCCAGTGCGTTTTATTTCCTCTTGCAAATCTGCCTCGGTCTCCTTTTGCAAATACAAATATTTGCCTTGCCTTAAAGAGAACTGAGGGGCTGTATTTGTAGTTTAATGGTATCTTGGTGTCACTTTTCACCCGTGGGTGAGTGTAAAGGATGAACTGGTTCAGAATTATGTGAAGATCACAAGGTTATATCACATTTTTCCCAAAATGTCTCCTTCTTCTTCTCTCCCCAGACTATTGAGTCGCTGAACAGTGGGAAGCCTTTCCTGCCCACCCTGTTTGTCGATCTCCAGGCAACGATAAAGACTCTTAGATACTTCGCTGGATACGCAGACAAGATCCACGGGACCTCCATCCCGATGGGTAGGAGCCAAAAATATGAGTTTGGAGATGAACATGGTGGTTTTATTGGGAGAGCGATTAAAACTGAAGCTTATTCCTGGTCACTAATGGTGGAAAAAGCAAAAAGTAATTGCTTAATTTTAATTTTTGTTTCTATTTCAAAGTTCTGCAGAAGAGAATTAGACTCACTAGAAAAAATGTGACATTTTTACAGAATTTGATTTTAATGTTTTGAGAAAAAACATTAAAAACGGAAGAGTTTTTAATGCTCCTGTGTAAAGTTCCCTTATGCGTATTATTTTAAAATAATAATCTCATGATCTTGAAACGCATACAACATTAATCTAATGCATGAGTTTCATTCATAAACAAGCATAAAAATCTGATGTTAGTCACAGTCAGCCAAACATTTATCATAATTATAAGGAAATGTTTTGTGTTATTGTCTTAAATAAACTTTAAATCACTAGCTAATTCATATAATCACTCTTAAAATATGGTAAGATGGCATCCATGAGTTTTATATACTTTAAACTAATTTACACAGTATATCAAATTTATAGACTAATAAATCATTGAATTTGCTACTTAACCTCTGATGTTTTTAAATTTCAGAAGCTGTTTATTGTAAAACTGCAGCATTTGCTTAGATTGTGCACAACTGGCGTTCCCATACTTAGCAAAGAAAGACAACAAATTGGTGCATAATCCAAACCCTTGTTATCCATTCACCGTTCTAAGGTTGCAGCCACCGGTTTCGTCCCCATGACACAGTTAAATTTGCTGTTTGAAGAGGTTGGCTGTCGATTTCAACAGGAAGGAGAGAAAAGAATGAGAGCGAGGACATGAGAAACCTGTTGATACCACCGCATTGTTCCTCTCAAAGCTCCTGTTATTCAGCGCTGCCAGACCGGCCGCGCTGCTCGTTTTCCCAGGGCTGCGCTCCGAGCTCCGCTCCTCTTGTGGGCTTTCACCTTAAATAAGCGGGGATATTCCTGCAGCCTGCATGATGTAAGGAGCCGTGTTTGTTCACCTGTCAGGATACGGTGCAGTACACCCACCATCAACAGCCCCCTCTGTTTGTCTGGCATGTTAAGCCGGGCTTGCGGTATTAAATTTGTATCACAGGCAGCGTGACATGAATAGGGAGTGTCATTATGTAGAGCACCTTTGGCTACACAGTTTGGTATCGTTTACATTGCTCGTTCCAAATTGAAATCCAAGTCGATTGTCGGCGTCATAGTTTCACATGAGCCTCACAGACACTCAAGTTTCTGCTGAAAATCTCAGCAAGCAGCTTTAAACGGTCCAGAATAAAATGAAACGATGAGCATATGGGAAGTTTCACTGCTGTTTACAAGCTTCTACTGTTTCCCACAAAAAGAAAAGAGAGCATTTGGCTTGTCATCGTCCTCTGATCACTCCGTCCAAATGCAACATTAGGCAATAATCAGCTGACCGCTGTGGTAATAAATTCATACACACATTTCTCAACATGAATTGTTTTTGTGGAGCGTGAACAAGCATGGCACACCCTCCGAAACAACCTCCTTTAACTCAACTAATGCAAGAGGAATGAGCGAACCTTTCCAGCATAACACCCATCTGTATGACCTAAAACACACTCACAGGCCTCGAAACGTAATCTCTCACCAGGGTAAAGGAAGCAGGAATGCTCAGCGTGGATTCATTTACAAATTAGCATGTTGAGTCGACAACAGCGGCGGTGTCGGGTGGTGGATGTTTAACATGAGTCTGAGTTACTTTTCAGCAAACGTTTGGAATTAGAAACGCAGATTTCACTGAAAATGTCTGCACGTGTTTTCCTTCACAGATGGAGAGTATCTGACGTTCACCAGATATGAGCCCATAGGAGTTTGTGGACAAATTATCCCCGTGAGTATAAGCCTTTCTTCAAGTGACATAGGCAACAAACAAAACGAAAAAGAGGCAGATAAGAAAGAGCTGGCTCAGTATGAAAGAGAAACTGGATGGTTTATTGGATTACGTTCTGATTTTCCAGTAATTCCCTGACAGTCATTGTTTATTTGGGTTAAACCCACTCAGTGAGCCCCCCCTGCTCCCCTCACAATGACTGTGCCAGTGAGGTTGAGTAATGATAAATGAGAAGTGAGAAGAGAAGGGATTTCACGTGTTGGGAGAGAGAATGACGAGAAAGAAGGAAAAGATGAAGGAGAAAGAGACACTGCTGATTGTGCAAGAGCTCAGAAAGCCTGTGGTTCTGCCCTCCAGCCCCCTGGGCTCTTCTGTAAGGCAGAAATAACACAGGCCTGCGTGTCGTACAGCGATACGGCTCCGTTGCACATGTTTTGCAATTTCCCGACTTTCTCAGAATGCTGTGGGAAGAGAAAACACTGTACCAGTGCCTAGAACATTTTCTCACTTGACTATGTTTAGACAGAATGAAAATGAGAGTAAGTGACTTAAGAGCGATGAGTTATTGAACTTGACTTGTGACCACCCAATGTGTCAGTTGCATGATTTTTCCCGCCTGTGTGTGTGTGTGTGTGTGTGTGTGTGTGTGTGTGTGTGTGTGTGTGTGTGCAGTGGAACTTCCCTCTGATGATGACGGCGTGGAAGCTGGCCCCGGCGGTCGCCTGTGGGAACACCGTCGTCCTAAAACCAGCAGAGCAGACGCCGCTCACCTGCCTCTACATAGCGGCTCTCACCAAGGAGGTAAATCCTCCAGGGGATCTATTACGAGCAAAACTCACACTTTGCTTATTTTTGCTTTTCCATTTTGGTCTCAACTGTTTCTGAAAACATTCCAAGTGCTTAAAAAAGAAAAACCCACCCAGCTGTTTGTTTTTTTTGGGCAATGCGTTAATGTTTTTTGGTGTCAGGAAAACAAACCGTTTTCTAAAAGCTCCTGTTTGTTAAGCCACATTCTTCAGGCAGTGCCCCGTAACCTAGCAACCACAGCCAGCCCAGCCCTGTTACTTAGCAACGAAGCGGAACTCGAGCAGATTTGGATTAACTTTGTTTAAGTGTTATATTCTCACTACAATGACTGTCCCATTATTGAAAGAAATTACATACTGGGTATTATTATGACGTGCCTGAACCATAAAGGCAGATCTACTCCATCTAATTCATGTTTTATTACTTATTTAACATTATACTTATTGCAAAAAAAAAAAACCTCTGTAAATTTCTAATTTAGCCTTACAGATCGTGGAGACACAAAAACTCTGCTAAGGTTGTTCTGTATTGGAGTTTTTGAACTACAAGTGGCTGTATGCTCAAACAGCATACAGTGGCTGTGAGCATACACAGCATACAGCCACTGTATGCTCAAAATAGACATTTTTCTCACATGAGAAAAATGGCTATTTTCTCATGTGAATACAGTGAAAAAGCATCAATCCATTCCACATTTATTTAATATTTACCTCCAAGCAGTATAACTTTCTTGTAGTCGTTTGATTCAAGTTTACTTAAAGCTTCCAACGCTCTCTTAAAGTCGTGTCAAAACGTTTTATCAGATTGTAGCTGGTTCGTCTTTTTACTTCCTGTTGGCCTTCCTTTAAATAACAATATTTTCTACAGAGTTTAAAAGTTAGTTAGAAAGTGGAGATTAGACTTAAAACTGACTAAAAGCTGCAAAGATGTTCCTCCTTTGGTTGATCATCTACTCGATTCCCTGACGTATGAATGGTTTTATGTTGGCATATCATAAATAGACAGGCTGCAATAAATAAAGAGTCCAATTTAATACAAAATATTTGCTTAATTGTTGTTGTACTTGTAGGCACAACAATTGTTTATCAATCAACTTGAGGAGTCTTTATATGCCTGAATGATTGATAGGTCAGAGTTAAATGCTTAGCAAACATTTTTCTGACAGTTATTCAGAAATGGGACAGAAAACAAGGAAAGCGAAGAGACAATGTCCCAAGAAAAACGTCCAGAAGTTTTCCAAAGGTCTGGAGAACTACAGATTTATAGTATTTTAACAGAAGTTTAGAAAGTTTGGAAGCAAAATAAAAATAAGGAGGTCTAAATAATCACCTCGCTTTATTTGCAAAGAGAGGTGATTACTCAGCTTAAAAGGAAATGAATTTGGAAACTTGCTTGTTATTTCACAGATTTAACCCGAATTTTGGCGTAATATAAATGCTGACAGTTCACACGAAAGCGCTGACATACCAAATAAAAGATCGAAAGTGTTATCTCCTTGTAATACCCACAGTTCTGCTAAGAGAGTTGAGTCAACAGAAAGAATGATTAAGAACACTAACAAATGTGTTTTTCATTTTAAACCAGTAGTGTGTGGTAAACGGGCTGCAGTGCATTGCAGAGTGCAGCTGTGCAGATATTTCCCTGCTTTTCAGATTCAATCTTCTGAGTCGTCTGGACAGAATAGAAATAAACACGTGTGTAAGTTAAACAGCACAGGAACAATGCAGGCTCACATTACCATCCAGTCCCACTCAGTTATGTGCAAATGTAAGTGTCCACATCCGCTCTTGTTTCCCGTGTGTCCTCCAAGGCTGCGCCTCTTTCTGGAGACTATCTGTCTGTGGCCCTCTTCTCTGTGACGCTCCCCCTGTTTTCTAGCTAAAGGCAGGTTGGGCCCGGTCCGGATTCCCCTTACACCGCCTGCAGTTTTGCTTGGCTCTGCTGTCATCTCCGCTAAAGCTTGTTTCCTCTCATATTGTTTTGACAGGCTGGGTTTCCACCGGGAGTCATCAATATTTTGCCAGGATTCGGTCCAACAGCAGGAGCTGCGATTGCTTCGCACATGGGCATAGACAAAGTGGCTTTCACGGGATCAACCAAGGTACGTGTTTGTCAGATCTGCAGCTGCTGCTTGCTTTTGTCACGGAGAACAAGTGACACAGTGACCAACATGTGCAGAGCATAAGGAGCAGGCTGGGTAATTAGGGGATGTTGTGTGCATAGTCTTAATAACAAACAAATGGGGGCTTACACAAGTTGCATGGCCTGTCATTAATCCCTGTGACAAGGCTTTGATTTTATCTGCCACACATGCATGAATAGTTAAAACCAGATATGTTTACATACGCTGCATAAAAAGTGACCTAAAGTTGTTTTTCCTGCTGTCCCACTAAACTTTTTCCATGTTTGGATAGTTAAGAAGAAAGATAGTAGTTATTTTTTCTCTAAATACAAGAATAATCAGAGAGAGAAAGAGAGAAAGCGCTTTGAACATGTTTTAAACATTCCTGGAAGTCAGAAATTCTCACACCTTTTTAATTGGTCGAGTTTTCTCTTGAATGTCAAACATTTTGGGCTTCCTTCTACTGAGTCGGGTGTGAAGGCCACCTTTTCTGCTCAGCCCAAAATGTTTCTGTGGGGCTCAGACAGCGGCTTTGTGGTGGTTACTCCAAAAATTTAACAGGGTTTCCCCCGGATAACTTGCTTTGCCCAGTGGTGGGAAGCTAAAGCTGTCATCCAGCAGGCTGCTGGGTTTTTGAGTTATAAATCATAAGACATTATTAACAATACCTGAACATCAACTAATATTATATATATATAACATTTTTGCACTTCAGTTGTTTCATCCTAGTTTAAGTGCCCCTTTATTTATTGAAGTTGTTGGTGTTAAGATGGTCAATAAAAGTCACCTCTCCATGTCATCACATAATGACCGTGCTATGTGCTTCCAAGCATTTCACCTAAGAGACACTTTAACGCTGTTACTGGCGTAGAGAAAAAAAACTAATAAATAAACAAATGAGGCTTAGCCTGGCGGGGACTCAAGTAAAGCCTGCTGGCCCGCCAGGCTTATGACTCTCTGAGGGAAGCCCTGATTACAATATTGACTTTTTATCGATGTGATTCTGGTCCATTTGGGAAACCCATTTGTTCAACTACTGAAGGTGTTGCTTCAGTGGCTCTGATAGTAAATTAACATCACAACATGATGCTGCCACTCCCTACTTTACATCTGGACCAGTATTCCCAGGATTTTGAGCTTCCTTCTTTCTTCTTCAAATTTAAAAACAATCATTATGGCCTTTCCTTCAATTTTTGCTTCGTTGGAAAACTCTTCAGAAATGCATTTCTTTGTGAATGAATACATTTGCAACCTGAACCAGGATTATTCTATTGCTTGTGAAGTAGTGAGGTCGTTCTTTCAGTGCATTTTACTTCTTACTTCTCAAATCACAACGACTCTCTCTAACAAGAACTTCAATCAGTATCTTCAGAAATTTCTTTGCTTTTGTTATTTGAACCAAAACATCTCTGGGACACAGAACTCAGCTCTTCACTGAACCTTTTGATAATATGATAAATAATTGTGTATTTTCATTTTTGTTTATGCATGTATTTAATCATTTGGCTACATGAATGTCTTTCTGATATCTTTGCAATCTCCTTTAGATTTTCTCACGTCACACAAGGAAGCCGTGTGTTAAAGTAATAAAATTCATCCATAGGTGTCAATGTTGTGAATTACTCCAAGCCGACTTCTGAATATGAAGATCTTTAAAAACTGCTTTGGCATTTCTTAAATATAATAAATTTTTCATCCATAGCAGACCTGA
This sequence comes from Phalloptychus januarius, assembly GCA_902982915.1. Lineage (NCBI taxonomy): Eukaryota > Metazoa > Chordata > Actinopteri > Cyprinodontiformes > Poeciliidae > Phalloptychus > Phalloptychus januarius. Next base: position 15,243,269 of record CADWAE010000477.1, read on the forward strand.
AAAAGGAAACGTTGTGTCTGATTTAGTGAGGAAAAGTGTCTTTCTATGTGCTGCATGTAAATATCTGTTATTGCGTTTGCATTTTCATAAGAACACAAACATGTTTCTGTGCTCCAGTCTCTTTCATGTTAACATCTTTCTTCTTTATCTAACCGGATCTAAAGCCCAGCTTGCCTTGCAGAACCGGGAAGAGGATAAAACAAAGCAAAAGGACACATACCATTTTAGGTGTTGAGTGTTGTGGTCTGAATGCATTCCTGCAGCAGACAGCACAGAGACACCAAATAACCTCTCTGCAGATCATTTATAAACATTATGTCACTTACCTCCTCTGTTCCAACCATTCGCAGCAAAGCAAAAGTAGGATATATAACAAGATGTTTTTAACAAGTCTCTCTGGAAAGTGAACAAAGCTTCCTGTGAGTCATTTATGTTGTTGCTGTAAGCAGCATCTGATAAGCTCCCGCAGGCTCAGACATAATACTTCACTGTCTGGAGCCATGAAGACAGTGAAACTGAAATTCAGCCGACCAGAGGCAAATAAATGCTGAAAACCTCACTGCAGTTAAAAGTTTTATTTAAGTTACTGACTCAAATAGTGTCCACGTCATTTTGTTTGCATTAACTCTTTGAAGACTTGGAATTAATGAGTTAAAACAAAATTTAATCTCCCTTTGGGATCAATAACATATTTCTGAATTTGAATTATTGTATCCTGTCAGGATTTTCTTGTAAACTAAAAGCAAGTAGAAAATCAGATTTAAGGGATCAAAATTCACAGATTTCGTTACACAAACACGGAAAATATGACCATAAAAGTTATTTTGTTTGAAAATGCTTAAGACCAGTTCCATTTGGGAATTAACCATGCTCATTGACTTTTCACTTTAAAATTAAGAGGATGAGAAAACATATCACTAGAACTTCAATTTCTATTAATTCTTAACTTGCATTTTATTTTGTTCACTTCTATAATTTAATTTCCCATTTGTGGACGAGTAACAAGGAAAGTTTCAACTGTTCATCAGCAAATTAAAATCTAATTTATTTATAAAGCATATTTAAAAACAAAAGTGCAAATCAAGGAATAAAACCATTAAACCATTTTAAAAAAAATTCACATTTTAAAATACACATAAAGTCAAACGAAGACAATAAAAGAAACTTACCAACTTATATTGGGCCAAACGCCATAGAAAAAAATATGTTTTTAAAAACAGGAAGTGAAAATGCCAGTTTAATACTGAAAAGCAACATTTTCCAATCTCCTCACAACTAAAAGCGGCTTGCCTGTTGTTTCTTCACTTTCTGTATTATTCTCAGGCTAACATAAGAAATGTGATTCTTATAAATAAATAATTCGTAACTATGCCTCATTTTCACTGAGTGGTCCGGCGCTGTGTTTCAGTACGCTGTTTTACGGTCCAGCGTTTTCAGTAGAGAGTTTCCACCACAGGTGTGTTCACTCTGGCTGCAGAGTTTGGTAGTAACTAATTGCATTTACTCAATTACATTTAGTTGAGTAACTTTTGGGAAAAAATATGCTTTTATGAGCATTTTTATTGTGCTCTACTTTTTACTTTTACTTGAGTAATTTTATTATGAATATCGCTATTCTTACTTGAATAAATTTCTGGATTCTCTACCCACTGAATGAAAAACAAACTTTTTTTTTACCAAAAATTCACCAAAAACAGACACACACATGTGGTTTTTGTTCAAATTTTGTTCTTATTGAAAGAAAGTGGTTTTGAAAAAAAGGAAAAAATTGCCTGATTTTGTTATTTTTTGTTACTCATAAATTATTGTCATTTTCATTCTTAAAATACCAAAATGCCCACTTAACTTTATATTTTGCTCCATGTGATTATAATTTTTAAGTATCTATCATGCGTTACAGAACCATAGAATGGTCTACGCTGTTTTCAGTCAATATTTTGAAGTTACAAGTGAGATTTGAGGATTTTTTATTACAACTTTTTCCCATAATTTCTGAAAAATAGAAGCAGGAAATGACAAAAAAGCAATATGAAAGCCTAAAATAGGGATACGTGTGGCAAACTGACCTGGATCTAATTTCATAAATGCAGAATTCTTTGTTATTCATTACCTGATAAAATGGAAAAGCATACATTTTCTGCTTCTGTGGTTTCTTTGGATAATCTAATGACTCATCTGATGACTCCTTTGATGGAGCCCAAAGACATCTGTTCCCACTATGGACATTATTTCTATCTTCCCATGTATGTTGGCACATTGAAAACATGTGTCACTTCGATCTAACTAGAAGAAAATGTTCTGGGACACAAAGTCCTGTTGTGTCTTGAAGTATTTGTTGGTTTTGATGCGTGCCTGTTTTGTGTGGTTTCATAAAGGGATGATGGCTTCTACGGCATTAGGACTGATATCTTAATTTTATCGTGACACCACGTAGTTGGAAATTTAGCGCTGTTATTCTGAGTCTGCGAATTAATGTCGTTTTAGCCAAATGATCAGGAAGTAGGTCATGCATCAGTTGGCGCTGCTTCAATTAGTTGGCATGCAAAGGTCAGTGAATCTTCATCAGCGCAGACACAACTTGTGCAGAGTGTAGATTGAATTTAAGTAACCCAGTGATTGGATTATTGCTGTGACATTTCAGTTGTTTTTGCAACAGTTTTGGGGCAATGAATCCACAATGATGTTAACGGCGAAAGCATTGGGTGTCAAACTCATTTTCCTTTTGGGCCAAATCGAGATCATGAATGCTCTTAAAGGGCCAGTTGTGCCAGAATGTATTGATAAAACCCGTTAAACTGTTAAAACATAAATACATCCTTAAAATTAAATAATATTGAACATCTTTTCAGTCCCTCCAGCATTTTGATTGTTTTTGTGATTTTCTTTGGTACAACATAAAAGAGTTTGTGGTACTAATCTAGAAATATTTGCACTTATGTATGATGATAAATGCGACTTTTTACGACTCACTGTATCATTACGGATCATAACTCAACATTAAGTAAGGCTGAAAGTAGAAGTAAGAAATACTTAGCCGTCACTAAGATCCAATATTTTTTTACCATTTTTGCAAAAATCTGCTATAAACTCACAATTTTGCATTAGTGTGAAAAAGTTAATCGATTTCTGACTTTGCGTGAATTTCCTCGATAATTTCATAAGAAACTGGAGGGACTAATTGATGCAGTAAATAGTTAAAAACTGCCTTGAATTGATTGATAAAAAATATGTAAGCTGTTGACGGTTTTATTCATGTCCCTTTTGAGTCTAGACGGCCACATATAAAGCTTCAGCAGGCCGCATTTGGCCCCAGGGCCTTGAGTTTGAGACCTTAGACTCTAAGGTGTCACCAAAACACATTTAATAAAGTTTTCTTTGCCCCAATGACACAGTAGATAAAGCTTTATTCTACACATTTTTTATGTTTTGAAAGACTAATTTTCCTTTTGTTTCTTTTCGAAGCAATTCCTGCTTAGCTAATCCTTGTTTTGTCTAAACGGTAAAAGATTCAAAGGTTCATCGGACCCCAAAGTGCTTCACACAACATTCAGTCATTCACCACACATTCACACACAGATGAATATATTTTGTGCAATTTTTCAAGCTGCTTCAAAAGTTTCAAAAATGTAAAAAGGAAATAATAGAAACAATAAACAGTAGCTATTTTTTACACCATCATTGATTTTTGAGTAGCCATCTTTAATCATTAAATACTACAAGTTCAAACACTTTAATCAGTTGTTAACCTACCATAGTTTGCACTGAGTTTTGCTGCAGAGATCTTAATGACACTGCACATGTGCAGTAACGGATTACATTTAATTAAATTTTTTTTTGTATCTTTACTTTATTTGAGTATTTATTTTGGGAGGAATGTATGACTTTAGCCTCTTTTTGTGGTCAGCTGTTGCTGTTTTTCTTTACTGAAATGCAATTGGCCACATGATTCGGAGGACCAATCAGAGTCGCCATTCATACCCAGGGCTGGAATTACTTCATGAAAACATCATGATCAGGTGGTTTCAATAAGTTACTCTGGTCTGTAAAAGCAATCAGAAAACAATACAGCAACATACTGATATTGGAAAATGTAGTTTTTACTTTTCCAAAAATAAGTACTTCAGTACTTTAACTTGAAAAACCTTTGATCGAACCATGAGTATCATACTTTTACTCAAGTTCTAGATACTACATATCTGATACAGTTAATCAACTTCAAAGGGAAAGGAAGCAGATTTATAAACATATATTATGATTTTGTTGTTTGGTTGTTGTCATTTTAATTAAATTCTGGATAATCTTTTACTACTGCCGTTTTCATTTATCTATTTTATCTAAAATACAAAACAAAAACAACCCAATGCTCGGTTACAAAGCAGTTTCTCAGTTGTCTTTATTCTTGGTTGAGTCGTGTTATTTTCACGAATTATCAAAACTAACCAAAATGAAATCATCAATGCAGAAATATGAGTAAAATATTCCCTTCAGACTTCAGCACATATTAACTTGTATTAATTTGTTCATGCTGTGTCTGAGTAAATATGAAACAACACAAACAGAAACATAAATCCTATCCTGATTATATGTCTCCAGTTTATTTTTACTTGTTTTCCTGTTATTTATTTTACATTATCTGGAGTCAATTAGACTGAGTGAGCCGCTGCTGTCAGAGACATCTGATGCCCAGACAGTGAGTCACCAGCAACACTGAAAGATATAAGCATCCCTAAGAGCCTGAACAGCTACAGGTGGATTTTAGGGGGAAAAATCTCACGGACTCACACCGCTGTGTTACTCCGAATTCCCAGCATGTTTTCTTTTAGTCTGGAAAAAGCACACGCGAACATCCACTGAGTCAGCCGCTTCGAGTTTCTGATCAAAGACGGACAAATTAGATCATAAACTCTAAAGCCAAGCAGAGTGTTGCATTGTTTTCATTCAGCTCAAGAGGCAGGCGTCGACTGCGCTCTTATCTTCATCAGTTCAGGGAGTAAGATACTGAGAGAAGATGAGCCTTTTCCATGCTGCAGGCGGGGTATTTTAGGTTGGACACTTAGAGGGTAATTTTCCACTTGATCTTGTCAGTTCCCTTGGAAAATAAAACAGGCTGTGTGAGTAACAGGAAAGACGAATACTTGCTCAGGGTGTAGGATTGTGAGGGAGCTGTGGGGGGATTTCACAGGCTTCTTATCTGTCCGCTCCCAGTCCATCATAACGGGAAATGATCAGTCCACTCATCTAAAACAGTGATTTACAAACTTTCCAAATAGTAGAAATACTGCTCTTTGCAAAGATGTGGGGTTTGTTTTAATGAAAATCTAATGTTACTTGTAGAAAGGGGTTAAAATCTACCTCAGTTTATTTGTTTTCTTTGGAGTTTTTATTTAACATTTCCATGATGTGAACCCTTTAAACTCTGCTTTAGCTGCTCCATGCTAAGCTTTGGATCAATAAATTACAAACTTCTACCTTATATCTGCAACAATAAATCAGCACACCTCAAGTTAAAGTATGTGAAAACACACAGACTGAATCAGAAATTGGTGAGACTGTAAAATGAGGTGATTTGTGCTCGTAAAACTAAAACATGCTGTTTTAAAATAAATTACACGCTTGATTTTTCTGACCAAAGAGGGTTTTCCCTCAAGTATTCACAAGGAATGTGGATCTTGAATGCTTTATTTATTGTTCTCCAGTTTTGGTTTTATGATATCATCTACGACGATAAGGGCCAAATAGGGATAATAGGAAGATAAGAGAAAAGCCACAGGCAAATCCCCACTGGGTTTTTCATATCAGAACACCGGACCCGTTTCACTGCAAACAAAACGTCCCACAGTTGGCTGGATCACAGGACACCACCCACACACCTTGCGGTTGCCTCTTCCTGCCCCTCGCTACATATCAGATGGTGTTCCAGGCTGAAACATCATTTTGTTTTCCTGCCGCTGTCTCCAAAAAACCCGTAATAGATATTCATTCTGTGTGTTTGCAGAACTCATGTTTCATGCAGCTGGCTGACTGCTGCATTCCTTGTTTGGAGCTAAGCAGCTTCTTTAAGATATTTAATGGCCCGGGCTGATTTACCGATCTGGCTGCAGGCCTATCTCTCTTAGTAAGCCCTGGATCTGTTCTCTCCGCCAGGTTGGCAAGCTGATCCAAGAGGCGGCGGGGAAGAGTAACCTGAAGAGAATAACGCTGGAGCTGGGAGGGAAGAATCCAAACATCGTTTTTGCAGATGCAGATTGTGAGTTACAAAGTAATCAGAGATATTCCATCAGGAGTTTTAGCAATAAGTCTGAAAACTTATAAAACTTTGGATTCACATGCGAGTTGGTGAACACATATTGTGTTATTCTCACAGCGCCACCCAGTGGTGTTAAGAATGATTGTGTTTGTCACATAAATGCACCCCTCCTGACCTTTTGACCTCAGTTTGACTCCCTCTTTTGGATTAAATAGATCTGTTTACACGTATAGTGCGCTCTTATTAGGTTTTGGGAAAACTTTTGCCTTAAATATAATGTGACACAGAGCACTATTTTTCAAGTAAGATAAAGCGAAAATAAAAAATTTAAAACAATCAGAACTGTGACAAGAAAAGCACTGAATGCTTTAAATGTGTAAAATGTTGTTGCTGAAGTTTGTGTATTCTTATGAAGTGTATTAATAGAGTAATTCCCATTCAGGTTCACTGTATTTATTAAGAAAAGAGAAAATCAAGTTGGTGGTTAACATAATTCTTCCCCTATACATAAAAAAATATATAATACATAACCCGAAACAATCTTCAAAGCAATATCTCCCAATGAGCAGTTAGCAGCAGTTAGTAGGAGTTAGCAGAAGTTATCATTTGCAGCTAAAATGGGCAACATTAACATTTAGAAACAAACACAAAACACAACAAATTTACTCATGAAACGCTGTACACTGTCAAATTTGTCCAAAATATATTTTAAAATATAATACTTGTAAAGAAAACACAGAGCTGGTTCTGATACGTACCACAGTTACCGACGGCAACAGCAAAAAGGGGGAGGAGCTGTCAGCTACCGGTTACTATGGTAACCACCAACTGCCAAGAGCAGCAACAGAACTTAAAACTCCAATAAATGTCTGGAGAAACAACTTCCTGACTAAACAAAATAAATAAATAAACAAACTTCAAATTTATAATACTGTTCCAATAAAACCCTGTTACAATGGTACAAAACTATAAAGACAGCAGTACTAACGGTAGCTAAAAACAATAAATTTTTCTACATTTTCTTTATAAATTTTTACCAACTAGGTAAATATGTATAATGTATATTTTGTTCTGGCAGAACAATGTCTTTGGGAGGTTTTGTTAAAAATATTTCCAAACCCTGATGATGCTTCAGATATAAGTCAAAGTATTTAGATTTTTAAAGAAATAAAGAAAATAAAGATGTTTAAAGAAATAGAAATAAAAAACTTTGTAAAAATGTCTTTATTTAAAAAAGAAAAAAAGAAATAAAGTTTGGAAACATCAGTGACAGACAAGAAATTCTTACTCATGAAGTTCACGAGACACATCGAAATAATAAACATTAATTTATCATATTAGTCGCTGGGTTTATATTTCTGAACAGTTGTATTGCACCTTTCTAAAAAAGTGAATGAACCAGGTGAGAGTTTACATTTCTTACGTCCCCAAACAGCAACAATGCACAACTTAGAAATCAATAAGTTGCACTGATTATTTTAAAGTTAATAATAAAATAGTTTCCAGCGCTCTTAGCCAAATATGTGCAACATTTACTTATCTGATGTGATTATTCTCACTGTGCATAAGTCTTTTAAATAAAAAGAAATAAAAAGGAACATGCATAAATGAAACTTCATTTTCCATAAAACTCCATGACACGGAAAAAACACCGATTGGTTTTCTATTCTAAGGAGCAGATCTGTCTCTGTCTGAATTTTATTCAATTAAAAGACTACCTCAAATCTTTAAAGCCTTTTTGTGCTTTGAAAAGTTCTGGTTGGATGACTTTCGTATAACTTTAAGGTGCCCGACCAAACTGGGGCTGTAGAGTGTTTTCAAATGCTTTCAACAGGCGTAAGAGGGGCTGGTTGGGGCCTGTAAATCAGGAGAATGGACCCTGACTCAGTCGGGTGCTTCAGCCGAGACTCATAAATCACCGGGGTCCATTAACCCTTTCTGGTGAAGAGCGGGATCCATCTTGCTGGTGTCAGATTGGCTTCACCAAAGATGTCTTTCTCACATCATTTCATGCAAACACTGATCCTTGAATCATAGAAAAACGTTTTATACTGGAAGGTAATAAAAGGTTTTCTTCCACAGAATACGTGCTTTAATCTTTGTATTGATTAGCTAAAAGCTCTTTTTGTTCACAGTGGACGTTGCGGTTGAACAAGCCCACCAGGGCGTGTTCTTCAACGCAGGCCAGTGCTGCACAGCAGGTTCCCGCATATTTGTAGAGGACTCCATTCATGACGAGTTTGTCCGAAGGAGCGTGGAACGAGCCAAGAGGAGGACAGTCGGCAGCCCCTTCGACCCCACGACTGAGCAGGGTCCACAGGTGAGACGTCGCTTTTAATTTCCACCTTCCTTTTTAAAAAAATAAAATAAAATCTAAATTATTCTGTTCTTCATGTCCTAAACCATGCATGTCCACAGATCAGTCGGGAGCATCAGAACCGTGTGTTGGAGTTCATCCAGAGCGGCGTCAGTGAAGGAGCCAAGCTGGAGTGTGGAGGCAAAGCTCTGGGCCTGAAAGGGTTCTTCATCGAGCCCACCGTGTTCTCAAACGTGACGGACGAGATGCGCATCGCCAGAGAAGAGGTATAGGAAACCTACATGTTAATGCAACATTATTCAGTGTGGAAGAAACATTTGTTCTACCTAAAAAAAAAAAAAAAAGTACAAAAATTCAAACTATACAATCTGTCTTTTCATTACTTGTTCAAAAAGGATTATGCGTTCATAATAATCTATTATTATTTCTTATTCACACCCAACACTGATGAATGGCTGTAAGTTTCTTTCATTTCAAAAAGGTAAACTTGAAGAGTACAATCCATACAGTCAAAGAATATTTCACACATATAATTAGATTAATCAATAAACCAATCAAGTTTATTTGTGTAGCACATTTCAGCTTTTCTAAGTGCTTTACGTCACACAAACATGAAAACTTCATAAGCTCAATATAGAGTCAACAATTAATAAAACCATTGACATTTTGTCATGTGGCTCCATTAAAATAATTAAAGCACATCAAATATGATGGTCAATTTTCCATTTATTATGTTTCAAAAGCAACAGGTGGGTTTCTAGTCTAGATTTAAAGGATCACAGCGTTTCGTCTGGATACTGTTTGGTTCTGGTTCTGGGGATGCAGAGAGACCAGAACCAGAACCAGGCATGTTTGTGAAACTTGAAATAAACCTTAAATCGCAGGAATGATGAGACAAACAGCTTCCACTGTTGTCAAATCATAACTTTTTAGACCTCTTCATCCTGGGACACCAATAATCTGCTAATTCCTCAACCTAAATGTCCTTCAGCGGTGGAAAAGTTAGTCAGTATCTATAAAATCTAGCAGAATAGACAACAAAATGCAGAAATAAGAGTTAGGAACCTGAAAATAAAGTAATATCTGTGAGTGAGACACAGTCCATACAAAGCACAACAAAATAATACATATATTTGTTTGCTATATGTATATTCCGAATTCTGATTTCTGCAGATTTTTGGGCCAGTGCAGCAGATTATGAAGTTCAAAACGATTGAAGAAGTGATCGAAAGAGCCAACAATTCAGACTACGGTTTGGTTGCTGCTGTTTTCACCAGCGACATCAACAAAGCCATGTCCATAACCACAGCCTTGCAGGCCGGCACGGTGTGGTGAGTTTAGTTTCCTGTAACAAGCTCCATTTTTCATGTGGGAAATATTAAACATTTCAGCCGTCCAGGGCCTGTAAGCTGACACCACACTATCTCAGCTATTATTACACAGGCTGCAACCAGCTTCTCTTGTTTTGTTTTTTTACCCCCACACAACTCCCAGAAACGTGAGATGAAATTTGTGAGAACAGGATTCGATGCAATCTGGTGTGTATGCAGGAATAACACAACCACTTGTTGAGTTCTCTCAGAGTTGTTTGGTTTCATTTGTAATTACCTTCAGATGGTTATGAGTAAGAGCAGGAGTGGAGCTAACATGCAGCATCTGCCAGAAACATTTCGCTGCCTGCACCACTGCGGTCTGGTAGCTAAACAAACGTTTATATTACAGCTTTGTCCTTCAGTTTTCATGTGTCACAATTACACATCCACCACCATCCACCATCAGACAAACAAGCCATAATTTGTCAAAATCTTTCCAAAACAAAACTCACAAGAACATCTTTTTAAAGAAAACCCTTCTTCAGCTTTAATTCTATGTATTTTTACAATTATTTTCCCACAAACTCAGCATTTTTTTTTAACTGACCACAGTTGTCTTCGTCCCATTTCCTTTTAGGAGTTTTTTCCCAGCCAGCTGAAATTAAACTCACTCACGCAGCGAGTCAGAATTATTTGATGGGGTTCAGCAGGTCATGAAAACAACCTGCAGTGATGACGGTGGAATATTCTCGATCTGTCTTCCTTAATGCAGCTTACATTGTCCTCAACTTTGAAAAAAACCACAGGAGTCAAATGCATCAGGCTGATCAATGTTTTGTGTATTTCCCAGGATAAACTGCTTCAATGCTCTGAGCACACAGTGTCCGTTCGGAGGATACAAAATGTCTGGCAATGGACGTGAATTGTGAGTACGGTTTGGTTTTCTGCCCTCTACATATACACAATTTAACCGCAGTATCACTAATAATGACTTCATGTTTCAAAACAACATTTATTAACCTCAAATAAATCTTTTTTTAAAAGGATATTGCAATGTTTCTTTCTTTATGCGCCTTTTGCGGCGTTCAGTTGAAACCAGATGTTGACGTCCGGTTTATAATAGATGCACAACCTGTTATTTCTCACAGTCAAATATTAAATCTGACTACCAAATTAGATTTTTACAGGGTCTTCCTTTATCTTTTTCTTCAAGTAAGTTTGCATAAAGTTAGAGCACTTTCAAACAATTGGGGAATGATTAAGCAAAAACCTTTACCAAGTATTTTTGTATTTTTGCAAATATCTTAATATGCTTAGCTCATATAAAACTAAGTTATATGAGCTTGGTTTAAGTAAATAATCCCATAATATTGATGAAAAAGCATTAATTCTACTGGTATTTACAAAACAGGTTTTTTTATGAGGTAAGAGGAACACCAAGACATTAAAGCTGAATTTCAAAGTATGATACAGGAAAATAAAGTCTGGGGATGAACAGGTCTCCCAAATAGAAAAAGTTCCCAACAATAGAGCCAAATTTGTTACAAACTGACTTAAAACCCCGGAAATGTTTTGGGCAGAGATAAAAATGAGTATGTGAACAAGAAGGGCTTTCAAACCTGACTCGGCTCCAGCATTTTTGCCAGGAGGAACGGGCAAATTATTGTGTCGTACTATTCAAACATGGCAAAACTTACCAAGTATTTTTGTAACTAACATACCAATATCTTTTCAACAAGATATAGAAGCTTGTTATAAGTAAATAATTCCTTTATATTGATGAAAAGAACAGGTTCCATTGGCAGAAACATTTACTCATAACAAGACAATTTCCCCATATTATATGTGAAATAATGATTTTTCCTGAAAGGTTTGCTATCACATAAAAGTAGGTAATGAGAGAGGGAGAAGACATGCAGCAAAGGTCACCAGGCCAGGAATTGAACCTGCGACGGCCACGTTGAGGACTCAGGCCTCCTTATGTGCGTTGTGCTTAACCCCTGTGAAATTATTTGCCATTAGTATCAAGGAATTATTTACTTAAAACAAGCTCCCATATCTTGCTGATAAGTTACTTTGAAGTTAGTTTTGTCTTATTTCAAGAGTATTAAGATATTTGTACTAGAAAATAGACAGAAATACTTGGTAAGATTGTCTGTTTTTGTAGTGAAGGCAGTGCTACCAAATGGGACATGTATGCAACCTTCTGAATTTAAAAAACAAAAAAATATTGTTAAAAAAAACAATGCTAAATGTATTTTCCTGGAATTTAGCAACCAGAAATAATTTTGGTTATCATTAGTAACCAAAAACAATAAAATAATTGCCCCACTTAATGCCAGAGCGGGATGATAGAAGGTTATTTGTATGTAGTGTGTGTGAACATCTGGTTTCAGTGTGTGTATTATCTATTTAAGTGATCAGAGCTGCTTCCTGTTTCAGGGGAGAAAGTGGCCTGAGGGAGTACACAGAGCAGAAGACCATCACAATAAAGATGGCCTCCAAAAACTCGTAAAGGAGGACACGCTTCTGTCGCAGGAGGCTGCATCTTCCTCTCCACCGTCTTTGACACACTGTCCACAGCAGCAGACCACACCAGCCGTCCAAACTCGCTCTCCCCATGGTAAAATTCAGCCTCCACTCTCTCTCTGCCTACATTAACTCGACCGGGCGGCCCCCCCATCTGTCTCCAGGTCTCGACTAGCAACCACTGACCCCGCCGCCGTACTGTTTACCTCCTCCACTAACGACACTAAAGCACTCACAGAGATGACTAGGGAGGCTGCTCCGACTGCGACTCCAACACCGTCCCTCTCCGCTGCACCCCGCCCCTCTCCAGATGCTGGATGCTCAGAGACTCGGTCGCTGCACTTGCAATAAGCCCTTTACTAGCTACTTGTCATGTGTTGGGGATTTTCTTTTTGCTGTGCGGCATGATTGTCAAAACCTCATTCTTCCTCATCTTAGTTAGGATTTTCCAGAGCGCGCAGGCTCGTTCGAGACCACTGATGTTTCCGTCAGCCTCACACATGAACGGATGAAATGTTGATTCAGAATTTAAATTGACTCCTACTTGTCTTTGTTTATATATTAGCTCATATGGCCTAACACTGTATGTAAACCTTTGACTGACGTGAAGTTGTTAAACTCTTAAAAAGCATTTTACACTCACTTGTTTAAAAAAAAAAAAAAGCGGAGTAGGTGTATTTTAAACTTTTGTAACTATCATTGATGTCCATGTATGTCTATGTTTATACAATCGTATGCTATAAAATTATAAAATAACTGTAGTTATGTTATTTTGCAGTAAATCATTTTTCTTTTGCTGTAAAATGTTTGAGTGTTTTTTTAGAGCTCTGTGTCTCAGGAGGTCATGCTGTCTTTAATCTTATCAATCTTTATCATTAAACTAATCTGACTGATGAACCTTTAACAAACTAAAGTGCTGTCAGCAATTACTTAAACCCCGACAAACTTCTTCTGTGTTCTGTTTCCCTCTCACTTAAATGTTCCAGATCATTTTGTTTTTGTCCAAGATAAAAACATTGGACAAAAATATAATAAAAGCTTAATAACTTACGTATTATGGGAATAAGTAACATCCAAACTCATTATGAGCTAACTGGAATAAATCACCATTTTGGACAAGAGCATGTCCAAAATGGTTTGATTACTAGTGAAAAAATGGCTCCCATTAATTAAAGGCATATATCTTTGCACTAGATGTGAATATTACACACTATCAGACTATTTTTGCTCTCCTAGCTGCAGACATTTACATAATAATAGCTCTCAGATTAACTTCGGAGTTTATTTCTAGTCCATCCAGAGGTTTGAGGTTGGAAATAACACAGATGTCTCCCAATAAATTATCTTTTTAACATGTTGGAAATGATTTAAATCCTTTTTAATAAATGAAAACTGCTGATAAGTTTGTGCACGTCTCCTCCAGTAGTTTTGACTTTTTTTCCAAAATCATCTCTAATCTTTATCTCCCTTCATTTGATAGTCGTGCGGAGGTACGTGAGTATATTTAGTGCTGACTATATATTTACAGGACTTTCAGCTCATTAAGGGAATTAGAGTCTGGAATGACAAGAACAAGAATTAAATATTGTGCAAATATTGGCTCCATTAGTTAGTAGTGGAGGGCATTGTGTCAATAAATTAAAATAGTATTTGAAGCCATATTTCACAGTTCTTATTGCATTTTATTTGTCTTGCATTACAACTTTGCCTCTTCCTACATGAAAAACTAAAATGCAAAACATGATTTCAATCAATATCAGGCTCAGATTGGTTTGTTAAATTCACTGCTTTGAAATGAACATAAAATATTTCCATCCTTGGAAGAAGCATGCAAAGCAGCCCCAGCTTTCAGTGTGCAGCAGCCACGACTCATGCTGCTCCATCCCTCTGACTCATCTCTGATCTTTCTGTCAGAGTTTGACTTGTTGGTATATTTTTGTGCAATACTCTACACCAAAAAAACAAATGGCACAACAGCATAGGGCATTCTGAAGCAAAGTGTAAATTTTCCACAATAAACATACAATATATTCTACTTAATTATCTCATTTATGGGGTCAAAATAGGAGAACATTCAGTTTCAGTGTGGCTGTATTGCTGATGTCGTTGCAAAGATTCCTGCTTAAAAGTCAAAAAGAGGAAGAAAATAAAGGTCATGAACTTTTACCAAACCTGCAGCAGATTTTACACATCCGTAGTCATTGTAGTTGACTGAGGTCATCCAGTCTTGTGTCAATCATGACCTTTAAAACAGGAAAGGGTGCTTCATGTAACTTTAAAGGCGACAAGTTGCTAAATATTTAATGTCCAGCTGAGTTGGCCTCATTTCATGCTTTCTTAAGAGGATCTGAGGAAGTGAAAGTGATTACACAGTGTAACATAAAAAAAAAGTTTTTCCTGCTTTGATACGAGTAGACAAGATGGGGCAAATCAAAAAGTTGGTAATATTGTCTGTCCTTTTAAATCTTAATTAAGAACATTTAAAAAATAAAATAATAAAAAAAAGTGGCCCTCTTCTTTAGAAAATTACCTAATTTTTAATTTAAAATTTTTTGAGCTCTTCCACCTTAGTGTTTATTTACATGGGATTTACCTTTGGACAAAACTACACAATGTTACTCTAACCCAATAAAAAAATTAAAAAAATAGTTTCTTTTCTGCTGCAGTAGACTTAGTGCACAGAAACTTCCTTTGTTGAACAAATGGTTGAATTATTTGTTTGCTTTTTCCCACAGTTCCTCTCTCAGCTGGTATTTGCAGCCTTTGGAAAGGGAAAATGAAAAAGTGACCCACTTATTGGATCACTTTATTAACTCAGCAGGGAGCACCAGCAGAAGCTCACTCAGAAGTTAAAAGCAAATGAAAAAATGAGAGCTGAGATGTTAAGATCGTTTGTGTCAGTTTTTATCAATTAGGAGTTTATATTAAGTTAATTTTTGATTAGTGATTAGCTCATTATTTTTTCTAAAATCTTGGTTGAGGTGTTAAATATTGTTTTTAAAAATAATTAAATCTTTTATTCTGATTCAATATAAAACTGATGGATTTATAAACATTGAAAAGAACTTAGAAAATATAAAACCATGCATGGAGAACCAACATTTAGTTTTATCAGAACAAGAACCCTACTCGTTTATAAATTACAGACTAATTATTCTTATTAATTAATACGTAGTTTTATACTTTTACTTTTCTATTAGTTTATCCAGAGAAACTTCTATTAGTTTATAAATCGTGGAGTACTTTTTGTTTTTCTTTTTGCCTTGTTGATGAAAATGCGCTGTATAAATATAATTACCTGAATTCATTTAGTGTCTCACAACAATGCAAATTCTGCTTTTTACTTTATTTTTCAACATCTATTTATTGTTCCATCAATGTACAGTCGATAGCAAAAGTCTTTTTTTTAAGTGTGGGAGGAAAAGAGACTAAAATGTTTCTCTTATATTAAATGTTTAAGCTAAAAATATGTGAGATTTCGTTTACTTTTAGTAAGACGAATCCTATGAAAAGCTCTATTTTTTAATGTGTGCAGGCCTAACCCTGGACTCAGGGACATGAGCTTGTTAAAAAGACCACACACTGTCAGGGACATTCACCCTTTGTCCAGATGCACACTTATCCTTCCAAAACTTTATGGATTTAGTTAATATTCCAGAAAGGCCGTGCTGGTTTCCCTTTCATCGGCTCTCTCAGGACATTTTCTCACATGACTCACCAAACACCCAGGGATGTCTTTCAGGGTCTGTCCAGTATTTGTTAAAAAGGAGCTCTTCATTTTTCACTCCATGATTCTTATGAAGAAAGAATCCTCATAAACGCAGACAGTGGTAATTTAACAGTTCAGCAGCATAGTAGCGCTCGGTGTGTGAGGGATCTGATTCTTCTCACTGAGACGTTGTTGTGCAAGCGACTCTGTACATGCTTCTCATTCCAGGGTAGTGAGAGTCAGACACTCCTCCTCCCTCCTCGCAGTGATGCTATTTTGAGTTAATGTCTCCGTAAAAATGAAGATGGCATGTCTGCTAAACATTACCGAAAAAAGCTGCTACCTTAATCTTTGTCTTGGAAGTGTGTTTATGTGCTTTCTGTGCAAAGGCATGAAGAGCATGTTTTAACAGCGGAAAAAAAGGTTAAACGAAAAGCTATCAAAAAGAGCATTGTGGGGTAACCAGAAGAAATGTATTAGTCATTTTAATTAGGTTAAGTCTTCATAGAGCTGCTCCAAAACACACACAGGTTGGTTGAGGTAAATTTCAAGGTGTGTACAGGCTTGTAGATCACAATAGTTATTCATTTCAATGGCTACGAAAAATGCTTAAAAGCATAAAAGAAACTGAGAACAAGGCAGCCAAAAAGTTGACAAATAAAAATGACAATAAGTTATTGTGAAGACTTAAAGCACCAATGTGAAGATTTATTTGGTGATTTATCTGGAGAAGAGGAGGTGATTAGTTGAAATGCTGTAAAACAGCAACAATTTGGAAATCTAACAGCTCGGCACCCTACCGAAAAACATAAAATCATCTGTATCCTCCAATAAATCTCAAAGTTGATAGCGTTGTATTATGCAGTGTGGTATAGTATAGTATAAGCATAGCATACATACCATGCTATACTATAGCATGGTATAGTATAAGAGAGATTAGTATAGCATAAAATAGCACAGCATAGTATAGTACCACATAGTCCATTATAATACTGTATCATCCATCCATCCATTTTCCTACACCCTTGTCCCTTACTGGGGTCGGGAGAGTTGCTGGTGCCTATCTCCAGCTGTCATTTCGGGCGAGAGGCGGGGTCACCCTGGACAGGTCGCCAGTCTGTCTCAGGGCAACACAGAGACAGACAGGACAAACAACCATGCACACACACACTCACACCTAGAGGCAATTTAGAGAGGCCAATTAACCTGACAGTCATGTTTTTGGACTGTGGGAGGAAGCCGGAGTACCCGGAGAGAACCCACGCATGCACAGGGAGAACATGCAAACTCCATGCAGAAAGACCGGAATCGAACCCAGAACCTTCTTGCTGCAAGGCAACGGCACTACCAGCTGCGCCACTGGGCAGCCCCATACTGTATCATATAATCCAGAATAGTATAGGACAGCATAGCATACAACAGCATAGCCTGGTGCAGTATAGCTTAGCTTACCATAGTGTAGCATAGCTTAGTATGGTATAATATAGCATAGCATGGTATGGTGTAGCTTAGCACAGACTAGTGTAGCATAGTATGCTATAATAAAGTATAGAGAAAGAACAGGTCGCTGAAATAATTGTGATTAGTTTATCCTATAATCAGGAGTGGCCTTTCCTTTAAAGCAAAACCTTTAGATTTTTTGAAACTAAATGAGGAGCTGTTTGCTTGGCCTTCAGCTGCAGTTTGAAAGAAATGTCAGAAAGCATAAAACATTGTTAAGATAGAAACAAGGGATCTAATTTCAGTGGGAAGTTAAAGTAAGAATATGCTGCAAATATTTAAATAAAAACCACTAACTTTCTCCCTCCTGAGAAATGTGAGGAGTGAATATCTTCAGATTTAATGGTGGCAGACAGGGTCAGGGTCAAGTGTTTGATTCAAAATGAGAGCCAGGCTTCAGCGATGATCACATGATCTCAGAAGTCAGGTTTAAACCTGATGAAGATCAGACCTGTTTCACTTCTCAGGAGTAAATATTATGCTCACTGCAGTGATGCAAGACATTCATTGTGGAATGCCTTCATGTCAACAAAGCATAGTGAGAGGGAAGTATAAAAATAAAAGCATTCATGCAGAAAAGCTATAAAAGCCAGATTCACGAACAATCTCTTAAAAATACAAGCTTGTTGGTGCTTTGTCATGACTGCATCTATGATTCATAAGTCACTAACACCTTCTGTTAAATCTATCTCATAAAACATATCTTGCTTTATGAAGTGGTATCCTTAAAGACCGGTCAAGCCGTTATGGGATAGATAATGTATTAGATGATTTAAGCAGCATCTTGGAATTACTCCAAGGTTAAGTGGTAATCCTATATCCATCAACTCTTGAATCCCAGTACAAATGACCTGCACTATGTATTTATTGGAAGGAGCACTTATGAAGCTTGATAAGTATCATTCACCTGCCATTACCCTATGCTCAGAAGGATGAGCTATGGGAGCCATTCGTATGCTAATCACTCAGTCTGCTCATTAGCTTCAGAGGTTACATTTTGCTGCACAGATTTCTCTGATTCAACCTGTGAGAAATAACTTTTTAAAGAAAAGAATTGCTCGGTGATCTATGGGTTATCCATGGTGTGCCAAATTTAATCTGGAACTATTGAATTTATTCATTTGTGCTGTCAGGACTTAAATGAGGCAGGGACACTGCAGCTATGAATGTCCTCATAAACTATCAGCTTGATGTGTCTATAGTCAGGCTTGATGATATTTAAATGTGCTAAGAAAGGACACCTGCCTGACTGACTTCAGCTAAAGTTTCTTTTTAGCTGTAAAGGTTCGACTGATTCTGAAAAATGTTCTTAGATATTTAGGTGAATATGTTTTACATGTTAAACCATCTTAAACAATTTGGAAAAGGCGTCCGTCGATGTAGTAAAACTTCAAGCCTCCTGTCTAATATAACATAAATTTAACACATTATGATTGTGATAAATTATCTCAGTTTTCTTCTGCTAGACTTTTCATTGTTTGTCTTTTTGAATGAAGTGTTAAAAATACTAAAAACTAGTTATAATCTATTTTTACCCATCATTTTTTAAATTATAACAATGACAATTAACGGAACTGAAAATTCACATTGTTCCAGAACATACCAAGCAAATGAATACATGCAACTTTGTGCACAATAACAAAAACTGCTCGTTGTGTCTCAAGTCTACATATAACCAATTAATCTAAATGATTGCTCTTAAATTATTAATGATTCACCTGCTGGGGCCTGAAGGAGTAATGATACAACTTCTTTCTGGTCCATAAATAAATTGGTCTATGTTGATGTGCGTCGAGAGCCATTGCAGGGTGTTTCGAGCGTCTAGCGGAGCGTTTTGAGGGTTTGACACGTCAAGAGCGTCCAATGGAAAACAACGACTGGTGTTGGTGGGTCTGACGCACCATCAACCCGCCTCAATTTAGACTTTGAATCCAAACCAGGCGCTCAAAACGCTAGGTCAAGCTTCTACATTTAAAGTGCACACGCGTCGAACCTGAAGCTTCAAATGCATTATTGACATGCGTAACATGTGTGATGTGAACGTACCTTTAAGACTCTGTTCTGGAAGCTGAATCTGTGCTCTGCTGCCTCACAGCCTGGAATTACAAGCACTACTTCAGTCAAAGTTTTGAAATGAGGGAATATTTCTACGATTGAAGTCATTAGAAGATGGAAAGACTTTCTGAAATAGAGGATTTCTGATCTCGCAGGGCCTCATCTCAGCAGGAGGAAATCCTGCAGCAGTGGTTCAGCTGCTTCAAAACCTCCATAACTCTTCAAGGCGCTGTCAGCTCAGCAAGATGCATTGAGTTCAGTGTGCAGGTCAGAAATGATACTCAGATGGTAATCATGTACTCGGTGCATAAAGTTAAAAAGGCATTGGAACTGCAATCTGTCAAAATGAAAGACAACCTTCAGATTTTTCCATCACCATTTTAAGAAATTTGTCAAATATGAAAAATATTCACATATTTTCCATCTTTCTATCAGAGCAGTGAGCTCTGATAGAGCTTACTGCTCTATCAAATATTCATCAAATATTTTAATCTACACATGTGCCTAAATAAACTAGAGCATCATTTATCTTTTCATTTTTATACCTGTTTGTCCTTGCAGGGAACTGGTGCCTGTCTCCAGTGATTGTTTGGTAAAAGAAACACCCTGGACTGGTCACCAGTCCATCTCAGGGAAACATAGAGACACACAGAACAAACACATAAAAATTTTAGCAATATAAGGATAAAAAAAACCCCATCACCTTAGCAAAAGCTTTATATTTTATCTTTAAAACTTAGAATTTTTGCATGAAATTAAGTCATAGGTTGCTCGTTATGTCGCATTTCTTTTCCAAAAAGCACCCATAAGTAATCACAGTTAATGTGCTCTTAACTAAACAAATATTAATACTTATCCACACACTCACAAACGTAAAACTGAAAGTCAGAACAGATCTGTCTTTTACAGCTCTGTCTTAAATTTCTTAAGCTGGGAGTGTTTCAGTAAAGATCCTGTTGTTTTTCTGGGATTATATCCTGCTCTAAACAAATAGTTCTTCATTAAAAACAACAAAAAACTTCAGCGTACGTTTAACAAACACTTGTCCTGTGAGCTTTGTTGTTGGGGGAAAAAAATACACAGTAAGATATATTTATAGCCATGTCAAAATTGTGAGCTGAACAGAAATAAATCTTTCATTTTCAGCTATTTAGATATAGTAAAGTATACAAACACTGAACTCTCTCCACTCCACTTGAATGTTGCAACATACTGGACTTTTTCTGCTTGTACCACAATGCTGTGTGAGAGGCGTTAGCAAAGGACAGACAGAAACTATTTGGAAGTTAAAGTGATGCTGTCTTAAAGAAAGGTAGTTTGTCTAGAGTGATTTTATTTATGTCTGGTTTTCAGATGTCCAGAGGGGAAAATGATCCTTTAAAAATGTATCTTACTTCCCTTTTGCCCGAGGAGACACAGCAGCACAAGAACAAGCTGCCATGATCCACGAGTGTTTGTGTTTTGGTTTTCTTTTGTAAATGGGAAATGGCCTGTACTTGCACAGTGCTTTGTCTAGTCCAGAGGACTCCAAAGCCCTGTGCACACTCAGCCATTCACCCATTCACACACTGATGCTGGTAAGCTACATAATAGCCACAGCTGCCCTGACAGAAGCGGGGCTGCCACACAATCGGCACCTCTGACCAACACCAGCAGGTGAAGTCTTTTGCCCAAGGACACAACGACCAGACGGGCAGACCAGGTGACAACTCTCTAGTTACAGGACGAACTCCTCACCTGCTGAGTCACTGCCACGCTGTTGTGGTTCCTTTCTGATCATTTTTGGGTTTATTATTGCCATTTAGGTGCAACTCATTCCTTTCTGCTTATTATTGCCATTACAGTGCTGCTATGCATTTATTTCTGGGTTCTTCTGAGTTAATTTCCCTCTGCGCTGATTAGTCTCCCTCCTTATTCTTCTTCTGCCCCACATCCCTTAACTAGCTCACCTGGTTTGTAATTTTCCACCTCTGCCTTAGTGATGGGATTGTTCAAAGCTACGTTCTTCTGTCACACCGGGTCATTGTCCTCATCTTGTTTTGTAAGTCTTCATTTTCATCATTAAAACTATTCACTTCATCTCTCTGTCTCTGATTCTGCCTGCTTTTGGGTCTAACTAAAATCAAACCTAATACAAGCTGAGAATAATCAGAGCTTTACACTAAATCATGTTATGAGGCACTTCAGCTGCCACAAAAAAGATCTGCTATTCCTGCACTTTATCATAACATTAATTACAGAAACAAAGAGCCTTTTTGGGAATGGATTCCCAAAACATGTTCTAAATTCATTCAACCAAAGTAACATAAGTCACCTGTGAAAGGGAGTATTCTCCAGCTGATATTGCGTTTTGAAAGCAGAGTTGCCTGTAATAAAAAAGAACCTTGTGTTGTAGAAACACAGCCAGCCTACACCTGGTTCTGTCAACAGTCCAGTCCTGGTTGTAAGAGCAAAAACACGCAGCCAATGCAACACAGCTGCTTCTCCTCTACTAAAGAGGAAAAACTTTTAACTGTCATAAATTACCTCCAAGGACACACATTCAGTCCCATTTTTATTTCCCATAGTTACAAAGTTCAATAAACAAATGGGGTTTTAGTATTTGTGGCTCGCTGAGAGAGTGGAGAAGTATCTTTTTATTGTATTCATTTGCCAAAGAGCTTGTTTCTGTTGTCAAATGATAAACTTACTTTTCACCAGGCACAAATGATTGCTTGACTTTTTCATTATTTTATAACAGAGATTAAAAAGTGCCCTACAAAAGCATTCATACCTTAAACTGTTTCACGTTTTCAAAAGTCAGAACCGGAAGTAATCCGAGCAATATTAGTAGGCAAGCGTATGCGCAATGCGGAGCGGGCCGATGGCAACAAAAAGAAAATGTTTGGACATTCTTGGTCAATGTGCGAGAAAAAGATACGTGAACAAAATCGCTGCTGTCGGGATCGACCCGTAAGAGACGGAGAAGGAAAGATGTGGACAAGCTGCTTCGGTTTTACGACATCGTTAACGAACACCATGGAGGAGCTTCGCGGCCTGAAATCCACTTTCATCGGCTTTGTAAAGGACATGCGAACCCTTCAGGTGAATAAAAATGTTTTTGTGACTTTCTGAGTAAGTACGTGTATTAGCATACACGTAAGCTACATGTCCTTCTCTTAGTTTGCAGATAAAAGCCACATTAGCTAAGCTAATTTTGCTTGTTCGGCAGTAAATGCTACATCAGATATCAGTGGTATTTATCTTACTATCACACAGAGGCGGATAGAGTACTCAAAAATTGTACTACAGTAATAGGTGTAATGTACTTATTGTTTATTAGTTAGGAACGAGGGGAGAGGTAGTAATAACTACTTTTAAGCTAGTGGCTTGTTTATTGTTGTCATAGCAATAACAACCATAAACTACCTGCCAAGATGGCTGTCAGTTACAAAGTTCGCTGACGTGTGACGTCACACGCGGAAAAGGGTTGTTTTTTCAAATAGAAGTGTGAAAAGTGTACTGTCTATTTGTGTTTAACTTACTCAATATTGTGTAAAATCACCTTTTGCTGCGAAGGATTCGCAAAAGTACTGCATGAGAGTAAATGTGAACATTGATTTATGAGTTTTGCCACAGATCAGATCTGGACTTTGACTGGGCCATTGTAGCATATGGTTACAAATCATTCTGTTACACTTCAGATGTATGTTTACAGTCATTGTCTTTGAAGGTGAATCTCTGAAGTCTCCATCTGTCTTCCCATTAACTCGAACTGTCTTCCCTCCTCTTGTTGAAGATAAACATCTGCACATGATTTGTCTTCACCACTGGAATAATGTGTTCAGGATGAAGTGTAGTGTTACTTTAAAGTAACATAAGCTAAAGAGTTTAATTAATTTAGGTTTCATCTGAGGAGAGCACCTTTTTCATATGGTTGCTGCTTCCCTGTAATTCACTGCAACAACATTTCAAATGGCTTTCTGACGTTTAATAATAGCTTTCTTTTTGAAATTATAAGGTAGCCATAGTTGATTTTCTGATAAATGTTCCTGCCTGAGCAAAATGCCAGTTTGCAGATGTGCCATACTATTTTTCTGGTGTGTCAGAGAAACCACACACCACACTTTTCAGACTTCTATTTCCAAAAGAATTACTTAGTTTACTTAAATTATACAATCCTTTATAATTTCCTTCCACTTCCTAACATACACATATTTTTATTGGTGTAAAATCTGACAAAGTTCAAAGGATATGAATACTTTTTTCCACTGCGTATAACACAACTAATACAGTAGGTGTTATGAAAGCTCTTCTCTATATATCTGCAGGTGTGTCTGTTTCATTCACGATTATGGATGAATCACTGTCTTAACAATGTGAGAGGCTAAAAGTCTTTGTCGGAGGCTTTCTGAGATAAATTACCTGAGTTTTCTGCAGTGACGTTTAACTAATTTCACTGTGGCAAATTCTTTCAAGTGCATTAAAGAGTCAGCTTTGATCCCTCGCTCCACTGGAGCCATAAAACAGGATCTATTGAAGGACACTTAATGATCTCTCTTTAATTGATTAGGCGGTGTTGATTATTCATTAGCGAGGATTAAAAGCTCACATTGATGTAGCGGATGTATTCGTTTCTCCCGCTGAGCCTTTTTTTTTTTTTTTTTACGTTGATCCCATTTACAAAAGCGAGCTTTATCAATGCAAACGCCTTTCATTTATTAAAGACGTCACTGCTCATAACCACATATGCCAAGGGAAGCAACATCCTGTTCAGTCGAGCTGTTTGGATGGAGTGCGTACACTTCTGAGGTCAGCAAAATGGAAAGAAAGAATAAGCAAAGTCTTTAAGCTGATCTGGGTCTCTGCCAGCCAGCTTCAAACCTTTGCTCCCTTGGTTTGGGAGTTTGCTAGTTTCCCTTTTCCTCTGACATCACTCTCCAGGATCTGCACAATGATAACACAGGCCCCGATTGCATGACATTACTGCTTCCTTAAACGCACATGGGAGAGCCGAGTTAAAAATCCCACATGGCTACAGGCTAACTGCAGTTTCCAGCGCGCACCAGCTGCACAGCTGGTGTCCATGGGAGAGACGGAGCGGATACACAAATTCCAGGCTGTTATGAGGCGGGGAAATATAATTCCTGGGGCAAGAGTTTTCTAATAGTGTACTATGCCTTGAGCTGTAATCACAAATGTTATTTCCTTCTAAACCACAGACATGAAACCTGCACAACATCCATCAAAAGTGTGTATAATGTCACAGCTCAGGACTTGACAAATACTCTGCAAATGTTTCAGGTCATAAACCCCACAGTGCTGCAGAAAGGTCTCTGCTTTTATGTCACACTTGCATTTTAGATTGTGAACTAAAATGCAATTTTGCATACAAATACCCAGAGTAAAAACAAAATACAGCTTTCAATTAATGATTCAGTTTATTCAGGGAAAAAGACAACCCAAAGCAGCATGGCCCAGTGGGAAAATAGCACACTCCTATTAGCAGAAGGAGTGGGCATGAAAAGCCTGCTTAAGTTCAGCGTCACAATTACATTCAAGACTTTAATTAGGTCACTTTGAAAGCTTAATTATGAGCCATTCAGACGTTGGGCTTGTTATTATCCTGCAGAGAGTGTTTAAGCTCACAGAACCGATGGTGAGAAGTTCTTCTTCAGGGTTTTCCTACAGCAAGTCGCCCGTTTGCTAAAGCAGCAAAGCTGACCCAGATCATCACACTACCTCCAGGAAGTGTGTGTGAACCAGGGTTATAATAGGTTTTTGGTTTTATTTCATTGTCACCTTTTGTTTGTTTAATTCAGTTAGCTTTAATTAGTCTTTACTAGTTTTTATTAGTTGAATATTGTTAAATTTTAGTTTAGTTTTTAGTTAGTTTCATAAACCCACGATATACTTCAAGTTAGTTGTAGGTTTTCCACATTAATTGCAGTTTTTATTTATGTCAGTTAAAAATACTTAGTTTTAGTTAACTAAACTAACCTTGGTGTCAACGTCAGTATGACATTATGACATTCTGTTGCTCTAAATGCTTGTGTGAGGTTTAAACAGGAAGCACATTTTCCAAGAAAATGGCACCGTATACTGAATAAAGTGCAATTGTAGCACTTTTACCTATCCAATGCAAACTGCTCTGCCCTCACAGAACCTAAATACTTTGACTGAATCACTGTTAGCAGAGGTGCCTTGCCTTCAAAAGGAATTTGAATGTGTAAAACTTTGCTTAATTGTGAACTCAATGGATCCTTTAACAACCAAAACTGGAAGATTTCTTTGTCAGGTCTGAGAGATTAGCTTTCTGTTATTGGTTTAAACTGGTTTTATTCTGCAGCAAAAACTCTTTCATTTAAAACTGCTGAAGCTCCAGAGATTTCTAAAATTTAAAAGCCAATTGCAGTTTTGTTTTTCACGTCTCATGACTTGGGGCTCAATTTGTCTATTTCTGAAATTCGAGTCAAATACTAAAGTTAAGGAAAGAAGAAAAAGAGAGAGAAAAAATGCACCTTATGTAATTTTTTTTTCTGTTGTAATGCAAGCCAGATGTGACTGGGACCGTGGAAACAGGTGATGATAGCATTACACTGGAATTGCAAACAGATGGAGAGAAGCTTGAACCTATTCTTGTGTCAATGATGGGGTCATAAATAAAGATTTTTTCCCCCCTTGAGATGAAATAAATTCTCTTTAATTAAAACTACAGCAACTTTACATTTTGTGTAAAAAGAAAATCATCCAAACCCTTTTTGAGTAACTTTGGACTCAGAAAGGGTTTTTGTTGCGTTTATGATGTAATTTGAGGGTGGTTATCGCTGATTGCTGATTCCAAAGTTTTATTCAGCCGTTTCAGCAAAGTGTTTTGCTGAATTCGATGGTGAAGCTTCTCCCCTAATTCTCCATGCCTCAGTGGCAGTGGAGGATGCAGGTCTGCTTCACATCAGGTGAATTTATGGCTGCATGGGAGAGGAATGTCTCCAGTAATCAGCCCTGATGAAGCAAATGCAGAAGACGTCCTGGGAGACGAAGGAAAGCCACTGTACATGTTGGCCTGCTCCGAGTGATGGAGAGGACGATGTGCAGGCCTGCACCGAGAGGCCGCCGACCCCCGTGAGAGACGGCTATGTAGTGAGCATTTATACCTGCTAGCACTGACATAAGAAGGAATCCACATCTACCAAAACAACTCACCTCTCCCCAATCCTACAGATCTGACCAACCCTTGAAAAACCTGAAAATTCAGACAACGTGGGAGTTTTTCAAGATGTGAAGTTTCCACACTCAAAACTGATCATTAAAGGGCCAGTGTTATGTGTTTTCCAGCCACGTTGTCATTTTGTAGCACAATCGAGAAACTGTGTTAACTTCGCCGTTAAAAAGTATATCACATATGGCCTAAAAGAAATTTTACTTCCTTATTTAACACCTCAAAATTGGGCCTTTGTCCCTTTAATAAACTGCTGCTCTTTCTGAAACTCCACCTTCAGGAGATCATCACGGCCTCGCTCTCCTATTAACCCTTTAACAACGTTTTTACCAGCGTTGCACTGAGAAGCAGGTCAGCAGACGTGCAGCTCCACCAGGTGTTTGCTAGTTGCTGCTGGCTAGTCTTGAGGATCTGATTCGGGGAGGGCTGCAACTCTGAAGCTTGGAAACTGCAGCTCAAAGGAGGAGCTTCGCCTCAAAGGCGGAGCTAAGTCCACCCAGGCATTTTGTACAACTGAATGGTTGCCATGGGAGACAAAAAGATTAGCTAAATATGCATGGAAGTATTGAAGTAACTCTCCAGATATGTTTCTGATTAGGAAACAACATCTCAATGTGACATAAAGCTAAAAAAGTCTATTCTACATAATACTGCCCCTTTAAACTCTTCTGAACATAACAAGCGTTGAGAATAAAAAGTGACCTAAATCCTGTTCTTATAACTGAGAATAAAACTGTTCAATCGAGCCCAAAAGAAATCGAAAACTGGATTTCTTTCTTTTAATATAGTCAACGTGCAAAATGCTTTTTGACATTTGGATCTACAATGAATAACATCAAATTTCTTCAAAAGAAAATCAAACTACTAGATTTAAAAAAAAAATTTCTTGGCCTGCAAACACTTTTGACTCGATAATTTTGACCACGTGACAAACAGTTTGGACTCCCTCAGGTTTCACTCTGTCTCTTTTTTAAAGTTTCCATTACACCAGTGCCTCTTAAAATACACCAAAAAGACCTAATATTAAGAAAGGTCTGTTTGGAAAACTATTAAAAGCAGAGAAAGAACTGTTTCAATACTAAAAATAGAAACTTAATGGAATGATTCACTAAAACGTTATAACATTTACACCCTGAAAACTAAAGCAAATCAGAGATTTAGATTAAAAACTGCATTTCTGACAAGAGAAGACCGCTTTCTGCTGAAATTGTTTTTGTTTTTCTTCTATTTTTGGCAACAAAAAAATGCAATCAGATCAATAGTTCTCTGACTGTTTTATAGAAGTTTTGGTTTTAAAACCACTGTAAGCTGCGTGGAAAGGATATTTTTAAAATCTCTGCAGGAGAGTGAAAACGAGAGGAGAGCCCTGGTTTTGATTACATCCTACCATCTAAAAACATAATTTACAGCCATTTCTTTGGCTGTAAAGCCGTGAAACTTAATTAACATACTTCTTATGTATGTTATCTACATACATAAGAATGTGTTTGCTTCACGTCTTATCATTAGCTGCCAAGGTAAAGGGCTATTTCAGTGTATTTTTAAAACTTTCGGCTGAATCAGATCATCTGCAGCTCAAAATCCAGCTGGTTACATCCAGCTAAATAATGCAGCACTTAACACAGATTGATTATTTTCATATTTTGTTTCTATTTCTGATTTAAATGCTCCAAATACAGTCCGTTTGTCATTTCAGAAGTATCTACATGGGGGGAAAGGGCGTAGTTTTCTCCAAAATATAAGTCTGCCTAGTTATTCATTTTTATTAGGATAAGATTTGCTTGGGAACAGGATTATTTAGAGAAGTTGTACATAATATTTTTGCTGAATTTTTTCCCATTTTGAAACATTACTTTTGTCTTAGAAATGCATATTTAGGTAAGCAGCAGTGGATATTTAGTTTACTAGTTCACACATGAGCAAACAGGAAATAAGAACCATGTTTATACTTTTGCAGAGCATTGAAGAACAAAGTGATTCAGGAAAATTTGAGGTGTTCGTATTGCACTCCCTAATATTTTCATTTCTTTCATTTGAATCTGTTTCTATAAAACCCTCAGCAGCAAATGTGCGACTGCAGTAAAAACATCTATAAATAGCTGGTTAAATCCTTTCTGTCATTTTCCAGGCTATTCCCAGAGCCACCACAAGAGAGCACAGCTGGCCGATTCTCCCACTCGCTGCCAAAGCTCCCCTGCGTCACACACAGGTGTAAAACCCGAAGCCTTCTCCACAGATTCATGCCGTCACAGCTTCTACCAGTCGGCCCAAACGTAGGTCTCACGTTCTGCCATTTGGGAAAGTGGACTTTAATGGACTCATGGGAGTCTGACACCTCATCCCGGCTTGGTGCCACATGACAGTGTGACCAATACTGAGCTCTTAAATCATTAAATTACTGCGTAAAATGATTTATTGTCCCCTGCAGTGGACAGCGCTGTCCAGAGAGCATTAAAGATGCTCTGTGTTTTCGATTTCACACGTCCTGTAATGTGTTTATGCAGCTGGATAGTTTTATTGGAGCAATTGAATTAAGCCGTGATAAGTGATTTGAAGTGCCCTGCTCAAGGGTACACTAGAGATGCAGCACCTGCCAGTGCTGCATGCTCTGTGGGGGTTTGCTCTGGGAAACATTATATGTGTGTGGCAAGTAAATTATTTTACCAAAACATATAATCTAGCCTCTGAGATTTGTATTTCTGTTTCCTGAATTAATTTTAAAGTTTCTGAGAGTTTTTTTTCTTTTTCTTCCCAGACCCAACAAGGGCTGCAACAAAAAATCCTGAGTCGTTCGTCGTCCTGATGCTGTAGATTAAGAGCTACGATGTTTAAAACCAAGGCTTAGCTGCAGACCACTGAGGAGGATCAGCTCATTTCCTTTAGCGCAGTATGCAGAGAGTACAGCTTGTCTCAGAAGATCAATGTCTCCTCCTTTGTTGCATCAGTCATGCAGCGTCTTTTTTGCACAATAGCGCCGTGGAGGTTGGTGGGCTGGTGACTGGAGAGGAACGAGGACCACCTGACGGCCCGCTGGTGCTTGGGAACGCGCACACACAAACTGCTGATTGTGTCTTTATCTGTCCTCTGACAGCAGGTTTGTTTGAAAGTTTCTTTACATCTCCTCCCCTCTCTATGGAGCAAGTTAACATGCTTTCTTCCACTTTGACACACAAAACCACAAACACCATAATGTGTAACAGGCTGTAGTTTGTCACACCTCGCTGGTCCCTGCTCAGAGTATCATCTGAAACATCTCCCTCAGTGCTGTTTGAAACATTCAATCTGTTAGCCACCATTAATTATGCAGATTTATTAAATCTACTTACTGCTTGATTTGTAGGACTTTCTCTACTATTTATACTCTTCAATGCTCATAATTCACTGACTTGCTTCAGTTTATGCTTTTCTTGTGTCAGATAATCAAACACATTTTAAATATCAGACAAGCACAACTTGAGTAAACAAAAACAGTTTTTAAATGATAATTCTGTCTATCAAGGGAGAAAAAAGCAATTTAACCAATCGGGCTTTTTACTCAAAGAAAATTAATATGTATTTAGTAAGTATTAGGAAAAAAAGGAAGCAACAATGTCAACATTACATGTTTGAATAAGCAAATTCTTACCTCCTTTACTTTCCTTTTTAATTTCCTACCAATGAATTACAAATTACCTGTTGATTTCAATATCCTGTCTCTTGAACAAACAACTAAAGCCCCTTATGAATATGAATTATGCATCTACTATGCTTCCTTGAACCGGCGAGGATTCAACCATCTTCATTAAATTTTTTTTGTACGAAATCATTCTTAGAGAATCAGGTCTGCCTATTTTGTTAAATCTTCTCACTTTAAATAAGCTGCTGCTGGCCACGCCCCCAAGTCAATGTTTACACTCGCATGTAAAAATGGCTACAAACATATGCGCAGTTATACAACCGTATATCTTTGAAAAGCATTAGTAGAGCCTCCTGCAGCAAGTGGTTTCTGGATGGTAAGTCAGCAATAAAACACTTGTCTTTTCCAGCAGACATTGTACAGTGCACACAGCTTTAACAACCAGCTGAGCAAATGTCTAGGAGTTCCACTTGGGTTGCTAGGTAACGGGGCTTGGCTGTGGTTGCTAGGTAACGGTGCAGCGCCCATGGAATGTGACTTGATCAATAGGTTTTTGAAACGACTCATTTTCAAGACACCAAAAAACATTAAGTTATTGCTAAAAAACAGCTGGGTGGTGCTTTTAGAAGCAGTACAGGCCAAACTGGAAAATGTACAAAATTTTAATTTACATAATAGGTACAGAGTTTCTCCCAGAAAACTTGCTAAGCCCAATGCTCAGCGTGCTAAAGCAGTCAAACAGCCATCCACTGTGTTTTTGAGGTAAAAAATGTTTGAAGTTGACAGGAAATCTGAAAATATCATTTGATAATAATTATGTATTTTTGGAAGACTAGAAGACTAATACCTAAACACCAACTATAAAGTCTTAAAAAAAGGAAATCATTAGAAAAACCCTAATGAATTAACAATGCTAAGCCTGGTGGCCCGCCAGGCTTATAATACACTGAGGGAAACCCTGAGGTATGATGTGTTGCTGTTTCAGATTCTTTAACCCACTTCATGTTGTCAAACAGGTCCCAGGTCCCAACTTAGAGTTGTTTGATGATCTTAAACATTTAAGTGGGGAAAAAAAACAAAAAAAATCAAAAACAGATAAAAAAAATATTTCCCCAGCACTCTGCGTCAGATAGAAGTATTGATTTGTTTACTCTGGGGATATTCATAACTCACTCTATCTCTGCAGTCAAGAACATCAAAACTGTTTTTCAATTGCAATGAACAGACCTTTAGACCGAGTAACAAACTGAGCTAATTTAATGAGTTTCTGTATCAGTTCATTTTGCAAGATTCCCAGCTCTCCACGTTTATGCAGCTGTGGTGACACAACAAAATAAAAAGTTGTCTCTGAAGAAGTTAGCAGGAAGCAAATAGAGAGCAGACCCCAATGTGGAATTATTCCCTCTCATTAAAACAAGGTTGCTAAGACAAGATAGAAAACAAAATAAACAACTGTGAGTCACACCATTCTTCATCCAGAGGAAGAATGTGGGGGCCACCGGGATCCAGGGGCCTGTTTGTGATGACACTTCTGCTCTATTTTCTCTGCTCTTTAGGCTTGACAAAATCCAGCATCAGTGGAGTTCCCTCTTCCTCCCTGACACACACACACACACTGTCGGGCCATTTGTTTTGTGAAGTACATGCTAAATGCAACAAGCTGATTATCAGGAAAAGAGCCATCTCTGGTTTCTGCAAAGCCAGAGTGTTTAAAAAGGGGAAACTTCAGCTTGAACTGGTTCAAGGGCTGCAACAGATTAGTAGCAGCTCATTGCTTTTAACGAGCTAAACAGCGAGTCCCAAAACACAATAGATCTGTCGATATGGAGTTTAAAATTAAAACAAGAGGAGTCAAAGAAATAATTTAACACTTCTACGATATTAAAGGGATAATTAAAACGTTGCGCTGCAAATGGGTTAAAATCTGTTAGTAATTTGCCAGAAGCAGATAATTCTCTTGGCTGCTGCTTCCTTTTGAATAAATCCAGATTAGGCTAATGAGAGAGGAGACAATTTCAATGTCAGCTTCTATTAATTTACAAACATCCAGTCTGTTATACGAATCGTTAAAAATCTGTTATCACATTTTCATCAGATGGTTATTTACAGAAAAGGAGGTGATTGCGCTAGAATCTAGAAGGAAATGCACCATGAAGGTGTGAAGAAGCATTTCTGATCAGATTATTGTCTGATCTAAAAGCAAAGTGGGGTAAACAGCAAAAATGTGTTTTTAAACAGCTTTACTTCTCTGTCAACTGGAAACACTTAACATGCTTTTAGTACATGTTTACAGAGATATTCAGATTACATTTTGAATATGATTTTGAAACAAGAACAAGTCAAATCTCTAATGAATGAAAAAACTACCATTTTCTCACTGGATTCGGTCTGTCTAATCTGCCTGAAACACAGAAATGATGCAAAATCCGATTTTGCTGGCTGAGTACTTCACCAAATGCATTTTTTGTATAATATTTCCACTTCAGTCAAATTTTAATTTCCAATTCTTCTCCATAAGCGGCATTCCTTTCACAGAAGGTGGGAAGTTCACATTTGATACTTCAGAGTTGCTTCTATTGCCTAGCATGTTTAAAGACATTAGTAGTGCATGAGAGTCCAGAGTCCCAAACAGAACCCCCTCCTTCTGTTTTCAAACTGCATTTATTCAGAATTGCAAGCGTTGCTCTTTCTCCAGGTCTCCAAAGGACTGGTTTTACACTGTCTGCACGCATTACTGCCATAGTCTGCTGAAGGCTGATCCTGTCACCCACATCTTTCCTGCAGTCGGGCCACCCAGCCGGGATCTGCCTCCAACATGTCATCCCTCTGTGTGGTCCTAAACAAAACAGAAACAGGGAAACGGAGGAAAGCGTACCGATGCCAGCCGGGAGAGAAAGAAAGAGATGTTTCAAAATATGACAGTGTCATCTCTGGGAATGGAGCTCAGAGGAGAGAAAAGACAGACAAAAAAGTGTTTGAATAGAAGCGGAGTGTCTGTTTTATGACGCTCTGAGGTGTTTTATAAAGCTTCTCTGTTTTGACTGTGCAATAGATGCTGTAAATTACACTTTCCTTGTGCATTTTGAGCAGATTCAACCGTTATTGTTTCTCTTTTTCACGTTAGCAGAGCTTTGAATAAACGTGATGATGAAGACAATCATGTACTGCCGAGATAAATCCCCCAATTTTGCTTTTAAACAAAACAAGAGAAACAGAAAAGTTATGTGGCAATAAAAATTTCAAATGACTTGTTGCTAAATGCCAAAAACAGCAACCAGTTGCTTAGGCAATTGTTATTAATCCTGACTTTACTGGGATCCAGAGCCTCAGAATAACTATGAATCATCTAAAAGTTTACAGTGAAGCCATAAAACTTCTATCCAAGAATAAATAGAATATGTTAGAACAGATTTATGATCATTGATTGCCTCAAAAAGCCGAGGTTTTTGCTGGGATCCAACGTATGTTCTGCTCTTTATAGATGCCTCGGCTTGATTTAGGACTCGGCTGATGGATATTAAATAACCTGCTCATGTGGAATCTGGGAGATAAAGATCTGGAGGTCACATGGTAGGTATCCAATGTCCTGAGCATGTTTTGCGTTAGGGAAGTACGTTGGGTGGCTGAGCCAGTCCGCCTCCGTGATTTACGCAACACTACATGAAATAATGGAAAGTGGTGGAAGTAAATGATCTGCAGGGCATGTTGATTGTTTGGCTCTGGATCTGAGCTGCAGCGTTGTGATGAAAAGCTGTTCTCTCATTACCGCAGCTGAGGTACGCTCGGCCTGTCGGGACGGCTGCCCACACAACAACACAAACTATCAGCAGTCAGAGGAATACTGCAATCATAAACGCATTTGACGCAACCTTAATGTGTGTGGCGAAGGCGCTGTTATACAATAAAAATTACTCAACACACTTGGATGTTTTACCCTTCTTGTTGCTTTTACAAATCAATCACGATGGATAAAGTCTAGCTTTTTTTTCTGAGGAAAAAAGTACAAACAAACTTCTACAAAATACTGACAAATTAATACAATTATGAATCCTCTTTAAAGCTGCAGTGTGTAACTCTTATAAAAAAGCATTGTTTTGCATATTTGGTAAAACGGTCACCATGTCATGACAGTATAACATGTGGCTGATAATCTGTGAAAATATTAGTCTCCTCCACCTCCTTCCTGTGCTGCTATTGCTGTCTGAAGGAACGCTCCCGACCAAATAAAACCAATCAGAGCCAAGCGGAGGTCTTTGTGCTGTCAATCAACATCGTGAATGTGCTGCTAAATGTGTTAATGGCAGAGGAACAACTTCCGATTACATGAAAAATGTTTATCTGCTTCACCTGTGGCCATGCTAACTAGCTTGAGAATTCTCTACAGGCTCTACTGACACAGCTTTCCCGTGGCAGATGGGCATGATTGACAGCACCAAGACCTGCCTCCTGACTCTGATTGGTTGGGGGTTTTTTGTATGACTTATTTTTCACAGATTCTCTGTTTCATACTCTACTTTCAAGGCATAGAGACAATTTCAACAAATATGTTAAAAGATTACAAGGAATTTATAGGCCTCTCATGCAAATGAGATCTTGGATCTCAATGAAAATTCAAGTCAAAAAGATGTGTGTGTATTTGACTCATCTGGTGCAAAAGGTCAGAGGAGGAAACGGAAAAGGTCACAGCTTGAGCAACACACATAGATAACACTGAGACATGATGACACATGATGATGAGCTAAAAAGTCCAGACCTGGGTAATATTGGTGTCATTTTCCTCCCTACATAACTTACTGCACCAGTTTGCTTAAAAAGAAGTTTCTAGTGACTCAGATCTCTTCCTTTCTCTGAACTCTGAATTTATTTTTCCAGCAAATATAAAAAGTTTGAAAATGCATCTAATTGTACTAAAATACAATTATGCACAACATCATCTAGAGCAACTCACCTAAACAGTTTTTTCTGTACCTTGGTGAAGTTTGAACTTTCAATAAAGATTTGCAACCAGTGAACAAGTTAAACATTATAAAAATCTGACTGCTTTAATGGAAAGATAAATAATAGGACAGTCCTACTTGAGCATTTAAGGTTAAATTGGGAAGCCAGTTATATATACAAAAAAATCTTCAATAAAATTTAAGGACATTTAAGAAATGTTACATATTGTCAAAAAATGGAAATCATGCTTGCAAAATCTCGATTCTAATTGGGAAAATCGTTTTGCAAAAAGATTGGTTCTATTTTGTTCTTTTTGTAAACTTTTGTTTGTATTTTATTTATTTACGGTATTAACTTTTGGACAATTATTCCCTCTGGTTTTGAAAGATGTGCAGCTGGAAGGATTTTTGCTCATATTTTTTTATTTTTTGACAGTTATGATGCAGAACCGTGGCAACAAGGTGTTGTTTTTACAACTGAGAGCAGCTGATTAACATCTAAAAAGATCAAATAATAGCTGAACTCTGACCCCGAATCCCAGAGGAGTTGAGATGGAGGCCTCATGGGCCAAAGAGCAGAGAAAAGGAGGGAGTTCAAACAGTCTCTTCCATCGATCATAATGTTCAAGGATCAAATCCTAAACTCTAATGTCTCTCTGCTCGACTGTAACCGTCCAGAGTCTAAAAAGGAGTAGCAAAAACAAATGGAGTGGATTAGCAGTGTTTCCCAACAACTGATGGTATCATTCAGTACATGTCTCTCTGCTGCCCAGAAACTGAGACGTTACCATGACAGCAACTGTCTTCAGTCAGAGGCTTCTTCTGATTTGTTGCAAGACTGACTGCTAATGGAGTCAATAAAGATTATTTTTTCATTAACATTTTTCTCAAAGTTAAACTGGTTTTCAACTCGTTTACTGTTGCTTTGAATATCGACATGGACAGGTTTAGGTGAGTAATTGTTATCTTGTAGTTATTCCCTGATTTTTAAAAATCATGACATGCCTGCCTTACTTGAAGGATGTGTTTTGTATTTTGAAGAAAAAATTTGTCTTGTTTGTGAAGTCATTACTAAAGGAATGCCAAACTAAATCTTCTTACACATCACTTCAA
This sequence comes from Phalloptychus januarius, assembly GCA_902982915.1. Classification (NCBI taxonomy): domain Eukaryota; kingdom Metazoa; phylum Chordata; class Actinopteri; order Cyprinodontiformes; family Poeciliidae; genus Phalloptychus; species Phalloptychus januarius. Next base: position 15,279,803 of record CADWAE010000477.1, read on the forward strand.
ATACATTAAATTAATAGAAACTCCTAGAAGTACCAGTGCAGCAGTGATTATTTTGTTAAACTCACTGGAAATTTATTCAAACTAAGAATAAGAGGAAGGTTTGCCTCATATTCGGTGATGTTATACAACTAAAATAAAGGATTCATTCATTTTAAGGGTTTTTACTCATCTTTACCAGGAGTATTATGATTTCACGCTGTTGCACACAATCCCGTTTTATAGCATAAATTGTCTTTACACTGTATTTTTCCATTTCACTACAGCACTTATTATTTACCATATTCTGGATAAATTCTAATCCATATGTTTTCGCCACAGAAGAGGAGACAGAGGGAGGAATCCAGCTGTCAAATGCCAAAATAAAAAGGAACATTTAGATTCCCAGGCAGGAAGTTTAAATTTAAAGAGACACCACCAGTGTGACTTCTCTTGTAAAAATGTAAAGGACAATGTAAAGTATGATTTTTCCTGCTGCTCAGTTTCCAGACACTTCACGTTTTTAAAAAAATCTGTTGCTGACAGTTTTTAATCCAACGTTTTGGTCATTCTGCTCACTGAAATGAAAAGTTATATTCCTCAGAAGGTCTTGCTAATTGCAGCAGACAACGATTTAATTTCTTAGCTTGACTGAATGTGGTATTTTTGGAGCTGAATGAGTGCGTCTTTGGAGCAGGAGAGTTTGAGAAGTCTGACAGCATAAGAAAAACACATCAGTACCAGCAGATTCAGCTCATTCAGTGTCTAAATGAAATATAACTGAGGGTAAAAAACAAGGATTCATTCAGAATTGAAGACCTGAGTTCATTTTGAATGTATCTTTTTTTTGTTTTGAATTGCGATCTCCACTGTAATCCCTTCAATTTGCACTGTAACCTTTATTTCTGATCCAAGCAAAATGTGCGTAAAAAAACCAAAAGAAACCCTCACCAACTCAGATTCAGCCACACCACAAGCGAGAAGTGTTTGTCACAGACAATTACAGCTGCTACATGACACAGAGAAACAGATTCAGCATGTCCAAGCCCAAAGTAATCCAGCATGTGGTGAACTCTCACACACACACACACAAACGTAATGATGCACGAGGCGGTGGATGGATGTGAACAACAGCGCAGCATCAAGGCGTGATGGCTGAGCAGCTGAGCGACTTTAAACTGGTCTTCAGAGATCCCGCTAATGATCATTTAAGTGAACTCCCTATCCTGTCCCAAAACCTCCGGCCAATTTATCTTCAGCTGGTTTCACGCAGAGACGCAAAAACATTCATTCATTCACTCAGACCACTTGTCTGTAAATCAGAGCAGGACTTTCTATCAAAGCTTTCCTGCTCAAATTAAGTTCAACATGTTATCGTTCTGCTCAACAAACTACAAATCCCTGGCCGGAGCAGTGCTGTGTTTTTCATCAATTGTTGTGCAAACAGTTCCTCTGGTCACCCCCTCTGCCCCCAGCCAGCATCCCCCCCCACTGTAAATCATGATAAAATGGCTTGCAGGTGTCAGGATTAAAGAATACTCTCAAAGGACTTTGGGCCACAGACGCAGCCGCAGCTGCTGCTCTCCTTTTGCCAGGTCCTTTATGGCTACAGTATTTGTTTTCTATGTAGTGTGAAGGCCTTGTAGTACCAGTGCCGGGCTGGACCAAAGGTCTTTCCTCCAGAGGGCTGAAACAAAAGTACGGGGAGTTTTGCCATAACGTTTCTAAAATGATGGGCAAAGTTTCAGTTTCTCAAAGGTTTCATAACCATCAATTTACTGGAAGGGCAACGTGCAAAATTTACATTTCGCATGTTTTTTGTACTTTCATTTTGGTCTCAGCTGCTTCTAAAAACAGCACAAGTGCTTCAAAAAAAAACCATAGTTACAACTTCTAGCAATAATATTTTCTAGTGTCTTAAAAATGAGCCGGTGTTCTATCAGATTGCCATACATTGTCAGGATGGCACACATGCAGTGAGTACGCATGCCCGCGCATGCGCATTAACCAGTCCGACCGTCAGAGGAGCTCGGTTCAGCATAAGCAACACGTTATGACGAAAATAAGTAACGGAATTGTTTTCAATGATAACTAGATAGATATACATACGCTGTCGCGGTTTCAAAGTGTATTTAAAGCAGGGTCTAGCTACGTCAGGATGTCATACAGCTGTTAGTAACAAAGTTAATGTCGGTCATGATTCTATGTTGCTGATTAAATAAAATCATATGGTAATGACAGCGTATATGTGTCTGAGCTAAGCGTATACCTAGCAACCCCAGCAAAGCCCAGCCCGTTACCTAGCAACTCAAGCAGAAGCTTCTGGAAAAGACAAGTGTTTTGTTGTTGACTTACCATTCAGAAACCACTTGCTGCAGGAGGCTCTACCGATGCTTGTCAACAGTGTACGGTTGTGTAATTGCAGCCATTGTCGTGTGCGAATGTAAACGGTTGGAGAGCGTGACCAACAGCAGCTTATTTAGATTTAAAGTGACAAGACGCCCTAAAATAGGCAGAACTGACCGATTTAAATATAATGAACGTGTTTTGTGTAGCTGACGTGTTCAATGAAGAACAATAGGTTACATTGAAATCTACGGAGCCCCTAAGGGGACATGGAGAAAAAAAAAAAAGGAAAGAAATACCGACTTATTATCTCGAGATCCCGACTTTTTATCTCGAGATCCCGACTTTTATTTTTTTTTTCGCGGGATCTCGAGATAAAAAGTCGGGATCTCGAGATAATAAGTCGGGATTTCGTTCCTTTTTTTTTTCTCCATGTCCCCTTAGGGGCTCCGTAGAAATCCACTTTTCTTACATACAACAGAAAAGTTTTGCATTGATGCAAAAAGAAAATTAAAAGCTGTATTTATGAATGGATGAACATTTAGTCACTCTTTGCAATTTAATGTGTTTTTTAAAAATAAAATATGCTTTTTCTATCTACGTTTTATCTTGGTTGAATTTCTTTTCATGGATTCAGTCAAACGGTTTGTCAACATGGATTGCATGCTTATAAAATTCTAATAAATATGTTTGTCTATATTGCATGATGATTGATGATGGATCTGAGTTTGTAATCCGCCCAACAAATTATTCTTAAGTGCTCCACACTGCGTCCAATACTTCGGTAGGTTAAAGATCCAAATGGAAAATGGGAAAATTGCATCCACCAATCATTTGGTTTTAATTTGACATCAGTACAACTCAAAACATGATATCATTACTTTGATCTGTACATTTTCTGCAGTTTGCCAACAAACCTTCATAGTTTTTTCACACAGGTATCACAACGAGATCAGAGGCCTCTGAGAGAAAACTCCATCGCTGGAGACTAAACTTTAGGTTCAGATCAGAGTTTGCTGAATTACTGAGGCTAAGTGTCATGAAAACATATGGATTTTTGTCTCAAGCACTATATAATTGCGTAAATGTAACTAGTTACTAGCCAACTCTAGTGACCTATCAATAGAATTACTTTTATTTGGAGCACCTATTAGTTTTTTTATTTAATTATTGAAAGACATCTTCTAATATAGATGTTTCCCACAGCAGTAAGTTTGACCTGTCAGGTGTAACTAATAATGTTAATAATGGCTCTGTCCCATTTCGGTGGCCCAGTAAGCCATGACAGTGAGCCAAATATACACAATAGTAGAGGCCTGGGCCTGGCAGTGGAGCGGCCACATGAAAAACAGCCAGCATTAATGTTATTGGATACACCTGTTTCTGGCCGCTCCAAATGCTGTGAGAAACATCTTCTGCATAATAAGACAATGATGAATGTTTCCATATTGCATCAGGATAATGGATAAAATTACTGACTGTAATATTTCCCGTTTATATGTCAAAAAGATAACGCTGAGGAACAATCTGACAGCTCAGAAATCTTTTCCATAGCGAACAATATCATATTTTATTTAATAACCACAAAGGTGTGTTCTTATTTTAAATTTCCACCAACGCAGGGAAGAAATATAATTGCTTCAGACACTCTGGTGTGCTGCCGAAATGAAACTGCAGATTGCTGGATCTCTTGTTTATAGTGTAGAGCCGTTCCAAGCACGTACCAGCCTCACTTAAAATGCAAGTCTGACGTAAAATGAGAGTTCAGACGGCCTGGCCTGCTTTCATCCCACTTAGACAACATAGTTAAAATTACAATTACCTTGCAGCTTGAGTCCAAACCCACTCTGAGGTGTTATATGAGGTACGGCAGACTGTTGGTGAGCACGAATCCTGCTTGGCAGAACAGTAACCAGATCCCCACTGCAATTAAGTCTTAGGTTTGCTTTAGTTTAAAGGTATTAACAACACAACAATAGCTACATTAAACTAATCCCCTAAGGTGAAAAGATGACGGTTTTTAGAAAGGTTTGTGTGGATGCTTTCTAATAGCAGAATATACACTCAAAACAGCTTCCAAAAGAAAAAAGTTATCTCTTAAGAAATAAATTTAAATGAACAGTTTTTGGTAACTGGCGCATTTAATTGGCAAAAGCTATTCTGTGTTTTTACCTACTGTTTAAAATGTAATAATATAGATTTTTCAGATATTTGTGGAAAAAATTAAATTGCAACCCTCTAGGCACAAAACCCTTTGTTGGCCTCAAAGTTGCATTAAATTATCTTTATGTTCATAAATAAATTAGTCCCCTACCTGTCAAAAATTAGTTTGAAGGATGATTTGTCTTACATTCTTTGAGAGATCTCAGTCACTAGTTACTTCTAAATGGGTAAAATTGAAATTTTATGACTCGAAAACCGAACATAAAAAATATAAAATAAACTGTCCAAAAATCAAACCATTCATCAAAAGGTTGCTGGTCTCCAAGTTTAAATAAAGAGGCTTACTGGGTGCCAATACTGTGAGGGTAAAATAAAAACAGAGGAAGGCAAAGTGAAAAACAAGCCTCAGAGCTCTTTGGTCTGTCTGCTTCCAGCACCAGAACTGCCAAAGCAGCACAATAGTTCATACTCTGATTTGGTGGTTTCTTCCTTTCAGAGCTGGGTTGGTATCCAAGGTGTGGAAAACAAGAATCTCTTACCTGTAGTCCAGTCAAATGTAGTGTGGTGTCTTAACTATGCCAGCAGAAGCCACCAAGATTATTCTTTGGGTTCTGGCAGTTGGTGCAGTATGTCCTTTAATGAACACCGTACTTTAGCTTCCGCTACAGAGAACGGTCAGTGGAAAGTTAGCAACACTGGCCGCTAGCTCCTCACTAAAGCCAAATATTAGGTTTAATGACTGAGTATCTAGTTTTTTGTATAGTTTTTCTTTTTTTAATCTGTACTGTATTTGGAAAAATTAATGAGAGTTATGTTAACACGCAGTGTTGGTTTGTGGTTCAGACGGTGAAGCCGAATAAACGTAAAGGTCTAAACCACGACGTTAGCCGCCGTGTGTCTGACTCCTCCTGCCGCAAACTTCATTCCAACAGCAACCCTTAAAACACAAAGCAGAGTCTCCGGGTATCTAACACTGACAGAGTTTCACCAAACGGACTTCTGATGACGTACAGTCGTATTTATAGTGGTGGTTCCTGCATGGACGTCACCCTGGGTAACACCTTCCTTCTGCCATTACGTCCATAACTGTTATCTTCTTTTCATGGATGCTTGCATAATCCAAATATCCACAGAAATTATTCCAGTTTGTGTGAATACATAATTCGTTCAAATTTGCTAGTTGAGCGTAACCAGGGGTATTCCTCAGTCACGCTAGCAAAAGTAAAAGAAGAATTCACATGGTAACTTATGCCTATGGGACAACAAACATGCCTTTATCTCGCTATAATCAGCAGCACATTGGAAATTCATGGAGTGCCAACTTTATGTTGACTGCACATGAATAAAAGCACCAGAAAATTTGTTCAGGAAACAAGTAACACAACAAAAAATATGTTTAATCATTGGTTGGTTTGTTCCACCCCTTTCAAATGCCATCCTTTTAACAGCCACATTGTTTCCTTTCATTTAAATTTGACAGTACATAACACTTTGAAATGACCTTGATTTATTTGAAATAACATTTACTAAGATAGACCAAAAAGGATATTTAAAGAGTCTAATATGTAGCCTAAAATGACTTATGAGGTTACAAATCAGACTAGTACATTTCATTACGATATTGCATACTTAATTTGTTTTTACAAAATAATTGTTTTTGTATTTTTAATACCAAAAGAGATAAAACAAAAATGTGACCCTCAGCTACCTTTAGCTTCACAGTTGTGGCTCCAGAAAGTTTGGACAGCTCTGATTTACTTCAAACCAAATTCTTTAGGCCAAAAATATCAAAATTAAAATATCTTTTTTCATGACACAAGATCTCAAGCATTCAGTCATTCCATTGAACAAAAAGCCAAAATCATTTTCAGGGTTTGGAGTAATCATAAATTACTTCAAAGATGCCTGAACTTTGAAATGAACCAAAATAAGATAATTCACATGAGAGAACTTTAACAAATTGTGTGATATAGTTTGGCAGGATTTCTGACAAAACTTTTGTTGAACATAAAACGCTGAGGTCATAAAAGACACCACATCCTGCAGATTCCACCAGTGGGAAAAAGAAACTTTTGTCTGCATCTAAAACATATGTGTCAAACTCAAGGACCGGGGCCCAAATCTGGCCCGCCGCAGCTCTTTATGTGGCCTTCTAGACTCCAAATTACATCAATAAGTCCCCCCAGTTTTTCACAAATCCTCAAAATTCAGTCAACAAATCTCCAGATTTTTCCAGATTTACTGAAGTAAATTTTTCTCAAAATTGGTCAAAACTATTGGGTTTAATTGCTGCCTCAGCCTTACTTGATGTCAAGTTATTGTCCGTGTTAAAAAGTCACATTTACCATGACACATTAGTGTCACAAAATATGTAATTTTGATTACAAAAACCATGAAAACAATCACAAAATCCTGGAGGGGCTGCTATTTATTGATATCTTAACAGTTAAATGGGTTTCATTAAAACAGTCTGGCACAACCGGCCCTTTAAGAACATTCAGATTTTTGATACGGCCCAAAATGAGTTTGACATTCCTGATCTAAAATGGCAAACTCACTTTGAAATGCAGTTTCAAATTGAAGGTGTTTTTTACTCTAAATAATAAGAATGAACATTTATACATATTATGAATTATTAAAGTAACAACTGTTTCTTATTTTAGATTAATCCAAAGAAATACTTGAAATTTGTGCTTTAGTTTGTAAGCTTTCTCATCAGTTTTCCATAAGCCTTTACTCCTCCAAAGCATAGATGGTATCAAACCTGGATATAATCAGCAGGAGGACAGTTTGACACACAACACTGTATCTTTCCCTTTAAAAAAGTTTTTCTTTTTTACCTCCCATGAGGTCCTCAAAAACTCCGCTTAAGAGAAATTACACTGCAGACGTTTCTGTAAGTTACAGAAAAGCAAAATAATAAGAAAGCCACATCAAAAAGAGCCCTGGCTTTGTAGTGGTTATTTCAAAACAACAAAGAGAATTACGCAGCTGAGTCACGTTATGTTCACTGCTTTTTCCCAGCATGTGTCAGGCCTTAAATACATCACTTTTACCATGTGCACAGGTGAAAGGCTGCAGTGCATCAATGCATCTGTCGGGAGATTAATGAAGAGAGCGCTTAAAGATTCAGCTGAATAAACACACCAATCATGGACTCTTCTATACGACTATTACTTCATTCAGGGAGGCACTTTGTGTCATAAATATTAGATACTCTAAAACACACTTCTTTATTAAATCTATTCCTATTAAACCCTTGAAATGATTGTGACTTCCTAAACACGAGTTTGGGAAAATATCTGATTGAGACATATGTTACAAATTTGTATTTAGTTGTCATTATTTTTGTTGAAATCAGTTTTTACTGACATTAAAGACAGTTGTTTTTTTTTTTTGTAATTTCTTTTGATCATGATTGATTTGTAAAAGTCATAAAAGGATAAAACATCCAAGAGGATTAGTACTTTTATAGGCTCTGTGTTTCCCCTGGAATACTTTGTTCTCATTAATAATAAGCTTTGAAAGGAGTTACGGTAGATGTCGCAGTTGCACAGCCGTCATCACGTTACTATTATCTACAGAAAACATGCAGGAGGCCGACTCGAGTCGCTCTCTTTATCCAGCCTGCAGTCCATCCAGAACTAGCCCATTAACCAGTGCAGTGGCACCTGCAGGGGCTGACACAGAGATGTATACACATGAGAATCAGGACCAGATGCAGCTTGTAAATGCTTGTCAGAGTTTAATAAATTCTTCATTGGTCATGACCATCTTTGTCATGTTGTTATGCTCTGTGCTGACAGCTAAGAAAGAACAGGAAGACAGCTTTTATGAGTTTAGCTTAGGGACTTACGGAGATGACAGTACACACACTGCAGGAATTAGACTCCTCTTTCAGATCCTGCAAATACATTACTCTTGTTATGGCTAAAGGAAAGTTAAGCTAGGTGTAGATGTTTTGAGTTTTGTTATTTGACGGTAATGTGATCAGATATGTGGAAAATGCATTTTATTTTTTGTTTAGTTTAAAGGCCACTCCTGCCTGTCAGTATGTTAAATTGTTTTGCTCCCATAACAGCATCCTAACATCATCTTGCTTTAATGCGTTCCTTCTTCTCCTGTTTTCAACTCCAAATGGTCAACATTGAAGATGTAGCTTATGCTGCGTTCAAGTTCTGCTCTGAACTGGGAAATTCAACATTTACCACCTGAAAACTAGGAGATACTCCGACCTACAAGACAATAATGATTGGTTAAATGCTCCAGCAAATTTAAGAATTTCCCCTGACGTATGTTGTCACTTGTTTAAAAATAAAGACCAGGTTATGACCTTTTCAGCTTATTCAGCTGTAACTAAAATCATCTTTACAGCAACAAGACTGACATTTTCATGTCTGAATTTTACATACAGCTCTAGAAAAAATTAAGAAACCACTTAAAATGATCAGTTTCTCTTATTTTACTTTTTGTAGATGTCTGAGTAAAATGAACGTCCATCCATTTTCTATACTCCCTTGTCCCTTTGTGGGGTCGGGAAGTGCTGGTGCCTATCTCCAGCTATCGTTTCGGGCGTGAGGCAGGGTCACCCTGGACAGGTCGCCAGTCTGCCGCAGGGCAACACAGAGACACACAAGACAAACAACCATACACACACACACTCACACCCAGGGAGAATTTAGAGAAGCCAATTAACCTGACAGTCATGTTTTTGGACTGTGGGAGGAAGCCGGAGTACCCGGAGAGAACCCACGCATGCACAAGGAGAACATGCAAACTCCATGCAGGAAGACCGGGGCCGGGAATCAAACCCAGAACCTTCTTGCTGCAAGGCAACAGCTCTACCAGCTGAGCCACTGTGCGGCCTGTAAAATGAACACTTCGTTTATTCTATGAGCTACTGACAACATGTCTCTGAAATTCCATTATTTGCAGAATAAATATAATGCAAAGTGCTTTCAGACCTCAAATAATGCAAAGAAAACAAGTTCATAGTTATTTAGAAACAACAATACTAAAAGTTTACCTCAGGAAGATTCAGAAATCAATATTTGGTGGAATAATAACCAGGTTTTCAATTAGGTTCAGTGCAACGGACTCTTAGTTTTTTCCAGAGCTGTATATAATAACAAATGTCAATATTTTTTGTATTTCTGTGTTATGAACATTTCCTTTCAAGACCCTGAATGTCTCAGAAACAGCTGCAGAACATCCACAACAAGAAATGTTTGATGGAATAAAAGTGAAGTAATTGTCATCTCTTTTTCTTCTACGCTCACTCATTGCCTCTTTAAACGATAAAATCTGTCTGTATCTGTAGGTGTTTACCCCAAAAACACTTTGCTCACTGAAATGTTGTATATCAGCTGGAATGTAATTACTCAGCAAAGGAAGCCATCTAAAAAGAGGGTGTAGCTGCCTGTCTCTCTGTCGGGCTCCATCTCTGAGAAAACAGAACATTAATGAATAAATACGGGCCTCCCACTCCCACTCAGTCTCATCTGGTTTATCAGAAATCCAGAGCTGTTCTGCAGAGTGTGCACTCCAACATGCTATATTGCAATCAAAAAATCCTGGCCTCAGGGCTTGGAATGGTCACAACATTACAGCTCACGAACGAGCCAGCCGCTCCATATAGCCCCCATAATTGTTGGACAGAGGAGGATTTCAGATTGTTGTGTTTTTATTGCGTAGTTTTACTGTTGTTGTAGCACATTAGACCCTGGGCCAATTTGAAACGCCCAATGCAGGCTTTATGATCATAATTTTGCAAAACAAATAGAAAGTTCCTTCTCAAAGACCTGCACAGCACTGACACTCAACAGATGTGAAACGCTTGTATGGGAAATAAAGTATTACTAGAGCAGATTGAAGCATGAGCAGGATTTATCCGGTGTACACGAGTATTTTCAGGAAAACAAAACCGAAATGCTGAATTTAAAGCAAACTTCTAGTGTTTTGTAATTGGAACGCTCCCAGGCAAGGTTGCGTTAACTTTAATTGCGATACTCCCTGGATAACACCAAATCTAGCTGAGCGCAAACACACTGGTATGCTGCTTAAATCTAATAAGTGAAGTGAAACTTGTCCAAATCCAGACTAAAGCCTCAAAAGTATAAAACAGGGAACATTTGCAACCTTATTGTTATCTGCAGAAAGTCTTGCTCTCTCTCACACTCTTGCAGCCTACACGTTTCAACTTGTCCCAGTGTGTCATTGTCTTTTTATATGCCTCATTGATGCTAGCACAGTTCAGTTTGAGTCTCTTTCTCACAGTACAACTTTGAGGTGAGTTTTATTACCACAACATGCTGGATTCACTGACTGAAAAAAACATCAAATATTTGAGTTTCTGAGAATTTTGTCTGGACAGATTGAAGTACAAATAATCCAATTCTTGACAACAGACAATTTTAGGTGCATATTAAGAAAAAAAATTACTTTATTTATTGATCCACAGGCATTTATAGTGTGAAACATTTTCCTTAGTATGTTTGCAAGTGGTGCATTCGCAGAGCTGTTCTCTGTAAATCTGAGCGCTCTCAACATTTGCTTACACTTTGAACTGGCTCATGTTGGACAACATTAAAACATAAAAGCATGTAGAAAAAGCTGTTGTTTGGCCTGTCGCAATAATCAATAGATCAATTAATGGCATGATAAATTAAAACAAACTCAGGAATTTCCATTTGCATGATTTATCATTTTTCTCTTTTTCTGCCAAAACAACAAAAATCTTAAGTTTGGTGTTTTGGTTTCAACTTCATGATTAATTTTATTGGTTGTTTTGGTGTTTTGTTGAATCTTTTAGAGGAGATGCTTCCAGAGCTTTAAAAAGGACCCATCACTTACAGATCACAAAATTCAAGATGAAGAGAGCACGTAAAGTGGAGAGTAAAAAATGTTTAAAAGACGTTCGATGTGAGCTCACTGTGGTAACATTAATGAGAATACAAGAATAAGAGTGATCCTGGTCCGTATGAGCAGGCTGCCAGGCCGGCTCTCTGGTTTCTGCCCCCTGCCAGGCCCTGGCACCCCTGCCTCCCCCCCACAGAGACGGCTTCCTTGCCCGTGATGAGCTTTTGACAGGCCCCAAAACAGCCTGCTTAATACTGTGCCAGGGCAGACATGGAGCGGCTGGGATCCTGGCAGCTTCTTGGCCCACGCTCCGCATCACGGGCCTCAGCCCATTTCACCCCTCCTACTCTTCTTCCTCCTCCTCTTCACTTTCTCCACTTCTTCCTTGGGCCTCAGGATTGTTATGCAAAGCTGGCCAAGCAGAGAGTGTGGGAGGGCTGTCAAGCACACATGTGTCCGGATCATATTTGTACGATCTCCCGTCATGGTGAGAGACATGGGTTCAGACTGTGAGCTCTTATCTGCTCCGTGACGGATGGAAAGGCTGGAGCCGGTCCTGGAAAAGGATCCCCATCTCTGAGGCTCATTACCTGGAATCAAGAGGTGAATTTGGCTCAAACAGATGTTGATCATTCAGAATCCCCAAGAGGTTCTGGCCTCACATTTGCTCCTCAAAGCTATTAGGCTTTGATAAAATGTGAAACTACTTAGTTAATTCTCAGAACTCATTTTTTTTAAAAGCAAATCATGGCGTAAACATGGCAGACAAAAGCAGACAGAAGATCCGCCACTGCCATCCTGTGGTGACCTGAGAGTACTGCGCCTGCAGAGCAGCAGCATGGATAACTCATTACTGCCACACCATGCCTTTTCCATTTGTGGTGAGTTTTATGGCTTCTCCACTGTAAACATTATTCCAAGAAAAAAGAAACATAACGCAAGTGTTGTGACATTCGAGTCCTACAGAAATACTGTGGGTTGTTTAACTACTTTTACATTAAACCTGCTAATTATTTGGCAAAAATAAAAACCTAAATGGGGAAAAACAAACAGTCCAACATAATAAAAAAAACTAGCAGGGCATGTATAGTAAAATAACATGTGTATTTCATCACTCTATTAGAAGCAGATGTGTTTATCTGAAACACAAAAGTCTAACTAAAATAATAATTTGTCATTGATTGCACTTATTAAAACCCAATTATGATAAGAGGATGGAGACGAACAGAAGGATTCAGAGCATTTGTTGTGTTATTAATGGCAGAAAATGACTCTGTACTGTTAAAATAGCATTTGAGGTAATAAAAATATAATATAAAAGATGCAACTAATCCCAAGACAAAAAACCTGACATTTTAAAGCACTTATAGGTAAAAGTAACTGGTTAGAAATCACTTCAAGCTCAAACGGACCAGAAACAAAAGTTTACATGTAAATAAAATAAGAAGCACAGGTGAAAATATTGTTTTATTGCTATTTTGCATTGCTTCATTCATTTCCACGAGAAAATCCTTGTAACACTTGTCATCTCCAACATTTGTAATGTTTTTAGTCTTTTTATAAGCGGCAGTATCCTGCTTCAACTCCTCCAGATTTGTAAAGCAGAACTGAAGCAAAAAGGCGTTTTAGCTTTTCAACAGGTTGTATTTTGATGCTCTGTAATCAGATGGATCCACATTTCTGCTGCCTTTTTGGAAAACTGATTAGTTTCAATGTGCCAATGAATGATAAGAAAGATCATTCAGACAGAGTGTTATCAGGAAGAGATGCATAAATCATAAGCAGCCGCTGAGATTCGGCTTTCCTAGGAGGACTAAACCTGAAATCAGTGAATATGTTTGAGAGAAGAGATTAAATATTAAAGCCTTATAGCTGGACATAACATTATCTTCACTTCTGGTTTATGGTACAGTAGATTTAAGTTATTTCTTATACCTTTAGATTTTAAAAGCACATTTGAAGTTGTTTATATAAAAACCTCCAAAGTCATATTCCTATATGTTGTTCAAAGTTAAAACATTAATCGCAGACGTTGCATATCTTTTAGTTAGAATGCATTTTGAATTATTGTTATCTTCTTTGACTTGCAAATATGTCTTTTCATTTCGGGATGTGAAATGAAATAGTTGATTAATTAATTTCAGGAAATCAGAGGCATGAAAAGCGAGACTGAGACTTGAAATATTTAGCTATAAAATATTACACTGTAAAATAAATAAAATAAGTTCAGGGGATTGAAACTTCTCACCTTTTGTATGCAACACACATTAATCATTTGTCTGATTAATGGTGCATATCCTATATATCAACACTTAAACTGTGGAGATAATCTACCGATCAGAAACAATATCCTCAGGATTATTTGAGTGCTTTTCAATCAGTGCAAAACTCAAAACATTATGATCAGAATCCAGGTTGATTTCAGCGTCTGTGAGCCACATTTAACAGAAACATCCACAGGAAAAGCAGATCCTCATTGAACAGTCTAGCCTTATTATGGATGCTTTAAACATCTTGAGAATATAAAATTGCAATAAATCATCCCTCTGACTATTTTTACAACCAACACTCACTTCCAAACACCATCTTCTTCTTCTTCTCCCCCTTAACAGATCAGCCCTGCAGTAAGGCATTATTTTCCCGTCCACATTCTCTGTGAAACAGCTGCAGGACCTTCGTGAGTGTTGCAGCCACATATCATGCTTCCTCAGGCAGCCAACAAACATGACATGAACTATGAGCCGGCTCTCACACACTCACACACACTCGTTTCACGGTGAGATAACTGGAGACCCCGGCACCTCCGTCCTGTCAGGAAAGTATTTGTTTTCCTCGTCGGCCTGTCAAGAGAACACAGACACCTACCAGCACAAAGTCACAGATGTTTGCTTCTCATTTGCAGCTCATCTCATTTACATATGAATCGTTTTTTTGTTTTTTCATTTTGCATGAGCTAAAACCGACAAGCTTTTTTTTTTTGTTTCCCGTCGACATATTCAGCACTATAATGCTGAAGCAAACAGGTTTCTTTCAATTCTTTTTTGCTTTGTTTTGTTTTTATTGAGGAACATACATGTCCAAGTAAACACATCTCTAACTTAGCTAGTTTAATTTTTAATGGTATTAATAAAGTGAAGACCAAACAAAAATATGTTCCAGGAAACATATAAAAACAAACATTGCTGCTCTGGGTTATCTTATGCTTTAGTGAAAGACATGGCTAGAAGAGAAGTTACAAGACTTAAATTATTTAACTAAAGCAAAACGCATCATCAGGAGAAGAGCACAAAGATATCACTGCATATGTACCATGCCATCCATAATTACAGAACATTTAAAACATTTACATGACTAAAGATGGACGTTTCTCCAGGCAGAGAGTCAGACTAGCACTAAACAAAGTTCATAAATTTCTGACTCATACAACTTGTTTTCTATATGTGACAACACAAAGCTAAGTTTGACACAAAGACAGCTCTGAGCATCACCTTCTTCCTTTATTTATCTTTTTGTATAGGTACAAACCAAAACTGAACACTGTAACATTTATGGTTTTAGGTAGTTTTCAGTGTTCATGCTAGGTGCACTGATTGCAGTTTTCTGACCAATTTCTGTTCACCAATCTTGAAAAACCAAACCTGCTGATTCCGATTATGTCAGGTAGCAATATTTTTCTCTGAATTGTTGCCAAATATAGCAAGAAAGCAAAAGTGGGGTGACTGTTGCTACCTACAAACATGCAGGCATGATCTCTGATCTCCTAAAATTAACGAAACCATCGGCCGAACCCAGGGACAGCCCCTGGGTTCGGCTGTCCCATAAATTGGAGCACGCTTAGGTAAAACAAAGTAAAAGATAATAAAACCACAATGCTAAAACAAAATAACATCACATTCACAGTGAAGCATGGTGGTGGCAGCATCATGATCTGGATTTAGACTTTTTGTCAAGGTGAATAAAATAATGAAAAGCTCCAAATATGAATTAGTTTATATTAAAGTCGTCGTGTCTCTGCTAAAAAGCTGAAGATAACCAGGGAAGTTATTTGTCTGTAAATCCAAACCATGTTTATTATTATCATCAAATGTTTCAACTCACAAACATCTGATGATTTAACGTGGGTGTGCAGATGCTGGGTTTGGTGGAGATCGGCTGTAATCATCTCTACAGAAAGCTGCTGTGCGCTGCATTATTTAATCTCTTTATATGCCCTGAAAAAATATGACACAAACATCAGAGAATGGAAAAAGAATGAGCTCAGGCTTTGCAACCTGGCAGACATAATCAAATCATTGTGCTGAGAGTCTAACTCGCATTAAACACCAGTCTATACATCATACTGTATATCTAATTTAAGGCTGAGCAGACGGCTCTTTGAAGACAAAGTTTTGAAATCACATTCCAGTTTCCCCTCCCAAACAGCAAATTATTTCTACTCCCGCAGGATGTGTGATTTCGGACCCTGAGTTGGAGCAAATCACTTGCAGACTACTTCATGAGGAGCTTATTAATCTGAGTCAAGGGGTCTGGGATCTGAGTTGAAGTATAAACAACCTCCTCATCAATGGGCAATGTTGGAAAAAAAGAAGCTTTCTGCTAAGTTCCACCTCACAACCTCTACAGATATTTAGAAACCAGTGTGATGCCAGAGAGTGCAGAGAAGGGCTGCAGCAGAAATATGCGCCATAATTGAGAACAGTCTGCAAGTGTATGTAAGCAAGGTATCGCGTAATTAATCCCAGCGCAGAGAGGATCCTCTGCAGAGCATGATCACGTATTAGTTATCTAACATCACTGTGGGCCCAGTTTTTAAATACCCAGCCATTACATGTTTCCTTTCTCTCTTCAAAACATCTTCCGCCCTAACTTCAGCCACAATTACTAAAGGTTATCAAGAGCATCTGTCACCAAACTGTGACCTGCAGAAACCCACCCTCACTTCCCCTCTAAAGGTGCCTCAGCGCCTTATTTCCTCCTTATTGCACCCCCATTTCAGGCCTTTTAAATATGGAAAGTTAGCAGAGCTGCGAGACAGATGACGGGAAAGGAAAGGCAGATTGGAAAGATGCTGGCACTTCTTATCTACCATATACTAGCAGCTGAGAAATGGGGTTTGCCATATTCCATTAGCCTGCTGCCGTCCCGTCATCGCCTGCCATTCCCAGCAAAAACATGATCCAAATGCAGTCCAGATGTCTCAGCCATCAAGCCTTAATAACTCACTACCCTACATTAATCTTATCAAGCGTGTGATAGATTCCTGTCTGATAACATCTCACAGCGCTTCAAAATATAAGTTCCTGCAGCTGACCAGTTTTACTGATTGGTAGCCGCCTCCTCACTCCTAAATAAGCCATAAAACTAAGAAAAAATGGATTTAATATTTTTAATTTATCCAAATAGAAAACTAATTTATCATTTGAACACTTAGATTTCCATCTCAGGGCTGTTTATTTATAAAAATGCTGGAATTACAGACTGAATGTGATAAATGAGGAGGATTTTTTTATATATTTTCCTTGACATTTCCTTATCTGCATCTAGGAAATATTCCACATAACTCAAGTGTGGTAGTTAATCACATCACTATGGTGCATAAGGTCTGTATTTTCTCTAGATGGGACATTCTGCAGCTCATAACATGCATTCAGCTATGAAAGAAATAGGCTATAAAATCATTTTTACATTGCTAGTGTTCT
Organism: Phalloptychus januarius; assembly: GCA_902982915.1. Taxonomy (NCBI): domain Eukaryota; kingdom Metazoa; phylum Chordata; class Actinopteri; order Cyprinodontiformes; family Poeciliidae; genus Phalloptychus; species Phalloptychus januarius. The sequence goes on from CADWAE010000477.1 coordinate 15,296,845, forward strand.
CAGGTTTAACGTACAAGTTGTAGAAGGTGAAGTAAAATAAATTTACATCGAACAAAGTCACCAACTGTACTTTTACTGGGCTTCATTATAAATAACATTTTACCAACTGAATGAATTTGATTACATTTATACCTGAACTAAATGGTATGTAACTGAACATACATGTTTTTACTGGTTTAAATATGATTCATCACAAGCTAAGGTAGCGAATAGACCCCCAATCCAGAAGGGGGTGCTCAAGAGCATTTTGCTCACACAGAAGCAAGATTCATATATATATATATATATATATATATATATATATTATGTAGCCAAATGGAGGAAAAAGAAAAAAAATTTCTTTTTTGCTATGCATTAGAGGATTTTGCGTATATCAAGAAAAAAAAACATATTACAAAAAAAGTAATTTTCCATACATTTTCTTTTTGTTTTGTATTTATGTTGTGATGGAGTTCTGTGGAGTGGATAATGGAGCAGGAAACATTACTGCCAGACAAAAACTGTAACTGACCTACAAATGTCTGTAAAGCCTGCACACAAATGAAACAAGTCTACCTTAATTAAACAAGTCTACCTTGACTTTAAGAACCCCACAACAGGGCAAATCTGTTTCCATAAAGAAACACAAACACAAATGTGTTTCCATAAAGACAGAAAATAAAGGAGAAAACACAAACCCAGCAAAAATTGCCTCATTTTTTCTTGTACTTGTAGATCAGTAAAGACAAAGCCAGTTGGAAGCTCAAAATGAAGCTTTTAATAAGTTTTGTTTGGCATCTTGTAGCCCTCCGGTCAAAGAAAAACATGTAAAGGTGTGAATTAATTGTTGCATAGTTTCAGCTGCTGAAGAAATCCTCAACACAATCAGGCTGAAGCTTCACATAAACCACACCAGACTCACAATGTTATAATATCACCGATAAATGTAAGACTCCTCGTCACTTCAGTGTAATTTTATACTGGCAAGAATTTGCAACAACGGGTCCAAACATAAATTTAGTGACAATCCGTTTCCTTCAGTGTTTGACGGTTAAAAGCTATTCACAGTGAGGAAGGACTGATTTTCTCTCTGGTCTTGAAATGGAAAGCCCTGAATCACGAGGTCCAAAGCCTCTTTCCGTCAGAGGCCAAGGTTACACTGTTTTCCCAAGCTGTCCATCCAAAATCAGTCCTCCTCAGATGAGAGGTGGGCTCCTTCATCGTGAACCTCTCTGTAGGCGGCCATGGGGCCACCGTCAGGAGTGTAGCTCCCCATAGAGATCTTCAGTCCTTCAGACAGTTTCTGGGCGGCCAGTTTGGCCTGCAGCTCCTGAAAATACACCCCACGACAGAAAGACAGCTGACATGAAAAGGTTGATAAACAGAGGACCAGCAGCAAAGCTAATGGTGTTAAAACCTTTAACTATGAATGATAAAGAGCTCCACTCAGAGCCAGAAGCAGCAGCAGCATTACAGGAGTTTGGCTCAGGAGTCAGGAGTCTGGCTGTGACAACCAGCGACTGGATGCTGCCCTCTAGTGGCGATGGAAAAGAACTAAAGCCGACTCAATTATTATAAACGGCAAGAAATGTGAATTAGTCACAACAGTGCTCTGCAAAAGTATTCATGCCCCTGGAATATTTCACGATTTTGTTTCAAACCAACTCAAAGAGGAATAGTCATGATCTTTGATGGATACATGGTTGTTTTTTTTTTGTTTTTTTTTACACAAATATAAATCTGTAAAGTATAGCATGAACCTTTATTCAGCCGTTTCACTCTGATGCTCCCAAATAAAACTGAGCACAAGCAATTGCCTTTGGAAGTTGTCAAATTTATGAAAAGAATACAACTCTGGACTCTTCTTCAAATATCTGAGTGTTTTGTTAGAGAACAAGTGAAGAAATAGCATCATAAAAATCAGAAAACAAAGCAAACAAACAGATAAAGTTGCGGAGTTGTAATTATTGAGAGAAAGACACAAGACAGACTGCACTGACCTGCTGTTTCTTCATTTGTTCTCTGACGAGAGCGGCCGACTCTTCTAAAGACAGAAGCTGTGCTGGACTGTGATGAAGAGGAGGGAGTTTGGCTGCAGTGATGTCATCCAGGTGCTTCCTGTCACGCTCCTTCTTGTCCTGAGCGGAGAGCGGCGATGCAGTTCCAGAAGACCTCCCAGGAGACAAAGATCCTGATGGAGAGCCGTCATTTCTTTGGGGAAGTCTGGATAATATAGAGGACAAAATGGTATTCATTAACAAAGTAGGGGAACATTGAAACAAGAGACTGATACTCACGAAACAATGTGCTCTTACTGATTTGGTTTGAATTTTTGCTTCTTGGGAGTTGCAGACCTCTCGGTTTTCTCTAGGACAGTCATATAATGAGGCTTTTTAGCTGGCTGTTTTCCAAGAAAGTAGTTGTCTTTTGCCTTGCTGTTTAATTGTTCATTAAATTCATCAGCTCTCGCTTCAAACAGAGTAACTCTGTCCAAGGCAACCACAAGTTCGCTTTCGTTGGTGTGATCAGAGTTCACTGCGGCTGTCTCTGCTGTGGAGACACACTGGTCCTGTTGCTTGTCCAAAGACGTGTCTTGTGTACCATCACCTGCAGCACTCTCATTCAGGCGTGAAGCTGCTGATGTGAAGGGTGCAGCACGGTGCTGGTAAGACAACGCTTGGTGATACTTGGATTGTAACTCTGCTCTGGCAGCAGACATCAAGCTCTGCCTCCTCTCCTCCTCACTGCACTGTTCAATGGCGAGACGCACTTTCTCTGCAAAATCTTGGATTTTCTTCCCTTTGTCAGGAAGAGTCTGCAAGAACCTCCTGCATAACAAGAAAAATCTGTTATGCTTTATCTTAATATATGTACATTGATAACATATGTTATAGACGCCACTGTGCAGCAATTTCTGCTTTGCCTGCATTCTCAACACAAAATACAAATCATACACAAATATACAATCAACAATGTCTTGAGTACTCGTAATGAAAGAAAATTTATCCTGCACAAATAAAATAGAGGAAAAAAATTGACATTATTAACAAAGGATGAATAAAATATTAACAATATAAAAAAAATATTTACAAAAAGAAAACTGATTTGAAATTAAAATATCCAGAGAAAAGCATTATGTTCACTCATAACAGTGATTATGAACGGGAGTTACGAACGTTACGGCAGTTACGAACGAAGCGGAAGTTGCAACGGAAACTAGCATGTTAACAGTGTAACATGTTATAGGCTGTCATAGGTTGAATAGGCTGTTACGCCTATTCAGTCACAGGCGTAACAGCTGTGACTGAATATGTCCGTTAAATAAATCTAAAATCACAATGGCGCATACACGACGGAAAACATGCCATCTGTCGATAGCAGACGGATAAAAGCTAACAACAAAATAACTGGAGATATGAGTTATACATGTCACCGGTCGCGTGGAATACTACAAAAATAAATTCAATATATTTACATTACATTGTAAATCGCGTTTAGTTTATAAGAATTGGCTTTTATTGACCTTGTGAATCACAGAGGTGACAACTATTACCCTGTTGCTACCGTGATTAACTGCGCATGCCCAGAGCCAGAAACTACAACCTCCCCAGCAGACCAAAAGTGGCGAGAAAGAGTTATTGACAGCACTAAGCCCCTCCCCTGACAGCAGAGTCATGACTCTCTAGGCTAATTAGCAAAGCCACTAATCAAAGCAGATAAACAGCTTTCATGTAAAAACAATGTCATTGGTGAAGAATGCTAGATATTGAGCCCAGTGTGCTAGCTCTATAGCTAGCACATTGAGTAGTATGTACAAGAGCGTGATGGACAGTGCTAAGGCCTTCCCCCTGAGTCTGATCTATTAGTAACCTGCAGACCTAATCGCACTTTTTAAGTATCAACAAATAAATTGATTATGTGATGGATGAATACATAAACACATTCTTTTCCACACCTGGAAAGTATACATTACTTTACCAAAGTGAGACAATTATTTTTTCCAAGTGGAGCTCAACCTAAACTTGCTGCAAATGTATTATTAACATATATTTACCCCTCTGTTATCTAAAAACACACTTGTATGAGTTCAGTAATCCATCTTTAGCTAATCTGAGAGTAAACACAAAAGCTACAACTGGAGAGAGAAAGTGAATATCATCACAGCTGTCATTGTGTTTTATTGCACTTACTTGTTAGTTAGGATCTTTTCCTGCCGGAGCAGCAGCTCCTGGAGCTCCTCTAAGCTGTGGCTCCTCAGGTCTCCAACCTGTCCCTGTCGCTCTGTCCACGGTGAGGACATCACTGCTCTTAGCTACTGACAGCCATTCACTAACAGAGGCAGCTCAGGTTGGAAAGTCAACATGTACCAAATCTAAAACAAAAACAGCTACTAGAATACAGATTCTTAATCATTAAAAAGACATAAAAACTGCCTGAGAAGGAGGTTTCACTCCAATCCACACACGACACAACAGTATTTGAAAGTGGAGTCCGTTTTCTTCTTCGTTTGAGGAAGTGAAGTCACAAACTGCGCTCTATCGCCCCCACCGTTTAAGTACAGCGTTTCCATGGAAGCAAAAGAAGCGAATTTGCTGTCATCTTCCGGCCAAATTTGGTTGGCAGCACCAGATTTGAGACTTTATGCAAAATATGCGTTTTTAGATAAAGAGGCATTTACATACAAATATTTTATATTATTTTATTACAAATTATGTGCTCTATTGTTTCAAATAGTCCACTTTTTTCTTTATTATTCTTACATTTTGAAAAAAAAGCTTTTTGAAAAGCTTCCTCTATAAAAGTTAGATGTTTTTCTTCATTCCAAATATTATGATAGTTAAATATTTTCTGTTTCTTATTTCCAAAAGTGCAACTCATATATTATATAAATGTATTACAGTTAGTGAAATATTTCAAGCCTTTTATATTTTTTATATTTGTGGCATAAAGATGTCACAATCATTGGGAAGATGACAGGTGTCCAGAGGTCTGTCATTAACACTGAGGGAAAGCCAGTGTTAGGGATCACTGAGGGATCATTAAAAGGTCAACAGGATGCAATTATAAAAATGTGTCAAATACTTAAACATCTCGCAGAGCAACTACTATCTCTAATCCAAAATGCCATACTTAGTAAAGGTAGAGTATGCTCTGATTTGAACTTTCTGTCCTACATTCAAACTAAAACCAGCCAAGCAAGTCACAGACCAAGCCATCCAGTGAAACACAGTGGTGAGAAACAATGTGGAGAAAAGAGTTAATGGGAAGATGACCGGAGCAAAAAAAAAACAGGGCAATCTTGGAAGAATATCTGTTAAAAAGTTTAAAAGAGCCTGTGGTGAAGGTTGTACTTCTAACAGGAACATGAAAATAAACTTACAGCCTGAGCTACAATGAATACAGTAGATCAGAGGACATTATGACATTTTTCTTGTGTTTGCCTATCACACAAAGTCCTGATGAAACACTGAGGTTTGTTGATATGTGATAAAATGTAATCCTGTTGCAGGTTGTAAAATATCTCATATTTTCAGAGGCATGTTGGTGTTTAGATATTTCTTGTTGGCTGACCACCAGTGAGACCAGTCTGAACTTTTCCAGCTTTGCAGCCTCAGATTTTCCACAGCTGCATTTCCTGTCCGGATGTTTTCCAACCACTGAACCAAACCATTTCTCATTTAGCTCTGTAGACAATGGCCCAAACTTTAACCGAGAAGTTACAGCTGTGTCCCTCACAGTCAGTGTCAAAGGTCAAAATCTGTTGAAACAGTTTTTTTTCTTATGTTTTCCACATGGCTGCAAAGCTGAAAAAAAAAAACCCCAGCAGGCTTTATTTCTATTACATATTTACAAAATTCATTCTCAATATGTTTATTAATGAAATTATAAATCCTACACTGTACTCCATCCAGTGTACCAGGTTTTGATTAAAATTTTCTCAGGTTATCTGGATTCTTTTTTGATTAAATCTTGAAGTTTGAATTTATTATTAAGTTTATTAAGAATTTATTTACACACACTTCTTTCCTGTCAGAATCAAGCAGTTGGTTTATTTGTGTAAATAATTTAAATCACTTCCAAAAATATTTTGTTTGTCCACATTTAGCATTTTCGATACAATCTTCCTGTCTTTTTTAACTCATCTACAAAAGTACTCTCAGTCACAATCACTGTGTTATGGCAGAAAGCACAGAAGCTGGAAAGTAATGCTTGTGGCTCAGTAATGGCAGTAACTTTATTATCAACAAAAGCACAACTACAAAGTCTTAGTACTCAAAATGTCCGATAACCCGGTTGTCAGTACAGATGTTTATTCCCACCACCAGTATGAGACAGCAGGATGTTTACACAAAGGCACAATGCAAGTTAATAAATATTATTTACAGGGCAGGAGCAATAGAAAATACATAATTTCATATATACAAATGAAAAACATTTACAAATACAAACAACCATATCAATCCCTAACAGGACAGATATTTTAGCTCAATAAGCGTGGAAAATGGGCTGCATATAAAAACACATTAAAAAAATTAATTCAGTTTATTACACCCCACGGAGAGCAACATGTGTTATTACAAAAGCTGCTAACTTCATACATCACCAATAACACTCTTTTCCATCATGCCTGGCAGAAGCAATAAGATGTATTATGATTTTAACTTTCACCATTGTGATTAAAAACAGAAAGAGTGAAAAAAGTTCACCAGTGAGTAACAAAGATTCATTAACATGTTTCATAAACTTAATTTTTTTTGTGTGCAAATCTGTTGTTAAAAGCTTTATCCATGGTAAATGAGAACAAAAAACATTTTCATTTTAAATCCAAATGAATTAGTTATCCAAACTCCAGACGGATTTAGATTTAAAGTTAATTTAATTTAAACCAGAAGTTTGTTTCCAGTTGGAAAACACCTTAAGAAGAGTATTATTTTAAAAATAAAAGTTTCTATCTACATTTATTTGAAAAACGGCACATTGAAAATAACCAATAATTAATAGGAAAGCCTTGTATGACAATACAAAACATTTTATAATTACTAAGAAGGTCTGGGCATGTTTTCACTGGTATTTTTTACAATTTATGTTTGTGTTTTTAAAGTTGCAAGGCATCCCAGATTCAAGTCCCACACTCAGGTTAAGCTGAGACTTTGGCTAGGCCACTGCAAAACATTACTTATTGTCATAAGAAACATGCTGCTACAATTAAAGGTCACTTCAAATCTGCCACTGAGGTAGATCTGGATATTAAATCAATAATAACACAATCAATATTAATGGATAATACATCTGACAGAATATTCAGTTGTTCGATAAATAGAATATTCACTGAACTCAGAGCCAGAACCGCACAGCATCCTGGGAGATGCATTTAGAGGAAAGGTTTGAGCTCTCTTTGGTTACCTAGCAACTCATTCCTTCTTTGGCTACCTAGCAACGACCTGTTGAGTAACTTAAGCAGCAGCAGTTTAAGGTTTCACAACTAACTGCTGAAAAATAAAACAACATGGAGTGAAAACTGAGAATAAAACCGGAAAGGTCCTGCCACCAATTTGGCAATATTTTAGATATTTAAAATGAAATATAAAACGCTTAAGGTTCGTCCAGCCCCACACTGAGGGATATGATCAACTGTAAATGATTCAACTCAAAAAGTTGCATATTTTCTCCCGAACGTGTCTGATCTGATCTGATAAACCAGAAAAAATTAAAATCAAACAAACAAATAAAAAGAGCAAAATAAATGTAATAATTATTATTTAGAATTTCCCACATTTTGAACCCTTCAAATCAATCACTGCTTATCAACCTTCAGGTTGTGTCCAATCAGTTTCATGAAGGGTGAGGAAACCTGTAGCCGTGGCCTCGGCCGAGAGGACGAGGTGGAAGACTGCAGTTTGGTTTGTGCAGCAGTGTCTGTTTTCGGCTCTGCATCCACCTCGTCTCTTCTGGACGGGACCGGACTCACAACGGGGGCGGACTCAGAGGACACACCGTTCATCGCCGGGTTGCTGGACTGCAGGTACTGGCTGTACTGACCAGGAGAGTACTTTAACAAACTGGTATCCAGCCTGCTGGTTGGAGGGTTAGTCGAACTGTATGAGCGTGGCTGGATGGGCGTTGTTAGTCTGAACGATGGGTACTGGATGGATGACAGGTAGGAAGGCCGTGAAGAAGATGGAGCCCAAGCTGTGGGCGATGGAGGTTCTGACGGTGACAGAGGTTGAGTGGGTGATGCAGCGTTAAGTGGTGATGGAGGTTGGACAGGTGATGAAGGTTGGACAGGTGATGAAGGTTGGACAGGTGATGGAGGTTGGGTGGAATGAAGATGGACAGATTCAACATCTTGCCTCTGCACTTTATCTCTGTAGTTACATGAAGTAACACGAGAATTAGAAACCGGTTTGAAACGAAGCACCAAACACAATCCGGTTGCCAACCCAGGCGCTGACTCCTACCTGGGGAGCAGATCGCAGCCTACTCCTACGTCTCGTCTTTCCCAAATCTCTTGAGGCCTATTCTGTGTGGACATAAAATACTTCAGCTTGTCTTCTAATTCATTATTCTAGGAAAAGGGAAACAGGAAACAGCACCATCAGGTCAGCATCATGCAAAGGACTGCAGTCACTTTACATGGAAAAAAGGCGATTTGACAGGAGAAATGGAAAACACACAAAGACCGGGATATCCTGCGCTCATCAGATCATCTGCAGCCATGCAGAAGGATGCCACACCTTAATTTAAACACTTTTTATTCCTCACAGTCTTACCTCACACTCCACTATTGCGATTCTGTCAAGAAGCTCTGAAATGAACATGTCCTTCTGAGCAACCTGAGCTCGCAGAGATTCAACCTGCACAAAACAGCACAGTTAGACACTTCCAAATGCCTGGCCGGGGCTTCTCAATGTAAAACTTAACCTTCTTTGTAGATGATTTAAATCTGGCATATTAATGTCTGATAGCTGTAGTCAACCCATCACTGCTTCTGAGACATTGTTTGAATAATTCAATTGTTTTTTGGATGCATTTAATCACACCTCTGGAGAAATGTTTATTTTATTTCATGACAAAACAAGAAATCTTTGTTATTTTAACAAGATTTTAAGAGATTTATGTCTCATTAAAACCAAAATATCTCCTCTTTTGAGTAAGAAAGGTCAAAACAGTAAAACAGCAGCACCTCCTGGGATTTTTAGAAGTTATAGGTCAGAAGGAGGAGAATCAGAGCAATTTATGCCTTTTTAAAAAGTCGTAATCCGTCAGAGGAACATTTTTTATCTGTGGTTACAATAAAATATAAAACGTATCTCGTTAAAACAAGATATAACGAGATGCTGCTCCTGAATTTATTTCAAAGCTCTGGCATTTAAGCACATTTCCAGATATCTAGAAGGCAAATAAAACCTTAAAAGTAGCAAATTTTTTGCATTTTATCCATAAAATACTTTTTATTTCCTTTATAGGAGGCTGAACTAAGGGGCACCAAAGCTCACCTGTCACAGACTAGATCAGGGTTGGATTCTCTTGGATTTACATCAAAACGTTTTTGGCACAGACCAGCAAAGTGAAACTGAACAGGTGTACCTAATAAACTGTCTGGTGTGTGTTTTTGTTTTCTGTGCCATGTTATAAGCAGGAAGGGGATCTGAATGCCTTTCTGTGCTGCTGGAATGTAATTAAAGTGACAAGTGGTCTTCCTCACTTCCTCAATCATTCCCTTGACTTTCCTCTGCTGGCAGAACACCATGTCGTTCAGGTGCTTGATTCGCTCACGCAGATCCACGGCTTCTTCCTGCAGCTGCTTTGACCTAAAACAAACATTAAGGGTTTTGTGATTCAGTTTGAAAGTTTGTTGGTTGGAGAAAAATCAGACAAATGTTGAAATGGTTGCGGGTGAAGAAGAGGAGGGATTTGACTAGTACTTTTTGGCTGCAGCTGCGTCCGTTTTGTCCGTCAGCTCTAACGATCGGATGCGCTGTTCGCACTCCTGCAGCTTCTGCTGGAGCTGGCTCTTTTCCTGTACGATATTTTAGGTTTCATGTTGAAAAAGACTTCAGGTAGAAACCAAAACCGCGTCTCGTCAGAAAGCCGCCTTACCATCCCCATGCAGCTCAGGAGACGTTCTACTTCAACGATCCGCTGGTCTCGCTCAGCGATCTTCTCCTCTGCAGTCCTGAGGTTCCTCTCTGCTTCCTCCAGCCGTCTGATGTATTCGTCCAGCTGGGCCTGTGTGAACAGAAACACTGCTGATGCTCTTCATGTGATTGATTCTGTTTGATCATGATTGGAGACGAGCAAAATCTGATAAAAATCAAAGCATTTGAAGCATCTGGAGTGCTGTATTCCAGTCCTGGTGGTAAAGGTTTTTTCCCCCTGTTTTCTGTGAAAACAGACCTTAGTGAGCATAAGCAGCAAAAAATGCAAACCTGTAGGTTTTCTATCTCTTCTCTGTGTTTCTGTTGTTCACTCTGCAGCTTTTCCTCGTATTCTCTCTGCAGCTTTGCAGTGAGGTCCTGCACGGCGCGGGTGTTTGCCTCCTGTGAAGACTCCACCTGGACAACCCAAAGCACAGCACATTCAAGACGGCTCTCAGCAGGCGGGAACATATCGAAACTGCACTGGGAGAAGCAGATGTAGCTCATATCTCAGTTCTGTTGTGCAGAAAAACACTTCTAGCAGAGTTTGGGGAGTTATTTTGACGATGGGTTTGATTTTCTGATGAACTCCACATGTGAGGCGTCTGCGTGTTTGGCGGCTGGCGTGCGTCCTCTCACCAGGGTGCCAAGCTTCGCACATCAGCTGCAGCAGATGTTTGCAGATCTTTGGACGTGCGTGGATTTGCAGGATTACCTGAAGCCTGAGCGTTTGGTTCTCAGCCTGCGCTGCGGCGAGCTCCCGCTCCTTGTCCCGGAGCTGTTCTTGAGTTTTCTCGAAGGTGCTCTGCAAACTCTTCACCTCGTCTTTCATGCCCACTCTGTTCTGACAGTTCTCCAAAAGGGATTTCTGGGAAAGGGAAAAAAAAAGAAAAGCACATATGGTTTCTGTACCAGCATGCAGCTGTCAGATAAGTAAAAATCCTCACATGACAGTGAATTGTTACCTGTAGGCTGATGTTTGCAGATATAAGGGAGTTGTTCATCTGATCAAAGCTCTCCATGGCTGCGGTACGAACCTTCACCTCAGACTCCAAAGTTTTCCGGTGTGCGTTGGCAGCCTGGAGAGACACAGGCTTTTTTTACTGTTGTTCAAGAGTTTGATGAATCAGGGTTTAGTAACATGTTTCTTTTACGATCCTCTACCCTCATTTCTCGTGAAAGCTTCTCCATGGATTGCTGCATTCCTCCAAACTGCCCATACATCCGTTCTCTCACTTTTTCCAGAGAGTCCCTAACCTGTTTGCAGAAACCAAGAGCAGATGTTATCAGCACAGAAACCTAAACGTCCTCGTGACGTGAAGGCCGCTCTGCTGCTGTCCACTCACCTCCCGGATGTACCTCATCTCCTCATGAAGGTGGTCGACATTCCACTCGCGTGCCATCAGCTCCTGCTGTCTGTCCGTGCTTGTCCTCTGCACTACCCCGTACACCTTGGGCCCATGATGCTGCGATGAGGTTGCCGGCGCCCCATTGGTTGTGTCTCCGAGGTGCTGAGGGAGACAGGATCGCACCGGTCAGGTTTCTGCCCCCAACCTCCACTCAGGCTGACTTGTACCGACTTTGACCACAGGGTTCAATGTGTGGACATGCACACTTTCAGGTTCATGAGTCTGCATTTGGATGCACATATGTGTGAGCTTGATTAGGCGTTTGCAGCGCTGCTGCTGGTGAGAAACAGGAGGCTGGTAACAAGCAGCTAAAAGGGGTGCAGAGCAGAGTGCACAGACGGTGTCAGGTTTCTGCAACCCAGAACATGAGCTTCTGCCGTTTCTGCCTATTGTCCCTTGATCAGCCAATGGAAACAGACGCACATGCACAGCTTGGCACTGGGACGTCGACATAACTAAATAACAATAGTGATCGGTGCAGCTAAATTACTGAACTGTGAGTCAGATCAGGTCTCAATGAATATTTTATAGGTTGTTAGAAAGAGAAATTGGTTTGGGATTCCTAGTCCTTTAAACTGTGTGACGTCCAAAATGCAAAAAAAAAATCACAGTAGAGAGCAATTAAACATTCTTACTTAAATGCAATATGTAAGTTGTTATTTGCTCTTATTAGATTTAGTGCTGTGTCTGACAGTTTAGACACAGACAGATTCATGAACATTCACACTGCAACACTTGTTGCTGATTTCGTAGAGCAATAATATCACTGCACAGAAGAAAAGGAACATGAGAAATGTCTTTGAGCTGCAATAAAAGGTCCTAAATGCATGAGGCATTCATTAAAGCATGTTTACAACTGACTGTAAACAATAAAATTATTGTTTGATTAAAAACTGGCCACAAGCCCGGGGCAAATAACAGAACTTATTTTCCTCCAAACGAATCTCTAGTTCTGTTTTGTTTTGGTTTTTTTGGCAGGAATAGGAGCCAAAAAGCCACCAGACAAGCACTCTGGTGTTTATTTAAAACAGAAAAGACAAAGACCAATCACATAAACCTTCCTGCACTTATCGTTTTAGGAGTTTAAAAAGACATTTTCTGTGTTTAAAGAATTGTTTGGCAAAGGATCCGATGGGCCAACATCTGAAGTTTAAAGTTATTTTGCAGCATAGTTTTCATTTAATAATTTTTTTGTCATTTTGTTCCATATGCAAAGTATGAAGCAACTATTCAACAATGACTATGACAATGTTTAATCTCTTAATTGGATGCTATACCACAGGTATTTAAATGACAACATCCTCTGGTCAAATTCAAATTTTAGATTCCTTCACAATGAAAAGAGACACGAAGCTGCATTTCAATAAACACAAAAATCTTTGCTTCTTCATGTGAACGAACAAAAGCAACACAGACAAAAGTACCAGAATGTAAAGTAGATCCAAATTTAATTAACCTTTTGGGCATTTTTAATTAAATTATGATCTAATGCAGACTCACTAAATGTTACATTAAAACATGATTTGTTGCTTTTCTGACATCCTGTAACAAAGAGTTGCTGAATGGTCAAATAAATCTCGACCGTCTTCCAATGTAAACAGAAGTGAACTGCTCCAGTCGTCCACTGCTCCCGGAGAATGGACGGGAAGACATTAATGACATCCTGAGAGTCGTGCAGAAAAATGTGTTTGTAGGGCAACAGGAATCCGACAAGAACCCGACAGGAACCCAACAGGAACCAGAGTCACGATGGCTTTTGTTGTTCCTACCTGCCGAGGCGACTCCATGCCAGCTGGCCGCTCTCTGTGGATCAGACCGTTCTTCTTCTTCCATGTTTCCTTGATGTGATTCTCGGACTGTGGACAGAACAAATCTAAATTAGAGACTCTGTGGGTGATTTCTCAGAGGCTTTGTGAACAGTTTGGGGTCAAATTCAGTGCAGTGAAAACACAAAGATTGCACATATTCCTGAGCAAAATGTATTTTTTCGTGACTCTTTTACAGAAGTAAATGTTTATGCTGGTATCATTAAATGCCACCTCTAGCTCTGTCACAGTACATTTGTTTATGTTTGCTATGTTATGTTTATTACTTAGATTGCATCAAGAAATGTCAATTTGAACTTTGCAGCATAAAGTAAGCAAAATGACCCACAATAATCCCACTTATTTGATCATGACCGATTGTGGCCTTCGTTTTGGTCTCCTCTGCATAATCTAAACATTATTTATCCAAACTACAGAGCGGCAACGTTGCACTTTAGGGCGTCATTATGCAACACAGCCTGAGAAAGATGTTTTCAAAACCAGACCACAAGCAAACTCCTGGACTCAATGCAGCAGGATGTAAATATCATGTTTTATTTGTCTGCATGTGTTTCTGTAGACGAGCCGTTATTGTCCCTGCGGTTTAAATTGAATAAATATTCGGAGCTCTGTTTGCAGATAGGGTAGCATTAGAGCAGAGACTCGGTTCATGAACCATGTTTGTAAAACCTAATAATCTGACCACCGGTCTGGTGTAATTCTTCACCAAAATCCTGGATCAGGATTGCCTCTCTTTTCACAGAATGTTAAATACTCTTTCAGTCATATTCATGTCATGCCTTGGTGACAGTAATGTCTCCTTCAGTCCAGACTCCAGGAACGCTGCTGACCAGTGATCAGTTCTGCACCACTTATTCCTCCACTTCAGTAACTGATTTGTCCATCTTTGTGATTAAATCTTTAAGGAAATAAATCTGAATGTCCAAAAACAAGAGACATTCAGTGACTGAAATTGGTCAAAAATGTAATTACTCCTTCCTTAATTTAGCTGTTATTTATAAAGAGAAGATTTAATGATCAGTTTATGTTTGAATTCACTTTTTTATATGTATAATTTTGTGCATTTATTGTCTTTGTATCAAACTCTGCTTCCTCAATCTAATCCCTGCAGGCTATGACCTCTGCATGTTTGTCCTTTTGCTCCACATTGGCACAATAAAGCCTGCATCTCATTTCTATTTTGTTTTATTTTGACAATTATCAGCAAATGTTTTCACTGAACCCATAGCAGGAACTAGAAGAAACTTCATGAGAAACTCATATTAGTTGATCTATAGAAACTACTCACTCAACATTTAGCTTTAAACTTTCAATACCGGAGCAAGACCTGGAGAAACTCCTGTTAGTTTACAAATCTGGAACAAACTTAAAAAGTACCATCTAGTTTTATCAGAACAAGAATCCAGAGAAAACCCTGCTGTTTTAATTTTAAACATGGGGAACTAATTTGTAGTTTTATACTTTTTTCTTTTACTTTCCTTTGGTTTGTTGTTTTGTTTCCTTCCAGTTCATGTAAAGAACTTTGAATTGCCTTGTTGCTGAAAATGTGCCAATAAATAAAATTGCCTTACCTTGAATCAAAGTAGACTGAATTTAAAAGAGTTAATGCATTTTTAGTGAGGCTGATGATCAATCAATATTTTAGGCATTTTAGGTTTAACATGTGGCCAGTCAACATTTACAGTACCTTCGAAAAGTATTTACCCTATTCTCCGGACTATAGAGCGCACCTTACTATAAGCCGCATCTACAAAGTTTTTTTTTAAACTGGAGCATACCGGGCTATAAGCTACGGAGCCCCTAAGGGGACATGGGAAAAAAAAAGGAAAAAATCCCAACTTACTTTCTCGAGATCCCGCGAAAAGAAAAAAAAAGTCGGGATCTCGAGAAAATAAGTCAGGATTTCTTTTTTTTTTATAAGCCGCTGGTATCTCCGCCGCTCTCGGTTTTCCACCAGGACGAATAAATCTGCTATTAAGGCCGCAGCCCTGCGTCTCCAACGCCGAACCATGGATTCATTCACGCAGAGCTTTACGTACAGCGGCTATCGATCTGTACTGCCAGATCGATAGCCTTCAACTTAAAAGCTGCATCATGTCAACGTCTTCGTGCGGTTTCCATTATGATGGGGTTTGAGCTTGAAAACATTTCTCCATCGTGCTGCTGCTAGCATGTGCTAAATGAAAAGTAGCGCTTTCTTCTTCGATTTCCAATGTTGACTTCCAATCATGCACTTCCTGCTAGAGAGCCCCTGGTGGTTGAAGAAAAATCCACAGCAAGGCCGCACCGGGGCATGAGCAGCATGATTCAAAGCGTGGGGAAAAAAGTAGCCGGTTATAGTCCGAAAAATACTGTATATAGTTTTAACTTTTCACCAAACAAATCCGTATTTTAAAAGGTTTTTGTGATAGACCGACATTTTGCTATGCATAACAACGAAGTGCAGAGAATACAATGCCTGGCTTTTTTATATTTTAGAGATAAATATCTAATGAAACACGAGAGCGGCAGTGTCATGATGCAGTGAAACTCAATAATTAATGTGATAGTTGTTGTCCAGACACACTCTTTATCCGGATGTGCAAAGCTGCTCGGGACACACCAAGCTTTGAGGATCTAATTTGATCGTAATTTGAGGATCTAATTGTAAGCTGAACAAATGGTCACCACACCATTCAACCTTGCTAAAATATGAAAAGGCTGAATGGGATGTGAATACTTCTGGAAAACTCTGAATTAAAGAAGTTCGGACTCAGAAGTGGGAGCAAAATGACTGATTAAAGGTTTTAAGGAAAAGCTAAAAACATCTACAACATATTTATTATTAAACAATGTTTAAACTTTTGTTTCAAGACGAGTCGCATTAGTAAAACTTACAAAGTATTTGGAGAAGAAGGCGACAGTTTCGCAGAGATAAGAATGAGGAGGAACGAGAACAAAGACGCCAGTGTTGCCTCTTGGACGGAGCAGGGCCTCACATTTCATCACCACTTCATCTACAGAAGACGCGGCGGCGTTGAGAAGCGCGCTGATTGGTGGGGATGTGAATTCCAGCAGATTGTGGGAGGAAAAGCTGCATCTTTATGCGATGGCAGCATAAAGATGGTTTTGAATCCAGCTTTGAGTTTGACAGTGTTTGTCCACATAGTGGGGTAATGTTTACCCGGGTTTTATAGCTGCATCCATACGGCTCAGGTGGTGAACAGGTTTCCTTTGTTTTCACACCTGGAGAAGCTGAGCCTGACCTGAATTACATCAACGCCGTTGTGAGCGACTCATGCAGCGCCTAGTTAAACGTCTAAATCTGCCTGAGCTGAGAATCACATGACCTCTTTCTGAAGGAGAAAGCTGCTGATTTCCAGCACATGCAACAAAGTCTCATTTGACTTCACAACACAAAGTCCTGAGATGAAGCTGATGGAGCAGAATCGTTCTCCTTATCGTGAGCCGCTCAGGAGGCAAACCCCACCTCTGCAGGTTGAGCAACATTTTTGCAGAGCTACTTTAGTCTGTGCAATGTAATGATGATGCATTAGATCACAAAGTCACAGTTCTGGATTGTGTCCACAATGAGTCAAGCTGCGGGCCACACCCTTTCTAATTTTACAATGTAAAGCTGCTTCAGCGTGTGTTTCTGTCCAAACACGCTTCTCCTCCTCTCTTTTGGTCATTTCCTTTCTGCTTGATTAGCTTCATAACTTCCTTTTATCACAGCCGGACAGACCAGGATTTGAACTCTGTGTTGATTATGCCAAAGATCATTGATAGTAAAGAGAAACCCTGAAGGTTTACAGCACTGTGAGCCTTCATGCTTCACATAAAGCCTGAGCACATACCTGTGTGGGTAAAGAAACTCCTTCAGTTTTTATTCCTGTCTGCAGAAACCTAAGAGTTATTTTGTGACCTCATGGCCTGATGGCCTCATTCTTCTCAAGATGAAGCAGATTTTTGTTCAAGACACTCGTCTGATCTTTATCTCCTAAGCAAAAAGAAACTACAGTCAACAGGAACGTTTCGCATG
The DNA here is from genome assembly GCA_902982915.1 of Phalloptychus januarius. NCBI lineage: Eukaryota > Metazoa > Chordata > Actinopteri > Cyprinodontiformes > Poeciliidae > Phalloptychus > Phalloptychus januarius. The sequence goes on from CADWAE010000477.1 coordinate 15,314,219, forward strand.
TTTTTAGCCAGTGGAGATGATGAAACTTTAGGAAGTTTTTTTACACTTTTTAACGATATGAAAACTGTGCAAACAGATGGCGCAACTTCCACAAGTCAACACTGTTCCAACTTCCAGTGTTGAAATTATTTCAAGTATTTTGACTACGGCAGATTTTTCCCTTCAGCCTAAAAAGTCTTTGCTGTGTCAGTGGGGCCTCGTAAAAGGATGTCGGGCATTTTTTTTTATCTAACAAATAATTTCTCAGTCTCTTATTAGCAAAAGGAGGCTGACCACAAGACCAAGCAGGTCTTGTTCTTTCATGGTGTTTCAGTTTTTAATTAAAATGAACTATTTCATTCCTTCAGCAGGTTTCTTCCCACTCCTTCAGATAATCCTGATCGCAGGTGAGAACAGACGCCTGGTTCTCAGGCCTGCTGGTGTTTGTCAAGCTGACCGAACACTGGCCGGCGTTTAAGAGCGGCAGCAAACACACCGAGGTTCGCCGCAGTCTCCTACACATGCCTGTCGCAATAAGCAATGAATCGATTTATAGTATGATAAATTAAAACAAGCTTTTCCATTATCATTTTCTGCTTTCTGTCTCTTTCTACCAAAAATTAAATGACAAAAATCTTCAATCCGGTGATGTGGTCTCAACTAGACTTCATAATTAATTTTATTTATTTTGTATATTTGAAATGTCTTCCAGTTCCATTGTTAAATGCTAATTAAAATGTAAAGTTAATTTATCTGAGAATGTGCTCTTGCATTATTACATTACTTTAAAATGGTCTCAAAGCAGCAAAATTATTTTAATTATTATTTATCATTCAGCAAAATTTGTTACAGTTACAGGCCAAGCGTACGTGTTTCCCTCCAGTTTGTGTTTCCTGGAGTTGGCCTGATCTCTGTCTTCTCATTTTGCACTCTAAGAAATTAAAATGCAGGAAAAATCCCTAAAACAGCTGCGGCTGCTTCATCTGTCGACGTGTTTCCCTACACAGCAGGAAACAGAGGTACGTCTCTGTAACTTCTGCTTTTTTGTTCTAGAAAGATTGACTTAAATACTAAGTAATGTAAACGTGCATTTATATCCACTCATCACAATTATTTGGATAGTTGAACAAATAGCTGAGGTAAAACATTTAGACTGTAGAGCTGCGCCACTGTGCATATATATATGTCTATATAAATGATAATATAACAACACAGAAAAGGTAAAATAACATGAATACTTTTTAACCCCCTGCATGTTGCTAGCACTGATGTTTTTTTCTAAACTTTGTATTTTTATTTAAAAGTATTAGAAAACTGCCCAGTGGCTCAGTTGGTAGAGCTGTTGCCTTGCAGCAAGAAGGTTCTGGGTTCGATTCCCGGCCCCGGTCTTTCTGCATGGAGTTTGCATGTTCTCCCTGTGCATGCGTGGGTTCTCTCCGGGTACTCCGGCTTCCTCCCACAGTCCAAAAACATGGCTGTCAGGTTGACTGGCCTCTCTAAATTATCCCTAGGTGTGAGTGTGTGTGTGCATGGTTGTTTGTCCTGTGTGTCTCTGTGTTGCCCTGCGACAGACTGGCGACCTGTCCAGGGTGACCCCGCCTCTCACCCAGAACGTTAGCTAGAAATAGGTAATAGCACCTCCTGACCCACTAAGGGACAAAGGTGTGCAGAAAATGGATGGATGGAGATTCACTACTACACAAAAAGAAGCCAAAAGGCATGAATACATGACTTGCAACCCAAATTCAGCTCTCCATGTGGCGTTTAGTCAGTATGTTTGATCTAGTAGTAGGTTTTTTTTTACCCTGAAAGACGGCTCAAGTGAAAATTAAAAATCTGAAAAAAAGTTATTAGTCAGTTGCACCGCGAATGAGTTTTCTATTTGAGCATTTGAAGTTTGCATTTTACTCTGTAGTTTGCATCTAAAAAGATATTTTGCTCTTTATTTTAATCTAAACTGCCTTTAGTCGAACATCTCAACTTCAGCTGCTTCATTAGACAGAGACTCTTTAAAACACGTTTGGAGATTTGCAAATATTTGAAAAAAAACGAGCAACAAAATAATGAGATTCTCAAAAGAAGAAAAAAGGTAAAATCTCTCGTTTCATCTAATGAACCCCAGGATATTATGCAGACCCTGCATGTTGAATCTGTTCCCTCCCACATTCAGATCGTTGGGTCCGGGTGTTGTGAGCATTTCAGCTCTAAAGTCTAACCTGCAACTAAATCAATCCTCCAGTTCTTATTTGTTCCTTGGTTTAGATCATGACGATGTGTGAAGAGCTCCATCGGGTTTCAGGGCTGAGCAGCTGTACTCCAGCCTTACTTCAGTAAGTGCTACTCAGAGTTGTAAATGACGTCACTGCTGGACGACAGCGTTCTCTGAGGAACAAATCACATTCCTGTCTGGTGATCAAGTCTGGATGCTGCAGCTGCCAGAGGAAGAGCAACTCTTTTCTGTCTGCATTCATGTTTAGCTGGCTGCAGTCATGATGTGGAGCCTCTTCTTCTCAGCTCCAGTTAAACACATTCCTAATGTTTCAACAGCTTTCTTATTCAACAGCACTCTTCTTTCCAACTTGATCAGCGCACAAAGCGAGGGCCATAATACTTTAATAAAACTGAAAACAGGACAGAGATTATGATCCGGCCCTTCTGATCCAACATCAGTGTCTGACCTCAGAAATAAGGAATGACCTTTGCTTTCTGGTAGGATGGTCAAACATTTCCACACAAACTATTGAAGCCTGCATAAAGCCTTCATTGAAGAGGTGAAGCTGGTAACGCAATATGTTTGCAGTATAGTGCATATATAAACATGGTTTTGCAAAAGGAGGGGAAAGAACTGCCACCAGTTCACCACAGCTCAATAGATATATACAAATTACATTTATGTGCACAACACAGGTTCCATTTAAAGAACAAATTATCTAATATCTGCAATATTCACCACAGTGATGCTGTTAGATTTGGCTTTGCTGCCAAGAAAACGTCACACTGACCAGAACCGGAGCCATAAAAACAGCTTAACCTAATCAGAGTTACTTTAAAGTGTTTTGTGTTTTTCAATTTATGGACATTTGGTAACAAATAAACTTTCTTCACTTTGTTCTGCAGTAAATATTTTATGTAAACAGCTCTGCAGGTTCTGCCCTGCTGCCTTTCCTGTTTATGTTGAGCAACAAAACCCAGCCAGAAAACAAGCTCTGGTTGGTTGTTAGTTTAAAAATAGGTAGAGGTCAGAAGTTTTACATTACGGAGACATTCTACATATTTATTAATAAGCTTATTTGCAGAAATGCTAAATTCTCTGCTGCTTAAGGGGATTGTTTTATTGTTTTAAGGCTGATTGAAAGGTTGAAAGTGATTGCTCCAAACAGAAAATAAACACTTTCCTTTGTGTGAACCGTCACGGTCCCACCCTCCCAAACCAAAGCATGTTCAGGGATTACATATCAGTGTGGAGGTGTGGCGGCGAGATGACCACTCTGCTCCCCGGCCAAGGTTCACTCAAACACGCCACAGCAATGCAGTCAGGCTGCTGCACGCACAAACCTCTTGAGAGGCAAAAAGCAAGCAAAGGAAAGTTCTCCGTTCTCACGCTCTCACTGTCGGACTTGGGACCAGATCCGCAACACAAACACAGCCTGTGTAAGAGCCACCTACAGCAAACACCCACACAGCCTGCAGCGACCGTAGTTCACACTGCCACCTTTAGAGATTTCTGCCGCCGCCTTTCAGCAAACTAATAATTTTATGGCTGTTTATTAGCGGCCGTGTGTCTCCGTTCAGCTGGTGTGTGTTTCTGAGTGTTTTCTCCTGGGTCGGTTGAGCTAGCAGAACGCTCTGACATTATCTTTGGAGCAAATGTGAAGCAGATGTTTGTGTGATATTAAATCCACACGCCCTTCGGTCATGATTGCATAACTGGACCTGATGATAAAAGGCATAAATCTCAGACTCTTCATCTTTGACTTGGAGCTAGAGAATCAAAATGTGGGCAGATTGAAGGGGCTTCCCAGTTACAGTAATTTAGTTTTCTTGAATTAGAGGTTGAACTTAGCTTTATTGAGTAAAGCTTGAGCTGCCTGAATCGGGGCGGTGAAGCTTATTGTGGAATGTCACTGTGAGAAACTTCAGACTTACTGTGTCTGCAGTTTTTTCCTCCTTTTTTCCTGCGAGCAGAGTCAACCTGAGGACCCTCCTCTGGAAAAAAAAGACATCCAGAAACACTGCAGTGAGAAAACGTTAGCTTGAAACAATCCAGTCACCAACATCTCCGCAGTTTATTTATAGACGATGAACGGCAAACAAAGTTTATGTAAATGATGTGAAACTGTGAAAATGCAACATCTGTCATGCCATATGCAGCACAGTAAAAGTTGTGTTATAGTTTATTTCCAAGCTAAAAGTTTAGCAGTTACTCTTGCTTATTTTTGCAAAGATAACAAAACCCTGCAGCATGCAGCATTTAGATTACACTGCAAAAACATAAAAACTTACCAAGTATTTTACTGCAAATGTAGAACACTTGAAACAAGACAATACTAACTTAAAGGTAATGTTCCAGCAAGATCTAGGAGCCTGTTTAACGCCTTAATATTGGTGGAAAAACTATGAGATTATTCAATTTATAATAAGATTTTTCTGAAACAATCTGCAAGTGGAATAAATACTTTTTCATTAAGGAATTACCAACTTAAAACTAACGCCAAACTTTACTTGTAAACTAGTTTTGTCTTATTTCAAGTGAACTCAGCTATTTGTACTGTAAACTAGACCAAAAACACAAAGTGAGATTTTGTGTTTTTGCAGTGTGGAAATTAAAAACGGGCTTATTTTATCCAAGAGGCGTTGAAATAAACATGACATCCCTGCCCACTGGGCTCCCATTACATCCCGCAGCGAACCATAACCCACCAGCTCTGGGAGCCAAGGGGGGCTGCAGATGTCAGCTGAGAGGCTTAAACAGGAGGGAGGAGAAAAACGAAGAACAGAGGGAGAGTTTCGTTCTTCTTACCTCTGAAGGAGTTGCAGAGTCCTCTGTGGGGTGGTGGTGGTGGTAACCCTGGGTCTTGAACCGTAGCGAAGCATGTCTCCTGTCCTCTCCGGTCCTCGCCTGTCTTCGTCTCCCTCTCTCCAGCCCCCGTCTCTCTCTCTCTCCCTCCCTTCCTCTTGCTCTCCTTCCTGAGCTCCGCTCAGGCTCTCAGTCCGACCATCTGCCCCCGGCTGCAGGCAGCGGAGAGGAGGGAAATTCCACCCAGTCAAGCCTACTGCTGGGAGTCCACAGGTTCAAAGGTCGCCTGCCTCCACACCAGATCCAGTCTGTGTTATTGTCTGCTGCTGTGACTGTACGTCAGTCCCCTCCTCTGCCGGTACCTGGCAGCGTGTCTGTGTTCCCATCAGACCTGTCGGGCCACATTTCACCTGCCTCCCTCTGCTGCGCTCCTCCTGTCCCCAGAGCTGGACGTCCACAGGGCGGGTCCTGCGCCCCGGGGCAGGGCAGGTGCAGCGGCGCTGATCAGGCCAGCAGGAGGGGCTGAAGTGGAAGTGGAGCCTTTCATGCGTGATATTAGAAAACTTATTCTGAGTCGCACGCATTCTAGAAAAAGCCCAGGTAATAAAGAAGTGTGGTGAGAGAATTAAGGTCCTTGATTAAATATAAATAATTTTTCCCTAAATCTACCAGTAGATATGAATAATTTAACAAAGGAAGCTCAGCTGACTGCACAGAGTCCATTTTCCTTATTCCACTAATCAATAATAAAATGGACGTCTCTAACAGTAAAGTCCTGCAAATTTACAGTTAACATATCCTCTAGTGTTTTTATTCTACTATGTCTTACTACATCAGTTCATTTTTTTTATAAGTCTAACTTCATTTCTCTTGGATGAATATTCGCTCATTAATGACTTATTGTTTGATAAAAGTGTAATCAAGCTTTTAAGCTCATCATTTACTCATAAATACATCAGGAATGGAAATCTAATCAATCAATACCCATTTTGAAAGTGGACACTTTTAATCCCTTTAATCCTTTAATGCATCTCCATTTTAAACTTTAATTTGTGATTAAATATTTTCCCACTGCAGCTACTTGAACAAATCTTGGGTCAAGGCTTCAGAAATATGTCTCCATCATGGACACAGCTGGGTCAGGAGTCCCACAGGTAATAAATAATTGAAACTGCTGACAATGGATATTGTTGAAAAGAATCCCAGCCATTACTTTTTAATGCTAACTCTACCTGGGACCTTAACCTAAACAGATCACCAGGTGTTTACACCGCTTCACACGCTGTCATCTTAGCAGAGCGGAAGGACGATCGTCCTGAAAGGCTGCAGTCGCTCCCTTTTCAGAGAAACAGAGCAGATGAAGAACAGAGAAGAGACTCGGGTTTCCCAATGAAAGCTTGATCAGCTGGACGTCAAAGCAAAATGCAGTAAAAGTGAGTGAGAAGAAAATCTGAACAACAGCTGGTTAATCAGTAACCACACATCAAACAAACTGTTTTTCTTTTCTTTTTTTTTACATCTGCAATCAGTGAGTCCAAACTCAGTCCAGGCCTTTTATTTTTAAAACCATTGTGAACATGGCAGCAGCATGTTCACACTCTCACTGTTAGTGACGAGGCGTCGGCCTGCAGCGTTTACACAGCTACGCCCATAAACTCCCTTCACTGCTGCAGGAGTCGAAAAGCAGAGAAACGTGTCGAGGTTTTCTGAAACGCTTCACATATTTACCTCACACAGCTTTACCGATTCAAAGAGAGAAAGTTTTGTTTAAACTCCACAGCAGCACGTGTCTACTTTTCAGAAAAACGTTAAATATTTTGAGCTATCTTTAATTAAAGTCTTGTTTTAGCTTCCCGTTTTGTCTTCAGTGATCGTCACCTGAGTGACTTACGATCTGGAGCACCCAGAGGCGTCCCTGTTGCTGCTGGGAAACAGGAAACCATTGTTTATTGTGCCTTAATCTCCGGTAATTTACAGGTTGATCAAGTCGGTAGGGGGATAAATGAGTCACGAGTCAAACATTTAAAATCCTGTTCACATGTGCAGAACCAGAAGGAGCAGCTTCTCTGTTTGATAAAAGGCCTGAGCTCTGCTGCTTCTTGCAGAGCTTTTCCACTTCGTTGCAACAAACAAAAGTTTTTTCTGCGCAAACTTTGCAACGTCGATGTTATTAGATCTTCAAATATTCAAATTGCTTTTATTGAGAAATGCTTCAAGTTCAAGAAAAGCATCAGACTTCCTTGTGTCTTTAAAGTTCACCCTGGCCTGCTGAACATCAGTTTCTGGGCCTAATCCCAAGTGTTGGTGCAGGTATAATCCCAAATATTCTGAGTCCCTTCACTACTTTAGGAAGATCTTCTGGAGAGTTCTTGGTCCCGTCACTGATGCCAAACCTTCAGACCGTCACACTACAACCAACAGCTTCATAAGATCATCATTTTCTTCAAGACTATTTTAGGTTGAGACTCTTTTTATCTCATTAACTCACAAAATATTTAGAAATTTAAGGCAAATTTTGTTTAGAAATAGCTTTCTAACAACAACAAAACTATTTCTACTTATTTCTGAAGAAGAGACAAATAAATAGTTACCTTTTGAACATTGGAGTTAAACACATTTTGGGTAAAGTCACGATGATTTGGAAACATTTACCTCCGTTAAATCCATGAGTTCATATTTTGAAAATGGCTTTTTGTTTTTTTCTCTGCTTATTTCCTCAAATATTAAAATTTGATTTTGTTTGTCAGAAAATCTAAATCAACCAAAGTAACTGTGAAATGCTTCATTTTGTTGGGTTACTGTGTAGTTAATCAACACAAATGATAACAATGTTGCCGTAGCTCCAGCTCTAATCTAACCTTCAAAGTCATGGAAAATATAACAAGTTTGAATCAATGTGGCAGCAAGCTCTGCACTGGTGGCAAACCAGTTAAATCCTCTTTGGGAAACTCTTCTGTAACTTTATTCCTCTAATTTAGGTTCAGGGTGATTTGATAGATGATTCAGGTGGACATTTAGCAGAGATCCTGATCTGAGAAGCCATTTTGGTGAACAATTAAAAGCTGCTCATGTTTGTGCTTAATTAGGGCTTTTCAGTTCACATCTTCCTCATCAGTTTGCATTTTGAGTATTAACACAGTCAGCCCTAACATTACAAAGCTTTTTCCAAATTTGTTTCTTCGTAGAGCTGCAGAAAAGAGATGAATGCAGTCGATACTCTGGCGCCGCTGCGCCCTGGTTGAAGTGAGTTTGTTGTTGGTCGCTGCCTGCAGGCCACAGCGCCGGTGTTTGATCTGGTCTCCTGCGAGGGTCTGTTTGTTTGGGGTGGATTTTGTTGTTGAAAATGGAAACAATAATTTGTCTGTTCAGCACTGCCGCAGTTTTAAATATCTTAGTTTTACAAAACTGTTGCAGAAAAACTCCCACAGATAAATTTGTTGCACATGCAAAAGTAAAAAAAAGACAAAATAACTGCAGAATGTTGTATTTCTGGGAAATTAAAACTCAAACTGGCAGCTTGTGTGTCTTTGTGTCCCACATTAAAGTTCAGTCAGCGCTGGGCGACCAAATGTATTACATGGTTTCCATTTCACCAAGGTTATGCCTATTTGAAACTTTTAGACGATAGGATATTAGGAAAAGTGTTTTATTCTAATACTCCATCAATCCATACATTTTCCATACTCCCTTGTTCCTTAGTGGGTCAGGAGTGGTGTTGGTGCCTATTTCCAGCTGACCTTCAGGACGAGAGGCGGGGTCACCCTGGACAGGTCGCCAGTCTGTCGCAGGGCAACACAGAGACAAAGAGGACAAACAACCATGCACACACACTCACACCTAGGGACAATTTAGAGAGACCATTTAACCTGACAGTCATGTTTTTGGACTGTGTGAGGAAGCCGGAGTACCCAGAGAGAACCCACGCATGCACAGGGAGAACATGCAAACTCCATGCAGAAAAACCCCAGGGCTGGGAATTGAACCCAGAACCTTTTTGCTGCAAGGCAACAGCTCTACCAACTGAGCCACTGGGCAGTTTTCTAATACTTTTAAATAAAAATACAAAGTTTAGAAGAAAACATTAGTGCTAGCAACATGCAGGGGGTTAAAAAGTATTCATGTTATTTTACCTTTTCTGTGTTGTTATATTATCATTTATATAAATTTTATATCAAATCATGTAGAATTGATTTTCCACTTCACAGTTAGTTAGTGACTTGATTGATAGTGTAATAAAAGAATAAACAAAATAATATACAAACAAAATACATTTAAAACAAAAGAACAGTAGCAAAGTATACAACTTAAGTGATTTACCACTTAAGTTGATTTATCATTTAAATTCTTAATAAATGCAGCAAAGTAAGGGAAAAAAGTCAAAATGTTGGCAAAGCAGGCAGGAAAATATGTTAAAGTTATTCACACAGTGATGTTTTTGTTTCTTGTATCAATAAATATAAGCTACTCATGTAAAAAAAAAGATTGATTGTTCTTTTTTTAATGGAAAAGCTCAGTGCCAACTTAAAGGTCAAGATAACAACTCCATAAATCAATAACAGACTGATTAAGCACCTAATCCGTCATCTACCTGAGCTGTAAGATCGATGCTCTTATCCTGCTATCTGTTATCTCACACCACTGCTAATCTCTCATTGGATTAATCTACAGATCAATTTGTTTACCTGAGACTAAATTTCTGACAATGAGGTTCAGAGCTGAAATAAGCAGTTCTTATTTTATAGCTCCTTCCTGCATCATTTCAAATGTTTTAAGCTAATTTAGCCTCTGCTAACTGTCTAATGAAATGCTTAAAGATTAAAATATTCTGTGTTTTTTCTTGTACTTTATTAGTCTAAACACAGATGCATCTGCAACAATTAGGCGACTTTATGTAGGAAAAAATATATGAAGCCCAACTTTGAGGGTTTACTTTTCAATAACTTTGTGTTATTGGGATAAACATCAGTTTGACATCAGTTTTCCTGGTGTCATTAATGCAGTATTTTATCAATGTATGATATGGACTCAGTCGAGTGCTGTATCATTGCAAAGAAAAATTTTTTTTTCTTTATTATTTTTACGTTTTGTGTGTAAATATGCATTGATATGGATGATTGATTGATGCTTAATTTCTTATGATAGCAAATTAATTAATTTATTTTTTCCCCCAACAACTCCTTTGAATTCAAAACTGAATTTAATTTTAAAATGTGAATGAATGAGACAAATAAATACATAAATAAATAGATAAATAAATAAATAAACAAATTTCACTAATGAAAACCTTTCCGTGTCCCTGGAAAATCTAATCATGTTCACGGTGTGTCAGCAAGTTGACGGTGAGCTCAGAGCAGGTTCGTCCTGCCGCACTGATGCATTCAGGAGCCGGGGCGTTCACCGGATGTTTGAGCTCTGATCCCGAACCACAACATCACAGGAATGCATCAGACAAAAGCACAAGACACTCTGGGTGTTGTTCCACAAGACAGTCAGCAGACAGATCAGACTCCTAAATATGTGTCTCAGAGAAAACAAAGAAATATTTCTCAGTTATTTTTGACTGTACTCGATGAGTTCATAAATTATAACTTGTGAAAACTTTTCATTATCATGGGAGCAGATTTAAAGAGTAAATGTAGGAAAGGAGATCAATTTAAATAAAAAAAAAACAGCCAACTTTTTAAAAACGCAAACCTGAAGTTCAGAAGATTTTGTAAGAAATATATATTTTTTTATTTTTGCACCAATTTACACAGAAAATGTAAATACTTTCTTTGATAAAAAGTTATTCATTAATTTAATGAATAGCCACTCGTGAAGGTGCCAATGCTTGAGCCTCCGCCAGGGGGCAGTGTGGTACTATGAATTTTCACAGATCTCTGGTAAACTTGAAAAACCTGAAATCCTGCGAAGTAAAGAAAATCCTAGCGCTGATTTATCTAATTATCCAAGTCTCTCCTTAGATCTGCGGCCTCTCGTCATAAACTAGCCACAGTTTCCCCTCTCGGTGACGTCTCAGTTCCTTCATGTGCCCCTGAAGTCACTCAGGCACATGAAGGAATCCCAGGAATGATCACCTTGTTGGGTTTACGCAACTCTTAATCCTTCGGCCTCATTCGTTCACTGCTCGGCGGGGGAGGCAGAGATAAAGCCCCGGCCCCGCAACTGTTTGTTCCCCTCAGAAAGGCAACAAACGAAGGTCGAGACCTGAAAAAAGCAGCTAACAGGGAACATAAGAGAAGCTCCAGAGGATGATTCTGCCACACATGTGGAGAATAAGGCTAAGCCATCTTTTAAATGATTATTCATATCAACAGGTGTCAAACTCAAGGCCCGGGGGCCACATCTGGTCCGCCGTAGCTTTTTATGTGGCCCTCTAGACTCCAAATGACATCAATAAGTTCCTTCAGTTTTTCACAAATCTGCAAAATTCACACAAAATCAACATTGAGTTTAAGTGACTTCTGCCTCAGCCTGACTTGATGTCAAGTTATAGTCTGCCGCCAATACAGTGAGTGATAAAAAGTTAGCATCATATATTAGCGCAAATATCACAAAAATTCCTTGAAAATATTTCCAAATGATCACAAAAGCTGTGATTTTGTTAGCAAAAAGCACGAACAATCACAAATTTATATTTTAACAGCTCACTTTGTTTTATCAATATATTCTGGAACAACCGGCCCTTTAGGAACAGTCAGCTTTTTGATTTGGCCCAAAATGAAACTGAGTTTGACGCCTCTGATTTAGTCCGACTGCTAGAGTTAAGATTAAAATGCTGTCAGCGTCAACTTAATCAAGTTATTTGTGTACATAAAAACCATGTTTTCAACAAGCTAATTAAATTAGCTTACAGTAGCTTCATACAGATCCTTTGACTTTAAATAATTATTTGTGGTTTGTTTTTAACTAACAAACATTTGCCGACAATAAAAACATCGACATTTATTGAAGTGTAGATTTTCATGGCAGAATTTCAAAGAACAGACATTTTTTAAAACTATCCGGCTTTGTGTGCATTTTGTTTGATGACATCACAAAAGTTAAAATAATGGAGCTTAAAACTTGAAGAACGGCAGTAATTCACAGATTTGGTTCTGAAGCATCAAAGTTGGACTTAACTTACATTAATGTTTATTATTTTAATTCACATCTGTAAAAATGAGTCAATTTGGGTCAAAACATCTGATTGCACTTTTCCGTTTCGCTCGTACTTCCAGCAAGACTCACCATGTTATCATTTATTCATATTCAGACATGATCCCTAGAACAAAAAAGCACAATAAAGTAGGAGAAAGTATCTTTATTTTGTCGCAGGAGGAACCTGCTTCCCTCCACAGGCGTCAGAAATCAGCATGTTCAGCAAACAGAGTGCAAATCACCACAGTGTAGAAAAACATTTGATTGTCAGTTCGTCACATCTGAAGAAAATCACTCATTCAGGTAAAAAGGAGAATTTCAAAAAGTCTCACTGCTCAGTGCTAAAACTCAGATCTGACAGGAAGCGGAAATTAAATCAAAGATAAGTTTGTACAGATATAACTAATAATATCTCATTTAGTATAAAAACTAACTTTTCCAGAAGGTTTATAAACAATACTGAGATTATTATACAAAAAGCTGATTAATTAATAACACATAAAGTGTTAATAGCATATAAATGGAAACTATTGTGCTACAAAATTGGTCATGAAAGGTTACAACACTGTAAAAAATTATGCTTAAAATGTCCCTCATTTCCCTAAAACCAACCCTCAATAAGCCAAGAATGAATAAATTAAAGAAGCAAAATTCACTTCATATTAGGTTTATATTCACCAAAAAGGAGAAGTTTGTATATTTCATACACCTGGATGGTAGAAAAGAGAATATAAAAGGTTGTTGATAAAGGCAGTGCTGGATGTTTGGGTTACAGTAGTTGGTTTTCAAGTTTACCACTGGTGGGGAAATTAACAATAAGCAGAGAAACATTCAGGAGGGAATGTAAATTATTTACACGTTTCATTTCTTCAAATTAAGCCTTTTCAACGTCGTCCTTCAGAGAGCTGCTCGAATAATACTGAGTGAGTTTACAAAGATGGCGCCCAGGATCAGCGTCCTGGTGGCTGCGACCGCTGCTGGCAGGCGGGTGAAAACAAAAAGCCCCAGTATTTACACAGACAATTCAGTGTGAGATCAACAGTAGCACATGACAGAAAACCAACATCCTGCTGTTTGGTTCATCTAAAAAGCTTTTCCGCTCAAATGCCAAAGCCCGACAAGATGTTTTCCTGACTGGAGGCGCGCTTGTACCCTGATGAGTTGTAGAACATCTCTCTGTCGGCGATGAGATCGTCGTCGTCGTCATCATCGTCGTCGTCCAAGTCGTTCAGCAAAGGGGCCGACGTGTTCTTGCGTCTGCATTGGGTGAAAGGAAGTTTTTCACCTTAAAACATCAACATGGGATTTTATCTGATGGTCAAAAACATGAAAAGTTCCACCGTCTTTACTCTGATACCACTAAATGAAGCTGGATACGTCCTGTCTTCAGAGTTTGCCTTGTGTAATTTAACCTCAGTGTAAATCCAGCTGGTCAGTGAAATTAGTGACGAAAAGGCTTTTATAGAAAAACTGTTAAATAGTTTAATGAAAGCTGTAAGAAATCATTTTTCCACTTTGCCACAAGCTTTGTAAAAAAAAAAAAAAGCGATTATGTAGGGCTGCAACTAATGGCTAATTTAGTTATCAATTAAATCCATTGATTATTCTGACAATTTTACATTTAACCATTTTTTATAAATTAGAAATTAGACACATTTTGCATTAAAAGTGTCATTATTTACCAAATGATGCTTTATGACAACAGATTCATAAAGACTCCTTCATGTTTATAACAGCTGTTGTGCCAGTCTTATGCAAATAAAATGTTACCAAGATTTTTTATTATCTTAAATGCAAAACATATAAACTCTTTGTACAGTTTTGGTTTAATTACAGCTCCAAATATTTTGTTCTATCAGAAAGTATCCACTTTTTAGTTCAATTAACAATTAATTGATTACTAAGTTAGTTTATAAATATTTAATTAATCAATTAATCACACATAATTGCTTGCAGCCTTTACATGGTGGCTGCATCATCCTCTGGATGTTTTTCTTTTTCAACAGAGAGCTTTTCAGATGATTAGTTACTGAAAAAGACTTTGGATTGGGTTGGATGTTCACTTTCCAGAAGAACAAAAACCAGAAACAGGTGGAATAGTTTAGATTCAATAAATGTCCCAGTCAAAGTCCTGATATAAATACAGCTGACAAACTAAGGCAAGGCTTAAAACATTTCTGTTTACTATTTTAAGAACAAATTTCTGTCTGTAAATGTGTTGAGCTGCTGGATTCACACTTTAAGGGGCGTCCATTTGTAATTTGGAGAAAAGTAAATAAACCATGAATACCTGCTACACATTGTTTTCCTTCAACACGTCTTTTCATCGTATCCACCATATAAAATAAAAACACTTGGCCTAGATGAGTCTGCGTGGTTTCACCTCATCTCGCTGCGCAGAGCTTTGAGTTGACTGCTGAGCTGCTCGTTGGCTTCCTGTTGCTCGTCCAGCTCTCTGTGCAGCTTCTTCTTGTCGTGCTCCAGCCGCTCGATCGTCTCCTCCGCCTCATCCATCTGCCGCTTCAAAGCCTTCAGACGCAGATTCAGCTGCAAGAGGAAAAGAATAATAAATCCCATCCTGAGCTTAAAAAGGTGGCAGGAAGTTCAGTTGACAACAAGACTCTGACCTCAACGTCATTATTCAACAGTAAAACTTAAATACGAGGAGAGAGGGATTGAAGGAATGGAGCACAAACAAGAAACAAAAGGGAATAAAAATAAGACGTCCGAAGGGGAAAATAAAGGCTATGAAATGCTGTGATGAATGCAATAAAAGCAATTATTAGTATAATTCAGTCATTTCTTATCTTACAATCAAATATGAAGAGAAACTTTGAACATCCCTGAATGAATCTACTACTGAAATAATAACTAGTTATAATATAATTACTGTGTGAGCTACATACTTGGTCCTTCTGATCTTGCAACGTGTGACGCTCCTCATCGATCTGCATCACCATCTCCTTCACTTTCCTCTCCAGCCTGCGGTTGGCCAGCGACAGGTTGGACTTCTCCCTATAACCAATCAATCAATCAAATCTCATCTGTGCAGCACATTTCAGCAACCAGGCAGTTCAAAGTGCTTCTCATCATAAAAACACAAAGTCCTGCAACATAGAACCAACAATTGAAACAAGTTAAATTCCTAGTCAGTTGTTAGTCCTGTCATGATTACTAATGTTGGACGATAAATTGTCCCAGAACTTATTGCGATAAACGACAATATTGTTGTTTTGAGAAGCAACGTAATGGATAAAGATGCAAGAACACAAAGATCAATAAACTTTAAATGCTAATGAACATTTAAACGCTGGAACTGGAAGACATTTTAAATATCCAAACTAAAGAAAGAAAACAACAGAAACAACAAACAAAATAAATTAAGAACTCTCTGTAAACAGAATTATCTTTTAAAAAAAAGATGATTGCTTTCTTTGGCTGAAGACTTTTATCATTCAATTTTTGGTAAAAAAAAAAAAAAAAAAAAAAAGAGAAAAACGATAAATAAAGCAAATGAAAATTATTGAGTTTTTTTTTTATATATCATGCAATTAATTGATTTACTGTTTATTGTGACTGTCGATTATGCTTCAACTCCAAACAGGTGTGTTATAAAACAACCCTGCATTAAATATGAAGTTAATGTCTTTATTTCTCTCTTTACATCAGTTTGTTAACAGCTAATTATGGTTTCATGTCTGGTATTGAAGACGGAGCCGAAGGCCCCTCTAGGTCCTCACCGCTCCTCTTCCTCCAGCTTCTCCTCCAGCTCTTGGACTCGAGCCTCCAGCTCGTTCACCAAGCTGCCCTTGTTGGACTGCTGGGAGCCTTCGAGGTGAGCCACTCTGGACTTCAGGTCTTTATTCTACAAACGACAGAGAAACAGTGAGCAGCTCCCCGGATCAGACTCGCCACACGCTGAACAAACGGTGATGACGACGATGGGCACATGAACATGAATGTGATGAGAAAATGAATGAGGTGATTGTCGCTGTCTCGCCAGGAGAGAGTGTACCTGTCTCTCCAGAGCCAGCTTGTCACACTCCAGGTCCTGTCTGCTAGACCTCTCCTGCAGGAGTTCATTCCTCATCTGCTCCACCTGTCAAGCCGAGTCCAGACACTGTCATCACTGCAGTCCCACAACAATTATCCTCACGCGCCGTCTGCGTCTCACCCACAGCAGAAACCAAAGTGCTGAACAAAAGAGGTTCTAACGTTCTGCTTAATTGGTGAGCTGGATTTTCCTCCTCGACTGCATTCCAACACTCATGTCTATTATTGTGCCAGCGCTCAGAGGAACAAGAGTAGCTTCTTGTTGCAAAATGCAGAACACCACAGATGCTACTGCAACAAATATTTGACTCAGAATTAAAGATTTTTATGGCCTTTTCAGTCAAGTTTTACTACGTTTGCTCTTTAAATAAAACAAAGCAGTAAAAGTTCCTTCTGGTGTCTAGTTTAGATCAAGGTATTTAAAAATTATTTTACACAAACGGCAGGTTCACTGAAGAACACTTTGCAATCACCGTGTTATTATTTCTGTTTTTTGAAATTAAAAAAAATACCCAGCAGTTTCAGTGCTTTGTTTGGAGGCTGAACCACACCCAGAACAACAACAGGTCCAGTTTGAAAACCCCATGCAAACTGGATCTTAGCCCATTTATCTCAAAGTATCTTTAAAAACACAAAATAAATAAAGAGCAGATTTGGATTTATAATGTGGCAAATTAAATGTAATTTAACTTAGAATCAATATAAAAAAAAAAATTGTTTTTCACAAATTTTTACCTTTCAGACAGAGTAATACTGGAGTCTATGGCTGCATGAAACCAGGAAAACCTGCTGTAAATAAAGATGCTTTCTGCTTGGGATTATCGCTAATGCAGACTGTAGATAGTGAGTCGTTTATTCACTTCTTTAAACATGCATCTGGCTACAGTTGTTATTTAATAATATTATCGTTACAGACCCAAGACATAAAAAGTCCTTTTGAAAAGTTTCATAAAACGTATCTGGAACAAAGAGCCTGAATTTATGGTGCTTGCATAACTAGGCAATATTAAATAAAAACAGTTATTCATAATATTTATTATGTGTACAAAGGAACTGAAATTATGATAAATTTGCAATATGCAATGCAGCCGCAGTGGAAACCAATTTTCTGACACTCAATTACCCCGAAACTTTAAACAAACTTTTGCTCATTTAAAATGTTTGCAAGAAAACGCAAAAGAAAAATTTTCCCATGTCCGCTAGGGGGCTCCATACCAAGCAATCCTGTAAAAAAACAAAACAAAAAACTACAAAAACTGATTCAACTGTAGAGTTTGCTTTATCAGGTATTCAGCTGCAAAAACTTTAAACTCCAACTTTAGCAATTTGTCATGTTAATAAAAACGTTATTTCAATTTAACATTATGACAATTTTTAATTTGAATCTTTTTCCATCATGTTATTTGGAGGAATTCTACATGGCAAGAAAGAGATTTAAAATAATTGTGATTTTGTCTGGAAAATCAACAAAAATCTTAAGTTGGTAAAGATGTGAAATTTGCTGCATTTTTTTTCTTCCCTTTTACAGAAAACATGATATTGAAGGATAATAATTATTCTCTTATCTCTCAAAAGCTCCTCATTCATTTTTATACTATATATTTACATGAAAAAGAACAAATGAGGTATTTAAAATATTTTATTTAAGTTAAAATGAAAGATTTTAAATTGTCGAACAAACATTTTAATTTTGAATTTATTTATTTTAAACCAAATTGTTGTTTTTACACTGCTGAGAACAAATCCTAAAATAAATAAATTAAATCCACCTAATATTTTTAAAAAATTCAATGTTGAGGACAAATTTCTTAAAACAAAACAAACACTTTTTTTCTTGTATTGATTCAAAGTTTTAATTTGTCAAATTACAAATCAGGATATGCTCTTAATCATAGATCAATGGACAATAAGTCCAAAACAAAATGGGAATGATTGATTTAATTGTAAAGTGGCTTTGAGAGTGTTTAAAAGAGACATTAAATTTTGATGTCATCTCATTTCAAATGCATAAAAATCAGTGAGTGTAGTAGCATAAAAATGCATGCAATGAGGTTTAAATAAACCAGAGGAGGCCTCAACTATTTATCTATATCTGTAACACTCATCAGTTTTAAGTAGATCAGCCAGAAAGGTGAGGGAGCCTGACTGCTCAGTGACAGCAGGGTGAGTGAGAAGTGATCAATACGGCGGTGATGGCTGTTTCTGTGGAGAATCGGTGATATTTTATGCCAATTAGCGGGTGACAGTGGGCTGCTCTGATGAACGATGGGCCCCATAACTGGTGCAGCCAGCGCGGTGCTAGAGGGAGCTGAATCAGCAGACTGGAACATGCAGCGAAACTAATCTGCTTTGTGAGAGACGGCAGGAGAGGAGAGAGGAGATTACTCTCATTTAGACAGGAGAGCAGCACCTGGTGCCAGGAGAGACGCAGGTGTTCGTCCTGCTGCCTGCGCTGCAGCCCCCTTCCAGACATTAGAGCACACACACACACACATGCACACCCACGCATACACACACACACCAGCATCAGCTCTCCGGCTGCACAAAGCTCGGGTGTTGCCTTGACTACAGACCTCAGCCTCACGCTGAACCAGTGGCACTTTGTCACAATGCCACTCTCTTCGCTGTGCCAGGACCTTTTCTCTTTAGGGAGAGCAACGTTTTAAAACTGCGCTCTGCCACTTTACTGTGTTTTTTATTCATGACTGGTCACAACTTTTGAATCTGTGTTAGATTCGCACTGAGAGGAGTACGTGATGACACTAAATCTCTTTGAACTTCAGTTATTTAAGGCCAGAAAGCCCAAACAAAATGTCCATTATAAAAACACTGTTTCTTAAAGCTGCAGTAACTTTTATAAAAAATAGTTTTTTTACATATTAGTTGAAACTGTCATCATGTCATGACAGTAAAACAAAAAAAAAAAAATCAGGCTTCTGTTCTTTCGCCCAGTACTAACTAGAAACAACCAATCATAGTGAGGAGGCGGGTCTTAGCGCTGTCAATCACCCTCTACATGTGGTGCTGTTCATCTCCCCTCCCCTTTGCTCTGTACTAAGCTGTAGCTACCATAGCCACTGATGGATCGACGGTTTTCCTGTTGTTTCTCCACCATTAGCACATTTAGCAGCAAGTACATGAGGTTATTGGCAGCGCTAAGACTCTCCTGGCTCTGATTGGTTGTTTTCGACTGGGAGCGGTGCATTGCTTCAGACAGTGAGAGTAGCTTAGGGAGGAGGTGGAGGACATTGACCTTTTTACAGATTGTGAGTCTCAAACTTTACAATGACAGTTTTAACTAAAATGTCTATACTGCAGCTTTAATAAAAGTAATATAATAAAAATCTCCTCTAAGGAGCTGAAAGCTTGTTTACTTCATCTAAACCAAACTCCACAGCGCCTCAGCCAGCAGCTTAATCATAAGGAGAAGTGGAGAGCTTCTTAACAAGCGTGGAGAACCTGCTTGTTCTCAGACTGATGTTACTTGGTTTCCAAGTGAACTCTGCAACCTGCAAACCTGAGAGGTTTGGCAGCTGTAGTATTCTGGTTCAGGCCGCGCATTAAGAAGGGTCTTTTTGTGACAGATGCATGAAAACCAGAGCTGGCTGGCAGGACTCCAACAAGGCCGATTATAAAAGATCAACTTACAGAGCGAAAAGCCTGCAGAGTCTAAAGGAGAAGTTATGGACTGTGGGGTTGTGGACATGAAGACACAGACAGGTGAGAGACAGACTCACTGAGGACAAATTTGGGACATGTGAATGTTTCTTAGTGGCTGAAATAATGATGTTAGAAGTGGAGGACAAAGCAACAGGAGATCATTTACAGGCAGAAATGGAACAGTGACACGTCTTAGTGAAGACGGACAACGTCTCCCTGAGACAGGTGAGCACTGATAATGAGAGGGTGTGTGTGTGTACCTGCTCTCTTCCTCGGTCTATCCTGTCCATCAGCTGGTCTCCACTTTGACGCTCCTCCTCCAGGTCGAGCTCCAGCTGAGAAATCCTCTTCTGCAAATGAGAGACGAAGCATCTGTGCTGTGAGTTTGTGACGTTATCGCTGAAAACCTTCGTTGGTCACAGCAGTCGCTCTCAGAGATTGCAGAGAAATAACTCGGTGTAAAGTTCACAGGTAAAAATTAAATAATGCAGAGCAGGAGCCTGAAACCTGTCAATCCAGATCCACAATGGATAGAAACGATAAAAACCTGATGAACGTACTAAATAATGTTTTTAAACATGGGTATATAAATATATATGAACACAGCCTTCTGCTCTGAACGCCATTGAAAACATCCTGGTTATTCCACCAAATGTTGATTTCTGAACCGAGTTAAAACTTTAGTGTTGTTTTCTAAATGAATGTGAACTTGTTTTCTGAGAGCACTGCAGCTTTTTTGTTATTTTTTGCAAATAAATACTGGATTTTTGCTTGGAGTTTCAGAGCCATGTCGTCAGTAGCTCATAGAACAAAAGAACAACTTTCATTTTACTACAAAACGTAAAATCAGAGAATCATTTTAAGTGGTCTCTTCATTTTTTCCAGAGCTGCATATAACACACAGATTATTTTAGATTAACATATTTGCATGTGCAGCTGATTTTTATTAGCTTCATCTGTAATGGTTATATTTATATTATTAATATTTAACACCTCAGATGGAGCAGCTTGTCAATGAATAAGTAATTTCCCTTGGGGATAAATAAACTATATTCTATTGTACTAAATGCATGTTTTAGAAGTTATTCCAGTTTTTTCATGGGATAATTACAAGCAACTAAAAGTAGCTGTTCTCTATTTTTCTAGTCATTAGACTGGAGACTATATGATTTTTTTAAACTTAGTTTTATCAACGTCCTGTAGAGGAAAATGTATCCACCATTCTTTGTAAAGGTTTTCAAGTTTTAAAAATTACATCAAATTTACTACATAGATATTTATTTTTAGTTATTTTCTAATACGTTTGAGGTTCTAATTTTATATTATTTAGCTGGACTAAGGGCAAAAGTGCCTCTTTGAGTAGCTAAGGTTGCAGACGCCTAATGTAGAGGTAGATCGTTGCTGTGGGTTACCTCCATCAGTTTCATGTGTCTGGATTTTTCATCCTTGGTCTGCCTGTTCTTCTCAGCCTCCATCTCCAGATCACGAACTTGTTTCTCCAGCGTCTGCTGATTGAGAACAGCTTCGTCTCTTTCCGTCTTACAACGTTGCAGCTCGTCCTCCCGCAGCGACAACTGAAAACAGAAATAAAGATTGTTCCTGATATCTGAATCAGCTACAAAACAGTGATTTCCTCTTAGCAGAAGCAGCTAGTGATTTACAAGAAGGGCTCAGACAGCACTCATTAGCTAATTGTAGCAGAATTACCTGTTTGTTGAATAGATAAAATATAATTTAAAAATGTTAAATCGATTAAACTGGCTTGATATAAACTTCAGTGAGATTATCTGTGCAAAGATCACAGGTGGAGTTCCTCAGGGTTGCGTCAACAATATTATTGAAAAATACACGTGTTATGATACAGTGATTACTCGCCACTTTATACTGTTGTTGTGTGACTAACTGACCGTCACTTGTGCAGAAAATACTCATGACATCGCTGAGTGACAAGAATAACTCCTATTTCTGTCTCTGAAGTTGTTATTTGTGGTCAGTGGGTGTAGTGACGACCACATCCTTAAAATCCACAAAGTTTATCAATAAATCCTCCTTCTATGAACTTCATATGAGTCCAAAGTTTCAAATCTCTGCCTGGATATGTTTGCTTATTTTAATTGTACGTAGTTCTTTACATCTCCTGTGATTAAATATATTTGCCCATTTATCCATAACAACTGGAACTTAAGTTATTTTCGCAATTTACCGTCTATTGAAAGAGCGGCCCTCAGATCATTTCACTCTCTGCTACCGCCGGGGTGAAATTGCCGCCAATCTTGGGTTACCGTAATAACCCAAGATTGGCTGGAAAGCGCAACGTCTCCCCTTTCAGAAACCGCTGGAATTTTTCAGATGGCGCAACGTGTGGCGGAATTACGGTACTGCAAATTTGGCTGGACCGCCGCGGATCCGTTCAGTCAGGAAGGATTAAATTACAATACTTGACATACGGTAAATTAAAAAAAATACTTCTGAAAGCAACATTTGTATTTTACAGTTTTTTTGTCTTTATATCTATTCTACTGATTTGTTTGATTGTTGCTACTGTAGCAATAAACAATCATTTAGACTTTAGTGGAATAATTTCAAGGCTCCTCTGTGTGAACATTAAACCCTTAAGACCTACTTATCATCCTACTTATGATCTGCCTGGTAAATGTAGGGGTAAACTGGACAAACATCTGACATCAGCTCAACCAGAGTACTGACTGGACCAGTCATCAGTTTCTCAGCAATGGAGGAGGATGTGCATGAGCCAGCACAGCGATCTGTTGGGCAGACATCCTCCTCTTCCTGAACCCCAGCTGCACAAAGATTCATCAGCAGGGATGCAGACAGGAAGAACATGCACACTGACCCATTTGCTCTTTGCACTCTCTGCAGATGAAACCTCATCTGAGAAAAAGCTAGAGCAGTCAGAAAGGGAGTGGCGGTCTGTTTTTACAGCAACTGGAAGAAAACAGTGAGGAAATCTGCAAAGCCAGAACATTTTGTGTTCAATGAAGCCTTTAAAGCCTAGAATGACTGCAGAACCTGCAGAACCTCTGTCTTTAAACGGCATCCAGCTGGGCTTTTATTGTTTTGTTTTCAAAGTTGGTCATAGAACATGTAAATAATGTTTTTCTCCATCCCATAAAGGTCTTTAAAAGCGCCATCAAATGCATGTTTACAAAAAGGAAAAACTGCAACAGGAAATATAAAACCTTTAAGTAAGACTTAAAATAAAGCAGCATTTTTTAAAGTGGTTATATAACACAGAAGTTATTACTTGTTTTGCATTTGAAACATTAATTTTACGCACAGTTCTGGCTTCAATTACAGTGCGGCATAAAACCATAAAAACTATGTCAACTGCTCTGCCTTCGGTAAATGTTTGGTGTATAAATAAAGCCATACTTCAAACATAAATAATCACTTTCTACTAATCTAATCCAGTTTCCAACAAAAACATTCTCCAGACTCCATAATGCCGACTAGAAAAAAGTTTCTGCCCATTAATAATGCATAGGTCATGTGTTAAGTTTTATGCTTTTCACCTTTATCCAAGAATCAGTGGGACATAAAAGAGAGAACAATGTCTTTCTTTTAGCTGAAAAACTGAGTCAAGCATTCATGAAGAACAGCCTGTGCTTCAGGCGTTCACTTTAAGAGCATGTTTGAGGTTGCAGAGGGTAGGGGGAGGCAGAAATACCTAAAAGGTGACATCACTGCCTTAAGAGAGGCCGTGATGTTGAAGGAGGAGCGATTACGAAGCTGCTCTGCATGAGCCCGTCTGACTAATGATGACCTACATCTGACTATCATCTTATCGTAAAAGCAGAGATCGCACCGTTCTTAGGTTTTACCTCCTCCTGCAGGGTTTTGCTCGTCTGCACCAACTTCTCCAGCTCCTGTCCTTTCTCCTTTAGGAGCCGCTGCAGCTCTGCCAGCTCCCGCCGGTTCTTCTCCTTATAAATGTCGATCTGCTCCTGCAGCTCGCGAGTGGACGACTGAGACGCCTCGACGATGTCGCTCATCTGCAGGCCAGGTGATGCAGGAAGAAGCAGCAGCAGAAAGTGAGACGTGTGGAGAAATTGCAACGCTCTGCAAAAATGTTCATGCCCTTTGATTTGTTTTTCATTTTGTGACATTACAAACAAACTGCAACTGACAATTACTTTATTAATTGATTAATCTGGCAATTTTTTTAACCTTTTAAACCTTTCTATACAATAGTAAAAATACGTTAAAAGTCACAAATGAGCCAACAATGCAATTCCTTCCTTAAATAAGAAAATAAACATTTTACTGCCTAAAATTAATTCCTTTAGTGAATTTGGACCAAGTGAAGCTAAAACTATGCTACTTGAAAAGTTTTGGGTGAAACATATTTCCAGACAGTTGTGTTTTTATCTTCGATGCAAAATGTATATGCAACATTTCAGCTTAATATTTGCTCTGACTGTGTTGTTCTATCAGCAAGTGGTTTTTATTGAGTCTACACACTCCAGTTAACAATTAATCACTTAACTGACGATTACTTCAACAATCGATTATTCCAATTAATATTTTGAGTTCTAAACTCAAATAGATGGAGACAAACCCCAGAAGACGTTGCAGCTAAAGGTGGTTCGACAATGTATTGAATACAACAATTTTATACATTTTTATTCACAAAAATAGTTATTTTTTTCCCTTCCATTTCACTATTTTGTGTGAGTCTATAAAAAAAATTCTTGTAAGTGGGATGCTCACTTCAAAAACATGCTGTTGTGAAAGGAATGTATTTTGAATAATACAGAAATATCAAACGGCATCAGATTTTTGGTTAAAAAAAATAAACCTGTGTTTCATTGGAATAGTTTAAAGACTGTCTCAGATTTCAGTTTCTCCTCCCATTAAGACCTAAAGTAACTCATATATTTACCGTTTCTCCATCTTTTGAACAAAAATCCAATGAACTAATGTGGATCTTAACTTCATTTGACTAAAGGTTTAATGACGGCCAAGCTGGAGTCAAGCTGAGGTTGACCATGTGAGATAAGCTCTTTCTTATGCTTACATGGCTGTTCTCATTAAAGCCTGAAGTCCCCTCACCTCCCTCTGCAGTTTTTCCACCGTCCGATCCAGCAGACGTCTCTCATCTTCAATGTTGTTCTTCATGCTTTTAAATTGCTCCTTCTGAGACTTTTCCTCCTGTAGCCTGTCCTCCAGCTCCTTGTTCTCCAGGTCTAGTTTGGCCAGGTTCTTCTATAAGTAAAAGAAGTAAAACAAAAGGTGATGAACTGAACATTTATCTATCTGAAACTTCAAGCAGTGTCACCAGTCTTGATTGGGGACCAAAATAGCAACATTGGTAACATTTTCAGCTGGTTTGGTTCTCTTTCACACTGCATTGTGTAAAATGATCCAAATTCTTAAGAAAAATCTGTTCCCCTCCTCGCCTGTGGTGGCACTGCATCAAGAACCACAGAAGGAAACAACACAAAACCTCAGAAGAAGACATGAGTGCAACTTCCTTCTTCATAAAAAAAGAAGCAAAAATGGAGTGGCCTCAAATTTTAGTGGTTGTAGGATTTCTCTTTTGTCTACAATCCATTTCTCCCTCCAACACCAGACACTTGTGCTTGCTTAGATTGTATTTACCCAGAATGCCCAGCTTTTGTAGCTCCCTCTGATTAGCTTGCATCCACATGTGCATTCAAACTGCGTCAGAGATCACTTTAGTTGAATCGAGATGCAGGTCTTTAGGTGGACCAGAGTTCAGATGAGAACTCTCCAAACGAACTAGTTTGAGTTTGATTGAAGTGGACCAAACGGGACCGGTGTGAACACCTTCTTACCTGCACATCTTCCAGTCGGATGTTCAACATCCGGTTAGCATGAGACATCTCCTCCTCCTGCTCCCTAATCTCAGCCAGAGACTCTTCCAAATGCCTTTTCTCTCTCTGTTTTTGCACACCATTAAAACATTTATATTAGTTACTGAATAGGTAGACCAGACACCAGATTTGACTTGTATTGAAGGCTGCGTTGAGTCTTCGCACCTCCAGGCGGCCAGCTTTGTCTCCCAGTCTGCTCTCCAGCAGCTTCGCCTCGTCGATAATCCTGTTGAGTTTAGCCACCTCATTTTCCAGCTCATTCGTCCGCCTGCGCAGTCGCTCAATCTCCTGGTTCAGTCGCCCGGCTTGGCTCTCCGCTTGTCCTTTGGCTGCCTCCACCTCGGCCTTCTCTCGGACCACTGCGGCGCTGTTCTGCAGAAGGCGAAGAGGAAAGGCGCTTCAGTTCAAAGGAATCATGAGTGTGCGACTCTCAGATGGAAAGCAGAGCTATGATGCATGAAGAAGCGACTCGAATGCCTCGTAACAAAAGGTATTTGTCGAGCTCACTTTCTCTCCGCAGCTGGTGGGACGCAGAAGGACAGAGCCTTCCTGTAAGTCTCTCGCACTTCACAATAAGCCATGACTGAAGGCTGCAAAGTGAGTATTTATTGGCGCATGATGACTGACGGCCACTAAAAGTCAGGAGGGTGACAATGTCACCGCTAATAAACTCTAACTACTTGTGATTAAAAGGTGTTAAACAAAACTTCTGACAGGAAAATATAAAGTAAGAAATTTACATCTTAAGATGAAAGCATCTTGAGTAATGGTTGCATTTGGATGTTTAGGCAGCTGTGTCATTCATTTTATGCCTTTCATGATTCATTTAATCCTTTTTTTCCTCCAAGGTAAATAGGTCTGGACACTAAATCAATAACATTTACTGGGACAAGCACATGATCAATATCAATACGTCTGATAGAATATTCAACCTCTTGTTAAGTCTCTCACAGTGAGCTAAGCAAGGTTGGTGGAATCAACTACTTACTCTTTGGTTACCTAGCAACTCACTGGCTCACTTTTTGGTTACCTAGCAACAACTTGTGGAGTAACTGCCACAGCAGCAGTTTAATTTTTCACCATAGAGCGAGTGGAATGAAAACAGGAAAGGTCAGTGTTTTTCAGATATTTAAAACGATAAACTAATCAATAATTATCTATAATAAACAATTATTGATATTGACCAATATGAAATGCTTATATCGTGATTAGTTTTTTAACTTTATTGTCTGGACCTGGAGTAAAACAAACATTTAAAAACAAGAAACTCCCAAAAAGTTGGAATTTATCGCAGATTTTCTCTAACACAAGGTTAAACTTTTTACATACTAACATACACACTTGACCTGAACAGCACACAAAGTTTTGTGGTTGAGGTCTAGGCTTCAGGACAGCCATTGTAGATTATGGATTACGCTTAAAAATATAGAAGACAACAAATTTAATCAACCACATGAATTATGTTAAGACCTTGTTGAAGGATTATTACTTGCTAATAGCAATCAGATATTTATATATTTTTATCTACATACTACATAACTACCAGTAATAATTTTGATTTGAATGCTTAAGTTATTGCAGATCATATCCATTGTGGATTCACCAGTAACACACAGCCTCAAACACATACAAACAGGATCACTAATGGATAAAAGGCAACAGTACGTATTTATGGAGAAGGCAGTAACTAAAGATAAAAAAAGAAAGATCAGAGAAATGAAACAAAGAGATGACTCCCTTATCTACGTCACCCAGGAACAAACTTCCAAATGTTTGTTTTCTGTGGCGAGGAATGTCAGATAACTGGTTTGACCACGTCATTTCAGCGTGCTTAGTACACACCTGCATAACTAAAATTACAGTTAAAAACAGTACAAATCTATTGCTATCGTTATACAACTTACACCATTAACATTAGCTTATATAGAGTAAAATATTTCAGGGCTTGAGGCCTTCTTTATGCACAGGGAGGCTGCTCATGATTGTCACTGAACGTGTGTGTGTTCACACAACTGCATGCCAGAACACACACACACCCCCACACACACGCACTCTGCTGTCAGCTGTTCTTAACCAGGTGACACAAGTTTATTTTAGCACAAAGACTAACAACATTACTAGAAAATAGTGAGTCACACAAAAATCTTCCAGCTAAATTATATTTAATGTTTTATCTAAAAGGTCTTTGTGCAACTTGAACTTTATGAAACTTCATATCCAGAATCTGAGCTAATCCGACAAGGTTACAGCTGCTGTGAGACCATCTTATCATGACAGCTTTCCTTTATTATCTTATCTGTGACAGGTGTAAAAAAAAAAAAAAAAGGTGATGGCCAGTTCATCTTGTTTTTGAGCAGAGAAACATTCTAGAAGAAGAGACGCTGGCAGACACCTCCCTGCTTCGGTGCGTCCAGGCCAGTCAAACCAGTTCTGCAGTGGCTTTAGAGCCGCCCTCATCGCTGCTTCTTTGATTTAAAGAGATGACAACATCCCTGTTCAACATGTATCAGTTTTGTATCTTTGGATCATCAAATAAGAATTTATGTTGGGCAGAAACAACATGAGCCCTTCATATGACATAAATACATTTTCTGTCATTGTTGTGTTTCAACAACCTCCTTTAAGGTTACCATGACAGTGCTTTAAAAAGCATTTGCTCCTTTCACACTTATATTTTTGTTTCTTTGTCAGACTTAAATATTTCAGATGATCAAACTAATCTTAATATCAGACAAAGAAACTGAGAAAAGTACAAACTGCAGTTTTAAATTTTTTTTTAAGGCAAAGCAAACCTGACTCAATGTGCAAGTAGGACTCGACACTAAATCAATAACATATCACAATAGAAATGATCAATATCAATAAATAATATATCGGATTGAATTTTCAATAATTTAACCAAACTTTGATCCAGAACTGCTCAGCATTCTGGGAGACATAGGCAGAGGAAAGTCTTGAGCTGCTCAACTTGTCCCGGCCAGCTAAGCTAGGTTGGTGGAATCAACAAACTCACTCACTTTTTTGTAACTTAGCAATTTCTTGGTTACCTAGCAACAACCCGTTGAGTACACTGGCACAGCAGCAGTTTAAGGTTTCACCACTGTGCCTCAAAACTGCTTATGAATGAAAAACAACTCTGTGGAGTGAAAAGAGAAAATGAGTAGAACAGCTAAAGAGGAGGTTGTGATTAAAAGAGGAAAGATTACGTTACCAATTTGGCTGTATTCCAGATGTTTAAAACAAAAATAATTATCGGTATCAACTGATGTGAAAACATTACGTAGTGATAAATTTTTCAGTCGTATCATGTTGTGCAATTACAGTTTGAGTCACTTAAAAATAGAACCTGTCTGACAGCATGAAGAAGACCTAGACATCTAAAAAACAACGCATCATGTCCCGATTTAAGGAAATTCAGGGGCAGATTAAAACTAAGGTTTCTGACATCAATTTGCCTAGAATGGGTAAGAAAGTCGTTGGTAATAACTTGGGATTTCAGCAAATTGAAATCAGAACCATTATCCAGAAATAGAGAAAACATAAATCAGTGGAGAATAGAGAGAATAGAGAGATTATCATCACAACACTTAAAGTCGCCTTCAGCCACGCAGGCCTCACTTTAGTAAAATTAATTTGAATACAAAGAATTTCCAGAGAGAACTGACAACTCTTTTCTGTATCCACAAAAGTTATCTTTGCCAAATATGACAATTAACTTAATTATCCGAAACACACAAGTAAATACTGTAGAAATCTTTAATGCATTTCTTCACAGCACAGAGACTTTAGGAAATATCTGCATCCAAGCTGCCGTTTTGTCCCCTTCAAATCGGTTTGGCTGGTTTCAGAATTATGCTGATTGCCATAATTGAGGTGAAGCTAAAAATAAACAGAGGGGGTAAGAGAGTATGAGGAGATTAACACAGTGTTCATTGAAATAACAAAAGCACTGAATAACAACAAACAGGACACCAGAGCAAACCCAGTACTTTCTTTCTCCCTGTCCCACTTCCCACATTAGCCTGCATGTGTTTAAACTATGAACAAGGACGCTGCTGCTGCGCTATGACAGGAAGCAGGATGGAGATGAAATAACATTAACCTCCTTTGTTTTCAGACTCTCCCTTGCAATGTTATTTTTAATTTGATTCAGTGCAACAGGCCTGTAAGATAATCAGGTTTGTTTCTAACTGAAACATAAGTGCTTGTATGAAAAGATTCACTTTCTATCCAAGAAAACACTTTAAAAGTATTTTTTTTAACTTATCTTTCAAATAACAATAATAAAGTTGAGTCAAAATAACTAGAATATGAGAAATTAACATTCAGCAAAACACGACTCGGTTAGCCGCTACAGAATGATTTCTTTGTAATTACATCAGAGTCACATGAGTTAATGCTGATCTCTTTTCTCCATTTTCTACCCTAAACTCTGAGTTTGACTTGGGTCTCTGTGTGTACTTAAACTGTTTATTCAAAGTTGCACATTAACTAACTTTGTGCAGTCTTTGAAGCGCAGAGCAAACGTCGAGGGTCGTGTGCTGCACTAACATGGCCAATCTTTCTTCTGGATTCACCGGCCTCTTTTCTTTTCAAAAAGCACAAAGGATTGAGTTTCAAAACCACAATAGAAATTGATTTGCAGATAAACTGACCTTGATGTATAAATAACATCTACAAACAGGCTAATCCAAGCCAGGCCAACAGAATCAGAGATTATAGGTCAGTGAAGCTGCAGAGAAATAAATTAGTTAGAAAAACAATTGTTGTGCTATTGTTTCATATTAATAAAACTTCCAGCACTGCGACAGACTGCCGACCTGTCCAGGGTGAACCCCGCCTCTCTCCCGAAACATTTGCTGGAGACAGGAACCAGAAAGCCTATTTAATTGTTTAAATACAGATTTTTCAGTAACTTTGCTGATGAATGGGAGGTTGTGGATCAGCCTGTAATTCTGCAGTACTGATTGGTCCAGATTGTTCTTTTTTTATCAGTGGTTAGATAACTGCTGTTTTCAAAGGGGGGGGACACCTGATGAGAGCGATGAGTTTACTGTTTGGATCAGATCATTAGCAATAACAGGCAGGACTTTCTTAAAGAAATGTGTGGGTAGGACATCCAGACAGCAGGAACTTGAGCTTAATTAACTCATTTCTACTCAGGACCAGGGTGCACAGAAAATGGATGGATGAATAACTTCCAGTATTATTGACCCACAATGTTTTCACCATTTCCCCTCAGCTTTCCAATCTTTGGCAGGCTCAAAATTATTCATATGTCTGGCAGATTTTTATTGAAATTATGTTTCTATTTATTTATTTTTTTAAAACAAGACATCTTGATATTGGAGGTTCATAAATATGCAAGGTTGGGTGAAACAAAGCTTTAAATAAATGAATGCATTTTTCAGGTAGTTGGCAAGTGAGGCCAGCTCACTCTTTGGAGTGAAGGTGATAGAAAGCAGGTATAGTCAGTGTGTGATTCTTAGGCTACGATTACTCCAAATACCTCACTGTCACGGAAATATTTAATAAAAATGTTACATAATCTACTTTTTTTTTAAATCATGTTTAAAATTGCTCATTAGTGTGAATTTTAACTTATATGGGAGAAGTGTATAACTATTTCAAGGAAACCTGCCAGCTTTCCTTGTGAAAGCTGGCAGGTTTCAGCAATAAGTGTGAGATGGACAAAACTGTACTACTCTAAGTCCTAAACAACCAAATAATAATAATAATTCAGTTCACCTTTACATTTTATTAAAAACACTTTAACCAGTTAGGGATAGAATATAAGTTTGTTGCCATGAAAAGTAACCCAGTTAATTGCACAATAAATTAAAACGAGTTTCCATTTGGATGATTGTTTCTCTTGTCTCTCTTTCTACCAAAGACTGGACAACAAAGGCCTTCAGTCTGGTGTATTGGTCTCAATTAGCCCCTTTTGTGAAGGACAATTTTGTTTACAGACTTCAGCATCCATTTTATTTGTTGTTTTGTTTCTAAACCCTGATTATTGTAATTTTTTTTCTGTGTTTAATTTTACGGAGGAGTTAATTAAGGTGTGACGCTCTGAAACCAAAGATCAATGTTTAACTGTTTTTTTGTTTTTTATTTATTTTGGATATCTAAAATGTCTTTCAGTTCCAGTGTTAAATGTTGATTATAAATTAAAGCCCATTAGCCTCTGAGAGGACAAACATGCATCATTATGCCATTTCCAAATTTTTAGTGGCTCTGAATCTGCGAGTTTTAAAAACCTCAACAACAAGAAAGAAAATGCTTTTGTTTGGAGCCTGTGCCAACAAAAGGCACTGACAGCTTTCAAGGTAAAGAGGCTTCAATAACCCTTGCCTAACTGATTTCCTCAGCTCCATACGTGTATTAACACAGTACCTCTGAACACGATGAACAGTCCAAGCAAAAGGTTAGAACGTCTCAGAGTGAAAGGAAGGATTGAAGAAGAACTGGAAGTTTTGGCATCTGTTTGGTCAAGGGAGAAGGTAAATCGTGTCTTGTCTCAGAAAAACAGAAACGGGTGCCAGCTTTTAGAAGGATCTCTGTGCCAAGCCATACTGCACATTTACTGAAGCATTACAGTAACCATGGTAACCTGCTACCGTACAGAACCTCTGCAAGATAATTTACCCCGACATGGCAACACCTGAGGCTACAACTGTAATCAGCGTTGAAACAAGAACTTAACTTTTGATGAATTTTTATCTCAGAACAAACTAAGAAGGGAAAAAGTGAACAAGAAAATCAAAGATCTTATTTCAGGTTGGACGATTTGTTTTCAGTATCAACTCCCGGTGACTTCATTAGTTGATGCACACAGAAACCATGAACAGCTAAAAAAATTAATGAATCAACCAACTCAAAAGCTGGCCCCGGGTACTACAGTCACCAAAACTACAGGGCATTCATTGATGTAAAAATATTGCATCACTTTCAGGTCTCAGAGACACTCAGACAAGAAGCACCGTCCTGTCTAACTTACAGTGACATGTTCTAGTTCGACGGCCAAGGGCCAGAAGATAAATGAAAGAAGACTCACAAGACAGAGAGGAAACACCCCAAACACACAACTGTTCAAGTACAAAGATTAACAACTCAAACACAGAAGCCTCTCTGTCTGCACACCAGCTAACAATCCTGTTAAAGCAACTCCTGTCAAGAACAACAACCTAGACAGAGACAAGATTTAACCAATTCTTAAAAAAGAAAAGAAAATGGACCATTACAACAGTTGTGAAGATAAATTAAAAAGCTCTGATTAATGTAAAACTACTAAATTTTGACCACTGTTTCCATTTGTTTAGTTACCCGAAGTAATGAATGGCTAGGTGTTTATGAGGTCACCACATAAAGAAGAAACAAACCAAAACACAGATTGTGAAATGGGACTTCGTAGTAAAACTTAGGATGGGCGATAAAACAAAAACAATATATATAATGCGATTGAATAGTAACAGAAAATATGTCTGATAGAATGTTGGTTATTTCACTAAAAAGAGAAGTTGAGTCTTTAGCCGCTCAACTTCTAACAGTGGCTATTAAGTAAGGTGGGTGGAGTCAACTAACTCGCTCACTCTTTGGTTACCTAGCAACAACCTGCTGAGTAACTTGATCAGCAACAGTTTAAGGTTTTTCCCACTGTGCTTCAAAAAAAAAAAATTTCAATGTAGAATGAAGGGAGAAAATGAGAACAGCAGATCGAGAGGAATTCCTGGACAAAAGAGAAAACGTCACATCACGTCACCAGTTTGGCAGCATTTTGAATATTTGAAACAAAAAATAAATCAATTATTATCCATATTAACTGATATGAAATATGCATCTCTTCATATATTTTTTTAGCTATATCACCCAGCCATAATCCCAAACTATTTTCTCAATAATTAAACTTCTTGGAGTGCATTAAACCTTCATCCAAAGATAGTCAAGTGAATGTTAAACATTAAAAAGTCTGTTTATTTTATATCCTTCATCCTAATACCCACACACTATACAAAACAGGGTCGGATTGAAAGCAAAACACTATAATTCATAGACTTCCTTTATCTTGACCTTTGAGAAAGTGTCTTTTTTTTGTCATGTTCAGGTCCAAATATTTAAACATACAATGCAAGATAAAAACCAGTGTCTCAGCAATTTCAGCATTAATTTAACTAGATAGTCAAGTTATCTTTGATGTTAGACCTCATTCCTAGAATAGAGTGGAAACTTCATCTAATCCACATAAAGTCGCCCGACAGCATTTCTGAACCAAACACCTTGAGGCAAAAACCCACTGAGTATTTAGTTCCTGTTCCCGAGATGGTTCAAAGCTGTCAGACTACAAAGTTGTCACTATGACTATTTGAAAACTCAGAGGAAGTCATATTTCACGTGGGATAAACTGTTAATTCCTTGCTGTCTGTGTGGAGATCTCCATTTCCTCCCTGCCTGGCCGTCCTACGTTTCATTCTTCTTCTTTCCAGCCGTCTGGTAAATCGTCTCCCAGAGCTTTGCTGGGGAATATGGCGCTATCATCAAATATACAGACTCACGCTGGAGTCTTTACCTCCACAACAAGCCTGAGGGGGAACTCTTCTCTCGTCTGTGTAAGTTTGATGATCAGACAGCGAGACTTGAGTTCACACGTGGAGAGGCGGGCTAGGTTAGGAGCGAGGCCGGGAAATAAACTGTGTTCAGGTGAGCAAGAGACACTGTGGAGTTTTGAAATTAAAAAATACAGAGTTGGGGATTGAGGTTACAGATGAGGGATTGATAACAATGGTTTAGGTCAGCTGGTGAAACATGACAAGAGCTGGAAATGATGCGATAAGCACAAGACTCCATCTCTAAAGTTTGAAAGGGCTGGGACCTATTAAAGCCTCCATCACTGGGAATCTGAAGCGCTGCAGAGTCGGGGATACAACTACTGCACCCTGAGGAGGCCAAAATGAAAAGATATGAGCCTCTCTCGCAGTGGGAGTGGGTACAGTGTAACGGAGCTGGAGCTGAGTAAAGATGAAGACCTACAGGGTGCACATTCTCCAATCTGACCCCGACATTCCTGAAAGAGAAACCTCATCTCCTCCAGCCCAAAACATCCCTCCGCGTTTCTCACATGCCGGCACAAGGCAGCGAGCCCGCTTCCAAACGAGCAGATGGCTTTTGTTAACACCGGTCGCAGTGTAATACTTGTGAAAATAAGCAAAGCCTAATCGGTACGGCCAAGATTTTTCAACCCAGATAAAATTCCACAGATTTCAGCCCATCAAAAACACAATTCAGCTTTCAAGTTAAGACACAAAACAGGCCCCCCAATTCCTTTCACGGGGGTTGGCCTCGCACCCCCTTTCTTCCAGCACACTGACCCACTTACTCAGCACCTCCCAACCCCCGCTGCTTTTATTGTGTGAAACAAACTCATCATTCATTATTGACCGAGGGCCACAATTGCCACCCACTTTTTTTTTTTTTTTCGGGGAAAGAAGAGGGGGCACGGCGCGCCCAGGGGAACTGCAGCTCATTAGATTAGTGATGGGGTGCCACTACAATTAGCATGTATACGGAGAAATTTAGTGCTCCACTTTCCAGCATTCCTACATGGCCACATAAATACGACGGCGCATTTGAGCCAGTAGAAAAAAGCAAATGTCTGCCAAAAAACAAAGAAATTCTAAGATTAATCTAAGATATTTTCTAGACAAAAACATGGACATTTCTGAATTTGAAAACTGGCTTTAATTTCAACCTTGTGTGTCTTGACCTGAACAAAGTTAAAATAATTAAAAGCTTTAAAACAGGCTGACGAACAAGATGGCACTGATTATGGAAATCAAAGGAGTGGACTGGAGAAAGAAAATCCTGATTTTCCCAAAATTAAATATTCAAAAACCTCAAAATTTGACTAATTGATCAAACTGATTTATCCCCAATCTTTGAGAATAACATAGTCATATTTCAACATTGGGACTAAGGAGAACAACAAATGTGGCATTAGAACAATCCTGCATTGAATCAGAGGGGAAAAGCCTTAGTGAGTGACTCATTTATGTTCCAAAAGTGAAACAAACAATGACTTTATCTGGCCAGGTGTTTACAAAGCGGAGGGTGAACCCCCGATGACAAACTCCCTGGAGAAGCAGGACCTCTGTTCAACAAAAGGAAATGTCCTCATGGATCTTTTTCGCAAAGCATCGCTGAGGATCCCCTGCGGCCCGCAGGAAGCCCAGAACAACGACGACTTCCACTCTTTGAGGCAAACAGGACGCACATGAGCCACACGGAAAAAATGATGCTCAAGCTGTGCGACCAGTCTCTATATCGTCTCTTTTAAACACGATTAAACGTCCAGTTTTGATTCAACTTTACTCGTACAGCTACCACAAATATTGACCCTTCGCAACTACGTCACTAAATCGTTCGAGGCGCCATGATGGACGCTGGGAAGTGAGGGACGGGAGTATTGAACAGAGCGGCTGAAGCCGTTTTCCAAATTTGTTTTTGCCAGTTTATTCATGGTTTCTACTTGTTAGAGTGAAGCTAATTTGTCTGTGAACGTAACACACTTGGTTGGGTTTCATTGACGGCGGGATTTACATAAATTTACAACAGCTAGCTTAAAAACCGATCCTCCCTTCTGACGTACTGATCAAATTACTGACTTTGTCTGAATTCACACCGCATAATTTATATCATTTTGTCGTAAACAGCGTTCCCCTTACACCGGAGCAGACTTAGACGAGATGCTAACCGTTTTTCTACATAAATGCTAGGCTACATGGCGGCGGCAGTAACTATGGCGACAATAAGTGTCTCCATAGTTACTATACGCGCACTTTCTCCATAAAGCGATACTTGATATCTTTCTAATCATACTCGCTAATAAAGTACACGAACATTAGTCTTCTTACCTTGTAAACAGCGTTCGCTGCAAATTCGCGGTTACACCGAGGGCTGACAGTCATTATGATTGACAGCTGCCATCAATCGCCGCCGCATTTTTTCTCTTTAAAAGTTATACAATAAAGCGACAAGTTTGGTTTTCACCCTTGTCCGTTTAAGCAGCGGGCCAGCATCCTGTGATCCTTTTTAAAGTGAAATCAAATAATAGAAGCGATATTGGCTTACAGATGTCTGTTTTTAGACTAGCTTCTGACGTCTGTTGTGGCGGAGTTCTGGAGAGCGTGACGTCACAGGCAAAGGGTCAATAAAAGTATTCCTATGCAAAAGTCAATAGATTAATTTGCAATTTTTTTACATTTTCAAGAGATCTCTTCCTGTAAAAATGTTTATATGAAAAGTAACAGGCTCAGATAAGAAAACATTTAATCAGTTTCCCATGCAAAATGATAAGCTACATTTAGATTGCAGGCAGATTGTTATGCTTATGTAGCTCTGAATTAAACAGATAAATACAGTTTTCAGTACTGCCCATTCTGCATAATTCACATTGGCTGAAATTATTTAAATCATTACAAAATGAAAAATCTGAGCTCTTTTGCATTCCTTTGCAAACATGCAAACCATCTGCAGAAACCCATCTGTTCATCACATTAAGACATCTATGCTGCTAAGGTTGGAATTTAAAGGTTAATTGAAGTCAGCTGCCGCTCTCCCAGCAAGGCATAAAGCTGCCACTGTGGTAACAAGATATTATTTACTAACGTCAACTACAATGCCTTGCAGATTTATTCACATCGCCTGAACTTTGTCAGATTACAACCACAAACCTCCAGGCATTTTATTGGGGTTTTATGTGACTGACTAAATGTGTTTGTGGAAAGAGAAGATGAATGAGTTTAAAATCTGTCTCAATATGTCACCCCTGAGCAAACCTCAGTGTGACCAATCCAAAGTTACTTAAATAGTAAATAGAGTCCACCTCTTTTAATTACAGTTTGTTGGACAAAAACAGGAAGAACAGAATGATGTCAAATAAGGGAATAAGATATCTGGGAAACCGGATTTAAATAGTCAGATATTTGTATTAGTTTATGATCCTTTCATGGTTTGGCTTCTGCACCAATGAATCATTTCATAAAGCGAAAACCCCACAAAGTGCTTTGGAGCTTTTAACAAACTGTTTATTTAAACTGTTCCCACTGAATTAATTAGATTCATTTTATAAGAAGTTCTGAGAATCCATAAAAACGTCGATGTTGGCTCATGAAATCTGCCATCAAATGTAGATTTACTTTTGTGTAATCTTTGTAATTTGAAGTATCACGTGATTTAAAGGTTCCTGATTCATACCATCAAAACTGCCAAAGAACAACGGATTTAAATAAGCCTTCACATGTAAATCTGCTTAGATCAAGGTTGTTCAAATTGAGGTTCAGGGGCCATTTAGGGCCCCTGAACTGATTTTGTGTGGCCCCTGACCACAATTCTAGAATAACTTAAATAGATGCAGACAAAGTTATGACTTTTAAATTAAAATCTAATGTTAAATGCAACACAAAATGACAATCTTTTACAAGTTTTCTGGTTTCCTTGTGTTGTCATGGTAACTAGGACATCTTCAGCAGAGAGTCTACTCATTGACTTAAACTCTAAATTAAACATTGGTTCATCCAAATCTGCTTTTAATTGCCGTGTTAAAACTTGCCTCAATATAGAAAGTGTTTTCAAATGAAGACTGATCTAGATCTTGTTTTTATACTTGAGAACAGAAGAATTTTTTTTTTAGTTTTCTTCAATCGAGCCCAATATAATTAGAAATCTGGATTAATTTAACAAGGAAGACGTGCAAAAACCATTTGAGGTTTTGGATCTACAATCCCGTTTTTACAGAAAAAACAAATCTGTTTACTTAATTTAACTAAAATAATTCATGTTTAGTTTATTGTTGAGCAGGTAAAGACAAATTGCTACATTTTTGGTGATGTTAGTATCTAAAAATTAGATTATTTTGGCCCTGTGACAAAAAGTTTGTACACCCCGGGCTTAAACAAAGGGCTAAAGCGCTCAAAAATGATAAATTCTGTAAATTATAAATCAAAATATCTAGTCCATAGGGGGACAGCAAACACGTAGAAAATGGTAGTCTGGTCTAA
The DNA here is from genome assembly GCA_902982915.1 of Phalloptychus januarius. Classification (NCBI taxonomy): domain Eukaryota; kingdom Metazoa; phylum Chordata; class Actinopteri; order Cyprinodontiformes; family Poeciliidae; genus Phalloptychus; species Phalloptychus januarius. The sequence continues at coordinate 15,352,978 of CADWAE010000477.1, forward strand.
GGAGACCAGTGAAGCATGGTGGTGGCAGCATCATAATGTGGGGATGTCTTTATTTCAGCAGAGACAGTGAATCTGGTCAGAAGTCACCTCATCAGTAAATAGAGCCCATCTGTGTGTAATTGAACTTCATTAAAGCAGTTTGGTGAGGATTGTTGGTCTGTTATTGTGTGGGTCTTTCACCAACATCCCAATAATATAGACAGCAAAGTGATGAAATGAAAAACGCATCACTGACTCCTTCTTTCTGTAAGACGAGCCGGCCACTGACTTTAACAAACCCTGCTAATCTACAAACCCCTGCAGCCTCTGAAAATGGTGACCAGATCAAACCGTGCTGCTTTAAAGCATAACGCCGAGGCCTGACGACAAACATATGGCGAAGCTATCAGTTCCCCTCATGGTGCGCTTTATCTCCACGCCGCTCTGTGACAGGCTGCACTCCTGGAGGAGGAGGAGGAAGAGGAGGAAGAGGAGAAGGAGGAAAGGAAGCTGATTACCTGCTTGGCCTCCTCCACAGACGTCTGCAGCCTGCTTATTTCCCTCTCATACTGCTCCTTCATCTTGTCCACCTCCTGATCGTGAGCGGCCACTTCTTCCTTCAAAGCTCCTTTGAGGGCTGCAAGCTCCCTTTCTCGCCTCTTCAACAGTTCTTCCTGGTCCTCTTTGGCCACGACGACTTCCTGCATCTCCGTCTTCAGCTGCATCATGTCCTGAAGCAAAGAAAGCCAAGCTGCTAACGTTATCTCAGACAAGAGTTCAGCTGCAGAGTTCAACCAATGTCCTGAAGTTCTTCTTATTAGAACCGTTTGTTCTCATTCCTAAGATTTGTGGAAGCTCAGCAGAATCTGGAGGTTTTGTAAATCAATGACATGCGAGTCATCAATCCAATTATCAATTAGATGACAGATGTTTATAATCTAGAGCCGTGTGCATCATTTATAACACTGCAAAAGCACAAAATCTTACCAAAGAAGCAAATATCTTAGTTTAATCTTATTTCAAGTGTAACAACAAGTAACTTTTCATTAAGATAGGAGGTTGTTTTAAATCAATAATCCCTTAATATTGACAGAAAATTACTAGTTTATCACTGGCAGATTATTTTACTTATAACAAGACATTTTTCCCATGCTACAATTAAATAATCTGCCAATAGAAAAAGTTGTTTTTCATTAATATGAGCTAATATTTCTTGCCAAAAAATTATTTATGAGTTAGTTTTGTCTTATTTCAAGTACACTAATATATTCAAACTAGAAACTGGACCAAAAACACTTTGTAAGATTTTCTGTTTTTACAGAGAAGACACAGAAACCATTAAAAATAAAACCTTTCAACCTCTAGATATTTTTTCAATCTTCATTAAAAGTTGTTTCTTGATCAGTTTGTCCTTTCCATATATTGCTCAGGTGTTTTTGTACCAAACGTTTACAGATATGGCACATTTGTACCAACGGAGCCTCAGTTCGTACCCGTTTTGTTTCCAACCTGCTGTTAACACTGATCATTTAATGTAATTTTCTATAATTTACTGTGAGAAAATTTACCACCAGCAGGTCTCTTATGATTATTTTAGCTTGATCACAGAGGCTGTAGTATAAATTGTTCAGAGGATATTATGTAATTAAATTAAACCATACATTAGCTTAATCAGACCAGGGTGAAGAGTACGAAATTAGGGTCAATCACATAAAGCTGCACAATAGCTGCATTTCTAATCATATTTTCACATTTTTGGTATTTATTGATACTCTTATTGAAAAATAGTGGAGAAACCCAGACAATGTGAACAGTTTTGGGTTTATTAAACATTATTTATTTGAATTTCTCGTAACAAAGATGATTCAAAATTCTTCTCATGATAAGAAATTAATCACAATAAATGATGCAATAAGCGCCTGCCCTCGTAGTTTACAGAGTAAATCTGTCCTAGCAGCTCAGCCTGATAACAACACTGCGACTTACCGCCAGGAGAATGTCTTTCTCTCCGTCATCGGCGGCCCTCTTGGCGGCGTCCAGCTCATCGTGCATCTCTGACAGCTGGTCCTGCAGGTCTCTGATCTCCGTCTGGTGCTGCTCCCGCTCCATCTTCACCTGGAAAAGCCTGACAAAGCGCAAGACGCGTCAGGTCAGGAGAGCCGCGCTTCATGAACCTTCACACACATAACCTGGAACGCCTGTGGTGAGCAGAACGGGAGCCCTCAGAGGTCACCTGTAACCTTCATGGGGTTACTGGTGGTAATTAATGTGAAACACCTTTATTAAAGTCCAATTGACACCAGGCCACCACGATAACAAACCAGTAATCATCACGATAAATGATATCGTTATTTTGAGATTCTTTTCAAGCAATATTATGACAATTAGGCCTGTCACAATGAGCAACAAATTAATTAATCACATGATAAATTAAACCAAACTCAATTTCCATTTGCATGATTTATCATTTTTCTCTTTTCTGTCTTTTTTTTTTTTACAAAAAACTGGATGACAAAAGTCTTCAGTCTGGTGCTTAAGTCTCAACCAGCCAATTTTGTTTACAGAGACTTCAGTATCCATTTTATTTGTTGTTTTCCTTATTTATTTTGGATATTTAAAATGTTTTCCAGCTCCAGTGTCAGATATTCATTTATTTATACATTTTTGAGAATGTATTCTTGCATTATTAATCCATTACTGTTCTATTACTTGCAAATGTATCAAAAGAACAATATTATCATTTATATCAATAACTTATTGGCCAATTTATCATCCAGCACATTTGTTATTGTGAAAGGCATATTGATAATGGCATAATAATTAATTATTATAAAAACTGAAACTTTAATTCTGTAAAGAACACTTCCCACTGGAACTGGAAGAAATGATAAATGTCCAGAATAAAATACGACAATCAAAAACAAGAAATAAACTGGAGAAAACCTCCACTTACAACTAAAAATCAAGAAAAAAAAGTAATTATGAACTCCCAAAATAAAAATTCCCTTCAAAAAAGTATTTATCGCCAGAATTAATCCATTAATCCAGAATCAATCTTTTTGTGACAGGCTTATTTGCAGCATAAGTTTTAACCACACACTTTATTTAAAATATAAATCAGCTTCACCAGAACGCCCAAAGCCTAGAAAGCAACAAAAACACACCTTAACCAACTGCTTAACGCAAAAAAAAACCCCATTATCTAAAGGTTGTTTGACTATTGACACATTTTAAAAGCTTAACAGAAGTAAATCACTTGCACTGACAAGACAGAAAAGATAAACGAGGAGGTTAATGATTCATGCAGCGCTCACTCTTCCACTGAGGAGTTGAGCTCAGCCTCGGTTTTAGCCAGTTTCTCCTTTAGCTGTTTGCACTCATCCAGACTCCGCTGCAGCTCCTGCTGCAGCTCCTTCAGGCCCGCCGCCGTCTGTCTGTCTGCCTGACTCTTCTGCTGGCAAAAGCACAACACATTTATTTATTGTTTGCTGACAAAAATGGTATTTTAATTAAACCAATCTGAGCACATTTTTACTCGTATTTCATGGCTGCTTCCATTTTCATTTCTTATTAACGTGTAAATATTTTTAAATTTATCTCCACAACTTGTTCTCCTTTAGAAAAAATTTTAAATTTTAGTTTAATTTTTTTTTAATAAACAAAAAATCTATAAAATGGAAACATCTTTCTCTTTAAAGTATAAAATATATGCACAAAGTGCAACGTAAAGCTCTATGAAGCTGAATTAAAATTAAACCAATATTAGTTATGCTTTTACAAGGACAAAAAGCCTGGTTATATCAGGTTAAATATGACAATACTGAAGTGGAGAAAAAAAAATTAAGACAAAATTAGGCCAGAGTTCAGTTAATATTAGACTCCAAATAAAAATCCCTTTACCCGGCATATAATAATGGAGACTCTGTTATTATACATACCCTTCAAGAGATTTTCTGGTTTAAATTTTATTGACACACTGAGGCAGAGTTAATTAATAATTAATGCAGGTCTTAGACTTTACTACAAAAATCTATTCAGAGAAAAACTCTTGAATGGCAGGACTGACTGACGTATGTGCACATGATTTAGAAAAATAAAAACAAATATGTGTCAACTAAAATATTGAAGTCAAAATACTGACTTTGTCAGCCGCAGTTTTTAATCTTTCATAAAGTTGACCTTGCTTGATAAAAAACTAAAATCCAGCTAACTGCTTCACTGCTGTTGCTTTTTTCCAGACAATTAGCTTCTTGTATTAAGTTTAACACTGTAGATCTAAACAAATGCCTTAAAATAAATCCTTAAATTGTCATTCCTTAAAGCTCCTCAGAGAGCAAAGCTATGTTTAAAGGGTATTCCAAAACAACCAGTTCAGCATTAAAGGGATATGTCAGCATAAACAGCCTGGCATCAGCATTACAGCTGCAGTTATCATGATGTTACCTTCATTTGTTCCTCCAGCTGTGCCTTCAGCTCAATAATCTCTTTTTCCAGTTCAGCATTTTGCTTCTGCAGAGCTTTGGTTTGTGCAGCCAGATCCACGGACTGCGAGAGGAAATCAGATATTTATAATTTACAGGAAAAATTATAGACAAAAAAAAGAGGAAAAAATAAAACAAATTATCACACAGATTGACATGCAGTTTTACATTATTTCCTCCAAAAGGAGCAGTATTTTATATTTTATTTAAGCTTTGTCACCAAACAGAAAGCTTAGTCATTATTTTATTTTGGAGAGTGAAACAAAACTATCATTAAGTTTGCAAAAAGATGTCTGCCTTTAAGTCAGGAAGTGTGTGAAAAAACCCACAATGCATCAGGAGACTCACTTTGTTGTCACCTTGTGCGCTGGCTGTGGCCCTAGACTTCAGCGTCTGTATCTTCTCAAAAACCAGGTTCACCTTCCTATTCGTCACGTCGTCGTTATCCTTGCTTCTGCGTGGGGAAAAAGGTGAAACATTTCAATTAATGAAAACATTTCTGTGTGTTTTTAAGGTGAATCACGACTCCAGGCTGTTTGGGGAACAAAGCAGTTCAGTCCCAGCTTAGCAGGAGTCCGGAAGGTTTTATGATGCTCTGATGTGTCACTTCACAGAACAAACGCCTTCATTACAACACTAAATGAACATAAATGTTTCTCTTTTTTGTTAAAGACGGGAATTGAATTAAACTTCAAACAATTTCCCTAATGCTGTACACAAAGTATGTAGATTTGATTTCCTCAATATCAGCTTCCCTTCAGTTTAAAATTGACGAAAGATAAGGCTTCATGTTTTTGTAGAGTTTAGTCACAAAAAAACGAAAATGTGGGAGTTTTCTTGGCTCGGAGGAACATTTAATCAGCCAGCCTTTGACTCAACAAAACCAAAGTTTCATAACTCTAACCGACAGCAATAATCAATCTTTTTATTATTAAAATGTGAAAGAGAAAACCCAAATCCCCCATCACCATCCTCTGCTCTGGCAGATGATTTTCATTAGAGCGCTGTAACCCCTGTTGGTGGGTGTTTGTCTTCAGGGCCTGGGGAATGCAGCTCAGTTTCAGCCCCTGAACTTCCATCTGCGTTTCCTTTCCTTCCCTTTGTCCTGCGACTCCTGACCTGCGCTCCGACACACCCAAGCAGTTTCCTGACCTTTCTGCAATATTCAAAGCCTGCAGCGAATGCAGGAACTGTACTGCGCAGAAATGCAACCTTCCAAAAGCTGTTTTACCGTACAAATGTCAGTGAGTTTAATATATTACTCTTCCGCATGTTTGTGATAGAAAATCCCGACTTCTTAGTTGTGTCAGGAATGTTATAATTCAGTTCCCTCTGGGTGTCTTTGGGCTGTCAGTCAAGCATGCGTCAAAGAACAAAAGCTGCAGAGGCAGCAGGGAACACTGGGAAAAGTTTCTCTTGTGTTTTTCTTTTTCAGGCGCCGTGGAAAAAATTTTTTGGGATTTCAACACAGATAGGATCAGCTGGTTGGATATTCATTAAACAGCACATTCTAGCATTGTTGACATGCAAGACTACCCCTCCCAGCTTGCACTCACTTCTCGGTCAATGTAGCTGTGTCCACTTCAGTTTTGTGCTTCAGTAAAACTATTTTTTGATTCTCAATTTAGCTATTCCAGTCAGTATTTTATCAAAAAGTAACAAATGTGTTCATAAAGTAATAAAGTTCACGACTAAACTAACACATAAAGGCAACATTTATTCCTACTGTGGCAAAAATAATGTTGCACATTGGTTATTGCAAGTATTGTATTGTTTAATAAAAATAGCACTACTGATAAGTGCTATTTTGATACTGACATATTAAATTTTGGAGTAAGCACCTATTCTAGTCCATCAAGCAGATGCTAGCGGATTAGCTAGCCCAGGTAGCTGCAGCGACCGCTACGCACAGCTTAGCTACTCTAGTTCTAAAATAGCGCTACCTAACTCCATCATCTGAATGGAAACGTTACCAAAACTCTTGTCTTTTAAAGCAGCAGTCCAAATGTGTCGGAGTTCCGCTTGGTTGCTAGGTGACGGGGCTGGGCTTTGCTGGGGGTTGCTAGGTAACAGCAGAGTGCCTGTGACTTAATGTAGAAGTTTGTGAAATGGCTTGATTTCAAAAAACCAAAAATACATTACCTTAAAGACCTGAGACTGTTTTTAGAAGCAGCTGAGACCGAAGAGAATGTATGAAAATGTGTGAAGCGTTTGTTTTGTATAATAGGTGCCATTTAAGCGTTTTATTAAAGAGAAATCTGTGCCAGATAATGACTTGTATGTATAGAAATCCTACAATTCTTAAAAGTCAGGATGGGAGAGAGAAATGAGCACATTCACATTATAACATTTAAAATATCAGGTGACTTTTTATGAACACAAATGCTTAAAGTTAAATAAAAGTCTAGTAAACTCACCCTTCTTTGAGGTAGCTGAACAAAATTTGTTTGGCTGTCTCCTCGTGTGTTTGTTGTGAAAGCTCCTGCTGACCTTTTAGGAGATCAGGCGTGGCCTGGAAGTGGAAGGAAAGACAAGAGCAGCTTAATAAAACCCAAGAGGTTAGAGTTAAATAAGTTAAACCATATTTATGTTGATACTACAGCAGAGAAGTAGGACCATTGCAGAAAGGGATGAGTACATTTTTGGCAAAAAAGTCAAATATTCTAGAAAAGGTTTGCAAATTTTAGAGTTTGAAAAGTTGAAAATTTGCTTGAAAAACTGAGATATTGAGATTAATCTCAGAATGTTTTGCAAAAAAAACTTCCCAAAATTTTTTTGGAATGTCAAAAACATTTTTTTACTTGAAACGCAAGAATTTCCCATTTTTTCCTAGAAAGTCTCAGATTTTTCAGCAAACTTTCAACTTTTCAAACTCAGAATTTTCCGAGTTCTTTTCTAGGAAATTTTGGAGATTTTTGGGCAGAAATGTAGAATTAAATTTGCTCATCCTAAAACGTCATTATATGCAGGGCTGTGGAGTTTCACCTGGACGTCTGCCCCGGCGCTGGTCTTACTGTCGGCGGTGGGCGGAGGTTTGGACAGGGACGTTGTTGAGACTTTTCCGACAGAAGGAGTTTCTTCAGTGCTCTTGAAGGACGGTATGGAGGGGCGTGACTGCAGCTTTGTGTAACCCCGTAGGGAGCCAGTGTATTTGGAGATGGAGTTCTGGGGGGATCCTGGTGCACTAATGGCTCGGGATGAAGGCCCGTCTACAGCTGTAGACCAAGGATCCTGACCGCTGGCCGTCCTCTGCAGCCGCAGCTGCGACGGGCGTAGGACATGTTCCTTTGACGTGCCATCAGATTGACCAAACTCATCCATGAAGCTGGAGCCAGACCTCGACCCAAAGGCGCTGTCCACGCTGCGCGACCGCTTCCTGTCCTCCGGGTTGATCCTGTTTCTTCGCCCCGCCCTGCCCCTCCGCTGATGGCTGCCATCTTTTCCATCAAACTTCTCAATTAGCTCATCAACGGCAGGGATGGACCCTGTGTCTATGTCTCTGCCTGAACCGGGCTGGAAGGGGATGTAGCGGCGATTCTCATGGCGGTTTATGGCGTCCGTGTAAAGAGCCTCCATCTGCTCGTCTAACAGAGACTTACTGGTGGACGATAAGGAGGAGTGGCGGGACCGGGAGGAGGACTGAACGGGCTCACTGGAGTCGGTCCGGTGAAGGGGAAGGACGTCAGGGTCGTGGTGGGTGCGCTCCAGACTGGAGTTGGCGCTACGAGGGAGTAGGGGCTTTCCGGGGGGCGGCTGCCGGTACTGGGGGAGTTTTAGAGGTTGGCTTGGGCTGAGATGGATTCAGACTGGTGAGGTACGGTTTAATCTGAGGCTGGGTCGGCTGAGTCGGTGCTCTGCTTTGAGGCTGAGGCACCTGGGCTGAATGTAATGAGGGAGACTTTGTTTTGGGGGTGTTGGCGTCTGTTTGAGGAGGCTGCTTGTTCTCTTGCTCTGTGCGATCTAGGTGACGATCAAGGCTTGAGGACCTGAAACGGGATGGAACCCCTACTTCAGATTTGGGGTAAGGGTTCTGGTATTCTACCCCGGTGTTGGCTTGTGGCGCAGGCCTGGACGGGAGGCTGTGGAAGCCTTCGAGGTTTAGGGAGTTGGACCGGGGATCGTACGGCTGCAGGAGCTCGGGGTGCCTCTGAAAGTTCAGAAGCGTGGACGGTTTCTTTGCCTGCGATTCAGGAAGCCCATTCTGAGGCCCGGAGTAATGCCTCATCTTCTGTGTCCTGTACTCCATGAAGGGGTCGCTGGATCCAGCTTCCTTGTCCCCTTTGAAATCATATTCCTGGTAATTCTCAATAAAAGAGCCTTCTGTGTCCAGGTAGCCATTGCTGTCAGGGTGCTGACCCCTGTCCTGGTTGTTCAGCACCACATAGGGGTGTCCATCTATACCCTGGACACGAATACTGAGGCCATAAGAGCCGGCTCCGTTACTACTGGGCCTGGAAAGACGGGATGGCTGCGTGTATCCGCGCTGCGAGCCGCTGTTAGGAATACCAGTGGCTCTGTAGGACTCCATCAGGTATGTAGAAGGAAAATAAATCCCTCTCCCTGGATCAGGTGGCTCACCTATGAGAGCAAAGAATCAGACCGGCTGGATTAGTCAGAGATCAGCCAGCATAATTCAAACACCTTATCTCTTCCACTTTCATTCTCTTGCATTGTTTAGATGTTTGTCTCTCCATCTTCAAGGAGATTTTTTCTGCCAGACTTTCCAGTTAAAGTGCTTTGGTTAAATGATTCAGGAAACAAAAATCTCCCTCTGTTGCAGGTAGACCTCTGAACCCACAACCGCTCTGAAGACGTGACTCAAAACGTGACGCCACTTCATTACAGACAACAATTATTATCACACACCTGCCGTCACAGGCGAATGTTATAATAAAAACTGATCCGTGTCTGAGAAATAATACTTAAAAATGAGTCAGCTATGTTAGAGAATAAGCCCAGATTTCTACAGAACTCAGGGCGTTTGTGTGCACACCCCTGTTGAAACGTTTCTGAGAGTACAAGAAACTATTTCAAAAGTTTCTAAATCTTTATCTGACTTTGATGAAGCATCTGATTTAGTTTCAGCATTCAGTCTTCAGTTCACACCTCTCTTTACTGAAATACCTCAAATTAGGGACGGGCATTTATTGTATCGTTTATCGCGATACATTCCTTATCATGGTAAAACTTTAATTCATTGTCGTCACAATAAATTCCATAAATAATAATCCTGATGTTTGATAACACCTAAAACTGTGTATTAGCATGATTGTTATTTTTACTATTTATCTCCAATGTTTGTTCAACAGTGTATCATTAAATATAAAACACCACAAACACATAAAATCCTACCAAGTAATTTTGGTTTCCAGAGCAAACATCATAGTACACTTGAAATAACACAAAACTAACTTCTACATAACTTTTCAGAAAAATACGGCTTTCTGTCAATAATTCTTCAGTATTGATGAAAAACTACCAGTTCCTTTTATTTCACTTATAACATGAGAAAAATGTTTTATTGGAAGTGAAATAATCTGGATCTCTGGAAGTCCAAAATGAACAAAATAATGGAAAATTACAGTTTTGAACTGGAGAGTCCGGATCGCAAAGTTTGACAGAAAATGTGTAGAATCACCTGAAGAGAGCTGTGACCAAAACATTTTCTCACAATCTGATAGATTTTCAAAACCTTTGCAAGGAAATTATTGAAAATACAAGATGTGGATGGGATGCTGATCAACTTCCACCACAGAAAGTTGAATTACTGAAGTCAGGATTTCATTGCTTCCTGCTAAATATGGATGATTATTGTGCTTTTTTTTAAACTTTTTTCCTGACTCATGCATTTGTGAATGATTATCTAAATTATCTGCAAGCTGTGGCTTCAACCAAAAAATGCAAAGAGACAGAAGTCAGGAAAACTCTGCACCTTTTTTGCTGTTGATCAGATCTACTTATATTTTAAAGAAATTATGCTGAAATGAAATAAAACAAAGCATTATTGTAAGGGTGTGCAAACTGCACCTTTTTCTTTGTTTTCCACAAACTTGTTTTTCAGGTCAAGATGTGACATAAAAGGTGGAAACATTTTGAAATGATTCATCATAATCACAGTTTTTAAGTCTTTCAAGCTGGAATCAAACTCAAGACTTGTGGACTGCAGAACGACTCTTCTCCCCACTGCACCACAATCGTCCATTTTACACAGTTTAGAGAGTCAAAGTAGAAAGTAAAATAGTGGTACAAGGAAACAAAAAGGCCAGCAGAAAGTTATTCAGCTCAACATCCATGATTAACACTTGTTTTCTGACAGATTTGCAGTCAGATGGTGGAATAAAAGCAGCTCAGCTGGCAACAAAAATACTAGTTTACAAATATCAAAGTAAGCAGCTCAAGCTTACTTTTCCTGGGAAACCATTAGAGGCACCATGTGTTTCAGCAGACAATGGGGCTTGAACAGATTCCTGTTTGCCCTGCTGTCAGCGGCCCGTTCTACCTGACATTACAATGGGAGGACGGAACGAGATGAGCCCAGAGGAAGGACGCTGATAAGGCCGAGAACAAAGGCCACGGCAGGATATGGAGCATCAGCAGGAGATAAGTCTGGACAAAACAACTCCGAAGTGATGTGGTGCCTATAAGAAGCAGGCTTATGGAGGAGGAGGATGGTTGCACAAAATGTGCTCTAAATACCGATCCGAGCTGAAAACACTGCAAAAGCAATGACTAGACCAAGTGCTGTTGGTCTAGTTTCTAGTACAAATGTCTTAATACACTTTAAATAAAACACATTTGACTTACAAGTAACTTTCAAGGAAGATATAAGAGTTTGTTTTAGGTTAATAATTACTTAATTCCTTTAAACATACCATTTCCAATAGCATTCCTATCAAAATGAAGGAATTACTTAGTTAAAACAAGCTGCTATATCTTGCAGGAAAGTTACTTTGAAGCTGGTTTTGTCTTATTTCAACTTACTAGGGCTGGACAATATGGCTGAAAAAAATATCATGATACAACCGTTTCACATTGATAATTATTGATAAGGGTTTTTTTTTTTTGCTTCAAATATCTTAGATAGCTACAAACTGGTAATCTTTTCTGTTTTCATTCCACAAAGTTGTTTTATTTTTTATTTTTAAGCAGCTATGAGGCACAGTGGCGAAACTTTAAAACTGCTGCCACGTAACTCAACACGGTGTTGCTAGGCAACCAAGAAGTGAGTGAGTTGCTAGGTAACCAAAGAGTGAGTTTGATAGTTGGCTCCACCAACTTTTCTTAGCTGACCGTGAGAAGTGGCGCACATATACTGCAAAAACGTGAAGATTACAGAGTATTTTTGGTGTAGTTGTTAGTACAAATACCTTAGTATACTTTAAATAAGAAAAAACTAAATTACACGTAACTTTTCAACAAGAAATAAAAGCTTAAGTCAATAATTCCTCAATATTGATGAAAAGAGATTATTTTACTTATAGCTAATACTTTTTTTTATCAATATTAAGGCATAAAACTGGTAAAACAAGCTGTTATTTCTTGCTTAAAAATTACTTGTAAGTTAGTTCTGTCTAATTTAACGTGTACTAAGGTATTTGTACCAGAAACTAGACCAAAAATACTTGGTTTTGTGATTTTGTGACATAAAGTCTTCCCTCCACCTATATTCCCCCATAATGCAGTTCTGGATCAGAGTTCAGTAATATGCCTTCACACATGTTATCTATCAATATGTTGATTTATTGTCCAACCTTAGTAAGATATTAGTACTAGAAACTAGAAATCCTTGAGTTTGTTTTCGCAGTAACATAAATGGACATGCGTAGTTTTGTTTAATCAAATGTTGAATGAGTCCACATTTTCCAAGTCTCCTCCATCAACCAAATCATTCCCAGCACAGTCAGGTTATCACTTCCAATAAAGAAAGATATTAAATGTGATACCGGATGCTGGAAGGACACCACAACCCTGCTGCTTCGTGAGATAGATTCCTTTATAAGAGGCACACCCACTGAAAATAAGACCGCTTCATGTTTTTCATTCCAGGCTGACATTCTGCTCATAAAGCTGTAAATTTTCTTCTGTTAGCAGCCATAAAACACGCAACACAAGCAAGATTCATTTTCATTACATTTCCATAAACCAGTGAGTGACTTTAGCTTCGCTTAGCTGGAATATTTCTGTCAAAAACAGGAACAAGGAGAAAAAGGTGTCCTGAACAGGACAGCAGTCGAGGACAGATTAAGGCGACACAAAGGAGCCTTTCATGTTTGCTGTTGCCACTGCTTGATACGCAAAGGTTCAGCTAAATGTGCAAGACGTTCTTCCTCTTATCGTGTTTTTCCACCAGAAGAAGAAACATCACTGAGTCATGGCGGCGCTGCCTTCACTGACCTCAGGGCTGCACAGTGCAGCCCTGAGGTCAGTGGAAAACCTCAACTTTTCCACATTTTGACGCAAAACAAAACTGTTTTGTGTCAACAATTTTGTGCTGACACAAATTAGGATTATTTAAATCCTAATAAAATTATTTCAATAACTTTATTAGGACATTATTTGAAGTAAATAAGTGTGACATGAATATAGATATACATATTTTAGGAGTATTTTTACTACTATGTACTTTTTGCATTTACTTGAGTAATTTAATTATGAAGTACTACTTTTACTTGAGTAATATTTCTGGATACTTGACCCACAGAGAGTAACCTCACTGAATGAAGAACAAGTTCATTTTAACCAAAAAAATAAATAAATAAATCACCAGACACAAAACTGTGACATTTGTTAGTTTCATAAGATCTATATTAAAAGAAATTGATTTGGAACTAAATTTATTTTGCTTGATTTTATTTTGTTAATATTTATATTAACTATTTTTATTTTGAATTTTAAAATACTAATATTTCTATATATTTTCTTCTGTCTTATTATGTATTTTTAAATATTAAATGATTGATGTTTTGATCAGCCTTTTTTTTTTTACTCTTACTTGAGTAATTTTTTCTTCTACTTTTTACTTTTACTACAGTAAAGTTGAGTGAATTTTTGGGTTTTCTGCCCTCTTAGTAAAAAATATAATTTTTGTGCTTTTCACAAAATATCTTGTTATCTTGCGAAGGTGAGAGTTGAACTTATGAAGGAGAAAACTAAAACTGCACCAGCTTCAGCATGAAGCACGGTGGTTGCAGCATTATGCAGTAGAAATGGAAGCTCATTAAGTTAAAGAGAAAATTGTGCTTTTGGAGTAAAAATTTCTGTGATCCTAGAAGGGAAACTAGGACAACGCTCCATGAAGTCGAGTTTCTGACTGTGAAAGTTGGACCTTCTTCAAATTAAGCGAAATTCATCTGAAACACTTGTGCAGTAAACGTTTTGGTTTGTGTTATTATTATTTTATAGATATTAACAAATCTTTCCAGAAGTTATCAAAGGTCAGCAAGTCCCCACACATTTACAAAATTAAACAAATTTGTCAATTGTGCAGCAGCAGTAGCACAATTTAATTTATATTAATACTATTTGATTTTGTTAGTGTGGATTCTGGTTGATCTCTGGAAACTTTATTTTGAAAAGCTTAAAAAATAGAACGGGACAAATGCAAACGTAGCACAGATGTTTGACACGAATTTTGATTAATTTGGATAAGACGGAGGAAAAACATGTAGTGACAGAAAAACTTTAAAAAAAGGAAACATTGCTTTTTTAAAAGTGTAAACCAGACACTTGTGATGGGTTGTAGCTCATTAACCCAGTGTCAAACATAATGCTGCAGAGTGTTTTATACTTCAGCACAAAAATACCCAGTTGCAAGGATTATTGCAGTCAGACCAAAACAAACATCAAACCCAGCTGCTTGAGTTGAGATAAACGTCCAATCAGAGCGACACTGGGATGGTTAGCATCCAGTCCAGAATGGTCTAGTCAAAGCCCAAGCCTTTTAAGGCTTGAAAATTTAAGTCCACAAATTTTCAATCTCAAGAGACTTTTCCAAATGACTTGAAGCTGCATTGAATACTGGCAAACCTTTTAGATTTTAATATGACAAAGTTTGAAAACTGAACGATCTTTTTTTTTTGTTCTGCTCTACTATTTGTTGGTCTAAACTTAAAGTAGATGTTTGCAGGCTCTGGTATGTCTGCAAATACTTTGACTTTAATTTATTCCTGCTTTTTGGGTTGACCGGTTTCACCTTTGCACCTCTGTGGAGGCAGAATGATAATCCAAGTTCCTTCAACTGGTGAAATGAAAGAGAAAAAGTAATCTTGACCAAAACACAACAAGGAAACAGAACACACCAAACAGGATACTCAACATTTCACATTCCACGCTTTTCTAGTATCTTCTGAAACTCAAAGTGATTTTCACCCTAAAGGTCACCGCGGATCAGAGCGCAGAGAGAAAAAAGTGAAGCAACTCCAAGATTTACACTGTGGGAAAATACGGAAAAGTTACGTAACGTGAATCAGAGCGTCAGGTTGTGTGGGTACAGCAGCAACAGTAAACACTGGTAAAATCCCAACACAATGGCTGCAGACTGGAGGCTCATTTAACTGGAGTCTCGCTGGAGGCTGCTGGTTTCAAACACTGCGCTGGTTTGGAGGAGTTTAGATGCTCGGAGCAACAGGTGGAAACAGAGAAGGTTCCGCTTCATCACTTTTCTCCAGCCTGCAGCAGGTTAATAATCTGTCATGTCTCGAGTTAAAGGTGAATTTTCTGTCCCTCTTGTTGCGTCGCTGCTACTCACCAGGGTCGAGTCTTTGTCTGGATCCTCCTTTGCGCAGGTTGCAAGCGTCTGTCTGGACTTTTCCCTCTAAGCAAGAAACTCTTGCCGCACTTTGCAAACTTATTTGCTGCGGTAAAGTCTCCTCAGTGTGAGGGAGAAGGACGTCCCGCCCGTCAGCCCGACCCTCCTGGAGGAGTCGCCGCTCCGCCCCCAGAGAGGAGCGGAGAAAACCCGCCCACCCACTCGGGAGCACCGCGGCCGGTCCTGGAACAGGTTTCCACGCCACGGACCTGGAAAGACCTGCAGGAAGTGAAGGTGACTCAGTTCGGACCGGGTCAACTTTCCACACCCCCGAAACCAGAGTAATTCACAACCAGCTGGATAATGGACAAAAACCAGAGAAAAACATAAATGTAATTAGTTTAAAGTAACATCTAAGCGTACTGTTTTCATCTAAAATAGATGCAAATTTTATTTTTATTTTTTTATTAAGTAGTTACATTTAATAATTACTTTATAAAACCCGTTAAAACAAAATTTTGTAAAATCTGTTGAGCACTGAAACTTTTTCCTCTTGTTTGAATATTATTTATTTTCTAATTTATTTTCTCCTTAAATAGTTTATTAACTATTTAAGGAGGATCACACACACAATTGTGATCGCATAAAACTCCTAATTACTTATTAGCACTTTGCATAAATGTAATTTATAATGCATGTCTTTAAAAACCTACAGCGTCATCTAGTGGACAGAAGAAGAGATTAGGAATATATTAAAAATACATTTAGTCATTAAAACTTTATTTCTGTGTTAAAATATTTTTATTTATTAGTCTGATGTAATATTTTAATCTTAAATGCTATGTTTTATTAACTGTAAGAAGAAAATTATCATCAGTAATAGAAAGAAAGGCTTGGAAACATCTGTCTGTGTGTAATTAATCTTATTAATGTGGTTTAATTAGTGAATTCAGTTACTGATACAAATTACTTTTCAATAATAATCTATTTCACTGAATGGGTTTGTATTTATCTCCATCTACATTATGTATTTATTTCATTCTGATTAGTATTTATTTGATTTTTTCATAGCTTTTTTATTAAATGAGATAAATGTAGATTTTCGTCTACCGTTTAATTGAGCTTTTTATGTTCACATCTCAGGATTATGGATAAAATCACATTTAACATCCAATATTTCATATGCTGCTTGCAAAAATGACCTAACTTACACCTATTATTCATTATCTACTTTTATTTTGGACATTATCGTTTATTCTTAACAGATATTAATGGGCGCTGAGACGCTTTTTGTATTAATAATGAAAAACACATTCTACCTCATAAGCCTGCATAATATACAGAATCTAAAATCAGAGAAGCTGATTATTTTCTCTTCGTTCTTTTACTACTCGACTTGTAGCAGGAATCTGCAGCCCATCTGGCTCCCTTCCTTGTTGGTTATGTTGTTTATATTTGTGTCTGCAGAGTCGGTGCAGTATTTACTCCTCCTAACCTCTGTGCAGCAGCGGGACACAATAGGATCTCTGTTCTGCGCTGAGGAGCCACAGCTGGGCTTTCTGAGCATGCTCAGTTTGTCACCCAGTCCGGTTCTAATTACAGAGTCCAGCCTCGTTAACTCAGCTACTGCAGATGTTCCAGGACTTTTTCTTCACTGAACTAACGTGAGCTGAATGTATCAGGTCCATTTGATACAATTCTGCCAGTATTGATTTTAAAGGAAGTCAGTTCAAGTTGTGCAAGAAATTCAGCATCAGTATGGGACCCAGTTCTGACACAAAACCGTCCTGCAGCCACTTATTTCTGAAATTAAGTATATATTTCATGTATCTGTACTCAAGTAGATTTAATGGGGTGTCTGTTTTTCTGAAGAGAAGTGAGAAGAAAATGGTGAGTTCAAGGTCGTTTGAAAAAGGAATCTTTGAAACAACCAGAAAGATCTTACTTGTTCTTGAAGGGGATTTTTACCAAGTAGGAGATAAAGTGGGTTCCAGGGTTGGGTCTCTTTGTGGGCGACCCTGGATCCAGTGAGTTCTTGACAGAATCAGTTCTTTGTTGGAGATGAGGAGACTGCGGTGGAGGGCGGACAGGTAAGTACAGGTGAGGATGAGCGAGCAGACTCCAGGAGCGGGTTATTGTAGTTCTGAAGAGACGATGGAGGGAATCGTGCAACCAGTGGGTAATATTCACAATGTCACGAAGGGGGAAACCCTGAAGACCAGCGGATCACAAGGAAACACCAAAACTATCAAACACTCAGGCGGCAAACTGCTGGCAGCCTGCTCCTCATGTACTCCAGGATGATTGTCTGATCCATCACAGGTGTGCTGGCTGAGTCAGGGGTCACGCCCTCCATGGAGCTCAGCCTCCAGTCACCATCTAGTGGATGAAGAGGGAAGCAGCAGAGAAAAACCCACAAAGAAACAAAAACAGTTTAGTACCGTTGAAATAACACTTTGTGTTAAATAAAAACATTCAAAAGCATAATCATTCCTGTTTTTTATGTTTTATTATTTAACGCTGCTTTTTAGTCTGCGTGACAAATCTAAACACAATAAAAATGTTGATTATCTGCAGCATTGTTCCTTAAAATGGCACAACACTCTTTATTTATTAAAGAAAATTAGCTTTAAAATGATAGAAACAAAAGCTGCAGGAACGTTTGAAAGCAAATTTATTGAACTTAACTTGAAGAAGATTCGAGGGCAACTTCCCTCACAAACCAAGGAAAGACATTGTAACTAAATACTAAATGTCCATCCATCCATCCATCCATCCATCCATCCATCCATCCATCCATCCATCCATCCATCCATCCTCCCTTGTCCCTTACTGGGGTCAGGAGGGTTGCTGGTGCCTATCCCCAGTTAACGTTTCGGGCGAGAGGCGGGGTCACCCTGGACAGGTCACCAGTCTGTCGCAGGGCAACACAGAGACACACAGGACAAACGACCATGCACACACACACTCACACCTAGGGACAATTTAGAGAAGCCAATTAACCTGACAGTCATGTTTTTGGACTGTGGGAGGAAGCCGGAGTACCCGGAGAGAACCCACACATGCACAGGGAGAACATGCAAACTCCATGCAGAAAGACAGATACTAAATGTTATTCACTTTAATGCATTTCTATCCACAATCAGACAGAAACAAAAGTTTAGTGTGGAGTTTGTGTCTTGATTTCAAACCATGTCTGCAGCAACAATGAAGAGGACGGAGAAAGGAGACTCAGAAAGAGAAATGTGAGGAGCGAGAGGCGGTTTGGTGCAGCCTGCCTCCTAGAAGTTGGATGATCTCACTGTCAGCGCAGGAGGAGCAGCCGGCTCTTTGGTCCGCTTTCAAGGACGAGAGCCAAGGACCTTCTGTCAGCTGCCTGAGCCAGCAGCCATGACAGGAAGTCAGCCTTCAAACATGGTGGTCCCAGAGAAAACGTGAACGCCCACCACTCTCACACGCTCTGCCATGATGACAGCTCTGTGATTTAGGCCTCATCCCGGAGCCGCAGACAGAAACAGCAGTCAGCGTTTATCCCCCTGTGAGCGTCTCGCCTCAGCGGGGCTGAGATCCACCACGCTGCTATCTGCGTGGAGATGACTCTGCGTGGAGATGAATCCGCGTGGAGATGAATCCGCGTGGAGATGACTCTGCGTGGAGATGACTCTGCGTGGAGATGACTCTGCGTGGGAGATGAACTCTGCGTGGAGATCATCGCGTTTATGACCTGGGATTTTACGCGAGCACAGCAACATGGACTTTACACAGAGCAGCAGAGAAAAAAGAAAAAGATCAAACTTTTAAAAAAATGGACCAAAATAAATGAAACATTGACCAACGTGTGACGTCACTTAAGAAAATGTAATGTTTACTGGTTGACTTTATGATTTAACTGTCTAAATAAATCACTTTTTTTGTTACGTTTGTTTAATAAACAAACTTAATTCATGCATAGCGGTCACTGCAGTGGACGGCTTCCTCCCAGCCAGCATATCTAAGTGGGCCCCACATGGGGAAAAGGAGGGCAGACAATATGGATCCCACATGGGTTTGTCCATGTAGGGCCACTGCCATGTAGGACCCATGTAGGCAGATATGCTGGCTTGGCTAAAAGACAGTTTCTTGTTTCTTCTGGATTTTATTTCAATTAAAGATTTATTTAACGCAAAATTATATTTGTACAACTTTTATCTCTTTATTTTCAGCTTCTCTAAAAATCCAGTTAGGGCTGCAACTGGTGATTATTTTAGTTATTGATTATTCTGAATCAACTAAAAATTGGCCGATTTTACATATTTTTAATTTAACCACTTAAGGGGAGAAGCTGTAGCCTGAAGACACCACCGCTCATTATCATATTGAAGCAGGAATTAGGAAACGAGAAATGGAAAATGGAAACGGTGAAGGAAAATAAGAAAATGGAAAAAGTCAGAAAAATAATAAATAAATGTATAATTTAATAAATATGAATAGGAATAAAGAAACCAATGTTAAGAAGCCTTTTTATTTAATTTTGGCTGAAATGACTCTCCATATTGCAGTATCAGTGAAATAATCTGCCAGTGGAACCAGAATCTGATCAATATGAGGGAATTGTTGGTTTAAAATGAGCTGCCATGGCTGCTTGTAAGTTAAATTAGTCATATTTAAAGCACATTAATATATACATGTTTGATAAGATGTCGTGTTTTTGCATTTAGTGAGTCGCTCCTGACTCAGAGACGATGCCAGAAGTTTCTTACCTGAAGGTGAAAGTACCAGCTCGCTGATCCACAGGAGCAAAATCACATTTTATTTGAAAATTAATCATCTTAAGAGTCTGGAGGAAGATTGGTGAGGCAAAGAATCCAAGTTACTTCAGATAAACACTTTTCTGAATTATCCCTTTGTTTTGGTCGTATTCTACAAAACAAATTCGTTTTCATCACAATCAGCAGAAATAAAAGCTTCAAATGTGTCAATGAGAGTCTCACCTTTTGAATTCAGTGCATTTTTTAATGATAGTTTACTAAACTGAGATGTAATTGTATATGGAATCAGTAACGGCCGTCACTGCAGCGAAACATTGAGGGATTCAAGGACGACAGCACATGTGCATCACGCTGCTATCACACTTTATTAAAAATAGAAACATATATATTCATATTACTTTTCATACAGACTACAATGGCCCACTGGTAAAAAGAAGTTACATACTATAAAACACTCATTTGGCCTAAATCCACTGTAGAAATGTCTCCAAAAGCAAACAAACAGAAACAATAGTAAAGTCTAAGAACCACGACTCTTCCTTCTGAGGACCTTCGTTTTTTTCATTGTGTTGTTTTGCAGGAAAATGTTGATGCGTTGGGGGAGAAAAGGTAAAATCTGAGAACCAAAACAAAAACCTCTTTGCTCAGAGAGAAATGAATGCACATACAGTCCAGTTTAAAAAAAGATGGCACATTTATTGCAACATAAATGTTATTTACATGTTTTCCTGTTGTAAAAGACAGAAAATTCAAATTCCCGCTGCCACAGTTGTTTTATCTTTTTTTCCTTTGTCTTTTTATTTTTAAACGCGGATTGACACCTTTTTTTATTTGACACAAGATCAAATGTTTTACCAGCGGAGACCAAAGAGGAAGACGAAAGTCTCTGTTTCAGGAATCTGCAGCTCGATCGGCGCCTTTTAAAGAACGACGAGCTGCAGCTCTGCTGTCTTCTGCTGTTTGTAAATCTCTTGCAATAATTGACAAGTTGTGGTAAATAACCGTACATTTTACTATCTAACATAGTAAAATAAAGTAAGAAACTTTTTACTCAAAACTTTTGCTTTCAAAAATCTAGAAAGAGTAATTAGAATTCAAGAAATATTCTTACAGTATTATTATTGTATAAAAGACTAACTACAGTGAAAAATAAGCCAAATGTTTTTTTTTCTTTTGATTTTCTTGTTTTTTCTCATATGTTATACAAGGGAAAGCATCTGGGAATACAGCAAAGTCTAACTTGGCAAACAGAGGAGCAAAAAAACAAAACAAAACAAAGGAAGAACAGCAAACAAAATGAAGGAAATAAGAGCTGGAACAGATTACACCCTCAGCCTGTTGACATGAAATACTGACGGGAGAAGACGGCCACATTCAGTCAGAGAACAGATTATTTTACAGCTTTTGTCATAATAATAAAAATGTGCTGAACGTAAACTCCTGCTGCGAATCGTTGATTCTGGATGAAGCTCTTTGTTGCCGTGAAAACTCGTCGTGAACGTGGCCGCCTTGCTTCAAATGGAGGAAATCGCAAAATATACAAAGAAATATATGGAATATAAAGCAAGTCTTAAGACCAAAGATACAAAAAAGAGAGATGTAAAGCATGCACACTGATGGGGAAAACGAAAACGGATCCATGATCAATGTTTCGAGGTGTAAAATCTGACTGCGTTTGTTCAAACTAACCTTGATCCGAGCTGGAGAATAACTTAGACTGAGAGCGCTGGAAGTCAAAACGAAGAACCGACTCACAGATAAGCATAACTCTGAGTAACTGAGCTGGAAGCTTAATGAAATATTAACAAAAAGAAAACTGATATGTTCGTCGGGCCAGGAGATAGCATGGTCGTCGTTTTCTTCTTCTTTTTTTTTTCTTTTTGTAAAATGTTTTGCAACTTTTACCTTTTCACCACATCTCATTAAGCATTTTGATTCGCTGGTGGCGACAACGCCAAAAACAAAACAAAAAACAACAATAATAGGAAGAAAATGTCAGGAGGCTAAATGCTGACAGGGATCTGAAAAACCGTCGAAATGCTTTTTGTTTAACACTATATGGCAAAGGGACGACGGGACGCCGAGTCCTGTTCTTACTTTAGTTAAGACACTAAATATGCTGGGAATGCTAACCAGTTTGCTCCTTAATGTCTAAACGGAGGGAAAACAAAAACAAAACTACATCTCAGCTTTCAGTGAAACTACAGTTTGCCAATCACCTTTAGTGTAGTCTTCAGAAAATACACATTAGGTAGTTTTGGTTTCACGTGGCCAGCGGCAAAATCAAGCAAATAAATATAAATAATATATCTTCTTTAACAAAAAAAGAACACTGGACAATTCTGTTGTTCGCATCTAAAAGCTAGTATTTTTTTGTTGTTGCAGGGTATAAATATTAGTCTAAACTGGCCAATAAATTAATCTTCTCAAATGTTTTCCGCTTGTCTCAGCAGGGGGCAGTGCTCTGGTTTAACGGTGACACAGCAAACTATAGCTGGACTGAAAAGCCGCTCGCTTTTCTGTTACCAAACCTTCCCTTTAGGCAGACACTTTACAGCTCAATAAATAGAAAAAAACAAAACAAAAACAGACAGACAGGAAAAGAAATGCTGTTACAATGCATTCGTCAATTCAGTTTAGGCACAAGGCAACTTCCACGTACGGGTGGCGGAGGCTGCGTAGGTCTGATTGTTCAGGAGCAACACACTTCTTCTTCTTCTTCTTGCAGACACTGATATGTGGCCAGGGTTTCATTTTTTCTTTGTGGGGAGGAATTTGCAGATGGAAGCTGGTCGGATGGAGCTGGACGCTGGGCTCTCTTTAATCTGAGGGCCGGATTGTGTTGGACTCTTTTAGTTTCGCTTCAAGTGGTCTGACTCCTGCAACTGGTGTGGCGAACCACGAGTCCAGTCTGTCGCTGGGCAGCAGGCTGACCGGCTCACACAGGCCAGCAGTGAGCTGCATCGCATCGATCTGCGGAGAAGACGCAGCGACGCAGAAATCAGACGCCAAGATCAACCAAGAAGATTCTGACATATTTATCTAGTGACCACAACAACATATTGAGGCTGAAAGAAAAAAAAATTCTGCCAAAAGATCCGCCAGAAATTTCTGGTTTGAAAAGCAGAAAATTTGATAGAAATAAATTGAGATCAATCTCCAAAATTTTGTAGAGAAAACAAGAAAATCTCTGAGATAAAAAATGTGTAAATCTCAGAGTTTGAAAAATACAAAAATTTGCCAGAAAACATTTTTGATTAATTTAAAAGATTTTGTAGAAAAAAACATGGACATTTTCTGAGATTAAAAAACAAAACTTTTAGACTTTTTGAAGTCAGAAATTTAATTGTTTTTTCCTAAAAAAATTTCTTAGATTAATCTAAAAAGATTCTGTCAAATTTCCTACTTTTCAAACTATGAAACTTCCAAGTTTTTTGATGGAAATTTACTTTTCCTTTTTTCTCTTTCTACAATGGCCCTAAAATAAACAATTCCTTTCTTGCTTCATGCAAATAAAATTAACTTAAACTCATAATTACAAAATTATTTAGCTGTGCTTTGTGTTTTTCTATTTCTTTCTTGATATTTTGGTTGTTTGGTACTAAAAACAAAAACAGTTTAGAGTTTTTGTAGGGAACTCAAAGACTGAAAAAAGAAACCAGGAGATCTAACTTAAAATATTTAGTTAATTTGTAACAAGTAATAAAATCACATTCATCCAAGTAAATATATTAGGTTTGTTGAGTTGTCATGTTAAACAAATGTAAACAAATGAAAAGCACTTCATGGTTTGTACCTGCCCCCTGCTCAGAGGTGACCCATGGGGTTGGACGTGTCGGTCAGGCCGGGATGGACTCCAGTGTGCCCCTGCTGGGCATCACTGGAACTGCCGGAAACCTTCTCCTCCTCTCGTCTCTTAAGGCAGGCAGCTTTGGGGTTCAGATTCCTCTCTGCAGATTCACAGAAATCAAACTTTTATTCCAGATGGTGAAGATTAAAATGGACACATTAAACACATGTTAATAATTTCAAGAATAAGTGTTTAGTAAAAGTAGAAAGGATAAAAGTGCCATAGAAACTGAAGTATAAACAACACGTAAAAATTAAATCACTGATTTTCTGCAGGTTTTACGGCAGGTGATAAAAATATCCGATATCCATATGTGACGCTTCTAATACACACATAACATGAAAAAAATTTTTGTTTTTTAACCAAATTAGAAAAATAGTTTGATGCAGCTATAATTCTGATCTCAGAACGACTCAAATCAGAATTACAGCTAATAAAATTAAAATATAAATTAGTGAATAACATTTTTTTCAGCCATCAGTGAGGCTTGATTTTATTTTACTCAAACTGTTTCTATTTATGCATTTATTCCAGTTATTTTCCTGATTCTAACCCACTTTACTTATAAATAAGCCTTTAAACTGCAGAAATGTCATGAATATTTAAAATATTTTCTGCTCTTAATATTTTTGATTAAAAGGAAAAAAAATCCTCTGTGACTTTTGAAGAAGAATATCATATTTGTATCCAGTTGTGTTGTTAAAATAAAGACCAACTCAAGTATCTGCTCACATTTAAACCTTTAAATCTGATTTTGTAGATAAATCAGTAGAACTCCATGAATAAATAAAAGCGTTCACACGCTGATGATCTGTTTGTTCGAGTGCGTTTTAAAAGAAAGGCCCAAGGTTGACTTGATGTGAGGCAGCGTTGACATTTCACCTGCAGCGGCGCTGCAGCACTGACCTCTGACCTGCTGCTCCAAGCTAAGAATGACGGCCACCGCCTGATGCAGGATGAGTAGTTTAGTCTGGGGCTTCTCGCTTTTCAAGTGCAGCTGGCACATGCGGCCCAGCTCCTTGAAGGCCTCGTTGATGTCTCGGACCCTCAGGCGCTCGCGGGCGTTGTTCGCCATCCTCCTCTCGCGCTCGCGCTCGGCCTTCTGCTCCGGATTCAGGTCCTCGTCTTCAGTGATGCTGCGAGAGAGAGGAGAGTCAGGATCAGTATAAAACCGATTCCTAAAACAGAGGGAGGAAAGATTTCTAATCATAGAAACTCTCAGATTAAAGATTAAATCACATCTAAAGACATTTATTGTCAAACTATTACCAGCTCAAAATCATAATCCTGCATTATCTGAATTATTTAGTGTCCATGAAAAATCTTTCAATAAGTTAACAACTAAACAGCTTATATTAAATATACCCAATAATAATCCAGTATCTAACATACAGATATGTTAGATACTGGATTATTTTCTTGAATTAGGTGAATTCTGTTCAATTTAAAGCTTTTTCTTTTTGAAAACGTTCCTGCTACGCTGCAGCCAAATATTGTTTTAGTTATTGATCGATTGTTCTGGCAATTAATCACATGAAAAATGACACATTTTACATATTTTTCATTTGGCCTTTTAATGCAACATCAGAAATATGTTAAAATGTGCAAATAAACAAATTAAATTCTGTTTTAAGTAAGAAAAAAACAAAAAATTTTACTGCCTAAAATGCTAAGTGCAGCATTTCTTTAGTAAATCTGAAGCTAAAACGATTCCACTTGATGAGTTGCAGACAAAAGTGTTTTAACCCTACATACATATGTACATTTATATATTTTAAACAGATTTTGGCTTATTTACTGCTCTGAATGTCATGTTATTTCAGTAGATTGCTTCTTTTTTTAGCCCATCTACTTCAGTTAATGACTAATAGATTATTAAATCAGTTGACGATTATTCTGGTAATCGATGAGTCGTGATTCAGCCTCATTTCCCACCTTGTGCGTTGACCTGTTCTGGGCGTCTTCATGTCTCTCCTGTCGCTCTCGTCGTCTGATTTATTGTCAGACAGGCTGTCATGCATGTCGTCCTTTTCCTGTTTCTCGATCTTCAGCTCCAGGGTGGCAGGAATCTGACCGGACAGCGCTGAAGTAAGACCTGAGATCGGAGGAAAAGACGCAGCGGTGAGACATCACAGAGCCGCGGATCTTTGCAAGCTACGTGAAGAGTGACCTCTGACCTCTGAAGGCCTCCACCTGATGGTTGAGCTCTGTGCTGGACGTGGAGCCGGCGCTGGGCAGACCTCCATGGCTGTTGGTGAGGCTGGCAGCGTCGACGCCGCCCTGCTGGAGCAAAGACAGGAAGCAGAAAGTTAACAAGAGCTTAAAACTCCCGGCAGGAGAAAACAGAAAACCAGGTCACTGTGAGCTCTATCTGCACAAAACACTGATTTATTTCAAGGCTACATCAATTAACAGCATTCATTTAATTTAATCTTTGTTAGTCAATTATTTTGTTATTCAATTATTTTATTTATTTATTTTCAACAGACAAAAAAGTAAAAACAAGAAAAATGAAACAAATGATCATGTCCATTTGTTCAAAAAGGAGCAGGTAGGAGACGAACAATGTTATAATCAATTAATCATCAACTATCTTAAATAAGTGTTAACTAGTGTATGAAAACTAAAATAACAACAGTACCTAAGACAAAACTGTATAAAAATATTTACATTTTACATTTAAGATGGAAAAAAAAATTCTGTAAACATTTTCCACCCAAAATTCATCAAATGGGATAATTTTAGCTTCACTTGGTTCAAATTGTGTAAAAAAAAAAAATCTCCTATGAAGCCTTAACTGCTTGATCATAAACAGTGAACAGATCATCTCTACACTGTGTTGACATTAATTAAAGCAGAAAATCTTTCCACATGCTGGAAGTATCTTTTTAGCTGCAGATGGATGCATTTCTCATATTATACAACTTTATTGTGTCTTTGTTTTATACTGGTTTTAAGTCTTTATGGGATGCATAAAGTTCGCTCTTCTCTTGTGATGTAACTTTTAATTTCTAAGCGACATTCAAGTCGAGTCGCGTCTCTTTAGCGAGTCTTCAACTCCCCAGAGTTTCTGTTAAAAAAATTACCACTGCTCTCAGTCCAAGTTCCTAAACTAAATGTTTTATTCTTTACAGATTGTTGCTCTAAAACGATCAGCTGCTCCAGTCCAGCAGGATGGAGTCCTTCCTTCATCACATGCTGAAACACAAAACGACTCCCAGTGGAGGAGCTGAGAGTTTCTCCGTCTGTCCTTCAGGAATGTGATCTCCAGTCGCCGCTGGCCTCTGCTATCCCTGCCACTCCGAGATCCTCCCCTTCCTCGGCGCTACGCTAATCTTTGCTGCGCTCTCAACAGGTGTCCAAACAACTCTTTGTTGTTTGTGGGAGGAGGAGGAGAAGGAGGGAGGAGGAAGGCCAGGGTCTCTGGTGAGAAAAGGGCGCTGCCATTTTCACGCCTGGGCCTGATTACCATACAGCTGACGTTCTCTGTTTGGGCTCAGACACACGTTTCCAACCATTCACATTTCCTGGGTTGCTCAAAAGCGGCGATGAAAAGGGGCGTGAGGGGGCAGAGGGCCCGCGGACCCCCGTCTGAAGGGACCTGTTCCCACACAGGAAGTGCTGTGTTAGCGCAGACACAGTATGTTCTATCTCACAGTCGCAGCCGGTCGGCGTCAGAGCCACAAGCTGCAGCAAACACGGCGCTCTGAGCTCCTCCGACGGAAACATTTCTGTTCAGGGACACGACGACTGCAGCATCAGGCCTGGAAACACGCCAACTTCACCCAACATGAACGGCTTTTCAAACGTTTGGCCCTAAAGAACAAACCTCTGTTCACCACTGACAGCACTGCTGGTTTCACATGTAAAGAATACATTTATTCACCACATCTATTGCTAAAAACGTGGAGATCTTTTTTGTGTGTGAATTTTGGATTTATTGATGTAACTTGGAGTCCGGACGGCCACATAAAAAGTTATGGCGGGCCAGATTTGGCCCCCGGGCCTTGAGTTTGACACATGCGAGCTGGACCCTCATTTCTTCAGGGTTATGTTAATCAAATGAAGGCATAATTTAGTTTCTCTGCTTGTTAACGTCGGAGAAAACGTCCTTGAAACCGAGAATAGACAGAAACCATGGTCTCCTTTCAATCAGGAACAATAATGTTTCCAATAATGATCAAATATTTTGATCTGATTTCATATTTTTTATACGTTAGTGACTAGTTTTATTGGAAATAAAGGTCTAACTCTTTTCAGTTCATGCTCCTAATGTAATTGTCTATTTAATTCTTTATGTTTTCTTGTTAAATAACTTTGAATTACCCTTTAATTGCACAGATAAACCTGCCTTACTTCCTTGTTACAATGATTTGCCTCCATGTTAAAACTGACCTTGCACGGCTTCTTTAATAGTTTCTGAGTGACCCAAATTATTTCCAAACACCTCTGGATTTCAACAAGATGAGCTGTCCCGTTTTGATTTCCCCTGCAGATGTGTTCAGATCTCTTGGCTGTGGAAAGTAAAATACCTCAGATTGGATGAACACATCCTGATTTATACCGGCTCGTGCGTTCTCCATCTCCTCAAGAGGCTTCGACTTTAAGAGGAAGAGAAACACAAACAAGTCCTGCAGAGAAGCGCAGCCTCTCTTTGCTGCGCCTGCTTTTCTCATTTCTCCTTCACCCCAGCCGCTCTCCAGAGGAGGGTGAGCTGTAGGCCAGCCATTACGCTTATGGAAAATATGCCGGTATAAATTCAACTATTCATGTGTGGAAAATGTCTAGTTTTCTCTCGTGGCGGCGCACCAGCTTTGAGCAGGTGGCTGAGCCTGCGACGGGGGAGTTTTAATGAAAACCATACATGAAAACGTTAAAGCGCTCGTCGTACCATCGCTGCAGTCCGACTTGGAACGAGCGCTGAGGCGGGAAAGTTTGGTCCGATGGTTGTTATTGGCCCGTTCTGCGCCTGTCCCAGCAGGCTGTGGATGTCGCTGGGCAGGCTGGCGGTGGAGCCCACTGCATGGTTCCTCAAAACAAGGATTGCATCATCCAATCTGTCCAGGCGATCTTCCATCCGAGACTGGAAGGACCAGGGGGGATTGTGGAAACAAAGATTTAGGGAAAGAGGAGAAGAGAAGAGGAAGAACAGAGCAGCTTAGTATAAGCACATTATGATGGAAACTGAAAACACTGATTGTATGGTGAGGACTTGGAGCGGCGGGGATGAAACATAAGATAAAGACGGCCGTTCAAACTCAAGATGAACTCAGTCATTTCAGCTTGAGCTGCAAAGACAAAATGTGTCCTCTTTTGTTCTCCATTAATCATCTGATCAAATCCTTGTTTATAAATCTGCACCAATCATAATTACTGCAAGCTGGAGTGACTGTGAAAGACAACATGGCATGGAAAATAAAGGTAACTTGGGTAAAAAAATCATATTTTTAAAACCAATAATAATGTGTTCAGACTTGTGCAATAAAACAAAAATGTGAAGATGCATGGAGGATGCACGGATGTAGACTATCGGAGAAGTACCTCGCAGACATCCTTTAAGAAAGACATGGCATCCTGGAGATGCTCATGTAACTGCTGATGGACTCTGTTTTTCTGGCAAAGTCAAATAAGAATAAAGAGAATTATAAGAGATCAGAGTCTATAAATACCACAAACACACTCAAGATGAAGATTGCTTTTTCTGAAGAAGTAAGGGATTTGGAGAGAAGCGCGGGGCTGCTGACCGTCCACTTTGAAAAGATGAAAATGTTTCCACGTTTGCACATTTAACAGCCCAAACTACGCTGCTGCTCACGGGATTTATTCTTTAAATGTATTACTTAGATCTTATTTCACTCCTCTGAACACTTCATAGGAATGAAAAACTGAATATTCAAGTTCGATGTGTTTCTGCGAGTTTTTACCGATGACGTTTGGCAGTAAAATGACTCATCTCTGTTTTAATCCAATCTCTGACTCTCTTCTTCGCCTCCTGAACCTGATGGGACTTTTTCATTTTCTTGGTAGCTCTGACTCAGCAAGCAGGGAAATTTAGGTTTCATTTCAACACTTTTAATCAAATCCTCATCATGAAAGCATTCCCTCATTGCGTGCCAGTAGAAATATTTATCACTTACAAGAAAACAGTGTAGAGAAAGCATGTTTACTGCCTGCATCGGTTTCCAGGCTGAACAAAAATGTATAACAAAACTAATGTACTACTTGGACTTTTTCACATTTTGCCACATTACAGCTAGTCTGCAAAGGGTTTATATCATCAAGATAGTAAATATTTTCAGATATTAATGTATTTTTTCTTCCATTTCAAAATTATGCTGGTTTCTCAAATAAATCCCAATAAAAGACCCTGAAGTTTGTGGTTGTAATGGGATAAAATGTGGAAAAGCTCAGCATATGAATACATTATTTAATATAAATCCAAGAAATATAAACGTACTGTACAGCTCTAAACATATGAAGAGGAACAAATACAAACTAAACTGGTTGTAGTTTTGCTTTAAACTCCACACTGGATCCAATGGAGGCAATTTGACATCATTCCCACACAGATAACAGGCTTTCATAAGCTTTTCTTTTATTGTTTAACCTAACTGCACTATTTCTGGGCTATTTTTTATTGCAAATATCTTTGCAAACTTGAAATAAGTCAAAAGCAACTTAAAAGTAACTTTTTAGCTTGTTTTAAGCCAATCATTAATAGGCCTGTCACAATGACAACTTTAGCTGGACGGTAAATTGTTCCAGCTATAAACGATAATATTGTTGTTTTGAGACCATTTTTAAGTAATATAACGGCAATGGCAAAATAATAATTATAAAGGATCAGTAAACTTTAAACTCTAATGAACATTTAACACTGGAACTGGAAGACCTTTTAAATATCCAAAATAAATAAACAAAACAACAAATAAAATAAATTTTGAAGTCTTCGTAATAAAAAAAAAAAGACCAAAGCTCCAAACTAAGATTCAGTTTTTGGTAGAAAGAAAATAAATGTAATAGTGCCAATGGAAATTCTTGAGTTTGTTTTAATTTACCATGCAATTAATTGATTTATTGATCATTGTGACAGGCCTAATCATTAATAATTAATACTGATGAAATGTACCAGCTCCACTGGCAGATTGTCACTTATAACATGGGAAATGTGTTTTATCAATCAAGTTTATTTGCAGAGCAGATTCTCAGCAGCAAGGCAGTTCAACATGGTTTACATAATAAAAACACAAAATTACAAAGTTACAAAGAAAACACCATGCAGTCAACAATTGAATAAACTTTATAATTTGATGAGTGTCATCAAATATGTTGGTGAATGTTTCATTTATTACAGTTCAAAAGCAACTTAAACAAGCTGGTTTTTAGTCTTTATTTCATTATTAGTGAAATAATCTGCCAGTGGAAACGACATCTCCCTGTAAACAAGCTTTGTCTTATTTCAAATGAGCTAAGAAGGTAACATTTTGTGTTTTTGCGGTGTGGTGATTATTCTATACTACATGGTCCTTCACATGTAATTAGCCGGCGGTTTGTGTTTAAATGCATGCAGGCCTGCAGCAGGTATTGCAAGTGAATGTCAACAGGTAGCTGGAATGGGCGAAATGTGATCCTCAGCTCCGGTCGCATGGCAGCGGAGGAATTCAGGAGAAGTGGCTCAGCAAACAGCTGCCATCCCTCCACACCCTCCCACACCAGCCTGCTTAACTCAGCCCATCCCCCCCCAACTGTCATCCAGGCCCGGGAGTGGGCCCTCGGAGCCGGGGACAGATGGCAGGCCCCGAGGGACAAGTATTGTTCAGTTTGGTTATCCCTCGACCCCCATCTTCCTCAGCAGAACATTTGTCAGACAGGAATCTCCGTGTAATGCTAGCTCATGGATAACGTCCCTACAGTGAGCGTCAAGGAATCGCAGGGTTGGATCACCGGGAGCTTACCAGCGAGTGGAGGGAGTTCTCGTAGTTTGGAGAAGAGGGAGTCTGTCCACTCGCGCGGGGCCACTGGTTGGTACCTGGGAGGAAGGGAGACGATGAGGAGAGGGTCGTAGTTAGCAGAAGATCATATCAGCACAACCAGGAGCCCTGAGGAGTCCTGCTGACTCATCCACACATCACACAAAAGGTAGCTGACAAACACAATAACATGCAGTCATAACACACTGACATCCTGATTTTATGGCCTCTATTTGGCCCATTTAAGATATTTTTATCTTTTAAAGACTCAACTACATCACTTCCTGCTGGCTGGACTGCATCCTGAAATGTGAGCCAGCAGAGAGTTCGACTGACTCTCACTTCCACCCTGAGACGAACACGGCATCGGGACATCCAGATATGAGCAACGCCCTGAAAACTCACTATTATTTTTAAAGACTGGCTTTCTCTCTCTGAGCACATTTGACACGTTTTGACCCAGCTGAGCCTCTAACAGCCAGAGTATAGAAAGACAGTACGTTTAATTAACCAATGTGGGAGAATACAGACTCAAAACTGGATATTTGGTGAACAGAACAACAGTCAGATCAGCAATGCAGCCAAAAAGTAAAAAAAAATACATGCATTTTGTATTTAAGATGAAAAAAAAACCTTCTTTGTCTTCTAAATATGTTCTACCCTGAGTTTTGGCTTCATCAGCGTAACATTTAGCACAATTCTCCATTTAAGAGACTTTTGTTATCCAATTATTGAACACGTAATTAAACAAATAATCAGCAAATTAGCGTTAAGTAATGTTAAATCAAACAGAGAAAGTTTTTCCACACGTTGATGTTAGAAGGATTTTAACTGCATCCAATGATCAAACGTTCACTAAAGGAATTTAGTTATTTGTTTATTTGCATCTTGCAACATATTTAAGTGTTGTATCAAAAGGCTAAATATGAAAAATCTGCAGAATATACCCATTTCTTTTCATCCGAGCTGCAGCTCTAAATATTTGCAGACATTTATTACACAAAGTTGGACAGAAGTTCAAAATAAAGAAACTATTGCATTTTAATGAGATTATCTTGATGTAGAGTAATCAAGCTTTTTCTTCACTAGGGGTTACAATTTCCAGCTTGGCTTGTAAACGTTCACTCTGGATTCAATAAACGTGTGAGAGCCAAGAAGCTGAGCTACAGGCCAGCACCGGAAGACGAATCAAGCTGATTTGATCTGGTGTAAATTAAAGAAAAGGAATCCACATCTGCTCTTCACATTTGAAGCTACGCAACGTTTCTTCCCTTTACTTTCTTCAGCATGACTGTCCAACTAACTTGTCTTGCATGTGCAACATGAGACAATGTGTTATAGTACATTTAAATAAGCTCAATGGGTTTTGACAATATCGAAGCTTTCCAGGTTGTTTGCAGGGCAGGGTGTCTGGCCGGTCCGGCCCGCTCTCCTCTGGCGTCTTTCCCTGTGGACGGACGCCAAACTCAACCTACATGGTTGTAAATGAGGTCTGCACGGTTCACAGATGGAGGCTTTCATGCTGTTTTAATTAGAGTAAATCCTGAAATTCATTTAAGAAGGGAGCTATGTGCTTCTTATAACAAAAATTTATTTTTAAGCGTCGGATTAGAAAGACCTAGAAAACCTACGGCTTCAAAACGCCTAGAAGCTTTTCGGATGATTTCACACCTGGAATCTGGCAAATTGCAACATTTGTTAAGTTTTTAGCTGCTGTGGTTCCCTTTCACACTGTTTTGTGTCAAATGAAGCAAAATCTGTGAAAAACCTGTTCCCCTCCTCGCTTGTGGCGGCGCTGCACCAACAACCAGTGATGGAAACGACATGAAAACCTCAGAAGACATGAATGCAACTTTCTTCTTCACAAAATGTAAACAAAAATGGAGTGGTGTCAGATTTGAGCTGTTGTAGCATTTAGTAAAAGCCATGAGTTATTTCTCTGGCTAGCATTAGATTCTTGCCTTTGCTTTGGTTGTATTTACCCAGAATGCCTTGCGCTATAGTTCACTTCCTGCTTTTGGAGCTTACATCAACATTTGCATTTGAACTGAGACTTTTTAGGGGGACCAGTTTGATTTTTTGTCCGTATCAGAATTCGATAATGCATTCATTAAACGAACGAGAGTCTGATTAAAGCGGACTGGTGTGAATGCACCTTTTGTCAAAATGTGATTTAAATGCTATATGGACTGAACTTAAAGCGCTTTACATTCACACTCATTTCTACACCAATACGCAGATTGAAAAACCTGTTCCCTGGGTAAACCTGGGCAGTCTGAGGTTAAGTGCCTTGCCCAGGGGCATGTTGACATGTTGCTGGAAGGAAGCTGGAATCAAACCTACAACCTTTCCATCACAATTCGACTTCTCTCCCCACAGAGCCACAGTCGCCCTTGTCATTTTAATAAGAAATAAGAGAAACTGCTGGCATGATCAGAGTTTTCTACAGCTGTATGGAGCATATGGTAGCTGTACAGCCCCTCCCCCACATGTTTCTGCACAGTTCTGCCACCCAAAATAAGGCTCCAATTTTCCATTGTTTACAATTGGCTGTCTGGAAATAATTTAGGTTGTAAAAGCCCTGCAGAGTCATGGTGTGGAGACTAATGCCTCCATCACATCGGCTGCATTTCAAGGGTGTAGGAAAGAATTAACTCATCGGAAAATCACCTTTTTCTGTAGCATGCACAAATAGAACACCAGCTAACAAAGGCTGCACAAATGTTTTTTGGCACTCGTTCTGCATTTGTGTAATGTAAGTGTACTGCAAATGTGCACCTCTAACTCACACAGCTTGTCAAATTAATGCAATTTTAGCTCAAAAAACACTGAATTCCTCAACCTTCATCCTCCAAAGCATGCACTACTCAGAAAAGCATATTAAAAGCAACAAACATACTTCAAAACATGGCAGGGTTCTATGTTTAAATGATACATTCTTATTCATCTTATCATGAATACAAATTCTGATATATTGATGTCACACTAAATGTTAAAAACTGACTAAAATGTTATTTTTTTTAAATCATTTTATTCTCTATTTTTTCCATGAGAGCATCAATAAAGATCAGTAAATTTGAGAATATTTTTTAAATTAAGTCTTGATGTGCAGATTAGTTGTACAAATCAAGATCCTATTTCAAATATGAATGTTTTAAAAGTGCCGCATCAAGGATGCTAAGGATGCCATGATATGGAGTTGCCTTTTTTTCGTTATCATAATAGTACTACAAAATATTGTGATAAAATCCCATATCACTTGACCCTACAGTATATAGCAAGAGAAACAGAATCATTTCTTCACTACAAACAGGTTAATGTATTTTTTTTAGCTGATGAAGAAGCACTAAAAAAAAGTTACACCTCCCTACCGTCAGGAAACTGTTCCCAGTATTTTCCATTAATTAATTCCACTGAAATGTCTGACTGAACCTCTAAAGTCTTTTGTGCTTGGGTTTTTATGTTCCCTCATGCTCTGCCTTTGAAAAAGCAGACTTTAATTAACAGACTATTAAAAGTGAAGGAAATGAAAGTCTGCTCTGCCTCAGCTCCCTCCCAGGTGAGTGAGGAAAGTACTTCGCATGAGTATTCGCTGGCTGGCGGCTGTGAAAAATTAGCCTGAGGCTCAGTTCCCCACATGCGCCGGAGAGGGCTAATTGAACAAACCAGTCTTGAGTAATGTGCTGTATATTGGTGTAATCCCGGTGATGAATGGATTTTGCAACTAACGTTAACAGAGAGCCAAATTTTGGGCCATTTTGGAAGACTTGCTCTTTTTCTAGCCCAATAAGAGCAAATAATTAGAGACACAAAATCTCTTCCCTGCAAAGTAACATGAATGCATTCCATGTTATTAGTTTAAGAGCTCAATTAATCATCATTGTTACGTTTCTGTAATGCAAATAGATGAAGAAAGTCATCAGAGTTCAGATCAGCTGAGTCAGAAGCACCTTCCTTCACACAAAGCAAATGAAGTCTTTTCCAGTCTGGTCTCTGTGTGTGTGTGTGTGTGTGGGGTGTGTGGGGGTGTGTGTGTGTGTGTGTGTTGGGAGAACAGCTGTCCGTGGGGCAGGGTAACAGCTGAGGATGAGGGGGGCATACGTGGAGACAGCTGTCGCCACTCCATTACCGTACATGACACAACTGCCCGCTAAAACAACACACCGGGCTTCCCCTCACCGTTCCCCCTCGTTCTCTTTCCATTACTCTCCCACCTCTGTTAACACCTCTGACAGTCCTTATTACTGTAACGCACATCTCTTTTGTCTGCACTTAAACAACCAGCGCGCTTCAAACGAGGATTGTGCTGCTCTCTCAGGCGTGAAAAGACGCGCCGAGCTGTTTTCTTTTTCTCTGTTTTTGTTCTCTTGTGTTTCCTGCAGAAAATAATTACAATTTGGAGGGAAACATGCATGTCCGTCCTCAAAAATCATAAAGCACCACAAAGCCCTTGTCGTGGAAAGCAGGATTACGTTACAAGAAATCCACTCTCTAAATTCTCTCTCATTACAAAGAGGGCGAATGCCAAGAGCTGCTATTATGAGTCAATAAAACAGTTTTGCACGAACGAAACACTTTTCAAGAATAGTAATCCAGGACCCACTTCAAAGACTTTAAATGCAAGATTTTGGTATCCTTCACCACTCTAAAAGCCGCAGCGTGTTTTCTTTTGTAGGCGCTTGTCCCAGAGATGGTTTGAAAATTGGTTTAAATTGAAAATAAAGTTCCAGATAAGCCAAAGAATGAATGTTATTCTGTTGGGTCGGATGTAAATGAATAAAGCTGAAAGAAAAAAAGTCTCTCAATGTCTGTGAGGATTAGCTCTGTGAGACTGGACCAACGCAGCGCCGATCTTATGATTTTAATGCAAATCTCATTATTATTCTTCTCATATAGCACAGATAAGAAAAGGCCAACTTTCTTATTCGAGGTTAATGTTGTATTTGTTCACTTAAAAAGATTAAATTTCAAATATCATCAAAGTTGTTAACTGCACTGCTTAGAGGATGAGAGGCAAAGCTGGGTGGATTCTTTAGAAACTGTTCACACATGGCTTAAAGAGCAAGTATGAAATGATTAGACTTACTCTAAAGCTAAAAGTGGTATTTAATTAAGTTTTGGAAGAACTTTCAACTAGCCGTTCTGCTCAGGCTTTGATTAATCAAAGCAGAATGTAGCACGCAGTAAAAGTCATTAAATTAATTAAAGTCATAGGGGCCTCGTATTTGTGGCGCTGCGACGGCAAGTGCAAGGAAATCTGCGACAGTTTGGCAAATTCCAGACCTTGAAATTCACTTCATCTGCTTGGTGTTTTGGTGCCAAGCACAGAGTGCACAGCACATACAGTGGGTGGGAGGCGCACTTGAACGAGGCAGCATGAAGCCACTTGTTGGCCGCTTGGTGGAAAATATAAACATGAAGAATTTTTATGGATCTACAAAAAAATGCTTGATATGTTGTCCTGAGCTTGAAATCACTGCAGCCCCTGCAGAAGCCACTCCCTTTGATTTGAAAATTGCCAAACCAAACATCACGCACAACAGCGCGCTGTGTTTACTTTAATTAAATCGCATGCAAATGACACCAGGCTGCTCCAAAGTCGCTCAATTCAATTCTACAGGCAACAGAGCATTCTGTTGTGAGCAAGACTTGAGCCTTTATGAAGGGAAGGGAGATTACAGCAGCTCATCCATCATATATGTCACTGCCTCGATCCAAACCTTCCTTTTAGTAGAAGTACTTTTATTTTGACGGGTAATGAGAAACATTTAAACTTTTACTACTCCTAAGAGGTAATTATACACCTTACAGATTTTAGTTTGCTCTGCATTATCCTGTAGTTCAAGGTCAGAAAATAACCTAAGTTTCAAAGTTTATAGGGTTGATGAATGGAAACAGCAGGTTTCTTATGAGCTTGCTATTATTCTTCTGCAGTTAAAACTGGATCCCATTAATTAAATCCCTTTAATTGGGTCAAAGCAAAACGCAATGCGTGAACTGTTTAAACAGAAGAAGAAGTAAAGTCCTGGTTTTAATAAAACCAGGGCTTCCTTTTCTAAAATAAAAACATTGTTTTTCCTATTTTAATATCCTAATTGATACATAATACTTTTAGGATTATAAAAAACAACATATGGCAACATAATGACTTGATACAGCATGTTCTTGAGGAAAACACAAGCTTTGTTAGAGAGGAAGAGATTTGGAAGGACTTGCATCAAAAAAGGTACATTTGGCTCAGATCCTTAAGCTGTAAAAAAAAGCTTTTTCATACTATATTTAATCTGACTGCTGGAATTTAGAGGTTAAGATGTATGTGTGTGTGAGAGAGATTAAAATCTGGAGCTGTACCTGGCCTTGCAGACGGGGTCCCTGCAGCGTTCACGACGGTCCCTGCTGAAGCAGCTCCTGCTGTGGCCGTCAGAGGCGAGGGGGAACCCACAGGTGTGGACGGGTTGGACGGGAAGCTGCTGCTCGTGTGGTCAGGTGAGTAAATCTGGAAGAAGAAAGACAGCTGAGAGTCGTCCCTGCTGCAGACGAAGCAAGAGTAAGACATAAGCAGGTCAGCTTATGTGATGGTGAGTGCAACTTTTGGTGGCAAAAACGCCAAGGAATAAATAATTCAACAGATTAAATGAGATATTTCTAATCTAGACTAAGAAAGCACAGTTGTTTTCTTGAGCAGCTTTTCAAATGGAGACAAATTCTCCGCTTGTTCTGCCCTTGTATGAAGACAGTTGTGTTGGATCGAGTCACTCTGCTTATTATTCCACTGTGGTTTGTAGAGGTGCAGACGCCCAACCTGGAAACCCCGTTAAGCCAAACACAGAAAATCTCCAGGGCCACGTTTTAGTCTGCAGCCAGAGATTGTGCCGTGGTCCATACATCAACATCTACAAGGATCCAACTGTTGTTTATTTTTGCATCTGTTTGAAACTTTGCCGCTGCTATAAAGAGGACAACTAGGACAAAAGTTTTCCATGACACGCCACGATTATTTGTCATGTCGGTTTCAGCGTATCTTTTTGTTGCAGTGTTTGGTAGGTGAGGCAGAGTTTATCGGGTTCTGCTTCGACTGGAGATCGAGGAGATTAGAGCTTCATTTATTTAACCAAGCACTAGATTAAAATATAAACACATTCCTGTTTTTTCCTTTTAATCATAGAATGTTTATGCCATAAAGGAACACGTCTCACCACTGAATCCTGACTAATTAGCAAGGTGGAAAAAAACAGATTTCTGGGACAAATTAAGATCTAGTCAAACTTGAACTGTTGCAGGAAAGATAGAAAGATCTGAATCTTTCTATTCAATCTTGAACTTATGGTTTTTCACTCAACTTGGAGGATCAAGGTGGAGGTTCCTCTAAAGCGCAGGTGTCAAACTCAAGGCCCGGGGGCCAAATCTGGCCCGCTGTAGCTTTTTATGTGGCCCTCTAGACTCCAACTTACATCAATAAATTGCTCCTGTTTTTTTTACAAATCTGCAAAGTTCACACAGAATCAACAAATCTCCAGGGTTATTCTGATTTTATTGCTAATTTTCTCAAGAGGTTAATGGACCGCTGCCTCAGCCTGACTTGATGTCAGCTATAGTCCGTGATTGATAGGGAAAGCGCTAAAAAGTCACATTTAACATCATACATGAGCGCAAATATCATAAAAATTCCTTACAAACATTTATAAACTGGTGCCATAAAATCTGCGAATCTGATTGCAAAAACCCACTAAAACAATGACAAGATCCTGCAGGATCATCTATTTATTGACATTTTAAAGGCTTAATTGGTTTTATCAATATATTCTGGCCCTTTAAAAACATTCAGATTTTTAAAAATTAAAATGAGTTTGACACCCTGCTCTAAAGTTGTATCTGGTTGAGGTGGAGAGTCGCTCACAGTATCATTTATGCTTCTTCTTTCTCCCTGTTTGGACACACAGCAGGCAGAAACCAATAAAACTCTCCAAATATCTTCCCAGTGTCTAAAAATCAAGCTGTTTATGACCGTGACTTCTGACCAGACGATATATTGGCTTTCTCTTCTTTTCACTGCATTCAAAGTGAAGCACGGCTCATTTTACTGGAATAAATGAAGCCCCGCCTCGTCATCAGTTACACTCCCGCAGGCGGCATGGGGCCAATAAGCACGGCCAATTTAAAAGGGTGGAGAACAAAAGCCCCACAGAGGCGGGGGGGGTGGAGTTGGGCCAGAGCAGTTATAAACTCCCATGTGTCCTGTGATCCGCACCCCCGCCCCCACCCCGGTCCAACCGTGTCCGTTTCACTCCAGCTTTGTCATGCTAATAGAATTGAGTCTGCAAATATAAAAGACTTAATTTGTTATTACCGTCCCAGAACTCTCATTATGTGAAGTCGCAGAGGTTAGGAAATATTCTTCCTGAAGGAACAGCTTGTGCTTCGAGTTTTAGTTTTACCAAAATATTACAGATCACATCGGGTCGACGCGGCGTCATCAGCAGCATTTCAGGACGCTTTGTTCAGGTCAACGACACGGTTAAGTCTTATCTTGCTCCAGACACAGATATTCAAATATACTACAGGGTTGTAAAAATGATAAAAACTTCTCACAGATGAACCATAACAATACTTTCTTCAGCCTAAATGTGCGTACGAGACACGACTTTCACAATGTGATGAGAACAGATTCCTGCAGGAACGTTGCTTAAGCCATGCTGAGTTTTCTGAGAAAAACAATTCAATAAATGAGCCTTAGACAGAGTCTAGCTGATTTTAAATTAAACTGTTTAATAATATCCCTTTAAACCCTGACACAAGAAATTACACTCAGAAACTGCATATTTGATCTTATTATCAGCAAATAGTTTTTTAACATTAATTTTTTTTGTCTTGTAATTAAATGAAAAACTTCAAATGTTGCATTATAAAACAATGTTAAAGATAAACTTAAAGATAAGTTTATCTTTAACAACATATGTACACAATACAGCAGGTTTTAAAGATATTATCTATCTGGAATAACCGTAAAGGCCTAATGTATCAAATATGACACAGAAAGAGAGAGAATGTGTATTTTACAGCTTTCATTTTAAAAATCAGCTGAAATCAGACGATGTCAGTGAGGTGAATTTATGTCATACTGTATTGGATGGTTTTTCTTAGAAGAATCTACATAACTTAAGCTTTTTTTGTCCAATACTTAGTCATTTCTACCTTTCTGCTTGGCTCTATCATCTTATGATATTGTAAAAGTTGTCATGTTATTTCTAAAGTTTATTTATCTTTCAAAATGTCACTGGGTTGAATTAGTTTGATCGTGAACCCTATAAAGCCAAAATGATGTTTTATTGTTATAATCCCTACGAAATTCAGCTTTGGTTATAATAAAGACCAAAACAAAGAAAAGCAGGTGATGTTTCAAAAGATGGGATGTTTCTTTCTTTGTTTTAGTAACCGTTTCAAGAAAGTAGCTTCACATGTAAAAACTTCTGTGTTTTTAGGTATTTCTTCTGTCAACTGGTTAACGACCAACTTTAACACTTTTATGAAAACTTTTATGACACTTTGGGGCTTCAGGGTTATTTGGATGGTAGAGCAGGTTTCTAACTCACCGAGGCCAGAGCCTTGCCCAGTGCATCTCCAGTCTGCGAGCTTCCAGTAGCCGTCCCCCGGTTCGCAGCGACTGGGAGAACACAGAGTGCCGCCGCCTTGTTATTACAAACTGTGACAGATCGGCCATGATACACACAGAAGCTGTTCGACTGACTCACACCCGCAACAGAACGGACTTTGATCACACTGAAGGTCAGCGGATTAGTCATTTTGGAGAAAACGTGCCGAGCCGTACGTACCCATAACCCCCTCGACGGAGTTGACGGATGAAGTGTGTGCTGCGGTGACGAACGGCGAAGTGCTGGTGTTGCTCCGGTGGAAGCTTGACATGGGAGGAAGACTGGCATTGATGTCCGGAGAGACCGAATGTGCAGGGTAATTCTGAGGGATTAGACATAAATAAATAAGCAGAAGCAGCTTGTCTTCAATCATGAATGTGTGTGCGTGCATCAGGACGAAAACAGAGCTTTTTGTTCTCTAAATTGTAATTGTCCTTTGACATCTCCCAGGCTGTGATGGAGGAAAAGTTAATGGGGGTGGAGGGATGGAGATAAAGAGAGGACAGGCAGCATCTGCAGGCTCCCTGTGATGCTCTGCCAGCTGAAGCAGGCAGGCAGACGAGGCCAGATCAAACACTGACAAAAACCGGGTCAATAGTGTCTTCTCTGATAATAACCAGACAACGACTTAATACACACACACACACACACACACACACTACAGGAGTGGAAGCAGCGCTAAAGAAAAACAAGGAGGAGGCAGACTTTAGAAGCAACACAACTCACACACTTTTAGCAAAAAGAAAAAACAAAAAAAGTAATTAACATTAATTTATGAGCGGTTTATCCGGGTAGGTCTCGTGCAGACTGCCTACCAAACGGTCATGTGAGTGCAGGCTGCTGTAGTTTCCCGTCTGGGCCATGTGAGATGAAGATCCTGCCAGCATTCCCCCGTAGCCGGGCTGGCTGATCCCGCTGGACGAATTCCATGGGTCAGACGAACTGTGGGTACCGTCTACCAGAAACACACAATGTTTCGCTTTATAATCCAACACAGCAACATGTTTTCACACAGCGAGACACTAATAACCCACTTTATAACTCTGGGCTCAATAAAGAAGTGCTTTTAAAGTTGGCAGGAGTTTTTTTTTTTTTCTTTCTGGGACTGAAACTTAACAGCTGAGATAACAAAGGAGTTCACGCCTGAAAGTCACATTAAAGCTTAAAAAAATGAAAATATTATACTGTCTAGATTTTTGTTCAAAATCAAACCTTTAAGCTTCAATAAAACCCATAAAAATCCATATTTTTTGTTTGACAAAATAAGCAGACTTTGGTATTGCCTGATACAGCAGGTCCTCTCTTTATAGAAGAATATTAAAAAAACACCTCTGGAAAAAAAAACTGCTTTGCTTTGAACTCACCAAAGAAAGTGCTTGCAAACATACTGCTGGAAGGTTTGGGCGAGGAGTATGAGGGGGAATCTCTGTTGAAGTCCTCCGAGTTTGGAGACGGTGCGTACACCTGTCAAAACAACGCAGATTTACAACAACAACTGGCCAAACAAACAGTAAAACACTCCAGCATCTATTTGTGCGTTTAGACAGAAAATTATAGTACAGTGTTAATAAAACGATGAAAGGCACTTTTTACTGCCTTAAAGGTTTTCTTCCAGAAGGAAATGCACGACCATACAGACATAAAAACTGCTTAATCTCGGAACTAAAACGAAGTCCTGCAGATGCAACCCAAAGCCAACAAACACACACACACAGGCACACACTTTAATGACTAGCGAGCAATCAAGCTCATGGAGAGAGGAGTGGATTATCAGGAGTATTTGCATTTCAGGTCAACTCAGACTCTAATGGAAGTATAATGATACCGCTTACGCTCAAAGACTAAAAGCCTGGCAAATTAAAGCATTCCCACAGAGGCAAAAATCAAATAAGTGTTACAAGAAGGGCCTGTTTAGCATTCCTCATATCTGTACCTGCGAGTTGGGGTTGGGAAAAGGGAGGCTCAATGGGTAGGCTGTTGTACAGCTGCGTGTTTGTGCCAAGCTGGGCGGCGCGGATCAAAGGGACAGGAGGCCAAACACCAGTGATGTGGTCTGCAGCTTCGCCTGGTGGGAGCGAGTGTGAGGGTGGATTCTTCCTCCCACAGACAGAACTGGATGACCTTCGTCATCATGTAGCTCTAATCAGAGCCAGACCTGCCAGATACATGCACCTGCACAGGCCCAGCTTGCACACACACACACGCAAACACACACACATGTTTAATCCCTGGTTTAATAGCCTCATTTCACACCCTGATGTTGACAGCTCACTCATCCAGACCGCTTCCTACAGCACATGAAAGAGATGACACGTTGTTTATCTGCGCTGTTCTTGTCTGACACAACGCATTGCCCAAGTAAGTAAATTAGATAAAATGCTCAATTAATCTGATTAATTGTTATTAATCAATTATTGCGGTAATTGGCAACTAATTTAGTATTCAATAAATCTATAACTGGAGTACACAGACACCAAAACTTTATAAAAGCATTTTACCCCAAGTTTCAAATCTCCTACTGGATATTTTTCTGCTTATTTTAATTGCACACTGTTCTTTAAATGTCCTGTGAGTAAATATATTTACCAATTTATCCATGACAACTGGAACTTTCAATAACTAACAAGTTATTTTTGCAATTTACCATCAATTAAAAGAGCGTCTTATCAGATTCATTTCCCTCCCTGCTACTGCAGTAGCAATATTGGATTGCCATAATAATCCGATACTGGCTGGAAAGCGCAACGTCTCCCCTTTTAGAAACCGCTGAAATTTTGAAATGTTTATTTTTGAAGTAGCGCAAAGATTGGCAAAATTATGGTACTGCAAATTTGGATGTAAAAAACCTTTGTGTTTAAAAAAACACCAAAGCTCATCAAGTGGCATTTTTAGCTTTTCCTGGTTTGAATTCTGTAA
The DNA here is from genome assembly GCA_902982915.1 of Phalloptychus januarius. Lineage (NCBI taxonomy): Eukaryota > Metazoa > Chordata > Actinopteri > Cyprinodontiformes > Poeciliidae > Phalloptychus > Phalloptychus januarius. Next base: position 15,397,319 of record CADWAE010000477.1, read on the forward strand.
AAAAAAATTAATTCCTGTTAATCTCCTGTTGCTGTTGGATTTTTAATCAGTCAGCTGGTCAGTCCTGCACTGTCTGAATGTAAAGTCAAGCAGAAATGGTTGAACTTTTCACATGTTGATGTTAGATGTACTTTTTATCTGCAGAAAAATCCTTTGCTTCATATAACCAAGTTCACTAAGGAACATGTTACAGTTTAGGCAATAAAGTGTTAAGGTTCTTATTTAAAAAGAGAGATTTTTTAAATAAGAACATTTATGTATTTCTAGTATTCAGTAAAAAGAAAAAGGCTTAAGTGTTTGGGTGAAAAATCTGCAGAATGTTTTCATCCAATTAATTGACGAATAATCAGATTAATCGATAGACTACAATCATCGTTGGCTGCAGCCTTATTTCCAGCCGAGGGCGTGTTATGTAGGCAGAACGTGAGTGCTTGCTGAGTGAGCAGGACTGCGGCATTCTGCTGTCTGGATGTGTAATTAAAGAGCTCTGGGAGGGGCGGAGCTCTCCTGGGCCTTCTGGCTTACACATGTGACCCAGGTTGATAGTAGTCTACAGAGATCTCAGGTTAGCCAGGGCTTTGTCTTTTCCCTGTGTCAGACGCTCTGCGGGCAGCATATGGCGGTGGATAATGCTAATTGTCCTTTTTACCCTGGGCTAACCAGTCCAAGCATTAATAAACCATCCCAAACACCGGGTGCCTCATTCCGCCGGCCTATGGAAGAGAGAGCCCGCCTGGGTTTCCTTTTACAAGGCCATTAATTAAAAGCCGTCACTCACACGGATCAGCACACCAACACAGGCTTACACCGGCTATTAGAGCAGCAGCCGGTAAAGCTTAAATAAAATGACCCGTAACAGTGACACCGGAGTTCAAAGCATTCAGTCAGGCAGGATACTTTCTAAAACTTTAAACAAAACGTGATAAAAAAAATTGTTAATGTTCCGTTGCTAGAAACCACAAGCAAGATACATGCAAGACAAAACCGTCTGGAGGAAGAAAGTAAATTCACTTATTGTGCCCTGTTGCCACTGAACGCCTCGGCTGAGTGAATGTTACGCCTCCCCACACGCCTCAGAGCGAACCAGCCCGCCTTTGAAGCTCACGCCACACCAATCACAACATCACATGTTAAAACACAATCTGTCAACCATCACAAAGGATGTAGCACGACGATATGAAGGGGAATCTAAAGCGATAAAAGTAAGGTAAAAACAGGCTCCTGGCCAAGAGGCTCAAAGGGAAGAACTTCAAACAAACTCTTAGCAGCGTGTCCTGTTTTTCTTTTATTTAAGAGCATGTCATTACTTGGATTCAAACCAAATCACTTGGGGGCATTTTCAAGTCCAACTCCAAATCTTAGACACTGACAAGACTTAGTTTGACTTTTCAAACAACTCCTAAGCTGAGCCTACTTTTAATAATGACATGAAATACCTATGAAAGATTTAGGTAAACACAAAACATTAAATATAATTAATGTTTAAGCTTAACTGAACGTGTAGCAAGTGATTAAAAAGTACATTACAGTTTAATATAACTGAGATGTGTAGCTGTGGAAAAATTAAGAAACCACTTCAAGTGATCAGATCTTTGATTTTACTCTTTTTAGGTATATTTTGGAGTATATTTACTCCAAAATTTTGGACATTTAGCTTTTATTCTATCAACTACTGACAACAACATGTTAATGAAATTCCAAGCAAAAATTTTGTATTTATTTGCAGAAAATAACAAAAACGATGCTTTCAGACCTCAAACAATACAGAGAAACAAAGTCCATGTTCATTTAGAAACAACAATAATGTTTTAACTCAGCAAGAGTTCAGAAACCAATATTTGGTGGAACGACCAGCAGTGGGGTTCACTGCAGTGGGCTCTGAATGTTTTCACCAGAACTGTTTACAGTAAAGTATTTTAATGCCCAAAAATACTTAAAAATCCAAAAAGTATTAAAATATTTTGCAGACGTAAGTCCAAACAATATCACAAAAAAAAACATATAAAAATAACAATCAAAATCTGGATGTAGATGAAAAAAAAGCTACTGAGGCAAGGATCTCAAAATATCAAAATAAAATAATATAAGGCGTGACTCATCAGTCAAAGTAAACACCGACTATGTGTTTCATGCATACAGGACATGATGGATCAAGACACACACACACACTCAGACTTTGTTTTGGACATGCAGTGAAGTGTGCATGTTGAAGTGCAGCAGCACATCATGAGGAGGAGTGGGGGGATTGGAGGGATTAGCTGAAGAACGAGTAATGTAACCTGTTGCACTTCATAAACAACAACAGGTAAATAAAAGTTTATCACAATATTCCCCTTTTTTAGGATGGACTCCAACAGCGCGCCACTTTAGAAGAAGTGTATTCGGGGGGCGGGGGGAAATGTCGACAAACCGGTGCAGCATCCGATTTAATTTGTTCCTCTTTCGCTAACAGGCAGTGGAAGATAGATCAGCGAAATGCTCCATCTGTATTGGTGCCGTGCCACCAGTTCACAAGCCAATGGCCCACTGTGAATCCTCCCAGTGCTCCAGATGGTGAGCCTGCTATGCAACTTTGCACTGCAACAAATTAATGTGGATCAAGTAGTTTTACAGAATGAGCACCATCTTTTTTTTTTTTCCTTGCATGAAAATCAGAGGGGGGGAAAAAAAAAAAAGAAAAAATTTCGAGGTTGTTTAGCAAAAGCTTTTGATCAGAAAGTTTGCCCGTTCTGTCCACATGCTATCAATTTTCCCCCCATCACTGACTGTAACACAAGCCTGTTAATGCTTAATATAAAAAGAGATCAAAGTCATTTTTTTCCAGAGGGAAGAAAAGGGGAAATGCTTTAATAGGCTCTAAGAAAAATTTTAACTGAATCCAGAGAGAGATGACCTTTTGAATAAAAATCTATAAAAAGTTTTTCTTTCCCTTCAAGCACATGTGGCCTTTGTAAAATATTAAAAGCACAGGAAGTGACAGGTGGAAATCTACTTGTGTAATTGACTGATAACAGGACCGATAGTTTAGGATTTCAACGATACAACGTGGAGCAAATCACTTTAGTGGCTTTGCCGTGAAAACAGCAGAAGAAACTCTGCAAGTCAGGCACAAACAACACTAAAACACTGACAGGCACCTTCATCACGCATGTATACACAAAAAGAAGCACTTACAACACAGAGCATTTTCAGAGCAACAAAAATCAAAGAGGTGATTACAGAGAAGTTCAGAAATCACATTAGGCTCCCTGTGGCATCCAGAATGCCAAGGTGATTAAAAACAGATGGAATAACAGCAACACTGGTGCTTGGAGCTCAATCTGCAAACAGGAAAGTCTAACCTCAACAGGCTGCCTCTTTGCCTTAATCATTCCCAGACTCCCACTTGTTATTATTTCAACCAGGTCTTAGAGCTGAAGGAACCAGCCAGTAAAAATAAATTCAAGACTTGCAAGAAACGCTTCGTTCTGTGCATGGGAAACTTGTCCTGAGCTATAAAGTCGAATTGGACCAACATAAAGTTTAAAGCACTTTTTACACACTCAAACCCAGTGGATGGTAATTACACAGAAACAGTGGAACTGATGTCATGGAAAATCAGCGGGAGTAGCCCTGTGCACAAGCATCCACACGCTGAATCCTGCGTTTTCACCTGAAACGACTAAAACGCAAAACTTAGGCGAGCTTAGAGACGCAGGCAGACCGAAGCTGAAAAGGAAACACACACTTCTCACAGCTCGTCTCTGTGTCTCTCTCACACACACACACATTCCCAAAGAGACTACTCACCGATTTCCCGTTGTAGTAATACATTAAAGAGTTACTGCCCATTCCAGGGACTGGGTAGGCGCAATACATTATAGCTTCAACTATTTAGGTGATAACGGTGTTATAACAGCGGCGCACCAGCTTTCTCGCTACACATACATCCAAACCGTTCAAAAGGGACTAATAATTCTTTCAGTACTGGCCTCCACACAAGACCCACTCAGAGGAAACTTATGCAAAGCAGGATCGTACCACTGCACGGTGTGGGGAAGGGGGGAGAGGCTGCAAGAAGGGAGTGGCTGGCGTGGTACATCCCTCGCTTAAGCCTCTAAATGCTGAGGCCAAGAGGAAGAGAGGATGGGGGGAAGGGAAGCGATGGGGAGGTGGGTTGAGAGAAGATAAAGGGAAGTGGGTGGGACGGAAAACAAACGTGTGAGCGGATTTAGAGAGGGAAAGAAAGAAAACGTTTAATTCCAGGCATAAAAAAAATGTAGAGGGCGAAAAAAAAATCCAGCTTTTCTGCAGGGTAACCCCCGACAAACTGGAACTAAAATAATGGCTTTCTAAGCAGGATTTTATTAATATGTGTGGCGATCAAATGAATGCTTAAATAAGCACAGAGAGCCGGTTCTCATCCCAACGTTTTAATCCCGAGTGTCTAATCTTTTTGTTTTTGTGATGATGAAATGAGTCTGCAGGCAGCAGAGCAAATTATTTGTAAGGAGACAACAACCTGGAAACCGATTTTAACCTGCTCCCACACACGGATCAGTTCTCAATTAGGAGCTATTAGAGGAAGAAAGTGAAACCTACACATGTAAGAAAGGGGAAAACTGTTCAAAACCCAGATGGGGAAAACAGAAAGAAAGTTGAGTCTTTTCTGTTTGGTATGTTGAATATATGAGCGCTGTGGTGTTATTTGACAGGAACCTTTTGCTGAAGTGGCTGCAAAGAGTGTTTTAAAGCATGCAACAGCTGCAGAGGGGTTTGGCTTGTGACGTCGAACAGAAAAATAATGCTCCGTTTCCTAAACGCTGGGGGCCTCCTACAGGGGAGAGCGAGGGGGGAACGAAACACTGACAGCCATTTTACCATGGTTTACTGTCACACAGCTCCCTATTACCTTTATAAGGCGGAGGGGAGCAGAAGAGAGGAGAAAAAAGAGAGGATGGATACCATATTCCAGTGAGAGCCCAGTCTGCCTGGAGCCTTTCATGTGCGCCACTTGAAGCCTGCTGGACTAAACCCAGGCCTGTAGACTCATTGAGAACATTACAGTCATAGAAAGATGAAAGCCTCCACTTCCCTAACAAAACTAGGCCCTTATTATGCTTTTCCTTTTAGCACTGTTATTATTTATCCCCCTTTCTTCTCAGACTCTCTTTTAAACTCATCCAAAACACCGGCTCTGCATGTTGTTGCCGTTTTATATTTGGCTCTGTTTCAAGTTGATCCTTCAAGGAAAAATCGCTCACGATGGAAAACGTTTGAAGGGGTCTAAAGCAAGTCCAGACAGAGCGCAGAGAGGGGGAAAAAAGCAGGAACGGAAAGGCAATAACGTAGGAAATAAGATCGCACAACGCAACCAGATGATTTAGGACAAAACAACCTCAATTTAATTCAACTATAACAACCATACCACACAATCCAAAGCTTTGTTTTAGTGGGAAGCATTAGAGAGAGACGAAGGCTCAACTCTTTGCACCTGTTCACGTCAAACACCACAAAGTGCTTTTCAGCAGATTTGTTTGGAGGGGTCAAGATAAATCCACGATCTGAGCCCGCTTCGATCTCATGAATGGATTTAGCGGTGTTGTCATCAGGCAGGGAGATTGTTTCCGGTAAGAAGATCTGGTTCTAATTAGGGAAGGTCGACTCAGAGAGCAGGGGGCCGTTTCAGACCCTCCGCCCACCCAAACCCCCTGGCTGACATGTTATCAATGACTTTAGCAGACCTCAGACTTTTGGTAGAAAAACATTTCTGTCATTATCAAAACATGAATCAACTAATTAACCACATCTTTGGAGTTTAATTTTAATAGCGACATCAACTGTCGCTACAGAATAGCAAAAACCGAGGAAATCTATAAAAATAGAAATACATTTTCATCCCTGTGTAAACGCATTTAGTTATGAAATTGTGATACAATTTTGTTCGAGCTGCATCTTTAAAATTATGTTCAAAATAGCAGGCATACAAAATAAAATTCACATTAAAAAAATAAAAAATTTATTTATGTTTCAAAAGAAATTATGTGAAATAATAAAAAACAAACATGATAAAAATCCTTCAAGGCACTAAAATTTATTTTTGCTCAATTTTTGATTATTTTAGCATATTAGCTTTGATTTTATTGTTGTTATTTTTATACACACACACTGTCTGTTTTGCATTTAATTCATACGAGTAGTTGATTGATGTTTAGTTGTTTGTGCTGTAGTGACTTTTGAGGAAAGGCATGTACTATACAAGATGTTTTTCTTCAAACTTCATTTTCACTCAAGTCTGTTGTTTATGTCAACATGCAGCATGTTCATTTTAAACTGTAAATGAATTTAAAAAACAAATAAAAAGGCTTAGTGGTGTAATTTCTCATTCACACGATAAAGCCATTTTTTGGTGAGCAAAACTAAAAGAATTACAGAAAAAAAACTAGCAGTTTCCAAAGTGGAGATTCAAAAAACAAACATTTTTGTGATCATGTGTGCAGCTGCCTTTTCTGTACACAAAACTGTTTTATACACTAGAATCAAAAGTTTTATATTGGTTTACCATATTGTTTGCTCTTTTTTAGCTGTGCATCTTGCTGTTTAACGCAGGTACAAACAGTATGGCAGCTCATAAGGATTACTGCTGTAAATTTACACAAACATCTAAAATTGGATAAATATTAAAACAAATAATTTCAGGTGGGATTCTGTTAAGGTCTTTAAATGATGAAATTCATTAACCTAATGAATTTTGAGTACTACTTAATAAAACTAGAGAAACCTCTCAAACATAACTTGCAAAACCAAAAAAAGATTTAATTTCCTGACAAAAGATCTCGTTTAAGCTACATTATCTGTTCAGCATTTTGGAAAATATCTAAAACTGTAATTCAGAAGAAGCTGAACATGTAAAAGACAGGAAGAAGATACGCTTCAGCGGGGAGAAAGAGACATTGCAAGTCTGAAAGATTAGACTAATCTGATTTCAGATGATAAGGGAGAGATTGTTTTGTTCTGGCAGGACCAGGGAAGCTTCTGCATCACAGGGGAGACAGATCTGACAAGGCTGAGGGGAGAAATGTCAAACTGCTCCAAACAAACACCTAAAAACTGCACAACCTCACCTTTTGGAAATGAGTATGATTTTATCTGGGTAAACAAGCTCCCCTTTCTTTTGTGCTGAATCAATTACAGCTTTCTATTGAGCAAAAACGTGGCTTTTAAGTCTCCAGCACAGATGGATGCAGCGTGACCACAAGCTTATTCATGGTATCTATGAATCTGCAGACTTGGCAGCCTAGACGCTGCTGCATACTGTACCTACCGCACATGCAGAAATACTCTGGAGTACATTTTTTCAGTGTTGTCCTGTGCAATTGACAGGCGGTATCAGACTGTAAACTAACAACAGATGAGCTTTTCACAGTGTGAGGTATAAATCGAGAAGCGGAGCTTATATCTTCTGCTCAGATTATTCTAAAATATCATGATGATCCTCTGGTTTGCAAAGCTGAAATGTTTAAGTGCAGTTGCAGCTGAAAGATCTTCAGATTACTGACTGATACTTGGTTTTCTTTCTCTACTGCTTCTAATGTCCAGAATGTACACAAATGCCTGATAGTGTGGTAGACTCGGTTCGATTGCTACATTTTGAGCTCCCGCGATTCACTTTCACACTAAACTGTCAAGCGAACCAAACGCTTTGAGCAACCTGTTCCCCTCCTCGCCTGTGGTGGCGCTGCACCACTGAAGTAAACGACATGAAAACCTCAGAAGAAGACATGAGCACAACTCCCATATTCAACAAATGTAAACCAAAATGGAGTGGCTTCCAAAAGACCACGAGTCATTTCTCCTACTAGTGCTTTAGTCCATTTCCTGTTTTTGGAGCGGCCTCCAGTCCACTTAGCCTTTGAGCCACACTAGTGTTCACTTCAACCGAACGTAGATCTAGATTTTTAGGTGGAATTCACATTTTTGTTCCTCATTCACACCTCCACAACCAACCGGACTTTCTAAAGTACCCGTGCTGACGTATAGAGCTTTAAATGGCTCCGAGCTCCTGATTATCCTTGTCAGCTTTTAACCAAATATTCTGCTGCTCTTGGCCTTCGTTCTCAATTTTTACATCTCTTGGTTGTTCTGCGTACATGGCTAAAAACTAACCGGGCCTTTCACTAGGTAGAACAGTTTGTCCTTGCAGCTCCGTTTTGCTGAGTCTGTGGAGGTTTTTAAAAAGCAGCTAAAACATTATTTCCTCAGGCTTTTATCTCTTGATTTTACTGCGTTTCTTATGTTGGTTTTAAGGTTGATTTTTTTTTGTACAGTGCTTTGTGATTCTGTCTGTGAAAAGTGCTTTATAAATAAACTTTACTTACTTACTTACTTACTTACTTGTGGAAGCGGATTAGATTTCAGTTAAAGCGGACTAAACAAGGTGAGTGAACTTTAAGCCAGAAAACTGGCTGTCAACACTTCACAACCTGCTTCATTAAATCCAACCAGGTTAATGGAAACTAATCTGTAGGACAAACTCCAAGAAGCAAAGCAATTTTTCAAAACAGCTTCTAACTTTTTGAAGCAGCCCTGTGGTAAACCAGCCACTTGTCCTAGATGTTCCCATTCCCTCACCCAGTTGTAGCTGGGACTGGCCCCACCCAACTGACCAGTATAAAGCTTTACACACACTGCATGGATGTTGCTGTTTGAACTCAACTGTAGGAAGGAAGGAACAAAAAGACAGCACTGAATGGCACATGCGTTTCTAAAATCACATTGATTTATTGCTCACCATCTGTGAATTATATACCTTTTGACGGTGACTGCGCTTCCTGCTGCATTGCCATGCATTTACCGAGTTGCAGCAGCAACCCTCAGACAGACTCTAAATAACAAACACTCTACGTTGGTGATTGTTGACAGGCTGTGTTCCTGTTTCTGCCAGCGATCTGAAATCAGGGTTTGCATTAATGCTGCAGACTCACGCAAGGCCAACATGAATAATTTACAACAGCGGTGAATGCGCGTAATGACTTTAATGTGTGCATTATTTTCATTCTCTGTCCTTTTAACTCTTTGCTCTCCTCGCAGATGAAAGAGGCCAGGTCTCTGGCTTTTTTGCCTGCTCTATTATCTCAAGCCTCTAATGCATGTGGTAAATTTCAACAACCCAAACAAAGATAAACGCAAGGCCCAGAGGTCCCAGAGGTGGCTGCGACTGTTTAGCATCACCACGTCAAACCAAGTGTGTCTATCTAATCAGCCATCTGATGAGGGCATCTCCAGGGAGCGCACTAACTGGGGTCGGGTCACAGACTAAAATACTGCCCCCTGCCAGATGTATGGAGGAAACTTTTCATCTCCTGCAGCAAAAACACAGCAGAATGGAACATCTAGGAGATAAACTAGTTGCCTGTCTGCACAAACAGTGAAGAGATGGTGCAATAAGGAGTACACACATCAGCTCCTGATTCATAATGTTTTCTAGCCGAACAAAATTGAAAGTAGCACAAAGTTCAATCTGAGTGTCAAGCTTTGTGGGGGGTTTTTGAGTTGCATTTCTTTATGCATCATGCATCAGCCATCAGCTTCTTAGTGATGATGAAAGTTTTTAATCATATTAAGTTTGACCTCCAACTGTAACTTGCAGAGCACTGCTTGGTTAAGCTTGTTCATATATGAACGAACGCCACATAATCTAACTCCAGCGTTAAAGTTCTCAAATAAAAATACTTTAGTAGACAATAGGGCCAGATGTGAAGTCTGAGAATGTGAGAGGACGTCTTTTACTTTTACGTTGTTATCTTGACTCATGAAAACCAGTTCAGTCTGTTGTGTCTCATTTTCTCAGCAGATTGTTCAGATTTAGCAGCAATGTAGCATAGCATTATAATGGTCATAAAAATCCTTCGAAGGATCATTACATTATAACAATTCTGCAAATATGAATACAATTAAAGGAGTGTCGACAAAGAGCCACAGACAGCGCCTATGAATCTGCATATACAATAAAAAGACATAAATCACAACAAATATTTGAATTAAACTTAATAAAATTGTTCAAAGTAATATTGGAAGATATTTAAAATTAGATATTGAGATCAGACTCCCAAAATTTAAGATGCACCTCTATGCCTCGTTTCCTCAAAAAACTTAAACAATTCTCTAAAACAAATAAGAAATGTGTGAAAGTTTTCTGTGATGGATTTAAGTGTTCAAATTTGTTCCTGGGTGTGTTGATCTGCAAACAAAACTAAACTACCTTCATACCTTTGTGATCACATTTAATGATGCATATCATGTTAATATCTAAAGAAATCTACTTTAAACCATGCACAGTCAAAAATATTACTTACAGGTGATAAATACAAATTGCAGTTTCCATGACTACATTTTAAAACAAGAAAATAATACAAACTGATTATTTTTTTTCCTTTAGCATCGTAACTGAACTGAGGCCTATTTTATCCAGTTTAGTCTCAACAACTGGATAAATTCAATAATATATTTATATAAAATTTTATTGGTGATACAAGTTTATTGTAAAAAGGGATCCAAGTAAAATAAACATTTTCAATAAAATTTTCAGTAACAGCTCAAATGTTGCAAAATAAATCAAAGGTTTCAGATTAATTGATCTAACTTTTCATTCACTAAAGATCTGAAAAACTTAAATCACTCAGGGAAAATAAAGTGAGCATAGAAATGAGCAACTATTAAGAAGATATCTGATTTTATCTTACGTCTTTTATTAATACTGCTTGTATTGGTATTATTATTATTCTCCTGTTTCATTCAATATCCTGATCTTGTTTTTACTACTAAATACATGCAAAGGTGCTCATTGCTTTTCTAGAAAAAGTGGTAATGTTTCTCTTTTGTCAGTCAGTGCTTATGAGTCAAAGACCAGTTCTTTTTATTTAGTGTGTAGCTTTACAGTTAAATTACATCTAATTCAACACCAAGCTGTTCTTTTACAGTCCCACACTGCTGTATTTCAAACCAGAAATATAAAAAAAACATCTTCCCTCTCTTTCAAAAATAAATAAATTAGGTTTCTTCTGCTGTGTGTTGTTGTTATCTCCTGTTTTTCAGCTGTTACAGACAAGCTGATGGAAAGACAGGCAAACTGTTTGAATGTCATGCAGAAGACAGCACTGCGAGGAACATTTCTAGGTCTTAAGATTCAGAGCCTTGAGCACACTTCCTTTCTTACAGCTCACACAGTACAAATCTCTGAGAAACAAGGGTGTCTGAGTGATGTGTCAAAAGCAAATGTCAATCTTTTTTGTCATCCACACTGAGGGTTCTCACTTGCAAAAGTCCCCGAGGGCAGAGGAATCTCAACCCACCACTTTCTTTTTCTTATCCCGGAGCTACAGCGTCACCAAAGCCAGGGAGGAAGTGTCACATCAAGCAGCTACGCCTCTGACAAGGGGGAGAAAAAAAAATGCACTGTTTACACAAACAAGCTGACACGTAGACGAACACACACATACAGATCGTGCCCTGGCAGATTCCCATAAATTCCTACAAGATGCAACTTTCCCCCACAAGCTACAAAACGCTCTCTCTCCTCCTCCTTCAGTCCTGTCAAGACAGGTGCCCACGCAGCTGCCCGTCAGCATCCTTCGCGCAGCCTCTCATCTGTCCAACGACAGCACGCTGTCCTTCGCTCTCGGTGCTCCGTTTATGCAGCCCAACAATTTCAGGGAGCCAATTATAGCTGAGTAATCTAATGTAATAAAAACGAAAGGATTTGTGTAGTTTTTTCACGTAAACAAATTGATCTCAGAATTAAAGCCACCGCTATAGCCAAAGTTTTCAAGCAATATCAGACCACAGAGGGAAGTATGTGTGCAGCTTGAAGAGGAGACGGTCTGTACATATGATGAAAAAAAAAAACCCATAAACATTTAAATGTTTGCAATCACCAGCTGGCCTGTCTAGATAGTCTTCACATCCTGGTGAACTGCAGTGTCAAAAACTAAATGCACAGAGGATATGCTCCTGTAAATATTTTGATTCAGCTTCATCATGGAGTGTATACACACACACACACCCACACACACACACGCATGCGAGCAGACGCACAAACACAGATCAAGCCTCGGCTTGCAACTTGCAAATGCTCATCTGATTTAAACTCCGAAAATTATTTTTAGACTTGGGGAGCAAGAATACAAGCCGGATAAAAAAAAGAAGAGTTGTGGGGGGATTTGAGGATGAAATAAATAAATAAGAAAATTCCCAGCAGCAGACATAATGATAGGAAGCACTGTGTTGATCTTTTTTTTTTTTTTAAATCACCCCAGCTATTCAGGTCTCTGCTGGGGCCCTTGAGTTTGCTTACACCAGCATAAGCTTTCAGCAGCATGTGCAGCTGCATTCATGCTTTACAGGTTCGCTGCAGGCTCCTCACACAGATGCCTCTGGCACAGCAGATCAGCCTCCAGGTGCGCCTTCCCCTCCACACTTCTTCAACATCACCTTCGCTGCTCCGCGTATCGCTGCTGGCAGTACAAACACAGATTACGGCTGATAAACCAACCCTCTGCATACAGCTTGCACTCAAACGCCTCACCTTTGCTTCCAGTGACGGCAACAGCAAAAACGCAACCAGAAAAACTCCGGCTTAGACGCTTCCCACTTCTGCCATCTACAGAAAACAGATTGAAGTTTTGCCTTCTCTGTCGGCAGTCTATATGGCATCTATAGCAGGTTATTCAACAGTGCAATCTTTATTCTTTCAAATGGGATCAAAGACTAACTGGGATTATTCCTCCAAGCTCCTGGCTTTATCTTCTGAGCGGTGCGGAGTGACAAGAAAGAGCTGTATTTTATCCCATGCTCTGTCACTGTTTCTCCCCATCCAGCATTGTGCTGCTTGATTGTACTGTTATGAGTCACAGAACCGCACCTGCGCCCATGTGTTAAGTACTGACAAATAAAAGCCCGGCGTCCATTTACACAACAAAGAGATGTAACCCGTGAGGCAGCCATTCTTTACCTCCCTCCCTTCGCCTGACAAGGCCTCAAATATATCACTTAGTTAAGAAGGAGGCAGCTCACGTTCCTGCCTCTGCCGGGGACCGGGGCGCTCCCTCATGCTCCGACAAACTTCTTTTCAAACACAAATCCAGAAACAAAACACAAGCCATCCCTTTATGCTCGGTGCCCTGTTCCATATTTAATTTCAGACGAATAGCTGTAGAAGAAATGACGATTATCAGAGCCCTGAAAGGCAAATCCAATCTCATCCCAAAAAAAAAAAAAAAGTCAGAAAGGAAAAGAAAGCCTGTCATTGTTTAAGAAGAAGCAAGTGCTTCTTGCACTTGCTTCTTATTAAATATGGAAAAAAATCTCATTCTCCTGTGGAAGCTCTAGAAAATTTAAGGAAACGTTTAATATAATTCTTCACCAAACCACCAGGGTTTTAACAACGAACATCTGACTTACTGATTTATGCATATTAATGAACTCCAGCACCGCCTGTCTACGCGAATACAAGCTGAGCTCCACACTTCTCTGCATCCTAATGGTTTCTGCTCCACCGGGATCATTACCAATAGAAATTTCAGATATTCTGTGCTATTAATCTCTGTCTGTCCGCCTGTTCAGCCACGTAATGACTAATTAAACATCAAAAGAGCAGAGCTGGGGATCCGCGCTGACAGCCTCTCCTTCTCCCAGGAGAGGCTGTGAGGAAGCTAGCCTGTGACAGGGCTGCACTGAAAATCAATCACCCCGAGGTCCACACACACACACACACCCCCCCACACACACACACGCACACACACACATAATGATGCATGTAAGCCTGCACAAAAAAGCTAAATAAATACAGAAAAGCGTGTTTCCAACAGAGACCTTTACATGTTAAGATTAAACAACAAGAATGCAAACAACAAACATCCCTGAGGTGTCACCGTCAAACAAAGCGAACAAACAAGACAACATTTCCTGAAGTGTGGATCGGATGTCAAGTCAGCTCTTTGTGTACATGCGTGGAAAGGGAGAGCAGTAAAAGAAGTGTGTGTGTTTGCTCAGGTAGGCTCACTGTGAAATCTATTTATATGAGAGGGAGATGATCTTCCACTCACAGATGAAGGCAGGCCAGGAGGGACCTTGCGAACCTTTTTTGTTTGTAGTGCATCTGTGAAAAGATGAAAGCGCACGGATTCATTTAAAAGCAACAACAAAAAAGAAGAAGTGATAAAACAACTCAAAAACAAAACTTGTTTTGAGGAGGAAACTACGGATGCATTACGACTGTAACAAGAAAAAACAAGACACTTTTTTTACATTAGATACAACGTGGAGCAGGGATGACTGATTTATTTACATCCTCTGATCTCTGTCCAATAGAAACATGTGGATAGAGCTTAAGCTAAGCTAACAACATGCACATAACTTTCAGAAACTGAAATTTTTAAACATTTCCAAACTAATCTTTCTCTCTCATTATTCTGGAAATTAGAAAATACTAATTTGTTGGCCATATTAAATATCCTGAAACATTTATTTACATAGCTTTCTATGTCATTTGTAGCTTTACTTTGTAGTTTTTTTAAGATTTTTCTCTGTATGTTTGAGAAGCCTCAACACTAATTTATCAATCACTGAAGCTATAAAAGGTAGCAGTGCTTTTTACGGCTTTACGCAGCTGCCTGCTTGTAAACCAAGGCACTGAGATTTACTGTACATGCATCCCTAACCGTGGTGTGTTGATAAACACTTCTCTAGACCAGTAGGGGAATAAATAAGAAACATTTTAAAAGCTTCGGACTTCAAGATTGTAGACATTAAAACCTGCACTGCTTCGGAAACTTTAAATATTATTCTAAAATCTGCCTTATGTTCTTCTACGAGACGTTTCAGAGGTTCTTTTGAAGTCGTTATGACTAACCGATGGGTGGAGCGTCTTGCAGAGAACGTCTTCTCGGATTGGCTGCATTGAAGGAGTAAAACGGAGCAACGGGTTTCCCCGGCGTAGTCACAGAACTGGGACTTGTCAGAGCTGCATCTGGCCTGAGAGACGCCTGAAAGAGAAAGAAAACAATGACAATAACATAAGCAATGCGTAAATATAGATACTCATAAAAATACAAAGACCAAAAGAAATTCAGCCATAATGGTGCAGCAGCTTTTAAAGCATCTCTATGTCATGTTGCCGGGAATATATTTGACCTCCAACAGCCTCTACAAACTGGGTTAAGCAGCCATTTAAGGGCTTGGTCTAATCAGACTAATCTGCTGTAGAGAGTAAGGATCATGGGAATAAGTGCTATTCACAGTGATGTGTAGTAGTTGGCTTGAAAACAGGCTAAACATGGAAGCTGAGTGCTGACGCAGTGCTCACACACCTCAAAGAAAAGACTTTTAATTTTAATAACTTTTTTTTATATTTAGCTAATTCACAAGTAGTCAACAAGCTTCATTGAATTTTATAGGGATAATAGAGCCCTCGAAAAAATTAAGAGAAAACTTAAAGTGATCAGTTTCTCTGATTTTACTTTCTGTAGGTATATGTTTGAGTAAAATGAAAATTGTTACTTTATTCTATGAACTACTCATACCATGTTTACAAAACTCCAAGCAATAATTTAGTATTTATTTGCCGAAAATGAGAAATGGTTAAAATAACAAAACAAAAAAAAGATGCAGAGCTTTCAGAGCTCAAATAATTCAAATAAAACAAGATCATGCTCATTTAGAAACAACAATATGTTTTAACTCAGGAAGAGTTCAGAACCCAACATGGTAATGGCAGCATCATGCTTTGGGGTCACAATTTACAGGAATATAGATGCAGATAAATATAGGTCAGGAAGAAAACCTGTCAGATTCCAAAAAGATCAGGATTTTTATAAAACCATATAAACATATCAGATGAAGCCCAGAGCAAAATCCAATTTTTACTTTGTGGCAACACCTGGGACATCGATGCTACCAGGCTTCCAATCTGGTTCATCTTGAGATATTTTGCAAATAACAATAGGGGACCTTTTCCATACTGCTCAAAAACTTGCAGGTGTAATTTTAAAAGTGATCCAACAAAGTATTTTATTCTGGAGGGTTGAAAATCAAAGAGATCAAAATGTAATCTTAAACTGATTTTTAAAATCCCAGTAAGTATGATAAAGTTTGTAGTTGAAACATGACAAAATAGGATCAGGATTAGGAGATTTACATACACAACATGGTGTGAAAAAATTAAACTAAAAAACAAACAAAAACAGATTTCAACAAAAATCTTTGTTTCAAGGATAGTGAGGAATTTCCACATTTGCTATTCTGGACTACCAGTTGAGCAAAATGTAAATCCTGAGGATTATCTCTCCAAATTCCTGTGAATTAAAATTTAATACAATTACCAGCAAATTGTTCACCTCGCAGAGAGAAAGGCAACAGAAGAGGAGAAACCAGGACTCAGACTTTCACAGCTTGGAAGAGTGCAAACATGCAAAAGCTGAGTTTTGTGTGAGACTGAAAAAAATCTCAGATATATCATAGAAAAGCTGAAGTGGAAAGAAGCCAAACAGAAACAGTTTTAGTGAAGTGATATACGGCAGATTAGGACAGCTCTGCCAAGAACTCAGCAGATATACGAGTTTTATTACGGTAGAAGAAAACAACACAAACCAAATAAGTAACAAATAAATCAAACAAAAAAGAAAAAACAAGTTGAGGAGAGCCTGATTAAATTGGTGTTTACTGTTCATCCATCTGGACCAAGCAAACTCACAGAGGAAGTACAAACAAATTATGCATTACTTCAACTGTGGCAAGCAAATGTTTAAATACAATTCATGTTGCTTTTAGCTGTTATGTAAACACAGCTTATCTTAAGTTATAAAAACAAAAACTTTCTTCAGAGAAAAATTGAAATGAAGGTCAAACATTTTAGTTTCTGTCAAAATCAAAACCTTTAGTGAATTTTAGATAAATAGAACTATCTTTCTGTTCATGGTTTAGTTCATACTATCATTATATTCAACTATATAAAGCAAAGCAACCTGATTAACAATAAGAAGATTTTAAAGATCACACATAACCTGCAGCTTGCACCTTTTGAGGGAGTTTATAGCTGATTTAAAGCTGCACTTATGATGAATACCTTGTTGTAAAAGCAATCCTAGCAAACTCCTTTTCACATTTTTGTCTACAAACAGTATTTATTTATTGGTGTCCAGAAAACTAGGTTTGTTTATAATCAATATAATGAGTTTGCAGATTAAGTTAATGACTTTACTCTCAAAATAAGCCATTTCTGGGCTTCTGAACTCATTGCCCTTCACCTGCTTAACAAAAAGCTCGCTAAATGTCTTTGCTAAATTCTTCTACTAAATTGTATTTGTTAGGCAGAAGTAATGACTTGCAGTTTGCAGCAGTAACATAAGAGCAACTCCTTTTCAATAAACCGTTCAGTTTCTACTAGAGGAGCTGCAACAATAGCTGACTCATCACTGAGTTTGTTTACAACAGACTTTATTGTTCTGAGATTTATCAGTCTCGGTTGTTTTCTCTGAACAGGCGACCCACAACAGCTAAGAGTAAAAATCTCCCTTGGTTTAAAGAGTATTACTATGCTTTGTCTATGAAACTTACCTGGCAACCAGATGCTCCAGGATCCCTCCCATAGCCAAGAAACGAAGCCCTCTCAGTTTTACCTGCAACAACACACAAAGGATGGGAGTAAAATCTGAATGGGGTTTTGCACAATGGCAGCATTGTTGTCAAACTTGGTCTTTAGTACTTCTGGCAGTGTGGGCAGGTACCAGATGCTGCTGGTTCTCCATAAAAGTTTTCAGAAGAGGGGATCATGAAGTGCTCTGAAATGTCCTGGTACACAGCGGCGCTGACCTTGGACTCGGCCTTACGAAGTGGAACAACATCAGCTCTGATCAACAATCGTCTCAAGGCTGCAGTTATCTCTGTCGCTTGTGAACAATTCTGTCATTTTCCTTGGATAAAAACTGTTTTCTGGCTTGTTTTGTCTTTTACTGGACAGCCAGGGATTCTGTTGTTGTCACAATAACAAATTTTACCTGAGGATAAATTGTCCCAATAATTATCCAAATAAACTATAATATTGTTTTGTTTTTGTTTTTTATACAATTTTCAAGTGATCTATTGATAATAGCATTAAAATGGAGGAACACCCTGTCAAAGACCAATAAACTTTAATTTTGTAAAAAGCATTCAGCATTGAAATTGGAAGATTTTTTAAAACATCCAAAAATAAACGGAAATAAAAGAAGCACTTATTACCAAAACCTTAAACAAAATTAATTATGAAAACTCCTTCCAAGAATATTAATCATCAGAATAGAAATTGTTGATGCTATTAATTAATTGATTTTTAACAAACATTTCTGTTGTAAACTTTGTGTGGTATTGTACTTTTTTAGAACCAAAGTGTTTATAAAAATGTTCAGGAATTAAGGTAAAATATTTCACTCTACAATCTAAATAGCAGCTGTATGAGTCTCACTGTTTAAATTATTGAAGTTGCTCCAGTGCCATATTGCACCATTACTCCCATATATTAGATCTATAGCTTATAAAAACTGAAAAGTAAGAAGAAGATGCCAATCTGGATTTAATCAATCATTTCTATTTCTGTTCTTTACTTTGGGGACAAATCCTCCAGTCTGACAGGAAAGTTTTCTGCCAAAGGTATAAATCACATTAAAGTGGACTCAGCTTTTTCTCCTTTACCTCACCTGAAAATAGGTCTAGCTGCCATATATATAGCATAAATATACTAAAAATAATTTAATGTGTGCAAAAAAAAAATCATCCTTCAGCAGAAGTGCTATGACTCATGGTGACGTCAGCATGCAAAGGATGTTTTCAGTGAATTAATTAAGATAGTAACAATTGTCAGAGTCCTTCGATCAGTGTCACATCCAGCCTGCACGGCTTAACGGAAAGCTAGCAAGCAGCCGTCAGGGGAGAAATAAGAATCTGAGCGCAGAACACCCATGAATCACACACATCACTACATCCAAACTCAGCAGTTTTACTCCCCCAGAAGAACAAACAAATAAACAAATGAGAGCTCCTCAGGGAGAATGATGAATAACTTTAACACCATCATGCATTATTTTTTGTCAGACTTCCAAATATTACAAGCACAGACACAAACCCTGGAACTAAACTCTGTGCACGTTTTTTGTGCATTAAACAACATGCATAGCCTGGATCTTTTGTTCCGCAATGACTGATCTGAGCCCCGTTTCACCAGCGCAGGTGAACAGAGGTACATCTAAGAGAATTCACTTGTGCTTATCTGAGCACTCCTGAAGGAGACAGTTGTTCTGCATCTGTGCACACCGTCTCTGGGGACGCAGGACGCTGAGGAGATCAGGGAAGATGGTTTAACTGGCAAAGCGGCTTCTCCTCCAACAATAATGCGATACTGTTCTGAGCCATTGCTCTTGCGAAAGGAAATAGGATTAAGTTGTTGGTTACCACCAACGTTCACTATAATGGCAGGATGATGAAACGTCTCCTGTGACGAGAATTTCAATTTCTTTACTTTGCGTCTAATATGTAAAAGTGATGCAGTAGGAATCATTTTTTATTCTTCGGAAACAAGGTCTGCTCAAGTGCAAGAGTTAAATATTCATTGCCAGCATGTGTTTTGTCACACACACTGGTTTTGATATGAATAATTGATGGACACTGGTGTAATTCAGGCCCAGCAAGCAGACAGATGTGAAAACACAGACATCGACTACAAGCTAATGCAATAAAGCAGCAGTTCAGATCTCAACTTGAAAAAATAGTTTTGTTAAAGGACAAGCTTGGTTGGATCAAATTTGGGAAATTAGTTTGACACAATTTAAGTCTAAATTAAAGAGATGACTCAATATTCTAAAAAAGGGTTGTGCATAAAACAACTTCATGAGTGGTTAGTGTTTTACTGGCTTTAGACAGGAGTGAGGATCTGCGTAGGGAGTTAGGAGAAGTTTTTATGAACGAGTTGAGCTAAACAAATAGCCAAAAACACTTTCCAACATGCGGAAAGCTGTTCAGAAACTACACTAGGGATTTCATTGATTATTGAGACACATGTTATTTGGTATGACACTTTATCAAATTTAAATCAGTACAGATACATTTTTAAAATGGATCCTCACATAAATGTATTGTTTTACAAACTTTTCCAAAATGCCTGTTTCATTTCGGAACAGAAACAAACTTACTGCTTGACATAAAATCATTTTAAATCTAAATGTCATGAGCATAAATGAGTTTCGGCTCAACTTTATATTTTGGACTTCCATCACAGCAGCGAAAAAAAAAATCTACCTGCTTAGATTTCAATGTTAGACTCTCAGTAAACAATTTGAACATTTTCAGTTTATCCATTGCTAATTTCCACAAATTGCTAATTTTAACAGTCCACCCGGGTAAGAAGTTTAGCTTTTCAGATAATCTAATCTCATCCCTTTGGCTTTAGCGTTTGAGCTCATCACGTTAGGTGGAGCTGAGTGAACGCTACAGCATCGCCAGGTTTCCTTCAGCTCAGATCAGAGCCAGCTGGGTGCGACCTCTGTCTTCACCTCAACGCTATTCTAGCACAATTTAAATGTTTTACTTATTTCCAACAGCTTTTAAAAACAAGAAACCAAGCAGAACAGAGGAAACATGTGCATACATAACCAAGAACAAAATAAGAAAGAAGAAGTGAATTTTTTTGACTATCTTTATGCTTGAGGATTTCTTTATCAAGTAATCTCATGTCATTGTTGATCATATTGTTGCCCATATAGGAACAACATTACATCTTTCAAGAACTTAAGACCTGCAGTAACACAAAACCTTGAAATCTGGCAACCATCTGTTCAACTGTATGACCTTAAATAATCAAAAAATAAAAACCATAAAGCCTTTGTTTTGCTAACTTTAATTCTGTTATTAATAGAGAGCTTTTCAACAGTTTCCTCAAATGAAATAAATCACATAAAATCATTTCTTTTAACAGCTGCTTTACATTGTCGCAGATCTTTGTAATAAATACCAGGGTGTGGGGAAAAATGGCATGGCAAGCAGACTGCTGAATCTCACAACTCTGAGTCTGTTCATGCTAAATTTCTCATGAATCAAGCACTAAAAAAAGGATTCATCAGCGCTCCGATCCCCAAACATTTACAGAAATCAACCAAAGAAAAAAAAACAGTAAGGTTTCCCTTCACTTTTCACGGCAAGTTCTTGTAATTTCATGTTTAAATCTGCACCTGCTTACAAAGATTTACAGAATTCTGCACACAAATTTCAGGAAACTGTATGTTCATGCTGTCGGAGTAAAGTAGAACAAAGTGATACATCAAGTGGAGCATACTGCTGGGCTGGTCACTTCCAAAGCAGAGAGCCTAAATTAGCTGAATAAAATATCTTGCAGTGACACAATCTCCTGTCTGATGCTCAGCTGCTGTAACTCACGGTGAGCAAAATAGGTCACTATGATAAACGGCGTTTGGCAAAAACATTAAAAAACAAGATGTTTGGAGTTAAATGTTAAACAATTCGTGATTCAAGCGTTCAGGTTTGAATCAGCTCATTAAGAGTAGGTTGTTTGTGTTGTAAGGAAAGAGGAGCTAAAAGCAGAATGTGTCTGTTCACATGTGTTACAGGCTTGTTCTGTTTTCCCTCCTCTGAACGGGCCTGTGTGATCACAGCATCACAACAAGAGCAACACTAATATTGTTATTATTACGTCTCAAAGAGGCCTATTAGTTCTGTGCAGCCCTATGAGGGACCAAGCATGTGTTTTTCTTTTTCTGCCACATAACTATTAATTAAAAAGCGAGTGGGCGCCGACTGGAGGTAAAATTCACTGTCGTCCTTAAAACATCAGGAATGGGTAGATAATAGAGAAACTACCACAACTAAAATGCTTTAATTACTGCAGTCGTAATCAATCAACTAAATTGTACGAAGCCTACCATCACTTAGTATGTCTGTGTTCAAATGAAAACGTAATCTCATGAGGGGAAAAGATTTCATGAGTTCAGATGAAAACGCTCTGTGAGCCTGATAATTAGTATATCACTCAAAGGTGTGAAGGTGTGAGCATGCTTGCGAGGCATCTCACTGCAGAAGAGAGACTATGTTCACCACCATGTCACAGTGTTGTAAACAGCACTTTATTATGAGCTAAATATAATATGTAGCAAGTAGAGAACTGGGTGGCAAACAACTCTGCTGAGAGCAAAACTGAAACTAAGAAATACAAGAGAAAATAAATTACCATCCTGTATGACAAAGAAGAAAGTTGTGTTTACAACATTATTTTTTGTGTTTATAACGCAGTATAAATACCAAAAGATCGTAATTCTGGATCTGTCTCAATTTATCTGCTGTTTGAAATAAGATTTATTAGATAATATTTGCTAATATTTGAGACACACGCCATCAAAAAATGGCTCTGCAGCATCAAAAACAACATTGAGTTTATATTTCCATAACTCTATCACACATGTGTCAAACTCAAGGCCCGGGGGCCAAATCTGGCCCGCCGAAGCTTTTAATGTGGCCCTCTAGACTCTAAATTGCAATAATGAGTTTCTCCAGTTTTTCACAAATCTGCAAAATTTACACAAAATCCACAGAACCCCACATTTTTTTCTGATTTTACTGAATTTTCTTTCTCAAACTTGGCCAAAACCATTGGGTTTAAGTGACTGCTGCCTCAGCCTTACTTGATGTCAAGTTATAGTCCATGGTCGATTTAATAAAATGTTATATTTAACATCATACATTAGCGAAACATTTGTAAAAAATCCTTACAAATGTTTCTAAATTAGTACCACAAAATCCTGGATATAAAATCAGTGTGAAAAGATATTCAATATGATTTCATTTTAAATTGCTGAATGCTGAAATAAACAGATGTATTCATATTTTAACAATTTAAAGGTTTTATCAGTACATTCTGGCACAGCCGGCCCTTTAAGAGCATTCAGATTTATGATTTAGCCCAAAATGAAAATGAGTCAGACACTCCTGCTCCATCACATCCCATCTCATTAATATCATTTGTGATCATCAAGAGCTTTAGGTCTGACTTGAATTTGATTTCACAGAAAACAGAACATAGATGCTCATATTGGACAATCTTGTGTCCAGAAAAGCCTTGTTGACCATCAGCATTGAATTAACAACAATTGTTTTAGATGAAATCCTTCCGGATAAATAGCCAAGCCCCGGCCAGTCCCTCATAGATCCCGTCCGTATTGATCAAAGAGCTGCAGAACAGCATAGCATGATGCTCTGTTTAGCTCTTTATTTTGATAATGTGAGCGGCGGTGACCTCACCGTCCGCCGGGATCAATTCAAAATCACAAAAGCCACAAAACGTAGCCAATTAGTGAGCGTGCTTCGCTATTTTTCCATCCAAAAGAAATGAGTGTATTTTCCTTGCTCCAAGGAAAGCCAAGAACATGAAACCAAACACATGATACTGAATGGCTGTTTGCTGTTAATGTAGAAACCAAATGTACTTCACCATGCACCAGCTCACTTGGTTCCCTTTTTTCTGATTATGTGTTTGGTGTTGATGTCTGGGGCTTATGTTCCAGTCTGATGAGATTCATGGCACATTACTGCAAAACATTATTCCTATAATTAGACCATTACGGGACGCAAAACATAAACAAGACAAAACTTTTCAGCACTTAATCACAAGAGACTATGAATCCATGGAAAAGATTGGAATATAAAGACCAGGGAGAATCTCCACCGTATAAAGTTCAGGATTCGGCCTGAATGGCTGCTTGGAAGTAAAATTAGACAGGCTCCATGGTTACTAATACATTCCTCTGGCAACCAGAGACGGTACGGGAACACATCAAATGTACACTCACTCGTTCGCCTTTTCATCACACCTTTTAACATGCCTCCCTTTGTTTCCCTTTTAAGAGTTTGTGTACATCCATTCTGTCAAAGCTGTTTGATGCTCCCCCCCAGGTTTTCTTCTTTTCTCCACTGTAAATAAAAGCCGGCTGGGTTAGAGGTTAGGTCAGCGCGGATGAGGAAATAAGGGGGCGGAGGGGCACTGTATCATATCAGCTTCCTCCCTGCCTGTCGGAAGAATGTTTGCAGCTCGGTATTAGGAACAACAGTGGGATGGAGGAGCACGACGGAGCAACAAAACACCGAGGAAACATGGCTCTCCTGCCCTGAGCTCGACATCAATTTCTGCATACAGCCCTCTCAGCATGTGACATTATTCAAAGCAGCAAGAGCAAATGTTAATGAGCTCTTATTTGCATATTTATTTATTTTTTCTTTGTTGAAATGTCACTGATTATTACGTACTAGGATGATGAATGTATCTGCTCATGCAGCTTGATGTGTAATTAGCCATTAGGTGAAATGAATAG
This sequence comes from Phalloptychus januarius, assembly GCA_902982915.1. Classification (NCBI taxonomy): domain Eukaryota; kingdom Metazoa; phylum Chordata; class Actinopteri; order Cyprinodontiformes; family Poeciliidae; genus Phalloptychus; species Phalloptychus januarius. Next base: position 15,421,696 of record CADWAE010000477.1, read on the forward strand.
ATCAATTAAAGGCAAGGGACTGGGATTAAGAGAAATCAAACTGGGAAGAACACAGGAATAAGAAAGAGGATAACACATTAGGCTCATGGGGAAATAAACGCCACCGCTTTTATAAATCAGGCTACTAATCAAAACAAGATGGCGCAATCAGCAAAATTACATACATCCAACATTTTGGTAAATATGGTTTTCAGTATCTGGAGCTAAACTGTTTATTTTCTCCTAAAATCCATCGCAACACAGAGAGAGAGAGAGAGGAAAAGTGGATTTCCTGATTGTGTTTATCCCCTCCCAGGATTATCAGGTGCCACGGCTCGGCCTATTTGAATTTTTTCTAACCCTGTAAAAAGAAGGAGGGGAAAAAAACGGGGGAGGTGGACAGGGGAAAATGTTTTCACTTGGCCTTTGCCGTTTTCCGATCCCAACCGCTCTCCCGCCGGTGCTTGTTATTCACAAACGAGGAAAAAAATGCATTACTGCGGACCAGATGGGAACATTCCACATGACCAAACCAATCAATCACTTCGGTGGGACGCAGGTGTGACACAGCCGTGCAGCAACACACCATTTCACAGTCTATCAGGTACAAACACATGGTCACCAATCAATGGCACCCCGAGGACCCGCGAGGAGGGGTGCTCCTCTGTAGCCACGCCGGTTCAAAGCTGATGACTTCATAATCACGCATCCATTCTCTCAGAGGAGAAAGGCGATGAGCTCCCTAATAATGTCTCCCAACATGCAAGCGCCAGCTCTGTAGCGGATGCTGCTCTCCTGCATCTCACGAGCTCAGTGCCATCGTACCTGTCAAGTTGTGAGATTGCTTCAAAGGAAGAAAAAGGAGGAAAAAAAGAAACAGAGCGTGTTTAACAAACTGCAGAAATGTCTCCCTGTTGGCTGTTAGAATCAAGACGGCATGCAACATCAAAGAATGAGTCAATGTTTGGTATTAGATGCCAAACAACTGTTGAACAGCAAAACAACGGAGAGCTAAAGAGAGGTGAAGGACGAGGAAGGATGCACACATGGGTTAGGAATGCTGATTCGACTCACAGCACTGTGGGCATATTTTCTTACACGAAATCCCCCCCAAACCCTGAGCGGTCTGGAGTTTAAGAGCACAAGGCTGCTCTAAATAAAACATCCAACCAGCCAGAAGGGTGGAAACTTTTGATGATCTCTATATGTGGGGATGGCATATTGAGGGAGCAAAAACTAGAGCAACCATTGAAGAGAGTCTTGCTGGTTTTAAGTTGATAAAAAAAATAAAAATCTACCTAACCACCCCCATATCCTTGGCATTAAAGTCTCACAGAGACGTGTTTCTCTCTTCACTTCCCACACTTTACACTGTCGGGGCTGTGCCAGCGTAGGAGAAAATGTCAGGCATTGTCAAGTGGGAGTAAAGGCGAAACAAATGTTTGCATTTCATTATCCAATCACAATCCACTACAGTGCAAAAAGAGGGGAGGGAAACAGTCTCTAGTATTTTGCTTGCCAGTAAACCCAGCATGTCCAGGAGGCCTGGACAAGCAGCGGTGGCTCTGGGAGTCGGAGAGAACTGGGAAGGAAAGTTCAACAACGCTACCGGAGTAAAGTGGTGACAGCTGAGGCAGTATTTGGTTTATCATAGAGTAATAAACCAAATTCAACCTGTCCAGGTTCTCCAACTTGGACAGATTGATGTGAGGACGTCATTCCCACCTTTTAAAAGTGCGAGTTTCAACCCTGTTTAAAAAATATCTGAGGGAGTCTGACCATACAGTTACCGTCCCACTTTGTCTGAGCTTAATTTGTCTCTGAGCTGGGTGACCTGGCTTAAAATTAAAATTAGATTTTCCTCGTAACAGATACAATTTCTGATTTTAATAGAAAATGAATGCTTTCTTTTCTAAAAAAAAAAAAAAAGAGTTGTACGACAGGCCAAGGTTACTTTGGTTAATTTACTAGAACGAAGTGTTAGGACAATAAAGTCAAAATAATACAGGAATAAAGTTGTAATATTGTCAGGATAAAGTCATAATATTAGCAGATTAAAGATGCAATTTTACTAGAACATCTTAAAATAATGAAAAAAATAAAATAGTTTGGAATCTTGATTTCTTTTCTGATTTTTTTGTGTTGCCATTCTTATAAAATTATTACTTCATTCTTCTAATATTATGACTTTATTCTGTAATATTAAAACTTTATTCCTGTATTATTTTGACTTTTTGACCTATGATTTTATTCTCGTACTACGACAGTATTCTAGTAACATTACAGGTTTATTCTTGTCATGAAAAAAGAAAGAAAATCTTAGCCTGACAGTTATATTTTGTGGTAGAGTTGACCTGAATTCAAGTCCCAATAAATAGAAGGCATAAAACATGTCTGTCAAACAATCAAACAAGATGGCGGCCTTGATTCCTCTACAGGTTACCTGTACTTATTTATCATTTCTGTGTTGTACAAACCCCATCCTGACAGCACCAGACCTTTTCCTTCCATTCAACTTTCCATTAATGTGCATGGACACAGGACTCTAAACAACCATGACTTACTGTGCTTGTGCAGCAAATCAATGACTCTCTGCTGGGCGATGTCAGCCGTCGTCCCCATGTTTGTGCAGACCAAATTAGGCTTTGTGTATATTTAAAACCATCTTGTAAGGGTCTCATGTAATCAAATTTTCTGACAAACAAAATTATAAGTAATGAATACTTGAAATAGATCGCTCTCTTCTTAGTGTTGACATGATTCACTGAAACTACAGAACACTTCAATAATAATATAATATAATTAGACCCACTGAAAGACTAACTTTAGTTATCTGTGGATGCCAGATGCACTCAAGTATTTTTATACTTAACTATATGCAAAATAAACTGTTAATACGGAAAGAGCATCCAAAAATGTTAGACTAAATTTCAAAATACAGAGTCCACTGCTAATCTGAGCTATGAATAATTCTCTGCTAGTATTGAACTTGTATTATATGAGCTCCAGCAGTAACACTGGCCGCAGCTGCAGGCAGCATGAAGCGAGGGAGGAAACAGCGAGGGTAAGAGGAAGAAAGAAGCAGCTATTGGAGGTAGAAGCACAGTCTGTCTCAGAAGCAGATATTAGGTTTAGCTGAACTTTTTTATAAGCCCCATCAGCAGAAAAGTTCTTTGAAGAAGGAAATTAACTCTTCTTCTAACATCTTCAGACATGCAACTACCTACAAAAATCTAACAAAGATGGCTGACCTTTCCTAGGAATCCAACTTTCCTCTAGAAAAGTTTAAAAGTAGATTGAGAAGAAACTCAAACAAACTTCATTTTACAATTATTATAATATTTTATCAAGTATGGTGCTCTGATCCTTGCAGCTGCTTCCTGAAAGACTGGTTATGTCATCATAACTTGGCTATACGGCTGCTGCTCCTCCATCCTCTTTAGAAAGGCGGCCCTTGGGGTATTACTCAGTGTACAGCTGATCCTCTACAGCTGGTCAGCCTCGCCAGCCTCACGCTGGGGGCCAGGACCTGAGGACCCGAGGCCCGGGCGGGGCGGGGCCGAGACGGGCTGAGGGAGGCATGGAGGCGGTGCAGGGTGTGGGAAGCATGGGCAGCATGGGGAAGGAGAAATGGGATTTTCGCCTTTTCAGCTCATCTTCAGCTCTTCACGCTTCACTGACCACAGAAACAGATAAGCACACCCAGCAGCTCTGCATAATGAACGGCTACAGCAGCTAAACAGCGCTGCATACATCTCATTTGCTCAGCACACTATAAACACACACACATATGTATGTTTAATTATTTTAGAAATCGATTATTATATTGTTGTTATTTTGACCATTTAATCAGACAGAAACAATTGGGACATAAGCCTGTCACAATAAACAATAAATCAATTATTTGCATGATCAATTAAAACAAGCTCAATAATTTTCATTTTCATTATTGTTCTTCTCTTTTTTCTCTTTGAGCCAAAAACTGGACTGGAAAAGACTTCAGTCTGGTGTTTTGGTCTCAACTAGTTCTTTTTTTGAAACACAATTTTGTTTAGAGATTTCATAATTAATTTTATTTGTTTTTTCTGTTGTTTTGTTCATTTATTTTGGATATTTAAAATGTCTTCCAGTTCCAGTGTTTAGTGTTCATTAGAATTTAAGTTTATTAATATTTGAGAATGAGTTTTTTGCATTATTTTGCCATTACTGTGGAATATTGGTTTCAAAATGGTCTCAAAACAAAAGAACAATATTATAGTTTATTAGAATAACTTCTGGGACAATTAATCGACCAGCAAAATGACAGACCTATTGGTACCTTCTACACATTTTTATTAACCACTTGTGCCTTTTTATACAATATTAGAAATACATTATAAAATGCAAATAGACAAATTAAATTGTTCTTTTGAAAAGGAAAATAAACATTTTAATCCAATACCATAAAATGTCTTTAGTGCGTGCTTGATCATTTGTAGCAAAGGACGCATCTGCAGCTACTACATGTGGAAAGCTCTTCAGCTTTTTCTGCTGGACTTGGCGTCAATTAATAACAGGATAGCAAAAGGTTGTACATAAGAGATTGTTGTTACCAAATCTGGAACAGGTGAAGCTAACACTATGCCACTTCTCGGAAGAGCATATCTTTTTAATCTTAAATGCAAAATATACATATTTTTTTGTACAATTTGTGCTTACTTGTTTTAGATTCTGCATACTCCAATTGATTACTAAATTAGTTAGTAATTATTTCAATAATCAATCCATCGTGATTAATCCAATTAATCCTTTCAGCCCTGAGTCTGCAGACTCACATTATCAGCATGTGTTACCACTACATTACACGCTTCCTGAAGGCTTGCAGAGTGTATGTGTGTGTGTGGGTATGAACAGCAGCGAGGTAAAAGGATGCAGCGCTGGCAGCACCTGTGACCCACGCTGCTCTGCAAACTGAGTGCACACCTGAACAGCACCTGGCCACAATCACAGCCTGGGTCTGGGGATGTTCTCCCATGAGACAAAGCATTAGCAGATGACACCTGCCCCAGTAAAAACACGCTGGGGATGCCAGTATGATGTGGGATTTGACACCTCGTGCAGAGCTTTAGGGATCAATTAAGTGGAAAAGAAAAAGGAGAGAGGGGAATCTGCAAAGGGCTGGCCTGTGCACAAAGCAGAACCAATGCCTTTTTTTATTATCTTTAAAAGAAAACGCTACAGAAACAAATATAAAGAAATCCCATTTGCGGAACACAAATTGTAGGGTGGGTAGGCTTTCCTATAAATAAATATAAATATATTTCCTCAGCACTAATTGGTGCAAATCTTTGAGACCAGATAGGACACGGCTAAGCTTGTATTATAATACAACAATAAAAAAAAGAACAGCTGTCAGTTTAGTCTTTAAAAATAAGATACTTCAGCTGACATTAAATTTCAAACTCTACCTTCTTAACAACAGTCTAAAATTAGATTTACTTTTTCTGTCCTAATGTTCTCAGTGCTTATTTGTAGCCTCAGTTTGGTGTTTACATGGACCTGCACATCAGCACACAGTGGAAGTATATGATAAATAGCAGTCAAAAATGAATCAGTTCAGTAAAGCAGCAGCATCAGCCGAGGAATCTTGCTGCACTGCACTGCACTGAAATGCCCCGGCAAGCAAAAAACCCTTTGTGTTTATGCATAATTTGCAGTTATTGCCCTAAAATAATTATTATATAGAGACGGAAAAGGCCTACGACATGCAGTGGTTCTTGACTAATTATTATTATTGTAATCAACTAAAACATGGACTCTTTAAAATACAAATACAGTCAGACTCTGTAAGATCCAATGTAAATCAGTGGCTGTGACAAACTTTAATGATTCAGCTTCTAAATTAAGCAATGCCAGTCAGGTAGTCTCCTTAAGGTCACACGTGTTCGTCTACAGGGCATCTGCATGTGGCTGTATGCGTGAGGCTGTATGCATGCGTCGATGACACCCCTATAAGCTGATTAGCTTTTATGCAAGACTAAAGCCGTATGAACCCCAGATATGAAACAGGCCAGAGAAACGTGAGTATTAAACAACGACTCAGCAGTTGTGATGTCACGCCCCGAGGCACATGGCAGGAGGGAACGGATGTGAAAACCTCTCGAGCTAAGCAGCGAGTATCCAGTGGAAACTCACTTTGTTTTACAATGATGGAGGATAAAGCTGTTGATTTGAATTTATGATCGAAAATAAAGAAAGGGTTGTTCATAGGCCACACCTTTTTGAGCATGGACAGCCTGCATGTTTCATTCTAGAAAGTAGAACTGGGCAAAATGGGTTACAAATAAAATATCTGAACTTTTCGTACCAGAACTGATTTTCAATTTTAATTGTTTTTTTTTTTCTTGTTTTCTTTTCTAAAAAAATTTGATTACAAATGACAGAAAAAAGTAGCTTTTATTTCAACTTCTGCAAGATGTCTGGCAGAGTACCAGAGCCAGGCTACAAGAATTTTTGTTTATTTACGAGAATATATAGTCAGAATAAAGACGGAGTTTTACAAAAAGAACATCTAAAAATTACAAGTAAAAACTGTTTTAATTAGAAAAATGCTTAGATTTATCAATGAGTTATCAAGATCTGTGCTGTTTTCTTCAAAATAAACTCAATTGGTTGAAAATCCTGCTACTGATAACAATTTCATACTGATGTGCTAAAAAATGATTTCCTTATCTATAAAGAATAACTTTAAGGCATGTTCAAAATTCCTCATTTTAATTTTTTGGGTTCATAAAATTACCCTGTTCTTGTGACATTACGACTTTAATATCATAATTTAAAACAAATTGTCGTAGCCCCACTTTAATATTCAAAGTCTAAATAAATAAAGTTGTAAAATATGCAAGACGATTGACTGAACTACAGAAAGTCGCTCTGAACTACAGAAACACAATGGGTCCATTGGTGGGAAAAAAAATCTAGATTTCCAAAAATTAAATTCTTCAAAGACAAAAATGTTATTAATCAATAAAATCAATTACTTGCCCAGCCCTACTAGAAGTGACAAATATTAAAGAGACGAAATGCAGATGTTGAATGTTGAAATAAAAAATTAACCCTTATTTTAAACTCAGAGTCTAAGAGGCTCCAACAAATTTACTGTTTTCTTATTTCCTATACAGTCCAATCACACCTGTAACTAACAATAGCTTAGAGCCACTTCAGTCCTACATAACAACTTGAAAATCAAATTGTCTCTGATCTTGAGTAAAAAGCAGAAATCTAATGGCGCAAGCTAAAAGCAGTGGGTTGCGCTCACAATATGAATGAGTTAAATGAGCAGCTCTGTCAGGTGTAGCTCATTGCCTGAGGTAATTGCCCAGATTGCCTGAAATGAGCCTTCCCCACTGTCTCCCCATTTCAAGCTGACACCACCAGAAAAAACTCTCAGCGGGTAATCAGATGTAACCATTTCTAGTCAGCAATACGAACACTTTGCCATCCCTGTGGCTAAATAATTAGAACAAGAAAATCGAGGCCAAACACCCACTAGGGCCTGCAGAAGACCTCAAGTGAAACACTGATAAAAATACTTTAACAATTTTCTGTCCCCTGACTTTTAATACAAAGCACAGGCAATGGCTATATTCAAATTAAATCTTGTGCTTTTTTTGCACTTAACTGGGGGATAACAGGACTAACGGTTTATATGGAAGAGGAATGATGGACAAAACAAAATCTGATTGAGAATCGACTGTGTGGCTGTCAATTAATGCACCAGAGCAGTAAATGTTATTTATGTTGACAGGATAAACAGCCTTAACACGTACTAATGTTAATAATTACTAGATATCCACCAATTAATCAGTTAGGGAGCTGATTATCCCCTGATTTATTCTCGTCTGTGATCAGCAAGTCAAGACATTTTATTCCCAAAGCGTGAAGAAGGAAAACTCACAATTTTTACCCTTTCTCAGCTAAATAAAAATCAGATAAATGGATGAGACAAATGTTTTGATGAATAAATGGACATAATCTTGAAATTCCTTACTTTTCTGCTGGATCCAAAAATATTATTTCTAGCACAACTTCACCATTCTGCAAATTACAGTCCTTAGAAAAGCCCCAGTCCTTTAAGAAAAACAACTGGTGAATCACTTACAATTGGATAATCTGAGTACATGTGTGATGACTGACTCTAAATATACAAAACCTGTTGCAAAGCCCTTTGAGAATAGCTCTAAAGCATCAAGAGTAGCATGTTTATCATTGTTACGACCAGTTGAGTCACAGAGTTTCATGTGGCTGTGACTAAGACTGCTTCTGATGTTCTGTGTACATGATCATTGTGGCGGCCACCTACCAGGTAGTTTGCTGTGTACACAGAGCAAACAGTGAGAGGCTGGTCACAAATGTAGGTGGAGTAAAGATTCATAATCTGTTCTTACTTCCAGGCCTGGATACTCAGCCCTGAACTAAACAATTCTCTCCTTATAGAGCTTTTAATGCACACTGTGCATAACATGATGCAAAAATAAACACTTTATTTTGGAACAACAGAGATTCTTATTATCCATTGCCTGTGACTTCTATGTAGAAAGCAAGAAGTAAGGAATACTTCTTGCAACAATTACAAAATCACATCAGGTTGTTTTTGCATTTTTTTCCAGAGGAATTTTCCGTTTAGAGTTGTATTTTTAAAAACAAAGGCCATTTATGATCTAGCAGGCTGATAAACTTCACATTACGTAGACCAGTCTTTTAGGTTTGTATCGGGGACTTCCAATTAGGAAGGATACTCTGAATAAGAGGCAGGAAGTATGAAGTATCCCTAAGAGGTTTGCGTCACCAGCCTCAGTTTTGCCTGTCAGTAGACATTTTCCAAAACTCCTTTATTTTTTCCGGAATAATTGATCCTGGATGTGGTCAGCAGGCTGACAAACATCTGAATCAACAGCTCCAGTAAAGTCTACAACACACACAGAGGTTTTCAGAGTTAAAGCAATTACTTTAAAAGTTTAAAAAGGACCGATTAAATGAAAGTCTCACTTCTTCTGTGGTAAGAAAAACTGTTGCTTCAAACACAACCTACCAACCAGTATAACGGCATCTTTATACTGCATGGCTGTGCTGCCAGAAGCACTGCTGAGAAATAACCTTTCAGGCTTAATTTAATGAGAACACAGGGAAAAAAAAGTCATGATTTATGCAAGTCTCAGATCTTACTCTGGAAAACAATTTAATAAGACTGCAGACTTCTGAGCCTGAGATAAGAAAAAGCAATACAAAGTTTACAATCATGCTGTCGAGAACTGACATATCGCAGCAACAGATCGCATCTATAACCTGCTGCTCTCGAGCATATTAGAGGCGCAGCTGAAGCAGTCATGTGATCAATTACAAGAGAGATAACATTTTAGTTCAATTCAGCAGCAGCCATTTGTGAACTAATCACTGTGCTTGGAAACCAGTCTTTAGGGCCATCATATAATGAGCTGAGACGTAGTTAGCCATAAAAGTGTCAAGTGGTTACACATCACAATGATGCTGGACGCCCAGCAACATACAGCTTTTAATTGCTGTAATGTCAGCGCATGCTGCCACTCAGTAATAAAGTGCAAGAAGGGGAGAAGCCGGCTAATGATTTTGATCAGAGCTAAAAAAGAAAACATGTTGAGGCTGAGAAAGTGCCTGGTGAATGGAACATGATGGTAGTTTTAATCATGTTTATATAATAAAATTAGATGGTGCAACATGCAGAATTTTCTGAAACCTTCACTGAATATCACATTCAGTGAATATCACCTTCATAAATCATAAAAATCATGATGTATTATGAAGGCGTTTAAATCAAATACACAGCGGAAGCTGATGACAAATTTGATGTTTCGGACTGAGCTTCATCTGACGGAAAGCTATACTGATGGTGTGACTCCTACCCTGGGGGAGGGTCATCACAGAAGGAGAGAGAGGGGGATGAGGAAGAGAGAGAGGGGGAGAAATGCTGTCTTGTACCCAAGCAAGGCTTTCAGCATTTCTACCTCGAGATGCATCGTGCATCTTGTACATCAGTCAGACCAATTCCTTTGCAGTCTAACACCAAAGGGCATGTAAGGGCTGATTTAAGAGGAGTTGCTTACTTACCAATTATGTTTGAGTTCATAAAAGGTGTTGGGGACAATTCTTCATGGGACACTAATCGGCTGTCACTCATGTGATCGCCGTAATGAGGGCTGTCTGCAAAACCCTGGGGGAGGAGATCAGAGTATTATTCACAATATTGAGGAGCTTCTGTGATCAATAAAAGGAGAACACATCTGGTCACATCTGGTCATTAATGTCAATAAGCAATGTGGATAATCCTCCAGAAAAAATACAAATATCAGGATTAGCTGGTTACAGCTCATCTTAATCACATTCAACACTTTTATTTTATTCACTATTATTCAATCTAAATAAACCATAATAAGGACAATAAAGCAATCAACACTAAAGGTTAAGTTTTTACCTTTCTGTGGCTTTCTAGTAAAAAACCTAGATGTTAAAGGATGTCAAATAATACAAATATATTTTATTTGTGCATTTTTTATACTCTAATGGCACATTATCACTTTACTGTAGGGCTGAAATGATTAAGTGAATTAATTGTGATGAATCAATTAATGAAATAATCTGAAGCTAATTCAGAAATCGGTTAATCATTAATTGTATACACACTCAAATAAAGGCCATTTTCTGACAAAACAGCGCACTCAGAGCAGTAATTAAGCAAAAACTATAAAAAAAAATATATACATTTTGTATTTAAGAGTGAAAACATTCTTTTTCTGTAAATATGTTCTACTCTGAACTCCTCAAGTGGCAGTTTTAGCTTCACCTTGTTCAGATTCTCTGAAAAATCTCCTGTTAAGCACCTTTTGGTATCCAGTTATTAATTAATTAATCCAAAAATAATTAGCAGATTAGCACAAAAGACTGAGCTCTTCACATTATTGAAGGAATTTTACCTGCAGATACTACAAATAATCATCACTAAAGAAAAGCTGCTGTCGCATTTCATGCGATATAGTGTTTACGTTCTCATTTAAAAAAGGAATCAAATTATTTGCATCTTTTAATCTACTGCTACAATTGTATAAAAAAGGCTCAAAATCTGTCATTTTTTAAATATCCGATTAATCGTCAGAATAACTGATTATTGAAATAATCTTTCTACTTTTCTGGTACAACATATGCATGTACTTTCACTAAGACCTATTTAATGAAAACCTTATTTTACTGCTTTACTGTTTCTTCTTCACAATTCATCTATCCTTCATCCATCAATTCATTAAGAGCAAAACAATCCCCATTTACCCAGACCTGTATTTGGGTCTATATGCGTATTTGTACTGTGTTCTATGCGGATCATGAGACACAGACGATGTTTCCTGACACCTGCAGCTTATAAAAATTGCCTTTTTCTCCTGCAGTTTCACGCAGCCTTTTCCTGACAGTTATCAGCATCTGGGGCTTAGGTCTAAATATCGGTCACAGTGTGGTCCTGGAGAACTTGGGGTCCCATGTAATAAAAGATGCTTCGTTACAGAGTTAATCCCAAGCCCTGTGAAAATCCTCCATCTTCCAAAACTACATTAACTTTCACCAGACAGACCAAGGAGAGCTCGGCTTGCATTTCTATACAGCTCTTTTTTTTCCACCAACTCGTAGTCTTAGCATTCAACATAGGGTAGAAAAAATAAGTAAATCTTATTATCTATCTTTTTCTTGTGAGTGGATGGTGATGGAGTAATTTCAAAGGCGGTGAAGTGTTGTGCTGCGTCGAGGGATTCCCTATTGTGCTCCTGCCAGCCTGCACACTCTGTTAATCACACCATGAACCGACTCAATAACAACAACAGCCCCGTGAGAAGCTCAAGCAAACTAATACACACACAAAGACTTGCGCACACACCGCTGAAAGAAGGAAGTGAAAAACATTTCATCTTTTCAACTGCAAAACAACGAGCAAGTTTTGCAAATTAAATTAGAAAATGAACCCTTCTTTCATTTTTCTTCAGAGAATCAGATTTTATTACCAGAAGGATGGGTTTCATAGAAATAAGCCCAGTTGGTAAAGTAAATTTGTATCTCAGTACATCTGATAAGACTAAAGTACTGAGCAATTACACTTGAGATTGGCACACCAAAGACTCCTCAATGGGAGTCAAAGTGGACAAGGAAAGTGTTGCATGCTTTGGTTCAAAATATACTTTATACGTCACCGATGACATGGTTTTTTTCTTGTTCAGGAATGCATCAAGAGGAACTGGAAAGCTCTGAGTGCTTCATGGTTTGCATGTAAAGCCAGTAGCAAACAGAAGTTTTACCCTCTGCAATAAGAGACGAGAACTCACAATATTATTAAATTATAATGTAATATTTTTCAAATATGACAAACACGAGGAGCCATATCACACATTTAAGGTAAAATTCTCCTAATATTTAACATAAAAACAAATACTCATGGAGTGTATTGGTATGCTGTCTGAAACACAAAGACACCACTGTGTGTTTTTTTCTACTTTAACAGCCTTACTGCTCTGTGTTTGCTGCTTTGAGTCAGTTAGATCATCAATCACAGGTCCCTCATCATTCCCAAACACTGGTGGCCTACATCTATCTAAGACACTAACGCATCCTGTCATGGCCGCCACGAGGCTGCGTTTGCACTACTGGCTAAATAACTGTCAGATAACTATGGCAGCAAGCAGGCCAGAGCTCACGCCTCGCTCCCCCAATCACTCACCACACTGTTTAAACAGTCATTTTTTCACACTCTGGGCAGCATCCCAGGTGAACGTGTGGCTGCGTGTGGCTCCTTGGGAAGTCATGATATGGTCGTGATGGATGCGCGTGGGGTCGGGTATCAATTGGGGCAGGGCACGTGGGAGAAGGGGTGTTGTCGTGCAGTGGCAGTGGGTACAGCCCTGTCAGAGCGCGAGTCTGCAGCCACGGCTACCCAGGAAACAGCGGCTGGCTGTGAGCCAAGGTCAGCGCGGCAGGTCTCTGGACTGTTCACAGTCGACTGATCACACATTCATAGCGCACCAGCAAACAAGCTCAGGGACAAGACTGAATTCCCTTTGTAGCAGACTGAAGGATAAGGCACGCAGAATTTCTTCCACAAGCCTTGGGCACATTTAGTGAATAAGAAATAAATTGATTTTCTTTAAAGTTTTTGATTTTCTCTCTTTTTTTTTTAGTAAACTGGAAGAAGTAATAGGCACATCCACACTTTACCAACCAAAACTGAGTATTTTCGGGTGAAGAAGAGTCATTATGATCCCGTCTTACACAATGAAAGAAAAGAAGAAAATGTGAGGAAGGTCTTAAATACAAAATGTATTTCATAAGAGAAATCTTAGGAACATTTAAAACATTCAGAAATATGCTAATTATGCATTGACTCAAACTAACTGAATAAAATGCCATATCCTCAAAATACCTGAAGAAATAAGGAAAGTAAATGTAGCATTTAACCCAACCTATTGAAAACAAAGTATGAGATGTTCAAAGTCGGGGGGTTTGGTTTGTAAACATCAATAAATAAAATCTAATTATTCACACAAACCTTTTGCAACTAGATTATAACCTTTTATTTAATCATTTTTATCCAAATTATTGATCTTATATTATGCCAGGTAAATGCTCAGGTTAAACTGCAAAGGTAATTCAAACAATTCTTTACCTTAATAATATCTAATGACTTTAGTGAAGTCAAAAAGGTCATCATAACCTTGAAAGAGAAATCACTAATGTTAACATTTGCTTTTAAGACATTAATTGGTAAAAATTTACACTCAAATTCTTTAATTCAAGATAAAGAATTCCCATCCCTATTTTGGAGTGGCCTAGCCCAAGTCTGGACTTCAAATGAGATGCTGTGGCTTGATCTTAAACCCTCCAATGTGAGGGTTAGCAATAAGCAATGCAAGAGACTTATTCATTCATTCATGGCCGGATGGTAAAGGTGGGCAATGTGGACTTAAAGGTTTGATATTATATTGTGATAATGATAAAAGTGGAGATAAAACCATTTATTGCCTCTTTTTTTAGGGAACTCTGCTGTGACTGCATGTCATAGCAATCATAGCAAGCACAAATACTACTATAGACATACACCTATTGTAAAATGCTTCTTGGGACAATAACATTATATAAATAAATGTTATTTGTATCACTAAACTTCATACAGTATTAATCACATTTTTAAATTTATTGATATTTATTGATACTTTCATTTAACAAAAAGTGGAGAACATTGTTAGTAAAGCTAACAATCTCAACAATATGGGCAGTTTTGGGGGTTTTAGACATTAATTGTAATTTATCATGACAACAATAAATTAACATTTTTATCATTATAAGTAGTATATCACAATAAATAATAAACGGAATGATAAGTGGCCATCCTGAATGGATGGACAGCATAATGTCAAATAGTAAAATATAGTTTTATATTCAGGTCTGTGTGAGGATGAGGATGTGCAGCTGTTTCAGAGAGTGCATGCAGGCCTTATGGATGTGCAAACAGCTGTCTGCTGGCTGACGCCGTGCCTTGTAATGTCAGATCACTCATTTATATGCACCTGGAGCGAAGATATCTCAAGCTTCTCTGCCTTCTAATTCAAATCAAGCTGCCTATGTTACCATAGCCTGTAGATGTTCATTCGGGAAGGGCACCAAGAAATAAACAAGGTAACGCAGGCCGAGTGGCTCTGACATTTAGCTGAGTTCTAATAGAAAGTGACAGGAGATTGACATTAACTGGAATTCATACAGGGCATCGGGAACAGCCGACGTGTGAGAGACAAACAAACAGGCAGAGCTGTTCACACTTGCTCATACAAACATTGAGAGCTTCTTATTTAGAAGGGAGAAAGACGTGCACGTTTTGATTTACGGGGAACTTCTCTGTAACGCTGTTATAATCACACAAATATCACGTTTAAACTGCACGACGTTTTAAAAGGTGTGTGTTTTCTTTATTGTGGTGTCAAAAACAGAGCAGAAAGTGGTACAGAATTGACCCTGAACACTTCCCTAATCTCACCTTAACATTATTCAGACCAAAGGATCAAAGTGCAAGATAACTGCTGTTTAAAGTCTAATATGTTTAGCAATTTTTCAGTTTTCATAGTCAAACACACCTGATTATTTTGAGATTTGAACAGATGGACTTAAAGCTTTAATGGTTAATTAATTGAGCAATAAAGGATTAACATACAAGTAAATAACAAAGCCTGTTCAAGCTTAAAAGCTAGTTTTCCTATAAGCATCACAGACAGTATTTCTGAATATTACACTATTAAGCAGCAAATGTTTAGATTTGCATCACTTTGTTGTTCAAAAAAATAAACTGCAGTTTCTGTAGTCTTAATCAGACTGAACAAATATTCAGTATTTCAGTCAAACAATATTTCTCCAGGTAATATTTGTTCCCTGTTCAATATTATCATCAGATATATAAGATGTAGTTTTGCATTACTTGTGAGGCAAAACTGAATTTAGGAGGAGCTAAAAATTTTATTTTAGATGTTACGTGAAAACCACAGATCACCTACCAAGAACTGTAATACAAACATTTTTCCTTTGTGCTATAAAAGAGGAAAATAACCTATTTTCTTTTAAATGAAAAAAATTCTAACATTTTAAAGCTAATGAATTCACTCTACCAAAGAGAAATGTGTCTATAACAGGTCAAATAACACAACAGGCTCTGGGAAAAGGTGAGATAAAACAGTGTGAATTCCCCACTTTGACGTAATGAGTGTTAAATGATGCGCCGTGGAGCAGAAAGGCCACTCAGAGGCATTAGATTGTGGGTCATCTTACCCGGGAGGATTCATAGGAAGGACTGGACTCGCCACCTGGGGCCCACGACACTTGGTTGGTCCGCTCATCCATACCTGTCAGAACAAGAGATGCACGATTCAGTCAGCAAGTCCCCTCAACTCTCACAGTTCAAACTACATTTACAAGTCACTGCTTCACACTTTAACTGAAGTATAGGAAGAAAAACAAACCATTCTTCACAACAAGCAAGTTTTAGCATTGTACTTTGTGTACACTATTGATTTTAAAAAAGACCAAAGCGTATGATCTAATAAGAAGAAAAAATAAGTTTACGTTTTAACTCATTCTAATGAAGATGTAGGTTGTTTCAGGTAATCTACAAGACGAACAACTGGAGAATGTGTAATTTTAATATCACAAAAAAGTAACGCACACTATACTGTTTCATAACCTTAAAAATTAGACATCCTTTTTTGATTTTCGATAATTGGTTAGACAAAAAATATCAGCAAAAATGAAATAAACTTGTTGGAAAATCCTTGTAACATGAATAACATGCTTTAAAAAGTGGCTAGCCTCCAGTTTAGTAAGATTACTTGAAGAAAATATATCTGCCTCGAAGCTTCATTAAATTATGTTTTATTATTTAGTGCATCATGTAAAAACGTTACCAAGCTCTTATGCTTCAGTTATGTTACATAAATTAAGTCATTTATTACACATTTATCCTGCTTTATGTGAGTGACTGGTATTAGACGCTCGTCTCTTAATGGAAAGGTTTGGTCTAATTTTAGAGATGCATTGATTATGCTTCACTGATTTCTATTTGTCTGAAATTAAACCTGTTGATTTTGTTTTGCCAATTCAGTTTTTTAAAGTAAATTTTAATTACATTTGACGATGTTGGTTGTTGCTCTTGCAGGCTGAAAATTATGGAAGTTCTTGATGCACTTTATGAAAATGGAAACAAATTCTGTATTGTTGTTTTGTTATTCCATCTGGTAATCAGTCAGAGCTTATTAGTGGAAAATTAATCTCACTCTTAATGTAAAAGGGCTGGTAAGGTAAGGGTTGCAACTCTGTTATTCTGTTATGTTATCAGTACTACACAAAAAAAGAAATGTGAAAATGCAATATTTTCAGACGTTCAAAAGTTTCAAGATCTTGTTTATTTAACTTTAAATGCCTCGACAACTATATTGCTGCATATGCTCCAAATGTGCCAATAGGCAACCAGCAACTGCATGATTTGATGTAGGCCAGGCTAAGCACCTGAGAGCTGAAACATGATAAAACTAATTCTTCAGACGAACACAAACCTCCATCTCATCTTTCAAAACACAAACAGAAAAACGCAAAAAATCAATAATGCCAACCAAACTGTCAACCAAGACCATCTGGCATGTGTTGAAAAATATGATATCTGGTATTTACAATCTAATTTATGTGATATAGCCATTAAGAAATATTTGATGCCTCGCTTCTTCTTACTGTTTAAAACAATATTGTGCTGTAGTATCAACAAAACCGCAGCAACAGAGCATCTACATTTATCGCGTTATTGATTATCCCTCTTGTAATTCCATCAGTCTCTGTAGAAAGCAATATAATATGCTCTGCTTCAAGTTCAAATAAAGAAAATCAGATTTCACAAAATGGGTGTATTTGAAAACAATAATACTGAACGAAGCAAAAATATTTAATTTTGTTGTGTATTTTTCCAATTCAAGTTTCACATATTTTACTAAGACTCCTCAACGCAACAAGGGTCAAAAGAGGTCAAATTAATAAAGCTTACAAAAAAACTATTTATTCACAATCAATAACACCTATTTTTAACTTTCTGAGATTAGAGAACATTTTGTACGGTTACAGTAAACAAATTCAAATTTGATGCACAGAGGTCACGTATGTTATTACTGTTAGTTGTATTTTTATCCTCCTTGATGGAAATAAGTTCTTCACAAGAAATTTGTAAAGCCAATTATACACTTGTGCAGAAAGTTGGTGACATTCACTACCCAGAAATCACGCTCCAGTGAGCAAAGCTGTAGATTTGAAGTTTCATCTTGACAAACACGATCCCTTGCCGCTTGCACGCTGTAGACTCGTTTCCTCCTCTGCACCGCTTTTACGGAAAAACTACACACGTAATTTTATCTCACTTTCTGAATTTTGGTTGAGATGTTTTACATTTTTAGCTCTGATACTTGTGTAACTAATTCAAGCACTCCCATAGGTATTTGAGCCATTTTATTGTGATGCATCTCAGCCGAACTGAGGACTTTCACAAGCTGCAGCAGCGGTCAGTGTTTGCAGTCTGACCCCCCTCTTCACAGTCACAGTAAGGTTACTTACAAACCCATGAGAATTAGAGCAAAACAATGAAAGCACTGGATTCAATGAAAGAACCAGGACTTCAGAAATCCAGGCTGCATTCCTTAAATAGTAGCTGAGTCTTCCACAGCCTGATAATAAGAATAATCTCAAAGGTGACCAAAAAGAAGCAGCTATCTCTATGTTTCCTTTGTAAAATACATTTAAATGTTTTTATTTCTCAACATTTGTGGTGAGAATGCTGTTTCATAAAGTAATTGTAAAAGGGAAATGACACAGAAAGCCCATAGGTTGCCTCTCATAAATGATTGCTCTCTGCTGGACCATTAAGAAACAGCTGCACCCTCTCAAAACCGGATTCAGCAAGAGCTTTTTACAACAGGAAAACAGAGGCGAGATTTGGCATAAAAGGGAACATTTCAAAAATATTAACTACAATTCAACATTATGCGACAAAGCTGAAACTCCACAGAGCATCAGCTTGGTCATCAGAGGAATAAATGTTTTATTTTATCTTGTTTTTTATTAGATTACTGGATTAATCATAAGAATAACCAATAGATTACTCAATTACTAAAATATTAGTTTACAACAGCCCTACTTCAAATCAATGTCAACAATTTAAGGTAAATCTCACACTGGGACACTGTCGTTCTATTGACTTTCAGCAATCTGATATATTTACTTAACACTAAATATGTCCTACTTTGAAAAATGTCAGTAACCCATATCAAATGTGGTTTAGTTATTTTCTAAGACTTCTGAAACTGAGGGTACATCTGATTTGCTTATCATGCCTGATCTTTAAAACAGACTGTCAGCACTGTTAGTTGCAAGTAATCAGATTTTTAAGTAAGCTGATTTGTGAAATCTAGTCTGAATGGCAATTCAAACTACCTCCACATGTGATTTTCATCTGAATTACATTTCGTGGATGAGTGCAGAGTCCTGCAGCAAGAGGACGACTTTGGATTATTGGGGATTTGTTTATTTGATCAAATCTGTAAATAGAAATGGGAAGAGAAACTAAAAGTGTCTCTGGTGTTTACATTCCAACATGTTTGCACATTTTACTTCTAGTGATAAATGTTCAATAGTTAACAGACCAGGCTCTTTATTTTTAATATTCTGATACACAAAGCTGCACATGAAACAAGGCAGAAGTGAGGATCTGTGTGACTGTGGTCAGGAATGAGTTACACACAACCAACCAATGCATCACTATGCAGCCCTGAAAGAAAATTAGCTACTTCACAATAGGCTCATCAGGTCTGCATCATCAACACAGCTGGAAGGGAGAAGCGATGAATCTCTGTTAGAGCCCTTTTCCCAATCCATCTTCTCCAGCATAATTTTCAAGGGTCTTTGCCCATCCCACTCTGGTTCAATTATCAGGCTATGCCCAGCTGAGATGCAATAATCCAGACCTTCATTCCCAGCAATTTCCACACTCGTGTCTGCACACTTGCTTGCCTTAAGTTCACTAGCACTTATATAGGTGCTTTTTCCCTAACCTTGAAGATCTGAGAGACAGGCGCCCCGACTGTAGTCTGAAGGGAGGATTTACCCTACACAGGCCCTCAGTACTGGAATATTCAAATGAAAATGTGTGCAGATGCAATCTAATTTTAGCTTCCTGAAATTAGAATCCACTCCAGAGGTAAAGTCGTGTAGGTGCCTGTTTGTTGAAATCTGAAATACTAGACAAGGATGTAAAAATTCCAGCCCGATTCCAGACTCGGCTAGTACTTATCCATAAAACATAACACTCAGGTCATCTTTTAAATGCAAATCTGGGTCCCAGAATTTCTATGACGCACTAAATTTTCTTTTCCTTGATGGAAAAATGCTTTTCTCTTTTAAAATCGATTACAGGTGTAGCACTTTATGCCAAACTGTCAGAATATCAGGCAATGGTTCAGAAGGTTTCAGTGCAAAATTGTATATAACATAGTGCTTCCATTATCCCCGGTGTGTGTTATACAACAATTCAACCACATGTAGCCAATTGGAAACCTTTTGTTGCCTGATCTAGTCTGCTGCTGGATCTAGAAATGTACAACAAACCTGTTTTGGCTGTAGCAGAAAGCCATATATTAACTGTGAAAGCCAAGACTCTGCTCAGATGACAGGATTTTGAGGTCAGTTCAGTCGACTTTGAAGTCGTTTCAGGAAAAAAAACAGACATTTGGTGCCGTGTGCCAAAGAAAGATCATTCAGACAGTTACTGTAAAAAGATGCAAAAGCAACCATCTGTGGCGGCATGGGGTGTATTTATGTGAAGGCACCAGTGATGGAGAGGCATTTATTTTGAATTCTAAAGGAACTCCAGCTCATATGAAGGCAACACCTTTTCCACTAAGGGTTGCAGACATTTCAACAGGGCAATGCCAAACCTCATTCTGCCCCACTTAGAAAAGCATGACTTCATAGACACACAATGTGCTCGACTGACCTGTTAGCAGTCCAGATCAGACTCCTCTTGTAAATGTGTGGCAAAGAGGCCTCTTGCAAAACAGCACAAAGAAGGTTCAAAGTTAACATTTGCGTAGTTTTTAATGTTTTGGAACATGAGTTTCCCTCTTATGTGTTCTATTAAAGTTACCAGGATTGTATTGTTTCTATTTTGCTTCCAACTTTCAGATAATTAAATCTATAAACAGAAGCCACTGATCAGGCTTCTGCTGCCCAATACCGATTACTGGTTTCTTTGAGGTCCTAATTTGCACATTTTTGTTAATTTTGTAAAAGAACTCTCAAAAACGTTCTTTAACAAGAACGTTTTTACAAGAACGATTTTACAAGAAAGTTTTTACAAGTGATTCAACTTCTTTTGAATCACACTGAAAAAAAGAATCATCAATTATTCTGATGTTTATTAAACTCAGAAAGTGAATCAAGGTTAAGAAGTTACAGACCAAATAATTACTAAGTGAGGGAATACATTTTCAGTACTTAATTTGCAGATTGGATGAAAAACTGGGCAAATCAAATTGCAAGTTTTGTTTTAAATACAACTGGCTAACTGATTTTAGCATGTCTATTGACAAGGCAAGAGAAACAATGAGCCAAACCTAGGAAAACATTATGAAGTGTTCATGGCTGTGTCATACAAATTCCCTTAAATCTTTTACTCTCCTGTCATGTATAACAAAATGTAGCACGTGTTGAAAAACATTTGTCATGTAGATCTAAAATGATGCTAAAATATGGAACATCAAGACTTTTCATGTCTTTCAATCAAGAGTTTTGATTTTGATCTCCTCCCGTTCTGAATTGGGCATCTGTACTGGGATCAAGGGTGTAGACTGTTGGAAAAAGTGTAAGGTCTGTTTTGTCAGGACATTAGGTCACTGTCTCATTTATGTTCTCATATCTAATGATCAACCTAATGTCTGGAAATTAAATTGCAAAGCTCTGTGAGAGCCCTCGACTTGTCAAGTAATTATCAGCTGAAGTAATTAGAAAGTAGGTCAAGACATCAGTTTCGCTTTCAGCTTCAAACATCCTGCATGCCACACTCAGCCGTTTGTGCAAACAGAGCGCCTTCATTGTGTTGAATGAGATTAAGCAATGTTATTGTTGGGTCACTCATTCAATATTCGTCTTTTAATTTTTTTAAATGTCCATAGCTTACAAAATGTGTTTGTTAAATTATGTAAGCCGCTTAGGAAAGTGATGCTGGTGCTTATTTACCTAAGGCAGACTATCTTACTACACTACAGATAGGAAAGCCAGATACCCATTGGTGTGATAAGGGAATAACCAATAAAGTTTACAATAGCAGTTAGAAGTTGTATCCAAGCAGCACTGGGATTGCTTGTACAATTATCAAAAATGTGCAGCAAAATATTCAAATAATCTTTTTTGCAGAAAGGAGCAAGGCATTTGTAGACTGAAACAGAACATGTTTGAACACTGTCAGGGAAATTGTGTTTTTACCATCATCACCTCGTCAGCTTTTACTCAATTTTACGTAGATGAAATTATAAAACGATAAAGCAAAATTACTCTGTTTTAGAGGCCAAAAAGCAGACAACCCAGTCTGCTCATTCGATGTCCACACATGTCACTGCATTCATTTATCAAACACAACGCTACGCTACTGTGAGAACAAACACACTTTGATGATTCAGTCCAGTTTTAGAAAACCTGCATGTTGCTGTAAGCACAAGTTAATCTTTACGCATTTGTTCTGAAACCTTTGGACAGAAAACAATAAAAATATATATCATTAAAATAAATATGGACAAAGATGTATTATGTACAGGTTGACAAAAAAATAATAGTGTCATTTTGCTGTCAGAAGATAACAGTCAGAAATGGCCGTATTTCTGTAATGTTTAATTCAGATCTCAGTGCAAACCAGGATAATGTCACATTTCAAATCTAAAACCAGACTCTTTGTCATTTGTTTTACTGAAGAGCACTCACAAACATAATCCTTCTCAGCTGAGTGATTAGGTATCACAAAAGCCATCGTCACAGCTCCACAGGTCATGTGTGACAGCTCTGTTCTGGTTTCTTTGTCATTTCTCCTCAATGTGTGTCTTTCGCTTCACAGATAACCCACTACAACGACGGCCTTTGTGGATTCACACAAGACACGCTTTCAGGAAACATAATGCTCGATTGTTGACTTTCTCTAGTGGCACATGAGACAATAGACGTGCTTCAGATTAATGTCCTGTAGTGTTTATTTCTAGAGGAAGCGATCCAGAAGAACAGGGCCTGAACTCTTGCTGGTGAAACTAACCCATTCACAAACCCTCTAGGGGAATTAAGATGCTCATATATAAATAAAAAAAATAAGGTAGGTAATTATGTGGGAGATTTCTTTAATGGAAGGAGCAATTATCAGTGTGAGTTCCTCACTAACGGGAAAAAAGCTTAACAAGATGTTTCACCATCCCTTCACACTACACAGCATAAGCAGCTTCAGCACTCACATATGCTGAAACTAATTTCCTCTAAAACACCTCACTGCAAATCCTCTGTAATAACAGTCTCTGCAAGCATCACAGCACCTGATCATTCAAGCCTAAACACGGCTGATTTATGCATTATTTATTCATCGGACAGTAATGCAAAACATGATTAACATTCACAGCGGTGTGCTATAATTGCACACAGATCAATAAAACATGTATATGGTCTAAACTGTGCTTTGTTCAACTTCTTTACTGCAGCAATGCTCCACAACCCCAGGTGGGGGGTTCAGGTTTCAAGCGCCAGATGTGAGGAGAACACACAGAGGAATTACATCCAACACTGAGAGCTGAGACACTTTTCCTACAGACTCCATTCATAAATAACTCTGGGAGCAACGCGAACAAAAGAGCAAAAGACGTCCAGAAACTGATATTTGTGTGCAGACTTTAAGCAGGAATAAACACAGAGCTCATATCAAAAGGTTTGCAGAAAATGGAGAAAGGTTTAAGGGATCAGTTCCTACCTGATGCACTGAACTGACTGCTTGCAAGTGTGGTGGGCCTATTTTTCCCTCCGCCTACAGGTGGAGAGAACATCTGAAAGCACAAATACAGACACGGATCTAAAAACATAGCAAGGACTCAGCTATGTAGAGCAGAGATGCACAGTTCAGGCTTTTCCTGTCTGACACTGATTTACGTTTTTCTTTGAGATGCTGATTCCAATTTTGACCGATTCAGATTTTATTCATAAGGATTACAAGACATAACAAAAACAAGTGTGCAACAACCCCTTTAACAGAAAAGTAATATTTGTAATTTAACTAAAAACTAATGCATTACGAGATCATCTAATTTATGTATGCCGGAGCTTCACCTGATTTTTAGTAAATGCAACAAAATGCATCAGACAGTATGTGGTTGATTGGAGGTGCATTTAGGAAGAGGAAATTAAGGAATTTTTTCCCCCTAATTTTACCTGCCAATTAAAGGAAGAACAAACTAAAGTAACTCCTGCACTTTAGTTATTTTTTATCTTAAATAACTTGGATCATTACATTTACTATTTCACAATTACTTTTTTGTGATTTTTTTTCAAACCCTGATCATTTCCAGACCTGCATTTCCCCTTCATTTAGATAAAAACAAATAGATATAATTTATATCCATCACCATTTTCAACACTAGACACTTTTACTATTTGACTGATGCTGTTGAGGTTAAAAATGTGCTGACTGTGAAGATATGGATTCCCCTGCAGAGCCAAACAGAACTAGATAACTGTGGGAACATTTTAGAAATAAATCACATAAAAACGGGGTGGACCAATGACTTGGAGGGGAGTGGGCTGCTAGATTTGTGGTGAATGGATGCATACAACCTTGATAGTTCAAATTGAAAACACGAAGAACAGCGCAGTTAAGGAGCATAAGCTCAGACTAATAGTGAAATAATAATTTTAAAAAACTATATATCTGTACTGAATTTTTTTAAACATCACACTTGTGCTGAATCACACCAACAGGTAATAACAAGGAGTCCTACCGCACTAAAATCCAGCAGGTCACTCAATTCCTTATCAGTTCCGAGAGCGGCAATCCGCTGCTGAGGATTCATCCTGACGATCTAGAAACCTGGGAGTAAAAAAAAACAACAGAGTCTATCAGATCCCATCTCTGCTGCTTTATTTAACAGCGGGGTCTAGTTCCACAGGAAATAATCTCCGCGGGAGGCATTTCTTATGGATGCAGAATTTAAAAAAAAGACCATCACCGTGAAGTAAACTTGGCTCTGTCGCTGCCGTCCTTACCATCATCACAGAGATGAAGGCAACTTAAACACATTGTAATTGATGAAAAGGTGCTAAAGCGTGTCCTAAACACATTCGGTTTGTATCTTTTATTCGCTGGTAAAGAGAGATGAGGGAGCGCTTTGAATGGATGCGTTAAACCCAGGACCTGCAGCATCGCATCAGCGCAAGAACAATATCACTCCGTAACAACACCGCATGCTGATTGTTACACATGTATAAGATCCACTGATAACGCTGCAGTACGCCTTGTTAATGTCAGTGATTTCTGGAGCCGTGTGTGCGAGCAGGAAGATGGTTTTCCCTGCGCTGAAGCGCCTAACGTTCCTGGGCTAGCCGCGGCTAACGCTAGCTGCAGTTACTCGTTCATATGGGCAGATGCAGCCTCTTACTACTGGCTTTGTTGGCTGTACAACGAGGAAGACAGTGTCGTTTCGGCGACTAAAGCATAAATTAAATACGGGGTAAAGACAGGCAACACAGACAAACAAACACTGGACGTGACAATCTCAGTGTCCAGCTCCAGAAAACAAAACGCAGTGATGGTCTATATCTCTCTCAACTCCCAACTTCTTTCACGGGTCCGAAAGCTTCTGGCAAACTCCCCTTGATATTTTACCTGTTTCTCGATTAAAATCCGGACTAGGGTGATCTGGTGAAGAGTCGCTTTCTTCTGACGCGCCTCGCAAACGCAGAATTCGGGTTAAAACGGCGATACGTGGGAAAATATCCTCTATATATCAGTTACGAGTTTCCCTTAGGCAGACATTTTTGCTTTGCAAAAAGCCTCAGCACCACGATGACAGCGGCTGTTGTATCCCTCCGCCGAGGGTCCCACACAGCGGGAGATGCTGTGGGAGTCACTCTGATGAACTGCAGCTTTGTCACTGCTTTATTACCACTGTCCTCACATGTGATGGCTTTATGCACAGCATCGGCCACAATATCATCCACAATGTGACAAAGTTTCAACAACTAACCTGCTAGAGCTTATGGATCAGTGTTATAAGGTTAAACTACGACTACAGGTCAATAAAAGCTGTTGTAGTTCACAGTTTTGCTGACTTTGATAGGAAGAAGCACAGTGGACCATCAATCCACACAAGGCTGTGGTCATTATTGTTGCTTTTGTCTTTTATTTTTTATCCCAGTTTTTTCTTCCACTCAACTTTCCATCAGTGTAACAGTCGCTTCTTTAGCAATGACCTTTGGCTTGCCCTCCTTGTAAGGCACTGTTGTCTGTCTACTTGATAACTGTCAAGTCGGCAGTCTCACCCATAATTGTGTGGATCATAACTCAGCTCTCTTTATGTTTTAAAAGTTCTTTCTCATTTTTTCTTGTTTGCTTAAGCTATTTCCGATTACTTGAAATAGTTTTTTTACGGGAGAGTGAGTCCAAGCAGAATGTTTTCTTAAAATCTTGCGTCTTTTTCTGACAGTGGCTAAGAGTAAGATATGCTTTAGCAATTTTAAGAATACAGAAAGAATTCACTCCATCTTTTGTATTTAGGTGTTAGCAGTAATACAACTATTTCTTGTTTGTCAGTTGTTGTACAAATGCTGTAAATATCAAACATAACTTAAAAGAAATTTGACTTCACAACCTATTGGCTTGAAATTGGTTTCTGTCTCTTTAAGAAGCTCCTGCCCTCTCTGACGCTCAGCAGGTCATCACAACAATTGTGCCTTTTACTTTTCTTAGGAGTGTTGGACTGAAAAATATTTGTATGATGAGCTCAGCAGATTTGCAGTTCCACCAGGTATTTGCTGCTACTAGTTTGTAGGAGTGGAGAGGGAGGAAGTAAAGACGAGGGCTCCTCTATGAGGCACGACTGGAGACTGCAGTTCTGAGGCGGAGCTTTGGGAAAAATGGGTGGAGCTTTGGGTAAATAGCTGGAGATTTGTGAGATCAAACATTCATGAAAGAATAAAAGCAACACTCCACATGTGACTATGAGAAGGGGGGAACATTATATCTTTATTAAAGCTAAAAAAAAAAAAGTTGATTTTATATAATAATCTACCTTTAAACTCTACAATAGCAGAGGTTCAAGCCGCTATTTTACACTGTTCAAACCTAATGTCATTCCACAAGAGTCTGACACGCCGTACGTAAAGCCTTCTTGTTTAAAAGCTTTCAACAAGCAGACCAAGTTTTTGATAATCCGGTTTAGTTATCCTACAGATGCTTTCTTTGGAAGTTTGTTAGACCCATTTCTAAATGATTACTCTAAAGGCTACAGGTCTACTGCTGTGACACAAGAATAATGACCCAATGTGATCATTTGATGGCTGATTGGACATTTTGTAATTCCATGTTGTTTTCCTTCTTCTTCTCATTCTTGCCTTTATTTATATGGCTTGAACTTCCTTTAACTGCTTAAACTTTGGAATGGTTTAACTTTTCATGTGCAGCCAGCTGAGACTGGTGAGACTCAAAACTTTGCTCAAGATCCATCTTTATTCTTTGGCATTTGAATTAAACAGAGATTGAGATTCTTTCGTGTATTTGTTGTTTGTTTTAACCTTAATTTTTAAATATTTTTTTCTTGTTAATATTGTTGTTTGCTTCACTTTATTAAATTGTCAATATGTTATTTTTATGTGTAATATAGACAAATTGACATTGACAAATAACATTACCCTTTTTGTACTTCTGTGCTTCTAAACCTTGAATTTTAGTTTGATTTATTTTGCAATTCTATGCTAAATATTACTATTTTTGGACGTTTTCAGCTCATTGTATTTATCTAATAAATTTGACATTGGCTTAATGTCATAATGAAATTCTTGAGAAAAATAATGTATTAAAAACACTTTTTCTATTAATTCAGTGGCTTTAATGTGTAGAAAAAAATGAATTTACTGTAGAAACTTTTCATATCTTAAAGGCAAATCTTAAAGGAGAAAATTTCCAGGGATTAAACCGCATTTAGTCAAGATTAAAATTTGGTTTCCTCCCGTTATGATCAGTAGGTTTGGACAACAATGTTAATGTTTTACCTCAGGAAGAGTTCAGAAATTAATATTTGGTGGAATAACAATGAGGTTCAGTGCAGCGGACTCTTAATTTTTTCCACAGCTGTATATAAAACTACCAGTGAAAATCTTCTACAGAAAGGAATCAAAACCTATGTCAGGTAAATGGATCACCTGATATTAATATAAGAACTCCTTTCCCACATATTTCCACAATATCCCTGCATTTCCATGGTAGAACAATGTTTGAACTAACCAAATCCCTGCCTTCTTATGGTTTTATTGTTAAACTGCAACAATTTAACCCATAATGTACAACTTTCATCTGTCTCAGGTCTGCAATACTGAAATGTTTTGGCAATCAAAAACCACAAATGCACATACAAATATCCTGACATTTCATGAGGACCTAAAAGACTTGCTGTTCCCACCACCAGCAGGAAAAATGACTCAGTAGAGGAAAATTGTTCTTGAAAAGTTGCTGTTCCAGCATTGGGAGCAACTGCTTACACAGCAAAGTAACCCTCTATATACAGTATGAAGAGGGGTGTGCATACTAAACAGATTACCGCAAAGTATAAACATGTTCAAAGGACATCTTTTAAAAAGGTTCATAACCACAGTAGAGCTTTTGCGCTGTCATCATGTAGGGAAGCACAGCTAAACATGCTTCTTTTTTTGTAAAGATGCAACAATAACAGATGGAAATGATTAAACAGACACAATGAAAACACAAAAATAGTCAAATGTGCAGAAAAAAACTAAATATGCCTTCTTCTGCTCCATACACAGCATGTTTACCATATTACAACTCAAAACGTTATGATTTTTGGACATTATTCCAGCTGATTATTGATCATGTTTAGATAAAAAATACCTGCTGTTGTCCATTTACTTGAAAGTTCAGGACTTTCAATGTATTTTTTGAACATTTTGATAAAATGTATATATCTTGAGCCATATTGGTTGCTTCTTATCATGTATGCTGCATTTTATTTGAACTGGAAGCTATGGATAGGTTTAGTTTTCTTTACTATTATTCTACATAGGATCTATTTGAAGCCAGCACTGGGTTCATATAATCATTTTCTTCTTTCAGTATCTTTATTCAGTATCTGCTCTAACTCTCTTATTAGAGCAGGCTAACGAGAGAAATACCTGCTGCCTACCTGGTCGCTGTCTAATGAATCTCAGATGTAATTTATGTTTTGAATGTATGAACACTACATATTGGGGCATCACAGTTTATCTTTGATTATAGGTCATGTATTTGATAGTTAACTTTTTTGGAGTACTTGTAATATTGTATCTTTAATCTGTACTTTCTGTTGTTTATCTTAGGGTTAAATAATGTTCATTTGTAGATTACATTACCTATTTTTGGAGCATAAAAAATAATTTTGGATTTTGTTCTTTATTCTGCTTCAAATGTGTTAGTGAAAAAAGATTTAGATATATAGCTGTAGAAAACATTAAGACTCCACTGCACTGAACCCCATTGAAAACCTCCTGGTTATCCCACCAAACATTGATTTCTGAACTTTTCCTGAGGTAAAACATTAGCATTGTTGTTTCTAAATGAATACGAACTTGTTTTATTTGCATTATTTGAGGTCTAAAAGCACTGCACCTTTTTGTTATTTTGACCATTTCTCATTTTCTGCAAATTAATATTAAATTTTTGCTTGGAATTTTAGAGACATGTCATCAATAGATTGTCAAATAAAAGAACAGTCTTCATTTTACTAACATTTACCTATAAATAGTAAAATCAGAGAAGCTGATCCTTTTAAGTGGTCTTTTAATTTTTTCCACAGCTGTATGTACCTCCAGGTTCTGCCAGTAGTGGCACGGCTACCAAATGTTGCGAGAAAGTGGTTTTAGCATATCAAATCAGCTGATGTGTGGATTTGTAAGTTTAAACCCGGACTGTCGGATTGTTAAAAAAAAAAATCATAAAGATTCAAGTATTTGTTTTTAATCTACCCTAAATTGTAAATTTCAGCAACGTATTCATTAAACCTCTTGCAGTTCTGTTCTGGTTTCATGTGTAGAGCAAATAATCAGTGGTCTAAACTGTGGGCAGTTGTGAATTTGCTCCATGCAGGTTTGTAAGTCAAATTCGGTGTTTGAGAGAAAAAAGCTTTAAGCTGAATTCTGCTTGTGTCATAATTGTCTTAAACTTTAAAGTGTTTTACTTTAAATGATGAAACATGTTTATACTTTGTTGAAGTTTATGCTATTGTTTCGGATGACAGGAAAGCAGCGATGATGCTTCAATAGACAGAAGAGGGAAATCAATCGGTTGGATGGGATCCAGATTTGTCTAAAATCATCACATCCTTCTTGAACCGTCATTCGTCCATTTTTTGTACATAAGAAAATATCATTAGACCACTGCTTCAACAAGACAAGTGGTTAGTAGGTAAAATAACTATTATTTGTAATCGCTCATTTTTACTTACTGTCTCTGGGTTCATCACCAGAAGTTTCCTTTCCCATCAAACCCAGATGTTTCACTAACAGAGGCCTGTTCTTTCCACACCTTTATCAGTGCTAGTGCCAGAACCACCAACACATTTGGATCCGTCCTCAACAAATTATCAAACGTGGGAGAAAAGTTTTAACACAATGGACCCTACAGTATGAGAGAAGATATTTTTTGTGTGTGAACTGAAAGGTTGATTTGAGCCACACATTGTTTAAATCCATCAAATCACACAACATATTTTGTCTCAGCTTTACTTTTTTTGCAGGGGGTCTTTAGAAATTGAGCTCTTCTCCATTTCTTTGTAGAAATTTTTCCCCCCAAGACATTCTCAACATTTGTATGTATGGGGATTTCCAAAACTTATCCATATCAAACATTCATTTGGTTTAGTTTGGTTTTGTTGTTATTCTTTGCCAATCATTTTTTTGGAAATGACCAAAAAAAACCTTCTTAGATGTTTCCTGAAACGCCCTCACTTTATTTTACCCTGCAGCACCAAACACATTATTTCTGACACAAATATTTCTAAGACCTTTCCTGCATCTATTCCTCAGAAATGTGGTGAAGT
This sequence comes from Phalloptychus januarius, assembly GCA_902982915.1. NCBI lineage: Eukaryota > Metazoa > Chordata > Actinopteri > Cyprinodontiformes > Poeciliidae > Phalloptychus > Phalloptychus januarius. The sequence goes on from CADWAE010000477.1 coordinate 15,452,607, forward strand.
ACATTTTGCACTCGCTCTGTAAAAATGGAATCCAGTGTATCATTGTGATGCAAAAATTAGAAAAAATTAAGAAAGATTGATACATATAGATAATGTTTAAAAAATTGTTTATTATAAATATTACAATAAAATCATTAGTAGTTAAAATGTTACCATAAAACTGTGAAATATTGAATTACCATGTGACATTTATCATATATAGATTCGAAACACTTTTTTATACACAAGAACTTTTTGTTCACAACGTGGTGACAAAGCATTCAACTGTTCTTTCTTCATCATTTCTCAGAAGAATACTTTTTTGCATGAGTTTGAGCCTAATGCACTGAATACCATCAGCTTTTGAAAAACAAAAATGCTGCTTTACAGAGCCAAGATAAAAAATATATATACACACCAAAACAAAGCTTCATCTTTGTTTTTAAATGAAAGGGTCCTCTGCTGTGGATTATTAAATCCAGACTGCCACCTGTTGGACAGATGTGTCAAACTTCTCCAGAAGCTACTCTATCAGAAAATTAACCCACATTTGGAGTTATATATATTATATTTTATCACTCCACACTAATTTTGATGGTGCAATATTGAACCTTTTAAGATCCAGAATATACTTTTATAATTACTTTTGTAAGCTTTATCTGTTTTACTTACCCAGGACATATTGGAAACACTGCACTGCATTGTATCTTCTGTTATCTGTTAGCACAAAATATTAACTTTAAAATACTTTATATTACTCTGTACACTTGCAATCATCCTCCAATAGTTCTGGTGTCGCCTATTAAGCCAAAGTTGACTCTTCAACACTGATTTGCTTCTTGAGATTCTTGGAACCTGGTCAAAATATGTCCACTCTTCCTCTGAAACAGCATCTTTCCTTTCCACGAAAAATGCAAACTAATGTAAAATGAATAGTTAGAATTAAAACTGCAAAGGCTGAGCTTTTCCAGACTTTTTATATACTTTTTGTATACCGTACATTAAGATTCAGATACATGGTGCTCTAGTTTCTGTAATTTTACAGATGTTGACTCAGTATTAGTACTTTAGCATAAATCATGGAATAAAGGCTCTCGTCCTTAAATATGTTAGATCAGAGAATGAGATCACAAATTTTCATTTAAAAAAATAAAAAAAGAGAGCATTTTTAGGCTCTTTCTCTGCATTTTAATTGACATACAGCATGTTTAAGTCCTCCAAACGAATGGTTTACTTTCCATCTTTTCATTGGTATTATGCAATTATAATACGCCCAGCTTTACTCTGTAACTATTGCATGGATCAACATGGATGGACTTGGTTTTTCTTCACTCACGTAGTCTTTTTTATGTCCACATAACTTCTTCATTTTATATATTATGAAATTTATCTTTTTCACATTGTACACAGGTCTGCCCAGATTTTATCGCTGTTATTATTATTATTATTATTATTATTATTATTATTTATTATCATCATTATTAGTAGTATCTATTTTCTCTTCACCTGGAGACTCAGGGAAATTGATTTTAAAATAAGGTAGAATACAAAATTTACTTAAAGCAAAATAAAACATTTACTTTTATTTCTATAAAAGGAATTTGAACCACTGAGCAACAGTCCAGGCTTCTTATAACATGTAAAAAGCTTCTGGCAAGTTCCCCATTTCAATAGTATCTTAAAACAAGGAGTGTTTTAAAACATGCCCGTGTTCTGGATGTTTCTGTGTAGTGACTCTCAGGTTTAAATTTTGTGAATCTGCCGAAAACTCTTTAGTAGGAATTGCTTCACTGTTCATAAGGTTGTGGATGAATATTTCCAATGCATCTTTTTTTAAATCACACTTTTTCCTTCCACTCAACTTTCCATTAACACAGTTAGATATAATGCTCTGTACACAGTCAGAGGCGATAATGTTTTCTGGCTTACGCTCCTGGTGGAGGGTGTTGGTGCCTTTGGACAATTGCCAAGTCAGCAGTTTTCCTGTGGCCATTATAAACAATCCTCTGTTCAAATGTGCTGTTGGTGTTTTTAAATATTACTTTTTTAGACATAAGACATAACCATAAAATTCTTAGAAAGAAACATTTGAAAGATCTAAATGTAATTTTTTTTAACTAAAAGTGTATTTCCAAAAGGCCTCTGATGACCAAATGTATTTTTATCTTAAATAAATGTTATATCTTTTTAACAGTTTTCATGATTTTTGTTGTGTGAATAGCCCAAGATCTTAGCAAGAGGAAATGCAAACTAAACAGCTAATAAATAAATGTACTAAGCCCCTAAAGCACTATTACAAAACATTCATATTTAAATAACTATAGCTCCTAACATTTACACTGTGGTGGAAAGGAAGAGTCAACTTTCTGTTACAGGAGGATGGATTTTATGCATTACTACATGTACTGAGCAACTCATCAAATTAATAACCACTTAAAATAAAAAGAACCTCATCAGCTGGACCAAAGTATAAAACTAAGTGGACATTTTGGTATTTTAAAGACCAAAATTATTCATATACAGAATTACAGCTAGCAAAACTGGTCTGAAACGTTTTTCCAGATTAATTTCTTTCAACAAAAAATATGCAGCTATGTGAAAAAAAAATTTTTAAAGACCAAAATGAAAATAATTCACATAATTACAAAATAACAAAATCAGGCAAAAGAAAAAAAAAATACAAAACTAATTTCTTAACATAAAACTTCAGAAACTTTAACAGAAACACAGGTGTGTGTGTCTGGTGATTTTTTTGTTTAAAACAAACTTGTTCTTCATTCACTGAAGTTACTCAAAGTGAGTAAAGGATACAGAAATTTTACTGAAGTGAAAGTAGCGATACTTCATAATAGAATTACTTAAGTAAAAGTAAAAAAAGTACAGTCTAGTTAATGTACTTTTTTCGATCCAGTATTGCTGGATCCAAGATGACGTAGTACTGACGTCACGCAACGCAAATGGGGGGGGGTCAGAGAGTAAATACAGCCAGTGAACTTTTGCTGATCCAGCTTAAAAATGCCTGGAGTGTGTGTCGTATACGGTTGTTTCAACCGTTCCAACAGAGAAAAAGATAAGCGTTATTTCCGTGTTCCGAAAGTAGTTGGCCACAAAGGAGTTAATTTTCAAAAACTTACCGAAAAAAGACGAGAAGCGTGGATCAACAATCTACAGCTAAATGTAAGAGCTGCGCAAAGTATACATGCCAGAGTTTGCAGCGACCACTTTCTAACAGGTAAGGCTCGAATAGTTTGAATTGTGTTTTCAGATATTTTACTGGACAGTTATTTGGAAAGATAAGCATTCGTACGTAATGTAAGATATGTTATTGGTTGAAACCAGAAAGTGTTTGAGTGCTAATGTTGTTAGCAGCTAGCTTAGGGCTGGCATTGGCATTTCACATCTTACTTTACTATTTTTAGGTTGTCCGAGCGCAGCAGGTGATGTAGATTCCCAAGACTGGGCCCCTACTGTTCACCTGGGATTCCAAAGAATCAGCAAGAGCCTACAAATAAAAGCATCACGACCGCAGAGGAGAGAGCTAAGGCACGGAAACTTCCCAGCACCCTGTTATCATAGAATAACTACTTAAAAACTCACTACTCACCCGGTCAGAAACAAGTCAACAGCCATTTAATGCTTCTTTTGATCCTAAATGGTTGACCCAAACTGAAACAAAATTATTGCATGCTTCCAAGTTTTTGGAAGCTTCCATCTGGCTCGTTGTATAATGAGGTCTGCAGCAGCAGATAGTTATGTGGATCGTCTCGACACCGGGTAAATCCTCAAGATTATATGACAAGTCTTTTTCTGCCGAGATAATATGGATCATATCCTAAATAACCGCGTATTTTTTCGTGATACTTCGTCTGTTCCAGCCCATTTAGGGCATCAGCGTACTCGCTGTGATCCATTTTGCTCTGTTTTGAACCGAAGAAATCCACTTCCTGAAAAACCATCTGAATTTCGCGCGTCATCCGGGTCACGTGTCTACGACTCGGCAATTGTTTTTTTCAAGTCAGTAACTAGATACATTTATTCAAATACATTTGACTAGTTATTGCCCGACTCTGCTCACGAGTATCCTGCAACAGCATATTTATATTAATTAACAAAATGTTTATCCTATTCTCTCGTGAAAACATAGTGCGTCCGGGCTCCGCATGGACCCCAGTGTTTAAAAGGCTTTAAAATACTGGTTCATTCGGGTCTGATATAATTCGAGGTGTGAAAAATCAGAGTGTTATTGTTAGCAAACACGTTATCAGATTGAATTGGAGGCTTGTTGGATTTTATATTTTCATTTTGTTAAAGCCAAAGCAGACACATTAAAACAGGCTAAAGGTGTACATATCATAGGCTCTGGAAGTATTTAAAGTCGTATGGAGCAAATTAAACCCCCGCCACAGGGACTGGGAAGCAGTCTGTTCCCGGGAATGTGATTGGTCCAGACTCTCCGAGTATTTCCGCTGCCTGGGACAAGCTGCTCGACCAGCACCAGACCCCCCCCCCCCCCTCTCCTCTGTGTGATGTGCAGCGGTAAAAAAAGACCAATCTCACCGCGTTTAGGACTCGGACTAAACTGTAAACCGCATGTAGAAAGTTTCGTCTCCTGAACCCAGAGAGTGGGAGTAAAAAACGTGAGTTGACAAACACATCCTATTCAGCAGGTCTTTGTGCCAGATCCCTCCTGCTAATGCTAGCTAGCCAATGTTGCTGTTATGGAGCAGCATTAGCTGGTATCGATAACCAATAACTGTTACGACGTGGTGCGAAGCTGGGTTGAAGAGAAGATTTTAAAATGTTAAAGGGTTTTAATTCCTGCCTTTGTGCTGAAGCTCAAAGCAGATGCATCAGCGTGGAGAACAAAAGCTCTGCAAAAGCCCAACATTAGCATTAGCTTGTCTGCAGAAAGGGCTAATGTGGATAATAGCAGCTCTGCAAGATGAGCCAGACTGTAGCTTATAATGTCTGCTGCTCGGACTCTTGCATGCATTAAAATAAGTGTTAGTAGTAGTTAGGTCGTTTTAACAAGCTACGTTTTTGTTAACTTTCGTGCTTTTTACTAAACAATGATTTCCTACAGTCAAATTACAATGCTTTGTGTTTATTAGCTATTCATTAGCTTATAATTAATAAATTATTGTTAAAAAGGACGACAGACCTTTAGAGACTGGTTTTATCTAAGTTGTGCTTTAAAGAATTGAATATAAATATATTTTATTGTCTCTCAGTGGGGATATTCAGCTGTATTCAGCCAAGTCGACGCATGTAGATTTACACAAAAATGAGAATGTAAAAACAGAGCTGAGAATAACCTACTGTTCAGTGAACTTACAAAACAAGAAAGTGCTGCACAAGTACTAAATGTAGCAGATTCAAAGAAACTGGTATGTCTTCCTCTTGACGACAGTCCGCAGATACTCTAGTATGCTAAGGCAAGACGAGTAGGGTTATTTAAAAATGTGCATGAGCAACAACAGCAGCTTGTTTATAAGAAGTGCAAACAGCAACAGTGAAAGTGCTACTGGGAGGAAGGATCTCGTGTAATGCTCTGATGTGCACCTAGGATGCAGCAGTTTGTCTTCAGGAGCTGTTCAGATCTGTAACAGCCTAATGTTTGGGGTGGGTGACTTTATCAGACAGTGCATTATGTGGAGGGGTCATCCTACGACACAGCTGGCCTTCCTGAATTGATGATGAACATTGTTGTCAACTGTAATTCAACACAAAGAACTAGGGATGGGATCCAGATTAACTAGGGATTTATCTGTGCTGATTTCCCTAATTTTGTGAAATCCTTTCATAGGAGAAAAGGAAGTAATCCATGACCTGATCCATGTCATACAGAATATTATCACGTCAATCTAAAAGACATTAAAATTCAATCAAATCAAGTTTAACTGTAATTATACTAAATATTATAATGCCAAGTGGTAAAAAGTTACTCATTCAACTTCATTGAACAGCTTAGGAAAAGGTCTGTGGGCTAAGCAAAACATTTTCATCATATTTTTTTGCACAAAGTTATTACGTAATGAGATTTTAGTCTGCTCAGTTCTATCTCTTTTTAAAGCATCTTCTTTCAGAATGAACTGTTTTAGGACCTCTTCTCACCTTAAATCCACATGTTTATACTCAATGGCTGCAAACAAAGGTGCAATTATACAACTGTCTTTGAACATTGTGCAACCACCTTTTCTGAGTCAACAAAAAAAATGCTTTTTTTTTCTTTCCAGCTGCCATTTTGCAGCTCATACCGCAGTAAGACCAGCAGATCGAATGTTCTCGAATTCCACTTGGGTTGCTAGGTGAGGGACTGGGGTTTGGCTGGCGTTGCTAGGTAACGGGCTGGGGTTGCTAAGTAACAGTGCAGTGCCAGTTGATTCTGATTTAACAGTTGGGAGGTTTTTGAAGCGGCTTCTTCTTTAGACACCAAAAAGCATTAACTTGTTGCCAAAAAAACGACTGGGTGGGTTTTTGTAAGAGCTAAGGCTGTTTTTAGAAAAGCAGTTGAGACCAAAATGGAAGAATATAAATGTGAATGTTGTTGTTTTGTGTCTGTTTCAGGTCCGCCATGTCTGAGCTTTTTATGGAGTGTGTAGAGGAGGAACTCGAACCGTGGCAGAAACAAGTTCCTCAAGTTCACCTCATCGATGACGATGATGATGACGACGATGAGCCCATCTTCGTTGGAGTTCTCTGTATGTAAAAGTGTATTTATGCTGAACATTTCTCAGTAAATTGAAATATCCTAAATTTAGTTTAAAAGCAATTTTAAAAGCTGAAACTCGTATTACAGAGCTGTACATTTTTAAGTGTTATTCCTGTTACTTTTGATGGCTTTGGCTTGCAACTAACGAAAGCCCAAAATTCAAAACGCAGTACATTTTAATATCATATAAAATCAGTAATTGTGTGAAAAGGTTTGTAATCCTGAAATACTAGCTTCCTAAAAAGTACATTCATGTACTGTACATTATAAAGACTAAATTTTTGGTTCCTTTTGTATGAATTATTGCATCAATGCGATGTGGCATGGAGGAGATTAGACTGTGACTAATATTAGCCTTAAGCTCATCTGGATTGTTGGCTCTGTTGTCTCTCGTCTTCCTCTTGACATCAGTCCATAGATACTCCAGTATGCTAAGGCAAGACGAGTTCAGTGAGTTTATTCATTAATATGCTCTGGTGCAGTACTCTGAACTGGCAAGAGTCTTTGCAATTGATTTTTTTCTGTAGCTTACCTTCGTTGACATTCTGCCTGGCATGGTAGTGCCGGCTTTAACAGCAAAAAATAGTTTGTCTGATGTATTTATGTTTTTTTTAGGAACTAAATGTTCAGTTTTCTTTAAAATTAGCTTTTGACAATATTCAATGTTTTGACAATTAATTGAGATGCACCTGTAGAGCAGCTCTGAAATTAAATCTGAATATGTTTTTGGTGAAAGTTGGTGTTGTGTCTTTCCTCCTGGAGCAACATGTGACCACCTCTTTGTATGTTCTTGCAGCTGGTAACCAGAAGGACAGTAAGCCCAGCCCTGCTCCTCCTCAGAGGACCAGTGCAGGGACACAACAAAAGAAAGTTACTCCAGTTCAGGCCCCTGCAGGCCCCTCACCAATAGTGCTGCCACTGAATGTACCTGTGACTACAGTGAAAACCGTATCCCCCTCCCTGACAACAGTGGCTCCGCAACCTGTTATAGTTAATAATCAGGTATTTTTAATTAGATTTACAAGGAGTAATAATGAATAGGTATAAAAAAAATGACATCTCATGTTGATTTTCTTTTTTTCTTTAAGGGGTTTATTGTCACTTCTCCACAATTGGCAAACAGCAGTGACCTTATTGCCACACTTGGAAGCCAGTATCCCCCTGGAACATCATTTACAATTGTGCCAGGTAAATCCTGGTTAGCTGTGCTTGTTAGCCGATTTGACATCAGCAGGTTACAGCTAGTATGTTTTTACTTGTGTTTGTCAGCCCCTCGGCAGCAGGTTTTTCAGCAGGTCTCTTCAGCCACGGGTTTGCCAGGCGTGGTCCACCGGCCTCAGGTTCAGCAGATCAGAAACAACGTGGTGACTTTGGCGAATGTCCAGAGCCCTGCTGTGTATTCAGCTCAGTCTAACCAGCTGCAGCCCCAAAGGTCCAACACGCCATCCCTTCAAAACGTTACTGGGAAGGACTTAAGCGGTATTTGACTTCATGTGCTGCACAAACTTTACTTTAGCATCAGCTGGAAGTGATTGAGAGCACAAATGTTTCTGTTTGACCTCATTCAGATCAGAGCTCAGTCAAGCGGGGATTGATGGCATCGGAGGTTGACAGAGTAGTAAAAAAAGTCAAAATTGATTCTGGTAGGTTTTCACCTCAAAATGAGCAGATTTTCTCATTGTTAAAACAATGTAAATTGTCATTTGTAACATCTGTCACTCTTGTGTGAAAAGTAACCATCCAAGTGGAAAATGGTGTCTTAAAGAGAACCTGTTCCAAATGTCATGAAGACTTTCCTTCGGAGGACGCTGTGAACTTTCATATGCTGGTGAGTAAAATGTTGTAATGGTCCAATCTTGAAGAAAAAGGGGTCAAATTTCTTATTTAGATCTGTTTGTTTTTAAGTCTATATGCCCTTTATTACCCCACAGTACCACAAATCTCCGCTGTGGAGTTAAAGCTTGTCTTTATATTTCAGCGATGTTGTGCGACTGCAGGAAGTGCAGCTCCGTCGGCTCCGAGCATCACCAACGCTAACAAGCTCATCATGCTAGTCGCAGATTTCTACTATGGAAACTTCGAAGGAGATGCAGAAAAAAAGGAGGCACAGAAAACCAACACAACCTTCAAGTGCCAAAGCTGTTTGAAAGTTCTCAAGAACAACATTAGGTAAGTTTGTTGTTTTATATGTGGGTGCACTTTAATTTATATCCAGAGATCAAATATGTGCCATGGCTTTGGTGTAAGTTATTCTAGCTAAAGAATTAACTTCAAAACTAGAAGTTTTAGTTTTTAGGTTATTATTTTAGTAAACCAATCAGCATGGAATATCTAACACTTTACTAAAGGATAAGAGGTTAATAAAAACCCATAATAATGTCGGTTAATGTCTAGCCATTTCTTATACTTGAATATTATTAATCATTAACAAAATGACTACATACCATTTACAGAAGAAGAATCAATAAAAAAACAAACACTTTATAAAATATACTGATAAAAATGGATTACAGATGTTAAAGTTATCAAGAAGAGAAGAAAAGATATAAGATTTAGTGGCTTTTGAATTATTAAATGAGAACTTGTAGGGGCAAAAAGTAATCTAATTAAAAAAGTCACATCAAGGACTTAAAAATGATCTTGGTGAGCTTTACTCAAAAATAGTCAGCATAGAAATAATAAATAATTTGAGCACCTTGTAACAGTGTGACGTTTTTTGTTTTTTTTTTTCCATTGTGACTTACTCCTTTAATGAACAAAAGTTTCTCTTGAGTTTTTGGTTCCTTACATGTTTCCGGAATAAGGGTCACTGATCAGCCAATCACAAGTTGAATTTGTTGTTACTATGGAAATGTGTTGGCAGCATTGGGGAAGTACAGTGGGCCTCCTTTAACAGAGACCAAATGTAAGCAGCTCCAGTGTATCACCAGTGTTCTTACTCACGATAATGTGGGTTACAAAAGCAAAACTGCACAACTGTCAAGTTAGTAAAACAATCATTATTTTTAGAAACTGAGATTCTTTAAGGGTGAGAGTATTTTTTAGATTAATTGTATAATCCAGCTGAAGTGGAGGGAGGAGTTTGTAGGTGAAAGGTACATTTTTACAGGTGAGCTTCGTGTGGATAAATCTGTTTTTATTCATTTTAATAATATGTTGTTTGTACTTGGAGTCACAGAATTTTGCTTTTTTTTGTCTTGTTCATTAACATCTTTGAGCCAAACTATTTCCATCACTGAGTGGTTTGTGAAATCTCCATCACTCGGTGATGTTCTCAAGCAGCACCTGAGGACGTTCAGGGGTTCCTTGGAAATATATCTGTCTTGTGCAAACACCGGAACAGTGCACATCCTTGTCTGCCCTAACTTCCCACTCAGATAGATGACTGCATCACACCGTTTTCCCTCCTGGGCCTAAAGATGAAAAATGACTTCTAGTTTACTCGGCGTAAAAACTGCCCCTTTGATTAAATAACTTTGCTTCAGAACGTTGCAAAAAAAGCTTCTGTAAGCTGGTTTTAATGGGGAAGCACATTTGTACTGGTACGGCACACTCACAGTCGGGGGTCATAGTTCACCCACAAGAAAATTTCTGCTGGGGGAGCTGAGGCTGCAGAATGTTCAGGCTGAAAAATGGGATGTGCCTTGTCAGGGCAGGGGAGGCAGGTAGCTGCAGAGGTGCAGAAAGCAGCCATGGAGCACTACATCATTAGGAGGAACAAAAACATTCCCATATAATTGCTGATATTATAACACCCATTATACATACTTAGAAAGTGAGTTGTGGGGAGATTTCCTCATTCATCTTAAAACCCCCAAGGACTGGGACTAATCTACACAAGTCATGAATAATTAATTATCTCTCTACATCTTTGACGTTTATTTTCTTTGAGAAACTAATATACCAAAAAATTTAATGAAAACCTAATTTTTTGGCGTCTTAATTAACTTGATGTGTTTAGCACAACATTTTTGCATACTGCACTGCACCGTTACCTAGCAACCCCAGCAAAGCCCAACCTGTCACCCAGCAACCCAAGTGGTGCTCTATCATGTTTGGTCTACTGGTTTTATCGCTGTATGCGATGTATAATGGCTACTGGAAAAGACGGGTGTTTTGTTGTTGGCTTACTGTTCAGAAACCCCTTTGTTGCATTCTTGTGGGCTGTGCAGGAGGCTCCACTTCTGCTTTTCAAAAATGTACAATTCTATGATAGTTTTCAGGCAGATCTAACCAGACTAAAATCTCATTATCCAAGAATTATTTTGTGTAAAAAGTTAAGGTTGTTCTTGTTACAACTCCACTTTCATTCCCCACTGACGCCAAGTAAAATACAACATAAACTTAAATGAGATGATGTCATGAATACAATAACGAGATAAAATGATATGAGGCATATAGACATATCTCACTGGCTGATCCTTCTTTCGAGGTAGAAATGGCTTTTCTACAGCCACTTGTTAAAGTCATGCTTCCATATGACGAGCATCTTTTTTCTGATGTCCCAGGAAACATGCTGGATTCCACTTCCTACTTAAACCTTTCAAAATAAATGTCACAATAACAAAAGATATGTATAAGACAAAGTAAAACTCAGGGTGTGTGTCTGTCTGCCTGTGCAGGTTCATGAACCACATGAAGCACCACCTGGAGCTGGAGAAGCAGAACAGTGAGAGCTGGGAAAGCCACACGACCTGCCACCACTGTTACAGGCAGTACATGACTCCCTTCCAGCTGCAGTGCCACATCGAGAGCGCTCACAGCCCAATCGAATCTTCAAGTAAAGCACCATCCAAACGTTGCCCACACCCCATACTTTTCGACTTAATGTTGGGGCATTGATTACTTTCGTTCGTGTTCACTTTGCAGCCAACTGCAAGATATGCGAGCTGGCGTTTGAATCGGAGCAGGTGCTCCTGGAGCACATGAAGGCCAACCACAAACCCGGTGAAATGCCTTATGTCTGCCAGGTCTACTGCTTGTCATTATTGTTCAGCTATTGCTTACCGAATGTTTCCTGAAGAGTGGAAGCCAGACGCTAACGTTGTGTTCAACTGACTTCACAGGTTTGCGATTATAGGTCTTCCTTCTTCTCAGACTTGGAGGCACATTTCCGAAGTGTCCATGAGAATACAAAAGACCTGCTCTGTCCGTTCTGCCTCAAAGTGCTGAGGACGAGTCACATATACATGCAGCACTACATGAAGCATCAGGTACGGCGCAACACACACTGCAAGAAGAGGAGTTTATTTTTGCTGTGCAGGGAAAAAAGAAAAAGATGATAGAAATTAGCAGCAAAAACATAATAGTAGTGGTGGGACTTAATTAAAAAACATTTTTATTGACTTAATCGCAGGATCTGTAATTAAACTATAATTGAAAGCCATACATTGACAAAATAAGCAACATTTTTAATTTTTCCTGCTAAATTATTGAATAAGTGGACAAATTAACTCAGCAACAAATACATTTATCGCTTAACTTCTTTGAAAACACACTTATTTAGAAATGTGGACTATAAGTGCTGGCATGGCTCGTATTTTTTTATATATTTGATATTTTAGGCCATTGCTATATTGGCCAACTCCAACTCAACTTTTTAAGCGTCCCATCATCAGATCTTTTTTTTATTCAAAAATGAACCCGTAGAGAAACGGCTTTGTCGTCCATGACCTTTGCTTCCAGATGTCACTTGTCTGACAGATTTAAGGCTGTACCTGAAACGCAACACAAAAGTTCCTGCTCAGAACCTCTATATCTAAAAAAAAGAAATTTTTGATTGTTTTACATTTTCAACGCATTTGAATCTTTGAAATTAACTGGATAAAGTCCTGGCCCTAAATAAGTTATATTGGGGCAATAAGGAGATCAAATGTCTGGTAGAGATAAAGATGCGAGTTGAAAAACTTTCTAAAGTTTCCCAAAAATGTCGTTTAGAGGTGAAATTAGGTTTGGCCTGAAGCTTCCTCTCTGTCATATTCTTCTACTGCAGTAACCTTCTTCAGGGTTGTTTAACAATGTAAATGTTTTGCAAATAAACATTGTTATATTTCAGAAAAAAGGGATCCATCGATGTGGAAAATGCAGACTACATTTCCTCACCTACAAGGAAAAAGCGGAGCACCGGACTCACGTCCACAAGACCTTTAGGAAGCCTAAAGCGCTGGAGGGTCTTCCTCCGGGGACCAAGGTCTGAACCGGTCAACAATATCAACACGGACATTTTATTTTAGCTCAACTGGCAAATTCCATGTTCTGTTGTTGCTGCAGGTCACAATCCGGGCCTCGCTGACAGGAAAGGGACCGGTAATGCCTCACAGCTCCAATCGATCAGCGGTCACTGTGACTCCAGAGCCGACGGGTTTCCCGAACTTCAAAGTCAAGGCTCCAGTAAACCTGTCCAGGTCTAAAATAAAAGATCCCAGGATGGGAAAGGCCAAGTCCACTTACAGCAGAAAGCAAGAGCGTCGACCTTCCAAGCACAACCTGGCACTCAAGAACCTCAGGTTCGTTAAGGATTCGCTCAACGTTTCTCTAAATTCACAGCTTTAGTCGAAACACACAAGACAGAACAGGAAACTGAAAAGCTTATTTAGTATTTTATACAGTGGTTAAAGAGCTGACCTGAAAGAAAACACTCACACCAGCACTCTGAGAATGAAATAGAAACATGGAGTTTCCACATTCCAGGTTTTCTTGACAGACAGAATTAGTTAGTTGTTGTAGGTTTATAATCCACAGTCTCTAATTATGGTTTAAGTTAATTTTTTGGCCAGTCCGTATCGGGGTTGCTAAATATAATACATCGTATACCAGTGGTTCCCACAGTCGGTCTGGAGGCCCGGCATGGATTAGTTTCTCCCTGGTGGTAGTACCAACTGTTTCAGCTTGTCAATGTTCTCCTTAGATCTTCTAATGAGCCAACATTTGATCCAGGTGTGTTAAACCAGGGAGAGAAATAAAACATGCAGGATGCTGGGCCTCAAGGACCGACTGGCCTATACCAAGATGTCCTGGTGTAAAATTGTTATATTTAGATATTTTGTCTACGTAATTGTTCATAAAATAGTTTAATTAAATGATTTAAATTTGCTGACTTTAAAGCTGAATATCATCTTTAAAAAAAAGACTGCCTTTCTCCCTGATATTCTTTGTCCTGCGTTGTCAGTGCCAACGACGGGTGCTACACATGCATCGAGTGTAACAGCGAGGTCGACGACTTCTTTTCACATTTTCCAATGCTCTCAAACTGCGGCGCATGCACGTACCGAACAGGATGCAAAGTGTCTTTCGGGAATCACATGATAAAGTGAGTAACAGGTGGTTGTTTTGTGCCATACGGTGACTACCACAAGCAATCTGACGTTGCCTCTTCACCCCCTTGTATTAGATGTCATAGCAGCATCAGCAAACAGAGGATTTTAAAAATGGACCGCAGAAAGACTTCACCTGGAAAAAAGTAAGAAATCATTCTCTCATCTCTAAAGGCAAGAGGCGGAAAGTGACAGAAGATTTCTTGTTTTTGTTCAGATTAACTCTCATCTGTCTCACCTGTGATCTGCTTGTTGATGCGTCTGGTGGAGACCTGATGTCCAAGCATTTATCTGATCAGCCGCATCACACATGTAGAGTCGTTCAGGAAAAAGGTTTGTGTTCTTAAATTCTCAGGCCTGCTACAAGTTTTCTTATAATTGTGAATAAAGGAAGAAGTGTTTCTTTCTTGGTTTAACTGAACAGACATCAGAGCTGAAGACAAAGACCTGGACAAAGTGTGAGTAGAAACCCTTACTGGCATTAAATCTTAAACTAAAGAACTGCTATTCTACTTAAAGGAACTTACTGGCGACCAACATAAGCAGCCATTAGCGGTTTTTAATTTCCAAATGAAAGAGAAAGTAAGGAAGTTCCTTGAGTTGCTTCATCTAGCAGAGAAACGAAGCCAAACATTACTGATCTGAGTCAGTAATCAAATTATAACATGTTCATCACATCCTTTGCACAAAATCATTCTAGGACAATCAGATTTTATTCTGCCTATTTTGTTTTCCTTTCAGAATGACCTGTTTTAATGTCTCTTGTCACTTTTAATCCAAATAAATAAGCTGCTTCTGGATGCAGCCCCCAACGCTCACCTTATTCACACTGCAAACAGATGCGCAATTATGCATCTATACATCTTTGAGAAGTATAAGTAGAGCCTTCCACACAACCAACAAGAACGCAGGAAGTGGATTCTGGGCTGTGTTCACACTGTAGCCCAAAGTGACCCAGTTCCATTTATTTATTTATTTTTTACCGTGGTCTTTCACACCTCCAAATAAGTGTGACCTGTATGTATTCTCCAGTGTGAACTGCAAACGACCTGAAAGTGCCCCGCCTGCACAGCAGAGGGCGCAATGACACATAGAGAGCCTGCTCAGTGTTTTACCAACCCCTATAAAAAGAAGTAGTAGTAGTGCTCAGCTAACGGTGGAGCATAGCTTACGATTTTGCAGTTGTTGTCCAAGAGGAGCAGCACATTAACAATTTAATCCTCATTTTAGTCCCTCGCGGATGTTGTTTTTCTTTCCGCTTGTGTGTATCAGGACGTTTTGTCGAGTATCGGTGGCGTTCAGGTCTGATGAACCCGACCTGGCAGGTCAGATTCAGGTCACATTTGAAAAGATTGGATACACATCGGTTATCCAAGTGGCCTGGGTCGCATAAAAAAAAAAATCTGACCTGTGTTTTTCAGGCTGTCATAAAAGGATCAGATACAGGTGGCATTATGGCAAAAAAATTAAAAATCGTAATTGGGTCACTTCTTGGTGTGAATGCAGCCCAAGTCGGCAGCAATTCAGGCGAATTGTCTTTTCCAGCAGCCAAACCACTGAGTAAAAACCAACTGACCAAATATTCATTAGATGCGTTTGGGTTGCTTGGTAACCGTCTAGCTTTGGCTGGGGTTGCTAGGCAACGGTGCAGTGCCTCTGGAATGTGACTTCAGGATTTTTCCAGACATTAAAAAAAACATTTATGCCCTAAAATGACTAGATGTTTTCTTGTTGCTTGTTTTAAGAGCTTAGGTTGTTTTTAGTAGTACAGACCCAAATAGAAGTACAAAAAATGTGAATTTGAGTATACTTTTTTATTTAATTTGACACAGGCATGTCCAGCAATCAGCAGATGACGGAGAGACAGCGACTCTCTTGCCAACGACGACAACTTTAGAGCCAGAAGAAACGGACTCGAAACCGTCTGACAACGACATATCTGCAAGTGAGACACCTGATGATGCCGATCGGCCTGAATCACAGCAGAAACTGCCAGCAGACGAGCAGAAAAGCGACTCGCCAGATCTCAGATCAGAGGAAGGCGTTGAATTAAAACAGCCGTGTTTGGAGGCCGCTTCGCCGTCTTCATCAGATGTGCTTTTAATTCCCCCTGAGGAATCTGAGGGTCACACAGAAAGCCTGGACGTCAAGGAGCAGCTGTTGGTCTCAGACGGGTTGTTGGATCCAGTGACTGGAGAAAAAATACCTTAAATTATCCGCTACTGACCTCAGCTGAGGAAAGCAGATGATTCTCTAAAGATCTGTACGTTGTTTTCAAAGTACGATAAAAATATAAATTTTTTTATCTTGCTTTGGCTGTTCTGGACTTTTGGTTTACCAACAAGAACAATCATTTAAAATGATTGTTGAAAGGTTTTTCCACCACTTGTCTTTTTAATAATAAAAAACATTAAATGCATCCCTGCTGATTCCAGGATACCGTCTGTTTGCCATTAGACATGAATGTTTTAGGCTAATTCTGTGTTTCTTAAATGCTGATGTAGTCTTTGCAGCACACAGATTAACATCTTTGATGAAACTAGATAATTGTGCTCTTTTTAAAAAAAAAAAACATTGGATTTTTTTTTATTGCTTTTGTTTCAATGACTTAACTGAGATAGATCTTTAATATGGTTTTATTTTTGAGAAAAAGCTTCTCCGTTAAGCTTGTGCATGTGGCCATCCTCTAACCAGGCATTAAAAAAAATAAAACAGTCAGTTTTGGGGATTGCTTCAGCAGTGTGTGAACCTTTGCAGAAAAATCTATTTTTAATTTAGATTTTTTTTTTAATGATCTGAATTAGGTTTTAATTGAATATCAGTTTTAAACCTAGTTTTAATTTGTAGTTTGGTCATTGTGTGATGGTTTTTCTTTTGTTTGTGATCTTCCATCAGCTGAAGCAAACTTTTTTTTTCTACTAAAATTTTCAATTGTTTACATAAAATTCCTGAGCGTGCATAGGTAAAAGTATCGCCTTCCGTTCAGTATTGACTGATAGTTTGCAGCTTCCCAGATTGACTTTGTGTTCTGCACTCTGCTGATTGTCAACCATGATTTAAATCATGAGCAGAAAATCGTTGGGATCTCGTAGGAAATGTTTCTTGTGCAGCTTTGTGAACGATGCGGCTCAGGCGAGCACAGTGGGAAAATATTTATCTAAGTTTTTTGTCTTAACCAGGCTGAAAGAGACGTGGACATGTTCCCTTCAGAAAAGGTAAAAATTGCAAAAGTCATTTAATTGTTTTTAATTCTTTTTACATGTAAAAACTACCCTGTAAATACATTTACTTCTATGTATAAATGTTTTGATGATATTCCTGTTATATTCTCTATATACATCACATTATGCCGGAATCTGCATTGTGGATTATAGCAGCAGTTTTCTGTTGTTTTTTTTTCTGTAAATAAACATTGAATAGAAGAGTTGTGTGTTAGTCTTACTTTAAATTAATTGGTATATTATACCTGCCACTTGATAAATATAATGAATAATAAATCCAGAAAAACCTGATAATTGAATCTCCTTTAAGCCAATTATGAGTCAGTGAAGTTAATTTTTTTTGTTGAAAATGGGAATTTGTTCTTAACTTACCTGATTAAAAAAATTATCAATTAAAAGAATCAAAACTTGCTTTTGAACTGGTTTAGTTTCTAATGCAAATATCTACACTTTAAGACAAAGCTAACATTTTCCCAGCTAGATATAGAACCTTAAGTAAAGAAGTGCTGGTTCCACTGGCAGATTATTTTACTTGTACATTTTTATTATAAATTAAATAATCTGGAAGTAGTAGTTCATATTATTTATTTACATTTATTTATGCAGCTTCACATGCGTTTCTAAAGCAGGTCAACATTTAAGCAGACGGCTTCCTCTGCCGTCTGCTTAAACGCCATCTACCACTAGATGGCGGTATAGTTGCAGTGGATTTTGCAGGTCTAGTGAAAACACTTAGTTTAACTATTTTTTTTTAAGTTTATTTAGTTTTTATTTAGACATTTTTTTAAATTTTTAAATGACTTCTTAAGAGGAAACAAGTTACACTGAACTAATCAAATTTAAACTGTTCACAATGCAAAACAAAGGAACATCTCTACTTTTCTAAAAAAAAAAAAAAAAAGAAAAATCATTAAATAAACTGTGTATATCTCCATGTTCATGACTTCCCCCAGTCCAGAGCTTTCATGAATTCCTCTTCTGCGAAGGACAGCAGCTTTGCAGCTTCAAAGTGCATCTGCAAACACAAAGTCACATTAGGTTTTCAAAGACAAAAGAGCGCAAGCATAAAGTCAAGATCCTTACCTTTTGTCTTTTGAGAATGTCGATCAACTTCAGTTGTTTCTTGAAACCAGCAATAAGTTCAGTTTTCTGCTTCTTAAGAACCTGGTTTTCGGCCAGAAGATTTTCTTTACTTTGTTGCTCTTCACTGATTTTGTCCTGGTTTAACAGACACAATAATTAAGAAGTTATAGTTGGGCATAGACCAACTTTTCATGCAAAACTTTAGATATCAGATCACATGAAATTCAGAATAGGTAAAATAATTTAAAAAGAACCTCTTTACCATAACTTGAATTATTAGCTGCTAAAATTGTAGCTAATAAACATTTGGTCACTGGTGCCAAATTCTAAATGATCTTGTAAAAGGCTAGAACCAAGTCTGGGCTACTAAAGTTTCTATTTACATAGATAACCCTTAAACTAGAAGTCACATTTCTAAATATGATCTCTGATCAAATTCACAAGCTTCTAACACCACAAGTAAAATGACTCTAAGGTCTCTAAGATTTTTCTCATGTAAATAAAAATACTCATGTGTTGCTAGGTAACCACTAGTTTTTGTTAAAGATGTGGCATGATGGGTAAAATTACTCACATGATGCAAATAATGATAACACATGAATTTCTGGTGTTTAGTATTAATCAGCTATGAAAAACGATCACGTTCTCACCTTGTTTATTTGTTTTGTCTTAGCGAGCTGAGACTTCAGCCTCTCCACCTCCTCCACAGCTCTGTTCAGACGAACCTCCACGGTGCTGTGGATAAGCGCCGCTTGCTTTTGGGATCTAGTCAGAGTTTCTACTTCCTATTCAAACCACAACAGACATCACTGTTAGGATCAGATTGCATGAACAAAGAAGGCTGCTGTCATTTCTGACAGATTTGTCTAAGCAGTTCTATAGTAAACTTATAAAAACGCTTACAGATCGCGCTCTTGTGATCACAGACACAAACCTTGCTTAAGGCAGACACTTGCAGCAGGAGATTGTCACACTTTCTAGCCGACTCTTCAGCTAAAGCTTTCTGCTTCTCAGTCTGTGTTTGCTGGACGTTGATGTTCCTCTGCAGCCGGACTCTGTCCTCCTCAAGCTCTTTAATTTTTGCAGCCAGCTTTGAATTTTCATCTTCCTGAAAGGAGAGGAACATTTTCTAAATGCTCACTTCTTGAGACAGAAGGTGTGAATAGTGCAGGAGTTGTATTTTAGCCTCTTCTTTACATTTATGGTGATAGATAAGATTACACCGGAGAAAAATGAGTTACTGGAATGTGTTTATTTATTTATTCTTTTACCTTTTTATGATAATCACAAGAAAGCATGTCGATCTCTTCTTGCATAATTCGAAGCTTTGCCTTCAACACTCGTGTTTGAGCATCAGAAATGGCTGCAAAGGAAAATACGATCATTACAGTAAAGAACTACTGGGGTATTTTAATTGCTAAACTGGTAGACCAGGCCAACTATGATTAGCAGTGCAAACTAATAGCAATGTGCATCTCTATACCTAGCACTTTCAGAATAAGAGTACAAAAGTTTGGGTCCTTCGAAGCTGAATATTGAAATGTTTTCTAAATTGTGCAAATTATTGCAAATCATTTATAAGAACGAATAAATGTGAGTCCATTCTACGGTGGTGTGTTACGAACATTACCTGATCCTCCGTGATCTTCAGCATTGTCCACTATGTTTTCCT
The DNA here is from genome assembly GCA_902982915.1 of Phalloptychus januarius. Classification (NCBI taxonomy): domain Eukaryota; kingdom Metazoa; phylum Chordata; class Actinopteri; order Cyprinodontiformes; family Poeciliidae; genus Phalloptychus; species Phalloptychus januarius. Next base: position 15,472,587 of record CADWAE010000477.1, read on the forward strand.
GGACAGAGTCCATCATTTTCTCCTCCAGGCCCTGAATCGTCTTTGATAAGAAGAGGCCAGCTTCGTCCTCTAGAGCTTCATCCTCATGAGAATCCATCAGTGTTCTGGAATAAAGCAAAACAATATTTTCTTTTTAAGCCACCATAATGAACATGGTGGCTTAATGCAAATAAAAATCAAACTCACGCTGTTTTACATTGTGACTTCTTTCCTTGTTTCCCTGAGTGCTTTCTCTGTGTTGCTGATGTGACCCTTTTTTTGCTCACCTTTTAAGGAGTACACAAATCACACTGAGTAAAAATATTATTAGATTGTTTTTATTACATTATTCAGCCTGAAGGAAATGCTGCTTCAGATTAAAAAACAAACATCTGACCAAGAACCAAAGTTTGCTTTCTGGACTAATACCTTCACTCCAGGATTCTGCACATCTTTTGGTTGAGATTTTGAGTTTCTGTTGCAGAGAAGTCGGACACACATATACACACATAGCGCCTGCTTTGTTAGTTATATTATTTTCATGAACAACAAAGAACTGAATGCATGTGCCTGCACAGTGGGTCTCCCTACGCACATTGTTCAAGCTCTTACCTGAAACCATCCCCATCCTCCGTTTCCAAGGTGAATTCATTAAAGCGAGGACATGACAGAACTTCATTTTGCTCTTTCTAAAATCCCACAAACAGAAAATGTTTAATTTGATTTCTACAGGAAAAAAATGCATTACATTTTTCCACATATCTCTACATCTTTTATGTGTTGAAATTCAATAGATTAGATTGCAAATCTATATTCACAACTTACCATAAGCTGCTCTGCTTGTCTCACCAGCTCTGATGTTTTGGCTTCAAGCTCAGCGTTTAACAACCTGATGGAAACAATAGTTTTGAACACAAGCTGTGAAACTTTTTATCATTTATTTGTTTGTTTTATTATCATTGGAGCCCTGCAACAAAGTTTCACTACGTATGTACATTTTAAATGTGCAGCTGAATGACAATAAAGTGTGTCTATGGTAAGTGTATTTTACCATTTATAGGGAGGAATAATTAACTACTTTGTTTTGTTAAAAAGGAAAAAAGGAAGGAGATTAGGCCATAAACAAGTTTAACTATCTTACTTGTACTGCTCCTCCCTGGCAAAAATGTCATCAATTTCTTTTTTTGTTGGATTTGAGCTACATCTTTCCCTTGGTTTAGCTTCCACCTTCTTGCAGCTCTCAGCTGTACTGGATGATGGACGCTTGTTGGTCTGTAACACAAAAACAAACAACAGAACTGAGTCAAAGAGAGATTTAGCATTTAACCCGAGCTTTGCAAGCGCTGTGACTTATTTATTTATTTTGTCTAAACTCAGCATTTTGTAAATAATTTGACATTATAGACTTCGAACACAATCATAAAACGGAGGTAAAAAAATATATCTTTAAGGAGATTTAACATTTAAAAAATTTTCTTTAAGCTGAGAAAATGTTCTGTTTGAACTTTTCTAACACCAAAAGTTAAATCTATTCATTTCGTACCTGCCAAATGATGGCTTTAGCCTTTTTCTTACAACTTTTCTCCGCCATTGTTGTGGCTAAGTCCGGGTTGCCCAGCAACAACTGTTCAACAGTCGAAAGTACGGAAGCTCCTGAAAGACATTTGGATGGAATTTCAGCGTTTGGCAACAAACGTGAGATTACTGCCATTTGTTCTTCAACAAAGACACATGCACGCCATTTTTGAGCAGATAATTACTGAATACATTGATTTACTGAGGTCATATTTGTTCGAGAACAGTAACTAAATTAATTACAAGAAAATGTTATTTCCCTTTGGGATCAATAAAATATTTTTTGAACTGAATTTAATTGAAACTAACAGTTAAAACATGAAACATTGACTGGGGAAGAGGGTGCGGTACCTCATGGGGACCTAATTTAAGATAATAATAACAATATGTATTCTTTTTCTCCACATCCTTCACATTTGTCATTTTTCTTCTTGCCTTCCATTGGTGAATTGCAAAAATGTGTGCTGCCAAACAACCTCTGCACTCTGCTGATTGACCCGGTGTTATTATATATCAATCATCTGACATATTACTTGGAGGGCCAATCTGTTGTCATAGTGGGAAAACACTGTTTTCACTCACAGTTGGAGATATTCAATCCTAATTCCCCCCCAGAATTACTTGTTCAGGTGAATTGTATAGAATAAATGTCACATTAAAGGTGGACAAAGTGTGTAAATTGTTCATTGTCGTTTTGCTTATTGTGTGAGAATTTCTTCTCAAAACGTTACAGCATAATTTAACATTTCACAGTGAAAACCAAAGAACAAAAAAGAAGTCACTCAAACAAGGCAATTCAAAGTCTGAAACAAACAACAAACATTTCATTTCTTAAATGTCATCAAAAGTCAACTGCTAATCAAAGTAAGCTCTAAACATGTAGGTGTTTAGCCTTGATTTAAAATATTTCAGTGTTTCAACTGTTTTACAGTTTTCTGGAAGTTTGTTCCACATTAGTGGAGCATAAAAACTTAATTCTACTTCTCCCATGTTTGGTTTAGTTAGACAAAAATGTACTTCCTTGTTTGTTTTTTTTACATCTTCATTAAAACTGATATGCATGTATGTATTTGCATAATTACCAGCAGAAAAACATACTTTTCTTAAGTTTAGATAAACATTCAACAGATACTAAAATAGTTTGGAGACATAAAGAAAAAAAAGTTGAACTGCCACCTTTTATTAATGTTTTCTGTTACATGTTGCTGTGATGAATGAGATGCTGTAATAAATATTTGTTATTAATAAAAAAACATTTTTATTTATATATTAGGCTATGCTTTAACAATATAGTTGTCAAAATATGTTTCAAAAGACTTTCTGAGTGAATAAGTGAACCAAATATGTTTCAATGCAACTTCAAACTGAGGTTGTTTAAGGATCATGTTTATTGTGTCTGCAGCATAGCCTTGATGAACTCCTCCTCCGTGAAGGACAGCAGCTTTGCTGCCTCAAGGTGCATCTGCACACAAAAAGTTGTGAAAGGTTTTTAAATAAGAAACAAGCCACACTTAATTATAACAGTAAGATAAACATACTTACTATCTGTCTTTTCAGAATGTCGATCAGCTTGGTTTGCTTCTTGAAACCCAAGATAAGGTCATATTTTTGCTTCTTAAGGATTTTGTTCTCAGCCAGAAGATTTTCTACATTTAGATTTTCTTCACTACTCAGGATCTAGATTAACACAAGAAATCAAAATGGTTAAATTAAATTCAGTTGAGTTCGGTTTATTTACATGGATCTAATTCACAATAAATGTGGTTTTGTGACTTTACAAAAAAGCATTGCTTCTACAGAAATATAGAGTAAATTCAATCACTCGCCATTGATCGCTAGTTTCTAGCCGTTAAAGATGAAACTATTCTGCTGATTCTTGATCGTTCCTCTTTAAATCCTAAGATAAAAACCTCTGTTTTGTTTCTGTTCAGCTGGAGAAAGTTATGCCACATCCACAGATTGATTTGTACTTATACAGCACTTGGATGGGTTCAGAGTCACCTGCTGACATTGTAATGTAGAGCTGTGTATCATCTGCATAGTTATTGCAGTTAATAATTACTTGGTATAATCTGAGCTAGTGTAACAAATGTCCACAGTCCTCAATTGGATTCAGGTCAGGTCAGATGAAGTTCTTCATCTGGCGGTAAAGTGTGTTGCCCAGGAGCAAATCAACATGTGAAAGTAGGAACCTACAACCTTCAGACAGCCACAGTCCAGCAAGTGTATTTTAGACCAAAATGGCTCCCTGTTGACAACTAATCAGCTTTCTAATGTAATTTTATTTATTTGTAATAATTCCAAGTTTATATTTTTCCTATATTTTTGATAAATACATCTTTAGTCTGTTGTATTTAATATATAGTATTGAAATAAATCAAACAGACCTTCTTCTTCTTCGCCAGATTGGCTGCAGTTAGTTGGCAGTTCATCTTCTCCACTTCCTCATCATAACCTCTAACCAGCTTAGAGAAACAATGATGGTTACTGTCATTTATTATGGTAAATAGGGAACCATTCAACATTATTGTCAGAATTTAGACATTAAACTTAAAAAAATGCTTCAAGCTCGTGCTTCAGTTGCCACTGACACAAACCTTGCTTAAGTCAGACACTTGCAGACGGAGATCATGACATTTTTGGGCAAGACCTTTAATCGAAGCTTTCTGCTCGTCAATCTGTATTTTCTGGACATTAATGGTCTTCTGCAGTTTGGTTCGATCATCGTCAAGTTTCTTACTTGTTGTAAAAAGCTTACTAAATTCATCATTCTGAAAGAGGATAATTCAGATTTGTAAAGTCAGACCAAAATCAATCAGACTCCAAGAAGACTTAGATTTAAAATAAAAATAAAAAAAATTGTGTATTTGTAGTTTTATATTTATTATCTTGATATTTTTAATACATTTAAAATTAAAATGTAAATTAAATTAAAATTAGAATTTAAATAAATAACTTATTTATTTACACAAATAATTTATTTATTTTAATAAATGTAAATTAAAAGCCATTTAAAATTAATTTTAAAACTAAAATTTGTAGTTTAAACCTTGTTTGTATATTTAGGGAATTATAGGTCTTTTAAAATGAAGAATGAAAACTATTTTGCTGATAGTTCTAATGAAGCAAAATAAGTTTGTAGTACATGGGAGTTTGTTTAGATTTATAACTCTACCTTATTATGATATTCAGTTGAAAGCATGTCAAGTTCTTCTTCCACAATGTGTAGCTTGGTTCTTAAAATCCGAGCTTCGTGGTCGGAAAGAGCTGTAAAGTAAAACTGAATGAGTAAAATATGCTAATATAATTACTGAACTTTCAATAAATTACAATTAAGTTTATTATGGATTTCAAAACATACTGTTGTATATATATAAATTACATAAATCAAAACTATATTGTAATCTATTGATTAATCTTAAGAAATAAATCAAGGGTTTATGAGTTTTTTTTAAGTTGACTCAAACAGTCAGTATTTAGCAAGTTACCTGCAATCTTTTCCTGAACACACTCATTGATTTTCTCCTTTTCTTCTTGGTCAGAATCCATGTGTTTTGCTGATACTGATGCACTTCTTTTGACCAAATTCTAAAGATTGCAAAAATAAATCAAGTTTTTAACCTCAACAAAAGGGATCTCCAAAATACTCACAATTTTATCAAGTAAAACATCTGGACTGATACCTTCGTTCCAGGATCCTGCATGGTTTTTGCTTTGGACTTTGAAGTCCTGCTGCTGAGGAAGTTGGACACAAAAACATTTATCTTTGAATGAACAGTGAAGATGTGTATCTGACTACATGGACGGCCTTTTGTGGCGGTTCTTAACTGGAATCGTTTATCTTCCATATTCAAGAGCAGCATGTAGTATAGAATCTTTGACTGGACTTCACTCTCCTCCATCTAAAATCCATAGGAATCTGTTTAACCTTTGAAAGAAATCCTGATTGATTTCTAATTTTTCTCTGTCAACAGGCTAACTTAGGTCTGTAAGTTTCAATAAATTTGCCACACGAGTAAAAGCAAATATATTCATAACCATAATTCACTCTGCTTGTTTTAATAGCCCTGCTGTTTTGGCTTCCACCACAACACTTAACAGCCTGATTGACACAGCAGAAAGCAAAGCACAGCACACAATTTACAGCAAGTACTAGGAGGAAAAAAGTATTAATTTGTTACAGAGAGATTTGTAAGTTAATCGGTCTTTTGATTTATTTCTAGTTTGAAGTGCAGCTTTAAAAACAAATGCTAATTTAATTTAAATTGTTGGCGTAACAATTTTGTAAGACGGGACACAGTCAACACATTAGAAAAAAACTGACATATCAGACTCTCTCATGATCATCTCTGTGGCCTAGTTTTTTTTTCTTTCCGATGACATACAAAAGCAGAAAAGTACACTGATAGAAATAGTAGTTTTAGATCCAACAAAAAATAAAGAAATTACGAGATTACTATGAATGAGAGATATGTCACTCAGCGTTAGCTAAGGTGAGTTGACATTTTTATTGCCTTTAAGGAACGTATTTCTTCACCAATTGGAACCTGTCAAAATAAATTTGGATAATTCTGATCTCAATGTGGGTCGATTATCCACATTTTATCAGAAACTAACTAAAACGTATCTCCTGGCAAGTATTATAAGGACGTAACAGTAAAACTCGACATGGTAGTGGGTTTAAATCACAACGATTGAGTCGGTCCAGTTTAAGATACTATTTATAAAACTTTCCCTCAAGCTAAAATATGTTTCTCCTGACATTAACATAACAATTTAAGCAATCACATACCCGCTAAACGATGACGCTAATGTTTTAATTACAACTTTTAACCGTGCTGTTGAACACCTCCAAAGACGCAGTTGTGGTTGCCTAGCAACGACTCTAAAAGTACGGAAGCTTCTGAAGGCCATTTGGCGATATGCATCACCACAAACAGACAGACATGTCAGTTTGGATGAATGTTTATGGTACTTTTTAGCAATTTTATTAGCGGTTTAATAAAATAAAACTGCTGAAATGATTGAGTTATTGAGATCATATTGAGTTAATGTTGAAGCAGGTGTTTTTATTCATAATAAAGATAATTTGAAGTTCAAAAGTACAGAAGTTGTGCTGCAGTACATCATCTTGATAATAATATATCTGAATTATTGAAAATCTACATCATGACCTAAAATCTTTTTTTTCAACAATGATAAATTAAAAGTTAATGATAAAATTCTACCTTTTCCAAATGTTGCTGATTGTTTTACTAAATGCTGATATTGTACCTTTGTCATATTGATAATTTGAACAACTTAAAATAGACAAATATCAAACTTTGATAAAAACACAATTCGTCTAGTAGCATTCATTTAATTATACAGTTTTAAAAAATTGTTTATTACATCTGACACTGACCAAACATAGTACTAAAGCCTCCACCAGGGGGCATAGTACATAACTCATTATAATGACCAGAAACCCCCAAATAAGATACTTTTCAAGGACACAACTTTCATTTCAACTACAAGAATGTCAATATTTTCTCACCTGACAAACATCTGCAGGCACAATAATATATTTAGTGTCTTTGATGTGTTCTAATCTACTAATGAGCAAAAAATAGTCAAAGTAATATATTTCACAATGTAAACATATCATCTCTCCAACCATTATTATGTATAACCTAAGGCATACTAATATGTTTTGTGTAACGTAATTCTCAAGTTTTTTTAAACAAGCCTTATGAAAAACACATATTTTTTAAACACATGTTCAGATGTGTTTTCATTTGGCATCATGTTTTTTGTGTTTGTAAGTGTTTTTGCAGGACTGACAAGTGAAGAGAACCCAAATAGGACATTAAATCATAATGAGAACCAATGGAAGCCTTTCTTGGAGCAAGGTTTTCTAAGAGTAATGTTTTAACCACCACAAACAAAATCTATGGACATTAATTATTTAAATGTTTTTAATGAGTAACAATCAATATATGTATTTAGATTTTATTTATTTGTAGCTATTATGGTACATTTTGTTCCGATCATAAAAATCAGTCAAAGCTTCCATGGATTGGGTGATGTGGACCTCTTATGTGAGCGATCAGAAACAATGACATAATAAATTTGCACGAACATTTCTATAATTTCAACTGAATGTCAGAGGAATGAGAAATCATTCAGATGCACTTCGGCTGACAGTTCAGCTTGTTTTTGATGCTGGCTTCACCACTGCGCATGCGCGTCCCCAGCCGCTACTACTCTCCATGCACATGCGGACAAATCCCACAACGTGCGGGGCAGAGCAGGGCTCACCGGAGGGAGTGATTAGTTTGTTTTCCAGCTGTCTGCTCTGCTGTTCGCGCTCCTTTTTATTTATATCCACGCATCACGCAGGCTCCAGGCAGCGGCGCCTATTTCGGCTGCGCAGCCTCCAGACTGACCGACCGGCCGGCCGGCGGGTGTCCGGAGTCTGAAGCGAGCGATGTCGAAGGAGGAGCCCTGGGTGGCAATAACAACAACAACAACAGGGCGCGCTGCTGTCCCGCTGCAACGTGTCCGGGTCCATGCCCGCTAGCCCGACTACACCTGTCTCCGTCCAGTCCCGTCCATTTCAGGCCAGTCCCGCTCAGAGGCGCAGCCCGATGGCGGATGAGGATCCCCAGCAGCCGGACACCGGAGCGGGGAGTCTACCCGGCCTGCTCCCCGGGCTGCAGAGTGCCGAGGCCAGCGCTCTGCAGCTCAGGATCAAGAACTCCATCTGGTGAGGTTTTACACACTGTTTGGACATGCATCATGCTGGATAAGACATCTCATCACTACCCGTAGTTTTAGAGCAACACATGAGATAAAAGAGGTACGAAATGTGGTAATTTTAAGTATAAACTGTAGAAGTATTTTTGGCAAGTCTCTGTGAAAATGGAAATGCAAAACCGTCCTCAAGTAGGAGCAGTACTACTTCAAGATAAAATGTAGTCATAAAATAGAGACAGAGGGACATACTCAAGTAAGAGGAGGCTATAAAAATGTTTGGTAAAAGTTGCAATTAATGATTATTTTAATAATCGACAATTCTATCGATTAATTGAAAAAAATGCGCACATTTTCGAGACTATTGATTTAACTACATAAGTTATACAGCATTATAAATACATTAAAAGATGCAAACAAACAAATTAAGTTCTTTTTTAAAATAAGAAAGTGAACATTTCATTGCCTAAATGTAATAACATAGAATCATTTATCTTATTTTGAGTTTGAACCAGATGACGGTAAAACTAGGTCATTTCTGTCTACAGACAAAAAAGTTTCATCCTCTTACATTCAAAATGTTTATATATATTTTTTTGTGTAGTTGTGGCTTTGAGTAAGTTGTTCTTCCAGCAAAAATCCCATTAATGATTAATCAATTACGAAATTAGTGGTTGATTATTTCAATAATTTATTCATCACCATTAATCCGACTAATTGCTGCAGCCTGATAGTTGATCAAAATATTTTGTAATATTATTTAGCAACTATGAGATCAGACAAAAAAATTAATTAAAGTGAATGTAAATTGTAGTTTTTCAAAGATCAGTGTATGTAGTGTACATTGAACTCAAACTATGCTAAACTAAGTAAAACTTCTCATAGAAGTACATTTTGTTCAAAAAGTTACTCAAGTAAATCTAACTGAGTAAAAATACCTAGTTACAACTCACCTCTGGTTGTACTTCAGTGCAGGAGGAGTGTCATAAAATGTTCCTTCACTGGCAAAAGGAAGTTATTTCCCTTACATGAGTTTGTGTTTGTCAGTGTAGTTTATTACTGTCGATATTAATGTAGAAAAATATAACATTTTAGCAGCAACTTTGTGTCCCTGATAGTAAATTTAAGCTCATTTGAACTTTTTATTAGCATAACCAGTTCAATCTGCAAACATCACCAGAGATCCACCAATCAGCGTCTTGTATTATTTTTACTAATTTTACCTTTTTTATTTTTAAACAATATAGGAGTAAATTAGAAGAAAATGTGTTTTTGATTGAATTTGTTGTTTTGAATCAAGCAGAAACTGAAAGATCATCCCCTTTAATTCATCAAAGCAAGCTTTTAACTTGTATTTTATTTATATTAAACTCAGAAAAGTGGTGCATTAAAGTACATTCTGTTGACTCGTGTGTTTTAAAACAACAAAGATGGTGGGAGTTCTTAGTTTTGATGTATTTATTGAGTAGGAGGAAAAAAATTCAGATTTCTTAACATTTGATTGGCTTATCATCAATCAGAGCTGATAAAAATGTCTTTATTCTGATCTCTGGTTAACAAAATCAGAGATAAAGTCCTTTTTTATTTGTTCTTCCATTAATCCCTCATTGTTCAAGCAGCATTAATGAAATTATTAGTCTGTTTTCATTGTTAATGTTCCTCCAAATGTTTAATCATGTGCATGTTGTCTGGCTGTGTTGACATTAGTGTTTTTAAATCTCCACTTCAAAAGTTTTGTGTAAATAAAAGGTCATGACCTTCTGTTCTGCAGCAAGCTCTTCATGTTTATTAATCCAGCTTGACCTGCTGTGTTGGAATGAAGGAGTTATGAATATTCAATTATTTTTTAGTTTTGATTTCTAAGAAATCAAACTATCATTGAACTAGTCATAGTTTGGCCTTTTGATACAGTAAACATTGATCCATATGGTATTAAATTTACTCCATTATTATTATTATTACTTGTCACATTTGTAAATCTGTTCCAAAAGAGTGTGTGTGCGCGTGGGGGTGCATGTGTGTGTGTGTATGCTGCCAATCAATTTCTTCTAGAGTGTGGAATAAGTTTCATTCACAATCCTCTCTAGGCTTTAGTTATCCTGCCTGATTTTGACCAAACGTGTTTCCTTCCACTCAGCTTTCCATGTTTGCAGCCAGCTTCTTTTCAATAACTTGCCCTGTGAATGACTGTCACCAGGAAATCTGGCAACTCTGGAGTTTTCTCCATGACTGAGTTGGCCATAACATAACATAGCATCTATTTTCAATAAACGTTTTTATTCGTCTTAATATGAACATTTTCTGAAAAGCTGAATTTTGGGTTTTTGCTCATTGTTAGTCATAATTATCAAAGTAACAGATAAAATGCTTGAAAAAGAAATATGTGTGATTAATTAATCTGTAAATTAGCATCTTTGTTTCAAACTCATACTTGATATCTTAATTTACTGAGATGCTCCTGAATATGGCAACAATTTTACTACTTTTAATGAATTTTTATGGTTAGAAAACTGCAGAGTTTCAGAAAAACCAGACATTTTAAACAAAACAGAGACCCAATTTCAAGGCGTAAAATTATAAAGTCAAAATTTGTGATAAAAATATTTGATATACAGCCCTGGAAAAAATTAAGAGATCACTTAAAATGATGAGTTTCTCTAACTTTGCTCTTTATAGGTATACGTTTGAGTAAAGTGAACGTTGTTCTTTTATTCTATGAACTACAGACAACATGTCTTTGAGGTTACAATAAAATTTAGTATTTATTTGCAAAAAATAACAAAAAGATGGTGTTCTTTCAGACCTCTTTCAGATAATGCAAAGAAAACATGTTTTTTTAAAAATTTTTCAGGAACTGTTCAGAAATCAATATTTGGTGGAAAAACCACAAGGTTTTCAATTAGGTCCAATGCAATATACAGTTAATTTTTTCCAGAACTGCATAACTAGACTGCACATAATACTACCCCTTTAAGTTGAATTCAGCTGATTTTTCTGAAACTGTTGGCTCCTTTTGAAAAACGTTAAATAAATTCCAATAAAACCAATTAAGCTTGACTTAACTGTGTGTTTTCTGGTTGTGTTAAATTACTGAGCTTCAGTAAAGCCTAAAACAGAGAAATGTATTCATTTTGCATCATGTAGACAGTGATGGCATACATGACAGTTTTTACTCAAGCCTGTGCTCTGACCTTTTATTTCTGAATGAAACCAAGGAGCCATGAAATGCCAAAAGGCTGAACGACCAGAAACAGTTCAGAGATCAACCGACTGCAGAAATGTCACTTATCTGGTGCTGATGTCGTAGACGTTTTCTGCTCTAAAAAGGTCAGAGTTAATTTTCTGTTGTGGCTGCATGGCTGCTGTTTCTCTCATTCATTCCCCAGAATGAACTGCAGCTGTTGCATCAGTTCTTTATTTCTGCAGCTGAACCCTTGCTAAACATTGCATCAGGTGTCGTTCAGTCTACCTGCCAGCTCTACCTCACAAAGAGCTTAATGACGGGCTTTCAGCAGCAGGAAATCCTTGGCCCCCTGGTAACAGCGAATTAAAGAGAGCCGCTCATGTCACGGCTTAGAACATCTCCTGATTCTGACCCGCCCAGCGCCGCCAACTGCCTCAGAGTCAACAACTGTCTGATTCACCTGAACACGAGAGCTGCAGCTCATTTAAACACATAAAAGTGAATTAAGGGTTGAAACATACTTTTCTGTTAGTTTTATAATTATTTTGGCATTCTGACCTAACCTGTTGCATTTATTAGTATGTATTCTATGAAGGTATAATGTATTGATTCAGTAGAGAGATTTCTCATTACAAAGATAATATGTTAAAAGAGAAAATGTAGATAAAGATAAAGAGACATTTTTTTCTCTTTATCATTATTAACGAAGAAAATAATTGATAACAATAACAATTATAAATTCTAGATGTAATTTTTTATATATATCTTTAAAATTATTTTCTTTGTCATTATTTAGTTGTTTTATGCTTCGTTGCTTATGTTATTGCAAATTAATTTAAGAGGTAAAGAGACAAGATTTTTTTCCTCAAATTGTTGTTTATCTTCATTTTAAACTGTAAATTAAATAATAAATAAATAAATAAAATAAAATATTTGGAGTGTACTGTAGGCTTACTGTCGGTAGCAAACAAGAGGTAAACATTTATCTTTGATAATTAGGTGTAAAGTTAAAATATTGTAGAAACACCGTGCTGCTAAAAAGCATTTTCTCCATTGCAGATTTCTTTTGTTTTTCCTTTTTTGTTAGATCATGAAAAAGTACTTTCATATTTGTCACTTGACTTGAGTAAACACAAAATGCAGTTTTTAATGAATTATTTTAAACATTTCCCATCCATATGTGATAAATATAATTAAACTAAGCATAACCACGTTGTGATAGTTGGTGTTTTCTAGCTCACTGTGGAGGATTCTGGACCTAAATTGTTTAATTTGGCCACTCTAGAGGTTTTAGAGCCCCATCAGTCTGCTTAAAGCCACGATATCTAACTTTTACAACAAGATGTTTTTTCCATATTTGTTAAAACTGTGACAACATAATATGAGGCAGATAATCTGAAAAGAATCAAGCTTCTCCACTTTCTCCCAGGGATAACATTGCAGTCTACAAAAATGCTCCACTCCCAGTCAAAAGCAACCAATTAGAGCCAGGAGGAGAGTCTAGTGCTGTCAATCATCCTCGGATAGACGCTACTTAATGTGCTTATGGTGGAAAACTGTTTAACCACCATCATCAGTGGCCCTGCTAACTAGCCTTAGCCTTCCTGTAGCGTAGCGGAGAGAATCCCTCTTCCTGACTGATTGGTCGTTTCTAACTGAGTGGTGTATTTCTGCAGTTTGTACTGGGAGCACTGGGAGAAGGTAGAGGAGATCTCACAGTTCATTTGCCTTACATTATACTGTCACAACATAATGATAATTTTAATGAATATGTAATAAACATGCTTTTTAAAAAGCTGCATAATGCAGCTTTAAAGTCATAAGCATCATTGCAGTTGGGTTTTAGAGTTACTTTCTACTATTGTCCACAGGATGTTTTCCTTTAAAGCCTTGGATTATCCAGATGTTTCATGGCAAATGTTTGTCTTTTATCTGACCTTGTGTCTCTCACATTGATGTAATTTATGCCCATTGATTGTCAAAGACCACCCCTCTTCTGTTCTTAAAATGTAATTAGATTGAGGCACTGTGTTTTGTTTTTGAGATCTTGTAGCATGCTTCAGTATGAGCTTGACTAGAGCAGCTGAATTCAGGTTGAATGAATTTAATCACAATTATTTAATGGTTTAAAAGGGATGGGATTTCCTTTTCAGACAGGAAATCCCATCAGTTTGAAAACTGTTTTCTTTGAAACTTACTTGATCTGAAATGCTTTTTCACAGCACTGAACATGCTATTTATAACAAATACTTGTTATAATACAGTTATTAGTCTACTGTTGTACGCCTGAAGCTGCATTTAATTAGACAAACAGACTGCGTTTTTCTCAGTGACTAAGTGAATTTCCTGATCGATGGAGGGTCTCCTGCCTTAGGAAACGCGTTTGTCTCTTTCTCTTCGTTTCGACATGCCGCTCCTGTAGTAGACGACCTGAGAGATGGTGCAGGAGGGTCGTCACGTACCAAACATTCCTCTGCTTTATAAATAAATACTGTTTAGGAACAAGCTCTCATGTTACACCAGCTTCATGCTAATTTATGTTTTGTGTCTGTTTTACAGCAAATCTGTACAGTCAAAAGTGGAAAACATCCTGGTGAGTTCTCAATCAATGAAGTATAACTAAAACCTTTTGATGTTTGTGGAAATGCAACTAAATATAATTATGATGTTCAACTTTTTTTTTTTTTTTGCTTTTCCGATGACGAGGCGATCGTTTTCATTTGTTGGGATCCATGATCCATCCATCCATTAATTTATCCATCCCTCTCTCCATCCATCCATCCATTAGTTAATTTATCCATCATACTGAACCAATAACATCCATTAATTCATTCTAAGTTCTATTATTTTGTCTACATTATTACAACTTTTTTTCTTTTTGACATTTTGAAAATGTGATATTAACTAAAAACCTTGAAAAAATCTTGAATTTTTAAAACAAAAAGTAACTCATTTGATAAATGGCTGTCAGTTAGATTCTGATAAACCAATAAGAAAACGATCAGCATTAATGTTGATTAGAACTGAGACTTCGTTCTAATGAATACGTCACGTTACGTCACTTTAGCAACACAAGTACAAACTTTGAGCTCAAAGATCGCACATCACGTAAAAATTGATGTGCGATCCAAATTATTTTTGTTTCATTGTGTGAAAGCTGCAGACAACCTTTGACCTTAAGCCCGGGGTGTGAACTCAGAGTGAGTGGAGCTGTCCTGGGAGACGTGTTAACAGCAGAAGACTTTGGTTCAGTCTGTAGACCGTCCTGCCCCACAGGAGCCGGCCTGTCTGTCTGTCTGTCTGTCTGTCTGTCCCTGTCCACGGCGTCTTACTAAACTGAGTGTGTGCACAGTGTTGTGTTGCACACACAGCAGATACTTGAATCCCTCAGAGCTCACTCAGCTGCTGTCACCGCTGTCTGCCAACCCTAAGACTCTGAAACATTTAGTAAGATGTAGGGGCAATATAACCACATGACAATACAGGAAGACTGCAGAAACGTTACCAGATAAACCTCAGACAGATCGCAGTCCGTCACAGGTCAACACACCCAGAAACACATCAGAAACCTCTAAAGTAATCTTTAGCTCAGCTAATGTTTTCATTGAGTATCAATTATTAATAATAATAAAAATGTTGAGTCACTTCACAACACCTGTGTGTCAGAAACTACCAGCAGGTCAAGCTGAACATCAGCATAGGGAAAACGGTGGCGGTTGTATCACGCTGCTGAGGCGGCCATGTTTTATCCTCATTTCAGCAAAGCTCGTTAGAGCTGATGGGAATTTTGATTCCTGGAAAAAAACCTGTTAAAAGCCCTAAAAGACTTGAGACTAGGAAGAGGAGGTTCACTTTGTTAGTACAACAAATATAAAACCAGAATTGTTTTTGTATCAGAATGGCCTAGTCAAAGTCTTGATCCAGAGGGGTTCAAAAGGACCACGATAGTGTACTTTGTGTTGATCTGTTACATAAAATACCTGTGAAGTACACTCAAGTTTTCGGTTAAAAAACAAACGAAGTAAATAAAGTCCTCCAATCGTTGTTTTGTTTTTTGTTATTCATCGCAGATACAAAACATAAACAGGATTTTGAATATTTGCATTTCATTTTCAAATTCTTTTGGGCTCAGTTGAACAAATTTATTCTCATATATTTAAACAGGATTTGGGTCAGTTTCCTTTAAAATGTTCACAGTATTGAGCTGAGTTCAATACATTTAATAAAAGCTGATTCAGATGCAGCAAAGTTGTCTTTTCAGTAAAAGTTCCTGGGTGAAAATGTTTCTACTTATTCTACAAACTTAAACAATACTTTGTGTTGTACTTAAGATTAAAAATAGCAACTTTTATGCTCTTTTTTTTTTTATGTCTGCAGCAAGATGTGGAGAAGTTCTCCGACATTGAAAAACTCTACCTCTACCTCAAGTTGCCTACTGGTCCCAGCAGCAGTGCAGAGAAAAGGTAAAACCTCACCTATGACAGGGAAGAAAATAAATCGACTTTCTTAATTAATCAAATGTTTGGTTTTTGAAGATTTAATTTTTGGAAAATCTGGATTTTTTTCCCCATAGTTCAGTGATGTCAGCAGCCCTGCAGCTTCTATTTATTTGAACTTTAAATTCAGAATATTAGAGCCAGGTTACAATTTTTCTTTTAAATTGCAAGAGTAAAGTCATAATAATATAAGAAAAATATGACAGTCGAAATAATACAAGAATTAAGTCGCAATGTTAGGAGAATAAAATCGTAATTTTATGAGAACTAGCATGCAAAATAAAAAATTAAAATGAGAAATTTGAAGACTCTTTTGAATTTATACTTCAGTATAAGTTTTACAGATAATATTTAATCTTTTAAGACATTCAGATTGTTATTAGTAGCAGGATTTGTATCTATTTCAAAGAAAGAACCACTTTAACTGAGATAACCTTTTTTCTCCTTAAAACAATTTGTTTTCTCCTAATTTTGAGACATTTTTCCGATAAAAATGCGTAATTTTTCTGCTAATTTTAGCTTATTATGGCCTGGATCTAGCACTCTCTAATTTCTTTTAAAGAAAAGGAAGCGAGCAAAAAAGAAATCGGAAATCAGATCTGATATTTTACTGTAAGCCGTATCTCCCAGCCCTGTTCTCACCTGCATGATAAACAAACATCTGAACAACGATCCATGAAACAGCAGAATATGTTTGCACTAAACTGTTCATATTAATGTCTTTGAGGAGGTTTTAGTTTTGTTGCATCAGTTTCTGGTCAGTCAGTGACTCGGATCTTTTCTCAGTGACCAGAGCGCCCTGTCGTCCAGCCGCACTCAGCAGATGCACGCGTTCGGCTGGATCCGCGATCATCTGGAGGAATACCCGGAGACGTCGCTTCCCAAGCAGGAGGTCTACGACGAGTACAAGTACGTCCAGACGGAGCAAAACTTATCTTAGTCCCAAATTCAGAGTTTTACCTTTAGCATACAGCCACTAAATCAGACATTTTTCAGAAGTTGCTTTTGTTTTTCAGCTTTCTTTACCTTACAGTGTTCGTGCTGCATCCTGCCCTACATTACTGCAGGCTAAAGTGTCAGTATAAATAGATGCAGCAGGCATGAGAATCACAGAGCAGCATGTGTTGGTAATATTAGAATGGAAAATCTGAGACAGCCATTGAAAAGCTCTGACACTCTTATATAACTTTTTTTTAAAATCTATTTAACTCCACCAGAACAAAATTACAGCAGCCTCCAGAAACATTGGCGCCTTCCGGAGCGGCTACTAAAAAAAGACCAAAAACATGCAGCAGGCTTAGCGTCTGTTTGATGCCTAGAAGGTTTATCTAAGTGAACAGTAACTACAGCTGATAACCAATCAATAATCAACCAGAGCAAAGGATTTGGTGAACTTTATGGTGAGCCTTTATGTATATGTTGGGACCTGAGTTGATTCATACAACCTGATAGATAGGTTGTTCCTGCACAATCTGGAAAAGTCTGGGATTTGATTCAGCATTTTCTGGGCCAGTTTGGAAAACAGAAAATGAGTTTCTAAAAATTATTTGCCTTTCCAGACTTTAATCCCTGTCCCATCACTCCAAAAAAAGACAAAACTTACTTATAAGTAACTTTTCAGAGCTTGTTTATGTCAATAATACCTTAAAAAATATTAGTTCCACTGGCACAAAATGTCTTAACTCAAGTGGAACTAAAATGTTTTTTAAAATCCATATTAAGGAATTATTGACTTAAAACGAGCTCTTGTTTTTTTGCTGAAAAGTTACTTGTAAGTTATTTTTTGTCTTATTTCAAGTGTACCAAGGTATTTTCTCAAGAAACTACAATAAAAATAATTGGTAAGATTTTATATTTTTGCAGTGATTATCTAAATGTTGTTTCCTTCCTTGTGTCTTTTCTTCCATGTGACCTTCTTTTCTTCCTTTCCTTTCATAAATGTATTTCCTTCCTTTCTTTCATTCTTGCATCTTAATTTCTTCTTTGTGTCCTTCCTTCCTTAATTCCTCGTGTCCTCAATTCATCCCATTCCTTCCTTCCTTGCTCTCTACCTCTTGTCTTTGTTTCCTTGTGTCATTTATTTCAAATGTCTTCCTTTCTTACATTCTACCTTTTTTCATCCCCTTTCTTTCTTCCTTTTGTTCCAATATTCTTTTTTATTTGTTTCCCTCCCTTACTTTAAATGTGTCAAAAGGTTACAGTGAGTTTCTGCTTAAGAAAAACATTGAAGTCTTTATATTACTCATAAAGTGCTGAAATTCAGCGCATTGCACAAATATTCACACCCCTTTTCATATCTATACCAACTTCTCCACATTTTATCACATTACAATAAACTTAACTGTATTTTATTCGTATTCTTTCTGATGTGAATGTAGTTTTTTTTTAATGGAGGGAAAATGACCGACTTTCATTTTATTCAAATAAAATTCTGAAAATTGAGTCCAGTTTCAGGGCGTCTCTCACTCAGCTGTGTGACGTTTAGAGGGTGTGTGTTTTGTTTTTGTTGGTGATCCTTTCAACATGACTTCAGTGAAATTTTATGAAGAACAATTTTGGGTTTTGGGGATGTTCATTTGTTAGGAAATAACATAAAAAGAACACACACAGAGTTTTAAACTTAAACAGGAACGTTATGTAAGAAGCATCTGTTGTTATGGAAAAAAAAGAGCGTAAAAACTACTAAAAACCTGCGTTTGTTATTAGAGCTACACTTAAAAACATCGGTTGATTCTATATCCTCTGTTTAAGCAAAGGTGCTAAATAAAGTCCAAGAGCCACTTGTGGCTCCGGAGCCTAAAATTAAATTGAGGTTTACTGTTTTAATGTGACAAAAAGCAAAAGGTTTGTGAGATAAAAATGCTTTTGAAAACATTTCACAGTAAAAAAAAGACATCGTGTGACCGCTCGCCCACTCTTTGCTCTTATTATACACCTATTTATTTTCTCTCCTGTGTGTTTCAGGAGCTTCTGTGACAATCTCAACTATCATCCACTGAGTGCCGCAGACTTTGGAAAGATGATGAAAAACGTCTTCCCGAACATGAAGGCGCGTCGGCTGGGCATGAGAGGGAAATCTAAATATCCTTTACTGGAATGGGCCGTACTGTAGCAGTCTGGCCCATATCTGTCTACGCGTGTGTGTGTGTGTGTGTGTGCCTGGTCTCAGACCATCTGCTGCAGCAGTTCATAAGCTCTCTAAATATAGAAGTGAAATGAAATGAAGCCCCCTCCACCTCAAAGGCAGCAGCAGAATACAGAGACCCTCGGGGGGCGTTTCTGTGATCTTGACCTTCATGCGTCCCCTTCGTGCCTGTTGAGCTTGTGACGTCAAGCTGCTGTTTGGTTTGTGTTCATGACCTTCACTGAGGTTAATGTCATTATCTTCAGAGGAAGGTGGGGTCAGATATCTTCAATTTCGTCAAGTGGTTAAAAAAAACAAAAAAACATGTTGGTTAGCTGAAGGGAGACTGGTTTTTAGATAAAAGCTTCAGAAAACTGTTTTTATTGACATTAAGTCAAATTAAAAAGCTAAATAAAGACTATAGTTGTACTGTGTAAGTTGTCAAGATTTTTTTATTGCATATTTCAGTAACAATGCAGTTTAAAGTGCTTAAAACATGAATAAAAAAGAAACATTACAGTTCAGAGGCAAAATAGAGCAAAGTAATAAAACTAGATGTTCAGTCAGTGTGCCAATTATTACTAAACAATGACAGTTCTAAACAAATTGTTTTCTATCTTAAAAGAACTCAATATTTCAGCATTTTTGCAGTTTTCTAGAAGAGTGATCCTTAATTCTAATTCTGAGGATTTCCAGCATGTTTGGCCAGCTGGTTTTACCGCTGTACAATGGCTGCTAGAAAAGACAAGAGTTTTGTTGTTGACTTATTATCTAGAAACCACTTCCTGCATTCCTGTTGGTTGTGCAGGAGGCTCTACTTCTGTTTTTCAAAGACGTAGGGTTATATAATTGCGCATCTGTTTGCAGCCATTTTCATGTGAGCGTAAAGGTGGAGTTGGGGGTGTGGCCAGCAGCAGCTTATTTGGATTTAAAGAGGCCCTACACTACAAAAATACAAAATCTTACCACGTAACTTTGGTCTAGTTTCCAGCGCAAATACCTTAGCAAACTTAAAATAAGACAAAACTAACTTAAAAGTAACTTTTAGCAAGCTATAGAAGTAAATAATTTCTTAATATTGATGAAAAAGTACTATGGGCAGATTATTTAACTTATAACAAGACATTTTTCCCATGATATAAGTTAATTTATTTATTGAATTAATATTTCATCAATATTTTTTCATATTGATGAAAAAATATAGATTTTTTCATCAATATTAAGAACTTAAAACAAGAATCTATAGCTTGCTAAAAGTTACTTTTAAGTTAGTTTTGTCTTATTTCAAGTGTAATAAGATGTTTGCACTGGAAACAAGACCTTTACGCTAACAAAATTATTTGCTAAGATTTTGTGTTTTTGCAATGTAAGCAGCTTGTTATGAAAGAAGCTCATAATAGAAAATCTGAATATTTAAGAATGCTTTTGTGTAAAAAAAAAAAAATATATATATATATATTATGAGCATGTCTTGTTTAGACCGTTCCTAACCTGTTTAAATGCTTCCTAAAATGTTCTAGTCCATATTCAGTATTTTGGCATTAACTCTTCTTACATATTGCTACAGTGGACTACGAAAGAGACCGTTCGTCCACATGCCGTCTTTACCCACTTTGGACCTCCATAAATCAGCAGATGGAGTAAGCAAACCGGACATTTTTAAAAACATTTTAGTCCTGGAGAACCTTTTACTAATCTGTTCTTGCCTGTATAATAACTCCATCCGCGTTGAGCAGCTTCAGTGTGACGCCCTGGAGTCTCCATGCCATGTGAGCGGCATCAAGGAGGAGGTGCGATTTGCAGCCTGTGATCTTGTGTGTGAATGGGCTCAGAAGGTCCTGAAGCGCCAGTTTGATGCCGTGGAGGACCTGGCCCGCTTTCTGATCGACAGCCATTACATCAACAACAAGTCTCTGGCAGCTCTCACGCTAATGACCGGCGCAGCAGCAGGTAAGCAAGCTAAGGCTGCCGAAAGGTGGGGGCGACATCTAGTGGCCGCTACGTGTTACTGCCCTCTCTATGGAGGACCAAAACTGACATAATTAAGAAAAAAAAAAGCAGAAATGTTTGTTTTTTTGTTTTTCCTTTTCCTTAAACGTGTTTTCGCCAAGAAATGAAAATATTTTATTTTTGGTTTTCCTTAAACATGCATTTTCATCAAGAAATGTATATATTTTGGTTCGTCTTTTCTTTTGTCATTGCCTTGTCTCCTTTTTTTGCTGTGCGCCGCTTTAAATTGGATTAATTTCATCAGACCAGTTTTTGACCTAAAATATTTTTACTAAAATGATCAAATGTTTTTTAGAGTGCACATATTTTTCATATGTCGAAAACTTTTATTCTAAAATACATTTGGGTACTGACTAGCGGCCTTTATTTTGGGTAACTTTGGGAAAAACGTTACTTTTAGGAGTATCGAGTAAAATTCCTGGATACTTAATCCACTGTGAATAACTTCAATTAATGAAAAACAAACATGTTTTAACCAAAGAAATCACCTGGCACACACCTGAAGTTTCTGTTACATTACGTTAACGTTTTTGTTAAAGTTTCTTAAGTTTCACAGTGAAAGAAATTGATTTAGTAAAATTTTAATTTTGCCTGATTTTCTTTTTTATATAAATTATTTTCATTGTGATCTTACCAAATATCAAAATTTCCACATAGTTTTATATTTTGGTCCTTGTGATTATGTTTTTTTTTTTAAATATTGATTGATGTTTTGTTCAGTTACTCAGTACTTAAGTAGACTTTTTGATAAATACTTTTTTACTTTTGAGTCATTTCTTGCTTTTTACTTTTTCTTGAGCAAAAAGAAAAAGTAAATACTCTTATTTGTGTTCAGTTTTTGGGTGCTCTACCCACCACAAAGCAATACAACGTATTTTTCCATTGTGAACAACAGTAAACTATATAAATGATATTATTGTTGCAGTGTGTCTTTAAAACCCTCTGTCTGTCTCCAGAGGTCAAACCTCAGCAGGCCGTCTCAGCCTTTGCACCCACACCCGAGGCTCAGCCTTTCCAGCCTCAGGGCAAAATATTTTCTTCGCCGTCCGTAGACGCGAAGCAGCAGCTACAGAGGAAGATCCAGAGGAAGCAGCAGGAGCAGAAGATGCTGTCTCCTGTTCTGGGAGAGGAACAGGCGAAGCGGATGCTGGACAGCGTGACTTGTGGCAGCCCCAGCCCTCCCTCGCCGCAGGCGACCATCGGCATCGTGGTGGCAGCTGTGCCGAGTCCAATCACAGTAAGAAATTACGATTGTCTTTAAATTTCAGTCTCTGTTTCGGCGGAGGTAAAATTACCGTAATAACCCAATATTGGCTGGAAAGCGCAACGTTTACCCTTTCAGAAACCGTTGGAATTTTTCAGACAGCGCAACGTGTGGCGGAATTACGGTACTGCAAATTTGGCTGGATCGCCGCTGATCCGTTCAGTCCGGAAGGGTACCGATTTCTCCAATGATTCGAGTACCTCGATCATTAAAATTCCTCGAGGAAAATGTATCTGCCTCGAAGCTTCGTTAAATTATGTTTTATCATTTAGCGCAACGTGTTCCGGCCAGGTCATTATTTGTGGTGGGCAGGGCTCTCACTTCCGCGTATGAGTTGTTGCTAATTGCTGGCAGCATGACGTTGAATTGTCCGGCGTTTTAACAGGTTTTGGGGACAAATAAGCATTATTAAATTGTGTGGCGCGATTATCGGACTAAAATGGGTTTTCTGCTGTCGGAACCGCGTCGTTACCGTGTTAGACTGAGAGAGAGATAATCATTAATCGTAAAAATATTCTAAAGAGCACTCGATTATTAAACTATTCTTTTACAACAGCCCTAGTTCATCTGATTAATCGCTTCAGCCCTAACTGTGTTTATAATTGTTTTTTGTGTTTAGGTTCAGAGGAGCGGGCAGCTGATGCCATCGAGTCCTGTGGCGCCTTTGGAGAGCAAAGTTCTGCCCATCAACTTCCAGATGGTTTCCCAGCCGGTTCAGGTAGTGAAGCAGAGCCCCAAACCTGCCCAGAGTAACCTGACCAGCCCAGTTCGCCAGCGCTACGCTCAAATCCTGCCCAAGCCCTCTGTCACCTCCGGCATCGCCATGCGCTCGCCCTCCACCATGATCATAGCCAACAGCCCCATTAAGACGGTGATGACCACATGCCAGGTCAGCCCTGTCAGCCTGGTCAAGATGACCGCTATTTCTCTAGCGCCTACCAGCGGGGAGACGACATCCCTCACAAACACCATGCTGCGGCCGGCGTCTGCAGCTGTCGTTTCTTCAGACGCAGGCTCCAACCAGAACGCACGGAGCGCTTCCGCTGTGGCCGTCCTGGCCCCGATAACTGGGGCAGACACTCAGAACATGGATGTGGAAATGGAAGTTGAAGCAATACATATGAACAGCCAAATGCAAAATCCCAGCAGTCAGGTTTTGACCCAGGAGGGAGCAACAAACAGAACTGGAGGTGCAGTGCAGAGAGCGGCTAGTGTGCCCATTCCTCACTCCAAAGGATTCCTGGGTCTGGAGGAAACACCAGCCAACACAAGCAGTGGAAACTCCTCATCTGCGGTCAAAAGTAGCAGTAATACTGCCAATAAAGCCAGCTCTATACTCTTAACCTCTCATAATCTGAACACCAGCACTCTTTCTTTAGCAAACACCAGCAGACTATCATCCTGTGGAGAATCTGCCCAAGGAGAAGACGGGTTCATATCAACAAAGAGCTTCAGGAAACGCTCGGGCCTCACTTCAGACCTCTCCCCAGTTAAACGAGTTTTTATGCCCCAGCAGCCAGCAGAGGGCGCTTATTATGTCCAAGGCCACGGTAGCTCAGGTAGACCAGAGAGCGCACCAGCCTCCAGGGAGCTAGAGATGAAAATGGGCAGCGTTTTCTCCTCTCAGGCCCATGTACAAAGTTCTTCCTCTCTCTTCGACTCTGTTGCCAAACCACAAAGCTCAATGCAGAGGAGAAACACTCCAAGTGTTATGGAAACCGGTGACACCTTGATGCAGCGGGGGCACGCAGTGGGTAACATGCACGGCATACCAGCTAACCCCGGTTACCAGAATCATGCAGGCATGACTTCAAACGCAGCTTATCAGTGCAGTTCAGCTGCAAACTCCCTTCAATTTGTGAATCAAGCATCTTCTAATCAGCTCCCAATGCAGGAACACATGGATTACTTCTCCTTCGATGATGATGTGACGCAGGACAGCATCGTGGAGGAACTGGTTCAGATGGAGGAGCAGATGAAACTGAAACGGCTGCAGGAGCTGGGAAGCTGCGGCCTGATGCAGGGCCACGCCATCCTGACGCCAAACAGTGTCACATCCGCCAGTCAGACCATGAGTGGCTTCTACCAGGCCCCCAACAGCCTCATCCACACCCCCACTCCCACCTCAGAGGTGATGGGTGGAGCCCAGGCCCTGACCGGAGACAGCCCCTGCTCTCGGATCGCCTCCACCACGCCAGTGGACAGCGCCCTCGGCAGCAGCCGCCACACCCCCATCGGGACGCCTCACTCCAACTGCAGCAGCAACGTCCCTCCCAGTCCGGTGGAGTGCAGGAACCCATTCGCATTCACGCCCATCAACTCCAACATGACGTGCTTCCATGACAGCAGCCCCGTCTCCAGCAGCCCCGTCAAGCCCATGCAGCGGCCCATGGCTACCCACCCTGACAAGGCCAGGCTGGAGTGGATGAACAGCAGCTACAGCAGCGGCGGCTCAAACAAATCAAACAGCGGGATGGGAATCCTCACCGGCTACAGAGACCTGACAGACGAGCCGTTTCAGAAACCCCACGCCTTCGCCGTTCCCCATGCGCGCCACCATGACGGCCACTGTGGCCGCCTGACCCCCCTATCCCCGGTGCAGCAGCAGGTCGCCAGCATGAGCAGGCAGGAAGGTTTTGCCGTGCCAGCACCTCTGGATAACAAAACCACCAGCACGACTTTTCGCTGTCGCAGTGTGAGCCCAGCCGTGCATCAGAGGAACCTCAGTGCTCTTCCCAACGTCCCGCGCTCAGTGGTGTCCCCCTTCAACTCTCCTGTAACGCCGGAGGTGCTGAACATCTTCGCCAACTGTGAGACAAACCTCGGGGTCAGCAGTTTGGCTCAGAGGAGCCGCTCCGTGCCGCTGAACATCATGATGCAAACCGAAGTGCAGCAATGCAACAGCATCGGCAGCATCCTTCTGAGCAAGCTGGAAGGGGACCACGACGACGCGCTGCGCGGCTTAGGCGTACATCGCGTTCCCTCCACCTACACTGCTCGGATGAACCTGACCCAGATGTTGGAGTCCAAGTCCAGATGCCCCGGCGGCGATAACAGCCTGAGCCTGATGACTTCTGAGTCCAGTGGCAGCTCAAGGCAGTCAAGCTACCTCATAGAAAACACCGTTAGCGAACAAATGAGTCTCTCAGCGGGCAACAACCAGACTCAGCCAGCCTCTGCAGAGCAGCAGCAGGCTCAGTCTGCAATGCGTGCTTTGAGCTCGCAGCAGCAGCATTTGGACTTCAGGAACACGCAGCAGCACCACCTGCTGACGGGGCCACTCATGGAGCATGTGTCGGAGCTCACCGCGGGCAGGGCAGATTTCCCCTGTGAAATCAGGATGACATCAGAGCTCTCCGGCAGCATCAACGATCTGAACTCACTGGACACAAACCTGCTGTTTGACCCCAGCCAGCAGCAGAGCCGGTTCCACGGCGCCACAGCCGAGGAGCTGAACGACCAGCTATTCCAGCAAATCAGCGACACTCCTCACTCAGGCGGACTGGACTGGCTGGAGAGCAAAGATCACCCAACCGTTGGGCTGATAGGCTAAAAAAATTAGACTTTTTTCATTTAAAACAGATGTAGCTGTGTGTTTTTTAATGTATTTATCAGGTATTTACACTCTAATGTACTAACAACACTGAGGACACACTGGAGGTTTGTCCGGATTAAGTGCCAGGCTGAACTGATATAATGCTGCAACACCAAAATGTCCCTTTAATGATACAATAAAAATCGGCTCCTGTTTTATCAAAAGCGATTCCAACAAGCAGATGGAGCAAAAAGATAAACACCAGCCTAAACTCACCGTTATATATTACTCTAAATATACAGTTACGTCATGGTATTTAACATTTAAAAACTACATCAATGTTTAAAAAAAACATAATATAAATGTAACTATAATCAATTCTTAACTGTTAATATGTGTTACCACAGATCTGTGTGTCATAGACTTTAATGCAGGAATAAAACTCAACAGTTTACTTGGATATTAATAAAAACTAACCTGTGTGAAAGTGTTCACCATCGAGGTCTAATATTCTCTAGTTTTTACATAAACACACAAAAATTAATTTCTATTGACATAATTTCTCATTATCTGCTTGATAACAAACTAAACTAGCAAGATTTTACTTAAAGGAACAAAGTACTCAGATTATAAGGGTCAGGAGTTCAGTTTAATAATTTTTGTGTTAGCTAAAGTAGAAAGTGTATAAAGGTGTCTGGTGTATAAAAGACCTAGTTAAGAATGCGAAATAACCTATGGGGTTTTTTTATTTTCATACTAAAAAGATAAAAATGATCCATCTAAACCATCTGTCTGTGCTTCCAGGTATGCACTAGTTTATGCAGACATAACATTTTGATCCAAACTCATCCATGTAACTTTAATCTTGTATACGAGTATATTTGTGATAATGTTTTAGCTATTTAATCATATACCAAAATATATCCAGCCACATTTGTTTTCAACCCTGGTAAAGATGTATAAAAAGTCAGTAAAATAATAATAAATCACATAGAAATATTATTAAAAATCCAGCACTTAATTTGAGTTGAAATTAAAATAGTCAGTGTTAAGAAATTATCACGTCTACCAAATCACCACTGGTGCAAATGTTGATCAAATTCTTTTCAATGAATGCAGCTGAAGCCTTTTTTTATTTATTCTTTATTTATGTGTACTATTAATTTATTTATACCTCACACTGAGGTTTGTTTCTTTTAGCCACAAACCTTTTGCATATTTATTATCTTGATGTCCTTTTTTAAGAAGGGATTCAAACAGGAAGGGAGACAAATAACTCTGCCACTGTTGATCCAGTTAAATGCAGTTATACCCTAACTTTGATTATTTAAATTATTTTCCTGTAAGAGACAATGCTACAGTCGTAAAAGATTAAATTATTGAGTTTTTTTTTACAAAGTGTGAGTAAATGTTATCGTTACAGAACCTTAAAAGGAAGGGAAAAATATTCCTAAAGATTTTCAAGCTTTAAAAACATTTTCAATGCTTTTATGCTTTTATTTAATAGAAAACATCATCCATCTTGGCAGATTTACTTATGCTAATAAATCCCTTAAAACTACATGATTTATGCAGTCTCTGTAAAAATGATGTTATGAGATATTTAATTTTCTCAAAAATAGCTTTAAATAAAGTATGTCGCACCAGCAAGGTCCTTTTCAACCACTAAATAAAAGAAAATGTTGATAATAAAACCACTTTACTAACAAAACCCATTGAATGGGTGGTTCTTGCACTGTATTTATTA
Organism: Phalloptychus januarius; assembly: GCA_902982915.1. Classification (NCBI taxonomy): domain Eukaryota; kingdom Metazoa; phylum Chordata; class Actinopteri; order Cyprinodontiformes; family Poeciliidae; genus Phalloptychus; species Phalloptychus januarius. The sequence goes on from CADWAE010000477.1 coordinate 15,500,236, forward strand.
ATAATGAACATGAAAAGCAATTGTAATCTCTTTAATTTTTTGAATGCGCTTCTTTTTTGTGGCTTGATGAATATTTATTTTAAACCACTGCATGCTAGAAATGAATTAGCTGGATTTCATTTCGTAAATCGAGCCAGGTGCTGTAAAATCCCTGCTGTGTTTAAACTGGCAGGACAATTAAATGGACTGTGACAATTAAGTCCATTTACCTGGTGGAGGTAAATGTCAGACTTTACCTGGTGGAGAAAACTTCACCTTTACGTCAACAGAAACTCTCACGGAGGAATAAAAACAATATGTTATATATTAATGAATATTAATATATATTAATATTCATATTAATGAATATTAATATATAATGTCAGGCTCGATGCTTGTCGTACCGAAAGCGGTGCTTTTATTTTATTGGCTGGGCTGTGTAATAAAAGTGTGGCTACAGCGCTGACAATCTGTTGTGCTTTACAATAAAAACAAGAATAATCACTGTGTTCAGGCTGCCATGTGAAGCTTCTCTTCCTACCCAGTGGAGCTTCGCGCTAAGCAAAAGATGCACCTGAGGATCCTGAGCCTTATGTCCATGCCAAAGATTTCTCCTCCAGAAACTTGCACTGAGTGTAATGTTAAATAGTGCCGAGTGTTAACAGCTAAAAGCCATGTGACTGCACTTTGGAGGTACGATGTGAAGTAGAAACCTTGTGACGTTTACAGCACTGGAAAGACGTTTGTCTCTAAAATTTAGTAATATCTGTGTTTACTGTCTTTGATGCTTTTGTTTAAGCAGCAGCAGTTTTATATAGGAAGATTGATCCTAGAGGCGACATTTGTAATTTTTATTGGCGACTTTCTGATCTGACTGCACTGCTGTATTTTTGTACAGACTGGAAGTGTGGCCAGTTCTGGTTTTACTGCTATTTATTTACGCTGTACGTTTGTACAGACGAAATAAAACATGTAATGCTGCATAATCACAATAACTCAACTGGTGTTTTATATTATCAACATATACTACCACAATAAGGTACATCTCTTCTTGTTTTATTGAATTTCCTTTTAGATGCATCCTGGCTCCTTAGATTCAGGATGGAGCTCCTAAAACATTTGCACTTGTTTCTGTGGAAGTGGCACTATGTGTGATGGTTGTCTGCTCAAAGAATAATGTCTGGATACATTAAAAATGCAGTCATTTGAACCCTGCTGATTATATTCGACTGCTAAAAAGCAGACTTTATATTTGATTTTTTCGCCCCAGGTTTCCATTGTTTTACTGTGTTCATTAGCACTAATGTTTCACTAAGACTTTACCCTTCCTCTTGTAAGTGGTGCCGAGATGTAGAGCTTCTCTCCACTGTAATCATTTTGCTGTGATGGTTTTTTTTTGTATTTTAGTCATTGCTTTTATGAGAGGAAGTGCTTGTTGATGCATTTTTTTAAAAAACACTTTTTAAAACTAATAAACATTTTTAAGTACAAGAGGCTGCCGGGTTTTTATGTCCATGGGAAGGGAGATGAAGCAGGAAGTTTATCTGAGCATGACCCCATATGAGAAATTACATAAGACATGAATGTTTTTAGCACGTGGAAATAATACAGAGCAGGACTAGGACCACTGGAAAGAAAGAAATCTGAGAAAACAGAATTTTGAGATTAAAGAATTCTGAGAAAAAGTCATTATTCTGAGATTAAAGTTAGATTTCTTTTTCAGTGGCCTTTATCCTCTTCCGTGAAAGATGCATGTCTTGAGAAATATTGCAAGATGAGTTTCCATAGCAACAAATGTCCTCTGTTTAGTGCTAAGGGAGAATATTTTCTTGAAATGATTATTAATAGTTTTTCACACTTTCTAAATGTCTCACTTGTTTTCAACTTCTAGAACCTGATCAAGCTCAGGAGGTTTTAACAAACGTGTAGGTCCTTATTTGCCCAAATACTTTAATAAATAAAGAAATAACTAAATGTGAGAAGAGTAATGTTATAGGTCTGATTTTTAATCTGATTTGTGTTAATCTGGATAATGAAGAGGGGAAACAAAGTAGCTAAAGCAGTGAAACCAGGCCATCACATTCTTTAAGTCACTTTAATCTAGCTTAATTATTTTGGTGTAGGTAGGATGCTAAACTCAAACATAAGCTAATGTTGTGTCCACAAATAGGAGATAAATAATTTTAAATTAGATATTTTGTTGAACGTATAGTAAATATGCAAGATAATACATTTTGACCAACATAAGTTAGTATTTAAGTACTAAGAAAATGATACCCAAACAAAGACAGCAACTTGCAAGTTGTATTACACATCATGTTTCCCTCTCATAGTGAAACTTGATGGTGGCAGCATCATGCTATGGGGAGGCTTCCTTCTTTCCGTTGTTTTCCTCAGCATAAAAAGGAGCATGGTTGGACAAACCCATGCAAGCAGTCAGTGGATTTATATCAAATTGTATTCATGTGCTGCAAAGCTCCAGTCAAAGAGAAAATCAATCTCTAATTTGAGCAAAATAATAAAAACTGATGTTGGATGTTCTCTGTCCAGACTGACTGAGACTGAGATGTTTTGTAAAGAAGAAATAAGAAACATTCAGACTTCAGAGCTGCTCTCTGTCCCAAAAGACTTTCAGACAAAGCAAGAGGAGAGTCAATAAATGGCAGACTCAGGGGAAGTTGTTAGAGGCTGAAAAACACCTGAGACTGATTTGGATTGGTTCCAAATCAGTCTCAGGGCTTGGCTACTACCAAGACAATTAAACATAAAGCCAGTGGAATTACTGAGTGTTTACTGTGTTTACATGTCAGAATGGCCTAGTCAAAGTCAAAATCCTAAATACTTGCACAATAGGTCACTTCTGATCATAAACCTATCAGGTAGTTAAAGAAAAGTTTCTTCTGATCAGTCTCTAGTTTATGAAATGTTTGTTTTATAACTTAAATACAATTCTTTCCTACATCAAAACCAAAATGTAGATTTAAAAAATAATTCTGGGTACAGATTTTTATAGCCACTTCATTGTTGCCACAGTAGGTTTTTGAACCTGGGACTTTCTTATTGCAAGGCAGCAGAGCTAATATCAGAGCTGAGATCAAATAATGGAAAACTACTATAGCCACAGGTAACACATGTCTGAGTAAATGTGTGAAAACAATCAAATAAGATCCCTTTAGACAGATAAAGAAAATTTTCATAATTTACTAAAAGAAAGGCTTGAACATGTCAAACTTAGTGAAATTAATTCACTGAGATAAATTAATGTTTCAATAATTGTCCAATTTATTGAGTTGCACATGTGTCATTCTTTTTCTAAGCACTTTTTTACAATGTAAAGTAAAACATCCACATCTTTTACAAAAGGAAGGAAATTGCTAAATTACAATATAGGAATACAATATAAAACCAACCTACATACTACAAAATACTAAGCAATAATAATCAGAAAGAGACAAAAAAAAACAAAGCTATATGTCATCTGAAGTCACCAGCAACAATCTTCACAGTCTAAGTAGCCAGTTGGATTGGGGGGAAATGGTAAATAGCCATTTCCCCCCAATTTCCTACACCACATATGCGTAGACTTAACAGATTTTCTTTGTTTGAGTAACTTTTTTGAAAAAAAAAAAATCCTTTTAGGAGTATTTTTACTATGGTGTCCTTTTGTACTTGAGTAATTTTATCATGAAGTATCACTACTCTTACTGGAGTAAAATTTCTGGACACAGTGAGTAACTTCACTGAATTAAGAACAAATATATTTTAACCAAAAATTCACCAGACAAAGACACACACCTGCAATTTTTGTTAAAGTTTTATGTTTTATATAGAAAGACCCTAATTTGGGAAAAAAATGGTTCTGTCTGATTTAGTTACTTATGTAAACCGTTGTCATTTTGGTCCTTAAAATACCAAAATTTCCTCTTAAATTTATTTATTTGTATTTTTAAATATTAAATGATTGATAATTTGATCAGTTGAGTACTTCAGTAGACCTTTTACCGAATACTTTTTTAAACTGCAACTAGAGTAATTTACTTGAGTAAAAATAAGTTAAAGCAAGTAAAGCCCTGTAAGAATTTTGGCAAGTTAGAGAATATTGTTGATATCTTTGGAGTGTTTTGTGGTTTGATTTAATGTCAAAACGGCCTACCATACAAGGTTGTAGCAGGAACCCTGAAATAAAGGAGGAGGAAACAGAAGGAGGAGGAGGAAGAGGATGGATATTACCAATGACGACAAGGCCCCAACTATCTACTCGGACTGGTTCGCGGTAGTTACCTGTAAGCATAAACAGTCGGAAGGACTAGCAGACACCTGAGCACATAAGGGCTGACTGTTCTTCGTGTCGCCCTCTGGGAGGAAGAAGGATCTCATGATGGCTGCTGTCCCTGCCTCTCAGATCAGAGGACTCCAGGCTGACGAGGTAAACCAAAGTTAACTAAACGTTAGTGCGCGAGGCTGCTCGCGCGCCTCGACGGTTTGACATCTCTGCCGCTTGCTGTTATCTGCGATATAAACTTTTGTTAAAAACAGAAAAAGTCGTGGATAGCTATCTCAAATATAGGCGTACTTTCGATAAGTGTAATTTCGTTTCGGCAAAATGAGAGAAAACGAAGGGTAAGATAAGAGGGAAAAAATCGATATGATTACTTAAGAGCTAGCTCGAGTTTGTCGGGGAGGAAGCCAACTGTCAACGCCTGCGTTCCTGCTCCTCAGCACGCGAACACCAAACTTTGATAACACACACTTTGTTTTCAGCTTCACTGCCCCACGTAGACCCAGCTCAGTGGGTCAGACTCATGACACTGATTGCGACATCTCACGATGATTCATAAATTTAATAGGCAAGGCACGAATGGGTTTATCTGGGGGAAGTGTCCTGAAGTGCCAAGCGCTGTCAGGAAATTACGTCACCCATAGGCTAAACAATGCTAATATGGGAGGAGAGGAAAGCCTGATAGGATTCATGTGAAACTTGGACTACTTTAGATTATTCTTGTTTTCTATAACTTTGGGGTTGCCCAGTGGTGCAGTTGGTAGAGCTGTTGCCTTGAAGGTTCTGGGTTCGATTCCTGGCCTGGTCTTTCTGCATGGAGTTTGCATGTTCTCCCTGTGCATGCGTGGGTTCTCTCCGGGTACTCCGGCTTCCTCCCACAGTCCAAAAACATGACTGTCAGGTTGACTGGCCTCTCCAAATTGTCTCTAGGTGTGAGTGTGTGTGCATGGTTGTTTGTCCTGTTTGTCTTTGTGTTGCCCTGCGACAGACTGGCGACCTGTCCAGGGTGACCCCGCCTCTCGCCCGAGACGATAGCTGGAGATAGGCACCAGCACCTAAGGGAAAAGGGAGTATAGAAAATGGATGAAATGGATCTATAACTTTGTTATTGGTCTCTGCTGCTCACCTGTATGCACAGCCAGCCAACAGCATAGGTGAACTAAGCAGCAGCTAAAGGTCTGGAATGTCACACACACGTGGTTTAGTGGCTATAAATTGGTGGGAAAACAAATAAAGCTAGAAAACATCAATCAGTAAAATGTAATCAGTAAAAATAACCAGGATTAACTTTTCAAAAGAAGACTGCTGAAGATTACTTCCTTCTTATGGATGGAAAGCTGTAAAGTTAACAACTCTACGAAGTCAACTGTCCACAATCACCATATTCTCGTTCGGAGAAGGGATTGCTGCCCGACTGGATTGAAAACTTGTTGGTATAATAAACTGAACTTGACTGCATTGAATTATTATTACGAGGATCAAGCTGGAATGTTTTAGATTGATTTGGTTGCATTTTTCTGTATATAAATCTGCTCTATTTGTTTAGCTCTGTCAATTGGAGCTAAAACTGAATTTCTATGATTAAGAGGAACATTTTAAACATGGACGTTTCATTTCAAATGCTAATAAATTATACAAGGGATTCAGCTAGTAGCATATGCTATCTGGTGAATTTTAAATCCTAGTTATAAACCATATTGATGGTTATATTCGATGTACAATGGGTTTCGAAGGAGCATATTGCTTTTAAAGTAACATTATGTAAGTTTTGTATATTTATAACTGAAAACAACTAAGATTATATGGGCAATGGTTTGATCATAGCTTGTGCTTCATTATCTGGAGTCCAAGATGACTATTTATCACTTGAAAATGATATTTGTATGTTTCTTTGCAGTTTGTGCATTTTATCCAGGAACATTTTCCTCAGGTTCAAACCATAAACCTTTGTAGACCCTTATATAACACCAGAAACATTGAATCACTGCAAAACAAACCAGCCGTGTGATCAGACATATTATATAGCGCCAGAAACAACACATACATACTGATGTATAGAAGCAACTACATATGCAGGTGACAAAAATAAATAAATAAAGATGCTGGTCTGCTCATAAACATTGAATCATCTTGTAAGCAGCTTCCTAAATTGCGTGTCTTGATTTTATTCTTCTTTAATTGTTATTTTTTAAATATTATGCACATAGCTTATTTTAGTCAAAATTTGTTCATGCCACATTTTGTAAGACATCTTACTCTTAAGATGTCTTATGACTGCTCTGGGTTAAACATCCAGCCAGTCATTGTCACATGATTTAACTTTTGTTTTGATTTTATTTTCTTGTTTCTTTTTTTCTTGTTTCTTTTTTTCTTGTTTTTATTGTTCATTTAGGAGGAATCCAGGATCCTTAAAGTGAAAGTCATTGCTGGAATTGGACTGGCCAAGAAAGATATATTGGGCGCAAGGTAAGTTTTATTTTGTTGTTATTTTTACAACGTCATTGCTTAAATGTAATGTGTAAGTAAAAAGACGTTAGCTTGCTATTAAATAAACATTAAGTTTCAGTCATGACATAGTAATGGCAGGGGGAGAAAACACACAGCAAACACTTGAATGATGGAAACTTCAAAACACACACGCAGCAGAAAATCGCTGCAAACTAAAACTATGGCCAACACAGAAACCTACAATTAACAAAACAATTTATTACCATCTCTGCACAGTCACAAGGTGTCATCTACCACTAGAGATCTATTGTTTACTCCACCTTTCTTGCTAAAATATTTTTAAACTCATCAGAAAGCTAGAAAACCTGCCATCAGCGTCCCACTCGTGGCTCGTTGGCTGCTTTTGCAAAACATTTCAGCGTAAACAAGAAGTGTTGTGACTTTGTAATTCTGTTGGAAAATCCTTATTCTTGTGAAATGATTGATGCAAAGGTTTTTAACAAGTCAGTAACCACAGCAGGTACAGTTAGAGCACTAAACAATTAAAACACTCACCTACACTCTTCTGTTTTAATGACAAGGAGTCAAGAGACCAGTTCAGTATATCAGTAAGTACTTTTTCCAATATATTGCTACAGACTGCTGTTACATTAACATTTAGCCCACTACTGGGCCTATTATGTCACTTATTCACTATTCACTACTATTTACCAGAATAAGGTCAAACCAAGATCAAGTCAGGGTCCAAGTTTGTGTCTTTTCTCCAGGCTTTAAAAGCCAACAAGACTTGTTAAAGAGTGCAGGAACACACCTTTTAAAAATTCTTCTGATTTTTTTCAATTGTGTTTTTAAAAAATTGGAATGTAACAGAAAAAAAACCCAGAAATAGATAATTGATTTGTTATGTTTAAACATCAAGCCCCAGGAATACTGAAACGAGTCTGACTGTAGTTTTTGGGAAGAGACTTCTGGTAAAACTTTAGTGGGTTGCTAACATATTTCCATCTCTTTTATTGGTTCTGTGTTGGTAATTTATGCCTCTTCAAGACTTACAGATACAGTGGTGATTTCTTTTTTTTGTTGCTTTTCTGGGACTTTTTTTCCTTCTTTTTCTATAACCTATGATGCCTTTCAAACAAAAACTTCAAGGGATTTTATGTAAAAGACCTACATGAAGTAGTGGATTGCTATTATTTATATCCACAATATATGTAGTCAATGCAATGGATTAATCCATTAATTATTCATGTAAGAATTAAAAGTATTTAATTACTTTGATCTGATTTAATTTATGAAAAATTGTAGCCAAAAAATAAAAGGTGAAATACAGGTTATGATCTGGTTTCAAAATAATGAAACAGACACAAAAAGTAACATCATTATTACAAAATGACAAATGTGGCACAAGAAAAACACCAGTACTGTTCAATAATGTATCTATGTTAGAACAGTGCAAAGTACTTCCAGTAAGAACAACTACTCAGCAGATAGAAAGAAACAGGAAGTTTGTTTACAAATTGGTGCATTTTCGGTTAATAACCAATGAAGTAATCGCGATGACTGATGATGTTGTTGTTTTGAGACAATTTGCTTGTAACATAATGGTAATAATGGAATAATAATACGGAAACACATTTTCAAAGACCAGTAAGCTTTAAATTCCAATTAACATCTAAACAGTGGAAGCGGAAGACATTTAAATATCCAAAGTAAATAAACAACAGAAACAACTAATAAAATGAATTATGAAGTCTCAGAGAACAAATTTATCCTTAAAAAAAAAGGTTTAGTTGAAACCAAAATTCCAGACTGAAGACTTTTATTATCCAGTTCTTGATAGAAAAATCATTAAATTAGAAATTATTGAGTTCATTTAATTTTATCATGCAATTTATTGACTTATTGATGATTATTGTGACAGGCTGACAGGCCTAAAGGCTTCAAGATTTAGTGAAGTATCTTGAGAAATTGTACTTGAAAGTGAGATTACGCAAGCAGAAATGCAAAGTATGAAGCACTTCTAGAAATTAATTTCAAAGGATGGTTCTACTGGTTGATTCAGAAACATTTTCCACTTTGTATGGACTACTTTATGTCCGTACAGGCATAAACCATGAACTACTTTATGTTGGTCTATCACATTAAATCCCAACGTTGAGTATTGAGGTTGTAACATGATGTGAAATAGTTGAAGAAGTACCAGTGGTTTTGCCCTATGCCATACCAAAACACTTCAGCAGTTAGGCCTGGGTAATGAATAATGTAATGTGCAAGATGTATGTGGTTTCAATGAACTCTAACTCGAATCATTACCACAGTAACTGCAGTCATAATGTGATCAATGAGTCACCAGAACTAATGTGACGGTGTTTTTTTACCTGTTAGAAATCAAACAAATGATGTTTGCTTCCCTCAGAGATAAATAAAAAGTGTTAGAGAAGAAATGAAGAGCCACAGCAAATCTTCTTGATTTCTAAATTTGATCCCATGCTTCTCTCTGCTTTTCTGTCGCAGTGATCCATACACCAGACTGTCTCTTTATGATCCCATCAATGGAGAAATCACAAGTCTGCAGACTAAAACCATTAAAAAGGTGAGTAGGTTCAAACAGCACCTGAACTTGCTTTATTTTATAGCATTTGTATAAACATATATATTTTTTCTTATCTCGCGTTACTTGAAGACTCTGGATCCAAAATGGAACGAAGAATTCTTTTTCCGAGTAAGTTACGCTTCAAATAAATCACAACTACCTTCAAGCATGGATTAATGCATATTGTACGCTTACATTGTTATCACTAATGGAAGATAAACTGCATGTTTGAAAGCATGTTAAAAATGTAAACAACCCACCATCCCTTGTTGGATTAGTAATGCTGTAGCCATTCTTTGTGTTTCAGGTGAATCCCAGAAAGCATCGGCTGCTGTTTGAGGTGTTTGATGAGAACAGACTGGTGAGCTGTTTAGATTTGTTCAGCTTCTGATGATTCAAAGTCCCCATGTTGTTGTTGTTGTTGTTTTTATTTCTTTTGAAATACAGTAAACCTACAGAATGTGAACGGATATGCTTTGTATCTCCAAAGATCCAAGTTAGCAGGATTAGTAATAACAGATTAAATTCATGTAAAGTGAAGCAAGTTTAACAAATTAATTAGAACAGGCTTTCATTTAGGCTGATCTTATTTAAAGTCAAGTTTAAGTCAGTTTGTCAAATGAAAAACCAAACATAAATCTTGAATTGCCTGTCTTGCACTCTTGTGGATGTAGCATAAAATCTAATTTGTTGTTCCTGATTCATGGCAGCTGCTGAGGTGATATTATGTTCTGTGTTTGGACACCATACATGCCGAATGTGTCATATTTCCATAGGTGCGGGTATCCTCCAGTCAGTGCAAGGATGACTTTGCTTTGTCTGTCTGTCAAAGATGCAGGAGGCCCTTATTTTGCCATATTATGCTGGATATTGCTGGAAACTTATCATAGCTTATTAGTCTGAGAGGTAAATAAGGGTAAATCTGGCTTCCGTTAGAACGTCCTAACGACTGTGAGGGTGGGGATTAAGACCTGTGGCTCAAATCTGGAGTTTAGTTTTGCTGTGGTTTAGTTTTGATTCTTAGGCAGAAATGGACTGAATGCACACTGTGTTCAAGGTTTAGCGAGTACTCCTTCATTTAAAGAGTGTTGCATGTGACGACAGCATGCAATCGTCACATTTAGTCGTGTTTTTAAACGTATTGATATTTATTGATGCTGTCATGGAACTAGCAGTGGAAAATTTGTTCGAGTGATGAGAAAAATGAGCTGTTGGTTAGCAAACATTAGCAATCAGAGTTTATTGTTATTACCATGACTCAAAGATGTTACCACAATATTTCCTTCAAGCCTTTGCTTCAGTTTGGTAACATTGAAATCAAGGGTAAAAAAAAAATAAAAATCTGTACATGCGATCCACGGGAGGCTTGTTCTAGATCAGAGATCCTCAATCTATACTAGCCAAGGCACCGCCTATCAAATTCAGTTTGTTTAGAGCTGCAAATGATCTACTATATAAAAATTCTTTGTAATACAATTTAAGCAGCAGTTGGTGTATAAGGGCAAAGAATATCAAACTTTTACATAAAAATGAGAATGAATACATTGCCTTCATAGAACTGTTAGGGATTTTTAGGCCTAAAGGCCAAAAAGCGCCACACAAGGTTATGACGTATGTAAAAATAATAATAACCTAAAAATCCCTAACAAGAACATTTTAGAAAACATTACAGTTTGCAGTCTAATTAGTACAATTTATTTGAAACTCTTGTGCAAATGCTACTGAAATCAGACTTTTAAAATTACCTTCATATTTAACACTGCTGCTGTTCTGTTACTTCTGTCCAAACTCAATAAGAGGCATTGTGGAGTTCTAAAGAGCCTTATTCACCTCTATAAGTTTGTGGTGCAGGTGCAGAGCAACAGAGAGGTTTTTTGTAGCAGATTATCAGAGCTCAGCCCCCACTAATGCCAGCTCCTCTATGTGAGACTTCCTCCTAAACATGTCTCTGTGTGGACAATGGAAACATTGTAAAGCAGTTAGTCAAGATGAACAGCTCAGAAGTCCTGAGTTTCACCCCATCAAATATTACCTTATTCCTTCTATCTGCATCACTTAGTTTAGTTAAATTTTACATTTTCTTTTCTTTATTTCTTTACAGTCACGATGTACTCTTGTTATAAATCTGTACTGACTTTTAGGGAAAGTAAAAAGTATTATTTATTTTACACAAGCTTTTGATATACAAAAGCTTTCATAACTGATTCTTACTGCTTTTTCAGAAGTAGTGTTGAATGCAGCCCCATCAGAGCTACATACAGTTTTAATTAACTGGTCTTACTGGTAGAATCTGCTCAGCAATTACCAGGAAATGGCTTTTTAGGCTCCTACAATTGCAAGTCAGGGCAGGACCATCTGTGCTCTTTTTTCCCTTGAATGTACAAACTGCAAGTGAATATATGAACAACTTTCTGAACAGAGCAATTACAGCTTCAGCATAAGAAGTTGTTAGCTCTACTTTTTTCCTTTAGCTCTTTGGGTTTTTGCATTAATTGCACAATCTTTGTCTCAAAGCTTTTGCCAGTCATTTTGGCATTGTGATAAATTATTCGTAGAACACAACACACAGCTGTTATTGTGCTGCAGGTTATTGTTTGAAGATTGAGAGGTTTCTGGAATGCGTCACCACATCACATGTTTACGGTCACATGAGAACATGAACTTAGGTGTGGTTGACTCAGATCTGCCTCGTCACACTCCAGGTAGATTTCATGGCACATTGTGGGGCATGTCGGTGTTGTAAATATGCTTCTGCGTGTTTGTCACTGCTTGCCTAACATACAAGGAAGTTAAAGCTAAATTAATGTATCTTCATTCTTTATACTGCAGAGCCTCGCTTTCTCCACTGGCAGGAAAAGATGGTATGTGCATACAATCTGTGTTTCTATAGAGACTCCATCTTGAATTTATTACCACCGCCTGCATAAACAGATTCAGAAAATGTCCTGTGCTTGCAGGTGAAAAATAAATTAGGCGAACAAAATTCACTGAACTATTTACAAACTTGTTGAATTAGAGGAAATACTCCTTGTTCCTATGAAGATCACCTCCATTCTGCTTATGCTGATATTTACATTACCAGTTTCTGGAAGGTAAATGTTTTGCTAGAGTGTATGCAGGACCCCAGGTGCTAGTTTTATTTGCACACAAATACGCTAAATGAGTATTTTGTCATTAAATAATGCAAAATTAAGGGAATAACTCACAACCTTCAGACACGGATACCACTCCCTTATATTCCCGCATTCTCAGTTCCTCTGCCTGCTGCAGGACTTCATTGGAAAGTTAGATTAAAGTGTATGTCATTCATTGACTGCGCTTACCCAATATCAGTGCCTCCAAGCGTTTTCTCCCCCTAGAAAATGAAAAAATTCATTAAACATCAGCATCGTGAGTCATAAACTGTCTGAACCACTCGATGTTCAGCAGAACATGCCTTTACCACAAACTACTCTTGAAACAGACATCACATCCTGTTTCTGTTTCCGATGGAGGATTTGAAAGTTATGGCACTTCATTTTTTTCTTTAACAGAAACTGTCCCTGAACTCCCTTTAGAATGATGTGATATTTAATTTGTTCTGTTGTTGAAATTTACATTTTGCAGATTGATTATAATATATTTTTCCTCCAACCCACTGAAAAAATAAAATATTTAGATTTGTGGTTTAGCATTAAATCACACTTTAAAAGTTTTTGAAGCAAACATTTAACTTTTAACGCATCTTGATGAAAGTCGTTTGCTACTCTGATTCAGTATGGAAATACTTCCAGTTGCAAAACACATAGAGAATCAATATGTGGAAACTAAAGGAGTGCCATCCATCACTGCTGTGGGGCTAATAACATCATAAACATTTAACTACAGTTTTGAGCTTTGAACTGGCAGCACCTCTGTTAAGCAACCAAACGCAACAGATAGCCTGACTAATGCACCAGCTTGTTACTCCATAAAGAGCAAAACAACAAAAGGTTGTGTAATCTTACTCTGTATTTATGCTAACTGTATGTATTAAAATAACATCGAATAAATGTAACAATGAGTGTAATACTCAATATTGTCATCTTCCTTTAATAATGGTCTAATAATGACATCAGTCATTATTTCAGGAAAGTGACGCCATGTCACCTTATTTAAGCTGCAGTAAGAATAATCGTTGCTTTTCTGGTTTAAAGAAAGACAATAGATTTTTTTTTAAGTGTAAATACTTTAATCCTTTTTTAATTTTAAAGTATTTTAATTTTAAAACTTTTTCAAACTTTAACTATTGCAGACTGAGGTTATTTTAATCAGTGTTGTATTATAGTGGGCTAAACCTCATAACCTTTTACAGAGCGCACTGGATGTTGTATAAAAGGTGCTAATATTGGGTTACATAGGTGTGAAAATGCTAGACTTTCATGCCTGAGCTTCAAAACAGCAACTTAGACAGTTAAATGAAATTTACTTTTAATATGAGTCATATTGTTCAAAAATTAAACTTATTATAATATCAAATTGATCATATTTTACTGTCCTACTTGAAAATTGTTGATGCAACATTGCCCAGCTGTTTACTAGCTTTGATTTTTTTCAATGTCGCTCCATAATTGTCAGTATTTACACACAAGGACAGAATTGTTGGTCCTCATCAGTTAATGAAAGAAAAACCCACAGTGGTCACAGAAATAACTTGAATCTGATAAAGGTAATAATGAATAAATATTCAATGAAAATGAACAAATGAAAGTCAGGCATTGCTTTTCAAACATGCATCAAGAGAATTACTTTAAAAAATGGACCATTGTGGGCCTTGTGTATGGTGAATGTCATTTGTACTTTATTCCAAATATCATCAGCCAGAGAAAGCTGGCAAAAGCCCATTTCTTTCAGTGGTAGGGTGGTTGATATGCATATTATCACAAAATTAATAAACCCTTTACCTGCTGATAAATGTAAATATATGTTTCTTATCGTTTGCCAGTAAAAATACACCTTTCTGGCTCAGCTTGTGAGTCTCTGAAATTTTTATTCAATAAAACGTCCCCGATGTTTACTTGGTTCTTACTGATTCCAAGCTCTTGTAAGCTACATTGTACTGTCAATATATATTGTAGTTAATGTCCATATTGGGACTCCTGTCTTATCACATGGCTGCCACATCACAATCACCATCATGTTTGGAAAATGGGTTATGACTTTCCTTGCAGCATCTTCCTCCAGTGAGTCATGTCCTTATCCTGGCTGTGTCTCATACTATTAAAAATTACCCGGACGCTGATTTGGGAGCAGAGTAATGGCCCAAAATAAGTCGGTCACTGCCCACAATAGACTGCCATTAATAAATTGAACTGTCAACGTCTATGAAGAAGAAATAAGACCAGCCTAGACTGTTACATGAGGTGTCATATAACCGGTGTCATACCACTTTAATGTCGCAATAATCACACTTCTTTCATCCCTCTGTTTTCCAAACGGTCATACCTACTTTCTGCATAGGGTGTTTGGCTACGTTTGTGTGCGTGCGTTGTGTATCTTTTCCAACTTGAGCCTCGCTTTAATGCAGAATTACACTGGCATTCATTCTGTTTGATTTCCTGTAATCCAATAGCAGCGGGTAAAACTATTTGTGGGGGGCACAGAGAGGCAGAAACATTAGTGGCATAGCAGCAGCAGGACTCTCAAGTTAGCGGCCAGAGCTTCAGTCTAGGATTCAGCGTGGAGGAGTGCCATGGTTTTGTTTGGCTGGCTTTTTCGTTTTTAAGTTTTAGTTTAGTATTGCTTTCTGTGTAGGGCAGAGGCTCCTTAAAGAGGATCGATTCTGCTTCCTGTTTGGGTCATCTCTTCAAACCGAACCAACGGCTTGTGAAAAGCTGAGATCAGCCTGCAGAGGAATGTGGCTTGTCACTGGAGCTATTTTGGCAATGCACAGCCACTAATGATTGAGATCACAGAGCAGAGTGCGGAACAGTTGCTTTCTTCCACTTTTTTTGCCTACCAGCTAGTTTGATCATGCACCTCTCACCAGCGCTGCAGGGATTAGAGAGTTAAGCAAATGGCACGTCAGCTCCGCTTGCATTTTGCGTCAAGACGAAGCAACACCGACCCCCTCTCTGAAAGCCTCAGCTGCCATGGTGAGGAGAGCAGAGTCAGTGTGTCAGCGCACGGCCCCGCAGAGAATCTGGCGCACAGCTCGGTCCACTTGAAGGTGACTCCTCTGTCACCAGAGTTTGCCAGCAGTCAGAGCTCTTCAGTCTTCATATCCAGGGTTAACTCCGGAGGCTGCAACAAGAAGAGCGTTCTGCAAATCTCGCTGCAGCCGTGCGGAAAACCAAGTGGCGAGTTGGAAGGGAGCGTGGAAGATGGCGAGGCCAGCGTTGGTGTTGGTTCTGACGGAGGATCATGCAACAGCAGCATGGCAAGTGACGCCGGGTACTGCAGCAGCAACAGCATCTTTGAGCCGGAGCTTCCAGAAAAGCACAGGAGCAGCCAGGAGAAGCCCCAGGTCTGCCGCAGGTCCAAGGTCCCACTGCGACGGTGCTCCTCCCTGATCATTATTCCAAGGAGCCCTTGCAGCACGCCGCCTGCGTCTCCCGTAGGATCTGCGGCTCTGTTTGCTCTGCCCCCGTTACGGGGATCTCATCAGCCGTTTCTCCAGGCACCTACCAGTGAATTCCTCCAAGCAGACGAAGGAATGACGAGTAAAGAGCTCAATGGCAGCTCTCTAAGTGGCCACAATCCGTCAAAAGGAAACTACTCATCTGAGTTTAGGGACTCAAAACACACAGTGCACTTTAACATCCCACTAGAGGATGAACCAAAATGCACTTTGGAGGACAAGACTGCAGGGATGGAGCAGTTATCTAATCTTCACTCTAGCAGCGTGATGCTACGCTTTGCCCACCAGAGACCAGTGGCATCGGCAAAACGAGCCGCATCTGTGGCTTCCCAACTCCCCGATGCTCATTACCCAGCTGGACTCTCTGAAAGACAAGGCGAAGCCCACAAAAAGCTTTATCGGAGTACCTCTGCTTGCTTGTTTTCCTCATCGAAGCAACCTGAGAAAA
The DNA here is from genome assembly GCA_902982915.1 of Phalloptychus januarius. NCBI lineage: Eukaryota > Metazoa > Chordata > Actinopteri > Cyprinodontiformes > Poeciliidae > Phalloptychus > Phalloptychus januarius. The sequence continues at coordinate 15,516,581 of CADWAE010000477.1, forward strand.
ACAGTAGGGTCTGTACATCAGGGAAGGGTCAAGGGAAGCACTGTCATCGTGCCATTCAGAGAAGCTTTTCCCTTGAGGTGCCTTACGCTAACACCGGGATTTCATGTCACGTTTCAAACCCAAAGCTCAGCAGCCCTCTTTCTCCACATGTACACATTCATGTATCTCCTTGCTGCCCTGCGAAGGTTCCTGCTTACCCCAACAACTTCAGAAAGAGCCACAAGGGAAACACGGAGGTGAGTGTTTAGACCCCCTGATGTTTCCTGACTGTAGAAAAACTGAAACGCCTGAGTTGTTTTTTTAAAGAGGCAGTCACATAATGGCTCTTGGACAAAGCTCTGTGGATGTGATGACAATGTTGTTAAACTAGTCCAAGTGGATTCCTCACGGTTTGAGTCTGACTTCTCACAATGCCTTCCTGACTGCTGCTTTTACATACAGAACGAAAACACAACATCAGGCTTTTATGAATAGACAGACGGAGATATATTATCCAATTGCTAAAGCTTATTTACTTTCTCCTTCTACAGTCTGTGAAACTCAGTGTTGCCCTTTATGATGCTTATAAGAGTAACTGAGAGTGTCTCTAACTCCAAGTCTTGCATTTAACAAGCTCAGTGTGGACAAACATTCACAGGTGTTCAGTTACATTACAGTAAATCCATCAGGACATTAGTTTCCAAGAACCGTTGAAATAAGAGAGACCAGCTCCCCTCCATCTTGGGGGAGTCATTCACGTCTGTGCAAACTCAACTTCAGAAAAATGTTCCTTTTTTTCCTCATTAATCTGATAACCCTAAGAGCGATCAACGTATTTACCGTGGTTATTTTAGGTGTTGGGAAAACGCGGTGCCCCCTTTGCTGATATAAATAAGGCGGCTCTGAAATATCCCCCCCGACTCCAGATAGTCTGGTGGTTTGAAGCACGGCCGGCTCCTGTGGATTCAAATTTAACAGCATGATACGAGAGCAGCCATGCCAGCCAGCCATCTGTGGACACGTGTTTGTGTGTCTGTGGGCAAAGAGTGTTGGCCTTTCCCAGTAAACGATCGGTGGTGTGTTAGCTTCCCTGTAGGTCCCCCCACTAAGCAGTGTTTGTGAAATATCAGGTGTCGGTCTCCCCCTACATTTAGCAAGCTGTCAAGAAAGAAGGCCTACCTGAGTAATTTGTCCTTTCCTTAAATGTTTTTTTGGACTTACACACTGAATAATGTCTCATTAATACCTCCGATGTCTATTAAGGTAACAGTTTGACTTGGTTGGTTAGCAACACATCACTCATGCCTTTTGTTAAAAATCAGTTTGTATTTTGTACACCTTTACCTGTTCTAAAGATTAAATCATGATTTATTTGTAGGTATTAGTCTTTTGAGTTACTCTAAGCCGGTGTTTCCATTTTCTCCAGTCATGAACAACCTAGTTGGCACAAAACAATGCATTTTTATCTGCTCCATCACACCATTCTTGTATTTTCAAATCAGTTGAATAAGGAGCCAAAGAAAGGGTTGGAGATACAGTAGATTTCTCTGGTTTAAAGGAAATAAAAGTAATGCTGCGCACTGCAAATCAGCTGTCTTAAAGGAGCCTTGTGTCTTTTCCCATTATTAAGAAGAAATGCAAATGAAAAATATTTTCAGACACAAAATCTGGAATGCAGCCAACTCCAGATACGCTGCATAATTACTAATTAACCAGATCAAATAAACGTTTTACACTTTGAGCGTGGAATAAAAACTAGTGCTGCCCTGCCTCTACCTGTTGCTGTGCACTGTTTTCCAATTATAATAACAAATGAGTCTTATAGAGAACATCATAACTGAATTAATCAGTGTTTGTGTATTTAGGCTGCAGTATTAATAATAGTTGGTTTTCTCTCTCAGAAGCTTTTGCATGATGTTGATTTTAATTTTTACTCTCTATAATCATGACATGATTGTAGTGACATCTAAAAAATGTAACTAATAGTTTAAATATACAAGAGAGAACAAAAGGGAACAAAAAGTATTTCCGGATTTAATTCCCTAATTACAAAATGTTTGAATTAGCTCTTAGTTAAACATTTCTACTGTTTTATATAATGATTCATAGAATGTTATTGTATAACATGGTGTTCATGCAAAAAATGGTGAAAGGGTTGCTTTGTTGCAGCAGCTTTTAGAAAAACATCAATTTACATGATTTTTTCAAGTACTTTCCTCTTCGGGTTGCTTTTAAACACGCTTGCATTTATGCAGCGAGCTGTGAGTTTTAAATAAACCTCACAGCTCCTCTTATCTGATTTGCCTTCATAACCACATGCACTCCCTCGCAAAGTTAATGAACAACCAGATGTGGCTGTTACACAAGTGGGGTGGAAAACATGACTCAGATCCCATTTCTGCTGTGTTCTTTGTCATAATTTTTGAAACCATCTTTAAGCAATTATAGATCAGCTTACATTGTCTTAATTGGCTCTAATGTCATCCATCATACAAATGAATAATCTCGAGGACTTTAGCTTTTATAGCCTTGGGTAGTGGATTTACTGAGGGTCTTTTCAGGAGGACATGGTTTTGTTACGCCATTTGTTACAAATTCCTGCAGGAATGTTCTTTAGAGATGTAACACCCCTATTAGGAAAAATGCCCTCTTCAACTCCAACATATTATTTTCCAACCACCATTCTGGAAAAGTGTGACCTTTCCTTCTTATTGGACATGAACTAATTATGTTTATACTATACATTTTCCATGAGAAAATTAAGGTTGAAGTCAAATGAACAAGTGGATCTCAAACCGTGACTCCAGTGACCGTGACATGAATCTGACTACGTTCAGGATGGATTGTCGCCACACAGTTTAGTTTACCCGCTCTCATAACATTTAACTGGGCAGCTCTTTCTCCCACCTGTCAAAGCAGTTTGTCATTGCACATGCAAGGCGTATTTCTGAGCATGCAGGTTGCCTTCAGCTTATACGGTTTATGATCTGATCCTAATGTCACACTGTAAACCAAGCAGCATTTAGTGTCACGTGGATCTTCAGGGATGCCCTGAATGGAAATTTATCTGTCATTATAATTTAAATTTAAGCGCTTGGTATGCATCCAGAGCTTCTGTCTCGTTGTTTTTAAATCTGCTTCACCAGGGAAGTTTCCAAGAAAAGGCTATGAAGAGTTAAATGATGGGTAGCAGATGGTAAACACTATTGTTGGTGACATTTGACTAAATTAGCCAGCAAAGTATTTAGTCCAAGCATGTGTGGTAGATTTGAATGTGCTGACATCTTTTTTAATTTATTTATTAAGCAATATGAGAGTAGGCCTGTCACAACAATCAATGAATCAATTAATCGCATGATTAATTAAAACGAACTCAATTATTTCCATTGGTATGATTTATCGTTTATCTCTTTTTTTTTCTCTCTTTCTACCAAAAACTGGATGATAAAAGTCTTCAGTTTGGTGCTTTGGTCTCAACTAGCCCATTTTTTTATTACGAAGACTTCACAATTAATTTTATTTGTTGTTTTGTTTATTTTGAATATTTAAAATGCCTTCCAGTTCCGGTGTTAAATGTTCATTAGAGTTTAAAGTTTGCTGATCTTTTAGGATGTGCTCTCGCAGTATTATTTTGCCATTACCGTGATATTATTTAAAAATGATCTCAAAGCAACAATATTATCGGTTATCGCAATAACTTCTGGAACAATTTATCATCTAGCAAAATTTGTTATTGTGATGCCTATAAGTGAGACGGTCTTATATGAACAAAACAATTAGGACAAAAAGTCAAATTATTTATAAAGCATTTTAAAAATGGCTATTAACTACACCAACGTGCTGTAGGGTATCCTTAAAATTACAGACTTAAAATAAAATGGTGCAAAAAGATTGCCAACAAAAAATACATTCATCTAATTAAACTGCATTCCAAGAATACCTGTGCCAACGATAATTGTAGAGATAGATCAAATACATGAAACAATGAAGAATAGACAAAATGGCATAAAAAAGCAATAAAGTAGAGTAAATAATCTATCTAAAACCTGAAAATGGAAAGCATTCAATGTGTAAAAATTAAATCAAAAGCAACGCGATGGCTTTCATCAGTCCAGAAGAGCAGCTTTATTGCTCACTGATGTTTTTCCAGTCTGTCCATCTTTACTGGAAGGAAAAACGCCTCTTCCTCAAAAGCTGCTGCTTTATTGGTTGAGCTAAGGTGAGGCTCAATCAGCTTTATAAACTCTGCTCTGAGAGAGCAAACAGATTTACTGCAGTAATCTGGTCTCACTAATTTTATATGTGTTTGAGATTTGTTTTGTGCCACAAACGATTGAGAATGTTTCCCCCAAATTACACAAAGAAAATATACTCATTTTGAGTTAATTAGTATAAAATGAAAATGTAAACAAGTTAAGCAACAGAGTTCTTATGTTTTGGGAAGCACAGGCTTTATAATTCATCTTGGGTTCAGGCGATCACCCAGTCAGGACCTCTTTGAAGGATGTTTTTCCTCAAACTGTATGAATTTATAGCCACTCATGTAAATAATGCTGTATCCATTAAGTTACCACTTCCTGCCTTCTTGGAAGACACTTCTCAGTATGGAAGCTCATGTTTTAGACCGGCCATCCATTATGCCTCCACTAATCATCAGTCCAGGACCTTCAGGTCCAATTCAGACGTTTTTCAGACAACAACAAAGTCCTTAAAATTGTGGTGAAAAGCATTAAAAATGCCACAGACTCACCTTGGGTCCTCTAGACTTGATGAAGTGCTAAACAGGCCAATTATCATTTAACATGACCTGATCCACGGTCAGTTCAAAATGTTTCACTGCAAAACAGAATCTCACCAAGTATATTTGGTCTATTTTCTGGTGCACAGAACTTACTACACTTAAAATAAGACAAAACTAACTTCGAAGTAATTTTTCAGCAAGATAAAGAAGCTTGTTTTAATAATTCCTGAATATTGTTAAAAGTACAAGCTTCACTGGCAGATTTTTCACTTAAAACAGGGGAAACGTCTTGGTACAAGTAAAAAAAAAAATCTGCCAGTGCAATAAGTATTGATATTAAGGAACAAACTCCTGCTGAAAAGTTACTCATAAGTTAGTTTTGTTTTATTTCAAGTGGAATAATTCCAATAAAAACAAGACAAAATACTTGATTTTGTGTTTTTGCCGTGTTCGCGTTGGTTCTTTTTTATTTCATTAAAATAGGAGCGCAAAATAACTAAAACTGCAAAACAACAAAATGTGTAAAAAAGTGGAAAAAATTACCTGCTTCCTGTTTTTCAGATTTAAAATGAAATCAATATTTTTTTTACAGGCAAATCCAGCCCATTTAAAAATAATTGAGATGTTTGTGTCTGATTGTATTTCAGGAAGAGCTCGGTTTCCGTCAATCCTTGTAAACGTAAACATTATGTCCTATATGCTGCTGCAGCCACAGTAAATACTATAAACAACACAATCTAGTAAATTGCAGGGTGTGTCTGAAGAGAGCTGTAAATAAACTTGGTCCGAATGGCACCGACTCTCGGTCCTGATTGAGCTCTTGAATATTCGTCATTCAGTATCCAGTATCCAGTGCGTAAGCGTGCAGCTTCCGGTTAGAAATGCCGGTTAGAAATGGAAAGTTTCCTGAAAGAACGGTCACGGTTGTTGAAATGCAATAAACCACGCTCCCTGTAATAAGACGTGCAATATAAAACTTCAGATAAATGTCTTGGAAGAGACGAGTAAGAGCAGTGATGACTAATAAGAGACTTACTATCCAAGTGCTTGAAATGTGTGAAAATGTTTGAATGACAATTTTGGAAAGCACCTGATATTCAAACTGCACAGTTTTGTAATAAAGTGTAATCAACTTTATTTTGACTTGGAAACATTAACAGTTGAAACCAGATATTGTCATACACCTACTAAAAAGACACGTGTTTTATTATTATTGCCTGGAGTTCAATTAAACTAAGCCTTTTGTTGCTTTAGGTCAGTTAAAATCACCAAAATTATTTATATTTTCTAAATGCTAGAAAACATAGCAAGAATTTTTTATTTATTTATTTGTGTTTTTAGCATTTAATTTGAGCAGGAAGGTCATTTATCTTTTGGGGGGTTTTTTCGGCTTCTTTCAATGTCAATAACGTTTAGATTTGTGTAATTGAAATAAAGGTTGGCTTATTTTTTATGCGCCAAACAAATTTATTGAAATGTTCATTTTGCAGTGTTTTAGTTTACTTTCTCCCTGCTTTAAAATGTAGCACATTATCATAAGACATTATTAACAGCAGTAATAAATTATATTACATACTAATGAGTTGAAACTGTCTTTTTTTTAGTTCATTTTTAAAATCTTTTGCATGGTTTGAAAGCTTCTCTTTATGATGCTTGAAAAGTGCTTGAATAATGATAATGAGCCTAAAACGATGCGCATGTAGTTTTAAAGTCACTTTCTGAGTTTTCGGTAAGATGAACGTGAGCGTCTTCATCTTCATCTGTTTCTCATCTCTATTTTAAATTAAAAGCAGGGAGAACCAGTTGTGTCTATTTACGTGCATGTAAACACTTGTCCCGCTGTTGGACATCTTGACCCGTTGGGGGTGTTGATTGGGACACGAGGTGGACTCCGCTGTGCATTGTGCTCCCCTTCCAGGCTGCAGGACCGCCAGGCGGTAAACATATCCCGTGTTTAAAGCGGTGACACGGCATCTGGCTTATGCTACAGTATTTGATGCTGGGCTCTCTTGTAATAACACGGAGCAGTTATTTATTGGGAGCCGATAAACACATTCCTGTCAGATGAAGTGGAGATATACACAGAAATGCATTGGGTCAAGTGATGGTGGTTGTTCAATAATGAACCATGCTGTGTTTGAGCTACTTCTCTGTTTACTGTAACATGAGGCAGCTGCTGAGAGGGAGAAAGACGTTTAGAAAAGTGGCAGAAATCTTTGCAATCATTTGAAGTGGTTTAAGTAGAGAGATTTGGAGGATGGTCTTGTTGATGTTTGTTTTGGAGATGAATCTCATGTGTCCCCTTGTCTCTCCTTTTCAGACACGTGATGACTTTCTTGGACAGGTGGACGTCCCTTTAAATCAGATACCGGTGAGTTCTGGTCTTTAATGAGGTGTAATAACGCCTGCGGCTGGTTTCATTTCACTTACATTCCCGGTCATAATTGTAAAACCAAGTGAGCAGCATTCACCTTCTTCACTGCCAAGTTTTGAGAAAATGCAACAAGAGCAGAAGACAAAACATAGACTGGAGAAATTACTGAAGACAAGATTTAAACTCAGACAGGCTGATCTAAGTTACAGATCATAATCCCAGAAAAACCAAAAAAGGTTAAAAAAGGATTTTTGAATTTTTGTTTTTGAGTAGCCCTGCTGTTAAGATTTCCCTGCAAAGCATAAAATCTTATGAAATATTTCTAATGCAAATATCTTAGTACACTTGAAATAAAAAAAATACTTACAAGTAAGTTTTCAGGAAGAAACATTAAGTTAAAAGTTTCTTTATTCCTTCAGAAGTGCTAGTTCAGATGAACATTTTTAAGTCATATGAACATAATCTTCAGATAAATGGACTCATTTTGTCTCATGTTTATTCCTTTTGTATTTTTGAAGCTCTTGTTAAAATCTGGTAGCTTCTTACTGGGTGCTACATTTTTTTTGAGGAATTGTTTACTCTGTGTTTTTCTTTTTGTTAACTCTTGCATTTAATATGTAAATTATGACTTCTGCTTTTTCAAATTAATTTTGTAAACAAAGCAAGCAGCAGTTCAGTAGCAGTGCAGCCAGGAACACGACGGACATGTAATAGATATTATTTACAGAAAAAACAAAATAACTTAAATTGACACATAAACCATCAGAACGAAGCATCAGGCCAGTGTTCGTATGGCCTTACCTGCTCCTGTTTTTTTTTGGATATTTTTTAAAGATGAGCAGAGCAGCATGTGTTTTGTTTTAGCTGTACGGTCTCTCGGTCTCACCTGCGTCTCCATGTAAACATAAACATGTGTGCCCTCATTCTGGTGTCTGTTCCACATCGTTTTCTTCAGTTTTGAAAACACGGCCCGCTGTGTTTATGCTACGTTTCTGCTTATGTTTAATTGTAAATACAAATTAGCCTTCGCTGTCCAATGCCACTATCATTCTACGTTGCCATGTCTTTAAAAATAGTGGTGTTATAATGCCAGATTAAGCAGTGGGTTGAAGCTTTATGCTTTATTTTTGTTGCTTTTGTTTTCTTTAGACAGAAAATCCTAATGCACAAAGACCATACACATTCAAGGATTTTCTGCTCCACCCACGAAGGTTTGCATCTCATAGCACTTTAATTTTGCTTCTGAGCATTTCTCCGTTGGCGATTCTTGGCTTCATCTAAACACGTTTTCTGTTTTTTTTTTTTTTTTTTTTTTCTTTTCCTTTCCTGGTTAGCCATAAGTCCAGGGTCAAAGGTAATCTGCGTCTCAAAATGACCTACATGCCGAAGAACTTGGGCTCAGAAGAGGAGGCAGCAGATCAGACAGACGACTCGGATGTAAGCTAGTACTTCGTTTTGGTTCTTCAAAATGTGCAAAAACTCAATACATATATATGAAAAAAAAAGTAGATGCATATTTTGCAGATTTTAAATTGTAAAAGAAAAAAAAAATTAAACCATGAATAATTTTCCAACCTCTTGACTGACATAGAAATAAAAACTGTAGTTTTTTTTTTACATCTGCACTGATTTAAATGTTCCTCTGTGCAGCCGTCCTGGGAGCTCCTGGATCAGGACATGTCGGGCCCCAGGCAGAGCCAGATGCTCCCTCCTCTTCCTCCTGGCTGGGAGGAGCGGCAGGACAACCTCGGCAGGATCTACTTCGTCAACCACGTGACCAGAACCACCACGTGGCACCGGCCCACCATGCAGTAGGATATCCTCCATGAGTAGCATCGTTTCCTCAGATTCGTTCCCGATAGATGAGACTCAGCCTGCGTTTTTGTGTCTATTGAACAAAGGCAGAGCAACGGGGAGAGTCACCGGCCGCAGAGCAACAACACAGATGCGAGACCTGCCTTCATCACACGCAGACAGATCTCAGAGCCCGATGAGAACGCCACGCCACAGGAGTCTCCAGAGGTAACGCCGTTCTGCTTCCACTCCCACAGGGATGCTTTTTAGAGAAACTCTTAAACTAATTCTTAGTTTTTATTCTGCAAAACATGCAGAAGTGAAGAGGAGACTTTAACTAGACTCCATCTGGATCATTTCAAATAAAGCCACAGGGACAAACAACACCAACCACGGTGCTTTATTTATAGAAGAAGTATCACCTGTGTGAAAAGAATATTACTGATGGGCGATAAATCATTTTTACCAACTAATTGAGTTTTTGCCTTTTGAGTATTTAATTTGCGGTAAATCAGGATATTTTCCACTTCTTGTGTTTCCATGAATCAGAGTGATAAATTTTGTTTGGCAGTATTATTTTACAGCTTCTTTTTATTTGGACTTTGAATTCAGGTCAACTCTGCACAGGGAAAATTAAAACCTTAAGGTCTTTATGATTAAAGTCATAATATCATAATAATAAAGTCACAATTAAGTAGTAATTTTATCAAAATACCAACATGAAAAATTACACAAAAAATTAAATGTTGAGCATCTTGTGAAGTTATACCTTAACAGTTTTACAGATAATAAAATAATTGATCTTTTAACACATCGACATCAAATTATTATGAGTATCAGGACTTTGAAGCGCAAACGACTGAGTCTGTTTAGCAGAAACCACAAAGACTGAGATGGTTATGTTGATGTCCAGAAGCTTTTTTTCTCACTAATACATTTATTTTTTTTATCCTAATTTTAAGACATTCTGTTAAAAGTGCGTCTTTATTCTTCTAATATAATGACTGTATTCTCGTAATTAAACAAAAGTTCTCACAGCCTGACATCATAAAACTCACAGAATGGAAATATTCCTCATCATTTGTAATTTCTATTTCAGAAGAGGAAGATCCAAATGAGATATGATGTGACACATAGCTGAGATTTTATTTTGAAGCCAAGCTGCCCAGCTCTGTTGCTGATCCATTAAGCTCCACGACGGCTTGCTAATGCAGTGGGACTTTAATTCCCTCTGCCAACATATAACAACATTCTGTAATGAAACTGTTTAAGTTTCTCAGCACATTTATTATATTACTTCAACTCACAATCATGCAAGTTAAGAAAAGTTAACAGATATCAGGGCGTTTTATGACTCAGCCTCGCTGCTGTAGTAGTAATAAATAAATAAGCATATATTTAATATTATTTAAGAGTTTTTAACCAAATAACATGAGTCATTTTGTTTTTTTCTTCTGGCATATGAATGGTTTTTTTTGACGCTTAGAGTTTTGACTCTGGGTGTAGTTAGCTCCACCTTAATGAAACCGATGACTTTCAGCTCATTATAAGCCTTTAATCTTGATACAACTCTTTGGTCTAAGGCTTAAAAATAACACAAAAGCTCTTCCTTATGTAATACTTTTCATACTTTGTTATGACGCTTGATTGAATTTATTTCCAAAAGTCACTTATGAAAACTTAAACTTTATTTCTCTGCCAGCTCTAAAGGCTTTTATGTTGCCTCCAGATTTATTAGTAGATGTGCAAAAAGATAAATTATCATTCCTCGTGCTTTGGGTGTAAGTTGCAATCCCCTGACGTCACCATTTCAGAAAAAAGCTGATGAAAACATTGCTCCATTACCTGCCTGATGCCAAACAGATAACAGCGAGTGACGATCTGATCAACCTGGTGGAAACTAAACACTTTACGTACTTAACTCCAGACTTTACAGGTTTAAAGAAAGAACAAATACAGGATAGCAGAGAGTTTGTCTTTCTGTCGAAGCATTGAATTTAAAATCTTAAAGGTCTTGAGCCTACTGCACTGCAGAGCTCTGCAGACGACGTCCTGAAGCCATGAAGCTTTCAGAAACTGTTGACTCCATAAATCATAGGTAAAACACTAGAGCTTCAAAATAAAAGACAGGCTTATCTGTGTTACTTCTTATCTAATCATTTGATATTTTCCTTCCTCTTTTCTTTGTTGTTTTTAAAGTAGCTTTCTTCTTGTATTCCTTTGCTTCCTGCTAAGCATTGCTTAGTGTATAAATCCTTTGCTTTTTAAGCTCACAGTTTCTGTCTCTTGTGCTCCAGAGCTGGGAGGTCATCACAGAGGATGAATCCACTTTGCACCCCAGAAACCATCAGCTCACTTCGTCTTCGCCCAGCGAGCCGCCGGCGTTCTCGTCGTTCTGCGACGAGAACAGGAACCAACGCGTTTCACAATCCTCTGCCAGAGAGCTGCGCAGTTCACAGAATGTGAGAAGCACGCGGTTCCTCTTACTGAAATTCATAAACAGACTAATGGGAGCTATCCGCTTCCACTGAGAGAGGAGGGGAGGGAGGCTGAAAGCTGATCTGCGTTGTCTGATAACAGATTTCATGTCTTCTGCTGCAGAATCACATGAGTAACTCAAACCATTCCAGCGTCAGAGAAAGTTTGCGGACTTCTGCAAGAGAGGAACAACCTGTCAGTCCTGTGGTGGGTATTTTCTGCCTCCTCAAAAGGTTGACTAATCTGCTTTCACTTCGTAACACACTAAACTATTGGTGCTTCTGCTGCTGTTCTCACAGCTGCTGCTCCCTCTTTCCCTGCTACATAGTTGAACTCAACGTTTGTCCAGATGGGAGCCGCTACTGATCAGTGTTATTTATTCATATTGTTCAATAGTTACTTCCCTCGTCACCTCAGTTGCCTCCAGGATGGGAGGAGAAGCGGGACAATAAAGGAAGACGCTACTACGTCAACCACAACACCCGAACCACCACATGGGTGCGACCGGTCATTCAGGTACAAGCCATTCTTATTGATACTCACGTACGCTGACGCTGCTCACGTAGCATATTTTATTTTGCTATAGTGGAGATTTCCACTCTTAAGTAAAGTAAACAGACGCTAACTAATAGCAGAGGTTTATTTTTTGTTTGTCTGACAAAACTGCGAGTGGGACTTCAAAGTTTTAACTCTATTAGTCGCTTGGTCTTTGTTCTGTGTTTCTGCTATTCTCATAAATCTGACACACAGTCAACTCTGCAAACAGAAGATCCTCTCTCTGCCCTCTGGTGGTTAATTTTTGCTTTAATAGATCTCATGATGGGACGCTGGCAAATACTAGTGCTGTGTGCAAGTTCTGCAAAAAGGAGTCGGCCTATCAGCCTAAATGCCATCTGAATGCAAAACATGCTGCAGCAAGCACAGGCATCCCGCAGTATGTGAAGGTTCAGGGTTTCCTGGAGCACTAAAAAGCTAAATGGCTACGATAATAATTCTCACAAACGGTTAAAAATAAATTTGTTGTTGAGCTCTTATAGCGATAAAAATGGTTTTTGAATTGAAGTGACTGCAAAAACCAATCCTTTCACTGGACTTAGGAGATCGTTAATGGGGCGCTGCTAGTTTAATGCACCTCACTAACAAATCAGCTGGAAGTGTGGCCTTCTCTATAAAAATAGACGTTTTTACAGTTTGCTTTGTGGGAAACTGTTGGGTTTTATTTTGGCACAATGCAAATGGCGGCCTGGTCCCAACCAGGTGATGCAACAAGATATTCAAATTAAATTTTTACATTTACATTGGCTTTATACTCTGGTTTTATTAAAAAATAATCTAAATAAAGATACATGAATGTAATTTTTTTTCACGGAAAAAAAATTTGCTTTGGTAAACTTTATGTAAACTTTTTTAACTTTATTTTTTTTTTTATTGCTCATTGAAAGCAGTAAAATAAAACCAACTAATACAAATGCATTCTTATCGTGACTATGATGGGAAAGGATGTTATAAGATAATAAGAAAAAATGCAGGACACATCAAAATCACAACCAGGGCGAGAGAAAATAATCATCTTTAGATTTATTTTAAACCTTGATTAAATTTGGTGCCCTGTTTATGAAAGAATTTATCCTATTTCTTCCCATTCTTATGCGAAACTGTATCTAAAACTTTACTGGTTTATCTGTTGGACAGAGACCTGCAGATGCACCAGCAGCACCAACAGCGGCGGCGGTGGCGGCAGCCGCAGCAGGAGCGGCGGCGTCGCCACAGAATGGATCAGCTCAGCCTCAGAACTCCAGCCCGCCGCCCCAGCCGGCGGCGCTCAGCTCTACAGATGGCGCTCAGCCCAGACTGAGCGCAGAGGCCTCAGGCTTACCGCAGGGCTGGGAGGTGCGCAGCGCTCCAAACGGAAAGCCTTTTTTTATCGATCACAACACAAAGACGACCACCTGGGTGAGAGCAGAAACGGCTTAGAATCTCTGTCACTGACTGACGTTATTTATTCACTGACTGAAACACAACCTGTTTGTGCTCCTCAGGACGATCCCAGGCTTAAGATTCCTGTGCAGATGAGGAGGACAGGCTCACTCAACCCCAACGACCTCGGCCCGCTGCCAGTAAGCTCTTTGGTTTCAGACACTCAGTAGCAACGTGGCGGGGTCGGATACTTGTGTGTATATATATATTCAGGTCGGTGGATGCTTGGTGGACATGAAGTTTCTGATGTTTTCTCTGTTTCCAGCCTGGATGGGAGGAGCGGGTCCACATTGACGGCAGGATGTTCTACATAAATCACAGTTCGTACGCTTTTACATACTCAACAAGAAATTACCAGCTGAATTCATACAGTATTCATATTTTCCTACTGTCTGTGGATGATGTTTAAAAAATGTTTCATTTGATAGTCACCAAAGCCTCACAGTGGGAAGATCCCAGATTGCAGAGCTCGGCTATAACTGGTCCAGTGAGTACAGAAAGAAGCATTTTGCCATAAAAGCACAGAAAAAACACAATTATTTTTGGATTTATTGGAGACAAAACTAACTTACATGTAACGCTTAAGGCTCTGTACAAATCAACTAGTACTTTTTCATCAATATGAAGGAATTATGTACTTAAAACAAGCTCATATTTCTAGCTGAATGTTACTTGTTATTTGGTTTTGTCCTATTTAATCCGTTTATTAAGAGATTTACTCCAGAAACAAGACAAAAATACTTAAGATTTAGTGTTTAGTAAAAAAGCTGCAGTGTTTTTTGTCTCTTAATGCTGCTGTTCCATCGCAGGCCGTGCCTTACTCTCGAGATTACAAGCAGAAGTACGACTATTTCAGAAAGAAGCTGGTCAAACCGGTGAGTCTCTCATCAGACAGCAGCAGCAGCGATTGCAGATCTGGTCCTGCATGCAGCAGCTGAACGCCGTTTGTTTCCACCAAAGGCCGACATCCCAAACCGCTTTGAGCTGAAGCTGAAACGAAACTCGGTGCTGGAGGACTCCTACAGACGCATCCTGGCGGTGAAGCGGCCGGAGCTGCTGAAGGCTCGGCTGTGGGTGGAGTTCGAGGGAGAAAAGGGCCTGGACTACGGCGGCTTGGCCAGAGAGTGGTTCTTCCTCATGTCCAAGGAGATGTTCAACCCGTACTACGGACTGTTTGAGTACTCTGCCACGTATGTTTGAAATGTTACTATCTTTTTGATGTTTGCCTTCATTTAGTCGTTTAGTAAATTAAAAATCAGTTTCTCTTCTTTCAGGATACCTGAGCTCAGACAGATGATTGTTTTATAGGAAGGTAGCATCAGAATAGAAGTTGTTGCAACTATTGCAGCTGTTTTCTGTCCCATTTGGTTACGACCTTTTAAAAAGCTTCACCCGCTGATTTTGGCTGATGCCAATTTTTTTTTTTTGTCTGAAATGTTGCTAAATATGGCAAGAAAGTTGATGAGTCGGCAACAGTGGAGCAACTATTGTTAAATGCAGATATGCAGACATGACCTGGTGGGTCCGTCCATCAGTCAAACCTCTAACAGAAGAAAACATTTTTAGACTATTGCTGATAAGATCGGTGGATGAAATCGGCTTCACATGTAAGCATCAGCTGATCACCAATCTCCCAAATTTAAGAAAATGAGAGCTGATAAATCAGTGCATCCCTAATTACAACATAAAAAACATGAACATGTCCAGCTAAGGCTTAGCTGCTAAGTTGATAATCTGCCGAGCTTCAAAGTGTTGAAGATGATCTGAGATATATTTAATAGTCTGTTTTCAAGTGGACTTGCTATTATGAATGTTATGGTCTGATTAAAGGTTTGAAACTAAACTAGTTACTCATGTGAAATAAGGGCATGTTTATCCTTTTATAGAATCTGATTCAAATCCATTTTAAACATAAAAATCTTGGCTGCTTTTTGCTTTTGAGGGAGAAAAGTTAAAATATAAAAAAACACCCCCCCAAAAAAAAGAAGGAATTTGAAGAGCAGCACTGAATCTAGAAATCACGTCTTTATGAAATAAATATTTACAATAAACTCTCCTGAACGACGGTGCAGCTGCATTCCATTAAAATGTTTTCTTTGCTTAGTTACAATGCAAAAACACATAGAAAACACACTAGATTATTTCACTTGTAACATTATTTCACAAGACATTTTTCCCAGTACTTTTCTATCAATATTAAGGAGTTATTTACATAAAACAAGCTCATATATCTTGTTGAAAAGTTACTTGCAAGTTAGTTTTGTCTTATTTAAAGTGTAAATTACTCAGAAAACTGGAGCAAAAGTACCTGGTAAGGTTTAGAGTCTTTGCAGAGGAAGCTCACCTTGCTGAGTTATTTATGCATAGGTCATGTAGAAACCTCACAACTAGAAAAACCTTTACGCTCCAACATAACATTTTAGAAAGAAACTAAAAAAAAACACATGGGAAAACTGTTAATCAGCTTAACTTTAGTGGATGTGAAAAGGAAAGTATGTGTTGAGCTGAACATGGTTTGCTCAGGCAAAAATGTATTTTAATTTCATTTCTTTGCATTTTTTACCACATGGAGAAGTAAACAATCCTTTCTGTTGCTTCCCTGTTAGTTTTCAGGTCAGAGGGATTTAATTAGGCCAATCTGCAGTCTCCATGAGAGAGTTAATGTTTTGCCGATGGAGAAAACGTCTTTTCTGTTCTTCCATCTGGTTCCATCAGAGCCGCCTGGTTAAAGTCGGCTCTCTATCATCCAACACCGTCGTCTGTAACCAAACCCAGAGCCTCACGTTACCTTAGATAAGCATCAGTCAGAGTGTTGGTGTTGCTTCTGAAAGTTCCCCCTAGAAACACCAACAGAAGAACTAAATTTGTTTTAGTTAATTCATTTGTTCCTACTGCGTTTCAGAGACAACTACACGCTGCAGATCAACCCCAACTCCGGTTTGTGTAATGAAGACCACCTGACCTACTTCAAGTTCATTGGTCGTGTGGCTGGCATGGCGGTGTTTCACGGCAAACTCCTTGATGGTAAGCACTTCCTGCCTGGACAGGAAGCGCTTCAAACTCGATAAAGACGCCTGCTGCTCTGATCATGGATGTTTCTGAGCCTCGTCTCTCGGTTTGTCTCTCCAGCTTTCTTCATTCGTCCGTTCTACAAGATGATGCTGCAGAAGCCGATCACGCTGCAGGACATGGAGTCTGTCGTGAGTTTCACCGCGTTTCAAGATGATCTGGAAATTATCCTGAACATTTTAGCTATTTTCAATCTGCGTTTGTTTCAATGTAGGACAGCGAGTACTTTAACTCCTTGAAGTGGATTTTGGAGAACGACCCAGAGGATTTGGACCTGAGGTTCACCATTGATGAGGAGCTGTTTGGAGAGGCATGTTCAGCATTTTCCTCCAGATATTTGATTTAAATTACCTCGTAATAAATAACAAATATCATCCTGCAGACTCACCAGCATGACCTGAAACTGGACGGCTCTGAGATTGTTGTCACCAATGACAACAAGAAGGAATACATCGAGTAAGAACAGCTCACATTAGTTTACTGTTGCTCTTAAAGCTCGAATGAGGGGGTCATCATAAACTCTGTGTTTGGCAGCCTGGTGATGCAGTGGAGATTTGTGAACAGAATACAGAAACAGATGATGGCTTTCAAAGATGTAAGTAAATGTTTCTGAGGTGGGAAAGCAGTAAAAATGGAAGAAAAGAAAAAGTTCATTTGTATGTTTCAGGGATTCTTTGAGCTGATACCAAAGGATCTGATCAGGATTTTTGATGAGAATGAGCTTGAGGTGAGTTTTTATTTAGCTGATTTGGTGTTAAAACATTTAATAAACCTAAATTATAATCTTCTCTCCTTGTTTTTTTCCAGCTGCTCATGTGCGGCCTTGGAGATGTGGATGTGAACGACTGGAGGAAGAACACCAAATACAAGAGCGGTTACTCTGGCGAACACATTGTCATCCAGTGGTTCTGGAAGGCAAGGACATTTTCCTGGCCTTAGTTCAGATTTAGTGATTGTTTATTGATTATTGGTGATTGATTTGTGTAGACGGTGCTGCTGATGGATGCAGAAAAGAGAATCCGGCTCCTGCAGTTTGTGACAGGAACGTCCAGAGTCCCGATGAACGGGTTCGCAGAACTTTACGGTGAGACAAATAATTGTTAGCTGCAGCATTAATCAATTATTCTATCAATTAATCGATTAATCTGATTAAACAAATGGCAGATTTTTTAAATCACATAATTAGAAATGCATTAAGAGATTAAATTAATAATTAAATTCCTTTCTTAATTAAGAAAAATAAACATTTTATTATTGCAACAACATATCAGTCGTTTGGTAAACACTTGAGTTTTTGTAGCATAGGACGCATCTGCAGCTAATAAAAATACTTATTTAAAAGTTTTAAAAATTGTATTAAGTGAGTAATGATTAGACAGCAAAAGGCTTTATGCAGAATTTGACACATGTGAAGCTAAAACTACTCAACTTGATGGTTTGAACAGATTTACAGAGAAAGAAGGTTTTCATTTATTAAATTCAAAATGTAAATGTTTTCGTACACTTTTTGTTTAATTTCTTTCAGCAAGTAGTTATTTTTTTACTCCAGTTCACAATTAATCAATTTCTAAATGTTTTGATGATTGTTTAAATAATCGATTAATCACGATTAATCCAGTTTATCACTTCAGGCGCAAACAAAAACCTGTAATTTCTGCTGTTTCACTTAAATATAAACATTTGTCACATTTGATTTCATTTGCCCAAACAAATGCAGTTTGTACTTTAACTCTCTATCGTATTACTTTTATTTTGTTTTTCTGAACTGATTTCAGTAGAAAAGTCTCATGTTGTTTCTGTCGTTACTTTCAGGCTCTAACGGACCGCAGCTGTTTACCATTGAGCTTTGGGGAACCAGAGATAAACTTCCCAGAGCCCACACATGGTGAGAGCTTCCCCCACTAAAAAATGCACAGAAGCAGTCAAAACATCTCAGCTTATGAACATAAAATAGTTTTTAAATCCATTTCAACCACACTTTTTTCTTCCACTTAACTTTCTATTCTGTCTGATCAGTCGGCTTCTTTACTAGAACTTGACTGAACATTGAATTTCAAAATATGAAGCATCCAAACAACTATGAAAAGATTTTGTATCACAGTAGCTGGAGTCAAAAAATGGAATGAAATGAATATGGAGTGAAAACGGTGTCAAAACATCATCCAGCTTAAAAATAAATACAAAGCAATGATACTCAGGCTGAATAGGGACGATGGGAATGAATACAAATATGAGTTTTTCCCTTTCTTCTTCTGTTTTACTAGTAGATTATTTTTGTTATGTTACTCTCATTAGTATCATTAGGTTTTTTTTCTCTGTTTTTTTTTTTATTGTATTTATTGTTGCATAATACAGATTAAGAAGAATTTGTTAAGGATTTGGTAAATATTCTGATGCTGTATGTCCAGCTGCTATTTAAAATTATTATAATAATAGCAATTACTATTATTGTTATTACTATTATTGCTATTATTATTACTGTTATTATATTATTATTATTATTATTATTACTGTTATCACTATTTGTAGATTTTGTACTCTTGGTGGTTTGTAACCATTTTGTCTATAATATAATTTATTTGTTGTCTCTTTAACACAGTATATTGAACAGTTATAAATATTATAACATGGTTTTAATTACATTTTTCATAATTATTGAGTCAATAAGTTGTGTACTTCGTGTGTGAAATGCACATAACAAATAAAATGAGGCATTTTTCATGATATTCTAATTTATTGAGATCTAACTGTATTAGAAATTCTCCTCAAGTGCAGATTTGATCCTGATTATTTCCCTCTTCTTCTCCTAAAGCTTCAACCGTCTGGACCTCCCTCCTTACGAGTCGTTCGAGGAGCTCAGGGAGAAGCTCAACATCGCCATCGAGAACGCCCAGGGCTTCGACGGCGTCGACTAAACGCCGTGGTTGGACGAGGGGAGCGGACGCTGCTGCAGGACCTCGACCTGCCGGCTGAGGGTCAGATGAAGAAAAACCTCAGAGCCGTCGCTCGGTCCACTGACGGAGCTCCGGAGGAAAAAAGAGACGGATACGTTTTTATCTGCATCTTCCAAAGTTTACAAATCAGATTCTTTATCGGGAGCCGCTCAGAGGTGTATGTATTTACTGTCATTTGTTCTGCTTAAATGCTGTGATGTGTAGGTAGATTTTTTTTTTGTTGTGAGCCGATATGCATAAATACTGTGAATTAATGAATTCATGCCTCCCTGAACGTATCTGAGACACTGGATGAGTCCAACTGCATCCAGCTGCAAAAACCTACAAGGTTTCGCTGAAATTCAGCAGCTTCACTCCTTCCTGAGGAGAGACCGCCTCCTTCTTTTAATTCAACAAAGATAACATTTACCATTTAGTTGGCTTTAATCAATCAACAAGGAAAATTATGTTTATTTGATTCATTTTTCACAACAGAAAGGAAACATATCAGTCACTACCAGCAGTAAAGATAATCTGTTAACCAGAGTTGCCATCTGAGCTCAAACATCTTCATTTTTTACTTCTTCGTATAATAAAAAAAAATTATTTGTCACCATTTTTAAACACCTAATAGTTTTGATTTATTTTGAAAATCATTTGTAACATTTTGAACAGCTTTTCTTTTTTTTTTCTTCAGTTTATTTCCTGTATTTTACATTTTTCATTCCAGTATTTCAGATATTCGGATGCATGGACCTTAAAGCCATTTTTAGCGGACAGCGTTACATACACATTTGAGCGACTGTAGTTAATCTAAATGTGTTGGTGAATAAATAGATTATTGAGTTAGTGATTAACCTGGACCAGTAAAAAGCTTCAGTCATTTTTGTATCTGTGTCGTCCATAGAGAAGGAGAAATGCCTGCTTACAGTGTTGGAAACTATGCATTCATGTATATATCGATGTAAAATAGCCAAGTAAATTTTGAGTTTATTTCACGTTGCTTAAATGTTTTGTACCTGCAGACACACCTGTGCCTTTTGCATCTTTCTCCACTCTGAATCGATGTAAATTCACCTTTTATCTCTGGGTTTCAGCTTAAACCTTAACATGTTAAATAGTTTCACTGCCTTTTTTAATTTTTATTCTTTTGTCCTGTGACATCATCGTTTCTATCTCGAGCTCATCAGGGGCGTCTGATCGCAGCTCCGTTTTTGAGAGCGCATCTTTTGTGTACAGGTTGTTATTCTCAAAGTGAGAACTAATTTGTAATACCTTTGTATGAAACGGCTGAACTCGAGCAGCAGTTTTTTTCTGACAGGTGAAATGTGTTTACACCATCCGCCATGTTTACAGGTCGGTGAGGGTGGAAGATAACGCGGCCCGCTTCCTGTCTGACGTTTTTCTTACTCCTGCTTTTATAAAGTGAAGCACTTTGTTGACGAGTCTTACTTCTGAACCTTTGCCAAACTGCAGACTGTCTGAATCACCCATGATCTTTTGCTTCATGTGTTTAAATGTTTACATGTCAACCTTGCTTAAAACAAGCACTTTCTCCTCTTTCACATTCACTTCTAAGAGAAATACCAAGGCCTTCATTTGTGACACGTTATGTAGACTTTGATGGTGTTATCACATCTCTGTGTATGCTAGAGACGACATTACAGCAGAAAAAAGGGCAGAATTATTTGTTCTTCATTAATTTTAACTACCTATAACATATCTATAGACTGAATATAAAAGTTTGCAAAATAAACACATAAAACCCCAGATACAACGACTTTATGTCAAGTTATTTGCTTATTTCTTATGACGTGGGGCAAAAGGTTTTTATACGCTCACCATGGGTATAAATATGTTCAAGTTTTCCTTTAGTTTGATGTTTTTGTCATCCTTGAATTATTTTTGTTTTTGTAATTTAAACTAAGTAATTTAAAAACCTACAACTGGTTGCGCAAGCATGCTCATAATTATGCATACAGGCTTAAATATTTACATAAAATGCTGTAAAAAAAAAAAAAAAGTACTTACCTCATTACAGACCGCTTCAGTTTTTACAGTTGTTTTTTTATATTTTTAAATTAATTAAAGTTGTTTGGTGAAGTCATCATGGAAGAACTACAATCAGAAACATAAACACAAAAAATCTGCCTAGCAACAGGAAATGTCACACTGAGAGATCCGTCAAAATAAAAGCAAGGTTTTTCTGTGTATTCGTGTGGCGTTGATAATTTTCCAGACACACATAGTATAAATATTTGTCTCCATGTATTATTATGTAAACTTGGTATAAATGTACAGTTTCTATCTAGCATTAATATTTCCTTTAACATTCACTTTAATGTTTTTTAAATGATTGCAATATTTGCGATATTTGTTGATTATTCTCTAATTTTTTAAATAAACATATCTAATCTGCTTTGGGTGTTTTGTCATTTCTCTGTAGTACAAGTTCATGTTGTGTTTTTTTGTTTTTTGAGGATGTCGTAGTTTGATGCTGAATTGATCCAGCAGGGGGCGATGAAGCTCACGTTGCGAGTCGCATATTTGCAGTCCTGCTTAGTGCAAAACCCAAAGTGTCACCAAGTATTTTTGGTCTAGTTTGTGGTTTAATTATCTCAGTTCATTTGAAATAAGATAAACTAACTTATGAGTAACTTTTTATCAATATATAGGAGCTTGTTTTGTGTAAATAATTCCTTCACATTGATGAAAAAGTTCCACTGGCAGATTTGTTTCACTTAAAACGTGTGAAGACTTGTCTTGTTATAAGTGAAATTATCGGTATTAATATTTTAAAAATTTATATTAAGGAATTATTCACTTATAACACGCTCTCATATATTACTAAAAAGTTGTTAGTTTTGCCTTATTTCAAGGCAAAACTTGAAATAAGGCAAAACTAGTTTAGCTAGTTCAAAACTAGTTTAACACTAGTTTAGCTAGTGTTAAACTAGTTTCTAGTGTTTCTAGTTTAACACTAGAAACTTCCTTCCTACAAAAAGAAAAGTTATCAAAAATCTGTAAAAATAAATATTCTCAATAGGTTTTGTTACATTTTACAAAAATAAATAATTCTGGTAATTCTGAATGACATGAAACGAGAAATGTTTGGTGTGATTTAACTTCAGACAGTCAGAAAGAATTCGGTTTCTTTTTTTTTACTGTATATTCTAAAAAGTATATTCATGAGATTTTAGGACTTCTGAACAAGTTAAGCCGTTGATCAGTAAAACATGAGTTTGGTGGGACATGCTGCAGGACGGTGCTGCTTCTGGAGGAAACTCTGTCTGAACGCTGGTGATGATTCGGCTGTAGAGCCACGGTCCTATTGTCCCTTTCTGCCTCCTGCATTGAGGCAGTAAAGCCCCGTCCCTCCATGGGGGTCAGCGGAAAGGTCACACACAATTCAGGCCAGCCTGTGGGACACTTCTGGAGGTCAGCGGGGATGGGCGCAGGCCCACACTGACCCAACGGCAGATGGTAGTGGGAAAGCTGGTTCCTTTGGACCAACACGCTCAGAAAATGCATAAGTTGATAATGAGTGATAGGACATCGATCCGGCTGCAGCAGAGCCCGACCTGATCTCTGAGCTCCACTCCACCCACCGGCTGGCTGGGGTCCAAACCCAGGACCCGGTTAACTGAACACTGGGGGAGACAGGAAGTGACCGGGAGCGTTCTGTAAGAGAACCGCTCCGTTCTTAACTCCTGGAGGAGTTAAAAACACTGCACACTGTAAAACCTTTGCACCACTTTTAGTCATGTTTACTGTGTCAAATACATTTAGCGAGTTTTAAGATTACAGTAATAAGTTGTGTTAGCTTTATATTCATTTAGTCAAACCACCAACAGTTGAATAAACTAAAGTTTTTAGGTTACCGCTTTAAAAACTGAAAGAATAAAAAGACAGGAGCGGGAACTATTTCCCAGAATGCTTAGCGTCAGGTTTCGTATCCTGAGATAGAAATGTGTTACACTGATCTGACTCTTTATTAAAACTAGAGGATAATGTCTTGTTCACATCAAATGTTTTTCAGCAGAATTCATTAAAATATTTAATAAAATTCATTATTAGATCATGCAAGTCAAAACAAGAATTTAAATTACTTTAAAGTAAAATAAGTAGTGATTTTAACTTTATGTTGTGACTAAAGTAATAGAAATCTGGCTCTTTAAGGCGAGAGAAGTTTTATCCTGCATAATCATTTGGTTTAAATTGCAGCATTAAGTTAAAACTCAGAATTCAACATTAATGAACTTAAAAAACTAAGTTTAGTCAACTTGTCTCTTGTTAAATCAACTTCATGAACTTTAATTTCTGAGTTAAAAAACCTGTTTTCTTGTCAATTTAGATAGATAGATAGATAGATAGATAGATAGATAGATAGATAGATAGATAGATAGATAGATAGATAGATAGATAGATAGATAGATAGATAGATAGATAGATAGATAGATTTTTCTATCCCATCTGGTCTTTGCTGCTGAATGACACATGGAGGCGGTGCGTGTGTGTGTGTGTGTGTGTGTGGGGTGTGCACGTGTGTGTTTCCGTCCTCCATCAGTGACGGACGGCAGATCGATACAGCAGCTGTCCGGCTCCCATCAATGCTTCCTGGTAATTGCGGGTCACACTTTCAGGGGACAAACTCATTTTCATCAACATTTCTCTTTCTCAGGGTCTGCAGAGACCATTTGGTGAGGAGTCTGACTCTGATCCTGATGGATCATCGATGTGACGTGACTGTATTGATGGGGGAAAGTGGACGGATCCTGAGGGGGGAAGCCATGGTTTCACTGGTGCATCACAGTTTGTTGTTTAACAGCTTTATCGCTCCACACTGAACAAATAACTCTAAGGGAGTCTTACTCATAAATTAGACACAATTTGTTGGAGCTTACTGCTTTTACACAAACATAGTACTAATGTTGTAATAGTGCAATATTAGAGCTCTATGTGCCCCTCACTGAGCACATGGAGCTCACTGAGGAGGAAGGATTATTCTCTTTAATAGTTTTGATTTAATTGTGTTGTGCAAACTTTTTGCCACAAGGAACAAAACTGACAAGATGAAAACAAAACAAAACAAAAGTTTCAAATGAATTTGTTGTGCCTCTGTTATTGTATCTTCCCAATAAACTAAACTAAATGTGCATAATTTTATTGAAAAGAGACTTTTGTATAAGAAGGATCTGAATCATCCTAAGTTTTTTAATAACTTTATTAAAAATTGGTGGCACTGTTTCCTAGTTTTTTGGGTTGTTTTTCAGCAACAATGTATTAATCAATGGCTGTTTCTGAAGCCTTGATAATAAATTACTATTGTTGCTTTCCAGGCCAGATTTGCGTCAAATGGCCGCCGGACCACACTTTGAACACCCTTGTGTTCAAACTAGTTTAACTAAATATTATTACATTAAAATGAATGTGAATCTTGGTTTTTATCTGTATGCGTGTGAACTGGAGTGCGTTCGTCTGGCCTGCAGGGGGCGCTGCATCACACGCTGACTCGGTGGGGGTGATTAATTGCCTCCGTCCATCCCAGAGGAGGGAAACTGCCCCTGTGCATCTCTGCCCTCCGCCGCAGCTCGTCAGTGTTGGAGCGGCTCATGTGGAGGAAACAGCCATGAGAGAGTAGCTGGTATGCGTGGACAATTACCGTAAATGGCTCCTCTGCAAGAGAAACGACACCAGCGGCTGCTGCTTTTTGCCTTTTTTCTTCCAATCTCAGGTGAGAAAAGCTCCGGTTCGTTTGGTTTCAGCGAGATGAGGCTAATCTGTTTGAACTGATTCACTCTGTGGAGATTAAACACGACAACTTTTCACTTCTGTCGAGGAAACTGGAGTTATTTAAGTTGAACTCAAGCGGCTTCAACTCAATGTGACACCATTTCTCACTAACCATTAGCCATGAATAAAATAAAGCTACATCTAACTTAAAGCTTTTCCGTTCTGAAAAAAAGAGAATCCAGCTCCAGTTTTAAAAAACTGCGTGAATTGGTCTCAAGTAGCTGCATTTAGTTTAGTGAACTTTATTTATTTACGTTTGTTTACCTTCACGACTTAATAAAGCGACCTGGACAAACTTTATTTGGCACCAATTTTTTAAAAGTTGGAGCTGCATTCTCCTTTTTTTCCCAGTGTCCATATAAATAAAATAGAGATTATATGGAGAAATGTAAGTTACAGTTTTTAGGGTGAATTTACTTTAAGACGTGTTGGAATCCGTGGTGTGTTTTTGTACACTCGATGTTAGATTTAAATATGTTTAGAAACTTTAATAGAGTTTTATTCCTTATCTGCTTTTTATCAGAACTATATAAAACTAACAGAAAGAGGCAAAGGGTCACTTCTATTAGCGATGCTGTTTTATCTGATCATTTATTGGAATAAATTAGTCATCCTGGCGTGATAAATATAATAAATAATTGTTATTGTACCAAAACTTATCACAGTAAGATTTATTTAGTTACTTTTTGCATACTTTTACAGTTTATCCCTTGACATTATTGCACATCATCAGAAAATACTTGATTGTGATACTATTGTTGAAAACTGAGGTAATGATATTAATTACATGCATAAAGTGAGCCCACCATTTAAAATCTATCATGAATATACACCTGATGCAGGCATTAAAGTTGAAGTCTGTCCATGTTTATTATTACCGATTCTGCAGATATTTCATGCTGTCGCTCCTTATATTGTACAATATGAATGTGAAGACAAACATGTAATCCAAATGAACTAATCTAGACTTTAAAGTTGATTTTATGTTAATACAGTGATAGTTTTTCTAGCTTTTTATTTATTTTTCTTATTGAAAATAAAATGATTTTTTAAAATCAACTTTTGGTTTCGATACTAACACTTTTAAAATGGCAAAATATGTAATTTAGTCATATTTGACTGCTTGTTAACAGTCATTCCCAGCTTAATGTACTGTTATACCTCCATTAAAGCGTGTTTTACTGTTTTTAGGACTAAGAAGCCTAAAAGGCCATTACGTCTAACAGCTCCTCCCCCTCAGAAAGTCAGTTAGCTTAACTCTAAAACCACAGAAAGAAGTCGTTTGTTTATCGTGAATCGATGTTTTTCATGTAGAGTAGATGGAGCAGCATGATCATTTGTTTCAGCAGGTGACGTTAAAGTAAATGGAGCAGAAATGCTGTTTGGTGCAGCTGCTGCATTGGACAGTAAACCTCCATTTGGCCGCCCTCCAACCTTTAAATGTGAAATTAAACAGCAGCATGTATTTGTTTCCACTTTCACTGGAAATGCCTATTTAAAGTTTCCTGTGCCAAACCTCTTTAACACGTGTAATTACTGCAAGTGTTGAGCTTTTCAATAAGCTTCTATCCTCTCTTTGTTTCTTTTCCGCAGGTGTTTTAAGCTTTAGCAAGTTATTTTTCATCAAAGAGCCCCATGACGTCACCGTCATGAGGAAGGAGGCGGTTATTTTGGACTGCCAGGCGCGCGGAGAGGCATCGATTGACGTCAGATGGCTCAGGAACGGAGTAAAAGTCGTGGAAAATGAACGGGTCTACCTGCTTTCCAACGGCTCCCTCTTTATTTCGGAGGTGGAAAGCAGAAGAGGAGACAAATCAGATGAAGGCTGCTATCAGTGCCTTGCTCAAAACAAGTATGGAACAATCCTCAGCCAGAAGGCCCATCTCACAATCGCAAGTGAGTACAGGAAGTGCTTCGTTTAGGAGATGTTTCACTGCTACAGGTGGACAGTATTGACTTTTATGGGATTTTATTGCAGTATTTTGTTGTATTTTGTATGACTGCCTGTCACAGCATTCATAGAGACAAATACTGCTCTTGAAATTAAGATTTTTATATCACTAAACTGCAATTAGTAAATGTAATGAATCATATTTTGAATTTAATGACATTTATTGATCTGCTTGTGGAAAAAAAATACAAGCAGACCAAATTTTTATAGTAAAAATAAAATTTTAGACAAAACTGTTAGTTTTTTAGCATCATATTTGACAGCGATAAATCTGAATTCTTATCAAAGTGAGATATTTTCTCGATAAATGATAAACGATATGATAAATTCCCACCCTTAAGTATTGCTAACTGGATTTACTTTAAAAACGATGCAGACACAAGTTTGCTCCAAACCTTTAAAAAGAAAGTTTGTAGCAAGTTTATCATATGAATTTTCAATCTTTAAAGTCTTAAACATGCCCACGAAGAACAAAACAAACAATTAAGCGCAATGTTTATTTATTGCATCTTCCATTACTTTGTTTTGCTTCAGAAAATGTTTGCAACATTTATTTTATTTGTGGTTGTGAACTCTAAACTACGAGCTCCAGGGTTCTGCTCATTTCATGCTGAAGCAAATAAAATCAAAGTGTTCTTGTTGTTCAGTTACAATATCACGGGACGAAAACAGTGACTCTATTTATATATACTAACTGAATCTATTGGATCTATTGGAAACTGAAGTTTGCTGCTTTCATACCTGATAGTTGGGACCAAAATTGCAACATTTTGTTACATTTTCATCTGTTGCGGTTCACATTCAAATTGCACTTTGAAAAACCTGTTCCCCTCCTCGCCTGTGGGGGTGCTGCACCAAAATCCACTGAAGGAAATGGCACAAAAACATCTCAAGAAGACACTGAATTCAATTTCTTTCTTAAAAAAAATATAAACAAAAATGGAGCAACACCAGATTTCAGCAGAAATAGGATTTCCGTTGGTAAAAAATCCCGACCCATTTCTTCTACTAGTGCATTTGTTTTGGTTGAATTTACCCAGAATGCCCTGCGCTGTGGTCCACTAACTGCTTTTGGAGCGGTGTCCGGTCTGCTTGCATTGAAATATGCATTAGAATCGCACCAGAGTTCACTTTAATTGAACTGAGACCGAGGTTTATAGGCGAACCATTTGATTTTTTTTCTCATTCGGACCGGACTTTCTAAAGAAACAAACCAGAGTCGGATTAAACCGACCCAAACGGCCGTTGTGAATTCACCAGCCTTAGGTAGCTTTGGTGATGGATAAGTTTGACAAAACTACATGTAACTTAGACTTTAAATATAATTGAGTTAGTTTTGTCATATTTCACAGAGGTTTTAATGTGAAGCGTACTGTAACAGGAAGTCGTACCGTTATTTATGTATTCGTCTTCAGGTCTGCGCTGAAAGCAGAACAAAGTGTTCAGAGTTTGAGTGGAGGAACTGTTGGTTGGATTGGGGAAAAGCCCATTGGTGTGTTAATGAAGGGGAGGGAAATTTGAAAGGTTAGGAGCTGTCCAGGAAACCGGCCCTGCTCCGCTAAAGAGCAGATGACCTCTATTCACGGGCCGGGCTTTCATGTTGTTGCACCCTGATCACTTGAGGAATTGTTTCTTTAGGAATGCTCTCCCCCAGCACAGCACAGCGCCTGTCGTATTTTAAGGGGGAGGAAGGTCAGAGACGTGAACGCTGGGACCTTATGCCATCTCTACCGACCTCACCAAACTTTGACCAACGTTTCCATCAAAGCTCATATGTAAGCCTGTCGCATTAAGCAATAAGCCAAATGAGCTCAATAATTTTCATTCTGATTAATCCAATAAGTCGGCTTAATTACGATCATTTGATTCCTGGAATAATTGTCAACTACTTTTAGCAGCTGATTAACTCAAAAAAGGCCAATTTCTGAAAAAACAAAATATTCAGAACAGTAACTGTTCGAAACTGTACAAAAATTATGTACATTTTCCAGTTATGATAAAGCATGTTTTTGATAAATATGTTTGACTCTTCAAGTGAATCTGCAGATTCAGTAAAAAATCATATTTTATTGCACTTTAGGCACTAAAATGTTTATTTTCCTGTTAACAAAAGGAATCAAACTGTTGGTTTATTTGTGTCTTTTAACATATTTCAAATATTCCATCAATATGAATCATGAGAATAATCAATGGAGTAATTGATAACCAATATAATCATTAGTTGTAGAACTAAATTGAGTGGTGATTTTGTTCAGAGACTTCATGATCATTTTTTTTGTGGTTTTACTTGTAAGTGGATTTTTTTTCCCATTTTATTTTGGATATTTAAAATCTCGTCCAGTTGCAGCGTGAAGTATTCTTTTCATAACTAAAGTTTATTGGTGGCATATTATGCCATTGTCAATATATTACTTGAAAATGTTCTCAAAAGAACAATACTATCGTTTATCGCGATTAGTGCTGGGACAATTTATCGTCCAGTAAAATCTGTTGTGTATCATCCCATTTCAGGTTGCTTGTTGTTACTGTTGTTTTGATGAATCCATTGAAGGTTTTAAAGTGAACATTTCATTTTGATCCTGTAGAGTTGCATCAATTTGAAAAGATGAAAACGGATCAAATCAATGTGTTCAGACGGCTGAATTTAGCATTAATTTCTATTATATGAAGAAAAACTTCATGAAGGCCTGCCATTCTGAAACTGCTCATCAGTACTTAGATTTTTATCAATTAATCAATACTTTACTGGCTCTGTAGCTTGAAATAAAGTGGCAGTAAAAGCTGCCACCAAGCTTTTCCAGCTTGTTTCTGGATGGCCACTTAGACCTGCTAAAAGGTCTATCTGGAAGCTCATAAACTTTGCACATACCTGAGAAAAGCTCAGTTGAAGGCCAGAGGAGCAGTGGGGGATGAGCCTCCACACACACACACTCACACACACACCCCAATGTGAGCTGTTGTTTCCCGGCATTCTGGAGGCTTTACCCTGAGTGTCTAAATGACCAAACTTTATTGCAGGCCTTCCCAGGTCAGGAGGAATTGGAGGCTTTGCACACAATTGTTTTCTGCCTCACCACTCCCAGGGAGGACTGAAAGGCTTTTCTCTCCGGCCGGTTTTGTCCCCGCTGCCTCCCATATCCACAAAAGAAACGGACTCTTTGAGGGCAGTTGTCCTTAAATAGGTGGACAGATAAGCAGTAAGAAGTGTAATTACACTCATCGTAAAAGTTAATCATTAGTAAGTTTGTGTTTTGATTAAAACGTCAGGGTGGTTTGCTGTAGTTTATATGAGACCAACGGGCTTAAAATAAAGTGTGTAGCAACTTTTGCGCCTGGAGGTCTTGTCGTATGTTAGCGGCTCAGATTGAAAGTGGAAGTTGGAACATGTGGCCAACTCTCCTGACATGCTTTATGCGTTTGGTGCAGGAGTTATGCTCCGTGGGAGCGTTTTAACCCTTTGCTCACATGTCGAAGCCGCTGGCTGTCAGTAGAGGAACACGGCGTTGATGGAGGGTAACCTTAAACATTGGGTCATAAACCACAAAGCTGGGTCGGGATTCGGCCTTGATGGGAAGGAATGTGACACCCGAGCTTCACTGTGTGACGTTTGTCAACAGACTTCAGATTGATGGCGATTTTCATTGAGAGAATGCCTCCTAAAGTTGGCTCCATGTTTTAATTGTGACGCTGTCATATTTCTGTCCACTATTTCAGTCTAGATATTGCACTGAGTGTATAGCTCTGGTTTTACCATTTAGTTAGTGATAGGGCTCTGCAAACGCAGCTCTCCTAAAACGTTTGGACGCTCCAACAAACCTGAACCAAATGAGTAGTTAATGACGAGTGCTTTGAAAAGTTGCCAACATTGGCAAAAATGTAAAAATACAAAGTTCTACCAGGCAGTTTTGGTCTAGTTTCTACTCCACATAACCCTAGTACACTTGAAATAAGAAATAACTAACTTACAAGCCACTGTTTTTCGAGATAAGATTAAAAAGTACTAGTTTCACTGACAGGTTATTTCACTTATAAGAAGGGAAACAATCTGAAAGTGGAACAAGTACTTTTTCAAACAGTGAAAAATCACAAAAAATATGGCTGGACAATAAATCAATAACAATAGATAATACTTCTGACTGAATATTCAACATATATTGACTGAAGTCGGATCCAGAACAGCTCAACCTCTAACAGCTAGCTAAATAGCTAGCTAAACAGCTAGCTAAACAAGGTTGGTGGAATCAACTTGCTCACGCACTCTTTGGTTACCTAGCAACTCATTCCTTCTTTGGTTACCTAGCAACGACCTGCTGAGTAACTGGTGCAGCAGTTTAAGATTTCACCACTTTGCCTCATAATTGCTTAAAAATAAAGTGAAAACTGTGGATAATACAGGAAAAGTCACGCCACCAGTTTGGCAGTGTTTCAGATATTAATAGCAAAAAACTAATCAATAATTATCGACATCGACTGATATGAGACACTTATATTGTTTTATGTTTTTCATCCATATCATGCTGCCCTACGACAAAATGACAATATGGACAGGTTTCGAAGTTTATCAACATCTTTAATTGGAATTTATTGCGATAACGATTAATTAAAACCATGATAAGAGGTGCATCACCCTTCCTTTTGGATCATCCTTTTGTTCCAGCTGAATATTTGCAATTTACTGTAGTTAATGTGTTTAATGCTTGCTGCAGACCAAGCTTTAGAGACGTTACAGGCCACAAAGGAGCCGCTGCAGTTTATTTTTACCTCCCTGGTGTGTCCCATAGGATGACAGCTCAGGAACATTTCTTTGGGTTTCTAAAAGGCATGCATCTGACTTGACACTATTAGAAACCCCCCTATAAGTCAAAAGCAAACCCTGAACAGTGTGAACAGCGAGGTGAACGAATGAAATGCCCTGAAGGGAGACAATTCAAAGCCTGGAATCTTGTTTTTCTCCTCTGCTGGAGACGAAAGGTTACCATGGTTCCCCTGAACAGCAGGCCCTGAGGTCAAAGGTTCCCTAAAACTGGTAAATAGATGGAAGGCAGCCGGACCGAGACTAGCATATAATCTTTAGTTCAATAGTGCTAGATGGGCATCTAAGTTTATCTGCTGCTTCTATTTTTGTGCAATACTCTGTTGTTTTACACGAGTTTAAATAAGTTTACCTACAGTTTTATTTGTTTTCCACTCCAGAGGAGCAAATAAAACCATTTCCAATCGAAGGTAGGGGTACAGGTTGGCTTTTAAAGTCTGATCTGATACAGGGATTAAAAACAATGAAGCCTCTGTTGTCAGAGGAGGAGGCTGTTGACTGATTGGAAAACTTTGTGACAGAGATAAGGAGCTGGAGGAGGGGGATGAATGGTCTGTAAAGCTCCCCCACTGCAGCGTTTAGAGGTCACGCTGCTCATGGGAATAGGTCTTTGTTTAGCCAGGCCAATGGTCACTGGACTGTCCTGCACACTCTGCAGCGCAGCGGCACATCTGCCAAGCAGCCAGCCATTGATTTGTGGCTTTTTCCAGCTTTGCATTTGTCTTGCAGCTCATCAGCTTTTTCATATTCTTATTAAAGTTCACAGGGGCCAGTGAACTTAAGGAAGAACTATCGCTTAATTGATTAATTGGTGTTTTTTTTTTAGGGGAAAAGGTGAACTAAGCAAAATAGCATCTGGTAAACAACCTTGATGGAAAAGTATCAGACTTAGAAAAGCAAATGTTAAAGTTAGGAGGTTGATTTAGTGAACTTGTTGCTGTCAAGGTCTGACAAGGTTCATTAATATTAATGTTATTTAATGTCAATTTAAACTTTTAAGGCAACTGAGTAAATAGGCTTCTCATATTTATTCATACCAGATCCGATTTTTTTTGCAGGACTTCATTCTTGTGATATTATGATTGTGTTCTTGTAATATTATAACTTTATTCTTGCATTCACACTTTATTTGGCGCTGATATTTTTTGGTAGCGTTGACCTGAATTAAAATCGATTTATCGTCCAGCCCTTTGAGGAAACAAACCAAATTTCCCTTCAACACCAGAAAATCGTAATCGACTGGTTCAGAACAAAACTGAAGCAAAGAAAGATGGAGAAATTTTTGTATTTAGCAGAAATATTTATTTACATAAGTTGTGATGCTTCCTAGCTAATGATCGGACCATAGTGACCAGAGGAGAGAAGGCTGAACTAATTCCTGCCATTTGCAGAGGATCTTTGTTTGGGCTTGACCTCTCTGTTGACCTTTAGTTTGTTGAGTTGTCACCATCTGAAGTCTGCAGTATGAAGAGTTTTGGTAGATTTGCTTCACTTTGGTATTTTAGTTTAGACTGAAGGGTGATCAAGTTGTAAAATAATCCAGACAGTCTTTAGTCATTGAGGCATCTTTTATTCCTTAAAATAACACAAAGAGCAGCATTTCAGCGTTAAAACTAAATAATCTAATTTTGATTATTTTGTAGCTGGTTGATTTTTTTTGCTTCTGAAAGCACATTTTAAATCCTTTAATGAAAGGTTTAGGTGAAGCAGCAGTGAGCACCAGGATTGGTTTGGGGTGGTCAATCTGGGAGCTGCCTGAGCGAGTGTTGGTCGGGATTTGTGGAGGTCAGAGGTGAGAGGTGAGATTGCAGAGAGGGGCAGATGGTCAGAACTGTTTCTTCAAGCTTTTGAGAAAATGGCAGAGGCATTTATTTTATGTTTGAGGGGGGCTGACTTCAAAATCTTTAATCAAAACTTTTGTTTTTGCACATTTTAGTTAAGTTATGCAAGTTTTAGAGACAGAAAAAAAAAGACATAACCTAATACTTTTAGATGCTTTTAGATTGACTGAAATAAACATGTTTTACAGACTGAAAATAGATAAAAGTAGCAACTGATGCTTTTAAATTTGCTAAAATAATAGAACAGATTAAGATATGTTGTATTGATTTTTTTCACCTTTCATTAATAATTTATCAATAATCAATAAATGTCCCTGGGTTTTAATTTTCTGTTTGGGTGGGGTTGAGTTCAAAATGTTTCATTCATTTTATTTTAATACAGTTAAGCAAATTTTACTGATAGAAAATGAAAAAAAAAAAAAACAGCGTTTAATGCCTTTAAATTATTTTTAATTTACTGCAATAATAGAATAGATCCTACAGATTTCTTATTGATAGCCTTAAGAGGTTATCGGTAATCAATAATCATCCGTATGTTTTTATTTTTTGTGAGGGTAGGACTGAGTTCAAAATATTTTATTTTTGTTTGTTTTGTTTTAGTGAAGTGAAGAAAGTTTAAACGAAAAAAGAAATCACAGCGCTTAATACCTTTAAATGCTTTTACATTTACTAAAATAAGCATGTTCTGCAGACAGAAAAGGAAAGAAAAACATAAATCCTTTAAAATGTACTGAAATAATAAAATAGAATTTGTTGGAATATATACAAAGAAGCTCAGATTGATTTCTTTCCATCCAGCCTTAATAGGTAACCAATAATCAATAACCGTCCCTGTGCTTTTCAATACTCTTGCCTGTGGAACAGGATGAGAGGAGCTCATCTGCTTTGCCCTGTAGCCACGTCTCGTCAACACATGGTGGGTCAGTGTTGGACAGAAAGGCCTTTTCTCACCTCCATTGTCACATCAAACAGCCTCGCAGGAGCTGAAGCTAACCCGCTAACAGCTCAGGACTAATTTGATTAAACGGGACCAGCGTGAGGAGGACGCCTGATCCAGGCCACAATTTGCCTCATGTCCAACCAGAACCAAATCAAACCTGCATAAAACGTTTATTGTTTGAACTGCGCTGTCCTTCCCTCCGTGGATGTCAGCGTGATTTATAAGAAAGTTGCTGTCAGGCTTGTAAATGTCATAATTTATTGTTTTGTTTCCTTTGGAAGTCCGAGCTCTCCTGCTGTTTAGCACCATAACACCTGGCAGCGCTGCTTACACTCAGACATTCATCATTCCCCCGCGCTCACCACGCTGCGTTTACTGCAGCGCAGGAATTTTCTGCATAGCTTTCGTAAAAGCAGAGGTGGCAATGTGTCAGAAAAAAAACAATTTATAAATTTTACTGTGTATTTTTGGTCCAGTTTCTAGTGTGAATAAAAACTAACTTACAGGTAACTTTCTGAACGTTTTTAAGTCAGTAATTCTTTAATATTTCACTTACTAACCAAAAGTCTGTCTTGACTTAAAACTTGCTGAAAAGTTAGTTTTAAGGTTGTTTTATCTTAATTCAAGCGTAGATATTTGCACTAGAAACTGCGTTTTTGAAGTGTAAGAAATGTAAATTGAACATAACGTTTTTCTTTTTTTAATTTTGTTTACTTGTTTGCTGGATGCAGATTCTGAGTATAAAAAGATGGCAAGTTATAGCTGCATTATAAAGATGTTTACAACTCAGAAATCCTTGCAGAGTTTGTATTTTTCTGACATAAATAGATAAAGCAACTTAAATATGTGTAAGACTGAAGCATTTCTGCCAACTTTTCTTCCATCATTTTGTTCCTTTTTCTGTATTTTTTCTATTTCTTTTCCTTCATTTCTGTTGTTGCATAAAAGGCCTTGCTGATCATTCTTGGTGGGTCTCATTTACTTGTGGGTCAGTCGGTTGCTGACCCAGGTTCAGTTTCAGGGGAACCTTATCCATGCAGGATGTAGCTGTTCTACTGCAGTCAACACCTTCCTGCAGAACGCGGCTCGTCTCTGGCTTTAGGGCTTAAGGCACGCACGACATCCACTGACTGCCTAATACGGATGGATGCTAATCAATGCTGTGCCAGTTCACCTTACCAAGAACTAGTTTTATTATCAGTTCAGTCAGTTTTAGATGAATTAACCAGCATTCAGTTGTGCTTGTTTCTTCACAGCAAAGACTGAATACATCCTCAGTGATTTACCAATACTTTTATACAACACAGCAATAATGCAAAGAAAAACTTTGCAGAGTTGGAATGGATTTGTCTTCATTTTCTACAACATGCTACTAAAGCATTCCTTTTCTAAGACTCAAATACAGGGAAAAATCTGATTTAATTCTTATTTCTTTCCAACTCTCTTTTTTTTGTGCAGGTATGTCATCTTTTGCACTCCAGCCGTCGTCCATAGTGGTGGCTGAAGGCTCGGTTGCCAGGTTTTCCTGTAAAATCAGTTCCCACCCTCCTCCCATCATCACTTGGGAGTTCAACCGGGTCACGTTACCCCTCTCCACTGACAGGTACGCAACATCATCCACAGTTTAAAATCATGTAAGTTACTTTTTAACATTTTTAGAACATAAAAATGACTGAACACACAATGTCAGAAAACTGACATTTCTGTTGTCAAAAACAACAGAAATGTAAGTGTTTGACCCGTCAACCACCAAACAAAACCAGTTAAGGGAATATTAATTAGTTCCCCATCAGATTAATTTGTCCATTTCTAGTTGTTAGAGGTATATGACGTGTGGTTCCTTCCCTGCCATTCAGAATCACAGTCCTGCCCAGCGGGGTTCTTCAGATCCAAGGCGTGCAGCGAGGAGATGCTGGGCACTACCGCTGCATAGCCACCAACATCGCCAGCCGGCGGCGAAGCATCGAAGCCACTCTAACTGTTACCCCAGGTGTGTAAACACACACAGATAAAATTATTTGATGTAAATCTCGGGAATAAAGCATCACTTCAAGTGGAAGGTGACCTATTATTCTTCATTGAACAGGTTAGGATAGGTCTATTGGCTATGTGAAACATGTTCACTGCATTGTTTGCACAAAATCATTCTTACATTTTAGTCTGGTCAGCTCTGCATATTTTGATCTCCTTTTTATGCACCAAAACTCAACATTTACACTCACATGAACACCCCTGCAAACAGATGTGCAATTATTCATAATATGTATATTATAGGCCTGTCACAATGGCAATTTTTGCTGGATGGTAAATTGTTCCAGAAGTTATTGCAATAAACGATAATGTTGTTTTGAGACCATATTTAAGTGATATAATGGTAATGGCAAAATAATAATGCAGGAGCACATTATAAAGGATCAGTAAACTTTAAATTTTAATGAACATTTAATGCTGGAACTGGAAGACATTTTAAATATCCAAAATAAACAAACAAAACAACAAATAAAATGAAGTTTTGTAAACAAAATTGTCCTTCAAAAAATGGGCTAGTTGAGACCAAACACCAAAGTGAAGACTTTTATCATCCACTTTTTGGTAGAAAAAGAAAAGAAGGAAACAATAAATCATGCCAAAGGAAATTATTGAATTTGTTTTAATTTATCATGCAATTAATTGATTTATTGATTATTGTGACAGGCCTATATAAAACACTTGTCTTTTCCAGCAGCCCTTTGCCAGCTACCAATCTTGTAGGAGTCCCGCTTCGTTGCTAGGTAATGGGTTGAGCTCAGCTCAGGTTGCTAGGCAACGGTGCAATGCCAGTTGATTGTGACTTATAAACCGGGACGTTTTGAAACGGCTCTTTTATCAGACACCAAAAAACATTAACTTATTGCCAAAAAATGACTGGTGATTTTTTTTTAAGCGCTTGGGCTGCTTTTAGAAGCAGTAGACCTCAAATGGTAGAACAAAAACATGCAAAATGTGAATTTTACCTGTTTACTGAAACTCTTGATGAAATCACTAATTCTGTGTGTTTGTCTCTACCAAGCTCCTGGCCCCCTACTTCCTCAGAGGCCACGCATCATTGCTGGGCCTCAGAACGTCTCTGTGTCGCTGCACCAGAGTGCCATCCTGGAGTGCCTGGCCACAGGAAATCCCCGACCCCTGATCTCCTGGAGCCGTGCAGACAGCAAGTCTATTGATGTTTACAACACCAAAGTGTTGGGCAATGGGAACCTCATCATCACAGACATCAAGCCCCAACATGGCGGAGTCTACATGTGCAGAGCCACCACACCAGGCACACGCAACTTTACTGTTGCTTCAGCTAACGTCACGGTGCTAGGTAAAGAGGGTATTTACATATTCAGAATATTCATTTCATTTGGATGATTTATAACTTTGAAACTTGGCTTTTTGTGTTGCTGTATAGCGCCTCCATCCTTCGTGGAGTGGCCAGAGAGCCTGACCCGTCCGCGCGCCGGCACCGCTCGCTTTGTGTGCCAAGCCGAGGGAACGCCAGCGCCTCAGATAACGTGGTTTAAGAACGGAGAGAAGGTTCACTCCAACGGGCGCATCAAGATGTACCACAGGTCTGTTTCTGCCAGAGATTTATCTGAAGTTTGGCGTTACTTCCCTGACAATTCAGTTTGATCTGAATGCAAAGACAATCCTTTAAGAGTGGTTGTAAACCAGTTCAAAGCTGCTTAAATAAATAATTTGCTCTTGTCCCTACAGTAAAAAGGAAACTGAATAATTTACAGCAGTGTAGATTGGATTTTAGTTGGTTTTCCAATAATGTCTTCCTGCTCCTTATTTAACTGTCACTGCTTGTTACAGTAATTATAGACCGACAACACCAGAGAAAAGAGGCCTGCAACCTTTACAAACCAGAGGCAAATAAACAAATAAACATGTCCACAGCCACACTTTTTATTTAACCCTTTATTAAAAGACAATTTAAAAATGTATAACAATTATGTACAGAAGGAAATTTGTGTTCATTTTTGCAGAACCACCATTTTATTTCTATTTTTAGATTTTAAAGCAAAGCAAAACATAAAGCATTTATCAAAAGAGGATTAATACATTTTCTTTGATGTTTGTGGAAAACAATTTAAACCAAATAAAGCACTTAGTTTCCAAAGTAATAATGGGAATAGATGATAAATATTACCAATACTTGTGCCATTCTGTTGTTGAAACTTAATGCAGGATTTAATAAACACAAAAATATCCCTAAAAAGTAGCTAAAATACGCATTTGTATTTTCAAACATTTGTTGGTTTGGGATTGTGCAACTGCTGTGTTTCCATTAAATAAGAAATGGAATTAAAATCAGACGTGAATAGGCTTGTTCAAGTGAAAACGAAAAAAAGGGATTCCATTGCAGTTTTGCACAAAAACCTTTTATCTTATTGCAAAATTCATGTGTTTCATTAAGCAAATTTATTTCCATAATTCCAGTTGGCGCAATTTTAAGGTTGATGGAAACACAACTAACGTTGAATTTTGAAGAGACACTTGCGAACAGGGAGCCTTATATGAAGAGAAACAGGTTTTAGGATCTTTATTTTTGTGTCTTCTAGCAAACTGGTGATCAACCAGATCATCCTGGAAGATGATGCCATTTATCAGTGCCAGGCAGAAAACGAGCTGGGGTCGGTCCTGTCCATGGCGAGGCTCATCGTGGTGATGTCAGAGGACCGACCGAGCGCGCCCAGAAATATCCGTGCTGACACCGTGTCCAGCTCCGCCATCCTCTTGGCTTGGGACAGACCTCAGTACAACTCTGATAAAGTTATCGCATATTCTGTGCACTATATGAAAGCTGAAGGTAAATAATCTCTTGATAATTTTTCTAATTCAATTTATGAATTTTTAGTCATTCTTTTCTTTTTTTTGTTTTTCTTTGTTTTTGTCAACCTGTAGAATTTCAAGAGGCGTAGTCTTTTTCTTTGGCTGATAATTCACCCTGAAAAGCAACAGGAGTGGATTGTAGCAGCACAAAAACCTTCAAGTGCTTTAGATTTCCGCTGATAACAAAACTCACATTCAAACACGGCTACGTTTCCAAAAAAAAAGCACAGTACTTAACGACAAAGCTGCTGACTTTCCTTTGGAAAGGAAATTTACAGAATTCAACTTGAAGACAGGACCACCTGCATGGTGTTGGATAAAGAGGTCAAAACAGGGGCTGAGCAAATTCTTTCCGTTTCATTCCTGAAACCCTGACGTCTGTCAGGGATTTTCAGCTCTTGTGTTGATTTTTTTCAACACAATCACGTTGGTCTCTTTCAGAAAGAATAGCTGTCCGTTGACATTGACAGAGTATCAGACAGTGCACTCTGCACCTGAGGTTGTTGACAGAGAGGCTCTGCAGAAAGGAGAAACTAATTAGTCTGTGTGATGGAGTGCTCAAAAGTGTGTATTGTGCGAACAGTGTGGATTTGACAGAAAGGAAAGCATTGTTTCTTTTCACTGAAGCCTGCTGAGGCTTTCGGTCTATTTGGAGGGTCTTTTTATTTACTCTGAAGTATTTTGCTTACCAGGTCAAGAATCAGTGCTGGTCTTTTTTTTTCTCCTGTGCCACAAATCTTAGCTGAGAATTTGCATATTTTAGATTTAAGTGATTGTAGCTCTCAGGAAATGTTAACATCATTACACCTGATAATTCGTTTTATAGGAGGTATTAGATGTTAATTATGGACTTGGTTTCCTTTTCTATCCGAGGTTTTTGGATCTGATTGGAGATTTTGATAAAGCCTATACACCTCCTAATCTAATCTTCTGTCCAGGATTAAACAACGAGGAATATCAAGTAGTCATTGGAAACGATACGACTCGCTACATTATTGATGACCTGGAGCCGGCTCGTAACTACACCTTCTACGTGGTGGCCTACATGCCCATGGGAGCCAGTCGCATGTCGGACCACGTGTTCCAGCACACGCTGGAGGACGGTGAGGCCTACACGCAGGAGACAATTTAATCAACAAACCAATCAGCTTAATTGGTTTTTGAAAGCCAGCTCGGTATCATAACTTGCCCGTAAAATGAATTGCATCCAGTGGATGAATTGTATACTGTTAGTGACAATTGCACTGAAAAGAAGAAGGAATAATGATCACATCAGAGGTTCTTCTCTGTTGTTGTGCCAAGCAAGTTGCTATTAAATATTAGGCAAGTGTCTTCTGTTGCTGTTTTTGCTTTTGACAAAATGTGAATTGGTTTGTCGTTTTCCATTTTAAAACATCTGTAGTATTTTTGCTACATCTTATTCCACTTTTAATGTTTTATTTTATTGTTTTTATTGTCTCGATTTAGCTGTCCCTACTGTACAGCACCTTAGGCAAACATATTGTAATTTATAAATAAAATGGGCTGGATTGGATACCTTACTATGAATCAACTATAACAAAAAAGTAAAATAATGGGACGACAAACCACAAAATAATCCACCAACAATCACACCAGTATCCTCTCAGGACAATTATAAAGGGCCTTTGCTGCCACTGTTTGCTCTTGGAACTAGTTAATATAGATGTTTGGTTTCTTTACGCTCATCTCTTTTACCTTAGTGACCTGAACACAGAGGGAAACAAAATCGTCTCTTTTATTCCAGGTTTGTGTATCTACAGGCTCTTTAAATTGAGAAACGAATGACATGCTTGGGAATGTTTCACATCCCAGATGTGAAAAACAAAAAGGGATTCTTGCAGAGCTGCACTCAGAAATAGATTAAATCAGCCCCGGCGAGTTTGACAGGAGAGACATCGACTTATTTTGGGAGGGGGGCAAAATGAATCTACGTAGCTGAACATGGACAACATCAGTAGCCTATAGGCTACATGCCCCCCGATGCCGCCGGGCCTGGATAAAATAATGTAGAAAATAAAACTTTAAGCTGAAGCACAGTTCACATGTTGATCAGATCAATTTCCATTGAGGATGAAAGCTTCTTTTTCTGTCTGTCTCTGAAAACAACGCAGCCTGTAGGGACAATGAGAGAAAATGTCATTGCAAACTGTTCAGCCAATCAGAAGTGGATTTTGGTGTAACCATGGCAACAAGTACACAAAAAAAAACGTTACTTTTTATGGGACCTGCAGCTGCAAAGTACCTAAATACTGTTGTTTTGATCTCTTTTTATTTATTTTTTTTAGCAAAACTGTACCACAAATTTGGAAGATCAGAAAAACATTTATTATGTTTGAGAAAGAGACTAAAACTAAGGAGTAATTTTGGTTAAATCATAAAATCCAGCAGAGGAGCTAAGGGTCTCAGTAGGTGAAAGGTTAAGTCCAAAGGTTGGATCGCTTTAAAACCAGATAACCATTTCAAAAGAAGATGAATTTAAATTTTCTTGTTTGATTGTTCTGTTCAGCTTGAGTAATGTTTATCATATAACTTGCTGTTAAAATTCTGGCTTAGTTTATTTCTTGGAAGACCAAGAAGCAGTTTATCAATTTGAACTATTATAAACTGTACTTTTGTTTTAGTGAAGCAAAAATAATCTAATTTATAATCAAACAGATCATTTGTTGTTAAGACCTGCTTATTTCAGCAAGTTATTCTTGTGCAACTATTTTATGCTCCAAACTTTATTTCTAGGTTAGAGCTGCCTTTTATTTCACTTCTGAAAACCATTTGTTTCACAATCTATTCCTGCATTTCCCTTTCATAGTTCCTCTCCGGGCGCCGGAGATCAGTCTGTCCAGCCGCAGCCCCACAGACATTCAGGTGTCATGGCAACCTCTTCCATTGAAGCTGAGTCGTGGGCGAGTTTCCAGCTACCGCCTGTCCTATCGCACTAGCTCGGAGAGCGCAGTAACACAAATAGAGCTGCCTGGAGAGAAGACCCAACATCTCCTGGAAAACCTGCAGCCGGACACCATCTACCTTCTGCGACTTGTTGCTGCCACCAGTGTAGGGTGGGGTGAGCAGTCCGCGTGGACGTCTCACCGCACTCCAAAGGCATCCAGTGCTCAAGGTGCACCATTTTGATTCGTCATGAGACTCAAGCAGGAAACTACTGAGTTATCTACTTCCAGACTTTAGGCTTAGGCTGTTAGGGTTTCAGTAATAGTTTCTAAAGAAACAAACTATTAGGACATATTTCTAAATGCTAATAGGTTAGATTATTTTTTTACCAGTCATCTTTAAGTCCAGAGTCAGAAAATCAACACCCATACGAGTCACTGAAGGCTCCCGCATTCTTCATCTGCAGATGAGTAGTTGAAGTAGTCATGTGGTTTCAGGATGTTCATATTCACACACACCTTTCATATAGTGGTGCAGACCCTTTGGTGTACATCACCACTACCTGCAGAGGTTACCCCTCCTTCCCTGCATCCTCTGCTTTGCTTTAATGAGACGGTCAATGTCAGTCTTATTATTAAAGTTTGTGAAGAATCGTACAATTGTACATAATTATGCATTGGGTCACTATAAGTGTTACTCAAAATTATTTATGTCTCATGTGGATAGCCAGACTGTGGAAGCAGACTTGTTGGAGAGAAATATCAACATTGCTGCGCATTTCCGTGTAAAACATGGCATCAAAACTTTGACCACTCAAACACTTTGCACAGAGTTTTATTGAAATAGTTAATTTGGTGTTGAACAAAATCCATTTTCATCATGCGTCTACATCAATGAGAGTCGATTTTGGCACTATGGATGAAGTATGTGGGGGTCTTAAAAATTCCCTGGTAGAATCATCAGAGGAAGAGCAACCGTTAATTGGTGTGTGAATCAGAATGGCACAGCTTATTCTGACTTAGACAATAAAATGGAGGTAAAACCTTGGTAAATAAGGCTAGACGTTTCTAACTGTATCTCTGTGCAGTTCCACTTGCTCCTGATCTGTACCTGGAGCCTTTGAACTGCACCACCATTTCAGCTCGCTGGCATCTGACGCCCAGAAGCTCGGCCAGCGTGCGCGGCTACAGGCTGTTCTACCACGAGGAAAGTCAGCCGGAAAGCGCTCCACTCCAGCTGCAGGCCTCCGCTCACAAGCACACCATTGGAGGCCTTGGTGAGTTTCAGACATTACTTTTTGCTTTTTATGTAGACTAAGACTCCTTTAATTATCCTATCACTATTTCAGGAAGATCCGTTTTAATTGTGACCTAAACCTTAAACCAACACTGGAATTTAAAAAAGGGTAAAGCTTGAGGCATATTGAACCTATATATTGGTTTTATTTGTCTATTACCCACTGACTGGCTTTATCACTTCATCATTTCAGAGTTTTAGCGATGGGAACTCATCCAAAGTTATTGTCCTCAAAGCTCTCCAGTTCTCAGAGACCAACTAAAATAATTTGGCCTAGGTTTAACTACAAATGTACAGCTCCATGAATTATTGGCTTTGCAGCAATCAAACTCTTCTTTTAATTAGTTGACCAACTTTTTGCATGTTTCCACTGGTGATTTTAACAATTTATCTTTGGTGATGAGGTTCAAGTCTGGGTTGTCTCCTCACCTCTACTATTGGGCTAAATCGATGTTATCAATGGATCAAATCTTTGGTTTCTGAAGGTTGAATTTTTTGAAAATCACCATTCCTCTCCTCCTTTCCATAGTTCTGAGCAGCCATCTTGTTTGACAGGCATTTTTCAGAACTTCTGTTTATTTGGACTTTGAATTCAGATCAACTCCATGACGACATGTAAAGACCAGGCTAAGAATTTTTTTTTTACGAAAAGAAAGTCATAGGACAATAAAGTCAAAGTAATATG
Organism: Phalloptychus januarius; assembly: GCA_902982915.1. Lineage (NCBI taxonomy): Eukaryota > Metazoa > Chordata > Actinopteri > Cyprinodontiformes > Poeciliidae > Phalloptychus > Phalloptychus januarius. Next base: position 15,561,009 of record CADWAE010000477.1, read on the forward strand.
AGAGTCGTAATATTTAGAGAATTAAGTAGTAGAGAACTCCAACACAAAAAAGCAACAATTATCCAATGTTTTTTTTCTTCTTAAAACAGCTTTTTTCTCATAATTTTAAGACTTTCACCTGGTAAAAAGTCAGGTGCCCAGAGAGGAACTATGAAAGGGAAATGCAGGAATAGATTGTGAAACAAATGGTTTTCAGAAGTGAAATAAAAGGCAGCTCTAACCTAGAAATAAAGTTTGGAGCAATTTTACTTGCTGAAATCTTTATTCTGCTATTATTATGAATTTATTCTCGAAATTAAAACAAAAAATATTATAGCCTGACCCTCGTACTCCATCGTACAACTCAAAGAAGGGATGATTGAAATAAAAGCCACTTTTTGAAGATATTTTCTGCCATATGTAAATAAATTTTCAGAAAAGAAAGCAACAAAAAATCAATTAAAATCGAAACTGGTGTGAAAAAAATTCAGATTTTATTTCTAACCCCTACATAGCCCTCATCTTGATCTCCCTCCAACTTCACTCATTTTCTCAGAAAAAGTCTTAGACTGAGGACGAAGCATCTGTTGTGAATGATTAATAGGCTTAAGTCTTGTCATGTGTTGAGCAGAGGTTCTCCGGGTCTAGAGAGAGAACAGAACTACATCCCACTTCCACGACCTTTCACCGCTGAGCAGTATTTCTGCATGGGGCTTTTCTGTGGCTGCTGAATAGACTTTGGGGGCACATCAGAGCTTTTCTAGGTCAGATTTATTTTCCGTGTTTTGTTTGAAAGAGGAGCGGGGTCTCTGGCCAGTGTGCTGGACATCTGACCATCTGTGGCCAAAGGGGTCAGCCAGCTGGTCAGCAGCTAGCTTGTAAATCACGAAGCTCTGTGATTGTAGGAGATCAGAAAGACACAGTAAATTACAGCTGGTGTTAAATATAGCTGAAAATCATTAGCAAGAATTATAATGTACTTAAGAGGCTGAAGAAAATTGGCAATATCTCAATATGTTAAATTTAATACCAATTTAATTGTCCTTTCTGGATATTTTTCTTACTATGACATGTATTTTAAATGTAGCAGCTGGCTAAATAAATAACAGAGATATAGCTGAAATGGAGAGAATAGTTGTTTTGTTCCTGTTTGTTAAAAGACTCTTGCAGGGTTGTGTGTTAAAAAGAAGAAAGCTGTTCTGTGGAGGCTGATTTATCACGTGTTTTATGGCTGCTTTGAGCAGTTTTGCTTGAGGAGCACAGAGATCAAAGAGTCTCATTGTGTTTGGCTTTCAGAGCCACAAAGAGGGTTTATTAGCCAGGACCTAAAGGAAATGCATCCCTTGGCCAAATGAGTTGTTGCCCAAACAATAGGCAGGTCTGAGAACTCCCTCTCTGAGCTGCAGCACTTGGTACAACCAGATGTAAATGTAAGGCATGCGATGTTGCAAGGTTAAAACATAATGTAATGTATGTTATTTTGCTTGAGTGCGACAAGGTGTGGATGAACCTTTGCATTAAATTGGCAAAATAAATGGGGAAGAGGCTGAAAAGTTGGGAAGTTACACATTATTTTTAACAAATTAATGGAAAATATGGAGTGTTGTCATTGATTTCACACAACAAAATTACTTAAAAACCTGTGATCTTACCACATTCTCTTTGCTAATTATCTAAAAATGTACTAATGCAAAATAAACAGTAAGTGACACTTTGATATAAAAAATGTCCCTCCAAAGTATTCTCCCAGCATTTCCTTAATAGGTAAAATGTTTTTTTTATTTGTTAAGACAAGTGCAATGTACTTTCCGTAAAATGAACCAAACTCATGTAGATTTTATGTCCAATGAAAGGAAACTGATCCAAACCTTTTGAGTTAAGATTAATCTCCAAGATTGTATTTCTCACTATAATAACGTAAAAATAATTTCATACTGTTTAAAGCAGTTAAACCCAAAGTAAAATCATTTATGAATCTTAACATCGAGGAGGTCTTAACCTGATAGCTGAGGGCACATTTGGAAAACATTTCTTTTCATGCAGCACTCCTGTCTTGATTTATATTTGACTAATTCCACTATAAACCACACTGTGGGCCCTTGAAACTTGACTCATGGCTTCGAAGCAGTGCAGGCTGCTGAGGCTTATTGAGGCTGATCTTTTACAGCAGGTGATCGCTCCAAATTAAATCTGCCTGCTCTGTAAATTACATTTCCTATAATCCACTTGGTGTAAAACACAGAGGCCAGAGTGTCTTTTTTTTCTGCCAGCACCATTGATCTCTGAACTTTTAACTGTGGCAGTATTGGATTCTGCTGAGTCAGCAGCTACTAGAGCGTCATCCCCCAGCCACCATTTACAGTTATCGTTTATGACAATCCAGATGATTAAAAGGGCACCATGAGAGGCAGGAACGTGTTGGAGCGGCTCCAGCTGGGTATCAATGGCTCAGTGGTTTGACCCTTTCTCACATGTGTATGCTGCTTGAAGCTGCATTTACTGCTGAGGCCTAAATGCCCGTCATACCTGTTGGCACCAGTCGGCGCTGTGTGTACAAATGTAGATTTATGTCACGCCATGCTGCATCCCGTCTCACTCAGATTAAAAGTGTACAGAAACACTTTAAAAAAACAGAATAAAAACACACAAAAAGGCAGAATTTTAAAAAGTTATGTCATGCTTAAGCTGTGAGTATGTCGGTGTACGTCCGAGAGTTGATTTGTGTGAGTAAGTTCAATAGAGAGGAGGCGGCGGGGAGGATGATGGATGCAGTGGTGTGGGGGTTCATGCAGGACTTTACATTTACGCCCCCCCCCCCCCCTGTTCAGGCCTGGCTTGCTGCAGCCTGGGGGCTTTTCGCAACACAACAAAACTTCAGGGGCCAACAGGAATTAAGTTTCAGCTGTAAAAGGAAGGAAAGAGAAAGGAGGGAACTGCAAATTATTCAAACACAACAATATACAAATAAACTAGCTCTGAGGCCATTTAAGGAGTATATAGTAAACGTGAGCATTTATCCTATTGTTTATCATTTATTGTGATAAAGTTATCGTGATAAGATTTTTGATATACCGCTGCTTTAATAAATTCCAATTAATAACCTATATGACTGACCATATTGTCAGCATTGTTATTTGTATTATTTTCGCCAATATTTGTTCAATCAGAGTGTCAATAAATATGATTAAATGCAGTTCCTGTGTGCAGTTTAGACACTTTTTTATGAGACTGATGTCTTAACGAAGTCACCAGTCTCATGACTTATGAAATGTTTTACAAGAACAATATTGCCGTTTGGCTATGACTGCTGTGTTATGCAGTCACAACCATGCAGAACCTAGAAAATAAATAATAAACAGTTTTTATTTACAACAAGGCTATGATGGTTTTCATAATAATACCACAAAATATCGTAATAAAACTTCAAGTCCATACCACCAGTAGTACATATAAAACAGGATATTTGAAATTTTATTCGCTTTATATGTTTGTATTTATGTATTTGATTTAGTCAAAATTCAAAATAACATTAACGTTTATATTTCTTTGTGCTTTTTTTGAGTTGTTATATTAGTGTTTTCAAATAAATCGGTGTTTAATAGGCTATCCTAGATTATATTGTAGATTGTCTCTCATATTTACTAAAACATGTAAATGCAACTTTGTGTTGAGTCGCATCATAATGTCCTGGTTTTACACCAGGAAGCCAGAAAACAAACCTGTTGGCTGAGTTGTCTCTTATCAGGATGCTGCTACATCCCTTTTTAAGCAGCAATTTAATTCCCACTCTTTGTGAGATGCCCTGGTTTTCCACTCACTTCCTCTTCTGGACCTCCCCCCCTTTCAGAGTGAGATGTGTATCCCCTCCTTTTGCAGGATTTAGCTTGCCCAGATTCCATGTCAAAGGTCACGGCCCAGATGTCAAAGCTTCCCCCCTCTCAGATCTCCTCTTGCGCATAATTACGGCAGGCCCATTGTATTTGTAGAGCTGGGAAGAGGTGCGCTCTAAATGCCCCCTCCTGTTAAGAGGTGGACACTGGGGTCGAAACTTAAAAAAAAAGCTACCCTGGAAGTCAAGACAGACCGTTCAAAACCTCTGAGTTTAGCTTTAAGTGATGCTGTTTTGGCTCAGTTTTGATTAATTTCAGCATTTCAAAACTCACAGGAAGCATTCATCTCATTAATCCGCTGCTCTTTATTGTCTTTGCAACTAACTGTTGCAGCGTAGGACTCTTCTCTCATCTCATATATCACTCCCACCTCCCTGGATTCTTTGGTCTTATCTCAGCCTGACCTGCTGGCCCTGGTGTGGCCTCAGTGAAACTCCTTGGGGCTGCATGGGGGGTGCAGGCAGCTCCGCTCCACCCCTGGCTAAACTTTTCAGCCTCCATGGAAACAAGCTCGTCCTCCTTTTGTTATCTTCTCGTCTTATGTCCTTACAGCAACAGATAGGCATGTTTGTCTCCTACTAAACACAAAATACTGCGCAGTCATGTGTCTTTTTATGTTTCTCAAAACTTGCCAACTAACTTTATGAAATTAATAAATATTGTCCTATATTGCAAAATTCACATTTTTCACATTTTTTTTTTTGCTTCCATTTGGGTCTCAACTTCTTTTAAAAACAACCTCAGTGCTAAAAAAAAAACACCCAGCTGTTTTTTGACAATAAGTTCATGTTTGTTTGGTGTCCAGAAATTGAGCATCTATTAATATGTAACAATGTCAAAAGAATTCCTGATTATTAAGCCGTTACCTAGCAACCCCAGGCCAGGCCCAGCCCTGTTACCTAGCAACCCAAGTGGAACTCGAGCACATTTGGTCAGCTGGTTTTACTGCTCTGTGCACTGTACAATTGCTGCTAGAAAAGACAAGTGTCTGGTTGTCAACTAACTATTCAGAAACTAATTGTACCAGACTAAAATCTAAGAATGATTTTGTGTAAAGAAAGTTTGATGAACACGGTTTTTAAAACCCATAAACCTATCCTAACCTGCTGCAGGAAGAACAACATGTCTAAAATCTGAAATTGTATGCAAATCCTGGCCTGGTCATTGTTTGAGGAGTAAAAGGTTCATTTGGTCAGATGGCCAGTGGGTCTTCATGGTCACAGAGGTCACAACTGCTGCTGACTGTCTGCAGCGCCCCCTCCCTGGGGATTTGGGCTCTCCGTTTGACCCCCAGATTCAGACACAGAGTCGAAGTGGTCACTGACCGGCAGGCCTGAGCGGGGCCAGAGAAAAGCCTTTGTCATTTGCTATCAAAAGACCCGAGCTGACAGGGTGATGGATAGTGGAGCTCCTCTGTTCTGCTGCCCTTTGTGGGGTTAAAACTGACCAGAGGACTCCCATCACCAAGCATCTGCTCCACTGGGTCGCCTCTCTTTCCCACCACACCAGAAAACCCCACCGACCCCACACAGTCCAGCTCTCTTTTAAACTTTTAACCCAATATTGAGTAACATTCATTTAAATGTTGTAATGTTTCTCTGTTCAGACCCAAGAAAGAAGTATCATGTCAAGCTCCTGGCTTACAACGCTGTTGGAGATGGGTACCAAGCAGATCAGACCATCAGCACCCCTGGATGTGTCTGTAAGTCCAAAATTAGAAAACTTTTGACTTCCTTACTTTAACGAAACTAAATCTCAACGCATCGTCTCTGGTAGCTGTCCGAGATCGCCTCGTGCCGCCTCCACCGCCTCCTCACAACGTGCAGGCCCGGACCAACAGCTCCTCGGCCGTGTTTCTGTTCTGGGGCCGACCGGCCTTCACCTCCAGCCACGCACTGAACTACACCGTCCGCTGCAACCCTGTAGGACTGCAGAACGCCTCGCTGGTCCTCTACCTGCAAACGTAAGAACTCTCATGCTGATTAAAACAACTTTGAGGTATTTTTATTATTTATTTTTAGGACTGAAAATTAATCGGAATAATCGTGATTAATCTATTATTGGAATAATCGTCAACTAATTTAGTAATCAATTAACCGTTAACGCTAAAAAGAAGCTAAAACAGTAGCAGCCACAGCTGTACAAAAATGATATACAGTTTACATCTAAGATTAAAAATCCTTCTTTTTCTATAAATATGTTCTACCCAGAACTCCTCAAGTGGCCTAGTTTCAGCTTCACCTGGTTCATATTCTGAATGAAAAAAGTCTCTGTTTAATCAGCTTTTGCTATCCAATTATTAATTGGTTGATCCAAAAATTAATAAACATATTAATTATACTGTATTGATAAATCAAACTGTAAGGGCTGAGCTTTTCACATGTTGCAGTTAGAAGTATTTATTTAGCTGCAGATCCATGCTTTGCTGCAAATGATCACAAATCGTTCACTAAAGAAATTATATTTTACTGCATTTCAGGTAATCAGGTGTTTTTATTTGCTTATTTTAATGTATTTTTAATATTGTGTAAAATAAGCCTAAGTAGTTACTGAAACATTTGCAAAATATGCCATTTTTCTATTCAATTAATCATTAAAATAATTGGTAAAATAATTGATTGCTAAATTAATTGTTAGTTGTAACTCTTATGATTAGGTCTTTTAATGTTTTATTGCTTTTCTGATCACTATTTTGTGAAACCCAGCAGTAATTTGAACTTTTGATGAACTTTTTAGTCTGAATTTAGAGGACTTGTTTCACATTTTCAGCTTACATCCTTACTACTGAAGTATCCATGTGCTGTTTGTGTTCCTGCATCCTCTGCACAGCGCCACATCTCCATCTCCTGGACACTTTAAACTGGCTGGGCCTGCTTAGAAACTGAACAACAGTTTCTGCTGCCAGAAATAATTAATCTTAAACTACTTCTTTTTCTCTGCCTCAAAACCAGTTGAGCAAAGCGCTTCATGTAGTTGGTTTGGCGTTGTTCTCTGACCTGTTAAATCTTCTCTCTGCAGAGGGGAACAGAGCCTTCTTGTGCGTGATCTTGAGCCAAACACCAAATATGAATTTGCTGTGCGCCTTCATATTGACCAGCTCTCCAGCCCCTGGAGCCCGGTGGTCTATCAAAACACTTTCCCTGAAGGTACGTTTGAAATGTAACTATTAATCGAAGCTAACATTGCTCATCTGATGGTACCGGTGGACATTTTCAGTTTGTTCTTTCCTCCATTATCTCTCAGCTCCAACATTACCTCCTTCCAACATCAAAGTGACGCTGATTGAAGAAGACACGGCGCTCGTTTCGTGGAAACCCCCAGATGAGCCAAATGTAGCCGTCACACACTACACTATACTGTACGCCTCACGAAATGCCTGGATTGCTGGTAAATGGCAAGTCCTGCAAAGAGAAGGTAAGGGGTACAACAAATGGAGAAAGTATTAACAACTCTTCAGCTGCTCACACACACAAACCTCAATTGGGTTTTTATGTAATTGGACTCAAAGTAGCACATAATTGAAAAGGGATGTGCTGTTTTCAACGATTTATTTTCTGCAGAAACACATTTTGCTGCAATTGCACCTTGAAACATTTTGTAGTTTGTCTCGATCAACAGTTATAGATTTAGACATTTGTGTATTTTCTTTACCAAATAGCTCAAATACAGTCAGACCTGATCAAGTGTGTCTGTCAACATCACCTTTCAAGTTCTGATTTTAAGTTTGATTGATGTCTGGACTTTGACTGGACCGTTTGATCTAAACAGTACCAATTCAGCTCTGGCTGGATGTTTAGGATTTGTTGTCCTGCTGGAAAATAAATGCACACCACATTTAAAAGATATTAATATTTTTGTAAGTATTCAATCCCTTACAGTGGATTAAATAACTAATTCTGACTCTGTTTTTACCTCAGAAATAGGGTGGAAATGATTATTCGGATTAATCACGATGAATCCATTATTGAAATAATCATAAATTAATTTAGTTATTGGTAACTAATTAAATTATGCAAATTTGAAATAAAGGACATTTGCTGAGAAAGACAACCTATTCAGAACATTAGGCAAAAACTGCACAAAAATATAAACATTTTGCATTTGTGATAAAAACATCTTTGTCTGTTAAAAAAGAAGAAAACTCACCCAATCTTTACCTGGTTTACATTCACTAAAGGAAGGCTATGTTATGCATTTTAGAAAATAAAATCTTAATTTTTTTCTGTAAACAGGAATTTAATTGTTTATTTTTTATCTTTTTATGTAGTTCAAATATTGCATAAAAAGGTTAAAGTGGTTAAGTTGTTTTATCTGATTAATCATCTGGAAAATCAATTACACAGATAATCATTAGTTGCACCCCTACTCAGAAATATTTCAGACTTGCTGCTAATGTCTAAAAAACAGCTAAAGAAACGGTTTGCTCTTATTAACCTTAACTGGTTTTCACTATTTTAATTAAAATTCACCTGATAACTGATTTTTTTTTCGACAGACATAACATAAAAACCTTAAAGTCACACATTGTTGCTCCACGTACAGAGAAATAACTTCAATGTCACAGTGTAGTAATATAAACCTGCTGTCTGGTGTGTGATGCAGTAGAGCTTCTCTTAAAGCGTAGACGACCCCAGGAAACACACAAGCTCGTAGCAACCCCCTCTGCGACTGGCCAAGAGGTCAGAAGTGAAGCTGTTCTCAGAGCCTCCTTCATCCCAGCCCCCATCCACCTCCCTGAAGCCCCTGCAGGGATCCTGGTGGTGAGCAAGCAGGGTGGAACCAGGTTAAGGAATGTGGACAGCCCTGATCCCCCTGACCTCCAGATTTTACCCTCAGATGGCCGTCTAGTGAGGATTCACTTTAGCTGCATCACTTTAGAGCATCAAACTCTACACTGGTTAGCTTAACATACACAGTAAAGTTATAGTTGCAACTGAAAACAAAATTACTAATTTGCCTTCTGCTTTTGTTTTTGTTCCTAAAGATATTTTAATTTCTATTTCTATGAAACATAAGAAAAAGTGTTTTTTTTTATTTCAGTTTAAGTCTAATTTATGAAAAATCTGCAGTACATTAGTTTTTTATCAATTACTGAATGATCATTATCTGTAGCCCTATTCTCTTGTATGCAAGTAATGGGGCAAAAAAGAAAACATAATTTTCAGCTGTTTATTCAGAAAGTGTTTCGTCTTCCCACAGGAAGCATCACCATGGTGCTGCTGGAGAACCTGAGTCCAGGCCAGGTTTACTTGGTAAAAGTTTCAGCATCCAACAACATGGGTGACGGGCCGTTTTCTAACGTGGTGGAACTGACAGTAAGAGCAGATCTCTCGTCTGGTCCTGATGCTGGACTTTCCCATGGCTCCACACACTCCACAGGTCAGTGAAAGCCACACGGCACACTCACACTAGTTTGATTTTGGAAATGAAACCAGGTTTGTGACACGGTGTTGCTTCATGTTGTGATCCACTGTAGGTTTTTCTGATGGCTTCTACCACCTGGACCAAAAGTCAATGACAGGGATCAGTGTGGGTGTCTGCATCGCTCTCACCTGTATCATCATCTGCGCTTTCATCATAGTCTGCAGAGGCAAAAACAGGTACGCAGCGTCTCTGAAAGCTGGAGCATTCATTTTCCTTGCAACTTGACGTGTCACGCTTTGTGTTTATTTTCTTTCAGGAAACTATCAGCTGTGAAAACGTATGGAGACGGGGAAAGCACATCTGCTGCAGCTGCAATACATGTAGGACCGGAGGGAGACATGCAGATGGCCGAAGTGACCGTGCCGATGATGAGTCGAGGTCATTTCATTGATGCAAAGGTAAATTAGTCTGCTGACAGATGTCAGATACATCACAAGTTGTTTATAAAATATTGCATTCCTTTCCATTGTCCTACGGGGAAAAGTTTTTCTTTTGCGTTCCCTCGCAATTAAATTAGCACATAGTCTGTATACAGTCACAAATGTTGATTTAAAATTAAAGAGCCTCAGAAAAAACATGTTTATGTATCCTTAACTCTTTCGTGCAAAAAACTGATTGAAAGTTGATTTATTCATTGAATGTTTATGTCTGCTTGTGAAAGGTTGAGGAAACAACCCTTCAATAATCATTCAGACTACCAACACAATAGAGACACAATCAAAACTGATGATTTTATTAGCCTGGGAGAATAACTCAGAAATATTCCAAATAGTTGGGATGTATTTATTTATTTATTTTTTTCCTTCATATGGAAAGTTTCTGTTTACATCTTAGAAGGAAAGGAAAGAGACAAAAAGTCAATTTTTGGCCTGGTTTGCTATTTGCAAAAGCAGGTTTGTGTATTCTATCCACAAACCTGCATAGAAATGCATAGAAATGCAGGTTTGTGGTACATTTCTATCCTAAAGAAAAAGATATGAAACTTCAGATATCTCACAAACAAGATATTAACATACGCACATGACTTAAGAAAACCTTAAATATAGCAGAAAGACTTTCAGTATTCAATTGTGCAGCACCAGTAAATTATTGCAAGGAAGCACAAAAGAAAACAAATCCTCCTTGTGCCTCATGGGGTGCCGTACTATCACGAATGTAACGTTTGGATTAAAAATATTTGTCCTTTTTTTATTGAAGGGTGGAACCAGCCTGATCATAAATTCTAACGGCCCTGTTCAGCCCAGTCCAGATTTAAAGAAGAAGAAGAATAAATGGTCTTTCTTTAGAAGTGCAGTGAAACAGGACAGGAAAATTGTGCAGGTAGGTTCAAGTATTTCTCTTTAAATTGTCAGATTTTTTGTGATTTGGAAGAAAAATAAGAAAGACACATCTCCAGTGGTTGTTATAAAGGAACCTCTACATACAAACACACCTCAGTACAAATCTTTTTAAGCAAGAAAAGAAAGAAAGGCCAGAGAGGATTGGTCAAAATTTGGATTGAGAAACTCAGTCAGGATTACTTACAGTGAAAGAGGAGCTTTGTCTCTTTCATCATGTTTGACCAAACTTTCTCTGTGGTGCAGAACGAGAGAAATGGCACACTTTCTTACCTGCCTGGAGCCACCGTGTTGACCTACGAAGAGGAGCTTTCTCCAAACCACTCTGCCACTCTTCAGCACCTGCTGGGTCATCCTGGTGACGCAGAAGGGTCATCCAACAGCGAGGGCAGCCACGAAACGGGCGACTCAGGGCGCTTCTCTCACGACGACACGGAGCTGACCAACTCTGGTCCGAACAGCCGCCCGACGTCACTGACGGAGGAGGACGGAGGAGACTTTGACCGTGGCGGAGAGCTGCTGGAGAAGAGTCCCACTGACCTCAAGTTGAAGGAGTCTGTCGAAGCCAGCTGCAGTCATCAGGAAGTCCAAAGAAGTTCTCAGAGTGAACTCAGTGTGTAGCCGCGACTGGTAGTTTGGATGTAGGTGTGAGTGTGTTTCAGAAAGAAAGGGAGTGTAATTCAATCAGGCATCATACAGCAGGTGAAAAGTAGATTTACAAGTTTATGCCACATCTGTATTATTTGGTGCAGATACTTAGTTCACACAAAGGTAACAAAATCAACCTATTACCTGACTATATAGTAATGAATCAATAACTATATATATATAGATACATATATGTATGTATCTATATATAAATCATAAAAGAGACATGATCAATATCAATAGAAAATATTTCCGATAGAATGATTAATAATTTTACTGAACTGCGACAGGTTTCCTTTGAGATGTAGAAGGACGAAAGGCTTTAACCGCTCAACCTCTTGCAGCTAGCTAACCAAGGTTGGTGGAATCAACTCACTGACTTTTTGGTTACCTAGCAACTCACTCACTCTTTGTTTACCTAGCAACAACCTATTAAGAAACTTGAGCAGCAGCAGTTCAAGTTTTTTCCACTGTGCCTCATAACTGCTTAAAAATAAAAATTTCAATCCATTTTCTCATGGATTGAAATGAGAAAATAAGTGTAATAGCGCAAGAGGAAACTGGATGAACAGGAAAGGTCACGTCACCAGTTTGGGAGTATTTCAGATATTTAAAACAAAGACCCTTTGCAACTGCGTCATTTAATTATTTGAAGCGCCATGATGGACTTAGGAAATGAGGCCTGTTTTCCCAAGTTGCTTTAGCCAGTTTATTCATGGTTTCTACTTGTTGGAGTCAAGCTAATTTGTCTGTGAACGTAACACACCTCGTAGAGTTTCATAGACGGCGGTATTTACAGATGTTTGAAACGGCTAGCTTAGAAGCCGACCCATACGTCCTCCCTTCTGACATGTTGATCAAATTACTGACTTTGTCTGAATTCACACCACATGATTTATATCGCTAGGTAATGAGCAGCGTTCCCCTTACACCGGAGCAGGATTAAAAACGTACAATACATGAGATGCTAACCGGTTTTTTTTTTGTATGCTAGGCTACCTGCCGTTGTGGCACTGTTTCCATGGTTACTGATAGTTAGACGCTACCTTCCCCAATAATGCCACATTTGATATCTTTCTAATCGTGCTTATTTATAAAGTATATGAACATTAGACTTCTTACTTTGTAAAAAGTGTTAGCTGCAAAATCCTCGATTACACCGAGGGCTGACAGTCATTATGAATGACAGCTGCTATGCGTCACCGCCGTATATTTCCTCATTAAAAGTTATACAATAAAATTTATATAAAATTTATATTATACAAGTTTAGTTCGCATCCTTGTCTGTTTAAGTTGCCGACCGCGCAGCATTCTATGGCCATTTTTAAAGTGAAATCAACTAAATAGAAGCGATATTAGGTTACAGATGTCTGTTTTTAAACTAGCTTTAAAGGAGCGCATTGGCTGTTTCGACATTCTGTCATGGCGGAGTGGGCGGAGTTTCTAAGAGAGTGACGTCACGTGCTGAGGGTCAATATCTGCTGATGGGAAATGCTTGATTTCGCCCAGCACGACTACATAGCAAAAGTCCACATTCAGCAAACAACTTTCTGCTTTACAGGGAGATCTTGTTACCTTTGCACTGTTCTAGAATCAATTTATCAAACACTGACTTTAAAAGCCTGCTGAAATTATCACAAGGTTTGAATGTGTGTGAGAGTTAAGTTTGAGAAAACATAGTAAAGAAGCACAGAGGAGCATTGTATCGTTTTGTTGCTTCTTCCTATGACTAGGAACCAACAAAGACAGTATGAAAGTGATTTTGTTTAACTTTTTCTGTCTGTGAATCTTTTTTTTTTTTTTTTTTTTTTTTGTATATTTTGGAACAAAAATCTCACCCACCATGAATGTTAAAGGATTGTCTTAAATGTCAAAAAATGGCATTTCTGAGATTATTTATGAGAGTTTATCACTGGAGCAGAAGGGAAATGTGAGTCCTTTTTGCGGATTATCTACCTCGGTTACCCTCAGGGCAAACCTTTCACTAAATATTTAATAACTACTTTTGTTGCATGGTGAGCTGTTTCAGCTGCATCACTTGCTATACTTCCTGATGACCGTTTCCTCCGTTCGTCATCCCTTTTATTTTTTTGTTTGATTTGGCGGACGGTAAGGGCGCTGCAGCTTCCTCCTCTCGCTCCACCTGTTGTGTGGAATGAAGGCTTCAAACTTCACACCCACTTTGTTATTTAACCCCTCAGGAGTTGCTGAGGTACTGAGCCATTACTAATAATATTTGTGTTCATTTCTTTTGTCCATTATTGAGTAATGGCATGAGAGAAATAATGAATGTCAGCTTCTGTTCTGTATGTCGGTGCAGTTGCCCTTGCTACTCGCGTTTTATACTACCTCGTTTTAAGAGTTGTTTTTATTGTCGTCCTCTTTATCTAAACTCAGGGAACAAGGTTTAGTACGTTTGAAAAGCCACGTGGTATTACATGGCGAACTGACAGGGTATCTTCTCAGTACTAACCTGATGTAATGTTTTATTACCTTCGGAGAAAAAGCTGAAAATGTATTGAATGTACCTCTGACGCTGTGAGCACGCCGCTCAGACGTTAGATAGATCCCCCTCCCCTTTTGCAGTGTCTGTTTTTACAAGCGCCAGTGTTCACTTGATTTGTGTAAACATTCACACCAGAAGTGCTTGCAGTGGCATATCTGAACAGAAAAGCTTTATAATTGGCCTTAATGTGGGCGGCGTCCCTGGTCCGGGTGAGGGAGCCGCTCCACGTGAGGATGCAACACATGAAGAATGATTGTAGTGAAAGCGGTGGAAAGTGTTTAATCAGAGATTGAAGTGAAGAATGAACACCATAAAATGTTTTACCTCTAAAGAATCTATTTTTCTTAGGAGATAATGTACTTCAGAGGAGTACACCTTGTAGTGACTTTGTAGTTTGTTTGGTTTTTTTTTCTCTGCTAGTGTTAGCACTTGTCTGCCATGTAGTTTATGTTGAAGGTGAATATGCAGCGGTGACCGTGACGCTAATACCCAAAGAGTTGTTTGCTGATTTATTTGAGTTTATTTTGGCGTCTCGGCTGATCTTTGGAGGACAGAGAAATAATCAAAGGAGACCAAAGTGGCTTCAGGGATCAGTTGAGGCGCTGCTCCTTAAACAAAGCCTTGCACATTAGTGGCCTTGGCCCGCGACGAAGAGTCCTGGAGGTTGTGGGTTGAAACTCTGAGGAAGTGTCCTGCTTCATGGAGTGACTTCTAATAATCAAGATTATGCACGCTGACCAAATTTTCCTTCTGCAGAGTTCCTCATAAGCTGTTGCAAACAGATGTAGGTGATATTCAGAGATAAATATGTTGCATATGTTGCAGCAGTGCAGGTGCATGTAGATGTGCACCCACTAATTGTCTCCTTTACAGAATAATTTAGAGAATGCTTTATTAAAAAAGAACAAATGTCATTATATTCAGATTTATTGTCTATATTTTGATAATGCATCTTTTTTAAGAGTCACAAAATGTAATTGGAGTTTTGTTTGTAGACGTGGTGGGTGCACAAACATTGCCATGCTTCTGTGTCGTTAATCAGAGGACTCTGCAGAGGATTCAATCATATGAGATGAGAAGTGGCACAATCAGTTTCAATTTCTTTTGAAAGGCAAACAATATGAACCAAAGATTTATTCCCTAATCCTCACCGCTGCACATTGGCCGAAATTCAGTTTATAAACATCCTATCTTTGTGTCAAATGATATTATCAGTGTTTTAATGGTCAGCTTATATCTTTATGATGTTTTTTCTATAAGAGAGCAACCTGGAAACTGGATTTATTTCCACCTGAATAATGTTTTGTTAGTTTTAAATTAGGATAAGGCGCTGTTGTTCTTCCAGTAGGATAAACAAAGACAGATTATTTCAGCTGTAACTTCAGTGTCTTTGTATTTCATGTATTTGTGACTTAAAGACTCAATCTATAACCAACAACTTTTTTATTTCTTCAACCTTACAGCTTTGCAAGAAAGTGACATGAAGTGATAAAGATAAATTCCTGCTTTTTCCAAACAAGGCTGAAAAAAGTCCAGCTGTCATAAAACCGCTGAAGTCGTCCTGGTTCATAGTTGGGTCTTTAAACCTCAGGCAGGTGAACAAGTGCTACCTCGTTTGTTTGTTCGATCCTTTTTTGTTTTCAGTGCAGAAGGTTTGCTGCTCTTTATCTCGTTAAAGGTGTTATGTTGGAATGATGTTCCTGTCCGATTATGTGAATTTGAAGGGATAAAGCACGGAGTGGACGTGACGCGCTCTCTGTTTTCTCCCTTTTCTGAGCCGTGGAGCGCTGTGGGTCATTTACAGTCTGACTCAGGGGGATCCACAGCCGCTTCCCCTCAAATAAAATAAAAAAAAAACAGGTCTCAAGCTTTGAAATTGAATGTATCTTTTTGTAATTAGTATGTTATTTGATATTTTCTGTTATTGCTTTATGTATTTGTCATAAAATTACAAGATGTTTTTTCCAAAACTGTTTAGAAAGAAGATTTTAGACAATTGCCTTATGAAAAAGTCTGATTCTCAGTTTAAATAAAATTACAAAAATCTCTGATGTGTTTTCCTTTACATTGTTTTGACATTGGCTTAGCTTTTTGATTTTTGATGTTTTTAGATTATTTTAATTATCTTCTTTAATAAGAAGTGTTTTCCACACTTCAGCTGCTACGATTTTGCTTGGCAGACTGTTTTTATTCTAAAATTATATAATTATATATTAGTGAGAAGTAAATGATGCTTGTATAAAATCCAGAGCTGATCATTTCACTTCCTGTTTTATTTTTCTTTAGCAATAGAAAAAAAAAATCACATTTATGCCCTGCTTCTGGAAAGGACATTTGTCCAGAGTGGCCTTGATCTGTGAGCATGAAGCTAACATTTACTGACATCTACTGGCACTGCAGGTTAATAGCATGAAAACTGGTGATTTGAGCTACATGTCAAATAGCTTCTAAAGAAAATCTATCAAACTCCTTTTAGATTTAATTTGTCACATGTAGAGCAAAATGTCATAGACAGTTTTTTTTCTCCTATTTAGCTATTTTGTTATTTAACCAAGATAACGTTTCTGCTCCCAAATTCAGCACAAACATGTCCAGGGTGACACCATCTAAAATAGTGGCATCAAAGTCATTTTTGTTTTGGGCCAAGTCAAGAAGATGAACGCTCTAAAGGGTCGATTGTGCCAGAATGTACAGATAAGATCTGTTCACAAACTGTTAAAATAACAATGAATTCTTAAAATTATATAATAAAATGTAACATCTTTTCAGTCCCTCCAGGAGTTCACAATGTTTTGTGATTTTTTGCAATGAAAATCAAAGTGTTTGAGGTACTAATTTGGAAATATTTTAGATATATGTGCTAATTTATGATGGTAAATGCAACATTTTATTACTTGCTGCATATATGACGACATTAATTAAGGGTGAGGCATCTATATAGTACAAGTAAAAAAGTTTTTGACAATTTTTGAGGAAAATCTGCAATAATCCCCCTATTATATATTAGTGCAACAAAGTGCGGGGATTTATTGATTTTGCATGAATTTCCACATTAATTCGCAAGAAACTAGAGGGATTAATTTATATAATTTGTCAGAAAACAGACAAAAACAGCACAGATTTGATTGATAAAATAATATTTAAGCACATTTAGTGTTCAGTCTAGAACTTAGAGGGCCTCATTTTTCTTTACCTTCATGTTATGTAGGCTTACTTCAGTCATATTTTGAGAACATTGCGAGGATTTTAGCACAATTTGAACATAATATCACAGAGAGATAGCCTGGATAGGTCAAATCAATTAAATAAATAAACATCTTGAGCTATTGTTTTGAGTCCGCTTGTTTCAAATATGATGTTGTTTTATCAACCAGTAATGTTACCTGCAGATTATGTCTAATTCTGACTCAGACATGTAAAGTTTAGGTTTTGCAGCTTTCTGAGAAGTTATTCATCATGAGGATTATGAATGCAGCTCAATTCTTGTTGTGATGTCATCAAGAATCATCTTTTTTATTTTGTTTTGACAGATCACTACTGGATGTAAGCTTGGCGAGTCTTTATTTACCACTGTTGGGTAATTTCAGTGGAAAACTAACTATAAGCCTGTAATGTTTCGGCATGGAATAACATAGAAAGTACATGAAGACTAATTTATCACATTTAGGTGCTAAAATATCCTATTAGCTAGCTATTCGTGTACTTTACGTTGTTTGTGTTTTTGGGCGTATCTTAAACTGTAGAATAATTATAATTTGGTCTCTGAAGCTCATGAAAGGTGTTATTTTTCTGTCTAGAGCTCATATTAAATGATGTAAGCAGTCTTTTTCGTCACGCTTCCTTGTTTATGTTTTTTTCGCCGCCGCAAAATTTGCCTGCAATTGGCTTGCACCATCCTCGTTGAGCCAGTTTGGGCGCTGCGCTGCATCAAGGGAAATGTAGTTCTGTAAGTTTCAAGAACCATTACGTACCTCTCCAGTAATTCGACACAAAAACTACATTTCCCAATAATGTAGTTTTCGCAGTGAGTTGTTAACGGATAACTCGGGTTTTGGCAATATTGCAACTGTGGAGCAGCTTGCAAACAGCTGTGTAGTCGCTGCGCCCAAAACACAGGTAAATCAAGCAGTTTTTCTTTCTTTACATGCATCTAGTGGGGATAGCTAACCTTTAAAAAACAACGGGGCGTTGTCTACATCTCAGTAATTGCATGTTGTGTTTATGTTTTGTGGGGTGACGTTAATAATAAATATGCAAAGCGACGTAACCAGTCGAAAATAATCACCTAAATGTCGTTATTTGATGTTAAGAGGCAGCAGTAATGGGTTCTGTAGTTACTAGCTCCAGAGTTAGCTGCGGATATCTGAGATTTTTATGGTTGTTTTTGTTGTCTCGCCGCGTAGTTCGCATAGTCTTGTAGATGTAATGCCGCGCCACGCCGCATGTGGCCACTGTTTCACCCGTGTGCTTGTAATTTATTTAAAGGCTAAAATAAAATGCTTATTAATGTTTTCTATTCCGAGTAGCACCCTTATCAGAAAGCTTATCCTTTATTTGTTCGTTACAGCCTTGGTTGTTGCTGACAAACATGTCAGAAACATCAAGTGACACTGAGTCCTCCTGTGGCTGGACCATTATAAGTAATGAGGTATGTTCTTGTTATAAAAATAGTATTTAATAACATGCATCATGGTTATGCAGTCTCAATTAGAGATGCACAAATTAGATTCTTGTGGCTGAGGTAACTAAAATTGCTCAGACCTGCTGATTCTGATCTCACTTTAAGAACCAAAATATCTATATATATGTAAAAAAAACAGTATTAGAAATATTTTATTTTAGCCTACCTATTCATTAATAGTGTTGCACTACCACAGAGTGTGTATGTGTGTTTGAAAGCATTCACTGTAAAACAGGGTTTTACTATTATTTTAAAACAAGTTAACAATTATGGAGTTACCATTTTAAACTGGTTTTAGTGTCTTATATTTGAAAATAGCATGGTTAGCTTAGTTAGCTTTACAAAAGAGCAAACACCTTGTGCATTACTTTGTACTGAGTCTTAGTTTAAATATGAGATTTCCCAAAGATCCCCAACATTTCAGAAGTTGTCATGTTCCAGGAGAGAAATATTAAAAAGAGAAACCAGGGCAACTTTGCTGTCCTCTGCTTAGCCTTCCTATTTTCTGATCAAAGTCTTGCTCTCTACTGTTATCTCACAGTCTGAAGCAAACACAGATACTGATCAACAAATACAGCTTTAAAGATTTTTAAAAGAATTCAGTATTTCTGACCATTTGGTCACATCTCAGGTATAATCGTGTTTAACATTTCCAGGTTCTTGTCCTTTTTTTTCTATACTTACAATTAAAATCGGTTTAGGGATGAATGAGGCATTATTATAACTGTACATATGAAATATGAACTATGCTATTCCTTAATCATTTCCAGTTTTTCAGTATTTCTGATGTGCTTTTGTAGGGTTCAGATATAGAGACACTGGGACCGGAAGCAGCGGGGGAATATGGAGCTGAGCTGGTGGAGCGCCCCACTTCAGAAGAATCACAAGCCTCAGTATCTGCTGGTAAAAATCTGCCTCAATGCTCACCTTTAGAAAGTGCTGCAGTGCTGTTTTTAATGGTCATAAAGTAATAAAAAGCAGAAATACTTTAAAAGGAGTGAGAGAAACTGTTGAGGCAACAAATTAGCTGTTTTCTTGTTAATCCTGAGCCTTCAGAATGGTAGTGAGTCACCAGATATCAGAGTAACATTGCACAAAAACATTTTATTTTGCATCTTTTTAGCTAAATTTATTGTTATTAAATTTACCTTGTAAAGTTATTTGTCTGATGTAACTTTTGCCTCTTTTTTTAGTTTAACAAACCAATTTAGTGTTTTTTTTAGCGTTTATATGTTTTTTATTGCTAAATTTATTTTCATATAAAATGAGGGTCTATATTTATCTATTACTTAAATTTAGTTAAATGTGAAGTTATAAGTATTGTATTTTAATTAAGTTAATTTTTGTTTAATGGCTAAGTTTCTTTGCACAAGCTTGGCTAATAAAGCTGATTCAGATTTTATTTTTCAAGGCTTGAACTTTTTTCTTTTTACATTTTTACCAGCTCTATGTGTTGAGGGAAAAGCTGCTGATTCTCTTGTTGTAACACTGGGAGAACAGGCTGTAGATGAGAACCTGCGCGGTCCTGAGGTGAGAGGAGCTGAATTTATTCTCAGAAAATATCAGAATGATCCAGAATTACAGTTTTCTGACCGTCTGCAGGCTGGAGGCGGTTCTGCAGTCAGAGAGCAGGTCTTCTCCTCCAGTGATCACTCTGACATTGTGACTCTGAGGGACCTGAAGGAGGACGAGCATGCAGAGGAGGAGGAAGAGGAGGCAGCCAGCACTGAGGAGCATTACCTCGGCACCTCCAGCAGCAGTCATTACACCTTCACTGCTACAGAGACGGGTAAGACTCACTGCACACCTCATTGTTTTCTTCATCAGAATAATTTAAGTCCCTCCTCAACAGTCGACAGCAATGATTCAAATATCAAATGTTCCTCCTCTGGAGCAGGTTTGTTGTTGAGTCGCTGGAAATTTCAACAAACTCTGGTGAACTTGAGTCTCCGCCTGAGGAGTCGGCTCCCTGGTAGTGGCTCGTTTCCTGATTAAAATCAAAATGAATGTAATGTGATGCTAACCTCGTTTAGCAGCATACCAAACTAACACTGGATGCCTTTCAAAAGCCTGAAAGTTGTGGGCTGGTAGTTTTAGTGTTTGATTGCATGAGTGTGACTTTTTGTATCATTATAATTTTTTGAACCTGCAGACAGACTAGAAAATTCAATAAACATTATTAAAAATGATTCTATGTTTTCCCTAAATTGATCTCCTTTTACTATCTTTATTCACTTTCCTGCTGATAGATGAGACGATTGATTGATCTCCCATCTTTGTAATGGAGCGATGGACAGAAACCTTTATGATTTTGGGGGTTTCTTTCTTTTATTAATAATCCGAACCACTGGAATCACAAATTCAAAATATTTATTTTTGTGTTCTGTACACCCGTCAAGCATGACAGTTAAAACTAACATTATAGAAGTATTCATACTGGGGGTGGGCAATATGAACTTAGAGTTTTATCATAGTATTTTGTGGTGTTATTGTAATAACAACAAAAATTATGATGGAAAACTATTTATTATTCAACTATATGACTGTGAACGTTCATAGCACCACAATCAGCTGCTCACAGTAACTACATTTGATCATATTTTAACATTTACTGGTATTTATTGATGCTCCTGTGGAAAAAACAGTGGAGAAAAAAATAATTGGAAAATTTAATTTCCAATTATTTATTTTTTATCATTCTTAGTTTAAATGTATTGAGACAATGATACATTAAAATTATTTTCAAGAAATTGTCACAAAAAACAATGCCTACCCCTAAATGATACTCTGAACTTTTTCTAATTTTTACTGACGTGTACCTACTACATGTAACTACACTTTGGTGTTTTTCTGCTGTTGTAACCAGATGCTACATGGATTATTTTACCTTTAAAAGCCTGGAATGGCTTTACATTATCCCACAAAATTAGGACTTTTTAGAAAATATTGATAGCTGATATTATTTAATAATAGGTTAAATGTGAACTTCCCAGATGTTTTTATTTCTCCAAAGCTTGACTAAAAAAACCTTTGGATTGTACTTCTGCAGGTCCAGAAACTTTTTGAACAAATCTTGGTCATAGTGCGTCGGTGTCTTTTCTTCTTTGTCATAATCTGTTTGATGTGAAATGCAGCTTTCCCAGCACAGCAGCCGGCGATGACAAACTCAAGCAGCAGCAGCGACGACGAGGTCGGACGAAGCTCCACTCGATCATACGAAGACGAAGGGTCAGGAAAAATACCACGAGCGTTGTGACCGATCCAGAGGAGGACGAGGAGCTGCTGCCAGAGTCGCGGTCCAGTGAGGCGGAGGAGAAAGAAGAGCAGCAGCCTGTTTGGGTGGAGGGGAGACTGAAAGGTGCTAACGAGGACCAAGAGCAAAGCCGAGGCGGGAGCGTCCTCAAGAGATGCTTCCTGCTGGCTCTCATCATCGCCGTCAGCATGGGCTTTGGACACTTCTATGGTAACTTCATACTTCAACATGTGCAGACCTGCACCTACAGACCTCTGTTGTGATGCGTAAGCAATCCATTTTACCAATCCCTCCTCCAGGCACGGTCCAGATTCAGGAAAGGCAGAAAACTGTGGAGGCAACCAGAGGGATTGAACAACCGGATGTGAGGGGTTTACTTGAGCAACATATCAGAGATGAGCGTCTAACAAAGCAGGTTAGTTAATACACACCTCACCGCTGAGGGAACAGGAAGCTGAGAATGTAATTAACCCCTTAAATCAACTTTTTCATGCTGATAAAATGTCTAAGTAGGTTATTTAGGGTTCTAGCTTTATGTTTCTGTGCAAATGTTAAATTGTACAGAATTGTCTTGTAAATTTGTTTAGTTCTGTATTATTTTTGCCTAAAACCATTTCAGTCCTTGCCTTTTTTGTTAAGCCAGTGTTTCCCAATCCTGGTCCTCAAGGCACACTGCCCTGCATGTTTTAGATATTTCCTTTCTTCAGCCCAGCTGATTTCAAGCAATGGCTGATTAACAGGCGTTTGCTGAACTGTAATCAGTTGAATCAGGCACATTGAAGCAGGGAAACCTCTAAAACATGTAGGATGGTTTGCCTTGAGTACCAGGGTTGGGAAACACTGGGTTAAACAATCCCTAAGCAATTGAATTTTCCTATTGTTTAAAACGGAGTAGCTTTTCATCACACTGACCTGCATTCAAGTATAAAACCATCATAAAACCTTCCAACAAACAGAAAAAAGTTACTAGATTTGTCACTTATTGTTTTTTTTTTGTCATTTTTATTTAAACGTTATATAAACATCCTTTCTGAATGGTTAGTCAACAACAAAACACTTGTCTTTTCCAGAAGCCATAGTACAGCGGATACAGCAGTAAAACCAGCTAACCAGACATGATCGAGGTCCATTTGGGTTGCTAGGTAACGGGGCTCGGGCTCAGCTGGGGTTGCTAGGTAACAGTGCAGTGCCTGTCAATTGTGACTTAACATTTGGGAGGTTTTTGAAACATCTAGACACCAAAAAAAACCTAAACCTATTACCAGAAAATAGCACTTGGGCTAATTTAGAAGCAGTTGAGACCCAAGTGGAAGTCAAAAAACGTTCAAAATATGAATTTTGAATAACAAGTCCCCTTTAAAAATGTCATGGAAACAAACTGGAGCACTGTGGTGCTGTCACCTTCACACTAGAATTACTCATTTCAGATTTGCCACAAATAAAACCTTTATTTCACCCAGAGGAGCGACTTTGTGTCAGATGACTTTGATGAGCAGGAGATTATTAATTTGCTCTCAGGAGTGATTGAAAAAGCAAAGAAAGAAAATCAGGAGCTCCAAGTGCACATCCAGGTAAATCCAGTTGACCACATGTAACCCAAACTCCAAAGGTGCAATTAACTTTGATTAAAAAATGTTTTTTATACATATTGTTGCGACAGTATAAAATGAGACAGATAATCTGTGAAAAACTCAATCTCCTCCACCACTCTGAACCAAAAACAGCCAATCAGAGCCAGGAGGAGTGTCTGATCGCTGTCAATAATACTCATGTACTCATTGCTAAATGTGCAGGAGAAACAACTCTCTGTTACAGGAAAACAGCTTATCCTCCATCATTGCAGGCTATGCTGACAAGTCTGAGCATTCATGACAGGCTGTGCTATCTGTAGGATAGCAGAAAGGAAGAGGGAGAGGAGTGATTGACAGCACTAAGAGCCGCCTCCTGTCTCTTATTGCTTGTTCTTAGTTAGCACGAGGAGAAGGCAGAGGAAGTTGATTTTTTTTTTCACAGATTATCCGTCAGAACATAGTGACAGTTTCACAAATATGTAGACAAGCTGTAAATATTTGTCTTTTCCCAACAAGGTTCAGAGAGATAACCAGGAGCAGATGCTGAAACAGACCGAGGAGGAGAGGATGGAAATCATGTCTCTGCAGCAGAGTCTCTCAGATGAAAACTTCCAGCTGAGAAACTGCATGGCAAGCGAGGAAAAGTCTCTGTCCGTCCTGCAGGAGGAGTTGAGAAACCTGCGCTCCCAAATCAGAGCTCTGGAGGCAAGGGGAGCAGGAGCCGATTCTCTGCTGTCTGAAAACCAGAGGCTGAAAGAGCAGCTGGAGGAGGAGCAGCAGACCATCAGAAACCTCCACGTTCAGAGGGAAGACATGACGGCTGAGACTCGCATGCTGAGGAAAGAGCTGGAGAGAGAGAGGAAGGTCACGGAGGAGCTGAGGAGGGAGCTGACTGCTCTAAGGAGTCACGTTTCTGAATCTGACAGGCAGAGCGGTTCAGAAGCAGGAGGTTTGGAGAAACGTCTGCTGGACCTGGAGAAGAGGCTGAGCTTTGAGCAGCAGCGCTCCGACCTGTGGGAGAGGCTGTACGTGGAAACCAAGGAGGAAAAGGTCAAAGGAGACCCAGAATCCAAAGTGAGGAGAGCTAGACAGGGAGTGGTCGGGAAATTGAAGGAAACCTTCGAAGCTGTGAAAAACTCCACCAAGGAGGTCGTCCACCACCATAAGGAGCAGATTAAAAAAGCCAAGGAGGCCGTGAAGGAAAACTTGAGGAAGTTCTCCGACTCTGTCAAATCAACTTTCAGACACTTTAAGGATTCAGCCTCGACGTTCATCAACAAAGCCCAGGGATTTTACAACAAGAAATGTGACGGAGCAAACACAGAGGAGTCCTGGCAGCAGAGAGCGCAGAAACCCAGACGCACACCCGACTCCTTCCAGAACCAGCACAACACACGGAAATCAGCCGGGAAGGTTCTCCAGGACGAGGAAGAGAGCAGCCACAAGAGCAGGATGAAGGGATGCGCCGGCGTCTTCGACTGCGCCTACCTGGAGTCCAGGAGCCTCTTCAACAAAGCCACAGAGCCAATCAGAGCCGAGGAGTTCGACCTCCTGCTGCAGAGCTACCTGCAGCAGGAGGTCGACCACTTCTACCACTGGAACGAACTCAGGACGTTCATCAACGGCTTCTTTCATAACGGACTCTTCATCCACGACCGCATGCTCTTCACAGACTTCGTAGGCAGAGTGGAGAGCTACCTGAGCGACATGCGTGAATACCACAGCCTGGACGACGACGTGTTCGGAGACCTCGACGACTACATCTACAGGCACTTCTTCGGAGAAGGCTACGCCAGGACCTACAGTCCGCGGTAAGTCCCTGCAGACTGAAGTATCCGCCTAAATGACGCTGCGCTCAAAGCTAAGACCGGTTTGTTTTACAGGCATGCGACATCTGAGGAATGAGAGACTTTAAATAATGTGAGGGATAAAATCTGATTCCAGGGAAGAAAACATTAAACATGATGCAACACAGGAAAATTATGTCTTCTGCCTCCAACTAATTAGGACGAGAGGATGTGGATGAAAAATGTGTCATGGTGTAAGAGTTTCATATCAGTTTGTATTAATAATTATTGATTAGTTTTTTTGTTTTAAATACCTGAAATACTGCCAAACTGGTGAGGTGAATCTCCTGTTTAATCCAGTTTTCACTCCTCGAAGTTGATTTTTATTTTTTATTTTTAAGCAGTTATGAGATACTGGAAAAAAATTGTAACTGTAAACAATTTGAGTTACTCAACAGGTTGTTGCTAGGTAACCAAAGGGTGAGTGAGTTAGTTGAAGCCATTCGCTTTGCTCAGCTGAATCAGAAGTCATTTTATTGACACTGTGCACAAAAGAAAGAACAACAAAATAAAATAATAAAAAAAGAAACTCAAAGACAAGTTAAATAATTAAATAAAAATACTAATAAACACAGAAACAACTGGGAAAAATAAATAAATGATCAGGTTCTAGACGAGTTAGCGGTATTCAAGAGAAGTTGAGTTAAAAGTCACTGGATAGATGAGATAGTTCCTATAAAACTAAAAAAAAACTAAGAAGTTTGGTTATTAAAAGACCAATACTTTTTACCTAAGATTTTACTTTGTAACCATTTTCTATCTTGATGAAGCACGGTCTGGTGTCGATGGAGGGCCATGTTTTGCGTTTTTGTCTTCATTTTGCTGTTCTTAGCAGACCTCTGAGACCTTCATAGAACATCTGGATTGATACTGAGATTAAATCATTTTGTTATGTAGATGGCGGATGGTTTTATTGACTGTTGAGAATAGCGAGATTAGAATACAAATGCACACCACTCTTTTCAGATTTGAATATCTGCATCTTTTGCATCCCCAATGCAGCATAATTTCCTGCTTATAAATCTCTTAACTGTGTCTCTGGGTGTTGGTTTATTGGTTTTTTGTTTCTTCTCCAAAGGGGGCCGTTTCAGAGACCTGAAGACCCAAAGGAGAACTGGAAGGCGAGGCACCAGCAGAGGAAGCAGCCGAGGGGTAAATCTCGTCCTCACTGCGGTCAACGGTGGAGCCGATCAGGAAGAAACGCAGACAGGCACATGGCTGATGTTAAAATCGAACTGGGCCCAATCCCCTTTGACCCCAAATACTGAAAATCATTGATGCGAGTTTTATTTTTGACACATTCTTTTTTTTTTTGTTGTTAGTTTGCACAATCCTTGTCAAGCTGCTGAATGTCCCAGATCTGTTCTGTGTTTAACGATATGAAGGTTTCACTTTCCTTATGAATCCTGCTAAATTAACATGCATACTTCACCAGAAACAAAATACCATGTAAAAGGAAATTTTAACATAACTGATAATCATACACCAGGCCAAACTCAGAGCTCTTTAGTTTGTAGCTGGTTAGTGTTTTGGTTTAGATCAGCTTTCAGAGTTCAGACGCTGGTTTCTAACATTCCACCTCAGACTCGTTTTAACTGGACCTGCTTGTTTTATTTCAGCTCTAAATGCTTCTCAGAGAAAAGACTGGAAAATAACAGCTGTGGTTGGAAATGAGATTTTAAAGCGGAAACATTGGAGTTTAAAATATTTATTACAATAGTAAATTGTTACATTTTCCTTGGCGTTTCTGCTGTTTTTTTTTTCAGTGCCTTTCATAAATAAAAATGCTTCCTCCAACTCTTCCTTCTGGAACGTGAGTGTGAAATATCTCTGCTGTCCTCGTGAAGTTATTCGCTTGCAGAAATGTGGAAATTTCCTACAGTTAAAGAACAAAAGTTGTTAATCTAAACATCAGATATTTGCACAAAGAGTCTCTTGGTGTCTTACCTTTTCCAAAACGTCAAACAAAACCAGATGTGTTGGCAGGGAGGATTTGTATGGAAAGGCAGTCCGGAGCCAGAGGAGAGGATTGTTGTAAAACTGTGCAGCTTCTTCAGCGTAGCCGTCCTCTCCGAGGTCTGGGGGACACTCCAGGATCCTCATCTTCACTGGACAGTGGACGTGGCTACGAGGAGACAGACGACTGTTTTAGGTTTTAACCAGCTGATATTTCTTTATATTTTGCTTCTAAGCAGCAAGACTTTCTTGTAATCGTTCTTAGGATGATGGGTATTTTTGAACCTTCATAAAAGAACCACAGACAAACGTAATAAGTTTTATGGCCGTGCTTTTGCTCTAGGAGAAAGCATAGCAAAAAGGATCCTCCGATCCTCTTCACCAAGCGTTTCCCCCCTTGCTCTAGGAGAGTTCAAAAAAGTTTTTAACAGCCTGAAGAAATATCACCAAATTTGCAAGAAAGTTTGACATATTTGAAGCAAAATAGAAAAAATTATAAATATTCTGCTCTGAACCTCATTAAAAACCTCCTGGTTATTCCACCAAAAATTGATTCCTGAACTCTTCCTGAGTTAAAACATTAGTTTTGTTGTTTCTAGATGAATATGATCTTGTTTTCTTTGCATTGAGGTCTGAAAGCGGTGCATCTTTTTTATTATTTTGACCATTGGCAATTATTAAATTTTTGCTTGGATTTTCAGAGACATGATGTCAGTAGTTCATAGAATAAAAGAACAATGTTCATTATACTCAAACGTATACCTATAGAAAGTAAATTCTGATAAACTGGTCATTTTAAGGGGTCTCTTAATTTTTTCCAGAGCTGTATGTGCATTTTAAAAAACATTCAAGCTAGTTAATTATGGTTATGGGAAGAAATTAAGACATTACAATGCAGAAACGTTCACCTTTTTTGAATTTGAGTTAGTCTAAAAATATATATTACACATTACACCCTCCATGTTCTTGTATGTTCTTATTTAACTTGTGCTGCAGTTCAGACAACAGTCTGTCTTATAAAGCTCTGATGGGCTGGAGGAGTGTGTACCTGTAGAAAGGCGTTGAGTGACAGGGCATGAGGAAGAAAACATCGGACTGCGGGTGGGCGGAGTCACTGCTGACCTCACAAAGCCTTTGAAGGTGGCTCATGACATCCAGAGTGCCTCGCTGGTGTATCAGACCCGTATACAGAGCCAGAACCAGGTTGGAAACCAGGAGGACGGCTGCAGCTGGTCGCCGCCACGCTTTGAGATGAGCCAGAGATGCTCCTGTGATAAAACACACCTTCTGTTATGAACATGTCCCACCGGGGAGGAGCCACACTCTGGGTTTAATCACAAGTGGGAACCAACCACAGAAGATCATGCAGAACGGCAGCACAGGGTAGATGAACCTGAACTCCTTGTGAGGAAGGAAACTGAGGAGAGAAAATATTCATGGATTAATTCTGCAAACCTCACAATCATTTTGTTTTCTAGTCTTCAGTTCAGATTACCTGTAAACAACAACAGTCCACAGAACTGTGGCCAGAAGGATTTTGTACTTCCTGAAGGCGAGGCTGCATCCATGTAGAAAGAAAGGAAGATGGGGGCCGATAACGACGGCGAAGCCCTGGCTGAAGTACCAGTGCCAGGGGTGGGAGCCATAGAAATCGGCCACACCGTGCAGGATGTTGAACTTTATGAAGTTGAGCTGCACCAATGTCCACTGGAACAGAGACCAGCTGTTACCATCTGACCTTTCACATCGAAGCTACTGGCTCTGCTTTACCTTTTCGTAGAACAGACAGTCGATCAGTCCTGAAATCAGAACCACCAAAATCCTGGAAATGAGAGAATATGAAGTATTGAGGAAAGGAGGTAAGACCCGGCTTCGCGTTCATGAGGCTGAGAGCACACACCCTATAGGAATGTAGCGACGAGTGATGAGTCTCAGTTTGTTCTCCTCCTGCCAGAAATGGTACATCAGCAGAGGAAACCAGACAATCAGGGCCGTCGGGCGCACAAGCACAGCCAAGGCCACCAGAGACAAGTACTTTTTACTGGAAAATAACAAAACCAGTGAAGAAAAAAAGACACTTTTAGATTACCTATTATGCTTCCTTGAATGGGTGAGGATAGACCTATGAGCTACGAGAGACATTTTCATTAAATGTTTTGCACAAACTTATTCTTAGATAATGAGATTTCAGTTCTGCCTTTGTTTAGCTCCTCTCAGAATGAGACGTTTTAGGGCCTCTTGTCACTTTAAATCCAAATGACCTGATGCTGGCAGGTTTGCACGCCCCCCAAACTCAACGTTTACGTCAAAATGGCTGCAAACAGATGCGCAAATATACAGCCATCTTTTAACATTATGCAAACATGTTAAGTGAACAACAAAACTCTTGTCTTTTCCAGAGGTAAAACCAGCTGACCAAACTCGCATTCACCTGCTGTAGGTTTTGGACCCTGGCAGAGGGAAGTAAAACAGAGCCAAACAGGTGAGGGTGGTCTCAGCGGTGTTCGTCAGAGTCCTGGTGCAGCAGAACCAGGAGAACCAGGAGCACAGGTGGCAAAAGAACTGGAAACCAGAACAGGTTCATTTCAAAACTCCACGTTTCTATCTAGATGTTTGTTCCCCAGTTAACCTTGTTGCATTTAAGTTCAAATTAATTTACTATTGATTCAATGAATCAACGGCAAATTACTGATTTTCCATTGCTTTTATGGGATCTGGATGAGCTTAGATCAGTTCTATTTCACAAATTGGAACCTTTAGGCTTACCAAATCAGGACTGAGTGCACATTATTTAAAGCACAGTTTGTAAACTTCAGTGTCTTTTTAACCTGACATTCAACCCAAATTTAAAATGTCAAAAGTGGGAAAGAAAAACACTGAAATAATGCTTTATTGATGAGTGTGCATTCAGTCAGTCAGGGAAATATCAGACTGTTTGGAAAATGTTCAAATTATGATTTGCCAAATCATAGCTAGAACTTATTGAAACATAAATTAGTGTTAAAACACCTGCATTTATTATTCATGATTAGATTTTGTCCTTCATGAAATAAAAAAAGTCTGAAAATTCAGAACTTTTTTCCAGTTTCCCCACACTTAAACAAATCTGCAAACTATTGCAAGCAGACTTTTCAAGACTCTGTATGACCACTGTGAAACTGCAGAGTGATCCAAGAAGAACCTATAAATGAACAAGCTGTTCTTGCTTTAATTCATTTGCCAGGTTCCAGATGTTTGTTGTATTCAAAAAGGAATGTCATGGAGAGAGGTACATGACAGCGAAGAGGTTTTCCTACCGTCCATCTTGAGACGTCGTCAGTTTCCAATGTTCCGATGAGCAAGTAGAATTTCACATCAGCGAACGCAGCCAGGAGAGCTTGAACTACTCGAGGAAGCCAAATCTGCAACCACAACAAACCCACCTGAACTCCATGATTCATGTTGTCAAAAAAACCCCGTATTGTTCCGAGAATAAAATAGAGCAACTCACCAGGAGATGGACTGTGTCGTAGTTTAGAAGGTGTAGTATTTTGTACAGGAATGCAAAGAACAATGGAAATGTGAATCCTCTGATTCCTGCTTTCCACTCCCAGGTCAGATACCCATACGTTTAATTATAAAAGAAAATATCCCACAATAAAACCAGAGAACAAGATGTTACCATGCAAAACAAAAGAAACATCATTGCTGTTCATGCAAAAACATCTGTATTCTACAACGTGTGATGATATTTTAAAGTTTATTGATCTTTGAGAATGTGTTATTATGTCATTACCATTTTTACTTGAAAATGGTCTCAAATCAACAATATTATTTATCATCCAGCAAAATATGTTATCGTGATTGTGACGGGGCCACTTGAAAATCTGCCTTCTGAACAGTTGATTCATGCTATAAAAGTGTTTATTTAAATAATTATGCAGATTGACAAAGAAAGGATATTTAAAGACCATCCGATGGGCCACCTCCAGGGACTGCCAGTATTCATCAGGGACAAAGCTGGTCTGAACCAGGACACAGTTAACCAGCCTGAACACCACAGTGAAGACAACCACCTTCAGTAGACCTGTGGAGATAAATCACTGCATCTGAGTGGGAACAGAAATTTCCTGACTGCACTCAACAGCAGCTGCAGCGTTTAATGGCAGATGGAGGTGGGTAAGTCGCAGCACCGTGGCTTAAAAGTCTCCCATCCTCCTTGGAGTAAAGCAGGGACCTCCGTTTCCTCAGCTTCACATCATCCACTTTGCTCCCCAGCTTCAGCCGAAAGCGCAGGTTCTCCATCCTTACGTGCTGCCGGGGGGCATGGCTCACCTGTCGGAGCACGACTCGGCCGAGACCCCGAAGAATCTAACACAGGTAAAGTTCCGTACTGCAAAGGTTAAATAATCTAATTTAACCCGAGGTTGCAGCTGCTAACTCCGCAAATGTCCCTGCTTATTTGACTTCTACAAAAAACCTTTTAATCTGCTTTAACTTCCTAGTTTGGACACATTACACAGGGTCATCAACACTTCCGCACTCACGCTTATTTCCGGTGTTTTGGTTGTGTCGCAACTTCAAAGTAAAAGTTCTTGTTTTTCCAGTCGGCTTAGTTTTTTTTATGGTAAATTGGCATACTATTGGCGTACTATCGCTTTGTTTCTATTTGTCCAGCAAGTAAAATAGTACAGTTAGTGTACAATAAATATATCTTGAAATTACAAATTTTCTGGTGATTTTAACCTAGTAAATTATGACGTAGAACTAGAACAAATCTGTAATTATTAATTAAAACAAGTATTCCAAATATAAGCAATCATGTCAAGAGCAATCTTACTTTTTGCAAAAAAAAAAAAGAAGAAATAAAAAGTTACCTTTACCACGCAAAATTTAATAGATGCTGTCTATTTTAGTCAAATAATTTTTAAGATTATTTTTTTTATTGAAAAACATGGATCATGTCATTGCTCTTACGATCCGTGTTTTAATTCCTATCTTTCGCTCGGTGGCGCTGTGCGTCTTCTACACTTGTCAGAACAGACGAAGAAGAATGCTATCCGTTCGTACATAAGTGTCCTGTTTGTTGTTCTCTTCTGGCGCTTTTCGTCTCTTTTGTCTGCCTGATCCCTTTTTCTGTCCGGTTACTACAGATACTTTGCATAAAGCGCTTCACTGGTGAGTGATGAATGTTGCAGATCATCATCTCTGCGTTAGTTAAAAATGTCATGCTTGATTATTCTTTAATAAAAAGGTCAGCATATTGTCAAGGTGGGTCACAGACTCTCATTATCTGGTCGGGACTTTTCAAAATAAGATGCCATTTTGGGGCTGCTGTTGGAGTTTGTTGAATACTGGTGAATTATCTTTTATAAGAATGGATGTTCCTTTATTTGTAGGTTTTATATTGCAAATAAAGCAATAACATTTATATTGCATATATTATATTTTATATTGCAAATAAGCATCGTCCAGAGTCTTGCATTTGCTCAATTATTTTAAAATAAGAAGCAAAATATACATATAAAAGTTGAGTTTTTGCCACCCCCAGTGCTTTACAGTTGGTATATGTCATTTGTTATTAAGATGGATTTTTTCTCACAACCCTATTTAAATAAACCATACTTATTTAGAATTTTCCCAATCTTCCTGGCAACATTAAACATTCTAACTTAAACCTATAAAAAGTGAGATTTAGGATTTTAATACAATTTCTAATTATTGTGTCTGCACACACTGATGATGATCAGATTATCAAATGCATTTAAACCTGACTTTCTGTCTCTTATCATGTGGAAACTGTGAGAATGTGCTGAGTTTTGTACACACTATTTTTTCATTTTGGTATCATTTTTGAAAGTTAAAAAAAATGGAGGTATACCACCAGATATTGACCTTGATTATTTTTTTAATTGCATCAACAGATAACTTCTGCAGCCTGTGAGGTTAAAATGTTTTAAAAGCTATGCATGTAAAGTTCAACACAGAACAGAAATTGTTCAACCATTCCGTGTAATTCACGTTTGTCTTTTTTTTCAGGATGGTTTGGAGTCTGTAGACCTGGATTCCTTGTCAAACAAGAGTAATGTTTCGACAAAGGCTGACGTTCTCACAGATGCTCTTAGCCACAGTGCTCGGGGTCGCTGGTGGCATTTACATCTACAGACCTTATTTTGAGTTACATCCAAAGGGCCTTGAACACCAAAACCAGGATGTGCCAAAGAAAGGAAATGACACGGACTGAGTGCTTCCACTCCCAGTAAACACTTCATATACAGAACAATTACGACCGATGATGCTGGACTGGAAGCAAAACAAAACTCAAACCAATGTGGGTAAATTTCTGCTGTTATGGGTTACCTGTCGTAATAATAAAATAAAATATTTTATTCTACGACATCACTTTTTAAACATGATATAAAATGTTGTGACTCTTCAGTTTTAAACACCCTCCTGCCTTACAATTATTCATAAGAACTCATTTGTTGATGCAAATGAATTCTAAATTTTGAACTAAAAAAATAAAAATGTTTTTTTCATGTTGAGTGAATCATAATTCACTATTTTTCTCCATGTTAACTATACAGTCCAGTGTTTTTTATGGCAAACTTTCACTTAAAGCCTTAACATAAATGAGCTGCTATAAAAGATGCAGACAAGACATCTGACAAAAATGACACAAAATATTCCAATAACACTAAATTATCTAATGTGGAAACAAAATCATCTTCTAAATATTCAGTGAATGTTATATTTCAAAATTACTGATGCAATGGAATTGAGAAAACATTTTGCATCTCAATCAGACATGAGCCTACTTTGACTAGGCTACACCAAAAGCATCTTCTTTGTTTCTATTTATTTAAGCTAGCATGTTGGTGGAATATTGTCCAGCTGCTCAACCTTTGTTTAATCTTTGTTTATTATATGTTCTAGATTTTGTGAGTTTGTTTTCTTGATGTTGTTACACAGGTTCTATTTAGGTGATTCAGTTAATTTGTGATTTAAAGGGGATAACTATTTCACGTTTAATCAGGCACAGTCTCCTTTTAAAAATGTCTCTGTATTTACTCAGGTTAACTTGTCTGATTTTAAAATTAGTTTGATCTGAAACATTTAAGTGGCACAAAACAGAAGAAATCTGCACTGAATGTATATGGTGCTTTTCTAGTTGTACTGACAGCTCAAAGCACTAGACTAGAGCCACATCCACCTATAGCACACATTAATTCATTGTACAAAACATGGGGTTAGAGGCCTTTACCTGGGTGAACACTGCAGGAGGAAGCTAGAATCAAACCCACAACTTGCAGATTGCAACACATCTACTCTTCCAACTGAGCCAGCGTCATCTCCATGTTACTAGCTGTCATCTTATTCTACATTTGTCATCTTATTAGATCATAACTTGCTTAGTTTTTTTCCCAGTTGTATTCATATTTTAGCTGAAAAGGGAAAAGCAAACATTTTGTGAGGACATCAAATACAAAACCAGACTTAAGAAAACATGTTTAAAAATAGCTTGAAGAAATATAGAAGACATATATAAATACCTCTGCCAGAAAGGCCTCCCTGGGGTCACTTCTGAGGGTCCTAAGAGGCCCTGTGGGCTCCAAGGCCCTGTGAACAGGACAATCGGTTTGGTGCCCTGTTCACTACAGAAAATATATTTTTACTAATGCAAATCACAGTATATTAGTCCTAAATATAAGTGGACATGAATTGATTTGTCCTGTGGCCAATAACGGTATGTTGTTCCCAAAGAAACTAACTGTAACTTCATAATTTCCTAACACTTGATTATTGTTTATATTCATAGAAATCCCCCCAAAATTAACACAACTCACTTGATTTCAGCTTGTGAGTTTTATACAAAGTATGCATTTGTGGAAAAAAGAATTCCAGCCTGTGCTGAATGACCTTTGTTGACTTTTGCTAAATGTATTCTCCCCTCTCTCATAACCCACTTTTCTGTCTATTTACTATGAAATAAAGACCAGTAGAAAAAAAAAAATCCTTAAAAAAGAGAAGGAATTCTAAAAAAAAAACAGCTACGAATGTAAGTAAAGTTATATTCTTAAGCATCTTGTTAAAGTAGACATTTATTAATTTTTTTATTATTTTTTCTCCTCTACATTATCCATTAAAATTACCTGCAAATGGAAAATAATCCATTGTAGGCAATGACACTAGCGACTTCTTGCCAGTTGCTATTTTCCCTGAGAGAGGATGACAACAGTAGCTTGAAGGGCCCCAAATCAAGTTCTGCTTTAGGGCCCTGAACAAGTTTAGGCCGGCCCTGGGCGCTGCTTTTTGTGAAACTGAATTAATGATTAGTTAAACCGGGACAAACAGACAATCCTGGTTCGATTATTGCCTCGGTTTGGTGAAGTATTGCCCCCCTGGAGCCCAGTGGACCCGGCTGTCGGCGGGCGCGTTAACGGCCGTTAGTGGTCGGTTAGCCTCCGCGAGCTCCGCGGGGAGGAGCTGTTTCTCACCCGGGGGCTGACAGCTCACAGCTCGGAAAGTTAAGGTGGTGCTCAGAGTCAATGAGGCTGTTCCCATGTACACCGATGGGCCATAGGCGACGGACGAACTAAAGCGCTACTTTCACACGTCAATCCAAAGTATTCTCGGGTTATTTTAGGGAGTTTTTGTCTACAGAGAAGGAGGCAGCGAGCAGCAACTACGCCCCGGGGCTGGTGAGTAACTCCGCTTTCAGGAAATGTCAGCCTGAGAGCCAGGCTGGTAGCATCTGTCTGGAGTTAGCAAGACAAATGAAAACGTTAAACTTCACTCTGCTTGGTGTTCGCTTCATGGGAGGGTTAAAATTGTCATGTTGAACTTACTCCAGACTTTGAGGAGCATTTTCCACCTGCTTTGCCTCAGAGCTGTTAGCTATAACCGACTAACAAGACGAGGTAAAGTTCCTTATTCAGATATTATTATTATTTTTATTATATGTATTCTTGACTCTATAAGTTGGAAAGTTGACCTTTTAATCCAGAGTTCAGTTCAAAGTTGGGAGGAAAGGGGATTATTTCATGTATATGAGGTCAGGCGACCCTTCAGTTGCAGCCACATGAGGACCAGCTGA
The DNA here is from genome assembly GCA_902982915.1 of Phalloptychus januarius. Lineage (NCBI taxonomy): Eukaryota > Metazoa > Chordata > Actinopteri > Cyprinodontiformes > Poeciliidae > Phalloptychus > Phalloptychus januarius. Next base: position 15,597,177 of record CADWAE010000477.1, read on the forward strand.
GGATCATTAGGTTTTCTGTTTCTTTAAGTGAATTGATTAGAGGTGATGGTGACTTTGCGTGGAAATCGGTTTGAAATGCATCTTACAACCTGTTGCTGTTTATAAGTCCTCACATGGTGCTGCGATGTGGCAGCGACCTTTATAAAGATGCATATCTGCTGATTCAAGATACTGTTTGGTTCATTTTGGCCTTTCTTTGTAGCTCCATAAATTACTCAGAAGTATTTATGTGCATATCTGGATTCCCCCCCCCCCCCCCAGACCCACTGTCTCCACTGCCTTGGACCGCTGCCCAGGGTGGGTCCTCCACTTTATCCTTGACAAATGATTAAAGCTTTTCTGGCTGGCAGAAACAGCCACAAGGTTCGCTCCCACTAAAAGAAATAAAATGCATTAAGCTCAGCTCAAACTTTCAAGATGTGTGCTTTACTTAAAACTGTTTTGTCAATAAAATAATTTAGTTTAACGAAGGCACCAGAGTTTATTCTGTGTTGCTATTTAAATGCCCTCGCTCTGGCCTTTTAAAGGGTCGGTCTTCTGGTAGAACAGGGACTCACTTGTCTGTTTAAAAGGTTTTGTGAAACATGAGACCGTCTTAATCTTATTTCTTTCTGCTTCCAAGTTAGATTAACTCCCACGCTTTCTGAGCAATTAAAGCCTGTTTTGAAAGCTAATATATTAGGCTTGCATGATCGCTGCACGCACTTCCTTAGGATCAGGATTTATCATGTAGGACATTTCCACCTGTTTGTCATGAAACCAGTATCATGTTATCATGTAGCTTTTTGGAGAGTTTCCCATCTGATGGAGACAGGAGAGCTCTGAATAACAACAGAGAAACCTTATCTAAAATTGCTGAAAGTGCTCTGCTCTCTTGCTCAACAGCGGAAGATGATGTTCTGGCTTCCTTTACACAACTGTGGTAGGACCTGGGAGTAGCGAGATGAATTAGAAATGGTTTTGCAAAAGACTTGGCGTGTTAGAAACACTACACACTCTGACTCGTACTTCTCTGTTCAGCTCATTAGCTTGGGCAAGACTAAGACATGTTTGAACTGCACTAGTGCTCTGTAAGGAAACGTCTGATTAGGCAGATATAATCTTCAGAAATATGCTGACGCAATCTGTACTTCCAGCATTGTGGTTTTGTAATTCTGTGACCTATTTTTGCTGAAATTAAACACCGGTATGAGCTTATTTTCAGGGTTTTAACTAAGGTTGCCTGTAAGAAGAGGAAAAGTGTGTTTTAAGGTTGTGGCTATTCTGTTTAAATGACACAGTTTTCAAATTTACTAGATTTTAATTTGATAAACCGGAAAAGCCCTTTGCCTTACCACATTCCAGTACCAGAACGCCAACTTGATGTATTGCATTCATACAAAGGGACTAGAGATGAAAACTAGCCTCTGTGGCTAACTCTGGCATATTATGTGATGTGCATTGCTCCTTTTGAAATGAATAAACAACAATATATAGGCTCTTTATATTAGTTATATAAAGACCCTATATAGGCTATATACTGTATTTTATGGAGTACAAGTCACTTTAATCAACAAAATACAACATGAAGAGGAAAAAATGCACTGGATTACAAACAGGGGGGTCAGGAACAGCTCCTTTGGAGAAGTGCGCAGCGGGGTGAAGCGGAGACGCATACAGTAAATCTAGGGTGATGGAAAAATCATGAGTGATTTGTGTATTTGAATCCTTGGCATCTGGACCGTTTATAAGCCTCAACAGCTGTTCCGGCTGTTTCGAAAGGTAGCACCAACAAATATAGCTATCTAGATGCACTACAGTAGGAAAATCTGATAAGGTAGCACAAATTGTCAAAACATTAGTAGCACCTTTATGTACCCAATTTGGACTCAGTTCTACAGCTCTGGCTATCATTATCTAATGATACAAGTACTCATGGACTGGAAGGCCACTTGGACAGGAAGAAGCCAAGGGAACATAAAAAAGCCAAAATTGCCATTTACAAGTACAATCAGCATCAAACAAAGGACATGCATCAGTTCTGTCGGGGAGAATGGGTCAAAATTACAGCAAAATACAGTGAGATGCTCTGGAAGGACATTTCCTATTTCTACCAAATGCTAAGGAAATGTATGTACATGTCTGAATTAGTAGAAATGATTAAAAACAATTGAAATGTTTTTATTATTCTGGCGTTTACTAATTGAAATAATCTGGGTATTTCCAGCTAACCTAAAGCAGCAAAAATGATCACCTTTGTTCCTATAAAAAAAGCAGACTAGACGTGAAACATAATTTACTTTTTAACAGGTACAAATAGCTTTAACATTTTTATGCAATCAGTTTTTTTTTTCTTGAAATCAACTTTCATGGTTACCAGATATTTATTGCTAAATTGACAAATCTAGATGTCTTTCTTTCACTAAAAGAAAAACAAACCCTAAACAAATATGAGGAGTTTAACAGTATAATCTGGGAAAGGGGCACAGTTGCAGCAGTCAAAGGAGTGGAAAGTTTGCAAACACTCACAACGTGTGAAGCCTTCAGCTTATCAACTTCCTTATAACTAAAACTGTAGCTTACTAAACAGGTTAATATTTAAATATTGTATTCTTGTTCATATGACATAAGATGGCTTGTCTATTTTTCTTTCTCACCCACAGCAATGGCGGCGTTAAACTGTGGCAGTGCTACAGTTTAGATCTTATCTTAAAATTGAGATCTAATTTTAAACAGTGTCCTGTATTCCAAAGAAAGTTTAATGCAGTTATTAGAATGAATCTAATTTTGACATTTGCCATTTAATGGGCTTCTGTTAAAGTAAAATTAAGGGAATTAAACAATAGAATCAGGTTTTATGTTTTGATTGCCATTCTAACATCTTTATTCATATTTAATCTGTGGGAAAAAGTTACTCATTTAGGTATAAGCACGAAAAATGAACTAAAATTTTCAACATTTGTTCTGCCAGCTGATTCTGCTTGAGCCTCATTGAGAAACTCAGATGTAACGACAGAAATCTCTGCAAGGTGTAAAGAAAAGTTTAACCTGAACATCTTTCCTATGCGAGTCAAAACAAGACTTTAGTTAATGACTGCAGTTAGAAGTTGGACTGTAAACACACCACTTTTGGTCAAATCTGTGTTTTCTTGCACCCATTTACAGTCCACCACATTTATCATGACTGTAGGTTTTAAAAGAGCCTCTAATCAGCTTATGGGTTCTGATGAAAGGCTCAGTGGAGCATACAGGGAAAGAATGTAAGGCTTGTCTGAAATACTCTCAACTAAGTGATCATATGACACATCTTTGCCTTCTTTGAACATTTTCACCAGTAATTAGTGAAGTGTTGCTAATGAAAATCTTGCACCCAGTAGTTGAAACGAAGTGGGGGTTTTTACTGGCCAGAATGTTTATAAAATTTGGACATTGAAATGCTTTGGAAAAGGATTTTTACTGACAGATTTCTTACTACATTTAGGCCAGTGAAGTAGAATAATTATGCAGTGAAGCATCCTAATACGCCTTATAATAAAGAAGTGGCATTAATGAGTCCTGACCAAGAAGACTGCCATAGATCAGTGTAAATCATCGAGAGCAATTTCTTTCAGTAATTCAGGCTAAATTTGTTGATGATTTGTGTATTTTCCAGCAACTAAGAAGATCAAGACAGAAAGTAAAAGTGATAAAGTAGAGGCTCAGGAATCGCAAGATTAGTATTTATTTCTCAGACGATTTCATATTAAAGCGGCTCCTTTTTTGAGCTTTACATCATGATTTAATGTTACTCTCTGCTCCTTCAGACTAGCCAGCAGCAATTAACAAATACCTGGTGGGACTGCATATCTACTGATAATATGAGCTACTTCTCAGTGAAACACGTCTAATTGTGTTTAAAGGGTTTATCAAGGAGCCACGTTGTGATGACTTCCTGAAGCTGGAGTTTCAGAAAGATCAGGAGTTTTCAAATTTCAAGGCGTTAAATTAGGAAGTACAATTTATTGTATATTTGATATATATATAGCATTTTCATAACAACTGAGCTTAACATAGTTACTTGATTATGCTATAAAATGGCACTAAGTGCCTGGAATAAGTTTTTTTATTTTTTTATTTTTTTTTTTAGAGTTGAGATGAATTTGCTGTTTTCGAATTACCGTACATAAATTGCACAGATTACATAAATCTATGCACCAGAAGTGAAAAGATTTGCCTTTTTGCCCGTGATGTAGGTCTGTAGGTGTTGTGGCAAATATTTTCTGTTATCAATAACCTTAGATTTATCTGAGTGGTATGCATGTTTTACTTGGTTCACAGCATTCTGGTCTGCAATAAGTGGCTAATTGTAACACATGGTGTGTTTTCAGTCTGCATGCTGATTAAAATCTGTGAGCCTTGAAGCCCACAAGCAATTTAGAGACTAGCAAGGAAACGTTGCATTAATTGCTTCGTTTTGTTACTGCAATAATTAACTGTGTTTCCTGTCTGTTTCAATGTTTTCATAACATTTTGCAACCCAAAAGTAAAGCAACGTGCAAAAGGGATTTTCACCCAATCCTGTTGTAACACTGTTCAATTTCACAACTGAACAACGTTCAGGGTGAAAGGAGGCGCGTTGAATTGCAGGAAATGTGACACAGAATTCAGTTTTCAACATCAGATTGTGCTTCATTTCTACCCAGCAGAACACGGCGTGCTTTTTATTGTTGTTAGGAACGCTGACTAACTTCCTTCTGTTGAATGTTTGAAGCTTTTCTAATTGGATCAGTGCTGCTTTCATCAACTTTGTAGAACAAACACTTTCTAGATGTTGGGGCATACTAGACGTTGTGTTGTTTCTAGCCTTTTTACAAAATCCTTCTGTTGTGATGCATCATTTGTGTACTTCTAAATAAAAATATTGGCATGCATTACTAATCTTTTGGTCTAACAAAGCTGGATTTGGTTTTTACCTGAAGATGAGTTGCATTATTTTTAACCAATCTGTCAATTTATTTACCTTTTTTCATATACAAAAATAAATTGACTTCATGACAGAGTCTTAAGTGGTCAGTGGAAGGACTAGATCTAATCAGAAATGATAAATATGATTTCTTAATTTCAGGATTTAACTCAACCCAAATATCTTCTTGCTTCAAGTCTGAATGTTGGTCTCTATTTTTAAACTTTAAAAAGGTTGTTGTACAGGAAGAAACAGGACTTTGGCTGAATCAAATAACTTTTACAAGTCAATTCTAAGCATTAAAAAGCTGACCTTTTTTTTTTTTACAATATTAAAATAGTTGAAATTCAGCTATTTTTATTTTTTGTAGTTTAGGGTCATAAGTAGGGCTTCATGGGTTTCAATATGAACTTAGAGCAGTGAAATATCCACGAATTAAAACCGATCTCTATTCTAATTGACTTGAATAGTTTTTGAGAAGAAGTGACTCTTACATTTCGATGGTCTGGGCAAGTTGAGGGAGTTTCCATGCAAATATGAACAACAGGTCTGCATTCAGTCTTAATTTAGGTCATTTCAGGTTTGTTTACAGTCAAAAACAGCTTCACCTTCTTACTTATAGCAGCAATGATTGTTTTTGCTTTTCATTCTCTGGAGGAAAAAAGTAGCGCATTTAAGATAGAAATTATAACTTGACGGTATGAACTGTATTGTTGAAGAGTTTGTTTTAAAAGCCAGGAAGTAGTCAGTAAAGGTGATGTTTGCTCCATTTATTTGAATAAAAAGGACAGAGGGGCATTTGTTTTACTGGTGAGCTGGTGCTCACTGTGGTATTATAGGCTACCTTTTCTTTTTTTTAATCCCCTTATTTCTTATAAATTTGCTCTTTTTTGCAACCAGTTGTTACTATAAAAGGTTGAACTCATAGAGTGATAGTGACCGTTTACTTATTAATTTACATAAACTTCATTACAAAAAGTATTTTGAGCCTCAAAAAAAGGCAGTTTATTGAAGGAACAGCACAGTTCGAGTTGCAACTAAGCCAAAACTGTACAAAAAATATATACATTTTGCATTTACAATTAAAAAAAAACTTTTTTCTGTAAATATGTTCTGAACTCAGCTTTTTACAAGCTGATGTTAGAAGAATTTTATTTCTTTGCTTCCTTTGCTACAAATAATCAAGCATACACTAAAACTGTGTTATTACATTTAGTCAATAAAATTTTTATTTTCTGATTTAAAAAAAATAAAAATTTTGTTTAATTTCATATTGTAATGTTTTTCTAATATTGTATAAAAAGTCTTAAGTGGTCAAATAACAAATCTGCAGAATGATTGATTATTAAAGTAATCATTAGTTGCAGCCCAAAACTCCACCTGCATCATAAGTCAAGTCATTCATTTCTTTGACTTTGTAATAAAAACACCAATGATCTATTGTAGAATATTTGGTAGCAAAGTGGTGGGGAGCTTTCTGTTGCCTTCAGATTAGTTCAGGAACAGTTTGTAGAAAGAAAACTTCTTGGTTTGGGTTTTCACCAACATTCAGTTTTCATGTATATTCAAAGCAACGGATGCAGTGGAGTTAAGCAACGGGCTGTAGGGCGGTGAAGATGCGTCTCTGGAAAGATGACTCACCCAAAACTAATCTGGGTTTGGCGGCTAGCAGGAGGAGAGCGCCTGCATTGTGTAAAGTTTGGTGGAGGGAGGATTATGCTCTGGGCTTGGTTCTTTGGTTACATTGAAAGGAGCTCTTAATGCTGCACAAAACTAAGATATTTAGACAATTTCATGCCCCCAACTTTGAGGATGATCCTTTCCTTTTCTGACTTGACTGTGCTCCACTTCTCATACATCAGTGTGTGACTTTATGTATGCTCTGCTTTGGACTTTGAGTTTTGCTTCATTCTATGAGGCTCAGAATTTTTATTTTATTTTATTTTTTTAGAATAAAGTTGTCATTTTATGAGAACTCCAACATGAAAAATAAAAAACTCAAATGAGGAAAGTTGGGCAAACTTTGATGAACATTTTAGAGATTAAATGTATTAGAACCACTTAATCTTTTAACAAATCAACATTGAATTTTCATCAATAGAAGGACTTTGAAACAATCGAAGAGAGATCAACTAAGCTTTTTCTGATTTAAACATTTTCTTGTAATTTTAAGATGTTTTTCTGGTCAAATTTTGTATTTTCTGCTAATATTATTTTTGCTCTATTCTCGCCCTGATAATCTGTTTTATAAAAACAGGCTGATTGAATTAAAAAACACTTTTTGAAAATACTTTTTTTATAAAAGAAAGTGAGCTACAAAAATATATATCAAAATCAGATCTGGTATGAAGAAAGTCTACTTTACTAATCACAGTTGCTGTTTAATTTAGTGTTTTTACCCTTTGGTTGAGCTCCTTTTTCATGTTTCAGAAATTACGGACTCACCATGTCTGATGGGGAATATGATTACCTCATCAAGTTCCTAGCGCTGGGTGACTCTGGTGTGGGAAAGACTAGCTTTCTGTATCAATACACAGATGGCAAGTTCAACAACAAGTTCATCACTACAGTGGGAATAGACTTCAGAGAACGGAGAGTGGTAAGAAATCACGATTTTCATCAAAACCAATGTGAAGGTCTATACCATTATTCAGATTTTGGGTTCCACAACAGAATTTCTACATAACTGCCTGGTTTGGGGCTTAAATAAATTCCCATTATATTATGCAAAACTTGCTTAGTACTTATAAACGATGTCGTTACTGAATGTGAAGTATAATCAGCAGCAGGCAACGCCCTCCAGAAGGTTAAACACTTCAAACCATTGGCAAACAGCTGAGTCTGATTCATGTTTACAATAGTTTTTCTTTAGAGGCGCTAACCTAAAACCTCTGAAGGAGATCCGGCTTTATCTGCATATATTTATTTGAAAAGCAAGAATTGGCTTCTTGATCAGACTAAATCAATCTTAGTAGTTAGGGCTGAAATAATTAATCCTGATGATTTATGATTATTGATTAATTGTTAATTTGAGGATTCAGACTCGGAAAAAGACAATTTGCTGAAAGACCAACACAGTTAGAGCAATTGTTAACCCAAAACTGTTAAATATGATTTGCATTTAAGATGATTAAATAAAACCTTTGTTCTGGATAAAACTAAAGAAAGTTTTAGCTTCACTTTGTTCAAACTCTGTAAAGAAAAACTCATATTTAGCATCTTTTTTAATGCAATTATTTATCAGTATAAAAAATAACCAAGCGCTTACTACAAGAATGCTATTTTGTTGCATTTTAGTCAATAAAATGTTTGTTTTATTATTTTAAAAAATAATTACTTTTTTCATATATTTATCTATGTCTAATATTGTATAAAGGCTTGTGTAGTTACATGAAAAATCTGCAAAAAGGGCAAAACAAAAAAATTCTGAAGTCAAGGTTCACCTTTGAGACAACCTTACTGAGCTCTAGTTGTGCTGCAAAGAAAATGAATGAAATTTCCTTTTCCATATTCTCCAAGTTGGTAGAAACAGACCCCAAAAGTCAGATACTTTATTATTACACAGCTAAACCTTTGGTACATTTCCCTGGTTGCCATCAATAATCTGTGGCAGATTTATTCTATTAAATTTCTTTTTACTGATCTGATGCACTTCATCTGGGTTTTGGAGTTTCCTTCTACAGATTTATGAATTAAATGTTTGACCTGGTGTGTCTCTTGTTTCCATCAGATCTACAATTCAACAGGTCCAAATGGAACAACAGGCAGAGGACAGAAGATCCACCTGCAGCTGTGGGACACAGCAGGACAAGAGAGGTACATCAGTCGTCTTATGGCTCCTGTTTCTGAATTTAATCCTGACTGACATTATCTGCTTCCATTGACCTTCTGAACACCTTCAGGTTCCGAAGTTTGACGACGGCTTTTTTCCGGGATGCGATGGGTTTCCTGCTCCTGTTTGATCTCACGAATGAACAAAGTTTCCTGAACGTCAGAAACTGGATGAGTGAGTCCTGGACGGTTGAATGCTACTGAGGCATAACCAAACACATTTATATTTGGTAACATTACATCCGACTCATCTGGATGACATTAATAATGTAAACAAACTCTATGATGAGCTTCTGAAGATCTCACAGTTCTGGTGCTTTGAATATAATTTACTGCTCCTATTAAAGCAAAGACGTGACTCCTGGCTGCATGTTTCCCTCAGGTCAGCTGCAGATTCATGCATACTGTGAAAATCCAGATGTGGTTCTGTGTGGCAACAAATGTGACCTGAGTGACCAGAGAGCCGTGACCCAAGACCAGGCCCGGGAACTGGCGGAAAAGTACGGGTACGTCCCAGTTGTGTTCTGATCCATCAGTGCACGAACTTCTCCCTCAAAAGTTTGTCAAGAAGGCAGTGGCTGCGTTGTTGACCCAACTCTGCTCTGCAAACGGAGAGACGCAGCTGGTCCTCCTCGAAAAGCAAATATTTGATTACATGTGTAAGATATCCTGGTCTCACGGCATTAGACACACCTTTACTGAAGTACACCAAGCAGCAGTTCATAAATTATGTGAAATTCCCACAATCTCAGGTGTTTCAAAAAAAACGGATAATTAACTTTGATGCGATCTTAACTTAAAGGGAGAAACTTTAAAGTTTGACTCTCAAATAAGTGATAGTTGCAGACCTTTGTTGACTTTTAAAATGCTGAAAGTAACCTAAATGTTCCTTGATTATACATAATTATAATTTGATTTACAAATGCTAACGCTCCATAATTTAAAAATCCCATTAATATTGCCCTGAAAAAGTATTTATGTTCTCTTTTTATTTTATTTTTTTACTTAGCAACCACAAACCTCAATATATTTCATTGGGGTTTTATGTGACAGTAAAAATGAACTTGAATAATACATGTAGGCCTGTTGCAATAACCAATTAACTGCATGATAAATTAAAAAGACCTCAATCATTTTCATTCTGTTATTTAATTTAAGGGCAAATTTGTTTACAGAGACTTTATAGTTCATTTTTTTTCATGGTTTTGGTGGCAAGTTGTTTTTTTCCCCACAGTTTTATTTGATTTTTGTTTTTTACTAACTCAAATTATTGGTTTTTAAAAGGGTGACTTGAATTAATATGCCACTATAGTCTCAAAACATGTTTTACTGCAATAATTTGTTTTTCATCAAAATTGACCATGACAGACCTACATAGAAGGTTTTTAATGATAATTTTTTGCTAATAAAACATCTGATAACAGCCATGCGTTTTAATTTGGCACTCTTTACTCTGATACACCTATAAAATGGAGTGTGACCAGTTGTCGTCAGAAGTCTCCTAATCAGTAAACAGATTCCACCTGGGGGTAATTTAACCTCATTGTAAACACAGCTGTTCTGTGAAAGCCTCAGACGTTTGTTGACATTAGTGAACAAATGGCATCACAAAGACCAAAGATCACACAACAGGCTGAGGTCACCCAAAACATCAGGGACGTTTTCACAACAAATCCTAAGACTAAAAGTAGCTCCCAGTGACGACATTTTGGGAAAACATTTAGAATTTCTGGAATGCTGAAATTTTCCTCCAACTTTTACGTCAGTAAGATCAAATTTATTCACCAAGCACCACAGGCATTTCATGCAAAATTCATATTTTCCCATGTTTTTAATTCCATTTGGTCTTAATTGCTTCTAAAGACAACTACAAGTGCTTAAAAAAAAATACAGGTATTTTTTGCAATAAGTTGCTTTTTGGCGTCTGGAAAATGAGCCATTTCAAAAACCTCCTGAATGTTGAGTTGCATTCAATGGGCACTGCGCCGTTACCTAGCAACCACAGCCACTCCCAGCCACGTTGCCTAGCAACGAGAACATTTGGTCAGCTGGTCTAACTGCTCTATGCGCTGCATAATGGCTGGCAGAAAAGGCTAGAGTTTTGTTATTGACTTACGATCCGAAAACCACTTGCTGCATGCTTGTTGGTACTGGAGGCAATGCTGGGTGTAGATCAATAACAAATGTTACTGGACCATAAATTGTCCCAGAAGTTATTGCGATGAACAACAATATTGTTGTTTTGAGACCATTTTCAAGTAATATAACGGTAATGGCATAATAATGCAAGAACACATTTTCAAAAATCAGTAAACTTTCAATTCTGCTAAACATTTAACTCTGGAATTGGAAGACATGACAAATATCCAAAGTAAATAAATAAGATGAATTATGAAGTCTTTGTAAACAAACCTTCCTTCAGAAAAAAGTGCTAGTTGAGATAAAAGAACCAGACTGAAGACTTTTCTCATGTAGTTTTGGTAGAAAGAGAAAAGCAATAAATCATGGAAGTGGAAATTATTGAGCTCATTTTAATTTATCATAGGATTTATTGATTTGTTGCTTATTGCGACAGGCCTAGCTGTGGGAATACTTTTTTAACAAGGAAGCCACAAAGTATTGACACAGTGGGGGAATAAATATGCATGCAATGCAGTTCTGATGCATCCATTTCATAACTATGCTCTATTCTGTTGGTCTGTCACATAAAAAATCTATGAAATGATACTTTAGCCCTTTGTTCAGTCTTCCTGTTGAACAGTTTTTAGTTATATATTTTTTTTGACAAACCTGACAAATGACTGTAGGCCTTACAAAGCAAAAACCATTAAACCTGGGTTCTTTTAAGATGTTTAACTAACAAAATGGCATGATTGCATTACTCAAGTAGAAACCATTGCACCTCTCTCCAGAATCCAATACTTTGAGACCAGTGCTGCAAGCGGGCAGAATGTCAGCGAGGCCGTCGACGTCCTGCTGGATCTGATCATGAAGAGGATGGAAAGGTGCGTCGACAAGTCCTGGATCCCGGACGGGACCGTGCGGCCCAACGGACCCGCCAACCCGGATCTCTCAGAGGGATCCGATAGAGGCAAATGTGCATGTTAGAAGGATTATTTTTTTGTTGTTGTTGCACATCTTTGTTTCATTATAAATCAGGTGAGGGAGAAAAGGAAGTAAAACAAAGTGGGAGTTTTATTACATTTTGTGTTGAGTAAAACTTTAACACCAACATTATCTATCTGCTTTTCTCCACAATCCAGAGTGTTACATGTTCACTGTCAGCAGTAGTCAGTGTACCTTTTTCTCAATACTTCAATCTTATTTTTGAGTGTGGGGTATTTATTTTCCTTTATAACTCCTAATGTGCATCTCCAGTTTCCATATTAAGTTGAAGAAACGGATCCTAGATTCAGATATTTAAAGAACACTGAGCCTGTATGTTACTTCTGCTGATATGTTGTCAGGACTCCTCAACTGCTGCACAGACAGAAAAAATGCAATGAATGTACTTCAGGTCACCGATTACATGTCACTGATACTTTACTGAGTGCCTTGTTGATCACTGCAATCCCACTAGTGCCACCGCCAGAGAGCATGTAGCGCTTATTGTCTTCCCGTTTGCTTGGTGGACGGTTTACATGATTATTTAGTCTCTACTTTGATATAGCTGCAGGTTTGCCAACAGTTAGAAAAACGACTTTGCAATATTTAGGTAAGATAAACACGTTATTTAATAAAACTATAAGAAACCAGAATTCAAGAAATATTTTGCCAACATGATTTTTTTGTTCTGTGTAAAATACTAGCTTTTAGGTTCTCTTTATTTGATTTAATTCAGTTTCGTGCATAAATTTGTGAAAAATTATGTAGAAATATAACATAAAATGGTGAAATTCAATTGAGCACCAAAATAAAAGTATTGTACCCAGGATTCAGTTGTGGAGATCTTCTCTAGAAAACACTGGTTTATCAATCCGGTACTGCAAGCTATTTCCACGTAATGTCATTGTGCCTTTATTTTGAAAGTCTATTTGGATTCAACAGCTGAAGTTTTCAAATCCAACATTTTTGGTCTATGGAAATTAATTTGTGTATTTAATCTGAAATAACAAATTCAAGATTTAGTTTGAGATTAAACTTACATCTCGGTGATAATTATGGCATTTAACAAAAAAAAAGCACAATATATTTAATTAAAGCACCTTTATTTCACAATATATGTCAAAAGTATGTTGGTGCTTTAAAACAAAACAAATGAAGAACTGAGGACATAAAAATGCTTAAGAAGTAAATTAAAAATGATTAAATGATTGTTATAGATATAAATAAGCGGTTAGGTGTGGCTGTTTTTCTTGATGGTGATGTGATGCTTTTCTGAAATTCGTTATTATTATAGATACTCCTGGTAGAGTGTATCTGCCACGTGCCAAATCAAGAGTTTTTCCTAATAAAATCTATTTTGTCACTGTAAGAAGTCTGTATTTTCTGGGTTGTTTCTTGAAACCCAATAAGCTGGACTTGTTCTGTTGGCACGCTTTATAAATGAGCCCGTCAGAGCATCACTGCATGATCTCTAAAGACCTTCTGCTTGCTGAGCTTCTGTTATTCTATAAATCTCATAAAACACTGGATTGATGTCTTTAATAGTTTCCTCACACACTTTACATTTGTTACACTTTATTTAGTATGTCTAAAGGTTTTGTTAGACTCGTATAATCTTCTTTCTGTGCACAGATTTAAATATTTGAATGTTTTTCCTCTATTAGTGGGTTTATCATATTATTAGGATATATCATGCTGTCACATGTGCCATGCTTTCATATTAAAATGTGTATATTAAGACTGAAATAAACATTTGTATTTATGTAAAATTACGACTCATTTCTTTCTTTAATGTGCTCAGTTTTAAGACAGGGAAAAGATAAAGAAACCTGAATGTGATGAGACAAAATTAAGAAACTAGTGCATGAATAGGTCACATGTTTGAGAAGAACATGCAAACTCTACAATTTAAGTCCCTAATTGAGATTAGAACTAGCTGCAATGTAATAAGCAATGCATGAATATTACTTTAAACTATTTAGTCACTTCAGATAATAGCTGTCTTTGAACACAAGAAAGAGGTTACAACATTTTAGGAATTGTGGAGTGGCCATTTTAATCCAGGAGAACATTTGAGGAAAAACGAGAATAATGCAGAGGAACTACAGAAGTTGGACAACTTTGTGCAACTCAGATGTGATGCTGTTCTTAATGAAAATGGTTGTAAAACTAAGCATTAAATTATTTACAGAAAATATGCATTTTCAAGGATTTTTCAGTCCATGTTTGTAAAAAAAAAAAAATGCTATTTTTTAATAGGCTAATACCAACGTTCACCACTTTCTGCATAGAGAAATAGAATGATGGAAAACATAGTTAATGTTTTGATCTGTAATTGAAAGTGTTTCTAACATGGAAGTCAAATTTGCTAATTTGAGATTAACCCTGTTTTGTATCATATTCTAAATACAAAACTTGTATTGTTTAGAAGATTTTAATTTGACTCACAAGTTTCAGGACAACATTATGTAGTAATAAATTAACTACTGCGGATAAATAACCGGAGCTGGAACATTGTGATTTTTAACCGGTTAAACAACGTGAGCTGCTGCTGAAGCCCGGCAGGGGGCGGCATATCAGCTCCACCATTTGACATGCAGCACTTTTTAATCCCGAGAAGAAGAATTCCAAGCGAACCCAAACACAACGGTGGAGTTGTTGTGTTAAAAGGTATCTGAAATGTTTCTGAGATGCTTATACAATAATTATGAAACAGTTTTAGTCAATTGTACGAAGTCATAATGTGTTAGAAGTAAAACTCGGTAGTGAGTTGAAGTTACAGACGTATTTATTGCTGCTATTTATGTCTTTCTGAATGTTTGCTAACCTAGCTGAAGTTACAAGGTAAAACAAATGAAATAGAAGAGCTTAGAAATAAATTAAAGGATGTCCCACCTGTACACAGCAGGACAAACAAATCAAAAGTGTTCTGGGACTGGACAAAGCAAGCTTTTATGAAGCTTCAGAAATGGCTCCAAGCTCAAGCTCACTGAAAACTTGTGAACTAAATTTAAAAGCTGCAGCAGTACCAGGAACTCAACCAAGTTACACGAACTCAACTAATCCAAAATAAGCCCCAGAATTATGTTGGATGTTCACATAAGTGTGTGGCTTCTTTGCAGCTTGCTAAAGAATGACCTCAGTACTGGTGTAAATGCTGTATAATTTGACCGATTAGAGAAAATCCAGCACTACTTTAGCATCAAATTCGTCATTTTAAAATTAATTTAAGTTGTAGGATGTATCATGAATTACATCCAAGTATCTAAAACATAAATCTAAAACCTGGTTTGACATTCCTGTTGTCAAATTTGACATTAAAGCTTTCATTGGGAAACTAACTTTTATCTTGATAAATAATTAGTATTTTTAAAAATCAGAAGAAAAACATTTATGCAGATGGAAAGATTTCGTTCAGCAAGGAAACAAGGAAACACGTTTTGTAGAATAACATTTCTTATCTGTAAAATTAATTCCTGCATAAATCTTCAGTTGGCTTACTGATTACCTCTGTGTTTGCCCTTCCAGGATGCCTTTCCATTTTTGCCCCCAGTGTGGGACGAAGCTACAGCCTGATTTCAGATTCTGCCCATCATGTGGAGACAAACTTCCCAGCTCGCCTGATGAAGCTGGACTCAAGATTTCAGCTGTCTCTTTAAAGGATGAAACAAAAACAGCTGCAACTAACTCAAGCCCTCCTTCAATTTTGACCTGTGAGCCAACAGTTGTTTGCAAAACCCGTCAATGTTGTCTGTAAATGTGAGTTTTTAGGATTGTAAATATTTTCACTCTGCAGCCCCGGGCTGTAAAACTCAATCTCCACTTTCACCTCGAACTTCTTCGAGAAGGACCCGTAAAACCCTGGAAACACCTGCCAAATCCAGGGAGCCTTCATCATCTCCAGTCAAAAATGACAAGACTAAAGGTAAAAAAAAAAACGTATAGAAAAATGGTAAGAAATGGATGAAGAATTATAGTTTTAGCTGCACTTTCTGACCCAGAGGAGGAGGAGAGAGTGAGAGTTTGTGGTCCTGAATTTTAACATCCTTGATTTGTTTTAACAGGTCAGGCTGTTGAGAGTCAAACATCAGATCCAAAGAAGCAAACCAGCACAGTCAAAGCTAAACCAGAGGCAAAACCAACTTCAGAGGCTGGATCACCTTCTTCTGTGGAATCTCCTAGGCAGGGTGAGCTGAAAAAAACAAAACAACAATTTGCTTAATTTATCTATTCTATTTAAACACAGAGTATGTGTTGTGTTAATATGTGTTAATTTTTCATCCCATTACAACCTCAAATTTCAGAAGCACAGAATTTTAAAGTGAAAGGAAAATGGTGGCTTTCAAAATGTAAAATAAAAACATTGTGATGGTCGTTAAAACCTCTTTACTTTTATAGCATTAGTGAACAGTCAGTAATTAATGGAGCTCTATGAACTCAGCAGACAGGTGAGGGACAAGGCAGTGGAGAAGTTTAAAGCAGAGTTACGCTATAAAGCACAAGTGTGAAAAATGCTTGCACAGCTACAATACCATTACTGCAGTAAAATGTAGACTCTGGGATATTAATGCAGAGACACATCAGACTGCTTGTAAATGCTTATGAGAAATAGGTTCCAGATATTCTCTCCTGTTTGTTGCTCTGTCACATAAAAGCTCTAAACCACATTGAACTTTGCAGCTATAAAATAACAACAAAAAAGTAAAAGTCTGCAGACACTGTGCAGTGACGCAGACGATTCATAGAAAGGTTGGACTTATTCATTTTCATCTCTGTGCTCCATGTTAACCAGTTTCAGGATTCGACCAGAACCCCTCAGTGTAAATTACCTTGAGAAATAATGAGGTTTGGTCATATAAAAACAAGCTTTAATGCCGAGAAATGATCAAATTTTACAAGTCATACGTGTCATAGAAATGGAACAGACACAGAGTCACACTCACTGTCCAGCGCTGCGGCCACACTGAGCTCATCTTATGGATGTAAGCAAGTGAGGCAAAGATTTTAGCGCGAGTTTAGCATTTTATTCTTCTCTGCAACCTGTGCCCTCTGTAAAGGGTAGCCTAATCAGTTTGCACTTGACTGTCGGCAGGGACACATAAGCATGGTTATGTAATCTGCAGCATGTGCATGTAATCAGATAAAACAGGCTAAAAGAGATAGAGGAAAAGATAAAATCCATAACAGTACAAATGTTCTTAATTTTTCCAGGCAGGGGAAAAGGGAAACTTTCAAGCCCAATTAAAAATGAAGCAGCAATGGGAAGGACTGCATCTGATGAAACAGCAACAGAGGAATCAAAGGTGGAGCGCTCTGTTTCCTTCAAGTTCCTGTCAAAGAGTAAGCTGCACTTATTCACTTTATGCAGTCATCATTAAATCTCCTGTATGATATTTGTTTTGGTAGCTGTCCACAGAAGATATCAGACTGATTTGAAATAAAAGTTGCTAGACTGAGAGCTGGAGACTGCAAAAACACAAAATCTTACCAAGGATTTTTGGTCTAATATCAAATGAAAATATATTAATACGTTCTAGTTCTAGTTCCACAAATTATTTCACTTATTACTTATAATAATAGAAAAATGTCTGCCAGTGAAATAGTACTTTTTAAGTCAGTGTTAAGCTTCTCTTTCTTGCTGAAAAGTTACTTCTCAGTTAGTTTTGCCTTATTTAAAGTGTACTGAAATATTTGCACCAGAATCTACGCCAGAAACACTTGCTAAGATTTACAGGTTTTGGAGATGCAGTTAGAAATTGTCTGTTGCTCTTTTAAGGATAAACGCTGTTTTCTCTATTTAACTATTGATTCTGACTTGGCAACGTGATAAGGAATCGTTGCAGTAAAGATGGGAATAAAGAAAAAAGTATAAGGAAAGATACTTTATTTAAAAAAATACAGAAAGTATGTAATTTTTATGCTTTTTTTAAAGCTAATGATTTATTCTAAATCTGTTCACATATTCTCTGGTTTAACTGTTTTGATTTTTCTATGGCATTCCTTTTATTGATTAAAATAAATAAGTGAAGACTTTAGTGTAGAAAAAAGTTTCTAATCTTTCTCCCCGTTGTGCATTAGATTGTTTTTATTTGTCTGATTTTGTTTGCTTTATTTGCTATTTTCTAAATTGATGAACATGTTGGTGTAAATTGCAACATACGCAGTTACTTTGAGGTTTTCTATTTGGTCAATAGCTTCTAAACTGAATAATTACTGTGTTTTATATATGTCTATAAACAGCAGTAACAGGAGGGTGGAGCAAGTCGAAGAAGGCGAAGCACGCATCCTCGCCGGAACCGCTGCCGGAAGGGGAGCAGCTGACGGATCAGTCGGGCAAGACATGGAAACTGATCAAGCTGATTGATCAGAACACGACAGAACTCCTGTACGAAGGTGAAATAATGTGATGCTAAAAAAATATATCAGTAGTTGAATAGTGTCTTTTTTTGCAGTCGCATTTGTTGCCTTTCTTTGTAAAGATTTATACAAAGTGTTGGAGTAAATTAATCTTCTATTGTAGTTGAATAAATTCAAATTCTCAAATAAAAAAACAACAATTTCAGTACATCTATTTAGTGCATTAGGAAATTGTTATTTTTGACAGAATTAATGTTTCTCTTCGGCATTTAGGTTTAGGGACTGAGGTGGAAATCTGTCCAGTGAACCACTTTTCCTCTGGTATTTTATTTTTATGTAAAATTATTTCAAAGAGTTTGTGATGTCATGTGGATAAGCAGGCCCACACCAATCCAGTTAAACAAACTTCATTTATGTAAGCTACATAAACGATCAAATACTGTAGATAAGGTTACAGCGTAAATAAGTTACATTAATAAGTTATTTAAGTTTATAGTTAGCAAATTTTTTGACTAAATTCATGCTGAAAATGTCTAAGAAATGTTTTGGTTTGAAAATTGATCAGTGTGAGATTTGTGTTGCAAACGATCTTCGTCATGTTGTATTTGCAGAAATACGATTGAGTGAGCGCTCTTAACAGCAACCTATCTTTGACGTATATTTCTCCGGTAACCATGTCAACAAGAATTTGGCCAGTTCGGAGAACGTAAACGGCTCATGAATAATGTACTCACGTACGCTTTCTATCTTAGAAAACCTTGGTCTTTTTTTTTTTACAAAAATTAATTTACAAAAGATCTTTAATGAATAAAAATAAACCTTGTGTAGAGACCTATAGTTCGCTGGCTGTCCAGCTACACATGGTCACGTCTTGTAGCTCCTAAACAACCTGTTAGCATGTAGCTCTATGATGTAGGTCATTGTGTCCAATCGTTGCTATGGAGACTGGGGTAAACCACTTATTGTTTCAGACATTAGTCAAAACTTATTGCCATTGAAAAACTTTATTCAAATATAATTTTATTCTCTGGCATGTATTGGTATTTAATAAAAATGCAGTTAACTATGATTAATTAATTACAGCTTTAATTAATTTCTTTTAGTCGGATCCAATAGTCACCACTTATTCCCATGTCGCCATTAAATGTGTCCATGTAGACCACAGTTGGATATTTAAGACAATATTTAATTAATAAAAGGAAAGAACTTCCAGATATAATACTTTTATTAGAGTTTGATTAATATAACATATTTAAGTTGATTATTTTAATTTCCTGTTTTTATGTGCAACATTCATAGCAAACTAAAAGTTTTGTATCTGGTTTAGAACTGAATCATTTATAATTGTTTGGTTCCTCATCACTTTTTGTTGGTGCTTTAAGCGTTTAATTTTTCTGTTAAATGTAATTATTGAAGTTCTTCAAAACAAGCATATTGTTTAGCTTCTTAATATGCAGTTGATTCTGTATGGACACTGAAAGCATGAAAACAAATATCAGGAGCTTGACATCAGTGACATTCAGTAATGTTTCCATGTCCTTTTCAGCTGCTCAGCCCAATGCAGAAGAAGCCGATCACATCCTCAAACTGGTCAGTGGTTTTTTGAGTCCTATTCATAAATTCATTAAATTTTTAATACACTGTGATTTCAATTGGACATCTGGTGATGCTTAATTCTCAGTCATTTTTGATTTCTTATACACTTTTAGTAATGTTAATTTTACAGTGCAGAATCAAGCTAATTTTCTAAATTTTAGGGAGCTAAAGATGGGAGAATCTTCAATGAGCAGAACTTCCTGCAAAGAGCTGCCAAATCTGCGTTCGGTAGGAATTTATTATGGGTTAATAGATTTACAGTGTGGCCACTAAGGTTGCTGCCTGTTTGGATTGTTTTACAGCAGACTCATGCTTCATTGTGATTTGTAAACCTTAAAGAAATCTGTCATTCTCGTTCATGCTCATGTGCGGTCAGGCGGTAAACAGAGCGCTAGAGGTGACATGTTGTGTGATGATCTTTGTTTTAAGACTTGTTTTGTCTGCAGTGGAAAAGTGGATCAAGCAGAACAAACTGGATTTTCTGGGGATCCCCACCTGTATTGGTTTTGGTCTTCATGCAGACCTATACAGGTGTGAATTCAGTCTCCATTTCCCCCTGTTTGTCGCGGCATTTTACACTGAATCACATATTTCTAATTTTAAATTGTAGGTTTCTGATTTTCCCCGACATGGGCTGCTCCCTCCAATCCATCTTAGAAGAAGAAAACGAGCTTCTCTCTGAGAAGGCCGTTCTCCAGCTCGCCTGTAGGATAGTGAGTGTCATCCTGTTGGGTATAAACTGTCTTTATGCATTCAGGAAAACATTTTTTTGTAAAATGTGACGTGTCGGCTCCTTTCAGCTTGATGTGCTGGAGTTCATCCATTCAAAAGAGTACGTTCATGCTGACGTCAACGCAGAGAACATCTACGTCAAACCTGGGCAGAAATCACAGGTGAAACAGAGTCTCAGTGGGAAACTTTAACCTGTGGTGCCTCTGAGGAACAAAACCAAACATATACAATTTTCAAAAAACAGAAGAAACTTGAAAAATTGTAATTCTCTGCAAAAATGCAGTGTTTACTGAATACAAAAGTAGTTTTGTAGTGAAAAGTATACACAAAAAAGTGGAGGCACTCAGGAGTCTGAATTCCTAAAGCTTTCACTCTAATTGTATGTATTTTTCTCCAAACAGCAAATTGTTTTTTGTTTTTTTTTTGTGTGTCTGGTGTTAATTACAAAATGTTTTCCCAATACTTAAAGATAATTTTGGCTAGTTTTGTTTTTCATTTCATATCAGAGGAAGGTTTTGTTTCTCAGCATCACCTTGGCAGAGTCCAGTAGCTGGAGTGTGTTTGTGCTGATGTGTGTTTGTGTTGATGTGTGTTTGTGTTGATGTGTGTTTGTGTTGATGTGTGTTTGTGTTGATGTGTGCGTGCGTGTGTGTGTTGGTAGGTGTACCTGGGCGGATACTGCCATGCCTTCAGGTACTGTCCAGGAGGCCAGCATGTGGAATACCGCGAGTCCAGCAGAATGCTACATGAGGGAACCATTGAGTTCATCAGCCTGGACACACACAAAGGAGCAGGTGTGTGTTTTATTTTTATTTTTACAAAATACTGGTACTGTCAGACTTTATTCCACATTACCTGAAGTTGGGGTCTTCTCTTCTTCCTTGCATTTTGTGATTGTGTCCTTTTTTCCCCACATCTTTCCTTTCTTATTTTTTCCTTCTCTCTTTTTCTTTCGTTCCTCGTGTCCTCTCTCATTTCCTGCCCTTTTCCTTCATTATTTATTTTCTTTCAAACCATTTCTGTTTGCTTGTTTCCTTTCATTATTCATTCTTTAATCCTTCCTTCCTTGTGGATTCATTTCCTTTTTAACTGGATTATTTCCTTGTGCTAACATTCCTTTATTTATTGTATTCCTTCCTTATCTTCCCCAATGTCTATCCTTCCTACTTCTATCCTTCTTTGCATCCTTCCTCCTTTATTTCCTTCCCTGCTTGTTTCATTCTGGTTTTATTTCCTTCATTCCCTTTTTGTGTCTGTCCATCATTATGCCCTGCTAAGTGGTTCATTACTAGCATGTCCAAGATGTCACAAAGTATCACATCCTGCCAATCGTTAGAAAGATTTCAAAGTATTTTTGTATTTCTAGATGGTACTTCACACAGTCACGATTAACGTAAATACAAATTGCAAATGCATATCCACTAATTTCTTCCGCATAACTGTGCCATAACTGAAACCACTTGAAAAGCTCATTTATAATAGAGGTAGGTTGAAGAAGAGGTTTAGTGCAAGCTAATCAGACTCTATAGAGGTGATCTTACATCTTTTTCTCATAGTTGGTAATGCTTTTGGGGTTAAAAAATGTTTCACCTGAAACATTTTCAATTAAAATACAATCAGAAGCTGGTTTGTTTAGTTAAATCCTGTTTGAAGGTTGTTTTTTTTTAAACTACTGGAGTATTAATGCAACATTGTGAGATTTATTTTCCCTCCTCCAGCTCTGCATCCACTCTCCATCTGGCCATTTGGCAAACATAATCATAGATGTGATTTTCCTCTTGCTAGTATAATTGTGATGTTGTGCAGACTCTTTAGTGCAACGATCAATGAACAAGCTGGTCTCTGCAGATGAGCAACGTTGTATTTTGTTTTTTTTTTTTTTTATGAATGGAGGTAAGATATGAACATTGCTGCGTTTCAGCCCCGTCTCGTCGCAGTGACCTGCAGTCTCTGGGTTACTGCATGTTGCTGTGGCACACGGGAACGCTGCCGTGGTCTGAACTCCACCATCCGAAGCTGGTGACCGCTGAGAAACAGAGGTAAAGAAAGAAAAAAACCCAAACACTTTCATCCTACCTTTAGTTCATAACAAGGCATTTTGAAAACATTTGACATATTTTCTGCCAGGTATATGAAAGACGTGAAAGCCCTGCTAAGGGACTGCTTTGGGAAGAGGGACGTTTCAGGTAAACCGAAAATTAACCGACACCCACATTTTTGACAATGACCGACGCCATTTTGCCCATGTCGATATTTTCGGTGTTTAAAAAAACCTGGAAAGAAAAGTCATTGTTTTCATCATTTTTTGGCTGCATAAAGGTAGGCTAGGCTCATGTCCCTTTAAGACACTACGCATACAGTCTGTAGTCACGTGATCCCACCCCGTCCAATCAGTGACAAGAAGCGAAAGAAACGGTGAGGTTGAGAAAATGGAGAACATATTAAATAAAAAAAATGCCACGTCAGTCGTTTGGCAACATTTTGGTCGCGTTAACCTAATACTTCCCTTTTTTTGGATGGTGAAAATTTTGAAGCTCATCCGTATGATCAATTTATCGTTATCGAGGTGAAGTGATCAATATATAATATTGATTTTAGGCCATATCTACAACTGAGTATAAAGGCCGCTGTAAATAGGAAAAAAATGAGTAAATGTCCAAGAAAAACTCAAAATATTTGAGATTATAATTTAAAAAAAATATTACTGGGGGAAAAAGCACATTTTTGTTTTAACAATTTAAAATTTTTTAAAAAAAAAAATTGAAATATTTCAAATTTTGAAACTAAGAAACCCCCCCAAAAATTTCTCCTAACAAATTTTCATGAACAGAAATTCTTTGTTTTTTCTAGTAAATTTCAATTTCTTTGTGGGAAACTTGCTCCTTTTTTTTTCTATCTCCAATGGCCTGAAAATGCTGCTGCACATATCACACTTTCCTTCTTCTGACCACACGTGACGGCCTGCTGTTTGTTTATACCTGTTTGCTTTTTGTGTAGGTGCGTTTCAGAGCTTCCTGACAGCAGTGATGTCTCTGCAGTACACAGAGGAGCCAAACTACTCCAAGCTGAAGACTGAACTCAGCGATGCCCTGCAGCAGCTGGGAGGGTCGGTGGAGCATCCTCTCAGTTTACCCATATGTAAGTAACGCCACCTGCAGCCCGGACTGAAAACACCACCATGCTGTCAGGTGGGTGGTAATCCCCTTGTTGTGGGATTAACACCCACAACAAGGAGCTTTTTTATCTGGTAGTCCAACATTAAGTAGTGCACGATTGTAAAGTGGAAGGATACGTGATGGTGCTTGGTTTTTCGCCTTTTGTTTTATAAATATTGTATTCTGTCAACATATCAGCATCAGATTATATCTACTACTGATGATAATCTCATGCTGATGTGTTTATTATGACTTCATTTTCGTAATTACATTTTTTTTCTTAGCCTTGCCCTAATATTTCAACTTAGTTTTAAGCCCTCTTTACTCTGAAACAGCCGATTACAACTGTCTTTTCAGAAAGATGCAGGAGATTGTTTTAACTCAACAATTTCTTAATATTGATTTTAAAAAAAAAAGAACTACTGTAGTTCCACCAGTAGATTGTTTTACTTGTTTCCAGTGGTACAAGGGAAATAATCTGCCTATAGAATTAATATTTTTGAGAAGTTATTGACTTAAGACAGTGTACTGTAACTTACAGAAAAGTCACTTGTAAGATATTTGCAGTAGAAACTAAAGGACTTGGTAAGATTTTGTGTTTTTGCAGTGCAGGATATTCCACTTTGTAATTAAACATCAGTAAAAATGAAGTTGTTCTATGAAGGAGTCAAACTAGCAAAGAAAATAGTCAAATGCTTATTATATAAATATAAATTACACTTTCAGGTTAAAATTATCAACAATTTCTGTATTGTGCTGTTTATTTAATTGCACAATTTTTTGCAATTATCACACAAATCCCCAGAAGATAATTTCTGGGTATTTGTTGAAATGGTTATTTTAATCTGTCAGATACTGCCTGGTCTGCTTCAAATGTTTTTGCAATCAACAAATTGATTATTGAAAACTCTAAAAATGTAAATAAATGGCCTGTCAGGTTTGTGATTTCATTAATGACATAAATAAGAGTAAATGCATTGAATAATTTTTATTTCTTTGTTTTCACAGAATCCAGACCGTAGGAAAACAACTCATTGTTGGTTTTAATAGCTGGATTTTTATCTGTGATGGTTATCTATGCACTGAACAGTTCAGTTTTTGATCAGCATTTCAAGCAATAACCATTACTGTGAGGCTTTTAACATAACCTGAACTGGTTTTAAATTCAGAAACTTGTTGACACTGCTGGTTTAATTTACCGCCGCTCTAATGAAGCTTCATCAGGTTGGGGAACTTTTGCTTCACTTGTCAGTTTTTTGGGTTTTTTTTACACTTCTGAATCTTTCTGAATGTGAATAAAAGATAAAGTTTGCCGTTTTGTTTACATCATTGTTCCCATTGAACATTTAACTACAATAGTAAGTTAAAATAGATAGTTTTAAATCAAATAAACTGAATTTCTTGTTGAATATATTTGTTGTTCACTACGTTGCACATTTGATCTTTAAATTCTTGTATTTGACATTTTTCCCTCTTACAGGTTTTGATTTATTTGTCATTTGTAAATGTTTCAACTAGAATCAAAATAATCTGGGTAAATACAAAAAAGGTTTTCAAATAATTAGATTTTTTGTAGGCCATTCTATAGTTTCCTTGGTCATTGAGCCATTGCTGCTGTTTAAGCCAGGAGCTCTTGGGATTTTCAGACAAAACATAAAAGTGCATGTTAACAGATATTTAACATTTCCTATTTATATTTAGAGCTCTGATGTTTGAGAAACAGAACATCAGCTAGTTAGAAGTAGTACATAAAAGCACAAATACTGGTTACCCTTACTCTGAAAAATAACAAATCCAGCAGAACATGTTCATTTTAAAGAAACTTTTATAAAGTTTAAACATTTCTGAACATAAACCTTTTGAACAGGTCGGGACATATACAATTCTTAATATGAAACTGTAAATATCTCTCATTGTGCATACTCTTAAAGTGATTCAGAAAATAAACACTGCCGTCGTCCACTGGTGGACCTTCTAACATCTCTATGTCACTTGAGGCACTTTTTGAAGAAACAGATAAAAGCACAACATTAAAAGATGACGGCGCCCCCTGGAGGCAGTCTTTTTTGGAACACAGTGGCTTTCTTGGAGCAGAGCCTAGCTTACACACTCAAACCGATCAGTTAAGCTTTATTATTAATACAGACATGCTGGCAGCATGAGACAGCTACACATGCAGGTTTAAATATAGTCGCAGGCTGCAGATGGTCGGCCCAGAATGAGTTCTGAACTCCTCAATGTTCGCAGATTATGGATTGTGTCCATTCAGCTGCAGCGCTGAGATGGATGTTGAAGGAAAGGATTGTTTTCAGGGAACATTCCTGCTTTAGAAACAATTTCTGGTCTGCAGATAAACATCACATGCTCGTAGTCTTTCCTCTGACAATGAAAGCTTTGGGCTGATTTAGCTCTGATGGTTACTGGTCTTAAAACCTCCTAATCAACTTGGTACTTAAATGCTTCTCTGAGGACTGAAAAAGAAAAACTTATAAAATCCTTTCAAAATAATTTCTTCTATAAAATGCACGAAAGAATGCAAAAAACAGAAGGCCGCTTTGTTCTGTTCCTGAAATGTTTTTGGACACGAGTAGTATATGGACATGTAAACTGTGAAAGGTGCAGTCCCACTTTACCCCAGAGACGAGCGCGATTCATGTTTTCCTGGTAAACAAGGCGAAAAAACGAGCACAAACTCCACCGTGGCGGCGGAGGTTGTTTGTCTGAGCGTTGAGTGGAACGTCCTCAAGGCCTGCGGTTCTGCAGAGCGCGATGGCACCGGGATGTCAGAGCGGGACGAATGGGTTAGCAGAGTCAGTAGCAACAGCAGTGACCGACTAGCTGGGAGTGGAAGGACTCTGGTCATGTGAGGTTTCCTCTCCTGGAAGGTGAAACAGAATCATAAAGCGGCGGTCCGACTCACAGACATCACCTCTGTCTACTGACGCGCGTCTCTCACCAGGAGGCCCGTCTCCACTTTCGCTGCGTCGCTCGTCTTTATCGTCTGGAATTTCCACTTGGCCCAAATCCTGCGCATCCGCCACACTGGACTCCTTTAAAATGAGACAAATATTTACATAAAACAGTCGCAGTGGCACTGGAGCTTCAAGAGGATTCTGTTTACCTGTGATTCTGAGAAACGGTCTTCGTCCGAGTTCCTAAATCCTTCTGGAGCCTCCATGAGGAACTCCAGGCCGTCCGCTTCCTCCTCATCGCTGAGGAGGCAGAAAAAGAAAAACTGATGCAACCAGAGCAAGATGAAAACATTTCTACAAATTTGTTCATGATTTGCATTCTGTCAGATCAAAATAATCTTAAAATCCGATAAACTTAAAAGAAAACATCACATTCTTACTTATAAGGGAAAATTTGGGTCAAAATTACCGGCTCAAAAGTACTTGCAGGGCAAATATCATTTTTAAAAACTAAAATCAGCAAAAATCTAGCTTTTTTTTTTTTACCTAGTCAGCAATAAACTAAGTAATATATTTTAAACAAATTGAATTTCCTTTGCAGAAAAGGATCCAAGACGTCAAATAGTTTTTGATGTTTTCATTGTTAAAGGGCATCCAGTTTGTCATTTAGCCAAGGTTTAGTAGAGCAATATTTTATTTTGTCTACCTGTAAGTCAATGAGTAATGTCCTAGTTAGCATGAAAATAGGAGGAAACCACCAGAAAGCTTGGAAAACACAACCACTGTGTAACATCTAAGATTTAAGTACATTTTAATTTCAAATTCATAGTTTTGTTCCAATTTATCTAATTTGTTATTGACTTGCTGCTGGAAATGGCCCCTGAATCCCACTTTAAACTCTCAAACATTATTAAATCATGAACCAATAATCATTACTCATGAATCATTAACCAAGATTTCTAAAGCAAACTTCTCTGATAGCAGGAAGTGGTATTCTTATTGGGATAACATTATGTATATTTCAGTGCCATTTAAAAGCACAACTAAGTTTCCTTCAGTTGTTATAAAAATGTTGCAGATATAGAACATGACTTACAAGAAATTTGCCTTTGCAATTTGACGCTTTCAGATTGGGCCTCTGTCTCTTTAAGAAGCTCCTGCCTTCAACATGTCTGTAGAGTTTTAAGTTATCCATGGTTTCCACACACTCTTAAAAAGTCTTAAAATTATAATAAAAAGTGTTAATTAGTCTTAAATACATTAATCGCAGGTCTTAAATATTGTTGTTCCAGGATTATTCAACCTAGTATTTAGGTTATTTTTTCTTGTGGGATTTTTCTGTCAAAGTTTGAGTCATTAATATGCTAATACATCGTTGCTAACTAACTAGCTAGCTTTTTTGTATCCATAGTGAATAAGAGCAAATAAATCACTAATTGTTTTTGCCACTTCTATTCCCAGCAGGGACCCCAATCATGTCCTGTAGCTTTTTCAGTCTTAAATTTCATCCAAGCTTATGATGGAGTTTTAGGGCAATATTAAGAAATAAAAATAAAATTGAGAAAAATTATAATATTACAGGAATAACATTGGAAAATGATGACTTTATTCTCAAATTACTATGATCTTTTTCTCGTATTATTTTGACTTCATCACCAACTGCAATAACTCTGAATAATATGAATTGATATGATGAATAAAGTATTTTTGAATTTAAAATGTTTTTATAAAAATGCAGAGCAGAAAGAATCAGAGGAACCATTTCATCCTGCTCATCCTGACCTTCCTTCAGAGAACATCTCCACGTTCTTCTCTTCTTCTATTTTCTTGTCTTGCGTTTCATTTTGGTCCTCTTCCTGTTTCCCCTCCTGCTCTTCTTGGCCTTCATCCTCCTGCTGTTGCTCCTCTTCCTCTTCTTCCACGTCTGAGAAGTTGAGAAAGTCGAAGCTTTCGAGGGCGGTCTCGACTTCCTGAGTGAAGCTGGCAGACGTAGGAAACGGCGCCTGAGGAGAAACAGACGCAGCAGGTTAGATCCCGGCGTCACAGGCAGACCTGCTGCCGTTGGCCTTCAGCTCACCGTCGGAGTGTCCGGCGTTAGCTTCGTCTCCTGGACGGTCTGCGTCTCCTGCAGGTTCTCTGCAGCTTCAGCAGAGACTTCTTCCTCGGTTTCAGCTTCAGTCTGTTCAGCTGAAGGCTCCTCAAGCCGCGCCGTCTTTATGTCCACAGCCGGCTGCGTGGAGAACTCATCGGGGCAGCAGCCGCTCAGGTTGGCCGAGGCCTCAGAGATCAGGTCCTCCGACTGAACAGACGCTCTGTCGGCGGCACCGCAGTCCGAGCAGGAGGCCTGCAGGTGGCCGTTCGGCACCGCCTCAGGCTGAGGGAAAACGTCCACGCCTTCCGTCTCGTCCTCCTCCTGGTTGGACGAGAGCGATGGCGTGGAGACGCTGGACTTGTGCGGCGCTGCGGACAGCTGAGTGGTGGGAGCAGCTTGCAGCAGGTTGGAGGCCGTCAGCCTCTGAGTGTGATGAGCCAGAGCCGGACTGGAGGAGTCGTCTGATGATTCAGAGGAGTTGGACCAAACCGTGCCGTTCTCCAGCTCTCCCTGACGCTTCAGCAGAGACTGGGGGAGGAAAAAATGATCACCGTCACTTCAACATGGAGGTTAGTGAATATTATCCAGAGCTAAATTTAATATATAGCAATAATAATACAAGGTATGAGTCAGAGAGACACTGAAAGAGTTAAACAGAAGACTTAAAATCTCTACAGTGGCTGAGTTTCATATATATGTGGAAAACTAAAAACACATCTTAGACTTAAAGATGATTTGAAAAGATTATGGTATACTTAAGGTCTAAATGCAACATGTTCGTCACATTATTTTGCACAAAATCATTCTTAGATGATGAAACTTTAGTCTAATCAGTTCTGCCTCCTTCCAGAATGAAATGTTTTAGGGCATCGTGTCAATTCAAATCCAAATAATCTGCGACTGGCTCCCTAACTTAACATTTAGTCTCACACGTGAAAATGGATGCAAACAGATGCACAACTATGCAACCAACACATCTTTGAAAAGCAGAAGTAGAGCCTCCTGCACTACCAATAAGAAAACAGCAAGTGGATGGTAAGTCAACAACAAAACACTTGTCTTTTCCAGCAGCCATTGTACAGCGGTAAAACCAGCTGACCAAACATGGGGTTGCTAGGTAACGGCGCAAGGCCTGCTGTCAAATATGACTTAATAATTGGGAAGTTTTTGAAACATCATTTTCCAGACACCAAAAGATATAAACTTCTTCCCAGAAAACCGGTAAGTGTTTTTTTTTAGAACCAGTAGAAACCCAAGTGGAAGTAGAAAGATATGCAAAATGTGAATTTTGCGTAGTAAGTCCCATTTAAACAGCAGAAATTAACCAAACTGGAGCGAAACCATTTATCACAGGTAATCTGGGACCATCCTTCAAGATCTAAACAAGACTCCAGAAAACAAAGAGATGTATTAAAAAATAGCACATTAAAAGATTACAAGAATGCCTAATTCCATAAAAACAAAAGTATAATTCAAAACATTTTGGACAGCGCTGAGCATTATCTACATATTTACTGAGTGAATTTACCTCAGGAGAAGAAAAAAAGTAATTTTTTTAAGAGAGAAAACCAATTCCCACATGTCCTCAGTGTATAAACATGCAGCATACAAAGAGCTTTATGTTGTGAACAAAAACAGAGAGAAAATCTGGATCTGGTTTGCTGAGTGAAGCACTTTAAGTTGTGAATAGAAGCCAATAAATTATAAACTACAAAAAACAGAGGAATGCTTTGACTTCAGCCGACGACGCTGGATGTTTGGTACTAAACTTCACTGGATCCAACATGCACAGAGGAACAGATATTAAAACTCACAACCAAAGAAGGGTCATCTTGTTCATAAAGACATTGTGGGAAAGTGAGCTGAACGATTCATTTAGCTTCCCTTTTGTTGTCGTATTGATTTCACTGGCAAATAATTAACCAACTGAATGATCTCCTTTCTGTTTATGAAGTTGTAAGTCAACATGGGATGGTATGAGATTCTAACAGGAAAAATCACCTGCATTTAAAATAACCATGATCCTAATAATGAAAAACAGAAAACTATTCATTTGTTGATACTTTGACTTTAATCGTAATCTTCACTGTATTTTACTAGGATTTTTATCAGACTGACCAACGCATGTGATAAGTGGCTTTCTGTTTTTACAAATATACTCTGAAAAGTGTGGCATGCATCTTTAGTCTGAATCCACTCAGCCAAATCTTTCAATAAAGTTAATAAAGTACAACTGTACTTTTGATTGTTAAAAATCAATTTATCGTCCAACATTTAGTCCAAACAAAAGTGCAAAAATGTGTCTTTTTAAAACCTCTACACTGATAAGCAGCCCGTGCCTTGATGTCACTAGTTTAAATATGAATTAAACATTAGCAGGAACTGATTGGAAATCAACAACGATCAATTTGATTTGAAGAAACTACAAACTACGCTAAAGCTACGGCCCAACACACCGGCTGTGAGGAGATAAAGTGGAACTTCACTCGGCTGAATTCCCACCGTAGCGACGCCGCCGCACCTGGAAAAGCCTCCGCCAGCGAGCGGCTGTGGCGCGGCCCGCAATGAGGCACGCTCTTCGTCAGGGCGAGGAAGAGGAGGGACACATTGGAGCACTACTCAACCACTATTAAACAGCTACAGCTGCGCTCAAACATGCTGCTGCCACCACACAACAAGCCCCCGCTGCTGCCATTCACTCCCCTCGCGCCGTGGATCCCACAGCCGTACGCCGGGTCACACAGGCCTCTGTGAAACTCCACACACACTCCACAGCTACGGCTACACACACAACAACTGGGGAGCAGCTGAAACAGAGCAAGCCGGTAAATGACAGGAATAAACGGATGAATCAGACAAAAAAAAGTGCAAGATTAATCAAACCACCTGAACGTTTCCCTCCTTTTGTCATGTAAAAGAAATTATGACTTATTGGGATTTTATGTGACAGATTAGTACAAAGTGGAGCATCGTCGTTTATTTAAAGAAACATTTACATTTTCACATGTTGCAACTGTAAGCAGAGTTGAGTAATAACTAATTACATTTACTTCAGTAACATTTTGGGAAAAAATTACTTTTAGGAGGGATTTTTCTACGCTACACCTTTTATGTTTTCTTG
The DNA here is from genome assembly GCA_902982915.1 of Phalloptychus januarius. NCBI lineage: Eukaryota > Metazoa > Chordata > Actinopteri > Cyprinodontiformes > Poeciliidae > Phalloptychus > Phalloptychus januarius. The sequence continues at coordinate 15,628,999 of CADWAE010000477.1, forward strand.
AGTAATTTAATTAAGTATTTCTGCTCTTACTTGAGTAAAATTTCTAGATTTTCAACCCACTGAACGAAAACACGTTTTAACCAAAAACAGTTTTTGTTAAAGTTTATAAAAAAATAAGTTTTTTTACTGAAAGAAACTGTTATTTTTTTGTTACTTTATGAATTATTGCCATTTTGGATCTTAAAATCCAAAAATTTTCATTTACTTTATATTTTGGTCCATCTGATGCAATTCTTAAACATTAAAAGACTGATAACTTGATCAGTTACTGAGTACTTTCTACCAAATACTATTTTAGATTTCCTTCAGTAATTTCTTGCATTTTTATTTTTGATTAAAAATATAAAAATGCAAAACTAAAGAATGTCCTATTCAAAGAAAAATGTTGTCCAAATGAGAAAAAAAGCTCGTATAAAAAAAGCTTGAGTTGTCAAGATCTGACGTGACCAACTCCAGTCTGTGCGGTTATTCTTTCAAAATATATTGAAAGAATAACTCTGACCTGCTGCTACTGATAATAATTTGATGCTGATGTGTTAAAAGATGAAGTATTTATTCATCTGTAAGGTTGATACCAAAGAATAACTTCACAGGAGGCAAAGCCTTCCTCATTTTAATGTTTTATTGTTTTTTATGTAGGACTGCTCATGAAGTCACTATTTTGATCTGATATTATGATTTATTCTGGTAGAATTAAGACTTTATTCTTACTGTTGTGTTTATTTTAATTAATTCTCATGATTAAAATAAAAATCATTTGTAGGAAGGAATGCAGCTACATAAATACTGCTGGCATCAACATGTGAGAAACGTATCGATACTTTGCAGGGCTGATTATGTTTTGTTATGTAACCAATTGATAATTGCATAGCAAAAGGGGATTAGTAGGAGGTTTTTATCTCCTACTTAGGAAAACATATTTACAGAAAAATACGTAGTTTTTTATGCTAAATGCAAAATGTGTGTATTTTCTTGTAGATTTTGCTTACTTACCATTTGCATTTAGCAAATGACTTTTTTTCAATCTGTAAACTCCAGTTAATTATTTGATTACTCAATTTTTCAAACATCCATTCATCAGTAATGTGATTAATCGTTTCAGCCGTAGACTTGACACAGCTTTAAACTTTCTGACCTGCTTCTTGTCTTCATGATCCGTTTTGTTCACTAATGTTTACAGACTTTCACATAATCGCTGCAGATGTACTGAGATTAAAATGAATCAGAATAAAGGGAGATATTGAAATTCATGCAATGCCCTTTGGACTTTTTGTTGATTTGTTTTCCTTCCACCTTATAGTTTTGTGCTTTTTGCTGTTTCACCACATAAAATCCCAATTAAAACGTTAAAGTTAATGGCTGTAATGTGACAAAAAGCTTAAAAGTTCAAAAGGTGTCAATACTTTTCTGGGCCATTGTAAATAAAGACGGCTGTTTAATGAAAACAGCAAAACCAGTTTTAACTGGACTCACGTAAAAGACCTGCTCCCGCATGGACGGCGTGTCTGGAGGGCTCTGATTGGACAGCAGTCGCTTGGAGACCGTGCTGGACGAGGACGTCTGGTCGTCCCTGTCAAACGGACTGAACAAACACAAACAACATGGGGAGTCAGATTTTATGATAGTAGCAGCTGCAGCAGTGAAAGAGAAGCGCTGAGGGAATGATTTTTGACCTCCAGGTGACCTCTAGGTTGAGCTTCACCGTGCCGAGGTCGTTGATGTCCACGGCGAGCGTCTGCGGCAGCGGGCAGAACAGATCCAGCATCTCGCAGGACACGCTGCCCACCACCACATGGTTGGCCAGGCTCTTCAGCTCCGTCACCTTGACAACAGAAACGAGCAAACACGAGGCGCAGAAACCATTCAGCATGAGAGATAATCATCAAGCAGCAAACAGAGCAGGGCGGACATTTTCCTGCGTCGTCTGGCTGCTGCAGACACTGAACGCATTTTAAAGGCATGTTTCAAAGCATTTCCAGAACCACACTTTGGAGATTAGAAATAATACGAACTAGAAAAATAAATCAATATAAAAAGAGTTTAAAGTCACAACTACAGGAGATTATCTACCGTTGTTAATAACAGTAGGGAGAAAATTAAGTTAAACTTTGTATTGAAATTTCTCTCTCAGACACCCTTAAAAAAACTACATTATTATCCACTCCTATGTCATCCATTATTTTTAAAAACCAAACGAAATTCTGGGACCTTTTAAAATATAAAAGAGTTCAAAGAAAGAAACCATTAACTTCTACATAATATTCAAACAATGTTTTGTGACAGAGAGCGAGATTATATTTTAAGAAAAGAAAATTTAAATAAAAAAAATGTATCAGAACAAAAAATGAGTTTTTGTATATTAATGTGTGGGGTAGGTCTTTAGTTAAATAATCTTAAGCTAAGTAGAAATATAAACCAAAAAAAAAAATTTTTTTTAAATGCGCATGTTTCAAACTCAAGGCCCGGGGACCAGATCTGGCCCGCCACAGCTGTTTACATGGCCCTCTAGACTCCAAACTACACCTATAAGCCACTCTAGTTTTTTCACCGTCTGCAAAATTCACACAAAATTAACAGATCCCCATATTTACTTAGGATTTTTACCTCAATTTTCTTCTCAAAATTGGCCAAAAACATTGTGTTTAGGTGGCCGCCGCCTCAGCCTTAATGGATGTCAATCGATATGTACGAGTAACAAAAAGCTACATTTAACATCCTACATTAGAGCAAATATCATAAATTACCCACAAGTATTTCCAAATTAGCACCACAAAATCTGTGATTTTGATTGCAAAAAAATAAAATCACAAAACAATCAAAAAATCCTGGATGGACCGATCAATGTGAAAAAATTATTTAATCTTAAGAAATGCTTATTGAATGCTGAACCAAACATCTATTCTTCGATATTTTAACAGTTAAATGGGTTTTATCATTCTGACACAACCGGCCCTTTAAGAAAATTCAAATTTTTGATACGGCCCAAGATGGAAATGCGTTCGACACCCCTTTAAATTTTAAAGCTTTATGGCTAACTACTAACTATTTAGAGCTGATTAACAGTTCAATCCTGTCATGGGAATCATTGGGAAGAATTTTATCCTCTAAACTTCTGTGAATTACACACAGTGTAATTTTATTTTGTTTATTTCAGGAAGCCCAACATCTAAATTTCAGATTTGCTGTAATTCATCGCCGCCTCTCTGCCACTTTACAGAAACCTGAGCATAATGTCAATAGTGGTGATTTTTATTCCAGTTTGTTGGTTCTGGATTATTCCTGCTGATCAACTTCCCTTTTCCCACGCTGTCAACACAAACCCAGCAGCATCTCCTCCACACTCTCATTTCACACTGCTGCTAACTATAAACCACTTTGGTTTTTGATATTATCACTATTAAGCCAAAGCAAAACAGAAAACATTTCATGGTTTACAGCCAACCAGCAGGATTTTACAAAAGGAATCTTATAAAATCTGTTAAAACATCACACAAAACTACTTTTTTGACATTTAGAAGTGAGATCTAGTCAGATACAACTATATATATAAGACATACATCCATGAGAAACTGTAAACAAACAGTTTCAGCTTTGGCTCTACACGTCGAAGACATGAAAAAATGCAGCCGCTCATGTCTGGACAGGAGCTCAGAGACATGATCATAACATGCGCTGGCTTTGCTGCAAGCACTTCCTGTTTGTTGCAGGACCAGTTTAAAGGTTGTATTTGTTAGCTCATTTTGTAATAATGCAAGATCATACTAGAGTAAAGATTGAAGTTGCAACATGAGATAATTCAAAATGTTTCACCAGCCCTGTGCAGTGGCTCCTGCTAAGAGGGAGACGTTTGTATCAGAACTGCTTAGAAAGTCTGACATCATTACTGAGAAGCCAGAGCTTCATTCATTTTAAATGTTTTTACTCATTTCCTGTGCAGTAGTTGGTGCAAATTATTGCAATCCTCCCAAATAGGGAGAGAAGCAAAAGAATGGAAAATATGAGAGAAGTGCAGAAAAAGGAAATATGGAAAAATTTAAGAAACTGTGACGGTCGCAAGGCCATAAAATAATGCAAATACAAACCCTGAATAATGTTTAAAAGAAATAAATATATCCAAGTGATTACTTGTTCCTGCAGAAATAATGTTTAATCATATTGTTCCTGCAATAATAGTTAAATAATCACAATTCTTGCCTAATTAATGAAATAGTAAAACCTTAAATAAATCACCTTCATAATGTGAATACAGCAAGCAGCTAAATAGCTGTATAATAATGTTTTGATGGAAATAACGTCGTACATTTCTTCTATATTCTTGATATTAGATGCCTTTTTCTTCCATACATCCTTTGTAATGTCTGGAAATGTTGAATAAACAGCAAAAGTTTAAGAATCACTGCTTAGTGCTCTAACTGAGTCACACCAGGTGATTTTATTGCCCATTTACATTTTTTAAAGTCATTTTTGACTTTACCATAAAAGAAAAATCCTGTAAACCTGAACAGTTTAATTACCTTGATGGACAGCAGTTCTGTGACCAGAGGTTGGAAAGTGAACTCCTCGCTGTCCCATATCTGCTTGTTGCTGACCTCCACACGACCTCGCAGCCTCCATCGCTGCCGGCCGTACCGCATCAGGACCTACCAGCCCCCAAAATAAACCACAACATGACGCCACTGCAAGCAGAACCAGCGGTTTGACTGTGTCTGCTAAGCTAAGCCTTACCTCGTATTGGTCGCCAGCACACAGCCGTGCGAACCCAGCGAGGCCTGAGACGTCAACAAAGAAATGAGAACTGGACTACGAGTAGGAAGTCGCAAAGTGAGTGTGAAGAGTGACTCACCCTTCATCTTCACATGAAATTCTCCCATCTGGCTTTCTAATTCGTTCTCCAGGGAGCACATGTGCTACACAGGCAAGAAAAAAAAACAGGCTCACACTTAACATTTCAATAATTAAATTAATATTCATCCATTCTTCAGTGCTTATACTGAACTGGACAATTTGGTGTAAACCACAATAAATTAGCACTAAACTGCAACTTTTATATTAAAATCTACTCGCAAATATGTGACAAGCAACACAAAGTGATCATCTTGTCCAAGTTTTCTGCTCTCCTTCTGTTGTCATGGTAACTAGGACCACATGTCCTCATTGACTTGGTGCACAGAAATCTGCTTTTAAGTGCTGTATCAAAATTTGGCTGACTAAAGCAAATGTTTTCAAATGGACACCGAACTACATCCTGTTTCTATCACTGAGATCAGAAGAAGAAAAAATGCCTGTTTTCTTCAATAAATAAAAAAATAAGCAAACCTGATGACTTATTTAAAAAGAAAATCATTCAAAATCCATTTGAAATGTTGGATCTACAATCCAGTTTCTACAAAAATGAATCGGATTACTTGTTTAATTAAATAGTCATGCTTGGTTTATTGTTGAGTCGATAGAATTGCAAAATTTTTTGGTGCCATTAGTTTTTAAAAGCGATATTATGTTGGCCTGCAATGGCTTTTGAGGTGATTATTTTGGCCCACAGGACAAAATGTTTGGACTCTGTAAATGAATCAGCAAGGCAGACTTTCATTGGCTGCTACGTAAAAACCAGCAGACTCCAGGTCAGCCACTTGCCTCTGTGTATTCCCTATAGCCTTTATTGGCTTCGCTCAGGCTCTCCCGGGCCTCCTTGCTGCCAGTGGCCGAGTTAAAGGCCGCCACCATCTTACTTGCTCCATCACGCAGTCGCCGCTGTATACAGTAGGCCTCATACAGTTCCTCCACCTGGGAAGATCACAAAAAAAACAATCACAATCAGCACTTATACAAAAAATACTTTATTAATCCCAAAGAGAAACTAAGTGTTGTTGAAACTCATTAATTTAGATTCTTCAAAGAGTTATTAAAAACTGTGAGGGCTATTAGCAGGAAGGGTAGAAGTGCAAAGAAAGGCTTTAAAAAAACCTAAACAAATACTATTCCAAACAACCACTGGTGTTATATAACTGAAATAAAAATATATAATAAATAGCATAATATGCATAAAATCCAAAAAGAATAAAAATATCTACTCATGTTGGAAAAAAAAACAAAACAAAATAAAAATATCCCAAAAAAGCCATAAAACACAGTTTCTCAAGCTGGAATGTTTTCTACAGTGTTGGAGAGATTATTTTAATCTCTATTTGTTCTCCTCTGTTTGGTACCAAGATAGGCTTGAGAACTTGTTTGGTCTTTAATTGCTTTAAATCATCGTATTTGTACTCCAGGAAAGTCTTAAAAACCAAAAATTCAATCAATTTAAAACGTAAAGTCTAAATTACCAAAAACACACTTAGAATGAGGAGCGGGCTGCAAGCACGTCTGCCGTCTGGTGATGAAAATGACGAATCCAGAGCATTACCATTAAATATGTCAGGCAATAAAACTAAAAATATGAGCTGAAAGCCAATAAAATTCTCCACAGAACCGAAGGCAAAATGAATAGCTTGTTATTACATGACCTCGTGATTTGCTGTTATTATAACGGCCATAAAAATACTGTGTCTGTGTATTTGGTGAGCAGGAAATTATCAGTTACGCGATACATAGGGCAAGACATCCAACCATGAGAAAACGAGCATCCAGGCTTTCAGTTCTGGAGTTTAATAAATCAGAAATGCAGCTGCTTATATTTTAACATGATCTAGAAAGCATGAAACAGGTGAGCTGATTTCGCGCCAATGATTTCCAATTGGTGAATGAATGAAGTTTTTAGTGTTGGTTTTTAAAGCTCTACAAAGAGCATCAAACTGTGACTAAAAATCCAGAAGTTGAAAAGTCAGATTAGTTCAGATTAACTGAGTCTACTGGCTGATGACGACAATGGAGAATCAAAATAGTGAACATTGAATACGCCTGCCATTAAAACTAAAATATTTTCTCCACAGAACCGAGAACAAACTGCAGTTGGTTAATAAATCTGTTCGTCTTTGCAGGAATCATCTTTTGTTCTCCTACAGAATTGCTTATTGTGTCTTTTTTCAAGCCTTATGTCAAAAGATTGATCAGATCTACATACAAACCTTGCTGAGGTGGAACTCCAGGCGACGCATGAACCTCTCAATGCCTTTCACTTGCTATAATATAAGAAATATATATCAGGTAATTCAGTCATATACAGAATAGACAGAGGTTTTCAGGGATGGCATCAACAAAATAAGTCCACCATATGAGGTTTGTTGTTCTACTTAATATAATCAGGAAAGACTGATAAAAACTTAATATCTCATTGAAAGTGTGTGCTGTCTAAACATAAATGGTCAGGCAGAAATGAGTCTAATGACGTGAAACACAGAGTTAAAAGAAATAAATAAAATAAACAAAGATGTTTACATTTAGATGTCTGAGCATTTACATAGTTTATGTTTTGATTTAAAGCATTTTTGAGGCAATTTCAGCTGATTTTGGAGCCGATAACATGAAGAAAATGCTGAATATTTAAATATTGTTTTTTTTTACCCCAGCACAGTACAACATAAACTGTATTGCCAAAAGTATTTGTGCACATGTCCAGATCCATTGAATTCAGATGGATCTGTGTGTAGTTTCGTTCAGACGATGTATAGCTTGCTACATAAAAATAAATCAGAATGAAACTTACCTTATCTAACTCATACAGAGACCCCTGCCAAGAGACAATGAATAAAAACAATCAATTAGAGATGCAAGTTATCGATTAATGAGTTAATCTAAAGTAGTCTGATCTTATCAATCACTAACGATTATAAGCGGACCTTTTCTTAAGGCTACATTGTTAATGTTGAATTAAAAAACATTCAGTTATAATATTATTTTGTGCAAGTTGTATTATATACGGACTGAATAAAAAGAAAATTGTTTTTTTTTCCACATTATTAAACTTATTTTCAAATTAAATAGCAAAACAGAAAAACTTCGCTCCATTAAATGCATTAATTCACCATAATGTTACAGTTTTTCTGGGTTATCTCCTCTTTTTTCTGACATATTAGCCTCACCTCGTCAGCACATCAGTCATTTTTAAATGAGAACAACACGCCGCTCCGTCATTCAGCTCCGCTGCGTGAGCGCCATAAAGATTCAACTTAAGGAACGTGTCGAGTGTTTATATTTCAAAACAGAACCGCGTAAGGTAAATTTTACATCCGAAATCGGACTGTTTGGATCGTGTCAATTTCCCGTTCAGGAATACCCGCCATCTTTGTTTCGTCATCAACTGGCTCAGATTAAGGGTGACCGCCGGCGCCTTCTACTGGATGGCGGCCAAACTACAACATTAAAAGAAGGCCTAAACGGACTCTGACAATATATTGGGAGTAATTTTAATCTAATAACCCAAGTGCGTCAAACTGATGGCCCACGGGGCAAATCCAGTCCGCCATAAGTTTTCATGTGGCCCTCTAGACTTTAGAAATATAATCTTTAATATAACGTATGTGTGGTTAAATATTATTTTATCAATAAGTAGTTTTGTCTGTGTTCTTCCAAAATAGATCAAGATGAAAATATGTTTAGTATTATTTAATTTCAAGAACTACTCATCAGATTCAGAGGCAGCTATTTACTCATATTTTAATAGTTTGTTAATGAGTTTCATTAATACATTCTGCCATACAATCTTGATGTGGCCCGAATTAAAAACAAGTTTCACACTCCTGTAACAAACCATTAGGAATTGTTTGCATCCCTACATTCAATATGAAGTTCCCCATCAATAATAGCGGTAGGCACTCTTGATGCTGAATGATACAGATACTGGGGTGACTAGTTTGATTGACAGGCTCTCACCAGGCGGCTGTTCTTCTTGTTTTCTCTGATCTGCTGACCCAGACTCTCCAGCTCCAGCTGGTGGACCTGCAGGTATGACCTGACATGACAAAGGAAAAAACCTTTTTTACACCCCAATGATATTCCACCAGGGAGCCACCCGCACCCACTCATGCCTCCACTCACTGTAAGCCTTTGCGTAGAGCAGCATAAACTTCATCCAGCCGCTCAGGTTGGGGGATTTTAGTGGGTGGCAGTTTGGTGGAGCCTGTGAACATCCTGCTTCCTTACAAGGCACGTTTTCTTTTTTGGATCAAACTGTGCACAGTGGAGGGGAAGAGGAAGAGGGAGAATTATCTTCTCTGATAAAGAGGTTTGGGATTTGTTCCAGATGAAAGCACCAAGGCGACGGTGAAACGGGGCAGAAGGAACGCCACTCACCTGCTGAGCAGAGAAACACGATCACTGCATGCTTGGAGGGTTGAGTGTAGCTTTGCGGCTTTAACAAACCGAAGTACATGTCCTGCAATCACACGAGACGGGCACATTAACGGGGAAAAGACATCTGTCTGTATCTGACGTGGTTGTTTTGAGATTCTCTACGGATTCTGGTAATTACAGGGGTGAATGGGAGGAGGAAAATGGAGGACATGCACAGCGTTTCACTTCCTCAGTTTGTCCAGGCCGCTTTGTTGAAAGTCTGAGATGGCGAGCAGCATGTCAGCAGCAACCACAGAGGCCACAGCTGACAGCAGCAGGGAGTACAGTCTGCTTATGCTTCTCTTCCCCTTCCTTTCCTTTCCCCTCCCTCTCCTCCACATCCAGCACCAGAGTGCAGGAAGTTGACGCTCGTCAACGCTAGACAGGAAATTCTCCACTCAAGTTTGGCCTAAGAATAAGAAAACCATCCCTCCACTGAGCGCAAGAGGCTAAAAAAAAGAAAAAGCTTGAGGCTTCAGCTCAGCGAGGAGCAGAAACTACAACAGGAGGAGTAATAATCTTCTCACAACAGAGATTAGAGAGTTAAAGCAAAGCAAATCTGTCCAGCAGGAGCTTGGATGGGACGGAAACCAAAGCATCTGCACGGCATTGCTGGGGAAAGTCTTACTGCGACAGATGGAGAGAGGAGCTCCACCTGTTGCAGAGGAAGCTAGAGCTGCAGATAATTATTTTATAACCAATTATTGTATTGATTATTCTGACGGTTAATTGGGACATTCTGCAGATTTTTTTTATTGAACTACTTAAGCTTGTTTTATGCAATATTAGAAATACTAATAAACAAACTATTCATTTTCTTAAATAATAAAATTAATTGGATAGCAAAAGGTGCTTAATAGGAGATTTTGTTTACTGAATTTTAACCAAGTGAAGCTAAAACCGTCACTTAAGGTAGTCAGACTAGAACATAGTCATTTTATTTTCTCACTTGTATATTTTACTGTTTTATATTTTTTTATAAAACAGTAATTTTGGCCAAATTACTGTTCTTAATATGTTGTTCTTTCAGCAAACTGCCTTTTTTTTTGCCTCTATACTGCAGTTAATGATTAATCGATTACTATTATTTCAGCAATTCGATTAATCACAATTAATCGTTTCAGCCCTAAAGCAAATACTCAGATTATGGCTTTTATATGATCAAAGCATTGTTGCTACATAATAAGATTAATCTTTTTCAGGAAAACAGTGTGAACATGTCGGCTGGAGGGATTGGTGGAGCTGATCAATTTTAGCTTCACAGATTAAACACGCCTATCAACGTCTGCTGTGATAACCCGACAGAAATAATCCCATTTATCTCTTCACTTCCATGCATCTTAGGCCCACATCAGGTCCGTCTCGGCAGGACATGAGGTCATTATTATGTTAATAACTATGAGAGCTAATCGCTCAGTTTGCCTCCTGTTAGATGTGCTTTCATCCCTTTTTTCACAGAGGTCATTAGCTGGATTAATCCTCTCTGTACAGAGCTGCACACACAAAGAGGACACTGTTCACAAACACCTCACAAGACTGGAGTACATTTTTTTAAGAGAAAAAAAACAAAACAGAAAAGCTTTATTACAATCAGAGAAAGTACAAGTTCAGACAACTGTCTCAGCCCAGAAAAATCCCAGGAATTAATCCATACATTGGTGAGAGAACAACATTCCACATTCGCTGATTAATCTGTAAATTGTTCGTCTTAAATTAGGAGCCAAGCAAAGACTTGGAAAACAAGACAGAAAGAACATCCAGTGCCTCACAAGAAGAATTCAGTTTTATTTCTCCATATTTTGACATGCAACAAACCTGGGGCTGGGCGATATGTAAGAGGGTTTTATCACAATACTTTGTGTTGCTATTGTGAAAAAAGTGAAAAAAAGAACCATTTACTTTTTCTTTTTTAGGTAACCATATGGCTGTGACTGCATGAAACAGCAATCACAACCAATACTGCTCCAGAAAAACAAAAATTATAATATGCTTAGTTAGGAAACCAGTTGCATAAAAAGGTGATCTGAATCACTAGACTTCACGCAAGAACTGCAATTAACCATATTTTTTAATTTATTGATGTTCTCATTGAACTAATCTACTTTGTTGTGGTGAATTAGCTTCTCTGATTTCATTTTCATGTGTTTCTTGTTTATGGTCACAGAAATTCAGTGTAGCTGTCTGTGTGCCTGTATGATAGGATTTTTAAATTTTTTAAATTCAGCTGTCTTTTAAAAAAGGGCCAACCAAATCTGTGCACAAAACAACGGTTGCTTTGTTTCTCAAACGTAACATTGTTTAACGTGCTGCTCTTGAATAACACATTTGAAGTGAACAAAGTGTAAAAAACTGTAAAATTAACAATCCTAACAATTTGGACAGTTTAGAGGGTTTTAAATATTATTAAATGGAATTTATTGTGACGATAAATCATAATCCTTATCACACTAAATGATGCGATAAATAATGCCCACTCCTACTATGTCCACTAACTTTAATGTGTTTTATTGATATTTTATGAGACATCTCAAAACAACGTAAAGAATTATTCTGAAGGAAGTCATATCACAAAGCCTCAATTAAATCAAGCTGTGGCCTTTGATTAGGCCGTTCTAACCCATCAGTATGTTTTGATCCATTCCAGTGTTTCTCTGATGGCATGTTTAGGGTCACTAAGACTGTGAGTATCCATCAGACTTTTCTGCTTTCTGACTAGCTTCCCTGAAGAAAAGCCTCCCCACATCATGATGCTGCCACCACCGTTCTCATGGGGCCATGTTGTGTGAACAATGTTGGCTCTTTGCTACACATACCACTTAGAATATGGGCTAAAGGAAGTATTTTGATCTCATCTGATCTCTTTCAGAGTTGTAAAGTAAACTCTTTGTTACAGTACTTTGTTACTGTTCTCAAGTAGATTTCTCAAGTATCTGTACTCTAAGTATTCATCTTTCTGATAACTTTTACTTTTCATATTTTCACATATGGCTTGTTGCTCGATGAAAAGAAATAAGATGGAGTCAAAACACTTTGCACGCAGAAAGTGCGTCATAGTGTCAGTAATTCTCCCTTCAGTTGGATGCAACCAAAGCAAAGCAGAACGAGAGCACACTCTGCCCTGAGAAAAACAACATTAATGGAGACATTAATCTGAGTAACACCACAAACAAAAGATAAACACATTTGAAGGTGCAAGACATTCCCCTTTTTGTGGCCTTATTTTTTAAAAATTCTGCCATGTTTTTGGCTCAAAAGACTTTTAGTGACGAATGAGATTTGGTTTGAAGAAAAACTCAAACTTAGTATTTTTAAAATCTTTATACCAACACAGTGCATTCTATGAGGAAAAAAAGAATTTGGTATGACAAGAACTTTAAGTATTTTAGATTTATCTCAAGTCATTTTGTATTCTTGAAGGTGAAAATTACTTATTACTTTTTGTTTTTATGTACATCTCAAAACTTGTCCTCCTTTACTTTTACGTGAGTAAAATAGTCCAACCTGTACTTTTGCTTTTACTATAGTATTTTGTAATACAAGTGTCTGTACTTCTAGACCTTTGACACCTCTGACTTCGTCCAGATGAACTTCATTTTATCTCTTCTTCTTGTAACGAGAGCTCTGACATGTTCAAAGCCTTAAACGTCTCCACAACTTTCTCCCTGACCCGACTGCTGTGCTTCTTGGCCAGCTGTTTGTTCGCTCATGTTCTCTAACAAACTTTCAGTAAATAGCTGGATCTATACTCATGCTAAATTAAACACAGGTGGACTTCATTTACTAATTATGTGACTCATGAAGGTAATTACTGCATTGAATTTTATTTGTTGGTATACATTCTTTTCCACTGCATCAATCACATAAAATTAGTTCCAACCGCATTTTATCTAGGGCGATTTACTTCATTTTTGATCTACCTCGGCAAAGATCTAAAAATCAACCACTGTCCTCTTCTGATGTTTGACTGATAGATCAGCCCACCAATCATGTCTTCACATTTGCAGTTAATAATAGTCATCCCACTCATATCAACTCAGGGACTTCCTTGCTATATATAGCAATATTTCAGATTTGAAAAAAATTGTATCGGCCAATATCGGAATCGGCAGGTCAGGTTTTTTAAGGGATCGGCACTGAAAACAACAAAATTGGGGGCTGAAAACAACAATCAGTGCGCCCTTAATTTAATCTAAAATGTGCAAAATTAACCACAATATAACTATCTTTTTAATACAATTTTTCCAGCGAGTATGATTTGTGATTTTGGGGGTGTTAAAGGAACCGTGTCTGCTCCACAGCTGCATTCACCCATACTTTGGTTCTGCTTCAGGAGGAAGAGAAGGAGGAGGAGGTGGAAAGGAAGGGGAAGTGGTGTTACAATAAAATGCAGCCACCTCTTTTCCAGATTACTGGATTATCTTTACCCGGCGGCAGCAGTAGGCCACTCAGTCGGATAAACACACACCGCGGAGATCTTTCCACCGCACTAACAGAGAGGGATGGAGCTCAAAGTTATGAGGCTCCTTCTTTCCACATCCACACTTTGTATTCCGTTCATCTCCCTTCCCAAGCCGACCGGAGGGGCTCATCACAGGCCACAGAAAGTCCCTTCTCGTCGTCACAAGGACCCCCATCAACTCCGAACGCATTTAAAACACCAAACCAGCCGAGAGAAAAACAAACAAAGCAGGAAAAGAGCCGAACAGAGCCTGCAGGATGACTGTTATTATTTGGAAAACATCACAGCGAGGCAACTTCTTCACGCCCGACGGACGGACTCATGTCCAGAGAAAACACTCAGGGTTCCTCCAGTGACCTTGGTGATAAAATAAATGTTCAGCGTCCTACCTCTGTGTTAGTGTCCGACAGCCCGGAGGGTAGAGCCGGAGTCCCATTCTCAGCGAGATGCTGCTCTTACTTAGCAGAGGTTTACAGTTATTCTGGGCGCTGTCCTTCTCCCTGATTTCGCAGTTTTTTGTGTCCAAAGTCAAGCTAACTGTGCACACCCAAGGCTATTTCCGGTGGGCAGATTTCAGCATAAAAGCGCAGCAAGTTACATTTAGTTACCTTTTTTAAATAATGATAAATATCTTTTTTTATTATTATTATTTTATTTCATGTTTTTTATTTATTTATTTTTTTGTCAAAAGGGATTTCGGGAAAAACATATTTCCCTATTTATTGACAAAATTTGATTTAGGAAAGACACTTTTGGAAAAACATGTCTATTATTTTAAGGAAGGTGATTTTGTTTTTTAATTTAAAATGTGAATGAAATAGTTTAAAGCATAAGTGTCCAAACATTTTGTTTACGTGGGTCAAAATTATCCCCTCAAAAGTTGATCATTTTGACGAACTTTTGGTCAAACAAACAATAAAAATAATAATAAATTTTTTTTGTTTGTTTTATTAGTTTTAAATATTTCAATTAAACAAACAAAGGAGTTGGATTTTGTTTTGGGAATGGGTGTCAAGTTATAGTTGACCCAAATTACCTTATTAAGCTAAAGTTGTTGGGGTTAATTACATTCTTTTGCCCTAAATTGAAAAATAATGGAGAAAGATTTATCGTATTTTCAAGCTGGTATGAAACATACACTTCATCAAGGCTACATTTTTTTTATAAAAACATGTTTTTTATTATTATTATTAGTGTGATGTAATATTTTAATATAAAATGCCATGTTTACATTAACTGTAATCAGAAAATAATCATAATTAATAGATGTAAGGACTTTCAAACATCCTTATATGTTTGAAATAAATGTTGTTTTCAATATTCAATAATATCTTATTTATTATTATTATTTCTGTTATTATTGCTTGTTGCATAACATTTGATTTGTGAAAGACTTGTTTAAAGTTATATCGGAGGTTTGCTATTATTATTATTATTATTGAGATTATTTTGAAATCTGGCTCCCTTAACCGGAAATTGGGCCTGGCTAGTTGCTGTGGCAACAAACATGTCCCTCAGCCTCAGTCACTGTTTTCTCCGTTGCTACCCCTTTTCTGTGCTGGCGACACCACAGACTATTCCGAGAAAGAGGAAGGACAAGGAGACGAAAGCTTTCCCAGAGCAGCGGTCACAATGAGCGGCTTGTTCGGTTCGGTTCCGACGGATAAATCTGAGCAGTAGATGCCCCGAGGGCTGCTGGTCCGAGTTGGACCTGCAGGCTGGGAATGAAGGGACGATGGGGGCGAGCATCTGGTACTTTTACCTCATAAAATACAGCTGGCTTGCTGACAGAGTGTGGTGTGCTACACCGCTGGGTAAATTATGTTGTTTCGGCTAATTATTACGGTATCGGGGAATCAAGGCACAGAAATGAGGAGGAATAAAGTTAATGTAACTGGGATAATAAACTGTGGATTCCTTTTGCACAGGGTTAAAACTACACCGGGCTGAGCTGAAAACTGCTTCCACGTGTTTTAGTTGTGCCAAAGTTTGATAAAATCCATGCAGTGTTTTCCACATCTTCCTCAAAAGAAATATGGCCGTGTACGTACAACGTACAAGTGAACACATTAAAAGGAAGAAATTGGTGAAAACATGTAATAAAGATGTAAAAATACCGAAAATGTATAAAATAACTGCGGTCAGATTTACTTAGGGATGGCATATCTTTATCCAATATAAGAAATTGGATACAATAATACAAAAAGAAAAAAACTGACTACAAAATACTATCTGTAGTCAGCAATCTAGATTTAACAGATTTATTGTCAGTAGTTTTGTCATCAAACAGCCTAAAACTTTTGCTCTCCATTAATAAAGTTATTCAGTTACAGTATTCTTCATTTTGTTTATCATTTACTTATGGATCAATGCTGAAACTCTAGGTGGCTCTCAGAAACCACATGAAATCAAAACACCACTGTCTGTTTATGGTAATATATTGAGTGTGTTCAAATGAAATTGAGCAACAATTATTAAGTTTATTAATGCACATTTGGGGCAAAAGTATTTGTGTCTTGCAGCTGAAATTGAAATCAGAGAAAAATATTCTATAGGAGTTTTGTAATTGTATTTTAAAACAACTTCAAATTCTTATTAATTGAGTCACACTTAATTTTGCTCCAAATCATCCAAAATAAATGGTGCAAAAACAAATCCACATACCTGAACTTGTGAATATTTATCAATCCGGCACAAAACTCGGAGCTGGTTTCACGTCAGACCAACGCGAGAATATCGTTCTAGTTAAGAATTTCAACATGGCGATGTTCATAAACATTGTAATACGTCTTACATAAATAAATACCACTTTCAATCTGATCAATTTATTGTTACGGGCGCTACAATATTTATCTAAGAAGTAATCTTAGTTGTACATGTAAAATAAACATACTTCCCCTCTCATCAACTACCGTTGAGGTCTGCAAGTTGAATCACCAACTGCCGTTGATGAGAGGGGCGGCCATTTTGAAACGCGAAATCCGCCGCCTTACAAGCTGTAACTGGGGCTAGTAGGAGTTACTACCCGTTACCCGGAGGGAAATTTGACTTCAAGTGCCGTTCTAGTTGATTTTGCTCGACAGGAAAGTCGGAATTTCCCAGTTCCGAGAACAACGGGAACACATATTGTAGTGGGGCCTTCTGTCAAACAGCAGGAGGGAATGGCGGTGGAGCTTTTTGCTGCCACTTAAACACTTTACGCAACTTTAAACCGTCACAGTTTAACAAGGTTTTCGTAAGTAATAAAATAAAAAAAAAACAGTTTCAGTTAATTAACAGAACTTACATAAACTAGCAAACCTTTAATTTGATCTGACTTTACACACTTAACTAAGGTGTAGTATTTGTAATTTTACACTTGTTTTAAATATTAGATGGCATGGCAGCTGCTCAGTGGTAGAAAACCTCCATCTTTCTTCTCATTGCTGATGCCTTTCTACATTGGCATTGTGTTTACCTTCAGACCAGCAAACTACCAAAACAGATGCTTTTTGAAGATGGTCACACTTGGTACTAATGACTTTATCAAAGGTTTTTCCATCAGCAGAACCTGGCTATTTTCTTTCAGCTCTAAAGTAATATAAAACTGACTTGAATGGATTTGTATATTTCTTAAATCATTATGAAATTTGTGGTATTTTTCTATACTTGAGGTTTCAGTTGAGGCCTTTAGGTATTTCTCTGGAAAACATTTTCTATAGCAGGTATTTACCAAAAAATATAAGGAAACTTTTTTTTTTTCCCAAAAGATTATATAACACCTGCAGCCCTAAACCTTTATTCAGCTGGACAGAGCAAAATGTTTCTTTCACAAAAGTTGCAGAATGCTGCAATAATCAGTTAACAGTAAAAAATAATCAGATGGATTTACTATCCCAGTAGCACAATCAGTTTACTGCTTAATCCCCATTCTTGCAAATTAATAGAAATAATAACTGAAAGGTAACTTCCATTTAAATCTAATTTGAAACATCTCATAGTACATTCAAAAAAATAAAAATAAGAGTGTATATCTGATTAGAAGTATTTGTAATTAGCCTTTACCCATGTGACGCATCACATGGAAGAAAGTGGCACATGACAAGTGAAAATTAAGCCAATTATACTAATAAAAAGCAAGTTTTTTTACATATGCTTTTTTTAAATGTAAAAACTAACTTTTCCAGAATTACCGCTTTAAAAACAAACAAACGAAAAAAACAATTAAAATTATGAGATACATTTCTACAACTTGCAGGCCTCAAATATGGAAATGGGGTAAAAAAAAAAACAAATGAAGGGTGAGGAGTCAGAGGAACGAAATAAATGACAAGGAAGGAAACAAGATGAGAGCACAAGGAGGAGCACAGTAGGACAACAATGAAAAACAGAAATCAGATAAAAGAATGGTGAAGGACATAAGGAGGAGGGAGGACAAGTAGAGACAGAAATGGGGGAAGTGAAGTCAGATGAAGGGCAGCGTGGAAAAAGAAAAAGATTTGAGGGAGAAAAGAAAGAAAGGACAAACAAGACTTAAGCAGAATAGGGATCAACATGTGGAAATACAATTATCTTTTCTTGTTTGTTAGTTATTTTGAGTTTGTATATTTCCAGATGTCTTCAAAACAGGATACAACTCAAGTCTAGTCAAAACTCAGGGCATATCATCTGTCGTATAATAAATAAAGAAAACAAAAATCAGGCTTTCCAATTTAATAAAATATATTTGCAAGCAAAATATGTTGACATTTCTCATTTTGTTGCTTTGTTCCCCCCAGCCAGCCAATTTTAACAAAACGTGTCAAGTGAATTCTTGCTGCAACTGTACTAACATCAGCAGAGCCAAACCAGTTCCTTTAAAAAATATAGATCATTACAACTGCAGAAACTTAACAATCAGTCCCATGACTACTTTTATTGGTTGTACAGTCATACATCTGTTCTCAACTGCCAGTTATTAAAAGGTCATTCAAGCTGCTATGTAGCTTCGCCAATAGTACAAAAAGGAAAACATTAACCTAATGTGGAATGACTACACATGAGAGCAAAACTATTTAGTTTTTTTTGTTTGCTTTTATCTTTGCACTCATCTGTGACAATGTTTAGTACATACACATGTTCTACAGGTATTACAGTAGCAGGAAAGGAGCATGAGATAAGCAGTCTATTAAGCTTTTAAAAACTAGAATATGATTTAAGAAAAAAAAAAGAAATTGTACTAACCACATAAAAAGAAAAACAAAAATATTCAAGATATTTCATGGTTTGTAATTTGAAGTGGCCGTAATCAGAGACAGTCTGTTTGTACAATTACCTTTTTCAATTTGAGCCTTAAATATTCAGGATCTATTTACACACTCCGTATCAGCCTAAAATGGCAAGAAATGTCCTACAAAAAAGGTTAAAAATCTCATCCAGATATTTTTGAAGTTAATTAATATGGATTAACACACACTCTATTTTTGTAAACCAAATCACCCATAGATAAACTGCAACAAATTACAGCCACCCCAAACTAAAATGTACTAAAATTTGTTTTTGGTTTGATAAATCCTTATTAACATTTTCTCCCCCACTTGTCCCAAGTCTTTATCGACACATTATTAAAAAGTACATTTTTAAATTACAACAGTGATGTTTTCTGTGCATGGTGCAAGGTTTTGTTATCCTAAATGGCAAGAATTAAAATAAAGATTTAACCAAAGGTCTGGGAGTTTTTACAGATTCCACCTTCACATAAATCATCGGTCCATCATGCTGAGGATCATCTCGGGGGTCAGGTCTCCGTTGGGCGGGGCCTCGCTCATCTGCACCTCCGCCGCTGCTCCTTCTACCTGAGACAGCTCCTCCAGCTGAATGGTCGACTTGACGCCGCCGACCACCACCTCCTCCATGGTGCCCTCTTCCTGCTCCGCTCCAACCTCCTTCTTCACAATGATGTCATCCACCTCCCCCGTGACCTCATCCTCCACACGGATGATGGCGGCAGCTGCAAAGAAAGTCGGGTGAGATTCTGGCGCCGCAGAGTAAAATGTCCGAATGTGAACGTCTTAAAAACGAGACAAACTTACGGTCAGGCCTGTTCTTAGGCGGGCGTCCACGTTTCCTCTTCACCGGGGGCTCAACCGGTGCAGGAATTGGGACAACTGGTTCAGCTTGTTCCACTTCAATCTCATTTAGCATTTCATCTTCCTCGTCTTCCATTTCATCCAGTTCTCCCTCTACATAAACACAGGCATGTTAAAACCTTGCACAGTTACCCCAGATATCTGGATATGAATGAAGAGTTACAAAAATACTGAGCTTTATAAACAACAACGAAACGCATAAAACTAAATTCTTAAAAAATACCAGGAAATAAAAGTTCCTGCGTTTCTAAAAATGCATCTTTCAGAGAAAATGTGTACTTCACTTTCTGTTTTGTATACAACAAAAGGAGGCTTGTGTTAGTTATTTATAATATTTTAATAATTCAATAAAAGTTTAAATAAATGAGTTCTCCAACCACCTGGTCCTGGACTACTAATCAGTCGTGTAATAGTTTTGCCAATACCATCAAGCAGTTTTCTTACTTTGAAAAACCAGGCAGTGTTTCAGAAAGTATTGGGGTACAGAGTAAAAAGAAGTGAGCAGAACAAGAAGCATAGAGGACAGTGTATGTTGTTGTGGTCGAGCTGTGAAATGTGCAAAACACAAACATCAGCTTATTCTTAAGCTTAAAATAAAGTTTAAAGCACCAGTGTTGTCGTCGTCGTCGTCATCATCATCGTCCCTTCTGCTCTGCATCTTCCTCTTTCTGCCACGCCGTCCCTTCTTGGGAGACGGATCTCCGTTTTCGTCTCCACCAGCTTCACCCATGCAGTTCTCTGCGTGACGCAGCATTGTGTTCTGTTGAACACACCAAACTGTAAGCCTCTGACAGCCAGCAGACAAACTACAGCAGCTACATTGAAACCTCAACGCGTTTTACCCTGCGAGTGAAGGTCTTGCTGCACTTGCCGCAGACGAAGGCAGTGGGAACAAAGTTTGGATCATGGTAACGCTTGAAGTGCATATCCAGAAGTTGCTTCTGACGGAAAGTCTTCTCACACTGGCTACAGGCAAATGGCTTCTCCCCCGTGTGTGTACGCTTGTGCATAATCATGTGGCGCTCCTGCAAGACAACACACCAGTGTCTTACAATCGGCAGTTTTCATGTGAAGTTAGAACATAAGGCAGCAGATGTTTTCATCACACCTGTCTGCAGCAGTAATCACACTGGTCGCACTTGAAACGTTTCTCGTTCTTGTGGGTCTTCTGGTGTTGGATCAACGCGTAGCGCTCATGAAACACAGCATCGCAGTAGCGACATTTCTTCCCCGTCTCGATAAACGAGTGCTGCTTCCGCAAGTGAACACCTACAGAAAAGACGACCAGGTTGCTATTATTACAGGGGAGGCACCGCACAACCTGAAGTCACTCATTCTGAAGAGAATCAGTTCAAACATTGTGTCAGATTTTGTTCCTGCATCCTGACAGGACTTACCTAGATCGCTCTTGCGAGCGATCACTGTATCGCAGTGGGGGCAGTGGAACTTGGCCACGTTTTCTGTGTGTTTCTGCAGAATGTGCATCTTCATGGTGCCGCTCTGTGTGAAACGGGCGTGGCAGATGTAGCACTCGTACGGCTTCTCCCCTGAAACACAAAAGGAAGGAAAAATATTATGATACTTTGTGCAAAAACGTGCAAACGGGTTAAAAACAACAGGCCAGGTGTGTTTTACCTGAATGTGTCCTCATGTGTCTTTTCAGCTTGTAGGTGTCTCTGCTGGCGTAGCTGCAAAGACTGCACTGGAACGGCCGCTCCCCAGTGTGAGAGCGGATGTGCCGTTTCAACTTGCTCACCTAAGAAAACAAAATTAAAATAATTGCTTCACAGTACAAGTAAATACATTTAAAAGCTAAATGTGACACTCTTGAATAAACCGAAGTACCTCCACACTGGAATAGTCGCACATTGAACACTTGAAGGGTTTCTCATGTGTGTGTTTGTAGCGACGATGACGCACCAACTCGCCACTGGTCACAAATGCCATGTCACAATCTGTGCATTTGTGTGGCCGGGTGCCTAAAACATAAGAAAATAAGAATAAACTTCTCTGTCTTAGTTTCAAACATTTGTATTTTTATGCATATAATTAGCAGTAAATTTTCCATTTGTTCTTATATCCAGTTTTGATAGAACCGCTTGAATTACTGCTTCAGTAATTGTGACTACTAGATGTGGTACCTGACGATAAAGTATAATTATTTTAACATCTTTCCCTCATCTCACCTGTGTGTGTGTTCAGGTGGTTCCTCAGCAGCGTGACTGTTCTGAAGGCTCTGCCACACAGGTGACATTTGTGCGGCCGCTCGTCGGTGTGGCTCTTCATGTGTCTATCCAGATTAGAACGCCTTGGACAGGTGTAGCTGCAGAGCTCACACTGGAACGTTTTCTTCACACCTAAGAAGAGACAAAAAGAATAAGTAAGCCTACAATATTGACACCAAAACTTAAGTAGGAACACTACACTTAAGGGCTAAAAATTTACCTTTCTTCTTGATCTTGGTGGGCTTTGGAGGCTTCATATTGCCCACAACCTTCTCAGCATTGACCTCTGACAGGAGCCCCTCCTGCTGTTCTTCCTCAAAGTCGTACACGGAAACATCCATGTCCCGATCGCCCTCTGCATATCGAAGTCGGCTCTTTTTGCCCTTTTTCCCTTTGCGGACAGCAGCGATGGGCTGGTAGTCTGGATCCTTTGACCACTCTGGGTCTTCTTGCTGAGGGGCAGCAGCTTCAGGTTCAACCACTTCATCTTCCTCTTCCTGCTCATGTGTTGCTTGGAGCTCATCGTGAGCTGCTTGGAGCTCTTCCTGCTCTACAGTCTCCACCTCACCATTCGCTCCCACTTTTACAACCTAAACAAACCATTAAAGATTCATAGCATCAAAGCTGTTGAATTATCATCTCAACACCATGGATTTAGAAGAAGGAGGAAATCATTTCTCACCTGGAAGCCCTCAGGCAAAGGAAGGGTGTGACAGATAACCGGTTCTGCATCCTTGTTAGCTCCCGACGCCTCAACAAAAGTGGCCTGGAGCCCCTCTACAGTTGTTGTTGTGACCGGGACCTGGACCAGCTGAAGCTGACCGAGACCTAACGCGGCACCGGCCTGCTCCTCCATATTTACCACCTACAGAGAACAGCCCAGAGCTACAATTAAACAACTCACCACACATCCAGTTACTTACAACCCACTTGTACATACCTGAAGTGTGATGATCTGACCCTCGTCTCCCCCAGTAACAGTCACCGTGCCGCCTCCCTCCAACACTTCTGTTTTCATCTGCAGCAGAGTGGGATCCAGCGCATCCATCACCATCATGTTCATGTCACCGGCCACTTCTCCCTGCGCCGCTTGTATCAGAGTCTCTCCGCCCTCCGGCAGGACCTTTCCGTCTGAGGCCAGGGCAGCGGCCTGAGCCGACTCCATGGAAACGACCTCGCCCTCCATGGCAATGGGCTAACCAACGCTCTGGATAGAGAGGGTTGGAATGGTGAGGAATAAGGTAACCAACCTCTATCCAGTAGAGGTGCTGTTCAAGTCTCACCTTCGCCAAGTCAGATCCCAATGTCATAAATATATCGTTTCTCAGAGGGATGCACCAGTAGGAAAAATTTTTTGGGGAAAAAAAATAAAATGAGCAGCAAAAGACAGCAACAAGATGAAAACTATTGGTTGTTAATGTTGGCACAGTTTCATTTCTCGGGCCAATACCGATATGCTAAAAAATGATTAATATCAGCTGATACTAATGACAGTGTCGATATATCTTGAATCCTTAATTTCTCTCCCTCCTGCTTTTGACTTTCTCTTACCCTAAGTTGTACTTATTTGTGTTTTCATTAATCATAATCTAGACAGGCCTGATTTAGATGTCTGAAATTAATTGCACGCCGTACGATGAAGGCCAGTAATTAAGTTAATCAGACATCAGGGTATCCTATAATAGCAGAAACTCCATGGACTCCTGCTTTGAATAACATAATTAAAAAACTGGTGCATATAGGATGCCAGTCATGGAAAGACATATTTACATGCTTAATATCTGTGCATGAGTTGGAATCAGGGCTGATGTTGCAGAGCAGCCCTGAATTTAACATCCAATTTGGCTGAAACTAAAAGACTTATAGACATGTTAACACTTCAAGAGGCACAAATATTTAAAATTGATTTGTGAGCTTGAAAATAAAGTGGAGAAAAATTTATCTGCACATTTATTAATCTCAGATAAAAATAACAAGTGCGCCTGCCCGCAACAAGAATGTGCTGAACTCAAGAGTGTCATCATTTCCAGCTTCCAAAATCACACAGGAAAGTTTATAGGCTTCAGCTGCCAGACATTAACCAGTTTGTTTTTAATCTAATAAAGATTTAAAATCATCTCAATTGACAGAATGAGAATTCGTCAAGGTAAATCAAGAATACATTTCTGTGTTACAGTGAACCCTTTCTAACAAAAAACATTTAAATGTGGTGTACTGATTTTATATTCTTAACATTTAGAAACAAGATTAAATTAAAAACAAAGAATATAACCTAGGAATCAGCATGAAGCATAGAGACATTTATACTAGAAACTATAACTTTCGTCAACTTTTCCACCCGTTTATTCTACAAGAAAAAAATATTGAACACAATGCAACACAATTTATTAACAGCAAACTATTTATTGCAAGCAGGTACAGACGTAGGCCATTTGGAATAACTTTCACTATCATTGCAAAAGTTACAAGTTGTGAATTTAAATTTTAAGTCTATATCGCCCATACCCTACATCTACATGACCAACCCTGGATAAATTACCACAAGGCTTTTTGCCCTTCGATCGGCTGAAATACTCAAAAGGAGTTTCAACAAATCAATGTTGAGACAACATAATAAACTGCCCAACACCTGAAAAGAAAACAAAGAAAAACATCCACACAGTCGCTGTTTTGTTGTTTTACCAGCTCGGATAAACCTAAACTTATCAGTGCAAACCTACTATTCATAGTTATAATTTTAATAGTATTTTTGCTTTACGTGGTGCACTCTTTCCCGCTGTAGTAGTTTCAGCAGCAGAACTCGGTGAGTATTAACACGTCTTAAAAGTATAAAATAAATAAAATAACCGAAGTAGTGAAACTTGGAGCGCGCAAAACTAAAAATAGCTGAGTTTTAGTGAAAAACATTACAGTAATTCAGATTAAAATGTGTTCATGAAGTGCAGTTTCAAAGAAACCGCGAAGCCGACGGTTTAACTGAAAAAAAAAAAAAACGGCCATCGAGAGAGTCAGTTCACGTCTTCCTGCGGTGATAATGAGACACTGGTGGGTTTGATTGTTTGCCAATCAGTCGATCAGCCAATCCCCCAGCCACTCATCTAGCCGTTTTTATTAAAAAACAAAACACAAAAGTTGCCCACCTTCCGTTTGCTTTTATTTGACCCGAAATAATTTCCAAGTTGGATTTCGAGACAAGAACTTGGCTAAGCTTCGCCGTGTTTAAGTGGGGAAGCGCGACAACGTCTGAAAACAGGAAACAAAGGGCACGATAAGATGGACGTCAGGCCTGAAAAGACTTAAATCAGAAATACCGATAAATACAACCATCCCCACGGAAATACACAATTATCGCGTCTGGAAGCCTCAAAAAATACTTGACAGATTCACCTAGTGGAGGTTTATAGAGGCATTTAGTGTATTTTGGATAACGATAGAGGGAGACAAACACCCCCCGCCAGCCGCCTGGACGGTAAGCCCTACCGTGACACCTAGAGGCCGTCGACGGCTCCTACAAAAACCTCTCCTTGTTTGGTGGCAAAATGATACTTTCACTTACTACTGGCTGCTTCTTTTCCCCGTTGTAGTCACTTCGAACCTCAGCGCCGGTGATTGCTCCTCTCAATCCTGCAGCAGACGGTAGCGTGTGCTCTGCGCCGAGCTCTTAATTTTCTCCCGCTTTGGAGGAGTAGGCCTAACACAAAATGGCGGACCATTACAAGCAGCGCGCCTGCGCGTTAGCAGCGGCCGGAGGGAGTAGTGGGGAGTGGCTCCGCCGCAGCTGTGTGTTATGGGCGCCAGATTTGAAATGAGGCGTGGGCGTGGCGACACGACTATTGCGATCAATAGAAGCTGGAGGGGGGAAAACGGAAAGCTTTCTAACAACATGTGCAAATCAGCTCTGGTGTAAATAAACTTATCCCAGACAAGTACTCAAAGCTTAATCAAAAATAGTGATTCGGATTGAAGTAGTACATAAAGTTAACCGCAAGAGGGCAGTGTGATGTTTGTTAGAAATGGGGTTAATTTGAAATGTATGGAACCACGCAAGTGACAAAACGTAAAACAAAAGTATTTCAGGAAATTGTTTTCTGTGTACTTCAGTATGTAAACAGGTTTATGCAGGGATTGCCCATGTTGATAATATTTTCCTTGAGACAGAGGTTTTTAATGTCCGTTTGATTTTACATTTCCTTTCATGTCCAGCATATGTTGATCTGTGTTTTCAGTGCAAGTATAGATACATGGGATCAGCACAATATGGGATGTGGGATGTGAATTAAGGCTATACGACACATTAGGTAGGAAGAGAACAGGAGTCCTTATCTTCAGTTCTAATCACACTTGTGGATGTTTCTTTGAAGGGTTTTCTGTGTAAGTTTCTTAGTTACTTAGTTAAAAAATTGTAAAAATAATAAAAGCCAATGAGGTAACAAAATTCCAGTGGTTATTTGTACTTGTAACAATATACAAATGCTTTTATTTGATCTGAAATAATTTAAAAGTTGGGTTGTAAATTATTTCATATATATACAGGAGTGCACCAATTTATCTGTGTCAATTTTCTTAATTTTGGGAGATTTGTGGTCAGCCGACTTTTATATGTGAAGCTGATCTTTTCCACCAATCTTATACCTCGACAAAGGTCTAAAATATCAACCACTGTCCTCTGCTTTCCCGTGAGAAAGGTTTGACTGACAGACCTTCCCACCAGATCATGTCTGCACGTTTACAGTCAACAATAGTTACACTATATTTAACAACATGTCAATAATTTGGTATGGGCTAAACTTCGAATCAGCAGGTCAGGCTTTTTAAAAGATTGGTAATCAGCAATTGGCCAGAAAACTGCATATAAAAATTAACAAATGAGAATATAAAAAATATTAAATAGAATAATTTCTTCATATTTTATAAACAGTTTTTGGACCTGTGTGCACTTTAAACAAGAGAGTTTGATTTGAATTCACTCTACTCCACTGAACTTAAACAACAATATTTCACCTTTTAAACAAATTATGTCCATCAGCAAATCTTAGACTTCCATTTACCAAACTGATAAGAGTAGTTTTCGTTCATGTTTACTCGTATGTGGCCACACGAGACTTGCAGTTCTCGCTAAAACTATTTGCAAGGGAAAGGTGAACATCTGTACTCTGTAATATCAGTCGTATTTAGAACAGAAAGAGAAACGCAGGCTTCTCTGCAGTCTGTACCAAAGTGACCTAAAAATAAAATTATACTCATGAAGCATTCTTTGTTCAAGGTTTTAATATTTACTTTTTGTAAGCCGTCAGAAATATCAGAAGGAAAAGAAGAAAAAAATGAAGTTAATTTATGCAGGATGGTCTTTCCAAGTGTGCACATCGTGAAGAGCAATTTTACTCCATCACAGTTTTCAGGCAAAGTCTCACATCTATATTTTCCCACTATTAGGCAGCTCTAGCAAGCAGGGTACTAAAAATGTGTGGTGATTGTAAACATGTTGCTACCAGGAAAAATCTGATTAACAAATAAATCAGTCCCTGGTCACCTTTTAATACAACGTTGTGAAATAAATTGCTTTTCATTAATTCTCAGTCTAGTCATCAAGTTGAAGCTAATAGATACAGATCGTATTGATAGATTGATTTAGTATTCTTATGAGTTGGACTTTTCATTTTTTACATTTTATTCATTTATTTTTATGGGGTTGTGTTTTTTGTGCATTTTTGATTTGCTGTTTGAGTCATTATTTAAATTACATTCTCAAAGTCAAACAGATGTACAGGCAGTTCTGTATTTCTTTGAAAACAAATTGCCCTAAGACACATTTTTTTAAGTAAATGCACAAGGTTACATTTAAAAAGTTTAATTCCTCTTTCTCCCCCTGAGAATATTTAGTCAGCAGGACTTCTTCCTGCTCATTAGTTGAAAGTACAGTCTCATCTGCTCTTTTTATTAGATTCAATCTTTGGGGATTACAAGTACAGACAGGCTCTAATTAACATTAAACACATTTAAGCTTCAGAAAACAATGATCCAAACTTGCCTCCAGGTTACAATAACCAAAGCTGCAGGTTTATTATACCTGCAGCTTTGCACTGAAATAGGTGATGGCATATTACTGCATGTGGAAAACGTTTCATGTGGGATTCCTTAGATGAAAACAAGTTATTTCTGGGCTGACAAGGGAGTGTAAGCTGAAAAAAAATGGTCCCTGTGACATTCCCCTCATTTGTGTAAATAGCTGCAGAAGCAAATAGCAAAGAAATGTGATCCACATATAGAAATGATCCAGATGAATATCCTGAATGTCTAAATACCTCTCCTAGTTTGAATATCAAATGTTCAGCAGCCATGCAAGCAAAAAAATTCCCGTGAAGCCCAGAGCCGCCAGAGAAATAAGCACTGGGATTAAAATATATAGAAACTGGTGCTTGTGGGCGTGTGTCGTGGTTTATGGCTCCTGAACAAGTTGTGCAACTCGCTGTATTACACCTCACAACCCATTTAACGCAGGTTCCTTCAGTGGTAAAGGACCCAAGAAATGCCAGATCAGCCTGTCAATTACTGCTTCAAAGCATCTCTTCCGCATATGAAATAAATTATTAATTTCTTACATAAGCAATAGCAGAACATGCAGCCTATTCAGAGGTTTCCTGCTTAAAGTGATGGTTAGGATGCAGATGCACAGTGCAAGGGATGCATTGATGTAGCAGGTGTCAGAGTGGCGACTTTCCTGTGTGTGTCAGAGCCTCTCCTTGTTTTATCACCATCTTTTCCTCCTGGTTTTTCCTCTCGCAGAGGGGAGGAGGTGGGGGGCGGTGGCAGAGAAAGGCGAGGTTCTGTTGTCAGATCTGTCAGTCGAGCCAGCCTGGTCCCTCCCACCACTGTGGAGGCATTACATACTGCTGGTGCTCTTAGCAACCGTGCCTCAGCAACAGAGCCGCGGCAGCAGCGTGCCGTGTCTCCCCAATGGAGCTGCCATTGGGCGGACCAGCTCTCAGGCACTACACCCAGAGCAGACCGAGACCCCACCGGCAAAAACTGAACTACCGTCCCAGCAGACCGCAGGTAATGTGTGTGAGGATCAGATGGGTTTGGGATAAAATGGTTGGTGTGTGAGAGAGAGAGAAATGGAAGGGAGGGAAAGGATGGGAGAGGGTATAGAGGGGAGAGGCAGGGGGAAGGGAAGGGTGGAGAAGATGCCTGGTCCCTGCTTGAATTAGGCAGTCCCTTTGTACCGGTCACTTGCTCTTTGAAAAACCCACTCTCTTTTCTCTGTGTGCATATGAGATGGTGATGAGGGCAAGTGGGAATTTGGTCTCAGCGTCATCCCCGGCTCTCCCTGCAAAAAAGGAAACCATGAAAAAAAAACTGCTTTAGGCATTTTTAATCTGTAAATTTTTCTAAATGCTGAGTGAGCTCAGTCTATTCCCCACTGAGCTGGTGATGTTGTCACAGAGCTTCAGCAGCTTGTAGACATGCAGTCACTCCCATGGAGACAAAATTCACCCAATCCCCCTGGCAGAAGATCGTGTAACGGTGACTTCTGCTAAATTTGTGTTCTGCAGCCAGCCTCTTGACTTTCATCTCCACTTGTGGGCGCAGATGTTGACATGATCAGCGTAATGCAACTCTGCATAGCTGCAATTTTGATATCACGTTACCTTTATTGGCAAAATGAATTATGCTGCGTTTGTTCTGCATGTAAAACCCGGCGATGCTCGATCTCTGTACGTTACTGAGCAACTGGCTCCCAGGAGGCCTGGTTTCATCTGAAATGGATGAGAAAATCAAACCCAAAAAAAGTGCATTGAGGCAGGAGGAACAGCTCTGCCAGAGTGTGTGGGTTTTCAGAGGTGATTATTATGTAATGTAAAGTTATATGTGCTGCAGTTTGTGATTGCTGGGGTCTGCTTACTCCTATGTGTGGTAATTAGGAGACGATAATTGAGAGTGAAAATGAAGTTCTTGAGCACATGGGGCGAGTGGATGAAGGCGTGGAGGAGTTCTTTACAAAGAAAGTACTTCCCACTGATACGCTGTGAGTATCACTCAGTAGCTAGATGATCTAGTGTGAATAAAACCAGCGAGAGTTGACATGTAATGTTCTTTGTGTAGGTCCAAGCAAGATGAGGAAACTATCACACAGCAAGAAGTGGCTCCTGCCAGCGCTGTTGCTCCCTGTCCTCCACCGACCAAAACGCTCAGGAGGAAACTGGGAGATTTCTTCACTCTCAAGAGGAAGCGAGGTCTGAAGTCAGAGCCGAGCCAGGAAGGTCGCCCCAAAAAAGCCTCCATTGCCGATTTCATCCGACCTCTTAGGGAGGTCGCCAGGTCAGAGAAAGACAAGGAGAAGGAGCGGGTGAAGGAGCACGACAAGGACAATGAGAAGGATAAAGCGAAAGCTCATCCCAGTGCTGTTACTGGAGAGGCAGCTGTTGAGGAGACGGAGGTTACCGGTGACGCGCCGCTGAGGGGCGAGGCAGCGCCTCCCCGCCGAGCTCTCAGAGAGGGGAAATCCCAGTCTCTCATTCTGCTGTCTGGATCAACGGCAGCAGGAGCTACCAACGCCAGAAACACTGCAAAGGTGAACATCCCTGCAGTTCAACTCTTCTGCTTTTGTAGTAAAACCATCTGAATGTCACTCATGTTCTGCTGATTTCAGAAACAGTTTGAAGGCCAGCACAGCTTTGAGCAGAAACTCCATCTTATGCTTCAGCGTATTGGGGTTTCCAAGCCTCCACAAGGAGACACACAGGTGTGTAAATGTGCATGCCTCAATTATCTGACACATAATAAGGAATTATTAATATTAGAGTTAAATCCATCCATCCATCCATTTTCTTACACCCATGTGCCTTACTGGGGTCGGGAGAGTTAAATTATTTGTGTTATTATTTTAGAATCAAGAAGGAGAAATGAAAAAGGCTGAATCTGAAGGTATGTATCATCTGTGCCATTTTTTCATCCTTTCCTCCTGATTGTTAATAAAGCTGAAATGACCTTTAAGTCAATTATGCCAAAAGTATATTTTTTAATACATGAACAGTGTTGTAAAAACATACATATTTCACAGATTTTTTCAGTTTTGCTTTTTTTTTTGTGTCAAACTTAAATGTTTCAGATCATCAAACACATTTTAATATCAACCAAAGATAACCACACCCAGACCTGATTACTGCACGACCCACAGAGTCGAGAAATCACTCCAAAAGAACCTGCCTGACAACACGAAGTAGGCTAAGAGAGCTCAAAACACAACACAGTATTCCCCAATAATTCACAGAAATTCAAGAACAGATGAATCCGAATCATGAGGCTGGTGAGCACATCGAAGACTCATCCAGAGGGTCAGAAAAGAATCCATCACAACATCTGCAGGCCTCACCTGCTTCAGGTAAAGTCAGTGTTCCTGATTCAACAATCAGAAAGAGACTGGGACCAATCATATCCATGGGAGAGTAACGATGCCAAAATCGCTGCAGGGAAAAGGAAAATAAAGTTCTGTCTCATATAAAAAACAACTTCAAGACATAAAGACATGTTGGAAATATTCACTGAACTGATGAGACAAAAGGGAAACATTTTGGAAACAGCACTGCAATTTTAAAAAATGAACATAGTGAAGGAAATATGATGGTCTTGGCGACTTCCGGACCTGAACACCTTGCCATAATTTATGGATATTCTCCCAAAAGAATATCCTGAAGGTGAACCATCAGTTTCTGACATTAAACTTAAGCACACTGGGATCCCTGCAGTTTGGTTGAATTTAAACGACTCCAAGAGGAAGAGTGGGACAAAAAGACTCTTTCACAGTTTTAGCAGTTTTAGCACAGTTTTAGATCACACTTGTAGCTGCCAAGAATGGCACAACCATTAGGGATAAGAGCATTTTCTTTTTTTACATAGGGGCATGTTGGTTAGTGATCTGAAACATTCAAGTGTAAAAATACAATAATCTGCAAGGCAACAATCATTGTCTTACAGGATTGTATTCCTGAGACATCTGTTTGTACTTTCCTCAAAAGGCTGTTACTGAATTGTATCCTTGTCTTCTGCCCTCTTATGGAAGGCATAATTCAAGATGGCTACATGCACCTTAGCAGAAGAAAAGTCCTTGATTTGAACGGTTTTAGCAAAGATAACCTTAAAAACGGAACTGAACATTTAAAAAACGTTTAAAGAAATTGCTTGATCATAAATTAATTATAGAAAAAAGGTAGTGAAAAGGCTTGTATCAATTGGGCTGCTCCAGTTGGTGAGCTGGCTCCCAAGGGGATTCGTACCGGCCCTTTGCGCCGTCCCCTCCTCCCTAA
Source organism: Phalloptychus januarius (assembly GCA_902982915.1). Taxonomy (NCBI): domain Eukaryota; kingdom Metazoa; phylum Chordata; class Actinopteri; order Cyprinodontiformes; family Poeciliidae; genus Phalloptychus; species Phalloptychus januarius. Next base: position 15,661,358 of record CADWAE010000477.1, read on the forward strand.
CATATGCAACTCCTCATATTAGCAGGGTATTAGGATGTGGGACAATGCGCCTTTCAGGCATGGGTGGGGCATTATGCAGCACTTTGCAGCCATATCCCAATTTTAATGCACCTTAGACATAAACACTACACTTCATATCATAGGGACATATTAGGATTAAGACCTTCTTAGATGCTTTGGGTAGGGTGATGCTTGATCAAACCCAGAAAAGTGGACTGCCACTGGGTGGGCTATGGTTTCTGGGGATGTGTCCGGTTGCCAAAGGCAGTGACTGCATGGGGTTCTGGTGGGTGTCCGTCCCTCTGAACCTCCCAGGGGATAGCTCACCAAGTGGAGCAGTAATGTACCCTCTCCACCTGGTCCTTCTGAGTCCCATCTGTTATAGTGGGCTGGTTGATGGGTGGCAGGCCTTCAACAGTTCTCACCACAAACAACTGTTCACCTCAAAGTGACAAACTAGTGCATACACCCATGCAACACAAATGCTACCATTTACACTCACCAACACTCATCCATTCGTCTATTATCTAAATGCGCTTGTACTTGCATGAGTATTGCAAGGGGTCTGGTGCCTATCTCCAGCAGTTAATGGGTGAGAGACAGAGTACACCCTGGACATACCACCAAGGGCAACACAGAGATAGACAGGACAAGCAGCCATGCATGCACAGAACCACACGTAAGGACAATTTAGACAGACCAGTTAGCCTAAAAGTCATGTTTGTGGACAGTAGGAGGAAGCTGGAGAGAACCCACACATCTTGCTGCAAGGCAACAGCGCTATCAACTGCACCACCCTGCACTGACACACATATAATCCAAATGGTTGAAGATCATACAAACACGGGTTATTATTACATCAACGTAGCATGCATGTTTTGATTGCTGGATGCATTCTGGGTTTAATAAAGTCAATCTTGCAAATGGGATGCTAATTGCAAGATTAGGTATCAGCTGTACTTTTTGTAGAGCAAATCTGTCCTGGCATATGTCAGCTGCCATCTTCTCTATATGGCTGTGGTCTCAAACTCCAGTCCTTAAGGGCCAGTGTCCTGCAACCTTTAGACGCCTCTCTGCTTCAGCATATCTGGCTCGAATATTGGCTCATTAGGAGAACTCTGTAGAGCTTGACTGTATGGTAGAGAGGCAGTTTAACCTTTTAGTTCAAGTGTGTAGGACAAGAGACACATATAAAAGTTGCAGGACTCTGGCTCTTGAGGAAAGTAGTTTGAGAGCACTGCTATATGGGATACCCACACAACACTATGGTCTTGGGGAGTGGCAGTGGGAAGTGCAAGCCCAACCATTATCGCCAACACCCTAATTGCGACCTCCATTTTAATCCATTTGAGACATTTCACAGTAGCTCAGACATAGATGTAAACACTAAGGAGGAGCATTGCATGGATCCCTGTTCATCTTGCCTTAATGCCTTCGCCAGTTCAGCAGAGAATGGTGGTGAGGAATTGGCCTTACGGGCTCTGGCGTAATCACAGGGGAGTGTACAACTGGGTTGGGGTGTTGGGTGATCTCTGTTGATTCTATGGCTATTCTGAGGTCTACAGCAGCCAAAGCCACCTTACCCTTGGTTCTCCATGGCTCAAAGTGTTTTGGGTTTGGTTTTCTACTGTTTCTGCTATTTAAGATGGTAAATCGCATCCTCCAGGTCAAAAATGAACACACACATCTACTCTATCTGCACACACTCACATACAAATGGTTGAAAGTCAAAAAAAGGTACCCATTTCACCAGTGTGCCCTGCTTATTTTGATGCTATGTAATTTTTCTTTCAATAAAATCAATGATGCAATTAAAATCCATCTTCCGACATCTTTCTGTAGATAAGCATTTCCCTGCCACATGTAGGCAACCAGCTTCTCTCTATATAGTTTTTCTAAATTGCTGAGAGTGAAATTGTGTGGAAAATTTTACTACTTTAGATTTTCAGGTATATTTTGTGGGTAATTTCATGGGTTATTTTTTTATTGTGGATTTATGGCAAATCCATATCTTGTTGGGAAAAATGCGTCAAATACATGATCATGAAATGGCTAATGGATTTGTTATGATACAGAAATAAAACATAAATTTGAAATAGTGTATGTCATGACTATCTTTTCTAGTTTACGGCTTTAAAGTGTTAAGGAATCAAAATCTACTTGCTTCAGTCTAAAATGTGGTGCTTAATTTGTCCTTTAAAATAACATAAAAGTCTTTGCGCTTCAGGTACCATCATTGATAATAAACCTGAGCCACCCTCTACTTTCTCAAAACCTCGGACTATGTCAGCATCTTCAGGTAAACCACAAGGAGTCATTTTCAGCCTCTTCCCCAACCTGCTATGATCAGCTAGGTGATTTTCTCCTTCCTTTTTCTCTCCAGACACCCGGCATCAAATTCGGGCGAGTCTGTCGGCACACGAGGCAGCTGGGAAACCTGCTCTGCTTCCAAAGCCAGTAATCAAACCAGCTCCGCCTTCCGCAACATCAGGCCGCAATACGCCAGAGAACGAGTTAGCACAGATTCAGGAAGCGGAGACAAACACGCCAACTAAGCCCAGTCTGGCCGCTGCTCCGTCTGCTCCTGCTACCACCTCTTCTTCTGTACCGACAATCTCTAATTCAGTCCCTGACTCAGCCAGTGTCACAGTTTCCTCCTCAAGAACTGACACAGAGATATGCACTGACTCAGTGGACTCTGCTGCAGCAACTACAACACCTACCAGCATTACAGCAAGTGACAGAAAAGCCTCAGTCCCTAACTCTAGTTCTCCTGTCACTGAAGCACCCAACTCCACAATTACTTGCATCTCTACCCCATCTGAGCCCCCTGGCACAGCCTCCGTTACACCCACCACCTCAGAGTCCACAACCCCAAGTCCTTCAGTCACTTCCACCTCAAAAGCAGAAACTACTTCTTCCATCCCCTCCCTGGAAACTGGTTCAGCTCCCTTCCAGCAAAGCTCAGTTTCTAAAACATCAACAAAACTACCAACTGAGGCAACTTCCCTGGAGCCAAATGGTGCTCTCTCTGCTGCTGGAGGTGATGTTTCCATCAGCACCGCAGCTTCTTCTTCCTCCACCAGCGTGTCAGATTCAGGCCTACATCCTCCATCCAGTACCTCTGTAGCTACATGTCATCCTCCTAATTCTGGTGCAGTTACAACTGCAGATACACTCGGTGTCCCCGATACTTCAACCTCTCCTGTGACCCCTGCTCCCCTCCCTCCCGTGGCTGATGAAACCTTCAGCCCACCATCCAGCGACCGCATTGACTCTGCCTCCTCTCCTGCCACCGTCCAGTCAGACGCTCCCATTTCTGCTCCCTCCACTTCTTCCAGTGACACGAACCCTACAGACACCGCCTCCACTGCTACCAGTTTAAACTGCGCAGACACCACTTCCACCAGCAGCTCGGCAGGCGCTGCTGCAATTAGCTCCTCACATATAACTGGGTCAGATCCAGTCTTCACGATTCCCCCTGACGGAGAGATAAGTGCCACTCCTCGCCGCTTCAGCAGTCCAGCACCCCCTGATGGTGAGTCACACCAGGATAGAGATTTACAGACACTGCATGAGGAAAAGGGGGAAGGAGAAGAACCAGGAGAATCCACAACAACAGACAACGGTCAGATTTTATTTTAGTAAATGGCTAATTAATGCCTTGCTGAAGCATTCCTTCTCGGTTGTTTTCAGATTACCTTTAATGACTTAAGTTTATTTTACTGAGAGATTATGTGAAAAGTAGTGTACATTTTAAATGCTGAAGGAAATGATCAGATGGTTTTTACATCTTTTTTCAACAGAAATCAGAAAAGTTTATTGTGCATTTGTCTTCCACCTCCTTTGAATAAATACAAATCAATTTTCTTAATTAACTTTCAAAATCACTTCAGTTTATTTCAATTCTCGAGATTTAAACAGTGTCAATTCAAAAGAAAAGGGATCTTAAAATAGATCTATGATGCAAAATTCACATTTTGCACATTTTTTGTTTCCATTTGGATCTTACTCTAAAAATAGCCCAAGCGCTTAAAAAACAAAGCACCGAAACATTTTTTGGCAATAATTAAATGTTTAGTTCAAAAACCACCCTATTGTTAAGTCGCAATCAATTACCTAGCAACCCAAGCTGAGCTCCAGCATGTTTGGTCAGCTGGTTTTACCGTAGTGTGTGCTGTTTTAATGGCTGCTGGAAAATACAAGTGTTTTTTTGTTGACTTATCATTCAAAAACCACTCGTTTCATTCTTGTTGGTTGTTCAGGAGGTTCTACTTCTGCTTTTCAAAGATGTATCTTGTATAATTGTGGATCTGTTTGCAGCCACTTTTATGTGGGGCGTGGCCAGCAGCAGCTTATTAGGATTTAAAGTGACAAGAGGCCTTAAAAGAGCTCAACCTGAAAGGAGCTTAGAATAGGCAGAACTGACAGGACAGAAATCTAAGAATGATTTTTGTGCAAGAAATTAGATGAGGATGTTTTGTAAGCATAATATGTAATTTATAAGCTAAAAAAAATCTATTTCTTTCCAGCTATACTGCCATCTTATTAATAAATTGAAACCACCCACCTTTAATTACTTCTAAGTACAGATGTAGTTGTTCTATGAAGGCCTAAGAGGTTTATAGGTCAATGGTAAAAAAAGCATTATGAAGACCAGAGACCAGCAATATGCAAAAATGTGGACAACTTCAAGGGGCATAAATACTTTTGTCAGAACCATTCACATAGTTCCACATAATGTATCTGCTGTAGGTTTTTGTTTGTCTAATTGAATGTTTTTTATCTTTTAGCAGTGGATAAGCCTTTGAGGAGGTCAAACAGACCAAATCAGGTGATCTTGATGAGAAGAAGGAAGACGTTCACAGTGAGAAGAAGAGCGAAAGTGACAGTGGCAAACCACTGGTTGACAACGGTGATGTAACAAGAAAAGAAGTGCAGGAAGAAAGTGTGAGAGCTGAGGAGAATGCCCTCTCTGAACCCGATCCGGGGGAAGAGGGTGAGAGGAGCAGTCAATGAGGCTCAAGAGGAAACAATGTCAGCAGGTGATAAGTGAAAAATAACAAAGCCGCTGAACACGGGACCAACAACTGTGACAGACAGGCAGTCCACAGTAAAGGCTGTGAGGGGTAAGAAAGGCTGGGGGAGAGATTACCAATGGCACTTCCGACAGGGACCACCACATTACTGCAGCACACCACTAAGAGTGGGCCACTGGACCAAAGAACTGAGATCCTCTTGGTGTGATGTAATCAACAAATCCAGCAGTGTCTTTGTCCTTTTTTTAACTTCTGTTGAGATTTTGCATTGCACGTATGATTATGTACTATAAGAAAACTATTGTGGTAAAATACATGATGTTTACAAAAGATGGAAAAGAGACATAACTATGACTATTAAATGGATTATTCAGTTCACTGAGTCATTCCTTAAGTTTTTTTAAATTTATTTTGTACATGAAGTTTGTCATATTTCCCTGAAACATCATCCATCCATTATTGCACCCTGGACAGATCACCAGTCGATCACAGGGCAAGACAGAACAAACAAACAAACAAACACAACCCACACACACCTAATCACAATTTACATATGATTAGGTGTGTGTGCAGTCATGTTTTTGGGTGCAGGAGGAAGTTGGAGTACCCAGAGAGAATCCATACATGCAGAGGGAAAGCATATAAACTCCAAGAAAAAAACCCCTCCCAGGCCAGAATTCAAACCCAGCACCACTCAATAAATCAGCTTATTCTCTTTAAATTATTAAATTGATTTATTTTATCTTGTTGGATTATTAATTTCAGCAGGGAGAAAATAAATAAACATTCCCAAAAGAAGATTTTGAGATAAAAAATCAGCTACACTGCTAAAACACAAAATCTCACCTAGTATTTTTGGTCTAGATCCTCAATATTAATGGAAAAGTAATAATACCACACGCAGGTTTGTTCACTTACAACATGACATTTTCCCCATGACCAGTGAAATAATCAGCCAGGGCAACAGTATTTTTTCATCAACAGTAATGAATTATTGACTTAAAGCAAACTCATATATGTTGCTATAAAGTTACTTGTAATTCAGTTTCTTATTTCAAGCATATTAAGATATTTGCACTAGAAACCAAACCAAACACATTTGGTAAAACCTTGTGCTTTTGCAGTGTACCAATCATTTTCTGTCATCTTTGCTTTATTCCCAGGTGAATCAAGAGTCTTGTTTAATTTTCCAAATGTGTCAGAAAGCAAAAGGTCCAAATAATCAGTGATTATATCTCATTAATTTGAGATATAATCTGTTGCTAATTACCTGAAGGTTACTCAGAGACTTTCTTTATTTTTTGGTTCAGTTATAATTGTTCCATTTTTAAAATAAAAAAATAGCTTTCAACAATTTAATAAACACACTGAAATGTCTTACATAATATAAATTGATTGATTTTTAAAATTTCCTTTAACTTTACTTTTATTCATGTTTGCTCAGAGTTGACAAGTAACTCATAACATTTACTCAGTTACAATTATTTGAATAACTTAGAAAAAAATTACTTTCAGGAGTACTCTTACTTTTATGTGAGTAATTTTATTTTGAAGTGTTTGCTACTTTTCCTCGAGTAAAATTTCTGGATGCTCTATTCACTGTGAATAACTTCAATGAATGAAGTACAAGCTTGGTCAAAACAAAAATTCACCAGACACAAATACGTCTGTGTTAGGTTAATACGTTTTTTAATGACAAAAAAAAATTTGATTTGGAAAAAAATGTTTTGGCCTTATTTTGTTACTTTTAAATTATTTAATTTATAGAATTATCTTTGAATACAACAATTTTATATATTTTAGTCCGCCTGATGATGTAATTTTAAAATATAAATGAAATAGTTTTTTACTTTAATTTCTTGGACGGCAAACTTTTACATTTACTTGAGTAAATATAAGCTGAAGTAGTGCGAATCTTACTTGAGTATAATTTTCGGGTTCTCTCCTCATCTGGGTGTGTTTATATTGAGTAATGAAAGCCAAACTGTTTACTGTTTGTGACTCTGTTTCTAAACACAGCCTGACCAGCAGGGGTCGCTGCCGAGGACATCAACAAACCGCGCTGTGTTCACCCGGAAGAGGAAGAACAAAGGAGACGGGGTCTGTGCAGTGGACTGCTCGGTGTGTTTTTTCCTCTTTTGTCCGTCAGTAGATTAATCAGGTTTCCTGCCTTTTATCTGCAGGAGTTTTCATTCTGGTAGGAAAGGATGTCGGTCGTGCAGCCCAGTCGCTCGTCCACCGGGTGGCCGCGCCGCGGCGGAGAGCAGTTCGGGAGCAAATACATCAGCGGGCCCGCTAAACCGCTCACCCTGGAGCGGACCATCAACCTGTGAGTCCAGTACCGCCTGCAGCCCGCAGTCTGGGTTCTAATGTGGAAAAGTGTCCCGAACCGCAGAGGCAGTTCTGTCTGTGACAAATGTTTTATTTTGATGCAGATCTGTGCAATATGGTCACCAAAATCGCTTTTAAAAATCACAAGCATTTGAGTTGTTAAGGCGGTATTTATGATGGCATCTGGGCTCTAGTTAGCTTTGGAAAACATACGGAAATGTTATTTATCAGTAAAGTGAAAGGTTATGCATAAAATGTGTGGTTTTGATCTAAATTAAATTAAATAGTTATACTTAACAAGTTTAAATGAACTTTACAAAACCTTTCTGATCCACGGCAGATGCAGAAAGGAATAATTTTTCTATGAAAGCATTGCATGGACTACAAGTACACTGCAGGAATTTATAAGCTAAACATTTCTTTTACTTTAAGTATATTTACATTAAAACATGTAAAACATTTTCACACAAAAGACAATATTCACATAATGACTGGTATAATTTCTCATTTGTTTTATGTGCTCTTATTAAAATATCAGCAAATGCCTTCTATTAATGTTCTACATTTTTGGAGTTTAAGATAAATTCTAATTGAATAGTCCTTTTTTTAGCTAGAAGGTGATAATTTCAATGTAGAAAATTATAATCTTATCATTAAAGATGGCAACAAAGAAACTTTAGATGGAGTAAAAACACATTTTGTTTGAATTCGGAAAATTTTATGGAAAATTTTTAAACGATGCTCAAATAACTATATTCTAGATTTCTGACACAAAGTAATGGGATGAACATTTTATTTGGGTTAGAAAAGAACGGTGGTCAGACATAAAGTCTGTTGATTTTGTGTTTCATTCAATCAGTAAAGTTGTGCAGTGGATTAAAAATAGAGTGAACTCCCTATACACTCAAAAAAAACCTCATCTAAATGTATTATTTTTTACCACTAGTAATAACATTTCTAAATGTAAATTTGTAAACTTTCTTTGTTTTGTTTCTGATTTGCTTTGAGAAGCTACAAACAAAGTTGGCGGTCGAGTGAAGCATGTTTTGTCGTTCTGGTCCCAGATATCCTCTCACGAACTACACGTTTGGCACCAAGGAGCCTCTTTACGAGAAAGACAGCTCTGTGGCCGCCAGGTTCCAGAGAATGCGTGAAGAGTTTGATAAGATGGGCATGCGCCGGACAGTAGAGGGAGTCCTCATCGTTCACGAGCACAGGCTGCCTCACGTTCTTCTGCTGCAGCTGGGCACGACGTTTTTCAAGCTGTAAGTGGCTGCTGCTGCAAGAAGCAGCTCTAGGCTGCAGAGTTGCTCGTTTACAGGTTGTGTATGTCCTGCAGGCCTGGTGGAGAGCTGAATCCTGGAGAAGACGAGGTGGAGGGTCTGAAACGCCTGATGACTGAGGTAGCCGCGTCACTGTGGGATCCTGCCTTTGTGATTGGTGTGAAACTGACCTGAATTAACCGTCTGATTGATTATCAGATCCTTGGACGGCAAGACGGGGTGAAGCAGGACTGGGTGATAGATGATTGCATCGGTAATTGGTGGCGCCCCAACTTTGAGCCTCCGCAGGTTGGTATGCCAAGGAATGTGTTTACATATTTATGTAATGCACAGACTTGTTGCAGAAATAACTTGCAGAATCCAACACAGGGAAGACATTCCCTGTTTCCTACCACAGATCCTCAGGCATGTTGGAGTTTGTTTAGATTTCATGTTGATAAACTGCACATTTAAAGATGACTTATTATATTTTCCTGAAGGCTAGGATGGGTTTATGGGCTGAACATGTTAATTACATTCTTTGCACAAAATGATTCTTGGATAAAGAAGTTTTAGTCTGGTTTTGGTCTAATTTGGGGCCTCTTCTCACTTTAAATCCAAATAAGCTGCTGCTCTCCACACCTTCTAATTCAACATTTACACTTGCACTTGAAAATGCAGACGGATGTGTAACTATACAACCATACATCTTGAAAAGCAGAAGTAGAGCCTCCTGCACAATCAGCAAGAAAGCAAGTTACTAGCCAAGTTGCTCACTTGGTTAGAAAGTGAACATGAAAACACTTGTCTTTTCCAGCAGCCACTGTACAGAGTATATAGCAATATGTGTTGCTAGGTACTGGGCTGGGGTTGCTAGGTAACAGGGCAATGCCTTCTGATTGGTGACGTTGCATTCTGAAGGTTTTTAAATCGGCTCATTTTCCAGACATCAAATAATTTTTATGTATTGTCTGGGTGGTTTATTTTTAAGGACTTGGGCTTTTTTCTTTTTTTTTTTAGAAGCACAAAAAGTCCAAAATGTGAATGTTGCTGAAGAGGTTCCCTTTAAATCCATGTTTTCATGAGTGAACTAATGCGGTGCTTTTTATCTTCCAGTACCCGTACATTCCAGCTCACATCACTAAACCTAAAGAGCATAAAAAGCTCTTCTTGGTTCAGCTGCAGGAGAAAGGTCAGCATTTCCATTTATTACTTCAAAAGTGCTGAAAAATTAAAGTCTGCAATTATGGAATGTGGATAATTGATCGTCTCTGCATTTAACATTCCCACAGCATTATTCGCCGTTCCCAAAAATTATAAGCTGGTGGCTGCTCCGCTGTTTGAACTGTACGACAACGCTCCTGGATATGGACCAATCATTTCCAGTCTACCGCAGCTACTGAGCAGGTAAAGCATATTTTATTAACATCGTGCAGCTCCATTATGGAGGATGCACAAACCTTTATTCAGGGTATTTGGTATTTTCTTCCTTGGTTAATTTTTACTGATGATGAAGATGAGTAGGGGGTCAAAAGTAAAGAAGAGTTCAGTTTTTATCAAGACTCTGCAACCTTTTCAATTCAGAGAGCCGCTTCTACCTCTGATGGTACAAAACACAAATTCTCTGAATTTGAAAACAAAAGGTTTTATAAGCATTTTTATTCTTGAAAGGTAATGAAATGAAGCTAAAATTCTGTTACATTTTCAAATTGCAGAGTCATCTGGTTGTCGAAAGGACAGAAAACTTTATTTCATAGATTAAATCGCTATAAATATGAAAAATAAAAACATCCTTCTAGATGTAGAATATTAGCACTACTGCTAGATATTGTATGCAGATATAATATCTGCATACATCAGAAGAGCTACTAAAATCACTCTTTCTTATTGCCTTTATGATTAAAAAATGCATCTTATCAAACCATCATTGTAAATTTGCAACCCTACAAAGTCAAGGCTCTCCGTCTAAGCCAGTTATCAGAGTTAAAGGGTTTCAGGTTATATCTGTTTTGTTTGCTTTTCTCAGGTTCAACTTTATCTACAACTAAGCTGACCAACAGTGTGGCTGTCTCTGTGAGTGCAGCCAGAAGCATTGTGCTGAAAGGACGTCATCGCTCGTTTATCTTTTACAAAACAAACGCCTGTTATGTCCGGTAAATGGAAAGTCTACGGGATTATTGTTGGAGAAAATGACATGGTCCGAGTTGTTTTTGTTTTATTTTTTAAACTTGTGAAGCTGCAGCCTTTTGTAGTATGCAGGTCTCTATTCCAGAATCTGGTTTTATGTTTGCCTAAAGGTTGACAATGTTTGATTAAAAAAAAATTACAACATTGTGTTTCCTGTTGTTTTAACCTGTAACAATGCTGTCTTTTTTAAAATAAAGCTGTGTTTTGAGTATATTTTTATAAAGTTAGAGGTACTAAATATTGATAAGCACTTTTTAAAAATCTGTCAAATGAATTTATGCTTTTAGACACAGACTACTTTGCAGCGTAATAAAAATAAATCCATGTTAATGTCGTATTAGAAGCAGGTGTTTACAATGCAAAGGTCCCTCTTCTCCTTTAGCAGTTTATACTGGACAGAGAAAAACAATGAAATTAATTCAGAATGAATAAAAACACAATTAACAGCATTTATTTAAATCAAATTATTTTAGGCTCAGTGGGCTTTTAAAATAGACTTCTTTTCTGACTTTCGTCTAAACAACATTAATTTAGTGAAAGTCTGGGTTCCAGGTGCCCAGCTGAACACTTTGGAGGTCTTTGCCCTGGGATCTGTCATACAGGCAGATTTAAGTTATGCACCAATAAGATTTTATCACTTGTATAAAAATAAAAACAGTATTATAATGCTTCTGAAAATCTTTAGCTCAGACGTAATGATCAAATTATTAGTTATTTTCACTGTTATGTGCAGTGATGCATTGTACTGTCAGACATTGATGTGTACTAACCAAGTGATTACATGTAAATGCAATGCTGAACTAATGAGAAATGTAATTACTAATAAATGCAGTCGATTCAAATGGACATACCTTCTGTTTGTAAGATAGAAAGAGTTAATTTCATTAGTAAGTTAAACAGTTTGCCACTTTTTTTGTGAATACAGTCCTATCTCTGATATTAACACTCAGTAGGATTCATTCATTTATATTTATCTCTTATAAAATATTTTTACTTGACATTTGTTCAAAGTAGAGCAATCGCTGTTGGACATTTCCTTTGACTATTTTTAAAAAAATCACAAATGTTGATGTTACTATCTTGCAACTAAAATAATGCATAAATAAGTATGTATAATATATTAATATATAGTTTTTAGTCTATACAAGCAAGATTATTATTTTCCAAACAAATGTGTAAAAGCACATAATAACGGGTCTGCTACAACAACTAAAAGAGAAATGAAAGTAAACAATACAGCGAGCAGCCTGACAGTCATCAAACAGGGCATCCGAGTCCTGCCCTCTGACGTCATTCACCCGCGACGCCGCTTCCAGGCTGCCCGGTGTCTGTAAAGTTTGTGTTGGAGAGATTCCTTAGCTATGAGCAGCAAGCGAGCGCAGAATGAAAGCGGAGACACGGACAAGAAGAAGAAGAAGAGGAGCAACGTGGAGACGGTGGATCTCTGTGGAGCCGTGGAGGAAGAGGAGGTGAAGCGAGCGGTGAAGGAGGCGTGGAGCAGCAGGACCCATTATAGCAAAGGCTAGTGGAGCACAACGCGTTTCTCGTGGACTGATCATATTTGTAGTACTATTATTAGGACAATCCAGAGGCACCTAGAGGTGTTGATGGGTGGGCAGATGGAGACCGCGATGGTTCCACACTAAAACTACAATTTTGTACGAGTTATTTATTCACGTTGCTATGGCGAAACTTGACATTTTGATTAATTAAAAAAAATATATATATCTAAAGCCAAATCCCGTATTGATTGAAATACGGGATGCTCTTTTTTGTGGCAATCTTTTCTACCTGTTCGTTTTGTTACAATCCAAAAACACAAACTCTTGGGGAAAAGCGGGCACACACACAGCTGGAAGAACCACGTCTCCCTGCAATAACTTTAACTCAAAGGTGGCCAAACGTTTTGGGTCGGGGGCAAAAATGTAAGGTTGCAACTACTCCGAGGGCCACAAAATGTTCAGTATTTTTTAAATAATTACGACCATTTTATATTTACTTGCTAAATAAACAAACTAAGCTCACAATATTTCAGCGAAATAAGCAAAGCTGTTTGTAGATTTAAAAAAAAGGGTCTTGCCAGATAAAAAAAGGCAAAATATGCTACATTTTTTAATGTTTTTCTAGATTTTTTTTGTATCTTTTTAGCCACATGAAAGGTCGTTCCTGTATTTTAGTAAAAACCACTAGATGTTTTCCACTCTTGTCACTAATAAAGTAAATTAAAAGGAAAACTGTCAGACAGATCTGGCAACCCGGCCAGTGAAGATTAATTAGTTGTAGTTTTATAGAAATATTTGCTTTTGAGGTTCTAGTTACTCCAAACTTAAGATCTATGCAAAAACTTCATTGATGACTGGAAAATCTATTTTTTGCACTTAATTTTGCTATCTTTAAAAAAAAATTCCTCTTAAAGATGAACAATGTACAGCTGCATCAACAAACTGCCTGCAGGTCAGATTCGCTCAGCTCTAGATTTGAGGTCAGGGAGGCCGCTCAAAACCCTCCAGAGGACTGCAAATGGGCCCCAACCCACACTTTGGACACCCATGATGATTCGTTCCTTCTTTTACTCTTAAGAAAACAATCAAAAAAGTTATTTTTCCTGTATAGGTTCAATTAGTCTTTCATTCCTTATTAACATTTGCAGTCATTATATTAGCTTAGCTGTCTTTATACAGCTGGACCTTCAAAATGGTGGTTAATATATGATAAAAACATTTAGATTTCTTCTTGTGTAATTGTTGCTGCAGGAGATCTGGAGCTGGATTGCCACCCTTTCCCTCACTGCATAATCAAGAACTTCCTGAGCAGCCAAACCTTTGTGGAAAACCTACAGAGAGAGCTGCTGGAGCTCAACTTCAACGAGAAATCAAACGATCTGTACAAATTTAAACAGGTGACCATCAAACCCTGGTTTATTTCCCCTGGTATGTGGTCAGTTTTCTCCAATTACTAATTATTTTGTTTATTCTCTTTTAGTCAGATGATCTGAAGAAGAGAAAAGAACCACACATTGCAGCAATAAGGTAACAAAAACAATAAATCCAGATTGGTATGAAACACTTAATGCTTTCTGTTAATAAAAAAGAAGCAAATTTTTGGCAACAAAACAAGATGTCCTGTTTCTATTCACATGTGTGGGTTTTTGTCTCACAGTGGAGGTGCTGATGTGACATTTAATGGATGGTTAATCTCTTCTGCTCCTGCACCTGATCCAGAGCTTATCCCCGATATCAGACACACAAACCTACTTCTAGTGTAATCAATATTTCCTACCTGACAGAGGGGCCTCTTTTTAAACACGCTACAGAAGCAGGTGCATTAATGACGGCTGAATTCAGCTCAAACTTCAGAGGACACAAGAGGATTAAAAGGAAAACATGCTGCTTTCTCTGCAGAGGCATGTTTAAGATGATGTGAGAAAAATATATAAAGTGTAATTAAATTAAAAGATGCTTTCATTTCTATATGGTTGCTGTCTAATGGCAGAAAATCTTGTCATTAATTGAAGAACAAAGATTAATTCTAGTTTGAGGCAACATAAATGCTTTGACAATTGTTTTAATCTCTTTAAAAAATATTGCAATTGGATTTCTTTTACATTAAAAATGCACAAAAACAAAACTGAGCCCACACCAATGGAGCTGTCTATATAAAAAAATTATTGTAATGTTTGTCATATTTCTGTTCACATTTCATCTATTTTTAATAAAAGCATGACTTATTTCAAGTTTAATGTCTGCATTGCTTACTGAAAAAAAGGTTTGTGTAATTAATATGATTCAGTATTATGATCATTTATTCAGAAACTGGCTATTAATTTATGGACCTTTGAATTTGTTGATTTAATGGTCGCCTCCACCAGGGGGCGCCAGAGATTGATCACCTCTTATGTCGTCATAGGACCGTTTCTTGTGATAAATGGTGAAGGACATTGATGGCGCTTAGTGAAGGGAGTATAATACCATGATGATGTAAATAAGTTAAAATGAGCTGCAGACCGACTAGTGCTGAGGCAGAAAATAGTAGTTACTGCAATTATGGTTTTTGAATATAAAGTAAGAAAAACCGAATATCCTAGTTGTAGCTACTAGGTATGGTAAGCAGTTAATGTTGTATCTTCATGATTTAAAAAAGGATAAAGGAATTATCTACCTAGGTATTCATTTCTACTCCTGAAAACAGAGATAATGTGTGTTGACAGGAATTTAAATCTTTTTCTGTACTGGTGTGTCTTTTTTTTTTCTTTTTTCTTTTTTTTAAATACATATGTATGAACAGGTTAAATAAATTAAATACGTAAATAAATCATAAAGCTTATTTATTGTAAATATTTTCTACAACATTATTCACCTTCATTATTGATTTTCAAAATGTTCTCTCATGGTTTAAAATAGGTTTAATTTATTGGTTGTGATTTTTAATCAAATGTATTGTATTAACTTTCATTTTTGAGTGAACTATGTTTAAAAAGTTGTACCAATATAGAAATCTGACATTCTTATAACGGAGAGCTGTAATTCTGATTAAATAAAAGATATAAAATCTAAACGGATTGTCTCCGATCACAAACATAAGGCACTGACTTTATAAGCTGGCACACCTATTAATGAAATCCAGCCTTGGGGATTAAATGCTGCTATTAAATATACAATAAGAGTTGCCCCCCTCTGTTTGTGATCATCTATAATTCATGTAGCAGCAAATGTCATGGCAGACTACTGTGTGTTTGTTGTCTCTTGAGTTTTATCATTGTGTGTAATGTTGAGTTTTTCTTCTTCTTCTTCAGGGCGGCTCTGTTTGGGCGTTTCCGCTCCTGGCTCGGGGACGTGTTGGGCGTTGAGCTGGAGCCCACTGTGGATATTTCTTGTGCTAAATATGAGTATACAGGTGAGATTTAAACACGACCCCAGAGACTTGGAGGAAGTTGTTGCATTTGGTGACAGTAAATCGCATTTTGTGTCGTTTCAAGATGTTCTTTTGTGCCATGATGACGAGCTGGAGGGGAGGCGCGCGGCTTTCATTTTGTATCTTGTGCCTCCATGGCAGAGCAGCGATGGGGGCAGCCTCGATCTCTACTCCACAGACAGTAGGTACCTCACTCTGTGTGTGTGTGGGCGCAGCTCTATTGATAACTATCAACACTGTCATCAGGTAATTTCCAGCCACAGAGGATCGTGAAGTCACTCGTACCGTGTTGGAACTCCCTCGTCCTGTTCGAAGTGTCTCCAGTGTCTTTTCACCAGGTCAGGATTTGGGTTTCTAACTCTCACTGTGTGGTTGGTTTGAGCTGATTTTGTTTTCTTTCTTTTTTTTTTCTGCAGGTTTCTGAAGTTTTATCACAGGACAAGTGCCGTCTGTCTCTGAGCGGCTGGTTTCATGGACCCTCTCTGGAGCGTCCTCCTCGTTTTAAAGAGCCGTCCATCCCCAAGCATCCACACTTACCCAGAGATGTGAGTGCTTTTGGGAAAGATAAATTAAAAATCTCAAATTTTTAGATACCAGATGGGACTTTTGATATTTTTTTTCTTGCTTACTTTTCTTGAAAAAAAGAAATTCTAAATTACAGAAAATATGTTCAAAAAGTGGTTAAGTGTTAGTTTCACTCACTCCGTCTGTGCGTTGTATGATGGCGTATAACATAGTAGAGCCAGACGCTATGGCTAAAAATCTTGTCAAAATGTAAGTGTCAGTGGATATCAATAATTATTGATTATTTTTTTGGTTTAAATATGTGAAATACTGCCAGGCTTACCTTTCCCGTTTTCATCACTCCGCTTTATTTTTTTCTATTTTTAAGCAACTGCTGCTGCTCCAGTTAACAGGTTGTTGCTAGGTAACTAAAGAGTGAGTTGCTAGGCAACCAAGAGTGAGAGTGAGTTGATTCCACCAACCCATGCTTTTAGAAGTTGAGCAGCTAAAGCCTTTCCTCTGCCTACATCCCCCAGAATGCTGTTCAGTTCTGAACTGGAGTTCACTAAAATTATTGAATATATTCTATCAGACGTATTATCAATTATTTATTAATGATTTTTTTTTAGTCATCAAGCCTGGGTCTTGCAAACTAACGATGTAATTACTTTTGCTTTTTCCCTTGCTTGAAATCCTTTAAAATACTTGAATTTAATCAATTAGGTGTTATATTTTATATGTTAAACAACATTATTGACATTGTATTTTGTTAATTAGTGTTTTGTTCTCAGGTTTATAGGGTGTGTGTAAGAGAGAGATTCAAAAACATACATTTTCGTTATATTTTAATTTACCTGCTGTAAAATACATAATATTACCACAGGACATTAATAACTGTAAAAAATAAAATGAAATCATATAATCGTGAAGTGAAACTGTTGTATTGCTTTCATTCCAAAGTGTGGAGCTGGAAAACTAAAACTTATCTAAGAAATGCTTGGAAATGCATTTGCTTATGCGGAAAACTTGATAAAATCATTTGAGAACTGTATGTTATATTTCCACCAGTTGTTTTAAAATTAATTTGGTCTGAATTGGTTAAATGTGGCAAAAAAAAAAAAAAAAAAAAGTAGAAACACGGAAGGTATTACAGCCTATTAATTGTGTAATGTGCAGCTTGTTTTTGCTCCTGACAGGAGACTGTGCTGTTTGAGTGGGTCAATCCTTTGTACCTGGATATTTCCTACCAAGAGCAGATCCAAACCGAGTTTGAAGACAGCTCTGAAATTCAGCTCAGAGATTTTCTAAAGGTAACACCTCTGCCTTCATCTTCACTTCCCGTATCCAGGTTTTCCTGCGGGTTTATTGTCAGATTATTTCCTCAGGAGGAGAAGTTCAGGGAAGTGAGTGAAGCTCTGCGACAGACTGGCATTCAGTGGATGAAGAGAGGTCCACCCAATAAAAGGTGGGTGACGTCGGCCAGCTCTGACGTTTCACCACAGTGGGAGCGGATTCTCATGCTAAATGTTGTTTTAGGTGTTATGAATCAGCCTCTGTTGACTCCCTGCCGGAGTGTGTGAGTGTGTGCTGGGAGCTGCTTCGCTCAGAGGCCTTCTTCCTCCTCCTGTCCAACTTTACCGGCCTCCGGCTGCACTACCTGTGTCCGGCAGATGAGGAGGACGGAGAGCAAGAGACGAAGGACGACAAAGAGGAGGGGGAGGTCGCAGGAACGTCAACAGAACCACCGTCTTCGTCATCATCAAAGGCAGGCGCTGACAACGGAGGGAAAAGTATGTGAAAATGTGGGTTGAAATTAGGACTGCAACGAACAATTATTTTAGACATTAATAATCGATTTTTTTGACAAAAAATGTGGCACATTTTGCATATATTTTATTTAATCACATAAGCCTACATTACACAGTATTAGAAACATATTGCATTGTAACCGTCTTTTAATGTATTTCCAATATTTATTCCTAATATAATATTTCTGGTTTATTTTAAGTCAGAAATTAAACCTTTTTTTGCCTATAACTCAGCTTTCCTTTACTTGATCATTTGTTGCAAAGGATCCATCTGTATATATATATATCCATATCTAAAAAAATATATAAAAATACTTATAACATCAACATGTGAAAAGCTCAGCTCTTTCCTCTTGACTGAGATTTTTTCGTTTTTTCAGATTTTAAATTGGCTGAAGGTAAAAAATACTTGGGTAGAACATAACATGGTTTATTATTATCTTAAATGCAAAATATATGTATTATGTAATCCTTCTTTGTTCGTCTCAGGTGCAGTAGGTTGACTTCACAACAGACACATAAAAAGTTCACTATTTATTCTAAGAAAAGAGAAAATCAAGTTGGTGGTTAACATCAGTCCAGCAGCTTCTGCCCCTAAACATGAAGTTAAATATAATAAATAACCCTAAACAATCTTCAAAGCAATATCTCCCAATGAGCAGTTAGCAGAAGTTAGTAGCAGTTAGCAGCAGTTATCATTTGTAGCTAAAATGGGCAACATTAACATTAACATTTAGAAACAAACACAAAACACAACAAATTTACTCATGAAACACTGTACACTGTCAAATTTGTCCAAAATATATTTTAAAATATAATACTTGTAAAGAAAACACAGAGCTGGTTCTGATACATACCACAGTTACGACGGCAACAGCAAAAAGGGGGGGAGCTGTCAGTACCGGTTACTATGGTAACCACCAACTGCCAAGAAGCAGCAACAGAACTTAAAACTCCAATAAATGTCTGTTTATAACTTGTTGACTAAACAAAATAAATTCAAAGAATAAATACATTTCGACAAACTTCACATTTATTGTACCGTTAAAATAAAACCTACAAATTGTACAGTTCTGGCTTAATTACTGCTCTAAATATGTTGCTTTTCCAGCCAAATTGACGTTTTGCGAGTCTGTAATCTCCATTTAAAGATTGATCGATCGCTAAATTAGTTGGTGAAATCATGATTAATCCGGTTAATCGTTTTGGCCGTAGTTGAAACGTTTGCTCAGTCACAGGCTTGTTCGTGTGGTGTGATCTTCTTCAGAGCTGAGCTCGCCTGTGTGCTGTGGAGAAGTGCGTCGCTGGTCTCATGGCGGTTACACTCTGTTGCATGATGCTGAGGCTGCGCAGGCTGAGTACGCTCTGGACCTCATCCTGCCGTTTGGCTGTGCAGGTGAAACCCAAACACACACCCACATACACATACACTGACCCTTAGGTTTTCACTGTAACACTCACAGAATGTATGTCTCACAGACTGGGAGGCAGAGTTTGGGGGTTTCACGTGTTATGTTGCCAACGAAGAAGATGAGGAGGTGAGTGTTCACAGGTGTAAAGGCAAATATTTGCACAACACATCTGTGAATATTATTAATTTATTATTTTTCAGCTTCTCACTGTGTATCCAGAGGACAACTCCCTCGCTCTCGTCTACAGGGACAAAGAAACCCTGAAATTTGTCAAGCACATCAACCACAAAAGCTCCCATGTGGACAGTTCCACCTGCAGAGAGTTTTATGACTTCTCTTTTGTCTACTATGAATAAACATATTTTTGTCACTGTGTATGTTTGAGTTTTTTTCCCCAAAAATATTATGCTAGGCATTGAAAGATGGATGTCAATATTCATGTTGAACTTCATATTTTAGAAAGATATTCTGAATGTAAATTGCATTGGTAAATACTTTTAAAATATTTGTAGACAGTCAAAATAGAAATAATTGTATTAACATCCTGAGCTTGCCCAAATCTGCAGGTAAATGATCTAGAAAGAAACCCAAACATATAAATAACCTTTTTTAAAATTCAAAATGGTTTCTAACTTTTCATGTAACAGAGTGACAGATTTTCCATGAATTTATATTTAGCCCCTTTTGCCTACTTCCGCTAAATAAAAGCCAATATTTGGCTTGAGTTATGTGCAGAAGCTTAAAGCTGGGTTGGGTTATGTAGAGGTGAAAATCATAGGTTACGAAAATCAATGAAGCCTCCAGTACAAACTGCACAGATTCATAGTTCAACAAGATATTTGATAGTTATATATTTGCCCCAGCTACATAACTGTGTATGGTGGAAAACAAACACTGCAGATCACCTTGAATGCTTAATTTCTACAGGGAAACATGATAGTGGCACCATCATGTTGTGAGACAGGGAAGCTGGATGAAGCAAAAATATTGGAGGCTGTAAATGACTAAAGGTTCACCTGTCAAGCAGAACAACACTAAACATACAGTCAGAGCTACAATGAAAGGGGTGGCAAAGAAACAGGAGCATTGACATTTAACCTTGTAAATCGACAAAAGACTTCAAATACTTTTGCGAGGCGCTGTTGTAAATTAATATAATCCTCTTCATATAATTGAGCCAATGCGTCTACCTTTGCTTCAGGAACTTGTTAACCCATAGCAGTGCCTATATGCTAATTATTTTTGTAAGATTTCTAAATGAGAGCCATTAAACAATCACTTCTTAATTTAAATTGACAAGATGATGCAAAATAATCCACACCAACAAAACCAGGACAAAGTAAACAGTTGTTTTTCAAAAAAACAACTACTAAAAAAGATGTTAAATTGATTATCTTGGTGAAGAAAATATATGGATTCCAGGAAATTAATAAAGCCCCAAAGGTTATGCCTGGACTGTACAACTCTTTCCTTTGGTAAACAAATCGGACAGACAGGATGTAAGTGAAAGTTATGAAGCAGCATTTTAGCTCATCGTGCTGCTATGACACAAAACATGATCAAACTAACAATTTTAACTCTCTCCTGTTGTGTTTAGCTTTTATTAAAAAGATTCTGCTTTAGCTTTTTTCATTTACAATTATTTAATAATACATTCTGACTGATTAGTTACTGGGTGTTTTGTCCTACATTAACTGGAGGGCGGACCGCCTTCTTCCTGTTGGCCATCGATTTTTTCTTCAACGCCATGCCGGGTTTAACCAATCACAGGCAAGCTCGCTTCCGCTCAGCCAATGAGAGACCAGGAAGTCACTTTTATGTCAAACAGTAATTTGTCAGGAGGAAGCGCTGCAGAACAACATAAAAGTTTTTTTTCTTTTGAGGTAAGTTTGTCCCCACAATAAGTTTTACCTTACGACGTATCAGAGGAAGAGTTACTTAGAAGTCCCGCGAGTTTGTCTTTGTGTGTTTAAACTGGCAGCAATAATTTAAAACGGTGAGATTTCTTTTGGTACTTTTGCTGTGCGTAAATCTACTACTAGCATCTCCACTACAACGACGTCAACACAACGTAAAAGAAACATAAAACTCAGTTTCTATCTCAGTCTACATACAATTAACGACACGGTTCAATTGCTGATGAATAATTACAGTTTCTAACAAGTAACTAACTTGTATTGTAACTTAAATCACCTGTAGCTTTGGGTGTAGCGCTGTGTTAAAATTCCTACAGAAGCCTGTTGGTTGGTTGATCTCATACATTAACTCTGCATACGAGTTGTTTTGCAACAGCAATATTAAAGAGTAATATTGCTTTTCTAAAACATAATGTTTGTTCAAGTAAAAGCTACAGTGCAGTGACTAATGTTAACATACTGCGACAGACTGGCGACCTGTCCAGGGTGACCCCGCCTCTCGCCCGGAACATTAGCTGGGGCACCAGCACCTCCTGACCCCTCGAGGTACAAGGGTTTACAGAAAATGGATGGATGTTAACATATTTATAGATATTATTAGTGAAAAACATTGTGTTACTTACAAGTAAAAAAAAAAATACACCTTCACATTTCTCACAACATTAATACGTTGAATTGTGACTTCATGTGATTGAAAAACCTAAAGTACAGCCCAACTCTGACATGAACAAAATCTGCATTTTTAGAAGTTTTACAAACGTTTTTGCGCATGTGTATTTCTGACTCCCTTTATTATTGTTAAAGAAGAAAAGCATCCCTGCAGCATGATGCTGCCACCAGCATTTTTCACCGTCAGCAGGATGTGTTTAGGTTGATTTAGTTTCCATTGATAAATTGCTGAATTGATGATGAATACATCCATCATGGTTAGTTTTCCTCTGACCAGAGCATCTTTCTCCTCATCTTTGCCAAATTGTATTGTGAATGCTTAATACATTATCTCTTCACAGTTATGGCTGCCTTTTCAAACAATCGCCTCCTCAGCCAGTTTTAGTGGATTATTATGTCGTGCTAGTTTGTGGTTGTGCTGTTTCCATGGTTAGATGATTGATTGAATAGAAATGTTAAAATCTTGGGATAATGGCTGCACAATTTATTGCAAATCTACCATTTGTACTCAGCATCCATATAATAAAAAAGTGCAGCATTGCACTAAAGATGACCACAAGATATTACAGTTTCAAGTTCCTTATTCCAATGTTACATTTGGCTGTTAGTCTGTTAATGCAACACAAATTGTTTAAGGAGGTCATCGTGTTGTTTTTGTGAAGTCAATAAAAAAAGTTTTTTTTTTCTTCCCTTTTGCTTAAAAAAATCAGATGTAGCCAAAGGCAGCGTTTGCAATAAAATGCTGTTGCTGAGATAGAAATAATGAATTGCATTATTTTTCATTCATTACCTGGACAGATTACTCACTATCTGGGGTTTGCAGTTAACTCAAAGCAGAAAGACATTAGCTCTGTATATTTGAATATTTTTATTTATAGAAAAGCATATTGTTAAAGCAGAATTTACCAATATTCTGTTCTTGCTTTATAAACTAACTGCCCTTTAAAGGTTTTTCTTGCAATTTTCTGTTTTCTTACAACATGATCTGTTTGTTCGCTTCCACAAAACCTTTTCTGATTTTTATTTCCAGAAAATATGTAAACCTTTTGCTCCGATTTTGCCATAACTTTGCTTTTATCCATTGAAATCTTAATAAAATGCTGTGACGTTTGAGGTTTTAGCATGACAAAATGCAAAAATATTAAAAAGTATGGAGTAGTCTTTTTAATTTTGAGGAAAAATCAACTCTCATACATTAACTCAAACATCACTATGTTCTTCTCAGTTACAGCCCAATTTGATCTTATTTAGTATCTGTAGTATAAAGCTGTAGTTGTAAGATGTTAGTTTCCTCCTAAAGATGAACGATAACCAAGAAATACTCTATTCACACTGGAAATAATGTTTTTTTTTGTACAGAGAGCGATGGCTGTTACATGCAGCGTTTCCTTCAATAAGCTGAAGTCCTGTAATCCTTCCAGTATGTTTTAACATAATGTCTCCCATCTATAAACCATTTCAGGAGAAATGAACCAAATTATAATCTCTAGTCTTAAATCACAATGACACATTAACAAGATAGTTGATAGAAGTCAAATGAAAACAAAAAGTAAAGATAATTCATCATCATCTGTGCATTAATTTTCTAAGTTAGCTTTTATTTTCAAGTGTGTAGCAGCAGATATTTTATTTGACGTGTTGTGGTTGTTCCTTAAGGGGAGTTGTAGTTCAGTGCACTGATAGTCAGACTCTTTTAATGTCAAATCTGGAATAACTGGGTGGAAAACCCCAGATTTAAGAGGTTTAGTAAGAAAATCTGGGAGAAGTTAAGATGCTTTGGCACACTATCCAGAAATATCCAGAAACCCTGAAGAGAAAACTGAAGAGCGCATTAATTATTAATTAGATAATTCACTCGTCTTCTCACTTCACTTCCTGGCTTGTGCCACTGGGATATTTACTTTAACTGGGAGGTTCAGTTAAAGGGCCAGTTGACTGATGACAGGAAGAGCGTTGAGGATTTTCAGTTTTAGAACCGGTTCACTTTAAGGCCCTGAAATTATAACATCAGACTAAATACATCTGTGTTCAAAATATGGCAGAGGTAAAGTGTGTTTTTATTGGTTATATGATAAGACAAAGGTCCACTTTCACATCACTTTTTTATTTACACATCTTTATATTAACGGGGATGGAAAACCTTTTTCTGAACGTTTAGCTGGACTGTCATTACGATACAAACAATGTACTCGGGCAGTGTAATCACAGCGTTTTGCAGGACCATTGTGATAACAAACGTGATGATAAGAACTATTTATTACATCTTTTTAAGTGTGTGTCACAGCAATTATAGTCCCACAAGCGCAAATAATGTTCCTACAAAACATTCCCATATGTAATGTGCTTCTTTCACATGAAGAGTGTGATAAACATCACATAGTAACTATATTTTCTAATTTATTGGTGCTTGACATTTCCATTGAACAAACAGTGGAAAAAGTAGTAAAACTATCAAACCTGAGAATAATTTGGGGTTATTGTGACAACAATAAATCAAAATTCTTATAAGAAATGTATCACAATGAATGACAAACAGTATGTTAAATGCCCATAAATAAAAATAAAGATTAAGTTGATGGAAAGGAGCCATTTTAAAACTGAGGTTTTGTCCTAAAATACAGGAAAATGTTGATATTTTTATACTAATAAAGTAGGAATGCAGCTAACAATTATTTTAGTAATCAATTTATTCTGTTGATTAATTGTCACATCCTCCAGATTCCTAATTTACCACTTAATACTCTTTCTAGGACATTAAAAATACATACAAATAAATGAAAATAAACAATTTAATTTCTTTTACAATAAGAAAATAAACATTTTATTGCCTAAAATACAATAAAAATGAATGCAAAGGTTACACCTATACATAAGAAGGCTTTTTGTCTTAAATGCAAAATGAACATATATTTTTAGACAGTTTTGGCTCAATTACTCTGTTCTTTCAGCAAGTTGCCTTTATAAGAGTCTCTATTCTCCAGTTAATGATTAATAGATTGCTAAATTAGTTGATGATTATTTCAATAATCTTTTCAGCCCTATAGTGAAAAATTAAATAGTTAGAAATTAAATAGTAAACACCTACAGCTCTGGAAAAGATTAAGAGACCACTGGTGAAATATTTGTTTATTCCACCAGATATTGATTTCTGAACTCTTCCTGAGGTAAAACATTCGTATTGTTTATAAATAGACTTCTTTGCATTGAGGTCTGAAAGCGCTGCATCTTTTTCATAATTTTGACAATTTCTCTCTTTCTGCAAATAAATAAAAAAATTTTGCTTGGAATTTCAGAGACCTGTTGTGATTAATTCAGAGAATAAAAAAACAATGTTCAATTTACTCAAACATATACCTATAAAGAGTAAAACTGATCTCCTAACGACTCAGTTTTTTCCAGAGCTGTATATTTAGCTGCCAAATATGACTTTCCCTCATTAATTACCTGGAACAATAGAGTTAGGAGCAGTGATTGTCGCTCCGGTTCCCTCTGCTGTCTGAGGAAGCTTCAGGAGTGATTACAGCTGTCTGAATGCCACCTGCTCTGTTAGTGCACTAAACACTGTGTGCTCCATGCAGCACCTCCAAACCTCAACACAACTATAACAACAACACTAATGGAAACATGCACACTGGCAGGAGTCTAACCGGTCTCCAGGGGCTCAGTTCGCTTCTGCATATGGAGAGAGAGAGAGGGAGCGCTTGATTAGACAATGCCCTGCAGATGCTCTAATTAACCTCACCTGGCACGAATCCGGGCTGCCCAGTGGCGCAGCTGGTAGAGCTGTTGCCTTGCAGCAAGAAGGTTCTGGGTTCGATTCCCGGCCCCGGTCTTTCTGCATGGAGTTTGCATGTTCTCCCTGTGCATGCGTGGGTTCTCTCCGGGTACTCCGGCTTCCTCCCACAGTCCAAAAACATGACTGTCAAGCTAATTGGCCTCTCTAAATTGCCTCTAGGTGTGAGTGTGTGTGTGCATGTTTGTTTGTCCTGTCTGTCTCTGTGTTGCCCTGCGACAGACTGGTGACCTGTCCAGGGTGTACCCCGCCTCTCGCCCGAAATGATAGCTGGAGATAGGCACCAGCAACCCTCCTGACCCCAGTAAGGGAAAAGGGTGGAGGAAAATGGATGAATGGATGGATGGATGGCACGAATCCCTGAGCTAGCCTCTTCACCTCCTCGAGCAGCGGAGCAAAAACCACACCCCACTACTGCGCCGCGGTGTCATTGTTTGGCTGCTCAGAGTGATTTATTACATGTCACATGCTTAAAGGAGCAGGTCACTGCTAAAGTTGGCTCCAATAAGTGTTTATGGTTGACATCTTTGACTGTGACTTTCTCTTTTAGAACATTTAATAATAAGTATACACAGCTTTTCTAGCTGGGATCTGTTCTTCTGATAGTTTCTCCCACCTGAGTTGTGGATCTCTGCAGCTGCTCCACAGTTAAAACGAGCTTCATAGCTACTTTTTCTGATTACTTGTCTGGCCTGGGTCACCATAAGTCACCTTTTTCAGTGACTTCTGAAGTAAATTGCTTTCACTGGATTTTATTTATGGGTATCAGAGTAAAGTAGGATGAACAAAAACATTATTGTCTCAAGATTGAACTCTCTATTTATAGACTGTAGGGATTGTATTTTTGCATGAATGAGGGCTAAGATGTGATGGGCTCATTTTTACAGGAGATCTGTTTATGCTAAATTTGCACCTTTTTGTTTTTTGTTCTTCCAAAAACAGCCCAATGCCTTAAAAAAAGCACAGAGGCATTATTTGGCAATAAGCTAATGATTTGTGGTGTCTCGAAAATGAGTCGTTTAAAAATCCTCCCGATTATTGCGTCACAATCCACTGCCACAGTGCTGTTACCTAGCAACCAAACCAACTGGTTCTGGTCTTTGTGGAAAAAAATTAATGAACATGTTTTGTATAGGCCATAGACTAACCCTAAAAAGTTTAAGTTTGAAGCTGTACTATTTTTTTTAAAATCCCACTTTTTTTTTTAAATGAGGTTTATATATTTGTAGCGGAAAGGCGTGGATGTTGCCAGCTGCAGCTGTTGCTACACATGAGACTTCATTTCCGATGTTTGGCTCTGTCATGAGGGATGCTCATGTTGGAAACATGCAGCCACCTAACCCCTAGGAAACCTGAGGTCACTGCTGCTCTCCTCTGCAGCGACGCCAGGTGACAGGCAGGTCGCGTCAGTGCTAACTTGCAGTGCTGCCTTCAGCAACCGTTCTATTTCTCCCTTTGTGAGAACGTGGGAAATACTAATACAGCTTAGTGTTCACTTTTTTCTTAGAAATGACAGAGCTCTGCAGAATATTTGCGCTCTCACACACCCAGCTGTTGGCAAAACATGCAGCCTGGAGTCCAGTTTCCTCCTAAAGACGTCCAGCTTCTCTCTGAGACACGGCCGTGTCCTTCACCTCCCTGGAAATCTCCTGCTTCAGTGTTGCAAACACAAACAAGCTAAGCACAGTGTAGCATGTAGGCTGATAAAAATCAACCTTTTCATGATTCAAGCAGATTTTCGGCCTTTCTGAATGTAGGAAATGCTTATTTTCCTTTATTTTTTCCTACACTGCAAAAACAAAATCTTACCAAGTATTTTTTTTGCCTAGTTTTTAGTGAAAATATCTTAGTGCACTTAAAATATGACAAGAATGAACTTACCAGTAACTTTTAAGATTTGTATGGGAGTTTGTTTTTAAGTCAATAGTTCATTAATATGAATGAAAAAAGTATTAGCTACTTCATTTTACTTAATTTTGGGAGATTGAATTATAAGACATATAACTCAAATAACTCAGCATTATAAAACATATCATGCTAGATAACCATTTTATGTGGTAATATGTAATATTGTTCCACTTGCAGATTATTTCAGTTTTGTAGTTACACAAACTCAGTTACATTTAATTGAGTAACTTTAAAAACAATTTTTACCTTTAGGAGTATTTTTACTAAGCTGTACTTTTTACTTTTACTTGAGTAATTTTACTCTGAAATATCTCTACTCTTGAGTAAAATGTCTGGATTTTTGACCTACTGAATGAAAAACAAACACGTTTTAACCAAAGAATCATCAGACACACATCTGCAGTTTTTGTCAAAGTTTTATACGTTATTTCTTGAAAGAAACTGATTTTGAGAAACATGTTTTGTTACTTTTATGAATTATTGTAATTTTTGTCTTTATAGTGCCAAAATGTCCACGAAACGTCATATTTGATCCGTTTTGCATCATCTTTAAATAGTAACTGATTGGTAATTTGATCAGTTACTGAGTACTTCAGCAGACTTTTATTTGAGTAATTTCTTGGATGGCTACTTGCAGTAGTGCTACTTTTTAGTACAGTTTTTGGGTGCTCTACCCACCTCTGTTCATGTATATCTTGTGTTTCTTCATCAATATTAAGGAGTTATTCACTTAAAATAAGCTCCCATATCTTATTGAAAGTTAGTTGTAAGTTTGTCTTATTTCAAGTGTAATAAGACATTTGAACTTGAATATGGGGAAAAACACTTGGTAAGGTTTTATGTTTCTTCAGTGTGACGTGAGTTTTCAGTTTTCCAGTCCATCCCACTGCAGTCGTTATTAAACGCTGTAAGAAAGCTTAATTGCTAATTTGTGAAAGTTTTCCCGTGTGAATCAAACATTTTTGCCGTCGGATGATCTGTCCAGGGAATCCTAGAGGTAACCTTTTGGCAGCGAAAGATAAGCGATACGTTTTAAGCTCCCAGCGGTCGTGTAATCCTCATGCAGCTCATGCAGCTGGTGAACTAATCTCGCAGTTTACTTTCAGAGCAGATAGGATCACATAAAACTGCACACTGGCTAAGTTGTTAGACATTCTCCCAGATCTAGTCGCCACGCATGTGGTGTATTAGTGAAATATGAGGAAATGCATTATAATCCAGCTCAGAGGTTGCTGCTTCATGCAGACGGCGCTGAGGGAGAGAGAGTTTGTTTGCAGTCTGCAGTGGTTCACACAGGGTGCAGGAGTTAGACGTCAGAGGCTGGGGGAGGGGAGCAATGAGATTATGAGTGTTTTTATGTAATGAGGGTTTTCAAAGGAGGCGGGGGTAAACAAAAAGTTCAGGTGAGCTGGGTTCACATCTGCTGGGTCCTGAGAGAGCAGTGGCATTTATTTTAGGTAGGGTTATATGACGGGATTCTCCATCTTCAGAGGAAGAAATTAAAGAGGTTTTAATTTAATGTTGATCACTCTGAATATCATCCTATAATATTCCCACAGCTAAATGATGAGTTAATGACATAAAATACCAGTGTAATTGGGTCATTACACTGGTATTGCACCAGTAAGACGTCCTCTCCCAGCTCAATAAATGCATCAGAACTTAGAGTCCTACTTTCTTCAGACTGAAAATGCATCAGCATATTTTTGATTGCGACAATATGCATCACATCAGCATTTAATGTGTCACTATGATCCTGTTTTAGTTGTTTTTTACAATGTTTTCATGATTTTGTTTGATTACTATAAAGAGCGCTATAAATGTAAGACATATTTTTATTATTTTTTCACATATAATCCAGAATAATCTTCTAACTCTTTTATTTTTTGTTGGATCTAAAATTACCTCTACCGAAGATAAAGTTTATGAACATATCTTTTATTACCAGTTTTAGTTCAATTTAATTTCTGAATTAAAATGTACACCAATGAGCTTGTAGCTGTCATCATTCTTGGAAAGAAAATAATCCAAAATTATAATTGGCAGGTCAAACTTGAAAATAAAAAGAAAAAAGTAATTGATCAGGCAGTGAGAGCTTGATTGGTACATCTCTAATTAAGATTAATTTATTGACTTGTTTAGTGTTTCATCTGATGGATTATTCAGTGGTTTCGATTTCTGTGAAAATTCAATGCAATTATTCCATGAATAAATCTTCTAGTAAATGAAAAAATCTAATTAATTGTCACAATAATCAATAGAATAACCAATTATTAAAATAGTTAGTCCTACTGCAAATATTTGGTGAAGATCCTCATTTTAGACATATTTCTTTTACCAGTTTTATCAGTTGTTTTGTTTCTTGCTGTCTTCCTCTGAAAGTCTAACCGTATTGTGTTCAGAAAATGGCGGACAAGACAGTGGATGGGGGGGCGTGGACGGGATGCGCCGTCATGTTCCTGCAGTCGCTCTTTCCTGGTGTGGACCTGCTCGCTCTCTACAAAGGCGAGCAGGGGAAGTTCATTATTTTCAAAGTCATCAAGCTGACTCTACGAGGTAAACCCGTCGGCTGGGATCCACCAGGGATGATGCACAAACGCAGGGAGGCTTCTCCAGGCTGTCGCATTAATTAATCAGTGTTTTCCTCGGCCAGATTCTGCGGGAGGTCTGGGAGGCTACGACATCCTAAAGGTCCATGATGCTGAGCCCTTCCTGGGGGTGGAGGTGAAATTTGTGGATGTGGCAGCATGTCAGCAGTTCCTGGAGAGCTACAGCTCCGGAGCGGTGCTTCAGTCCCTCAACCAGCACGCGTGCCGGCTGCTCGGCCTTCCCCAAGACTTCACCGTACGAACCCAGCTGAAGGCCGGGCCTCAGAACCTGGATCTGTGTCTGGACCAGCTGGCTGACTGTCTGCAGCACATCCACCTTTCACAGGTTGGACCTTTCGTTTATTCTCTTCATGTCAGTACTTCAGGCTAATCCTGTGCAACAAGTTTAAGGAGGGCTGGACGATACTTATCACAATCTAAAAGTTTCATGTCGTATCAATAATTATTAATTTGTTTTAAATACCTGAAGTTCTAGCAAACTGGCGTGGCGACATTTCCTGTTTTATCCACAGTTTTCACTCCAGGCCATTGATTTTTATTTTTAAGCAGTTATGAAGCAGAGTGGTGAAACTTTAAGCTGCTGCTGAGCCAGTTACTCAGCAGGTCGTTGCTAGGTAACCATAGAAGGAGCGAGTTGCTAGGTAACCAAAGAGTGAGTGAGCCAATTGATTCCACCAACCTTGTTTAGCTAGCTGTGAGAAGTTGAGCTGCTAAAACCTTTCCTTTGCCTCCATCTCCCAGAATGCTGTGCTGCTCTGGATCGCAGTTCAGTGAAATTATTGAACATTTTATGAGCTGTATTATCAGAATCAGAATTCCTTTTGTTGTCATTGTGCACAAAAGAAATCACAACATTTTAAAAATGGCAACTCTCAAAGGCAAGTGAAATTATTTAATAGTAATAATAATAAATAAGTTCATAAATATATATTTCAATAAATATAGCAGAAACAATCAATAAATATTGATCAGGTTTTAGTTGAATTAGCTGTTCTGGTCAACAAAAGCTCTTGGTAGAAACTGTCTTAGTCTTAGAAATGCCTCCTATTGTTGCTGACCACGTGTCTACTGAGATGCATACATTGTCCAGGCCTAAGTGTAAGTGTTGCTGTGTGTCAGCCGGAGCGCCTGCGAGACGAAGAGATCGATCATCTGGAGCAGCAGCTGCAGAGCCAGGCGCTGGGTCCGGCCCCGCAGCCCCCCACAGTCACACAGGAAGAGTCTCCAATCCCCAGCAACAGCTTCAAGTTTCAGAACAGAGTGTTTGGTGAGTAAAGGCAACACTTCCAGGTTTCCTGCCCTGCCAGAAGGCTGCTGGGTCACTGTGGAGTTTAAGGGATTAAACAAGAAGGGGTGTGGAAAGGGGAAATATTGTAATGTTGAAAAACTTGTCAACTGATTCTGATTTTGTGATCAATTATTCGTTAACTGGATTGTAAAGACTTGCTGAAAGTACAACACAATCCAGAGTAGTAATTAAGCTAAAACTATACAAACAATCTAAACATTTTGTATATAGGATAAACAAACGTTTGTGTGTGTAAATATGTTTGACCCAGAACTCTTCTAGTGGCTTTAGCCTTACCTGGTTTAAATTAATCAAGCTAAAAAACAAAATAAAAATCTCCTTTTGGGTTCCTTTCACCATACAATTAATCAGTTAATCCAATAACTAATTACCTGATCAGCCCAAAATTATATTGACTGTAAGTCAAGCTTGTCATGTGTTTGAGCTAGAATTATTTTTTTAGCTACAGATGCATCATTTGCATACACTAAGAGATTCTTGTAGAATTGGATTTTTGACAATAAAATGTTTCTTTTCTTATTTTTTTAAAAATGTAATTATTTCTTTACTCATTTTTAAATTTATTTCTAATGTTGTTTAGAAAAGCTTAATTGGTGAAATGAAAAATCTGCAGAATGTGAATTTTTTTTAGTCCAACAAATCAATTAATCATTATTAAAATAATCAATAGTTGCATTATTGTGAAAATTCAATGCAAGAATTATTGCATGAAAAAAAATTCAAGAATGAATTTAAGACATTTTTGGTTCTGCACATTTTTTAGGCAAATTGTGAAGATCCATTGTGGAAGGTCCAAAGAGTGGGAGTGGGATGTCTCTGCACATCCACTCTTTCTTATTGAAAGTCTTATTACTTTGATCATATCTGCAACAAACTCATAGTCAAGTTTTTCAATAATTGCTTTAATATAACCTTGTAATTGATTGAAAACTCAAAAAATCTGGAAAATCTATGAAAACTGTTCTTTTTTTTTTTTACTTTTCACTACTATCCAATGTGTCAGAGTTGGTTTTGGTCTCCATTTGGGAGCTTCATTACGTGAACTAAGTTCCTGGAACACCCCAAGCTTTCAGGTTCATGTTTCCTGAACAACAGCCACCATTTTTGATTAAATATTGGGTTTGGTGCCGTTTCCAGCTGACTCTAATCCATCTGATTGCTACCTGTCTGTGGTGAGAGATTAGTTGAAACAGACAAAATGTGCCGTTCATGTTCGGGTTGATTTCATTGTGGCTCACCCGAATTTCACATTAATTTGTAGCTTACCCTTAAGCCTTGGAACGTTATATAAAGCATGACTCCCCATTAGAAATAAAAAATCATTCAGTTTGCAACTTCCT
Organism: Phalloptychus januarius; assembly: GCA_902982915.1. Taxonomy (NCBI): domain Eukaryota; kingdom Metazoa; phylum Chordata; class Actinopteri; order Cyprinodontiformes; family Poeciliidae; genus Phalloptychus; species Phalloptychus januarius. The sequence goes on from CADWAE010000477.1 coordinate 15,694,356, forward strand.
AATGGATGTGGCTGCTCTTATTTTGTAAGATAAAAATATCTGCCTCTGCTGATTTCTTAAGAGCAGAGCGTGTATCTCTGACATTGACAGTGTCAGCTTTACCTCCACCGACTCTCAGCTCTTTCAGGTGGTTGTTTTGCTTTTGGCTTACAGGCCTGCAGCTACTTGTTTGATTTGTTTTCTCATAAGAGTTAATTGCAGCTGCTCTCCTCTGAGCACCGACTGCTCCGCTCCAAACAGACCCATAACCTCTAGCTGAACACAGGCTACCAGTGTTGTGCTTTGCAGGTTTTGCAACTTTAGTTTTTGTTTATAGAAGAGGTGCATATTGATTTTCAGTGTATTTTTTGCCCTTGTATTACATAAAATCAAAGGTAACACTGTTAAAGGGTGCAACTGAAGCTACATTATCAATCCACTGAGCAGACTTTAGCTATAAAGTGGAGCAGATGTCTTCTTGTGTTAGCCACAACCGTTTGCCATAAAATCACTGTTCGGGATGTTGCAGCTGAAATAACAGTTTTCTGGATCGTCAGAAGCTTCATTTGCAAGATTCATTTGCAAGAAGGACCTTCAGAGAGTCCCACAAGCACCTGGATGCACCAGATGAGGAAGATTTTACAGAATGATGTGCTTGCTCAAGTTTGGCAGTAAGAATCACAGTGAAGTCAAGATTTTCAAATAGGAAAATGTAAACAACAGAGAAATTTAGCAGGAGGACAGAGGATGGACCGTCAAGAGGCTGGAGCAATAGAAGTGATTTTCTCTGATGACTCATCCTGATTGTTTGGGACATCTGGGAAATCATTTAATGGGAGAGCTAAAGATGAGATCTACTGCAGTCCATGTGCGGTTGCATCTCATTCTAGGAAGTGGGCTTGTTAACACTTACCCCAAGAAGAGTCGAGTGAATCAAGAGTGATATAAAAACCTGCATGAAGAGCGACATGTTGTATCAACATAGACTGTTTGGTGATCATCTGTGTATTTGTTAGCATGACGAAGCTTCGCATCACAGGAAAATCATGAGATGAGTGGCTGAAAGATATTAAGAAATATTGAGTCGGTGCTTAAGCCAGCTAGACCTGGTTCTAAAAACCTTTTAAACCGATGATTTGCTTTTAAATTGTTTACCTGTACATTAGAGAAATATGTGAAATGCTAACCATCTAACAATGCCTGTGTTAATGACAAAACCTTCTAAACGACTAGAGGTGAGCATGCTGAACAGCTGACTGCTTGGAGGATTTCATGCTTGGATCTTGATAAATATCTCACAACCCTGAACCACTATTTATTTTATTATTGAAAAGTGAGCATTTTAAATCACTTGTCAGTACCTAAAATGGTTTCAAAGTTGCAGCAAAGGATACAAATAAAGAAATACTTCCAACATGTGAAAAGTTCAGCCATTTCTGCTCAACTTGACATCTATGCAGTGTAGAGCTGATATATTGATTTGTTTTAACTGGACAGCAAAAAGTGCCAAATAGGATTTTTTATAGACAGAATTTGAACCAGATGAAGCTCAAACTATTTACAGACAAAAGGTTTTATTTTGTCTTGAAAGCAAAACGTGTATTTTTTTTCAGTTTTGGCTTAGTTCCTGCTATGATAAGTTGTTCTTTCAGCAAATTACCTTTTATAGTCTGTATTCTCCAGCTATTGATTAATCAATTACTAAATTGAGACATCATGACTAATCGTTTCAGCCCTTCTTGAAGCATTTTAATATAATGTAACAGATGCACAGCAATGCTACCCTCTTATGAAATAGACATTTTAATTTGTAAAGTATTCTGGGAAAAGTTTGATGTTTACATAATCATGCTAAGTAGAATTTACATTAATGTTTTTTTTCTTTTTTCCTCTCTCTCTCTTGGCGTTTCATCCTTTGGCTCACCAGAGGACCGAATGCTGACGCCGGCAGATGTTCAGAGCTTTTCGAACGGAGTGGGCCGTCAGTGGAAACATGTAGGGAGGGCCCTGGGGAAGAGCTGTCGTGCTCTGAAGGGCCCCACCATCGACAACCTGGCCTACGAGTACGAGAGAGAAGGGCTGTATGAGCAAGCCTATCAGCTGCTGAGCCGCTTCATTCAGGCAGAGGGGAGGGCGGCCACGCTGAGCCGACTGGTCAGAGCTCTGGAGGACAGCAAACTCACCAGCCTGGCTGAAAACATGCTGGGCATGCAGCCCCGAGAGTGACTCTGTGTGCGAGTTTTAACACCCAAACTGAGGGCCGGGCTCCTCTGTGGGAGTGGAAACATTCCCTCGCCACTTTTTACATTCACAGTAGCTGTTCCCGACTTTCCTCATGTTTGAATCAGAACCAAGTGTGTGTGATTGAGTGTGAATTCACAGTTTATGTATGTGTGTGAGAGAAAGATTCAGATCAACATTTGTAATCTTTTGTTTATTTGATGTAATCTGTCATCACTGTCAAAGAAAATGCAATCTGGAGTTTAATACACTGTGTGAACCGTTTTTATCATGTGTTACAGATCGAACCTGTTGGGTCCTGCTTCTAGTGACGAAGCAACTGAAGGATATTGATTTTTTTTTTCCGATAAAATGGGTTCTATCAAATTAAATGGTTGTGGAAAGAAGGCTTATGTTTCTGTTTGATGCATTAGTGTAATTAAAACTGAAAACACAATTTTGTCTAAATTCCCTCAGGTATAATTTGGTGTTAATCCTCCCCCCCGTTCGCCGCCATCACTCAGTCACTCACACACACACGTGCAGGTTCTGCGTACGACTGAATTAGTGATTGCCGGTGTTGTTGCTGAATGTGTGTGTATGTGGATGATTGAGTCTCACTGTGGGAGCTTCATTGCTGAGCTGTGTGTGTGTATCTTACCATGCTGACCATAGATCAGACGGACGGACAGGGTTGGCTTCAATCTCCTCCACTCTTCCTCGCTTCATACTCTCCTTGACCATCCGTCCAGATGTGATGGCTGGATTAGGAGCTTTTATCACGCACACTTTTTACAGCTTTATGGTATGGGCACAAACTCCAATATGGACAAGCAGTCTTTGGAAGTAACTAGAACGATTGTTTTTCCTTTAAAAATAGCAGTGAGAATGTTGATCTGCTTAAAGAATGCACCAAACGATACTGAGGAGAGAGACAGAGCTGAAGAGAGAAAAAACTGGAGATGGATGAAGAGAGAAACAGAGCAAACAACAGCTCAAAAAACTGGAGAGTTGAAGAGGCAAAGCTGTAGAGGCTGAAAGAGAGATAGAGCTGAAGTCAATTAATGAGATAAAAAAACTGAAGAGAGATGAAGAGCTTAAAATGTTTTATTTGGAGCCCAGTGGAGGGAGGAAGGGGAGCCTGCTCCTAAGAATTGTTTGAAAGAAAACAGTAAAACCTACAGCAATGATGCTCATATTCCCTCAAAGCAGACGCTTGGTTTTGTTGCATAATTTATTTCTATAGAATATAATTTGTACAAACAGCAGCATTTTGTTTGTGAAAAATCTAATTTGAGAAAACTTCAGTTACAGTAACACACTGTAACTGAAGCATCACACTAAAACAGAAAACGTCCTAAAACTGGCATAAAACTTAAATCATCATTTTTCCATAAAAGCTATCAAAAAACAAAATTGTTTGAAAATAGCTAAATGCCTTGTAACTTGTTTAGCACGTACAGGTGCACTTAAATAAATACATAAATGCAATTGAAAGATTTATTATGTCAGTAATTTATGCAAAAGGAGCCCTGACCAAGTATTCCTTGCATATCCTGTTCTGTAATAAAAAATACTTTTTCAGTCAGCTCATATATGCAAAATTTGTTTTATTTATCTTGTACATTAGAATAGCAGTGATCAATTCCTAAGTTGTATCATTGTGTGTAACATAGATGAGTTTTTCTTTCTGAATATTAGCTTTTCAATATTTTAATTCATTGCAATGTACATTATATTTTAGCTTTATAATACTTATAAAATTACCACTTTAAATACAGAAATTTGATGCTATTTAAAATGTAATATATATTTTATTTTAACGTGTAATCAGATTTAATTGCGAATCGATTGTAATGCAATTTTAAAGTATAATATTAACTTTTTAATGTTACATTATAGTTTCTCAGCCCCTATTTCACCACATAACATCAGCCGAATTTACACCCATCAGTAACTTACATTTTACGTACGCAGTACGTGGATTTCCTGCCATATAATTGACGTAATTAAAGGTTCACTTGGTGCTCTGTGTCCCCCACCGGTGTTTTTCAGACCTACTTATGTTGTTGACACGATTAAACGTCACCCAGGTGCTGGAGAAAAGAGGACAAGTGACGGCAGTCGAGTTGGGACATTTCAGTTCCTTAACACCGACGCGATTCCCACCAGTGACACCAGACCACTAAGCAACACTTGCCACTTCAATATTTCTATCATTTTAACAATCTTTCATCGGACGTGATTAGAGCTCGGCAGCTCTGACGTAAACCAGATTGTTGGGTGAGTGTCGCGCGGACAGTTAGGTATGGCATGCCAATTTATCATATAAATATTAAGCGCAAACATCCATAATTAGGTTTTCCTAGTCAAAAAAAAAAACTTTCCAAAAATCCTGTTACTGTTACTTCGTAAGACAAAAGCCACTCTGGACATCTGGATGTCCAGACATTAAAATGTCCAAAAAGCCACTTTTTAAGGAGTTGAAAAAAAATTTAAAATTAAAAAATACAGTTTTCTTGTTTCAGTTGGGGATGGAAATGTAAGCTCTGTAAGTAGAAATGTTATTATTCAGATGGATTTAACTTCCCTTGTTAACTGGTAATACAACCATGGATCCCAGAATCCAAGAAATTATCTGGAGTTATTCTGTGAATCCCAGATAATTTCTTGGATTTTATCTGGATGGAATGAGGTTTATTCCCATGGTGCGATTCAGCTAAGGGCCGCTAGTGTTTGGTAACTTCTGACTTTTCTAGTTAGATTTCTGATTTACCTTGGTGATCAGATATTTTTATTTTTCCAAAATGGATCTCAGTTTTGATTCTCTGGTACAAGTATATGAACTACGTATTTGAAACAGAAGTGTTGTTTTGTAATTTATATGAATTATTTTTACTTTGGTCTTTAAAATACCAATATCGGTCCATCTGATTATGTAATTTTTTAAATATTAATTGACTGATTGGTTTTAATCAGTTTGAAATTTGATCCCAATGTGACTGTGTTTTCTGCTTCCAACAATTTTTGCCATATTATATTCACAGAAATATGACCGAGTGAGCTCTCTTAACAGCAAACTATCTGTGACGTATATTTTTCCGGTAACCATGTCAACAAGATTTTAGGCCGTTAGGAGAAAGTAAACGGCTCATAAACTCTCTGAATGTACTTTATACGCTTTCTACTCTGGAAAACGTTTGTGTTTGTAAGTATCTATACGTTTGGTAGGCACTTACACTTGATGCTGTCTTTTTCTTTTTGATTGATAAAATATAGAGCATAGACATCATTTTTGAGCGTAACATAAATATATGTAAATTAAGTAATTTCTCATGCTGTTACATTTCAGTTACAAAAACGTTTTGAGTGTAGCATGAAGAGGGGTGCATTAGCCAGCAATATTTTTCCCTTCTGTTGTATTTCAGTTACAGAAAAACATATGTATAAAATACCTTCAGTTAAAAAAGCAAGACTTTTTATTGGCTGATCGCTGGCTGTCAAGTTAAACATTGTCACGTGTTGTGAAAACAGCACAAAAAGTATTTTTACAATGTAACGATGTACCTTTAATTTTTACTTTAGCTTATTAATTTTATTTAGCTGAGTAAAATGTCTGGATGCTCGACCCACTGTGTGAGTAACTTCACTGAATGAAGTACAATCTTATTTTATAAAAAAATCACCAGGCACAGACACACAATTGCAGTTTTTGATAGTTTTATATTGAAGGAAATTGATTAGGAAAAATGTTTCTTTTGTCTAAATTTGTCATTATGTTATTTATATGAATTATTTTAATTTTGGTCCTTAAAATACATAAAAATTCCACTTTAGCACATTGAGCAGCGAATACATGAGATGACTGTCACCGCTAAGACCCTCCTCCTGGCTGTGATTGGTTGCTTTTTACCGGAGCATGCATTTCTTCAGACAGCGAGCTCAGGGAGGAGGTGGAGGACATCATCTTAACCCTCGCCTCGTTGTTGCACATTTTTTTTTCAGATGACCTGAAATATGTTGGGAGATTATTAGATTAGCCTAACTTACATTTCATCGTGTTTGGAAAAATCCCATCAGACATTTTTTTTCTTAAATATTTTGAGTATTTTTCCTGAGGTGTAGCTATTTTTTTTCTCTTTTTTGCATTATAATTTTGGTTAAATTTGGCATAAGGACCCCCAAAAACTTTTTTGTTGCTGTTTTTGAGAAATTTCTGGATGTTTTCTCTAAATTATATTAGTTTAATTTCAAATGAATTCAATACAAATTTGCCTTTGTATTGGTTGGGATTTGTGACTCCAGGATTGTGTGTATATAAAGTTATCGGTCTCATATTATATTGACTTGACAGGTTGACGGTTTTAACAAATATGTTAAAAAAAATTACATACTCAACCTTTAAATGGCTGATTTTGTGTTGTTGTGTGTAGCCTTTTTGTCTTTTACTTGAGTAATTTGTCGGACAGTTGCTTTTCACTTCAACTTGAGGAAAAATACGTTGCACTAGTCACACTCTTACTTGAGTGCAATGTTTGTGTACTCTACCCACTTCTAGCTACTTGTCCTACTGAGCTAAATCACAGCCGCCTCTTTGATTATATGTTACAACGGTCTGCCATACCATCCCATCTGTGCTTTCCTTGAAAAGATACGCCGAAAGCGCGCAGGCTCGTCATCCTCAGCACCGCCCTGTAAAGAGAGAGAGACAGAAAAAGAGAGAAAGAGCTGGAGACCCCCCTCCCCACCTAACAACCCCAACCCTGCAGGCTCTGTCACAACGACCCCACCCCCAGCCCCCTCTGAGCGAGGGCACGGAGCGACAGGCTCGCATTCGCGGAGAGAAGACCGTTCCGGGATCCCGGCTCTGTTTCGCCCTCAATCCGGGCCCTAATGCTGTAGCGGCCAGCGTGGAGGAGAGAGCGAAGTGAGACGTAACGCAGCGACCGAGAGTCGGCGAGGGACAGGGCGGACTGGGGAGACGACGGGATCGCTCATTCGCCTGGAAACATGGGATGTACACTGAGCGCCGAGGAGCGCGCAGCTCTGGACCGGAGCAAGGCCATCGAGAAGAACCTGAAGGAGGACGGGCTGGTGGCCGCCAAGGACGTCAAGCTGCTGCTGCTCGGTAAGAGGAGAGGCTGCGGCGCCTCGCTGCGCTCATGGAGGGGCGGAGGTGCTCTCCGTGGTGCTGATCTCACTGCCTCTGCCTCCGTTCTTTGCAGGCGGCGGAGAGTCCGGGAAAAGCACCATCGTCAAACAGATGAAGTAAGCGCCCTTTGCTTTTTATTGCTATTATTATTTTTATTTATTTAAATTCCGGGCTAATTTTCTCCGCTGACAAACTCAGTCGGAGTGAAAGGCCCGAGATTGCGCCTCCCCTGTCTGCACGGAGGTAGGCTGGGCCGCCATGTTTCGAGAGGCCGAAGCCCCAGAGGAGCACCGGTGACTCCAGCACCTCCTGCAGACCGCCAGCGAGGCTGTCCCAGGGTGCTGTTCACCGCCGGGGGTGCTGAAATGTAGTTAACGAGGGTTTCGCTTGACTACAGGGAGTGTGCAGCTAGGGATATGTACAGGGTGTGTGTGTGTGTGTGTGTGAATTACAGTGAGGTCACTACTGCTCCATTAGTGAATACCTCTGCTTTTAATCTTAATGGCTTTAAGTGCCCGATATCGCCGCGAGTACTTTGCCTATAAAGCGGATTTACTCAGAAATATTGCTTCTAAAACCGCATCTAAACCTTCCCCTGTCTAATCTAAATCACCCTTTGATGTTTTAAACGGCTGCTGTTGTCTTCACTAAACCTCTTAGTCAAGTTCCTAGATGTTTCAGCACGAAAAGACACAAACCTTTCTGCAGTGTTACAACTGGATCCCACTTCCTTGGGTCATCCCTGTACCTGTATATTCAATCAGATAGAAATGGGGCACTGCTTCAAGCAGCCGATGCATTCTCAGTTCTCACTTATTTCTACTACATAAACACATTTGACTTCATGTGCACATTATGTTCTTAGCATGCAGTTACAATCCTGCAGCAGGCATTCTTTAAAAAAAATCACCAAATGTATTCTACTGAGAAATAAATCTACCTTAATATGTTTAAAGTACATTTATGTTTTTTTTCCAATATAGTACATTTGGTACAATCGTCAAAAAAGGTGCTGCAGAACTGTATGGCTAGTCTTCTTGGTGCTACTTCATATCTATCAGAACGTTCTAGTTGTTGTTTTAATTGTAAATCTTGAAAGTTAAGAATATTTAAAATTTTGCAGCATTTTGTGTTGGTTTGCAGCATTTTGCCAATATGGAAACTCTTCAAACGGGACATTTTAGTTAGTGGTTGTTGTGCCTTTTAAAAGATAACGGGGAAAATCTTTACATTTATGAGCGTATTTTGCTTCTCCCTCCCCCTGCTTTACATAAACAATTGGCTTGGCCTACCCCTTAGGAACAAACGAGGAGCAAGAGGTGAAATGGGATTGAGCATTTGTCTTGGGAGAAGTTTGCCCAGCCTCCTCTTGTTTCCATTCAACCTCATTAGCCTCCCAGTGCTCCCAAGTTGCAGCATATCGTACGGCTCTGCCCTGAACCCAAGACGCTTCTCAAAAACACTGTTTACAAATAGTCTCCGGGCCTTTCCCTCGCCTGGGCAGGCAGCGGATGGATGGGTTTTACTGCACACTTTCAGTCATAAAGTGCAGGTATTGGAGGTGAGCGTGATGACATCATTGTCACATACGGCGGAAATCCTTTTCCTGGTTGCATTCATGAGAAAGAAGTTGAAATGTAGCATCAACAGGCATGAGGAGTCTGTTCAAAGGCTTGAAGATGGTCGCAAAGTGAGGCATGCAGCGGGGTGGATTTTATGAATAAAACAGGCATGCTGCTGTCGCCAGTCAGCTGCAGAAATGTCAGTGATGTCTATTTTTGTGCTTTTCCTCTTTAGCACAATGTATTGGTCAGAAAGGGTTTCATTAATAACTCATAAAGCCTTTTAAAGAGACACTAATTGTATAAACCCAGCACATTTTAACTCATGTGATGCTTGCAGCCTTTTTTCAAACAAAAGAGTCCTAATTATTTTGACCTTATACACTCAAGATATAACAAAGGATTTTAGGCATTTTTATTAAGTAAAGCACACATTTTAATCAAAAGCAGCTTGATTTTTTTTAGCGTCTCCATTTAAACAAAATTGGTATTTTCTGCAGTAAAACATAAGCAGTTGATTTTTTTTTTAATAGGCAAAATACAATTAATCATAATCTGCAACCCAGAGATGCAGCCATTCTCATTCCTTCTGCAAAGGTAAATTTTTTTTATTCCATAAAACTGTTAATTTTGATGATGGTGCTGCAGATTCAGGCCATGCGGCTGATCTCTGCAGCAAAGCATCTTTTCATAATGTGCTCTGATGAGATGGAAACATGAAAACCGTGATCCCTTTTCTGTTTTCCTCTTCGGATGTCAGTCAGTGTGTGCGAATGATGCAATGAATGTGTGACTGCGGGTCGGTTTCCTTACAGGTCCAGGTAGTCGGGGTGAGCAGGGCCCGATGGACCAGATCGTAAGGAGTTTAATTGTGCCGGTCTTGTGTGGTAGTGATTGATTAGAGCTCAGATTGATTTCACTCTATCGCTCGTCATGCATTATAAATGATTTAAATATCACATTACTGCAAAATTACACATCGCAGACTGAGAATGGGATCAATTCCTGCTCCACTTTAACATGATAGAAAAGGAAGAAAGACCTAAGAAAACACAACCGTAGAAACATGCACAGCTCCAGAAAAAGCAGGAATAGTGAAGCTTTTACTGTAATAAGTCATTTGTTTTGAAACGTAGGAACATATGGACAATTGAGACTTTTTTTTCTTTTTTCTTTTTAGTTTAGTCCAGGCTTGTGCCTGTCTGATAATATCTCTGTACGCCTGCAGGATTATCCATGAAGATGGCTTTTCTGGGGATGATGTGAAGCAGTATAAGCCTGTGGTCTACAGCAACACCATCCAGAGCTTGGCAGCCATCCTTCGAGCCATGGACTCACTGACAATTGAGTTTGGAGACAAGGACAGAAAAGTTAGTCTCACTCACACCCAACCGTCTGATCAGTTAATCTCTAGGAAATTCAGTTTTATTAATACAATCTTGAAATGTGAGAAGAGTTGGGTGTAGACCGTAAATCGAGTAATAATGTGCAGTTTTAAAAGAGTTAGTTTAAAAAAGCTCACAAAACTCTCAGCTGGTGATGAATAATTAACAAGATTATATTTCTGTGTCTGTTCCCCTGAACTTATGAAACAGGCTGACGCAAAGCTGGTCTGTGACGTCGTCAGTCGCATGGAGGACACGGAGCCGTACTCTGCCGAGCTTCTCGCTGCGATGAAGCGCCTTTGGGCCGATCCGGGGACTCAGGAGTGCTTCAACCGCGCCCGGGAATACCAGCTGAATGACTCGGCTCAATAGTGAGCACAAGAAGAAACCATTGTTTTTGACTGCAAGACAGCAAAAAGAAAACATAGTAGATCTTTAATTTTTTCATCTTTTCTCCTGCTGTCAACAGCTACCTGGACAGTTTAGACCGTATTGGGGCGGCAGATTACCAGCCAACAGAGCAGGACATCCTGAGGACCCGAGTGAAGACCACCGGCATCGTCGAAACACATTTCACCTTTAAAAATCTCCATTTCAGGTGGAAAAAAAACAAACCCTGCTGCAGCTTGTGAGGACTGAATGTTACCAGTTTTAGCTCCTGCTGTGAACCTACATGCTCCGTGTTTCCAGGCTGTTTGACGTTGGAGGTCAGAGGTCAGAGAGGAAGAAGTGGATCCACTGTTTTGAGGATGTGACAGCGATAATTTTCTGCGTCGCTCTGAGCGGGTATGACCAGGTGCTCCATGAAGATGAAACAACTGTAAGTACTGGGAAAACATGGTGCTTTTTTTAAAATGATCATTTATGCCACATCCTTCAGTCTGTCACAGGGAGTCTATGAATTATTTTACATACAAACAAATGTAACAAAAAGTGATTTATACAGGCGGGAAATGACCAAGTCAGTAAAGAAAGACCAGATACAGATTTAAACTATTTAAGCGATGAAGAACCAAGGAAACATTAAAAGGTTAATGCAGAAAAACAAAGCTGAAAAGGCAATAAAAATGTTAAAATAACAACTCATAGGAAAATAAATGTTAATATTTACAATATAAAAAGATAAAGTGTAAATACAGCTATAGAATACTATATAATTGAATAACTAAAATATAAATATATAATAAGATATAATTAATTGATCAAAAACCTGCTAAAATTGTTAAAAACTAAAACAATAATCAAACTAAAAATAAAAGCATAAGTAGTAAATGTAATGTTAACAAATAGTTAATATAATACTTGATGGCATTTTTAAAATACAGAAAATGCTCTCAGTGAGGACCGCTGCAGGAAAATGGCGCCTCAGTTTTAGTTCTCACTCTAGGTATCAGCAGAACCTTTCTTCTTCTGGCCTGGAGGACCAAAGGAAATCTGACAAACCGGGTGGACTGAGACCAGTTTAAACACCAGTAGAGATCTGTGGTGAAAACAGCTCAGGCAGCCAGCATTGCAGACTCTCTATAATGTGTGTAGAGTGAGTTCACCTTCTGGTCTTTGTCCCTGTTTTAACAGTTTAACCCTGTAGAAGCTGTAATGGAGCAGCAGTTTTATTCTTCAGGGAGATTGATCATTCATAAATTCATAAATTCATAAAGTGTCTGCGTTGCACACAGGAGAGACGGTCAAACTCTGACAGAGTTCAGCTTCTTGTGATGTTTCTGTGATTCGACCGGATCTGTTGCAGCGAGTTAGAAAGATTTCCCTCAGTGCTGTTCCTCCTCCTGCAGAACCGCATGCACGAGTCCCTCATGCTCTTCGACTCTATCTGCAACAACAAGTTCTTCATCGACACCTCCATCATCCTCTTCCTCAACAAGAAAGATCTGTTTGCTGAAAAGATCAAGAAGTCGCCGCTGACGATTTGTTTTCCAGAATACACAGGTGAGTCGGTGGAACCTTCGTCCTGTCCTGCTCGTCTTCGTCACAGACGAACCGAGCGTCACGTCTCGCCCTCTTGTCTCGCCCTCTCGTCTCTGCAGGTGCTAATACTTACGAAGACGCTACGGCTTACATTCAGGTTCAGTTTGAGAGCAAGAACCGCTCTCCCAACAAGGAGATCTACTGTCACCTGACCTGTGCCACAGACACAGGGAACATCCAGGTAGTGTTTGATGCCGTCACCGACATCATTATCGCAAACAACCTTAGAGGCTGCGGCTTGTACTGAGGGCCAGAGCCAGAAGCACAGAGGTCGTCATGGAGTGCGTGAGGTGTTAATAATGATAATTTTGATGATTCTTAAATACATAAATATGTAATTCTACACGTCCAAACGGGACCCAAAGAGCTGCCGTCAAACACCACACTGGATCATTGCCATGATTTGTATCCCCGTCCTTTTTATTTTAAATCTAAACCCTCCCATTCCCCCCACAGTTTTTTTTTTGGTTTGTTTGTTTTTTTGTCTTTTAAAAATGTGTTCTTAAGTTGAATGTCCTGTAAGACTGGAAGCACCAGAGGTTTATTCAGCTGAAGCCTTGCCCAGAAACGCAGAGGAGGACGCCGTCCCGTTACGCTCTGAGTACAGCCTCTGGTGCTCCACGCGACGAGCTGCTGAGTGTGAAGGTGGAGATGATGATGATAATGATGATGATGATGACAAGTCTGTCCCACTCGGTTTGGCTCTCATGAAAGAGAGGATTCTTCTGTCCAGAGCAGCTGCTGGCTGCCGCCCATCAGCCAGTCATTTCTTCAAGAAAAACAAAGAGAAACATTGGTGCCAACCATCTGAGAATAAATACAGGGCAGTAGGGCAGAAATTATAGCTCATACTGTTGATTTATATTATTTAAATATCATATTTTATTATAATGAAAGACTATTTTATGCCTCCGTTTCCCTCTTGCCTAGAAGAAAAGTCCCGTGCCGCATGCAGTGCTGTGAAAACTCGCCCCCTTGCAGACTGTGGAGTTTTTGAGCCTGTTTTAGATCATGCCACATCATATTGATTGCATTTAAGCCTAGACTTTGACTAGACCACTTTAAAACCTCCATGTAGTTTTTTTCCCTGCACTATTCAGACTGTTGTGCTTCAGCTCATTACCCTGATCATCACACCGCCACCACCGTGTTTGACTGTTGATATGTTGTTCTTCTGAAATGCTGTTAGCTTCATGCCAGATGTAACAGGACACGTCATCTAAAATAAATATCTGAATATTTTCCTAGAAGTTGTGGGGATCATTAGGATGTTAAAGGGGGAATGTGAGATGGTCCTCAGTGGGTTTTGCCTTGGGACTCTAAGGATCTGTTTTCGTCCCGGTTGTTTCCTGTATGTTGAATCATGAACCTTAATGGAGGGAAACGAGGCCTGCAGTGCTGTATATGTTCCTGAATGAGGCGGAGTCAATGAACTCTTAGCGGATACTTTAGGTAGGTCTTTAGGTAGGCTGGGAAGGCTCAGCACTGTTCCATGTTTCCTCCATTTGTGGTTAAAGGTTTGTAGCTGAAAGCCTTGAAAACAGCTTTGTAACTCCGTCCTGACTGATGCATATGAATGACTTTATTTCTCTTTGGTTTGTTGACAGACGTGATAAAAAAAAACAGAAGAAATAATCTGTAAGGGGGTGAAAACATCTTCACAGCACTGTATTCATTTCCTTTCATGAAACACTGAGGTGCAGAGGGTCCCGAGCAGCTCTGCATCAACATCCAGGCTTTGGCGCTGCTGCGAGGCCCCTGGATATGAAATTGCGTAGAAAAGTGCAACCTCACCTGAGGCGGTCTTTGTTTGGGGAGTTTTTCTGATTTAACCGTTTTCGCCTCTCTCTCTCTCTCTCTCTCTTCACCGTCCGACATGTTTCTCTGTTTGCAGGGAAATCTAAAGTACAGCCCCTCATTTTCACCCAGACTGCCCCTCCCATCCCTGTACTCTCTTTAACCCATCACATATCAGTCAATCCTCACATCCTATCTCCATTTTCACCCTAAAAGCACCGTACTGTATATATATATATTATGATTATACCAGATTTTTTTTTCTTTTTTTTTTTTACTGTGAATGTTTCTGTGCTGCACCCCCATCCTATTCAGTAGTTTATTGGTTGCTCTCATGTGGAATGTTTGTGCTGAGCCAATCGAATGTTGTGTTTACATTAAAGCCACACTTTTCCTAACTATCTCTGCTTCGGCGGTCTTGAGTTTTGATTGCACCGCGACGTAACAAGCTGTTCCCTCCGCTTTAATCTGTACAGAGAATTAAGGCTAGACCAGGAAATTAGGCTGCATATTATGAGAGAGTGAACCACTTTTGATGCTTCACTGCCTCGTGAACAAAGCTGCCCGTTTGGAGTCAGGAATACACATAAAAAAAGATTGGGAGCAGCTCTGGCATGGCAGCGAAATGTGCTGGATGGCAGGGATCAGGAGCGCAGCGCAGCAAGCTTTCAATTTATTAGGTTAAAAGTGTTCCATCATCACTGGCAAGGAGCTATTCATATATTGAGTGACTGGGCTGGATCAGCTGTCTGACCTGCTTCTGTCAGTTTAATGGCCGGGACGTTCATTACTGCTCTGCTGCACCAACGCTCCCACAGCTCCACTCCACGCTCCCAGTGTGTCCCCATTTCTCTCTCGGCCCGCCACAGGACAAAAATACTCCACTGTAATACAGTCACACATTTATGATTTTAATTACACATTTTACAGTTAACTAAAGATCAGGCTGCTCGCCGTCGCTGCTGTGAAACTGCGTCTCTGGAAGCTCAGCTGGAACTGATGCAGATTGGGATCAGCTGGGCAAACTGCAAAAAAACACCACTGAGGAACAAACAGGGTGTTTGTTTTGTGTGGCGCACACATCTGTTTAGAGTTTTTCTTTTTTTTTCTTTTTTCCATGTGCGTCACCGTCGCAGACGGCCACTAGCTTTGTTATCTAGAGTCGCAGCCTCTTGATATCTTCGCTTCTGAAGTCGATCCGCAAAGCCAGAACCTGTCGCACCTCGGCGGGGGTCAGCCGCCATGTCAGCGGGCCTGAGTTAGGACCCCAGTAGTCCAAGATCTCAGTCACCTGCAGGACAGAGAAGCAGAAACCTCAGGATGCTACCAAAGAGACCGAAAGCTAGGCAATGTTGATCTCACTCCACTTTTAAATTCTTTAGTTCTGACATATTGTTAAACACATAAAAACAAAAAAAATAAGATTCTGATTAAGTTTGAACCTTTAAGAAAAATAAAACATGCACCAACGAAGCAGTTTTGATTTGGACAAAATTTAATGATTAACAGAGTTTCTGCAGGTTTCGCCAACTCAAATTTAAGACTTTTAAAGACCATGTTGAGGTACATTTAAGATCTTCATGTCCACAGAAATTTACAAACTTCATCCAATCAACTGACAATAGGTTTGCACTTATCCAAATTATGCAAAAAACTAGCTAATTTGCTAGCAAGGATATGTTAGCAGCTAGTTAGCAGCTAGTTAGCGGTAGCCTCAACTATCCAGTCACACTCAAAGTCCCATAAGGAGAAAAAAAAGACATACAACATGCAATTAAATACTCCTAACCCATTAACGTATTTAAGGCCTACTTACTTTTTTTGTGAACAAATTTAAGACATTTTAATTCCAGATACTTAAATTTAAGACTTTTTAAGGATGCGTATTCTTCCACAGACTTTTTTTTAACCCCTTGAATGAGCCAGCAGGGAGAAAGTACCAGAGACTTTTCAGCCTGTATTTAGCCACTGAGTTACAGTGTTGCCCCTCTCCCACCTTTTGCTGAGCATACTGATTTCCAGTTATAAACAACATGGAAGCTAAAGCAGCATCACACAGCCGACTTATTTGCAGATGGTGAGTAACTACTAGCGTGTTTTTCTCCAACTGTTACGTTATTAAGAGAAGAAATGCTAAACAGATTAGCTAGACTGTGCAATAAGTTCTTGAAAACGACTAAATTTACCTGGTGTTTATACTCATGTATCAAAATAAAATTAAACATTGCAATGTAACAAAAATCAATGCAATATTAATTTTGCAGCTTTTAGAATAATAGTTACCTGTTTCAAATTAAATCATTTTACATTTTTGAGTGAATAAAATAAGACAGGGGTGTTTTTAAATAAGATTATCACAGTGAATATTTCAAACAGGCTCATGGTTAAAGGCCTTTTTATAGTCATATATTTGGGCTTACTGCATCCTTTAACTATTTTTATCTCCTCAGCAAAGACTTTAAAGGTCACAGGCTCTAGAGAAAACATGCTTGTATTTCTAATAAGAGATCTTAAATATGCATTTGTTACCCATCACATGCCTTTTTTTTTAAAGTCAAAGTTAATTCATTTATTGATATTCTTCACAGCTACAACTAGTAAAAGTAATATTTGGTCTGGCAATTTTTTGCAATACGGTTAAGCTTCTTCTAATCTAGAAAGTTCAATAATAGTTTCTTTTCACAAAAAATACTACGCAACAATTAACACTTGAAACCAGTGAAGCCAGAACAAGTGCAACGCCACTACAGATTTTAAGTGTGCTGGTGTGAATCTGAGTTACCCGCTCCAGGTTGAGGATGGTGGCCATCTGCGTGAGGCGAGCGAACTTGTCTCTGATGGTCCAGGTGGTGACCGTGGTCAGGTACGCCACCAGAGACCGCAGCTCTTTATCAAACTGCAGCCCTCCCAGCTGCAAAAGCAAGTACATTAACCACAAACCTGCAGCTTTCGCCCTCCGATGCAGGATTCACCAGCAAATCACTGCAACTTCTCAAATATGCAGGGAAAGTTTGGCGCCACCCTGTGGCCAAAACCGGCTGCTTACCCTGCTGAAGGAGCACTTGAGCACGGTTTTCTCCAGCTCAACAGAGATCAAGCTGGTCATCAGGCTGGTCAGAGTATCGTAGATGACAGGACTGAGGGCCATCTGGGGAGAAGAACCAGAGCGATTACAAAAACATAACTAATCCGGTCAGAAATCAGCTACTTTAATGTTCGTTACCTTAAACTCTCCCATGAGCTGCTCCAGGTTAACGATGAGCTGCTGCACCCAGGGGTCGTTAGCTTCATAGTCATTAAACTCTTCCTGTGAAGATCGGCCACAATTAAAAACAAAAACAAACCCGACTTCTGGTTGTTTTCTGTGCAGAAATGAGAGGTGAGCAGAACCTCCTCTATGTTGTGGGAGATGGATAAGAAGCTGCTGATCCAAGGCTTGACTTGAGGCTTCACAGCTGTCGTGTTCAACTCTGTTAGACCCTCCTAAATATAAATGTTGAGTTAAGAGCATTGAACTCAAAGTTAGAATAGATTTGGCCTAGTCTACAGAGAATTATTGACATTTATTCATCGTTTTGTGCGCGTGTCTAACCTGTAATAGATCCTTGAATTTTGCAGAAGTGCTGACGAGGTCGGACAAACAGCTTTCGATCTTTGCTTTCTCACCAGATCCAACTCCCTGACTGAACAGTTTGGAGCAGTCGTTCTGCCAGGAAAAAGAGAAAAAATATCTGCCTTTTCAACCTGCTGAGAAATGTTCCTAAAGAAAGACGAGGAATGTGCTGTTTACCTCTAAGTTCCTCTTTAGCGTTGTGATATTCTCACTGCAAACCTCCACATTATTCAGAGTGACCTGCGTTTGGAAAGCAAGTTAAGGATTGTACAGAACTGCACCAGACACCAGATCAGAACCAGACAATATTCTCCAGTTAAGCTCTGATGCTGAAAAGAAGACTTTAAATGTCCTGTGATTAAATATATTTGCCCATTTATTCATAACAACTGGAACTTTCAAAATCTCGCAAGTTATTTTAGCAATTTACCGTCAATTAAAAGACTGCCCTGAAGATTAATTTAACTCCCCGCTTCGGCTGGGGTGAAATTACCGTAATAACCCGAGATTAGTTAGAAAGCACCGACACGTTTGCCCTAGAAGGGTTAGTTAGACCAGTTGACCAAAATGTGCTGGAGCTTAGCTTGGGTTGCTAGGTGACGGGCGGAACTTTTGTGGCGTTGCTAGGTAACGAGCTGAGCTTCACTTGGGGTGCTGCTGATTTGTGACGTTACATTCTGGAAGTTTTTTTTAAGTCTGATTTCCCAGACACCAAAAAGTATTAATTTATTGCCAAAATTCTGGTGTTTTCTTCTTTTTTTTTTAAGCACTTGGGATGGTTTTAGAGTCAGTAGAGACAGAAGTGCAAGTAGTAAAACGCGCAAAATGTGAATTTTGCAATATAGGGGCCCGTAAGGGAATAGAAAAACTAAAATCTCCGGCTACTTTCAGTCAATTAGGCATCAACCAACAACAAGTTTTTTTGAGTTTCCTCATTTTATTTTCTGATATGCATTATAATCTTTAAAAAACCATTTGTTTTCAGTCAGACTTCATCTGACTATCGGACCAGATTTTTATGCCAATATAAAACTCTGGAAAAAATTAAGAGTCCACTGCTCTGAACCTCATTGAAAACCTCCAGGTTATTCCAACATTTTAATCACCTGAACCTTGTCTGTTAGCTGTAAACCCTTGTAAGGAGGGGATTTACTAGCATATAAAAGAGAGAGCCGGATCATCTTACCAGAAAGGCAGCCTTGGCGTTTTCGGTGCTCTCAATGCCCAGCGTGTTAAACTTGCCCTGCTGCAAGCTGCTCTGCATCATGCTGACCGCGCTGCTGACGCCGCGCTGGATGTCCTGGAGCGTCGTGGCCGGGAAGCCCTGCCGCAGCTTGTTGTACAACACCTCTCTGGCAGCAAGGAAAGAGGATGGAGGTGAGTAAAACATCTCTTAACTGCGTCTGGTGGAGAGGCTGAGGAGTCACCTGAAGTCTGACTCCAGCAGAGAGTTGGCGTGGTTGATCATGGCGCAGAGGCAGTCGATGTTGGAGCTGGACAGCGCTCTGCTGATGCACTTCTTAACGATGTAGAAACAGTCGTCCACCATGCTGCTGGTCAGTTGACCCTTCTCATAAGTATCCATGGTAACAGCCTGAAGCAGGTGAGAGTAATTAATAAGTTATGTAAAAATTAGGCAGCATAATTTCACACTAATAAGTCAGTATCCACCAAGGTGCAATATTATTGCTTTCACGTGTGTATTTAGCATTGAGCATTTAGCAAAGCTAATTTCAGCATTATTTTACTGGATTTTCTAAAATCTATTTATTTATCTTAAACTGGAAACTGAGTCCAAATTTTGTACTATATACATGCAAATCTGAGCTGGTATGACAATAAAGGTGAATCCTTAAAGAAGTAAGATTAGAATAAAAAAATAAATTCCTTGTGAAAATCTCGCTTCAACATTAACCAACTTTACATTCCCTTTCTGATGCAGCGCCGAAGAAAATGCATCAAATATTTTACTTCTTCTGGACTCTACAGACTGAAATGTTTTGGTAAAAAGCTGAATAAATGAAAGGATGATAAGAAAACACTGTTTTACTTTCATTAACATCTGATTGTTTTTACAAAAAATGTATCACTCACAACAGAACATGTTGGGCCCACAAAACTTTAAGCTTCATGGTGTCACAGAAACAATTCCTGCATTATAACGTCACGATGCAATCTATGTTATTTTTAATGTCAGTAACATAATTGAGAAAAAAAAAACAGTAACAGAAGAATCATATTGATGTTAAATTTGTGGCTCTGGACATCCTGTCTACTGACAACAAGAGGCAAGACGCAGCAGGACTAGAAACCTCTATGAATGCCCCAGGGGCCGAATCTCATAATGAGGCGTCGAAACAAGTCCAACAAACTGGAAGTAATTCGTTTAACTGGAATCAGGTCGGTAACTTGGGACATAAAGCAGAGCATCCCTGAGAAACCGAGTCGTTCAAAACAAAAATAGGAGTTTAACATTTATGTTCAGCAAAAGGAGAAATAGATTTGAAGAATTAATCAACATGGAAATGTTTAAAGCAGAGGAGTTGAGCTTAAAGCCTGCAGGTCGGAGTCTGTAAGTGTGTCAGCGTTAAGAATCCTGGATCAAATAATCCATTTATCAAGCAGAACTGCACATTACTAGAAATAAAAACTAAATATTTGGTTATGAGTTTCAAAGAGCGCTCTGGAGAAAACAAAAATAAAAATCAGAGTTCAGGTTGTGGAAAAGCTGCAATGAACTGGAACTAATTTGGTTCCTTGGCAGCAAGTTGGTAACTTAGGATGCACGGTTCTTTACAAAAGTATTCACACCCTGAAAACATTTTTTTTTTGTTTACATTTTGTCACATTATAATCACAGACCGCGACGTATTTTGCTGGGATGTTATGTGAAAAACCAACAAAAAAGTCACACAAAGTGAAGAAGAATAATGGGTTTATCCTAATAATCATTATCATTTTGTGTAAATTTGAATTAAATTGTAGTTTATGAAGCAAATTCTCCAGTATTACTAACTGCAGAGATTTTGTGAAAGGTTTTGGAGATGATTTTGACTTTTGCTTTCTGACCTTGTTGACCGACTCTCTCATGTAATATTCCTCCATTGGGATGTAATATCCAATCAGCTCCTGCATCATGGTGCTCAGCAAGCAGTGCTTGATTAGCTTCTCCACATTCTGCTGGTGCTCTAACAGGTTTTGGAGAAAATAATGGAGCAGTTAAAAAAAAAAAAAAGAAATATTTGAAACAAAATTTCTGTCTTGTGATAAAACTACCTGGTGTGACGCTCTGAGCATCTCCGACCTCAAAGTCGGCCATGATGCGGCGGCGCAGGAAGCGCAGGTACAGCTCTGCTCTGGCGTTCATCAGCGTTACCTCTGCCAGTACGGGGTCCAGCTCCCTGTTCGACAGGAGATGTTTTTTATTTTACTGTTTGTCTATTTTGCAAGAAACATCACAGAGTTTGTAGCTAATTTGTGACACCTGACCCTAGACGGATCTTTCACGGTTCTGAAATAATTCATTGTCATCATGATAGGCCTCCTTGTGTCCCAGCACATATTATATGTGACAAAAGAAAATCAAACCAATCCAGGGCGGCCCGACTTGGTATGATTTTCTAATTAGTTTGAAACGACTAATTGGTTATTTTCTGCAGTATTTCTCTGAATAAACCCCCTGCAGAAACAAACAGCAGGTGAATATGAAGCAGACCTCGGCTCGATCCTCTCCCCTGGTACGCTCTTCATCATGCTAGTCTGGACAATCTGGAACTGGAGGAAAAGGGGTCAGCAGGCGCAGACATCAAGAGCAGAAACCATGCAGCTCAGGCGCAACACACACCTTGTTGTGGTATCCTCTCTGCTGGATGAACTTATCAACAATTTTCTGGGCCTGACGGTCGCATTCCTGCTGCAGGTGAGTGATGAGGGTGTACAGATGGCCTGGACCATAATACGTCTCCACTATGGGCTGATGAGTCTCAACGACACGAGCGATGCCTGTGAGCAGAAACCATCACCTTATCGGAGTCGTGTAATGAGCGCGAACGCAGGCGGGCGTGCAGACGGGATTCTCACCTTCGAGCAGCAGCGTCAAAGTGTCTGCAAATATCAGCAGAGCTCTTTTCTCTCCCAGATCACCTCCCGTCGCCAACAGCAGGTTCTCCTCAGCTTTGGAGGCGAGCTGTGTGGAAAAAACACACAAAGAGTTTCTCAAATTATCACGTGATGAACTGGAGCTAGAAGAAGAATCTCGCAGCAAGACGGAGACATTTCTCAGGAAAAAAGCCGGAGCAACCAGAAACAACAGGTCTGCCTAAAAATCAAGTCAGACAGCTGATCTAGAAAAATCGCGTTCTCACTAAAACCAGGGAGATGGAGAACATTACTCCAGTTCTAGAGTCCCTACACTAGCTGCCTGTAGCTCAGAGAATAGACTTTGAAATGCTGTTCTCAGTTATTAATCACTGAACGGCTCAGCACCACAACACATTAAATATCTGCTGAATCTTCAAGACCTCTCAGGTCTTCTGGTTCTGGTCTCCTTTGCATCCCAGAACCAGAACCAAACATGGAGAAGCAGCATTCAGCTTCTATGCTCCACAAATCTGGAATAAACTTCCAGAAAACTGCAAAACAGCCAAAACACTGAGTTCCTTTAAATCCAGACTAAAAAGCCACCTGTTTAGAGATGAATTTGAAACATTACAAATGAAACATTAACCGACATTCTGATCTGTAAAGATGGGACTTGACAAACTGTAATTGCTTCGGTTGTTGACTTTGTGTTTTATGACTTTGTATTTTGTGTTTTTATGATATAAAGCATCTTGAAATGCCTTGTTGCTGAAATGTGCTGTACAAATAAAATGTGACTGATTGACTGACTGATTGAAATGACCGTACAAAACTACAACAAATAACCTCTTTCCCGTTCAGCACCTCAGTGGCTCTCCTGTGACCCACCTGACTGCACAGGTACTGACCGAACCGGGCCAGACCCTGCTGGTGGAGGCCCAGCAGAGGGAAGATCTTGAAGAACCTCTCCACTTGAGCCAGGTCGACGGCTGCTACGGCCTCATCCAGCTTCTCTGCCACGATCACCTTCAGCTTCTGTTCGGCCTCCTGCAGAGTTAACAGACTGGCGTCCACAGCGCTGCCTGTTCACATGTGATACATTATGCCTGTCAGAGTTTATCTACTGAAAACAAAAAGATGAGAGAAGTATCTCCAGCTGGCAAAATGCAAAGGTTAAATGTAGCGGTCATATTTTAAGCATTAGATCTCAGATGCACAATCCAGGGTAGGCTGACATGGTAACGAAAATAGATGCTAAACATGAAGACAGAAAAACAACCAAACACTGAGCATGTTTCCATGGCAACGCAAAGATTAAATGAGAAGCCTCGCACTTTCTTCTCCCTGGCGGCTCAACTCAATGACCGATTGGTCCAGAGAAAGGTAGCGATGGATGTGAGCAGCAGCCTGTTCATAGTCCTCGTTACGCAGCGCCGTCTGAACGCCGTCAGTGCAGAACTTCAGATCCAGGATGTCGTCAGCGCGCTGGATGACATTATAAAGCCGGGTCTGCAAACAAAAAGAATTAAAATGAAAACAAGACCTTTAGACATATACATTATTTACCAAAGTCAAAAAAAAAATTAAAGAGGTGCACTTACTTTTGCCAGGTCTAGCTGTCTGACTTTCTGGCTGACATTTTCAGCCAGACTGCAGGTGAAAGTGATCATGCCTGACAGCTGGCTGGCATCTCCTCCAATCAGCTGTAGATTCGGTCTGCAAGGCACAAATAAAGCGCATCAGCTACATATATTAATGAAGATCTCAGAAGAGCTCAGTGAGGCTCAAACAGATTCATTAAGTCTGCACCCCATCCTCTGCAGTGCCAGCATCTTTGAGTGAATGCTCCCCTCCTGTCCCACCAGCCTGTCGAGCTCAGCTCCCACTTCTGTCTGTAATCAACAGAACAAACAGAAGAATTTACTTTTTTAAATAAAGCAACATGCATGCAGTACAATCACAAGATGTGTGGGTCAAGGTCTAACTCAACAAAATATAAACTTAGTCACATAGGATAAATTCATATGCTCAAAAGTATATTTCAAGAGTTTACTTTTGCTCATTTGATGATGTCTTGGAGCAAGAGAAAACTAAAATAGTTATTTTTTTGAGAATTGAAACATGCAAAAAGATTTCTAAACAAATACATTTTCTGCTGTGGCCATGTTATATTCTCCCCAGAAGCAGCGACTGTTAGTTGCTTTCATTTGATTTAGTAGCTAAGCTACTCTAAATTAGTCTAATAGCCTTTGCACAACCTAGTCTATATTGAAATCTTTCTAAAACTCTTACTATAAAAATTAGTAAAATATCCTGCAAAAAAAATCCATATCAGGTTGTAAAGCACAAACTCTCTGTTTGTGCTTTACCTGGGGAATAAAATCTGAGAAAAATTTCTAATACAGGCCAATCATTGATCTCTCAATAAACAATAACAAAATATTTCCCAATATTGTAACAAAGTTTTTTCCTCAACTTTGTTACATAAACCTCTACAGGGCCTCAACAAACATAAAGTAAATTTCACCATTAAGTGCAGAAATCAAACACAGAGATTTGTGTCCAAATCCATCAGGCATTTCCTAGCAGATTATTCCTAAAATCTATAACACATAAATAAGAAAATATGTGCAGTAGGATGTGTGTTCTGGTTGTCTGTAATGTGTTTTATTGTTTTCCTCAAATCCACGCACAACATCCAGTCACATACAACTCCTGACGTCTCTCTGGGGTAGGGCCTAGCGCTTTAACAGTGATTAAATTATGATTTACAATAAAATACCACAACAAACAGAATAAAAACAATGTCTAAAGTTGATTTGACTTGAAAAGTCTGGATAGCAGCTTTAACACACAGGTTTGACTGTTTTATTGTTTTGCTAGACTCCGCTGTAATTAACTGTAATAAGGTTTTTAACACAAAACAATGCAGTGGTTTCTAAAACACAGAGAGATGTAGCTTTGGTCCAGATCCTCTGGTAATTAATCAACAGTGTTTGTTAGCTCTATGACTGAAGGCAGCAGCATCACGGAAGTTTACATAGTGACGTAGGCAACCAACTGAGCTCTGCTGCGATACGTACCTCCTCGGTGCAGAGCTGCTGGTAAACCCGCTCCAGGTCATCCAGCTCCGTCAGCCCGGAGATGGTCTCCATGCTCACAGACGACAAAGAGCCAGAGTCGCATCTTTTGGCTACCAGAGCTACGCTGTCAGCCATCTTCCGCCACACGAAATATACTCCAGCGTCAACGTCATCAGTGTGCTTAATAATCCCTGGGTTTAGTCTGGCAGGTAGCGCTCCAGCAACCACTTCGGCTTCACATCTATAACATCGTCCTGTAACATATTAGTGTTAATCAAGAAGCGTTTTATTATGCAGGTTATTATATGGAACAAAACTTCCCACTTATTACTGTCGGAATTAAATACCCAACCTGAATAGACAACTTTTCGGGTGAATTGCCCCGCATTTTGCGCATGCGCGCCAGACACCGAGCACAAACCCTTGTTTTCAGAACTAAGCTTTCTATTTAGTTTTTATGAATTCTATGATAATTATTTGTACTGTCTTTGAAGTCTTTTTTTTAAATTTATAACATTTATGACAATTTCAGCTTTAGACATTAAAACAATTTCTCCAATATCTATAGGTATTAGTCTTAAACGTCAACTTTTTATTTCAAACTGTTCGACTATAAATCTATTTATGATCTGTATTTATTCTTGTCTAAAGGCAGATTAAGTTCTCCATACACTTTGTGATCACTTTAAAAGGATGTCACTAGTATAGTTACCTGTATAAACAGGATACAAGTTCTTTTTTAAAACTGATTATACAGAAATTTTAAAAAAAATCTGTAAAAATATGGTCAGTTTCAATTTTTAAAAATTGGTATAAACATCTTTTCTCCACATTTTATTTAGCCTGTGTGTACATTTAAATGAGTATTACTAACACAAACCTACTGTAAATATTACCCTAAAATACAAAAAGGTTTGGTGCGAAACCTGTTTAACACCAAGTCAAATTTACTTTTAAAGAAAAGGTACACCTTAATAAAGACAAAGCAAACAAAGTCAATGAAACATATTTATATGAGAACTTAAGTCAACAGAAAAAATCCACAAAACCATTTCTCCAACGCTTTTTTCTATTTAAAACAGTCTAAACCATGAATTTTAATGTTTACAGGTTTAAAATGCTCTATATACAGTTTTACAACTTACAGTATGGAAGTTCATTTTTAAAACTCTATTTAAAAAAAAAAGCTTATATAATCTACATGCTACACATTACAAAGCCACTTGTGAGTGTATCTGAATACAGAGTAATTTGAAGGCAGAAACATGGCCCCGGGTCAGATTCCTCCATATTTAAAGAAAACATCAGCTGGAACAGGGACTGAGCCACCGTGCATCAATTTTCTGGAAAAACATGTTTTAGTTGGAAGGAAAATTAACTATATATTTATTACATCACCCTGTGTTAGAATTGGTCTAACACTTTCAGAAAGGCTAAGAATCAGTGGGTCGCTTTGCTTTTGGAAAGCAATGAGAATTCTTCCTTTTCCTGGTAGAGCTCTTCCCACTTCTTCCGCAGCTCTGCCTTTTCCTTCTCCAGCTCCTCTCTCTGTCGGATCAACTCGTCAGCTTCCTCCTGCTGGGCTTTCCTCAGCGACTCGATCGTCTCCCTCTCTGCAGCAGCTTCTCTGGCGCCGACTGTCTGCAGCTTTTCCAGCAGCTCCCGCTGCTGCTGCAGAGCCTGAGCCTCCTCCCTCTGCGTTCTTCTCAGAGCTTCAATCAGCTCCAGTTCCCGTTCAAAAACCCTGACCTCCACCTCTGGGTGCCTGGAGACCTTCAGCCCAGCTGAAGGGAACGATGGTCTCACTGTAACAGACAGTTTAAAGCAGATGTAAACAAATATTTATGCTTGACAGTGAAGGAATATAAAACTGAAAGCTTTAAAGGTGACCTGCTAAACTTCCTTTAAGTGCTTAGAATACGTGTACGACCGATGCAAAACATGTTCATGGCGTTTTTTTGCACAAAATCTTTCTTAAATGATGAGATTTTAGTCAGGTCAGTCCTGTCTACTTTGAGCTGTTTTAGGGCCGCTTGTCACCTTAAATCCAAATAAGCTGCTGCTGCCCACAACTCAATGCTTACAGTTGCTTATCAAAAAAGACTGCAAACAGATGCGCAATTATCCAACTGTACATCTTTGAAAAGCAGAAGTGGAACTTACTACACAACCAACAAGAAAGCACCAAGTGGTGCTTTCTTGTTGCACGACTTGGTGGTCCACAACAAAACACTTGTCCTTTCCAGCAGCCATTGTACAGCGCATACAGTGGCATAAAGCCAGCTAACCAAACATGCTGGAGCTCTGACTGGGTTGTTAGGTGATGGGCTGGGCTTTCCTGGGGTTGCTAGGTAACGGTGGGATGCCCTGTGATTGTGACTTAACATTTGAGAGCTTTATGAAAGGGATCTTTTTCCAGACACTAGACAAAAAATTGCCTCACTACCAAATATGATTAAGTGCTTGGAATGTTTTTGGAAGCAGTTGAGAGCCAAATGGAAGTACAAAATGTGCAAAATATTAATTTTGAAAAATTAAAAACCATAAACACTTTAAAAGGCACCAATGGAGACTTACCTGAGAGATCGTGTTTTATTAATGGACTTTCGGATGTTCCGCCGTGACCATTTGAGTCCGGTGACAGCTGTTTGAGCGAGTTGGATCCCAGCTCAGAAAACACCTTCGGGTGTCTTTTCGACAGATGTCGGTGCAGATTACCGGTGCAGCCGCTGTCGTAGCACTGCAGCTTCCTCATACAAATGCGACACTGAGCTGCTTCTGAGCTCTCTAATCTCTCAAAGTGCCTCCAGATTACGCTCCGTCTGCGGTCTTTGGCTTGTGGTCTCTCAGAGGAGTTTTCACCTGCCTCTGAATGAAACACATCTTGTGCCAAACCTTCTTGCAAAGAGTCGGGATTGTCATTTATAATATGACTGCCATCAGGTTCGATAGAAGGGGCCATGACGTCAGAGCTGTCGTCTTCCACTCTAACTTCCACTGATGAAAAAGAAATTTAAAATACCAGTTATTATTGAGGCTTTAAATACGATTCTGAAGTCTCAATGTCTAAAATAACTTTCCTACAGTCAGTGGCAATAAATTATCTGAATATGAGTGCAGCTGTTTTACTCCAACAAACTAAGAATTGCAAATATGCCATTTATTACTGTAGCTATTATTATTTTCTACATAAATCTGGGAAATGATCATTAGGACCAGAATCCTGCTTGTTTTTACCTCTTAATGAAAATCCCCCGTGCTCAAACAGGTACACATCAAAAGTACACGGAATTTGGGTCCAAAAGACACCAGAATTTCATTTCATACAGACAATGGAACCATTTAGGATTCTGAGGTCTAGATTAGTGAGGGATAATCCATGTTCAGGGCAGGAAATTCCCTCTCAGGGAGTGGTTAAGCCTAGAAATTCAGATTACTCAGTAAAAATTTAGACTCACCTTTGGAAGAAAGGTTTATCAAAAATAATAAGACAAGTTAGAGCAATAGACGCTCACCTGGAAACCATTTGTGTCCACTGTCCCACATGGTTCCCCCCGTTCCATCAGCATTTGAATCCTGCAGAAGAAGTAAAGTTCTCTAGTAAAGTCAAGCAGTGAGAAAAAAATATTTTCTTTTAACTGTAATTGTTTAATAGCAAATAGCTTACCTCTGCTTCTATTATTTTCTCAGCTGATCCTCCTTGTGGTATGCCTGGAAGGTTGTTTATCCCTGGGATTTCAGTTTCATTCAGTGTGGTCATAATGTGAGATTCCCCATCATCCAAAACCAACTTCACTACACAAGAAGAGAAAAATAAACATCGTAAAGAAGCTCTGATGATGACAAGAGGCCATGCTGTCTCCTCACTGATAAAACTACACATAAAGAGAACTGGTTTCATCAACCAAGCGTACCTGGAGCCTGACGGGGCTCTGTTCCTATGTAGGTTTCACGAGAGACTCCAGCCACATTTCCATCCTGTGAGGGCACAGCAGGGCGGTGGTTGGTGGACAGCAGCTCTGACAGCACCTTTGGGTGCCTCTTTACCAAGTGTCGACGAAGGTTGCTAATGCCGCCACTTTTGTGCAACTTCTTCATGCAAATGCGGCAGCGAGCGGCGTTCAAGTTGTCCAAATGTTCAAACAGTCTCCAAATCAAGCTGCGCCTGCGGGACTGCTTGTTGGGAATGTGGCTAAAATCATCTTCGTGTATTAGATGAGCTAGCGAGCCTCGCGGTGAAGTCTCATAGAGGCCACTGACAGCAGTGCTGGGATCAGAATCGTTCTGGGTGGTCCTGGTGTTGGATTCGTCGTCGTCCACAGACACTACAACTGAAAAACAAAAAGATGTTTTCTTACAAAAAAAAAAAAAGATTTTTGCTTCTAAAAGCAGAGCCATCGTGTCTGGCTTCCTTACTGTGTTATTTCTTAAGCATCATTTGTAAGGCTACTTATATCTATTTATATGTAAACAATCAAAAAGCACAAGTAGTACCAATTTTCCTGCTGCCAATACCGGGATGTATTTTGTTTCATCCCAAAAACATAAACAAAGACTGGAGGAAGCACCGGGAATATAAATAACATCTATGTATCAATAAAACCTCAAATACAGAATGTAAACTAGTTTTATTCCCATAATTAAAGACATGAAAATACATCTTCACTTAAAGGCTCCACATAAGACTAAAGTTTAGCATTGTTTACGTTCAGAACCAGCTTTAAGCTAACCTGCAGCAGCTATGAATAAAGTAAGATTTCATTTGCATAAAAGTGAACTTCAGCTGAATGACAATGAAAAACAAAATGTAGCCTAAAACTGAGCCGTCGGGGTCTCTATTTAAAATCTTCTGAAAACGGGGCGCATATCCATCCACACAAACCCAACATGTTGTATTTGATAGGTAACTGCAAAGTTTATAAATCAGATGATGAATGAGCATTCACACCATTTTAGTAATCCAAATAAACATTTTACAGATTACCTGCAGTCAGGGATGAAACAAACAGACAAACTAATGACAGGAAATAATCTGTAAGGCATACCAGAGATTATCTGTTCATCATCTATTTCCATATGCTGGTGTTCGTGGCTGGCGGCAGCTCCGTGGTCTCTTTCCATCCCTCTGTAGACCTGTGTGGGGTGTTTGAGGCGCAGATGTCTTAGCATCGGAGTGGTGGAGCCGTGCTCCTTTTTATGAAGGTAACGACTACACAGCACACACTGCACCGACCCTTCGTCTATATCTCTAAAAAAGCTCCACACCACGCTTCTCTTACGATATGTGTCCAGCTTTACCTTTCGGGGTCCCATACCACACGGTACCGATGACCCAGTTTGGTCTAAAACCAATATTTGACCGTTGGCTGATCTTCGTTAGCTGTCATGCTAAGTTAGCTGAACTGACTCAGACTGCGTTATTTTTTTCAGTTCTTCTTCTGCCCCTACTCAGGGCTGCGCTGGCGCCACCAGCTGGACAGAATGGGGATTTTCTTTATATATTCAACCTCCAATCATGTCTATGGACAAACATTCAGCGTCTTTTGCACTAAATGGTCATCTATTACTCCAAATAATGGAGCTGACATGTAAAGGGTTACAATCTTGAAAATGAATATATTGCGTAAGTGATTCTTGAGAAAAAGGTCAAACAAAAATAATGATATATGATGATTTAAGAGCAGCTTGTAGGCCGTGCTATGGATAATGTCTTTTTAGGAAACGTGCAGCTTCAGTTTTTAAGTTATTTTTGATGCTTTTATGTATAAATTTTACTGGTGAATGTTTGTAATGGAAGGCTGCACATGAATTCCCTATCGGGGGCACTGAAATATCTTCATATCAAAATAGCCAACATAAACAATCATTTAAAAAAGCAGTTGTCCATTTTGTCATAAAAGTTTGATAATGACTATTCTTTACATTTAATTTTATGTTACATTTCAGAAAGTTTAATTTACCATTTTTACTTCTATACAAAGACCAATATGCATACATTATAAGTCGACATATGGCAGCTTATGAATCCTGATGCAAAAAGGCAGAATGAGCCACATTCCTATTGAACAAACCAAAAACAGGGAAGATGCAAAGATTTATTTAGCACAAAGCCAAAACTCTCAAGATACTGAAACCTGTTTTAATTTTTATTGTAAACAAAGGAAATGACACACTCAGAAAATGGCTTTTAAATTAAAACAATTTTATTTATTAAAAGAAATAAGAATCTGTCACACAGATTAACAGTACAGTTTATCAACTCTGAAGCAGCAAATTAGCCCAAAATGCCATATTAGTTAAAAAAGACTAAATCTAAAAAAAAAAAAAAAAACCAAAAAAAAAAACAGAAATTCACAGGCTGAAAGACAATCGACAAACATGTTAAACTTTCTACAGGGAATAATAAATAAATACAAAATTTATTATAAATGCTGAAGTCACATTTGCAGCAAGCTGGCCGGTACAAGCACTAAATTATAAAGTAAACAGGTGGCATTTTATCAGTGTGAAGACAAAGAAAAGTTGCTAACAAGATGATAAAAAAAAAGAAGCTGGAATGCATTTTAGAAGTGATAGACTCAGCAGAAACAGTTTCTAAAGAAATTAATGTAAACTACAGTCCTGCTGAGAAAATGAGATGTAACAAATATATTAAGATCTACACTAGCAGATCAAAAAAATGGACAGATTAAATAACATCAAATACTCTAACTTCCCCTGATTTCCATTTAACTGGAGCTCTGTCTCTAACAAAAAGGTAGCTGCTGTGTGGCGGATCGGACCCACTCCCTCTGGACTATGTTTTAGTTTAGAATCGTAATGGGTTTTTTTTGTTAAAAAAAAGTGTAAACTTAAATTGGAATCTTTAAAATAAGTTGTAAATGTTTAAATCTCCAGGTAAACCTAACAGGTAAATGTCTTTCCGTCAGTTTTGATAGATAAAAAGACGGTAGGCGGATTTTTCACAATGTTCTAAGAAAATCCACATTTTTATAAAACACATTTCATCTGTTCTGCAACAATAACTAAATGTAGGAAACGTCTTTTAAAATAATGGAAATACGGCAAATGAAACCAAACCTCAGGCTTATTTACAGCGAGCCGTTCAAACAAACATTCAAACTTATCTGGTCGCTTTCAGGGGGCCGTTGCTACAAACGAGATATTTATGTTCTCTAGCTTATTTCACTCAATCCCTGGTATATTTGCCTTGGCGTGTTGTAACAGAAAAAAAAAATAAAATAAAAAAATACTTTTATTTCTTAATCTGGCTAAGTTACTTGTAGCAATCAATAATGTAAATCATTATGACCATTTGTAATGTAAGAAAGCCAACAACAATAAACCGACAGCCAATAAGTCAATAATATCCTGAAGTTTTTGTCAATAAACATTTTGCCAATAATATAATAGATTATTACAGTGAAATATAGTAAATAGCTGCCGCTGATGTCATTTAATAACAACTATAAATCTGATTATTTTAAACTTTGTTGTTCTACTCCTCAGTAGATTTTTATATTTAAGTTTTTATTAAGGAAACGCATTGGGCTGCACTTTTTATGTAATAATACATAATTTTAAAACTTTCTCATCCTTATACTGTTAATATGTTTATAGCTTTGTTACATTTGAAATGTTCAAAATATGAAATTGGCTATTTTATCAATATTTGTTGCTACATTTGTCACTTTAACCTAAATTACTAGAGCTAAAATTAAACAAAACTAAATGTAAACAACTTTATTATTTCTGTTCTGATCTTATTTAACTATCAAAGGTAAATTATGAAAAGCCCCTTGTTAGTCAAATTATCCTCTAGTTTTCATTTTTAAACCTAAAGTAAACTCTGATGAATATAATAGTGACCTACAAGTAGTGATATAACCAATGGTTAGTCAAACAATAATTTAGATTTAAAGCACAAAAAGGTTCAATGCATCTTAATTTAAATACAAAACTTGAGTGAAAATATTTCGCTGCAGACTTTGAAGCAAAACGTAAGCACATAGATTATTCTGCAACGTGCAAATACCAAGTATTAAATATAGGTGTTGTGCCTTACCGACACAAAACAATTTACAAACCGAGAAAAATACATTCCTTATTCCTGAACTTCAAAATGAGCCAGATGAAGACACCATCTACAGGATTATTGGCACATGTTTGTCACAGGGCTGTCTGTATCTCTACTGGTCCGAACCCAAATAATAAGGCTGTGGTTAACTAATGGAGTACTCTCCTTCCTGCAGGCGCACAATGCAGCTGTGTCTGTGTGGGCTAAATATTAACCTGCAAAACCTGAGGAAGTGAACATGTGGAAGAAAGTAGTCGTGTGTGTGTGTGTGTGTGTGTGATGTAAACGGCCAGAGCAGCTGAATCACAGAGAGACATTCAGAGTCCCGTTCTGTCACGCATGTAGTTTTTGCACTGAGTGAATGTTTCCGTTCAGTTTTTGTTTCTCTGCAGCGCCTCGCACAGGTTCTGGTTGGGGTCCGGCTCCTGACTCATGATCTCCACGCAGACCCATTCCCCGCTGCTGCTGGACTGTTTCACTGCCTCCACCACTGTCTGCACGTACAGGCCGTCTTCAAAGGTTGGCGCCGAGGCAACCGGACCTCGCGACCATGACCGTCGCTCTTCGTGAGCCTGGAATGACTGTCTCAGCGCCTTCACCATGGAGCTCAGCCCCTGCAGGTGAGGGCGGGGCATCTCTTTTGCCTCCGGCCCAACGCCACCACCGTCAGCCAGGAGCAGCTCTTCACATGTGCTCCCGTTGCGTTGGCCGTACAGCTCGGTTCCCCTGGCGACCAACCTGCCAGCAGATCCGACGATCATAACCTCGTGCACGAACGACCCCGGCATGTTGAAGTTCAAGGTCACGGTGCAGCACACGCCCGAGGATCCGGTCCCACCCATCAACATTTGGAAGAAACAAAAGTCGTCGCTGGTGACGCGGCGGATGCCTCGGATCAGGTTGTTCTGTTGCACAAAGGTCCGCAGTAAGCCGTGCACGCGGTGAGCTCTGGTTCCTGTGAGGTAACTCAGCAGGTCAATGATGGCGGAGCCAACGATGTGCAACCCACCGCCGCCCATCAGCTCCTCGCAGGTCCAGCCGTATGACTGGTCCAGGAGGCTCGGGCCGTATGCCCGCACGTCACACACCTGGATGTCCCCGACGTAGCCCTCCACCACCAGCTGGCGCATCACCACAAAGGCTGGCAGGAAGCGCAGGGTGTTACCCATCATGCTCAGAAGCTGGGGGTAGTATCTGGCTGCAGTCACCATCTTGAAAGAATCAACAGCGGTTGCAGCTTTCTCACACACGACATTCTTACCGATACCTGTAAGGCAGAGGGAACAGATGGAAAAACTCAGCTAAAACTCAACTATTTTAGTTGAGTTTTATGATGATAAAAATCACTCCTGCGAGTGATTTTCATCATCCCTCCTGCGAGTTGTATGACAGTATAAGCGCCAGGCTGCAAAAATGGTTTTATTTAATTTCAAGAATACAGCAAGAAAGTCTTAAAATTACAAGAAAAAGTTGTTTTAATGAGAAAAAAAAGCTCCTAGAGTTAACAAAACCAGCTCAGTCTGTGTGGTTCTTTCTTCAAAACAGACTCAGTTGTGCAATGATTAAAAAAATGAATAAATCAAAAATTTCCAAAAATTAAATCTCCAATAAACAAAGATTCAATTAAACAATAAAATCGATTTATCACCCAGCCCTAAAACGCGAAATAAATGAACCCTTTGTAGGTTTTGCAAACATCTTCAACCCATCGTGACCTTTGCTGGGAGAAGCAAAGTCTACAGTAACTGTAAATTGAACAAGGTAGAGGTATTATAACAGACTGTGGGTCTGACTGCTTCAGCTGGTCCAGCCTGTCCTTTCACATGTCACACACTGGGTGTGTTCTGCATGCAGAAATGTTCGATGAGCAGCGTGTTAGTTCTCCTCTTGAAGGCTTCCCTGCAGTAGACAAGTCCTTCAGCAGGGAAATGTTCAGGAAGTTGCAACCAAAACAGGAAACTGAGCTCAACCCTGAAGAATTCCAACAGATGCTTTACACCGACGCCCCTCCGGTACAGTAATGTTAGGACTACTTCTAAGTGTTAAAATAATATCAGATCAGTTTCTCCAATAACCCACAGGGGAAATGTTACGGAGGATGCAGGCAATTTAGTGGGAATATTTCTGAGGGAAGTCTCCTCTGCCACACCCAGTGAGATCACAATCAATGGAAATACTTTAAGATTATGCTTTCAGAACAAAAGAAAGTTAATTTAATCAGAATTAAAATCTAAATAGCAGTGAAAGTATTTTAAAAAGCTTACCCAGTGCTTTGACTGCAATTTGTCTCGTCATTGAGGGGGGGATGTAGATGCACACCAGATCGACATCCTGGTGCAGGAGGACGTCGTCGGATCGGCTGGTGTGAAACGGGATGCCGAGTTCCTTTGCCAAGCAGCAAGCTTCCTCTTCGCTTCGCCCCCAAAGCGCATGAACTTCAAAGCCCTCGGCTTGCAGCAGCGGGACCAGCACTCGGGCTGTGCTCCCGGTGCCAAACACACCAACTCCTGGCAACATGGCCCAGCTGCTTGGCGTTACTTTACACGTGAACCACAGCCATCCATTCCAGTTTCTCACCAGCAGGTCAGCTTTTTTTGTTTTGTAAAGTTAGAGGAAGTTACCTGTGAAAATGAGTAGATATTTAAAATCAGTGATAAACATTTCTGTAACTCAACAGCAGCCTTGCCTTGGGTCTCCTATCAGAAAGCCCTTAAAATGTCCTGACACATTCTTCACAAGGCTCTACACCCATCAGATATATATAGTATCACAAAGAGGCCTGTCACGATAACAACTTTTGCTGGACAATAAATTGTTCCAAAAGTTATTGTTGGTTTGAGACCATTTTCAAGTAATATGATGGTAATAGCAAAATAACACATTCTCAAATATCAAACTTTTAATTTTAATGGACATTTAACACTGGAGCTGGAAGACATTTTAAATATCCAAAATAAATAAACAAAGCAACAGAAATAACAAATTAAATTAATTAGGAAGTATGTGTAAACAAAACTGTCCTTCAGAAAAGAGGGACTAGTCGAGAATGAAGTACCAGACTGAAGACTTTTGTCATCCAGTTTTTGGTAGAAAGACAGAAAAGAGAAAAACAATAAATCATGCAAATGGAAATTATTGAGCTTGTTTCCATTTATCATGCAGCTAATTCATTTATTAGTTTTTGGACAAGTCTAATCATAAAAACACAAATAATTGGAATCATTTAAAAGTTATTTTAATGCTCCTTCAGTTGAGAAAGGCGCCTCTACTCATGCAGTGTGCTGCAGATTTATGCTAGTAGAATATGAGCGGCTAATTTACTGCATGTGTGCAAACAGATGAGATCACACCATGATACCGGGCGAACAAAGGGTGTGTGGGTGAGCACCTGCATTACCAGTGAAACCAGAAGTAAACTCTCCCTACTCATAAACCAGGAACAATGGAAACTGTCACTTATCGCACTGCCTATCAGCAGGTCAAGGCTTTTTCACTTACTGTCACCATAAGAATCTACTGAAGCTGTGTCCAGTCAGGTGGACTGATATTAAACCAGGTCAGGGGAAAGTTTATTTATCAGAATCAGACATTACTGGCGCGTACGCGCGATTTTTAAACAGATGCGGCATACAAGTATCACCCTTATAAGGAGTATTTCATAAAGGCGAAGAGCTAACCACACAGAGAGACTATTGATAACCATCTCAGCTAGCGCATCCAGCTAGCCGCACAAACAAATGCAGAGAGAGAACTCCCAAAACCCGCGATAAACCTGCAACTCTACATACCTAACAGCATAGTTTCATTTCATCACTGGGTCTTGAAAGCCATAGACTTAATATGACATAAGAACGCGAACAGTTGTCACAGAGTACCTACCGGTGGGTCATCGTCCGCAGCAGCGATAGGTTGAGCCGGGGCGCTGCCCATTTGCTAATGACGGTAACTTCAGTAGCAACTGT
Source organism: Phalloptychus januarius (assembly GCA_902982915.1). Lineage (NCBI taxonomy): Eukaryota > Metazoa > Chordata > Actinopteri > Cyprinodontiformes > Poeciliidae > Phalloptychus > Phalloptychus januarius. The sequence continues at coordinate 15,731,249 of CADWAE010000477.1, forward strand.
TGGGCGGAACCGGAAATACTGTCAACGGACATTTTATTGTGGAAAATCACTGAATACGGATTTAAATACGAGATTCACACGAGATGAAAACGTTTTGAAAGTATATTTTGTGTGGTTAAACGAATGCAGCTCATTATCTTACGAAATTGTGCAAATGTCGTTGTGTAAAAAGTGGCAAAGAGTCCCATTGAACCAAACGCCGTTTGCGAACGAACTTGCTCAATCAACCGGTTCTTTTTCACGGGAACGTTCATATATGGTTTTTGTTATTGAATCCTTGCATCAAATAGAAACCAAAATCCTACATACAATCGAATTAAAAAGAGAGACAGATATTTTTTTTTTTACATTTAACATTTTAACAATACAAACAACATTTGGGCAGTGTCAATTTAGAGAACCTGTGAAAAATATAAAAGAAATTAAACAGGTCACATGATTAAGAAAGAAAAAAGCAATGTTTAACATAACTTGTAACTTGGAGATGCATATGGTGTGTATACATGCACCAGCAGTTGACCAGGGCTTCTTCTCATTTTTGAGTTACTGCATCTATACCTTGGAGGCCAGTTGTGCAGAGGTGTGAAAAAGGTTCATTCTAATTTTTTGAAGGGAGATTCTTTGAAGTTAATATCAGTAATAGTTCCTTTACCTATGGTGAAAATATGTCCTATCATATGTCAAAAGCTTGTTGGAGCACTTTCTGCTATAAAATGACATCAGCATCACTATGTCAGCTGAGAAACATGAAGTGCTATAAAATGTATTGATGGCTGTACTGTTCAAGATAAGTTGATTTAAAATGGTTTTCTAGTTCAGGAGTGGGTAAAATACAAACCGTCAAAGCTGAGGCTGTCTGCAGCTTAATTTTTCCGACTACTAAATTTTCTGCTCATATAATGCTCACAATGAATAGCCAGCTCTTTTATTATTGGGTGCTATATTAAATAGCTTACAAATTTTTAAGGAATATTCAGATGTAAACATTTTAATGTTTCCTATCTCCGTTTTATGCTTACACTTAAGAAAATATTTCTTCTCTAAAATAATAAGTTTTCTTTAAGATTTGAAAAAAAAATTATTCAAGCAAAGATTTTTTTACACGGAAATTTGACATAGGTTGCAACTTCTTCCCCTATGGTGACTTTGATATCGAAAAAGATAACTTTTTTTTTTACCTTCATCCAACTTAACAATATTTGTTAATTCCGTATTGTATTTTCTTAATAACCCTAATTTGTAATACAACTACTACTTATTAGAAATAGCAACAAAAAGATTAAAGATGCATGCAGCTGAATTTATTTTTGACCACTAGGGGCGCTGTGCATCAGAGGCACCGTCACAAAGGACGCGCAAGGAATCCTGGGACTTTTAGTTCTCAGTGAGCAACGGCTGGCTAGATAACAGTCCGAAGAGCAAAAAAACACCTATGAATAGTTCGTCTGCGTTAAATTTAACGTGAGTACGAGATCCACAAGCTTTTAATTTGAACAGCTTTTGGTGGATTTGTACCGAAGAGCAGCTTACTTTGGGTCAAAATAAACAGGAAGTTGTTAGCTTTGTGGGACGTGTAGTTCCGTTTGTAGGCCGCCAAGCTCAATAACAACGCATACAAAAAAGAAATAGCTACAAAATAGCCAAAATCAAAGGTTGTGCTTCTTAACCTTTTGAGAGAACATGCCCGGGTTCACCTGCTGTGTCCCCGGCTGCTACAACAACTCGCACCGGGATAAGGACCTGCGCTTTTATACGTTCCCTAAGGACCCCACTCTGAGGGAGCAGTGGCTGCGGAACATCTCCCGGGCCGGGGTCAGCGGCTGCTTCAGCACCTTCCAGCCCACCACCGGCCACCGCGTCTGCAGCGTGCACTTCGCCGGTGGAAGGAAGACGTACATCGTCCGGGTGCCGACTCTCTTCCCCCTGCGGGGCGTCAATGAGCGCAGGAGTCGGCGGGGCAGAGGGAGGAAGTTGAGCTCATCGGCCCCTGCCCCCGGGATCGTCGCTACCAGCGTGCTGGGGAACACGACGGGCGTCGTCGAGGGCGGCATTGGAGGAGAGGTCGGCGACGACAGCATCACGGTGGTTCAGATAGGCAACAACGGGGAGTACCTGGGCACGGCGCGGCTTCCCGCCCAGGCAGAGGGACCATTTAACTGCACCCCGCAGAGTCTGGTGGAGCTCAAAATTGAAGACGTATCCACGGACTCTGGTCCAAACCAGCAGCCGCTGTCAGTCCAGTACATAAGTGTGACCAGCAGCCCGCTGGACCATTCGTACTCTCTGACCACCGGCACCACGTCTGCGGAGCTGCTGAGGAAGCTGAACGAGCAGCGGGACATCATCGCGCTGATGGAGGTGAAGATGAAGGAGATGAAGGCGACCATCCGCCAGCTGCGGGTGGCTGAGGCCAGGCTGCAGGAGGAGGTGCGGGAGCGGGACCGGCTCCTGAACAGCAGCCCGATGGCTGGGAGCGGCCGGAAGAAAAACTGATGAGGAGGCGACTGAAGTTACCCGAACCGACCCTTTACATGGAGCCAGATTCACCAGGAGGAGTGTGAAGAATAACCCTGCCCTGTTTTGTATTAAACTAAAACAGACTGCCTGCTTTAGGTAGCAGATTGATTCATCTTACTGCTGATCACATACGAACTGGACACATTTTACGCCTCCAAGATTCCCAAGTCAAGTATATTTCTAAGGGAAAGGAGCAGAAGTTGAACTCTGAACTTTCTGGTCGCATAGGGGCTTTTCTACTGACAGTTTTGACTTTGTGTCCATGCCTTTCAGCTTATAGTAGGAGGCTGACCCAAGCAGCAGCTTGTACTTTAACATGAAAGGCACCAAGATGAAGAAAACACTACTGACAAGCATTTTCATCATTTAACTCACCCCTCATCACATATGCCTTTCAATGTCCTTTAAGTTAATTTACCTTTGTTGCTTTTGAAAATATGTGTGCGAGGGAAGATAGGTTTAGGAAACTCCTTAAAATAGCAAGCGTCCCACAACATCGGAAATGGTAATAAAGGAAGTTTCAACATGTTTAAATGTGGGGGTTTTTTGCCTTTTCCTGGAGGAAGACATTTACTGAAGATACGGTTTGCAGCTTCTAGATGAAATATGTCTCAAGCTAGTTTTGTTTTTGCTTCTTTTGTTATACCAGTTCATTGTAACTTGTTGGACTGAGCGCTTTTTTATTGTGTTGTCTTTAGGGCTTTATGCACAGTACATTTTATACATTTATTAGTTTTGAACTCAATCTGACAGATATGCTACAAAATCAGTGTGAAGTCTATGTCAGTGTGAAAGTTTTATGCTGACTCACATAAAAGACGTCTCAATGTCAGTGTCAATTTTATTCATATACCACTTTAAAAACATGTTTAAATCTGCACCAAAGTGCTGTACAAAAAAATAATAGAATAAGTTGATGAAAAGAAAAAGACTGAAAAAAGAAGATATTTTGACATTTTGTCCAGTTGTTGTCACATTACCTGAGGTTGTAACAAGCTTCTGCAGCACTTCAGATTCAGACAATGACAGCTGACTGCAGAGTGACGTTTGCTTTAGAACATTTAAAATAAAAATTTGCAGTGGTTCCTGTAAACTATTTTGAAGAAGAATTTGTTTTGGGGGTGGTTGAATTATAAAAAAGCTAAACAATATATGTCTATACATTATAAAAGAACAATCACAAAGATTTGTGTCAGAGATTGCACACAGTCCTAAAGTGATGGAAGAAAAAAAAAGAGCTCAACATTAGTTTCGAACTGTTGTTTCCATTCAGAAGACCCATTTGTACAGATTCTCTAACTTCTGTTTGATTTGTTGCTTCAAATTTTCCACACATTGTTCTTTTCTCATGACTGCAGTTATTTTGGAAAATGCACCAGTTTCTCCTTCAGCCAAACAGCTAGAAATCATGATGCTGCCACTACCACTCCGTCATCTCCTTTCCCAAGCTGGGCATCCCCATGGTGTTTAAACATTTATTTCAGGTGTAAATAGGAAATATCTCTGCTTAGTTTTTTACAACTTGAGACAACATAAAAAGGTAAGTTTTGTACAAATTAAAGACTCCAAGAGATTTGAGTGTAGATCCAATTAAACACTAAAGCTGTCTATAAAAGAATTTAAAATATTCAGTCCCTCAATTACAGGGTCACAACTTAACTACTCCTGACCCAAACTGTCTTGCGCGTCAGCAACAATTATATAAATGTTGATAAGTCAGAAGAAAGATTTATGCATCTTTACCATACAGAATTTTGTGAATGAGTGGACAAAATGCTAAAGGGAAACACCTAATTACTGAACGTTAACTTTATTTCTGGGGTGATATGGCTCTGGATATAAAAATTCTGATATTTAACATTGATTCTTAGATTTGGGGTGCAAACTTCATGGTTTTCAAAAGAAATTAATAATTTTGGAACAAAGACAAACAAAATCTCGCCCGTAGGTACAAGCAGCATTTCACAGTTTGTAATGTCACTTGTTGATTAAAAATGTCCAAAACGTTGCTGTGAAACAAATATAAAGAAACAGAAATTTCTATAAATCATGTATTTTGTTGGTTATACTGACAAGAGTTTCAAACTTTTTTACTCTATAATTGATAAAATTATAAAATATTAAAATGTTAGTTGTTGATTCTGGAAGCCAACGTTCTTCTACCTGAAAAGATAAAATAAAAATTAGTTGAGTTTTGCTTCTTTAAAACAACATCCAGGATCTCATATATATACACACATATATATATATGCATTTTCCAAATCATATATATAATAAACAACAACAATTATTACTGCGTGAAAACTTTAAAAACATAAAGTGTATAGATAGAAATATATGTGACATGTGCAAGAAAAGAATCCAACGCCTCTGGGAATGTTTCGCTGTAGTTTCCCTGCTGTTCTCTGTATCTATAAGTCTGGAAATAATGACGTTTTGAAACAAAATGCTGCCTGACAGTGACATTGAAACAACAATTGAATGACTCCCACACACAAATTGTCTGAAAGCTTCATGTTCCAGCACTGAAAAATAATTTTATCACACAATTGATGTGGTATTTATGGCTTATCACTCACTAAAGTACTAAATATATAACCTACAGGACTTTTCCTTCAAGATTTGTCTCAATTTTGTGAAAATATTTCTGATTTAAGATCAGAAATTACTAGCAAAGAAAACATCAAATTGTAGCAGCAGGATTTCTAACCTCTAGATGGCGATGAGATGAATAAATGCTCAGCCTCCCTTCAGCTCCCGTCTTTACGGCTTAATTCAATTCATGACTGTATCTGATGGTAGGTCTAATTGTCGCTTTCTAATTATTTTTTTGCGTGCTGAAATGCTTAGTGTGACAGTGAGAAAGCTGCGCTGCAGTGCAGCTCCTCCAAGCAAACTTAAACGCATGAAACCTTTCGTGCCAGTGTGCACGAAACAGAGAAAGCAGCAGAGATGATGAATGGAAAGAGCGAGCGAGGATCCAGATCCCTAATCTCATCTGGATTTATTTTTTACCCCCAACAGTGTTGCATAATTCCTTAATCCAGCGCTGTCGATCAAACTTACACAACTCTATATTTATTTCTCTGAGGCGGCCGTGGTTTACAAATGATGCCTTCCCGTTTGGACCGACAGCAGCTTTTCCTGTCCGGTTCATCCAGTCATGCAGTGAGATGATGTGGTGACAAATGTGACAACAAACAGGGTTTGACACATGAGGAGAATGTAAATATTAGAAATAATTACAGCATTTACTCAAAATTTGTTGTAATCAGAAAGTGATTAAGCAGTTTTGTCTCCTAACATTCGTGATAGTTTTGGACAGACTGTGATTATAAACCGAGATCAGGATCCGTAATCCATGTGACGTAGAGAAATGAGTTTGAAGGATTTGTTCATGAAGACTAACAGGTGATGATTGTATATAATGTCCTGTTGTGTCTCTGGTGAAACGGTGGGGCTTTTTGATCCTATTATGTGTTTGTTTTTCTTCTACAAAGGTATTTCTTGCTACATATAACTTTAATTCATGTATTCGATTATTAATGTAACTTCACGAACAGGTTTTCCCCTCAGCCATCAAACTGATGAATAAAAGTTAAATGACTGAGACAATGTATCTACCTGCTACTCTACAACCAATCAATCACAAATCCTTACTCTATGAATGCTGCCATGATTAAACTGCTTAGGCAGAAGCAAAATGCCTTTATGTATAAGCATTTTTCCTCAAAATTATCATTACAATTTCAACCTGAGCTCAGTTTTGTTAAATAATTGATCATTTTAAGCTTTGGTGAGACTCGTGGCCTTTATTCGCAATAATCAGACAGGAAATGCGGAGAGAGCGAAGGAGGTAAGACATGGGGCAAGAAGCTCAAAGAATATTTACTTGCACACCTGATTTCAGCAACAATTCAAAGAGCTGAAAAATAAAAATAAAAACAAGGAGCAAGCAAGGAAGGCAAAATAAAGGAAAGTCACGAAAACCTAAAAATAGAAATTAATCAACGTTCCAGGTATTATTAATTAACGTCAACTCTAAACAAATGTGGTTTTAGCCTTTATTCAAAGGAATTCAGTTCTTCATCATTTTTAGCATCCAGATTAGAGGCGGATAAAAACTGAATGTGGCGCCAGGCAAACTGATGGAAACTATACTGCATCTATTAAAAGGTCATGTGACAGCACTGCAATTATTATAATCTGATGGTCCCATGTCGGTCCTGTGTGCCGCCCAGAGATAAACAGTGATTTGGTGTCCACTGGAGCCATAAAGCAGCTGTTTTCTCTCCGGTGGTAAATCAGCTCACAGCTGTTGTTACCGACCCCTGAGATCCAGCTGACGGAGGCGACATCTGAGCTCATCCCAGCGGCTCTCCGGGGAAACATGGGAGAAACCCAACATGTATGGAGGAACACTGTCTTACAAAATTAGCTACCGAGATGAATTGATCTAATGTCCTTCTGGGATCAATGAAGTATGAATTGAATTAAGACTTGGAGGCACAGCATGTAACTTTTACATAAAGTAGGTTTTAATATTTTTAAAATATATTTGTTAAAATATATTTGTTAACTAATATTTGGTCTGAATAAATTCAGTGCTCCGCTCAAAAACAGCCAATCAGAGCCAGGAGGAGGGTCTTAGCGCTGTCAATCAATCTCGTGTACTCCCTGCTAAATGTGCCAAATGAGCTGAGGAGAAACAACTGAGCATTCATGACAGTCTGTGGTAGCTGAGAGATCAAGGGCGAGAGCAGCAATGGAGGGGTGATTGACAGCGCTAAGACCCGCCTCCTGGCTCTGATTGGTTATTTCTAGTTAATGCTGGGAGTACTGGGAGAACACAGGATTTTTTTCAGAGATTTTCTGTCTTACTTCAAACTGTCACAGTGTAGTGACAGTTTCAACAAATATGTACATTTCTTTTTTTAAATAAATGGTAAGTGGTGCAATGTTAAGTGGTTAAATGAAAAATCTTGTAGAATGTGATATATTTTTTATCAAATTAATGTCAGAATAATTAATAAAACAATCATTTATTACAATAATTGTAAGCCTTGGAATCTGGTTATTAATTCATTTCTTTCTGTCTCAACTTGGTGATGAGTTTTTAGTGCTTCGTAATCTAAATCAATCGATAAAAACTGACATTTGAACTCGTGCTTAATACAATGAATTTGAATTTGGAAAGCATTGTGGGAAGTTTTAAATTGAAGAAGAGGACAAGAAGATGCTTTACAACAAACATCTCAAAGCAGTTTTAGTTCGCTTTTAAACTGCTTAGTCTTTAGTTAGGACTGTTTACTGCTACTTCTTGGTGACCAATATAGGTGTATGGAGGGACTGTCCCATGGGCAGATGCTATTCTCCAAGGCCAGCCTGCATTTGCGTCAAATTCCCAGGTGAGCTGGATTCTTTTATCCTCCCTGGGACGTCATCCATCTGCTCAAATAAAGTCACTAAACACCACAAATCCGTCTCACGCTTCTGTGTGAAATGTTTTAGTCCAGCAGTGTCATAAAAAGCTCTTTGTTTCAGAATAAAAGCTGCATGCAGGGACGTCAGCAGCCATGTGTGGCTGAGAACACAATCACCATTAAACCAACCATAATTCATTTGTGTTTCAAATAAATGCTCCAGATACTGAAATACCGGAAATGAGAATGCTTTAATCCACTGAGCCGTGTTGGGATGCCATCATTGGTCCCACCGTACACACACACACCCACACTCACCCACCACGCACCCCTACGCACACACACACTGACTGCCACAACATCCTCTTTGCTCTGCATGATGCATTGGTCTCTGTCCCTGTTAATCCAGCTCGGTTGTGCCTCTGAGCATTGTCGTACTTTCTGCAATCTGCCAATTTCCCTACGGCTGGACCACGACAGAACATCTTAAAGCACCAGCGCTTTCGTCTGTTTTTGGACCTCTAGCTAGTGGGGGCTTCACTCCGGGTCAGAGGTGGTTCTCAGCTCCTGAGCCCAGCCATGAAGTCCCAAATGGGAGCTGCGGCCGTGCTGCTGCCCATCGCTCTCTGCCTCAGTAAGGATGTTATTCTGCTTTAGGCTTGTTTCTTGTTGCTTAAAAAGTTGTATCTTTTTCTAATTTATGCTTTTGTCTTACTGAGATGCTCATGTTAAAGTGCTTCTGATAGTTTGAGATAGTCTGAAGATAAACATTCATGCAGTAAGTTAAGAAAAAATGTCACAGAAACATGAGAATTTTATAAATGTTTTGCTGACAGTTTAATGATGTGGAGAAGAATTATATATGAACAATAAAAGAAAGAGCTAAAACTGACTGTAAATGTAGCTGAACAACAGTTCATGTTTGCCAAATTTACAGCCATGAAGCAGGACAATAAAGGTAAACTTACAACTAAAGAAAGTTACTTATGGGAGGTGGATCCACAATAACATATATAACAAATAGATACCAGAATAGGATTGATTCCTCAGTTTTAAATTCCCCCTTGAAATTTTACTTTTTTTGTAATGTAATTTTTCAAATCTACCTCCAAACAGATTTTATTTTGATTTGCTCAGAAATAATTTTATTTACACCTCATTTATTTATTTAGAAACAAATGTACACAAGAAATGTTAATATGGTTTTAAAGTATTTTGTAGATACCTATTAACTTAGTGCAAATTCTGTGCCAAATTTGCACAAAACAATAAAAGAAGAGATGACCCATCGAACTTCAGTAAAAAAGTATTGATATTGATGATTCTGGCTCTGTATTTATTTGGTATCTGATTCATATCAAAACATGCAGTACTGGACACCTCAAGTTTACTAGCTGACTAAAACCAAAATATTTTGATTCATTTTATGACATCATCACAACCACAGCTGCAGGTTATTGTTGTTACAGGTGGTTTGAGAGAAATTTGCAATTGTGAAGCCAATCTAAGTTCTTCTTAATGTTCTGGGCCCAAATGTAGGCAACAGATTCAATCCCCAGTTAAAATTAAACACTTTAATAATTAGAGGAGTCTTTGGTAATAAAGTATTGTTACCTATACTGCTGAAGGTTTAAGAAGATTTAGTGAGCAGATTTAGTGGTTTTATGGTTTAGCTACTTTTAGCAGTTTGTTGCCAATGTTTTGTTTGAACCTTAATAATAGATAAATAAAAGAAAAGGTCTGGGAGCTATGAAAGGGAAAAAAATAAAAATTTTTTTTCTGGCATAATGGTGAAATAATTAACTGTTATTGTAATAAAATGCTAAAGAAAGAAAGCTGTAATTTTCTATGAATGAATAGTTCTGCCCCTCATCCACCTGTTGCTGCACACTGCTGTAGTGCTACCTGCTATTTAAGGTCACGATGATTTGAAGCTACAGTTGGAAATATAAACAGCTGAGATCAGTTTGTTTTAGTGTTTTTTTACACTACATGGAGGAAAACATTTAAAAGAAATAATATCCAATGCAGTACTACTTGAAAACTATTGAATTACTGTTGAAATGATCTGGTCTTTATTCTTTGTTTTCGATTTAGTCGTACATCACAAGCTAAAGGGAAAAAACTGTTCTAGTTACAATATGCTTGCAGCAGTTTCTGTTTTTTAAAAATAATAGCAATTACAGCATGATGTACATTTTATTTTAATTGTTTATTTTGGTTTGATACAAGACAATTGTATGTTAAACAGTGTGACCCATATGGGCTCTAGAAGTGTTGTTCAACTTGTTTAAGATATAAATATTTTGCCCAACTGGTTCTGCTAAAATACTTGATATTTAATCTCATACAATAAATCCATTGTGAGTCCAGTCCTACTTCAAATCTACACAAATCTACATGAAACCCTTATAGACATGTTAGCAAAGTCAAACCAGCTAATAAGTTCAAATATATTATCTTTGTCCTACAATAGAAAGTGTCTGTTGAGAGTGATTTTTGTAAAACTAGAAAAAGTGGAAAAATAATTGAATTTATAATGGCAATTATAGGAGAGCAAAACATTTTAGGGTAAAATAGATAAATGAATAAAAAAGGTTTAAAATCCAGGCACCCTTTATGTTGTTTTTACTTTAATAAAATGCCTGTTCCTCTACAAGGTTAAACATTTATTCATAACTCTGACTGCGATGGAGACAGAAATGATCAGAATCTCAGGGGAGATCCAGAGTTCGTCACACACTGACAGTATTAGCGCCCAGAGAGCAATGAATGCATTAAAATGATATTAATCAACATACAGAAATGATGTGCTGGATGCAGGAAGTGATGAAACGTCCCCAAGCTGAGTGCTGCACTCCTGACCCTGGAATAGCTCACAAAATCCTGCAGCGAAATCAGCAAAACCAGGAGGAGATCTTAAACCCAAAGTGTTTTATTCCACTGATGTGTTTAGATAGTTGAGTTAAAGTGCTGACTTAAACAGTCATAGGAAAATGAGTAATCTATGAGCTGATCAATGTACTCTGACAGCTGGTAAACATTTTGGCTTTGGTGGAATAAAATCTGTCCAGATGAATGGATACAACATCTCTGTATTTGGTTGATCCATGTAAGCATAAGATAAATGTTATCTCTCTAGCTGTATTTTCCATATTCCTTTGTGTTAATCATTAAACAAAAATATCCAAACACACTTTTTCTCCTCCGTCAGGTTTGGCTCCGGTGTGTTGGGGAGCTGCCATCCCGGCTGCATGTGGGACCATCTACAAGAGCTTCGCTCAGTGTCTGATCTCACTGGGGGACAGTTTGGTGGAAACACAGAAAGACCAGAACACACAGGACATTGACTCAATCTGCAGGTATGTGTGTGTGATGTCACTTTCCTTTATTGTTGCAAAAAGTTACACCTTTTTGATCGACTGAGTTGTTGTGAACGAGAATAAATTACCACAAAAATCGTTTTTCAGCGGGAAAATTTAATGATTTGCATAGAAACACATGCAGCCTAAATAAGCTAATAGTAAAAAGTTAAAATTTCAACTGAAAATAAATAGGAAATGTACTCCCATATGTATATACATGTTTGTATATACAAGTGTGCTTGTACAGATTTTGTTGGGTTAAGCTTTATCTCTAAAATATTCATTAATATGATTTTTTCAAATAACATTTATTGTCTTTGGATGTCTTTTTTTTGGTTTTCTGCCACTTAAATGGGTAATAAAGTTTTTAAAATTGCACAGAAACAAAACTAAATTGTATTTATGGCAGGCTGCTGGTAAGAAAACACCTAAATATAAATATCCAATGCAGCTGTTTTACTGTAAAATCGAGTTCATAACCTGCAAAAGTAGAAATAAAGCTTCACAAGACTTTCAAAAATCTGAAGAAATATAAAAAATGTATTTAAAAAATTTTGATTGCAGGGTTTGTAAAAGATGATGGTGAATAACTCAAAGGTTTTTAAGCGGTTTTTGTTTTAAAAAGCTTGCATTTTTCAGATCATGTCATAATTACCCTGAAAACTGCAAAAGACTAGAAGCAGAGATTTTAGCTTCCAGCTTGGCAACAAGCCAAACCATGCAACCAGAGCAACAAAGGGTGTTCAAAGTGGGGCTCAGGGGCCTTGTGGTCCATCAAATGAGTATGTGCGGCACCCTGACCATAATTCAAGAAGAAATTAGTAGAAAACTGTAACTTTTAAATTAAAATCTACTTACAATGACATTAAAAGCGACACAAAGCGACCATCTTGTTTTCTTCTGTTGTCATGGCAACTAGGACCACATCCACTGGTTGACTCATAGTCTAAAGTACATTTGGTTCACACAAATCTGCTTTTCATTGCTGTATTAAAACTTGACTGACTGCAGCAGGTGTTTTCAAATGAAGACTGACCTTATTGATTCTATTGCTGTAAATAGATTAAATATTTTCCCAGTTTTCTTCAGTCCATCCAGAAGAAAAGCAAACTGGACGCCTTTAATTTATGAAGGTAAACATTAAAACATTTGAAGTGTTGGATCTATGATCTTGCTCCTAGAAAAAACTGATTACTTTGTTTGCCTAAAATAATTAATGCTTAGTCTTTTGTTGGGTAGATACAAAAATGGCAACATTTTGATATTTTTTTACCCTGCTAGGAATTTTGAATAAAAGTTTGGATATCCCTGGTTTAGATCAAATCATATTCTCTTGTTAGACCCATCCAAAGTCCAGATATGAATCCAATTCAGAATCTGATGCAAGACAGGAAATTTGATACAAACGTCCAACACACTTATAAGGGTAATATCATGTAAAATTAACTATTTTTGAGCTTTACATATTTGTTTTGATGTTATTCTCTCATCAAAAATCATACATGTTGCCTTGCTTCTCTCACTTAATTAAAGGATTTCATAGGGAAATCCTTTAACCTGTAGCAACCATTCAGCTGTGCAAAGTGCAGCCAGTTTCCAAGCTTCCAAGTTTCTGCCTCACAGAGCACCAGCTCCCCCAGTCTGCTCCTTCAGACTAGCCAGCAGCAATTAGCAAACACCTGGTGAAACTGCACATCTGCTGAGCTCAATATATGAGCTACTTTTCAGTGCAATGCTAGTGAAAATGTTGTTAGAGGGTTACTAGAACACATTACACTGCCCCTTTAAGAATTTTTACTTGTAAAATGTTGGTCCATCTTACTGGGATCCGTTCACATCTGTTGCAAAATGTACGACATACTCTCTTGTAGAGACCAAAGCGCTTTCGTTTTTCATTCAGATTTATTCTCCCTATCCTCTCCCTTTGAAGGTCCTGGAATACTTTCCATGTCTGTGCCAGTTCCGCCCTGGCCGGCTGTCCAGGAGAAGCGGCAGCTATCTGGGAGTCTCTGAGACAAGAGTCCAGGAAGACCCAGTTTTCTGGAAACCTGTATGACATGTGTGCCAGCCGGACCACCCTCCGCCCCAACACTCTTCCTGTACCCGACAGCTCTGCCACCTCGGACCAGACGAACAAGGAGACTCTGAAAGGCCATGCACACAAACCCGGCTCCGCCAGCATCTCAGTGCTGCTGTCTGTGTGCAGCATGCTGCTGCTGCTGTCCCTCAGGAGTTAGTCACCCCAAACAGAGACAGCAAAGACTCAACAAAGCTTTTAAACTGGAGATGCTGCAGTGAGAGGCTGGTGATTGTTGTCCGGAGTGAATGAGTGACTGTGCTCTTGTGGATTTGTACTCTTGCACTTCAGAGAGCCTGAAGCAAAGTTTCTGATTAAAAGTTTATGGATATAAAAGTTTTTATCTAACTGCTGATCCACCTGGAGTCCGGTTCACAATGGAGAAGATTTCAGAACATTCAGTTCTGAAAAGGTTAAATTTAATTTACTGGATTTGTTCTAGTTAATTTAAGATGGGACATTCTTGATACTGTGCAGAAGTCTTGGGCCTCTTAGGTTCTTTATAGTTCTCAGAAATTGACTTAAACATTATTGCAATCTATTTAAAGTTGCCTAGGAAATTGCTTTCCGAGTATTTTGTGTTTTGTTTTAAGCTTCTTATCAAAAAAGACCCCATGACACAGAGAATTACATTTCAACATCTCTTGAGAATAGATAAGAAAAGAATATAAATGTCCTTTATTGTTCCTCAAGGGGGAAATTCAGGTGTACCAGCAGCAAAGTGGCAGGCAAGTCGAATAATGTAGAATTACACAAAAATAAAAATATAAAAGCAAAACTAACTAATTTACAACCTAAGAAAAATCTGTACAGTTAATAAAAAACATAAATGTGCAGTTGAATAGTTTGATAAAAAATTGTACAATTGCAACAAGAAACGTTTACCAGAAGTGAAAATAATCAGTGCAAACAACAGCAGGGATGAAAACACTTATTGATTATTGAATTTGTTCATCAAGGAAGCAGCAGTCTGTCACTGAAGGAGCTTCCCAGCTTCATGCACAAGACAATGGCAGACATTGTCCGTTAACGATTTTGTCTTAGTTACACATCACCTTCATGGGGTCAAAGGGCGTCCTAAAAGAGCTTTGAGAGTTTTAAGAAGAGGCCTGTTGACAGATTTGATTACAAACTTTCTAAAAATGCATTTCTCAGCTTCTGTGTCGGGTTTTCTAACTTATTCTGATCATCTGAACTGAAATGACATAAAGGCAAGTAAAAACGGAACCAGAGTAGGAAAAACCTGAAAGCAAAGTTATTCTGATCAAGATAATTTTAAATACTATGAAGAAGATTGGCTCATTTCAGGCAAATTTATAGAAAGTATGAGAGACTCAAGACTTTTGCAAAGCACAGCGCCCATTTAGCTATTAGATAAATATTAAAAGTTTAATACTCTGTGCTGCGGCTTTCATTTTGTCCACCATTCTTCTTTCTTACACAGATTTTTTTTGTTAAGCAATTGTTTAAACAACAGCAGTGACAACAGATCTGAAATAAAACCTGAATCCAGAAAGAATATTTAATAGAAACTGTTTTACTTTTTCTACTTTTGAAGAGAAATTCACAAAGAAAATTTGATTTTTAAACAATGCTGTAAATCCTTATGTACATGTAATCATTTCATGTTTATGCAGCGGCAGCTTTGTGCAAAATGTTTTGCTGTTGAGCGAGTTTTAATAATCAGAAAGTTAAATCCTTCTTGATTCTAAATTTGGATGTGAAATGACGTTTCATCCTCTGCTTCAAGAGTTACTACTCAATTTTTCCCCCAGAATCTATTTCATTAAAAGGTTCTGATTTAAAAGAAATCTAAAAGAAACAGGTTCTTCTTAAAGAAGGAAAAAAAACATTTATACTTGTAGATGAAACTGCGGGAGCTCCTTCCACTTCTGCGTTCTTGTCACGGTTTGTTTGCCTCTTTGTGTAAGACTGATTTAAAGGAGTGTCAACAGAAATAAAGCAGTTCTTTTAAGAGTGAATTCAGCCTCACTTGTACCAATGTGCGTGAAACAAGGAGGTGGGCATGCACGTTAAACTTAATGCTCTTAAGCCGTTTCATAACGGCAGATTCATGAGCAGATTAATCTCGTCTTTCTCCTCTCGTGGATAGTGAAGCGGGTCGTACCTTGAAACCTTTAAATTTCTCTTCATCTCCTCGGGTGGGAGATGATTAGCGGTGCATCAGGTTCTCAGTGATTTGTGCTGCTGTCACACTCATCTAAGCATCCTCGTTTACTTTCCTTTATAAAAAGACTTGTTATTGAAAATCAGGCTGTGTGAAATCTGTCAGGCTTCATTTTCCTGGACTTGTTTAAATTCTGTGTAAGACTTGAATTTCCCCTCAGAGGGAGAATAAGGATATTTTATTCTATTCTGGACATAATGAGGAATTATCAACAGAAATAAATTGCATCAACAAACTGAACTTTACACCCTAACAATTGACAGTGTTTGTGTGTAAGTGATTGTGATAAGATTTTAGTGATATCAACCTAAATTAAATTAGATTTTTCTCTGTTTCATAAAAATCTACCTGGACGATAAATCCTTTCGTAAATACGAATCTCCATTGTAAAATAAAATAAGAAACAGGAGATGCTTTTTTGTTTCTAAGAATTTTTAATTAGTTCTAATTCAATAGAAGAACTAACACAAAGAATCAAAAATGAAGGTAACCAGTGGGATGAGAAATCCTTTAAAATAATTTAATTCATGTTTATTGTTCATCTCCAACACGACTCTTAATCGTTCATATTACTTTGTCTGAAATAAAAATATATTTAAGTCATGATGTAGTTTACCGAATTCGTGTACTGATGATGTCGTCACACACTGCATTTGTACTTTGAACTTTGCCAGCCTGTTTACATTTGCTTAGTCACAGTATCTCTTGGTTTTTTGCACATGTAAGCTGAATTTAATCATGTTTGAATTCCTTAACCAGATAAATTCATTCACGTGCAAGTAAATGAGTCTGAAATGTAAACTTTTGACCAAAGTCATGCGGCTTAAACCACAATTATCCCTGATACCAAAGTACCAATGTAAAAATTTCTGAGTTGAAAAAAAGTTCCAGCAGCAACAACAACAAAACACCAAAATGTTCTTGCTACGTTTTGTGGCATTTAGCAAGTAGAAATTATTTAGGTAAGAAGTTTACTTTCGACGTTGAGAAAAGAACGTGTGGATCTTTTTATTCAGTGCATGTAAATATCTGGTTTGAACAGTAAATCCATCAGCATATCTAATCTCTCCCAACGCCACCTGGAATCACTCTCAGGCTTACTTATTGTGACTAAGGCCAATGAAATGGAAAATGAAGAATCATTACCTCGACCTCTGAGTGTTATAAGACTCAGGACAACAGGCATGGTTTTTATTTTAATGTTTTCCATCCACAGCAGGCGCCGTGCAGCATCAAGCTCGTTAGGGATTATTTAATCCACGTGCCGTGGATTGTTCTATCCATATGGAAGGATTTGGGTGCATCAGAGCATAAATCTGTAAGCTGCATATCACATCAACTTTACACATATTTAAATTAGAACAAAACCAACAACAAGAGTCAGTTTTTAAACTATTAAAGTAGCACATTACAAACAATATAAGATTTATGTTTTGTTTTAAAAATGAAAGTTTCTTTGAAGTGGCACCAGTTAGCTCTCAACTAAAATCTTTACAATGACTAAAGCCTGTTAACTCTGCTTGAGGCAGAGAGAAGGAGCAGACCAGCCAGGTGTTTACTAACATTTAACAAATATACATACATAAAAACCCATGAGGTCTCAGCAGCAACTCAGAATGATCTTTGCTAACCTGCTGCTGTTCCTGTTTAACACACCTACTCACAACAACATGGAGGCACTAAAGCAGGCGTCTGCTAGTGGCTCTGTGGTCCTTCAATAATAGCTCTAAATAACTTTGGATAAAAACTAAAAGGAACCATTAATCTTTTTAAATAAAGATATGAAAACACATAATATGTTTTGATAATTTTTTAAGTTTTCTGCAATATTTTCACTAGATTTCCACAAAGAATGACACTAAAATATGTTTTAAGATCTTTTTTCCTAAGATCTGGTTGGAATCTGTGATCATTATTATTGTTAATCCAGTCTCTTTTATGTTTATTTAAAATGTTAAAAATAGAAATACAACTTTGGTTCCTTAGAAATTTCCTAGATATTTGTCTAAAATGTTGCCTTTTTTCAAAAAGCTATGTGACATTAGCAGCTTTAAGTGAGTTTTATTTGGCTGTTCTGAAAGCGAAACGGCTGTTTAGGTTGTAAAGGTTGCATGCAGAAAACTACTAAAAATATAAATAGTCTAAAAAATGTAATATTGAAAACATTAAAATAATCTTTAAAAATTTCTGAATTATATCTATAGTATTACACCATAAAATACAACATTTATTTTTACCCCCTTAAGTCAAGTTATTTTTGTCCCAAGTCTAGTCCTTGAGAGTTATTATCTTGTAATTTATAGATTATATCCACAGAATAAATAAAATAAATAACTCAGATGTGTTGGAGGAGAAATGCATTTAAAAGTTGCTAGATGTTAGATCTCCAAGTGTAGAGTTGGACATCCACAACAAATATTGCAATTCTGTAGTTGCAAAAAGATCAATATTTTACATTACTAGTTCAAATTGTTGGCTTGGACAACTATTCATTCAGTTGATTTTGCTCTCATGAGAAGCTGCCAAAGCACCACAAACAAAATATCTGTCTGTTTCTCATTGTCATTTTAACTCAATGTTATATTTAAAGTAAATTATTTAGATGGGAAGACTTTCATTACACAATCCATGCCCTCATTTTCCATTGCGCATCTCAGACGCTTCAAGTTGTCAATAATGTACTTAAAGGGACAGCGGTCGACTGAAGACAAGCAAACGCTCACTTTTGTGTCACATTTTTCACCCCAGTGTGAAATGCTTAACAGTCAACATTAAGACCACGTAAGTGAGGCTGTGTGTGTCTATATATTCCCCACACACTCATAGTTGCGCATACTGGTGTCCTGTCTGGGAACGTGTCCTTTGGTCCTGGTGCTGAGTGTTTAAACTGGGTGGATGTCATGGAGGAACTGGCCCGGGAGAGCATCAGCCTGTTGTCCCGGTCGGCATCGTTCGCGGATCCCCCGAGGCTCGGCTCGTTCGGAGCGGTGTTCATCATGCTGAAGTCTGCGCTGGGAGCCGGGCTGCTCAACTTCCCCTGGGCTTTTGGGAAGGCTGGGGGTGTGAGCACCGCCATCGGCGTGGAGCTGGTGAGTTCAAAACTAAATATTCTGGGCTTTCTGGGCTTTTTTGTTGTTGTTGTGCGGTCCAACAGGATTTTATTGCTTGCTGGCGGTGAGGAGCCTTAAATCTTAAATGTAAATGTAAAGTCGCTATATGGTCCGTGATGTGCGAACAATCGTCACTTGCAGCAAAATCCTGTCAGACATTTTTTTGTCCTATCGTGGACTGTGAACACAACCCTCACTGTGCTGACACAGTGAGGAGACATTTAATAAAATGTCTCCTCAGTTTTGTGTTCAGTGAGTTGTGCTACATAAAATCCCATAAAGTGGCCTAATGGTGAATCTTAATACTAGGTAACTTCTCATTACTGTAGAACATAAGTTATCAGTTTTGTTATCGTAAATCATACTGTTTTCAGAGCTTTTTTTTTCTATTTTTCTTTTCCTTTAATTTTTCTTTTTGCTTCATTTTTTCATTCCCCTTTTGGTTTATTGTCTATTCTGCTCCTATAACTCTGATTTTTGAGTTGTATTTGAATACTTATTTGAATTACTGCCTTCTGTTTTGGACAAATCTTTCAATTAAAGGATTGCAAAGACAGAAGTACTGAGCTGAAGAATGCAGCTGTTAATGTTAATTAAATATTTGGAAGTCCAGACAACACGGACTGAATGACTTCATTCACTTCCTCCGCTACCATTGCTACAACTACAGGCAGACTACTGTTCTAAATAGAGCAAGAAATAATCTATAACTTCTAGGTTGGTTGAAATTTTGCTGGAGAAATCCACTTCAATTGGAGAAATCCAGACAGAGCAGTGAAGGGAGATGAGATTTGCAATGAAGGCAATGGCCAGGCCAATGCTGACCTGCAACCATCTCTCGCTCTCTTCTTGGTGTGAAAGAGGCCCCCTTTTTCACAGGTGAGCTCTAATGAAGCTGCATCTGACTGTGGTAAAACATGCTTTCTAAGAACAATCCCAGATAGCACACGATGTTAAATCAATATTGAATTATAGTCAGATTGGTTGATATTTGGTTGAAGTCGACAACTGACGGTGGATCAACCATGAAACAACCATCAGATTCTAACCGTTGAAACTGTGTCATTGAATCCATGTTGTTTTGTGGTTGAAATGTAATGACTGAAATGCTGATTTCTGATCAACGTCTGATCAACGTCTGATCAACGTCTGATCAACGTCTGATCAACGTCTGATCAACGTCTGCTGTTTTGATGCACCTCTTCCCCTCCTCTCCTCGTCATCAGAGCTCTGGGTCAGAGCATTTTATTACTGAAGGGGGTTATCATGTTTTAAATTAAACACTGTAGAGGACAGTCAGTGCTGATTCCTTTCTGTACATTTTCTTACTTGTTCATAACAATTCTTACTGGCTGTTTGTGTGTGACATATTGACATGAAAACATCTACATCTTACTACAAGGTGTGGATCGGTACATCCCTACCGTTTACATGAGTGGGATGGCCCAACCACACAGCGACTTCTGTTTGCTCGTTGGCAAAATATGTTAATTCAACGTTGAATTATCATCACAAAGGTTGCATGTGTGGTTGAGGTCAACAACTGATGGTGGATCAACCATCAAACAACCATCCAATGCTCGCCAATTAACTAGCGTTGAAACTGTGTCATTGAATCAATGTTGTTTTGTGGTTTAAATCTAATAAATTAAATGCCAGTCGAATCCAGTGTTTTTCAGCACTGGTCCTCCAGGCCCTACAAGTCTTGGGCATTTCCCTAATTCAGCACACATGATTTTAATTGACATCTGATTAACAAGGTTTTGCTGAACTGAAAACACGCAGGTCAGTTTGTCTTGAGGACCAGGTCTGGGGTAAGAACTAGTAATCTAAATGTTCAATCAATGTCAGTTGTTTTTTGGATGATCATATTATCATATTTAGGATTGTCATAGTGGTCAAATTTCATCACAACAGCCGAGTAGCAGCTAGTGAAACATTCAGATCCTGAATTTCATTGAATTTAGTTTATCTTAGTAGAACAATGGACTCAATGCATCCAACTCTTGAAGCTTCAAGCGGTGAGACTGAAAGGCCCCTGCCTTTGTATTATCCCAGTCAAATTCACCCGGAAACGCTTCTTGAACCGATGATGGACTTCCAAAATCACATTCACTTCCTTCACATCCAGTGGATTCAAACAAAGGCAACATTAGCACAGGAAATAGAGAGGAGAACCGTGGCTGAAGAAAAATACGAACAATGTTTAAGACAGCTAACTTTGTATCAACAAAACCAGACAAACAGCCCAAAGGTGAAAACAGTGCATTACGAATCTGTTTCGACAAAAATTGAGATGGAAACTAAAGACACCAGCTGCCAGACTGAGACAGATTTATTTGAAGACATTGAAGAAACAACAGGCATTGAATCACAACAACATCAGCAGATGGAGGAAGAGCTTTCTGGAGAGACGTCTGTACAAAAAGATGATTCAGTGACAGCCACCAAAGATGAGATCAAAGAAGAACTTATGATCCCCCAAAAACACCAGGACCCGAAAGACGAGGAGGTCTTTGAGATGCTAGAAGATGAGGATCAGGAAGAGAAGGAAGAGCTTTCTCAACAATCTAAATACGGGAACACGAAAGCAGCAGCAGTATTTGCTACTGAATTGGAAGTTCTCCTAAAGCAAGTAGAGATGGACATCCCTGCTATCTATGAGACATCCCTGCTATCTATGAGACATCCCTGCTATGAGACATCTTTGATGAGCTTATCTTAAAAAGGGACCACTTCGAAGATGTCGTGGCTGAGCTGGTCAACATCTTGGAAGAAGAAAAAAAAACGGAAGAAAATATTTCTCTGTGGAGACGATTTAAGAACGCGATCACGCCATCGTGTCTGCGGCAGCACAAAGACAAGAGAGAAAAGTTCCCACAGCAGACTAGATGAGTCTCTGCAATAGCATTTATTGCAATCTTATTATTAAAAAATCTTATTTTTGGGGAGCCAGGTGAGGGAGATCTGGGTTAGTTTTAAGTTTATCAATCTGGTTTAGTTTTATTTAGTTTAGTTTTTATTAGTTGTAGTTTAAGTTTTTTCATGTTTCTTTTTAAAAAGTAAGGGCTACACGGTGAGATAGTTTCCCAGTGTATGCATGGGTTCTCTCTGGGTGCTCCGGCTTCCTCCATTCAGTATAACATCAATGTTTATCCAGAACAAACTTTATCTCTGGTTCTAAAATGGCAACCAATATTTGGGTGTGACCAACAATATCTGAATTGTCAAATTCAGGTCATTTTAATTGGTTTCTAGACTGTATTTGCTGTTAAATATTTGTTAGTTAAATATTGTTTAGTTTAATTTTTTTCATACTTCATTTTAAAAAAGTAAGGGCTGCACGGTGGCAGAGTTTCCCCGTGTATGCATGGTTCCCTCCAGGTGCTCAGGCTTCCCCCATTCAGTCCAACATCCATTTCTCATCCAGTACAAACTTTATGTTATATATCACACACACGCACACACACACACACACATTTATATATATATATATATATCTATAGATATTTATATATAACATATGAATGCTACCTTAAGAACGAAGGTAACATTTGGCTACCTCTTTTAAGGTCCTTAAGGAAAAGCCTTTGGATACCTCTTTTAAGGTAGCCAAATGTTACCTTAAGAAACATAGCATTTAAGAGACATAGCATACTGAGAAACGTTTCTGAATATCGTTTCTCAGTATCTAGAAATTATATTGAGAGTTATCATTTCTCAATTACCAAGAGTTTACCTAGCAATTTGTGTTTCCTAAAATCAAAGAACTAACACGAAAATAGCAAACCAAATCATCACTGATTGTGTGAACTCCACACATACTTCAAGCAACCTGAATTCTGCTCCTCTCAATTGCAGAAATGAGGGATTTGCCAGTCACTCATTTCTGCAGTCTTTAGAGGAATTTAATTTAGTGATTCTCTTGAGGTTGCAGCTCCTTCTTCAAATAGCATTGTGTTAGTTGCTGTAAAATTTGTTGGATTTTGGTTCCTTAAGACAACTTCGTTATTCTGTCATGCTTTGCTGTGTTTGTTTTCTCATTTTTAAGCGACAATGTTTATACCAAGGTTCCTGTTGCAGTTATTGTGAAAAATTAAGTAATTTTGAGAAAACAGGCAGTGGTACGCCATTCACATGTGTGTACATGGCCGTATGTTTAAAATCTTCAAGCGGGAATGACACCAATGATTAGTGTTGAACTCGTCATCGTTTTCCTCTGCAGGTGTGTGTGGTATTCCTCATCAGCGGTCTGGTCATCCTGGGTTATGCGTCGTTCGTCAGCAGACAGAACACCTATCAGGACGTAGTGAAGGAGGTGTGTGGACGAGCCGTGGGTCAGCTCTGTGAAGTCTGTTTTTGCTTCAACCTCTTCATGATAAGCGTCGCCTTCCTGATAGTGGTGCAAGACCAACTAGATAAGTGTAAGTAAAGCTATGTTAATTATAAGTTGTCAGTCAAAATTTAGCCATTTATGTACGATGTCCCTTCAGATTTATAAAAAATCATCTGTGCAAAATAAAGTTGAGCACAAAGATGTTCACACACATAAAAAAAAAAACGTAATATTTGTGATCAAACGAAAATTACATTTTTGTTCCATTTCTGTTAACACATTTAAATGAAGACATCTGAATTACAATCTTTGTTTACACAGTAACGAAAAGGTGTAATGCCCTCGCCACTAGTTGACGCTAGTGCGCATGTACTTAAAAAAAGTTCTACTTGAAAGCAAGTCGATTGGCGTTTGTCCTTCAGGTACAACACGCACTATGTGTAACTTCGCTGAAACACGTTTGAGCTCTCACGATGTCCATAGTTCTCTAGATAAGAGCGCCGAACAAGCGCTTGTATTTTGCCACTTGGGCTGTGCGGAGCGGTGAAGAGATGTTTCTTCTTCTGTGGATTGTAGAAAGCAGCTATGTTTATGTGTCATACTATGCATGAGCTCGGGATTCCCTGACAGAAAAGATCCATTTATTCCGTTTACAAGACAGCGGATGTTTCAGAACCATTGCACTCTGGAACTGTTGTCAGAGAAAACATTCAGTGGTTTCATGTAAATGTACAAACACAACAAAACTCCTCCATTTTCACCAGAAATTGTGTAAACAGGGACTTAGTTCCACTTTATAGGTTTCTTTCTCTTTCTCTTCAGTGTGTATTTCTTTATACGTGACTGTGACGGGATCAAGTGAGGCAGACATGCCTTATCACTGGTACACTGACCAGAGCTTTGCCCTCTTCATCGTGTGTTTTCTCATCATCCTGCCTCTGTCCATCCCAAAAGAAATCGGCATACAGAAATACACAAGGTACTCTGTGTTTATCCCACCTTTGATAACATCATATATATATATTTTTTTTATTATTTATATTTCGTAATGTTTTTTTTTGTGTCAGTGTATTAGGGACGCTTGCTGCTACGTATCTCTGTGTCGCAGTCGTTGTCAAGTATTATCTAATGGACAGCCACAAGATTATTTACCCAGAGCAAAGCCGAGAGTCAGTACCTTTCATTTTCCTTGGGTGGTGTGTGTACATGTCTAGCGTTTTATCTAATGTACTTTAGTAAATATGCGTATCTTTCATTGTCAGTTCCTGGGCCTCCATGTTTAGTGTGGTACCAACCATTTGCTTTGGCTTCCAGGTACGATCATCTTTAACCACATTCAAGTTGTCAATGAAAAGCACAATGTCTTTTAGCTTTCTGCTGTCTTGCAGGACTTTCTTTTACTTTAAGATATGATTTTCCGAGAAATGATTCCTGATTTTGTTGGGTTATTTTTCAAATCCTCTTTTATGTTCAAAAACACAAAACCAATAACATAATTTCCACGTCTAAGGAATGCCTAAAATATATCAAATGAAATGTAATCATCGAGGCTTTCTATTGTATTTGGGCCAGCCTGGGGGCGATGGATTTTCTGACCTTAGGCTGCAAAGCAACAACATTGTGCAATTGTTACTGAATGTTTTGCCCAATGTCAGAAAGCTGGATTCAAACATACAAAATTCATGTTTTTATTTTTCCAATTAAACCTCATCTGCTTCTAAAAACAGCCCAAGCGCTTAAACAAACCACCCAGAAGTTTTCTGAAAATAAGTTAATGTTTCTGAAAAATGAGCCGTATCAAAAAATCTCCTGATTGCTGTTACATTCCACGGGAGCTACACCGTTACCTAGCAACCGCAGGGAAGCCCAACCTCGTTACCTAGCAACCCAAGTGGAATTCGAGCACGTTTGATCGGCTGGATTTACTACTCTATGCTCTGTTCAACGGCTGCTGGGGAAGATAAGTGTTTTGTTGTCCACTTGCCATCTAGAAACCACTTGCTGCATTTTCGTTGGCTCTACTTCTGCTTTTGGGTCTTACTCAGAGTCTATGATGTACAGTTGTATAATTGCGCATCTATCTGGGGCCATTTTCATGCGTAAACGTTGAGTTAGGGGGCGAGGCGAGCAGCAGCTTATTTTGATTTAAAGTGACAGGAGGCCCTAAAGCAGCTCATTTTAAAAGGAGCTCAAAATATCCAGAACTGACCAGACTAAAATCTCATTTTCTAAGAATAATTTAGTGATGTGATGAACATATTTTGTACAGCCAATAGACCTATCCCAACCTGTTCTGGAAAGCCCATTAGGTCAAATTGAATAAATCCTGACGAATCCTTCTGTGTTTTGAATGCAGTGCCATGAAGCCTGTATAGCAATCTACAGCAGTATGGAGAACCAGAAGCTCCTCCACTGGGTGGCCATCTCTGTGCTCTCCATGTTTTTCTGCTTGCTCATTTACACTCTTACTGGTGGGTTCACTTCTCAAACGTCGGTCTTCCTCCAGAACATGCTCACCTACCATGTACACCTTCTCTTTCACCAGGTGTTTATGGCTTCTTGACCTTTGGGCAAGGCGTAGCCTCAGATATTCTGATGTCATATCCTGGAAATGACGTGGTGATGATCATCTCCAGGCTGCTTTTTGGAGTATCAATCATTACGATATATCCCATTATTCTTCTGCTGGGGAGGTAATTCAAGTCTGAGTGGAGTTTGCGTGGTTTTGAGGATCCTGATATGTTGTGTCTGTGGCTCTGTGTGGATCAGATCTGTGATCCTGAACCTGGTGCTACGACTTCAAAGAAATCGCTGGGGGATTGTCACTCATTCGTTTGAAAGTCGCTGCAGAATCATTCTGACTGTGGCCTGGATCTCCTTCACGCTTCTGATTGCCATGTTTGTCCCAGACATGGCCGACGTCATCAACGTCATCGGAGGAATCAGTGCCTTCTTCATCTTCATCTTCCCTGGCAAGCAGAAACTTTATTTTATCAATTATAACCCGTTTCAACCCCAAATTTCAGTTCCAGCCAAACTAATTAAATAAGTATATGGCTATACCTTAAATCTGCTTTACTGTTGGATTGATTATGCAATAAACGTCTTGTGGTGTTCTCTGTATGCTGCAGGTCTTTGCCTAGTCTTCACAATGCAAACTGAAGATGTCTCTCCAAGTCTCCAGTGAGTGTAAATACTGTATTTAAAGCATGTACAGTTTCATAAATACAGATATTCCTTAAAACTGCTTTCTGCATGCAAACATCCACTATTTCCTGTACTGGTGGTTAGAATAAATACCCTATTGCTCTTTTAGATATTTTTTGTTCTTAGTTCGGCGATGAAGGTCTAACAGTGAAATGCTGTAGATATATTTTATAAGAGTTATTGTGTATGAACTGAGAAAGTAAATACCTTTACAGACAGAAAACGTCTGCACAAGTTTAATGGGAGCTGAGCGAGGAGGAAACATTTTTGCTCAAGAAAAACGTAAAGGCAGGTTTGTCAAAGAGAATGTAGACAAAGACCAGGATATGTTTACTCTACAACTACTCGAGTAAGAGTAAAAATCTATTATCATTATTATTATTATTTGATTTTTACTTTTCAGAAAAGGCAACTCAAGTAGTGAGCAACTGATTTAATTTGTAAAAAATGTATTCGGATAAACTTCAGAAATGATTTACAAATTCAGATTAAAAAAAAAGAATAAAATTAAAAATTAGTAAAGCATAATTATCATTACTAAATAAAAAAATTACAAAACATTATTTCCAAATCAAACTTTATGAGCTTTTACATTTTTTTAAAACAAACATAAAACTTTAGAAAATAATAGTTACAGCAGGTAAGGAATATATGCTGGAATAATGCAGAACAAACCTGCTGAGGTTTATTTTACCTCAAATTGATCCATCAGACTCAGCAGAGTCAGAACAATGAAGATTGTTTATAAACAAGATGTCTCACTTCATCATTAACTGTATGTGTGTTTCTGTGTGTGATGTATTTTTGTTTGTTCTTCATTCAAGTACCTCAGTAACTTGAGGGCGTTACAGTAGCCAGAAATTATTCTCAAGTAAAACCAGCATTACTTAAAAATAATATTACTCAAGAAATATCTATGTTGTAAAAATCTACAAGTTTTTTGTTCTAAAAGTGACTTTTACCCACCTAATTTTCACAACAACTGATTTAAACTATAAAATGTGCCTGTAAAATGCATCATACTACTCCTTTAATTAGAGCCAGCTGTTCTTCTTATCTCTCTTCTGACTTGTTGAGTTTTGTTTGCCGTTGCAGGAATATTTTAACCACCTGGGGCTTTGTAACAATCTTGTTTGGATCTTTCATCTTTGGACAGAGCACCACCATTGCTGTGATGGAGATTTTCCACAAGTTCAAAGCTTAACAAAGCAGTTCCTCTGCAGCAGAACTTCACCTCTTCTGTCGAACTGGACCTTGAATTTCCTGGCTGTCTTTTACTTGCACATTTAAATAAACATTTTGTCTTTTTGAGCAGAACATATTTTAATAGTATATGTTTGTGTGCTGTGCAGTTTTCAGCTTAAATTGATTTTATTTTAAGCAGAACATGTTTGTGTAATAAGTCTGCATATATATTTGATTATGGTTATGCATGTTTGCAGCAGAAGGATTATACAGATGATCTGTGTCTTTTGAGTATTGATGTATTCCTACTGAGCTTTGACAGGGGGCGCTACTGCACCATTTATAAATTACTGAACTGTATTTTCCACCCCCACTCAGCATCATGTATGAAACTGTTTATTGTCGATTTAAGCAAGAGAAAACAAACTTTTGTCCCCTTTCTTCTCATCTCTATGACCATTGGCTTGAGTGAAATGAGAAGTATGCTTTAAATCTTATTTCTTTCAGGATCCTGAGTACCTCTCTGTTCTTCTTTTTTTTCCTACCCTAAATCACAGCAGCGGTATAAATCTGCTGTAGAAGTGAACCGTTTACTATTTATCCTCTTCAGGCTTAAATGAGTTTTGGGTCACAGCTTGCAGCCGTGCACATGTGAAGTGATTTACAGTGAATCTACGAACCGGTTGTGTCAGGCTCTGGACTCAGATTATCAGCAACATATCAGACTGAAATTCAAGAATCAAGCAGATGACGCATTTCTGCCTGAACTCAGAGACAATGATTTTTTAAGCATGAAAATACAGAGCAGCTTTAATGGATTCTTCTGTTATGTAATGGATGTTTTCATCTTGGGTGGAACTACTCGTAGTGGCAAAACCTGTGACACTCTGCTTGTGTTTAGTCCTCAGGATTATAGTTTGACCTGGCCAAATGTTTAAATCCATTAAATGCAGCAGGGGAAAAAAATGCTTGAAAATTACACGGAGCCCCTCATAAATCCTGCAGCTGCTCTCTGGCTTTGTAAAGCAAACGTGGTTCTAACTAGCATACAGCTTTCAAAAGATTGACACCTCTGCTGTCTGGACACATCTGCAAACATTTGAGACCTTTCTGTACAGAAAAACAAGGTTTAACTTAACATTTTCACTGTTCTAGTTATTATTCAGTACCAACAGATGAGAAGCGGTCATTATTTCACAGCTTAAAGCAAAATAGAGAATAAATAAATTAGTTTTTTACTGCTCTGTTCTACATCTAGACCCTTCCTTCATTTGGCTCAACCTGCATGACTTTAGGCACATTTGAACCAAACTGTTGCTTTTTAATGGTTAGGGATCAGTTTTTAGGCCCAGAGGTAAATGACTATTTATTTAAAATAGCTAAGTTCCTTTATGGTAGGAATCATGTTAGTTTTGCAGGTTTTGATGCTTCATTACAATCTAGTTTTACAAGCTAAAATGATGATAGAACATGCAACTTTACTGATTTTTATTAAGAACTAATTACTCCAGTTTATCATAGATTTACTTAAATCTTCATTCGTTGCATATCATAATAACTTTAAGCGTGAGCCTAGATTTAATTTTCTAAGCAGGTCCAGGCTCGGGCACAAATGTGGTACACTCAAATTACAATTTCATCTAAATTATTACAAATAATAATTTAATGTTTTAGTAGGTCAAAACTTTCATAACAAAACTATTTATCAAGCTAAAATTATGCAGTATATTTGTTTGCTACATTGACTTAAGGCACAGGTTAAGTTTTCAGGTCACACAATTAGCATATTTAGCTTAGCTTAACTACACAATGATATTTTAATGCTGCTATGCTAACTCTATTCAACTTCTCAATCTAAATTCAAAAGTATTGCAGCATTATAGGAAACAAATGATCCCCATAATGAGAGTATTTCGACTGAAAACAGTTCAGTCTGAATGTGTCAACATATTGTTGCTAAAGGCTGAGCCACTAAAGGTCACAGAGTTGTTTCGATAGTGTTCTTAAATAAAATGTCATAATTTCACAAAGGTCATCTTGGCGTTTTGCATTGCTGGACAAAACTG
Source organism: Phalloptychus januarius (assembly GCA_902982915.1). Classification (NCBI taxonomy): domain Eukaryota; kingdom Metazoa; phylum Chordata; class Actinopteri; order Cyprinodontiformes; family Poeciliidae; genus Phalloptychus; species Phalloptychus januarius. The sequence goes on from CADWAE010000477.1 coordinate 15,760,723, forward strand.
ACAGACTGAAACCTCTTACAAGCTGGAATCCTAAATTATTCTCTGCATCAGATTTTTTCAGTACTGAGAAATAATTTCAAGCCCTCATTAGAGAAGGATTACTGGTTGCACAGACTTTTAAATAGCCTTGCTGCAGTGGTGATTAGTAATTAGCATTTTTTGGCTGCAACCTTTTAAACATTAAATTGCTTCTGATAAAAATCTCAGTGGGACACCAGAGTGAAAATGTATGGCATTCAAAAAAGCAAATATATCAATTAGTCGAATTAGGAAGGGAGAGAATCTCTGCAGCCTCAGATGAAGCGGATGCTCCTGTATGACTTTGTTTTCCGTACATCCAGGTGATTTATATAAGGCCGTCCATCCAGCTTCCCATTCTCTATTGAACTGGTGACTTTAGATCTTTGACCTCTGAGGCAGAATCGATTCAGTTCTCAGGGCCAAAGTCAGCAATGTGACCAGTAATGCAGCTGAAAATCTTTGAATTTGCTGGCTGGGTTTTGTTGCACCATTTTATTTACAGCAATACTAGGACAAAAAATCTGTCCTAGTATTGCTGTAAATTTAGTCATTTTTCTTTTTTGGCTCAACTAGCTCAGATTGGGCAGAGGCTGTTCGTGATGAGTGTCAGTTTTTCCAAGTCCCAGATTAAAGTCTGAACTTTGACTGGAAAGTGCTTGGAGTGCTAGTATAAAGATCATCCAAAACAAGAAATTTGTGTCAGTCATTCATGTTTTTATATTACGAGTCAAGTCAAAGTAAATCTGATATGAAAAAATCATGTAAGCGGCTGCTTTGTGTTGTGTTTAGCTCTGAATGCGGCATGCACAAGTACATTTTTCTTACCAGTCTGAAGATACAAAAAGCAAAGGCAACTTTAAATCTCTTATTTTCGCAAAATATATTTTAGAGTGGCCAAGACCTTAGTCTACCACTTGTTTGACTTCCTGTAGGAGCTAGCTGTGCTACCTCGATAACAAAAGGTTCATAAATGCTTGGGAACTTGGCAACAGCGAATCTTTACTCCTCTAATTTGACCAAGTTTCAGCTAAAACTGAAGTGTTTATAGTAAGTTCAGGTTTTATAAGAGCAATCTTTGCAGCACAGTGGGGTTCACATCTTTACTTTGTCTATATTATCCTGCTAGCTGGGTTTAGGTTGAACAAAAGTTGGAAATAACTAGTTTTGGAGAAGGTTACTTTATTTGGTTTTAGATTTACAGTCATTTTAAAGGATAGGGTCACAGGCTGAGTCAGAGTAAACTGGATACTGGAGGGAAATTAGGTCCGGGATGCCCTTTCCCAAAATGAATATATGTGGCCGACTTCTTATTTGCAGGACACATTTCATTTTTAAAGTCACACATGACCTTTATAACTCTATTCTCTTCCATCCATAGTGATTTAAACAGCATGCTGCTGCAGCTCAGCTGAACACTGTAAACTCTGAGTTAGAATGTGAGCTTATATTTTATATTATGTAGAAAAAAAAAAAGTTTGACTTGGTTTCTGGTTCCAGGTTCTGTTTCAGTAAAGTTTTTTCTTTCTGCTTTTGTTCAGAGCTGAAAGAGAGCAAGATGTAGATCCTGACACAGTGACTTTCCATCTGTGTGCTGCTTAAACAATTTGGCAATTAATTTAGAGCAAGCCTTAATATCAGCTCTTATGTACGATATCAACCATGTAGTCTGTACACAGGGAGAACATGCAAACTCCATGCAGAAAGACCCCAGGCCGGGAATTGAACCCAGAACCTTCTGGCTGCAAAGCAACAACTCTACCAACTGCACCACTGTGCAGCCTAAGCTCTGTTTATCTTCTTGTTATTTATAATCTTTGGGTTAAAATAAAAGAAACCCTATTTTTCTCCTCCTGCTTTTAACTCGGTCCATCACAACGACCTAAAAACATTTATTCTGAGTTCATGCAAAGTTCAGGAGATCACCATCTGATCACTTAATCCACAGATTTAACAGTTGTCTGTCTCTGCTGCAGAGCTCAATAGAAACACTCAGATCAGGGGTTTTGTTCATCTTTTAACTCACATAGTCAAATATGGCTGCAGACCGAGTAAATTCACCCCATCCACTGTAAAACCAAAAGCTATCAGGGGTTAGCGTAGCACTCTATAGTGTCTCAGATGAAGGCAGTAGGAAAAACAAAAATAATTTTAATAAAAATACAAAATATATTTGTTTTTATTTTGTTTTAAAAAAAAAGGTTACTTACAGCTTGTTCCTAAATTTGTTAGCAGAAATGTTAAATTTGGAGTCTGATGCAGCAACACAGTGAAAATATGTTTTACTCTATTAGTCTTGGCGCCATGAAGCCTCCACATGGGAACCATTTCTGCCCAAATCCTCATTGTTGATTCACAAGCCTGAATGAATCTTGGAGTAATTTTGGTAGACATGAAACTCCCAAAGCTTTAGACATAACTTCATAGTTATTTTCTCTTTGAGACGGGGCAGGATATTTTGTTGTTGAGATCTTTTAGCCTCATTCATGTTGTCAGACAGGTTCTAGTGGTTGTTCTGATTTTACAGAACAACCAGTATTAAGTCATTGGTGTGGCATGATGCTTTCAACCAAAAAATGTGATTAATCACTTATAAAAACTAGGCGGGATGAGATTCATTTACACGGCTGGTTTGGATAACGACTTTTTCCTTTGAAAAATGGAAACATTGAAAACCGTGTTATTAACTATTGTCTACTTAATTATTAATGTTTTTTTTTAACACTAGTCTGCATGGACTCCAGATCCCATACCAAAAAATACCAGGACAATTTTCAATAAGTGCATTTAAAATTCTAATTTTAAATGTTGGTTTTATTAAATCTTATTTTAAATGCTACTTTTAATCTACAAATCAGAATCGTACAACAAATCAAGTCCTTACTAAGGTTAATGTGTAACATATTTCAATTGCAATGCAGCACACATGGTAATTTGGATGTAAAATAAAAAAATATTGACAGTTTAGATGAATATTCACAGTCCTTTATGTTCACAAATAGAGCTTAACCAGGAAGCAATGTTGTGATGATGTCGAAAGAGGAGCAGCAAGAAAAATGTGAATTACACACAATCAAGTGTCATTATCTAAAACAATGTCATGTTTTCTAAAATTGTGCAGTTCTAATAAAAATACAACAGATCTGCAGTGCAGAAAACCTGTATTGACACCATTCTCATGTTAATACAGATGATCTGCAGATGATTTGTCCTGCATGAATGGAATAATAGATTTTTTTGTTTTGCACCTCAGGGGCACCATAGTTTTTACTTCTTTAAGGGAGAATAATATTCAAGCCTTTGAATATTGTGAGGAAAAGAATTAAATATTAATTACAGTCCTGCATCACAAACAAAAAATATTTAATCAGCCTCAACAGCAGTTTATTTCAGTGCACATTTTTATTTTTTCTTAAGAAAATAAGTTATTCAGACTCTTACAAAATATAACAAACTCAGCGCTATAAGAACAAAGTCTTTCATGATAAATAAAACAGATTAGTGCTCCTCGTCTTCACCACAGCATGAAAAATGATATTTAGCGTCAACATCCATGACGGCTAAAAGATCTTTAGCATCGTGGGAGGAAAATGAATCACAACAAAAACAACAGGCACTTCGGGGGAAACTCTGAGCCTCTTTGTTTAGTGCAGAGGATTTTATAACTGATTAGTATTCAGCTCCCTTTAACCACAGACCAGTTCTGCTGATCATCTTCTGAAAATAATCTGCATTTTCAATCCTTGCAGGTTTTACCTGCAAGGATTGCAGGTAAAACACCTGCAGCTTCGCATATAACAAGGAGTAAAATAAATTTACAAGGCTGAATTAATTTGACACGTCGGACGCCCAAAACATCAGGAGCACTGATGTGTTCAGATAACTTCAAATTAATCACAGACGATCATTTGTCATGTTTGATCAAATTGTTTCAGCTCTTATCAATCTTGATAAAATAAAGATGAATCTTTGTACGGAACAGTTTCACAAATTAGCTCAATGGGTTCAACATAATAACCTCAGCTGCATCTTTTCTGCTTTGAAAAGAAAATTATTAGAGATTAAAAATGTGTTCACCGTTTATTCAAAATGGGAAAACTTCAACATTCATCCAAACAAGACTGATGGTTTAAAAATTGAGTTGCTGCAAGAAAATACTGAATTCAGTTTCAGCACTATGTAAGGCCAGTTGAATGTTAAAATAATAATCATAATTAGTCAGGTCAGTAATGACATCATGCCTGTTTGGGGGAATATCTCAAACTCTAAATTTTTAGCACTTTAAAACTAAACTTATTAAACAAAAATAGCTTTCCTAAAAATCTGATTTTGCTGATTCTATTTTTTTTTTTCAAATGTTTAGCATGCAATTTTAAACTAAAATACAAGTTAGATTAATGGCATGAGCGTAGATAAGTTGTTGTCTTGGAAAATTCAAATGCTTCTCATCTCTCATCTGTTTCTGTGAACTAAATCATGTGTGTGAAATTCTGGTCACGTTTGTTCATCATGCTAAAACTACAACCATTTAACTGAATGAAGCCCTTTCCTCATTTAACCTGAATTAGAATAGAACCGATAAGTAAAACCAACAGAATTAAACACAGAAGGAAATCTATCAACTCATTATTTCTGTCAATTTGAACTAAAACATGGTTCCACATAATACTAGAACTTTACATAAGACCATCAAGCCAGGAAAGTCACAAAATGTAATTCTTCAAGGAAATGGCTGCATCCATCATACATACACATGGCAGCAGAAAGTTGAGTGGAAGGAAAAGGTGTGCTTGTAAAAGCATAACTTCTTCCTTGAGAAGATGGTAAAGGAAAAGCCATTCTAGAAATTATGTGAGATTTATAAATCATCAGTAATTTTAGAGCTCAATCTGCCACTACTGCATTAGTTACGTTAAGCCAGAGCTGAACCTGAGATTATGATTAAAGAGCAAAACAACTGAACTATTACTCAGTGGCCCAAAGTCCTCTTTTAGAGTAAATATGCATTTAAATCATAAATCAAGGACTAGAAATCACAGAATTTGCTTGAGGTTCAGTGTAAAGTTTGCAAAGCCAGTGATGTGGGAACCATGTCCTCTGCTGGTCCTTTAAGAAATGTGGAATCACTGTGATCAACAGCCAACCTGTTTGACTAAAACCCAAATATAATAAAATATATGCAGCTTTTCAGGAGGAAACAATACAGACAAGCTGAAGGCGCCATTAAAACACGACTTATTCAGCAGAGCCTTGGCTAAATGCCTCCATGCCACGACGCACCGATGCAGTAACTCTAACAAACGCAGCGCAAAACTATTATTAAGAGGGCATTCATGTACTTGTAATCTTATATAATATTTAAATCTTCTGAGAATTTTAGATTATTATTCATTTCTAATTCATAACCATCAAAATGAACGGAAATAAATGCTGAAAATATATTTCCTTCACTGCGAAAACAGAAGATCTCACCAAGTATTTTTAATCTAGTTTCTAATGAAAATATCTTTGTGAAATAAGACAAAACTAACTTACAAGCAAGTTTTAAGTCAATAATTCCTTAAAATCTATGAAAAAGTACTTGTTCCACTGGCAGATTATTTCACTTACAATATGGGAAAATATGAAATAATCTGACAGAGGAACTAATATTTTTTCATTAATATTAAGGAATTATTGACTGAAAAATTACTTAAGTTAGTTTTGTCTGATTTCAATTGAACTGAGACATTCGTACTAGAAACTAAACCAAAATTACATGGTAGGATTTTGTGTATTGTACATAATATTCTAAATTACTGGGCTCCACCTTCAGTTTTGCTTTTCTGTTTGTTGGTAGAAAAATAAAAAAGGACATGTCGTATTGTTATGGAGTGATAATCCTAATCTTAGACTCAGCAAGCTGCATCCTGCAGCAAGAGGTGCAGCTTCTGCTGGGTGATTTCAGAGTTCATAGTCCACAGGAACTCTGTTAGTCCTCCTTTCAGCAGCTCCTCCATGGGAACAAATTGCAGTACCTGTCTGTCCCCTGCGTGTGTTTGGTTGTCCCCCATGTCTCCTTCTCCTCCAATCAGCTGCTGGATGCTGCTCTGCACGTCACTGAGAACCGGGATCATCGGAGCGGCCGCATCGGGGCAGAAGCCTACACACGTCAGCAAGGCCCCAACTCCGCCGGACGGGGGTGGACACCTGAAGGAGATGGAGCGGAAACAGGCGTGCAGGCAGAACACAGCGGCGGCGGTGACTCGAGTCAGGGCGGAAAACACCCGCAGCAGGAGGGCATCCCCGGCGCTCAGGGTTTGCAGGGAAAGCAGGATACATCCCAGCAGCTGCTGCTGGTACAGAGGCTCGCCGTCGTGCAGCAGGATGCAGCCTCTCTGAGGAAACAAAGGCTCTTCACTGAACGTCAAAGCTAAATCGTCTACTTGGCTCTCAGCAGCAGCCCACGCTGCGCGGCTGTCGAACACCAGACACCGCCTCTTCTCTTTGCTCCCCTCTATACCTGCAGCTTCAGACAAAATGGAGGCAGTGCAAACCACACGGCAGGAGCGGCAGGGGGTCACTAGAGACCAGTCCACCGCTGCATTCTGCAGGGCTTCATTCAGGTGGTTCAACAGCACCGAGTCACAGAATGGAGAGTTCCTGACTGCAGGCAGCGCAGCGCCAGTTACAACATACCATAAATCTACATAGCAGCTGGACAGGGGTCCTTCTAACACGCAGCCCAGCCCTCTGTCCTCAGTGCAGTGACTCTGTATTAGCGTAGCCTGGCAGCTCCGCCTGATTCGCTCCTTCCAGCTCAGGTTCTGGAGCTCCCTGCGCTCGTTGAAGGAGCCGGTTTGCTTCTTCTGGCCCAGAGGTCGACCCGCCGACACGCTGCAGCAGGCGGGACTCGCTGTGTTCCTCGAAATCCACCGGCTCCTGGGAAGAAAGCTCACCTGCACACAAAAATACTACAATTAATATCCAGATGTGATGCCACATGACTGATTGCTCAAACATCTTCAGTGTAAAATGGTTCTGACATGTAACCTGAACAGGTTATAATAAGTCAATAAACTTCACAAAACATATTCGTTACATTTTATGCACAAAATCATTTTTAGATAATGAGATTTCAGTCTGGTCAGCTGAATGTTTTAGGGCCTCTTGTCACTTTAAATCCAAATGTTTTGTTGCTGATCACATCAAACCAACGTTTACACTCACTTTATACACACTGCAAACAGATACTCAATGAACACAGCCGTACATCTTTGAAAAGCAGAAGTAGAGCCTCTTAGACACCACTTGCTGCATTATTGTTGGTTGGTAAGTGCTAAGACAACAACAAAACACTTGTCTTTTCCAGCAGCCATTGTACAGCGCATACAGCAGTACAACCAGCCGACCGAGTCTGCTGGAGCTCAACTTGGGTTGCTAGGTAACAGAGCTGGGCTGAAGGGTTGGACTTGTCTGGAGTTGAAAGGTGACAGAGCAGTGCCAATGGAATGTGACCTAACAACAAGAAGGTTTTTGAAATGGCTTGTTTTCTAGACGGCAAAAAGTAAATAAATAAATTCATTCATTCATTCATTCATTAAGTAATTAATAAAAACACCTACACCCTTTTTTGGCAATAGGTTTAAGCAGTTGGGCTGTTTTTAGAAAGAGTAGAGAGCCAAATGGAAGTACCTGGAAGCGCTGCAGGTATTCATGCACAACACAGTCTCTGATGAGGTCAAGCCGCTGCCTCCTCTCTGTGCTCATCCCTTCAAACAGACGCAGGTTTTCACCGATGGTCTCCACCTGCAGGGTGTGGAAGTAGGAGCACAACTTCCTCATGCTGCTTCAGAAACGTCTCTGGGATAACCGAGCTGGGGAACAGCGCCTCTCTGTCAGCCAGATTTGGGCCATAATTTCGTATCAGTTTGGAGAGCAGAGGCCTCACCTCCTCCTTACTCTCATAGTTCAAACACACGACGTAAACCTCGGAGTTCCCCGCTTTGCTGGTGGCGGGTTTAAAGATGCTGACGGAGCGGAAGCAGCAGTTCAGCAGGTAGAGCAAGCAGACGGAGGAGTGTTCATACAGCGTGAACATCTTCAGGACGAAGGAGCCACCAGGGCTCAGGAGGAGCAGCGCTGCGGTGGCCTCGCAGTAATGCAGCGACGACACCAGCGCCTCCTGCTCGTCGGGGTTTTCCTGACAGTCGAAGCTTCCGTCGGCTGTCACCACGTCGACCCGCCGCATGTTGGACACAAACACTTGCAAATCCAGCAGGTGCTTCTGGAGCATGATGTTCCCCGTGTTGTCAGAGCCAAAGAACCACCATGGCAGCGTGTTGGCGATCAGCCGGTCGTCCGCGATGGTCGTGCTCCCTCCGTTGGCCTCGTGGTACGGGTTGAGGGTGTTAGCGACCCAGGCCCAGTCGCAGTAGCGGGTGGACTCGTTTGTTTTCATGTAGTGATTGAGAGCGGTGATAAATGCTCCTGGAGCTTCACAGAGATGGACAGAGTTCAGCTCCCCGTTTTGAAGCGCTTCCTCTGGTAGAAGGTCAAAGGTCCCCAGGATCTCGTAGAACTTGCACCAGGCCTGAGTGCAGATCTCCGCATTGGCAGCCGAGCGAACAGCAGCGATCACTTTCCCAGCTCGGTTGGTGGAGTTGGTGTGTTGGTGCCACACTTGTATGTTTTTGTCACTGAGCTGGTTCTTCACGGCATTCAGAGACGCCTTCAGCTCCTGCAGGTGTCGGTGGTTCTCTGCCGGGTGTTTGAGAGCAACATTAGGGTCGGGGACACGCCATTCCTCCCCCACCGGCTTCATAAAGGTTTTAACTTTGTTGAAGAGATCCTTGATCTCTGCTTGTGTTTCAGGATCAGACGGCTCCAAGCTGCTGAACAGCTGCTGGTGTCGGACCTTTCTTCTTGTGCTTGAGCTCATCCTCCACACCTGTAGAGCAAAAACAATGTTTTAACGATTAGGATTAAAAGCTACATCTTAAACTTCAAATATATAGATATTATAAACCAGAACTTTTAGTTTTAAGCTAATAAAACCTTAAGTTAATTTTTTTTGCATTCTCAGCTATTACATTAGATTAAATATTTCCTGTCTAAAGGGGTGGTATTATGTATATTCCAGGCACATTGTGCCATTTTATAACATAACCAAGTAACAAAGTTAACTTAATTAGTTATTAAAATACTATGGAAATCAAGTATGACTTAAAAAAAATTTGACTTCATAATGTAACACCTTGAAATTGGGTCTTTGTTTTTAAAAACTCCTGCTCTTTCTGAAACTCCAACTTCAGGAAGTCATCACAACAGCACTCCTCTAGTATTTATTAGTGCTGCACTGAGAAGTAGCTGAAAATGAGGTCAGCAGACGCCTAGTTCCACCAGGTGTTTGCTAATTCCTGCTGGCTAGTCTGAAGGAGCTGAGTGGGGGAGGGCTGCTCTGTCAGTCAGAAGTTTGGAAACTGCAGCTGCAGGAGATACACCTTCTGTCCCTCCTGACATTTTGCATAGCTGAATGGTTGCCATGGAGGTTAAAGGATTTCTCAACACACATGAAAGAATCAAGGCAAAACTCCAGTATGTTTTTGATGAAGGAATACCATTATAACATGATGTAAAGCTCAAAAAAGTAGATTTTACATAATACTGTCCTTTTAAGTCAATTACGATGACCAAAACTACTTCTTTGCAAAAGATTACAGACCCTTCTTTTTGTTCTCGAATCATTTTCGACATTTGTAAAACACTAAGTACATTTCTCAGAACAATTAGTACAGCACGAATTACCTGCTAAGTTTATTCCTCAAAATCCTCGATCCATCTCTGAAAATTAAATATCTGAGTCAATAAACACGACAGTGCCTCAGAATGAGAAGTCCTTGTTTCATTATGTTTGAATAAGACAGTCATGTTGTCAATATAGCAATTGTACATAATCACTTTCATGGAAGTACAAAGGGATTTACCACTTTTTCACAGCAATTAGAAAACTGCTTTGTTGATGTGCACAAGTGACACGATATTTTGAAAATTGAACAAGTAGTTTTGAGAATTTCAATTCTGTTCTGAGGAATGCAACAAAGCGACTGAGGAAAAACTGTATTATGAGCTGCGAGGATAATGAAAACATGTCACAATTATATTGCCTGTCTCAGACGGGACTGGCAATATATAACTTTTATAATATAACTTTTCAAAACCCAAAAAGATTTGTATTTCCCTAAAACTTTATTCCGTCAGAGAAACGTATGTACCTGTCTACGGTGTGTCAATTTCAGCTAAAAACAACCTGAAATCAGCGAACTCACCCAGACGATGTGCAGTAAGGAAACGGAACACTCCACCCACGTGACTTAAAACACGCAGTGCGCATGCGTGAAATCAAGTGGAAGTAGTCTTTCTTAAAGGAGCAGCTGCGAGATTTGACCGGTTCAAAATTATGCATACCCTGTAGCATTTGAAAAATAAAACAGTTAAGATAATTAAACATTATAAAAGTTATGAATAAAATGGTGTTATTTGCACTTTTTAATAAAAAAAATCGTGTGTTGAAAATTATTTATTCTCATCGGCATTGCATCAATCAGATAGCTAGCTAGCTAGAAAGATGAATATATATATTTCATGCCGAATTTCATAAATATTGCTTCATATAAAATAAAATGTAATGGTGGCTCTTAGTTGTAGTGCCTCAAGTTTCATATCAGACTACATTTTGTGTCAATCCTGTCTGAGAACTGAAAGCTACATCCAGCCTGTTCTTTAGAGCTTATCATACCTGTCTGTTTTACAGAGCATTCAATGATAGCATTGTCACTTCTTTAGATGTGTTTCATGGTAGCTGGTCTTCTGATGACACTGACATGTTGAAGCAGATGCTTTCCCAGATGCTGTCTAACTTTTAAATTAACAAACAGAGATTAAGGAGTCGGGCCTTTTGTTGTTAGGCTCTTCAGACTGATTAAAAATACCTAGGAACTATGGTCTAATAAATTTATATACTATGAATTCATTTATGTAAAATAAAATTACATTTGGAAGTGAAACGTAGAAACTAAAGACATGTGGAGCAGAAACACCTTTATCCAGGGAGGAATGCTAATATGACAGCTATATTTTAACTCTGATTAGATAAGGGAGCAGAGTTTGAATAAACAGCAATCACAAACAGCTGCTCTCTGTCACAATGATGCTCACTCTCTCTCCTCCTACAGCTGCTGCCTGACAGCAAACTTTCTCCAAACCTTTCTCAGTCGAAACATGCATCTTCTGAAAACTGACAGGAATAAGATCAACCTCCAAATTGGAGAAAGATTTAACTGCCAGATCACATCTGGAGTTTTGGATGCAGACAAGAATTTACAATTTACAATGTAAACAGACACACAAACTATTTGCATTAACATTCACAGCGTCTACATTTATTGTCGCCACTGAGGGGTTTTTTTTCTTCTTCTGAAGGCCAAACAAGCAAATAAGAAAAAGACAAACTCTAAAGAACCCGGCAAAGCTATGACGGCTTAATCTTAGCCTGCCTGGGAAATTCATTGCAGCAGTAAATGTTATAAAAAAAATAAACAATAACACATTTTGTTAGGGAGAAAATGCCAGAAAAGGAAAAATATCCAAATTCTCAGTTTTATAAATGTGCAAACTATTCAATTAATACTTGATTGAATCTGTGTTTGGTTTTAATACATGATAAATAACACTAATACTAATAATACTCAATAAATAACCAGGGCAAAAAATGTCAAGTAAAAGTCATGGGTTACAGTACATCCATCTGAAGGCTGTGCCAGTGTTGCGCCTCCATGAGTTTTCATACGGAGGCCTGTCAACTCTCAGTGATTCATTACATCGATGTGGCCCCTCGGGTCGAACTTTCTCCCTCCATGCGTGTGATCCACGTTTGTCTGCACAGATTCATATTTCTTCTCCCTGAATCATTGATGATGAAGGGTGGTGGGTGCAGAATGGGCTGTGACATAAACCCTTAACACTGCCTGAGCTTGCGCTCATGCTGAAGAAAAGGAATAAAACATCCACCCACCCTGAGCCACAGTTTACTTTTTTTACAATGCAGAACAACAGAATAGAAACGTCATGTTATCTGGTAAAAACTGTTAATGTCATTCCTGGATTTTATATTTGAAAATGATTTGTTGCCGAGGCTGCCAAGTGGCGCAGTTGGTAGAGCTGTTGCCTTGCAGCAAGAAGATTCTGGGTTCGATTCCCGGCCCGGGTCTTTCTGCATGGAGTTTGCATGTTCTCCCTGTGCATGTGTGGGTTCTCTCCGGGTACTCCGGCTTCCTCCCACAGTCCAAAAACATGAATGTCAGGTTAATTTGTCTCCCTAGGTGTGTGTGTGCATGGTTGTTTGTCAACTTGTATTAATACTTTTGAAGGCATCTGGTAGTTTTTCTCTACTTGTGATCTTAAATCAATTGTTGCTGAAGGTTTTAATTTGGTAATATTCTATCATTTGATTACATATTGAGCAGGTTGTTGCATAGAATCATTCTTAATTGCTCTCCGTGATTCTCTCAGCACCATCACCTTCAGATGATGGATTCTTCTTCTTCTATGTTGGATTCCTGTAAGTTCTTGTTTTGCTGTATAAGCATACAGCCTCCCTATGCTCCATCATTCAATCCTTCCTCATGAAGATTTATTTTTCTTTCTCAGGTGACTCTATTCCTCATGGTGGGATTATTTTTGCAGAGGTGAATTCAGCAAGTCCATTCATCCATCCATTTTCTAACACCCTTGTCCTTATTGGGGTCAGGAGGGCTGCTGGTGCCTGTCTCCAGCAAACATTTCAGGCGAGAGGCGAGGTTCACCCTGGCCAGTCTGTTGCAGGGTTCAGCAAGTCCGCGGTTTTAATTGCTCCCCATGGACTGGGGGAGATCATGTTGTCCCGTTTGCCTCCAGGCAGATGCTTTTCTCCTCCTGAATGCTCAACAAAAAAGGAGAAAATCCCAATTTCCTGATGGGAAACAGGCTGCCTGGGTTGTGTGTTTGTTCAAGGCGCTTTATGTAATTTTAGCTCCTGTTTCCCACTGTTTGATGGTGGTGAGTCGTGCATTTGTTGTCTGCACACACGGCTTGCAGGGAATGATGATGCAGTTTACTGTCACTGCAAGGTATTTATCTCCTGTCGCGTCGTGCCAAAGAAAATCCCAGCACAATCTGCCAAACAGTCCACAAGCTGGATTCTGCTTTATCTGTTTTCAGCGCAGAGTCTTCATTGTTTGGCTGCTACTGCAGTTTTTATCTCTGGTGATTAAGATGCAGTCACTCAGGCTGGAGCTGATGAAAACAGATGATTATTGCAATGAGGCGCAGTGTCACTCTAATTTACAAAAACTGTACACTCCCACTCTGACTGCTGCTCAGCCACATTAACACAAGAGCAAAAATGTGGCAGAGGTCCTGGTTTAATGCACAAGCACACTTCCACCCAGATAATCCCACTGTGACATTCATTCTTAGCAACAGTAGATTTTTATTGTTCTCTGGAGCGTGTAATTATGCAGTTTTAGAGGCAGAGGCTTTGCATCAAGTGAAGAAGAGTTTGGTGTAAAGAATTGTTCCTGTATTTCTACTGATAATCCAGATTGGCTGTATGATAAAAAACAAAAGCTTGCTGGAGGTTTGCTTAAAGGATGTTCTTTGAACATAATCGATACTCTTATGCTAAGATCATTCCTCTAGTTTCAGAGAGCAGAGCTCCCTCCACATGTTTGCTTTATCTGGGTTGCATCAAACTGCAAACAAAACTGGTTTTCCTTCAAACAAATGGTTTGAAATAAAGCTTTCACCATCTGAAAGTATTTCCTTCCCTCTCTGAAACTGAATTGTTTGGGTCTCATCTCCCAGTTTCCTGTCATTTACTGAACCCAGCTTCATCAATGACAACATTAAGCAGTTTGTTTTGTCATTTTTTCTTCTCCACTCTTCACAACTCTGCTCTCTTTAATCCCTGTTAGGTATAATTAAAAAGCCAGAAAGCTTTGCATAGTTTTGTTGACCAGAGAGAAGAATTAGCCACAGATTGTTCATCTGCTGGAGGTTAGATAGTAAACACAAACTTCAGTGAGGGGCTCATCAGGTACTAAACTAACCACTAAAAATGTTTTTTTGTGTTTTTACTTCTCGCTGGCTCCGGTTGCTCATATTTATTCAGCAGCCGAGGTTCTCTGGAACGCCAGAGGCCAGATTTCATCAAGAAAAAGCCTCTGTACAGCTGTGTTCAATGCGTCCATGTTATTTAGAGAACATACATGTTGAATAAAATATGTTACTTCCCCACATTTTCTCACACACCACTGTCTTGCCATATGAACCTCACAAAGATGCATGAAACTTCCTCGTCTTGGATTTCTCTTACAGTAGACTGAGTTTAATTAGGATTTATGTATGTGAGTGAGTAATACCCCCAGTGCTTTGTGTTGTTACTTGAACATAAATAAGATGTAAAAATGCTCATAAAAACCTGCACTGCTTCCAAATTGATGATTTAAACCCTAGTGATCGGCTACCATCTTAGTTACTGACAGCAGGAATCTAATCTGCCTCAAATGAAATAAATCAGTTGGTCAGATTAATCAAATTGATCTGCAGATTACAATGGACATGATTTAAAGTCTGAAATGATGTGAACTGCTGTTCATCAGTTCATTTTGAAAGAGTGAATAGGTTTGGAATGATCCTGCATAGAAGCTCTGAGCTGGCTGTGCAAAGGTATATAATATCAGACAATGTAAGTAATTGTTCTAATTATTAAAATGCATTACCTGCTGTCACTAACATAAACCATTTTATATCTGTGACTGCTAAGTACGCATAGGATGTTATTGAATTGTTTTGTTTAATCTGTTATTTTGACCCAACCCAATAGGATCTGTACACCTGATCCCTGAATTATTCTATACAGAAACCAAAGATGCTGCATTATTGATACATTAGGAGAATTAAATCTCAGTCAAACTAAAAGCTTCTTAAACTCCTCGGCGTCTGCAACATTTCATCACCTGATTTCCACTCTGCTGATTGAATATGAACGTTATGCCATTTTAACAAATCTAAATTTCATGATGTTGTTAACACACCATTAGCTGGATTGCACTATTATCTATAATCTACATGAAAAGCGTGTCTGACATGCAAAGCTAACGCAACAAACCTAATTGAAATTCATAATATGGAAATATGGTTGTGTTTCTGACTGGCTTGACATTTGAATTGGTATGTTTTTTTTATTACTTCTTAAGAGGTTAAATATTCATCTTCACACACAGGTTGTTCAGTTGTTTGTCTGACAGGTTCATTAAGAGTTTTCTCTTCTTGTCATCAGCAGCTCAGAAATCATCCATCCATCCTGAGAGCCTGAGTGAAAGTCAGAGCAAAAGCCTCACTTTTGCTCCAACTTTAATAAAACATACTCTTTTATTAAAGTTACATGCTCCACCTTTATCTGAAACTATTACATGTGACAAAATTCTCCCAGAACATAAGGAATCTAAAGATAGGAAGCAAATCAGACGACATCATTGCTGTGCTGGTTGGATTTTACATGGCTGTCTTGAGCTCTTCTAGTTTTTTTTCTTCGTCTCTCTGATCAGCAATGCAAAGCTCTGCAGACATGTATCATCTCCTCCTTTTTTTTCATCCTCCCTTCTTCACAGCATCCATCTTTTCCTCTCCGAACAACAGAGAGGGAAGCAGCTCTGGAAACTGGAAAGATTAGACAAGGAAGAAATTA
The DNA here is from genome assembly GCA_902982915.1 of Phalloptychus januarius. NCBI lineage: Eukaryota > Metazoa > Chordata > Actinopteri > Cyprinodontiformes > Poeciliidae > Phalloptychus > Phalloptychus januarius. The sequence continues at coordinate 15,776,507 of CADWAE010000477.1, forward strand.
TTCAGAAAAAAACGACCAGAAAAGATTTGCTGATTCTGTGGCCATTCAGAAGCTCTCGGCTTTTTCCCAGACGTAGTTTGAGGCTGAGAGTGGAGAGAGGAAGTGGATAAAAGCACAATGAAAGAATGGAGAGAAAGTTATTTATCTCGTATGTTCTCAAAGTCAGCGGGAGTGATGTATGACAATTTGTAGCTCCAACAGGAGCATGTCATGCACATCTATAAACTATTTTCAAAACTGATCTACTCTCTATAGTTTCTTTATACTGGTTTTTCCACAGATTTGTTCCTTAAACAGAAAGACGATCTTCCATTTATTTAGTTCTGACTTTTATTTTACTTTATTAATTTGGATTTTTTTTAATCACTAATCTAACTATAAATTTTGATAAATCTCTATTGCAAATGTGCTGATTATATACTATTATGAAAAATTGAATATTTGGGTCACAGATAGAAAAGGAGGAGTATATTTTTGCTAAAAACTTCAGGAATTTTGAGATTAATCTGAGAAATTTTCTTCAGTTCTAGTAATCAAAACGTTTTGACTTTTGGAAATTTTATAACATTTCCACGTTTTTTTCAAAAAATGTTTTCTTGTAAATTTTTGTAATTGAATTCAGATTGTTTTTAAAACAAATGCAGAAATTTCTGAGCTTCAAAAGTAAAAGAAAAAGCTACAAAGAACGAAATTTTATTTTATTTTTTAGAAATAATTTGCAAGAAAAAAAATCCCAGACATTTTTGGACTAATTTAATAAATTTTCTAGAAAAAAAAACAGGACATTTCCGAGCTCCAAAAGTAAAAAAAAAATGCTGAAAAAAAAGAAAAAAACAACAACAAACAAACACCACCACCACCAACAACAACAACAACAAGGAAAATTTGAGATTAAACTCAGAAATTCTCTAGAAATAAAGTGGACGTTTCTGATTTCAAAACGTGAGAAATTAGTTTTTAAAAGAGTCAGAAATTTGGAGCTTAATCTTTAGTAGGACCTTGTAAAATGCTGAGTCAAAAAATTTATTGAAAGTTTTTTCTCGCAAATATACTCTTTTTTTTCCTTTTTACAGTAGCCCTAATATCCAGTCGTAAAGTATTTCAAACATAAATTTCAGAATATAATATTGCACTGAGTCGTAAAATTGAATTACTTTTAAGTTTCAGATTCTCTGCAGATTAAAATGCTTAATCTAATTTTCTTTTTAAAGGAGCACCATGATCGGTTGATGTATTAAAAAAGGCAATAGGAGCGCAATTTGCCGCCTCGTGTTCTCTTCCTCGCCGTCTTGGCTGCTGCGCCCCCGTGTGGCGGGCAGGAGAAGTGCGCTCCGTCAGCGGGTGGTTTAAAAAGCTCGGGCAGAGGAGGAGCCGCTCACAGATCTGAGGAGCTCTGCACCGGGAAAAGTTTACCTCTAACTACCACAGACCACCCAAAGGAGGGAGAACCCGCAGAGATGGCAACCCAGGCGGAGCAGCTGCCCCACCTGCACCTGGCCGAGCTCACCGCGGCGCAGTTCATCGACATCTGGAAACATTTTGACACAGACGGTCAGTGAAGGCAGCTGCCAGTCAGTTACAGCAATTAGGATACATTTGATTCGTATTGTTTTACATAGTGAATTGTTTTTTTAAATTACAATCTTTAACAGCAACATTAAAAATAGATTAAAAAAAAAAGAAGAAAGAATGAGATTCAGTATTAATCTAAGTAAGTTTGAAGTTGATGCTATGTATAAATATGAATACGTACTCCAAATCATGCAGATTCTCGTTTGTTACTGCATTTATTTAAAAGTTTCAAAGGTAATAAGAGAAAGTGGAATAAAGATGATGGAGGCGCGAGCTGAAAGGTTGGATGGATAAATGCTGATAGATGAAAAGAAGAAGGAGGGAGAGAAAATGATGCAGGGAGGAGGGGAAGAGAGAAAATAGAGGCAGAGAAGTTGGGAGGACATAAGAGTGAAACAGTTTTTTTTATCTCAGTGGTTGAAGCTTTTTGAGCCTGGGAGCTTATTGACTATGAACTGATATATGTTAACTGGGTTGTACTGTCAATAATAATATAACAAGCAATGGTACTTATCATGCAAACAGGGAAAGCCACCGGCTTTTCATTTACAGTAGAAGATCACTATTTGTGAGTGAACACTGCAAAGATGCAGTTTTATGATTTTGCTGTATTAAATTCACAAACACAACTATCCAAAAATAAAAAAAATAAATATACGCATAATATTTTTATGCATGCATTCTTAGAGCAGAAGACAGGGATGAGTCTATATATTTTTTGATAATGTAGCTTTATTTATTTATTTGTATGCTTTATGTTTTGTCTTGGTGCCTGGTTTTGATTTTCTGCCTTCACTCCTGGCTCTACCCATCATTAATACCAAGATGACATATTAACTTGTTAAAGCCATAAATCTAAAGGTGTGTGTTTTAAAAGAATGTGCACTAGATTTCTCTGGGTCTGAAAAAGTAGATTCCAATATATCAAATCAGCTGATTTGTGTTGAAAATATCAATTTACGACCTGTCAGGTTTATTTTATGAAGTCCAAGTGAGGATTAAGATTTTTGTTTTTTTACAGATGTAAATTACAACACACCTGAATCAAAACCCTGTTGTTCTGTCTTTGTTTTGTGTTGGAAACTATGACTGGGTGAGCCATTGAAGTGGTTCTGGAAGCGTCCTTGATTATAACAATAAAGCACACAGCAGCCAAATCATAAAATCAGAGGACTTGATTCAGAATTTTTGCAAAAAATTCATTTTGCAAAAGTCTAAATGCAAAATGAGAGATTGTCATGCAAAGTGTTGCGTTTGTTGTTTTGTGGATGTCCTTCTTTCCTGACTACATGCAGCATATTTATTCACCTGAGTGACTGCAGAGCTCCACCATTCTTTCTCTCTGCCTCTGTAAGTCATTGCAGCTTAACCATGTAGCAACTTCAGTAAGGATTATTCTGGATGCCATTGAGAAGATCCCGTGACCTTTACCGTTAAACCCTCTTCAAACTGGTCCATATAAGCTCAACAGATTTTCTCATCAAATGACATAGCCTGATGAGAAAATTGAAGTACATATTCCACATTGCCACCATATAGCACTGCTTATGTTCTGGTTTATCCCAGTATTCAGACTGGTTTGTCTCAAACATTGTGCATATATTAAAAAAAAGGACTGACAACATTCAGGATTACTGCACATTTTACAAAATGTATGTTCTCCATACATTTTGTACTGTTTAAAAGCAGAAATATTTATTTTTAATTGGCTGGATACTATAGCAGAGATCAGGCTTAACATATGGATGGGTGGATGGATTGATTATGATTGGATGAGTTTATGAATGGATGGATGGCAGGGAAAATGATGGATGGGTAAAGCAACAGATGGATAGATGGATTTATGGTTGGATGGATGGTGGACTGATGGTTTTGTGGTTGGATGGCCGAATGGATGGATGGATTTATGGTTGGCTGGTCTCATGGCTGGATGGATGGATTTCCTTCATCATGCTGTTTGCTGGTTTGGATCTGTGTTTCCTTCACCCATTGGATGTGCTTCCTCCAATGGGTGGAGGAAAAACCCATTGGAGTGTTCCCAGTCTGCATGACTTAAAGCTATTTAAGTCATGCAGACTGTAAATAGCTTCCAGAGACTTGCAGGATGTGTTTCCATTGGAGGAAACACATCCAGTGGTTTTAGAGAAACCATGGTGTCTCTGACCATGGTGTCTCTGATCATGGCATAAACTCACTGATGTGAATTTAAAGGGTTTGTCAGTGAATGAATGAAAGAAAAGAAGTTCAAAGTGATACTTGAACTTTTAAAGTGAATCTCTCAAAATCTGAAACATATTTTAATCTCACAAACGAGTTGTGTCTTAACAGCTGAAACAAATCCTGCGGCATTATTTCATGCAGCAATGAAACACTCAGTCTGTCACATGAGCCTTTATGTCATTTTCTGCCATTATGTGTTGGACAGCTGACATGGTCCCGCAGTGCCGCTGAACAATCAGAAGTTGAGCTGGGTTTGAAAATGTTATGGAGGGGAAAGGGACTTCATCTGCTCAGTGTGCAGTGGTGCGGTCCATGTGACAGCTGAGATTTAAACCCCAACTAAACTCTGGCACTAACCACCAATGAACTGAGAACACAGCTATTTCTCTGGGATTCTGGATAAACAGGCTTTATCAGATTTATCACAGATAATTGTTTCTTTTTCAAACGAATAGAAATACAACCAATGACAAATCCAATGTGTTCATTTATTTTGAGACAAACAGAATCGAAAAGTCTGTAAAATTCACTTTTGCACATTTTTATGCTTACATTTGCGTGAATAAGTTAATGTTTTTTGGAATATGAGCTGTTTCAAAAACCTTTTGATTAAGTCCCATTCAATGGGCACTGCACGGTTACCTTGCAACCCCAGCAAAGCCCAGCCTATCACCTAGCAACCAAAGCAGAGTTCCATCACGTTTAATCAGCTATTTTTTCCACTCTCTACATTGTACAATGGCTGCTGGAAAAGACAAGAGTTTTGTTGTTGACCTGCCATCCAGAAACTACTAGCTGCTTTCTTGTTGGTCGCACAGGAGGCATCACTTCTGCTTTTCAAAGATGAATAGCCGTATGATTGCACATCTGTTTGCAGCCATTTACATATGCGGATGTAAACAGTGATGTGACCAGCAGCAACTTATTTGGATTTAAAGTGACGTAAAGAGGCCCTAAAATGACCTCTAAATAGGCAGAGCTAACAAGACTGAACTCTCATTATCTAGAAAGGATTTTGTAATAAAAAGAAAATGTAATGAACATGTTGTAGATCTATCCTAACCTGTTCAAGAAACCATAATGGCTCACCTTTAAAGAGAAAAGTAAATTCTTATTGAAAAATAAAAAATTTGGGCCATTAGTTATAACTCCGCCATTATTTGTACTCATGAGAGATGAGATAAGTAGGTAAGATCAGTAGCTTTAAGAAAGTCCAATGTTTTATTGTAGTATTACTCGATGGTTCTAGTATAATTACTGAAAATGATGTGTTGGAAAATAACTGTTTTCTGCTGGGGCCACACCTACTGGTGCTTATGATGCTGATACTTTGAACAACCTTATGTATTTTTTTAGTTTCTGCTCTGGTTTGTCTGAAACACCAGTTCACATGCGCACAGCCAGTGGCACCAATCAGATGTACCGGAGCTGGGAGGAAGGGGGTAGAAACGATAAAAAAAGAAACGAGTGGATAAGAGATTAAAAGATGAATAAGTCATCACTGCATTTAACTCAGTATGTTTATGTTTTCCTTTGAATTGGGACAACAGTTTATCTACATCTCATATTAAATATTAAATTGCAGTAAATCCCCTGTCCCATGTTTAGACTGGTGACAGGTGGGACTCGCTCTAATGATTAAAAATGACCACAGAACGTCCTGCATGACCTGTGACCTCAAGACAAACTAAATTATTTTCTAAAATGTGAGCATTGTAAGTACAAGTACAAGGCAGAGTGAGGAGCAGGACGCTCCAGTAATCATCAGTCTGATTGCCCTTTTAGGCAAGAAGATGCTCATTATTCTGCTTACACTCCAATGCCACTTCACTCTGGTGGAGTTTGTTTGTCCCAGCTGGAGCACACATTCGGATAAATCCATTTTGGATATGGATATAGATATGTAAATTTGGATATTTGATCTATTTGACCTTGTTATTATCAGTTAGCAAAACTCAACTTTCAATAATTGAAGATTGTTTAGATGCATTTAATCTTTTTTTTCTGCTCTTGGATTCACTTTAGGCATTATCTGGGCATCCAAACTAATCAAATGTCAGAAATAGTGAATTAAGCGCAGCTTTAGGAGTGTACTCCAAGTTAGTTTATAAACTGATTATTTCTGTTTAATCACAGAGGACTTGGGGCTGGACCAGTACTCAAGGTTTGGCAACTGCTTCAAACCTTAAAGACCCTCAGTGGTTATTAAACTTTAATCAAACTTCTGAACGGTCAACAAAGCTTAAAGTGACTTAAAAGCTTCATGACGTAATTTGTGCCAAACTAATTTTGCTCCTGTGGTGCTCTGATCTGAAGGAAACGGCTACATAGAGGGGAAGGAGCTGGAGAGCTTCTTCACAGAGCTGGAGACTGCGAGACGAGGAGCCGGTGTGGTGGGTGTTTTTCTCATCTGTCACAACCCTGCTTAGTAAATGCTGACGCTCTGCAGGTGAAACTAATGTAGTGTCAATGTCACACCTATTGCATCAATTATTTTTATTTGCTAACCAGAATGAAAATGCACTTTTCGAACTCTGCATTTATGTCAGAAGTTTATTGTTTATTTCACTTTAAATTGTGTAGTTTGGGTCGAAACATGGATGTTGTGGTGTGCTTAGAGTCATTGTCATTGTCATTGTTTCCCCCAGCTTTAAGTAAGTTGCTTCAATTATTTAGTTTTTGTAAAGCGCACCACTCTCTCTTGCAACATGGCACAGCTACCTGCTTCACGTTCAGGATTTAATTCTCAGGTTTTTGGACGTCTCTCTTCTTCTCTAAATCTAACAATGCTTGTTATTCCCAAATACTTCAAATTTAGTTTCATCACACAGGACATAGCTCTGAAAATGTGTCCCTTTGTTACCTGCAAACATTAATTTGATTTTATATGTTGCTTTTGGAGAAATGGCCTCTTCCTGTCTGATTGGCTTTAGAGCCTGTGTTTGTACAACTTTCGTTAGCATTTTCACAAGACCGTTTGTTCCTGGATTGATGCCCAGATTTCACAACAAAACATGTTAATCAGCTGCTCAGCAGCAGCATCATGAACACTGAGATAGTTATCTTAGTGCTTTCAATGTTCTACCTGACGACAGACAGCTTCAGTTTATTATCACTAATATTGTTATTGTTTTATTATTATTTGTTCGGTTTTTTAGTAGTAATGTTATTTTAACATTATCTTCTTTTTTCTTCACTATACCCACATACTACATTGGACTCTTTCTATTTTCCCTCTTTTCTTTTGTAGTTTTGTTTTGGTTGTACACTTTTGATTTATTATATCACAAATAAAATGTAGCAATGACATCATCAAATTGTTTAAAGAGATAATAATCTCAGTGTTTTCATTGTTCTACCTAAAGAAATTAATAAAAATGTCTAAAAAAAACCCCTCCTCCCCTCATTATTCTGGTATTTAGCAAATATAAATAATTTTGATAAGCATAACTGACCTAAAACAGAAGAAGTTTCATCTGATTAATGTCAAAAAGCCAATAAAAAAAATGGAAATGTTAATTTAAGATGCATTTATTTATTATTATTAATGCTGAAGTTTGGGTTTATTCATGCAAAACAAAAATATGAGCAAACGGAAACATGAACGTTTTCATGTCTTTGCAGGATCCTTCACACGCTTTGTTCAAGGAGAAGTTGAAGGAGTTCATGGCAAACTTTGACAAGAACTCTGACGGTAGAATTGAGATGTCTGAGGTGAGGCGAGTTTATTTACTCCTGTTTTCTTTTCCTTAACAACGAGTCTTTTTATCCGCCCTGTAGCTTTTTAAGTAAACGCATCAATTTCTTCTTGTGCAGCTGGTCCAGATTCTGCCGACGGAGGAAAACTTCCTGATCTGTTTCAGAGAGTTTGTGAGATCCAGCGCTGAATTCATGGATGTAAGTTGGAACATTTTCACATCCGTGTTCCTTGCCTTGAATGTTGAAAACCGTTGCTACGTAACTCCTTACAGTAGACCTGCTCAGCCAACCTTTCCATGGTAAGCCCTCCTGTTCAGTGACTGTAAAAATTAGCCACGTTTTTCTCTCAGTTGAGGTCTTCTGTTTTCTGGGTTTGTTCACTGAATATCTGATAAACCTTACTGAACTGTGAAATTTCCTCACAAGCGCCTCCAGCGAGCTTCGCCTTGACAGTCTGTCCTGTGGGACGCACGTTCAGCTGCCTCATGTTTCCTTCAGTTTCCGTGCCAAGTTGGGCGTCTGTTTTAATGTTGTGGCATTTGAGGAAGGACGGCCACAACATTCATCTGGACGGTTGTTTTCTGGGTCAAACATCCACAAATGTTTAATGTTTAAAATCCTCAGCTTGAAGAAAACATCCAAAAGTATTATTTTGCTTAATTCAAAATAAGTATTTAAACATTTACACTGATGAAAATGCAGCGTTTTTTGCTGACTGCTTTTTTTCTCAGCTGTATGTTTGATGTTAAAGTAATCTGAGGGAAAACGGAGAGCCATCAAACATAAGCTGCGCTGTGACTGAACATACACTCCAAAGAAACACACACATATACACACTTCACTTATTTCCTTTTAGGAGGATTTTATGGTGGGATGTTCAGGCTGCTCCGTGTTTTAAAGCTATTCTCAGAAAAGCCATACATTATGGATGTTCTGCAGCTTTCTGTGGAGGGGAGGGAGTCAGAGAGCGCTGCAAGCGTTTTAGGTATCCATCTTTTGACAAATTCTATATTAACACAAAGTCAGGCAATACTTTACTATACTCCACTTTGAACAGATGTTTATGTTTTTTCAGTTGTTACTGAGATGTTGTCTAAAAACGTAAAATCTTCTCCTGCAGGCTTGGCGGAGATATGACACTGATCGTAGCGGATACATCGAGTCCAATGAGCTGAAGGTAACACATCGAGCGACTAATTCAGCATTTGGGGCACTTTGTGCATTCGTTAGATGAAAAATCACAATATGTTTTCCAGTATATTTACAGCACACTCTAATTATATAAAGTCTGCCAGAAAATTGGATTTAAGTGACTCAGATTTGGGCAGTAAGTGCAGTGAGAACAATTAGTAGAGCCTGAAACAGGTGAGAGTAATTAAATGAATGCACTGCAGCTGCGTGAGGAGCAAAGCTAAGGGAAAATTACTTTTAAACAGAATAAATACATGGTAAAAGAATCAGGATCAAGGAAGCATAATAAATCTGATCAACCACAGAAAGTAGTCAAAATGCAAAATAATGAACAAATGTACAAGAAAAACTGATTAAACTCAAAGTTCAATAGATATGGACAGATTTATCTAGAAAATTCATGTGTTCTCTCATCTTTTTGCATGAATCACTGAAAATTATTATTGTAATCTATCAGATTAGATTACAATAATAACGGTGTTGTCATGATGTTAATGCTAACAGCTATTTCACACTCCTGTTCTTATATGTTCTTTTTATTTTTTATTTAGGTTTATCTGATTCCCACCATACTTGCAGTCAGATGAAAGCGTTTAAAGTCTTGTCATCGTTGGTTTCTTTCTCCTCTCAGGGTTTCCTGTCGGACCTGCTGAAGAAGGCCAACAGAGACTACGATGACAAGAAGCTCAACGAGTACACACAGACAATCGTGAGAGCTAAAATGTTTAAAGAACCAGCAAAATACAAAATATATAAAAAATCATTAAAAAATATATCAATCATGCTGCTTATTCTGATAAACCTCAAAGCTTCAGATTCAGCAACACAAGTTGAAATCTGGAAAGACATTTTTTTTAAGCCCTGACCTTTTGCCCTTTATGGATGCCATGTTCACAGCTTACAGTTAGCCGCTGGTCATATGCATAACGAAGAATTATGTGTTAAATATTAACATTTGCTACACATAGTGCACCTCTACTGCTGAGATATTGCTTTCTTTGCCACCAGGGTCAGCCGGCCATCTGTGAGCTGAACCCGCTCGGCCACTTCAGTGGACAAATGATAAATGTTTGCAACATTTCCCCTAAACTTCCCTTTTAATTTTATTTTTCTGTAGCTGAGGATGTTTGACCTGAATGGTGACGGTAAGCTGGGCCTCTCTGAGATGGCGAGGTGAGCGTCACTTCTCGGTTTTATGTGCTCATCTTTCTGAAAGGTGCTCTTCAGATCAGCACTGACAGGTTTATGCTTTTCACCACAGGCTTCTGCCGGTCCAGGAGAACTTCCTGCTCAAGTTCCAGGTGAGATTACGTTGTCAAAAAACAGCAACTTTCAAGTGCTTTCTCTTTAAAATACAGTGCATCCCCAAGAGTACTTATGTTAAAGCCTTGAACTTTTCATGTCTAGTTGCATTACAGCCACAAACATTAATATAATTTATTGGGATTTTATGTGAAGGAAAATGGTTTCAAATGTTTTTACAAATAAAATTCTGAGAAGTGTGTTGTGTATATGGATTTAGTCATCTTTTACTCTGATACCCTTAAATTAAATCCGTCAGAGGTCAAACATGTATAATTTAATCTCATTATATTGTTAATCTTTGAGACAGAGACTCAAATTAAAGGTAATAAAAATAAAAACAGCCTAACGCACAACTCCACGATCATTAATCATAGATGTTTAATTATTAGCCAGTTGAGAAGGCCTTTATTCACGTTTTGGTTTATTATCTGTCCGTTTTGGCTTCAGCTTTTTTCTTTATTAATTTTACTCATCTTCTTAAGATCCCACATTTTTAAATTGGCATTGCTTTACTTTTTGAGCCTTGCCAAGAGGTGCATCACAATATAGACACAAACAGATTAAAGTGAAGAGCTTTCTGGCAACTGCCTCCACATTGGCAGCAGTAAAACCTACTTAATGAGTCAGAAAATAAGTTGAGGAAAATTGTCTAAAATATATGTAAAGACATCGTAAAGGTAAGTAGAGAACAAATTGCAAAAGTCAAAGAAACACGGCATTGGAAAAAACTGCATGCGCTTTAAATCTCTGTCTTTTTGCTGCCACCTGTCAGTCTTCAGCTGTTCTGGTGAAGTAAGCTGGAGCCAGTTTGTTTGGCCACACTGCATGCACATTTTGTCCAACCTCAGCATTTCATGCATGGCACAAATCCTGCTTCACAGTGGCCACACTGGAGATTAAACCAGGTGGAAACGCAAAGTGGAAAACCACCTTCAAGCCTTCATGTTGCGAATGCAGAACTCAGTAATCCACTGGCTTTCACTTTGTGATTTTATCTGCTGTGTTTCTGAAATAAGAGTTAAAACTTGACTCCTCCTTGCTGCAGGATAGTCTGATTTAAACTGTTTTGAGTATCTGGCCCTAAACAGTGCATGCAGAGCCAAATAATTATTGAAATGGAGGCAGTGAGTTTTTATGGGTGTAAACCAGTGACTGGTGAGGAGCTGGCTTCCCTGAATGCACTTCACTGATGTAGACTAATCTTTTAGATTACAGGAATGGAGATTATCATCCCAAGGACCATAAGCAGGCCCTGGTGTCATTTGGTGCAGGTGGAGCTCTGTCATTCCACAGTGACGCTGCTCTGTGTAGAGAGTAAAACGTTGACGTCAGATCAGGATCGTCCTGGTGGCCTAGATGTGGAGGTTTTCTGAGACATCAATCAATCAATCAATCAATCAATCAATCAATCAATCAATCAATCAATCAATCAATCAATCAATCAATCAATCAATCAATCAATCAATCAATCAATCAATCAATCAATCAATCAATCAAATTTTTTTAGCACATTTCAGCACAAGGCATTTCAAAGTGCTTTACATCATAAAAACCCCCAAAAACACAAAGTCATGCAACATAAAATCAACAATTGAAACATTACATTTAGTCAAGTGCTACCGGGAAATTCTTCGTTGAATTCTTCATCGTTAAATTCTTCATCGTTAAATTCTTCATCGATTATGCGTCAAAGCAGACTCTAACCAGCTGGTTTTTAGTCTAGATTTAAATGCACTCAGTGTTTCAGCAGTTTTGCAGTTTTCTGGAAGATTGTTCCAGATTTGTGGTGCATAAAGCTGCATGCTGATTCTCCATTTTTGATTCTGGTTCTGGGGACCTGAGGGGTCTGAAATGTTGCTATGACAACAGCAGATATTTAATGCGTTGTGATTTATAAACTAAAAACAGTATTTTAAGGTCTATCCTCTGAGCTGTAGGGATTTTAAATCTGGTGTGGTGCGCTCTAACTTCCTGGTTTTAGTCAGAAAGTTAGCAGCAGCAGCGTTCTGGATCAGCTGCAGCTGGAGGATGGATTTCTTTTAGGCAGACCTTTGACGACACAGTTGCAGTAATCGATGCGACTGAAGATAAACACATGGATGAGTTTCTCTTGATATTGCTGAGACATTAGTCTTCTACTTACCTTTCTCTTTCTTCTTGTGTAATGTCTCTGGCCATATAGCCTTTAATCAAGCATTACTGGAAGAGATCATTTAAACTGAGCACCTCCAACACATTGGTGTCTGTGACTTTGGATTCTCCACCCGTCTTGTTTGTTCCCATTTAAATGTGCTGGCCTGTGAGAGCAGATCAACAATTTCTCTTGACAGAGGATTAGTCAGTCTGATGAGGATTAACTCAACTCTAGTCCCAGTTATCATAATCTGCACGGATTAATATCTGTGGTAGATCTGGGGCTTTTACCGCTCTCGAGAAATATGCATTGGTTTCTAATTATTCTCTCTTCTCTCTCTGTGTTACATTACAGGGCATCAGACTCACCGTTAAGGAGTTTGACTCTCTCTTCACTTTCTATGATAAGGTGAAAAACATGTTTCTCAACATAAATATGGACGGAAATAACTGGAAAAAAATCTGTAGTTTATGTTGATTGTTGAGGCTGAGCGCTGGCATGTTTACGACAGACATCTGTTCACTCTCCGCTTGTTGCTCCATGATGCGGGTTGTGGAAACACAAACGATCAGGTCATATGGGTTTATTCTCCAGGAATGTTCATTTCAGTCTATCTAATGTACATGTTGATGAAAGTACGTCGCTGTCTGTCCTATTTTCACATTTCTAAAGTTGATTTATGCACATTTTATGTTATAAAGTGGCATATTTCACTTATTTCTAAGACTAAGGCATTCTTTCATATAGATTGAATAGCTGTTCAGTTTCAGCAATAATCTATGGAATTTAAATTCCAATTTAAAAAAACAAGTAAGTCACAAAATATTTTGTTGGTCAATAAATTGCAGAAATTATTGTGATTAATAATTATAATATTGTTTTGAATCCGTTTCCAGTTAATATAATAATGCATAGCAATGCTACGTCAATGATAATTTAATTTTGTACAGAACACTTTATGCTGCAACTGGAAGAGATTTTAAATATCCAGAATAAAACATAGCAACCAAAATCAAGTAAAAAGGAAATAAAAACCACACATAATCAAAATTAAAATAAAATAGATTATGAACTCTCTAAATAGAATACCCTTTCAAAAAATGTTAATCAAAATGAAAATTATTGAGCTAACTTTAATTGATTAGTTGCTTATTGCGACAGGCTTAATGATAATCTACGGGACTTCAAATTTTTTGATATAATAAAATGGACAATTGGGCAAATTCAGATCTACCACTACTTAAATGCATTAGTAATTGCCTACAAAAATAAAAAAATAAAATGTAGAAAGAATATCTGAATCAGTATGTAATTATTCCTTTACTAGATGGTGGTACATTTGAAAATTAACTACAAAATAAATACATTTTAAAACAAATGTTATCTTTGTCATTTCCTGCTAAAAATATCAGACTTATGTCACCAAATGTATTGAAGGTGAAGAGTGCCAAGTTGCAATAAATAAATAACTTATGAAATAAATATTTAAATGCGACATTAATATTTTAAAACTATAAATAAACACAGAAATAATGTATTTAATACACGATTACTTACATATGCCTCAATTAAATTATGTATAAGTTAGGGACCAGTGAGAGAGCAAGTTCTAAGTTGTCATAGCAACTCCATAGCAACTGCCTATCAACACATCTGGCAGTTACGATGTTCATGGAAGGGCGACGTGCTATGAGATATATATATATATATATATATATATATATATATATATTGAGGGATTACTTGTTTGTAAATGACTGCAACTATTACAACTGTTTATTACAGCGTGATAAAATAAGTTATGATACCAAACTGGCATCAGTGAAACCACAAAATGCCCCAAACTTCAGTGGCTGGACATTATTTACTATATTAGAGTAATTTTTCATGTAAAGATCAGGTCTCAATGAGATGTGTTGAGCTCCTCTAAATAAGACAAACGTATCCATGGTGAGTAACGAGTCGGATTTTCTTACAACTGAAATTTTTCATTTAAAAATATTGGAATTCGTATTTAGTGTACAAATGGCGAATAAAGGGATTTATTCTTCCAATTTTGGTCATGATTATTATGAAAATGAACATGTGGCTGTAGCCGTCGGGGCAGGTGGTAAACTAAGCCATCAGAAGTGTAGCAGCAGGCTGAACGGGAGGCAGAGACGCTGTACTAAAAATAAAACCAATCTGCAGATGCCGCAGAGCTGCGTGTGAAGAGAGGTGATCTGCGCTGGCTGCTAGTTGTACATAATTTTATTAGCCTAATTATAAATAGCTTCAATAATTAGAATAATGTGTTCATGCCTGCTTTCTGTAGGTGACGTGCGCAGCGACGTGCTGATTTAGTGTGACGTTGACTGATTATCCCGCTATAGTCCCTGACATCTGATTGGCTGCTTCAAACAGGAAGTCAAGGCGACTTCTTACAAGTTTGCTATGACTCTGGGTCAATACTTTCTACAGAAGTGTGAAAAATAACTCCAATAAATTGCTGTAATTAGTTTAATACAAACTCTATAAACTCTTGTAATTTGGCAGAGGTTCATGTTTGCATGCAGCAAATTCTGCAGAGTTAAATCAACACTATGCCGAGTCAATTTGGTCCTTATCAGAATTGGTGTTAATTTAACACCAATTCAATAAGAAATTGAGTAATTTTAACACTTGAAATGGTTATGACTACTTTAGGATCATTTTTATATACGTGAAGCTGAAAGGAACGTCTTCTTCCTATGATGTCCTCTTCTCTTCTGACCAGGACGGTAATGGCTACATCGATGAGCAGGAGCTGGATGCTCTGCTGAAGGACCTCTGTGACAAGAACAAAATGGTAATGAATACTTCACCTATTGATTGACCCATCCATCCCTCTTCTGAAGGCCAAATATAGCAGAGAGATGGAGCTGCAGCCTCAGACTGTGCGATTCTCACTGGCTGTGTTGTTTCTGGCAGGACTTGGACTCAACCGGGCTGGTGGACTACAAAAAGAGCATCATGGCTCTGGCTGACGGGGGGAAGCTGTACCGCACTGAGATGGAGATCGTCCTGTGCCGGGACTCCACGCTGTGACCCGCCTGCCTGCCTGCCTCCTGCCTGCCTGGGACCCTCCCGTCTTCCTGCACTGCTTCCTCCTTCCTACCTCTCAGTGTAGCCTGGTGCATGTGTGACCAGAAACGGTGCGCCCGAAAGCACAGAAAATACCCGCTGACTTTCTTTTCTTCATCAAAGTAAAGCTGTTTATTGAGATTTAAATGGCAAGTGAAGAATCTTGTGTATTATGCATTTGTATTTATAAATGAATCACATATGCTCCCTGTAGTTATAGAGAAGGAACTCTGTCCTGTGGCATCTCGTTGTTCTGTTTATTTAGGTTATTTTTGCTATAATGTTGTTTTATTTCAAGAGGCTGGTACTGTTCTAAAGAAATACACAAATGAGAGAATAAATAAATGCAACATGAATCCAGAAGCTGCTGCAGTGAAAGGTTTGTCTGATGCTGTAAAACACTCACCTCTGTGTCGAGTGTAAAGATTACATCTCCTCTACAGATCGCCAGGAAGAGAGTGTTTCCCTCTAAGTGCTCCCTCTCTTTCTAATCTCCTGCAGACAGAAAGTGTGTTGAAGAGGGAGCTGGTGCTGATCCATTTTTTATAGAGTCTCAGAGGAACTTGGCGACTCTTTCCGGACCATTTTGAGAGAGAGTGGGCAAAGTAGGAGCTGGGTGATCAGTTCACACGAAACGGCCTGCCATGACACAGCATGAAGAAATTCAACCAGCGTTTTCCACTCTGTATCTCAGTAAACAAATCAGAAAAAGAGTGATGCATCTTCGAATGCCAAGACGTCCTTAATATAAGTGAACTAAATGCAATGCAGACCAGGTTTTAATTTAAATCTGCTGGTTTTCTTCTGATTTTGTCCCTCATGTGTGACGGAAACCATGTAGCATATATCAATTAATCATCAGCACATATTTAATTAAACTCACTGTCTTTGAATCACACCATTTTTCTCACGCCATCACTGCATCGATGTACACACAGGATATAGATCTATAAATATAGATCGTAAATGGCCTCACTGAAGTACAGAAGGACACAGTGAAAGAGTAGCAGTAGACCAAGCTGCTAACTGCTGACAACAAGGGAAAAGAGAGTTATATCTGCTCTGATTCCTTCACGCACGTCGGTCCCACTCAGCGCAGAGGAGAGAGGGAAGCAGATGACTTTACTTTCTGCACAATGCAGTGGAAATGGCTTTTTCCCCACTCTTCTTAAATCAAAGGTTTTGACCTTGTTCTGCAGCAGAAAATAAAGGTTACATTTAAAGTGAATTCAAAGCAAAAATATTCTCACTTATTTTTTGGTTTTGAAAAACCATTTGCCCTGATTGAAATTGTGGAAAAAAGGTTATTTACTGACATTTAATAATAAACTTAACCGCCTATATTGCATTATGATTGGGTTAAATTGATTGCTTTTATTTCATCTGAGTGAATTGAACCCTTTGTTTTTATTATATAGCTTCAGATGTCAGTTATTGAGAGATATTACTGGTCCAGAAAGAAAATGTCATCTTTTTCTGGAAGTTTTAGGGAAAAAAATTAAATCAGAAGCATTTCTAAGGTGAGGATGAACCAGTTTTGACACAGCAATGCCTCCTGCTTCCTTTCCATTCTTTCTACTGGATTAATCCATATCTTCTGTGCACAGATGCAGAGCCACATGTAAGCCAGGGATGAGCCTCTTTCTGCCACTCTGTTGGTTTGCCAGCAGACGCTGTTGTCGTCCACTGAGTTTGAGAAAAGTGTTTCATGGACTTCCAGCCTCCACAGTGTGATAAACCACCTAAACTCTAAGATGCTTAGTGTGAGCTTTGCAGCTACATCAAACATTAAAAATTAAAATAAAACAATTCTGCATCTTTGTTTCATACAGTATTTAGAGCATATATTTTGTCAGTGTGTTTATTGCTAAATAAAGATAAGAAACACAGACAAAAAGTTTTAGATATGATCTGTTTTTGGCTTTTTTTGTTAAATTTACATGTTTCAGATCATAGAACAAAATTGATTACCAGACTAATAGATTTTATCTATTAATGGATAAAATTATGATTGAAAACTGGATTTTACATCTAATATTAGACTACACTTATGTCTGATATTAAAATTAGTTTGATAATCTGTGACATTAAAATAAAAAAAGCAAAAATAGAAGAAATCAAGGGGGAAATAACTATTCACTGCAATGTATGGTGATTTTAATTTAGTAACACTCATTTTGAAGAATGAAAACTCTCCATATAGTTAAAAAGAAACTATCTTTTTATCATAGTAAGTACATTTATGTAGGTTTTTTTTATTTCTGTCACAACTGAAATCATTGCAGTGAATCAGGTCCAGATATGTTCCCTCTCTTAGTGCTTTGTTATTTAAATATTTGACTCTACGCAGATCAATTTGAATCATCAAGCACCAAAATACTTCTGAAATAAGGACTACCTGAACATGGGCATTGTCAGAGCAGCGACTTTAATTTCGATACTTCATTGTCTATCTAAGATTGCCCTCTAGTGGAACATCAGTGCACTGTGGTGAAGTAGGGGGGCAATTGCAACTTATAAACCTAAATGTTATATAAACAACACTTTTTGAAAAAATATGTCAGTTTTAATCAGTATATGTAATGCTGTAAAAATGTTTTGCGTTTTCTTCTGAATCTGTTGATTTTGATACATATTTTGAGTAAAAGATTAAAGTTTGACTTTTGATGAGCTCCACTAAATAATTTTCTGAACTGTCAGTTTCTGATTCACAATACGTTCCTTATTATCAGTAGTTGTAATGGTAGTATGTAGAGAATACTTTTGTGTTTTTGTGTGTCTGGTTTTGCGTTAAATCTTTAGCAGACATAAGTTTAATATCTCAGCAATACAATCTCCTGCTCACCTCCATGTTCTGTAGTGCATGCAAAAAGGAGGCTCAAGCAAGCCAAACCATACAAATCCCTAAAACCAATCGGAATTCCCATCAACGTGGTCCGCTTCGCTTGTGACGTTCAGCTCTGTCGTCAGCACGTACCTTAGGCGTATCTGCGTGGTCTTCCCTGTCCTTCACGTCTGTCCACGTCCTGCTAGACTCCTCTTTGCAGCACAGCAACTATGGCCCTGCTCAAGTCCAACAAGGTGATCTACTGCCTGGGCAACATCTCCCCGGCCCTGGGAGCTTTGTCCAGCCGCAACAGGTAAACCACACTCCCGAGCTAACCCACATGTAACCCGAGGACAGTGAGCTTGTCGTTCCTGTACCAGTCTAAGTCCTGTGTGAGTCTTTAACCTAACACAGGAAGCAGATTATTATTATTTTTTGCTCATTAAATGCACAATCACTTTTAAATGGTACGAATCATCTTTAGAAGACGGTGTATAAAGAGGCCATGTTGTCCGTTTAACCAGCAGGGGTCAAATGGTTTCAGCAGGCCCCGGTGTGTCGGCTTTAGCTAGCATCGGTGTGGTGGTTCGCTTCTGTCTTATTCACCATTTTCCCCCCTTGTATTTCAAGGAATCACTTGTGAGCTTACTTAATTCATATTTTAGTGACTGTTACTAACAGTGACAGTTGGTTTGGTGGGAGTCACTTTGGTTGGTCCGTGGCACACACACCCCGTGGAGACGCATACATCCATGTGGAGGAAAATAGTTAGCGTGTTTTTTCATAATAATTACCGCTTAAGTTACGTTGCCTTCAATAGCGACCATTTTTCTAATAAAGTAAACCGTTAGCAGAGTTTTGCGTAAAATTCCACACAACGTCATAGGAAACCCCAGACACCTTAAAGTAATGAACTTGCGTGAGTTCATTGGCTAACGCTTTTCGCCTCTGCGCGCTGATTGGTGATCGGGTTTCACCTCTGATCGGTGATTGGTTAAAAACGAGACGCGAAAGAAACGCCGGTTCGTCCTTTGAGTTAGGTCTTGGAGGGCAAGCTACTATTAGCTCCAGTCGGTTAAAATAAATAAAGGCTCAGACAACTGCGATCAAAATAAAATATTCACCACTTTAAATTAAGATTTATTAGATTAATAATGTACTAAACACATAGTATTCTCCTTCCAAGTTTAAAGCACAAAAGTGTCACCTATCATGAAACTTTGGTCCTGAATGTATATTTGCAGCCTCTTTTGCATGGATTAGCTATTTGGATGTAGATGTCTGAGACAAGTAGTATCAGTTTGATTGAATGTTCTATTGTATCCAAGCACAAACATTTATTCTTAAACATAGTGCTTGTATTAAATGAGCTGTGAAGTCATTTGGTAAGGAAAAACAATGGTGTATCTGGCCAAAAGGCCTTTGATCTATTGATTACTGAGGGTAAGTTGTGCTAAGTTTGTGCCCCCTGGTCTGCTGGTTATGATTGGTTTAAGCACCAGCTATCATTTTTCTGCATTGACAGCCTTTATTTTCTCATATGGATTTTATTTGTACAGTCAATGTAACTATGGCATATTTTGAATGGCTCTGGCTGTATTTACACATGATACTAGCCTTACAAGTATTGCACTTAATCTGGATACCCCTCACTAAGCTGAAGTTTTGTGCAACATGTTTGCCAAGAAATTAAGTGTATTATAATTAATTCGCCTCACATTTGGACATTAATTTTATACTTTTGCCCTTTGCATGGAGTTCTCTCCTAAATTTAGCTACAAAGTTCAGATGTTTCGCAAAGTACAAGAAACCTGAGACAACGAATAAGGGAAGGAGTGCAACTGAGGTCACATGTAGCAACATTTATTTCCATTTACTCACACCAGATATGATGTTGAGTTTTCTTGACATGTTTTCAGATATGTTTGTGTTTTGTTGCAGCATTTTCTGCTGTCATGTGCATGATGAGTCTTAAATGGCGGCAGTAAACCAAAGTTGGTTACTTTTATTTATTTAATTGAAGTAAAGAAAATAACTTAGACAAAGTATCAGATAATTTTCATTGTGTTTCCATAGGAGATCATACAAACCTTGAATACAATTGTTTAAAAACATTATGCCTGACTTCCAAGAAAACAAAGCTGAATAGAGGCAATAAGTGCAATAAAAAGAAACGTGCTTGCTTGTTGTCAATGCATTTCTTTGAACAGGTCTGCCTACCTTTGCCATCAGCATTTTAAAGATCCTTAAGGTCTGGTCCCAAACCCCTTATAGGGTTGAAATTACTTCAGTAAATCTCTGTGTATTCACCAATACTGCGATTTTTATTAGCCACTCTTTTGTTCTAGTGAGTAAATGTGGAAATAAATTCAGTCCTAAGTTGTATTTTGCAGCCAGATTACTTTCTTTTCCTGTTTTTGGACTTTGAAGCGGCTAATTGGATTATGTTAATTTCCTGAAACACAACATGTGTCGTTCATGTGTCACCAGCTCAGTGGGGTCACAGGAAGGGAAAAACTTACGTAGGCAGATAGAATCACTTCAGTGAGCAGGATCATGGCTAACACTGTTGTAAAAAAGGTGATTTGGTATTTATAGTCATGAATGTAGGAGCTTCCATACAACCTTTTTGCTGTTATTTTGGGTTTTGTAGTCCGGTCAGCATTCATTTTTATTGTGTTTGTTTTGTGCAGCTCATGGTGGGCTGGAGTGCAGATGGGCCCCCCTGATCCCATCCTGGGTGTGACGGAGGCCTACAAGAGGGACACCAACCCAAAGAAGATGAACCTCGGCGTTGGAGCCTACAGAGATGACCAGGGGAAACCTTTTGTGCTCAGCTGTGTTCGTAAGGTATAAACAGTCAATCTGCTTTTCATTTTATTTTGTTTCATTTTGACAATACTGTCAGTTTAAAAAATTGTTTTTCTTTACTTCTCTTTGCTTGTTCTCCAGGCAGAGGCTTTGATTGCATCCAAACAGCTGGATAAGGAGTACCTGCCCATTGGTGGTCTTGGTGAATTTACCAAGGCCTGTGCCCAGCTGGCGCTCGGTGCCGACAACGAGGTGCTGAAGAGTGGCAGAGTAAGTTATGGTGTCTGATGAAGCAATCTAGACCTTGGTGTATCACTATCAAACAGTCAAGGTTGAAAAATGTACCTTCCAACAGAGCATCACTGTCCAGACCATCTCAGGAACTGGATCCTTGCGCATCGGGGGAAATTACCTGGTGAGTGCTGGTTTTACTGTCGGTATAAAGAAAGAAAGGTTAAAGGTCATGCTGGCTGTAAAATCTGTTGTTTCTGCATCTCAGGCTCGATTCCATACAGGACCACATGATGTGTACCTGCCCAAACCCTCCTGGGGAAACCACACACCCATCTTCAGAGACGCCGGCATGCAGCTCAAAGCGTACAGATACTACGACCCGTCCACCTGCGGCTTCGACTTCAAAGGAGCCCTGGACGACATCTCTGTGAGTTAGGCTAAAAAAAATGATCATTTAGATCAATAAGAGTATTTATCTGAGGAGGAGATGAGTTTCACACCAATTCAGCCTTAGATTGTTGACACTCAAGCTTTGTAGAATCAGGTTTTAACAAAGTGTGGAGAAGAAAACACAGTCTAAACAGTCTAAAATCATTAAATAAAAATGGTCTCCAGTTAGATCTATTTTTATCTCTAGAGGAGGGCATTTATCATATTTATTATTTATTGTAAAAAAATATATATTTTTAGAGAGATTTGATTTATTGTTGTGATAAATTTCAGTTATAGAAAATGGCAAATTAAAAAACAAGTGACAAAAGTGCAATTTCTGCTGTTTTCTCCACTGTTTGTTCCACAGGAGCATCAG
The DNA here is from genome assembly GCA_902982915.1 of Phalloptychus januarius. Taxonomy (NCBI): domain Eukaryota; kingdom Metazoa; phylum Chordata; class Actinopteri; order Cyprinodontiformes; family Poeciliidae; genus Phalloptychus; species Phalloptychus januarius. The sequence continues at coordinate 15,798,410 of CADWAE010000477.1, forward strand.
CAGATATTAGTCAATTTGAAAATTTGATTAAATACATTAATTGTGTGCAGTTTAGTGGCATAAATCAATTTGTTATGCAAGCAGCATCCTCAAAGCTGATTGTAAATGGGGACATTGGGGATATTTTTTTCAAAAATAGTATTTGTTTGTTTTTCCTTATCATAATAGTACCACAAAATATTGTGATAAAAGTCTATATCGCACGGCTCCATTTATCTCAACATTTTACATCGAAGTGGTGGAAACTACAGTAATCATAATTTACTCTAGTTGATTAGTTAGTCACTAACTACAAATGTTAGTTAGTCACTAACTAACAATTGTTTGTTAGTGACTTAAAATGTAATTGAATGCAGAAGAAGTCTTTAGATGAGCTGGTTAATGTCTCTGTGTGTTTGCAGCATTAGTTGTATATAGTCTTAATGAACTCATTTTGTGTTGCAGAAAATCCCAGAGCAGAGCGTCATTGTGCTGCACGCCTGCGCCCACAATCCCACCGGCGTGGATCCCAGGCCTGAGCAGTGGAAGGAGATCGCCGACATTGTGAAGGTGAGGTTCCTAGAACCTCAGTCTGGTTCTAGGAACATCTTAATAAAACCTGCTGCTGTTGTCACCTTGTTCTCTAACATAGACTTTCATGACTGATAAAAGCTGTACAGTAGGAAGTTGTTGTGTCTTCATTTTAAATATTAACAGCTTCTTATCTGTTGGACCTCACAGAAAAGGAACCTGCTGGTGTTCTTCGACATGGCCTATCAGGGCTTTGCCAGCGGCGACATTGATCGTGATGCCTGGGCTGTTCGGTACTTCATCGAGTCGGGCCACAACATCGTGCTGTCTCAGTCCTTTGCCAAGAACATGGGACTCTACGGTGTGTATAAAGATCACAGCAGACTGCAACTGCTCGCTGTAAAAGCGTGTTTTTGTCACCACCTAGTGGCAGAACTTTGGGGGCATCTGAGCTGCAGGCAGAGTGTTTACCCTTCATAGTTCCTGGAGCTGCGGCTCTGTCTGACTCTGTTCTCTTGGTTGTGACAGGTGAACGTGTCGGAGGCTTCACTGTTGTGTGCAAAGATGCCGAAGAGGCCAAGAGAGTCGAGTCCCAACTCAAGATCCTGATCAGGCCGATTTACTCCAACCCACCGATAAACGGCGCCAGAATCGCTGCAACCATCCTCAACACACCAGATCTGCGCTCGCTCTGGTAAAAATATTAACACAGAAGCAGAACCTGAGCCGAAAGCAGACATCTTCCAGAACCGCCAAGCTGGATTGTTTTCTTACAACCTGAACTTTTCCACATTTTGTCAGGTTTAAGGCATAAGCTTCCATATATTTTATGTAATAGACCAGCTCTGCTTAGCTGAGTAGGAAGGTTTGAGGAACATGTTTCACAATTAAAAACAGTGTGGCATGCATTTTTATTCAGCTCATTAGGGCTTCAACTCATGATTGGTAAAGTGTTGATTAATCTATTGTTTGCTGTGATGAATAATCAATTCATTGGATAAGAAAATTACAACATTCTGCAGCTTATTTCAATAGTTAAGTCATTACAATTAATCTACTCAGTCCTAATTAGAATTCTACATTTTTCTGAATAATAAAAAAAAACAAAAAACTTTTCACTAAATTATCTGCTACTTTGTGTTTCTAATTCACAAAATCCCATCAAAATATGTTGAATCTTGTGGGTTCGATCAGGTGCATAAAATTGAGGGGGTAGAATGGCACCATGTTGTTGTTTGAAAGGGTTTTTCTTGTTCTGATTGTGCTGGCAGGCTGGAGGAAGTCCATGGCATGGCCAACCGCATCATTAAGATGAGGGAGCAGCTGGCGGCGGGTCTGAAACAGAAGGGCTCCTCCCACAACTGGCAGCACGTCACGGATCAGATCGGCATGTTCTGCTTCACTGGCCTCAAACCCGAACAGGTACAAGCAGGAATAATGTGCTCTTTATGGAAATCTACCGGGTAGAAATATAAAACTGCAGCTAATTAATATTTTGTTTTTACTTTTCCTGCAGGTTGAGCGCCTGACGAAGGAGTTCTCGGTGTACATGACCAAAGACGGCAGGATTTCCATGGCGGGCGTGACGACCGGAAATGTGGGCCACCTGGTAGAGGGGATCCATGCGGTCACCAAGTAGAGCAGATCGCACTGGAAGAAGAACAGAATCAAAGCTGCTGTGTTGAGGAGCTTTTTGTGTCCTTCCTCTGTTCCACCTTTAGAGGACGGGTCGATGTTTAGTTTTACTTTTTCTCTTCTGGATTTCATAATTATTTCAACATGGAACGGTTGTTTTTCTGCAAGTTTCCACTAAACTGATGCCCTTTGCCATGTTTAAAACATTTGTGGCTGAGCTGATTGTCTGTAATTATTCTGAGGAATCAGCTGCTGACTTCACCTCTGTCCCTCTAAATGTTTGCTCTTGACCCTCATGCATTACGCTGTAACACTGGGATAATGCATGTTAGCTTTAGGAGCAAGTTGAGATCTCTGTTGCTTTGTGAAAATCTTTAGAAAATATGCTTTTTTTAAATTATGTTGGAGGTGTTTTAGCACTTTATCAAATTTGTGGCACTATTTGAGTTTGTAGCTGGGTTTTACTGTGAGAATAGGCATTTTTCTGGTCATCCGTTCACTTTTGTTAATTTCATCAACATTTGTTACTTAGTTTTTGCATTTAAAATGACTCGGTTATCTTGTTTGCATTCGCTACTTTTGCTGTACGCTTGTAAGAGATCTTCAGTTTTCTTTCACAGAGCAGCAGTCTCAGTTCACCCCACGGTTAAAAGAAAGAGCACAAAAGTCGACAGTAAAATGGAAATATTGAGTGTAAAGTTCACTGGTGGCGGTTATATGGTGTCTGGGTATTTTCATGTCATCAAATCACAAAACCTATGCCCGTGTAATCCAAAGTAATCTAAAAGAAACATGTACAGAAGAAGTCTCATTTGTACAGATGCTATATTTGAGTGTTTAAATGGCCGAAACATTGAGACACAGGTGGCATTATAAATGCGGTGTCATTTGCTGATATTCCTGGAACTTTGTCTCCATTCTCTGCTTCCTGTCTGGAACTAAACATGGGTCATCTACCTTCCTGAACAAACAATAAATCCTTATAGAGAAATGTTTGGCTTTAGGGGAATTTTTTTAGTATTTGTGGAACATTTTTGACTATTTTTGCCATTTCTTTTTTACCATTTACACCTCAACTACAAACACGCTGTCTGCTTCTTTGCACATTCCTGGATCAATGAGCATTCAAATTCTTATGAAGATAAAATGCACATAAATTGATTAAATTATTTTTGTTAAATGTTCAGATGGGTTTTAGAAATTGCAGTGTTTTCTATCTTGCTGTTTTGTGTCAATATCTGAATATTAAACATTAAATTGAGTACCTTTATACATGGATTACTTTAATGTATTAATGTTTTAATGCAAACCAAACATCCATAAATCCTTATTTATGGATGCTATGGATTAAAGATGGCTAACTGGACACATTAACTATTAAAGTGAAACTGTTTTTTAACTGTCAAAGTAAAAACCGTATTTTCATGAAAGCTGCAGCTGAACAGCACTATTATCAACATTGATCAATTTCAACTTTATTCCTGCCTCCCATTCTAAAACTTTGATATTTTCATTATTTGATTTTCTAAACATGACCTTTTCTTAATTTTATTTTTATTGTCTTTTATTTCAAAACCTGGATGTTACCAATGGTTTTCTTTCACCTTCTATGCTTCTACAAAGTCATAAATATTAACGATAACTATATTAAAATATTTCAAGCTCGCATAATACGATAATTTCCGCATTCTTAGAACGTAATTTCATAAAATCACGGAAAACTACAACGACCAGTTTTTAATCCTTTAAAAACAGGAAGTCACGTGACAGTTCACGTCACAGTAAGGCTGAAAGCCACCGCTAGCGCATTCATTGTTGAGGAAGAAGTTGATGAGGAATGTCTCAGCGTTGTGTGGCTCCTTCCTTGACAGCTGACGGGTTACAGTAACTTTAAATCAGGTCGGTGTATTTTAATGTGTTATGTTGCTGGCGAGAATGTTATACGTATTTAACGTTCAGATATCGTTTGCTAGCTTAGCATAACAACAAACGGCGTGGCTGCTGCCCTGGTCAACAGTGATAGCTGATAGTTAATGAAAGAGAAGCATTGATTTACGGAACTACCAGACGTGTTTCTGTTAGGAAGCTGAAAGAAACAAATCATGTGTTATTTTCCCTCAATAGCTGCACTTGTGTTAATATCTGAATATTAAATTAAGTACCTTTACTCAGTTTAAGGAGTAAAGGTTTATGTCTTCACATCTGTTATATCATTTTAAAGTGTCATTCTCATTTTAAAATTAGAATAAACGCAATGATCCAATATTGCGTCCTACCTTCACATTAAGTCGAATGACATTTGTCTGTTTTTACCTTTGTGTTCGAATCTTATCCGAACAAAAAAAGTAAGAAAAATGTGTCAAGTTAAATATGATTCTTGGTAGTTTCGCAAGTAAATGCTGTGGGAAGTGTAAACCAAACCCGAGTTTCTGTCTTTCAGGAAACACTCGTGATCAAAGTTTAGCAGCTTTCTATATGATGTGTTATTAGTTAGACTTTAGGGAGGTGGTGGGGCTTTTAGAGATTACAGTTTATTTGACACTAATGCTTTAGAGTTTTATAGGAAATCCCACATGTGTAGCAATCCTCAAATAATCAATATTTGATTGCAGAGTGAAGTAAACAGCCTCGCCGTTCCAGGATCCCTCCAGTTAGCTGAGAAACTTCAGCGGAACGTTGCTGTCTTCCAGCTGACGCCGGGCCTCTCTCAGCTTCTTTTGTCATGGCGATCAACACTGTTGCCGAAGACTGGAGCGGCGGCGGCAGCAGCGACTCTGGAGAACGAGCGTGGCTCCTGCAGAGCCCCAGCGTGGATTCTGCCCGACACCCCGAGGCAGAAGAGGGGAGCCGGGGCGTGTCGGCTCTGGGTGCCGTCTTCATCGTGGTGAACGCTGCGCTGGGGGCAGGACTGCTCAACTTCCCCGCAGCCTTCAGCATGGCTGGAGGAGTGATGGCAGGAGTGATGCTGCAGATGGTAAACAGATACCAGAACTGTAACATTCACAAGTTTATGAAACATCTGAACACTCCCTTTGTGTTTTGCAACAGTTCATGCTCATCTTCATCATCAGTGGGCTGGTGATCCTTGGCTACTGCTCTCAGGTATGTTAAGGCCCGTCACGATGTCAAATTTGACTGCATGATAAATTGTCCCAGAAGCTTCAGCAATAAATGATAATATTGTTGTTTTGAGACCATTTTCAATTGGTAATGGCATAATAAAGCAAGAACGCATTCTTAAAGATCAATAAACTTTAAATTTGAATGAATATGTGATACTGGAATTGGAAAACATTTTAAATATCCAAAATAAATAAACATAACAGAAATGACAAAATAAATTTGAAATCTCCATAAACTAAATTGTCCTTCAATAAAAGAGGCTGGTTGAGACCAAAGCACCAGACTGAAGACTTCTGTTGTCCTGTTTTTCTTAGAAAGAGAGAAAAATGATAAATCATGCAAATAGAAATGATTGAACTTGTTTTAACTTTCCATGTGATAAATTGATTTATTGGTATGTTTGTTTTTGTTTCTATCTGTTCTGCTGAACAGCAACATGTTCTAGATCTGGCATACGTATTTATACCAGTTATATTTTTTCACCTTACAACCACAGAGCAGTGCATGATGGTGAAATTTTATTTTTGTATACCTATCCTCTTTGAATAGGACAGATGAGCCTGTTTCCCACATGAGCTGTGGGTCTCTGCTGCTTCTCTTGTCTTGGTTGGTACAGTTTTAGTTTGGCCATAATCTTTACATTTTCTGACTCTGGATTGATCATTACTCAACAGTTTTATCCCTGATCAGTGTGCTTCTTGTTCTTCACGATCCAACACACCTTTCCCACCCTGGTCCTTCGTAGAACATCTGGATGCAGATGTCTATGTCACCTACTTAGTTACACTTTTATTTAGTGGTGTCTATGTAAACAGGGCTTGCTCTACTTGTTACATTTTTATGTTTAAAGATAAATGGAAAACCTAATTTCGCTACAAAAAGTTTTCATTATCAACTCATTAAGTGTTTTATATCCATTTTTTTTATTTATTTAATGCATATTTGTGAACCTGCTGTCTGGTTTCTGCAGGTCAGTAATGAAGGCACCTATCAGGAAGTTGTTCGAGCCACTTGTGGGAAAGTCACAGGAGTCCTGTGCGAACTGGCCATCGCCATCTACACGTTTGGGACATGCATCGCTTTCTTCATCGTCATCGGAGACCAGCTGGATCGTTGTGAGTATCATCTCTGATCAATAAGGCTTCATAGCTGAAGACTCTGAGTTCAGATTTTTTACTTAGAAAAATCTTTATTCGGAACAGATTTTTGAAATGTTTATGTTAAGCAGTAACATGGAAATTGCAGAACGTTAAGGACGGGTGCAAAGAGCATTCATTATGACTCTGCTCAGCTTTTTCTCTCAATAAATGCCTCATGTGACACGTTGTGTCTCTGAGATGCTGACAAAGCAGAAATCCTGATCTGTCTGCCTCTGGTCGAGGCAACGGAAATGTTTTCTGGCTGCAGTCATGCATGTTTTTTGCTGATTTGTCTCCATTTCATCCTGTACATTTCAAATGTTCCTACACTCTGCAGAAGTCGGGGATTTGATTCAGCATTTCTCATGTTTGAATATTTATTGAAAACTAAATTAAGGGTAAAAGTTAAACATTTGTTTTTGTTGCAGTGATCGCTGCTGTTGCTCATGAAAGGGACGGGTCGCCGGAGGGTCACTGGTACACAGACAGGAAGTTTACCATCGTCCTTACTGCAGTCCTGGTAATTCTGCCCCTGTCCATCCCCAAAGAGATCAGCTTCCAGAAATACGCCAGGTACCGTGGATCTGCTCCGTGTCTAGCTCTGGAGTTATCTTGTGTGATGATCAACTTGGCTGTTGTTGCTGTAGCGCTCTGAGTGTGATGGGAACCTGGTACGTTACCATTGTGGTTATTGTGAAGTACATCTGGCCGGACAAAGACATGAACCCGGACCACGCTCCAGCCATGTGAGTCCTGAAAATATAAAAGTTTTTCCCCAACTCACCTGCATCCACATCATTTTTCTTTCTTCGTTGTTAAACCATCGTTGTTGTTGTTTACAGTTCTGCTTCCTGGACTGCTGTTTTCAATGCAATGCCCACCATATGCTTTGGTTTCCAGGTATCTCCTCGTTTCATGTCTTATTTATTTTATTTAAATAAAAACATGTTTGTATCTTGAGTTGTTCACCTTCTCTCTGCAGTGCCACGTCAGCTGTGTGCCGGTGTTTAACAGCATGAAGACGAAGGCGATCAAACCGTGGGGGTTTGTAGTTACTTGCAGCATGATAATCTGCCTTTTTGTCTACATAGGAACAGGTGGGTTTCCTTGGATTATATCCCTCAGATGTGTTTCCTGTTCAATTATCATTGACTCTTGGTGTGCAACTCGTTTTATGATCAGGCGTCTGCGGCTTCCTGACCTTTGGCTCCAGTGTGGATCAGGATGTGTTGATGTCTTACCCTCCTGATGACATCGCTGTGGCCATCGCCAGAGCTTTCATTGTCGTCTGTGTTGTGACTTCCTACCCCATTTTACACTTCTGTGGCAGGTAAGATCCGATGGAAAGGGAACTTTGGGGGTTAAGCACAGATATTTTAAAGCCAATATGGATATTTAATATTAAAGGTTTAAATGTGTCGGAGCCTTCGTAGCATTGCTGTGACGTAATCGAGCTTTGAAGGACACAGCCCATTAATTTGGATTCAGCCTTGATTACCAAGCACAACGCTTAAGACATTGATCACCTCGCCTTTATTTTTGAAACCTGTCTAATTATTGCAGCTAATTATGACGACCTCAATGAAACATTCCCTCCATAAAGTTTGATTTATTGATTTTATTTCCTCCTGCAGAATATTTATCAAATTGACCTCCCCTGCATTCAATTGAAAATTACTTTTCTGAGTTCTTAAAATGTTAAAATCTTTACTAAAGGAGCAGTTCTCTTTTTTTATTATTTTTTTTATTTTGAGTTTTTACTTCTGTGTTCATCAAGTCGAGTGTCATCTGATTCATGCTTTTTATGCTGAGACAAAGAAACTGAGTGTCACTCGCAGGAAGTTCTTCCACTTTACAGATTTCTGCTTTTTTTTTTTTTACTGAAAAACTTTCAAGGTTAAATTTGACAAAAATCAATGAGAGTTGAGTTTTTTTTCTAGCATTTTATGGTGGTTACCTGTTATTAAGATTACATAAAATAGGCGTATCAATAAAACTTCCTGTCTTTGCATCCAAGAGTTTAGATTTCAGATTCTGCATAAGAAGAAAAACAACAAAAATTGGGGATGTTTTGTAGAGAATGAAAATGTCTCATAAAATTCAAATTAAGAAGTTTAACTAGCATGCATTAACTTCACATGCCAAGCTAAAACTAGCAGAAAAAGTTCATTTAGATCCATGTCAAATGATTATCTTTAATATAAACACATATCCTCTTCAGTCATAAACAATAGATCTGAACGTGGTTTGATAATTTATCCTGCTGGATAAAGACTCATTTTGGCTGAATGTTCAGTCAAGATGAAACTTTCTGCACAACGTTTCGTTTTTGTGGCAGTGAACATGTCTGTGTAGTTTCTGTGTGCAGATATATGTAAAAGTGTTTCTACTTCTGTAATGTGCTGAAGAGTTTAGTCAGGTTCTTCCAAGTTTATGCTGCAATTCAAAATCTCAGATTTATTTAATAGCAGATCTAATTTATTTATTTATTTTTTTTACAAAATACAGAAGTATTTTTAAAAAACAGCTTTCATTTTAATAATTTCTTCTGTAAATTGAGTAACAGTGTTAATGCCAGGCTATGAGAATCTTTGGTTAATTATGAGAACATAGTCATAATATTAGCAGAATGAAGATGCAATTTTAACAAAAAAAGTCTTAAAATTTCAAAGACAAAAATCTTTTTAATGACATTTTTGGTGAGATCTGATGTGAGCAGCTCAGTCCGCGTGGTTCTTTCTTCAAAATAGATAGTCATTTTCTCAAGTCCTAATGTTGAAAATAATTTGATGATTATAAAATCATCAAAAAATAAAATCATAAAATACCACAGTGCAGCTTCACAACATGCTCAACATTCCTCATTTTATTTATTTTTATTACTTCATTCTTCTAATATTCCAACTTCATTCTGGTAATGTTATGAGTTTATTCTCGCATTATTTTGACTTTGTTGTTCAACTTTATTCACATGTTACTGTCTTGTAATATTGTGGCTTTTATTCTTATAGTTGAAAAATGTGTAAATTCAAAGTCAAACTAAATAGAAGCTGTAAAGCACGCTTGTCAAACAAGATGAAATGCTCCAGACATTCTGACATCACCCTGAATTATAGAAACCCAATGAAAAAACCCCTGATTTTATTTGATTAATTGATTTATCACGCAGCCTGATCACAAGCCCTGTACTGTCCTGCGTTGCCTCGTCCCCGCAGGGCGGTGATAGAGGGCCTGTGGCTGCGTTTCCAAGGCGAGCAGGTGGAGGTGTGTGTTCGCCGTGAGCGGAGGAGGAGGATCCTGCAGACGCTGGTGTGGTTCGTCATCACCCTGGTCCTTGCTCTCTTCATCCCAGACATCGGCCGAGTCATCTCGCTGATCGGAGGACTGGCGGCCTGCTTCATCTTCGTGTTCCCAGGTAACGCTGCGCGTCCTGCGCTCACATTCAGGTCGAAGTGGAGCTTCAATGTCTCATCATGTCTCCTTAACTTCACAGGTTTGTGTTTGATGCAGGCCAAACTTTCAGAGACAGACATTCGAACTACAAGGTGAGGCTGCTTATTTTCTGTAAACATGTTTCATATAATGGTGAAAATATATACTTGGTTGTAGTAAAATGGACACATGCATGTTCTTTAATTAAAATTAAACACATTTTGTGTGGCTACATTACAAATAAATAATCTTAATGATTGAGCTGTACCTGTATGCTTTGGTGTGTTGCTCTGTTTGCAGTGTTTTTTACCTACAATTGAAAGTATCGTAGAGGTTTTAGCTCTTAAATCCATTTATAGTGATGCGTTTATAATTCAGAAGACTAAAGTTAAATTTATTATTTTATGTTGCCATTTGATGCAATTTGTGGTCCAAGTTGCCCATGTCCTATTGTAAAACATAAATATCTTTGACTTCTACACCTTTTGATTTAAACCTCTTAGTAACAGTTACGGATATGTATTTTTTTTTCTTATTTATTTTTTCTTTGTAGATGATTAACACCAATATTTATGCAGATAAAGATGTGTTTAAATGTGAGATTTTATTTTATTTTTTTATGAACCCTGCCTTTGTGTTTGACGTTTTTCAGCTGGCATTTATTGGTGGTCCTTGGCGTTGTCATGGTAACGCTGGGAGCCTTCATCTTCGGCCTCACTACGTCTAACTCCATCTACCAGGACGTCGTAAACTAAAAAGGATCCTGCCTCCGGAGCCGACTCTTTCCTCCGTAACAAGAACTGTGCTGCTAACTCTGGACAGAATTGGTTGGGAACCACTGTGGACAGATTATTTTTTTTTTTTTCCCTCAGTGAAGTGTAAAGACGGTGGTTTTTTTTTACTGTGTTTGTGTTTCTTGAAGGAATCAGACTGATTTTTTTTTTTTCCCCCCGTCGCTCAACTCTGCATGAAGGATGCCTGTCTGGTTTACAGGAGCATTAAGACTTTGATTGGAGGAGTTTTATAATCAAATTGATTTTTTTTTATTAATTAAATTGTACCAATTTGTGAGTTTTACCCTGCATGTCGCTGTTAATCAGTGAATATGGGACGATGTTTCCATCCTACGCTATCATCCAATCCAGGTGATGCAGGTGGATAAAAGGTGAAGCATTTTGCTTTAGCGCTCAGCCAAAGTTGAATTGTGGGGGCAAGACTAAAGTATATTTTAAACTGAGTAAATCATGTATTTATTTAGATTTTTGTTGTTGTTTACTTTGGATTGCACTTGAACAAATAAGTAAAATCTCTTAAGCTGGCGTGGAACAAATGAAGCTTCTGTCATCAGGGCAGACGATTTGCACTGGTGTCAAGAATCTGTCATGTTCAACCAAAAGAATGACTTGTTAATCGGTTACTGAACAACTTATTGGCCTGTTGAAGAGGTCGTCTGAATCATTTGTGTTGGATCAGAGGATGACACTGGCCCGTGAGGGCTGGGGTTGGAAACCCCTTGTAAGAGCCAGTTTAAGAAATGAACTGCAAATGTATCAGGAAATCATGTTTACTGTGGAAAAGCAAGGGAAGAAAACCTCAGATGTTGGGTGCCAAATTGTCCAAAGTTCTTCTTTTCCATTTAAAGGAAGATGTAATGCATGTTAGGGAGACTTTAATGTATCAGCTCTGAAGTTTTATTTTATTTTTCTTTTTGTAAAATGATGTAATTCAAAAATGAGGGAAAAGACTCTAGAGAGCTTTTTTTTTTTTTTTAAAAATTGCATTTGTTTTGCTGAAAACTAAGCCAAAAAATATGTGCTGTATTTATTTAAACTCTCATTCCTAAGAGAGAATGTTTTTCCTTTTTGTACATATAGTTTTGTGCCTAAGCATTTGGGACTTTTTTTTATTTTTTATCCATATTCCCCAATGCACTTTTTGGTGCTGCCTCCTCTGATTTATTACAGGAAAAATCAACACTAATCAAATTCTAATCTGTCAGACTTGTTTTTATTCAGAATTACTTGAAAACCTTTAAAGGCAATGCATTTATAGGCATGTGAAAAATTTGAAGTTTAATAAAAAAAAAAAAACATACAGTAAAAACAGTTTTGACATCTTTGATTTCCAATCATTCACTTCCTGCTAGAGAGCCCCCTGGTGGTCGAAGGAAAAGCCACACCAGGCCATCAGCCGCATGGTTCAAAGCGTGAGGGGAGAAGTAGCGGTTTATAGTCTGAAAAATACTCCAGTTAAACTGAAACTTGAATATATAGATTCCATAAACGCATATGGGCTGAATCGTTTTATGACGACATTAGCTTTTTGGAATTTTACATAAAACTAAGATTTACACCCTAACTTGGTCAGGAGTTTGTTTCACTGTTAAATTAGTGCAATTAATTAAAGCAAAGTGTGAGCCCTAGCTGCAGTTCATGTTGTGTTTTTAGCTTTAATTTAAATATTGTAGGTAGTGTCCCAAACTTTTAATTACTATTTACTCCAAATCATCAATTAATTAAACTTTCCTGGATTTAAGCCAAATGTCTGAGAACCTTCTTTGGACCCAAAACAATTAGCTCTTTTTTTTTATTTGTTGCTGAGAAGATAAAAACCAGAATTCATAAAATAATTTTGTGTTTTTAAGCAGAGTGGAATTTATGGATCCTGAGGACTTTTAATTTAGCTGAAATTTAATTTGGACTGATTCAAAGAGTTCCCTTTTCCACTTTTTTGTAGACTTTATTCTTACAACTCCCAGTTGGTAAATCTGAATGATTTACCCTATGCTCCCCATTAAGATGCATTTTTTTTCTTAGCAGAAATACATTGAATTTTAATATAATTTATTATCAGTTACATGTTGAGGATTACATTTTCCCTTTGTAGCTTTGCTCTGGACTGTGACAGTTCTGCCATAACAAATATGAACAAACAAAGTACAAAATTATTTCCATCCTTCCAACAAAGAAAACCAGACAGGCATATATGCAAGAACCCACTACAAGAAAAGACACTCTGATATCAAACATGAGGCGAGTTCGCCTCAGCAGTCTTTAGGCACAGTAAACGGATCTTCCCTGAGATGAAAAATGTACAGCTGCAGGAGTGCAGGTTGCAAAAGTCAGGTTGCCTCCACAGACTCAGTACGATCCGTTTTCTAGAAAGGACTGGAACATGTGTAGAGCTTGACTCGGCGCCCACTGAGGAACCATGTGGCCGGCGCCCTGAAACAGGAAAAACAACATCTGTGACACACACCGGATCAGGACATGTTTTCATGCAAACAGCGCTTACCTTCACCGTCAGAAAAGTGATGTTTCCAAACTGCTGATAGAAACCGGCAACCTGGTAGTCATGGATCCAGGGCTGGTACTTGCTGGTAGCCTGGAGAGATTTTAACAGTGAAGAGGCAAATCTTAAAGCCGCGTTATGAGGAACGTCTCCAGGCTTATTTGGTTTTAATCATTTAGAAAGAACAAACTTATCCATGCCTTCATTACGACACACTTGGATTACTGCAACCGTATGGATTAATATTTTTTGCAACATCTACAAATTATTTGAAATGCTGCAGCTCAGCTGAAACCTGGAAATACTGAGCTTCTGATCAGATTGATTTGAAAATTCTTTTACTGGTTTTTAAGAGTTATAAACGGCTTAGTGCCGACTTATCTCCAGGATACTCTTCACTACTTTCCCATTTCCAGAAATTTATTTGTTGATCAAATCAACTGCTCCGACATGTTTCCAGACTAAAAGCAGAGCAGACTCTAAATTTGTGGAACAACTCGGCCTTCAACATTAGCTCTTCCCAGAGTCTGAAACATTTAAAGCTCATTTTTATTGTCTGGCATTTAAAGAAGATCTGACATTGTATTCTACTTGTCCCGTTTTATTTATTGTGCTTTACTCCTATGTTGTTTTATGAATACCGTACTCCACTCTGGCACAGTCAATAGCCGTTTCTAAACATGCTTTATAAATAAGGTTGAGGATCCCAGTACATTTTCTGACATTTTTGGAACTACATATGTGATATCGCCCGAATTTCCTCTAATAGAAAAGCTATTTCTATTCAAATCCACAGGGAAAAAAACCTAAACTAGTGAGCAAAAGTGATGAAACGCTGGCGACATCAATCTCGGGCGTTAATTATTCACACTGAAGTCACCAATCCTACAGTGGATGGATCAGAATACGTTTAGCCTGACAGGTGAACTACCTCAACTCCACCACTAGGGTGTGCCAAAGCTCTACAGCAAAAGAAAAACTATTTATTCAAATAACTCCAGCCACATCTTTATAAATCAGGAAAATGTGTACATATTTCGGTACATTTAAGAAGTTGTGTATTTAAGGATTTAAATAAAATATTTTCAGAATGCACCTTTAAGCCAAGGTCCTCCACAAACCACTGGTCTCCCAGGAAGTTGCAGGCCATGTCCGTGTCTCCGTTGTAGACGAGCGCTCGCAGGCCCAGAGAGAGCAGCTTCAGGTAAACCTCCTTCATTGTGTGGTACAACATCATGTAGTGTTGTTCAACAACGTCACTGCAACAAGGACATTTAATCAAAATAAACTCTGAAAACAATAATTCACATTAGTTCCACTTAATGCTGCAACTAGTGATCATTTAGTAATCAATTACTCTGATAAAAAAAAAAGGTAGATTTTTCCATTTATCTTTTTTATGCGACACCAGAAGTATATTAAAAGGTAAAATAATTTTTTAATTAAGAAAATAAATGCATTATTGTCTGAAAGGCCACAACACAGCATTCCTTTAGTGAGCGCATCTGCAGCTAAAAAAAAAAAATATATATATATATATATTTCTACCATCAACATATGAAAAGCTCAGCTCAACATAGAGTCACACTAACTGAAATAGTTTTATGCAAAATGAGCTCAATATCAGATTTCTAAAAAGTCTTTTTTTAACAAAACCGAGTTTTGGATAGAACATATTTTCACACACAAAATGTTTATTTTTTTCTTTTCAGTTTTGTCTTTTACCATGTAAAAGACAAAACTGCTCTTACCATGTTGTTCTTACGCCAAATGTTTTGTATGTTGCATTTAGCAATTAGTTAATTACTAAATTAGTTGACCATCATTTCAATAATTGATTCATCAAGATTAATAATTTCAGCCCTACTTCCATTTCTGCTGTTACTTGCATATATATATATATATACATATATATATACATACATACATATATATATACATACATACATATATATATACATACATACATACATATATATATACATACATATATATATATATATATACATATATATATACATATATAAAAATCTCTTGGTTGGAAAGATTTAAGGGTAAGCAATACCTACAGTTTAAGTAAAACATGAGGTAAATTATGTTCCTGTTTGCGTCAATCTACCTGCAGATGTCCCAGGGTGGCAGAACATCTGGGATGTGCAGAGCTTTCCTCACGTCGCCTCTGTTCAGCCAGTTTGTCTGAGCCGTGCTGTTAATGCAGGGAGGAACGTCCCCCACAGACACAGAGGACGTCTTGACATCTGGAATCTGCATTCATCACCAGTAATGTTGCATGACATTAAAAAGAATCAGATGCGTTCAGAGGAGTGATCGAAATGCAAAGCACCTTGTAGCTGGACAGGTTTTTCCTGTAGCTCCTGAACAGATGACTCATGGCTCGCTCGTATCCTTTGTGGTGCGCTCTGAGGCCCTCGCAGTCCAGGTAGAGGGCATACTCGTTGAGTCCACTTTCATAGACGATACCAAATGCCACGTTCACCTAATCAATAAAAAGGAAATGTTAATCTTCATTTTAGAAAACCAGAAAGTCCCTGCAGGACGGTCGACACGTACCAGAGTCATGCATTTCTCATCAGTGTTGTTGTAAAAGTTACAGCTGTTCTCGTCACAGCAGTTTATGTTCAGATCACGCCACAAACTGCACATGAAGCACAAACAAACCTCATCAGCAATCTGCAAAAGAATTGCCGTCACATGACAGAAACCATCTAAAACACAAGAACTGGACAGCAAATTCACAAACTTGTACATTTAAAGTTTTTTGAGGGAGTGGGACTAAAATCCCCTATAGCACCCCCAAAAACATTGATGTTTACACAGCTTCTTTTTTTTTTTTTGTGTGTGTTTCCAAGTTTAAGTTAAGAGGAGATTAAAGTTCATTGAAGGAAATGGTAGACAAAAAAGAAGATATTTTAAAGCTGGGAGAACAATTGCACAAGGTTATCTCAACAGCACAGACACATTTCAATCAAAATAGAAAGAAAGAAGCTTTGACTCTAGGATGTTACCCAGTAACTAAACAAGACCAAAGTTCAGACAGGAGAGATTTTCTCCTGATATACTGATCTGAAACAACCATTAAAACTTATTTGTGCTTAAATAAAGGATTTTACCCAATTATACTGGAGGGCAACTTAAAAAGACAACAGCAAGCTGAAGAGAAAAGCTTATTTTTCTATAAACTTTACAGGAGTGATACTTTTACTCACAATTATGAAACATGAATATTTTCCTGAACTTCTGCATGTAAAACAGTTGAGGTTCATATACTTTTGTACCTTTTCTTAAAAACTAAAAATAGAAAGAGTTGCTTACTCTTCTCCAAACAAGCCATGGTAATAACCAAAGTAGATCAAAGATTGATCATTGAGTGCAAAGCTGCTGAGGCCGTTTCCCACCGCAAAGCCCTGAAAAGACAAACATTAAAATGATTCAATTAAAAAAAAAAAAAAGTTTAACTTTTCACCTCTATTGTTATGGCAATGGTTTGCAATTAATACAAATCTAAAATTATTTTTTAGAAAGTCAAGAGCATATTAAAAAAAGAATTCTAGTAATCACTATTGTTTTTAAAATTTTTCAGCTTTTGACTCATAAAATACAAGTCAAGGTGATTGATAAGCACGACTATAGGTTGTGCTTATCACAACCTATAGTTGTATATATAATAATATTATAGGTTGTGATATAACCTATAATATATATTATAGGCTATAATATTGTTTAGTAAACAAACTAAACAATTTGTTTAATTGACTTACTACAAAGTCAATTAAACAAACATGCAAAGAAAAACATAAATAGACAATATTTTTGTTTTTCTCCCTCTTCAATCAGTTAAGGGACAAATATCTTTTAGTATTTTTCTATATTTAGTTTAATCTCTGAAGAGGATCTCAAAGCCTCACATGGCATTTCTAAATTAAACATCTTTTACAAAGTTGAAATTTCTTGCTGCAAGCAATAATTAAAAAAATAAATCCTTGAAAACATGTTACTGAGTAATTAATCTACTTTTTGAACTTTTCTACTTTAAATTTTTCGCCTGCAGCACCTCACCTTGAAGTTGATCTTGGCCTTTCCCGTTGCCACACGCAGACTCAGCGTCGGAGCGTAAATACCTCCGTAACTCTCCCCAAAGATGAAGAACTCGTTCTGAGTAAAGTTCGGGAACTTTGCAAAGAAACTCTGAAGGGCTTTGTAATTATCGTCAGCAACCTGAGAAAAACATTTTCCGTCTCAAATTATTTGTAAGGTTTCTTTTTGTTCCAAGCAGGAGAAACAAACATACCTGATCGTCATCCGTGTCGTACGTTTTGCTGTCAGAGTAAGAGTACCCCACTCCTGCAGGAGACTCCAGGTATAGCACGTTGGCGATCCTGTTCCAGCTGAATTTGTTCTCATAAAGAGTGGCTCCATCATCATTTACCTGCAAATAAAATGCTAACAATTTAAGGTTTGTCTGAATCAACAGTGCACAGATGCAGTTAAGTTCACGACTAGAGAGCTCACATGAAATGGCCCGTTCTCCGACAGGAATCCGTCCAGAGAGCTGCAGCCGGGTCCGCCGTTCAGCCACAGAACCAGGGGGTCTTTGGCCGGATCTCTCTGAGAAGTCACAAACCTGTAGAACGTCAGAGGTAAATAATTAAGCGCGTCATACACAACATGGAAGCCAGTATTTATACATTTGATCCGCAACAAATGAAACAAGATTTATACAAACGTCTGACAAGTAGCAGGATCAGAACCAGCAGAAAACAGATCCTCCAAAATGATTCCACTCAACTTTGGATTGAAAAACTACTGAAAATCAGCATGTTTGTATCATGAGTTAAAGAAATCTCTGTCATTAAGCCACGCATTAAATTCTCGTCTTCTTTAACCACTAAAATGAAATGTTCCACTCAAGAAAGACCATTTTCCTCTTTCTGTTCCAAACCCAAATACAGAAGTGAAATCTTCACATTACAAAAGCACATTTTACATAGCAGAAATGTATTCCTAGCGCTTGACAATTGTTATTTAGTAGGAGCTTGTAAAGGTTATGGTCCCCTGATCCAAACACGCGACAAATATAAAATATCCCCCCCTCCACTTTCCAATATCGCTAGAAAGGTATAACTGTTGTATACGAAATAAGAAAGATTGCAACTAAAGATCTGCAGCTGGGAAATTCAGGCAATAGAGACATGATTGTCTATTTATTCCAACTATCAGAGAGTTTAGTTTCCATTTAAAGCAAGAATACAGAGAAAAGCAGTCATAACTTCTTAGTTCTTGTGGTTTTTGTTGCTCTCAAAACATTCTGGCTCTCAGAGAGGAAGTTCAAAGTTGGGCTTATAGTTAAATATAAATGTGTTGCTTTCAAAACTATTTTTGGCTTCAGCTACGAGCGAATTGTAGTTTGTTGCATGCATTCCACTTTGAGTATTGCAAAGTTTTTCTTTTGATATAAAAATTAAAGTAACTTTTCTTTCTTGTTGCACTTAGAACAATTAGCATTTTCTTCAACTTCCGGTGCTTTCATTTATAGAGAAATTTGTAAAATAAATTCATCTTTTAAAGAATGCCAGCAATAACCTCAACTATTAATTTTCAACATTGTCTCTTCCTTTCTGTTAAATTTTACCTCAAAGTATTTTAAAATAATCGACTAGAAGAACGATACTGGTGGTGATTGGTGCAGGCTGAGCCCAGTAGGGAAAACTGGGGTTGAAGTGAATTTGATCTGTGAAGGATCACCTTAGTTTTCACATCGACACTGAAGGTGGAATCATTAATATTCCTCTGAACAGTTTACACAACATGTCAATCCAGGTTTCAGCAGGTCAATAAGATAATTGATGTCCCTTCAGGAGTCCTTTGTTGGCATCTTTCACCATCAGCTGTGGTTCTGGTTACTCACTTCCTGATGTTGCGATACTTTATTGTATTTATTTTATTATTTCGTGCTCTGAAAAATCCCTAAAGAAGGATTACATCCGCTTTTACTAAAACAGATTTCCCTCTTATCTTTGCTCCTTTATTTTAGTTGAGCTTTAAAGTAGCTGTAGAAGGAAAAGATACTCAACAAAACCAGAAAGTTAGGTTGTCATATGTCACGTGTTTTTCAACAGCACAAAACACGGTGAATGAAAATCTCGCGGCAGCCAAGGGATTGTTTTAAATATGGAAGGATAAACACATAATAATCTCTGTAATTTAATATTTATATCTTTGGTAGTTTCACCATCTTTGCAAATGGCATTTAAGTGTTTTTTCAAACATTTCCCACCATCAGTCAGTCACGAAGTCTCTTACCAATAATGGAGAAACTTCACGTTATTCCCAGTTCCTGCCTGCAGGTATCCAGACCACTGACCATAGTTGGGTTTGAACGTCATGCCCGGCAGGTGAGTGACTTCATCCGGGGCGTACTGAGCCCGGGCGCCGAGCTGGAGGACGGCCAGCAAACACAGCAGGAAACCGCCGGGGTGCATCGCTGAACCTCACCTGTGTTCCACGCAGAAACCTCAGACACTAAGGCAAAGATAAGAGCTTCCTGCACGGAACTACACCAAGATCCAAACTCAGCGTCATATGACTGCTGCGGAGTCACGTGACCACTGCGTGCCTGAACCCGGAAACAGCTGAACACATTTTTAAATTAGGGAAATGAACCATATTAGTTAAACAAGCTACAGGTTGCTGTGTTCATTGTGGAATAAAGGAATAAAAGGAATAAAGAAGAATGCAATACACAGCTTACATTGTCTTTTTATTTCTCAAGAGATAACTTTACTCATCTCAGACCTTGGAAAAAGAAGGTTAAGAATAATTTGTTGAATGATGTTTCCACTGAAAAACACAATTGTCTGGCTTATCAGTGAAAGACCTAAAATAAAGGGTCTTTCACAAGTCTGAGCCACAAGGATTGATGAGTGGACACAATAGCCTCAGATAAGGCTGTGCTACAAAATTTAGCAAGAAGAGATAATAAATTTCTAATACTCACTACATTTGACTCTAATTTTAACATAAAGATGCTTCACAACCTTCCACTTATAAAAATATAAATAATGTCTGATATGTTTTATACTATTTTTATTCAAGCTAAAATAATTTTACTGCAATCTAAGAGTGTTTATAATATTGGAGTCACACTCCTTTGCACAAAAATAATTTAGACTTTAGTTACAGGTTTCCTCTCTATTGAAAGAAAAATAAATATTTTGAAAATAGAAGCTTTGTTATTTGTCCACTTACAATTTTCATGTACATCCAACGTAAATACATTCATGAGAAATGACTATTTAATACATTTTAAAAAGTGATCGAGATTTTATTTTGAAGGCAGCAGGAAACTTCGTATCACAAAACAAGACACGTTCACATGGAATAATAATTAAAGACAGATTTTACATCAGAAATTAAATTACGACAACATTTCTAACCTTTCTATCATATGCAAAAATAGCTGTCATTAAGAGTCACTAACTTTTTGCCTGTACATGAAAGTGCTTCCGCTAAGAAATCTTGCAAAAATAAAGTTTTGCTTAGAACTAAGCAAGTTTTAGTTCCCTGAAAAACTAGAAAAAGTAAGCGGGTAATTTAGTCGTCTTTATAAAATTTTCCTCATATAGGTTTATCAGTAACATCACGTTACAATTTAGAAGAAAACATACACAGGAAACCCGACTGGGAATTTATTTTGAAGGTCAACATTCCGATTGTTGGCACCGCGCAGCTAATTCAAATCGTGTTTGTTTGTTCAGTGCAGCAGCATGGATTCTGAAGAAAGCCCAGAAAAAGAAACCTTTGTTTGGAGACAAAGCTTCAGTTCCAAAAGGATTCCCAAGAAACTAAGCCTTCTGACTCGGAGGTTTGTTAGGCTGCTGCAGGAGGCCGAGCACGGGGAGCTGGACCTTAGACACGTACGTTGAACAGTGAACGCAACACGCTCCAAGTTTAAATAGAATGTGTTGAAAGTCCTTTTTAGCTAACTTTGTTTATTTCTTTTTATCTAAATTAGCTAACTACTTTTATAATATTTCATTCAACACTAAAGTCTAGGTTGTCTGCACATTATGTGTAAGGATTTTACATCCTTATGAACAAGGAAGGAGGTTGGCCATTTCTAGTATTCAATAAATAAATAAGATTTCAGCTGCAGTCCACACTTTGGGAATCCGCACAAGCTCTTCACTTGACTTTTCTTCACAATCATCTCCATTCAACATTTGTTCTTTTTGCTAGTATAGCTTTTTCTATCACACATGCCACTCAGCTTTCCAGTTTTATGGTTGTTTACAGAACTTTGTGACCAGCTTATTTTGGCAGCTTATCTTCCTTGTGGAAGGAGACTGACTGATGCACAGCTGCTTAGTCGTGATTGTGTAGGCTTTAGACTTTCAACATATCAGTATGACATTTATTTTATTGGGCTCATGTAATATTCACGTTTTTTCCAAAACCTGATTTTGTATTTCTATTAGCTGTAAGCCATGGTTATCCATAAAAGCAGGGACAAGTACTTGAAATATGTGACACTTTGTAGTAAATCTATATGTTCCCAGGGCTTTCAGATTTTAATATGAATTAGTGAAATAGTATATTTTCAATAGTACTCCATATTCCTTTTTGAACTATGCTATTATTCACCATTTAACCAGTTTTTTATAAATAGGTGAAGTGTAATAACAGTTATATTCAACACATTTGAAAAATATTTAAAATTCACTAAGTGGAACGGTGTGTATATAATTATTTTTTAAGGCTTTATTTTGCTTTTATTATGATAATTGTCCACTTACAGCTAATTTAAAATTACTTTATATCAGACCAGTATAACAACATTTTAATACAGAAATATTGGCTTAATGAAAAGTACATTAAATAATAATAATAATAAAAAGGTTGTTTTCTAAAGGTAATCTGACTAACAACACATTGGAACACATAATTTTATCCATATTGAAAATGTCTTAATGTTTGCATCTCTCAATATTTATCCCTGTGATGACATCTGGGGTGTCTTTAACATAATTGTGTTTGTTTTTAATTTACACTATAAAAAACAGAATTTTTAAATACTAATGAAATCTGAAATCTGTCTTTGTCAAGGTTCCATATTTAAAGTATCATAAATGTATATTGGATTTTTTTTAATAAGCATAAAGTGTTCTAGAAGTTCAAATCAAAAGTGTAAAATAACTGCTGTTCATGAGTTACCTTCAGGAAACATTTAAATATTTTTTTTGCTAATGTAATTAGAAAAATATTTTTGATATTCAGTCTGTTAATTTTTATGTGGTTGTAATCTTTCAGGCCTTCAAGGTTCTGGCTGTGAAACATATCAGAAGACTCTACGATATCACAAACGTGCTGGAGGGCATCGGTCTTATTGTCAAAATATCCAAGTGCCATGTGAAATGGATGTGAGTTTTTACCTCTTGTTGTTTTGAATACTAGGTTTGGTTTGCAGCGGAAAACAGAGTCTGTGTAACATCTTTTTGATTTGCAAGAGGGACACCTCATGACAGCAGGTTCATGAACCTGAACTCTGAGCTGAAGGACTTGAAGTGGAAGGAATCTATGCTGGACCAGCAGAGGATGTTGGTTCAAGATGCCATCAGGAGCCAAACAGAAGAATGGAAAAAATATCCTTTTTGTAGCAGTTTATATATAAACATGTTATTTGCAATATGTTTCTTAACTTCTTTTGGCACCGCAGTGATCAGATCCAAACTAATCATGTGTGTCACATTGATGCTGAACTATATCGCTTATCAATATTTCTTAACTCCAATCAACTCTGGCCTATGTGACCAATGAAGATATCTGCAACTGCTTCAGTGGTGAGGCTGGGCTTTTTTTATGGCTGATTTGTTTTAAAGGGATTAAAGGTCAATTATCTTTTCACAGTACATGACAGTAACCTTAAGTTATGTATGAGAGAACATCAGACTTTGTTTTACACATTATAAGCAAGGATAATATGAGAAAAATACAGTTGGGGGATAAATGTACTTATCCCCCAACAGTTGCAGGTTGGGGGATAAGTACAGTTATCCCTCTACCTGGGGATAACTGTACTTAAAATGAGGCAATATAAAATGGTCTATATTGCCTCATTTTAAATATTTCACTCTAGTGAGCCCCATCAAATATAACTTTTTATCCAGATTCTGCGCAACAATCGACCAAGACCATTAAACTTTTACTGCTGGGGAAAACCCAGGCACATCCTGTCCGTAGTGTGTGTTTGATGTATGGCAGTTCAAGGGCGCATCAACTCAGGGTGAAGCTCCCACTAACTAATGCAACATCACATAATAATGAAGATGGACATATAGCATCCGACAAAAACCTGCTCTCCCAGGATGACACTGAGGAGGCCAACGAGAAAATCAAGGGGAATATTTTTTAGACTGAAGAACAGTGTTATAGCGGCATGAGTCAAGTAAGGTTCAAAACCATTAAAGTTGCATGAGTGTTAAAGAGTCAGCCTCTCTGCAGGGATCCGTCACTGAAGTGTCCTTCAAGTTTAAATCAGAGGAAGAGAAAGTTGCTCTGAATCCGGAGGCTTTGGTTTGGTTTAGATTCAACCTGCAAGGCTCCAAAAATTCAAAGGCAGGGATTAAATAATTAAAAAGCTCAGCGGATTTTTACATAAAAGTACTCAAATGTTTGATAATGTAATTATGAGTTCTGAATAATTGAAGTTTATTATTATCTAGACAGAATGAGTTGATCTTTAGGTGATTCACTAATTAGCTGGAAGAATATAGCAACTCAAGGGGCAAAAATAAACTTTCTTTTTTGCTTTAAATTGCATAAAAGTTAGCATAATTATTTCTCTCCAGGTCACATTATTTTGGCAGTGCAAGCACCACCAGGCACCCAGCTAGATGTTCCCATTCCCAAAGCCGTAAGTTCTGCTTTATTAGGAATCCTCATTGCCTCCTCTGTCCTTGACGTCTTTCATTCAGAAGAGATAATGGCTGAATCTTCCTGCAGGTCCCAAACTGCCCGGCAAAGTATCAGATCTATCTGAAAAGCATCAGAGGGCCTATAGATGTTGTCCTTCTTAACAAGAGAACTGTCAGCTCTGCTCTCGTTGTACTTCCAGTCCCACCGCCTGAAGAAATTTTGCAGTTTGCCAAGTCAGCAATATGTGCGTCAGAAAATAAAGAAAACAATGATGCACTCTGTGATGCATCAGCTTTTATCACAAAAAGCACTAAATCTGAATGGGGAGCTGAGCAGGACGTGCAGCAACTTCAAGAATCCCCTTTTATAAACGCTAACCCCAAGAAAACAGATGAGTCTGCATGTGAGTATCAAATGTATCCATTCACCTTGAAACTTTTCATTTAGTCAATCCAAACTTAATACCTAAATCCATACTTTGTAGAACCACCTTTAAATGTGATTACAATACAAGCTTTCTTGCATGTCAGGACTGACTTTTTAAGGTTGCCAAATGGATCTAGATTGGGACTTTGACTAGGCCAATCAATAATATGAATTTCCTCATCCTTTTGGAAGGTAGGCTTCAGTCTCAGCATCAAGTTTTTTGAGGTTTTTAACAGGTTTTCTCAGGTTATCTCCATCGATCTCCCATTACCTCTGACCAGGTTCAATGAGGATGCAGAAGAACAGCAATCCCACATCATGATACCACCACCACCAGATTTCACATTAAAGATGATTTACAGCATTTTACATGTAGGGCAGAAAGTTCAGTTATGCTTTCATCCGAATAAACCACCCTGTTGTGCCGTACATGGCCTGTGGCAGACCGGAAACATGACTTTCAATTAATTTCTGTAAAATGGGGCTTTCTGTGAAGTTGTCCTTTTAACAGATTCTCCTATCTGAGCAGTGTATTCTTGCAGCTCCCCCAAAGTTGTCATAAGCTTCTTGGCTAATTTTCCAATTAATGCTCTTAACTACAAGCCTTTTAGCTGAGGTGAATGGGGATGTCTTGGGTATTCTTGCAGTTGCTACAGAATATATTCTGTTTTTAATTATGAATGTATATTTCTATATGCGAAATAATCTGTCTGCTGTGTTTTTTTTCCTAGCAAACCTGTGACACCTTCACAGGCCACCTAGATTTATACTGAGATTACCTTACACTTATGTGAACTTCATTTCCTACTTCCCTGACTTATGAAGACAATTATAGGATTTAATTAGGGCTATCAGCTTGAAGGTGACTGAATTCATGAAAATGTCACCGACTGCAGATTTTGTATGTTAAAATATACTGATTTCATGTTTTGTTCTTAGGTCAAAGCATTTCAAAAGAGCTACAGAATCATGTAGATTCATTCAAAGGTTGGACTTGCTGTTACCTAAGATATAATGATTAAAGTTTGCCTAGTTGACTTCAGATACATTTAACATACTGTTTCTTTGTTAGAAGTACTGGATGCAGATCTGTTCACCCAGTTCATATGCTCAAAAGGTAAGTGCAATGTAGTTTTTGTTTATACTTGTATTTCTTGCACATTGTTATTTGCATTAATTATGTTTGCTTCTGTCTCAGTGTTCCCTCCAATCGTCCAGCTTTCTACATCCCCATCTAAGGTGTAAAGGTCACTGTAGTCAGGTTGAGAGTTCCCTGTTTGACACCCCGTTCTGCTGTTTTTTGGCATCAGTGCCTAGATTTCTTCATAAGCAATGTTTTGTGTTCCATGTTTAGTTTTAGTATTTTTTGTCAACTATTAAAGTTTGAATTGCATCACAGAAACTTTCTTAATTCAGTTTTAAAAGCTTGCACTGAAACTGTTCTCTACACTGTGGATTATACTGTAGAAGTATCAGACCTTTGATGGTCTCAACCTTTACATCATCTGTGTTTGTGCTGGTTTAAAAGACAAGCAACATAAACTTTGGAACTCCTTCTACAGTACAGGCTTTATTCTGTCTATTACCATCAAAAATGTAACTGATGGGAATGTCTCTCTGCTGGACTTTGAAATTATGGAGTCAAAAATGCCATAACTCAATAAATGACAATATCAAAAATGTGACAATTATTTACTTTGGTTGGAAATGAAACAAACAAATGCCTCTTAAAATATTAAAAAGTGTAACCTCTATCTCACTAGTTATTTCGTGTTTGCTACAATACGTCATAAATTTATTTTACTTTGTCAGCATTACTCTTGCTAACACTACTCTTGTCTACTTGTGCAGTAGATTTAATATCCTGGTTAACTTAACAAATGTTACTTTTTTTTTTTTTTTACATATTATGGTAATAACACATAAACTATGAAACCCAAACTTACTGAAATAGTTCTATATGATTTTGCATAAAATGAGCCACCAATAAACATTTAATTTAGCTCAGTAAATTAACACAAATAGCTAGAGATACATGTATTTACCTATTACATGTGTTTATTACCAGTTCGATTTCAAACATGTTAAATAACATAAAAAAAACAATATTTTAGTTCATTTGGCACTTTATACATTTTCACCAATTGCAGGTTTAAGAGAAGTCAGGAAAATCATGATACAAATTTGAGACCATCAAATTGGAGAAGTATAAACAAAGAGAAAACATATTTGGGAGAAGCACTTTTTTTGTAAGTGTCTGCAAAACAAATGTAAAGCAAGATTTTTATAACCGCCTTGTATCGCCATCACTACATTGACAAAACAAAAGAAGTAAAAGTTTCTTCTTACCTTTTTGCGTTAAAAAGCACGTAAGTCAGAAACGTACTTAAATACTAGCTACTTCCGCCTTCATAGCGTTGTTGCTATGGAAACCTTAGTGTAGACTTCTGGAGTTGTACCTGCTGGCCGCTGTTGTTTATCTTAAAAACATAATCCAGAAATCACCTTTCCGTCATCGTTATCGACTCTAAACGAATTATGGTAAAGTATTCTCAAATATGATTTTTAATTTACGAATTACTTACCGTAAATCAAAATGTTTTAGTTTAAGTACCGAATATGGTGTGTAAATTGTTGGTAACAGCTACGGCTTTCTCCGGGAATGCTAGGTGTTAGGCTAATGGCGTTTCCTTTTAAAGTAGCTCAGGAGCTGTAAAAGTTGAATCTTGCACTTCTTTTTGTCTAACAGCCGCCCAAAAAGGATGCCAAAAAGAAAAAGGCGGAGGCGAAGCCCCCTACGCTAATAAATGGCCTCACCAAGGAGGAGATATCGAGGGAACAGGTGAGGTTATAATTTAAATGTTTAAAGTATATGTTTGAACCCCATTAATGTTAACATCTGTCTTTGCAATACCAGGAAAAGAAGACAGTCCTCTTTATATCCTTATTTTGGGTTTACATAATTTTCACATACTTTATGTCTTTGTTTACAAAATAATGTTTGGATTGTTTACGGCGAAATTTTGTCTTTCAGATAGAAGAGCATGTTGTGCAACTTCGTGAGGTGCTGGACAGAGAGAGGGCGGAGAGGAACTACTTCCAGCTGGAGAGAGACAAGATTCAGTCCTTTCGGGAAGTTACTGACAGAAAACTAGCGGAGATTAAGGCTGAGCTTAAAAACTTGGAGAAGGCCATAGAAGATGATGAGGCACATCACCTTGTGGGGATTAAGGTAAGTCTTAATACTCAAATACTGCAGCTGTGCTATCACAAATAGGATTGAAGTTCAAAAAATATATTTTGACAAAGGTAAAAAGTCACCTGCATGTTATTCAAAGTACTGTGTGCAATCTTATATTTGCAAAGAACTGTTAGGAAATCAATAGTAGTTACTATTATATTTTTTTCACATGCTATAGGAGACATTCTTCCCTATGTAGATTGAAAACAATAAGCTGGTTGAAAATACGATTTTTCCGTCTGTAGCTTGAAGTGCATAAGACTGCTTAATCTTTGTTATGAATGAAAAAACTGGATAGATTTTTCATTTTATATAACTTCATTTGATATCTTTCCTTCCAGGTCTTTAAACAGAAAATGAAGCACCTCCTGTGTGAACACCATAACACAGTCACTGAGCTAGAAGCAGATATTGTAACGTCAAGCGATGTGCTGGAGGATGAGCAGAGTCAACTGGAGGCAGATCTGTATAAGGAAATGATGGGCATCCTGGTTGAGATGCAGGAGTCCAGCTGTGAAGACATCTTCAAAGAGCTTCTGCTGGTCCGTCCTGTACAGAGCGACATTAAAACACCTTGACACTTCTGACACTTAAGTGTTTTATTTTTCTTCAAACAGAAACATGAGGAAGAAATGACTGCAGCTAAGGAGAAGTGGGAGAGACTTCTGAGTGGTGAGCAACTAATTTACTACACAATTCTGCATTTCATAGTGTCAGCAATATAATGAGCTACATTTGGTTCCTGTTCAATCAGAAACTTCGGTCAGAAATAAGACTGAGTTACAACTGCTGGAAAAGGAACACGACAACATAATGAAAAGTGTGACATGTGAGCGAGAGCTGCTCTGGAAAAGCCACTTTGGCAATCTAAACAATGACATTGACAGATGCTTAAACGACGCAAAAGATCTTATTAGTATGCTGAGCAAAGGAACAGGAAAAGAGATCACAGCTCTTAAGGTAAGCCTGTAAATAAAATAGCTAGTAGATTGATTTTTGATCCTTCATTCAGGCCAACTGTAGCCAACTTCAAATTTCAATTTCAGTTGACTGATTAAAATAATTTTGTTATTCAATAACAATTGAATACAAAAAAATTCAACTTTACACACATACTTTTTTTTTTTACTAATGAATGATTATTTTTAGATTTCTCAGTTGCTGCAGCGTTAATCTTGATTTGTGCTTTGATGTGGTAATTTTTGTATTTAACTCCCATAAGTTTTTTTTTTGTCATTGTAGGAATGCAGAGCTAAAAAGGCCTCCGAGCTAAAGAAGATGAAAGATGAATTTTATGCTCTTTTGAAAGAAAATAAAGAATTTGCAAAGCGTGTTGCAAAAACCGAGAATGAATATAGCCGTCTTGAAAGGAGATCAAAATCCTTCTCGCAGTCAGAGGTTGTGTTGATGATTCTTTTTGTAACTAATTGCTGTTAGAGTGTTTTTTTTTTTACAATCTTTATTGAAGTCTAATTTGCTACAATGTTTTTCACAGCATGCTTTAACAAGTTCTACAAAAAAAATCCTGATAGACCAGAAGACAGAGTTTAAACACTTGGAAGAGCAATTCCAGAAGGTTAAAGCTTTTTTTAAGATTTTGATGGCTAGAGTGTAGGAAGCATTCATATGACTGAAGTTGTTTTTAACCTTTGTGTAGCTTCAGATTGAGGTGAAGGAACTGCAGTCGTCTATTCCTAAGAACGTTGATATTGCGCAGAAACAAGCAGATCTGTCTCTCGAGCCTCTGGAGGATGAGCTGACGGCTCTGAATGACCATTTGGAGAACATCCAGGCTCAGCTCCACGCCTTGATCTCAGCCCCTAACGTGGACCAAACTGCTGTCACTGAAATCACTCAGAAAGTCGAGGTAATGTCGTAAACACGCACCTTTGGTGGCTACTCGTTTGTTTACAAAAGCATAACAAAAATGCATTTGCTTGCAGAAAGAACTGGAGATCAGAAATTCTACTATCAAGAACCTGAAGCATAAACGATATCTGATATCAACGGTATGTTTACTTGAGAAAATAAGTGCCTTGCATTGGATCAGGCTGCTGCGTGAAATAGTCTCACAAACAGATTATGTGAGTTTTTGACTCATATTCATGGGAGATAAATGTGTGTCTTTCAGGCTCGCACTGCTGTGCTGGAGAGGGCGCAGTGCCTCATTACGATGTAGAAAAGATCTCGAAGAGCCCTTGAATTCCCACACAAGTTTCTAGATTACACCTGGTCAGATCTTACATTTATTCATTCTTTTATTCTTGGTTTAATTTTTGTTTTTAGTTACTCTTTGACAAAACTAAATATTGATTTAGGGCAGGAAATCACCTTATCAGAAGGAATTCAAAGCCAAACATTCAACCTTATAATGACTCCCTAAAACAGTTCTGTGACTGTTGTAGTTTGTTTTGGTGAAATGAATAAAAAATAAATCTCACTAGGTGTTTACAATAATTGCTTTATAATGAACAAGGTGTATGTTTATCAAGATTTGGCTTGAGGTAAGGGATTTCAGTTGTTGACTTAAACCAATCAATAATAGCAGCTATGAAGCATAAGCTGTGTTTGATGGCATTTAATCTGTGTAAACTAAGGATGTAAAAGGGCTGGAGTCACATAATGGACAAAACCTTATCTATTTGAAGTTATACTTTACTCTCCTAAATGTTTAGCTATGCACAATATAAACTCCTAAGTGAGTAAACTGTGTTTATAACCAAATATTATTTATAAAATCAAAGCTTTTTAGGTGATTTTAGTGAAATGAAATGGGCTTTTTGCTATTGACTCCCACCAATTTTTGTCTTTTCCTTAAGTTTTTGATCTGTAACTCAACTCACTGACACACATTATACATTATTTACACACAGACTGATTTTAAGCTTTTATTTCTGTTAATTGTGATGATTTTCTGCTCACAATTGGTGAAATGGCATTCAAGATTAGATTACTACATCAGACCAATTCAACATATATAAACATATATGTGCATATTATGAACTTACTAAAAAGTACCTGTTTAAATGTTATCATGCTCTAATTTATTGAATATGATTGTGAACTTGTCATGGTGAATCTGAAAGGCTGCTTTAAGATAAATGCTAGAAAAGACGTAATGCAGAATTGTTTGCATGTGTTATATAACAGTATAACATTTATTTTATTTAGCTTTTGCAATACTTCATTTTGCTAAGTAGTTTGTAGAGATTAATTTGTTTTGTTCTGCTGTGTGCCAGTGACTGTAAGAATTTTAGATCTGATACAATAAAGCTGTTTCTGCAGAACTTATTTTTTTTTAACTCACACCCCATGAATTTGATGTATGTGAGTTTGTTCAAATATTATGGTACAGAGAAACTCCTCAGATTTTGTTGTCTGACAAATCTCTGACCTGATGCTGCTGTGCTGCATTTACTCACTACCCAAGTCAATACAATGGGATCCAGCATCTTAACCTCATTAAACTGGAAGCAAATTGGAAGAGATCTTCATGTCTGTCTAAAATATGAAAAACAATCTGTGATACACTGATTAACTCTAACAACTAATACATGAATCAGCAACTAACTAGAGTTTTTGTGTTTGCCACCTAACAGATTTATTTTTTTATTTTTTTTCACACTTAAATGTTTCAGATCATCAAACAAATTCAAATATCAGACTCATCCTGGAGGTCAGAAAGAACCCAGAGCAACATCTAGAGCACTACAGACCTAATTAATCTCACCTAAGGTCAGTGTTCATAATTCAACAATAAGAAAGAGACTGGAAATAAATGGCATCCATGAGAGAGCTGCCGGGCGAAATCTGCTGCCTCACATTTACCAAAAAGACACCTTTATGGTCAACAAGACTTTTAGAAAAAGTATTCTATGAATTTGTTAGATAAAAGTGGAACATTTTGGAAAAGGTGCCCAGTATTTCATTTGACTTAAAACTAGCATAGTATTTAGAAACAGGATATGACTTTGAGAGACAAAAATATTCTGATGTTCTGGATACTTTGTTTCTTTGGGGCCCAGAAGATTTATCATAACTGCTGGACCAGGGAGAAGCCATTTCTCACCATAAGCTCAAACACAACTGAGTCATGCAGCAGTACAAGTAACCAAAACACACTAGATTTATTTTCTGAATCCTTAAAAAAAACAAAATGAAGGTTTTGGAGTGGCCTAGTCAAAGTTCTGACTTAAATCTGATAAAAAATATAGTGGAATGACCTGAAGAATCCAGACGGATTCCAATGTAGCTGGATTCTGTAAAGAAGAGTGGTGAAAATTCCTCCATGGCGATGCAAGAGATTATTAATAATACTACTACTAATAATAATAACAACCTTCATTTAACCAGATTTGCCTAATCGAGATCAAAATACCTATTTCACAAGAGAGACTTGAAGACTTACAGCATACAGAGAAAAACATCCATCCACAAATGGCTTAGTAGCAGTTGTTGTTGCCCAGGGTGATACAACCAGTTATTAAATTTAACTGCTTTTTTTGAAGAAACAGTCTTTTTTCAAAAGAGCTGTTTGGAAATATTTATTTTCCTTTAATAAATGAAATCAAAATTAAAAAACTGCTTTGTGTGTTTCTTCAGACTATCTTTGTGTGATTAAAACCTGTAAAATACTCTTTCACGGCACTGAAAGGAAAAGAAAATGTAAAAAATACACAACAATTTGTTTGACAGAGAGAATTTCTTGCTTTCTGATATAAAATGCTCGGCTTTCATGGTTTTGTTCCCCCTCTATTTATAATCTAGACCAAAGGTTTGCCTCAAATCATGTATTAAAAAAATCTCAACAACAGCAGCATTTCGCCAGCTGATTTCCCTCCTGCCATGGCTGAGTTTGCAACAGAGAGAGGAGGAAGGTATGGGGCGGATCCAGTTTCTCATTGACTATTCCCCGTGGTGAATCGAGCCCTGCTGCACTGAGTGATTGCTGTTCCCTGTGGCATCAATAATATAGGAGGAAGTTATTGTCCCTGCGCAGGCCGCAGTATCACAGAGCTGAAGCAGGCGGAGGGAGGAGGTGGTCCTTTCACCCGGCCCTCTTGGGTTTCAGAGCCCGCAGACAGTGCTTTGACTGCTCTTGTGCCCCTGCACAAGGCCCGATTGTGCGTTTGTCCGACTGAGGTATAGAAGAGACTAAAGCAGTGACAGGCTGCACAGTCCAGCTGACCCGGCCCCTTCGGTAAGACTACACCCCTTAACAAACCCGGTGTCACCAGATGAGTCCCAGTTCAATGGGGATCAGTCAGCAGGAGACACTGGACGGTTCAAGAACAGGATAGATGCCCTGGGTGTGATTAATATGATCCAGATTTTCACCTTGTTTACACACATAGCTGAGAGCTGTGACCTTCCTGTAACATCATAATGCATCAGAATACTGAGAGCTAAAATACAGTGGTTGTGTGTGCAAAGCTTTTGCCTGTAAAATGTTTGTTAGAATCGACACAAAACAGTGGAATAAATCCCACATTTGAAGCTTAAAATAAACCTAAACTGTAGGAACTAAGCAGTCATGCATCTCATACATCTAAAATAGCAGAGTAGTCCTGGTCACTGGTGGGAGGGGTGCCAGGAAGAGAGTGAAAGGTAGAGAAAGTCACAGCGGTAGTGAAATAGAGACCCACTCAGAAGGAGGGCAGCGCGCCGAGTAATGGATACAATAAGTTCAAAAAGATGCTGGAAGACACTTAAAGAAAAAAACAGATTATAACCACTGGTAAGTTAAAAATCTCTATTTGCTTACTTTCTTTGCATATTAATAGAAAATAATTGCATATATTTGAAATTAATTTAGCTTTTCTGCTAAACACATAACTAAAGTTTAGATATTCAGGGCTTTTGACTCTAATGGATTGTAGTTTGTCTGGTTTAATCTCACTATGGAGACCTGGAAGCCTGCAAAGTAAGTGGTAATACAAGCCAGACATTACACTTTAATAACGTCTGACTGCTGTAATGTTTATTCTTACTGCTTCATATAAAAGATTAAACTCAATGAAAGTTAAACAGCGTTTTTGTAAAATCTACAGGGAAGAAAACCCTTGAAAGAAAAATGTGACACCGGTTCTGTGCTGCACGTGCTGGAATGAGATGACGATGGTGAAGAAAGGGTCAGGAATGTCCGCTTTTAAATTCACAACCATCATAGTTTGTGCTGTTTTGGTTGGACAGGGGACCCCTGAGAGGACAGGTGAGTAGGACACCATTGTGATTATCATGTTGGTCTTTTTTTTTTTAAATCTGTGTGTTTTTCAAGGCCAGCTCAAGCTGTCTCCTTTTTTTTGTTTGTTTGCTGTTTTAGGAGGTGAAAAAGTTGACCACAGAGATGCTCTCCTGAAGGAGATTGTCTCAAAATGGAGTAAAGAAGCAGGTTTGAGACCCCCACCTGAAACTAACAAGGACCAGTCTTTGCCCTCTTGGGTTAGAAATATTATGGGGGGTTTAAAAACTATTTTTCCCAGTAAGAACCTGCCTTCATTAAACAAGCCAGTAGACAGACACCGACTCTCTGGATTCCTGTACAACATTTCTCTGTATCTGCAAGAGATGGGTGCTGAGCTGGAGGATATACCCGCAGAGCAAGATGAGGACCAGCTCTGGGAGAAGGTCCTGCATTTCTTTCTCCAGTCTGAAGGCAACGCAGCCCTGAACCAGTGGAACGGCCGTGTGCCGCCCAGACCCAGCGTTAAAGTGCAGGACTGGTTTCTGTCCCTGAGAGGAAGTCCGCACTGGGACTGGCTGTTGGGGCTCCTGCAGAGTCTCATCACTCTGTCTGAGCGTCAGCCCTACAGACCAATCTTGGCTTTCTTATCTCAGAACTGGAGGACGGTGAGCGCTGTGCTGGAGGCGACGCTGCAGGCTGTAATCAGTGGGACTTACGGCCAGGCCAGCGCAGGCCTTCAGGGCTTCATCTGTGCTCTAAAGGGTCGCAGCGATTGCACCTTTAGTGTTAGCTGGCTTCAGCAACTGCTGCAGTTCCTGGAAACACGCAACTGGAAGCCGGTGGTCAGTTTACACCCAGCAGGGGAACCTGCAGGACACAGCAAAGGCCCCAGTGCATTTGGACGCTTTAAACCCTTCAGTTTGCCCCCTGAGGCCATGTTGAGGCAGGACGGGTTTTCAGCAAATGCATCTGCTGAGAACATGATGAGCATAGAGGACGAATTGGACTCCGTACAGAGCCTCCTGCTGCAGGCTTTGTCTCGTTCAGGTGGCGGGGATCGAGGCGGGCAGCAGGCTCAGAAAAACCTCGCGCTTGTGCAGAGTTTGGATGGACTGAGGCGAGGCCTTCTGCACAGGGTGGGCAGTTCTGTCTACAGCAGCCTGAGGGAGAAAGTGTCACGGGTTACCATGGCGATACTCGATGATGTGAGCAGCCTGGTGGAAGTACCGCAGCCCAACTTTCAGGGCCGCTGCTCTGTGGGTGAGTATGAGAGATGAGATTTACATTACCTGCCCAGATGCCAGACATGTTAGGGATGACACAAAGCTTTCATGGAGT
Source organism: Phalloptychus januarius (assembly GCA_902982915.1). Lineage (NCBI taxonomy): Eukaryota > Metazoa > Chordata > Actinopteri > Cyprinodontiformes > Poeciliidae > Phalloptychus > Phalloptychus januarius. Next base: position 15,833,661 of record CADWAE010000477.1, read on the forward strand.
CGGTCACAGTATCTAATTCTGAAAATGTTGGATGATAAAAAAAACCCAAAGCAATTACTGTTCAAAGAGCAAATGCTTCTGTTGCGGATTATTATCATGTATTCACAGAATAACCACAAAAAATCACCCTCATAATGAAATAATCATTTTACTTTTGCTAATAATTGGTGCCACAATTATTGATCACAAACTAAAATATATGTAGCTGAAGACGTCTTGGAGACCCAATAGTAGTCTGCGTAGTTTATGAGTAGGGTAAAATTATAAAAAATCAACTTTTTTAATTAATGATGTTTAGGAATACCTAAAAAACCGACAGCATGGTTTTGATTAATAAGCTTTTAGTTAGTCCATTGATCGATTAATAGGAGCATGAATAAATATCAACAGACACTCATAAGTTGAAAATATGAATACTAAATACTAAATAAATATAATAAAATTAAAAGTTGTATTTATCTGAATGTTGAGTTATGAGATTATGTTTTGGTTTTCTCTACAAATCTTAACCAAGGGTTGCCACTGTGCTGAATTAAGCATTTAAATCCTTTTAAAGAGTTTAATCAGTCTGGCTCGTGTTTCATGTGACAGTGACTGACACTGCTTTAAAATCTTTATAGTCACTCAGTCCAGTAAAAGCTTCTGTTGTTGGCTCAATTAAGCTCTTTATCCGTCCATTGATGTCAGTAACATGATATCTTGTTAGCTGAGCTAAGCTGTTGTTCACTGCAGGAGCTTCAGCTGCTTTTCTGCCATTCATTAACTTCAATTTTCAAATATTTGCCTTTGATTTTTCTTTCTTAAGGCAACTTAAGGCAGCTGATCCTGTGGTAAGTATATTTCACTGTTGATATATACAGTGTATATGTATATTTCAGTGTATTTTTTTTAATAGTTTTCTTTGCAGAGACATGTGCATACTTAAATAATTGTTTCCATGGCTTTGCAGGGGGATAAGACATAATGTGATGTGGAACGCTCAGGCTTTGGGCGCCAGCTCTCAGGGTCTCCCAAGCTCAGTCCCGTTTCTGTCCTGCCCCTCCACCCAGGAAGACAAATTACAGTCAGCTCCACTGCCAGCTCAATCATCTTCACAGAAACCCTTCAAACAGACACAAAGTCGTGAACCCTCAGCTGCAGGTCCCAGACAGTTCAGAGAGAGAAACAGGAAGCAGAAACAGATGGAGTTCTTCACCTCCACAGAAATTCTGGAGGCAGCGTGTAATGACTCCATCCCAGGCTTGACGGGTGTCTCGAATTTCACCGTCTTCCTCTACTGCAAACTGTTTGAAGGCGAGAACGAGTCGGGTAATCCTGCTGCGACTCATTTAGGGCTCGATCTGCATGCTACTTGCTCGGATGCAGCCTGGTACCTGTCTGCTGCTGAGGAGGACTTCTTTTGGGTCCATGTCTGCACTGAGTTCTTTGCCCATGAATTCAACAACACGGTGTGTGCCAACTCTTCTTTCTGGTTGCAGAAAGCACAGCAGGTAAAGAGTAAATTTTTAATGAGTGAAAACTTTTGTTTGAGAGTTTGAAAGTTGGCACAAGTTTTCCTGTGGGAAACTGTGCAGGTTTAAATTTAATTCCACCTGAAAAATGTGTAACATTGATAATCACATTAAAATATATTAATGTGTACAGAATTTATCATTCTCTGCTAATTGATTAGTTTAATATCTGCTGAATAATCAATCTAAAAGATTAATTCTTCTAATGAAGGAGCTTCTTTGACATGTATTTATGCAAGAAATGATGATTTACTACTTGTTTATGTTGCAAATCCCACAATAATGAATTATTATTATGATGGTAAGTTGGATTTACAATAAAATTAATAACATGTAATGCAGTATTACACTTCTATTTAATCCATTAAGAACTATTCCCTTGTGATAAGACTAACATATGAGTTTTGAAAAGTTACGTATTGATACAGCAAAGTCCCTTTTCATTAGGTAAGACTCTGACCTGTGAAGTGCTGTACCAGGAAGTCCAACCAGTCGCTCAATTAGAATATCATGGCAAACTATTTCAAATAGAGATCAAAACGCACCAGCACTGTCAGCCAATAATTACATCATCTCTATGACTTTAAAGTATTATTTGACCAGCGTTAAAGTCATGGATTTCAAACACTGTGGTGAAAGTGAGTAGAAGTGTGTAAAAGGTGAGGCCTAATGTGTTTGTATGCACTGCAATTGCTCATTAATCTCCACCTTGTGTGTGCAGGCTGCAGCACTACAGGACTATCATTTCTTTAACCAGACAAGCATCAATGACCTTTGTGTGCAGCTGTCAAGAGATGCAGCAATGAATCCAGAACTCAGTGAGAACTGTCTGGCTCAGCTGGGCGGCAGGTCCCTCAATGCCGAAGCTTTCAGAAACTGCTTCCTTCCTAATAACTCGGTACTGATCTCAGCTCTGTGTGGCAGAGACTCCCCTGGTTCCCAGCAGTTCCTGCCAGAAGGCAGCTGGGCTGCAGCATACTGCTCCAAGATTGACAACCTCAACTTTGATGACACATTTAGGGAGCCCTGTCGGTACAGGGAATGGACTGTGGAAAATTTCACCAACTTCACCCTGCTGGAGATGTGTGGACACACTCAGGGACTGAGAGAGTACATGTGTTTAAATGCTACGCTCTACAAGCAGCTGGTAGGACTGATACCACAGTTTGCAGATGTCTGTTCAGATCTGCGGGCTCAGCAGGAAAGCAATAAGTGCCTCCTGCAAAGGATTTTTGACATGCTTCCAGCACGATATGAGTTTGACACCTCCCAGCTGTGCATGGAGCCGGCCCCAATGCTGATCGACCTCATACACAAGCTGAGTGTGTGTGAGATGGACTTTGGCGAGCGAGAGGGGTTTCTGGTGGTGCTGGGCTACGTGCTACGTGTCTTGGACTTTGTAGTGGGTCTGTCCTCGGGGCTGGACGAAGGGGAAGGAGAGGCGAGACAGGGTCTGGGCCAGGCCATCCTGCTGTCCAGTCTCCTTGACAACACCTCCTGGGCCAGCTTGCGACCTGAGGCCTCCATGAGCGTCCTTCACACCGTGGGAGTCTTCCTGCGCAGAGAGCAGAACACCACCGTGAAGGAGGACCTGCTGAGCTGCTTCAGTGTAAGATGCACTTGTTCAAGTTCTCTTTCTGTCTCCTACACTAGCAACAAGTCAGTAACCTGCTTCTGCTGTGACTTCAGCCCGTCCTCTGGGACCTCATCCAGCAAAATGGAAACTCGTCCGCTCTCAGGGTTCTGCTGCAGGTACTGTGTCTTCGCAGCTATAGTTGCATTTTGCAGAACTGATTGGCTCACTTCACTTTTGTTTTATTTCACTAGGAGTATCTCCAGATGCCAAAAGACAGCATTCGCTCTCTGGTGATGTCTGCAGAGAAAGAAGCTGTGAAGAGATTTATCTCACACATGCATCAAAGTTGGGACCAGCTTCAAGTTGAAACCAGCCAGGTTAACTCCACAAGCTTGTTCATAGTTCTTAGGGTGAATTCCCACCATGCCTGTTTAGCCCACGTTAATCAAACTACGGTTTGTTTGCCTAGAATGTCCGGTCCTTTAGGGGGTTGGGGGGATGAAAACCCAATCAATGCAGATCAAGAAAGTGAACTCTAGTCCGCCTAAGACGCTTGGTCTCGGTTCAGCTAAAGTGAACTGGCGTGGTTTGAATGCATATGTGAATGCAGATGGACCAGAGGCCGCTCCAAAAGCAGGAAGTTGACTATAGGACAGGGCATTCTGGGTAAATAGAACCAAAGCAAGCATTAGTAGGAGAAGTTTGTGATCTTTCTCTCACAGTTGATGCCACTCCATTTTTTGTTTACATTTTGTAAAGAAGGAAGTTCACTCAATGTCTTTAGAGGTTTTTGTTTTTGTTGCAGCTCCACCACAGGCAAGGGGAAGAACTGTTGTTTTCAATGAGTTTGGATCATTTGACACAGCTAAGTGTCAGTGAACTACAGCAGCTGAAAATGTTACAAATGTTACAATGTTGGTCCCAATCGATCCGGTTCTGCCTTAGTTTTATGTGTGAAAACACCCTTAATGTTATGCTAAATCAGTTTCTGTTGGTTCTCATGAGCACAGCAAAGACAGAGTTCATTACCTATTTCATATGGTTTTGTACTGTTTTGTGGTTATTTAAAAAAATAACCAAATGTAAATGAATCTACATGTGTTTTCGCTCGTCTTGTTTAACTTTCTATTTCAGGCCTCTCAACAAGAGTTGCAGGCCATGGAAACAATGACAGCGGCTTTCATCCACAAGTTCCCCAGAGTGACCCCAGAGCTCTTTGTTGACCTTTCTCAGTTCATCCCCTTCATGTCTGTTTCTGACATAATGAACTTCCCAGCCTCCTTGATCGTCAACGACAGTGTGTGAGTCACTGGTAGAGTATTTAATGTTTAATTTAAAGATGACTCTCCTCCAACAATCTTTGTGTTGCTGCTCCTCAGGCTGACGGCCATTCGTGACCACAGTTCAGAGATGAAGTCACTGCAGAAAAAGGCTTTTGTGAAGCGACTGCTGCAGTCGAACATGGTGGGCGACGTGCCCACATGGCCTCCGTACTTCCTCAGCTCCATCCTCCCACTTCTGCCTTACCTACCTGTCCATCATTTTCAGCAGCTGACATCTCAACAGGTCAGAGATTAAATAAAAGCACCTAAGGTCAATGCAGAGTTGAATGAGGAGGAACACTAAATATTGAGCTGGGAAGTCTTCTACATGCTGTATTTTAAGAAAAACATATGCAATAATAACAATTAAGCGTGATGAGTTATGCAGTCACTAATCTTGTTTAATTAGTTTTGATATTTCATTGATTCTTTTCTCAGCTGTCTCCTCTGGTGGAGTTGATGGGCAACAGCAGTCTGGATTGTGTGCGGGGCCGCCATGTGCTACGGACAATTTTTAGTAAGGGAAAGAACCTAACCGGTGATGACCTGCTGAGGTGGGACTGAGATTCTTTATGTTTATTTATGTTTGGGTCACTAAAGGACTTGTAACTATGTTGTAACTATCTTTTGGAAACTCACATTTGCAAGACTTGTTTGAATGTACCTTTGATTTGAAGAAAAGCAAGGTAAAGAATAAAGTATTTTTCCAGATTAGGAGTTCTCGCGTGCTACTTGGATCCTGCAGAACTAGGTTTGTATCTCCAGGACCCAGCTGTGTCCTCTGCTCTCTGGCAGCAGCTGTCTCAGTGCATTTCCAAGGGGCTCATCAGTTCCAGCGGCAGGGTGAGTTGCACACTACTTGAACCAGTTGCAGTTTGTTTTTATGTGCTGTTAAAAGTTGCTTGGCTGACTCTGCTTAACCATGTTTCATGGACTCTACAGCTGTCGTCCTGGTTGATCCCAGCAGTATCAAGCAGGCTGAACATCAGCAGCGTGACTTCTTCAGAGCTGTCTGCACTCAGTGGTTTGCTGCCCCAGTTAGGAGCCTCCTTCCTGCTGCCACTCACCTCACAACGACTGCTGGAAATCCTGTCACAGCCGGGTTTTCACACATTTTCACCAGCGCAGGTCAGCAGGGAGGCAGTGCTTCTTCACACTTTTAGTTTCACATTATTCTGCTTTGCTTTGTAGCTTTCTTGTCTCTTTCAGCCCAGTGGGTGTGTAATAAAGAGCAGAATAGCTTGCAAAAAAGGTTTTCAGAAACCTTCATTTCTTTTCCCAAAGATCCTGTGTGGAACAAAGATGCATGTTGCTTTTCCACAAAAATTGTATACTGAGTTTGATTGAAAAGTTACATTTATAATATTTTTTTGTGTGAATATTTTTAACTTTTTCTGTTAATTTGCAATTTATGTGCAAATCTGAGAGACTTGCATCTATAATTGCAGTGAGAGATTATTTTATGTCTGCAGCATACCTTTTCATTAATAATGAATGGATGACAATTATGCATGCAGTACTACACTGAAGTTCATAGTTTTTATACGACATGCCGTGTATAAGTTGGAAAACCATTACCGTTTAAAATGCATAAATTTTCTTTGAAAGTCAACTCTGTTGTTGCATGACACATTTTTTATCCTCTCCTCAGGCATTTCAGATTTTATCCAAGATCGCAAAAGATGGCAATGTAAGTAATCATGTCCAGAACATTTGCACTGACTGTCAGCCATCTGCACTCTCATCACCGTGTCCCTCTTCTCCTGGCAGCTTTCTGTGGAAAACCTGTGCAGCCTGAAGCCGTTACTCTCCGGTCTGTTCCCCGCTGCGCTCCGAGGCCTCAGGTGGACTAATTTCAGTGACGATGCCCACTGTCCATGCTGGAGAAGACTGCAAACTGAGCTTAAGCCTGGACACAGAGCCATGTTATTCAATGCAATGCAGGAGGTGATGCTGCTTTGTCGCCTTAGAGCATCACTTCTCACCGTCTTCTCCTTTCATAGTTTGCTGAGGACTTAATGTCACATGCTGCATGCCACATGTGACAAAGATAAATTTTTTTATCTTTGCATCTAAAAAGCATTTAAAACAAGTTTTAAAGTTTCAGTCTCTGTCTGAAATGGTGAATGAATCAGATTAATCAGTATTTTCATGAACAGTAGTGGTGTCTAATATCTGTTTTTATTGGTTGTTTGTTGACAGACTCTCCTCAAAGACTCGAGGAACTTCTCTCAGCAGGCAAACTGTCTGCTTCCCTTTGTCCCTCTGAGAAAGCTGATACCAGCTATGAGTGGCGACACCGTTTGGAGAGGCATTAGCGCATACAGAGACGTACAGTGGTCTCCACAGCAGGTAACCATTCTTCTATAATCTGCTCCTCGTGTTTCTGTGAAACGTCAACAGTGGGTAAAAAGGAGAATCTTCCCAGCTTGGTGTCTTGCTCCCTTTTATCTGCAACCCATTGGATATGCTTCAGATGAGCCTTTCAGGATATTAATCCTCCGTTCACATCAGCTGCCATCAGACTAATTACTTTGGATGTAGTACAATAGTGTGCTGGAGTGTGGCATAAATTAATAATGGCTGCCTTAAAGGGATTTTTATCACAGCCAAGAATGTATGAGCGCGTTTTCACCACCTGTTCTCAGCCTAACAAGACCTGAATTAATTTAATAAAGATCACCCTTTTCACTTATGCTGAAACCTACGACGCCCTGTTGATGGATTATTTACTGTCCATATTATGATCTGAATCTTTAACATGGTTAGATATTAGAGTTTATCCTAAAGCCAGTACTGCTCTATTGATATAAATGACAATGCAAACTTAATTTGTTTGTTTGCTGTTGAGCAGGAATCAATCTCAATGCAAACAAAAAATATTTTGACAATTTTTAGCTTCTCTCCTGCTGATATGCTTATAAAATCACTCTGTGTTTTGTTTCCATGGAAGAAAAATCTTGTTCTTGGCTCAAGAGTTGTCGAAAAAAAGTGATAATAGGACATGAATCTAACTTCTTACAAGTCTGAAAAATTTTATCTTTGCATCTAAAAAGCATTTAAAAGAAGTTCTAAAGGTTAGTAACCTTTAAAACTCTCTGCCCCTTTAAAATGTACAATAATCTGTCGTTTTTTTGCACAGGCTCAATTTCTATTCAAACAGATCCATGAATTCAAAACTATCACCATCAAGATGGTGAGGTAAGTCTGACCTTCTGTATTCCTGCTTTTGATCCTGCTGCATATCCACCAAACAGTTACTTTAGATTTCCAGTAATAATCAACAATGACCTCTCTGCTGCCAACAGAGGTCTGGGTCATGTTGCTGCTGGAATGAGTTGTGACTTTGTGAGGCGTTTGACCAACCACACAGATTTTACTGAGCTGCTTCAGTTTTTGACTGATCTGCCTGGAGGTCCAAGACCGGCTCTGGTAAGAAGCAAACCTCATCCACATAAAATGTAATGTTACCAGAACAAATAGTTCAGAAATTATGTTTACGCTGTTTTTATTATATTTTCAGCGAAAATGCCTTGTAGATGAGCTGCGGAAACAACCTGATCTTGACCTCAGTTTTTTGAGTTCTGGGTTTGCATCAACATTACCGTAAGCAAGCGAAACATTTTAGAAAAATATACCACATTTATCCAATAACTACATTTGAAACTGTTTGTTTTCCAGGATGACAATGCTAGAGAACCTGCCAAATGCATCTGTCAGAGGAATCCTGAGCCACATTCAATTACACTTTCTTGATTTCCTGAGACTGCCTCATTATAAACAGACACATTTAGCTGAGAAGGCCTTATCTGAGCTGGTAAGGTACTACTGCAACTTCACAAATGCCTTATTTACTGCAAGATGTGAACATGGTTGCACTGCAATATGTTTGAGGTGAGAAAGTGTGATCGGAGAGCAGATGGCGGTGTAATTTTAAACACTAATTAGTGGAATAGGAAATCACAGGTTTGTGTTAAGGTAATTGAAGTGATGAAAAGCTGCCAGGACAATTCAGAGAAAATACCAACTCAGGAGCAATTTTCTTAGGAAATCTAAATGAGGCAGATTGATGGGGAGTCATAAAATATTAAAAGTAATATTTGTTAGCTCAGAAGCAGATGGAAAGCAGTCTTCTCCTCGCTCAGCAGTTTTTACTGAAGTGGAATCATGGTGTTGTGAAGTCAAGCTAATCCAGAGCATCTCTGTGTTTGTGCTGTTCCACAGGGTTCTTCTCTCGCTCAAGGAATGATTGATGGCGCCCTTCTGGAGGTCCTGGGGCCTCTGTTGCCGTTTCTGGACAGAGACAGTCTGGCTCTGGTGGACAGAGGAGCACTGGCTCTGCGGCTGGAAGAGATGAGGAATTTCTGCCTTCCCAAAGAGGCGATTAGAGACATGAGTGACCTTCTCACTCGGAGAGATTTGCTTGGGTAAAACATTTTCACCTCGGCATGGATTAGCTGATTTCTTTGATGGATGTAGAGTCGCAGATTGGCTTTCAGTTTAATAGATATTCCCTTGATAAAGCAGGAGTAATGATAACATGCATGCGGTTGTTTGCCAGGAATCCATCCAAATGGCAGGTTGGGGATGTTGAGCATCTGGGAAGGTTGGTGTTTGCTCTCTCAACAAAGCAGATCAACTCCATTCCCCTGGTAAGAGTCTCAATGAAAGGGACTTTGTAAACTAATTCAGACTAGTTATTTCTGTTAATCTATAAGAATAATTTAAATCATTTTTTTCTGTAAATTTATAATTTTGTTTTATTGAGCAGATGGTTTTAAACAAGACCACAGTGGAGCAGGTTCTGACGGGCCAAAAGCGCTGGGAGGAAAGTCTGGTCGGTGGGATCTGTACTAGTCAGTGTGTGGACCAACAGTACCACAGAAAGCAGACCTGGAGTCTAATTCGAGGAATTGTCAAAGCACGAAACCGGAGAGCGAAAGGTTAAACACATGCTTCCAATCAACTGAATCTGAAACATTTTACTAAGTTTAATTATAACACTGTGTGTTTTACTTAGTGCCAGTCCCAAGCTGTGCGGACATCAGAGGAACGTTCCCGTCTGCTTGGACCGCCACCCAGCTTCGCCGCATGTCCCTAGACGACCTGAAGGAATGTGTGGAAGTTCTTGGTCAGGATCCGTGGCTGAGCTCTGAGCAGCGACGGTCGCTCTGGGTGAAGCTCAGGCAGGTCAGATAAACTCCACAAATCAACAAATGCAAAGCATTTTTACACAGTTTTTCCTGTGACACGTAGGAAATTCTGTTGTGCTTATTATGCACATACAGTCTACCACCGAGAATTAATAAATTCTGATCATTTAAGAGATCTCTGGAGGCAAAACTGACATTTGTACATTTTTGTACTTCCATTTGAGTCTACTGCCTCTAAAAAAGCCAATTTTAGCGCTAAAAAATCTTCCTGCCATTTTTTGGCAATAAATTCATGTTTTTTGGCTTCTCTAAAATGACCCGTTTCGAAACCCTTCTGAATCAGCAGGCACTAGCAACCCCAGCAAAGCCCTAACCGTTACCTAGCAACCCAAGCAAAGCCCAGCCCGTCACCTAGCAACCCAACCTGAGTTCCATGCTTTTCATTAATTTAACATTTGTTTTTAAAAATAGTGTTCTTTTATTCGTCTAATGCAATATTCTAGATGCCATGTTTTAATTACCTTGAAGTGGAAAATAATCATGATAAAGAGAAATAAATGCTTTCAAACATCCATCTGTATTCTTTAATTGTGTCAAAGTTCTTGAAATAAATTGGCTGTCCAGTAATATTCTAATTTTCTTTAAATGAGTTTGTAAATTCACACCACGCTGTTTAGATTTTTGTTTTTAAAATTAAATTAAAACTTCGGTACTCCATGTTAAAGTTTGTGACTGTAAAGGATATGAATCTGAAATGTCCTGACATATTCTGTGGATGAACTCTGCTTCGTTCGATGCAGTCCTTGAGTCCGGTGAGGGAGCTGAGAGCGGATCAGGTGCTCGCTCTGGGATCATTGTTGACAGAGATGGGAGACAGAGAGCTTCAGGACGCCAGTCTCTCTGATCTGGGTGTGCTGGTACATCTGGGCACACTGACAAACTGGACTCATCGAAAGGTAACTTCCTCCTTCTAGATCTAAAATTTGATTAAAGCTTGAATTTACATAGTAATAACTATTGAATGCTGGTGTTCACCTTTCTCAGATGAGAGCGGTGGTTTTAAGTGTGCTGAGGAAAAGTGGACTGAAAGTGGAGCATTTATCAGTTGTTGATATGGCAACGCTTGGCCATCTGATCTGCGGTCTGACCCCCACGGAGATTAAACGCCTGAGCCCCTACAACCTCAGGTGGGTCAAATATGCAATTAAGATCTAATATTTTGTAAATTATTGAAAATCTCATAAAAACATAAATAATCAGATATCTGATAAATACATTTATTTATTTCAATCAGGTTGTTAAAAAGAAAGAAAACAAATAACCAGTAGGACGAGAGAAAACATCTGCATATATAACCAAGAACAAAATAATAAGCTTACCACCATTTTTCTTTTTGAAAAGGAGTGGGAAGAAGAGAACACTTATCTCAATTTAATAAAATTTACTGACTCAGTAATCATCAGAAATGTGAATTAAAAACATGTTGAGGTATTCATATACCTGTTCAATTTCATATACCTGTTAGGGTTAGTTAGCGTAGGATAATGCTAATGAACTAACAAATAAATCATATTGCAAAAAAACTAAATTATTACGAACCGACTTTCATAACAGGACAAGCAATTATTAATATTACTATTATTATTGTTATTATTATTATTTATTAATTAATCAATGAATTTTGTATTAATCATTATTATTGGTTGTAGTATTAATAATAATATATAGTACTATAACATATATTATATTAAATATTATAGTTATTGTTATTATTACTATTAATATTAGCAATAACAATTGTTAATAATGATTAATTATTATTAATTATTAATAATAATTATTATGTTCCTATCATTATTAATTATTATTATTATGAACAATAATGACAATTGTAAATTACAACCAGACTTGCAGCCTCAGAATAATTACTCACTCCAGCCAATATACCATGATACTTACAAATTCAGGTGTATAACCAACAAATAAAATAAAATAAAAAAATGATGATGATAGTAATATCACAGTAATAATATACTTGTAATAGTAACACAAAAGGATTAAGAAAGAAACTCATTATCGTACTACATGTTTGTGTCAATCTCCTACTTCCCATTGTGAGTAACAGGATAATATAGTTTTGCATTTATTTTTAAACTGGTTGATTCTTGGACACTTTTTTGTGGAGCATGACAGAGTGAGCTGATTCTAGAAGATAAAACGAATGAACGTGTCAACTGGTGGCATCTTAACAACACAACTCCTCTGAACCTGCAGCGTGGCTGTCCTGTTCCTGCGGGAAACGACCCTGCCCTGCACAGAGCAGCAGATGGAGGCGCTGACAAACTGCCTGGCCAGAGCGGAGGCCTTTGGTCCTGTCAGTGCTTGGGGGCCGGAGATTTTCACTGAAATTGGGACACTTGCAGGTACAGTGGAGCACTTTATTCCTCAGGGTGCAAACTTTCTGTGCACAGACTTCTAAAATTCATCTTAGGTTCAAAAAGTGAGAAGGATTATGGTTGAAAATGGCAGCTGTTAGACAGATAGGTCCAATTAAACAGTCCCACAGGGTTAAGGTTTGAAACGGAGGAAGGAAAAGGATTTTTGAACACTTTTTCAATGATTTTAAATTAGAAACATTAATTACCTGACTTCGGTGTTTGTGCGTGTTTCCAGCGGGCCTGCCTGATATAGTGCTGTCAGCTCTGCTGCAAGAACAAATGGAGGGAATCACCCCTGAAGCTGTAGTGCTGATGTCTCCGAAAAAGATGGCAGTGAGTTATACTTGTTAATAAAATGGTGTTTGTGCAGATGAACCTGCAGTATCTGTGCAGACTAACAGGCAAGTTATGGCACAGATGACAAGCTTTATGCACATAAGCTGCAAACGACCACAATTTATTTAAATACATATTTTTAAATTGTGATAAAGAGGGAAATACATGCCTCAGATTAATTTGAACAAATCCTATAATAAATATTTTTATGAATTATACAATATGTAATTAAATACTTACATTTTTTACATTTTAATTCTAATTTGATTTAATTAAATGTTCATAATGTATTTAATTTTTTTAGTTTATTATTCATAATTGTGTAGCCTTGAATTAATAAGATATAGTTTAAATTATTTCATAATAGGCAAGTCATGAAGAAAATATTAAACAAGTATTAATAACTTTAACAAACAATAATAGCATGTTATTATTACTGATTTACATTTTAGTAATTTAATTTTGTATTTAATATTGGATATTTTATCGGCTAGCATTTTGATTTTTTACATTTCTCTGACGGTCACAAGCTTTACAAATAAAACTTTACAAAAACTTTTGCAGCCCCTTTATTAAAATCATTATTTTCTAGCAGTCTAGCTTAAAGATTTTCATGGTTTCCAAAACTGAAATGAAACATTTTTTAAACTTTCTCCAAAATAATTTAATAATAATTAAAATAGGAACATTTTTACAATCCTGGCTTTAATTTAGTTGATTTGCGATGAATGATTTGCAATCTACTCTTGTTAATCAGGACAACTCAGAAATGTTTTACTTTAGCAGCCTTCGTACGCTGGACAGACGGTGAAAGATAAAAGTGAAAGATAATAGTGTTTTTAGTGAAAATTTAAGACACTTTTCTTTTGCCTTAAGTGTTAAATAAATTAGACCCAGTTCCCAATTTGCTTTAAACTTTGCTATGACCTTTTTGCTAAAATTTAAGCAGAATTATTATGTGCTAAGTAATAATAGACACAATTTTCTTTTAAAAAGATGAATGAAAAGCTTTAGCGTGACAGAATAGCATTCCACCAACACTTTGACTGTCTCTTGTTCTGTGCTACAGGTGGTATTCAGTGCAGAACAGTTATCGTGGCTGAGTGCAGAGCAGGCGTGGGCCGTCACAGAGGAGCAGTGGGCAGAGCTGGACGCAGAACAGAAGCATGCTGTTGGACTGGCTCGGTACGAGGGAGACGTCCTGATGGAGCTCAGAGGTGTGTTCCTGTTTTGTTTTCTGAGAAAACTGCAGTCAGCCTCTCTCCTGGAATGAGTCTGTTTGTGTCAAGACGTGTGAGCTCAGTGGTGATGAACTGTGCTCCGTGTTTTCTGCAGGACGAAACTCTTCTCCATCAGTCCTGAACACGGACAGCTTCGCTCTGTACTCACTGGCTCTGTGCCTTTTGTTACAGCAGCTAATTTAAAATAATGGGAAAAAAAAATTGATTCTCACATTGACTTCTCCTGGTATTATATTTGTACTGCAAATAAATATTTTAAATTACCCCACTCTTCATTGTAATGGCGTCTGAATTTACAAAGACATCAGATGTGCTTTGTAGCTTCATATGATTCACTTTTGTGAGATTTATTAGCTCAATAGGATGTAAATCACTGTACGCGTTGTTGTGCAATGTTTATTGACCTTTTGTTCGAACAATAACAACAGGCAGTGACAGTGACTAATGTTTATTTGACAGTGGAACAGGCTTTCTAACATTTGTACAGCATAACCAGAGCAATAAACCTGAGAGGAGATTTTATTGCATGCAGGGAATCAAACCGGAACAGTGAGAACAGAAATGGAATCAGCAACCTATAATAGACCGTTAAAATCTCGCACACATTCAGTAATAACTTTTGGTGGTTCAGTGATTTGCTCACAGCAGCTCCTGGAGCCCTTCATGTGAAATGCTGCCCCTCGTCCCCTTTACAAATTCATCAAATGTAACGTGTGGATTTATTTGAACTGCGAAATTTGTCCTCTGCAGCACTAATTAAGTTTCTAGGTGTGTTTTCTTAACCAAAAAGATGCAACATTCATACATTTATGTTAAGATAAAAGATTCAATTCTGGGTAAAATAAAGTAAAATAAAGCTGGAGGCATTAATGAGGCTAGACCTCCTGTATAGCATTGTGTTAATTAAACCATCTTACTTAACGTGTTTTAATGTATTTAATTGTATGATCTCCAAATTAAATGAGTAATTATTTTTACTCGATTAATGTAGTTTCAGCTATATTCAAAAGTCAATTTTCTCAAGCAGTTTATCACGCCTAATAGATAACTTACCTTTAAGTCACTTCAATAAACTTTAGTCTGTCACTCCATTCAGTTCCACCTACTGGCAGACCACCGGAACTGCATCTCAAACATACTGTAAGATCTTAGTACAAAACATTTCAGTAACAGCAAATAACAACTGAGGGCTAATAATTATGACAAATTTCAAGTATTTATTTTATGATTGTAGAAATTGCCAATAACTACTAAGATGGAATCATGCATCAGTGACTATGCACTTTCTGTTAACATTACTGTGACTCTATAATTTACTAAAAATCTCCTGAAACAATTATAAGTATTGATATCATAAGCCAGTGCAACTTAGAGTAGTTGTTTAAGTTGTAGATAGTATCTTTTTATTTGATGTAGCTTAAGCACAGTACAGCCTGCAGGGAAGTGAAATTTGGACGATGCTTGGGCCATGCTTCAGCTCCTAACTCAAATAAGAAGGTGAGTAGCAGCAGAATCGGTGGACAGCTTTGGAAATCACTCAACTATTTCACACAGATCAGTTGGAGAAGGGATACTTGCAGGAACCAGGACTGGAGATGCACCTCTTTAAGACCCTGTAGTTGTTAAAGTGAGGATGATGATGTAGCTAAAGGTGGGGAAGATGCTGCTGTAACCTAATTTGCTGGCAGAACTCCAGGAAAATATCCGACAGCTGGAGGCTAAAAAGTAACCTGTTTTAGTGTGGGAGTCTGTTTTTGGTGATCTTCTAATAACAAATTGTTCTAATTAGGAGCCTAATTAATTTATATATCATTGAATTTAGTGATGTCTCCTTTTTTTACATTAGTTTTTAGTACCAGAGGCTATATATGTAACATTTTTATATCATAAAGTTATAGAGTGGGGAAGCAAGGAGGGCTGCGAAATGGACAGACCAGGGAGTTGGGAATGCAGCTACATTTTTCATTGAACTGAACAAAATTTGAAAATGACACAGTTTGAGGCCACTTTATATAGTTTTAACACAATGTCAAACACATATTACAAAGTCTAAGCACATGCTGTCCACCTTAGTGAACATGGGAAAAACTCAATGAAGTTTAAGGTTAACTTTGTTATTCTAAAGACCGAAATACTGAAATACTCCCTTTCTTGTGCAAGGACCATTGAAGACTCAATTCACGACTACAGGTGGTCGGTCATAGGATAAAGGAGAGGTAAAGAAGATTAATTATCATTTAAAATATGTTTAAAATAGTTTGGCACAGTGTAAGGCCAAAAATTTAATTTAGAAATAGGAGATTAGATTCCTTCACTCAAAATCCGACAGCGAGACTTTTATTTTGCTCGAGCTGAAATAAATCCAGTGATGACGGTGATACACTTCAATCATCCCCTTTGACTTCTTGGCATTGTGCATCTTTATTTAATCGATCCAACAGAGACAAGCGGAGCGATGGTGGCGAATGAAATGGATGACATGAATTAAAAAGTTGCAACACAGGTGGCCTGATGGATGGGAACCAGTTCAGAGTTGGCTGCAGGAACGACCCAGATGGTGCATATTTCAAATTAAAGTCAAGTTTAATCATACAATGAAAAACTCTGTGACATAGAAAATCTATCTTTGTTGTGGCATTTATCAATTTTAGATCAGGCAGAAAAAAACTGTTCATTTTGAAGTAAAATAAACTCTGGGTTAAGGTTTTATTGATGTACTTTTTGTCGGACTTTTTAATGTTTTGATTCACTTTTATTATTATTTTGTATTTGTTTAATTTATTCGCAGCTTAAAATAAACATGTCATAAATTAGAGCTTGTTTGCAGGGGTTTGATTGATTTATTAAGCAAGAATTGTTAATCACTTCAAAGAGAGGCTGCAGGGGTCTCCTGACCTTGGAGATGAGCCCGGTGAGCAAAATCATAATCCTTTCATGCTGGCAACAATTTTCTCACTCAGGTTGATGCTTGTTGGCATACAGTCTGCTTACTGGTTCTTTAGTGCATGTTTTTCCCCATGATAAATTGACCGTCTGGCTGGCTGGCATCAGTCCGACTCACACAGCCTGCATGTCAGATGAAGCCTCTCATGTAGAATTTCAGCTCTTCTCCTGGAACCGGATCACTTGATTCAATTCACTAACTAAGCTTGCCAGGGCTCCACACTTGCACTGCATTCCATTTGTACCATAAAGTGGGAATTTCCAAGTGCCAACCAATGGTGGCTTTGAACATGAGTGATATGGCTCACTGTCCAGGGCACCACTCCAATTGAGGGCGGCACATGTGAGGGCTGTTTGTGGAAAATAAAAGTTGTTGTTTGAACAGAAGATTTTTTTTGTGTGGCTTATTTACATACAAAGCCAATCTGGAAAGAACTATTTCAGTGTTTTGCAAGACATCTGAATTAATTTGCGAGTTTCAGATCAAAATCTAAAACACATGGACTGGTCAAACTTTCACTGGGTTGTTCCACATTTAACTTAGATACTTTATAATGCATTTTAAAATATAAGAAACTTTAATTCGATTTGTGAGAGACAAAATAATGGCATTTTGGAATACTCTCTTGATATTAAGACAAACCAAATCTAGCAGTTCTACACTATTTCTAATAATCAAAGGTTCCTGGATTTGTATTTTTTCTAAAGCCACCACAAATTGCAAGTCCCACTCTATATTTAAACTGCTACTAGAATAACTCAGGTGTGACGGTGTTCCTAGATTTGAGCACCAGCTTCTGAGACTAATCAACAGCAAAATATAGTCAAACTCTAAGGGCACAAAATGAGGATGCAAAGTGGGGGCCGGGGAGGATTGATTAGATTGCATGCCCACTGTAAGCTATTTATTGTTGACTGAAGCACATAATGTGCAAACATAGGCAACTTCACTCTAATTCTGTCGTATTTCTTTGGAAAAAAACTGAAACAAAATGAATGTAAAGGGATTGAAATACAAAGTTTACATGAAATAACATTATTACATTAAATAGTGACATTTTATTGTTTTATGATCATGCATCTTTACAATTTAGGGGAGAAACTGAATTATTAAAAACAGAATATGCGCTAGCATGAATAAATATGGTAATTATTGGCAAAAGGGGGACTAATTTATGTCTGCTCACTAGTAAATACATTTTACATATAGTGATGCAGTGGTGGCTACCTATTGATAGCCTTGTTTACAAGTGATCTGCCAAATAAATTCATTTTTAGGATTTTATTCCTAAAAACCTTGGGCAAGCCTTGAAATAATAAATAACGCCAACGAAATGGGAGCCGGTTCCCATCTTTTCGGAACCGGCAGCGAGAGTCTGCTCCGTTTCGAGCGACACATCCATGGTGCAGTTCCCCTTATGACCAGCAGGTGGAGCTGCAGCAGCGCTGCTGCTCCATGAGGAGGTGTTGCTCAAACGTCTCCACTTTGTCCATGATCCTGACGTATTTCCTGGGGCTTGTGCCGACCACTCAGCGGTACACCGGAGGGGTATCATGACTGTTTATCATCAGCAGTTGTCTTTTACGCCTTCTCCAGTCGTTTCGCCGTGTCGTCGTCGGATTTAACACCGCAGTGTGAGACAATAAGCCGCAGGATCGAGCAGGATGTAAAGGAAGCTGCTAAGTTGAGCCGTTGGTAAGTTTACCGTTTGCTTTAGCTTGCTGTGTTTGACTTGTTCTGGTCGGGCTGCCGACTTTCACCGAGCCAGCTGCCCCAGTTACGCCGAAACCCTGACACTTAGGACCAGGCAGTGGCTTATTGACTACGCTGTTGTCAGTTTGTGGTGTTCTCCCAAAAGGAGGGGAGGAGTGGGGGGAGAACCACACACATAAACCGAGGCTACGTCGACTACGCCGCGTCCGGTTTCTGTGGTTGTTCCTGCGAACGGTAGGAAAATTGCTGCCTCCGATCCGCGCTGCTGAATCGATCTGTGTCCCCGAAAAAAATTGTGAAACGATCGTCAGAAGTAGATAAGAGGAGGGAGGAAAGAGGGGAAAAAAAAGGGGGGAGGCACCTGTGAGAAGGAACAGTGTGGCGTCAAGTTTGCGTTGATCACTGAGCGCTACAGTTTCAGACATATTTGTCAAGCGGAGGAGTCATCATCACCATCCTCATCATCAGCGGATCAGCTCCAGCCGCAGCTCCGAGCCAAACTGTGACTACGTGTTGTTGTGGCGAACTGGAGGACTGAGGTGAGTCAACCCCACGGAGAACTCACAACAGGGGGCGAGGAATCCAAACCCGGTAACTTAATCTGGTAAATATTGATATTTTGAGCGTTTCGGGGGTCAGATCCAGACAGAGAAGTTCGGCTCTTCCTCTTCTGGGCTGCAGTTGTAGCTCAGTTCTCAGCAGATTTTTTTTTAGGTGCTCCGTGTTTTTTCGGGGACAGCGTGATTCATCTTTCAGGGAACTTTATAAAGTAACTAAGATAAATCTGGTTGTTTTAAATCGATGGGGGAGGAGGTCAAGGCATTAGTTTCTGGCGATGTATTTCTCTTGATATTAGGTGTCAAGTTGTTGCTGGATTGGTACGTTATGAGAAGTGACCTCCTCCTGTTGTGTTTGTGTCTTGCATTGTAATTTCGAAATTTTCATCTGGTGATCATTATGGATAATCACCATAAACTGTGAAAACTCACTGACATGCAGTAGATAAAAAAAACAACAGACCAAACAAGCTCAAAAATTCACATAATGAAGTATTTATAGAAAACATGAAGCCTCTCAGTGTAAGACAAAAAGACGTCGCAGTATTTACATATAAATATGAATGAGGGATTGTTTCTGCTAAGAGCTGAACTCTGTGTCTCTGAGAGTTTTAGTGGCACTTCTTTTAACAAGGAGAGCGATGTCACATGAGCAGCGTTTCCCCCCAGAGCTCTGGCTGTTCGCAGGGAGCCACAAAATGTATAACTCTGCATCAGAACCACACATCCTCCTCCCATTTTCTCAAGATGACCTTCACTTTCCAGCAGCCAAAGTAAGACTCAGAGTTGCAGCAATTTGTTGATGTCCATCAAATGCGTTGCTGTATTTTAGCTGGTGATTGATTAACTGTTGCGTATTGAAAATACTAACAAGTAAAATTTTTCATAACAGGAAAAATAAGCAATTCGATCTTGCTGCTCTGAGTTCTTCTTATAACATTATTCCATTATTTAAGATAGCGTTATCTCTATAAAAAAAAGTAGGATAGCTTTTTTAAAAGTGTGTATTGCTCAGATTTTTTTTTCTGTTTTCCTCTTTACATGTTTTAAGATGATCGCTGAGTAGCTGGGCTGTCTGCTCCGGTAGTCAGCCTGCAGTCTGCTGCTCATGTAGCTCAACAACTGTGGTTTTAAAACTGCGTTACTATTATCTGTTCGTTTAAACAGCTCGACTGTTGTTGTGCTTCCAAACTTGTCCCGGTCGTTATAGGCAAGGAAAACATGTGGGAGACTTGGGTTTTTGTTTCCAACATTTAAATTAGTTTTTTTGTATATAAAACATATCGGTTTGAAATATTTAAAACTATTTTTTAGACAGCAAGTAGTCTTTATTGGTATCTATAATAAAGGCTGTTACATTTGAGCCTTCTGATGTTTAAAAATAAAGCTCAGTCTGAAATGTTGGTGCTGTTTTACCGTCTAGTTCTTCTCCTCGTGTCTTCAGGTCTTGTTGCTCTCACAGTCAGCGTTCCCCAAGCCCCTGCAGCCTCTCCGTTTAAAAGGAATCCCATCGAAAACTCGTTTTATCATCGTCTTTAATCAGGCATGTTTGACAAAAAGGAGTAGAGCTGCTGTTGCTCTTCTTAGAAATGATGTGACTGTTACAGATGACGTCTTTTCCCTCCGGGGACTTTCTCCAACAAAGATACAAACAAGCATCTTCTTCTGGGCTGCGCTCCTGTCACTTCTGATAACGCCTTTCTGGAAGTCATTTGGATCCAGACCTGCTGCCTTCCAGCGTCTAAAAGCTTTATATGTCCTGTTCCAGTCGAGCTTTTGTGACGCAGTCCGAGAACGATTGCTTAGTGACCATGATCTTCAGTTTCAGATTCAGTTTTATTGTTGGGCAGGTAGTTTATGAAGTTACAAATTAAACACTTCAAAAGGTCAAAATCATTTTTTATGAGATGCCAGAGAAAACGGCTAAGAGTTTTCTTAGCCGTGAGGAGCAGACCTGTCCTTTCCTTATCTGCTGCTGTGCACTGCTGGTCAGCTGGTTGAAAGAAGGATCATACACCTACCCTTTACTCAAATAAAATACAAATTTGGTTGTTTAAAATTATTCATGGTAAAAAAGAAAAAAATTACCATGATGAAATGGAAATTAAGAGCCATCCATCCTTCTCAGTTAGGAAACCTTTTTTTTAAAAATACATTTACTTTTTTTCCATATATTTTCCTAAAATTTATGTTATAAAAAATACTACAACTAGAGCCATGCCATATTAGGAAAGGAAGCAATTGAGATACAATTATAAAAAATTGTTGTATTGATATGAGTTGCAACCAACCCACAGTTTCTTCACTTGTCATATTCTTTTCCATCATTGCAGAGGAAGAGAAAGGAAAACCTCACACCTCTGCGGATCCATTATTAGCATTTATTGGACTTCAAGTCTTACATTTTTGGTTTTGCACACATTAATTTGGTGATAGTTATTCCATAAACTATGCGGCTTTAATAATGACTGTAGTGTTTTTTAAGCACAGGCTCATTTAACAGCAGTAATATCAGTTGGTCCTTTCTGTTTCTAATCAAATCAGTGAGATCATGCTGTGTGTTTTCCTTAAAATGTCTGTGTGCATTCCACGAAACCGAGATTTTGTTGTTTTTTTACTTTAATTGAAACTGGAAGCTGGATTTTTACATTTAATTGGAACTAATTAAGAATTTTTCAGATAATAGGAGCTCCTCTGGTTACGTAACACCTGCAATGCTAATTAAAAAGTGACTTACCAGGAATGAATAAACTGCTCATTTGTATGTTGGTCCAATAAACAAACCACAAATTTTGCATAGGCTAATATGTGCTGTCCTTGTTATATTCATTCATGTATTATATTCATAATTCAGCCCTTGGCTACACTCGCAGCCTATTATCTCTAAAACACTGGAGAGTTTTTGACTGTGGAGAACTCAGTCCATGTGTGTCTCGGTGAGCGGGCCGACAGTAATTGCGGACTTAGCGTAACTTGTTAAAGGTCATGTTGGCTAAACCCGCTGTAGTTTTTTTTTTTTTCTTTTTTTTTTATCTCATCAGAACATAAACAATAAACCAATGAGGTGTAAAAACTGCTTCCTTACAAAAACTGTCCTGATGAGATCGGTAATGAGGTCAGTTATCTGTTGGGGTTTAATGATTCTTGGCTAATTATAATATAGTTTCAACGCATTGTCAGACTCTGACCTGGCCTGTGATTTACTTCAGGGAGCCTAAAGACACTAAATGTGGCGAATGTTGGCTCCTCTAGCGTCTCTTGCAGGAGTTTGGCGGTGTGCTGGCCGTGGCGTATGCGGCTTTTTAGGCTGACGTTAAGGAAACTGAGTGGTTAGTTGCTCTGATGAGGTCACAGGCTTCTGCAGTTAAATGTCAGCGTGTGTCTGAAAATCAAACAAAAGCCTCGGGAACATTCACACTCTGTTTGCTTGTTGCATCAAAGGACAGAGGACGAATCTGAGTGAGTTATACACGCAGACTTTTTGATAGGTTTCTCTCTGTATTGTAGCCTCTTTGGGTTTGTAAAGATTTTATTTATATATCGTTGATAAAGTGTCAATTTGATGTTTTTTTTTCTGTTTGCTCAACATGACATAGGTAGATTTGTCTCTGTTGAGAAGCTATTTATAGAATAAAATGTAGGCATTTGTAAAGCCTTACTTGGATTAGCAACCTGTCTTTCCGGGACAGAAACAGGTTGACCTGTTTGACTGGTGTTTGCTGTGGACAGTTGCCTCATAATCTACTGAAAGAAATTTACTTTACATTTTACGACACTAACTTCTCACTTTGTTAATGGACATTTCTGGGTGTTTTCATCTTTTTATTTTGATTATGAAATGGTTTGAAATTTCATTTTAGTGCTTTAGTTCTCAGTATTTTTCTGTACAGCAACATTACGTACCAATACAGACGAACAAAATGTCCCTGGATGGGAAGGTCTGCTCTGATCCATGGAAAGAGTAAAAGAGCAGATGTTTTAGCTGATGTGCTGTCTTTGCCAGCCAAGGAGTCGGTCAGATCAGCTGTTACCACAATGTGTGCTAACACTTGGAAATGTTTGCTGGCCCTGTGTAGCAAGCACGAGATAAGCCACATGCTACCGTTACGTCATATTGTACAATTTAATGATCTTAACTTTTTTCATCTTTCAATTAGGCAAATGTGTTTTTATGACGCTGATCCAACCGTCACTGAGTCAAATGTTTTCTGAATAATATTAGTGATGCACCGATTAGCCAGTCAGAAATCTGAATAAGTTGATTTTTCAACCGATCGATGCTAATAAATGAGAGGCAAATCAGATACAGAAAAATAAAATGTTCCTTTTTGTTTGAATGCATTAGAACTAAGAACTCCCACCATTTGTAACAGAAGCACATCAGCTAAATGCATGTACATCAAGGCACTTTTATTGAGTTTGATTAAAATAATTTGCCTGTTGGGGATGTGAGTCTCTTAAACAGGGATGTTGTAATTCCTATATATTCCTAAAGGGAGAAAATCAGAATCAGTCAAATCCTTAATCAGCGAGTCAGACCTTAAAGGGAAAAGAAATCCTGCTTGAATCTGCATTTGAAAATTTATGGCATTTGGTTTTAGAGACGTGAAGCGATCTCTTTTTATTCTAATTGCCTCTAATTACCCCATACACTGAAATGCTCCTGTGTTTTTAATTTGAAATAACAGGTTTTTATAAGAGGAGAGAAAAATGAGCCGCCGCTGCCTCTAAACGCATTATTCTTTCATTGCAACATATAATCATGGGAAATCTTCAGGAGCTTGTTTGTCCTTCCTGAGGCTAACACAATGGCTTACATGGGAGAAGTGACTATATTGCTTATAACACCTGAGGAAAAAAAATGAAATAGGCGAGAGCCGAGGCTCCACCATAGACACCACTGGAGATCTCGTATAACTGCACGGAGAGGGAACCGCACAAGAGGAGCATTGTGCTCAGTGAGGTCTAGTCCATTCGGTGGTGCAGCAGTTAGCATGAGGGATAATGGTCTGAACAGACAATAAAGCTGACCCCACAGCACTACTGCAGAAGTGTGTCAGCAAGCAATTAAACAACAAGCTAAGATTTGTGTAGGTAGCAGAAACCTAAAATGAGGAATTGGGTTTTCCATCTTTGTTTATAGTGGGAGGCTATCTTGCAGCATGCCACAAAAAAAAGAAAAAAAGTGGAAGCACTAAAAATTTCTACTTTGTGAAAAAATTCTCTCCACTGCTTTTTATGTGCTGTCCTTGGCTGCAGCCTTTTCAGTAGCTGCCACTGCTGCCTGAGGCGTTCGCCCTCGAGAGGCTACTTCACTTCCTCCTGAAACGGACTCTGTTGTTATCCCTCAGCATCCAGGGTGTGGTCCTGCTTTCCAACCGCACTCCTCCACCTCTGCTGCCAACTCGGTCTACCTAGGCATTTTTCTTTTGCAACCTTCGTTGACAGTAACGTCCCGTGGGAGTTTGGAGGCCTAAATTTGCTGCTGTGTGCCTGACCACAATATCAGGTCCGCTCCAGACGCTCCGCTCACTGCGTCATGCCGGATTGTTAAATGCCTGTTCTTAGCTGGGCTGCTCAAACCTGCTGTTTGGGAACTTTAGTAAATACTATAAGTTATGCGATTCGGTTTAAATCTGGTGTGTCCTCAGTACATTTCTATATGTTTTACATTCAAATTTTTTTTTCTCTCTCACATAATCACACCCAGGCCACTTTGTGATCCTAAATTCTATATTTGTCAAATGTTTTCTAACTGTTTACGTCACATTTTATTCAACTTTCATACCAATGCATGTGACAGACTCAAGATTTTGGACCACATGAAAGACTGGGATTGAATATAAGCAATAGACAAAAGAAGCATGTGACCACTGCTCTATTTTATAATTGCACGTTTCGTCTGTTCTTCAGAGTTTCAGCGCTACTTAAAAGCTAACGTCCTTGAAATCCTGGTTTCTGTCCTTCAAAATAAAAGTTATCCCCAGCAGTATTTACTGACAACATTACAGGAGAAAGCCTTGATGGAGGAAGTCCCATTTAGTCTATTCTGATAACACAACTCTTTATCAATGGAGGGCCAAAAGGGCCAAAAATACATTTTTCATTAAGTCATTAATTAAATGTACCATAAAATACATACTTAAATGCATGTTTATTACATGAAATGTCTAGACAACTGATGTATTATCATTAAAATGTAGATATAGAATAGCTGATGCAGATTGTTAATTACATGTATTTAATTATTCCTGGTTTCTTGTTCTGCACTGTCACCATGACACACAGGACTGCAAGCTGGTTGCATTGGAGTCTAATGGCAGCTGCATTAAAATGATGATATAAAGAGCACAAAAAATAAAAGCTGCATCAACATAAGGACTTACAATGTGAACAGTTGAGACAGTTTGTCTCCTACTTTAATCTAGCTTAATGTTTTCCTTTTTGTGCATAAATAAATTAAATACTATAAGTTACAAGGTAGGAAAGCAAGGAGTCTTGGTATTTTTAAACATTTAGAAAACTGTGTCCTAAATATACCTCATGTTATCTCTGCTCAAGAACAGGTGAAATACGAGCTACTTTTCAGATATAGCATACAAGTAAGACGCAGTTAGAGCTAAAATGTTCAAATAATATTTAAAATGCAGTCTATCTTAAATGCATCTATATACATTTGATTCTGTATGTCTTAAATGGTTCTTTTTTTAAATATCTAACAGCTGTTGCATTTTCACCTCTTTCTTTAGTTTTCTATATTTAAAACTCAGGGAAGAGATGTCATTTTTCTCTTTTTTTCTTGTTCTTCTGTTTTTCTCCTCCTACTTTTGGGTTAACGTAGGGTGATAAATCTTCTTTGTTCTTACTGGATCCAGTCCAGCTTGCCGTTTTGGAACTTGCACGTTGGTTTTAACGCTTCGTTGTTTCCCCGTCTTCTTTTGTTTCTCTCCAGGTGAGCTGCGAGTCTCGCTGCCTTCGACTCCCTGTGCACCTGCATGTGCTGTAAGCAGCCCCAGCCTGTTGGAGAGCTGCTTCGCTCCGTGACTGTCCTGCTTTAGAAGAACCCATGGCTTCTGGGCCTCCATCTCCCTCCATAGGCCGCAGGCTCAGTCTGCTGCAGCTGCTAATCGGGGCTGTGTTTGTGCTGCTGGTGTCCGGGTTTAGATCGGCTGTGGGTCAGAAGGTCTACACCAGCACATGGGCGGTCCACATACCCGGAGGCCCGGAGGAAGCTGACCAAGTTGCCAAGAAACATGGCTTCATAAACCATGGACATGTAAGTTATTTAGGTTGTTTTCAGTGTAGTTCTTTAGATGATATGTTCCACTGGGTCGATTTTAGTCGAGGTTACCAAGGCCAGGTTTTGACTATGCAAATAGGAGATGCCTGAAACCTGAAGCTGTTGCACGCAGTATCCATTACTTTGTAGTTAATATCTGCCTTTATTTGCTATTAGAGTTCTCCAAAAAGCCCTCGCATGCTCTTTCAAAACTTCTTTGAAATATTTATGGATGATTTTTCATTATTTATGTTCATTTTTTTTCATTGGAGGACAGAAAAGCAACATTATGCCTTTCTTGTTTTACTCGGGTTTCCTTCCACACACAGAAACCCTGAACTGTTCAAAGAGTAAAAAAGCTCCCCTTTTGTGTTTGCAATGAAACCACCTTGTATTGACGTTTTTTGTGCAGGTGCTTCATTGTTGTGCGAAGGATATCTTTTACAGGTGTGTCGCTGATCTTTCTTTTCTAGGGTTAACTTGACAGGGTTTTTCTTCTAATGCATTCAGATCACAAGAACAGGTGTGCTCCTGGGTTGTTGCTGTGAAGCTTTTGAGCTTTTGAATGTGAAAAATGCTTGCAGGTGAACAGGTTAGACGACAACTCTAAGAGTACAGTGTATCTACGTATAAATCTGAAAGCTGACATGGAAAATGCTTTCAATCTTAGGATAAAAAGAAAAAGTCACTGTAAATAAAAACACACTTTTTGACACACATTCATGTTTCAGATCATGAAACAAATTTTAATCAGCTGGCTTCCAAAAAGTGGCAGTGAGTAAATGAATCCTGCTCTGCACTTCTTTGCAGAATTGTTGTTTTAAGATTATATCACAACACCTCAATCAAATTTAAGTGGAAACTTTTACTAGGCAGCTCTAAAAGCTTAGTTTTTTTGGAGCCAATAAAACTTCTGTATGAATCTTTTATAAACAAATATGTCTTCTTACATGACTGTTGAAACTGTCCTCATGTTGTGACAGTATGCGAAAAAATCAAGCTGCTCTTCTCCTTCATTTGGTCCTGCAGCCATCTGCAGAAATACACAACTAAATTAGGGGCATGATATGTTGCTTTTTGAGATGTTTTGCCCTACTTCATGTTGCTAGACAGGCTCTAATTAAATGATATACGAGTTTCTTGGTAGTTAAATTGAACTAAATACTTGTGGTGCAGTGGTTAATCTCAGTTACTTCATGATTTTACAAAAGGGCCAGTTACAATTTCTTACACGACAGATAGATTTGTTTCTTTTTTCTTATGAACTGCTGAGCATCAAATCCATAACGGTGCTTAAATATCCTGCAGATATTTTACTTGCAATCATAAATGTCATCATTGTCGATGTAGATTCTATTTAAAAGGCTACAGTTTAATCACCCAAGTATCCTCATGTTCACTTGGGCTCTTAAATATTTAAGAATGCATTTGATTTGTGTTCTGGTGTTTGCACAAAGCAGTCTTTATATGTTAAAGCTCAGTCTACTAGTTTGAGCTTTTTGCAATTGAAAATCAGAGGAGAACAAGCAGCTCTTCATCCAGATGTTTAAAGTCCACCATGTCTCTGCTCTGATAGGCACCAGTGTTCTGTACGGCACCATATGGCCTTACTGGTCACATGGGAAAGATGTTGATTGTGTTCTGTATCATAGCATGAACACTAATGAGCAATCCTGCGCACTTAAATCCTTTAAGTATGTATTTGCTGCAGAAAGCGGGGGAACACAAACAAAGCAACTACACCTAGGTACTCAGAAAACGGCTCCCTGAAGAAGAGTCCCTGTGTGAGCTTTTGGTTGGACTCAGCAGCTCGCTTCAGATCATTTTTGATATTCTGAAAGCTAGAAGTTGGACTTTTATGTCTGAGCTGAGCTGGACTGATAAGCAGCTCTTGACGGAGTGTCTGAGGCTGTTTCTGCTTAATAACGCTGCATTAACGAGGATATCTAGAAGGATGCTGAGTAAAGACTTGAACAGCCACTGAAGTGAAAACAGATGAAATCTCTCCCAGTATTCTTTCTTCATGACTTTGATCTCTTACCTTGCATGCATCTTTTTAAATGTTGGCTAATTAAACCCAGTCAAGACCAATCACACTGTTTTAATAAAACAAACAAACAAACAAAAAACCCAGCCACATCTTCAATGATTCATCATTGAAGCCATATTGTGCTGTTGATGACCTCCATTACTTTTGACCTTCCACGCATGTGACTCATTCTTACCTCATGAAAAGTAAAGTCAAAGTATCAAAGAGTTTTTCAACAGAGGAACACTTACTCCTTCCCAGAAGAACCGCATGTGAATGGTATTCCCTGTTTAAAATGAATTACAGAATGAAAGTTTAATGAGCAACAAAGCTGAAATAAAGCATGAGGATTAATCTGGTTCTGCTGATGCCACAAAGTAAAGATGGAGTTTATGTTCGCCGGGATTCAACAGCGAAGCTGTGCGTTAACTGTCAACTGTGCAACAAACAGCAATTAAAGATGCCACCTTGGGCATTATAAAACTGATGTGCATTTCCTCCCTTTATGCTGTCTGGGCCAAACAATTAAAAGATGATAAATTAATTAATTATGAAGGTGGTTGCTAGATGAACACTATTTCAGGAGATTTACCTTTTCAGTTTGGACAGGTACCGTTAGGCCTTGGCCTGGTATATATAAATACTCTGTTAATTGAAAGGCGAGCTTGATGATCACAAGCAATGACTTCAATAAAGATGTCCTTATGCGCTGCGCTGCCTAAATGGCGTAGCATTTTTGTTCATTGATTAAAATGAAGCCATTAGTTTAGAAATGGGAGCAAACAAATCTGTGAAAGTTTTTTGCCCCACCGCTGATTAGAAATAAAAGTTGCTGTGTGTGTGTGACAGACTGTAGCATATCTGAGCTGTGATGTTGCTCAGAGTTTCTCTCCTCTGGTTTGTGTGCAAGTGTTGGCGTTGGACAGGAGGCCTGCATGATGGGATCAAAGACCAGCTGGACAGGCGTTGTTCTCATTCCACCTTCACTCACTCTGTTTACAATATGGCATCTGTAGCTCTTCTACCCTAAAGACATGGATTATTTATTACTGTCTGCCATCATTCATGTCCACACAAAATACACATTTCTGCAAATAGAGCATTTGCTACTAACAGGTCATATACAACAAAATTTCTTGTGAAAATACAAGCTGTATTTTCTTAGATGCTCTTGGATGCAGTTAAAAACAATTTCTTTTCAAAGCCAATTTAGGTTTTCTTAGTTTTTGCTGTAACACATTTGAAGCTATTTTTAGCATCCTATGCTAGCAGTTAGCCTGGTTAGCCCAACTAGCAATTCTCAGACTTTCTGTTTTCATTCACCAATGTAAAGCCTTACCTTAACTCTGAGATTCCAGAAAAGCATAAAATATTTCCAAATCCAGCACCTTTCACACCAGATCAATGCTAAAAACAATTGTGCTGTACTCTGGTTAGCCTTTCTGTTATCTTCTGAAAGTCTGGCTCTCAATTACAGCCTGAATGAACATATTTCAATTCGGTATGGAAATGACAGCTTCTTTTTACATGGCTTTGCACATCTCTGTGCTTCTCTGACTTAATTTCAGCTCACAGATAATCTCAGCATCCACACCCATCAGTTCAATCTGGTAGAGTTTAGGCTGGTCTGTTTACTGATTAAAAAACAAACAAATTTTTTAATTTCCCACGTGCCAGTGCACCAAAAGTTCAAGGCTGATTGGTGGAAGAAAACTATTAAAAATGGAAGCTAAAGAAGTGACATTTTAATCAGATTTTTCCATCCATCCATCCATCCATTTTCCTGCACCCTTTTTCCCTTACTGGGGTCGGGAGGGTTGCTGGTGCCTATCTCTCCAGCTGTCATTTCGGGCGAGAGGCGGGGTCACCCTGGACAGGTCGCCAGTCTGTCGCAGGGCAACACGGAGACATACAGGACAAACAAACATGCACACACACACTCACACCTAGGGACAATTTTTAGAGAAGCCAATTAACCTGACAGTCATGTTTTTGGACTGTGGGAGGAAGCCGGAGTACCCGGAGAGAACCCACGCATGCACAGGGAGAACATGCAAACTCCATGCAGAAAGACCGGGGCCGGGAATTGAACCCAGAACCTTCTTGCTGCAAGGCAACAGCTCTACCAGCTGCGCCACTGGGCAGCCCTAATCAGATTTTTATTTTTGTGTATTTAGTTCTCTAGTAAAATGTTTGGTAACCCTGTGCTATTTACTGTTGCATTTATTATTATGTAATGGGCTAAGGTAAGCATTTTTTAAGTTAAAGGTCTTTTATGCATATATTAACAAATAAAATTTTTTTTTATTTTAAAAATATACAGTCAAAAATTACTTCCAAAGCTTTTCCTTAATTGAAATTCTGTAAGGTTTGCAAAAGGAAGATTTTTCTGCAGTAAATAAAATAATGTTCAGTCAAAATCTTACATCTGATCTGTGCCCTTTTAAGTTTTCATTAGGATCCAAATTAATCATACATTAAGGCAGTGCTTCTCAATTATTTTCTGTTACGCCCCCCCCCTAGCAAGAAGAAAACTATTCGCGCCGCCCACTCCCCACCGTGACTATCCATCTCTGCATAACATTTTATCCTTATTAACATTAAAGAAAAGAAAAAAAGAAAGACATATGGTCAAACTTACAAAGAATAACTTTATTAAATCATGTTTTAAGTCTGTTTTAAGACGTGTTTTAAACATGTTTAAACAGTAAACATGTTTGACCAACTAATTGCACCATTGCAAAATTAAATCAAATCAAATCAATAAATAATATTTAATAATTATAATAACTAATAAACTACAAAAACTTTAAAAAAAAAGCCTGTTCCCCAGGGTCACACGCGCGCCCCACTATTTGAGAACCACTGCATTAAGGTTTTAAATTGCTGTTGGGCTACATCAGAAAGTGTAAATGTGGGGGCAGAAAGAAGGGCATGATAGGAATGTTTGCTTGGTCAGGATCTACTACTTGTTTCCCTTCATGTTTCTCTTGACTGGTGTAATGGATCGGTCCTTATCATTGGCATAGTTGTTGAGGTCAAAATACATTCGAACTCCATTTTGTTTTTCTGTCTCTGCTAATCGATAAAGCTGAGCTGGCTGGTGCGAGTGGGTTGTTTGATGGTGTGGAAACGCTGCAGCCCTGTTGACTGATGGCAGTTTGTTATAGAAATTTCTGACCCAGAAGTGCACTGACTGTCAGGATTGAGGTGCTGCCTCATTGCTCTGTCATTTGTCATCCTCTAAACTTTGTAAGTCATCCATTTTTTTTCTCTAGTACATTTTTAAAATTGTTGATGTCAAAAAATGATTAAATGTATTTGAAAATACCTAAAAGTAAACAGCTACGGACACCAAGTGTTTAGGCTTTTTGTTGCGAAGGCGCTTCTAGATTAGAGTGCTATTCAAAACAAGGCAAATAATTAAAACCAAGTCATACAATTAAGAAATGGCTGACTCACACTGCAGTAAACTGGCTTTAGCAACAGTCCTGCATCTGCTGATGGTTATTTTGCATTTTAAAGACCCTCTTTTTGCTCACATCATCAAACCTGCGCTGCAGTTAAAGCAGAACCTGAAATTGTGGCGCTGTTCCCGGTCCGATTGTGCTCCCATTAGGGAGGCATTTAAATAAATAGTAAAATGAGATTTGAAGGAAGCTATTACTGGTAAGACGGAGGTCAGTAATGAGGACTGACACAAGCGAATGAATGCCGAGGATCATTAGGAGCGCGATCTTCAGCATGGATAGGATCAAATGTTACGAGATCAAAGGAATGATTTAAAAATGAATAAACTGCAGGCAGCGCTGCAACAAAAGAACTCCTTTTCCATTTGATCAGCTTGGCTGCTGGCGAAGCTGCTGCTGCTATTGCTGTTTGTGGGACTGAAACATTGTCTTTTTGTGACCTTAGGATTTCACCATCTTTCTCATCTTCTATGTGGCACATCAAAGTTCTTTTCCTGAAGATGAATCCTTAAACCTGCACTCTTTGTAGCTGCACCTCAGAGTGAGTTATTAACTTCACTTTCATCAATGCCTTTCTTTTAGTCATCAGCCGTAGAGTCTCAGAAAGCTGCGGCATTCTGGTTATAATGATCGGCATGTGCAAGTGCCGCTCAGTGACTGACAGAAGCCTCATTTTCCAAGAAGCTCATATTTTTTTTGTTTCCTGCTTCCTCCTGTTGTTGCGGCATGAATCAGGTGCTCATTTTAAGAAGGCAGCTGGATTTTCAGAATGCAAAACCAAGATTCAAGTTTTTCTGGGAAGTTGGATTTGATTATTTATGAGAAAAATTTTTGTTTTGTTTGTTGATTTTAAAAACAGCTTCAAGTAAAAAAAAAAAAAAAGAAAAATGCATTCCTTAACAGCATTTCTCAGAAGTCCTTCATATGAACATGGACTTCTGATGGTGGCAGCGGATAATAACCTGTATTCATAGCTGATCTATTTAGAGCGCAGCATCCTACCCCGGGACTTTGCCTGTAAGGGAGGATTGTGTTTGGGGAACTGTACCCTCACTGTACTCCATGGCACCATCTTGGCCAGTTTCTAACTTTAAGTACTCACTTCCTCCTTCCTTATGAAGCGGTGGAAGCATCTTTTTTTTTTGATGGTCATTAATATTCTGTAACACAAGATTAAAGAACCGCGCAGAAGGGGCAAACACAGTCTAAGTTCAGATGAGGTAGATGAGGTCCGTGCTATCAGTAAGTCATGACACAGCACTGCACTTAAGGGCAGCCTCTTTGAGAACTTCTCTTTTATCTGAACCACCGTTCTCTAGGCTGGAAAAGATACGCCACAACTTCTAATCTTTCCACTTCTGATATTTCCCTGTAATTTTAACAGCTTGTTTAAAATACACCCCTTTTCCCCTGGGGCTTTGCAAGGATATTGCAATATATTTCACCAAAGAATTTAATACAGCCACAATTCATGCTTCATTGTGGCTGCATTTGCATGCAGGTGAGAATAAAAAGCCATAAGCCCTCTGTGCAATGTGAACAAGTTGATTTCACAGAGATTTTCACTCTGCATCTTATTGACACTCTAACAGGATTTTATGATGATGTTGCTCTAAGTCAGATGAAATTTTAGTGCAACTTGAACCTTTTTTTTCCCGTACGTGAGGCTTGCGGCTTTGAGATCCACAGGTATTCGGCAGATGTGTTCAGTGTGACCGTGATGGTTGATAATGATCCATACAATGTAAAAACCTCATTAGATCAGACAGAATGAAGCTTAAATTTAGTGGAAATTGCATAGTTTGTAGACATGAAACTCCTTCGCAGTGTGTTATATTTGCTTATAGATAATACAAAAGATTAAGAGGTGTTACAGTCGATGTCTGTTTAGTAATTGATTTCCCAACCTTTTTGCAGCTGAGAAAAGTATTCTCTTACCTGAATATTGGCTCCGACGTTGCTAAAGGAATCAAAACAGATTTCTCAAATTGGTTTGCTGCAATGTAGCAATGTGGGATTTAGGTTACTTTATGCGCAGAGGTTTCTATTATGCAATCAACCACACTCCACCTAGCTTTAGTGTCGTAAGATGTTTTAATATGAATTAAGGCAAGTCTGGTTATTGTTTTTGAAAGCTTACTGTTATGCAATCAGCTGTTTTAGGAATTGCTAATGCAGGTCATTGGCAGCAGCCAACAGGGGATTGGCATCCTGATCCTGTGAGAACATGTTTATCACAGAGATGGAAAGATATCAAAAGATGGACGAGCATGTTTTATTTGCCTATTAAGGAGATAAGAAATCTCTTTTTTCATCATTATCACTAGAGCTGAAACAATTAGTGAATTAATTATTGAGATAATTGTTAACTGACTTAGTAATCGGTTAATTGTTAACTATAGTTTGTAGACTCAGACAGGCCATTTGCTAAAAGAACAATACACTCAGATCATTATTTTGGTCAAATCTGTCTTGTATTTAATATGGAGAAAACCCTTCTGTGTCAGTAAATATATTCTATCCAGAACTGAATTCGTATAGTTTTAGCTTCTCCTGGTTTAAATTATGTGAAAATATAACAAAAAGAATCTATTCGACACTTTTTGTTATTCTGCTATTACTCAGTAAAAAAAATAAAATAAAATGAACACTGTATTGGTATCAAGTTGAGCAAGAAGGACTGAGTTTTGATGTTTGAAGTATTAATAAAGCAGATGCATCCTTTGCTACAAATTATGAAACATACACTAAAGAAATGCTATATTACTGAATTTTATAAAACAGTAAATAAATAAAAAAGTTGATTAAGAAAGAATTGAATTATTATAATCTTTTTTTAATGTCTAATGTATAAAAATGGCTCAAGTGGTAAAATGAAAAATCAGCAGAATTTGGCAATCTTTTAAAATCCAAATAATTGTCAGAATAATTGACTACGAAAATAATCGTTAGTGGTAACCCGCCAAAGTTTAGGAAAAGGTTCGCCTGTGCAACACGTTAACTGAGAAAAAGCCTGAAGGTTCTCATGTCGTATTCATGTTAAAAGTATGTGTTGGGTCTGTAGCTCAGTGTGGTTGACTTGCATTTAGAAACTTGTGGGTTTTACTTCAGCTTCTTCCTGTCACATGTTGAGTTGGCCCTGGGGAAAGAGTTAAATCGATCTGTTTCAGTGAATGAGTGAGTGAAAATGACTGCACTGTGAAGCCAGTCTAGAAAAAATTCACTTCTGTGATGCATTCATAGGGTGTCGGACAAACTATACTCGCAGTGAATTTGACAGCGAAAGTTTATTATTTGAATGACAATACTCGATAGTTGCGATGTAGCCATTTTAATTATTGTAAATTGAAAATATCGCGATATATTGAGTATAGTCGATACATTGAGTATAGTCGATACATCGTCCAGCTCTAGTCCAGTGTTTGAGTGATAAGATAAGAGGAGATGCACCACATAGAGAGAAATTTAATATTTCATGTGAGGGGCAGAGTGGGTGCCCTGTTCACTTCAGCTAATGTTCCTTGACGAAGCCGTCCGGGGTTCAATTCCCAACCTCGGGGCCTTTGCTGCACGTCTTCCCCTCTTTTCTCTCTCTGTTCCTCTCCAGTCTGAAACACTGCAAATAAAAACTCATTCTGATTCTGCTTCCAGATCATTTCTTTGTTGTCTGTCAATCTTTCACAGTTTCTTTTTCTTTTCTTTTTTCTTCTGCTGAATGACCTGAATGCTGCTGGATTAATGATTTAAAAGTAGTGGGGGGTTTCTCCGCTGCTTTGCAACCCAGTGGAGACTCGTGAAGCATTAGCCTGATGAAGTGAACTGAATTCATCTGCTGGATCGCGCCTCGCAAAGTCAGCTTCAATATGATGGAAAAATGTTGTTGTTTCAGCATCTCATCGAATCTACATTAAGTTTTTTTTTAATATTTTAAGATAAACGAAGCAGCTTGTTGAACAGTGCTGCTGTTGGAAGGAGCAGAACAGTTTGTTGTGCTTTAATTATTTGCGGTTAATCTTACCTGTGGAAACTGATAACTGCTTAAGGTTCTGCCATTAAACTTGTGGGCTCGTTTAATTGTGCTGACTTCCATATACCTCAATTTAGACACTCTGCTAAACTGTAGAGGCTGCACAGCCAGACAAGGCCCGAATTATTTTTGACCCATCAATCTGCTGAAATTTCATAGCAACCTGCAAGTAGTCTGAAGTAGAAAACATAGGAAATTAGGAAGCTGAGCCTTCAGAGTCCATAATTGGACTCCAGAGACATGAAATAATTAACCATGCGGTGGGAGGGGGTCAGAGATATTTGCTGGGAAATCTTTTAGCAGGACGTGATGATGATTGGAGGAGAAGGGAGCCTGCTGAGTGCTGATTGGAGCTTCTCAGCACGACTCGTACCGTCCTACGTGGGTGGTTCCTCTTTTTGTGATCATTATTGCCAAACACAGCCCTGTCTGAAAAAACAAGACTCAGCACCTTCATTAAACCCTGTCAGAGTCGAGTCCACACCTCCCTGTTTTTCCTTCTCATTGTCTCTCCCTAACAATGCTTGAACGTTTCAGCCTGCTCTGCAGCACGGTGTGAAATTAACTCTGAACTTCTCACAAAAACAGTGAGAATAATTGTTTCCTTCATCAGCGCCGTTCAAAGGAGTCAGCGAGTTTACTTTAGGAAAAAAAAAAGCAGCTGCGTCACTAAGAGCATTCAGCTTGAGAAACGATGAATTAATGTGGAAAGATCCCTTTCATAAATGAGTGCTACGTTAAATGTTTTGTTTAATATTTTTCAATAGGGTGCGACTTTAATTAAATCCTGTGAGCATGTACAGTCAAAAGAAAGAGTTGCATAGCCCATTTAATAAATGCAGCCTGATAATATAAAATTGGCCCTAAACACAAACATCCCTATATCATCCTGAAGGTGATAAATGTCTCACTGCCACACATTAAACTCCTTGAATAACAGAGCAGCGTGGACAGCGAACGTATGTTTTTTTTTTTTTTCCTTTCCTCTTTTTGTTTTCCTGTTCCAGATCCAGCTGCTGTTAAAGCATCAATCATGCTATTCATCACGGATACGTTATGATGCCCCAAAGGCCTCTCTGGGGTCCTCGAGTCAAACACCACAACACACACACAGATTGCCACTTCTAAATATTTGATTACGTTTAAGCATGTTTTGTAAGCTGGTTTGCTTTTGCCGTATCTTCATTAATCTTTAACGCAGCGCTCTGTGCTGTGACTCTGTCCTACTTCAGCTGAAGGGTGTGCAGCGTAGCGTAGACATTGTAGCGCGTCCCATGGAGATGATGCCGCTTTGAAGTTCGGTAATGAATGCGTCTAAATCGGTGTGTGCTGTCAGAGTTGTTGGATTTGGCCCCTCGTTGGTTGCAGATAGGCTTCTTTATCCAGGGAGGAGTGCATTGTTACCAAAGCTGGGCAGTGACAGAACGGTGCCTCTGTGTTCGGTACTTGCTGCTGTCAATAAGAGAGCCTCCTTTTATCCGGAGCACCGCTCTGTTGTTCATCAAGTACCCCCAGATCTCACTTCATCTTAGCACAGCTGCTCCCCTTTGGACACTAATGAACTTCACTGTTGACTCATCTTGTTTGTTCAGTTAAAGACCTCGGTGGCGAAAGGACAAAGTTGCCAGCCAAGAGTGATTATCCAAAAAAAAAGAAATAAAAATACTGACTCACTGTCTGCATGCACACTACAGTAGAAACAATGCCAGAAAGAAGCTGAGGAAAAAAAAAGTGTAATTATTTTTCAGCTGATGAGATATTGCACTCTTTTTCCATAAATAGATTTATGCCACAGGTAGGTAAAATACAGAAAACATTTATTTAGTTAGTCTTCAACCTTCCACTAAGTTCTAATCAAACATGGAGAAGCTTTCAGTTTCTATGCTTCTCTAATCTGGAATAAACTCCCAGAAAACTGAAAAACATCCAAAACTGAGTTCCTTTAGATCAAGACTAAAAACCTCCCTGCTTAGAGCTGCCTTTGTGGAAAACTGATCAACATATTTGATGTGTTTGCTTCATGATTTTGATGATAAAATTGGACGACATGTAATATTTGTGCCTTGTTTTATAATTGATGACCGTTTTTATGATGTAAGGCTCTTTGAACTGCCTTGTTGCTGAAATGTGCAACACAAATTTGACTTCATTTGACCATAAGCAGCTTGTACTTTGATATGGGACGTAAAGCTACAACCTCAAAAAACCTGCTGCACATTTTTTTCCTCATGTCGTCATTAGGAAACAAGTTGGAATCAGCAGCTCAGATTGCAAAGAGAAGCTGAAAATCTGTATCAGTCTGAAAAGCACTGGTCTGTTTTATCTCTGCTAAATGTAAAAGGAAAAGTGTTTGCTGCAGTTTCCACAGTGAACAACAAATAGCTACTGGTCTGCTCATAAATTTTCATGAGCTAATCCCAGATGAGGATGATTCAGTAACACTCCAGATGTTGATGCTTAAGGTTACAAATTGTGCCTTTCTTTTCAGCCTCCAATGTTGTTTTTGTTATAATAATAGAACTAATGATGTAGCAGCCTTGCTTTCGAAATTACGGCTGAAGATGTTTCAGTTTATCACGTATCAGGACATTTTAAAATGGATCAGATCAATATATGCAGCTACATATAATGATGTGTGACTGAAATGTGCTGCCGTCTGTACAATTTTTCTCAGTCTTTTTAAGTTTTTTTTAAGAACTGTTATTAAAAGAAAATACTATCTGGTCAAAATGATCCCACAGATGATGGTGGAGAATGCAGTTATTTTCTAAAGGACTAAAATAACAGAAATCCATTTCTAGAAGCATTTCTGGAGGTGGTGTAAGCCAGGCTTCCAAAGAAAAAAAAAAAACTTAATCTAAAGACAAAGATGAAAAGAAAAATAGCAGCCTGGTCAGTGGGAGGCAATCTCTCGCCCAAAGCAAAGCGGTGAACCACCCATATTGCCAGGGGTCCTGGGAACAGCAGTAGTTAGGACCCAGCACCGCTCAGCCGTTATTCTGCTCTCCCACAGCGGAGCGATGGGGGCTGGGACGGAGCCCAACCATATGCAGGTCACAGAGGCTGTAACGAGAGCCAGATGTGCAGGAGAGACATGAAAACACTTGGACAGGAACCTCTTTACCTTTTTAAGTATGAGCACGCACACATGTGCGCACATGCGCTCTCTCATGGGACATGAAGCATTTGAAGAATGTTGGGACAGTAATGGAACATTTTTTTCTCTCTCTGTTTTTTTATTTTTATTTTTATCACTTTAAGAGTTTACATTTTTGACAGCTCGTAGATGAGACGATTAGCAGATTTAATCAAGAGGAAAAACAAGAACGCTGACTGCTTATGAAAATACTCATTAGTTTAAACCCCCGGAGTACTGAAGTGTTCAAAGTAGGCAGATTCATATGATTCCTATTTACTCTGAATCTGGGTTGGGGGTTGAACACACCCCTTCAGGGAAGGAAATTACTTCATGGCGTCATTAAAAGAAGTACTTACCCAGCTGTTACATGATAAGCCTGCTGTAGGTCCAGGTGTGAGCATGTTTGTGACTTAAAAAAAACACCAGCATTCTTGTTCAATGATTACAGAACTCATGAATAGTAATTGAAATTCATAAGAAACCATTAATCTGTCTTGTTTTATCAGCTGAGTTGGAGAGAACTGCCACAGACTTGTAAAAGTCGTTGGTTTTGGCTGGCGTCTTGTGTCATGGAGCCCTCGATGAGGGCCGGGCCCTCTGCGGTGACAGGCTGCTGCGTCCTTCATCAGCGTGGGCCCCGCGACTCAGCCTCACCTCCTCATGTTTGTTGATGTGGCACACATGCAAGCTGACCCGGAAGGCGGAAGGCGGGGCAGCCGTTCTGAGGTAACAAGTTGGAAAGCACAAAGAGGCAGATCGCAGATAAGCCCCTTTTTAACAATGAAAACAAGGAGGTGAATGTAAAGCAGCCTCTAACGAGCCTAATGGAGGCAGGGCTGTGGGAGGAATGTGCCAGCTGGGCGGAGCTTCGTTTAGTTTTTCCTTTTACATGAGGAGTCTCGCCGGGGTCGGAGCAGTTTGAGCTGTTTGGATGCGCTGCGGTGAAACGGAGACGCAAGTTTTAGGTTTCAGATCAGATATTGTTTTCATTGTCAGTTTCACAGAGTTGCTGGTTTCTGTCTGCAAAATGAAACAAGGATGAAACCAGTTAATATTTGATTTCACTACTGTGTACTGTTGATAAAAAAAAGGTTCTTTTTTTGACTTGTTAAGTCATTTGTAGTTGCAGTGCTACCTGTCTTGTCTGTCTGTTCACTTTTTGAGTTTTTGCTCCATGACTAGATGCCAGTTATTTAACTCAAGTTTATTTCCTCCAGCACCATGTCAAAATAACAAGAAAAACTGATCTGTTTGAGCTGCTCTTTCAATTTGTTTTCCACACTCCTCAGTCACGAGGCTGTTCCCTCTCCACAGTGCTATGTTGTGAGTAGGTTGCATGTTTGTTGTTTGAGCGTTTCCAGTAATATACTGGTGCCTTGCCAACTTGGCAGAAGTCTTGCGTAAAAGTCCTGGAGGCAAAATGTATTTTTCCTGCTAACTCCAGAAAACTCCAGCTTGTCATTTCATCTGTTTTATTGAAGCAACAGTATCTTCGGCTCTCCTCGGTTCCCACAAAAGCCTCCGTGCTGTTGCCTCGCACCTGAACGACAAGTGACCCGAGATCTAAAGTGAGCTGCTTCCTTCTGCGTCTGCCATCCACTTTGCAGCGGAAGTGAAATTTATCAGATCTGTGTAGACCACCGGTTGTTCTTGAGGGTGTTAAAGTGTTCATGAATATTTTATTGCTGATGTAAGCTTTGCATCAGTGAATTACGGGCCTCCCCAGGCCCTCACCTCATCTCATGTCTGTGAAATTGAATCCCTGGGTGCCCGCTATCTGCTTTATTGTCTATGATGGTTATGCTGACTGAAGCCATGCTGACTAAATTGGATGCTTTATTTGTTTGTTTTTTAACTGTGGGAGTCGACCGCTGTGTGTTTGGATCAGGAATAATACTTTGATTTAAATATATGGGCTTTGGCTCCTGCTAAGAGTTGTATCTTTATTTAGCTTTAGAAAATTAATAAATGAAAAAATCTAAAGGCACGTTATTTTCTTTTTTTATACATAATGATGAGCTGCATTGAACCTATTCTGTTATCTATTTATTCTATTCATATAAATAAACCCGTTTTATAATCTAACAAAACAATCTGAGGGTGAATTACAATTTCTTTAAAGAAGAAATTATGTCTGTTCAGGATTATTGTGAATTTCAAGGAAATAAAACAATATAAAAACAAAGTCCAATGTGTGAATATTTGAGCATTAAATCTACTTATCAATGCAGCAGATTAATAAAAAAAATAAAAATATGAAAGATCTGATTTACAAACTGCTAGTACAAGAATTATAGTCATTAAAGATGACACGAGTGCCCCAAGGTTTCTGAGCAACCAAGGCTGTCCTTCAGCTTTTATGTTAAACCCAGCAACAGATACCTAAAAGACCAATATGAATAACAACTGTGGTGGTAGGGTTTGCTTTTGACAGTATATTGATTTTGATAACATACTATTATTATTAAACTGTGAAACTCCTTAAAGAAAATATTTTTTGCTCTTTTTTTAGCACAAGTTGATTTGATTCTTTAACTTCTTCATGGAATATCCAGCAACCCATCAGCTTTTCTTTCTGATGTTTCTCAGACTTATCTCAGAGTTTTTGAAGTAGTTCCGCTGATAGTTTACCCTGAACTTCCAAGAAAATCTGCAGTTTTCAAGCCTGCAGATTTCAAGCCTGACATTTCTAAACACAGAAAGTGCTAAATTTATAGCACTTGTCAAACTGTTAGAAAAGGCTTTTCTCGAACACATTTCCTACATTTGCAATTGATGTTTGGTAACAATTCGTGGTTTAGGCACCGTCAAGTTTAAAGTTGTTTACTTTTTCCAGTTTAATCGTTTCTGCACAGCAGGTTTTAAAGCACTTGAAGGAACATCCTTTTTTTCTCCTGCTCTGATTTGGGAAGCTGTACTTTTTCTTTCCAAATCAAACCTGAAAGTCAAAGACACTGACTGATTTTGTTTTTATTCAGAGTTCATGAGTTGGTCAGGACTTCAGCCTGAAATCATCTTGTTTCTTTCAGTCCTTAAGATGCAAAGCTGTGTA
The DNA here is from genome assembly GCA_902982915.1 of Phalloptychus januarius. NCBI lineage: Eukaryota > Metazoa > Chordata > Actinopteri > Cyprinodontiformes > Poeciliidae > Phalloptychus > Phalloptychus januarius. The sequence continues at coordinate 15,875,448 of CADWAE010000477.1, forward strand.
GAATAAAATACAAAGACTCAAATAACCTCCTAGAAATTAGATTGCAGGTACAGATGAATTTTCTCCTTTCATGTTTTAGCTGTTTATATTTTTGTTACTTTCTGAAGTGCCTGATGTTGCTGCACTTCCTTATATTTGCAGTAAAGAACCATCTTAATTTAAACCAGCGTTATCTGTCTTATCTGATGTTGGAATGTGGTCCAACTAAGGATCCGATGATAGAAAAAATGTTCGGATTTCTGCTGTATTTACAGAAGTATGCAGAAAACCAGATGCTTTGTAAGCATAGAATTTGTTCAGGAAGAAGGGTCCATCTGTTGAGATTTGTTTCTCTGAAAGCCGCTTCAGTTTAGGGAATACTTCCCATGTTTTGGACAGGATACCGTGGCGAGGGTGGCAGTAGCTGAGCTGAGCCCCAGCGGCTCAGTCTCTCTCCCAGGGCACTGGTCCAGGGTAATTCGCTTCTTGCTCCCTGCTGTCTGGGTGGATTTTCTCCACTTTGCAGGTTTCCCTGAATCCAGTGCTGCCATCTCCTTGCCCAAGCTTTTCAAATGCACAAAGTAAACTAGGAGAACTGCAATTATGGTATATTTGAAATAACTGAGTCCGGTGCTGAGCTGAGCTCTGGGGTAATTTTCCCAACAAGTGGGTTTTGGTGTTTAGTCCGCAGAAGACTGTCTGCCTCCCACCACTTTCCAGACCTTTTTATTATCTCTACTTGGCACTAATCAGACTTGTTAGTTTATTTTCAGACTATTTTCATTCATCCTTTTGTTGTACTTTATGGTAACCTCAGACACTGGTGTAACTTGTTTTTCCTCCATTGGCCCAATTACTCACTGAAAGAGAAATTACTGGAAACCTTATGCTGGTTTCTTGTAATGGCTGTAAAGAGCTGAGTCAAAATTTGACTGCAGGGAATAATGAGTAGATACCTAAAAATATACACTCCGATTATTCTGATAAAAAAAAAAAGAAGGCGCAATGAGTAACGAGTCCAGGAAGCTGTCGAGGTCAGCTTTCCTGCTATTGTTTCAGCCTCCACACTGCAGCTTGGTTTCACCACCAGAATCTAGCTGAATCCAGCTTGGGTGATTTGCATCTGGGCTGAGTTGGTCCTCTGTAAACCTCAGTCTGGGCTCGACTCAGAACGGAATGTCCCTGCCTTGGTCGTTTGACCTGAAATGCCACCAAAAGTCAGGAACACTCTCCAAAGCACCGCACTCTTGTTACACTCATGAGAACGATAAAGGCGTTTTAATGAGACCCCCTAAAACCAACATTTGACATTAGTTGGGCTGGATTTATCTGCTTTTAAATGTTTCAAATGGCACATTAAGATAAAACACAATAAGGGTTAAATAAATAGGAGGAAGTCTTAGTCATTTCCACACAGATTACTTGGGCAATTTTATTGTTCCAATCTATGGAACGTATTTGATATATTTATTCCACTTTACCCATAATAACACACTATATTTTTTCTAGAAATGTATGTTTTGGCTGTTTGACTTGGGTGTGTGTGTTTTATCCAGGCTGTTGTTGCAACAATGTAGGGAGGCCAAATTTAGAGGCCCAAATAAACTCTGCTGCCAGCTAGTGTTTGATTTTGTAATTTCATTCAAATTTTCAACAATTAAACTTTCAACCAAGAAGCTCAAATTGAAAAGCTTGTCACATGTGTCAAGTTATGGGATGGATCCTTTAAACCATATCCAAAAAAATGTTCTTAGTGTTATTCAGTGGAGATGCATTTGGGCTAAGTGACATGGCAGTCTATAATCCTAAACTTTATCTTATTAGAATTAAAAAAAGGTAAATATAATGGATGTTTAGTTTAGTCCCAGGCTCGCTGAAGTTTAAATTGTGTTCAGATGAATTCTGATTTCTTCGAGTTTGTTCAATAAATAACGTAAGAAACCCAGGGGATTTTCTTCATTGCGGTGCAGCAAATACATACAATTCAATTCAAACATAATAAGACACACAGTAAAACCAAATATGTGAGTCAGAAAGAGGGGAAAAATAAAATCAATGACAATTGAACAAAATAACTGAATATATATAGAAAAAAAACATTGTTACATTATTAAAAAGTCAAAACAAGTTGTATAGTTGTGATAAAACTGTGAGACCAATTACACTTTTACTCATGTTTATGTCATACCCACACATTATTAGTGTCAAGACAGGAAATTAAAAACTGATTATGTGAAATTTAGACAAACTGTATGTACAGAAAATACACATTTCACAAAGGTTTGCCCGCTATTGACGCTGGCTTACAAGCAGTAAGTTAAATGACAAATAAAAAAATCTAATTCTAAAATGGTCAACAGAGAGGAGTCCCTCTGTGGAAAAGCATCTGAGTCCCAACTTTACTTCAGCTAATAGTAATAAACAAAAAATGGTGCCAGTACCTTTTAAATATGATGGTATGTATATGAGTATCACTAAATAGCAACATTATTTTTTATGCGTTTGTAAAATTCCACTCATAGTAGATTAAGGTTGGATGTAGCCTGGCCAGAATATATGAGACACCACTAAGTTTAATGAACTCATTCAAATGAGGGTTTGCCAGTGGTTCGGGCTGAACAGGTGCCGTAGCAGGAGAGTGATGGAGCTGTCAGCCCAGCGCTGCTTCAACACACCTGCAGAATCTGGACTTACTGCACAGCATATGTGAACACAGCTGTGTGGGTGAGCAGTTACCATCCCACCCACACTCACAGAGGCATGAGGGGACTCTTAGTAAAACATTAGTCTTCCTTTTTACCAACTTTCTGACCAAGAATTGTTTTTCACAGAGAAGTTTTCTTCTGGCTTGTCTGCAGATGAAATAAGCAGCTGTTGTGGAAGCAGTCTGTCTTTTATTTCTGCGTTTACGATGAGATAATTGAGCTCATCTTAGTTACTCTGTGATGTCTTCAGCTCTTGACATTCTCCGCCTAAGCTTGGGGGCTGAGGGTGAAAATAAAACCCAGCTGACTCTGTTCTTACCGGCTTGTTTGATTCCGCTGCAGCCTTTTCAGACTAGATGGATAATTACATGTTTACAGAGGTATATGTCACCTGTGACAGCCTGTGGCGTTGACAGCGGCCGTGTGTGTGCACCTCGTAACGCTCCAGTCTCTCCTTAGCACAACGCCTTGAACACACATTTACATTGCACGGCTTCAGTTTCAAATGTGTTCAGCGAAGGGTTTAGAGCCGCGATATGCTAAAGTGACCCAACTGCACGAGCAGAGAGAAGAGGCGAGCTTTTGATTTTGATTTGCCTTCCAACTGTGTGTGTGTGTTTGTGGTGTATTGATGCCGTGTCAAACACTCCTCTGGGAAAAGTAAAGGATCTGCAGTTTGAATGGTTGCTGCCGTAATGTCAATACCAGTATGTAGACGTTGTTATGAGTGGCTGTGTGGGTTTTCTCTCTCTCCTGCTGTACGCTCGTATATAGAGAGAAAAACACAAGGCTGAAAAATGGCTCCGAATTTGGGAGGAGTGACGATGCGTCATTAGGGACCCATCCAGCTTTTCTTAAGCTGCCCAGTGTAGAGCTCTGCTAAATTTGAACCTTAACAAAAGGTTAATAAAGTTGCTTTGGTTGATATTTTGAGCCTCTCCCAAGCTATAAACATTTTACTGCATGTGACGAGAATTCCAGTCGCTCTAAAGTCTGTTGCTGATGAGGTAAAAATATGACTAAAGTGGCTGATGTGACTGGCGCACACTTGGCATGCAGTCTGTGAAGCCATGTGGTCTGATGTTGAAGTTAGTCAACTGAGTAAAACTGGGATGCTAGTAATTGCTTTAGGTAATTCATCTTGTATGCACAACTCTCCACACACGCTTGTGTTGCGTTACTTAAACTCTGTATTGCTGCTGGGCCTTTCCTGTGCTGTTTTCTATTCCAGCATTGCACAGATTATGCGGAGCTGTGTGCTGCTTAATAACTATAATGCTCCCCTTTCTCAGGAACAAGTGTGTGATTGATATCATTCCCATGCCAGGCCAAGCGCAGCTTTATTTGACAAGGAGCTGAAATAAAGGCAGCCATGTCATATGATTTTAATGTTCCATGACAAGACTCTGACTGCTTTCCACTCTCATAATGTAGCTGAGATGCAAGTTGTTTTCTGCACTCCTCTGTCTACTATGAATAAATCAGCCAAGTGGTTGCATTTAGTATTTTTTTTTCTGTCTGTTGCTGAATTATTTGTCTGGAAGACCCCATTTGTTCATATGCTGAGGGAATACAGATTATGGGTAATTTTATTCATTGGCACTCACCCACTTAATTTAACTGATCACGTTACCTCGGCATGGTGTGCATAGGATTTTTATGCGTCTTCCCAAAACTTACTGTTTTTAAAAAAAAAGAGATAAACACTTAATGCTCCAAGTTTTCTGACTTATCTTAATTTTGTTTCTAATCTATTGCCACAGGCTCTGCTTCCTTATGATTACCGTTATGCTGATCAATATGTATCTTAATTAGCCACCTATTAAATGCACATTTTAACTTTTATATTTGATGTACCTATCAGATTTTATTAGTGCAGCACTTTCATATAAGTCTATAAATTTTCACTACTTGTCGGTACTCTGCCATGGCCTAGATTTATTCAGATCCATGCCTGGACTGGGATGACATTTTCACAGAATGATAACTTTGAGTCAAAATATTATATTATGTTATTTACACACAAATCTAAAGTTGAAAAAGAATGGTCAGATATGATCTAATTCCTTTTATTAAAATCGTGTAGCAGTAATTATTAGGGTTTCCTCCAGAGTATGAAGAAGTGTTAATGTGTGGAGTCTGATTTCAGTTTCCAGACTTCACTAAGAATTCGTTTGTCTGAATGTTTTGTCCTTCCTTTTCTCACATACTTCCTTGTTTTGTTTCCTTCTTCCTTCCTTAATAAGAGTGATAGGTCAGTTTAGTTCTCACACAATGACTGTCATTGTTTTTTCACAACAGAAATGTTTCCGGTTAACACATTCCATGTCTTTGTAATATGTGAGGAAAAAGTGTGACTTTATTTTCATTCTTTCAACCACAGGAGAGGGGCAGCTCCACTAAGCTGGAAATCCCTTTATTTACTATTGAACTCACTCTGGCATCTAAATAAATTAAACAATTAGATGGAATTTGCTCTGTAAAATTTTTGAAACCTTGTTTTACTTTTATACCAGCAGACATGTGACTATCTTTGCTCTAGAGTAACTGAGAGTCTTTACCTGCTGCTCTGCACATTAAATGTTATGTTCAGGTGAGTGAGTGTTGTAGCTGATTGTAAAACCCTGTCACACCCAATCTGAGATGTTATCTCAAGTGCAGTGATTAAAAGTCTTCCCTTTTAAATATAAACCTGTTTAAAAATGCCTTATCTTATCCAGGCGGCCACTGTGTGCCAAACATACCCTGTGTGTAACAAGCCTGGCCTGTAATATCTTTGAGTTGTATCAAGGAAATGAACCTTTTTACTTACAGGATGTCCTCTGGCTTCCTTCAGCTGATAAATATCGAAAGTGCTCTCAGACATGGTCAGTGGCTGTTTCCAGGTAGCATTTAGTTGTTCTGCAGGTGATTTATGGGAAATCTCGAAGACAGAGCCCAGCTTGCAAAACATATTTGGAGAACGTCTGTTGCTGTACATCTACACACGACTCTTGATGGCAGTGTGTGTGATGCATTTTACAGCTTCAGATGTGACCATTTTTTTTCCTTGCCTGTTTCAGTACTTTTAGCTGAGCATTTTATTTTGAATGGATTTTTGTGAAAGTGGGAGTATGTGTGTGGTTTGAAGCATATTTCGAGGTGCCCATTATTGCATCAGATTGAGGCTTTGGAGGGAGCTGCAGGAGGATTTTGTCTAAATTAGCATCTTTGTGATAACATTATTGATGCCGACCAAGCCTGTAGCGCTCCCTCACACAAGAACACGTCTCCACATCAAATTAATGACGTTTTGAGACTGCCAGCTGTTACAGAAAAATGTGCCCAACATTTGGTTTCCTTAATCATTTAGGTCTGCACTGCATGCAATAGCAAATCCTAATCAGCAATGTCTGGTTGCTTTTGAATACAATGCAGAATTAAACCTCATCATCATAAATGACTGAATGCTATTCGTAACTGCTGTGTTAAATGTGGTGAATGTCAGATGGTCCAATAGAGTAAAGCTGCTGATGTGACAGAAACCTGCAGTGTGCTCATCTGGGATGATGCTGACATGTTTAGTTCCTCTTAAATTAATGAAAAATGGAGTATGTCTGACAGAAAATGCTCATAACATTATGCAGGCCAGGTGCCCTCAGATCGCCGGCTTTTTGCACTTTTTGGAGACCCTCATCACATTGTGTTTAATTGGAGGGCAGAGAGCTGGGCTATCTGTGGAGGTGAACTGAGCACAGCCACTAAAGTAGCTGGTCCTCTGTGGATGAAGAGGACAATGATGGAAATGTCTTAGGTGGTAAGTTCGTGGGAAATTAAGAGAGTGCAGCTTTCTAAATGGCCCCAGCGGTCCCTCACCGAGGTGGGAAGAACCAGTTTGGTATTTCTGTCCAGGAGCTGCATGCTCTATCTTTGCTCTGAGATTAAAAAGGGGAGGTGGAATTAGACAGCAGAGTTAAATCTTATTAGCTCTTGTCCCGCTGGCAGCCACCTTTTGCACCTTCTTCATTATCTCTGAGTGTATGTGTGTGTGCTTTGTGTAGAAGTAAGCAATGGAGAAAAGCACAGAGAAATTGTCTCCTGATTATTAATGACATTGTATATGGAATGATGACTTTTCCAGGTGTTTCTCTACTTTATAACTTTACAGACAGAATAGTTCATATGCCAGTTTTGATGCAGAAATCTGTTAAATCTATTATTGTTTTTAAGGAAAAACAGAAATCATATAATCTAAGAAAAAAATCAAATGCAATAAATCAATTTGTAGCACTGCTTATATTTTATGACTCACCACTGTATTAATATCGCTGCTCATGCTTATTCATCAGTGAACATTCTGTCCAACTCAAGATTTTACACGGTGTGCTTTCATGTCTTTTTAAATAACAGTATTTGTGCCAGCACTTGTGGCAGGGGGTCTTTGAGGCTGTGAAGCAAAAATACTTCAGCTGTTATGCCAGAGAATTATTTGCAGGTCTCCTGTTGTTTCTATCTTGGACTCAGATTTTATTCAACTCTGGAGCATTGGACTAGGACAAAAAGCTTTTGTATGAATTGTGTTATAAATATGTAATTATTTAGGCTCTCTGTCAGTTTTTATTATGGTTCATGGCAAACGTGTGAGACTCTTGAGACCCACCTCTTTCTTCATTTTCACCTTTTATCCAGTTGCTTGATTTGATACCGACAGAGGAGTTTGACAGTGAAAAGCCCTACCAATCAAAAGGAAAATGACAAGAAAATACCAAAAAACATTGTAATTATCCCCAAGACCTTTGGTAAAATATTCAGGTGACAACAAAACAGTAGAAATTTTGGATGTTCCATCATTTACATGTGCAACTAACCTGGTATTTCAGAAAAGTAAAGCAACAGACAATCAGACATGGTGGTAATGTGTCTGTCAGTTAGCAAGACCCCGACAACTGATAACAAGGTTGAGGATTGTTGTGGCCAAAGTCTTTAATCTAATTCAGATGCTGTGAGGGATAACCTTAAACAGACCGTTCACACTCGAAAACCTCCCAATGTGGCCGAATTGAAACAAGTGTGGGCTTCAAACACTCATTGCCAGTTATCGCTTGAGCAGCTTGAGCAGTTGTTAGCGCTAAGGGTGGTACAACGGGTTATTAGTGTGTAAAACAGTGTGTATTCTATAAGGGGCCAAAAGATTTTTCACAACGCTGGGAATGGGATAAAATGTAGGAAAGTGCAAATGGCAACCACAGTTGGAGCAGAATTGCTCTTCAGTATCTGTTTATCAAGTGGCACCTTTTTCTCATTTTGAATTACACGCTGGTCAGTTTTGCTGTGTATTTAACAGAGATTCAAAGCTCTGATTAGATTTAGTATAACCTCACAGTGTCAAAAGCAATCATAGAAGCCCCTCTAACAGTGATAAAACTGTCTCCCTCTTGATAAAAACCTGCTTCCTCCCTGTCCCTTTCCAATTTGCTCCATCTCCGCTGAGTTGCCTCTGCTTGCCAGACTTCTCTGCGTCCTCTCCACCTCCCCCCCAACCCCTTTCACCACACATTCAGTCTTTCTGTGTACCCGGCGATGGCGTCCACTAATGAGGATGAGCTCATCAGGGCATCTGCATGAGAGAGCGGAACATATTTACACAGATTATTCAGCTGTTAGTAGGAGTCCAAAGGAACAATCTTTTATTTCCAGCCTACTGAGCAGAAAATGCTTCCTGCTTCTGGGTGTCTGTCACATTTACTCAAAATGTGAAGAGTTTTTAGATTCAGCATTTTAGAAATTTGTGATTACTGCTGAACAAACAATGAAGATTTGAGTAGGATAAAAATGAACCCAATTCTTTTTTATGCTTTAAACTGCAAAGTCTTGTGGAGAGTAGAGCACAGGAAGCAAACTTCAAAGCCATTGATGCATGAAGTGTGTTACAGTGCTTATACTTTAGGATGCAGCAGAAACCCTGCAAACTGCAGAGTATTACAGATTTATAGAGAAAAATAAATGAATAGGCTTTTTCTTATTGGCTCCTTTGTTTGCACCTGTTTCCAGGAAACCTGCACTTTATTGATACGTTAATCTAACTATATGAAACTAGATCTGGCTAAATGTTTCTGATGCCATATACAGTGAATGCCACTAGCCCAATTGAAATGACTCTATGATCAGAGGAAAACTCAAACATATGTTCTGATCTGCGTGAGATTCGTCTAAGTCAGTGGCTCTCAGTTATTTTCTGTCATGACTCTGTCAAGGAACATTATTGTTTTTTCCAAACCTCCCTAAATTGACATGCTATTGAGAATAATGATATTTAGTTGTATATCTCTGCTAACTTTGTGGCTACAGCATTCTGCATATAATCATCTGATTATCAAAACTGATCAATAAAAGAAGCTGCTACAACTTATATTTGTATTTATTTTATTCTTTTAAGTCTTGAAAATGCCCAAGTTCAGTATGCTAACTCAATTTGTAACATTTAATTAAGACCTGCTCAATCTGTGTGTTTCTCAAAAGAGAAAAAGTACAAATGATTCACTGGGAACATTCAAAACTTTTTTTTATATTGCAAGCATTAGTTACTTGTTATCTTCATCAAGTTATCCATTTTTAAAAATGGCAAAGTCATTAGCTTGTAGAATTTGCAACATTGCCTATGTTTTCGCTTATCAGAATAGCTGAAAAAGTGAATAACATTTTACATTCACAGTAAACCTTACGGCTATTTGTGCTTTGTGATATTTACTGGTCTTTTACTGCCAGCTACCATCATTTTACTTGCCTCTGCTGCCCTTATTATTATTTTTTCACCACTGCCTGTGTAGGCTTCCTCTGCTGGGTTGAACAAGGAGCCTGTTTCGTTTGAGCACTGCTGCCACCTAGTGACTGGAGGCTTGTTTATTGTTTAAGCATCAATGAATACATTATAGGCGAAATCAGTTTGATTAATTTTAATTTCCTCGCCTGGGAGATAAATTTGATGTGACGCAGACCTACATTTTTTTTTTTGCCACTCTTCAAAATGACAAAGATAAGAACATGCCCTTCAAGGCAGAAATAAGTTATTATAAATATGCATACGTTTACAGTCAGAACAAAAATAAAAAAATTCACAGCTGTAACTCTGTGGCTATGCAAAATAAGGTTAAAAAAAGATGCCAGCAAGAGTGGGATCCTGGGGTCAACAAGTTGCCATAACAACGTCTGTTTGTTCTTCGAAGTGTTTCTGGACATAAAGGCGACTTGTTATTGTTGTTCATCATTATATCGTTGTAAATCATTTTTAAGTGATTTGTCAATTAAGTAATTAAATTAAATTTTTAAATATTAAACAGTTAATATAATACAGGTTTGTGAAAAGGCTTGTATTAATATTGTATTAGACAATATTTCTGTCTTTTTGCCTGGACTTTGAGTTGAGTCGTGTTTCTGCCTGATGTATTTGACAGTATGAGCAGAGTAGAGTTAAAAGCTGTTTTTACTGGGATCGGTGAGTAAAAGTACTTATGACAAGGTTGCTGTGCAACTTGGCAGAAATTACTGAAACTTCAGAAAGCATTATACATGAGTGAAAACAGTTCCGCCTGTGGCACTGAATTCAATTTAAGCTTAGATTACTATGATTTTGGACCATTGTAATATTTGTGGTGAAATTACAAAGTCCTAATGCTTAGGTTGACAGTTGATGATGTAGATATTTTCAGTTAAAAACATATGAAGGATGAAATGTCATCGCAAAGCCTAGTGTATTCATATGTTTTTATAATTGAAATCATATCCACATAACCATTTTATTCTCACTGTATGGCAATAAATCAGACTAACGAATCTTTTCCATTCATTAGGAACTTTGTATCTAATTTGATATTTTTGATAGCTTAAAATTATTGTTCATGTAGAGGACCCACTTGTTCCTAAGCTTTAACATCCTGGCTAATGTCTTAAGGTGTTTTTTCCCATTTTCCACATTATTATCTTTTCTGATGTCACTTATTGCATAAATGAGCAAAAAGGCTCATGCTTTTTCATTTTCCCCCTCTGAAGACTGGTTCATCCACACTACTACGTCATTATTTCTTAAACTAAAACCGTTTAACTATTCGGAAAGGTTGCTAGTGCTGTTATTGCTACTCTTTTTCCCATAACTACCAAAATGACTGTAATCTTTTGAAATCTCATCTATGAGATATAGATGAGATTAAAAACGTGGCATTAAAAATGTCCTCTCCAACACAACAATGGCTAATTGTAATTAAGCAACACAGCAAAACCACCAGTACTTAACTGACAACACAAATATCAGAACTGGAAAAAAAAGTTGTAAGACAAAATTACTAAATAATGTGAAATACTAAAATGTTTTAGTTTTTTTCTTGCCGATATCCATTTTAATGACCTTTCTTTGACTTTTGTAACACATCTGCAATCAGAACACTGAGGGAGATGTAGTACAGACTTGCTTCAGTGCGTTCTTTAAAATAAGCCCTCTATACTACAGGAACTGCTGGTTGTCTCTACTCGGGATGAACTGACTTTGTGAGATTAAAACTGACTCTGTCCACAGAAGGTTTTATCTGACACAATCAGACTCCCAGGACTGGTGTGGGAATTATTACACTCAGTCATAGGCCACAGAGTTCATCTTCTTCTTTCCTTGTACTTTGTTAATGTTATTCTTCTGACAACTATTCTACTTTGAGAAGACATGTGAGGGACCCATGACTGAAACTAGCAAGGGGGTGGAATTCCTAAAGGAAGGTTCCCTGTCTTTGCTTTACAGGATTTTACATCAAATTTGAACCTAACTGTTTGTGTATGTATTTCTTGGATACACTGGCTTTTCTACTAAATATTATTAAAATCTGTGCAAACTTAATGTTTTCTGGGCTTTGGTCTTGTACATGAAACCGATGGTGCCATATATTTGTTCTGCCTTTTAAATTACTACCTTCCAGCAGCATAAACATTAAAGACTTAGACATTTGATGAAAGCTTTCATTGACCAGTCCAGTTAGTATCCTTATAACTAATGTACCAGGCCAGATTTTTTTTTAAACCTATCTTAACCATAAAATTGACTTTAGTCAGTGGTCATTTACAAATGCCAATATGCGGTGAGAAAGCAAGAAAATGATATGCTGCTAAAGATCTGTATTTATTACACAGGGGTACAACTTATGTTTTTAATATTACTCCTCTTCAAGAGGCTGAATTAGAAAAAGCAAGGAAATATTTTTTGTTCGATAATATTAGTAATATATTACAGCAAATTTAAAACCTTTGCTAATGGCCAACTTTTTCTAACTTGTTTTTATTACACTAAAATTGAGTTTAAAGTGAGCCATTGTACTTGAAAATACAATGTTAAATAATTATGAAATGCATAAATCAACAGTGGAATATATGCAGAGAATAAAATGGAAAAACTAACCGTGCTTCATACAGGTTAAGGTTCTATTCATTAATTTAAGTCTTCTTAAAACTGATGTTTAAGTCAGTGTATTTTGGCACTTTTACTGTGTTTAAATAAGTCTGTAGAAGGCATCTGGGAATGAAACCAAAAATTGGTGAAGTCCCATACTCTGTCGGGGTTCTGATACACTACCGTACTAAACCTTTGACAACTTTTTTTATTTTCATTTTATGTACAGGCTCTTTTCTCACAAGGGGCTTGTTTGTGCCTAAAAACTTGCTTCAATCTAAAATGTGGAAGGGAAAATAACTTAAAATACAATCAGACTACTACTGCTGCCACTCTTAATTTGTCTCAGACACAACTTTGGCTTAGCGGTTAAGCCAAGCTGACATTTTGTACTGAAATGACAGTACAAAAAGCAAGAACCACTGTAAAGGGAAATGTTTTAAACTTTATGCCCACAAACGACTCCCATGGTCGCCTTATTAATCTGGCTGTTGGACACTTCAGATATCTGTCCTAGCTTTGTTGGGCTGTCTTCCCTCCTGTTTAAGATATGTCTTCACTTAAATTGAAGACTCAGTTAGTCTAACATTCCTGACACAAAACTTTCCTTTAAACTTAGAGAATGTTTTGTTGGCTCAGGAAAATTCTGTGTATGTCTGATTACTTCTATGGAGCTCACTCATGTTTCCTGCAGAGATGATCTTTGTCTCCAAATGCCTTTAATTTTTTGTTCTGCTAATAACTCTTCCATTCAACATATTCCTACTCGGAGGGTCTATATAGGTTTTATGGCTCTTCTATATAATATTGGCCCTTTATGTAATACTTTCAACAAGAAATTAGTTAATTTCCTTTGCTCACTAGGGATAATAAATTATTTTTTAACAAGTCTTAATGATACTGAGGACTTTTGGGTATCTTTGTTTTTTGGATGATACCCAGAATAGACATCCTTCAGTAGAGGACGGGGGGAACCAAACGTCCGGTGAGTGATCTTCACAGACAGCTGGAAATGTCTTTCTTCCCTCAGCAGTGCAGCTCTAGTGCCATACCGAAGAGTTGCCACATCCAAACACACCAAATGAACAGCACTTAAAGCCTTTCAAGAGATTTCGGGTGCAGTTTTGACACATCTGTGTTTGCTAGAAGGGAAACTAAAGGTGCTGCTGGGCATTTTTTACAAACTCGCTCACATCCCAGGTCAACATCCCTGGAGAGAGTGGGGATATTTAATGATCTGCATTTTTACCCATAGCCAGTGGCTAAAACAGAACATACTCCATGTTTTCCTTTAAAGCCCCTGTGGATATTAAACTGAGTATCTTTTCATACCTGTCCTTCTGACTGTAAACCTCCATATGTCACTGTCCTGTTCTTTCCATTTGTTTTTGTCAACACGATTAAAATGAACAAATTTAAAGTCCTGCGAGCAACTGAAGTGAAAGCGGATGGTGCCAAGAATAATAATATGTTTGCTCTCCAAACACAGAGGAGGAATGGTCAAGTAACTTGTTGAGAATAGATATCACGACTGCAAATAAGAGGGGTTGAATTGGCCAATAGTTTGTTTCTTCCTATTTTATCGGTTCCATCCTTCTGACCAACACTACAGTGACTTATATAAACAGCTCTAGTGCTGTGTTTGTTTCAGTCAAGGCTAAAAAGGCAAGTGAGAGGCTTAAAGTGTTGATTTAGCTTTGAGCCTTCTTAAACATATACATAACCTTTAATGCCAAGTAAAACTAAGGGTTATTGAGTAAAGGACGACAGATTGAGTGCTCTATGTATGATGTAAGCAATAAAAAGGGTGAGGAAGGCATAAGTAATGAGTAAAGGTATTTTCACATGTATGGGTTCAGGTCAGGGTGACGTGTTTTCAAAGAAAGAGCTTTTTATGTCTGGCTGCCACTGTGGGGAACTGGTGCCCCTCTCCTACCCGTTCAACACAGTGAACAGTTGCTAATTGGACTTCAGCCTCATTACACAAACAAGTTGCCGAACTATTTTAGAGGGCCGAAACACTTGCACTCCCACTTTATCTCAGCTCACTGATGTGCAAACAAAATATGTTAATGCTCCACTCTGTGTGAGGCCTGTAAATCAGATGGTATCAAAATCAAAAGGAGAATGCCTTGTCAAAAGTGTCTGGAAATGAACTGCAATGACGTCGCTCTCCAGTGAAATCCATTGGCTGTCTTTGATGTTCACGATTCCATATGGGCTATGGTTTTCTGTTAATTTAATACAGCCCCAAGCTCCTTTAACAGCTTGTCTTCTGACATTGTTTGTTTCTCTGCAAGACATAATTGTGTCAACAACAGTCAGTGGGGATAAGACATAGGACCTTTTTGATAATTGCTTTCCCACAAGGTAAATTTGGCAGTAGGGGAGGAACCAAACATGCAAACAAACCAGCAGGCAGTAATTTTCTGTTGTGCGTTGCTTTGCATTTTAATGTTGATGGATCATTGCTTCGCTCTGGTAACTGACCACATGTTGAGTGGCCTGTTGTGCTGTAATAGCTCCAAGCTTATCACATCAGCAATGGTCACAGAGCTGGATCTGTTTCCACATCGGTTTTCCATCTAAATGTGTTAGTTGTAAATTGGCATTTTTTTCCCCACCTCAGTGGAAAGCAGTTAAACCCCATATGAAACCGTGTGGTCTTGAGTTAGAATTGCTCAAAACACGAGCCCCTAAAGTGGTGTTGCTGATTGCCAGACGATGTTCAAGCTGCAGGGTTTGCTTTTAGAAGGACTAGATTCTGGTTCACATTGTTGAATGAGGTGAGAGTGCGTGTCTGTCCATACACTTGCAACAGAAATTACCTGAAATTAAGCCGAGTCTATGTGTATGCATGTGCAGATATACATACAGGTGTCTATATCTTAGATCTCCGACCAGTATAGTGTTATCTTTTAAATATCTTGTAATTTATCGCTTGTGAACAATACTTTTTCCGCTGTTGCAGATTTGGTCCTCCCATAGTTCACACTGACACAGCAAAAAATCTTGTTCCTGACTTAATTACACTGCGAAGAGTTGTTCACAGTTACCAGTTCAGCACAATTAAAAAAGTAACCGTTTTTTGCCAATAAGAGGACAGACAGTAAGAAATGTATCAGTAAATTAACAATTAAATCTATAGATTTAAGGGTACGGTAAGCTTTTAATGATTCAAGATACTAACAAAGTTCTCAAGACACTCTTGACACCCCCAAATGGGGGTTTCCTCCAACAAACCACTTCTTGTGCAAAACAGTCATTTATGTTTCCATCACTGCAAGCACTAGAATTTATGAGCTACTTACAGCCAGATTTTAGCTAGATCAGAGGAGGGAAACCCCCTTTTAAAACTGCAGTGTTTGACCTTCCCAATAAGACAAAAACAGTACAAATGCAGATCTTTATCATTAATAAAAAAGGTCACGTCTCAAATACAGGGATATAACTATATTTGAGATATATCGACTAGACTTTTATCTTCCAGTCGATACGCAGAATAAAAGGAGAAGCTAGCAGTGCTTTTTTCCTCATTTGTACTGCAGTTCTTCAGCCTTATCAGTCTTTTAAATTTGCCTGGTAGGGTTAAAAAAATATTGTGGTTGACTTTTTTTTTTTTTTTTTACAACACTGCTGGTACTGATCTCTGATCAGTAGGTCATGATTGTGAAGATCTGGCACTAGCACCAGCCCTGGTTAAGCACTACAACTTTGGAAAAATCCAAAGTGTGTCATGAAATAACCAAAATAAAAACAATGTGGTGGTAGCATAAGGTATCCTTATTTCTGTGCAGGCTATTACTCCTTGACACAGCCATGGTTTCGCAATAAACACGTAACTAGTACCAACCCTGTTCCAGCTTAATTTGTCTTTCATGCAATCTCATGAGATCCCAGGACAGTGTGTTTTTCCCGCATGCTGCTGGGATTGTAGAACCAAAAGGTTGTGGCCTAAACCATGTTGGATTCTGTATGTAAGCTGCTCAAATGCACTCAGTGCTTTAAATGCAAGTAACATCAGTGTGTGCCTTTGTCTTCTTATGAGCACCAGGCATGTCCTTGTGCTTCTGCAGCTGCTGGTGGATTTGCTTTGTATTGAATAACTGCTTCATACCCGTTTTGTAGTCTCATTTGTCATTATGACCACCTCCTGATATGGATCAGTGACATAACAAAGTACCCTACCCCCAAATTCTGAGTTGGCACCTTTCAGCTGATGATGAGGCATAAAAAACACATGTATATTGTGCATTAGAAATATGACCTAGTCACAGACGTGAGTTCCTGAGCAGCAAGCTATTAAAGTCAATGGTCCAACTTTCCCTCAGTTGCTCCACAATGCTGGCTTGACTTCTTTAAGGGCACATTGTCACTGAATGGTGCATGACTCTTTCAGTGAAATACCAAGGGAGTCATAAAGGAAGGTTCATGTTTGTGGGTTTATCGTTGAACCGTCTTTTGTAAGGAACTTTTCATTAAAGTCCAGTCAAGCAGGACCTTATCTAAACAGCTCGCCCTCAGCCTGGTTTATTCTTTTCTTCTTCAGAAAAAGGGGGCAGTCAGCTCAGCTAATGGCTGTAAGTGTTTGCATTCTTTTCCCTTCTTTCTATAAGTCCAGCATTTAACTTTGGTGTCGTTCTTTAATAGTTTTACACACAAAGGATCAAGTTCTCTCTCTCTCTCTCACACACACAGGCTTGTGGCTTTTGGTGGTCCTTTTCAGAGCTGAATATCACAGTTAACCATGTGCTTCCTCTTGGTTATTGCTTCCCTATTGTCTGCCAGGTTTGTGTGCAGGGCCTTTTTTGTGTCACCCCTGCTGGAATCAGCCTGTTTACTGTGATTAAATAGGAACAGGGAGGCTGATGAGGGTTGAGTTGTTCCTCTTTTAGACCAAAGGAATGTTGCAGTGCACACTGGAGTGGCACCATGTGGGGAGGAAGGGATTGTGGGGGAATGAGCTGAGCTTTCCAGATAAAATGTATAAATACATTTTACTTAGACAGCAGAGTTATGATGATCCCTGTGTTTAAAGACAGAACAAACCTAACCAGGGAGCTTAAAATGCAGAGAAGACATGTCTGTGGAGAAAAATGTGCACGGGGCTTGCAATAATCTGAGTAAAAACAAACGGCAAGGAAAATTTTTGATGCTGTTTAAGGTGTTATCAGATTTTAGGCAGACGGATCTGAACCGCTGGATGTGATGGGTGATCATATCTCTTTGTCTTTCCAGGTATTTGGTGATTACTATCACTTCCGGCATCGCAGAGTGGTAAAGAGATCGCTGTCTGATCATAGAGGGACACAAGTCCGTCTGGAAAGAGATCCTAAGGTAAGAGGTTTATCTCTCAGGGTAATGGGGTGTTCGGCTTTGGACGTGGCTAAGGTTTGCTTTTGGGGACAGTTTTTGAGGTGTGGGGACGGCTGCATCTTTATGGAAAGTGAGAAGTTATTATTTTCCAGCTAAAAGGCATTTTTAGTTGCTGTTTCTCACCTTGATGACTGTGATGCCTGCAGTAAGCCTTCCAGTTAGCACTTGTCACAGCAATTAAGGATGTCTTATTCCTGTACTGCTGGTCAGATGGAGTCTAGATACAAAACATTGTTTTATTTTACTGATTCAACCGAGTCTATTGCCTGTAGGTTGAAGATGCATGTTTCCACATTTTAATGAAGTTAAACTGAGAAATATCTTTTTAAATCAGTCAATCCAAAAAGAAAATATGGAACATTAGGTATGAAGCAGCGTGGAGTATTCTTACAGTCTTTACTTTATATTTCTGTCTGTACAACAAATTTCAGGCTTCCTCTCACAATAAATGAATGTCTTTTAGCTCCAGCCCCTAATCTAAAGTAATAATATGCACATAACTCATTAACATATTAATTGTACAGTAATCACATAGAGATGAGAATAATTAAAATAACTTTTTTACATCATCATGTTTAGTAAATGGAAGTAGAAAACTCAACGCTGCACTATTTAGAGTTATAAAAGAAAGTAGTGTTCAATCATGGTACTAATTAAAAATAATTAACCCAGTGAATGAGCAGAGCTGGATTCTTTTACTGCATTTCAGATGTAATAAGGTGTCAATGCTACTGTAGAAATCTTTGCTGTCTTCACCATATGTGACTTATAACTATGTGCTTTGGGAAAGTAGATGCATTGAATGTAGACCCCGCGTTGAAAGATCCTCCATCATAACTGCCAACAAGAGGTCCAGACCAATATTAAATTTTTTGCTATACTTAGGAAGCATTGTCATAAATAAAGTGTGGAAACTCATGCAGAAATAGATGTCTAAATTTTAGGGCAAAATAAGACACAACGAGTCAAAATAGTTTCAGACTATTTTTCCACTGTGCTTGCAAATACCACACACATTCCCCACATCAAGGCCGATGCACTTCTGGCAGCAGGATGTTAAGCGAAAAGCTCGCCTTACCATCAAGATGATTTTGGGCTCGGTTCACCGAAAGGAGGAGCCAGTATTAAAGCCCCCAATTAGTGAGAAACCTGCTCTACCTCCAGAGAGTTTCCTTTGATTCATTAATTCACTAATTAAAACACATGAATTTCCCCTAATGGAAGAACTGGTATGCCAGTGATGATGCCGTGCAGTGTGTCTTAGGTAGTTCTTGCTGTTTTTTTTAATTTGTTCTTTCCATTTTTGTTGTGCATTTGGGACATCTTGTGAATGATGCAAGACAACAGTGTGGATTGATTTCAGGCAATTTTTCTTCATCCTGAATAAATTTTCTACTTGTCAGTTTCCGATTTTCTGCAGGTCACTGAGACTTATGAAAAATCAAAAACCGAGAGCATTCACCTTTTAAAGCGTGCAGCACAGAAGGTGCTGCATTCCACATTCTCTCAGTTGGCGTATGAATATTTATGGAAAGTGATGGCCTCTGATCCATAGGTTGCCTAGAGGTAATTGTGCAAAATTGGGAATAAATGTAGGAAATTTCTTTAGCCATTTGTAGCACAATCAAAGCATTGAGTTTGAATATCAGTGTGATTTCCATTGCTAATAATGATCACCAGCAGTGTAGCTCATATCTTTAACCGAAAAGACTTTCTATTTAAGCTGAGTTGTGCAATCAGTCATGATTCCTCTCATAAATCTTTGAATCAAATGCAGCCCTCTCACTGACAGGTTTCATTTGCGCAGCACAGGTGCTGAGCGGGAATAGACAAAAGTCTGCTGAGCTCGTTTTACGCAGTAGAAGCCGACCACCTCCCTCTCTGGGATTTCCTTTAACGTCGCAGCTCCATTTCCTGTTGTTGAATTCCTTTTGTCCCACAGCTCCTTAGACAAAATGGACCATTACACATTCAGCTCCTCCTGTCTGTTAAAATAAAAGTTGGGCTTTAATTTACTTTCAATCTGTTTAATCAGAAGAACTTTGCCAATTCTGCTTTACTCGCACACTTTACCAGCCCCTCGGCTCCTTCCCTTACATAAACATCAATATTTGAACTTTTCTGTAATTAACAGTGTGATCAAAGCCTGTGAACTGTGAGATTATTGCTAATTGTGTTCCCATATTACTGAATCACATGCCCCGACCCCCTCCAAGAAAAGGGTTAAAATGAAATAGGGAGATTTTTTAAACCCTGGAGAGACTCTCTGCAGCTTTTAAACTAGTTTAGATGAAGCCTAAATGTTCCACTGAATTCTATTTGAAGTGTGATTAATTGCTCACGAAAGCACCTAGGCATCTGCCAGACTTTATAAACCAAACATGCAACTGAATTAGGGGTTTAGAGCTTTATCTAATGCCCATACATTGTTCTGTTTTTTTTTTTTATTCTGGTTTTATTTGTTGTTTCGTACAGTACTTGATTTCAGTGAATGTCTTTTTTTTCTAGAGAGACAATAAAAAGGCATAAGGCACAGCAGAAGCACCAATTTTAACTAATTATTCAACACTTATTTGCAGTATTTTTTTTTACTATTGCAGTAATAGCAATTTTTGCAAGACCTAAACAAGCTTTGTAGTAACATAAACTGATGGGATATTCCTTCATAATACTGTTGCTTCATTTGATGGTTCTAGTTTGACACAGGGGAGCCGTGCTCTGCTTGTTGAATTTGGAAGGACAAAGCAGAGGATGGACAAAATGAGTGTGTGGGGATTTTATTTGTTGGAGGAAAAATACTCTCTCCTAAAGGCAAACTCTTTGAATGTCAGCTTTCCATTAGATTGCACTACACTCTGATTTTAATTTTCAAATATTCTCTGCACGAATAAGTATTTTGCAACCCGTTTTTAAGGTTTTGTGTTTTGGCATGTATTTAAATGACTTTGTATCATCATGGTTGCGTTTCCTTTAAAACATCTTTACTTCAGGTTGGTTGTAAGAGTCGAGTTGTCTAGTTTATTACATGAAGATACTTGCTGAACCTGCCAAGGCCAGTAAGGTGTGCCTCAAAGTCCTCTGACTCTTCAGTTGCATTAAACAAACTAAGAAATAATTGGCCAAAGACTCAAAACGGGGGGATTTTAGTAAGGTACATTGCCGAGCATTTACTGTAAATTTTCTCCAAGCTGTAGAGGTGTTGCTTTTTAAACCAGGGTTTCCTGTTTGTCTTTACCATTTCCTGGTTAGGTGTTAGGAGAAGACATTCCACAGTCGAGGGAGGTGTACACAGGGTTACTGCATGATTTGTGCATTGTGGTTTTCTGCATTGTGTTTCACAGCACACTAGGATTCAAGGTTGCAACATCCCATGCGCTCAAAATTCTGATGAAGCGATGGAATAAATATGAAAGGTTGCAAAATATCCAGATAATGAGGGCAGTGAGGTGTTTGTTGTTCCATGCTTTACACACGCCACACATATGAATTGTTGCATGTAGGTCTTGAAAATGTCCCACACACAACAGCCTTTCCCTGCGTATGTGTGAAACCAAAGTGTCAGATTTGATAGGAAAGGTGCTAAGAAACAAAAAGGGGGAAATCACAGCCTCATCCTGATGACACAGAAGAAAAGAAATTGTTTTAACCTAATTTGAAATCAAATTAAGTTTAGTCAATGCAGAAAACGACTGCTTTCTTCTGTCCATAGAGATTGTTTTAATAAATTTGTCACCTCATTGAAATGGAAAGCCATAATTAAGTTGAAGAAAGAAGCAAAGTGCCCCATTAGCTGCCTTTTCATCTCCATCTCTGTCTGACCACTTAAATTGTTCAAAATTTGATGCATTTATTGTGAAACTTGGAGAGTGTCTCAGACCTTCAGTGATTCATGAATTAGAATGAGGGTTTAGCAAACTCTTCCACTTAGCTGATTCAGTGATGTCAGATTTTATGGGCTCTGATCTGATTGTGCTAAAAGCAGCATTTGCCTTGGCTTTCTCCATAAAAAATATGAATGCAGTATTGAATAAATGCTTGTTTAGATGGTCTGTCTTAGTTCCTTTTTGAAGAATTTAATTTTGCAGATTGTTGTCTGCAAAATTCAGAACTGTGAGGAATAAAACCTTTCTTTGTGTGGAAGATAATTTTTTTGTTAATAAGTTTAAAGCCTCAAACCAAAAGAGCTACAAAGTATTTAGCAGCATGTTATAATATTTTAAACATCTGCTTCAAAATGTCTTTCAGATTTACATGTGGTGTTGTTTGGTTTATGAGGTATGACCTTTGGGGTCCAGCACAGTAGCTGCTTCCTCTCACTTTCCCACACTTGCAACTAGAGGTGCACAGATCCAACTTAGAAATGTATTTATTTTATACTTTATTTTATCGTTTTGTTCCAATTTTGCCTTTGAGGACTGCAGAACATGAAGTAGAAAAAATGTTCTGCACATTTTGTAATCCTACACAAAATGTAAAGAATATCATAACTTATTTATCAACGCTTATGGCCTAAATTTTCTTAAATTTGTTATGGAACTCAAAGTTAATCAAAGTACATGCTGCTGCTTGATGCATTTAAAGGCTTAAGGTCGATAGAGTCTATATTTTTGATTCTGGTAATGGATAATAAAAACGTTTTTATTAAGGATTTTATTTAATGTTATTTTTTATATTTGATCCTTCCCTTCACCAGCCAGAGCTGATTCAGAGTGTGTGAACTGCCACAGTGACGCAGCTCAAAGCTGACCTGATCTTCCCTGTTAGAATAGCATAAAAACTTCACATCCTCTTAAACTGATTGAACCCAAACCCAGACCTCTTTAACGTTTTGAAGAGCGTTCTTCTTCCATTATGACATTGCCTCAGCACTTAATGTAACCTTCATTACTTTTTCCCTCTTTGTCCCTCCGCCTCTGTCTGCATCACCAGAGATTTGAGTAAAAAGGGAGCTCGGGTGTAATTTAGTTGTCCTTCACATCAGGTACTCCGTCCTTGCTGCAGACAGTTTCTTCTTTGAAATGTTTTTTTTTTTCTGTGCGACTTGCCAACCTAAGTGACTGCCTGTACTGTAAACACAATACAGCACAGGAAGTAATATTCAGAAACATTTTCTCTGTAAGCCCTGTGACTGCCAACATTTCCTATGAGTGTTCCCCCATTATGACGGCCCGCTGCACACTTATGTATTGTTACACATCCCACCCTAATGTGCATTCATGTTCAGGTGTATGCATATTCACAATAACCTCTGATGCATTGCATTTCACTTTACACAAATCAGAAATTTTAATTAGTCTTGGCCTGCTCTGGAATTCATCAGCGAGCCTCATTAGAGAGGAGTCCAGCATGCCCCGGTGCCTCTAATCTCACTGGTTCAGCTGCCGTCCCGGTGAGAGTTGGATCTCAGTTATTTCATTTGGCAAGCTGACACTCATGGGCAGTGCATAATTATACCTTCTCTTCCCCTCTCCCTCTTTTAAATGTCGTGAGTGATGTTGCTTGTGCATTTTGTTTTCTTTGACTGAAGGTTATAAAACGTCTATATTTTTTTGTCTCTAATTTTTTTTTTGTTTTTGCTCTCTCTGTTTAGGTTACTTGGTCAGAGCAGCAGGTATCCAAACAGAGGAAAAAGAGGGATACCGTTACAGAATTTGTTGATCCCAAGTTCAGAGACCAGTGGTACTTGGTGAGTATTAACCGTGCGTGACAAAAACCTAACTTAGCAAATGCAACCTGAGCAGCACTGGTGTCCAAACAGAAAGTCTGACTTTGCGATAGTTCATAAAAAGCACAGCAACAAACAGAGAAGGCAGAGCGAGACGGGTGCAGTTTATCTTGAAGTGGTCTTGTTTTTATTGGATTGATTTTCACATTTGACTTGAGGAATGCCACTGATACATTAGGCCGTTAAAAGCAGTGGTAACAACTCCTGAGACTTTCAGCTCAGCGCCGCTCTTCAATTACTGTGAGGCTGCTGCAGGCAGAAGAAGATTCATGGTGATGCAAAACAGACTTGAATCACAAACTGCAGGAACAGAGCCCGTAGTTAGTAGTTTTGACAAGAAAAGAGGTAAAAGACCACAAATGCCTGTAGAATTGGTATTTGTTACTCATCCTGGTAAGATCATAGTACTTTACCCCTAACTTATGTCATATCGTGTCTGGCAAAATGGAAAAACAAACCTACTTTAAAGGTGCAACTAGATTACATATATTTGGTCCCTTTTTCCCTGACATACTTTAATAAAAAAAGAGAAAGTTTCAAGCAGGATAAGGTTATAAGTGATTTCCCCATGTCTCATGGATGGAACATCTTGTCAAACTCTATCCTAATTTAAGATTACAACACATCTGCAAAACCTACCAATATGGCTGCCAATCAAAGCTGACAGACTAGAGGACTTTTAATAGAAGGGGTCCTTTCAGAAGTGTTTCATATGGACATATGCTACTGCTGTGGATCTGATATTAGATTGAACATGTTTAATTCTGTTTTAATTTGTTTAAATGAGATAAAAAAATGTCTTGCTGATAAACTGCTGATGCAGCTTAAAACAAGAATTTTATATGCTGAAAATGAGAAGGAGATGCTCCTGCTTGATGGACACCATTCAGAATTTAAAATGTCAGCCACAAAAAGACCTTTTTTTTCCTTTTTTCTTGCAGACTTACTCTGCATTGCAAATCAGAGAAGTCTGCAAAATTAGAACTTTCAGTTTTAATTGATTTTTCTTCTTGATGTTCGGGGTGTCAAGGATCTTACAAGGTTGTGGAGTAATTTAATTCTGTCTGATCGACCGAGGCTCACATGGTACTGTACTGAAATCCAGGGGAGAAGGGCTCTGGATGACACGTCAGACACATTACTTTTTAATGGTTAACTCCAGGAGGAGGAGCTTTGAACCGTTTGAAAGCCCAATGTGACTTTTGTTAAAAGGTCAAGTTAAACGTCAAAAGCATGCAAATTGCATTCGGTGTGCCCTCACTCACCTCACTGTTACTTTTACTTTGCTTGCTAGCTAGAGGAAGAGTAGTCAGAACAAATGTGATACTTTTATCCTTAAATATACACTCGTATATTTAAAGTGAAGCATCATTCCAATGATTCAAACAGTAATAAAGGTTGTTTTAATTTCACCCAAAAAATAAGTCATTCTTAAGATAACTAAGTTGTCTTGTGTTTTCTTCTCTATTCCACAATAAGTTTTATTCTCATATATCTCCCATCTTTGCTCCCAGTACAACAACAACCACCGGGACTTGAATGCCAAAGCTGCATGGCAGTTGGGCTACACAGGTAAAGGAGTGGTGGTGTCCATCCTGGACGATGGGATAGAGAAGAACCATCCTGACCTGTCGCAGAACTATGTGAGTACATGGAAAAAAAAATGCACACACAAAATGTAGCAGATTTTTGGCATACAAGTTAAAAAGAAATTAACCAACAGTTGACGCAAGCTGCTCTTCTGTCTTTTAAAGGACCCGGAAGCTAGTTATGATGTGAATGATGCCGACCCCGATCCGACGCCTCGGTACACGCAGCTTAATGACAACAGGTAGATGTTTATACTGATCACAGTTTCATCTGTTCTCTTGCTTTGTGTCCTCTGTCCCTGGCCTACTATGCTGCTGCTTCTGTAAATGTGGCTCTGTGGGACACATGCTGAGAGGAAGTCCTGTTGTTCAATTTTCTGCTTTCATCACACTTCTAGTACGTAAATTAATGTCGCCCATAACCAAATACAAAAGCTTTTTATCCGCTGCTGAATAAATGCAAGTTAATTAAAGTAAATAGATAAATTTTACTCATTAAATTTAGAAAAGAAAATTACTTACTAGCAAATTGAGGAATTAGAAATGTTTATTTCTGATAATTTTAATGCTTATCACAGGTTCTCTGAGTTTAGACAATTACACAGAATCTCAAAAACAAATGTACTTTTTAAAAAAGAAATGTCAGCCTACTGAAAAGTTGCAAAGCGGCCTTCAGATCCTGTTCTTGTCTCTCATTTTTCACTTGACAAGAATCCATAGATTCTGTTTGGGGTTTAGATCTAGCCAATTTTTTGGCCAGTCAAACTCAGTGATACCCTGGTCATTAAAGCGGGAATAGGTACTTTTGGGAGTATGCGCAGGTGCCAAGTCCTTCTGGAAAATGAATAAAACATAAAGCATGTCACCAGAGTGAATCATGGATTGCTCTAAAATGTCCTGGAATTCATCTGCACTGACTTTGGACTACAGACACAACACTAGCAAGTGACTGGACTCCCTAAATCACTCGTATTTTAAAAAAAATGGACTTGTACATTTCCCACCACACTTTTCTTCCACTTAACTTTCCATTGATATGCTTGGATTTAGCACTGCATGAGCAGCCAGCTTCTTCAGCTCAGACCTTTTTATAGTTTATCTTCCTTATAGAGAATCTGAATGATTACCTGCTGGACATTTGTCAAATCAGCAGCTATTCTCATGATTCTTAATGCCATAACATTCTAATAGTGTAACTAACATAACATTTCTGTTCTATTTGCCAATATGAAATATTGGAGTTTTGTGAGTCACTCTGTTTGGCTCATAGCTAATGGCTCATCAGCTATGAGCCATAATTATAAAAAAATAACGTCACTAAAAGTTTAACATTTTACTACTCTTTATTAATATATGCAGTTCTTATACATTTATGCAGTTCTCCATTTCCATCACTGAAATATTCAAAGCTTATGAAGACAATCCAATTAATTAAGATTTTTTAAGAAAATCCTAATTCTTTGGAACTTTCTAAACCGTTTCTTTCCATTGAAACCGTTTCTTTCCATTGAGTGGTTCATGCGACATGGGTCGTTGCTGTTCAATGCGCTTTTCAATGGCCTGATTTATTTAGGAGAGCATTTCTACCACCAACTGGGTCCGAAGCAGGCAGGTGGGGTTAAACCCAAATGCCTAATGTCATACTAATCCAACATCAAATTTGACGCACTAGTATGTCTCATGCTTATTGCAAGCAGTAATGTTTTTCTGAACTGTGTTTTGCGATGCCAGTAGCTACCGTAGCATTGTCCTATGGACCTACAGTTGAAGTTGACCCAGGAATAGTGGTTTATATGGGCTGCTTTTACAATGAAAACAGACAAAATAGCTCACCGCATTGATCTGTACCGCTCAGTGGAAACAGGACTTCAGTTTTCTGGCTTCCTAAAGCGCCACAGCACCACCAAGACTCTCTTATCGTCTGAGTAAATTTGCTCTGGTATGAAGGTATTGCGTGTAGAAAACATCATTATTGCGGCGGTGTCTCCAGATGATATTAGGGTTTGTTTATCGCCACCATGGTGCCCTGCAGTGAATTGGATTGAATTAAGTTCATCAGCATTAATGAAACGGCAAATCTCTTGGCTCAGAAAGGTCCCTACTTGTCTCCCCCTCACCCTCGCTGCCTGCCCCTGCTTCTTCCCTTTAATTTCTGATTTGCAGTAATCTGCTGTTTGTTGGCTGCTGGCCCGGGAAACCTTTTTAAGGGGAGGCGCTGTGTGATTGCTGATGATGGGCAGAGAAGATTAGACTTTGGGAAAACGAGGTGTATTGTAAGCTACAGATGGAAGATTGTTAGTATGTTTGTGTCATATGCTGGGAGCAAAGGAGGACAACCAAAGGTCTGTGAATCTAAACCCACTAAAAGTAGGTTACTTCTTTAAACCTACACACAACTGGGAGAAAAAGTTTGACAAATAATGATTCGATACAAACAATAAACCATGGCTTTCTAGTGCTGACTAGCTGAGTGATTTTTTAGACACTCTGGGACTGGCTTCCCGAAAAGTTACCCTACTATCATTAATAAAACCTTAAATGGTGGTGTTCCTGGAGAAAGATTTCATATAAAATCCCTCCTGTCCAGTTCCTCAAGTCAAAAATCTATGCCAAAGAAGGTTAAGCCCCTCCTGGGGTTGATGGTGGCCCAGAGCCCAGCAAAGACGCTTCTTATTGAGGTTTTCCTCTATGTGGATTAGCCTTCATTCTCCAGCTCTCACAAACAAACCCCAGCTCCTATCTGGAGCCACCCAGGCCTTTGTGGTTTCCATCTGGCTGGCCCAGTTTAGAGGGAGAACGTTTGTATGTGTGTTTTTACATGTGTTTGCATTCTACACTGTACCATTAGAGCAGATCTACGTGCAAACAACCTGTGTGAGGGCCTGAATATGTGAGAGACTGTAACTGTCTGTTCTCTTCTGAAAGCCCAACTCTGTTCACTCCCATAAGGCTGCCTTTCTTCCACAGCATGCAAGCCATGGAGAGCAGCAGTCACCCTCATGTTTATCTAAAGCAGCATGTAGTCTAGATGTTTCTCTTTCCAGGGGTTTCTCTAACAACCTATGTCAATGATTTTCAAATTATTTGCTTATAGAAGTGTATAAGTTTAACCATAAACTTGGATAAGTAAATTTAGTGTCAGCTGTTGTAGTTTTAATTATATCTATATATTTTTTAAATCATCTCTGACATATATAACAAGCATATAAAAAGAAATACTTGAAAACTCAGGAAGATTTTGCAAAGCTGCTATCACGTGATGCCTGCCTGCCTTCACTGGGACATTCTTAATTTATTTTATTTTGAAAGATTGGCTTTCTTTACTTTGGATTTAAAAATCACTGGCCCTTTTGTGCTGTGGACCAGCTCATTAGTTAACAGACAGGCCCATTAACTGACTCGAGAAGGAGCAGAGCAGAACACTTGTTCTGATTTACCTTTGAGGTTTAGTGAAGCCAAGGAACTATTGAACTGTAAATGCCACTATCTACAACCTCGGGAGCCTCAGATTCTTCAAAGGTTTCACTTTAATGTAATCGAGCTCTGAGGAGAGGTTCATAATCATATGCTTTGTGTAAATCTTTAAATGTGGGAGCGCTGGCACTCTAAAGATAATAATTGGAATGAAAATCTATGTATGAACATTTTGAAAGTCTCAGTCCATTTCAGTAGCACAAGCATTAAGAATGTAATATTTCTAAACCTATGTAATCAAATCCTTCTTAAAAGATTTCTGTTCTTCTTTTGTTTGTCTGAGCCAAGTTTTCACATCAAGTTTAAACAGCAGGAGCCAAATTTAGATCTCGTCAGGTGTAACCATAGAGATGCTCTGATTTATGATTCTTGGGTGAAGATCAGATTCTGTTATCTGCATTTAAATCAGTTACCTATTCCAATCCAAAACACTTCAACCTAAATGTTTAGTGTTGTATAAGTAAATAGGATAAACCATATA
The DNA here is from genome assembly GCA_902982915.1 of Phalloptychus januarius. Taxonomy (NCBI): domain Eukaryota; kingdom Metazoa; phylum Chordata; class Actinopteri; order Cyprinodontiformes; family Poeciliidae; genus Phalloptychus; species Phalloptychus januarius. Next base: position 15,904,180 of record CADWAE010000477.1, read on the forward strand.
GGCACTATCACCTATAAATCTAACATTAGCTCAAAGAATGATATCCGTATTGGATCCGGATCCTGGATTGTTTTAGATCGGGTCCGTCTGATGTTAACATTTCCCTTTTTTCTGCAGATCCCCTTCATAAACAGCCAAATAAAGAGATGGCTCTCCCATTTTTGCTCTTTAATGTGCCGTTTCTGCAGGTAGGATAAGGTTGGAAGACGTCTGTTTTACAATACTATCTCCCTTACATGGGTTCTGTGAGGTTTTTATTTTGGCTAGTGCTGGTAGTTTACCTTCTTTAGGTCATATTGTTCACTCACTCATTTACGTTCTGTACCAACAGTCTTCCATCAGACTGGTTCTCCATATGTTTAAAAAAAAAACTTTTTATTTTTGTCATCATTTATGGTTAGTATCATTACACCATATGTATCTAACAAGGCTGAAGAATATATAGGAACCCGATAAGTGTTTGTTTTACTTTCTTTTTCCTTGAACTGCTCAAGATTCTGGTGTGAATGTGTTAGAACATAAGTGTCTAAATACAAACCACATTTATCTTCCTGTTTCTTTTGTCATCAGGATGTTAGGTGGAACATTTATTGCGTGAAAAGAAAAGGTGGTGACCTTTTAGTCCAACGGTGCACGTACTGCTAGTATGTGTCAAAATTTGGGGAAATCCACACTTATAGATTTTTGTATCATTTCTTTTTGACTGCATGAAGCACAGAAACCGTCTTCTTAATTTCAGTGGAGTAATAGTTTGTTGTACGTTTGTGTCTATACAAGTTTTATGCCTAATATGCCTGTACAATTGTCTGAAATATTAGCCGCAGCTGCATAAAGCTACAACAATATATAATTAAGTATGAGGAAGGTGGGTAAGCAGTTTAATGTTGCTTTGTTTGTGAAGTGTGTAAAGGAATCCATCAGGCAGGTATTACAGAATTAATCAGGGTGACTTGTTAACGATTCCCTCTCATCAGCTCATTGTTCCCCCTGACATCCATGCTTACTGGTGTGCATCCTGTGATGATCTTGTGCATTGTGCAGTCTGCTCAGCCACCACAGAGCGGTAGAACATTTCCTCACATCCTGCCTTTTTTGTTGGAGGACTAGTTGTCCCCAGGGGGAACCATTAATAAACGCACATCCTGTTGACCGCTTCTGTTTGCCCGATATTGTGCCGTAAAGATTGATAGTTTTTAGCCTTTGCTCCATAACAAATGGAATAAATAAAAAGGAAAAAGGAAAATCCAAAGCCTGTGTTCATACAGTGAGATAATAGGCTTTCTTTTGGCATTTAAAGGTCATTCTTAATTAAAACTACTTGGTGCCCTTTGGTCTTGAGATCTCAATGTAGCTTAAACAAGAGATTTTCTTTTTTTTTACCTGGCAGGTATTACAATTCTCTCCATCATCAATAGGACTGGCATTCCAACCTTGCAGTGAAGATCTGCAGACTTTAGGATCAATGCCAACATGTACCGATGGTTTTCTGGCAGAGCTTTGTGGTTAAGCACATTCCTGAAACCCTTTACTTTGACTCTTTGCATGATTTGTCATCAGTGTATTTTCACTGCTCGGCCCAATAGGGCGCAAAGGCTCTAATATTTTATTTGACCAGATCTTTGTTACCGTTTCTTTTGTGTCTGCATTGTTTCCTAACAATTACAGTATGCAATGTGTCATTGATTTCTCACCAGAGCTGCATTCATTTGTTTCGCCGGTAGACTATTGATGATGGATTTGTTCCAGCCCATTAAAGGTTCTCAGTGGAGCTAAAATTCGGACTGTGTGGTGGCCCGATGATTAGTGACATTGCCATCCCCTGGCATTTCTTATATAACTATTCTGTATGGTTGTTTAAGGAATAGGTCTCTAATTAAAGTGTTTTACTGTCAGATGTATTCCTGCTGTTTTCCTTGGCCTTTAACAAGTGAGTGGGAGAAGTTAGAAGATATCATCTTGGATTGTTTTATCTCCCCCAAGATAATTAGTTAGAGAGTACTGATAATGCAAGCAGATTTTGCATAATACGAGTGTAAAGATTGACCTCTGCAAGTGTTGCTGCATTCTGCACGTCGACTTACCCAGGAAATTAATCTATTAAAAACGGCTGGAAAAGGGGTTTTGCTGACAATGAGAGGAATGGGTCTGTGCATGCCTGGCATCTGATCGCAGACACTTTGGCTTCTGCTTATCAGCTGCATCGCAAAAATAACAGATGCAGAGCAACATAATACCCTAAAGAGTGCGAACCAGCATTTCCAGGAAAGTTGTGATAAAGCTCAGTGGAAAATGACTGATTACATTCTTGTGTGAAGGTGTTTTGCTTTTTGAGTCTACAATGAGCTTTTTTTTTTTTTCTTCATATGCAGCCACCATGTTCCTCTCTGCATGCTTCAGTCAAGCCTTGTCTCCCTCTAAATAGCATCCTACAAAATATTGGAGTCCTGGTGCTACTGTTGATTGTGGCATTTACATTAGCCTTCGCCCTCTGAGCTCACCACTGTGTCTTAAGAAAACTCAGGGGAATGGAAAGTGAATTACAGTCCTCTGACCTTATGTCAGTATACTCAAGCTTTTTTTTGTACAACCAGAACTCTTGGTTCTAATTAGATATCCCTGAAGATTCAGGTTGTGCCTCCTCAGGCCTCTTGGTTTTTTTTTTCTTTGCACAGTTCAAAATGAACGATGGCAGCAGAATACATTACAGATTAATAACTGGTAATAGCCCTACTGGCAGACTACAAGCTAAAGCACAGCTAAATGTCCTTACCCTGACATTACATGAGAGTCTTTTATCAGTGGAAGATGTTGGCTGCTGATGCTGTGTTTGATTATTTCGTTTTGGTTTGGCTCGTCAGCTAGAGTGTCTCAGCTGAGCCTGGCTGGCTCAGAATGTTTCTTGAGCAGTGAATGAACGGCCTTGGATCCAACTTTCCTGTCTAGGAATGGCTGCAGTCCAGGGAGACTCAGCTAAGGGTTTTAGGGCTTTCAACTTGTGTATCCATCTGGCTGGGAAGGGTACACACACCTGACTGCAGCGGGATCATCTGCCCTTCTAGCGCTCTTATTTTGGATCCCCACACTGTGGTGCCTGGAGCTGCAGGGGCTCATGTTTAATGGAAATGGCATGGCTAATTCACAACTTCGTCGTTATTCAAGCTTGAGGCATTCCAAGGTTACTAATGCTACAAAGCTGGAGATAATGCACAATGAATTGCCCACACTGATGAATTTATTTGTTTAACAGTATCGGTGCCAACTACCTGTCTCCAAGAGTTTGTATTGTCTCACTGTACAGCTTCACCACACCACATAATGGGAGATATCTTTTCTCATGTAACCTTTAAAAGACTTATATCCCTCTTTTGGCTGCAGATAAAGTAAACGGTTGTCAGCAGGTTGGCCAAATTTACGAGAATAAGGATTTTTTGTTTCTTTTCCTTCTTTCCAGGCATGGAACCCGATGTGCTGGAGAGGTGGCGGCCGAGGCCAACAATGGGGTCTGTGGAATCGGTGTTGCCTACAATGCAAAGATTGGAGGTAATGATTTGGTTTCTCAAAGCTACATCACGGTTCTTTTTTAACTGCATGTTGAACAGCCTAATACTGAAGTGAAATAGTGATCCTGCAGCACCTGATTTCTTTACTTCTTCACTGCATTTCTCAGACACAGCATGTCTCTAAATCTTTTTAAGCATCGCTGTAGCTGTGAGGATTGGCACGCTGCTGTAAGTGTATTGGTTTTGCAAGGAGTAAAAGTCTTGAGATGTGGTTCCTGAAATGACATAATGCAATGCCTTTGATTCAATTTGTGTTCATGCTTTGTCAAACTCTCTTCTCAGTTTTTATCGATGTTCAGCAGAAATGGCCTGTGTAGTTTTGTGACCATAGGTTTTAAATAACCTTCAGTGCGAGAGTATCATCAGTAGCTTCCACTTTAATAATCTGTCAGGCTAATTGCCCTTTCACTTTATTTGAGCAATAAAAATAAATAAAATGCACCAGTGTGACTTGTGTGGAACTATTTTAAAATCATGTACTTTACAAATAATTCCTGGTGTGTTTCCAATGAAGGAACATTCAAATCCACACACTCAAAAATCACTAAAAATCTGTGTTTTACTATTCAAATAACTCAATAAAATCTGTTTAGCTTGGTGGAAATATTAATTAAATGAATTCAGTGCAATGAGTGCTCTCATCAAAGCCATTTTAATGGAATCTATTCAATAATATTCTCGTATTCTATGGTTATGTTCCAAAATGCAAAGTTAAAACATCTCAGGCTTTAATTATTGTGAGATATTTAAAAGAAACGGATATGCATCTGCTGCATAGCTAATGCTCCTTCTGGACATAAGTTTTAGACTTTAATTGTTTAGTTCTGTGGATTATTACCAGCTTCCTTTGAGCTAAAAGTGATTTTACATCAGTTCCAGAGTGCAATCACAGTGGAATAATCATGTATGCATGGGAATCATCACTACATTTTATTTATTTATTTATTTTTTTACAGCTGAGGCTTCTTTCTCTTCACTAAACAGACTCGGAAAGCAGGATTGGCCAAGTTGAATGAAATCTGTTCTAAGTTTGAACAACATTTGGACTGACTTTTTATAGCTGTTAAATAATAAATGCTATGAAATGATCTGATATTAATCCTTTATTTGTCTGACTTCATTGTTTTAAATCATATTTTGGACTTTGCTGTTGCCGTGGGAGATCTGCATCCCCAGATAGTAACAGCAGCATCTCTTCTGCAGGAGGAGGAAGTGCTAAGCATCAGCAGACGTAATTTATGTAAACCACTCAGTTTTGTACCTCACAGTGTAAATGCACACAGCTGACAGACAGGGTAGAATAAAATTAATTCAAGGAAGATGAGTTCCAAAGGAAAAGCATTTTGGGTGGCTGAGTTGAAATACACCTTTCCTCTCTACTGTGCTGATGTTGTCAGAGAAAAAGGAAGCGACAGAAATTCAATAACCGTTGTACTGCAAATCTAAATACATTTCCTTTTTATTAAAGACAATGTATGAGGTGCATGACATTTCTTTTACAAGTTGTTGCAGATGGAGTAAAGGACAATCTATTATAACTTGCATATGGGAAGTTATAATAAAAAAATCACAGTTCATTGTTCTTGTGCTCTAATTAATGCAGAATTTTTTTAAAGTTACAATTAAACTGAGCACTGTCTGAAATACATCTGCCCGTTTACTACTTAAGACTTTCAACTCTGGAAAAAATAATTAATGGAATAATGTTATCTAATTGTTCTCAGAGCATCTCTAGGAGGTTATGCGTGTTTTAACCCATAACAGAAACATTGAGTTCTGCTTCAATTTATTAAATTTTTTTATTACATCAAAATACAGTATACGATAGGTTGGAAAAGCTCCTCAAATTTTGTTTTCATGCATTGTTTTTTTTTTACTTGTAATTGTTCTTTATAAATTCACTTTATTTGTACCTTACTGATTAAGTTTGGTTTGTTTGCATTTGCAAAATGAAGTGTGAATCTGGTTCAATTTACTGCTCTAATCCCGTCTTCAGAGTCAAGTACCATTTTCTTTGTTTGATGAATGATTTGTCGCAGATGTCTTCTTGACTCTCAAGGAGATTTCACTCAAGATTCAACAGATCTCATTCTTTTGGTATTTCTTTTACAACCATCTCAAGCGCAGACGAAAATCAGACAGTTACTGTTTGAATTATGCTGCTGGCTCTAAATTGAAATGATAGCAGATGTACACTAGCGGCATTTCCTTCCATTCTGAATGTTCTTTACATAAAACACATGTAGGTTACATAATTTATAACACATGTTAATATTCATATCAATCACTAAGAGGAAATATTCTAGGTTTTTTCTCATCTGAGCTACATCCTTGATGAAGAGCGAATCATATTTTTGCCCGAATTTTGAGTCATTATGTTGTGAATTTGCTGTAGCGTTTGAAGTTATTGTCCAGTTGCATGACCCAGTTTGGACCAGGATTTAGCTGTTGGACATACTTTTCAATACAGAGGGGTTTATAGTTGACACCAGCTACAACATTTACAGGGCCTTCTGACTGCAAAAAGAAATTTAAAATCATCACTCCTCTGTATTTGTTGATTCGAGGCGTTTGTTCTTCTCTGCAGTAATTTGTTTTTACTAAACCCAGAGCTGTGTATTATAGTTTTAATCTCTCCTGTTTTGTCTGTCAACAGGATTTTTTTTCTTTTATTTTGCCTGAAGTTATGTTGTTTGTTCATGCACAGCTTTGCAAAGCTAAGCCTTCCTGTCATCTCATTTTCTAGCAGATGTTTTCTTCCGGCTACTCTATCAAATTTGAAGATTGGAAACCCTAAGTGAGGCGAGGGAGAGAGATATGTAGATTATGCCATTTTTTGCAGTGCTTTGTTAGCACCAATTGGCTTGGATGTCTTTTCAACCGAGCACTGTTTGTTTTATTATATGTTGTTTTTTTTTACTTGAGTAGATACTCATGATAGCAGCATAACATGCGACTGTGATATTTTTGTGATTAGCCAACATTACCTTCATTATTCTACATTTTTTTCCTCGATCACTAAAATCTATATCAAATAATAACTGACTAAATATAATATGAACCTACAAATTTGCTGAGAGGTATAGTTATTATATTTAACTGTAAGTCCTAATTCATCAAAAATATCATAAATAAAATATATATCACTAGGAGTGCAGAGAATGCTTATAATTCACAAGGTTCTCTGTTTAAAGAGTAGCTAAAGTAAATCACAGTCTAATTTATTGAGTTGAATCTGTTAAGACTCTATACCATTTTAAAATGCCTGTAAAAGCCTTACCTGATTTATAAGCAGCAGCAATAGCTCCTCTAAGATTGCTGAAGTTTTTACTCCTTCTCACTTTGTTGACTCATCTTAATGCACTAAAGCAGCAAACTGCCAAAACTTTTGCCATTTATAGAGATTCTCACTGGCTGACGATGAGTTAATCGGATTTCCTGGCTGCTGCTTATCCTCCTAATTGCAGTGACAGTATTAAATATGTAATCAGCTTTTTTACACACTGCTTCGGCACCTTGGCTTAGTTTTTATTAACTAAATAATGGAATGGGGTCATGTGGTGTTCATCTAAAGTTGGATTAACCCTGTTTGAAGACAGGGGATATTTGACTATAAATTATGTAAAGCTGGTGATTTGTGTGCATTAGATATTCATATAAAACTATCATTCCTACTTTCAATATAAGAAATGCTTAAAGAAACTCTGTTGCTGTGAACCTGGCTGCAGGAGTGCGCATGCTGGATGGAGAAGTGACTGACATGGTGGAGGCCCAGTCCCTCAGTCTGAACCCACAACACATCGACATCTACAGCGCCAGCTGGGGCCCAGAGGACGACGGCAAAACAGTCGATGGACCCGCTAAACTGGCCAAGGAAGCCTTTCTTCGAGGAGTCACAGAGGTGGGTGTATGATTGTGTTTGTGTGGGGCAGAATTATTTACTGCCTCTGTATTGCCTCCTTTCACCAGTAAGTAATTGAACTGTTCAGGCATGAGAGGACACCAGCAAGAGGGACAAAGCAGTTTTTGACCCATGCCATCCCAAATGGGAAGAAATGTCCTCTAAAAGCCGCCAGCGAGGACAATCAGAGAGAATGGGGAAACAAAAAACTGTCCCCGGCAGGGGACCCATTTGTTTTAAAGCAGTGTTGTCATCTGAACAATTGTTTTAGATATTTTTGAAAGGCTATTTATTATAATAAAGGTGGCCTTCCAAATGATAAACATTCCCTGCAGCTTTGACTGATTAGATATTCCCAATTAAACTCTGTCTATATATATATATATATGCACAAACATTGGAGATTTCAGGAGATTAATGCTGAAAGCCAGTCTGTCAGCGTCTAACAGTAACAGTCTGAATATTAAACATGAAAAGATGCACATTGTGATGTCGACAGTCCTGTTGCTGATCGCAGCTCTTTGCGTTTGGCACATTGGAACCACATGAGAAATGAACAAGTCAACAGAATTATAAGACTACAGATTGCTCCCCACACTGTCTCTGCTCGCTTTGTCTCTTGCTGTGAGGCTGCAGGATTCAAAGCATGTCCCATAAAGCTGATTGGAAGCGCTGACACTGACTAGTAAGATAATTGGCACTGTGACAGCGCTGTCAGATAGTGGAGTGGGTGGTGCATCGCTGGAATTGATCAACACACGGGGAGATGGTGCCACTCAATACAATAAAGCAGCTCTTAGATGAAAATTATTGCACTTTAAAGGCTGAGAGGTTAGATGATTTATTACAATGAGCTGTTGTCATTTTGAGTCGATATGTATTGCATTCCTGTCATGCGATACTTAGCTCTCTGCAATTTACTGAGTGACCACCTTGGCCCCGGCGATGTACACTGGGTTTTAATGGGACCTCTTTGAGGGACGGCCCTCAATGTGCCAAACACGCATCCAGTAAAAGGATGCGTGTTCAGTAGTGGACATGTATCATTTATTGTGATAAATTTCTTATAAGAATTTTGATTTATTGTTGTCACATTAAATTCTAATTTTAATGTTTAAAATCCCCAAAACTGTCTGTATTGCTATGATTGACAACTTTACTTTTTTTTCTGCTGTTTGTCCAATGAAAACAGCAACAGTAAATGGCAATAAAATTGTAGTGAGGTAGCGCTAAACATCGCTAAACATGTGTAGTTTAGCCATACGAATCACACTTGTTTATGTGGCAGGTGTTGCAAAGAAGCACATTACAAATGGGGACTTTTGTTCAAGGGCATTATTTGTGTTTGTGGGGATATGATTGCACAGTCATACAGTTACCTAAAAATAGGTATCACTTTTATTATCCCTTTTATTATTATCACAATACTATTGCTAAACATTGTGATAAAACCTTTAAGTCTGTATGTCCCACTGCTAGTGTTGAGTTTTTTTATAAGAGTGTTTTCTGCTCCTCAGGGTCGTGGCGGTTTGGGCTCCATATTCGTGTGGGCCTCTGGGAACGGAGGAAGGGAGAAGGACAGCTGTAACTGCGACGGCTACACCAACAGCATTTACACTCTGTCCATCAGCAGCACCACGCAGAACGGCAATGTCCCCTGGTACAGCGAGGCCTGCTCCTCCACCCTCGCCACCACCTACAGCTCGGGGAACATCAATGAGAAACAGATTGTGAGTTGGGTCTGAGGGTAGCGTGTCCTCTGCGTTTGTCTGCCTTTTCATGTTTCTGTCGAACAAAAGTTCTGACTTTACTTTGAGTTCCTCCATCATTTCTCTGCTGACTGGTTTCAAAGCGGACCTGCTGTCATTCCTGAAATATTTGATCAGATGGAGGCTTTGGATTTAAAAAAAATATATAATTACATTTTTGCCTTTAGTAACTGGATAAATTAAAAAAAAAATTCCATCTACAAGGTGCTTAGTGTGAAGCCTTCAGTAGTGCAGAAACTTAAGTTTCAACTTTCCTCTCTGAGAGGGGGAAGCTGTATTAATATTATATTAATATTCTGTTAATATAAGAGATAATATTCAGATATTAGCAGGGAACACAAATTGTTTTTGTCAATTTTGCCTGTGAACTTGTTTGGACTGCTTCAATCTAGACAAAAAAGGTTTTTGGAAGGCCATTACTTTGTCTTCATGTTCGTGGAGATATTTAAAGCAGATGTCCACACTTTATATATTTAAATATTTTCTCTGCTTGTTTTCCCCCATAATGAATTGCTGAGTGACCATGTTCCCATATTTTCGACCACTTCGGTGTTTGAGAAATCTGAATAACCAGAATTCTTCATCAGTGAGTCAGACGCTTTATCCGCCATGTTTGTTTTGATACTCTTGGTCAGGGGAGCTAAACACAGCGAGACACACACAGATTCTCCTGTGGGCTTCAGACAGGGAACTACCTTCACACACAGTAATTTGGGGGAAAAAGTTTGACTTATGTTTAAATGTTACAGATTGTTTTTCATCTGCATCTTGGATTACACCGGTCAGTCGCGGCACTGCTTTAAGTTTGCAATCTAGTCCTGTTTGCTACCAGAGCCAAAGATTAAACCTCAGATTGTTTCTCTGTCTGCAACAAAATTAAACAAGGGTGTTGCTCTTCTGAGGATGTTTAGAGGACGACGCAGAGAAGCACAATCACTGGGGAAAAGTTGTTTTTCCTCTAAATTGAAAGGAGTGATTCTAAATGGGTTCAGGCATCCAGTAAACCTGACATTTCTTAGCTTAGGAGTGTCCAAGTTGACTGACAGGAAGCAAATGTAGACAGATTATATCTGTTGAATGTCTTGGAAATGCCTCAGTGTCCCTTCGGAAAAGCAGGGTTTGCCTAAACCGGATTCAAATTTCAAGTCAGGCAAAAATGGATGGATGAAGAATGTAAACTGATGTACACTTTCATCGACATTCATTGGCATAGATGAAGAAATATCTTTGAAGAAGATGTTAAGATAAGCCATGACAAAAATGATCAGATTTGGTCTGGTTGTTGCTAATTTCATCATTGCTGCTGAGAGAGAGGAACTAGATAAAATACTATAAATGTACATTTATAATTGAACATTATAAATTTGGCATATTTCCTGTTTAATGTAATTCTTACGAGTAGAAAATACCCACTCATTTTGAAATCAATCACTTTGAATATTTACCTTATTAGCAAGTGAATTTAATTATTAACTAATTAACAAGATTTTTCTTAGTACATTAACCCATCATCAAATTTATTGCAGCAGCTTTTTCTCCATTTCCACTAACAGTTAATTGTTGCAATTGCTACGTACCTTTTCTTCAGACGTCGTGCTGTTTTGAGTCATTAAAAAGTTCATAGCAAACTGCTGGAGCTCTATCCATCAAATCTGTTTCTGCTTAACATTCTTGTGACAAGCATTAAATCTCTTTCTTACACATGCAGACACACCAGTACGCACACACACACAGACTGCCTCTTTATAGCATGCAGCCATGCAGCGTGAAGAGCTTGACAGGCAGCCGATGACAACTTCATGACATGTGGCTAGTCCCGTAATGTGTCTGTGATGTACCGACTTAATTATGATGTCACTCATGAACTTTAAAATAAAGAGCTGGAGAAGAGGAGAGATGTTGACATCTGTGAGGTTATACCAGAGAGAATATTTTGATCTTAAGATTTTTTCTGTTTTGTTTTGGAAACCAAACTAGAAACCAAATGAAGCAAGGGGGAGCTTCTAGAAATATCAAAACTACCCCAGTTTTTATTATTTAAAATAATCATTCCATAAAACCTGTGGAAATATCTCGTGCTTTTATTTTATCAGTCTTGTTCAGTAACAGACAGGCCTCTTCTTTTGCATCATCCTGCAGGACAGCAGGCTTTTCATATGTGAGACTTCTGAGATATGAAAAGGCTTTTTTTTCCTGTATCATTGGAGACAAAGTCTTCTTTGAAAAAATTCTCTGCTTCTGCAGCAACTTACTTTTTATTCTTGCGGTGGGAGATATTAACATCTGGGAGCTGGCCAGTGAATCCACAACCCTCTGCTGTGGATCACTTAGGGGATGTCTGCTGAAGCAGTTCATTCTAAAAGGAGTCTCTCTTAAAGAGAAGGAGAGCACATGCTTTCCGCGGTTTGATTTTCTAGCTGGCGGCTTTTTACTTTTAACCTTCTGCTTCTTTATGCGTTTGATGATTCTTGCCTCTAGCAAATACAAGCAGTATGGGATAACGTATGAGAATGTGGTGAGGAGTAAAGGATTTTATTCATTTTACTGAGGCCAATTCCAAGTTATCTGGTTATTTGAAGGGAATCCTGCGAATACATTTTTAAGGCGCAAGTCAGCTTGTATGAATGTTTAACGTTTGCAATACAGCATTATTATAAAATATACTAGCATTTAGAATGTTTTTAACATATATTGTTTCAAATTCAAAGTTAACCAAAATACAAAAAGCAGTTTTCAAATGATTTTATCTAAAGCACTGTGGGCCTCATTTGCCTCAGTTAAGGTCAATGTTCACGATTCAATAATAAGAAACAGACTGGGCAAAAAGGGCATCCAGGGAAGATTTCCAAAGTGAAAACCACTGCTTAGTGAACACAAACAGGCATCTTGGACCTGGGAAATACTTTTTTGATCCCTAAGTGTTCTGTGGACTGAGCACACAAAAGTGTAACTTAATGGAAACAGTGTGCCTCGTTACATCTGGTGTAAAACTAAGATAGCTTTTCAGAAAAAAACACATTAACATGACAGTCTAACATATTGCTGAGAGTGTAATGATCTGTGGCTACGCTGCTGTTTCAATATTTGGATGACTTGGCAAAGTTAATGGATCCATTAATTACTATCAGAATGTTCACTCATTGCTTTGTGACCTTAAAATCAAGCACACTTGGGTTAAGCAGCAAGATAATAATCTGAAACACTGTTAGGTCAAGCTGTGGGTATCTCAAATACGTGATGGTTTTAAAATGGTGTAGTCAAAGCCTGGGCCTACATCTAACTGTGTTGGTGTGGTATGATCTTTGAACCAAGTATGACCAAGCCATCACTTATGGAACAGCTTCTCAAGTAAAACAACTATAACTAGACTGGGTCATAATTTCTCCACAGTGACGTACAACATCTCCAATGTTATAAACTCTTGATGCCTGTTGTTGCCAACACAGGTGGCACAACCAGTTCTTAAAGAAAATATTTTATGCTGATTCTCTGTGTCAGTTAAATTTAGTTTGAAACTTTTAAGTGAGCACAAAACAACAAAAAAAGAAACAAATGAAAGGCGGCTAATATTTTTTCACAGCACTGTAAGAACGGAGCAATCTGTTCAGCTTTTTGCTTCTCTTCCTTAGATAACAACAGATCTCAAATCCAAATGTACTGACTCTCACACCGGCACCTCTGCCTCCGCCCCACTGGCTGCTGGGATCATTGCTCTCGCCCTAGAAGCCAAGTAAGTGCTTATCACCACTTTTCTAATAGTTTGGACAGTGAGCTGCACTGCCTCATTTAAATTCTGACTTATTTACTCAAATTGACTTGATTCAAATTAATCTAATGCACAAAAAGGAAAAGAAAATGTCTACACAACGAGCTCGTTAGCTGTGCATTCATTTTTAACTTAACAGGTCAGTATGAGAGTTTTTAGTTTGAGTAAATTAGATTTCAAAGCAGCATGAATTAATGGCCACATGTTATCAGTTTCTGCCATGTGGCTCGAGAATTCAAGACAGCAAATGCTTCATTAATAAAAGTGTGAATATTTCAAAAAGAGTAATAAATTGATACGTTTTAAAGCCTCCGTGTTGGATTAAGTCACTTCTGCTTGTGTTGCCAACATTCATTTTAATGCTGTTTTTCAATTTTTTTAAAATTAAAATATACATTTATTTAAGCCGTCTGCTGCATATTTAAATTGTGCTTTTACAAATAGCTCAGAGCACTAATCATTCTTATCTGGTCACCCAGCACTAATGGACGGTCATAAAATATGTTCAGCACAAGGCTGGATGTAAGTAATTAGTCTTGCAGCAGAGTGAAATGATTGAGGGAAAAACTGTAGATGGAAATGAATTTGATGAGAAAGGATTTAGCTGGAGTTACTTTGTCAAATGCTGTCATTTAAGCCAAATCCACAATATGAAGCAATAATGAATTTAAATCCTGTATGAAATTAATGAAAGGGAGAGAAATCAGGCTCTGTCTGTGTTTACCCCTTTTTTGCCGGTTAGATCTTAGTGTTCTCCGGGAAAGAATAGAGACTCATCAGTTTTTCTTTGTTTTGCCAAAGGGCTGAAATGAGCCTCAAACCACATGCTGGCTGGAGATTTAAGAGACTCCCTGGACACTGAGCTCATTGTTTATAATTATCTGTCCACCTGCAAGTTAAAACTGTAGCCGGATCTTGGGAGCTTCAGCTTGATTTACAAGCTAGAGCATATATTATTATACACGTTAGCCTGTATGTGCCTTTTTTACGTGCTAACATCCGTTTCCATTTGTTCCTCCAGTAAAAACCTCACATGGAGGGACATGCAGCATCTGGTTGTGCGAAGTTCTCGGCCTGCTCACCTCCTCACCAATGACTGGAGGACCAATGGAGTTGGACGCAAAGGTGCAGAAATATAATCTATTTTTGTTTGGTCAGTTTTAATTCAATCACTGGTTAGTTTGAGTTACATCTACGTTTCAGAGAAGTATGTCCAAATGTGGGTATTATAAGAGAGTTGCAGACAAAAAGCCATATTCTTTCACATGATATGAGGCTGGAAGGCTAACAATTGGGGTCAAGAAAAAAATGGCAGCAGGTGCTTTGCACTCAAGATTCAAAAATTTAAATATCTGGCTGCAGCAGAAGGCAGTTTTGTTCACCAAATGGTCAGGGAGCAGTACAGTTATGAATGTCTGTAGGCAACAGTGAACTTGTTCCTTACAAGTTCGCTGCTGCATTTGATTTGGTCACAATATTTGGTGGACTCGAGGCTGACAGATTTTCATGCATTGTTCAATTCCATCAGGAAGGCAAGAAGAGCTGAGAATCCACATCCACTGGAGATCTGTGGTTAGTTCTTGGATGTGTTTGAAACAACTGACTGAGCGCGTTTCTCCAAAAAAACTTGAAGAATATCTTAAAGAGTTGATGCTGTCTTAATGCAGTATTAATCTAATACTGCTGAGTTAGATTTTTCTTTTGGTCATTTACTTCCCTGCTTACTTGGCCTGCTTGATGCCAGTGCAGTTGTATCACAGGGGAAGACATGGTGACAATAAGCTGACACTTCCAGTGTTGGAAGTATTCTTAGTCTGTATTAGTTTTTCACACCTGCCTAAAACTTTTACATAATACTGGATATAAAGTGCCATAGTCTTTTGTTTATAATAAATTAAAAATCAAACATGTTGACGGATGTGCTGCACAGTTAAACCAAACATAAGAAATAAACAAATCACACAGGAACAGCGGATGTTAAGAAGAAAAAAAATAGTCAAGGATTAGAACAACTAGCATAGAAAGGAAATGAATTTGAAGAACCAACTGGATTAAAAGTCAGAGATTTAGAAAGCATAAGAAAATGTACCTGCTTGATACAAAACCAAAGCATTCCACAGTTTTTGGATCTCCAACAGGAAAATCTCCATGTTCTCTGAGGTTTCTTCACATCTTTGGAACATATAAAAGCATCTGGTCTTCTGACCTGAGGGAATGAGACGGTACATTAGAATGCAGCAGTTCAGGCAGATAAAATGGAGCGCAACTGTTAAGAGGCTTAAAGACAAAAAAAAAAGGAAATGCAGTGAGAAATTCAGGGAAGGGGTGCCAAACGTGGAGAAACAGGATCTCTTTTTTTGCTTGTACCAGTCAAAAATCAACTGCAGGCATTTGCTCCCAGTTGTAAATGAAACATGGAAAATGGACTCATTCCACAAAGAAGCATTACAGCAATCAAGACCGTCTTCTAAAAGCAGGATTAGTGTTTCAGTGTTTCATCAAGAGAGAATACACACTCATCGTTGACAACCAATTAAACTGGAAAAACAAGATTTTACCAGTGCATCTAAAGTGACTATCGAGTTTAAGAAGAGTCTATTCTCACACCTCAATATTTGATTTACTCAAGTTCTGTTTGGGAGGCACAGTTGAAGTATTTGCTCGTGAGTCTGAACCTGAACAGCCTGACGTAAAAGTCTTACTGTCATGAAGACTGAGAAATCCAATTACAATTGTCTCCTGATGTCAGAGGAAGTCGGCAAAGATCTTTAGTGGACAGCAAACCTGGCAGCCTTCAAAGAAATGAAAGGAAATGTTATGATTCTGGCGAGAAAACAGGAAAAAAGAAGTGATCCGATAAAGGAGCTTTGCTACCTAGGCAAATATAAAAGGTTGTTGGAGATGCATTGGCATTTGATGTCCAGCCAATGCTTTAGCATAGAGATGATGAGCTTTTGATCTACGATGCCCAAAAGTGCAATTAATGCAATCACAAAAGTCTTCATGCTAAAAAGATATGGTAAAACATGACCATGGGATGAAAACTAAGGATGTGTGTCAATCTGTCTAAAACTGGCCCAGTACAGACCTTTAGGACATCTCTGAAAATCTCATATCTGTTCTCTCTTTGTTTCTGCAGTTAGTCATTCATACGGATACGGTCTGCTTGATGCCAGTGCAATTGTAACACAGGCGAAGACATGGACGAATGTGGGGCCACAGAGAAAGTGTGTGATCTCCATTCTCAGTGAGCCGAGGTTTGTATGCGGTACATGAACACTGTGCTGAATTCATTTGAACATTTCAGTTAATAAACATTTAAAAAATTATCCATCTGACAAAATGAGTAAACTAATTTTAAACAACAAACTTGTTATTAGCAGCTGTACAAGTTCGCCAATTTTCATAGTAGATGTGATTTAGCAAAATGTTCTCCTGGGAGCACTGACTCCCAGGAGAACATGGGAGTCAGCTTTATGTCTGTATTTTGTATTGATTACAACATTTGTAGTGAAAAGGATGAAAGCAAGAATAGCTGCATGGAGACTGAATTAATATGACTTCTTTGGAGAATAATCAACAAAATGACAATGGAGTAGATTCAGCATGGAAAACAGTTCCAGGATTTTGTTGAATCAGTGAAGTTTGCGAAGCTGTAATGGGTCATCATCATAAATGCATGTGAATGAGATGTCTGTGTCTGATTGAGCCTTCATGCATCAATTCAGTGAAATGTTGTGCCTTCATCTTCATCAACCTGGTGGCATTCATTAAAATCTTGCCAACATTTGTCTGCGCTGCTTCTCCCAATTACATGTTCAATATTATTCTTCAGCCATCTTTCCCCACCCCTCTTCCTGGTGATACGGACTAAACTCTGTGTGACATGTTCTGTTCATTATGCTCTCGCTGTCACTCGTCTCACTGGGTTTGAGCAGATGGTCGAGAGTCTGGGAGCTGCAGGTTATTCAATTTACATTCTAGGTTTTTAGCTGACTCGCTTATCAACAGTGATTTACAAAAAATGATTAGAAGAAGGAATTATCCTGCTACCAACGGTACATTCACTCCATACTGGCAGTGCCTTGCAAACAGAGATGTATCTGATTAAAATGTCTGTTCGCCCATAATTGCAGGGATTTATCTCAGCCACAGATAGTGATGTACTTGTGTAATAGATAACGCATCAAAAAGGCTTCTTAATGTTTTGCAGAATAACATCAGTTTGTTGCTCTGCTATCTAAAATCTGTGTTCATGTTTGGAAAATAGATTTTTAACCAAAGAGAAAATACTTCTGGAAGAAAAACTCCTCTGAGATTTCCCCCAACTGAACAAGGTTGGATTTCTTATAAGCTGAATTTCATGCCCTCTTCATGACCTCTGAATGTGTTATGAATTTATCCATAAAATGGGTTTATCCATTTTGTTGTTACTGAGAATTTAACATGCTGATTGTACTTAATCACAAGTAAAAAGAGAGAGCATTTTGAGAGAAGAGCAGGTGGATGAGCTGGAAGCTCTCTGGGAGCTTTTCAACAGATGATTTATAGTCTCGATACACTCTCCTGCTTTTCCTAGGTTACCCAGCCGCAACATCACAAAGCCTCACATTTGGTTGGCTCAAAGAATTGCCTTTTGTTTGCGAAGATAACTCTTACAAACACTTAAAAGAAATAAGAATTGGTTTCTGGCTGATACCGATTTCTGTCCGTTGAGGCTTTCATTCGATTGATAAAATCTTTTTTAAAAACTCTTTAACACAAGAAGAAATGAGAAAAAAAAATCAACTTCATGTCTTCAGTGTTTGCTTTATACCTCATACTGAATCCCCACCATTTGGTACCATTATGACAAGAGCCAGTGTTTTAAAGTGCTGCCTGTCACTATGCCTGTCATTATGTTGGGGCTTATTCATATCTGCCATGTCCATTAAGGGTGTAATTACTCCCACTGACAGAAGAGGGAGACAGAGGTGTTGCCTTTGGGAAAAAATTGGCTCAAAAAGGGTGATTATCACGAAAATCATGGTAGGAAAATAACTATCTGAAACAACCTTAATGAGCCCTACTGGTATTTAGTTTATTTATACAGCACTAAATTACAGCAGATGACATTTCTAGGCACTTTAAAAATTCATATGCAATTACTTTATGCACGATCCAGTTCAGCCAAAATCAGTCAAAATAATTTAGTTTATAGCAGTGAAAATACAATACAATGATCCTAATTACTGTACAGTACAGATAATCAGTTTACTTTTGTGCTAATGGGTAATAAATTATATCTAAAGAAGCTCTAAGGATTGAAGTAAGTAAAGTTATTTGTATAGTTATATTTCAGCAACAAAGTGCACTACATCATGAAAACATCATACAGTAACCACTAATGGAGCAAGAAATACACGTTACATTTTGTCAAAGGCTGTCATCAAAATCAAGCAAATATGCATTATACATATTGATCCATGTTCCAGTTATTATGAATCGAAGGCAACTTTAAACAGGCAGACCTTGATGACCCAGTATGCTAAATGATACTCAAATTACAGATCTGGTTTGAAAAGAAATTGTACGTTTCATTTTTTTCTGGTTTTAAGGAACTAATTATGGGTTACAGAGCTGCATTTTATCACTCCCCCACTGCGCTTTAAGTTCAGCTTATAGATGTCTTTTCCAAAGTAAAGCTGCTTTACGGGTCAAAGGTGTTTTACTGCAGGCAATCCTTTAATGGAGATTAAAATATGTGTATATGTTTGGACTGAAACTAGAGGTAGGCTTTGTTTTTGAGGCAATATGTGAGGTTTAAGAATCAGTCCGGCTGTTAAAAGATGTTGACATCTGTGGATCCGGAACCCGGTGCTGCGGTCCTTCTCAGAATGGTTGTGGATGTGTCTAATCTCCTAAGAGGATTTGAGGTGAAGGAAAGAAAGAGTGTTTGATGCTTTACACGCCTGAGAACAGCGGTGCTACAGGTTCTAAGGCATTAATCCTCTTCACCCTTCACAGTCCCTCACAGCAGCCAAATCTTACTCCGTTTTCTAAATTGCGACAAAAGGAAAAACTTTAATGAAAATATCCAACAAAGCAAAGATGATCTGGTCCTGACCGACTCTGTTGTGGCCCTACAGGAACATTGGCAGCCATTTGTTGATTGACAAAAACGTGGACGCCTGCCTGGGCTCAGACAGCTATGTGTCCTCATTAGAGCACGTCCAGGCCCGGCTCAGCCTCACCTACAACCGGAGGGGGAACCTGGCCATCCACCTCATCAGTCCCGCCGGCACGCGCTCCACCCTGCTACACCCGAGGTAACAGTGATACCAGAACATGGACGCCTTCAGTCCCATTGGACAAACTTTTTAACGCAGTTGTTTCCTGCAGGCCTCATGACTACTCATCGGAGGGTTTCAATGACTGGGCGTTCATGACCACCCACTCCTGGGACGAGAACCCCAGCGGCGTGTGGAGGCTGGAGATTGAGAATGTCGCCGGTGCCAGTGACTACGGTAAAACAGATTTCTTTCTACTTGTAAAATTGAATTTATTAGATTTGTAACAATCAACCATAATATTGTTGAAGGGAATGTGGAAACCTCATGGCAGATCACATCCATTGTTTTTGGGGTTGTCCAGTTCTCCAGCCTTGTTGGAGGAGTTGTCTAGCATGATTCACTTAACTATTAGTCAGAATATAGAATATGAATTTTACTCCACATACCTGGGAGTATGTGGAGTAAACTAATTTAGCAAATATTTGACAAAATTAACGTTTTGCAATTATGAGTAAATGGCAAAATAAGGACTCTCTAATAAAAGAGGAATGAATTGGAATTGTTGAATAAGTTTATGAAATGTATAGAATGACCTCCTCAGTGAATTCACGTATGGAAGGATTTTTTAAGAATTGGACGAAATGAACACAAATTTTTACACAGAGACTAGTATTTGTCTCTGAAACCCAAGTATTGAACGGTTCAAAATGAACTAAATAAATGCAAAGATGAGATTTTATTTTTCTGTTCACCTTTTAGTGGTGCTGATGTGACCCAAGTTGTTTTTGTTGTTTTTTCAATGTGTAAAAATAATTTTAGAAAGTCCCCTCAAAAAAACTGATCTGACAACCATAATTTGAGATTCTTTAACTCATTGTAATTTGTTGTGTCTGGACCTCAGCTAAGACGGTCAAGGTTCACCGCAAGGCGATTAGAGATCCGAGGTGCCTTTGCTCTCTCTCTTTGCGTTAGTTTAAACTGTGCTGCCTTACAGCAGCAAGTTTACCTGTTGATTTATGTTCTTCTGCATGAGAACACCGAAGCAAACAACTTGTGGGTGTTTTCATTATACTAAAACACATTTCTGCCTCATCTCTGAAAGAATGTCAGAGAAAAAACCATCGAAGGAAGGATGCACCTTTGATTTCTCAGCTCTAAGCTCCTCCTGAAGCCTCCTTTGTCCTCATCTCCTCAAGGTGCTTTTAAGGGATTGAAAGATGGCTCAGGATCGTGGGCAGGGAACAATTTCTAGGTCACCAGTGCAAGGAGGGCAGGAGGAAGCATAAGTTATAGCAAAAAGGTGATTTTATGTTTGCCTTTGGATTTGACAACTCTCAGTGCTTAATAAACAAAGCTGCTTCACCTACAACTCGATTAAACAACCAAAAAAAGGACCTTTAGTCTAGAGTTATTCACTAAAGATTTACTATTGAGTCTTTTTTTGGGTGTGGATCCTTTCAGTAACTGAACTTAGTCACAGAGAGGGGCTGCTCTGTTGAAATGTGTCGCAGAGGCATGTTCTGTCAGGAATATCAAGAGAATACAATTACCAGAATCCCCTGGGAGCGCCGGAGCCTTACAGCTTCTGACAGGCCTACTTCTAATTTCTGTTTTTATCTCCTCATCTCATTTTAGGCACCCTGACCCAGTTCACCCTGGTGCTGTACGGCACCGGCTCACCATCCTCCAGCTCCTCTGAACAGCCCCAGTGCAACAACGACATATGCAAGACTTTGGATCTGAGCATGAAATGCATCGGTGAGAATACTATCACCACTATCTTCCCCCCGGTGAACTCCTCCAGGAAGTCGCAGCAGTCAGATTCTGGATAGAACAGATAAAAGGAAGCGTGTTGGTGTGAAAGCCCTAACATGCGTTAGCTTGTGCTCAGCTGCCTGCTTGGTGTTTCTACAGCAGCTTCACTCAGATCTTCACCAGCGTGGGGCCTTGACCTCATCGTCAGTGTTTTAAATGAATAGCTAACCTCTGATGAGATCAGATAATCTTCACCTCAGGTCTCTTAGCTAATCTCATTTTAATTTAAGGCTCTTCCCCCCTCTTTTTAATACAAATATTGCTACAGGCGAGGTTTCATGCTCCCAGTGAGCCCAGTCTGAAACCAGCTGCATGTTGGTGGAGGTGGAGGCAGTCTGACCCCTACAGGCTGGCTGAGGGTCATACATACTGGCACTCGAGTGCTGACTGAATGCAATTATCATGCATTTGAATCATCTCAGACAGAACATTATGATAATTTTGTATCTCAGGAATAGAGTGCTGCATGACAGCTGAATCACAATTATGTTGTTTTCTTCCCCTAGATGCTAAAATGCTGCCGTGTTCAAGCCTAATTTTTTCAGCTCTGTTGCCCTCATGCTGCTGATGATCATTGCAGGCAGTGATCTGTACCTGGACCGGCTTTATTTGGGAATGTCTCTGCTGTCTTTACATGCTACACTCAGAAGGCAGCAAAGGTTTTCACTGAAATAAGAAAAAGAAAATCGAATCCAAACAGCCCAACAATGAATTGAACTGAAGATAAACACACTTTTGGTTTATTTCTTTGAAGCTGTGAACTTGATAATAGCTGATAATTTTTCTGCCTTTTTACTGATGAATTATGGATGCTATCAAATTTACATTTTTGCATAAATGACACAATGATACCTATTCTTGATCCTAGAAGGAAAAACAAATGTTAAAAATAATTAAAAATATCATCATTCTCACCCATTCTAAAGTGACATCCTGACTTTAAGTATCAGTTCTATTAAAAATGAATAAAAGCTGTTGAAATAATAAGCAATTGAAAAGCAGCAAATCTTTACATTTGATTAAATGATTAAA
Organism: Phalloptychus januarius; assembly: GCA_902982915.1. Taxonomy (NCBI): domain Eukaryota; kingdom Metazoa; phylum Chordata; class Actinopteri; order Cyprinodontiformes; family Poeciliidae; genus Phalloptychus; species Phalloptychus januarius. Next base: position 15,926,295 of record CADWAE010000477.1, read on the forward strand.
CAGAAGGCCATGTTAGATATTACTTTTTGCAAATAAAACCTCTTAAAATTTGTATTTGTGACATAACCAGTTAATAAAAACTTGTTCCTGGATGTGCAGGAAAAAAACAGGAAAGCTGTGTTCTAGAAACATCCATAATTTTCTTAACATTTTTATTTAACTTTGATACAGTCACTTTATAAAAACCGTTGCTTCAGTAAGATGCTTGTAACCTAAAGTAAAAAAAGGACAGATTATTTCTAATGTTGTATTTTTTTTAATATGAAGTGCAATGTCAGCACTGATTTATTAATTCAGTTTGGACTTTCACTGACATCAGGTCAATTCACCAACATTCAACCTTATTGCTATTTTGTCCTTTCCAACTATAATTTTCTACAGAAACCATTTACTATATTTTGATTGGCAGTGAAGTATTTGTATTAATTGTGAAGCTCAAAATGCTCAAATTGCCTGTTTCCATTTATTGTAGTTAATGATGACATGACTGCAGATTAAAACAAAATATCCTGAAGAGACTAATAGTTGTCACCCAAGCCATTACCTTGTAGCAGAATATAAATAGTGTATGAGAAATTAGTTTAGAGTTGGACCGTCAGTACTCGAGGCGGCTATGAAACATGCACCTGTCTGGACAAAGTAATGGATGTTCGGCACCAATCATCTTGTGACAAACAACAAAGTGGAACAACTAAATGTACAAAGGCATGAAATGACTAGTTCCTCCTTCCCTCCCTATTTGTTCTGGGAAATAACAACAGCTCCAGTGGTTGGCTGGTCCAGTTTCCACAAGTCAAACTCTTTATGCAGTTTCAGTTTCTTCCTTATTAACAAAGGTTTCTGGGTTCCAAACAGCAACATTTAAAAATGGTTTTGTTCCAGCACCACTCAGATAAACAGGTTATATATCTTTTTGTCTTTCCTTCTGGCAAACTTCTTTTATCCGCTTCTGCTTCCAGTTTGTCATATTTGTTCTCTGTGGTGTATGTCGAAATGTGTGTCGGGGGAACGTTAACTAAAATCAACTTCTGGATACAAATATCTGCATCCTAAATGCACAATGGAGTGTTGTCATAGATCCTTCCTCTCAGCAACTGTTAGACTCTACAACCATCAATGCTCCCAACAAAATCATTAAGTATTTAAATACATGCTGATGTCAGCGCATGTTGTTTTTAACACCTTAGGAACTTTTTTTGTGTGAACCTTTGTATCTGTTGGGGATGTTGCATCTCGATTTCCCCTTTGCGGGACAATAAAGGTTGTTTGTATTCTGTTAAATACACTAACTTGACTTGGAGTCAAATAACTTATTGAAAACTAAAAATACTCTGTAATGTGGCTATTAAACAAACACTTGAGACTCATAAATTAATGGCTGCCGCAGCTCTGGAGGTTTTTTTATTCCTTATTTTTGGCTGTTCTGACTCCCCAAAGGGGGTAGATATTGAGTGCAGCTGCTGATTTCAGTTTCTGTTTCTCTCTCTGCCGCAGAGTGCAACCCTGGCTACTACCTCTTTCAGCAGGGCTGTGTGAAAGAATGTCCTGCGGGCTTCGCGGGGGGCACCCAGCCCCTCAACTACACGGTGGGGAACTACATCCAGCCAGCTTCCGTCCCGGCCTGCCTGCCGTGCCCGTCGCCCTGCGTCACCTGCAGCAGCCTCAGCCCCCCGTTCTGCCTGACCTGCCCCGATCACAGCTCTCTTAACCAGATCTCTGGCACCTGCCTGCGCCTCAACCACTCCATGCGCGAGTCGCCGGGGGCCTTCATGGAGGAGCCGAAGCCTTGGCTCAAGCACGACTCTCAGCTGCCCATCACCGTCGCTGTGCTCAGCTGCATGGCCATCATTGCGACCTTTGCAGGCGTCTTCCTGATGCTGCAGCTGCGCTCCGGCGCACTCATCAAGCTGCCCTCGCTGGAGGCCGGCGGCGGCTTCAGCCTGAGGGGGAGCAGGGTGGTGTCGTACCGCGGCATCCCGACGGTTTGGGGGGACGACGGACTGAACACTGACTCAGAAAATGAAGAGTTTGACGTCCATAACGAGAGAACTGCCTTTATCAAAACACAAAGTGCTCTTTAATGCTTTCATAAGTCCCTCCTCCTCCTGCTCTGCTTTTAAACTCCTCTCTTCTCCATCTGTCTGACACTTCAGGGCTGTTCGCTGTGCTTAGTCTCATCCGCACATACACCCAGTTAATTTTATTCTTTCTGTCTTATCAGATCCTCATCTGCTTCTAGGAACTGGCCTCACTTGGTTGTGGGAGCCTTGATGGGAAGCTGCTGTTTTTGAAAGCTGGGGACGGCCTAAGCTTTCCGCTCTGTTCACACTTGGCTGCATTTCTGTTCAGGTGTCTCCCTCCTCCAAACCTCCGATCACTAACAGCATCTGTTGGTGCAGAGTTCATTTCTTTCCAGCTCCTTTTTGTTACAGTAAACAAATGCTTATCATTTACTGCGTCTCCCTGCTTTTTCCCCCCCTTACCTCCCATTAGTCTCAGTGCAGTAGCCAGATGAGATTTTTGAATGTGAGAGCAAGAGATGATTTTGTGTGCGTGTTCATTTCTGAATGAATGAGCCTGCATAATAAAGGGTGTCGAGATCTGATGAGCAGCATGGAGCGTTGCGCCCCCAGTGAAGACGTTTAAAGCGTTTCCTGTCGTTTAATATTTTAGCTGATGACAAATCGACGGTTATTAGAGAGGCATTCACTTAAAAACATTTATTTTCTCCACATTGTTTGTTGACATCAGGATTTGGAACCGGTGCAGCAAATCCATTGTTTTAGCAGGGAGTCACGCTTCTTGAGTGCTTTCAAATCAAAAGCAATAAGAATTTAAATTTAGAGTTTAAAAAGCAAGAAATAACTAAAACCTGCTCCATCGTTTTAGATTCCAGCCTCACATTTTCTGCACTTTAGGACAAAAACAATCCAAAAACAGCAAAAGATAAGAATCTCAAACACTCAAAGGTAGATGTTTAATGACTGCATCTGATGCACCCACGCTCAGGGGTGAGAGGTCAATCAGCCGAGGCGCCGCCGCGCATGTGTGAGCCTCAAAGCAGCTGGCAGGTGTTGACTTACCTGTGATTGATTCCTCGACTCAGCCGACGCCGTAACAATACATCAAGGCTCTCCCCTGCTGTCAGAGCGAATCAGCCCCACAAACACCAGCCTCTTGCCGTAATGACTGGGTGCGGGTTCGTGCGTCAGGATGTAAAGTATCACCTGACTCACCTGGCCTCTGAAGTGATGGTTTCTTTCCTCTGCTCTCGCCTCCGCTCTTCAAATCTCGAGTATTGATTAAAGCCCCACGTCGACGCTCCTCGGCTCATCAGTGTCTCTGCACTCCAGTCCTCATCCAATCAGAAATTCAAATCATCAAGTCGGCGTACTTTATACTCCAGATGATACTACAGCAAAGAGATTTTATTAATATCATTGAGTGATATCAGTTTTTTCCTTCCTGCGCTGTAATCATATGAAATAAGCATCTCATTGTTTAATCCATTATAGCCATGTTGATTTTTGTTTTCTTCCTTTGTGTTGAAATTTCTGCACAAAAATGCTGAAGCTTGCTGGGAGAGGTTTTCAGATGAGGGCGTGCACAGAAAACTGCAGCTGCTCATTCTTTTATCTACCTCTCATATCCCACAGTGAGGCTTCGTAGACTCTTAGAGGAGCTGTTAATTACAGAGGTGAATTTAAATGTGGGTTAGGCATGAAAATCTTCTCTGTGGTGATTTAGGTGACGGGGTGCGCGTGCTGAATTCATGTTTTAGAAGGGAAAGGGTGAAAGTAAATCAGAAACTGTCAGCTCTACTTTGATGGAAACTCTTCTGTTCTCTTAAATGTGTTGCCTTTGAGGTTCGGCATCATGCGTGGTCACACGTGGGCTTTAAAAAGGGTTACTGAGAAGAGAATGACTGGCATTCAAGTGCTAAATCAACCTTTAAACCAACAGGGGCATTTCTGCTCTCCATCTCTAATGGGGCGTCTCCTTCTGGATTTCAAGCTCTTTTGTTGTTGTTTTTTTTTCCTCTTACGTTTATGTCACTGACAATCAATTTCCTTGTCTTGAGTGCAAGAGGGTGCAAAGGCATACAAACAAATCGATTTTAGCTTCTAAATTAACCACTGGTGTTGTAAGGTCTTCACAGAATCTGAGCTGAGGGATGCAGGTATATTAGTATAGAGGCTGTCAAACACCATAAAATCCCCTCACATGGCCCAAATGCGACAGAAACGCATGTTTGTAAAATTTTACCAAGTATTTTTGGCTTAGTTTCTAGTGCAAGTATATTGGTACACTAGAAATAATAGAAAACTAACTTACTAGTAGCTTTTTTAGAATGATATAGGAGCTACTTTTATGTCAATAATTCCTTAATATTGATTTAAAAAGTACTAATTCCACTGTACCTTTTACAGTACAGTGGAACTGACAAGTTCTTTTCAAGATAGTTTTTCCATAAGTGAAATAATCTGCCAGTGAAACTTGTAATTTAGCATCAGTATTAAGGAATTATTCACTTAATCTCTTATATCTTGCTGATTAGTTACCTGTAAGACAGTTTTGTCTTTTTTAAAGTTAACTGATATATTAGCCTCACAAACCAGATGAAAAACACTTGGTGAGATCTTGTGTTGTGGTCGTTTCTGAACTGGAAGGAGACTCATGAGAGCGGATCTGGTGGAAAACGCTCTCAAAAAGAACAAAGATGTTACAGTTGTTGCTTTTTGTGATGAACTTCGGTGCCTTTCGCCATTAATGCTTTGATTGGTCTCCGCTGAGCTCCGGCCTCAGACTCAACCGGCTTTGTGCAAACACCAGAAAATGGGCAACATATCAGCTTCCAATTAAAATCTGAATGTTGAAGAATTATAATGAAAAACGCACTTTGCCTTTTCCCACTTCAAACTTTCTCTGCAACATTTTGGAGCCCATTAGAGCTCACAGATTGATGTATTTTTCCTTCATCTTAGGTTGATGTATTCACTACAACTCAACAACTCTTAACCGATTCTCACTCTTTTCATTAAAGGTTTTAACCTTTAGAGAAACTCCTGAATGGCGGCAGCATTAATTAGCTTGTGCTTCCTGAGCTGCTGAAGCCCATCAGCAGCTTTCACTGCCAGAATGTGATATAAAGTACACACTAAAAAGGAAAGCGGTACGCTAATAGTCCCAGAAAGCAGCTTTTTCATGACGGCAAAGCCCCCACCTCGCTGGCAGCAAAGCTCAAAGCTGTTAAATGCTGACAAAAATCAGTCTGATGCTCGTTATTTTTCTGTTCTGACTATAAAGATGAAACCCATCATGTCGCTTTAATGCTGTCACTCGGAGCTCGATGTTGCTCCTGTCCCCGTTTTTAGGATGTAGTCTAAAGTTATCCACACAAACTCGGACGTAGTTGATAGGAGCAATATCTTTGGCATAACCAAAGACAATCATTCAGATGCTTTCTGTTTCGTATTAGAACGTGTCGCCTCCAGGTCGGTTCGTCCCATCGTCCTTCTGTAGCTGCGTTCGGCGTGTTCAGTTGAAACCCATCGGTGACCCGTAACGACATGTTGCCTGTTGAGCAGCTGTGGAGGGAGGAGGTAGAATGTATCCCATCGCCATGACCTTAAGGGCTGACCCGGATCTGCGTGCACATGCTTGTTAAAGTCAAAGCGAAGCACTTTGCGATGGAGGAGCCGTCTCAGTCCACTTCTTTGACCTCCTCCCGCCTCCTGGTGAGGATCCTGACCTGTGGTTGCACACAGTACCTTACAGATTTGTGACCTATGATTAATGTACAAGAATGACTATCCTACATGGACATAACTCTAAAATAAGGCCTATTTTTGTACTATATGAATGGTGCAGTGTAATTTTCTTGTAATTTAAAGATGTTTTTCTTTCTTTATCTCCTTTTTATTTAATTGATGTCAATTTAGATTTACTAAAAATAAAAAATTTAAGCGTGTCTTCACTCGTTTGTTCTGCGGTTCCTGTGTAATTTTAATCAGTATTTCCAAGGCCTGGAGAAAGAAAAAATGTTTTCAGACAATTTTCACTTTCACTTGGTCTAGTGAAAGTCTTTATTTTAATTTTACCCGTTTCTTTTCTTGTCTCTCTTCACAGCTGTGTCCTTCATTGCTTCCTCCCTTTTGTCTGACTTGTGTCCTTTCTACTTTCCTTTTTCGTGCCCTTCCTTCCTCACCTTCCTCATGCACTTTGAAGCTGTTCTCAATGTGTTTGCCTTTCATCTCTTTTGTACCTTTCCAGTGTGCTTCTTTTTTTTCCTTCCTTTTTTCCTCATGCCATTTCTCTTCAGTATCCTTTACTTTCCCCTTTGTATACTTCCTCTCCTTTTTTTCTTTCTTGTTTTTCCCTTCCTTCATTTCTTTTTCTTTCCTTGTTTCCTTCTTTTTTCCTTGCTTTTTGCCTCCCTTTCTTCCTTGCTTCCTTTCACTTTCTTCCTTCCTTTTGACCTCTTGTTTTGTCCCTTGTTTCCTCCTTTTTGCACCTTTCATTTCTACCTTAGCTCCTTCCTTGTCTTTCTCTCCTCCACTGGGCCCATGTCTTTCCCTCCATCCTTGTTTTTAATTTCTCTTCCTCCCTGTCAAACATTTCCTTCCCTGTCCCATTTCTTTCTTTGTCTCAACATTCTTACTATCCTTATCTTTCCTTTCTCCTGTTCCTTTTTTTCTTCTTTTGCAGTCTCTTGTTTCCAGGTATTTAAAACCTGCCCCATTATATTTCCTAATGAATGTTTGTGTTTTGTATTTAAAGCTGGTATTAAGGCCTGAGAATCCTGGAGTGCCTGAAGTTTTTTAGTGAGGAACATGTTAGTTTGTTGAATGAGTTGAATTGAAATAAACATGGTGCTTCAGCTGTGACTCAACCTTTCTATGTGCATCCAGTGAATTGATAATGTACGGAAATACATGTTGAGTTAAAATCAAAGTTTATGCAGCAGAATAATTTAACTGAAGCTGTGAGAGCTGCTGCCTTGTATTAAAAACACACCTTGTTTTTCCAAATCTGAGTAAATTTGCATAAAGTTTATTTTTAAACAAATATTCCAGTTGTTCCCAGCAGTAGACGAGTCGTTCCTGCTCAAGAAAGCTGCAGAGTAAATGTCAAGTCATGAAGTTAGAAATAGGGAAATAAGTGAAAAACAGATTTATAAAATCTATTTCTGCTTTTAGAGTTTTTCCTTTTTTTAGCAGTTCAGTGACGGATGGGAAATTCAAGGAACTTCTTCCCCACATGGACATTTTTACCATAATATAAAGATATTTTCAACACTAAAACCTGAACTTCATGAAATGTTACAAAAGGCCAATAACTATTTTGATTTAAAAGTGTGAAAGAAGGTTTACTTGAACTATACCAACTTTTATCCAGCACACTAAAATACAATACCTATTCTTACTTAAATTAGGTTTGTATCCTTTATTTAAATCTCACTTAATTGTTCGTTCAACTCAAATAATGAGAGTAATGTACATGTTTGGCCTGAGAAAAGTACAAGACTAAGTTATTTTGATTTAAATATTTTTGTTACTGGAGCGAATGCTTCAGCTCAGCAGAGCGCAGTAAAATGTGGGAAGCTTGCAGAAGGTTTGTGGACTTAAACATTGGAAGAAGCAGAGCTTCTCTAAAGGTGAGTTTTTCCTCTTTACTATGTTTTCATGTCATGTATGCCTTTACTACTCGTATATATGGTTACAGGTTGATTTTTCTTGTAAAAGATGATGCATAAAAGTCTTTAATGGAAAGAAGACTTTTATACTGTCTGTGGTTTTGGAACGGCTTAAAACAAGAAATTTAGTGGCTTTTAAAATTGAAAATCCATCCATTGTCTGCATTCAAACTGTAGAGTGTGAAGTTATCTCAGATTTTTTGTGCATCTTTTCCCACCAGAGTTTTGTAATCAAGACCACTTTAAAAAATACAGAAAATTTCACGTAGCGTTTCAAGCTCAGTGCTCCAAGTTGCAGGGCTGTCTTGCTGTAGAGATGCAAATATTTAGGAGAAAAAAAAATAACCAGTAGGCAGTTACCTCAAATAGATGGTCTTTTAATACACACCACAAAGATATGCAAAGCTGTTCGTCTTGTGTGTTCTTAGATCTTAATTTGTGCCATTAAATTACAGTAAAAACTGAGGTGATATAAAGGAAGTGAAGTGGCTTAAGAAAAGGAAATGTGGTAGATTTATTCTTGATGTAGCTGAGTTTAAAATTAGTACTTAGGGAATTTGCTGCTCAGACAGCAAATGTTTGTCTTTTATTACACCACTTTACCAACCAAACACTTGAATTGGTAACCAAATACTTGAAATGGGGTGTCATTTCTCTTGAGTGACTCTGAAGTGGCATTCAAAGGCTAAATATGATGAATCCGGATCCTGCAGCAGTGGATCCACCGCCAGTTGTTAGGACCTGGAGTTCTGCATGCTTCAGATGTCTCGGAACCTGAATTTAATGAACAGTTTCTTACCCAGAATTCTGCAGAACTTAGAGACAGGCCAGGGACGTAATTCAGAGATTTACATTTTAGAGTCATGAGAACTAAACCAAGCAGGACCGTGGCCCCCCGAGGGCCAGGGGACACCGCCTCACGCCCAACCCCATATCCAGGTTTTGTGCATGCAGCGCATTTAAACATTCTGCAGCTGTTTCCTCTGTGGTCTGCATTTGCAGAGTGAATCTTGCCTTTTCACCTCCATAGCTTGTCTAATGAGAGTGCTTCTAATTTATGGTCGGTGTAATTTTGTGAAGGAGTTTACAGCAGCGAGGTTGCACTCAACAATAAAACCATCTCATAAATTAAAGTAACAGCACAAGGCCAGCTTTAAAGCTGTGCTCAGACAAAAAAAAGAGAAAACTTTTGTTTTAATGCAGCATAGACCCTCAATTGTTTGGTGAGTGTTTTGTGGTATACCATAGAAAAATAATTCAATCAATATTCTATTGAAATTCAGTGAAAGCTGTATGTTTATTCCTGTTTTGACCTGTTGCTGAACGACCCATCAAGCTCAACTCTTAGGTGCAACACATCTGAATCAATGGCTCCTTTAAGTGAGGCTGTAGAGGGCGGACTGGCATCATCTCTTCTTCATCCACAGTCTTCCTTTTCCTTCCAACTTGTTTTAAGCATTAACATTAAATAAGCCCAAACACATAACATCCCTAAAACTTTCCCTGGGTAACGGGGAGCATGCAGCAGCTCTAAACCGAACAAATTGAAGGTGGAGCTTGCTTATGTAAAGTAAAGCTTAAGATGATGTATGTAGCATTACAAGCATTGAAATTCCAACTTCTCAACTAGATGTGGAACCAGCTCCAAGTTCCAACTTCTGACATAACTCACATAGTCAACAGCCTGTTCAGTTCAATTTAAATTCAATTCTAAAAGACTTTATTGCTCCCAAAGGGAAAGTAAATAAAATTCAGAGCACACACATAAATATGTACAAGCATTTTTGGCACATTTGTAACCCCGTACAACGCAGCAGGTATAATGAAAGGGGGTTAACATTGGATGGCAGCTTGATGCCAGGTTTCAAACACTGCTGCATCCCTGACTCTCCAACAACACAAACCGACCAGAGAAGATCTGGACAGGATGAAGGTTTCTGCCCTTTTATTATCCAAGATATCAACATTGATGTGATTCATGTCTGTCTGTGTCTCTTCTGAAAACTCTAGAAGTCGGTTTTCTTTTCCTATGTATTTCCGTATATAAAATATTTAAAGTCTGAGAGTGTAAACTATTGCGTCTTTGATAGTCGGGGGGAAGATGCTTTAAATGCACTTCAGTCAGAACAACTTCCGTGTCGTACTGTATTTTATTTTAAATTTAGCACATTGTGTAGGTCAGTTCTCTTGTCTGCTTGGGATTTTTTTATTCTGTAGTTTTTGCATCAGGATAATTTGACTTACACATATTGGTGTTTGCTTTAAGAACAGCTGGTTTACTAATTTCTTTTAATAGGTATGGAGGGATAATCTGCTGTCAAGAAGGAAAGATATGAAGAAATTTAACATATTAGTTCATTAAATAGCATGCTAACCCGCTGTTGATCGTTTGATACAGTTCACAGCCTGGTTCAGATTCTGGGGAAACATCTACATGGTCCATTTATACCATTCTATACTAAAAACATGTTCTCTCTTGACAGTGTTTTATAACTTATGACTTGCACGTTGTTTCACTGTTTTAGCTTCACTAAATGTTGAAAAATGACCAAACCGCCCATAAAACCACACCTTTGTTTTCTCATAAAATGTTTAAAGTTGTTTTCTAGAGGGAAATATTATTTTTTTAATCTATATTCCACTGCCAGGCACTTTAATTTCCCTTTTCTGAGGGGATTCAAGGCAGTAACAATAAAATCCATCCTGTTTTGATGCCACCTAGAGCTCATGTTTTACTTTACTCCTTTGTTTCTTGTAATTTGCTCAACGTTGAGTTCATCCGTTTCATGCTGACAGTATTTTTAGAGGTTGTCAAACAGAAACTGTTCAGTTTCCTTCACAATGTAACCATGCAATCAGAGGATTTTTGTATGTAACACATGTCACATCAATTCAAGGAAAACCCTTTTTTACGGTAAAGCAGTGCAGCAAGGAAAAGAAAGTAGAACCATCATGTCAAACAGAGCAATTCAAACGATTTAATGATTAAGATTCTCATCATTTAGTCGCAGTAAATCGACTAATTCCAAATAAAGAGAAACTTAATGAGGCTTAATGCTTTACTGATGACGTTCTTGTTGAGACCCTGCAGACATCTCTGAGCCTGGGAAACACAACTGAGCTGATCAAACTGAGAATCTCATGTTTGTGTTGCACAGAGCAGAGAAATGATGAATTATGCAGATAAGGAGCATGACTTCAACTCTAACACAAGCTGTGTTCAGCATCAACTTTTCATTAGTTTTTCTCCCCAGAGGAATAAAAATAAAAATATAAATGCATATATTTATATTGGGAGGTGCTATGCCACTAAAGTTGTTTGCAAATTGAAAGTAGAACCACATTCAAACATACATGAGGAAGTGCTGCCTCTCATGAACCGCTGTACACTTTTTTCTTGCTCAGAGGGAAGTGAAACCTTTGCATGGCCGCAGAGAGAGAGACTCCTCTTGTCATTAGAGCAGCTGCTGCTTCACTCATGAGAACGCGCTGCTGACGACGCATCCCAGGCAGAAGGAGGTTGCATGAGTCCAGAGATGGGTTTCGGTGAGGATCTCCGGTGTCCACAGGCGCACGCAGCAGTCATGAGGCTTCTGGACTCCGAGCTTCACCTGATGGAGGTCATGAAGAAGTGGATGGGTCAGCGGGCGAAGAGCGAACGGGAGTTTTCAGTGCAACTCCACCAAATGACTGCCATGGCCGAGAAGATGGACCGGCCTCAGACCAATCCGGGAGCGGACTACATCAGCCAGCTCAACAAGGTGGGGTCTTCTCTACTTCTACATAGATGGACTGAAACGTCTGGTAGAGTTCATTCTATCTTCTGAGTCTAAAAATGTCAAAGACGATAATGTTAGTTTGAAAAAAATCTCAGTTTAGGAATCAGGAAACTATCAATAAAGACCAAAAGTTGTAAAATGGTTTAATTAAGAGACCTTTCTCGTCTAGTCGCCCCGTTAATTTAATGTTAATGAATTCCCAGTCCCACATAAGATTGCACTTCTTTTGCAATACCACTACTCATCTTGCAAAGTCTTTTTAATTTTTCATCTGCATGGCTTTCAGAATATGTGACCAGCTCTTGAACATGGATTATTTAAAATATGGTTTGATATTCAGGTAAAAATACTGGTGAGCCACCATAAAGGGGATGTAGTTTCACAGTGTTTGGTATTTATGGCATTTGGATGCTAAATGGCTTCAGTTCTTAAAAGTGGAAGCTGGGCATTTTATGCAACTTTATGCAATCTGCATGCTGTTGCATTCAAATCTGAAACCTGTTTCATGTTTTCTTGAGTTGCACATGAAAGCTGATGATTTTTCTCCCCGCTGCTGTGTGTCAGTCGTGGGGAGTGCTGGTTTCGCAGACGGAGTCCCTCAGCCAGGTGATGAGGAGGCGCTCCGAGGAGCTCCTGGACGGGCCCATCAGCAAACTGACTCTGCTTATCAGAGACAAGCAGCAGCTCCGCAAAACCTATGCGGAGCACTGGAGCCTTCTGCGGCAGGAGCTCAACAAGGTGCGAAACAAACCACACAGAGAGGTGTTTCTTTGACACATTCACTTCCTGCTGGAGTGTTTTTCTTCTAACTCAAGGAGTTTGTTCTTTAAAAGTTTTAAAAATGTGATGTTTAATATTCGGTAATTATTCTATTTGGAGAGATGTGAGTAAGACTGGCGTGACACTGACATAAACATGACATTATTAATGACACTTTCATTGCAAAGTTGCACTAAAAGTTGCATTAAGGCTGCATTAAAAGGGTCAACTTTGTGTTATTTAGTAAATAATGACACTTTAAATGCAAAGTTGCATTAAAACTTGCCTTAAAAGTCCATTAAAAGTGGTAAAAGTTACATACACCCCGTTTATTTGATGGGGTGTATGTAAGACTGACATGAGACTGTCATAAACATGACATAATGCGTGTCAGGAACATGAAGGAGTCTTCATAAATGTTTGTCATAAAATGTCATTCAGCAAAAAATGACACTTCTAATGCAAAGGTGCTCTAAAAGTTTCATTAAAAGTTCATTAAAAGTGTCAACTTTGCATTATTCATTAAATAATTAAACTTTTGATGCACAATTCCATTAAAACTTGCATGAAAAATGTCAACATGGCATTAGAAGAGTCATTTTTTACCGAGTCATAGATATTCATAAAGTCTCTTTCATGTTCACAGCAGGCGTTACGTCAGGTTTATGACAGTCTAATGTACAACCCTTTAAATAACGTGTTGCCAAAATTTTCAACTTTGCATTAAAAGTGTCATTATTTACCAAGTGACAAATTGTGACAATAGCCAGACTTCTTTCACATAAAGTGTTACTCAATGTTTCCACTGTGTTATAATTCCTATCATAATGTTTATTTCAAGCATGTTGCTCATCATGGCTAAACTCATTTTATCAAAATGGAAACATTTCAGATGGAAAAATCGTGTGAAGTATTATGATGTTATTTGGAGACTTAAACTGGATTCTCTTTGGGGAAAACAAGATAAAACTTCAGCATTAATTTTAGACATAATTGTATAGTTGTTGCTCTTAATGTATCACCACATTCAGTATCTAGGCCTCCAGAATTTGACCTAGATACATGCAACAACATGATTTCTCAGGTTGTTGCACAAACCTCACTTTTATCCATATAACTGGTTTGTTTGACTCATTGGGTTTTAGCTACACCTCAGTAAAGTATCTGTCAAGACATTCAGAAAATTAGCGTGAAAAAGTTAAATATTGGTGATTCATGTTGAAATATCCTTTTCTGCTAATTAACTCAAGATACCTGCAAAGGTTTCCTGATCTCAGTCAGCAGGACAAGCAAACTTCTGTTCAAGTATATGCATAGAAAGTTGAGTGGAAGGAAAAGTTTGGTAGAAAAGGGAAAACTGTAACCTTGAGAGGATTGCCAAGCAAAATATTTACAAGAATTTGAGAGAGCATCAGAAGAAGGGAGCTGGAGTCGCATTAAGAGCCACAGCGGTTAAATCCTGCACAGGAGAAAAAGAAATTAAACCTCTGGTCCATAGATGTGAATTTATTTCATAAGGGAGAGTTCATTTTAATTATCATAAATACATTGAAAAAGTGATGTAAATATGCTGTGTTTAACAACAAGACCTAATTTTCATCTCTTGTCTCCTGGCAGTTTAAAAATAAAGAAAAACAATTGACAGCAAATTATAAGAAATGTTTCACAGTGGTACAAAATAGAAATTATAAAAATTAAGTCACACTCATAAAAACACCCAAAACAATTAAAACATTTGATCATTTAAACCATAGATGCAGGAGAGTAAAGCTTGCTTCTATAAAAAGAGTAACAGAATCTGAACCAGCAGTGCAGATGACCTAAATTCTGGGCTTCCTGCCAAATGAGCCCAAAGTATTGAGTGTTTAGAAATCAACATACTTTTCAGACATCTGACATTTTTGCTTAAAACATTATTTTTATTTCTGACTTGTGTAAAATTCAGGCTTTCTGAGACACTGAATTTTGAGTTTTCATCACCTTTAATCACAATCATCTAAGGTTCAAAATATGAAGGCATAAAATAGTTCACTGCGAGTATAAAAGTAGGAGCAAACTTACTGACCTACAAACTGCTACCAGCATTGCATCAGCACAAAGAGCAGCATAATGTGTTTGGCCTCATGAATATGCTGAACATGTCGATCATCAGAAAGTGCTAAATGCTGGGAGTAGCCGGCAGCATCGACACAGCAACGACACTGCAACGACCCTAACCCACTGCATCTGCAGTGGCTTGCCACTCACAATGTGAATCAGATTGCTGTTTTTGCCTCTATATTTAGCTTGTTTGAAAGACAGGTAGGGCTGCACAGTGGTGCAGTTGGTAGAGCTGTTGCCTTGCTGCAAGAAGGTTCTGGGTTCGATTCCCGGGTCTTTCTGCATGGAGTTTGCATGTTCTCCCTGTGCATGTGTGGGTTCTCTCCGGGTACTCCGGCTTCCTCACACAGTACAAAAACATGACTGTCAGGTTAATTGGCTTCTCCAAATTGTCCCTTGGTGTGTGTGTGTGTGTGCATGGCTGTTTGTCCTGTATGTCTCTGTGTTGCCCTGCGACAGACTGGCGACCTGTCCAGGTGACCCCGCCTCTCGCCCGAAATGATAGCTGGAGATAGACACCAGCAACCCTCCCAACTCCACTAAGGGACAAGGGAGTATAGAAAATGGATGGATGGAGTTCCAAGTGAAATATTCAATTCACAAGTTAACATTGTTTACAGACTAAATATTTAGCTAGCAACCTAAATATTAGCAAGCTAAAATCCTGATTCTGTTAAAGTCTACTGTGTGACAAAATCATCACCAAAGTAAATATAAGATACTTACCTGTAAGGTCATCTGAAAGAAAAGCTACAGGTAACATGAGCTGCACTCTCCTCTTCTCTAGTAGAAAGCCTAATTCACAAAGAAAGAGCACAATTAAGGCGCTAAAACAAAAGCTAATATGCTGAAAGGTTTGCTTTCCTGGTTAGTTGAAATGGCTATCCTTAGTGTCCCGAAAAAAGTTACTTAATTTGTTAATGCCTTAGATGTGCACCATTAAATTAGTTCATATTCTAAAAAATACTTTGCTCAGTTCAAAGTTCTCAGAAAAGTGAGGACCTCTCAAGAACATCATGTGTCCATCAAACATGTTGCCTTTTATTTTCTTTTTACTTATTGACAATACTACTTATGGGCATGAAAGAGCTTCCAGACGCCTTCACAGATCATCACAATCGTCATCCATATTTGGACTTGCTTCCTGTGACTCAGAAGATTCTTCTGGTTTCAGAAAAATATCCTTCAAGACTCCTCATAACATATTCAGTTTAATACTGCAGACGCAGTCAGCAAAGACTCCCTTCTACCACTTTCAGATCAAAATGCTGGTTAGTTACTACTGCATAAAAAGACTCGACGGGTTTTGTTTTAGGTAACTGAGGTTTAGTTCTTGTTGAAGTATTTAACATACTTCAACAAGTATTTGAAGTATACTTGTTTTGCTCCTCTATTTATATGGTTGTATATAAATAGAGGAGCAATAAATTTGCACAGGAAGCCCAGTGTGAACCAAAACAGAACAAATATCTGCAAATACTTCTCATTAAATTTGATTAAGGTGCCCACAAAAAGGTATCTATAAACAAATGATCAGAAATTTCAGCAACATTACATTTTACTTTTACACACATATTTTACACACATCGTCTTATTTCTTTCAGTCTCGACCATTTCTAAAAATATCCTCTTTCTGGGTAAATGAAACACAAGTTAACTTGCACAATGTGGAAAATTGGCAATAATGTGTGTTTGCATATAAAAAATGACTTAAGCAAACATGTCAAAGCATTGCAGACTGTTTGCCTCTGCAGATGAGATGAGTGGCAGTTTTATAATAAGCAGAAGAGCCCAGTGCAGTTTGAAACGAGCCTGTCCTCTTTGTTTTATTACCCAATTACATCAAGCAAATGACGTGCAAAGTTTTGTAAATCCGTGCTGGGCTGCACCACAAACATTTGTTGGGTCGTTTGTTTAACATGGTGCTATTACTTTGCAGTGCAAAGCGAGCGTCACTGTGTGGTTTTACAATAGATATTTTCTTTGTCCTCACTGAGCCAACAGAGCAGTCAGAGATGCTATCAAAGAGCTTTGAAACGTTTCCACCAGCTACACGACAAAGGTCAGATCGTTTCCTCAAATGTTGTTTCTCGGCTTTCATGTTCCTTCAGAGGAGAAATGCGGCAGGTCTGCTGTCCACTTCCTGTGTCTGTGTCTGTGTCTCGTGGTATTTACTCTCAAGGTGCAAAGAAACTCTGCTGGTAAAAACTATCCACTCCCCTTGGATTATTGCTTTTATAAATCAGTCTTGGTCAACAAAAGTTCACAAAACCTTTACAAAAAGCTTCGTTGATGTCAAAGTGAAAGCTGATTTGTAAAAAATATGACCGTAATTATTCACCTCCTTTACAGTGATTGACTTAATTCAACAGAGGTCCAGCCAATTGGTGCTAATAGTCTCACAAAAAGTGTAACAGAAAATAAAGACACCTGTGCCTGGAAGGTTAATTCATTATATCGTTGTTCCTGGCTACCATTATAGAATAAAGATAAAGAAAACACTTCAAGCCAGTCAGAGAAAACGTTTTTGAAAAGTATAAATCAGGGAATGGATACAAAAATAATGGCCCTGGAAGGCTTGTAAAGATAGAAGGTAAAATTCAGTGTAACAAAAATAGAGAAATACTGGAGGAGTTTGTTTCCATTTGCTAGAGTTAGAGAACATTTACTGGTTTGAAGACGACAAGGTGGATGTTCCAAAGTGGCCCAGTCAAAGCCCAGACTGCAATCTCATAGAGAATTTGTGACGGTGCTTGAAAGGTTCCTGATTCCATGTTGTGATCACAGCTAAAGGTGCATCTGCTAAATACCGATGAGAAGGGAGTAAATTGTGCAGTCGCTTATTTTGTAGAAATCAGTTTTTTGATATTAAATGTCATTTTTGTATTTCTTTTGTCAAAATGCTAAATTTTGTTAATCATGACTGACTTGTAAAAAGCAATTAAAGGATGAAAGGTACAAAGGTGTGAGTCCTGTTTACACGTTCTGTACACCACACTTCTTTTGGCTTGCGGTTTTATTCACTGTCATTTTACAACATATATATAAATATATATATATGTTGTAAAAATCTGAAAAGTCAAGTTGTTTGGGAGGTTTACCTACTCCAGTTTTTAACAACTTCTAACAAGTTTTCTTCCTTCCTGTTTAATCCGATCTACTAATGAACTTTGAGCAGCTTCTTGTCCCTGAAGAAGAAAATCATCCTCACAGCATGAAGCCATGTTTTATCTTAAAGATGTTGTGCTTTGCTTCCATTCTTTCACACACTTTTAAATCTTGTTTTAATTTTTCCCACTTGTTTGCAAATTGCATTACTTACTAATATGTTATTTTTCTGTCAATAATAAGTTTGTTCACGCAGAGCCACACCTTAAGATTTTCACCAAATATTTCAAAGACTGTGTACTTTTCTTCCACTTCAATAAGACACTGACGTGTGTCAGTCATAGAAAATCCCAGTAAATGCACTGAACCTTGTAGTTGTAATGAGAAGAATTGTAGGCAGTGTAGAAGCAGACAGAGGCAGTAAAACTGAAACTCTGCTGCTGACTGATTTTGTGTTTGACCAAAGGGAGAGAACACATTACACGTTCAAGAGCCTCTGCATTGGTTTGCTGTCAGTTTCTGAATTGATTTGGCTTCGTCAGTGTCCGTGAAGCAATTTGTTTTCTAGTTCCAGCTCACTTGCATCTCGTGCTTTGAAGGAAGACGGAAAAAAACCCAAAAACAAAACAGAGCAAAAAAAAAAAAAAAAGAAACATCTGGTCAGAATCATAATTTATGTTGCCATTTATGAATTCAAAAATGCTTTATTTTGGTTGCATAGGTGACCCACACAGAGCTGGAGAGGCTGAAGAGCAGCTACAGGCAGGCAGTGAAAGATGCAGCTCTGGCAAGGAGGAAGTACCAGGACATGAGTAAAGGTGAGAAATTTGAGGGTTTTTATTTCTCTAAACATGATCAGTGTAAGACACACCTTGTACGTTCTTCTTTTTCATGCAGATAAGGAGCGAGAAAAGAACAGAGAGCGCTATATAAAGGCTTCCCTTAAGCTGCATGAGCTCCACAATGAGTATGTGCTGTCAGTGCAAGCGGCTCAGGTTTACCATCAGCATCACTACAACCAGATGCAGCCGGCTCTGCTGAGCGCGCTGCAGACCCTCCAGCAGGAGATGGTGCTCATCCTGTAAGACTGCATTCAACACAGTCTGCGTGCGGGTGTGTGTGTGTGTGTGTGTGTGAGAGAGGCTTAAGGAAAATTAGAGACATATATTTAAAATCTCAAAAAACTTTCATTTAAATGCAGTGGAAATATTTATATATACGATCAACAAGTGATGAAAAATAGATATAAAACTATATTCAAAAAAACTGAATCAAAACAATTTCTCATTTTTCATATTGTAATTATTTTGATTCAGTAGATTCAAATACATAGTTTTATATAAATTTTTCACTATTTAATTTAATTTAATTTACTGTTGAGCTTCATTTTAACCAACTGCTAAAGGTCCTTCTAAAAATGCTGCAAATTAGTTAAGGTTACGTTTGCATCATAAAGACTGAGATTCAGGCATTCCCTATCAAATAAACAATAAAATAAAATAAAATCTCTGCTATCCATTATCCTAACATGATTTGTATTCACTCTCAAAAAAAAAAAAGCTGAATTCAGTTTTATTATTTATTTTTAGCACTGTAGGAAAATTTGCCTAGTATTTTGAAATGATTTAAGTACCAAAAATGAACTCTTCAATATATTTATTCATGTGTCGATTTAAAGGATATTCAAAGTTTAAAAGGTTGGGTTCTGTAAAGTTGTAGTCAGTATGTTACCTGATGCAACTTATTCAAGCTTCCCAGTTTGCTCTACTCAAAACCTGTTTGTCATCCGACGCTTGGCGGATGACAAACAACTTTTATGATTGCGCTGGTCATGCAGCACCCCAGTAAGAAAGGGAGTGTCACCTAAAGCATTGCAGTTCAGTAAACAACAGTCAAATCATGAGAAGAAGAGGAACAGAAATTTTTCTTTTTAAAAAGTGTAAAACAAACAAATTTCCTCATGAGAAATCACTTTATTCTTTCTTTATGGCTCTTTTTCCTACATTTTCTGGTCTTTTCCTGAGAGTTTGAACTGAAAGCTTACCATATCTCAGTGGTACAAATTATTATTGCATGATGTCCAAGCGTCCCGCGTAAACGATCACAGAGACGGTCTGTAAAATCTTCAGCTCTTTAGCAGAAATTAGTTTTCACAGAATGACTGCTTTCCAGTCTGCAATAAAAGGACAAGTGAAACATTTGCTGCAAAACTGAAAGTGTCCAGAGCGAAAGCATGATGTAAAATTAAAGCAGTGCAAAAGCGGAGGCAATGTTTCTCGAGTCAAGTCATAGATAATTAAAATAAGGTTTAATAATCTTTTGCTCCTGAGTGAATCATCAGAGAACCTTTCTACCTCTAGCAGCTGGTTTGGACAGAGGAAAACTTCAGGTCAGCACCAGTAGCAAAGGTCAGACACATGAACACACATGATTAAAATCTAAATGCAGTCATTTTTAAGTGGACTCCACATTTAATGGGTTGCTAAAGTAACCAGGCGAGGATTGGATTAATGTGGCATTATTTTTTCATCAGCCAGCAGACACGAAGGTGTGTTTCTGCACTTCAGGCCAGATGAGGACACAAATTTAAATCTAAAATTTCCTGAAAGGAAACATACATGTGGCTACACATACAGCTGTAGATTTAATGTGTTTAACAGAATCTAATTGCTTTTATTTGAAATAAAAAAGAACAAAATTTCCACTGTTGTTAAAATGTAGTAGAAGTAATTTAAAAAAAAAGTAGTAATTATCTTGTTATTGATGTTTTAATTGTGACACATGGATTCAAGTAAAAATATCGGCTTAACACTAAGCTTTTGTTTTTTAATATTTACACATTATGCTATTGTTGTTTTAATGGATACTTTCTATAAAAACAAGGTTAATGCTAACATTAGCAATAACCAGCTAATAATCCGCTACATATCGCTGGCTGGGTTCTTAGCATTAAACAATGTTTGCTTACTAGCACTTCTTTTAGTTCCCATGTTTTCCTCAACAGGAAATAATTTTGCACATCCATATTTGTATATTTCCAGTTGTATTATTACAACCGATATATGAGAGTAGCAGCCTTCGTTCAGCCAGGAAAGCAGGCTGGAGAAAACTGGTGGTTTTTCCAGAGGTTTCTCTTGCATTTTACTAAACCTTTAAACCACAGGAACAGCGGTTTTGGAAACATTACTTATCAAAACCTTGGTGCACCTCCACGCTGGTACCGGACCTGACCTCTACTCTCCATTTTATCCAAACTGATTACTGACCGCCGCAGCAGGAAGCACACTGTCTGCTCCTCGTCTCCGAGTGAAACGTCAACATTTTGTCTAGTTTATCAATATTTCTCACTTAGTTTCCACAAAAAGAAATTACTATGAATTATTTATGCAGCTGAAACTTTACTTTGTTCTTCTTCAGTCGGTTTGATATTAAAAGCCTCTGTTTGAGAAAAAGCAAAAACAACAATTCAAAGTGAATAAAAGACTTCAAATCAAATCTTTAAATAATTGATGAGGAAAAACATGTAAGATTTAAAGAGACATCAACAAGAAAGGGTTAGAGAGATTGATGTGTTAGTTATTACAAAGAAAGAAAAACAGAAAAAAGCTGAAAAAAGCATCAAGCTGCGGTCATTAATGAAGATGTGCTTCATCAATAAGTAGAGTGCAGATAAAGTTGATGCTTGAAACTTAAAAAAAAATTATTTACTGCAACACTAAAAAGACAAAAATATCCACCAATTTTCTACTTAATTTAATAATTAAGATAACTTTCTTAGTCTGGATTTTTGTTTATTTTTCTTAAAGAGAAAAATGCAAAAATCTGATTGAATTTAAAGTGATTAAAATTAAATTATGTTCCTCTAAAACATTTAATTCTAAAAATACTGATTGTTTTTGTTTGGGAAGTTGTGCACCAGGGGTTCAAATTCATTTTCAAAAATCATAATGTTCTTAAAGGGCCGATCGAGCCAGAATCTACTGATAGAACAAATTCAGCTGTTCAAATATCAATAAATACCTGTTGGTTTTAGCATTCAGTTAGTTTTCCTTAAAATGAGTTAATAATTAAAGACCTTTTCAGTACATCCAGAATTTATTGATTATTTATGTTTTTTTTTTCTGAGATCAAACTCAGATGTTGTGGTATTAATTTAGAAATATTTGTAAGGATTTCTTTTACAATATTTGCACTAATGTAAGATGTTGAATACGACTTTTTATTAATTGCAGTATTGATCACCTACTACAACTTGACATTAACTAAAGATGTTCCTTAAACACAAAGTCTTTGGCCAATTTTGAGAAAAAATGGCAGTAAAAAAATTTTGAAATCTCATCTTTGAGATTTATTTATGTATTTAAGCAGGAATAGAGCATTTTAATGAACAAAAACACAATATTATAGGCTATAGTTTCTGTTTGTTTGTCCCTCAGTAGGTTGATGCTAACCTTAATACAAAAGAAACTGGACATAAAATGATGTAAAACAATAAAACACAAATGACACACAACATAAAAGAACAAGTGAAGCTCAGAGGAGCCGTAAAAGTCGCCATAATAAGGAGGATTGACCAAACCTGTTGGGTATTTTATGCATGACTGGTACCAAAAGCGATATTGCACATATCAAACAGGATTAAGAGTCAAAACATCAAAAAGACATCTGTTAAAATGCAAACATTTTCTCCAAATTACTGATATTGCAAATTATTTTAGACTGAAAAATGAAGTGCCGAAAGAACCCTTTTATTCTTTCAGCAATATTAATGAAAAAGGATGAAGCTGTAAAAAGAAGAAAGCTGCAGATCTGACACACGGCCAGCATTACAGCTCAGGAGTTTCCGGCTTGCTTTGACAGATGAGAGATTTCAGGATGCAGACACCCGTATGATCACTTCTGAGAAGCTTTGGTGAAAATTGGAAAAACTGTGGCCCCTTTCAAAAGCGTTTAACCCTTTTCATAAAACTCAATAAGGCATGGATTCCTGAATGGATGTCATTTACATCAGAGGGAGCTTTGAACCTGACAGGCACCCTTAGTTCAGTTAAACATGGACGGATGCTCTGAGTTTGACCTTTGGGAGTGGTGTATTTGTGACACAGTTTAATTAATTTGTCTTCTCCTATACATCGTATTACCAGATTTTTATATAGGAAATTGATCAGTATTAATATTATATCAATATTATCATGCATTCAATCAAATCTGTCTAACAAATGAACATTTCTGAAAGTAGTTACATCTGCAAAGGTTTTCATTCATCTCTAGTGTTTTTTTGTTTCTTCACCTGCATTTGTATTGGGCCTTTGTTACCGTCAGATCCCTAAATAAAAACCAGTGAGACCACTTCCCTTCAGAAGTCACAGAGCACATTGGTCAAACTCAAGGCCCGAGGGCCTAATGTGGCCCTCCATAGCTTCTTATAGGACATCCAGAAAAGAGTTGTGTGCTTAAACATTACATTATCAATCTAATTAAATCAAATCAATTTGATGTTGACTTACCATTCCGAAACGACATATTGCATTCTTATTGGTTGTGCAGGAGGCTCCACTTCTGCTTGTCAAAGATGTACAGTTGTATAACTGTGTGACGGTTTGCAATTTGATTAACGTGAGAGTGTAGATGTTGAATTGGGCGTAGCCAGCAGCAGCTTATTTGCATTTAAAGGCAATAAAACCACTCGTTCTGAAAGGAGCAGAACTGAGCAAACTAAAATCTTATTATCTAAGATTGATTTTGCACAATAAATGTAATGAAAATGTTCAGCCTATAGACCTATCCCAACCTGTTCAAGGATGCATAACTGGAAACCTTTAACGGTTTATTAATGGGTTCTATCAACACATTCTGGCACAATAGTCCTTTGAGGACACCGATGATCTGGATTAGACCCAAAATGAAACAGAGTTTGACACCACTGATCTGGAGGAAATGTAATTCATAGGAGGTTGGAAAATGTGTGAATAATTTCTGAACAACTCTCCAACTTCTTCATGTCCAGGAAGGAGATCCTGCAGGAATACTTTGACATCGCCACCCTCCTCCAGCAGGAAGTGGTGAAGGTCCACAGGGAGATGTCTTCTGCCCTCGTCGCCATCGATCCGCACAGAGAATACGAGAGCTTCATCCAGCAGAACCGGTACGAAGGAGCAAAACATTTGCAGGGTAAAGATCATGATACTCTGATGGAGGTGAAGCTGTTGAGTCTGTGTTTCTGACCTCAGGTCTGTCGGGGAGATTCCTGTTTGTGCAGATTTTGACTGCAGCCTCCTGGAGGACACAGAGCAGCTGAAGCCCAAAGACCTCGAGCTGAATGACCTCACCTTGGAGACGATCCAGCACAAGTGAGAACAATGAGATGGCAAAAGCCCAGTTTCCTCTGTTAATATCTCAATGACTTCCTCTTCTTCTTTTCTGTCTGTATTTCCTTTAACACCCACTTTACTTCCCCTCTTTCCTCACGGTGCTTCTGCTGTTAGACTGACTGCAATCGAAGAGGAGCTGCTGGCCCTGGCCCGGTCTCTGGGCTCCCAGCAAACATGTGTGGAGCAGCTGGAGCTGGAGCTGGAGAACGAGCTGGAAGGAGACAAAAAAGGCCAGAGGTGAAGAGAGCGCAGGGCTGCTGCATTCACACAACGAAGGAAACCTGGTGGCAAATTGCTGAAATTTTGCTCCCGCTTTGTCTCTGTGTGCAGTCCTGAGTGACTGCTAATAGCCAGCCTGGACTCAAGAGACAGCAAGCACCTTATTAATAATAATAAGGCAGTAATATGCATGGAGTTATGAATCTCGGTCCCCTCGTTTTTCTTGGTTGACAAACCTGTCCAGGAGTGTCACAGGTTTGATCCAGTCATTAATTAGCTCCTGAAGGACAAAAGGAAACAGAGTGTTTATCTGCAAAACTCTGACAATCATTAAAGAAAGGCAGGAAGCACATATGGTGTTTTGGAGGTGTTTTTAGGTAAGTGGAGGTCGCGCTGCCCTGTGGTGAGATTTCCACAGAAACATTTTGTAAACCAGCAGGAAAAGCTGTTTCAAGCTGACCTGCTGTGACCTTTTTGAAGCTGTCAGGCTTAATGTTGCTCTGCTTCAGACTCCACAGTAATTCAGTTCAGCTTGTTTCTCTTGAAACAATTTACAAACGATGTCTTCTCAAGACAAGGAAATAAGTCCAGGGAAGAGCTAGTTTAACAGCTTCATTGTTTTCAGCACATGGCAAATTATTTACTAGCAGCTGAAGTAAAGCAACAGAAAACCGACATGCATGCTGCTGGTTGTGTGTTATTGGATCGTCATCAGTCAGAAAGAGGAAGAACGGGATGTCAACCACTAAAGGGCATACCTACATTATTCATACCTGAAACCTAAAATCATACCTGATCTGCTCTCAGCAGCTCTGTTAACCCTTTTCAGAGAGTTTCCTCTCTGGTGGTCTGTCGATTTTCATCCTCCCTGGATGTTAGCTTGCAGATTAAAGTATTCTTAATTTTAAATTTAGATTCTCTGTCCACATTTGTCCTGATTCTTGTCTGTTAGAAAAAAAGAAACCTGTTATGCTTCCTTGAATACTGTAGGTCTGAATAGGTTTGTGTACTATACAAACCATATTCAGGTTATAAGATTTTAGTCTGACCTGTTCTGTTTATTTGGATCTCCTGTCAGAATTAGCTGTTTTATGACCTCTTCTCTCTTTAAATCCAAATACGCCTCTTCTGACCGCACCATTACACTCACGGTGAAATGGCTGCAGACAGATACATAATTATACAACCATAAGCTGAATAATTACAGCTTGTAATTATACAGCTTGTAATTATGCACATTTGTGTTTGAAAAGCAGAAGTGGGTCGTTCTGTACACCCAAAAATAATGTAGCAGGTGATTTCTGTGTGGTAAGTTAACAAGAAAATGTTTGTCTTGTACAGCAGCCATTGTGCACTCCATAACAACCAAACATCCTGAGGCTTTGCTGGGATTGCTAGGTGACGGGGCTGGGTTCATCGGGGGTTGCTAGGTAACTGTGACTTAACAATCTGGAGATTTTTGAAAGAGCAAATTTTCCAGATACCATAAAACTCTAACTAATTATCAGAAAATGGCTTTGTGTTTTTGAGTGGTTGGGTTGTTTTTAGAAGCATTTGAGACCCAAACAGGAAGTATTAAAAACACACAAAATGTGTGCATAGTAGGTTCTACTTAAAGCACTCCAATGGGAGCCTTCAGCTAAGGTTGAGCCACAAGCTGATCAGGAAAGAGGCAGGTGTGTCTAAGCTTTGAAATGACATGTGTGTAGGCCCATGATTATCATAACAGACAAGAAGAAATCTTTGGCTAAACGGTTAATCAGTAGCTTTGCAACACCACTCACCACAAATACCAACACAAACCATTTCACTGCAGCTGCTGAAATCACACCAACAGTTGTGAGATTAGCCAATCTTGTATCAAAGAATGCAGATCTAAGATATTTTAGATTGAACTGTCAGCCAATGATAAAGACAAATAAACACATAAAGTGCTTAATTTTATTTTTTAGTGAAATTAAAGGATATATTTTTCAAAAGTGTTCGATTAGAAGTTGTTCTGCTCAAAATGTTTTCCCCAACTTTCATGTCAAATTGAGAAATTTTATTAAAATTCAGAAACTTGTTTTCTGGAAACCCTTCAAGTATTTCATAACACAAACAACCTTAAGTGTTGCAGATGGCAACACCTACGTGGCGCGCACTCAGGATGTTTTTGTGGCCAGAAACTTGTGGCTGTTGTTCATGTTTCTAATTAGTTTCATGGGCCATCGCAGCTGACTGAGGTGCAGATAGTGAGGATGCGCTAAATAAAATAATAAAAAAATAAAAAGTAATTTTATTTATGTTTTCTCTCCTCAGGGTTTATCAGTTCAGCAAGAGACATGCAATGGAGGAGTGCAGACAGCAGGTTGCTCTGTCTCAGGGTATAAAAGCCAAACTGGAGATTCAGAGACTTCTTCTAAAGGAGAAGCTGGACCAGCTGGGCTTCAGAGAACCTCCACAAGCCCTCAGGCTGGACATGGACTCTGTTTCGCTTTCATCCAGCACAAGCAATGTATGTCCCCCCTGCTTCAGACCTTTTCTGATTTGCCTTTTCCTCAGTTGTTGTCAGTTCTTTGAAGCGGGCCAGTAAGCAGGCGTCTTGCAGAATGTGTGTAACATCTCACTGAAAGGGACTGGATGTTTTCGGTGGGGAAGAAATACCCACATTTGGTTTTAAAATGAGCGAGTCTTGATGTGGCACAGAGAAAGTTTCAAATCGAGTTGAAGCTGTAAGTTTTGTATAAATAATTAAATTAAAAAACTAACATGGAATAGAAATGAGGGCCACTGCAAAACTTGGAGTCTAAAAATTTTAGAAACAAAATCTCAGGAAAAAATGCAAAACAAATTGTTTGTTGACAGATGTGCTGGATATTTTCACCTATTTCCATCTCAATGTAGATTTACTATGTTACAAATCCCAAACATCGGTCTAGTTAAAGTAAACCTAACTAAACCTTTTGGTAACACTTTATTTGACAGGGTGTACATAACACTGACATGACATTGTCATAAACATGATGTAACACCTGTCATGAACATTAAGTCTTTATGAATGTTTATGACTGTTGTCATGAAGTGTCATTCTGTAAATAATGACACGTTTTAGTTGCTCTAAAAGTTGCATTGAAAGTCCATTAAAAATGGCAACTTTGCATTAAATTGTCATTATTTACAAAATCATGCAAAGTTGGCAATTTTAATGGACTTTTAATGAAACATTTTATAGCAGTGTTGCATTAAAAGCGTCATTATTTACTGAATGACAACAGGTGTTATGTCATGTTTATGACAGTGACATAAACATTGTCTTATGCACACCCCATCAAATTAAGTGTTACCAACCTTTGACTATGCCTTGAATTCACATAGTTGTTTTATTTATTTATTTTTTTAAGTTGCATAACTTGTTGATGTCATTGTTGGTGGTAGGACAACACAGAAATATTTGTATCCACTGTTGCAAATGAGATAAATCTTTGCATTTTTGTTTTATTCAGAATACCAAGGACATTGTTCAGACTTTAATGCTTGCAGCATAACGGCATTATTGGAATATGTTTTGAAAAGGTTGATCATTCGGTTACATTATGAAATAAATAGAAAGACATCGATAACAAGCAAATGTTTTCTGTTGATTACAATGTATTTGCTGCATAAATATGTTTCTCTTTCCATTTTAAAGTTACATTTATATTGATTATGATGTTTTGCTTTGTTATTTTTAGGACAATGTTCAAACCTCGGGTAAAATCCTCGTGGACGGGATCTTAAACAACCTGAGCAACCTGTTCAGACACAAATCTGAGGTAAGATGGTTAATATTCATTAAGCTGCTTATGCAATGAACAATAACTATGTTGACATGGCCAAATATTTCCCCAAAGGAAATTAAAAATATTCTAATTTCAATTCAGATCAGTCTAACAAGCTCAGTGTTTTTGAAATTCAACAGAATAAAAGTTTCCTCGCTTCTGAAAGGTAATAAAAATGCAAAACGTTACCACATTTTGGTAACATCGAAAGGGCAGAAAAACAATCTTTGTTGCACAGAAACTAATCAGGAGTTATGAACTGAATGTAGTTGATCATTCCTTAATCATGATGATCTCATCAGTAATTGATTATGAGCTCCTGCTGAAGTTTCCCTTATTTACAGAAATATGAAACAAAGAAAGTTTAAAAAATAATGGTTTGAGTTTTTATGATTAAAAAGCCAAATATCCCATATTATATTATATTATATTATATTATATTATATTATATTATATTATATTATATTATACTGGAACCAAAGTCCAGTTTTTGAAACTGGACTTTTTTTCTAATATTTTATTTATTATAAAATATATTATAATTCTATAAAATAAAATACTAGAAATATTTTATTATATAAAGTAATAAAGTATGGCAATATTCTATTATTATTATCAATAATGGTTGTTATCATTATTATTATTATTATTATTATTATTATTATTTACATTGCTATTGATTCTAAATAATAATAATAATGATAATAATAATGTTTCTTATTATTTTCTGTTACACATTTATTTGTGGAACTGATTAGTGATCTCTTTAGCCTCATATTCTGGTTACAGCTTTATAATTATATTATAATATATTATGAGTGAAGGACATTTGTTCCTGCTGAAGGTCCCTTCCTCTTTTGGTCCTACCTGAGTGCAGGTTGACTGCCGGGCCTGGTTCTGACTCCCCAAACCTCTCACAGTGCAACAAACAGTAAATCACTCTGCACACGCCGTGTCAGAGTTTTGGAGGACGTCCTTTGGGTTTAATGTGCTCTGACACCGTGCTGCACGGACATTTTAAGGTCAACTGCTTTCAAATTTCTGCCTGACCCAAATTCAGCTCTACCTCACAATCAGCAAGTTTACATTTAAGATGTTGAGACACATAGACTAAGGTGGAGAGTTCAAATGGGGGAAATGCTATGATATTTAAAATGGTGCACCTGAAGTATAAAATGTAATTTCTGAGTGAGCGGCTCCTTCTTCTCCATTTCACATCACTCCGGTGCCTGACAGGCGTGCACGGGCGGTGGAGTGCTCAGACTTTTAAGTTTTATAGAGTCTCGACTGAAGTGTCTTCAAATAATCTCTCCCAGATCTCTGCACGCCCTCTGTCTCTTTTTATTTTCCTAAAACTCCTGCCAGCACCAGGAAAGATCCCATCTCCCTGTCTTCCTCCTGCTTCCAGGTTCACCATGTGCAGGAAGTGGACCGGCCCTTGTCTCAGCAGGACTGGTACCACGGAGCCATTCCCAGGCTGGAAGTGCAGCAGCTGCTCCAGAACGACGGAGACTTTCTGGTGAGGAAGAGTCAGGAGAAGCAGGTGTATGTCATCTCTGTGCAGTGGGAAGGATCGTGCAAGCACTTCCTCATTCAGGACACGGATGTAAGTAAACCTTTCTAAAAGCACAGCTTGTATTTCACTTTCTTGCATCACTCCATCCTCAATTAATATTGCATTCTATTTTTTTTAAGAATACAGTTTTTTTTATATCTTCAAAGGTTTTGAAAAAGATGTTGTTTTTTCATTTTTTAATGTAACTAAAAACTACTCAAGCATTTTAGTAATTATGTAGTTTTCCCCAGCATGGATATTTATCCTGCTAATACAAGAACACATCAGTTCAGCTAATATGACAATTAAAAACAACGTTTTCATGGAGTGTTTTTCTCTATGCCGGTACGGTTCCTTCTGAACTCGTTTCCATATGTGTCAGTAGAATTTGTACCGTCTGGATGGAGAAGGTTTCCACAGCATCCCGAAGCTTATCAATCATCTGCAGTCATCTCGTTTACCCGTCACCAAAAAGTCAGAGGCCATCCTGAAGAAACCAATACTGAAAGTAAAACCATGACTCACATTATTTTCATAACTTTGCTTATCTAATAAACTTTGTGCTCATAAATGTCACCTGATGTTATCTATGCGGTCTGGCTTTTGGCACTTCGCTCTGGTTACCTGTCCTAGCTGCAACATGAGCTGTTTGCAGGTTTTTTTATTTCCATTTGGGTCTCTATGCTTCTGAAAACAGCCCAAGTGCTTAAAAAATGCCCAGATGTTTTTTTGGACAATAAGTTTACATTGTTTGGTATCTTTAAAATGAGCCATTTCAAAATCCTCCTAAATTGGCAGCCACTCCACCGTTACTTAGCAACGCAAGTGCAGCTCCAGCAAATTTGGTCAGCTGGCATTACCGCTGTGTGTGTCGTACAGTGGCGCCTTACCATCCAGAAACCACTTCCTCCACAATTGTTGGTTGTGTAGGAGACTCTACTTCTGCTTTTCAAAGATGTACATTTGTATAATTTCGCATCTGTTTGCAGAAAACGTTCTGTACATGTGCTAAATGTTGAGTTAGGGGGCGTGGCCAGCAGCAGCTTATTTGGATTTAAAGTGACAGGAGGCCCTAAATCAGCTCATCCTGAAAGAAGCTCAAAATAGGCAGAACTGAGCAGAATGAAATGTCATTATCTAAGAATAATTTGATACAAAAAACCTTTCCTAATCTGTTCAGAGAAGCATAGTAGGTCACCTTTAAGGTCCAAAGCTTGACATATAAAAATCTTAACTGCCTCTCCTATTAAATTTCTTCCCAAATAATAACCGTTCTGCTTTGTAACCTGCTGCTGTCACAGAGTAATGCAGCCTCTCCTTTGGTTTCCAACCCCTGCAGGATAAATGGGTACTTGAACATGATGACATTATCTTGGGCCCCCTCATTGGAAAGGTGAGTACATCTCACATCTACTGGCAGAAACATTGAAGTGATGTGAGAGAAAGCTTTATGTGCTTTTCTTCAACATTGTTTTCAAATGAAAGTGATGGAAAAAATGAACATACATTCTCAGGTTTAGCTGTAACACAGCTGCACATCTGTGGTTTTCCTCTGAAGTTTTTCTCTTAAAGGTGCCTGTTTCGGTATTTCTGCTACTTCAGCTCAGATTTCTGAGCTTTCTGTCTCTAGAAAGTTGTTTTTAATTTCAGCTTCACTTGGGAGTTAATTTCTGCACAGCAGGAAGACTATTGATGCTGCTTTTGCTAAAATGTAAACTGCTTTGGGGGGAAACACCACAGCGGTCCCACTTCATTATGTTTGCTGGCTACAGGTCAGCAACACTGCTGGGTACAAAATGTACAACACAGAAAGGCTGGAGAAAAGTTAACTCATCTGTGAAATACTAAACCTTCAAGCTGCTTTGTGATCTAAAAGTAAAATTTTCATTGCACTGTTTGTGTTAGGTAGCAAATATTGATGGATGTATTGAGGTAACACAAAACAGGCGGGGGTTGTAAGAAGAGATATTAAAAACTGATTTTAACCTGAGTATCGAGAGTAAAACATGAAGCTGTACAAAACAATGTCTGCAGCAGGTCAGGAACACTTACTGCATCTGCATTTGCTAGCCCAATTTAAATCCTCATGAAGGGGAAAAAGTAATTTAAGATCCTTAAACGACACAGCCTTTCTTTGGTTTCATTTAATCTGCTGTTAAGTTTTAGATTCCTTTCGGAAATCATGGCTGCTGCGTCTCTTCAGTCCTCAGGGCTGAAGAGAGAAAGGAAGAGTTTTTTATCAGGACATGGATAGGAATCAGTTCAGGATATTGTGTTAGGATCTGAACTATTAATATCTTATTACATTCATTTATCTGAAGTCATGGAAAAAATCCCCAACAACCTGTGAGATCAGATTTAGTCAAAATAGCTTGAAGTCATTTAAGTCTCTTTTTTCTTTGACATTGCTTCATATCGCTGCAGTTCACAGATATTTATATGTGCAAAGCTCACTGAAGGACTCGCCACATATCAGTCTAGTTTAGATCAGGTCTGGGCTGCAGAGCCTCAAGTTCTGTGAGAAGAACATTTGTGTTGTGTTTGCTTTTTGCAAAAGATGCTGCAGTGCATCAGGTCCAAATATTTCTACTTTAGTCTAGTTTTTTCTAAGTGCATTTTTCCAGAAGTCCGGGGATTTATGCAACTTTGCAACATGCTGTCAGTTTCTTCTGGCAGCGCTTTAATTTCAAACATTCCAGACATGTTCAGTCTTTTTCTGAATTAACTCATGTTTAAGATAGTTTTAATTTTTTAAATAGGATTCTGTAAAAGGCTTTCAGAGTCTGAGATGCAACTTTTGAATTGTAATGCTGTTTCTCAGCTGAAGAAAGCCATTAGACAAAATTTAAATCAAATTTCCTTTCAAAGCAACAGAATTTAGTCTCATTAAATCACCAAAAATAAAGTGCTGTTATTAGGAGATGTGATGCAACATATGTCTTGCTGAGATTTATATCAACAGTTGTGTTTTTTTTATTTCACACAACTTCCCACCTTTTGTAATGACTTCATGGTATAAAAGATTAGACACGTTTGGCTCTTCCCGCATTAAGGCCGAGTGACAGCTAAGACGCTGCGCAATTCTGGAAAAATACTATTTCTTTACTCCAAAACTCTGAAATGTGATAATTAAAAAGTTTAGATTTTCTACACAAACTAGAGAATAACCCAAAAAACTTACCAAGAACATGATGCACAGAACATGATGCAGTTTCAATAAATGAAGATTATATCAATACATAGTGTGCTTGCACTACAAATATGATCAAAACTTTGCCGATATTTATAACACAATTTCACAACTGTAGTGTTTCTATTAAATAAGAAATGCAATTAAAATCACTTGAATAAGTTTGTTCATGCAATAAGTTCTTAAAATCATGCTTCACCTCCAACTACTTCCTGTTGTCTTCTTCATGGTTTGCACCAGTGGCAACGTCTAGTTGTTGATCACATGACTCGTGTGATGCGGAGAAAATAAAATTCCATTGCAGTTTTACGAAATACACAAATTTCAATAAGGCAAAAAACAAACAGCCCTAAAAAGTTTTTTTTTACTTTCAAAATTAAGTCAATTTATTGTTGACATGTCAAATTGTGGAATTACATGGTTAAAGGAAACACAGTTAGTGGCAGAAGTCTATGATAGAATGAAACATAAATGTTTAAAAATGTCTATGCAGGGCAACTTTGGAGAAGTGTACAGTGGCCGCTTACGCTCTGATAATACTCCTGTAGCGGTGAAGTCCTGCAAAGAGAATCTGGCTCCAGAGCATAAGAGCAAGTTCCTGATGGAGGCCAGGTCAGTGGGTCTCCAAACACACACACATCAATCAGCAGCAAAGTCTCTCAGACGCTCATGTGTCCTGCAGGATCCTGAAGCAGTACAACCATCCGAACATCGTAAAACTGATCGGAGTCTGCACACAGAAACAGCCCATCTACATCATCATGGAGCTCGTTTCAGGTGAACGCCGTCTCTGCATCTCCAGCTCCATCCACTCAGCTGCATCATTCACTCTCCTTTTTAAATGTTTCTAGGTGGGGATTTCCTCTCCTTCCTGCGGATCGAGGGTCACAGTTTGACGCCTAAGATGTTGGTCAAAATGACTGAAAATGTAGCAGCAGGAATGGAGTACCTGGAGAGTAAGAAGTGCATCCACAGGTTGGTGGCAATGTGGTCTACTGATAAAATAAACCACCAGAAATACTTCTTGTATCTTTGTACAGTGACTTTTATTTTTGCATGTTTTTCCATCTAGGAAAACCTTGTGAAACTTTAAAAGTAAAGACTGTGAGTTAGTTTAGTTTTCTTACAAAAGCAGCACTGATGATGAATGATTTAAGACAAGATCTTCTTTTAGCCAAAAGGAAATGTCGTTCCACTCATAATAAATAAAAAGTCAAATTAATATTTGACATGACTCACAAAGTTTAAGGAATGTTTAATCAACAGTAACAATGAATATGCATTCAAACAGCAAAAACTCTATCCATGTAAAAGAGTTTTGGGACTTTGGCATTCAGTGGCTAAATGTCGCCACTGAATGAAAAAAAAAATAAATTCTGAATTTTTTGATTCAGAATCAAAACCTCACATAATTTCACATAATTTCTTTGAAACACATAAATTGTTTTTGCATTTTTTTGTGTGATTTTTTCTGCATGCCTGCTATTTTGAACATCATTTTAAAGATGCAGCTCAAAAAAAAGTCTCATAATTTCATTTGAGAAAAATGAAAAAGTTGAATTTTCACATCTCGGAGGCATTCATGTGACCTCTGTGACCTTTCACTAGAGTGGATTTTGGCCATTTTCACTGAGACCTGCTGTAGTCTTTCCTTCTTTGAGGAGACTTCCTGTAAAGTGAAGCTTTTAACCTTTGGAGTACTGCCAGTCATCTTCAGGTCATCATTTGTCTTTTTCTTTTCTGCCAACTGGTTGTTGCTCAGACTGAGTGTGCGGGTTAAAGCTGCTGAAGGCTTAGTGTGAAACTTTAGGATGGATCCATGTTTATTGCATGTTCCATTGATTTTACAGAGATCAGAAAGTTTTCCTGCAGCCCAGCACCCTGAAACCATCCTTGACCTCACTCAGTGCTTCACAGCGGTGGTTTCCCACTGCGGCATGTAGCTTTCTTCTGACAACAAACACACTAAGAGTTTGAACCAGGGATTTCGTTTAGACTCTGTTCTAGCCGTCATCCCTCAAGTGCAGTTTTTTTTCTTTTTTCTTTAGCTGCTTCCTTTTGTGAATCTATAATGTGCGAGAGCGGTCGTTTTTGAGCTGATACAAACTGGAACGTTAGGAATGGATAGTTGAGCTCAAACAGTAAAGCTGTCACACTCAGAGAAACTCAGCCACTGCAGAGGAAATGAGTCGGTGCTGCTGCTGCTGCTGCTGCAGGGAAGGTGAGCGCGCGCTGATCCAGAGCAAGGGCCTCTTGTACTCCAGCTACACAGTGCTGTAAAAAAATTTTTGTCCCCTTCCTGATTTATTTTGTTTTGCACTTTGAGTGTTTCAGAACATCAAAAACACAAAATGCCTTTAAAACACACACAAAAAAATAATTTTTTAAATGAAGATGTTTTTAAATAGGGAAAGAATGATACAAAAGTGGTCTCAAAATACTCCCAAAAGCTAAACATCATGCCCAGATCAACAAAAAATTAGGAGCAAGCGAAGAAAGTCATTGAGAACCATCGGTCTGGGAAGCGTTAAGTCACTTCTGAAGCTTTTGGACCCACTGAACCACAGTGAGAGCCATTATCCACAAATGGCAAAAACATGGAACAGTGGTGAACTTTCCAAGATCGGCTAGCCTGCACAGGTTAACAGCAGGCGACGACTCATCCAAGAGATCCCAAAATAGCATCCAAAGAACTGAAGGCCTCACTGGCCTTGGTTTAGGTCAGAGTTCATGTCTTCACCAAAGGACAGAAGCAAAAATGGCCTGCATGACAGAGTTTCAAAACCAAAACCACAAGATCATTAAGGCTCGTCTCAGATTTGCCAGAAAACATCTTGATGGTTCCCAGGACTTTTATGAAAATATTCTGTGGATTCACGAGAAAAAAAGTTGAACTCTTTAGATTTCCAGAGCACTGAGATTGGGACATTCACTCCAAAACACTTATTTTGTTTCCTTAAGAAAATTTGTAGCAAGATTTCGTCTATGCTTAAAGTCATTATTCATTTCGACACCAATGAAATGAAATGTGTTGAAATGAACACCACCACTGACTTCATGGCAGATATTTTGAGAAGCTACTTCACTGTTTCAATTCACTTTTTCTCCACAGAGCCATCTTTTAGTAAAGTGCACCAGTCCCTCCTGCAGTAAAACACTCCCATAACTTGGTGCTGCCAACCCTACGCTTAATACTTGGGATGGTGTTTTCAGCCTCGCATGTTTACCCATCTTTCCTCCAAATGTAATGAAGACAATGCTGAACAAACACTTTAATTTTTTTTTCATATTACACGCCATGTTTACAGAAGTTAAGGTCTTTGTTGCTGAATGCATTTGCAAATCTGGCGATTTGGAAAAGCTTCCTGCTCTCTGAGTGGCCTTTCAAACAGCGTTGCAATAGGATTTCTCTCACGGTAGATCCGGGTTTCCCAATTTGAGCACAGAAACACCAAAAGCAGAATATGAGAGAAACTAAAGTAAATTATTTGATCGTTTTCAACCATAACCCTTATGTTAATGTTGCATGTTGGAAATATTTCAGAGAACAAGAGCAGCTCTTGTTCTCTGATGTGGACTGACTTAAATTAACACATCGACGTCATCAAACTGTTAACTTTCATCACGACACTTCCTCATATCATGACAGTTTGAAAAACAGGAATAAAGAAATTTCCTCAAATAAAACGTGAGAAAACCCCTCTATGACTTATTCCCTTTAGCATAATTTAATGACACAGGCATCCAGTTCTGCATCGGATTAAAATGAAGACAGAATTGTTCAAGGAAACTTGATTTAAACAGTCAAGATCTTAAAAAGAAAACTTGAATTATTCAAACTGGAAGAAATAAACATAATATGTCTGCAAAAGTAGTAAGAAACAAACCTGCAAATGTTTAAATGCAGGCAACTCAATATGTGTATAATTTTCTGAGGGTAAATCATAATATCCTACGTTTTTGCTATTATTTTGCTCTCATTATTTTATTCCTGCACTTGATTCATGAGGCAGATTGAGCCTAATAGATGCCAGAGGAAACTTGTCAACCAGTTTCAGCAGATGGGAACAATTTGCACCAATTTTTCAACTTTTCACCCAAAAATAGAGCAGGAGCAGAAGTGATCAAAGAAGGAGGAGAAAATTATGATATAATTTTTCTCTATAATTTTCAAGGAACTCCAAGTCCTGACCTGATTAGGTTTAAGGACATCTGGCACAATCGGGTCTCACTAATGCTGCTAAATCAATGTGATGCTGCGGATTGAAAAAAACAGGAATGATGCATCTATTCTACTCATTTGGAGATTTGGAGATAAAAATTAAATATGCTTAACAGTACAGGAGTCTGTAAAATATCACAGTAACTTATAATTGACTAGAGACTGCAAATCAGACTGCAAAAATAAGCATCTGTGCTGTTGATTTCACTTGGTGAATAAAAAATGTTGTTTTCTGAGAGTTTATATTTTCATAATTTTGATTATTTATCTCTGCAACTGAAGAGTCTGTTTTCTTCAACTTTTATTTTATGTAGTTTAAAAACATTTGAAAAATTCAGACAATCTACTGAATTAGAAACATTATTAGCATTGCAATATAGCCTGGCTTCCTGGAGGAGAGGATGCATTATAGCTTCTGTAACACCCAGGATTTAATGCTTTTCCACACATTTATTTTTCTTTCCAGCATCACAATTCTCACTGCCTTTCAGAAAATTGTATTTCATATTGCAAACAGCTCTGGTCTTTTAGAATGCAAAGTTGTTTGCTTTATTTTATATAAATATGAACAAACACATGCAGAATTTCAACTATGTGCCCCATTGAAACATAACCATACTTCATACAAAGAAATGCTTTTTCACAGTGACGTTATGTTGGAGCAGCTCTGCATCTTCATTCCAGACTAGGAAATAAGTTATTTTATTCAGCTGGCAGAATATGTTTCTTCTCGTTTGTGAACTAATTGATAAAAGTCTAATTTTCTCTAGTTTGACTGCGGATTGCGCATAGATTTGAAATGTCCTTGTAGCTCATTTAAACAAAAACTTAAAAGTAGAGATAAATTCAATTGAAAATTTCTGAAAACAAGAAAATTGTGGAGAGTTAAGCAGTGGATGTGGACTGAGGAATTGAGGCATCATGAAGCTGTGGGAGGAGGAGGAAGAAGAGGAGGAAGAAGAGGAGGAAGAGGTGTCGATTGTGATATCTGGCTGAGTACAGTTCACACAGCGGGAACAGATCAGAGCAGGTTTCTGGAAGAATGGCTGCTCAGCCTGCATCACAGAATGTCAAAATGAACCCACATAAAACACCAGTTTTCTCTCTCCTTTTCAGCATCGTCTGTTCTCTCTCTGCTGTTTCTTCTGCAGTACATGAGTTTTCTGTCTATTTTTCTCCCCTAACACATCTGTTTCTTTGTTTAGGGACCTCGCAGCGAGAAATTGCCTTGTTGCGGAACGCAACGTGGTGAAGATAAGCGACTTTGGGATGTCCCGCGAGCGAGATGACGGGGTCTACTCTGCAGAGGGGGGTCTGAGGCAGATTCCCGTCAAATGGACCGCGCCAGAGGCCCTCAACTATGGTAGGCCAAAATGTTTTCACCCTTATTAGACTTTGCAAATTGCAAACCGTCAAAAGAACACAGCATCTTTTCCTTTGCGACTGCTGCCCCCTGCTGTCTCTCTCAGGTCGCTATACCACTCAGAGTGACGTGTGGAGCTTTGGGGTCTTACTGTGGGAGACGTTCTCCATGGGGATGACGCCCTACACCAGCATGAATAACCAGCAGACACGTGACGAGGTGGAGAAAGGTAAAGGCGTCCCTCGGCCTGCAGAGGATGATGCTGGAGTTGAGATAATCCTCAGGAGAGCTGATGGTGAATCTTGTTGCAGGATACCGGATGCCTGCTCCTCACGGCTGCCCCGTGGAGATCTCCAGGGTCATGAGCAACTGCTGGCAGTACGACCCCAAAAACAGACCAACGTTCAGGAAGATTCGGACTGAGCTCAATGCTATTCACAACAAAATTACATGATACAATCCTCTGCTATAGGCCTTTTCTGTACACTTGATTTATATATTTAGTTTCCTTCTGGTGAAGAGTTGAACACTGAAGCAGAACTTTAAAAAAACTAAATCAATGCATCTTACTGAGTTTTTTTCTGACTCTTTTTGGTGTGAAAACTATATGGAGAATTACTTTTGGAGGCGGGAAGTGTGTTGGTTGGCCTCCAGGTGGCGTTTTTTCCCTTATTTAAACTTTTTCAAAGTTGCCTTCAACACAAGAAAACTTCTTTTCAGACAGAGAGAGAAAGAGACAGAGATCTCCAGTTGTATTGTCCAGCAAAGCTTCTCTGAGCAGTTGAGGGGCTTTTGTATCGCTCTTTTCTAAACACTGCAAAAGAAATATAAGAGTCTAATAATCAGAACTAAGAATCTTTAACTGCCTGAAGGATAAAACTTTATATTTTCAGCTGAATAAAAACAGCAGCTTGGGTTTCCCTGTGGGGCTCTGCTGTACTTTGGAAAATGCAGCAAATCTACAGATCTGGTGATGCATTTTCATGCAGCATCAAATACATTTTTGCCTTTTGTGCTGCTATTAAGACATTCAGTCTTTTCAGGATTAAAGGAATCATAAAAATCGCTGAATTTCAAAAACAAACATTTGTACACAAGGTCTGATATATTACATACACTTTTGATCCTCTCTTAGGTTTGTGTAAATGTCCTTTTGCAAGTTTTTTTATGGCCATCATCAAGTTTCTGGCATAGATTTTAGCACTGTTGCTATAAAAGTTAATTTAAGTTTGCTGGTTTCCTAGAGTGGATCTGGTTCTAAGAATAAATCTTACATTTCAAAAGGTTTGAAGCTGATACCATTTGAGAGGCTTACTGCAAATCTCGAAGGGTTATATACTTTTAAATCATTAACCTATTGAAAACTCCCTTTTCAATAGGGAGTTAAGCCAGTTGACCTAAACTCTGACCTCCAGATGTCAGATAATAACCCCGGACTGTAAATGAAATAAAATGATCAAACGGAGATTGACAGACATAAAACCTTAAAGCTCGACTGAAATTTGGAGCTGCCCACATGGAGAAGTCGGATACCTTTTTGCTAACTAAGATTGTCAGACTTCCACAGATTTAGCGCTTTGGCCTCAGTGAGCAGAAATTATGTTTGGAGGAATTACAGTAACTATGTGATGCAAGGCTAAGTAACAGAACTGTAAAGCATGGTGGTGGGAACATCATGCTTTGGGGCTGCCATTTTTTTCAACACATGATTGAAACTTGGATGTAATTGGATAATTAATTTAACCATACATAAAGCTAACTTTGGAATATATAAAGCAGACTTTCATCAAGCTTCAGGAGCCCAAGTGAAACAACAAACTACAATACAAGGCTTCTTTTATCAAGAAAAGTGATCAAATATCCTGCAGGGAATGTGGAAGAGACTTGCTGGCGGCATTAGTGTAAGCTGAGCTTTTAAATATTTCTGGAGTAAATACACAAAAACGTTCAAACTTGTGACCCAGGTATTATTTTTATATTACTATTTCAGGTAATTTCTTGTAGGATCACAGAGAAAAGACAAAAAAAAAAAAAAAAAACTCTCCCAAAATATTCCAATGGTGTGCGAGTAAACTTATTAATGAAAATCGTTCCCACAACAGAGATTTATAAACTCCAGACATTGTAATCTTTCTAGATTCAGTCCATTCAAAGTTGTAATTCAAAACGCAAATAAGCAATGAGTTGTAAGTCCAGGGAGTGTCCAAACCTGTTTCAACATACTCATCTGGAGCCGATCCAACCTCTCTGCATCATGCAGAGAGAGCTATAAAGCTGGATGAGTTACAGTCCCTGCTCCAGTCCCGCCTCTCAGAGATTGTGCAACGCTTTGCAACTTTTCCAAATAAAGGAGGGGTGGCAGTTTGCTTTTTAACAAGAGAGATGGCCTGGGGCTGGTGCAGTGGCCTGCAGCTGGAGAGATAAGCATAGAAACCAGTCATAACTGGAATCTCACATTGAACAGATCTACACAGCTCACTTCATTTAGCAATCACCGAATTGTTTAATTTAGGTTTTACATAATATGTCAAAGCTACAGCACAACTGTGCATGGTTAAAAAAAAAGAGCAGCATACAAAGTGATGCATGTATAAATGATCTTAAATTACATTCAAGGTATGAACGTAAAGTGAATCACTTTCGTTCAGTTTTCTGATTTAAAAAATGCAAAACGACTCAAAAGGCTTGTCATACTATTTAAATAAACAGCTGTCGGGGAAAATTGTTTTTAGCACATGGAAATATTTTTATTACCTTTCTTGTTTTTTGCCAAAAGATGAACAGCAATCAGCTTCAGCTGAAAGAGGAATTTCCTCAGGATCATGTTCCCTAGAGAGAGCAAAATGTTCTGTCATCAGCTGCAGCTGCAACATCTCAGGAACAGTGAAAATTATTTGAAAGCGAGCGCTCATTTCCAAATTCAGTGAGAAAATTCATCTCTAGGAGGGAATTTGACACAAAACTGTCGTTTAGCAAAGAAACATTGCAGAAAATACACACTTGCACTTTGATGTACAGGAGTCACTTTACACAAACATACATATTTTTTAACCTGTATCCACTCAGACAATTTTTACCACTTTTTTCCAGTTTCCATTACAAATGACAGATGGATTGTCAACCTCTCTTATTGACAATATTTGAATTAATATTAAATTCAAGGAGAAACTGGGTATATTATTTTTCAGGGTCAAAATCTGGAGATACGTTGTTTAACTTTGAGATAAATATAATTATCTTATAAAAGTTGAGATGTCAACAGTGTAAAGGCAGATAATGTCAGTGAGCTGCTGCTGGCGCTTTTGAAGCCGAGTCATGTGATTTACAGCTGCAACAGAAAACTGAGACATTTTCTAATGTAAATGATGAACCTGAAATTTGTGCTCACTTCATTGACATCTATAATCAGTTTGCAATAAGTCTGATATTCTGCTGCATGTACTGTTGTATCAAAATAACTTTTAAAAAGTAATAGCATTCAGTGTGTCGACTCACTGGAATGAATCACAGTACTTCAGTTTTCCCAAACAAAACATACCTGCTTTCACAACTTGTGAACTTGAGTAACATCCCATGGTTAATCCACGAGGCCTAATCTAATGTTTCAAGCCTTATAGGAAGGCTTTCTGCAAGGTTTAGGAAAGTGTTTATGAAAGATTTTGACTAGAACCAGAAGACCTGAGTGATCTGGAGGGTTGATACAACAACAGCAGATTTTATTTATTTTGATGCCACGTCGTCCAGTGATTTATAAACTAACATAAGTATTTTAAAGTTTACTCTCAGAGCTGCAGGTAGCCAGCGTAGGGACTGTGGATCTGGGGTGATGTGCTCTAACTTCCTGGCTTTAGTCAGAACACGTGCAGCAGCATTTTGGATCAGCGACAGCTTTTTTAGGCAGATCCGCAAAGACACTGCTGCAGTAATCGATGCAACTAAAGATAAATGCAGGGATGAATTTCTTTAGATTTCACTGAGGCATTAGTCCTCTAATCCTGGACATGTTCTTAAGGTGACAGAAGACCGACTTTGTAACTGTCTTTATGCGACTCTGAATGTTGCTGTTGTGAACTGGCTACAGTGCAGTCCTGCATCCCACCCCTTCATTTCTGGAAAAAAGCACCAGATCCCTCTAGACCTTGTATGCATAAAAGCGTTATGGCAGATGATTGACAGATTGTTTCCTGCTGCTAACTGATGAAAATACCAATGAATAGTTTTGCCTTTTTTTCCCCTGCCAAAACTGTTACCCAACGCATTGTTGAAGTCTGTCATGTGACAGGACAGGAAAACCTCTGGTAACACTTGCATTTTAAGAGAGTGGGCAGGTGACATAACTGAGCGACACGCACATGTCTGCTGATCATGTGGTGTGGGTGTGTGAAGTCACTCAGAGGTTACATACTGTCACCAGAGACCCAAGAAAAAACCTTTGTCTGGTCCTTTGTATCAGCTGCACAGATTAGATCACATTAAATAGTCATGAAAATGTGTGCAGTTTCTTTTCTTGACGTTTATTTAATGTGGATTAGACATTTCAGTGTGGATAATCCTCTCTGCAGCGGGAGCATGCTTTGAGACTTCATGCTTCAAACCTAATTTGAGATTAATCCTGTAGATAAAAGAGAGAGAAAAAACTTTCAGGCATTCACGAATAATATGAATAACTGTTGCTATTTTTATTAGAAATTGAATATCACTGCTAGACTTTCTGGGCTGCACAGTGGTGCAGTTGGTAGTGCCGTTGCCTTGCAGCAAGAAGGTTCTGGGTTCGATTCCCGGCCCCGGTCTTTTTGCATGGAGTTTGCATGTTCTCCCTGTGCATGCGTGGGTTCTCTCTGGGTACTCCGGCTTCCTCCCACAGTCCAAAAACATGACTGTCAGGTTGACTGGCCTCTCCAAATTGTCCCTAGGTGTGAGTGTGTGTGTGCATGGCTGTTTGTCTTGTCTGTCTTTGTGTTGCCCTGCGACCGACTGGCGACCTGTCCAGGGTGACCCTGCCTCTCGCCCGGAACGTTTGGTGGGGAACGTTAGCAACCCTCCTGACCCCACTAAGGGACAAGGGAGTATAGAAAATGGATGGATGGATGCTAGACTTTCTAAAGAACTTGCCAAACAAGTTACATATGAGAATGATGGGGCGACAGCGGCTAAGGAGGT
The DNA here is from genome assembly GCA_902982915.1 of Phalloptychus januarius. Taxonomy (NCBI): domain Eukaryota; kingdom Metazoa; phylum Chordata; class Actinopteri; order Cyprinodontiformes; family Poeciliidae; genus Phalloptychus; species Phalloptychus januarius. Next base: position 15,969,617 of record CADWAE010000477.1, read on the forward strand.
CAGAGGTCATCCTGTAGACAGTGGGTTGATTGTTTGTCCATTTCAGTCACTTCAACCACTTTGCCTTCTGGTGGCCAAAGGGTCCAGTGGCGCTGTTTTCATTTCTGTCCTCTGTAGCTGCAATGCAACTCCACTCTCAGCGCGTGAATGACTGAACGTAGTCTGAAGAGCTTTGGAGTCGCCTATATAAAGCTCTATGCAGTTTGTGGAAAGAGGAAGGTGTGTCTCTCATCATTCGACGCTTTCCATCCCGCCTGCGGTGGTTTTGTAATTGAAACCTCACTGGTTGAGCTTGTTTTCTGTAACGTTTAGTTCCCCTGATGAAAGAGTTGTGATTTATTTACCTCCAAGGAAACAAAACATGAGGGGAACAAAGTTCATGAGGAGAAGATTCCTCTTCTGACAGCTTGAGTGATCGATTAGTTAATCAGACAAATCCTTTTTCAGCTTCCAGGATTACAGGCATGTCTGGTTTTAACTGCGATTATAAGTACAAACAAATTAAGACTGTCACACTGTTAAAATGCCTTTATGAGACAGACATTTGTTTTTGGAGAGTTGGTACCTTAACTATTTCGTCAAATAGTAAATCTGTATGGAGGCAATAAATTACCACTTACTAACACTAACTAAATGTTCAAGTTAACATATTAATGCTCTCGGAGTATTTTTTTACTAAACAAGTCATTTTATAACCAATTCCAAAACGTGGAAATTTTATTGTTTTGACTTGAACATTTAATTAAGATCTTCTGTTTTTCCAAAGCACCACAATTGGAAAGCAATTTAGAGAAAATTCTAAAAAACATTAGTAGTGTTTTCCCATCTGTTTTCATATCCTGTTTATCTATGCGCTTTGTAAGTACAAATATATTTTAATTTAAAAATCAGACTGCTTTTAATTCAATACTTTTCATTTCAGGATAATGTTTTCTTTGACAAGTATGTCATAAGCAAACTACAGGAAGAAGAGAAATAATCACATCTGTTGTTTGGATAATTACAGGCAGAAAAAAATACTTTTTTCTCTGTTAAATTTCAACATGAGAATCATCATGTCTGAAAAATAGTTTCTAGAATTTTGCTTAAAAGTAACAAATCTGTTAAGGTGGATTATGTGAGCTTAATTTGAAAAATAAACCATGTTCCAACAAAGAAACATTGTTTGAACAATGTGGAGGATGAAATAACCTGCTGTGGAAAAACTCTTACCTCATGGCACCTGTATTTTCAACTTCACTGTGTTTATTGTGCAATAGAAAAATAAACATGGGATATTCTTTGATTTACAAAATAAAGCAAGAAAAATAAAAAGAAACAAATGGGAAGTGCAACAACAACTGATGTTGCTCAAGTGGATCGCCTGAGAAGGGAGGCTGCTCTCGGTCACAGTCATTGTGTCACCTGTGCGTCTACCTGAGGCATGTGACGGAACACCTGCAGAAAGATCTCTGTATGCTGTCGCATGAGGCAACATGTGAGGAGCAAAGATGCTGGCCGACAAAGTGCCCTCTGCTCTTCTTGCTGAAAATTATCAGAAAGGAACATCGCCTGTAGAAGGGCAGATTTCCGTCTCTAAGAGCAAGCCGCTGACGCCTGACACTATGATATCTCCATGGCATCTGACTTTTTGCAGTTTCTGTACCTGCAGAGCTCTAAGAAATTCCTTCAATATTAGTCACCTTCTGCAGGTTGAATCATTAGATCAAAGGGAGCCCAATTGGACTCGTGTACTGTGGCAGTACACTTGGCAAACTAATTAAGCACACATCGGATTTGAGTTTGGATGTGCATTCACTCGCAGTAGCGTGTGAGACAATGCGCTAACCAAACAAAAGGGAAATCTTCAAAGTTTTCTTTAAAGAACTGAAGTGAACTGTGGTATGGCTTATTTACCTGAGACTGACAGTCGCTCTCTGTATCTTTGTTGCGTTCATTCCAGTGCAGCGCGCCAACATAACTCAGATTCCTTCCTCTGATTAGATCTGAAACCTCTATACTGATCCTCTGTCACATGTTTTATCTCTTCAGGGCGACATTTTATCATTTCTTTCTGTTTATCACTTAGTTTACAGACTGCTGTTTCCACCTTTGCACAATCGCTTCCTTTTCCTGCTTAAAACGTTCACAGCATCATTGCGTCTGCAGCTACTCTGTCGTGTGTGGACTGATCTGTCACTGTAATAAAATATGAGCATGTGTTTTAAGAAAATTATGTTTTGCCTGAAACTTTTATTTATCTAACTTTATAAGCAATTTTATGTGAATATAACTTGGGTTTATTCTGCTATAGAGGTTTTCAGCACAGTTGAAGCTTAATTCCTAACAATGCCAGGTGTACATTTTACATCCAGTACCCATTTATAACAACAGAGATTTTTAAATTTTTAGAGTAATCATCAGCATTCAGTGTGTTTCCCTGCATTGGTTAGCTTTGAATAATCCAAGTTTTTAAGAATATTTTCCTCCCCATAAATTGGTCCTTAAGTCACAAAACAAATAGAAGAAGATTGAAGATGACGTAAAATTAAAGTAAACTTTAATTAAGCTGCTGTAGGAACAAAGCAGGTTTGGCGTGGTTTTTATTAGCCTTAATCTCAAACCCTATGGCTTCAAATGTGGATATTAAAGAATATACTTACACTCATTAATCATTTTATTGCTTGTTTTTGACCCAAGCAAATCTGAGCACTCCCTAGAGTCTGACAAATTTACAAAGTCTTTTTTTTTAATTGTGCATTTATTGCACACAATAAATTTTGAGACCTTCGTACTCCTGCTGGCGGTCGCAGGTTCGATTCCTGGCCTGGCAACATTTGCTGCATGTCTTCCCCCTTTCTCATTATCCTCTTTCCTGTCGAACTATTTTCAAATAGCCAACAAAACCTTAAAAAAAAGGAGATAAAAATATTACTGTCTTTGCAGGTGTAGGTGACTCAGACCTGAGAACAATCTGTAACAGCAACATGTAAACAAACACTATTGCACCACCAGACACTGTGGCTGCTGGAGAACATTTTTTACTGGCCACTCAGACATTTCACCAGCCACTGTTTCCTTTCTTTCAATTACAAACCCAACAGTACAAGCAAATTATATAAAATATATGATTCATTCTTAACTCTATGAAAACGAGTTTACTGACAATAAGTTTGCCATACATATGTACATATACAGACTAATATAACAAAGCATGAATACCTTAACAGAGATGTAGTGCAATAAGTTCACTTTAAGTACTAACAGCATAAGTTATTCACTTATTTAGACTTTTCTAGATACAAAGACGCGCATTTTACACTCAGGATGTTTTATTCAAGTAGGTGCAGGACTCATTTATGTAAACAGAGTCATTTGTTTATTCTTTATTTGATCGAGCTTTTAAAGGAGTGGTTGACGAGAGATAACCAGGAGATATTTAAGAGTTCTTGAGATTTGGATGTTTTTTGTTGTGTCAACAAAACAAAGTCAATCTGCTGGGTTTCCTTAGACATTTTTTAAACTACTGAATAATTAATTGAGCATATTGTACCTTTTCATAAAGAGGATTAATTGCATGTGTGATTGAATTGCAATTATATTTTTTTGTACAGTGACTTAAGACAACATTTGTTGTCAATCGGGGCTATCTAAATACACTGAATTGAACTGAATTTAATTAAGAATTGTTCAACACATTTTCCCTTGTGGAAGATTAATAAATAAACCTTTGCTATTTCTAATGATGCCCTGTTCTTATGCTTTCATATCTTTTCTGTTTTAATTAGTTCTGTTATTTTTACTTACACCAGTTTTTTTCACTGTATTAAAGGCTGGCTGGATTCACTGTTAAATAAGGGGAAGTAAATAAATATTAGATGTATTAAAGCAGACTAGCTTTTCCTTCTTTGACTGCTACAGACTGCAGACTCAATAACTCACATTGCTTAGAGAGTTTAGAAAGTGTATTTTCTGATCCATCCAACTACGTCCAAAACGAGCTGACATATGTAAATAATTTTAGTGAGAAGACTTTCTACATGTCTAAATGTTGCTTTGTGTGACTTAATGAAAACATAATAACTCTGATCAAAAAGTCAGGAGATTATCTGCTATTAACTTATACAACAGCCACATCTTCAGCATGACCCAGATATTTTCAAAGCTCTGAATAACAACAAGGTTTATTTTTGCTTGAGGGATTTTCAGCTGCCTGAATGCTTCTGTAGACGTTTAATGTGACCTTGTGACTGAGTCCTCATTTTTATGGGACTCTGTCTCCTGACTGAGGACTCTGTAATGTTAAAAACATGTTTTTCATCACCCAAAAGGAGCAAAGTCCTCCTTAAAAGGGCCTTTTAACAGATGCATCATTGTCTCTTTACTACTTTATGTTTTTGTCAGCTTTGACAAAAATTTATTTAATTTTGATTTGGTCATATTGGCTAATTTAAAAACTAAACAACATTGTAAATATAGTGGAAAATAAGCGTGATAAAAATTTAAAATACAGACCAGATGATCAAAAGTTCTACAGAAGATGAAAAACATACTGAGCTGTAAAGTGTTTTCCCCTCACATATATCCTTTGTAGATTATATTAAAGTGTTTAAAACAAATTTGAGCATTAGACCTACAGAATAGAATAGAATAGAATAGAGTTTATTGATCCCTGAGGGATTGCATATTTGTTGACATAGCTTATTTGTTGACAAGCTATTCCATCTAAGGTCTAATATTAATAGCACAAATATTAAATATTAATAACATTAATAGTAAACCAATAATATAAATTGGTATTGCATAAAATATATTATTAATATTAATGCGTTGTTATTATTAAAGTGTTAATAACACAAATATGACCTGACGATGTATGTAATCTGACTAAACGTAACACACTTTAAAATAAAAAAGTAATGATTGTTTCTTTTATTAGATGAAAATAAATATCCAAAACAATCTGATTTAAGCATCGACTGTGAATGAACAATTGTTTTTACAAAGTTGAGCCAGTCTTATCCAGTCAGGATCGGCTCAGTTGAATTGGACACTGAAGTGAGTGAGTCTTTGGCAGTTGTCTCTCGTCCTTTTCACCAATTTTTGTTTCTGCCAAGGGAATTTAGGGTGATTCATTTTCATACAAGGTCAAGTTGACTGGAAAATCATCCTTCAGAAACTTTTGATGCTAAAATTGTTTTGATTACTTGAAAATTTTCAGTGTGCAAAAAAGGAACAAGAAAAAATGCAGAAGGAATCTGATACTTTTTCACTTGAAATAATAAATCTTGCTTACAAATTTGCATTAATTTAGCATTCAGTGCATATTTTTTAAAACACAAGAAGATGAATTACTTAACATACACTTTGTGTCTCAACTCAGTTACCTACATATTTATGTTTGTTCCTTGATAATCCTGAAAACAAATGAGCTCTTTTAGAAAATGTCCAATGAGGACGCAGCACAGTTTGGGGACACTAAAATCTCCAGACCATTAACTCTGCACCCAAAAGCCCTCAAAATACTATTATTAGCATTGTCCTAATCTAATGTTACCGTCTTTATGAATCCTTAGAGCATCCTGGGAGCTAATCACAAAATCTATGATAAGCACAAGTTGCATAAGTGTGAGGTCAATACCTTTAAATGAGAAACAGACAGGAATGTTCAAGCTGTCAATCAAGGAGCCATACCTGAAATATGATGAATTCTTTAACTGTAATTTATCTTTTGTTAGATGATCAGAGATATGAAGCTCAGAAAATGTTTCTAAAGGCGGCAAGCATGTGACTTTGAACGTGGACAAGGATGTTCCTCGCACTTTACCACGAAGAAAGTGATCAGAACTGCCTGCAGTTACATAATAAACTGGCTAAATATGAATATAGTGAAGAAGAAAATCTGTTTTTTATTTTAAATATGACATGAACATTGTCATCATCATCAAAAGCAGTTATAAATTACATTTACGTTTTACTCTAAAATGTGAAAAAAAAAATATTTTCAGTTTGAGCTAATTGAGGAACTCTATTTTGAACATATATTTTAGACATGGAAGTGTTTTTTCTTTCCTCTTCTCATTTAATCCACAATATTTTATTTTACAAATAACTGAATGTACATTTTGAATCCACCAGTGAAAGAGTTTCTGAATTTCTGGAACCTGAATCAATCCAGAATCATGCTTAACTTTTAGAAAATGACATTCTGAAATTTAAGCTTGATTTTTCTGTTAAACTTCATCTTAACCAGAGTTACTTTGTATTGATGTCAGTTTGAAAACTTTATACAGACATTCTTCACTTCTTCCTTTAAAACCCACACATGTCTTCTGATTTGCAGTAACTCTCCTACAAACATTTAAAAATTAAAAGACGTGCCAGCAGTATTCTTTAAATCACTCAGTTTCTTCAGGTTAACTCTCCTTTTCCAGGAATTAGCCAGAAAAGTTCATCTGAGATTCTTTTACTGTGTCTAATTTTATGATGCTCAATTGTCAACATTATTCATTTTGTGTTTTGTTATTTCTACATTTGCTTTGCATTTTGCCTTTTGATATGACTTACTTTTAACTGTGTGATGTCATTAGTTTTACATCTTGTGCTGGAGCAAAGACATTTCACAGGCATTGATTTTTAAAGTAAATATATCACTAATTATGATGATCATCATCTTTTGGACAGACTTTATTTCTATTAAAAAATTATGCAAAAAGTAAACTTTATTCCATGTCAGAAATAAGTTTACCTCTAATTCCTCTAAATGTCCACAATCCCTAAAATCCTTAATAAGTTACTAATATGTCAGAGATTGACTGATGGATGTGTCAATCTGCCAGAGAAAAGTTCAACTTATTCTCAGAAAGCTGAAACTGAAAAACTTTTTCCAATAATTAAACAAACAGCAATGCAACTTTTTTTAAGCATTTAGAGAAATAACATAAAATGCAAACATTTTCCATTTTAATAGTTAATTTCAGTCTCACATTTTGTCTGTGCTGTAATTTCCACTTACTAGCAGCCTTTTCTAGAAGTCATATTGCCACTCCTCAAATGAGGAGTGGCTCAGTTCTCAGTAAGTATGATGGGTCCACACCTTGCTTCTGGTTGGTGGACAAGATCCCGCCTCCTATACAAATTACCTGATAAATATGAAGAAATGCTAATGCAAAACACAGTCGGGGCACCGGGCTGATAGGACCAGTACCAGGAGAGGCTCAGCACCATCACCATCATCATGGGAAACTGTTGGAACAGACTGAGTCCACAGAAGAACACGTATATCCGTGTGAGTCTGCCAGCCGTGTGCTTTGTCTGGCAGATTGCTATGATCATCCTGTTTGGGGTTTTCATCCGCTATGACAAGGAATCAGACGCACACTGGGCGGAGTACAAGCATAAGAACAACCTCACCGACATTGACAATGACTTCTACTTCAGATATCCCAGTAAGTATGAAAAAGTTGTCAGAGATTTTAATGCAGATGTGATGGATGTTTGAGAAAATGGATGAACAAAAGTCTGAATGCCATATGTGCTTTTGCAGGTTTCTTTCTCTGTCAGGGAATTTTTAGGTACTTTTCCAGAGATACAAAGAAAACACCATGTGTTTACAGAAACTAAGAGCATAGGAAAATATTTAATTAAAGATTACTTATCTATTTTTGTCATATCTATTATCTGGCAGAAGTTGAACAAAACTATATTTTGCAACAAAAATCCTTGTCTTCTACAAGTTACTATCATGAAATATTGCACATACAGAAAAAAAATCATAAATAAACTGACCTCACTTGTTAATCATGCAGATTGGAATTGGAGTTGTACAGACATTGTTTTTCCTGAGAAACTGAAATCCTTGAACTGCGTTGCTTTGTTTAGAACAAGCTGTTGCATAACAACCCCGGTGAATGTTTCTACACCTGCAGGCTTCCAGGACGTCCATGTGATGATCTTTGTTGGATTTGGTTTCCTCATGACCTTTCTGAAACGCTACAGCTACGGCGGCGTGGGCTTCAACTTCCTGATCGCCTCGTTCGGCCTGCAGTGGGCTCTTCTCATGCAGGGCTGGTTCCACTCCCTTGATCTCGACACTGGAAAAATCTACATTGGGGTTGAGAGGTAAGTGCTTTTCTCTGTGGAGTTTGTTATATAACTAAAGTGAAACTACATTTTTTCACCTGTCAGGTGATGTGATCTGTGAAAGACATATTTCCAGTTGAGCTTGAACTCTCCTTCCTCCAAACAGCATCATCAATGCAGACTTCTGCTGCGCCGGCTCTCTGATCGCCTTCGGTGCCCTGCTGGGTAAAGTGAGCCCCGTCCAGCTCATGGTTGTCACCTTATTTGGTGTCACTTTGTTTGCTGTGGAGGAATTCATCATCCTGGACCTGCTTCACGTGAGTCTAATTAACCAATCACACCAGATTTCTTTCACTTTAGAGAGAGTTTTAGCTGACATGTTGCTAATGTCACAGTGCAGAGATGCTGGTGGCTCGATGGTCATCCACTGCTTTGGAGGTTACTACGGACTGGCCATCTCTTGGGTGCTCTATCGACCAAACCTACACCAAAGTAAACAGCTCCACGGGTCCAACTACCACTCGGATCTGTTCGCAATGATTGGTAACTGAAGCTTTATTTTGGCTTAAAAGGTTGAACTCTTCTTTCACAGATTTTTAGATAAATTATTAATTTGATTTCAGGTACTCTGTTCCTCTGGATCTTCTGGCCCAGTTTCAACGGAGCTATCACAGACCACGGCGACGGACAGCACAGAGCGTTCATAAACACCTACATCGCCCTCGCCTCCTCCGTTCTTACTGCTGTTGCCTTGTCCAGCATGTTCCATAAAAAAGGAAAATTGGATATGGTACGTTTGCAAAGGCAGAATCTCTTAATAACTCAATAATCAAGTGTATTTCTCACATTTGAGGACATGATGAATAACATGTCCTCTGCCCCCATTATGCAACAGGTTCATATCCAGAATGCCACTCTGGCAGGTGCTGTAGCCATGGGAACGGCAGCAGAGTTCATGATCACTCCTTACGGCTCGCTTATTGTGGGCTTCTGCATGGGCATCATCTCCACCTTTGGCTATGTCTTCGTCACAGTAAGTCTACATTCTTTTACTGTGTCGTCTGCAGACTTAGAGGTGAAAAAAAGGCACAAGAATGTGTTTCAAACAGAAAGTTGGCAGCATGTTAGTCTGCAGGAAAGTACCAAATTACTGAGATGAGTTATGTTAGGTACATTTACATTTTCAATATTAAACGGACAGATTGAGTAAGTACTTCTAAAAACAACTTTCATTTTGTTTTCAGCCCTTTTTGGAGAAATACCTAAAGCTCCAGGACACATGTGGTGTTCACAATCTGCATGCCTTCCCAGGAATGCTTGGTGGCTTCATCGGTGCTGTTGTTGCTGCAGCAGCTAGTGAGGATGTCTACAGTAAAGAAGGGTGAGCCAAATGAACCGTCATAACTCAAACCCAGACCAGACATCTTTAGGATAAAGATGTCTGGTGAAAGACATGGTTTGGTCTGTGGCGGTTGGTTTCCTGCTCCAGCCCTTCCTGTTTTCTCAAATGAGGCAATAATAGCAAAAATATTAACAATGTAATAGAACAATTTTGTTGTGATTTATTAATTTATAGATTGACATTCTGATCTGCACAGCTACAGTTATTTACATCGGTCAGACCACTGATTTGCTGCTTAAATTGAAATAACCACCAGAAAGATGCACAAAAGAGCGACAATACATGTTTTTTCCTTTTGACACACCCCAGACCTTGGTTCTCCAGACAGACAATGCTATCAGCAAAATCTCCTTACTTCATCAGACTATTAGATTAGCAATGATGTAAAGATGTTTTAACCATTCTTCAAAATCTGATATACATCTCTGTACATTTTTATTTCCTCCTAGGCTGATAAATGTATTTGATAAGGAGGGCAAGTATGCAAACAGATCAATGGGGACGCAGGGAGGATACCAAGCTGCTGGGACATGTGTGTCGATTGCCTTTGGACTGGTTGGAGGAGCCATTGTTGGTGAGTTTAAAAAAAGCGTGACACAGTTTACTTCAGTGCTTATTTTGTCAATGCATTTTCAAAGTAAAAAAAAAACATTAAATCTGAGTCACACTGACAGTATTTCTGCCACTATTAATAACATGCTAATAGATAAGCATATTTGTTTATGAAATTATTATACATGCACATTGAGCTGAGATTTCTACTGTTGTCAAAGGAGACCAGAGGTATTTATTTTATTTTTTTAAAGGGCTCATCCTGAAGATTCCTATCTGGGGTGACGCTGCTGATGACCACTGCTTCGACGATGAGGCTTACTGGGAGGTAAGTTCACCGTTTCCACCGCTAGATGGTGCTCTTCCCCCTTAAATTACGTCTCTAACCAATTTTATAATTTTGCAGCTTCCCGAGGAGGAGGAGGAGACCCTTCCTCCTGTTTTGGAGTACAACAACCACATGATTCACAAAGCCCAAGACATGTAAGCTTATTCACACTTTTACACTATTTAGCCCCTTTGCTCTGAACCTCCAGCTAACTGTCTTCTTTTCTCTGGCAGAACCGAGTCCAGTTTCTGTGTTGATCAATGTTAGAGTCAAGCTGTTGGCCCAAGATTTGAACATAATGCAGCTCTTCAGCAACATAATTTATGAAGGCTCTCACTTTGTCATTTTTTCTTTTTTGATGGCTTCTACACCTGAACAGGAATTGATTACTAGAAACTAAAACTTTAAGTATGTTTCTCTTTAGAGCTACAATCAATCCAGTCAGATTTAATGTGGATCTTTCATTGAGGAACAAATGTCATAAATTATTGCTGTGACCACGGTTGTTACTTCAGCCTGTATGATGTGAAGTTGGATGTTTTTATGACCTATTTGCTGATTTTTGTCAATACTTTTTCAACGTAATTTTGTCTAATTAACTTGTGTAACTGAAAAAGCTATTAAAGTGTGTTATTTTACGTAATGCAAACAGGTAATGATCAGGTTTGAAAAACGCTGGTATTGTCAAACATGGCAGGTTTGAATAATGTATCTACTTCCAAAGTAGTCTGCATTTATCTTTAATTCTTACAGAGTAACGATGACACAATTTATTCAGTTTGATTGCTGCAATGTTGATTGTTAACTCCAGCTGCCAAAGAAAGGAAAAGTCAGTGATTAGTACTCCATTAATGATTGCATCTCATGAACAGGATTGTCCTAACATGATATTTATTAAGGAAAACAGGACTCATTTCTGACAGCTACTGTTTAAATATTTAATTACAGGCTCTTTGAATCGTTTGTAAAGATTTATGAGACAGTAAGGGTTGAAATGACTTTAAAAAGAAAATAAAAGGATTTTTCCAGCATGTAGCATGAAACCTCACCACCGATAAAACCTCAGTCATATGTAAAACAATATGCCAGACATATTTTCATGAACTTTAAAAGTTATTTTCCTTATTGACATATTATTGTTCTTGATTTTGTAAAATGAAAAACTGTATTTACCTGAAATAAAAAAATAAACGCTCAGGAATTACAAATATGTTTTTCAATCATTGCTTAGATTTTAATAAGCAATGTCACGGATTCTGGATAATTGAATACTTTGTTTTAGCATCAACGAAAAAATGAAGATGCTTGAAAAGCAAAGATGTGCACCAGATTTCCACACACACAGAAATATTAACAAAAAGTAAAAAAAATCTTAGATAAATGTTACTGGAATGTAAATATATGACAAATGGCCTTCTTGATAAGACATATCAGAGGAAAATAAGAATAAAATAGTTCCCAAAAAAGGCAAAATTTTTCTTATGCACTAAAATAAGATGTAAAATGCAACAATATAAATATATGGATTTTCCTACTTTAACCCACAAGGTGGCGCTGCATAACACAGAAAACAATGTATCTGTGCTGGTGCAGTTGAAGGTTGTAGAGCTTAAAGAGTTTTACAAGTAGTTTATTTTTCATTAAATATAATATATAATATACATTCTGCTAGCCCCACATTATCCATAAACAAGCCACATTTTAAGTGTAGCTTATAGGAGTAAATGAGAATACAGTAGAAAAAATTGTTCAAGTAGGAGATGTTAGTAATAAATCAATGTGCAACTCTGAAGTCATGCATTTCATGGATCTGTGACAGTTTTTATATTTTTCTTTACAATGGATTTTATTTATTTTATTTTTATTTTTATTTATTTTTGCTTTCTAATTCAGCCATCTCAGAGCACTGCAAAAACAAACCAGTCAAGTTTATTTAGTCGATTTCAATCCAACAAGAAAAAAAGTTTTATTATTGTTGGTCTTACTGTCTGTCAGACATTGTTTTTTATTGTTGACTTCTACTTGATTCATTCAGTAATGTGGAGATGTTAAACAATCATATGTCCAAATTAGAAATTAGTGCATATTAGTGCATGTGGAATATCCACGCATTAAATTGAACGTACATTTTTCTGGTATTTGATTACAGAAAGTAGAGTGTTTGGGCTCTAACCGTAAACTTTTAAAGTATCATACGATGATAAAGTTATAAATATTCAAAGAATCTTACAACAACAACCTGTAGAAGTAAGGAGACTCATAGAGAGCAGGAACGTTTTCTCTGTGACTTCAGCTGTGAGGATGAAGAGGTGCAGATTGTTAAGGCGGCTCCCTGAGGTCTTTGGACACTTGTTGCCCCAAGGCCTCTGGCCTCTTCGCACCCTTTCATTCTGATGGTAATGATGCCCGGACAGACCGGTCAATAGGATCATCTCCTGACCAATCACTGTGACATTAATGAACTGCGAAAACAGAGGCTGGACATATGCTGCATACTGGCTTTGTCAGGTTAGCTGCTGGCAGAAGCTTTATTGAAGGATGAGGTTAAACAGGTTAACTGAGGGCTGAAGCTGCTGCTGTCACCTCAGAGTACAATAACTTCCACATAGAGTCCGCGACTTTATCCGTTTAAATGCCTGTAATAAAAGATGGCGCGTTCAACTGTAGGGTTACATTAAGGTTTGTTTTTCTGTGTAAATGGCATCAAAACTCAGGTTTTAAACATTCTTTGGATTTTAAACAATGAGCTTAGAGCTTTAAAACAATTTTAAGAGAATTATAATTAATTTTAGCAAAGTTAAGAGTTTTTAAAGCCAATTAAAGGAAAGTTATTACAGTTATTGTTCTTTGATGATTGTGGCAAAAAATACCAAAGAAGAAAAAAATCATGAAACACATGAAACAGACTGGAGCTCAGGAACTAAACCTCTGGTTTAATTACATTTTCACTATAGCGTTGTGGGAATATTGGTGTATTAGCATGTTTAAAAGGTTTGAAAATGCCATTTTATTATGTAAAATACAGAACAGCAGTAAACACAATAAATACTTACTCCAATAAAGTATGGTAAGAGAATGTAGAAATGTTCTTTGATGCAAGAGGATCAGGAAGCGTTTGCTAAAAGAGATGTTTCTCTTAAATTACGGCGACCAGAGACCTGATGCCACAGGAGAGTAAACACACCTCTCCTCGTAGATCATATGACCCTGGGGAGAGTGTTTGTGGAACCACTTGGTCTGCTATTGTCCTCCTGGGACTGGACTCCTCTGAAAAGCTGCAGAAAGCCTGTAATCAGATTAAAGGCTGCTGGGAAGGGGAGGAGGGATTTTTGAGGACTCGCAAAGACGTCGTGGAAGTTCCCTAATCAGTACCTGCCATTGAAGTGCAGAAAAGAGGCTAAATAACGCAGCAGGAGGGGAGGCGGGAGCCAAGCTGGAGGGACAAATTGGCCTGTTGTTGGGGAGGGATCGTGGAACAATGAGGGAGGGGAGGACAATCAGCGAGTATAGAGCTGGAGAGAATAGATGTGATAGAAGCAAGACGGAGACAGGAGGACTGCAGAGGCGGTGGCCTCATCCTATCTTGCCTTGGCAATTATATCATCTTTTTGAGCTGATTGGAGCAGGCTGCCAAGTCCAGCTGGGCTTTAACACAGACGGGACATCATAAACTTCTTTTTCTGTGTTTACAAAATGATCACACTATGCCAAGAGCCAAGATCTCAACTCCTACGTAATCAACCTCCTGCAGACCTTCATGCATTTCACCTAAATTCCTCAGTCCACAGCCCTGAACACCGTGAACCAATGAAGGACCGTGAACCTGTTTTTAATGTGCTTCACAGGAGTTCATTTGTTGGGGTCAAAGGGGAAGGTCTCAGGGGGGAAGACCTCTCAGCAAGGACTGGTGTGGAAGAAAAACCAGTGAAATCACTATTCATGGCAGGAGATATAGTCACAAAGGCCACTGGTTCCCCGCTTGGGCTGAAAGAAGGAGAAACGAACGCTGGTCTAAAAAATATGTGAGGAATCCAAAGTGAATGATTTGGCTAATTAGATGCACCTGCCGATCAGAGAGTTAATCAATACTTATGTAACAGGTGTTAGAGCTATTTTACCTTATGCTGCTGGTCCTGTATTCTACCATTAATAAGGACATTTATTTATAGATATAATAGGATTTGTACCCTTTACCAATGAACCATTATTACATCACAGAAATCTGCCCTAATTTACTGATTATTTTTATATTACTCCAGAAACGAGTCTTACAAAAACTGGAGAGAAATCACCAACAAAACAAAACAAAAGTGTAAATGTATCATGAAATAGTAATTTTAATCTCTATTAGCAGGTATTTATTTGTGAACTGCAAGGAAAATGACATTTAAAAAAAATTTAAAACAGAAACATTTGGCAGTATTATGCTCAAGCCAGGTGAGGCAGCACATTGTAAAAACACTTTTTGCTACAGTAAAGGTGTGAGCCTTTTGTTTTGTGTGTAGCCCTCCTTTGCACAGCCTGCTGAAAAATGGCCACACTTTTCTTCGTAAAGTAGCTCAGGCTGAGCCAGACTGAAAGGAAAACATCTCAGAGCACGATGTTGGCATGATGCTGCCAACATCGTGCTTTGTGCTATTAGCTTTCTTCCAAACTTAACGTTTTGCAAGTAAGAAAGTTCAGGTTTAGTCTCAGCTGATCAATTAACGATCTTCCACATGTTTGTTGCATCTCCTGCTTTGAGCAAGACTTCTTCTGACTGTTCCCTGTTTTTTTGTTGCCACAATTTCATTAATGAGAAATTGGAGCAATATAGCAGACTCATCAACTTCTTTCAAACTTTCTCTCTAGCTGGTCTGCCCTTAATAAGTTGTTTGTTCACTAATGCCAACCTTATTCACTAAATAAGTCATTGATGAGGGAGAAAGGTTGTCTTGAATTTTATTACTGGGAAATCAGCACATAATCATGCCGCACTTTTTCAGTTTTTTTATTTTAACTTACTATTTGAAATTAGAAATCTGCAAAAATTTTAGTAAATCTAGAGGAGTCATATTTGTAAATATATCTGGCAAAACACTTAACATAAGTCACAAAAATGGAAATAACTAATAGAGCTCTTTAAAATTATACTAGTTAAAACTAGAAAAGGCCTGCAATGCTCTGCTGCTCATCTTTCAGACATTAAGTTAAAATAATAACATTAAACTATTACCAGTTTCCACGAGAACTTTTAATGTTTCCCACTCAGAAATTCTGCAGTGAAGCTGCAAGACTTTGATATTTTTGTTTTTTATATAAATCAAAAATATTATCTTTGTTTTACTTCTGCAAATAACACCAAAACTGAAATAAATTATTTTCTGAGTTGTGTGTTTTGACTTGATTTCAGAAGTCAGAAACCTTTTTCCTTAATGAAACCTAATATCTGACATTTCAGATACAAACCCATTGCTTTTTAAAAGCAAAACATAAATAGAAGAGTATTTATTCTGTAAAGTATCAAATGTGGCAATGCTGGAACATGTCAATGCCGTTAAATAACTTACATTTAAATGAAAAAGACAATGAGCCAAAGTCTAAAGCATCCTATATATTTAAAGTGTTCTTGGCCTTTAAAGGTAGAGTTAGAAATTATTTAGGATATTAAAAGCTTTATCTTTTTATTTCTTATTTTTTATAATATGTCAAATAAGCAAATGAAAATAAAGAATGAAACTATATACATAAATTGCAATATTGCACAGCAACTGGGACAGTTTGGTTATTTTAATTACAATACAGAAGCAAAGAGTTAGCAGCTCATCTTGGATACTAAATACTTGTAGACACAAAAGCCAAACAAAAGTAAGCTAACATATTTTCAGTTGCAAACATTTTGCATTAAGATGAAAGTCCAATTCCAGAACAAATAAATATAAATGTCTCCAAAATGAAGCACTGGATTAATCCTCAACAAATCCCCTGAGGTTGTTGACAAAACCAACAATTTACTTAATGCAACCAGTGCATTGTCACATGCTAATGTCTGAGAGCCAGAATACTTAAGAAAAAAAGATTCAAAGACCATATTAGGTTTTAAAATTAATTTTCTAAAAGTAAAGGTCTAAAAGTAGATTAATCATATTAATCTAACAAACAATTCTTTGGGGGGATACATTCTTTTTAACAAGAAAATACCACTTAAAAGTGACAAAAAAGACATTTGGGGCTGCTTTTGCAACAATTTTCATCTCTTAGAGTTTTCTAAGAGATAAGGACGCTTCACAGTATATGCCACCTGAAGGTGTTGTTTGTGAGCACAAAGTTCACCATGTATGAACAATTTTTAGTATTTCTTACGCCGTACAAAATGTGTGCTGTATTTCATGGATCACATTCTGCAGATCGTCTTGTATGTTTTTCCACAACAATAAGCAACAACGACTCTTTTTTTTTTTGGCATCACTGGCCATAATAATGTCTCATTTCTTGTTACTAATATTATCAAGAAATGTTAGCATTTTTTGTTAATAGAAATATTGGGCAACATATGTTGCACAAATGTTTAATTTCTGCAACAAAAAACCCAGAAATTCAGCTTTCCTTCCTGTTGTGTTTAATTAAAGAAGGTAAATGTGCAGAAATAACCCCTACTTAGCATTTACCTCTCCAAAAGACTCTCTTTTTATCTATCCATCTCGTTTATGCAAATTGCAGATTGTTATTAATCCACAGGGAAACAACGTCCTCAGCTGTTTTGAGTGCAGCTAGTTAAGAAAAGCAACTCCTTTTGGTCAAAAACAGCAAGAGTGAGCTTCTGTGGAAGAGAGCAGTGACACTTATCATTGTTCCATACAGTTACAAAATATAAAAGGTCTTGCTTTCTTGGACTGCAATGGAGGAAGAAATCAGAACCAATAGTGATTCATTTCCTTTTGTTGTGTGGGTGTTTTACTTTGACACCTACTTTATTAGAAATGACCACGCATGCATTTAGTTTAAGCCCAGTAAAGGTTATAAATATTTAGTTTCTAAAATAATTGCAGGAATTGCACAAGCTGTTTTGCACAGAGAGGGGGCGGTAATCCCACAGTGCGACAAGCAAAGGAGGGAAATTCGTGGAAAAAAGGAGGGAAAGATGGAGACAGGAGAGCTGGGGAGAGTAATGATTCTCTTGGGAAGGGAGGGTGTTTGGGTGAAAAGCAACAGCATATGTATTGTTGGAGGCCCTGACTCGCCACCCTGGAGAGCTCCCTGTTCCCACGGTTTGCTCAACAAACAAACGCAGCGCCCCACTCCTCCACTCCCACCCCTCAAAACATACACACACCACCATGCTCCTGCACGCAGCAGTGATGTCATTAATTACCATCAAAATGAGCATGACAGCAAGCAAGTGTGCGTGTGTCTGCGAGCGAGGCTTTGTTTGTGCATGTGTGTGTGCGGGTGTGTGTGTGTGTGTGTGAGGGAAAGAGGGAGGGAGATGTAGGGAATGAGAAAGAAAGAGACCATTGTCTGTTCTGAAATAAAGAAATCTCCACTGAAGCATTGTAAATGAAAAAGGCAGAAAAATGGACTAAATTCTGGGATCTCTGAGTGAAAGCTGGGCTGTCACATCTTGTCAGAGCCTCACAAAATGTGATGTGCACACAGCAGCTCGCCTGGCCATAGAGACACATTGTGTGTGCTGCCCTGGTGAAATCCAAGCCTTTTCCTTCTCAGTGTCCCCCAGGTCTGTTTTTGTTTTAAATGAATGTAGCATATTATTATTATTATTATTATTATTATTATTATTATTATTATTATTATTATTATTATAAAAATTTTATTATCATTATTATTATTATTATAGTGCCTATCTTCCGTCTGTTGACAGGTACTAGGTAGAAAAGTTCGGAAGGATCTGGAAATAAAAAATCATTTTTAAAACTTTTCCTCTTCATTTTTAGTGCACAGTAGGTACATTCATTTCCACTGCTGAATTTGAGAAACATGTGGCATAGTGAATATATGGTGAATAAGGTGTGAGCGAGGCAGTGGCCACAAATTCATAATGTTATGTTTGGTTTGTCGAACTCAGGAATCGATGCATAAAACCAAATCCAACACAAAAGTAGAGATAATAAAGTTTCCAGCACAAACCTATAGAGTATATAGAGTTGGCATTGGTTTGGAACATATGACAGAATAAACAGAGCAGTGGCTTAGAGACCTAACAAACCGGCTCTGGGAGGAATTTAAAAGTCTGTCTTTAGTTCACCAAGGTGATTTTCACTGGTACATTGTCTTTGGTAATGAGCCCCATCTTTGCCATAACCTTAACCTTGACTGTTCTGCACAGATTCTCTATCAGATTCCATTTTGTTCTGGCTGGGCCACTCAAAACTGTCAATATTACTTCCAGTTAGAAGAACTGAGTAATTAAAAGATTACTTTGAACCATAATCTGCAAGGGGTGTTAATAATTTTGAGATTAATTATATGATTTATGTCTTCAAGTGTCTTTAAGTCAGATGACCTATTTATGCATTCAAAAATATATGTATGTCTTGAAAAACAATACAAAAGCTGAATAAAATGAATTTGTGTTTTGTAAATTTCAATATCTACAAACCTCATGATTTTGAACTATGATGACATTTGGCATTTAAGAGACAAATGTGAACAAACTACTGAAAATTTCAAGTTGATGATATTGGGAATAAATGCAGGTGCTTAACCAGAGACTGCATTGGACCTGTTAGCATTAAAAGCTGCAAAACAGTATAATTAGCATAGCATTCAAATAATGCTATGCAAGTGTCTCTTAATTTTACTCCTAATAGTGGTATTCATTTTGCTGAAATTTATTGTGGGAATTTTTTAGGACCATCCTTTTTTTTTTTATAATGAAAAATGAGAGAAAATTAGAGATTATTATTATTTGGCACACAACTTGGAGCAGTGGCTCTTGGATCTACGTTGGCCATGCCAGTGTAAAGCAAGCAAGAGCATATTAAAGATTGGGTGAATAATAGATATTTTTAAATAGTTGGATGGGAGGAGGTAGTATAAACGAGTCTGACAGGATGTGGTGCAGACTGAAATGCCAATCAGGCCTGCAATTTATAAAGGGAAGTTCTTCTGAGCCTAAAGGCAACACAATGTTATTACAAACAATTCTGCACCTTTACAGGCTCTATATTGGATAATTTAACGACTGGATACTTTATTTTTACTTTTAAAATACAAACAAACAACTATATCCCTGTTATTTAAATTAGAGAGTTGAAATCTAGAAGTATTGTTGGACTTCATAAGACAAGCACAATGACCCAGAAACTGCTCAGCTTCTTACATAAACAGAGCAAAGCTCATCAGCATAGCAACCAAAACTTAAGCAAAGTTTTTTAAAGATGAAACTGAAAAGAAGAGTGCAAAAAAACAGAAATAGAAGAGCTAGACCCCATGGAGGCCTCAGCTCAATTCAAACTTGTTAATATAACTCAATCCAGTGCAGCAGGCTGCTCTACAAATGTTTTAAAATCTTTATGATTTAAAACCCTACTCAAGATTTCTTGTTCATGCTGGACAGTTTGACCTGAGTCCACATAGTTATTTTTTTTCTTTATTTTCTTCTTTTGTTTTTAAAATAGGTCTTCTAACTAAATAAAGGACAAAATATGCTTACATGTGCCAAGAAGTGCAAGTGTTGTCTATGTGTATGCCTAATTTTTTAGCACTATAATGTGCAAACAGTTAGTTTTTGGCAGAGCGAACTAAACTAGGCTTTGGCTGTTCTATCAAGCAGATCAGAGGCTGACATTGCTGTCGAACACCCAGCCAGCAATGCAATGGATTCCACCTCATCAAAGTTTGCACTGATAATTGCTATTATTTGGAAAGAAGGCGTGTTAATTAGATGCCTTGATTAGGACCAGAGGAAAAAAGAAACAAACGCATGCTTTGTTGTCTTGAATAAATCTATCAGCTTGGAGGTTTACGTATCTGCTGAGCTGTAAGGCTTTTGTTTGCTAAGCTTTGATGAGGTCCTTGTTTCAGGACCAGTCCCGTCTCTTCAACTGGGAAAACATCCAACAGTTCATCAGCGATGCAGAAGGGCAGCAGTAATATTTTCCAAAGAAAGCGTGAAACAGGCAGCAGAGACCATCCTGCACTCTGCACTGTGGAATAAGCCTGAATCTTTACATCAGCTTGTTTTCAACATGACTTTCATTGGATAAAGAGAAGCGTTTAAACATGACAATATATTTGGGCCAGACCACCAATTTGCATTTAAATCATGAAGTGTTGTTCTTAATAAAAGAAATACATATAAAGCTACTCACCTTCAGATGACACAAATTGAAGCCGTTTTTCTATTTTCTGTGCCAGGTTGTCTGGTTTACCAGACTGGCATAATTGTCAGCTCTGCTGGCCCTGACTAGAGACCGACCAGTTGGAAAATAAAAACTCTGCTATTTTTCCCATTAGTTAAGGCATCATATCCAAGCCTGGTTAGTTTGCAGGAACATCGACACACCTTGGTGTGGACGTTATCACTGAAGGAAGAGAACCTTACAGGATGAGTAAGGTATCTGTCTTTCTCATGAAAACCTGTTGGTCATCCTGCTTTTTGAGGGAGAGTTAGACGTCACAACAGATAACAAGAAGGCTGAATGTATTATATGCATTAAAAACTGCCATAAATAAAAACTTTGCTTTGGAATATTTCTTAAATCCTGTCTTGCAGGGAATCCTTCTCACCCACATGATGCAATGCTACCGTTGCTCCTAATTACAGATGAGCATTAATAGTGGGAATGCAAGAGTAAGTATGTATCGTTCTCAAAGAGAAATTAAAATCAGAATAGGAAATAATAACACTACCAAATCGGATTGGTGCATCTTTATGCACTATTTTTTAAGAAGTTCCTGTCAATTGTTTGAATAGTCAAAAAAGGACTTCAAATTTGAGCAGGTATGTTTGTCCACATTGAAATCACCAGCTTTAACGGGAAAGTAGCTCAAAAACGTGTTCTTTCTAAATCAAACAAACAACATTCACTGCTTACTTATTTGCTTCTGCAGAGGGAGCCATTATTGTGAATGATGCAACAGATTGCAACATTTCCCCAGCAGGGGGTGCTACAGCAGCAATATCACATTATCACTAACTCTTTCTTCTCTCTAAACAAATATATCTAATAATAATAACAATAGAAAACAATTAATCTTTTCTATAGCTCAGAATGATAGAAAAAAATTCTGCAATTAGAGTAGAAACCGTTGTTTTTATTTCACTTTTGTCATGTTCGTCAAGTTTACAAATTATACATTCACACTTGTATTAAAATCATCAGTTTTAAGTGTTATATTTAAGAGTCCTGGCATGAACAAAGACAGCTGACTTCATCTTTTTCTTGAAGTCTTTCTGGTTGTAAATCCATTATTCCTACAGTTGAGGTTTTTAAGAGACTACTGGCTGCACATGGTGGCTTTATAAGATGTATGAGGTTTATGGAATAAATACATTCAGTAATTTGCGCCTCAAAAGGTTGTATTTATGAGCCTGCATTGAATAAATGTATGTATATTTCTCTTTGTTACAGGTTTTCAGAGACACATCACATGTAAAAAGTTTAACTGTAAAACATTTGCAGGACCTCTGTTTTAAATTTCAAACATCAGCTACTAGTTTATTTTATTGGTACTGGATTCTGGTGGAAATCTCAATTTTGGTGAACTGATTTTATGTCCCAATATCACACCTATAATTTCTTACAGATGTCTAAAACATATAAGTGAGTGAAAGTTCTTGTTATTTCTTCATATAAAATGTTGCATGTTGATTTAGTTTAAAGTAATCTTCTGCTTTGACTAGCATATTTGTTCTGACTTACAAACACACTGGAGGGCCCAAGAAGAGCTGGACTTCAGTCTGACAAAGAATCTGAGGAAGGAGCTGAAGGTTAAAGACATTCCTGTGCCAAAGATGTAGAGCTCCTGAAAAAACAAGCAGAAACCTGCAAAACGCTGCTCAACTATTATAAGAAGGATTTGACTTCCCGAATGCCAATAAAAATATTCAAATGTATTACTAAGAAGATTATAATGTACCATGTGGTCTAAAAAACAAAAGAACAGAACTTTGATTAAAAAAATACATTTTCCTAAAGGTTATATAAACTGAAAACGCTGCAGAGTCTCTTTGCAGGTATTGGGAGTCAAATTTCTGATATTGTAGTAAATAATTATTTCTTAATGAGAGATTTTTCCTTTACTGAAATAATACTCTCAAACTAAAAGTTGGGGCTTTGACATTTTCTTTAATGTTAGATGATACTATGGCAATAAAACATGAGCTTTTTATTTTCACTTATGCCACTGGTAATGATTTACATACATTTTCCTCCTGTAACAACTTCAATATTTTCACTTTCATCAATAAAAACCCGTACAAAACCATTTTGTTCTTAACATAAATATTACATTTTGTCCGTCTCTTTTCGGTACATAGATACTCAGTCTATACAAATGTTGAGGATTTCCAAAGTATTGAAAAATACGCCGAAATGTAACATGTATCATGTATCATGAATTGATCGGTTTCATGATTCTTTTCAGATCTTTTATCCTCACCAGGTTCCCCTTTTGTTCCAATATAAAAAGTCTATTGGGAAACAAAATGCATGCATATATTTCCTAAGTATGTGAGCTGGCAGAGTACAGAGTGCTCTTGAATCAAGCGTTGAGACTGAATGACGAGGTGAGAAGCAGAAAATGCCTAAAACAAACTGTGGAGGGGCTCCAGCCCAACAGCCAGAGGCTTAAGATATATTAAATTACCATGATTGGGACTTAAAGCATGGTTAAAGCCTGTTTGAGAGGCTGGGGAGCCTCAAAGCAGCGCTATTCATGTCTAGGGAGCTGGGTCAATAGGTTGGGGAAGTTCACAGGACCTGATTCTATTCTCATGCAAACGCAGAGAACAAGACGTAAAGCTCACTCAGTTGGAAGATATAAATGACCAGACAAGCCTCCGCAGCCGTCCACAGACACAAGCCGGCTCTGCAGCGGCCTACTCGTCATTCATGAGCGACTTCCCCGAAACGTCTCACTTCCTACCTTCAGAGTGACACATGGGACACGCACAGCGTTGTTAGGTTTAGTGCAATTAGTTAACTGCTCTTCTGCCACATGGTAAATATCCTAACTCCTCACATACTTCATGAACTAACAAGAACATTCATCTTTGTCTGCAGGGAGTGAGAATCTCAGCTGGACAGATGCAGTCTTTACTCTCTAATCTCTAATTCTAAACATAATGAGAAAAAATATATAAAATTAAGCCAGTAGATTAAACCATACCAACCTGAATCAAACAAAAAGAAAGTGCATATCCAGTTGTTACACCTAAATTGTTCTCAAAGTGCTATTAAAATGTTGCCTGTTTTGCTTTAAGGCTTGGCACTTTATTTTATTTTTTTACTCTTTTCACTTTTAAAGGTTGCTTGAATAAGATGAGTACCTCTGCATAAAGCACACGTGTCCTGGCTTGTCTCAGGTCAACTCGTGTCCCAGCAGACCAAAAGGTCAAGACCTTCTGACCAGCAGCAGGATAATAATGGTGTCTGAACTTTAAGCAGCGACATGTTCAAGACTAACAGATTTCCTTCCTAGTTACGTTTACTGGTGGAATGATTTTTTTTTAAATTTCTTCCCAGTGCAGATGTGATATGAGGTTTGTAATAACTAAATGGACCCTTTTTGCCTCGTTACGTTAGATTTTTATATCTGAATCATCCCAGTGATGTAACAAATGCCTTCACACTTTGGCTTGAAGGAGCCGTCATTTCTTGCTGTGCTGTTCATCATTTGGCTCAAAATCCTTTTGCAACACTTTTCTGTCTGCCTCTGTCCAAGGTGCTGATGCAAACAGGCTTCTTGATGCCTGTAAATCCAGGAATAATCACACCTCCATTCTTACTTTTAGTCAGTTTTATTGAAGACATGAATAATTGAACAGCTTATGTTAAAATAATCCACTTTTCAGCATTTTGTTTTGAAAAAAAGGGGATATCACATCTATTAACACCATTTAAATATAACAATTATTTAAGTCAAGGCTAAACAGACATATTTTCTTCTATGGAACATGGTTTTAGGACATGTCCTGGCTAATATAGTAGTTTAAAAAAATATTTTGCAGCAATAAACCTGCATTATCACTTTTCATATGAAAAGATATACATAACTTTACAAGTATCTTTGTGTCTTTATGTTACTGGTTGTTTGAACTGTTCACTCTGAGTTCAGCTCCATGTGTTCATGTCCAGACGAGTCGTCACTTTCTCTTCAGACCCAACGTCAGATTCCAGCATGCTGGTGGAAGACGTGCTGATCCTCTCATTCAGTGTGGCCGATGGCTGGATTGAGGCTCATCGTTGCCTTAGCTGCAGAAAAAAAGGAGGAAAACTTTTAGTGCAAATTATCTAACCTGGTAGGGATATCATCGTTTGCCAGCATGCAGAAATAAATTAGATGACTCAAACAAAAGTTGCATAGTTTACGCATAACTCCTGTCAGTTCATATGAGCCCTGGGCCACCCCGGCCCCACAGCCATGCTGCTGCCAGATTCATCAAATTATACGTAAAAAAAGGGTCCAGGACATTTTAATCCCATTGGGGGACATGGTAAGTCTCTTTCTCTACCAATTTTCACCCTCTCTGTTATTCAAACCTCCTCTTTCTTCTTCAGATTCACAAGGCAGGATTCTGCTGTCCCCCCTTTTTCTTCATGTTCTCTCATATCTTTTCTCACACACACACACACACACACACACACACACACCCCCGCACACACACACCCAGCCCCTCAGACAGCATGCAGTTTATGCAAATGTCCAGCCTTTCAAGCTCAAACTTGAATGAGACCTCAACTAAATCTCTTTTGCTCCCACAAACACACGCACACACACAGAGTGAGTTAGTAAAAGGACTTAAATATAAGCCTTGTTCAAATTTTATGTGTTTCGAATTTGAAATATTTATTACTCAGTGCAGGTGGGTAGAAAGAAAAGACAAAGAGGATTTCAGTGTGTGGGACTGTTATGGCTGAAGTGAAGTGTGACATTATATTTGGGACAAATAGTTGATTTAGAAGCAGGTTGAGATGTGTGTGTGTGTGTGTGTGTGTGAGAGAGGGAGAATGATGAATGTGAAATGTTTAGTTGTTCCCAGGGTCTGGGTGCTGTTTGAAAGGCCTCAGGGTGGGTAGCTCTGAGAGGAGGTGGCAGGGAGGTGGGGGACTGTGCCCAGCTGTTGGGTTGTGATGGGCTGGGGGTCCCGAGTCTCTCTTGGTCTCTCTGACAGGCTGTCCTTTTCACCAGCGCATAGCCGGGCCGTCCAGCCCGCTGCCATAACAACACCACAGCCTCTGTGTCATGGTAACGCCACGGAGTCATCGCAGAGCGCAGAAGGAGGGGAGTGTCAGGGTGGAGCGACGGCAGAGTCTGAAGAGACGTTTCTGCCCCTCTGAACTTGAACTTGACTGTCATAATGAACAACCGGCAGGTTGAAATGGAAATGTACTGCTGGGAAGATTTTCCTCTAAATAACTCGGTTCCAATGTTATGAATTTGAATCCTTGTTTTTAATTTGTGAAAGAGGAACCGTTTGAGTTTGTTTTAGTTTAATCTGAAAAACTTTATATGACTGTGGATGTTATTTTTGGGGGATTTATCAAACACAAAGAAAATAACTTCTGGACAAAAGCTGTAGTTATAACTACAGTTAACCACTGCAGAAGCAGTTAAAATATGTTAAAATCTCCTGTTTCATATTTTATTTTTGTACAACTTTGGCTTTAATGCAATGCAAAAAGTATGAAGACTTTTGTTAGTTTTTAAACTAAATGGAGGCCTTTTTACTCCGCTAACTACAATTAAAAAATACTTTTGTGGAAAAACATGATACAGAATTTGGACAAATTCTGTTTTTGTGGGTTCCTTTTAAATGTTTTAATAATTTTATTCAATTCTCTTCTATGCATCTCGAAAAAGGAGGAATCTATGTTCCAGGATGCTTTTTGCTGAGTATGCAGTCAAAGCTAACTTTCTGGTTTCTGACTAAACAGCAGTAATATGCTAAATTAATATTTTAACTGCACTTTCATTATAATTTGAGTTCAACTTTTGGATTTTTTTCTCCATTTTCTGGTGTTGAAATGCTCTAAATATTTAATTTTGTTAACAATCAAAAATTTTAATTGATATTTTTTATGTACAGTAAATCTAACAATTTGCACACTGGAGAAAAAGAAGACTTTTTGATTACTTATTTCTGAACTTTGGCCTCCATCATCTTAAATCTATAACATCTATGGCTTGTGTTTTATTTATAAAGAAAGAACAAGAAAAGAAGGGAATTTGGTAGTTACTAAAACTACCAAATTTTTAGTAACGGTTAATTACTTTTTGTTAATGTGCGAAATATAACATGCAATATTATGAGCAATATCAAATCAGCAGGATCTTCAGAGATAAATGCTTTGAGAAGCTGCAGCTTAGTAGCTGCGTGTCTCTGCAGATGCAGCATTGTCTGCTTGTTTGCTCTGGTTTAAAGCTCATATTTTGCGACTGGTCCACATGAAGGGTTTAGCTGCTCAGACCCACTCAACCATGGGAAGAATGGTGCTCTGAAAGGTCCCCTGTCGTTGCTACAAAGCCAAGAACAAGCCATAGCAGGATAATCATGTTTATCCCCAGACTAAGATGGGATCACAGCTGCCGTGTTTTTTGGAAAAAAAGGTGAATGGAGGTGAAAAGTCCTGCCTCTTTACTCCATGAGGTTCCTGTGCTGATATTTGGACCACAATCATCCTGCAGTGGAGCCATTGCATTATCTGTGCTTTGCATTTGAAAAAATAAAATCTTGTTTAAAAGGCTACTAAGCTTCCTGTAAAAATAATTAGTGAAATTTAATATACTGAACAGGTTTTCTTTATCAGTACTGAGAAATGTTTATGTAAGAATTAAAGATATTGAGGAAGGTGCCTTATTTCACACATAAACTGAACACATTCTGTTTCAGTAGCTCTACTATAAAACACCACATTTCTTCACATCCACACACACATGTTCACCCCTGCATGCATTCACTCACACACACACACAACACACAGAGGCTGTTGCAGGAACACAAAGGAACAACTTTCCAGAAACTGCTCTGATTGCTGCATCTGCTGTCTGGTCTGGACTGAGTTTACCACCTGGGTCCAGAGTTTACTGCACTAGCCTCTCTCTCTCTCTCTCTCTCACACACACACACACACACACACACACCCCCACCAGCACACACACGCATACACACAGGAAAGGAGAAGTGGCAGACCTTTGTCAAGTGCTCCTTTCACAAAAGCAGCCATTGTGGTGAGAAGCCAGGATCAGAATTATAATGTGGGCCCTGGACAGTGTGTTTACCAACAGGCCAACAGGTCTCCTGCAGCTGCAGCACCAAACACCGACCCAGAGCACAGACTCAGTCAAAGCTGCAGGTGGATGCAAGGCGTTTTCTCTTTAAAACCCTGCAGTTTAGGATTTGATAAATCCACAAAACATGACGTTAGAATAAATCTTGATGACAAAAATCTATACTTGAAGAAATGAAACACTTCATTAAGAGGCAGGTATGTGTGCATCGCTCATTAACAGCTTTGCTCTGAGCCCTCCCCCAGTCTGCACGGCTAATTAGATCCAGAGTCCTAATAAAGGAACAGTCCCCCCATTATGTTTCTAAGCAGCTAAAACGAGCTATATTTGAATCATGATAGAAAAAGAAGTAAACTCATTGCTATTAAGAGTAAAATAAGGCATCGCAGTGAATTTGAGTGTAAAGCTTTAAAACATGAAGCTGTGCGACTGGAGAAGCAGCGAGCCGCCGCCGCTGCGCCTTTAAACAGGCCTGCTCCCAGTTTCTATGCAATTATGTTAATGAGCCCAGCTTGTCTGCCTCCTTTTCATTATCGGCTGGAGTTTGTATCCTTCATTTTACACCGTTGTCAGGCACTCTCGGGTTTTTATTTTATTTTATTTGGCAGCGTCATGGTGGGATCTGCAGGAGAAACCCGCAGAACTGCGTCAGATAAACGGGCTGAATCAGTCCTGCGCGCCGCGGCCAGGATCTCCGCCTCCAGACTCCAATGTCTCCAGTTTACAGTTTCCAAAGCAGAATGATGAGGAACACTTCTTTGTTTACAGCGCTCACTTTGCAGGATTGTGCAGTACTTTACTGAACTGATCTCAGGCTTTTAGGCCATTTGTTAGAAAACGCTTTCCGCGCGATGCATGTTTGTTTTATCCTCACATTTATTTACAAGAAAAAAATAAAAAGGAATATGAGAAAAAATCTGTCAAAACTAAACGTTTATAATTAAAGAAAATTAGAGCAAGACGTTTTCAAGATCTGATCAGTGGAAATTTAAATAAGGGACAATTAAAGAAACTCATTTTTTTATTGTTAAATTGTTATGTATTATTAACAAAAAGCAGTTTCTGCAGTAGATTCGTTTCCTTTCTTTGCAACTTTCAAAGTGATTGTGTAAAATAAAATAAAAAAATATTTTCACCTCCTTTCTTCTTCCAGTAAAATTTCAAATAAGAAATATAAAAAAACAAGCAAAACAAATAAAAAAAAAATCAGAAATAATATTAAATATTAAATTATAAAATAATATTAAAATAACATATTTTGTCCTCTAATTCAGTTATTCTTGTTTTGCATTTCAAAATTTAAATTCACAATCGTTGTTAATGAAATGCAAAAAATAAGCAGTGCAATTTAAATTAGATTTGAAAAGACTTAATCGTTTGAAAAATATTCAGGAAAGGAACAATTGAGTGTCATTTGTGATTTATTTTTACGTATTTGACAATTATCTGCATCTTAAATCTATTTTTAAAATGCATATCTTAAAAATCTGCATCTTAAACCCTAATCCTAACAATTTATATGGGTTTGTTAAGAATCTTTGGATTTTAGAAACACAGCAGAACAAACAAAGATAGGCAATAACATAATTTCTTTCTTTCATGGCACTTCTACGGAAGTTACATCAATGCCTTGCATGTATTTTTCTGTGAGCTTTTTCACATTATGCCACATTGCAGCCACACACTGCAGTCATTCGTGTGTATTTTCTTTATAACCATTTAGAACAACATCAATTTGAACTGATGCAGATTTTAATAGAATAATTTTTCAGCCATTAGCAGGGTAAAAATCACTGTGAACCTTTTAAGAGCGAAAACCACAGGGATGAATCACATGATCAAAATGTCACATCAAAATACCACCTTTGTCAGTTTTTGTTCAGCTTTCAGTGGCAGCTCTGCAGTGACTCACAGACTGGCCTTTCAGAGGCCCCAGAAATGTGACTCGAATAATTAAAGCTGAAGACCCAAGTGAGGAAGATCTCACCGTGGGAGAAACCTCATGCAGGAAGCCTTTGAATTTTGCTCATCAGGCTTTAATATTACAATAATCATCATGAACCAAAAATGTTCATCTTTGATCTAATGCAGCACAATGATTTTAAAGATTGCAGTGAGGTCAGAACGATTCAGAAACATACAACTTGGAGCATTCCTCACAGCGATGGAGGCTGACCTCTCACAGAATAAATATATAAATATTTATATATATATATAACTTGATGTGTGTTAAGGTGGGATTCTGTAGTGTTTCCGTTTGCATTCAGCAAGATTTTTAGATGTGCCTTTCAAGGGTTTCAATCATTGTCTTTGTTTTGGCAGGAACAGTTTGCTTAAAACAATCAGGTTGAGAAAAGAAGGAATTTCAACTGTTGAAGTTTTCCAGCTAGTTTATTGTGTAATCCTTCAATAATCAAGAAAGAGAAAAGGGTTTTAATTTCCAATTGGTTTCAATCACAACTTTTTATTTTGACAAAAAAAAAGAGAAAATTATATATACAAGTATACTATTCTTTTCTACACACACATAGACAAATAATCACTCATTTATTTATCGATACCTCAAATTAAGACCTACCTGAACACATCATGTGATGCTTCTTCTTTTTTTCCTCTCACATGAGCTGAGGCTCCGAAGCCTTGGAGGTCATTCCTACTTTCGGTTATCTAGCTTTATGATGGAGAGTTTACACTCATACAGCTAGATAACCAAAGACAGGAACAGGCTCCTTCATTTGTCAGAGCAGCAAACTGGAAAAACTGAGGCTTCCTGGGAAAATCACAGAATGAATGACGTTACTGCAGGTTTGATCCTATCAGTTATTTTTGTCATAAAAATTTAAATACAGAAACAGTAAAATTATTGGAGAAAATCTCAGTTTCAGGAGAGAACTGCTAAACTGTTGAAATAAAATCTCAAATCATCCACATTAAAGTTGAATTCCATCAATTAATCCTGTTTCAAAACTTCTTCACAATTATTATTATTATTTAAATAATTTCTAATTATTGTTGCCACTGATTTAACCAATAATGACATTTCAACATGAGGCCGCATTGCTTTGTAGATTCATGAACTTTTCACCCTTAAAAATATCCATCAGCTTTAATGCGCAGTCATTCCCCTGCACAGCTTTAGATTACAAACGTAAACTCAAATTAACCTCATGATGATCTGACGCTTCTGTAGGTCAGAGCGTCTGACGTCAGATGTTTTAATTGGAGAAAAGATGCACTAACAACGGCTGCGTCACTTTCTTTGCATAGCTGAGTAAAAACACTGTCAAATACCAGCAAATAAAGACATTTCTGCCAATTTCCGCAACAGGCCACATTATAACTGCTGCCTTTGCTTAAATGAAGTGTCGTTTATAAATGCCAGACTCTTGGTGCAAAGTTAGCATTATTGTAAGAGAGTAATAAAATACAAAAGGCCTGCTGGGTTTCTTTGAATTGTCCAATGTTGTCTTTGTTAAACAGGACACACCATAGCTCAAAGATCAGATTCAAAGTAAAAATGGAAAATGTAAACACCATCCAGTAGGCGAAACATGTTAAACAACTGAAATTGATACATCGGGGAGTAAAAGACATGTCTACATCAATTTAAACGTATGGGAATATTAATAAACACCACATAATCCAAATAGCTCACTTTTCAGGGTTTGTCGAAGCGTCCTTTGCATCCAGGAGATAAAAACATCCACAGGGCGCTTCTCCAGCCTCCAGCTTCTCTGTCCACACCTGCTTTGACGGACAGGTGAGTCCCGGCGTGGATCCGATCGATAATCCCCCCTCTCATCATCTGCGGCATGGCTGCATGATGGGGCTGTGGATGAGACATCTTTCCGCTCATGGAACCTCATCAGGAGGATCTGGTTTCCGTCAGAGACGCGGGATGCTCCGTGCGGATGGCGAACCTTTTCATCCGCCCCGTGTCCAAACGCGCGCTTCGGTCTCCGGTCCTGAGGCTGAGCTGTGGCCCCCTCTCAGCTCCCTGCTGCCTTTTCTCCTCTTAACACTTCCTCCTCCCTTTGCTGACGCCACGCGGTCGGTAGGTTGAAGACAACCAATGGGAACGGAGCTCTTCGGTGCGTCGGCGCGTGTTTTGGAGCTGCGTTGGCGGGGAATATGGGATATAATTTTAACGTGTATGGTCACATGCAAGTGAACCAATTAAATGATGAGCGAAAAACAGATTTATGCAAAAGAATCAGATCCTCTTTTTTCAGGCATAACTAAAACATGTTTGGTTGAAATCAAATACCCAACAAACATTAGTTTTAGTATCCGTGTAGCAGTTCTTCTGCAAATAACAAACAGCGTCTCCATGAACACGTTGATCTTAATGCAACCACAAGAAGATGGTGAAGTACACCAACATGTCGCCACCCAGCGATACTACAGAGAAGCGTGTTTTCATGTTTTATGCATTTGTGTGTACATTACAGTCAATTATATTGATAATCAGTCTGTCTATATGCCTTCCATTCATCTATATGAACTGCTTTCAGGGAAGATTATTTCAACAATAATTATTCCTAATGTTATTCCTTAAATTAGCCCCCCAAAAATATCTAAATTATTTTCCACACGTCATAGGGGGAAATCTGATTTTGAGATTTACACAATTTTGAATCAGGCTGTAACATAAAAATGTGGAAAAAGTTTCATAAAGGCCATAGATTAACTCAAATAATATCTCCATCTTCAATCTTCATTTTAAGCTGCAGCTTTAAAATACTTCTATTTTGTGTAATTTTTTCCAGCATACTTTCTCTACTTACACCTGTCAACATCTGATTTGAAGTTAATATGGTTGCATGTAGTACATATCTTTTTTTTTTTTGTTATTGTGTCTGTTATTTTATCAAATACCAAATATAAAAAGGAAGAATTTAATTCCTGTTGGTAAATAGGAGGAACCGAGGAATCCTGTCTGTCAAAAATAGTAAAACAAAGACGTAAAACTGAGCTCAGATGTTATACTGCCCTCTAGTGGTTAGTCTGGAGACTAGCACAAACTAGTATTCTCACCGTACGCTATTCTGTTACGTCAAATTATTTTACGTCTTAATTTACATTAACAAAATGTAAAAAAAAAACAGCAAAAAATGAAACAACTGAATCACTTTTTGATTCAATTTTAGGGTTCAGTTTCCCTAATGTCACATCTACCCAATAAATTTTCTGTGAATAAAATTCAGCTGTATTACAAAGATTTTCCTGAAATTAGCATCATTTCAGCTAAAGTCACAGTTTGAAGATGTTCCAATGTATAAATGAGAACAATCTGACTGGAAAATGATTTAGAACAATGTTGTAAAACATTAAAGAAAGTAATCAATAATTGCCTTAAAAAAAGGCGTCCAGGTCTGGCTGAAATCTCTTAATACCACAGACAGTTAAATTTATCTTAGTAAAATTGTTTTGGTGTGGGATAAATTTCACAAAAAGTTTTAAAATGGTTCATTCTGGTCTTCTCTGTAAGAAACATAAGGCCAAGATGTATTCAGTCAATATTTTTTATAAAAAATACTACAATGTTAAAAAGAAAGTCAGAAAACTATAAACATAGTTAAGTACATTGACTTAATATCAGCATGAGAACAATTTTATTTTAAGAAAAAGTGCTTTGCAGAAAAATCAGTGGAATTTCCTTTGAAAACATAATACAAACATGGATAAAAAAAACACAGAGTAGCAAAGTTAACATAATTCAACCACCAAAAAAGGAAACGTTTCACTGTGGATTCAGTCCGACTCATACAGGATTCTTCCGTACATCAATCAATTCATTGTTTGATGGCTGTTGTGCGTAGTTTAGGCTGGAGCGACGAGACTCTCTGCGGGATTTAACAGCAGGCAGGGAGGTCTGCGGCCCCCAGGACCCCATTCCCGTCTGAACTACACGGTTAACAGAGGAGTCTCCGGCTGCTTGAACCCACAATTCCTCCATGACAGCAGGCTCCTCCGACGGGAGGGAAGAGCGCCTCCACGTGGACGGAAGAGGGGTATTCACCAGTTCTCTCATTTCCTCCCTGGACCTGCTGGGTTTGTCTGGATGTCCTGTCCCTCTGCCTCCAGCACCGTCCTCAGGGCTTCGGCTGCCCAGGTTTGTAGGTTTGCTGTCAGAGGCTAAGACTGAAAGACAGCGCAAAGGTCAGATGTTAGGAGGTGCAGAAAATCATCACATGTGATATTGACTGTGGGCTAAAAATCTGTTTATCTGGAGCCGTTATCTTCATCTGGTTACAGAAATAGTTCAAAGATAGTTAAAAGATTAGCAGATTGGTTATTCGCACAGGCCAAAACAAACAGCTAATCTAAGATCTCAACCAAAGTGATCTTCTAATGTCCTAAAAATATTTTCATTTCCATTATCTCATGAACTGTCTTCAATGTTTGCATAATTTGCATCATCAGCTGAGAATTTGATGACTGTTTATATTGGAAATGGAGGCAGGAAGTGGTGCTTCATCAGTACTCAGCCTTTGTGAAATGTACTGAGAAACATGCTAAGTGTCTCTAGCCAAAGTAGCAATCGTTCATTTAGACTAGTGTCAGACTGTACCTTTGGGAAGCTCTTTAGGCTGACTGACTGAACCAAAGAGATCTCGCAGCTTGTTGCTAAGCTCCAGGTTTGCTGTCTTGTAGTGGTTGAGTTCCTTGGTAAGATTATGGATCTGTCCCTCGTACTGCCGCCGCCGTCCTGCCAGGCCCTCGTCCATTTGTTCTTTACGACCAGAGGACAAACATAAAGGCTTACAGTCTTTATTTACAACAGCATAGCATGCAAACAAACACTTAAGTAAATACATTTCAAGATTCACCATTACATTTCAAATATACATCAAAAATGGCAAAACTGGATTTGCTTCCTTATATTTTTGTAAGTTTGCAAATGATGATTTTATTTATTAAGTGAAAGCTATTTAAACCAACCTCACCTAGTATGAACAAGCAATTTTCCAAAATATAATACATAGCCATGCTATGCTTGGTGGCAACAATTTGTGAACATCAGGCATTTGTGATCACTGATAAGGAATCTTTTATTGAGGAGAAACTCTGGTCCACTCTGCTCTGTCGAAATGCTTCAATTCAGTCAAACTTTGGAGGATAAATTGCTCGTTTAAAGTTATGCTGCAGCACCTCAATTACATTTAACAAAGCCAAACTAAAATCTCATTTTGTTTGGTGCTTCAGAGGTGAACTTGTTGGTGTGCTTTAGATTATCGCCCTATTGAATAATTCAAATGTGTTCAAGCTCCAAAGTCAGGATCTGATGCCAGGACATTTTGGTTCAAGTAGAGTACAGAATTCATGGTTAAACTGTTTGCAGTCATCTAGGTTCGGTTGTAGCAACAAAGTCCCAGACCATCCCCCTGCCACCTTCATGGCATGAAATGCTATTTTATCAGTTCGAAATGTTATCGTCAAGGACTTGTGTTTTGGCAGAAACACTTTTTCCAGAGTGAAGGATTTTCAGTGACTTTATTCCTAATCTGTTCTTGAGTTGTCTTTAGATTGGGGAGTGTTATGTACCTTTTGCCTACTTCACGCTGTCAGACAAGTTCTACTTGAGTTATTTCTTTATTTTACAGGCTTTCCACCTCAAAAGTGTTTTTTGAAACTAAAAATGTTTTTCAAAAAAAGTTTTTTTATGGTTAATTTATGACTTTGCAAGAGGAGTGATTATAATTCCACACTGTTTGGAAGGATTTGTTTGAGGAGGATGTTAACGGATTATGTTTTTTGTAGTCCTAGATGTGGCTCATACCTCGACACTGCTGCAGCAGCAGCTGCATGCTCCTCTCTGCTCCTTCTGCAGCTGCGTGAGTCGCCGGTCCGTGTCGAGCTGCGCGCGGTCGAGGGCGTTTTCCAGCCACTGCATCAGCCGCTGCTGCTCGTCCAGCTGCATCTCCAGCTCGGCCAGCGCCAGCTGCAGCTTCCGCTCCTCCTCACGCAGCGACACCACCTACACAACGCAGACACACCGATACTGTTCAGAGCAGGGCTGAAGCTATTAACCGGATTAATCATGATAAATTCATTGTTAAAATAAGCATCAACTAATTTAGTAACTGATTAATCATTAAATAGAATATAAAGACAATAAAAAAGGCAGTTTTCAGAAAAAAACAACTAAGCTAATTAAGCCAAAACTGCAAGAAAAACTCCTAAAATGTATACATTTTGCAAATCAGATATAAAAACCTTCTTTGTCTGTAAATATGTTCCACTCAGAATTCTCAAGTGGAAAAGTTTTAACTTCACCTGGTTCAAATTGTGTAAAAAAAAATCTCCTACTAAGAACCTTTTGCAATCCAATAATAATATAAAATAAAAATAATCAACAAATCAGCCATGCACTGTACAGATGTGGGGTTAAGCAGAAAGGGCCGAGCTTTTCACATGTTGATGTTAGAAGTATTTTTTAGCTGCAGATGCATCATTAACTACAAATGATCAGCTGTTTGGTAAAGATTGTTGTTGAATTTTAGGCAATGAAATGCTAATTATTTAAAAAAACTAAACTGAATTGTTTGACTCCATCTTTTAATGTATTTAAAATATTGCATAACAAAGCCTTAAGTGGTTAAATTAAAAAATCAGCAGAATGTGTCAATTTTTATCCAATTCTGTAGAAAGAGCTACAGAAAAATTGATTACCGTAATAAAATAATCATTATTTGCAGCCACAGGTCAGAGTACTTATGTGGTAAATTTCAGATGCAGGCTCTCCATTCAGCTGCTCAATTAGAGCATGTTTGTACAATTAATTAAGTTCAACAGCTTGCATATACCGTATATCATGTAAAGAACATAGTGAAGTTTTAACAAACCTTGTCAAAGTATTTGCACAGCAGAGCTCTGGTCTCGGAAGCGGACAGATAGCTGAGCTTGGCCATGAGGTTCATTTCCCACTGGGAGAGCATGCTGGCAGAAGCCCTGAGCTGCCTCTGCCTCTGAGTGATGGCCTCATTCTTGTATTCAATAGCAGCATCCAAAGCTTCAATCGCCTCGTCCAGCTGGAAAAGAGTCCGCTCCTCCTGAGAAACAAACCCAGTAAACGGCTGAGCATGATGGTGTGAAATAACTTCCAGCGGTGGTTAATGATGCCTCGTTCACAGCAAAGGTTGGGTTTAAAGAATGAACTGACCTCGGGTGAGAGCAGGTTTCCCTTCCGCAGTTTATCATCCAGCTCAACACGCTGCTTGAGCAGCGAGTCTTTCTCGTGCCGCAGGTTCGAGATCTCTTGTCGTATATGTTGGGAGTCCTGAGCGCTGCTGCTGCGGAGGAGGCCGTTCCTCTCACTTAGCTCTTGCTCCAGTGTCTCGATGCGCCCAGTGAGTGTCACCAAATCTTTACTCAAGGCCTGGGCAAAAGATTGACACGGTAACCTTGATTGTAAGCCTACAGAGCGTGTAAGCTGGAGTTGTTTGTGTTCTTGATACCTGACTGGAGCGGAGCCTCTTGGTCTCCAGGCCGCTGCGTTCCTGCAGCAAAGCTTCTTTCTTGGCCAGGATTTCTTCTCGTTTCGTCAGTTCTCCTTCCAGGCCCTCCAGTGCTCTCCTCTGATCTAGAACACGCTCCATTTCCTCGTCCAGCCAGCGCTTTTGTTCCTCAATCTTCTGCCCTCACGAGTCAAGACACAGAATTATACAACTTCATAACTACTTAAAGCTACAATCATTGTTTTAGGCCAGTTTTTGTCTCACCTGTTGCTCTTCTAATGAAATCACAGATCCATTACTTCCACTTCGTCTCTGTCTCTGGAAGGCTGCGATCTCCTCCGTCTTTATTCTCAGGATCTTCTGCTGCTGCTCATTCTTTATCTCAAGTTCCTGTAACAACAAAAATATCAGATTATTGGACAAAAATAGAGGATAACTGTGACAGGTCACAGTAAACAAATGTTTCTTGCCTTATTTCATTATCATAGCCTCCTTTTAGATACTTTTCATTGCTTTAATGTGTTATAACGTTGTTTTTTATTGGAAAAGCTCTTGAAAAAAGTTTAATTCTTCCAGCTGCCTGAAAACTTTGTATTTATAGCTTTACGCTTTATATTTTGTTAAGAATCAGTCTTACCTGAAACCATAAGCTGTGAATTGCTGCTGTGAATCCCTGGCAGGGCTTTAACAGTGATATGCATTTTTTTTTCTTTTAGAAAATTTCACCTGATAGGTGTTTGATGTATTTTAATGAACAATAGTTTGTTTTCTCAGATTGTCCACTTTATTCAGAAAGGTGTGAAATCTTGTCTGAACTCTGATGCAGACTAGACAAGCAAACTCTTCTTCAGTCCACCTGAAAACTTTAGTCCTGCTTCGCGTGCAAGTTAAGCCTGGTGCTGTTTGCATGACGTAGGAAATGCTTCAGGAAATTCAGAGAACCAAACATAGAAAGTTTTTGTGCAGGGCAACAACTTGCTGCCTCGCCTGTTCCTCACAGTGAGAAGTGAAGTTATGGTATTGTTTGACATCCTCCCCCCAGTCAAACTGATACACCCTTAGCTTGTTCATTAAAACAAGAACTTCTGATCGTGCTCAACTCATGTTGCTAAGCTCTACCTTGACTCTGTGAGTCCTTCGCTGCATTTCAGTCTCCAGGCGGCGTTTCTGCTGGCTCTCCTCACGCAGGCGTCGTTGCAGCTGCTCCTGCTGCTGCTTCATGGACTGGACGCTTCTCTCCAGCTCCGACACGCGGCGCTCACTCTGAACAGGAAGGTTGGCCAGGCGAGCCGTGTCCCTCTGCCGCTGACTGAGCACCTAACATTCAAACAGAAACATTATGATGTTCAACACTTAGCTTGAGGTTTCACTTTAGGCATTACATTAATCCACGTCCATTAAATCGACGTCCAACCTGAACTCTGCTCTGAGCAGCAGCAATCTTCCTGCGACATTCCTGCGCTCTGCTCTTGTCTGTTGTGCTTATTTCTCTCTCTTGTTTCTCCAGATCCTGCAGCTGGCGTTGAGCCTCCTGCAGCTCCTGACGCGCCTGAACAGCTTCACTTTCCAGAGCCGAGATCTTATGGCTGTACTGCTTATTCAGGGCCTGAGCATCCTTCCCTAAAGGAAAGACAGTCAGTTGATATAAACAATACAAGAAAAAGACTCCAGAGCAGGTGCAGGGCATCTACCTGTTTTGACCAATTCCTTGATGAGTTCTTCCTTCATGCGGATGGTGACAGACAGCTCCCTGATCTTCTGCTGTGCCTGAAGAAGTCCACACTCCGATATTCCTTCAAAGCTTCTGAGACTTTCCCCACTGCTGGAATTAGCTTCACAGATTTAAAAGCGTATGTGCAAAGTTAAATGGGTCATCACTTTGAGAACTCAGATTCAGATCTGCAAACCTTGAAGTTAAAACAATAAAATGATATAGTAGTCAGAAACTGATGCTATTCCACACTGACGAAGGTTTATAATTATGACTGTTATTAATTCTTCAAGTACTTTGGCGACTCATGCCTATGCTTTTTATTTGAAGGAAGTTTGTTCCATTTGTTTTCTTCTTCTGATGTTTATCAGTTGATCTGTTTTCTGTTTGCAGTCATTGATGATGTAAGTAGTGGTATTAGTCACTTGACATGAATAGGAGGAGGTTAATTATCACTACTGACAGAGTTACTTAGCTGCTAGTATCTATCTATAGC
This sequence comes from Phalloptychus januarius, assembly GCA_902982915.1. Lineage (NCBI taxonomy): Eukaryota > Metazoa > Chordata > Actinopteri > Cyprinodontiformes > Poeciliidae > Phalloptychus > Phalloptychus januarius. The sequence goes on from CADWAE010000477.1 coordinate 16,009,082, forward strand.
CTTATTAATGTCGACTTTATTTGGCCTGGTTGATTTTTGTTGAAGCTATCTAGCATTTAACCGTTGGTTTTGAGCTTTGACCAGTTGGTGCTAGATTGCTTCCGGGTTTTGCATCTTTTGAATCCAAACAGCCCTTATCCCAGAGGGAATTAATGTTGATGAACTTTATTTACTTTTGAATTGTTTTATTTATATTTATACAATAGTAATTTATTGTATATTCCTGTATTTCAGAAACTGCTTCACTTTATTTGCACCGTTGACTTACAACAGTAAATTTATTTCAACATCTGATGACCAGTGTGCTTTCTAACCGAAGCCCTGTAGTGGTCAGTCAACAAAAAATCCAGCAACAGAGGTCAAAATCTTCAACAAATGGTCCTTCGAGCTGGAGGATTGACTGCTACAGAATGTCATCAGAAGAAAACACAGCAACCAACCCTCATACTGATGTACGAGAGCGACATGCACCCCAGCATCTAGAGGAGTACATTCTTGCCTACAATCCTCCTAGGCCTGCTCTGTCCTCCCACCTCGACCACAGAGAGCACAAGGAGCAGATGAGAGCACCGGCCGCAGCAGGCAGTGGACAAGCGGATGCAACTTTTCATCTTGGATCAAGCGGAGCCTCACGTAGCTCTACCCCTGGTGACCCAATGAGCACCACATCACTCAGACAACTCGTTGAATCTATTTCTCAGACTGAGGAGGAAGAAAAAGTGGAAATAGCTAAAATCACTCAAAAACTACGTCAGCATGAACATCGACAACGTCGTCGTCAAGATCTACTGGAACACATTACATCATTCCTACAAGAAGAAGAAGAGAATGAGGAGACTCACAAAACTTCAGCAGAAGGGCAGGTTCACCACATGGAGGCATACGCTGAAAGAGACAAACCTGCAAATATGAACTTCACTACAGAGGGAGAAGCTGAGCTGAGGGACCACAATCCTGGAGTTGTAAGAGAGAGAGCAAACTCTGCATTCATCCCAATACGTTCGACCTCTCCAAAGCACACAAGCTCCTCTCATCTCAGTATCTCAACTGGTCAATTGATGCCAATCTCAACTCTATAACAGCCCATAAGGCCAACTCCCCTTCAAACCCATGTAACAGGGCTATATTGTGGCAAAGATGAAATCACCTCCCGACACAAACCTCAGGAACAGCAGCTGTTAACAACCACACCTCTACATTACCTGCCAACAGCTTCATATCCCAGGCCACAAGCGATGATAAACTATCCTCCTCCTCAGTCTCCTGCAATTCACAGGGAACCTCAATATACACCCATGCCATCATCTGCAATTCCACCTCAGTTATTGCCCTTTACCCCGATGTTGACCGAACATTTCCCCGGCAAATCAGAGCACAGCCTCGCCCTACACACAACCACGCCCTATATATGGCGTGCCCACACCCAAAATCCCTGATTTCATAACAGATAATGAAAGGGAGTTTGCTAACTTAAAACTAGCCTTGGATAACCTGTTGGAACCCTATCCAGGTCTGAGCGAAAAATACAAATACCATGTGCTACTCGAACACCTCAAGCTCCCAGAGGCACAGATGATTGGCCAGTCATGCAGACTTGATCCATTCCCATATTCAGCAGCCATGCATGCACTACAGCTTCAGTATGGTCAGCCCCACCAGTTAACACAAGCCGAAATAGCAGCTATCTTAACTGCACCTGAGGTGAAGTCAGGAGATGCACAAGCATTTCAGAGCTTTGCTCTCAGAGTCCATCTCCTGGTCAGTATGCTGCTCTCCCTAGAGGGACCCCAGGGGATGGAACTCAACTGCTGCTCCCATGTTGATCGCTTACTCAGTAAACTTCCCAGATATTATAGAGATGGGTTCATTGAATATCTCCAGCTGCATGGAAAACGATCCTCTGGGGTATATGATGCCTTTCACAACCCGTGGCAAAGTGATAATTCAGCAGCTTCGGTCCAAGCAAAGAGGTTGGGATGACCCTGACTTACCTCCTACCCTCCGAAAGCATGGGAAACTTGGAAGAGCGAGCTAAAACATCTCAACAGTGTATTCATCCCTCGCTGTTATTTACCACTCCCAGATAAAGGCACAGATGCAAAGTGTGACCTTCACATCTTCTGTGATGCCTTAGAATGAGCATATGGAGCAGTAGCTTATTTGACAGTTGATGCAGGAGACACCATCTACACCTCCTTTGTGATGGCCAGGTCCAGGGTTGCTCCGAAACGGCAACAATCCATACCTCGCCTAGAACTATGCGCAGCATTAGCTGGAGCATAACTGTCCAAGCTCTTACAAACTGAGATGATGCTCCCCATCCGACAAATAGTTCTTTGGTCTGACTCCACCACAGTATTGGAGTGGATTCAGAGTCCTGCCGTTATAAGGTGTTTGTCGGAACACGTGTGTCGGAAATACAAGAACTAACTGATCGTCAGTCTTGGCGATATGTTGACAGCCCAAACAATCTTGCAGATGATATAACAAGGGGAAAACCATTGCTTGAACTAGCAGGACCTGGTCGCTGGAGCAAAGGACCTTCATTTCTTAAACAAAGTCCTGAAAACTGGCCAAAGAAACCAGAGCAACAGTGGGCTCATCTGAATTGAAAAGTATCACGTTCTGCTTCTTCACAGCTGTGGAGCCAGACAACATCATCCCTGATGCTATCCAGTACAACTCCTGGAAGGAACTAGTGGAAGCCATGCGATAAGCTCATGGGGTGGCAACAGAACCAGTTGCTAACCAGATCATTAGCCCCCGAGATGTAGAAGTCTTAATGCTGAGAGGATGCCAAGCACATAGCTTCCCAAGAGAAGTCACTGCTCTTAAAGTACAGAAACCTATACCAAGTAACGGTAATCTGCTCAGCCTTGCTCCAGAGTGCGATACAGCAACAGGTCTCATCCGTGTGGGCGGAAGTTTACGCAGATTAGAGAACCCAAGCATTGGAGAGATCCACCCAATTGTGTTCGATCAAAGGCACCCAGCAGTAAAACTTCTCATTAAGGACATGGATGAACACTTACAACACCGAGGCACAGAACGAGTCTTTGCTGAATTAAGGAGACAGTACTCGATCTTGCGGGGACGACAGGCAATCCGACACCACCAACTCAACTGTCCCACCTATCAACGCTGGAGAGCTCAACCTAAGGTGCCTCAGATGGCAGATCTGCCTCCACAACATCTCAGGCTTCTCTGTCCACCCTTCTATTCGACTGGCGTGGACTGCTTTGGTCCACGCCATGCTTTGGGCCTTATCTACTTTGGCGGTAGACGGACAGAGAAGCGCTGGGGTGTTATTTTCAAATGTCTCACAACCCGAGTGGTGTACTTAGAGCTCCTGAACTCTATGAATGTAGATACATTCCTCCTTGCCCTTCGTCGATTTGTTTCCAGATGAGGTCGACCAAAGGAAGTGTTATCAGACTGTGGTACTAACTTCCGAGGTGCTGAACGCGAATTGAGGGAGGCATTTGCAGCCATGGAACCACAAATGAAAGATAAACTGACAGAATACCAGATTGACTTTAAATTCAGCCCACCGAGGTCTCCCCACTTCGGTGGAGCATGGGAATGGGAAATACGCTCGATTAAATCTGGCCTCCAAGTTGCAGTTGGCAATCAATCGGTTTCAGAAGATGTTCTCAACACAATTCTGGTGGAAGTAGAGGGAATCTTAAATTCAAAGCCACTAGGGTACGTGTCAGCTGATGTAGTCGACTTGGACCCCATCACTCCAAACATCCTCCTGATGGGGCGGCATGATGCCGCTCTGCCTCAAGTGACCTATGCTCCAGCAAGTATAGGACGACGTAGATGACGACAGTGTCAAACACTAGTTGATCAGTTTTGGCTCCGATTCACAAAGAACTACTTGCCAAACCTCCAGACCCGTCACAAGTGGCAAACATCATCAAAGATTGTTGACTCACTGTGGACTCTGTTGTGCTAATCATTGACCCATCACTTCCGAGAGCTCAATGGCCCATCGGAAGAATTGTTAAGACTGTTACTAGTCCAGATGGATGTGTCAGAACAGCAGAAGTCAAGGTCAAAGACAAAGTCTACATGAGACCAGTTGCTCGACTCATCGTGCTTCCTGTGCTTCAGGATGACATGAAAGAGACTTGTAGTATCTCTAGGTTTACACATTTACAAGTAAATGTGGGGGCGGCTGTTATTAATTCTTCAAGTACTTTGGCGACTCATGCCTATGCTTTTTATTTGAAGGAAGTTTGTTCCATTTGTTTTCTTCTTCTGATGTTTATCAGTTGATCTGTTTTCTGTTTGCAGTCATTGATGATGTAAGTAGTGGTATTAGTCACTTGACATGAATAGGAGGAGGTTAATTATCACTACTGACAGAGTTACTTAGCTGCTGGTATCTATCTATAGCTTTATTAATGTCGACTTTATTTGGCCTGGTTGATTTTTGTTGAAGCTATCTAGCATTTAACCGTTGGTTTTGAGCTTTGACCAGTTGGTGCTAGATTGCTTCCGGGTTTTGCATCTTTTGAATCCAAACAGCCCTTATCCCAGAGGGAATTAATGTTGATGAACTTTATTTACTTTTGAATTGTTTTATTTATATTTATACAATAGTAATTTATTGTATATTCCTGTATTTCAGAAACTGCTTCACTTTATTTGCACCGTTGACTTACATCATAAATCTATTTCAACACCTGATGATCAGTGTGCTTTCTGACCGAAGCCCTGTAGTGGTCAATTAACAAAAAATCCAGCAACAGAGGTCAAAATCCTCAACAATGACCAACATTTAGATTAATTTAAAGATACAATCTTTCAGAAATAATCAAGAGTGAAATTAAATCTGTACTCATAGCAGCACTCTCTGAAAACTCCTGCCCTCCAGGTGAAAATTAATTAAATAGAAAGTCTAAGAGTTCAAACTCTTTGAAATGTCATCACTTTAATGTTCAGTGTTTAGACTTACATGCTTTTCTGGCTATGCAGGGATGCCGCTCTGGCTCAGGCTGAGAAGACGGAGCCTTCAGTCCTCCTGAAAGCAAGTCCCGCTTAGTCCAGGTCAGGTTCACCGGCCTGATGCAACAAACGGTTTGAAGTGCACATTTTAATCCGTTTGTCGCAATGATTCGCATCATTGTACGCCTCAAAAATCATGAAATCCCACAGTGCAGAAAATGACTCATGGTTGTTAGAATACAGGGCTTCTTAGTTGTTTTTAGCAACTAAGTCAGATCAGCTTTATTTCTAAATCTAGTCAAACAAGGAATGGAGCATCCAACAAAACAGATCTTTTAAAGACCAGTGTGTGAACTTTGGTACGTTTAGTGTCAATAAAAAAATTCCCCAAAATTCACTTTACCATTTTGAATCAGATCTAAGAACAGAGGATCCATTCAAAGTTTAATTTAAGGTTGCATAGAGATCAAGCAGCTTGTAAAATCTCCCTCTTTTGATTTGATATTTAAGCATTAATTCAGGCAAATATCAAAAACAAAAATACAAATGGGTGAAAAGTAAATATCAAAGTGGGATGTGGCAAATTAAAGACAACAGCATGTCAATTTAACATAAATCAAATGATAGTTTATCCTGTAAGAGACCAAAGTAAAAATAAAAGTTTGTAAAATAAAATATTTTTGCTTATATTTTTACTTAATGACGCTGCACTGGAGCAGACTGACCTGCATTTCTCCTGGCTGATGTTTGGATGATTGGACTCTTTGTCCCTGTAACAGGTCTCTGTTCCTCCTGGAATCTCTTGGTCCTCATAAAGTTTTCCATCCTGATCAGGAACATGTCCAATATGACCCATCAAGCTCACCTGTTAATAATACACACAGTAAACTGTTAAAGGCCAAACATGAACTTGAATTTGAAGAATAAGTTTGAGGACTGTAACTTTAAAAAAAAACAAAAAAAACTTGTGCCTTGTTTTCGTTTTGTGGACACTGGGATCAACATTCCTACTAAAAAAGTTATTTTCAACAGTTTGATTGATGAGATGTAATCTGGCATCTAGATTCTAGAGGGCCACATAAAAAGCTATGGTGGGCCAGATTTGGCCCCGGGGGCTTCGGTTTGACACATGTGATTTAAGTGTAAATGTCCCTGCTGAACAACGATGAAACAGCCATTACCTCATCCACCCAATCATGACATCATATACATGTCTATAGACATGTATATGCATAGGTTGTACAGACCGTCCAAACCCAAGTCAATAAATTAACCAAAAAGTATATGTTTTTTTTATATGTATATATATATATACATATATATATATATATATATATATATATATACATATATATATATATATATATATATCTTGGCCAGAAAGATAAACAATTTTCATAATTTTCCCAATTTGTATAGGTTTAGATTTCTAAATGGCTCTTTTTGTTCCACGTTGCTTACATTTTCTTTCTCTAAATCTCCCTTTAACTAATAAATTTGGTTGTCTTGTTTTCTGATTAGAGTTAGAAATAAAAATCTTACAATGGATGAATATGAGCACTGATGTTGAACGTGGGGGAAGCCGGAGCACCCGGAGCACCCGGAGTGAACCCACACCTGCCCAGGGAGACATTTCCCACCGTGCAGTCCTTCCTTTTTAATATTGTTTAAAATGTCCAATTAACAACAGTAGCTCTTTTTCCAATCCCGCCAATCACCCAAAACACACGTGCCCCGCCCCCTTAAAAATTGAATATATATATATATTGAATATATTAGTATATATAGTTAGTTGGCGTCTACGCTGGGTAGACTTTATTTCTGTGTTTGAACCAGTGCAGAGGAGATGGAATCAATGCCTTTTTAAAACGCCTCCAAAAGGAAGTCTTTTGCATTTGGCTCACTTCTTGTGCCGGAGCCTTGCCTGTTATCTCTTCTGTTACTTTGAAAGTCTGTGTCTCTGTTTCTTCAAAAATTGCCTCAGGGATCTCTGGCACTGAAACGTCTAGGTCTGTCTTTTTTTCTTCTGCGTGTTTGCCGTTTAGTTCTGTTTTAAAGACAGTCTCTTCTCCGATTGCATCCTGTTCTTCATCGATCGCTCTTTCTTGTTTAGAAATGTTGTTTTCGATGGTAGCTGTTTGATCAACAACTATTTCTGGCACTGAAACGGCTGCATCAATTTTTTTTTCAGAAACATTATCTTTGTTGAGGTTCTCCATCTTAGACACGACTTTCACTGCTTTCTTTCTCCTGATTTTACGTTTGCCTCTCTTTGACAGCTTTTTCTCTTTCTGGTGGTCGCTGTTTAGTTCTGTTTTAAAGACAGTCTCTTCTCCGATTGCATCCTGTTCTTCATCGATCGCTCTTTCTTGTTTAGAAATGTTGTTTTCGATGGTAGCTGTTTGATCAACAACTATTTCTGGCACTGAAATGGCTGCGTCAATGTTTTTTTCAGAAACGTCATTCTTGAGGCTCTCCATTTCAGACATGACTTTCACTGCTTTCTTTCTCCTGATTTTACGTTTGCCTTTCTTTGATAGCTTTTTCTCTTCTTCGTGGTTGATGTTTAGTTCTGTTTTAAAGACTATCTCTTCTCCAATTGCGTCCTGTTCTTCATCAATCGCTCTATCTTCTTTAGCAATGTTGTTTTTGATGGTAGCTGTTTGATCAACAACTATTTCCTGCACTGAAACGTCTGCATCGATGTTTTTTTCAGAAACGTTGTCATTCTTGAGGCTCTCCATCTCAGACACAACTTTCACTGCTTTCTTTCTCCTGATCTTAGATTTCTTGAATAGGTTGGTCTGCTGATCATGATGGTAATTCAGTTGTGTTTCAGAGGGCTGTTTCCTTAGCAATAAAAATAACTCAGTTTCCGTTGACATGGTTTTATAAGCTAACTCAGTTTGGGTAGATGCTTCACAAACTGGTTTGAGTTGATCGATGTCTTCCTGTTCGCCTGTCTCCGTTTGTGTCTCAGCAGATTTGTAAACTCTTTTTTTTGTGGTGTCCTCTGAGTTTGTCTGAATTTCAACAGAAACCATTGATTTTCTGCTTTGTTTATTCTTAGAGAGCAGTTTTCTAATGAGATCTTTTTGTTGTTTCAGCTTAGCATGTAGTTTTTGATTGATATTGAACATTTCATTAAGCTGTTTCATTAGATAAGTCTGAACTTTGATGTATTTCAGTTCAGTCTCCCTAAGTTTTGCTTCACATATGCATTTTGCTGAAACTGTATCTTCAGAAGAGTGCTTCTCTAAGGAAGCTTCCTCATCACAATCTTGGGCTGGAAAAAAACTCACATCAAGTTGAGGCTCTGCTGCAGGGACCATCTTCCAAAATGACTTCTTTCCGCTGCAAGCTGCCTGGTTGCTCTGTTTTTCCGACAGAGAACTGCTGTTGTTGTCAAAAAATGTTAGATCAATACAAGAATCTGACTCAGGGAAAGATTTCCATAAAAGTGGAGTCTTCTTGACGTGCTTTCTGCTAGATGTCTCTTTCTGCTTTTCAGTATTTCCTGTAGACATCTCTTGGTCAACAGGGATGTGTTCCTCTGACCTGGTTTTAAATGGTACCTGGTTCTTCTCATTGGACTCACTCTCAGGTGGCTGTCTGTCCCCTTTTTGATCCACCGTCTCCTGTTCTTTGGTGACTATTTCATTTTCATGTACCTTTGACACGTCCTGCTGTTCTGTATTTTCAGCAGACATCTTTTGCTCCTCCGTTGCGTAGTGCTCCCACCAGACTGCAAACGACACCTTCTTCTTGCGTTTGTGTGGCCTGGGTGGCTGTAATTCCCTTTCGACAACGTTGTCGGATGGAACCTCTTCAACTCTAGGTTGGTTGGATTGCATTGTAACGTTTGATTGTTTCTAAGATCAATCACTAACTAAGAAAAGATTTCACGTTAAGCTTGATGTCAAATTCCAAAAGAAATGAGCACCAAACAAACTTGTAAATCTTACTGTGAACTGCTAAAGAAATGCTCAAGACAAGTGTATCACCAACGGGTTGTGATGAAAGCAGATCGATGTGACGAGCTTATATAATCGCTGGTGATGTCAGAATTCTGCCTTTGGAGTTATATTGTGATGTCGCACATTGTGATGTCACATTTCATTTGATATTCAAAGTGGGCTTGTCTGATGGATTTTTTGTGAACATGGCGGATGCGTGCAACCTGACTGCAGAAAGAGTCGACGGGCTTTCAAACTGTCGCTGGTTGTCGTAGTTACCCACTACTACCTTGTTGTTTATACGTTGGTTAGCTTGTTGTCAGCGTAGCTAGGCTAATATAACTGAGTGATAAAATAAGTTATGCTACCAAATTGACATTAGTGAACGGGATACTTTAAATGGCTACTAAGAATTGTATGGTGGTTAGAATTTAGCTTTTTCGGTGGTCCAATAGTGACAATGAGTGGAATGAGTTTTGAAGAACGGTATATTTCTTCTTCGTGTGTTTTGTGACATGCTGCACTTCCTGTTTTTGCATGCCGACACCTCGACATCCTGAAAGAACTACAAAGAAATTGTTAAAAAGCGCTATTGGAAAGCAGAATGAAAATATGCGCAGTAGTGTTTTGTGATAAGAAAGGTTATTTGTTCATGGTTATTTGTTCATGTAACGTTGTTGGTTTATATGTTGAAAAAGGAAAGCTGTGTATGCTGACATCAGGACTATGCAGTGTGGAAATGCAGCTTCATATGAGTTATAGTTTTGCACATTAAAACAGTCAGAGTGATCCATAAATAAACTTCTCTAAATATTGTGAGGGATCTGATTTGGTGCATATCTGGGAAAGTTATGATTTTGCTCTAGTTTGCAGCCAAATTAAAAACAATAAAAGATTTTCTCTCAGTGGGAAAAGTTTGTTACCTGTCTACATGTGCTTCCATTCTGCCCATGCTGCATGGAGCCCATGGGGGCGGTGTGTGGTCTAAATCTCAAGTTGAGCCCCATACCCGTCAGCCCCAGAGTAGACAGCTGGTACTGCAGCTCCGTTATCAGATCCTGCTGCTCCTGCAGCTTGTCACTCTGATAGACAAGAAAAATCCTGTAAATATAATGTTATGCACCATCTTGGGAGGTGGGAGGGGGGGGAGTTAGAGGAGAATTTAGTTATTTCTGTGAATGCTGCTCTAATAGAAAAAAAAGGAGCATCACATTTAAAGTGCGTCTAACCTGCTGCTTGTATTGCTCCATCGCGTCCTCCAGTGCTGCTAAGAAATCAGTGTTTTCCTTCTCCAGCCGCTGGATTTCCGACTGAAGATGAACAACACTCTCTTCTTTCTCATTGTCCTGATCATCGTCCCAGCTCTCCTCCACAGCTTCTGTGTCCTGTGGGAGGAGTTGTTAGACAAATCAGTGAATTACCCATCAAGTCAGCGATGTGGGATCTAAAATCCATCTGAGAGAAACGGACCTGATTCCTGATAGAAGGTCTGGCTCTTCTCAACGCCACGCTGTCCTCGGTGGAGCTGTTCTCGATGCCGCTGTCTGGTCCGGAGGCGGTTGTGAGTCCGCTCCGCTCCTCCTCCACCGAGCAAAGCCACTCCTTCACCCTCAGACTCTGCTCTGCCGTTAAAGTCCCCTCGCTCTGAAGCTCCCCCAGCAACCTGTTGCACACCAACAGAACAGATCGATACAAGTCGTCCAAATGGCTAAATGGGCTGAAATCAATACAATTAAAGACACATTTCACACCTGACAAAACAACAAATTGATTCAAATAGAAATTGACCAGTGGACCAGAAGAAAATCTACAAATCGACACCAATTAACTCACTTTTTTTTCACATTTTTGTTCATCTGGCTTCAATAGGGATTTAAAAATAGCATATCATAAACTGTAAACATGTAATTTTCATGTATATATGTTTTTTATTAAACAACACCTTCAAGGGTTCAGTTTTATAACCATGACTGTCTTGTCAATGTGGGAAAAACTACAAAGGATTTTATCTCAGATCTCAATTTTTGCAAATTCTTACACTGCAAAACAAAAATCTTACCAAGTATTTTGTTCAAATATATAGTGCAAATATCAAGTACATTTTCAGCAAGATATAGAAGATTGGTTTAAGTAAATAATTCTTTACCATTGCTGAAAAAGTACTAATTCCACTGTTAGAGTTTTGACACTTATAACATGGGAAAATATCATGTTTTTCAGAATAAAAATCTCAAAGTGGAACTATTACTTTTTAAAAAAATCAACATTGAGGAATTATTTACATAATACAAACTCCTATATATTTCTGAGAAATTACTTTTAAGCTGGTTTTATCTTACTTCAAATGTACTAGGATATTTGCACAAGAACCTGGGCCAAAATACTTGGTAAGACTTTGTGTTTTTGCAGTGTAAGCCAACGACTAATTGTTTTATAATCAAAATTTGAACTCCTTCAGCAGATGTGCTTGAACCTGTAAGCGGTGTCTGTACAAGTCCTGTAGTGAGCGCTCTGTGCTTGCAGCCTGCTGATCTCTGCTTCCCCGACTCTCGGCCTCCTGTTTGGATCGGCATGAGCAATGATCCGTGTCTCGGAGCGCTGACGGTTTTCCAGAGCCCTTCGAAGGGCTTTGATCTGCTGCTCCAGTCCTTCGACACGATCCGGTTCACGTTTGCAGTTGACCGTAGCTCGGTTTTGAATGTTTCTGGCCCTGGTTGCATAGTTCAGTGTGTTCAGACTCTCGTCGAAGTCTGAGGATGACGGACTGATGCAGGCGATCATCAGTGTTTTCGAATTTCCTCCAAGAGAGTCTTTTAGTATCCTGGTTGAAACAAAAATGAAGTTTATAAGACCTATCGTGTAAGAAACAGTGATATTTTGTGTAATATCACCTACACAGACATACCTTGTGATTTTAGAGTCTCTGTATGGTATATGAGAGCCTTTCCTCTTTGGGTCACCCAGGGCCCCGATGACATTACCCAGAGCCAGAAGGCCGCTGTTGATTTGGATGCTTTCTTTCAGTCTTTCTCCAGTGTTACCTGTCCTTAGGATCCGCTCTGACCCAGCCAAGTCTACAAAGTGGAACTTGGAAGATAACACTTGCGGTCCAGCGCTTCCAGCGGTCGCATAAAGTCGAGAGCTTCCACGACGCTGATCCATATACAAGGTGAAAATGGTGTGAGACCTGCTGGAGTTCGGATTCATCTGGGTTGCTCCGGTGTGTCTGGCTGTGTTTCCTGACTCTAGCAAGCTCAACACCTCGTCAAGACCCTCCACCTCACTCTCTTTTACGCCACACAACACTAGAAAGTAACACAACATAAAGTTTACAGTAGAAAATACTACATTGTATTTATTTTGCACCATAAAAACCAGAAAGGGAAACCATACCAATGTTCCCTTTGTCCTCCCGGATATGGATGTCCTTGCTGGCCGTCTTCACTTCCAGTAAGTCCTTGAACTCTTCTTTGTAGACCTCCAAATAGGAAACTCGTACAGAGAAGTCTGTGAGGTCGTTTTCATCGAGCAGCTTGAAAACATCAGCAACAGCCCTGGGGATGATGCCCTGCTCCTCATCTCTGAAGGAACCTAAACATGAAGGCAACTTTTCAGAACTGCATGGTGTCAAATTTGTAAGCCAAATGCAGAAATGAAGGACATTTGGTCTCAAGCACTGCAATGAGAAAAACGTTACAGCAACAGTACTATGATATTTTAAAGAAACACACTACAAAGAAATAAAAAAGAAAAACTTACTAATATTAGCTTCTCCAATGGTGTAAGTCTTGCCTGAGCCTGTCTGGCCATAGGCGAACACTGTAGCGTTGAAACCTTGAAAGAATGCGTCGATGAGGGGCTGAACGGAGGCAGAATAAACCTCCTCCTGACAGCAAGTCTCTTCAAACAGGAAGTCACAAACAAAGTGGCGATCGTGACCCAGGGTGACACGATTCAGCTCAGGGTCCACGGTGATGCAGCTCTCATGGCAGTGCAGGAGCTCCTTGGGAAGCAGCGGACGAACTCGAACTGCAACTTGGACGGCAGAATAGTCCCCTCTGCCTTGGCCGGCAGGGACTTTGGGAGACATTTTGTCTCTCCTCCTCCCTTGTGCAGCACCGTTATATACTTGTCATCTTTGGAAAAAGCAGAGAAATCAATCGAGAATGGTTTTCAACTTATCTAATGCCATTTATAGCAAAAATATAACAAGCATAAAAGAACAACTTATGACTTTTGCTAAAGTTAGAAAGTTACTTTTAGAAATAGATAACTTTTTTTTAAAAGAAAAAAAGCCCAACTAGGTTAAAAAAAAGAGAATTGTTTATCACAATAATTACAGTGATAAAAATTATATAAAAAAAAGTGAAAAAAAAAAATTATCACTCTTTTATAGTGACAATTAAAAGTGACAATTATTTCACTATAAAAGAGTGACAATTGTTTTTTGTTTTTTTTGCTAAATTAATTCATCATACATTTATCAGTTGATAAGTGTATCAACTGATCCAATCAGACAGTTGTTCACCACCTTATATATTTCTAAAAACAAATATTTGAAACCAGGAATATCACTTTTTTGGGTTTAGAGAAATTAATTAAAATCTGATGCAAATGCATATATGCTGTATAAAAATCAGAGTAATAAAATAACTAATATTATAGTATTATATAATATTGTATAACCTTGTAGACCATTGCTTTAATGGTAGACTTACCGACTTGGTTTTATGGTATCGAAATGTATTTATATTGGAAATTGTATAATTTTCTAAAATATTTTTGGTTCGGATGGAAACAACATCAAATTAAGTTGTGTATTTTAAGCACATATTTATTAATAGGCCGTAAAAGTTATTTAATTACCGAAATACATCGTTTTCCAGCAATACATTGATAAAATCACAGGAAAAGTCATTTTTAAGTCTCTAAAATGGTTTTTATTTCCCGTTTGAAGTTACTCAAGAAACTGCAATCATGTATATGTTAATGAAAATGAGTGAATGCGCTACAAAATATTCCTTAATTATAAAGCAATAATCCGCATTTTTCAACCCAGCGAAGAAGAAGCGCTGCTCTGTTAGCAGGGAAACAGTTAGCTCATCATTGTTTACAACAGAATAAACTCCGTGAGTAAATAGGAAAGTGACAAAAACAAGCTTAAAGGTCGCTGGGTTTTTATTTGTCATTTTTGAATGCAAAGGTACATAGCAAAGTTTACACGAGTGCCTGTTTTCAACCACCTCTGCAGAGCTAAGCTAAAGTTAGCCGTTTAAAAACAATCCAGAAGAAGAAGAAGAAGAAGCTGGATAAAGTTACCGGAACTCCGATGCTAACTGTGTTTAAGCTCGTATGGGTAAGTTTACACCGCATGCTCTGATTGGATAAGTTAGTGTTGGAAATGACATTTAACTCAACTTACTTCGGGGCAGGAAAAGTTGCAACATGGATTCAGGATAACACTGGAGTTTCTTCTCTCCTTTTCTTTCAGGAGAATGGAAGCTGGGGGCCAGTCAATGGGAGGAGCCCTGCAGTAATGTTGGGTAGTAGCTCTGCTGCATCACAATAGAGCTGAAAACAGGAATTATAACCTCCACTTTGCACTGTTAGAGGTGGAGATACAGAAAACTGACTCACTAAACACACAGGGTTTTTCTAGTTTTCATTTTGTGTCTCTTATATATATATGTTCATGTATCATGATTTGTTTTAAAGGGGCAACTGTGGTTCATACCATCATTGTTATCCAATTTATGATTATTTCATACGCCCATTTTAGATACTTTTGTGTGACATTCACATTAAAATGGAACTAAATCATTTCTGTTACTGTTAGTTTACCAAAACACAGCAACAGGTATAGCTCCAAAAAAAGCTAAATTGCTTTTCAGTTGTAGTTCAAATTGAACTACAACTGAATAGTTAATGAAAAGTGAAGTAAAACTCTTAACCCCTGGATCATAACATGTACAGATACAAAAAGAGAAATGGTTTCATCATAATACAATTTAAAAAATTGCCTTGGAAGTGCACTTAATCATACATTTATCATATTTCATAAATTGTGTATGTTCCTTCTCTAGGAGGAAATTCCAGTGCTGAAGGATTTGTTTCTTGAGTGTCCCCATGATGGATGCAGGAATCACCAACCAGCAGGTAGAAAATCACAACCTGGACACTACAACTTTTACAACCTAGACACTAGTGAAAATGATCCCAAAAAGAAAATCCTGAAGCTGTATTTTATACACTTTCACTAAACTATAATAGCATTATTTATTTCTCTTCATAGCAAGAATTTTTTTTTTTTAAATCTGTTGGAATATTGGAAGAGTACTGAGTTAGATTTAGTCATTACAGACACGTCGTCACGTCTAAGCTCTGAACTCTAGGGGGCAGTGTTGCATAATAAGTCAACTAACAAACCAAATATCACTATCTGTGGTAACCCAAAGTGAGTGTAATGTTGTCTGAAGACATTACCGTGTTCAGATCCGGATACTAATTTCTCATTATTATACATTTCAGAGAATAGGTTTTGGAGCTTAAGGAATAAAAATAAATGGTTGTAGGAGGCAGTTTCACATCATCTGAACCCTAAGTTTGTGTAGAAATTATTGTATCAGGACAGAAACAATATAGAAGTAAAATATAGAAAATGTGAGTTGTAGGTGAGTTGGACTTTTATTTGCATCTATGGATTGGAACTAATGCTTTATTGAGTTAAGATGATAATAGAAATATAATTTCTGACTTTTGTCCGAATAGCTTAGTTTGATTTATTCAAAGAGAGAACCTTAATCTTTACTGTCATGTGCTTGAAAACTGCCACCAGGACATGGTGTTCTTCCATGCCATAGTGGAGTCCATTATTATTTGTCTTCTCAATATTCTTCCACCGGAGCTGCAGATCTCCACTGACCTCTGCTGCTTCTGTCATGCTTGTGTTTAGGAATGACTCAAATGCAGAAAGATGCTGTGATAAAACAAGATGCTTTAATAAAATCATAAAAACTTACAGAAAATAACACCGGGAGAGCAGGTCAAGGAAATGCATAGTGAACAGAACAACCCATAGATGAACAGTGAGAACCAGTGACCTCAATTACTAAGGAGAATAACATAGAACCAGAAGAAATAATCAGAGACAAAGAGGACCAGCTGGGGCAGAATGCATGCAGGTAAACTGAGGGAGAGACTAGTAAACAAAAGAGAGTTAAACTCAAAGAAACTACAAATCGAGGAGGGAAAGAATAAAAGTATTATGACAGGAGAACAAAATCTAACACACAAAGAACAGAATTATAAACTAATAAAATACAAAAAATTGAGCTCATGCAGCAACATCACTCTAGTGCCCACAAGGAAAATAACTTGCATTATGTAGCTTCCCTGTCAGATTTATGCTTAATAATGCACTAACATCAGAAATTAAAGTTTGTGGCTGTTATGTGATGAAGTTAAATTCATATGAATACTTTTGGAAGGAACTTAATCTTCCATTAAATAAGACAGGAAAACAATCACACAGATCATGCATTTTGGTGCATGAAAAATTTACTTGTTTTGCTTTTTCTACAGTTAAATTTATACTTGCACTTTAATCATAGAAGCCCTTTTCAGGAGCTTAATTTCAGCTGCCCCTACTTTGAACAGTGTTTGCTCTGTCCTGCCAGACTTCATGGTTTTTAACAACCACAGCTTACATTTATCAGGTCTTCCAATGCATTTTTTGGTTTTTGCAGCATGTTTCAGTGTATTTACAGATTTCAACAAACATGTTTTTAGTTTTTGAAGAGGTTTTACAAATGAAAAACCAGACTTTAAATTGTTTAAGTGATATTTAATAATTGCACCAAGGGACATATATGAAATTCTATCACACAAGTTTTAAAACCAGAATAAAAAGCAGCAAAATAATAGTCATGTAAGGCTCACTCATCATGTATTCATCACCCGTGTCTTTACAACATACTTGGTAATGTTATTCAGGACAGATAGTTTAATTATATCTTGCTTTGCCTCATTTAAATTCTGGTTTTCTGTTTACCTCACAATCTTCTCAATGTTCGTAAAATATTAATTTCTCTCTTTTTTTTTTCTTTTTTTTTAGAATTCATACTGGGAAACAAACATGGTGATTTTGGTGATGTACCGTCCCAGCTGGACCCGTCTCTCCAGCTCGCTCATCTCCACCTCTGCCTCCAGGGTGGTGGGGCCCTGGACGGGGCTCACCAGCATCAGCTGACCCGTCTGACGGTCTGAGCGCTGAACTGTGAAGTGGCGGCGCGCCTGCCGCCCCCCGAGTAAGGTGAAGCGAAGCGTGTCGCCCAGTTGACGCAGGGCTGAGACCCTGAACATGACGCGTGGGGCGGACAGGTTGGACACAACAGCGAGGTAATGGTAGGAAAAGGAGGTTGGGGTCTGAGAACAGGCTTTGTTGTCCAAAGGGCAGGGGTTACGTTCACAACGCCTTTAAAGAGAACAGAGGAGAATTTAGAGCTGTCATTAGTTTATTTTCTACTTCATCCTTTTACGTTAAATATCGTATTTTTCTACCATTACTGTCAAAGATAACTTAGACTCTCATCTCTTATCTCTCTCTTATCCATCTTTATGCAATTCTTTTTGTTATAATTACACAAAATGTATTTTTTTTGGTTATTTGTATTGTTTCCTACCTGACTGAAACACCTCTAAAAAACTGTCATTGTTTTAACCGTGTTACTTTAAGACCCTCCTTTTTATTTCTTCTTTTGTGGTATTGTCTTTAAATTGTTTACACCCCTCAGATCCCCCCTTTTGCCATGTTGAGAGGTGTGTGCTGTTTATTTTTCCTCTAAATACATCCAGTTTATTTATAGATTTATTAAGCTAATTCTTGTTATGTACTTTTGTGTAGGACCTGGAGCAGGTGGCCTATAAAACGGTTGTTTTCTGTATGTTGTTCTCATCAGAAACCATCCTTTTTAAAGACAAACCATGTCGCGGCCTGATCACTCAATAAAACCAGCACAACGCAAAAAAGGATCCAGTTACGATTACATCACATTAGACTGAGTATTAATTAACACAGTTTAACATTAATTTAAATTGTCTGAGCTTTGTCTCTCCAAAGTTAAGAGACAACAAGAGCTTTGATTTCTGGGATCAGACCCTTTATTTGTCTATCACAGACAACATGCACTGAATTTTATTTCCCTTAATTTGTATTGAGACTAAATAGAAATAGACCGACTTTTACTTGATTTTTACAGACGGTATTAAAGGTTTCACTCACGTGGGTGATGTTTTGACATATGTTGCATGAGGGATTTTGGGGCAGTCAACCCGAACACACTGGAAGCCACCATATGTGTTAACACACATCTGGTCGTTTGTGCAGTTGCTCTGCCTGGTAGCGCACTCATCAATATCTGTGAGAAAGAAAAAGAGTTTCAATGATTAAACAGAACATTCTAATGCTCTTAAAACGAAGAAGAAAAGATTCTAATAAAACTACTTATAACTTTTTAGTTTATGCACATAAAAATGCATATTCTTCACTCAGTCTAAAAGGTTGGCAGCTTAAATAGAGGACTTTTTTCCCTAATTCACTATGGGTAGTCTTCTGGAACTGGCACAGTTTAAAAACATTAAATATTTTATAGCGTGTTATTAAGGCTGTACCCATTTCTTTCACAATGCCGTCACTTTTTTATGTTTTTTGCCTCAGTTTGCTTGTTCTGTATCTTTAAAACACATTTTTAGATGTTTCAACTTCACTTTCTTTGACACTTTTGGATGTAGTAAAGTGTCTCTTCACCTTTACAGCTGCGTCCGTCACGAGTCACATTATACCCAGCAGGACAGGAGCAGCGATAGCCTCCAGGCGTGTTCACACACTTATGTAAACACAGTCTTCCTGCTGGTCCATTATGGAAGAGCTCACATTCATCTATGTCTGCAACGCACAACGAACACACATTAGACATCCCAAACATGCCTTTGTTGTTAGAGTTCGACTAACTATGGAGCGTACCGGTGCAGCTGTAGCTGTCTCTACCAGAGATGGTGTATCCTGGCTCACAGGTGCAGTGGGTGGTCCCCTGCACTACAGTGCAGCGTGACGGACGAACGTGCGCTCCAGTCGTGGCAGCTGGTAAGGTGGAAGCAGCCAAAGTGGAGCCAGCAGAAGTATTTGTTGTGGTGATGAAGACTGAAGGAGAGAACAGATGAGAAGTGGTGGTCAGATGCAGAAAAGGCTTTTTGTTTGTAGTTTTCTTTAACGGTGGTCTGTGTCAACTCCATTTTTTTAATCTGACACAGCGGCACAGACAGATCAGTCAGAGCTGCCAACTACAAAGAAGTGAAGTATTCAGATCAGTTCCAGAACAATATTGTGATTTCTCTTTATTTCCTATATGCTCAGAAATGTCGACGTTGCACATTTGAAGTGGAAGTGCAGAAGATGCCTCTGCTTGGCCCACCTCTTAGACGTGTGCAGAAAAATATCATTATTGGTTCAATGACCCAAGAGATCTTTACCTATGAGAGAAATAGTGTTTACCAAACATATTGTTGGAGATTTGTTGCAAATAAAAGATGTCTGTGTTGGTCGTAAAACTGAAACATTGAAGAAACTCGTGTCTTTTGGACAGATTTTGACATAGAAATTGAATTAGTCACCTTTAAACTGCATTTGCAGGTGCTGTACATCATTTATCACTCAAGTGCAAAATCTTAATGTTTTACTACCTTACGATGAAGGTAAACTGGCAAACGAAACGTGCCATTCCCACACATGCGTAGATGTTGTGGTTTAAACTCACATGTCGGCACAGGGCTTTGACAGGTCTCTCCAGCCCAGCCTTTGGCACAGACACAAGAAAACTGGTTCACCTCATCCACACACGTCCCACCATTCTGGCAGGGAGACGACGCACACTCATTGAAGTCTGAGGGAGAAAGACGGAGACAAAGTTACCCACTGCTGGTACTTTCAACGCTGCAGATCATGTAACATGTGCAACTTAATAACCCTGATCGTGATGTCCCCGACCCACCAACAGATCGAAATATGAGAAAAAAAAAAGGGCAAAAGAAGACTAATGTTTGGTGTTGCCAATTTGTAAGAAAATGCATGTTTGATGAAACAGCCTTTGAGCTGTTATCTCAAAGTCAGGAAGCAGTCAGGAGGGACAAAGAGGCTGGAATGGAATATCCCATGTCAGACTTTCTCTGGACAACAACCAACATATGGAAAAGAGAAATGTGATCACAGAACGCATTCAAAATGCACCTTTGTGTGGAAAACAGTACTTGTGATGAAAATTAAATTAAATTCAGATAAGATTGTAAAAGCGATGAGAGAGTAAAGTGATAGTTTGAGAGAAGGGAGGAAGAGAAGAAAAAAACGTAGTAAATGTCTCCGTGTGGCGGCAGACAACTCAGGACTCAAACCTCGGCACGTCGGCTGCTGGCCAGTCCAGGTGAGGCTTTCTTGACAAACTCTGCTTTCTGATCCCACAATTTCAAACCCGGGGTCACATACAAAGTGGACCTCATGGCCGACGCTGTGGGATTTGCCAAGTTTCCTTCCATTAATGGGTGCATCGAGTTTTGGACAAGTACCTTGCAAACATACAGACATCAAAGAAAAACATTAACATAAAGTTAAAATACACTTTTGTTCAAATTCATCTATCTACATTTTAACTTACTGTTTGTAGATTTTGATGTCTGCTTCCCTGCACTGCTCTGCAGTAAATTTATTTTCTTCCTCAGGTTGCGCAGACTCTGCAAACAGGAGGCTTCATGGGCCGACAAAAGCTTCTGGACCTGCTTCAACGTTCCTTGGATTTCCTGCCTATTTGGACAGTCCTGGCACAAAGCAGAACAGGAAGCAAAATTCAGAACGGCAGTGTTGCAAATTTTCAGTAATCATTGCAGCAGATTGCAATAGATCCGAAAACCTTAACTAGTTGCATGTTGTGGTCTAAACTCTTTAAAAGCTTACGATGCGAATGTTTAAAATTGCAGAAAGTTCTTCTTAAATGTTCTTCAAAGGAAATGCTGGTTTCCTTGATTTATTTATTAAACCACTGCAGCAATTACTCCTGCTGGGGTTTGTTGAAAATAAATATTTAGCTGCAGAGGAAGATCTTCTGAAGTGAGAGACCACAAGCCACTGCTGTCACAGACTGATGAGCCAGCAAGATAACTTTTTCTAGATCTATTAAGTAACAAATCTCACATATAAATCACATTAAAACCATAAACATTTTATCTTCCAGATGGCAAAGAGCTTCAGTGTATGGCCACAAACATATGCGTGAAATGAAGATTTGTGCTATTTAGATGTCCATGTGTGGAGCAGGTCATACAGTACTTTGGAAAAACATTCATCGCCGCTATATTTTTACATTTGTTTAAAATTACTGTTGAAACTTCAATGCATTTCACTGTGGTTTTAAATAATAGTCCAACACAAAGTAATACAAAAAGGCAAAGTAGGTGGAAATTTGTCTTTCACCACAGTAAGCTTTGAGAAATCGACTAATTAAAAAATAGAGTCCAGAATTTTTTTGAATGAAAGCTAGAATTGGTTTCATTTGAAACCTTTAGGTCAATAAGCAAGTGGCTGGGGAGAGGGAAGTCTGGGCCTCCCCTCTTAAGCCGCTACCCCCACGACCCGGCCCCAGATAGATGGATGGATGGATGGATGAAATGAACATTGTTCTTTTATTCTATGAAGTAATGACAACATGTCTCTGAAATTCCAAGCAAAAATTTTGTATTTATTTGCAGAAAACAACTAAAAAGATGCAGTGCTTTCAGACATCAAATAGTGCAAAGAAAACAAGTTCATTTTCATTCAGAAACAACAATATTAATGTTTTGACTCAGGAAGAGTTCTGAAATCAATATTTGGTGGAATAACCACGAGGCTTTCAATGAGATTCAGTGCAATGGGCTCTTCATTTTTTCCAGAGTTGCATGTACAGTATGTTACTTTCACTGGAAAGTAGATTTAAAACAAAACCAGTTCAGTTTGGACTATACCTGCTGTCCCTGTGTTAAATTATCACATGTTAGTGGATGCAGAGGGAAAGGAGGGGTAGATTCTTGTTTTCAGGTTACAGGTTTCCCTTCATTACACTCATTCATTCATCTCCATCGTTCCCCCACCTGCCCAGTCTTTCATGCATGTTTTTGCACAACCAATTAGTGTTTTCATCCAGCAGAGGTTATGTAAGAAACGCAAATATTTGTTGAAAACACCTTTCTTTATTTAGGCTCAACGGAGGTTTGGAAAGACTTCAGTCATCTGGTGGAGATGGAGGCTGGTGTTCACAGCATTGCTCTCAAAGGCCTCTTTCTGCTCGCACTAGACAGGATTTTACATGGTTTCCTGTTAATTCACTAAGGTTTCCACAGTCGGCACAGAATTACAGTAAAAATTGAAACAAATCTAGTCAAAATAAGCAACATATGGGTACATGTACTGTAGTAAATAATCATACTCATGTTTATTTATAAACTTGCTCATGTTGACCACATCTCAGGAGAATGCAAACAAATACTGTACACGAAGGTACAGTTCTAGATGTAATGAAGTGAAGAGACTCATTCACAGACACACTGAGCTTCCTGGAAATGTTTTGCAGTCTTGCAGTGAAGCACAGCACAGATACGGTTGTGATTTCAGCCCTGGCGGA
Organism: Phalloptychus januarius; assembly: GCA_902982915.1. Classification (NCBI taxonomy): domain Eukaryota; kingdom Metazoa; phylum Chordata; class Actinopteri; order Cyprinodontiformes; family Poeciliidae; genus Phalloptychus; species Phalloptychus januarius. The sequence continues at coordinate 16,031,694 of CADWAE010000477.1, forward strand.
CTGTGGCATGTTGTTCCTGAAGCTTGCGTGCAAAGCAGAGGGAAAAGAAGCTTTTCTCTCTTTAGTACAGCAAGGACTTTCATGATCACGCTCATGAGTACCTCAGAGCATAAAGGAATTTGTGAGAAGTTAACCCTTAATGGCAAATGTTATTATGAGAGACCTGAACTATTTAAATTAAACTTCAAACTTTGACACATTCTGCATATTAGTTAGGAATTTTTTTCCTGTAGAGATTCTTACCTGTCCAAAAGCAGGATGGAGAGAGCACATGTATACCAAAGCAATGAGATTCACAACTGATGCAAACATGTTTCCAGTACGCAGTCCTTTGGTGTGTTGAAAGCTGTCAGCAGAGTAAACTTGAACTGAGCTTCCCTGAGAGGGAGCAGGAACATCAGGTGAGGAAATAGTCCTGAGTGGAAACGCTGCTGTAGCTAAATGGTGAGGAATGCTGGGTTTACTTTACAGCAGCCAATCAGGGCAAAGAGTTTTGGAGTAAATATGTGACCATGTTATTATCCCTTCACTTAACTTGGAGATCACTTCCTCTCTATACAAGCACCTTCATAGAGAAGCTGTGCCCTCTGCAGGTTTAAACCATTTGTACATCAATTTTATGAACTTTTAAGGAAGATAATACTTTTACCTACATAAGACTGTTGAAGGTTGTAGCAGATCTCAGCTGAAAGGGAAAGAAAAACAGTGGGAAGGAAGTGAAAAATACACGGCAAGCAAAGTAGCCTGAACCAAATGGATATTTGAGATAAGGGAAGACAACAAAACATGATGTTTGTTATGAATAGTACCCAAAAAACCTGGGGTAGTCATTTGATATTCCTGTACATATATTTAGTAGGAACCAGATCTGTCCAGTCAGGCGTTAATGTTTTGTTTTTGAAGTCATGCAGAAGGATCTCCTACGGAGCCCCTAAGGGGACATGGAGAAAAAAAAAAAAGGAACGAAATCCCGACTTAGTTTCTCAAGATCCCGCGAAAAAAAAAAAAGTCGGGATCTCTAGATAATAAGTCGGGATTTCTTTCCTTTTTTTTTTCTCCATGTCCCCTTAGGGGCTCCGTAGTTTTGCATCATGTGAATGTTAACTCTTTTGCACCACAACCGTTCTAATATCTCCTCTCCTTCCCATTTTACATCAAAACACTCAAATAATAATTATTATCATAATATATAGTACATTTTAAAATGTGACCTTCAGCAATTGTTGGCACATCTTTCCATAAACTGGCTTCTTAATTTTGGTTAAATGTAAAAATAACTTAGAGTAAATGTGAAATCAAGGCACTTTCTCTGACAAACAGGTCAAATCCAGGGCCAGTTATACACAAATATATAAGCAAATGGAACCAGTATATTTAAGTTAAATTAAATAAATTATTTTTCAATCCTTGTGTAGCAAATTCAGTTTATAATACCAGCCGGTAAAGGTCCCCTACTAAAGAACATTGCTTTGAGTTCTTTAGCAATGACCCTTCCTCCTGAGAAAGATGTGTCAAGAAACAAGAATTGTTGTTTTTTAGAAAGTACTTATCCTGACGGTCTGTATGTTTCAAAGCTAATGTCAAATATGAGACAGTGAAAAGGAATGTGTTTGTGCATGCAGACATGAAATTAAAGTGAGGTGATAAAATGTCTGAGAATTGAAACCAGTCAAATAAGTACAAAAAAGTATGAAGACAGAATCTCTGTACTCCTTTAGTAAAGTTTTCAGCATGAGTTTAATTTTGTACTGCTGTAGTTTTGAATACCTGTTATGGGATTAACTATTAATTGCTCCTTTGGTTGCTGGATTAACCTGAGGAATCATCTCAGCAGGTGGGCTTTTCTGGCTGATCCCAGATGGGGACTTGAACCGACAAATCCTTGCTGAAACCAAACTTAAAGAGATAAAGGAGAACATGACAACGATGGAAACCGGATCCTCAAAGCAAGCAGCCCACAGAGAGACATGAGACTATGGTGCCACTATGTAGCCATCCTCAGACTGTGAATCAGAGCACAAAGCTTAAATCCTGATTTTTTACAATAGGAAATGTGGAAAAAAGGGTGTGTGGGGAGAACTTACCCCAATTTGACTTCATTTGATTTCATCTTAAGTTATTTCTTATTTCTTATATGCTCTGTTGCTGAAGCACTGAATCTAAAAACAATCTCTGTTACCTGCACTTTCAAAATAAGAGCTCAGTTCCAGGGATTAGTGTTTCAGTCTATCAAAGTAGATCTAAGATTAATAGCAATAATATACAAATCTCTTCAGCGTGATGAGGAGATGTAATCCTAAGATTACTGCTGTTTGACTATAGTGACATACTGACCAAGGAGGAAAATAAGCACAACTTTGAGGCGCTTCTCAGTAATACCAGGTTTTATGATTATAATCAATCATATCAAAAATCCTTTCAGATGACCTGTTCAAGCCTTCGTTTCCAAGATTTTAACAAGCATATGTTTAACATGCACATTGAAGTTTGAGAAATATCTAACAAGAATTGATGTTACACGTTTCTAATTTAGACTTTTTCTGAAATTCTGCTTCAATAATTCCACATTTTTCTAAATAAATTCAAAAATCTTATTTTTCAAACAGATTTTAATTTATGGCTTAAATGTTTTATTAAAAGTGTTTATTTATTCATTGTCTAAAATTTGCTGTTAGGTTTTACAAAGAAGCAACTTTTAAAAGGTTAGAAACTGTAAAGTGAACAATTTTAGCAAATGATTGAAGTCCCATAAAAACTTTGAAAAGCGTATTGCTGCAGACAAGGGGCAGGAGAGGAGCAGGGAGGCAGGATAACTGAGAGCCAAACAAGTGGTGCTGCAGCCAAGGATTTGGTGGAAGTTCATCATGGGCTTTGAAGTAACTCCCAGAAGCCTGGATCTGCTTCTCAATTTGTTTCTGCTGGCAACGTTGAGCTGGACCAGCCGAACTCTGATGGAGACACAGGCTGTGCGGATTTCTGACACCAATGGTAAACACACTTTCAATGTCAGAGCAGTGACACTCCAACTTTCTTGGTGTATCTATGTGTGGGCATATAGGAAGTCGGTAACATTTTGCATTCTCATGTTAGAATCAGATTTAAAGCAAATTTAAAGATGTCTGATAGTGCTAAATGCTCTAAATCGAATCTAAAAATGTCTATACTTTACCACATGATTTAGAGTTTAAAGCTCAAATTTTATGTTGAAACAGTTGAATTCAAGTGAACTTGATGCCTTACAAATAATGTTACTCTCCTCGACAGAGATAAATGGAGTTGCATGATTTTTTGAGTCTAAAAAGTGAACTTTGAGTGACAGACTTGTCAAAAGCTATTCTACAGCCACACGCTTAGACGAGCCATTTGCATTTTGTTGCTACAGCAACAGCAGCAGAAGAGTAAACAATAGTAAATGAGAGTTTGTTTTTTCTTTCAGGACTCGGGGTGAAGGGGTTCTCTCAGATTGTTGGCTGCGGAGCCGAGTCATGCCCTCTGCAGCTAACATGCAAAAGATGGTTCATAGCGCCTGATGTATGTATATATATATACATATATATATATGTGTGTGTGTGTATGTATAAAACTACTAAAAACTACTAAATGTATATATGTATACATTTACATCTTTAAATTTAAATGTATACATGTATACATTTAGTAGTTTTCCATAATTTTCCATGTCAATCTTCATATAATTTCTTGTGATTTTGGACAATATTTTATTTATGGTTAACCGGATAATTTAAGAAGCCCATTTATCTTAGAAGTGCTATTTTTGACAATCGATGTAAGAGAATATCTTGGTTAAGTGTCAATTACTTTTTGAAAATAAATAAATAAATAAATAATTTTTTACTTTTTTAAATCCTTACCTTTAATCAGGTGAGGATTTGTTCTGTTCATTAAAGTAGCATTTTGTATTTTTAACAGAATAATAAGAATGAAAACCAAATTTCTGTTTGATTCTCTTTGTTAATTATTGAGCCACAATCTTCTCGAAAACTATGGAAATCCAAAAGAATTAAAAATAAAAATAAAATAGTTTGACCAGAAAGTACATGCCGGATCAGCTGTTCCATATTTGAAGACAGTCAAAGCTTCAAATTTCTTGCTGGACCTTTTCTAACATCCTGAAGCCCCAAGCTGTGCTGCAGAATTAAGATTTGATTCTATTTGAACAGCAACACTGGATTAAGATTCACTGTCAAAAACAAAACAGTTTTTTTTCTCTCTCTCCAACCTTCTAATAGTGCAAGTTCTAACAACACTTTTATTTTCACCGCTGTTCATTGTATCATCTTCTCTTCACTGGCTGATCAAAATGTATGAAGTGAAGCTGTTAGATCCTCCAGCCACCACAAGGGGGTGCTGCAGCTCCAGCTCCTGGGCACATGAAACGCACCCCCAGTGCTTGCGGCCCCTTTTCTTAGGAGCAGAGTAACACAGTAATGATGATGAGGGTTCTGTCAGCTGTGCTGATGAAACAGATGTCAGAATAGAAAACATTGCTGCTGATGTGTGTGGGCAGATCTGAGCGGCCGCTATTCCCAGAATGAGACAGACAGTGTTGCGACTATCTTCATAAAGATAAATTTTCACATTTTAGCTTCACTGCACTGACTGCATCAGACTGTGTTGTTTCACTGAAGATCATTTCTTCTGTTGATAGTCTCAGGAATGTGAAACAGTTCGGCTAGTGCCACATTTGCTCAGTCGCGCTGCAGGCTGATTGATAATGTCGACAGTTTGAATGAAACCAAAATCAATTAGCTGTGCAAAGACTCTTGTAAGGGTAATTCTACAAAATTACACCAATGACTCTTTCTTCTGCCTCCATTTGGAACATTTAGATCAAAAATTTGGGAATAAGTTTAGCTTGTTTTCGAATAAAGAAACTCACTTTTATTATTCTAATGTTCAGCATGTTTTATATTAGCTGAAATTTGTATTCACTGAAATGCTAATCTGCGCTATTGTCCTATGTGTATGATTATTAGCAGTTGATAATGATGGATTTTGAAGCTGATAAGAGACTTAATACCTCCTGGGCCTAATATAAGATTTGTGTGCGAGGGCGTACTGTCACTTCATCGTTGATTACATCCTTAGAGCCACCCATACAGAGAGAGCCCCTTTCTTCGACTGCTCTACAGTCTCAGAGAACTGTTCTCAACTGATAAGGCTGTAATGAGGAAGAGAGGATGTGGATAATCAGCCTACATTTTCAGCTCTGGTATTACAGGTAATTTCCCCGTAAAAACCCTCAAAGGAAGCTCTGCTGAGCTGAAGAGGCAAATTAAAGAGCTTTACTGATAAACGTTAAAAGGTTCAGGGCTTTGGCTGTGTTTGTGAAAATCTGAAAACGATTTCGCCTCTTGCACATAAGAATGAACCAGAAGGCATTGTGTGGAGATTATAATGTAGTGATTATTATACAGGCTTTAAGGTTTTTTTTGGGGGGGAAATGAGATAAAACACCAACACTTCAAGAATGACAGAATTTCCCTCTTTTTTCATCATTGTGCTGTCTCTCCAGGGTTTTTTTCAAGCCAGAAGTATTAGGAGGTCATATCAACACCTGTAGTGAAAGAAATTAAAGTTAAGCCTTTATATTTTCAATGACCTCTGTTTGTACTTTTTTATTATCACACTTATCTTACCATTTCTGAAAGCCCTGCCTTTATTTTTGACAGTGTGAGCTTCAAAGAGAACTAAAACATAGCGAGGCCACAGACTACCTCTAAAAAACGTAAAATATTCCTCTTTTGTTAAGGAGGCCAAACTTCCTGTGAATCTCTGAATGTTTGTTTATATTTCTCCAGATTTTGTGCAGGAGTCTGAAAATGTTTCTTTGTTTACATACAATTTCTTTTCCTATTTAAAGAAAGACTTACTCTGACCTATTTTGGTGAAGTTCATTTGTTTTCCCCAAAGACCTACTGATTGAGCAACTTAAAAATGATCTAAATTCTATGTTGGATATTTTGCCCAACTCAAAAACTCACATAATTAAAAAAAACACTTAAGATCTTCCTAAAGCCTGAAGAATTACTGATCAAAACCACTTTAACAAATTAGGAAAGTCTGACTGTTTGTAAGCAAATAATGAAAAGAAATAAGAGGTGGCTTAAAACTATTGCATTATCTGTATCTTGACTGTACTAGACATCAAATCAAATCTAGCTGTTGTTAATGCCTCAAATGAAGACAGAATTTTTTTAATCGTAACCATTAGGGGAACCAAAGCATCTCTCTCCCTTGGGACACTATCTAACTCGTTTAGGGGAAACATCGGCATTTCAGCAGATTCTTGGTCTGCCCTCAGCTCTCCTCTACTGGGATGCACATGGAGAACCTCCAGAAGGAAAAGGCATCCTAATCAGATGCCCAAACCACCACAGCTTACTCCTTCTGACATGGAGGAGCAATGGCTGTACTCTGAACTCCTCATCCTACTCTAAAAGAGGCCAAACCAAACAACTGCGATCTTATTCTTATGGTCATGATCTATACCTCATGACCAGAAGTAAGGGAGAGGCAGAACATGAGAAAACCACACACATATTTAAAATAAATCTTTATTGTCACAACAGAAAGGGCAAAGAGTCAGGAGACATTAGACAAGAGGTCAGCAGCAGGACGATGATGTCTTCTCAGGTAAGGAGGGATTGCAGCATGAGGAGGAAAAGACAAGGAAAGGGAAGATTATGTGCAACAATTTTAACTTTTTTATAAGACCATGTTTAACAAAAATAAAGTTTAAAAGAAAGTGCAACTTTGATGCAACATTTTAAAAAATCTGCCACAAAATTAGTAATTTTACAACGCAACAATAACAGCAAAACATTGCAACGTCCTGGGTTGCAATGTTTACCTGATACCTGAACTCCTGAGTTTGAGTCACAGCAAGTCAGATTTCCTGGAGAACTGTTGTCTTAAATGTAGCAGGACTGACTCTCATCTCTGATTCTGTTTGAGGTGTTCATAGACGGGATCTCAATGTGGCTGTGGGAAGGAGAGTGTCTGGACTGGATTGGGAGCCTCAGGGCCTCATCTTTGCCTTTTGTGGATGATGTGTTTCTGTTGGCATTTTCAGGCCTTGACCTTCAGCGTTCACTGGAGCGTTTCGCTGCCGTGTGTGAATCGGCCCGGATAAGAGGCAGCTCAGCCCCTTTTTTTTTTTTTTTAACCACAAGTTCTTCCTTTCAACAAAATTAGAGGCTTTAGACTAGTCTAGCATTCCAGCAGTGACGGGAGATATGGACAGAAAGTGGGAAACTAGCTACAAAAATGCCAGCGGACATTCTGACCTTTCTTCTTAATAACAAATAGAATAAAAGCTACATTTAATCAGAAAGTTAACACATCCAATCTGACTGTAGAACTCAAATAGATTAATCTCTTTTTATTGCGTCTCAAAGTCTCACAGAGGATTATGAAATATCTTTGAAACAAAGGTCGTCTTAGCGTCCGTGCACCTAGATGTGGTGTGTATGTCTTCACCCAGCGTGTGTGTATTCAAAAATAATAAATTGAAGTGGAAGGTTTCATGCATAGCTGCAGAACATTTTCTTTTAGTGTCTCCAGAGATCTAGAAAATTCGCATTTCATGTCCTTTCATGCTTCCGTCAAAGCATGTGATGGTGATGGACCTCCAGGGTCGATTAATTATAATCATTTAAGCAGTTAAAATGTCCAAACCTAAATAAACAACAACTAACCTACAAACAGTAACAACCAAATGAAAATGATCTCCTGAAAACAGGAATTTTTGAAGCACTGACATAAATGGGAGATGAATCTGGAGGGTTGTTACAGTCTGTGAGGTGAATTTGGTTTCTCATCTTTTACGCCTCTGGAAGCTAAGCAGTCACTTGTTTTTATGTCTGGAACATGAAATGAGTGAAAGGATTTCATAAATTGTTGTCTTAGATTAGATTTGACGTGCTCCTTGAGATTCATTTACTTTGCCAACGAGCCAAATTGTCTGCATGCAGAACTTGAAAAGGTTTGAGGTGAAAAAAGTTGCTGCAGCTTTGTATTAGACACTTATAGTCATGTCTGTCTTTATGTTATCTAGAACTGCTTAAATGTGCGGAAAGCAGGTGCTAGTATATAATGGTAAAGGAGCGACAGACACTCAAAATCAACTCTTTTCATTTCTGATATGGGCTGTAGTCACATGGTCAAGGCCAAAACATACTCTGCAAAAACAAAAAAACTTGTAATTTTATTTTAGGTGGCAAGAAGAAGAACAGATCTTTCTAGCCAGGATGTTTTATGCTTCTCTTGAACTTAAGTGCAAAACTCTTGGGAAGTCCTCACGCGTCATTCCTACTGCAGAATTTGTATATGACAAGAACAGACGAAAATAATTGAGTTCTTGCAGCCCTGGGAGAAGAATCTGTTCTTGCAGGATGTGTGCAGGCCTTTGATCTCATGTTTCTGCTCTCTATTTGTTATATTTGTTCATCATAAAGCATTTCTGCATAACAACTTGTTTCTTCCTTTTCCAAAGAAATGTTGAAATTATGCACACATTTTGTTGACAATCCTGTTGACAATGCTCTCGTAGCTTGGATGTGACATTAGCTTCCTCTGGCAATCCTTTTTCAAACAAATAAAAACCTTTAAATGCTTTATTATAAGCATCAAAGATTATAAGCACAGTTTTGCTTGTAAACCTTGCTCACCGTTAACATTATATTTACTGTTCTCTAGGGGTTAAAGATGAATATTTGCAGGATAAAAAAATCAATACAAACAACTACTGTCTGTGCTTACAGGAATGGGATGATGCTGTGCTTGCTAAGAAGCAGGCTGAGTTGTGCAACGAAGACATTTCCCTTCTCCACAGCTTCAGTGAGTGGCTGGAACATGCATCTCTCTGCCGCCTCGTTTTCCAACATCATCGATGCCTGGTTTGAGGAGGGAAGATATTTTCTGTACTATAGTGGGTGATGTAGAGACAATGCAACCTGTCAACACTACACACAGGTAACAGAACTCTCCTTATATGTTTTTGGGCTTTGTGAATTAATGTAATTATTCACAAGACTTGTAGTTTTATCTTCATAGAAACAGGGTCTTGGAGTAATTGATCCTGTTTGCAGCTGGTTTGGGCTACCTCAGGTCATGTGGGCTGTGCCAGCCAGTCTGAGAGACGGGCTCCTCTGGAAGATATTTGCCTGTGCATATTACTCAGGGTTAGTCTTTTTTCTCCTTTTTCTCTGCATCAATATCTATTTATTTATTTCGAAAGGAAATTAAAACTTACAAATAATTAGACAAATAATCCTGCCAATTGACATGCAATTTGACATAATTTGTTAGAAAAGGAACAGATAGAAGATACAAGATCTTTTTATTTCCTTGCTCTCAAATGTTTTATATAATTCTATGTTAAAGAATAAAGGTAGCTGCAGAAAATCTGTGTCTGTGGGTTGTCTCCCTGTGGGTTGTTGCTTACTGTGTGTTACTGGTGAAGCAGGGGTAACTGGGAAATGAATGGTTGCCTGGTGATATAAGCGAGGACCGCACTGCTCTCTCTGCACCTCTTCCATGTCTGCATGCCTCCAACTGTGGGGCCACGTAGGCAGACTGATTTTTTTCTGTTGTTCATTTGGAATTTTGTAATCATTTTGCATTGAGAAATATTATGTCTAACTAATAATAAGTGAATAATACCAATGAAAGAATCAATTAGAATATTCCTGTCTGAAGAGAGGCAGCGTACATCCTGGACATCCTGGACATCCTGGACAGATTGCCAGTCCATCACAGAGACGATCAAAACAAATAACCATGCAGTTAGACCAGTTAACATAACATGAATGCTTCTGGACCCCGGGGAGCCGGAGGAGCCAGAGAGAACCCACTCATGCAGAAAGACACATCAAAATTCAAATCCAGGATCTCACAAAAAAATAAGCACAAATACTCATCAAAAAATTAACATAAATCACTTCAAAACATGTTACTCTTTAGTGCAGAATGGTCACTATTCTTATGCAGTCACAATTTTAACATTTATTCTATGCTATAGCGAATACAAAGAGACTGGTAAAAATATATATAATTGTTGCATCATGATACAACAGAGCTCTGTTTATTTTTTTCTTTCTATGAGTACAACCTTGTTTATGAGTTAATTCTGTCTTTAATATCACTCATATCTTGTGATCCCGCTTTGCTTATTTAAGAGGCATCTTGTGTTTGACATTTTCTTGAATAAAATGGGCTTGTTTGATAAATGTATTAATACAGATCAGAAATAAAGTAAACATTATTTGGTTTGGTTGGAAGCTTGGATGTCCATCATCTTCTACAAATGTAATACTTTCAAGTGTTGGAAAATATTTAAGACTGTATTTTGATTAAACCCACGTCTGACGGTTCATATAATTATTTTGTTCTTTGTGAACTGACTACTTTTATCAACAGAAAAGGTGCAGTTCCCCTTTCACAGCTGTGATCTTACAATAGATGGAACTTGCTTCATGGTGTCTTCAGAAGCTGATGCCTACTATGGGGCCAAAACTCGCTGCCAGGTGAGAGTGTAGTGGCATCACAGAGAGCTGTGGCCAAATAAATGGAGATAGTAATGCTACTTTTGAGGTTTTTTTTAACAAACAAGGACTTGGGGAATTTTAGTTGAGATTCACAGCCAGGAAGTTCAGGACATCTTAGTGTTATATCTAAGTGAGGTGGAGGCGAGCAATGACGTCACCAGCACCGACTTGGAAACGAGAAACTTCTGGATAGGTACAGCCATCCACACTGGCACATCAAATAAACATTGATATAGATCTACACAGCTGGTCAGATTAGTTTGCATCTGTTTACTTTTTGTTTTAGGCCGTTTAGTTAAGACATGAATAAAGTGGTAACGTTTCTGTACTTTTTCTTTACAGGTTTGACATATAAGCCTCTAAGAGACTCATTTCGCTGGGACACAGGAGAGCTCCTTCGATTCAGCAGCTTTGCCTTTGGGCAACCTGACAACCAAGGGTATGAAGCATATTTCACAGCAGACTTAAGCTGCTCTGGCGGGCATCGTAAACACAGACACCTAAGGGCATTGGGACTTAGATAAACAAACGAAACACATCAGCAGGTGAAAAATGTGTTTCTGTATCTATATAATATATTTCCTGACATCTTTACTGATAAATGGTTCACATTTATGCGCTTTGTTCTTGTAGCATAGCTGAATAATAATGCTACCTGTTAATTGAGAGATAATTTTTAAATGGGTAGATATTTGTAGTTCAGCATTGAAACAGCTCTTTTCTTTTCTTGCAAGTAACACTGCAGGTCAGGCCTGTGTTTACTATTCCTCACAGCTTCTCATTTTCTGGGCAGTTTCAGAAACTGTGTTGAACTGCAGGCACTGAGCACTTTCAACTGGAATGATCAGCACTGCAAAACTAGGAACCGATACATTTGCCAGCATGATAAGGCCCCTGCAGGCAGAGGCTCAATAAAAGTACAGAAGGGGGTGAAGGTTCTCGAAATGCCCACCAGTGATGCACAGTTAGACCCTCTTGTCTTAAAATACACCTGCGGACCACAGGGTATGTATTTGTGTGCCATGCCATCAGTGTGAAGCTTTTTCTGCTGAAATTACAGCTCTTTTAGCAAATTGACAAAAAACTGTGTATTTGTTGAGGAATGCAAGTTAATAATGAGTTTTTACTCTGAATCCAAAAAGGGACAGTGGGTTTATGAACTAAGTCATTTCTATCTAACTACAGACACATATTCATGGTGGTCTTCAACGGATTGATGAATTGTCCTCTCATATTTCTCCCCTAACCTCAGTATTGTTCTGCATTTGTAGCACCAGCTGCACTGAGGCCAAAACCCAGCAGGCTGTGAAACTGAGCCGTTTGCCTGGAGGTAGCATTTGGTGCAAGAAAGTTACAACTTCTTTTATGTAACTGATGTTGACTGGACATTTTATACCCTTATTAAAAATTATGAAAAGATTACTTTGATATTCAAGTTTATAGTCAGATCTACAACCCCCAAGCTACAAATCATAAATTACTCTTACTAGCCGGAATGTGTCACAACATGTTTTACTTTAGCTGGTTGGATCTTTTTCTTTCAGGTGTAACATAGGCTGCCCTTTCAAATTTCAGCTGTCGTTCGCTTGACCTGCTGTGCTCCTCCGTGACCATGCAATTAGCAGTACCTTGTGTCACGGGTAATCACTGGGGATTAAGAGTAAAATGTTAATCTTCTGTGTCCAAAAAAAAACCAAGTAAATTCTCAGTGTGATAGTGACTACAAATTTAAACCTGCTTTTCAGTACGAATCAATCGTACTCAGTGCTTACCATCAAGAACCCCCAAGCGATCAATACATGTCGTTTTCACAAAGACTCCCACTGTTTGGACACACATACCACTTACATTGATCGAGAAGAATGAGATGGTGGCAGATGTTTAGCGTTGTCCATTTACGGCTGTCTTTGCTAAGTTCTGGTGTGTCATCTGGTATCGATCCGTTGCAGCTGAATCTGCTCTGAATGCGGTCAGTGTTGCTAAGACACCAGCTTTTATAAGCGGCTTTTTTGGGGACCCCACTATGTCTCACTTCTTTGTGGTATGAAATTAGTACATTGTGGTCAAAACGTTGCTTAAGGGTTCCATTTTGTCAAGAGGGCTTACTCTTTTAGGTGAATGTTTTATTAATTATGCTAACTGCAAGAGTTTAATCTTCTCCAGTCAAGGATTTCAGCAGCTATTTTCTCTAACTAATTGCTTATAAAATGATAAGTGGATATCATGCCTGAGGCAAAGACTGAACAGTGTTCCTCCAGAGGAAGCGTGTGCTTGGCATCATTTTTTGCCCCATTATATGCATGACAAGAATTCAACGCTTCGTGTCTCATTAACAGCTTCTTCTCTCACATCTTTTTACTGGAGCTGAAGAACAACCGAGGAACTGGCACAGACTCACAGTTCCACACATTCATCTTCCATGTTGCTGTTCAGTCTCTGTCTCAGCATGGTGTATGTCTTGCATGTACAATATGTTCATGAGTCATGTGTGTATTTGTGCATTTTGCAGATGCAGATTGCACAGTGGGAGGAAGCCAGGTGACCTGAATGCTTTCGGTTGGCTTCACTGCTGCTTCTGCATGAATTACTGTTTTATTGTGAGTAGATAAGTGTGGATTAGATCAACTGTGTAAATACTGTGCATAATTGAATGTTTTATGAAGCATTTGCTCTTATTTTGTAAAGTCCGCTTTTTGCTGTGACAACTTGAATTTCTACTTCAACACTAATTGATAAAGGATTATCTTATTTTACCAGTTAGAAAAGTTGCTGTTTACTTGCTTTCTGTGCTTTCATAATGGGCCTCTTCTCTTTTTTCCTAAAACTTCTCATTTACTCTGCCCCCCTGATGGTTTAGTCTTCCTGCTTTTTGATTGTACTCTTGCTCCAACAAGCTTGCAGCAAATGTTTGAATTACCTGCTCAGCATGCCTTTAAGTTCTGCGAAGGCCTGTTCATGACCTTTATATAATTAAAGATAGAAGCCTGAGAAACATAAGATCTGTAAAAGTGGTAACATTAAAGTGAACAATTATTAACATTTTATTAGCCTACTTCATGCTGTCAGACAGATTCTGCATAAAGGACTTCTTAATTCTGCACGATGTGTCGGTTTCTGACATTTTAGCTGATGTGAGTGTTATAACATCGCCTAATGTGCAACTCCCCCTGCTACCTGTCTCTCGACAAAATTGGAGTAAAGGTCAGAGGTTAGGGGTGCCGGTAGGCTTGTTTGCCCAGGGTGCCTAACAGGCAAGGACTGCCTCTGTCTGCAGGTCACTCAAGTGTGCCTGAAAATTTGACCAAAAATGTGATTAACTGGTAGATAATTTATGATTCAACATGAAGGCAATTAAATTTTTTGCTTCATGTGAATATATTATTTCTACTAATGAATAAATGTAATTTTTCACCTGTCTGGTTATCGTCTGATTTTAAAAGTTAGATTTAGGATTTAAGCATTTCCACAAAAAAGAACCAGAAAAACTATGGATAGTTTTGCATGGCAGTGAATGAGTCACAAAAATGTTTCAGTAACATGTACTTCATAGAAATAGCTTGGAGTGCCATTAATAAAGATAGTTTTGATTTGTACATAAAACCATTTCTTGTCATGAGTTTTTTCCCACTCCAACAAACATCCTTGCAACTGGGTTTGAGAGATTATTTAAGTGCAATGAAAGAGAACTTTAATTTAAGTCTGTACTCAAAAAGTCCTGCCTCTGTAAGCATCTTCCCAATTATCATGCAACACTCACAATAACAATACAAGCCTGTTTGATTGCACCAAACTGACACAGACGTTCTCTCTGTTTAAATTGAACTAAAGCTTTCCACTAAACTTCTGTTCTCAGTAAATCAAGGTTTCAACATTTTATTTCCGAACTCTTGGAAAACAGGGTCCAAGTTAAAGGTTTCACCTCTGTAGTAATGTGAGGTGAAAGCCATGCTGCCTTATTGATGAATAGAGAAAGAGACTTCAGAATGACAGATGATGAAGAAACGTGTAAAAGGCTGAAAAAAAGTCCATTGGATACAGTGGTGAAATGATGCAAATGAAAAACAGCAACTAGCTCACAGGTTTAAACTATTCTAATTACGCTTGTGCTCCACTGAGTTTCAATTTCGCACATTTCTGTCTCTGAACGTGTGCGGTACCCCTAACTGATGCATCACACAAAAACATGCAACTAAAGTAAACAGTACATTCCTGCTCTTCATTCTTCCAGCACATAAGCGACGCTTCGACAAGGACATCTCCAGACCTGCTGATATTTCAGTGAGGTAGAATAAGCTTGACCTCACACTGTGTCATTAAATGAGATGTGCTGTGTAATAAACTTTTTTTTTTTTTTTTGCTGATGTGTTAGTTCTTGGCTGACTATAAAGATTGTGAGTGCAGAATGTTTAAGAGTCTGCCTGAGAGTGTACAGTGAATGAGCGACTATTTGCCTCATATGATTTCCTCGCTCGGTTTCCTGCTGCTCTCATGGTGCCCCCCGATAAGCCGGCGCTGCAGCAGAGGGTTTCAGAACGGCGCTGGTGGCAGTGGAATTAGCTTCCATTGTCATGATAATGACAGTGATACTCTTGGCCCTTCCAACTCAGTCCAGCTATTGTATGGAAACAGGAATGCAATTTCTCCTTCAGCGGCAGCCGACAATCCTCTGCGAGAGTGAAAGGTCTCTAAATGACTCTCCATTCATGCAAGGCTGAGGGGCCAGCAGCCAATTAAAGTGGGAGCAGGCGAACAGTGCCATCCTGAAGACCTGAAACTCTCTCTAAGCACACAGACAAAGCAACACAAACACACACATGCAATTCATTGTATTTTTTTGCTTCTTCAAACAACATCTAAACCTGTAAACTAGTTTTTCTTCTTCTTGCAGACCTGATTTTTACAGGGCCACCGGCAGTGTGCACTAAATAACTTAACCAGCAGTCATACAGCTTTAGCAGCACAAGTTGCCAATT
Organism: Phalloptychus januarius; assembly: GCA_902982915.1. Taxonomy (NCBI): domain Eukaryota; kingdom Metazoa; phylum Chordata; class Actinopteri; order Cyprinodontiformes; family Poeciliidae; genus Phalloptychus; species Phalloptychus januarius. The sequence continues at coordinate 16,047,238 of CADWAE010000477.1, forward strand.
TAAAAATGCTTTAATATGCGAGTAGGGGGAAAGCCAAAAATATTTTTCAACCCAATACACCATGGTTACGTTTTTTTAGGCATTTAGGGAATTAGACAGTCTCCTCTGGGTATTTATCTGCCGGCTGAAGCAGAGTCCCGACAGCGGGTGAAAGGTCCACAGAGTGTTTGCTCAGTTGAGCTGTGAGTAAACTGAACATGTGCTGCCCAGCTATGTGACCCACAAGTTTAAAAAAAGACATTTGACCAAATTAATTTGCTTTAAAAATTGTTACTGAAAAAAAAAAAACTCTACAAAGGGCAACACAGCTCTTTAATGACATGTTTACCTCCAGCAGGGTTTATGTGAGATCTTGGACGGTCATACTAAGCATTAAATGTAATAATCCCATTGGCCTGAAAAAACTCTTAAATATGCCCCGGTTTCAATAGCAGTCCTCAAAATATATGTTGCTACAAGATGGAGTGTGTCTCTATGAAAATATTTAACTGTTAACTCAGTAATCTGCTAATTACTGTCATGTTCGAGGGTAGGTTTCTGATCCACATGCAGAATCACACTCGGGAAACAACAGTAAGTTAAGAGTTTTATTTACATGCATCAAAATACAGGTGTCTCGCAGATGGTCTTCACGGATCGGGTTCTGGAAGCGGAGAGAGGGTTTAGTGATTTCATCAGAGGAAGACTGAATGTCAGTTGGGGGGCAACAGGTGTGGCGGCTTACGTTCTCTGAGAGGCTTCTCAACAGGAGGGGGAAAAAGAGCAGGATCCAATCAGGAGTTCTGAGGTGAGTGTCTCCGACAGAATTGAACTGAGGCTGGAGCGGGCAGGCAGGTGAGGCTTGGAGCTGCAGGTGGAATCTGGATCTCGGAGTCAGGCTACTTCCTGGGAATGAGAGACAGAAGGAGTGAGAGGAGCGGACAACAAGCGGAGGTCTTTCTCAAGAAAGTTGCAACAAGGAGAGTTTCCACAGGAGAGTGTCTAACAGCCTAGAGACTACCGTGACAGAGTAATCATCCTGCGGAGAGGCGAGGTCTAGTAGCTCCTTAAATCCTCCCAGGCTGATGATCCCAACGAGCTGCAGCTGCGAGGCTCTGCTCCAGGCCACTCCAGCAGTGAGCCGATGGGGAGAGACACATCTAAAAACCCAGATCCTGACAAATTAGAATATCTTTAAACAATAAAGATAAAAAGTCCGTGAAAAGTAAAACCAAAAAGGAAAAAATAGAGAATGTATTTCCATTTAAAATGACTGAAATTAGGCACAGGAATACCAAGTGATAATATGAAACTGTGTGTCTGTGTGATCAGAAAGAGACTGCACAGGAAACATTTGCTGTCAAAGTAAACAAGCAGGGGCAGAATAAAGCTTAACAGAGACAACAGAGAAAGAAGATCTGCAATAATGTTCTTTGGACACATGAGTCTAAAATTGAATCATTTGGACACCAGAATGAAGGACATACTTGGCATGAACTCAACACATCTTTCCAGGAACAGAACCATAAACAGACTGTGAAGCATAGAGGAGGAAGTGTCATTGTTTTCTGATGCTTTATTGCAGAAGGACCTGTCTAGTTAGAGATAAACCAGGTGTGCTCTATAATAAAGCAGAGCATGCTTGAGGAAAATGTGAAAACATCTGTAAAAATATTAAGGCTGTATCAACTGGAGCCAATGAAAAAAGTCACACCAGAAAAATCCAACAGTGACAAAGAGAAGGTCCTGGGTCCAAATGTTGATCTCACTGGGATTCTCTGAGGTGACAGAAACAACAAAAAACATCAATAGCTGTTCTCAGATGTTTCTGCCTCATATATTCTTACCATAACGAGTATTAAATGCAACTGATTTTTTCAGCTGCATCTTTTTTCAAGTGGAAAAGTTTAATTGGAGAAGCAGTTTCATTTTAGATTAATAGTTTAGCTTCCACTTTATGATCACATGTGCATACATCCCTGAGTTTTTACAGGCAAGTATTTTTTGCCCTCTTCAACATATTGCTTGACTTTAAACATGAAAATTAATAATTGTGAACTGCATGGTCCCAACATGACCAAACATAAACATATTTTTTTCTTTGTAGGTTTTTCTTAATATTTGTTGTGAAGCAAATGTTGCACGACTCCCATAATTTTTTTAATATTACGATGCATATTTTCCACAAAACCAGCTAATTTGATCATGTAAATCTAAATTCAGTTTTATGAACATCAAAATAATGTTATTATTGAGATGTTAATTTTAACATCTTATTTTGTTTGAGATAAAATAAGCATGTTTCTTATTCACATTTTTAGTGTCCTTGCCACAAATGGGAAAATAGAGCAGTAGATCTCAAGTCCTCCCTCAGAAATCTGCAATTCACATGTGATATTATAAAACTGGGTTTTAGATGAAAGCCCTCTTATATCTGCAATCAGCCTCCAATTATCGCTCTTTACATCTAAATGAGGAACTCCAGCTGTACCGTGGGGATCTGATGATACGAGCGGAGGAGTAACCGTTTATTTTTATAAAGAGGGGTAAATAATACAGGCAGAATTACCGTGTGGGTTTCTAATCATCTTTACAAATCAAGGAGGGACCCGCGCTCCGCACTCATCTCATGTCTTTATTCAGCGACTGTTTACCAGAAGTGGAACAGAGTGCTCACATTTCCTATTTATTCGCTGTCTGTCCCAGCTTTGGCATTTCTTTCCCACTGCTGTACTGAAAGTTAATAAAACAAGGGCTTTCTGTTATGACAGTCAGATTTAATAAAGATTCTGAATTCTATCAAAAAAGTTGTTGCTTTTAATTAAGTCTTCTCAAAATGCTTTTCAGATTTAGAAAAAAAATCCACTTGTTTACATAAAACATGAAAAATATGCATCAAAGCAGTTTAATCTCAATGTAGTCAAAGGACTGCGACAACTATGCTCATCCTCAATCACTGTTAAACAATTATTCGTCCTCTTTTTATCTACAACATTCCCCCTCACGCTCTCTCCCCCTCTCTCTTATTTTCTATTTTCAGAGCAGTCAGTGTTGAGCTTCCCACAGCATTTGGATGCAAGATGAACTTTGATAAGAGTTAATGAGAATACAGCATTGTGCAGGCAAATAATGGCTTGGGCTGCACTTGAGAGCCTCCTCACCAGGAAATGGACTGCAAAGAGCCACAGCCAGCCACTCCTCAAGGTTCAGCAGAGGAAAAGGACAGAGGAAGGAGGCAGAGAGGTGCAGAGAAAGTCATGCATGTTTGAGGCATTGAGGCGCAGGGTGCAGATATAATGACTGATAATTACTGTATTTACACAACCAAGCTTTTACACTGCAGAAAAAAAACTCTGAGCCCTGCACTTACTGTACGTCCTTGTAAATCTTGCAGTTTTAATGGAATGTGAATTGTGCACATGTCAAAAAATAAGTGTGTATATAAAAAATATCACCTTTCTTGTGTAAAAAAAATCTATGTGAGTTGTTAATATTATGTGGCTTCTGAGTGCTTTCGATTTAGATGTAATTTTGACTCACATAACATGACTGCCAGTCAGCACTGATGGAAGAAAAAAATCTCTGTATTTTTGACCTTATTGTTTTTTGTAAACCAGCAAACTCCCATATCACAGAAGGGAACATTTTTCCAGTTCTCTTTAGTGGCAGCATTTTCTGATGTGCCCCAGCGACTGCAGTGCACACAGATTTGACCTTTCAAAAGCTCTTTTAGATTCAGCCAGAAAACAAATTAAGTCTCACTCATTGTTTTTTTTTCTAAACAATGTTTTAATGCTCTTTCTAATTGCCTTCAACAAGTGAGAATCTCCTAGCTATACACTAATTTTACTAGGATTAAATCAAATTTGAGATCCAGAAAATTATAATAAACAGTAAATGTCAATGTTGCTTGGTAATAGATCAAACTTTAAATGTAAATTTCTCTTTTCTTCAATGAAATGGTTACAAACTTGAAAAGTGAAAGCAGCTGCAGTCAGGAGACAGGCTGGGGGTGGGGATGTTTGCATTTCACACTTTGCTACACCTCACCAAGTGATGTGTGGAACCACCCGACATCCAAAACCCAGACCCATTAGAGGCCATTACTGACTGCCAATCTCAGAACGACCTCCCGAACTCTGAGTTTCTATAAACTCTTGTCCAAACTAACATTGACAGCAAGCTGAGTCGGACTTTTCAGTTTATGACTGATAAACATTTATCACTTCAAACTATTATTCATTGAGGAAAAAATAGGCATGTCAATCATTTTCATAGCAATAATATTTCTGAAATATCACTACTTCCAGTCAAATAATTGTGAAAAACTTCAAAATTTGTCAGATTTAATTTAGAATACAATAAAATAGAAATAAAAACACCAATATCAGTTAATGCCTCAGAGCTGGGATATTCATCAGCATAACAAAGATTAAGTTAAAAAATACAGAAAGTTAAAGAATATATTACATTTGCTGTACAATAACAGCAAATATGCAACATAAAACAATTATACTGCACAGTTATTAAGAATTGCATGTCAAAAATAGCCTAACCTAATGGACTCGTCACTGAGGCTTCTGTACTGTGGCTGCTGGATGATATTAAAGTGAAAATGTAATGCTCTACTAGTGAAAGTAAATCTGCTCAGTTTGTCTGATTGCTACACTGCTGTACAAGACACAATGAATAAAAATAAAAAGGAAACTAGGAAAATTTTGCAAATAGGGATGTAAAAAACACTTATTGGTTTTGTTTGGATCTGTGATGGTTATAAAGTCTGATTGCTGCTGGGAGGAAAACTGCAAAAACAAAATCCTAGCAAGTATTTTCAATCTTTCGAGTGAAAATGTATCAGTATATTTGAAATAAGGTACAAGTACATTTTTAGTATGAATTATGAGCTTGTTTTAGGTAAATAATTTCTTGATATGGATAAAAAAAATAACCATTTCCACAGGCAGATTATTTCACTTTGAACGACACATTTTCCCAAGTTATAAGTGAAACAATCTGCCAGTGAAACTAGCACTTTTTAAAATCAATAATAAGGAATTAATAACTTAAACATGCTCCTATGTGTGTTGAAAAGTTAGTTTAGTTTTATTTCAAGTGTTCTAACATATTTGCATTAAAAAGGTAGAGCAAAAACATTATTATATGATGACAGTGATGCCAGAGTTCTTCTGTCTCCCACCTGCGTTGATCTTATCTGTTTCCCCTCAGCTGAAGATAAACTGCTGCGTTAACAAACCACATCGTAGAAGATGGTTGGTGCTACCACACGTGTTCTTGTTATATTACCTATAGCCATTGTCCTACAGCTTTAGCTGGTTATAAGTAAATTAATTAGGAACAGGAACAGTTTTATTTTAACTAGTTTTAAAATGTTATTTTGTTGGCAAAAAAACTAAAACTATTCAGTGCCAGATCAATTTTGTATAGTTTGTATAATATTTTATAGGACAGCTCTTTTCTTTGATTGTTTTAATCAAGAAACAAATATGCCTCCACAGAAATTAATCAATCAGTCAGCCAGTAATTGAGATTCACAGATTTTGCAGTGATTGACTCTAATCAGTGACTGGCGGTTCAAATACTGAAAAATCAGAAACTTTTTCCCAGTTTATTAAATTGTTACAGGGTAGTGGAAGAAGAATAATGCCAAAAGATTTATAGCTAACTTTTTCTGTGTGAAAATTAATCGAATGGAAAGAATGGCTATAGGAACTTGTTCAGGCAGGCGAAACTCCGTTTATAGCTCACATGGACCTCCATTGATTTCATTTAGTTGACCCAACAGCTCAATCCAGTACCTGACTGGACAGTCAGTCCAGTCAAAGGTTTTCAGTTCAGGTTTATTCAGAAGGCGGGTTTTCTTCATGTTAAAACCTTTGTTTTTGCTAAAAGTAGTTTTCTCCAAAAATCATGTGTCAGATAATCCAAAATGCAACAAAATCCATCTAAATTATGTTTAGTCTGTAAAACTGAACGAGTGTTCTTTTGGGGCTGTTCTTTGAATTTACAAAATTTTATTTGGAGGAAGGGTGATGTTTTGAGAGACAAAGAATGGATAATCCGTATTCAAATTGCCGGTGTAGCTTCTTAATAATATCAGACATGTCAACCCTTAGTGCATAAACAGAAGCTAAATTGTCTCCTTGTCTTGCTTTGCATTCAAAATTCCTGTTTAATGATGATTTTGAGTTTCCTGCAGTTTTTTAATTGTAGGAAAACAATCACACTAACAGGCTGTTAATGTCAGTAGCACAGCAATTAATGTCAAATAACCGAGTGAGTAAAAGACTCACGTGACTTTAAGAACCCTGTCATGGATCTCAAATGTCCTAAAAGTTTAATTGTATGGACAGTAATGTACAAGCCTGAAACTCCTGACCCATATTCAAGCTAAAGACACATTTTGGTTTGGCTGTAAAAGCCACTGGGCTGCAAGAGTGAGTTCAGTTTTTCTGCACTGTTTAACACAACCTACTGAAACCAGACCCTTTACAGTCCTTGCACACACAATCACATTATAAGTGTATCCTTTTTTGCAGTCTGGGATAACTTTTTCTGTTTTACATGAAAAAAGAAAACATTATTTGCTGTTTTCCATTCCTAAAGCTGTAAATATGTTTTCACGAGGTTATAAATCACAACTGGCTGAGCAGGTTGAAGAGATCATGGTTGAGTGAATAAAATGTATGTGGCATTTCTGAAGCAAGCAAGCAAAAAGTGATTTACTTTAACCTTTGCGTTTTCTTAATAGCTAGTCAGTTTTAGAAGAGAAAGCAATGCTTACTGACCAGGAAGACATGTCTCCAATTATTCTATTTCTGTCTTGGCTTTGTGAAATATCCATTCTGCAGAAATAATACATAAGAACAATTGTAAGATTTGCATCAAAAACTAAACTTTTTTTCTAATTACTTTTCTATGCTCTCTGCAAATCTCTGTTTCTCTTGTTTAAGTGATAGCTTTGCAGAAAATTACATTAATGTTGCTTCAACAGGCAGTCAAACAAACCAAATAAAGCCCAAGGCTACAACGGGATGGGAATGGGAAAAAGAGTGGGAACGTCTGTACTGGAAAACTAGAGAATAATCTGATCAGAATAAGATAAGACTGAAAATACACCCCACAATGAAAGCAGAAGATGTTCCTTACAACAGAAATATTTTGCCAGCAGCGAGTTGGATCCCAGACAGCAGGAGAGTGGGAGAAAAAGAGCAGGAAGACCAGGAGGGAAGATGGGTGGAACATTGTAAGAAGACTCTTGATAAACAAATGTATGGAGGGTTGAGAATGGAGAGAGGCTTCTCAAGGATGTCATATCTTAATTAAAAATGACAGCTTCAATTAAAAATGTAATCATTCTGACTGTTTTCTAATTAAAAGCAAAAAGACTGATTGTATTGACTCATTAACTTCAAAGAGTGGTGCACCCTAACTGAGGGAGGAGGAGTGTATCGTTTGTTGAATGGCTCAGCGGATGAGAGGTGCTGAAGAGGATGAAAAGGAGCCTTGCTTTGAGAAAAGGATAATCTGCCGGAGCTGCAGCTCATCATCAGTGGAAAATCGGTTAGATGATGATAATTTGAAGGCAAAGAGGAAATATTCAAAAATAGAGCTTGTTAGGTTTAATACAAGCAGCTCATATCAATGAGGGCTAATAATTATTTATGAAAAGTAGCTCTTGTATCATTATAGTTCCTCTAAACTAAACATGATACAAATTTTTTTTTCATTCTTGACAAGTTACATCATCTGATACATTTATATGTTTATAGGTCTAAATCTAGATAAGTTCAGCCCAGCTAATATAAGTCAGGTTTACAACAAAGTCACAGAAAGACACTTTAAAAGAACACAGTACAATTTATTATATCATTAGAACAGCGTGATGTGGACATTAAATTTTGTAGACATTTTTAACATACTTCTAAAAAACATAAAAAATGCATTTTGCAAAATACAAAGTTATGAGTTCATAGCCAGCATGTAGTATAATCCAGGCAATATAAAAAACAAAAGCTTTCTGAGAAATATTGGCTAACGAGGACCTGCCATTGAGCTAGAGGAATACTTTATGATGTTTTCTTCATACAGCAAGCTAAAAATTGTTTTGAAAGGTAAGTAGCTGTACATCTCTTAAAGGTCTACTTATCATCATAACTGAATACCAAGCAGCATGCGACAAGGTAACATAGATAAAATGAAATTAAAAAGATGTCAGTGCAGAAAGAGACGTTTGTGTGGTAATATGGATGTGAAACATTCACATAATTTGATTTTCTCTGCATTCTTTTTTGTGATATTAGTGGGTTGGATGTCAGCAAAATGGTCTGATTTGCACCTTGTGGAAAAACACAGAACAAGTGAGACTTTGATTCCTCTGAAAAAACTCAATCACATAAAGAAATGTTGCATATGTTGCATTTTTTCTTTGTTTCTCTAGTTTTGATTTTGCAAGCTACAGCACTCTGAACTGCCAACTCTTTATCAGAAATAAAAGGACCACATTGATTTTTCTTTGTTCCTTAACATTCCACCTGGAACAGCAAATACAGCACAAGCCATTTCAAATAATTGTTTTTGTGTGCTTTATGTTCCCCTTGCCATTTTCATAGTGTTTACTTTTAGATTGTTGTTCACCTCAGTGTCTCCCAAGGTTGATCCCAGTGTTTGCTTGCAAGCTTTAACTTGTGTGATTTAGATTTAGATTCATCTTTGGTTCTTCAAACACCGGGCCTTTCTCTTGTGCCCTCCATTTGAGGCCTTTAGTTTGAACTCTGGCAGCTTGGTTGTTTACTGCTTTTAATATGTAATTATATTGCAAATGCAAAGTCGAAGACGAAAACTATTTTTCAAACCGGCAGATAAGTGAATGCTATTTCTGCCCTTAGTATCTGCATAATATATTCATAATGTAAACAAAACACCAAAACATGCTTGCACACACATTCTTATCTTTTAAAGACATTCATGCAGGTTAGCCTCAAAAAGCCTAACCTGCAACTTATCTGTAATGACTATTATACCTAACAGTGGCTTCAACTAACCTACTTGGTTTTACTAAATCTTATGAGGAGATCAGAGATAGTATTGTAACGCCTCCTGAGTTTAGGCCTGTTGTTGCCACTTGTTATAATAACCACTACAAGCACTAAAACAATAGTACCAGAGATGCACACTCACCATGTGTAGTGCATCTAAGCACAAATAAAGCCTTGACCACCTTGAAATAATTTAATTAATTAAAAATAAAATAATAAATTTTATTTTTTCCCTCACCTGAACTTAATCAACATTATCAAGACATGTTGTGTGACTATAGGTTCATAGCTTGCAAAATGTTGTTAGGTAACTTAATTACAAAAAATATGTAGTGTCAAACATTGCCAGTTCAAACCTGGCACCAGGATGATCAGACTGGTTGCATGCAGACAGCAGGAAGCATGTGATTGCACTTAAAGCAATTGAAGATGCCTGAGGCATCTGTATTAGTTTTGCTGTCTAAATGCAGTGCATCTGCAAACAAATTGAAGGATCATTCGCTGACCTGGCATGACTTGCCGCCAGCAGCAAAAGTACTTGTACACAATTACATAAATACATTCTGTAAACAGCTTTACCTTTCTTACTAGAATAAGTCCACAAAAGTGCAATTCAGATGTTGATGTCTGAATAACATGCATTCCAAGTCATTGTGAATGCATCTGAGATTTAAGAGAAATGTGGTAAAGTTCTGTTTGTCCTTTATATGTTTTAAAGTACAAAAACCAGGTGATTGGTCTTTATTAGGCTTGTCTACTTACATCTCAATCAGTCTGGAAAACAACAGATCTAAATGGAAACTGGTATTTATTTTATCCACAGCAGGACAGAAGACAGTAAGCATCCAGCCCCCACACAGCATAGTCTGAAACCTTTGTAGATGATCTCAAAAAGTGAAGCCAAACATTTAGTACCACTGGTTACCAGGTTACTAACTTACAGGTGTATGAAATAGATTAAGCAGTTTGCACTTAATAGGGAGGCTGCCTTGTCTAAGTTCACATACAGGCAAATGTGACCGAGATCAGATTTTTTGCCCTTAAGTGACTTACATCCAAGTTTTTCATGACAGTCTGAATGGCCCAATTCCAGCCTTCCCCACCCAAAAAACTAAGATTTTTGCAAGGTCCCATATGTTGTACAAAACTGAATACTGATTTAATAGAATTCAAATCGTCTGCAATCAGAACACTCATGTCGCCTTCAATCAAACTTTCATGTCAGTGACTTGAGACATATGTTGTAATTCTACACCAGAAGAAGTCAGACTTGAATTGAACACAAAGAATTCATCTCTGAAAACAAAACGATTGAACGTGCTTCAAGTATTGGATGAAGCTAATCAATGGAAAGACAGGCTTTTGTTTTAGCTTCCTTTATCTTGTTATGATCTTGAGACAACTCCTTTAAAATTGATCCATAAATGGAGGCATCCATTATTACTTCAGTAAACAGTGCACTGCTGTGACATTTACATTCTTCTTCTGCGAATGCGGGTCCCTTTGGGGTCGTAAACCATTTACGACCCCAATTAATTACGGTTTAATTAGTACTAAGAATGACCATGCAAAAAATTGCACTTTAGCTAAATATTGGAATTGAGTATCAAGACATGTTGTGTGACTATATGTTCATTTATGCTATGTTTATGTTCCCCAAGTGTTTCACAAGTTTTACTGGCATGTTATGGTTTCTCACTTGCAGAGGCTGGATATCAGAATGCAAGATTTGTCAGCCGTGAGTTGTGAAAAGATCTCTGGGGAATAAACTCTTGCTTTCTTGCACAGTGCATTGCATTCTGTGCATAAAAGGAAACATAAGATTCAGATGCATCTCTCTACAACTGGTGCTAGAAGTATAATTACTGATAAGGAGCCAAAAACAAAGGACCTAATTATATCAAGTTACAAGTCTGTGGTGCTGTAGCAGGAGTGAAATAACTTAAACAATAATATATTCAAAACAATCTTTGGGAAACAGAGGCAAGTAACTAAAATCCAGTGATAATTCAAGGGACAGACAAGGTTAAAAGGGTGGAAGAGCTGGTGAGCCAATTGAAGCAAGACGAAGAGGCAAGCTAACAAAGGCAGAAGGGAAGACAGGACCATAAATACTCAGAGACACAGACGAGACACTGATGGAAACAGCGAAGACAATCACAGGACGAGACCAGCAAGTAAAATCAGATGCAGAGACATAAGTCAGTCTAAACTCCAAAATTTAACATCATAGCACTGCAGTCCCTCAAGAGAGATTCGGTGTGATTCAGTTTAGTGACATGATGTAGTCTAATCATCTTTTACAGTCAGTTTATGTTGTGCTTTTATTCACCTTTCTAACCAATAAAAAGACATTGGTTACTGCTATGTAACTTGTTTAAATTAAAACAAGATTAGGGGATTGAGATAATATTTGTAATACTGAATACTTCCCCTTTACTTGGTTATTTACAAATGTGCCATACAAGTGAATTACTGCATAGTTTGGATCTTATACATGTATTCAAATTTATATTAGGTTATATAAAAAATACCTTTTATCTACACAAAATGCTTATTAACAAAAAGCAATAAAGCGAAAACAGGGGATGCTGCATTAGATTCTCCCTGAAGAACTGCCAACTTAATGTGTTGGACAAGTTTGAGCTTTGCTGTTATTCTGGGGACTTTGGCACATTGTCAGGTCTATTACTGCAAATTGCTTTCGGGGGACAGGTCAGTTGGCGATCTCAGTGAATGGCAGACAGTGATTATTGACCTGTTGCAGCATGATCTCATTTTAAGTACTAAAGACGGGCTGAACTTTGTCCCAGTCATGAGTTGCTTGAGGAGAGAGTAATCAACTGGGTGTGGGGACGCTCACAACCCCACAGCTGAGCACCTGGATGGTGGATTTTTCTTTATGGTTTGTTGTGAGAAAAGAGGCGATGGGTGGACCTGAAGAGATGCAACAGATGGCAATCTCAGGTTTTATCTTCTAAAATCAAACAGCATATCAACATATTGATCCATCCAAATGAGAGAAAAGCCATTTTCTTTACTTATCTTAACCCAGATCTCTCATAAATTTGTGTTTGTGACATTTCTTTTTATTGCAGCACCAATACTTCAACTAAAGATAACATAGCTACTTGATTGTGCTACAAAATGGCACAATGTGCCTGAAAAATACATAATATCCCACTTGTTTTTAAGCATTAAGCAATTTTCAACACAGTGACAGGTACACTATTAAGCATCCACCTTTATGTTTATGAAATTATATATAAAATTAAATTAAATCAATCAATTTATTATGAAAATCGTAGAAAAAGACCTCTTCATTTTGGTGATTAGCAGGATGAGTATGGAGGAACAGAGCCTACCCAAATATCCCTCCTGATACTTAAACAATATGAAAACTTGATATCTGTGGTGTTATTTTCACTAGCTTTTATACTCCTCTCCCTGTGGCATTTTTGTCTTCAGTGTTTTCACTTGTCTCTCTGTCTGTTCGTATTTCTATCACCTTTTCAAGCTCAAGTATACATGTTTGCATATTTAAGATGGATTTTTTTCCTTGTCACTGATGGGCAGCCAAAAGGCTAGCCCTGACGTGACGAGATAGGAGGATGATGAATGGGGCTGTTTGAGAATGCAACTCGGTTCACCCTCACTCGCTGCTCCGTCTGTTTCAACGCAAGATGTAATGAAAGAGCAGGCAATAAAAAAAGTTAACAGAGATTCAGATTCTCAGTTTCTCAGACAATAATTGCATCCTCTGCCTAATTACTCTTTAGAGAATATCCAACAAAAATTGGATTGCCCTCTAAAAAAACCTGCTGTGCTTTTCATTGAGCCAGTTTTGTTTGTTTAACACGTCACACACGTGTATGGACTGTGTCTAAAGGAGTCTGCATAGAAAAACAGACACATCCAAAGCTGGGCTCAAACTAGAAGATACTGGGACTTTTAAGTACCACAGAACCAAGATGGATTCTCAGTTTATGATTAGAATTTACTGGCTGCCAATTCCTGCTTTTCTTTGAGGTCTAATTTGGATTTTGGATCACTTCAAGAATTAAACATACAAAGTAAATTGCGTGATGTTAATTAATGTGAGTCAATATTACAGGTTCCCTGTTACCTGAAAATGGAGAGATCATGAGATTACCCCCACTTATGCATCAAAGCATTAAATCTTTCTGAGTATCAACAGAGACCTCTGTTGATTAAACAACAAAGGCTCAACATTTTATGAAATAAGATGAAACATTAATCATTTTAAGAAACCACAATAAATAGTTCTATAGAGTCAATACACTAAAAGGTTATTTGAACTAAATCATAAAATCCAATTGGCCGGCTGAAATGAGAACAAGAGCAAAAAGCTTTTTTCAATCAACTGTTTTTGTATCCAAAAACAAGTCCTGTGCTTCTGTCAGGTAATTGAATAAACAAATAAATGAGCTCATTGTGGATACTGTCACATTCCTAGTGCTCTCTTTGGTTCCTTTGCAACTTTTCATACATGAACACAAACACAAACCCTATTACTGCGACTCAAGAGCAGGGGCTCTCTAACCTTCTGTCCGATTGAGTTTGCAGGTCCGGCAGAAGAATATAATGAGGTTTTCACTCTGAGAAACTCAAGTTTAGAAAAAGTGCAGGAGGGATGGCAGAGGGGGACGTCGGTGGGTGTGACACAGAAAAAGAAAGTGAACGAAAGAGAAAAGGCACTCAATGATAATGTATGAGCTGTCTGCTGTGCTCCATGGGGGGGTCTGGGGGGTGGAGAGTGCAGCGGTGCATTTAAAAAGAAGATTATCATGTCAGAATACAGTGATACCTCACCAAACACTGATTTTTATTGGTTATAGGTCTTCCCTACCTGCCTTGACGTTAACACCCAAAAAGAGAGAACGTCTATTGTAGCTTCATATGAATTAACATAAGAACAAGAACTGGTTTTTATGTATTTTACAGCTCTATTAGCATCTTTCAGAGAGACTGTTAAAGAGCCTGCAATTGTTGCTATAGTTGTTGCTATTACTCAAGAACTGTAATTAACATTTTATCATGCCGTTTATTAAACTATTACACATCCTGGCAATTTCATATTTAGTGCAGTGAGTTACAGTCTATTCCCTCCACAAACCTATTGTAATGGAGCCTCTCGTGGTTCTGAGTCTTGCTCTGAGGCACTTCAGTATTTTAGTGGTTGAGAAGATTGAACTTGCAATTAGGCATGAACCTGCCCTAACACCTAATCTCATCTGCACACAGTGGAGAGACAAAAAGATGGGAGATTTCAGCGGAGACCCAGTGGAGAAACTAAACCTAGAGCTGCAGTTCCTCCTTAACTTTATGGACCGCTATAGAGAGTCTCAGCTCATTATTCAATTGTACGTGTGCAAAACTTTACTGTTTTGGCTCTCTCTCACTGCTCTAATAGCATCATTTTACACCTCAGCGGGCAGCTCTGTAACTTACAAAGAGGAAGATGCTAAAATAACCCACATTCTCAGCAGAAACTTTCAGGAAGAGATACAAATACACACCAACTTGGTAAATTTGAAGCTAGAGAGTCACTTATTTCCCATTAAAATGGAAAAGACCACAAATATCTAGGCTTTACTGAGATATTGATCTTATACAAAGAAACAAAGGTACAAACAATCGCTATAGATCTTATTTTGTGTCTTTGTTTAAATGAGCAACTGCATCTTATGTAAAGTAGATTGAATAATAATCTTGGTTAATTCTTAGACTTAAGGACTGAGAAAGAAACTCAACACAACATTCATACTCCTGTTTTATCTTCTGCTCCAATAAGGTATCAGCTAAGCAAAAAGAGAAGAAAAAAAAGCAAACACTTTTTTGTTTTCTTCTGAGGTATAATAAAAGCAACATGAGCGTTCACTATACCTCACAAATTAGGTGTTGATAAAGATGAAAGAAACAGAGAATTCTCCCCTTCTCTGATGACAAAGTTTGGGATAAAATTCACCAATAAAGTGAATAAACAACTTCACTTTCAGGTGAAGTTGTTTATTCTTCACCTGAAAGTGGGAAGAGTAACACGGCTTAAACTGGCACGTTTATCTGGAGGAACAACTGAAATCCAAGGCTCAAGTAGGAGAATCTGTTGCTACTATAATATGACTTTGCAAATCTGTTCTTGATGGAAAACTTAAAAGAAGAAAGCTATTGGATCAGCTATAAGCTGATCCAAAGTGGACAAAACACAGGACCTGTCCGTGGCTTAGACAATATAGGCAAATGCTAAGATCGCCATAAAAACAGAGAAGAAAAAAAACCATTTTACTATTTTTTCAGCTAGGAAAGTTAAACAAATTAAGCTGCATAGCAAAAAATATTAATTACTATATCTACAAATAATGCTCTGCTTAGGTCCCCCCTCCTTCTCTGCTAGTTGGTTTGGTCCTGCACGGCTTCTCCCCGCGCGCTTGTTCAGGCAGTCGAGCTCTGGATGGGCGACTTTTGTAACTGAAGTAACGTCAGAAATCATCACGTCGAATCGTCCCAAACTGTCTGGCCTGGTGCCCAATGAAGAAAAAAGAAAGAAAAGAGAAAAAAAGGCGAAGAAAATGTGGCAGGAATAGAGGTACTAATACTAATGTGAGGAAATTACCTGTAGCCTCAGTTGTTTAGAGGAGTGTACCGTAGCAGCAATGCTAACTAGCCAAACACGGAGCTAATCCATATTTAGCCTAGCCAGTGTTTCCTGATGGTTTTTATTCAACTCTCAACTCAAATTCCACATTTTCATATTCCACACAGGCCTAAAAAGAGACAAATGGTTCAAGTGGCAGATTTTGTTTGCATTAAGTTGTAACTCTGCCAAAATATTTAAAATGCAAATATCGTCTTCAAAAGACACAGCTATCTTTCTAGGTTTTTTCAAGTTTTCCTTCTTGCAAAAAATTAGATCCAGAATCAGAAATGCTTTGATGCACATGTTATTTAACCCATTACATTTATTTTAAATGTAACTGAAAAACTAAATATCGCCAAAGGTACAGTAAATGTAAACTCTATTAGAAAATAAGAAATAAAAAAAATATTTCTATTTGGTTAACCCTTACACAACACACATGGAAGAAGCTGGTCTGGTGACACTTTGGGCTGCATGCAGCTCTTTATTCAACCATATAACCAGATCACCTTATCTTCTAAAATGTTCCACACTCTCTGACGACTCCCGTAAAATTCAGCTGCGTCTCACTTCTCTAAGAAGTCGGTTACTGAGGGGTTAACAGTTAAATAATGTAATTGTTTCTGGGTTAAGTGTGGTGTGAAAAGAAGTAATAATCTTTTTTTAGAGTTGACTAAGATTAAGGTTTGGCTTGCAGCCAGCCATTACCCTGGGTTGACTGTTTAAAAAAAAAAAAAAGCTAATTAAACCTACATGAAAGTCCTTCCTCAGGAGAAAGAAAGATTAAACATCCTAAAGAGTAGGACTAGATCAGCACAACTAAAACGGACATAGACAATGTGATATATGTAAAAAAAAAAAAGGGAATCCTGTATAGTTATTTTGAAAAAAAAAACTGATTAGTGTCTGCTTTGATTAATAGTTCATTGGCTTTTATCTGACATTATGATACTACACATACACCACTTTCTGCTAAAGTTATAAACATGTGCTTAGTTACTTCCTAATTTACAAACAAATAAGAATGTTAGATGTCTTTTAGAGTGTTAAACATTAAGAGACGCACATAATCACCATTCGGCTGCAGCGTCCTCTTCGCCAGACTGGAATTACTAAAAACTGAGGTCTTGTTATGCAGAGGGTACCAGCTGCACGCTGATCCAAACCTCTTCCCTGTTTCTTTCATGGAACAGCCCAGTGCACCACTGTCCACCCCTGCCACATGGTGACATTTGGTACAACCCACTGGAGCTTCTCTGTCTGGTTTGTCACTGACTCAGTAGTACCATAGCAGCCAGCCAAACAGCATCTTGATCACAGACACACTCACACCAAGAGCGAAAACATAAGAGTTTCGAGGTAGAAGCAAAGAAATCCCCTGGCTTGCTCCTCTGCTCTGCTTTTCATTGCTTTACATCCCTGATATGACCCTGTTCAGTCCAAGATGTGAGTATACAGTCAGACCTCTTTATCTTTGTGTATGCATGTGTTAGTGAATGTTTTCATGGTGCGGCGTGTTTTTTGAAATTTTCTCTACATCTCCCTCAGTGCAGTAGTCTATTCAGCTTGTAGTTTTTGTTACCCCTAAAATATTTTCCCCTTATTATTATTCTTTTTATTTTGATTATTCTCATTGCATGTTCAGAACACGCACAGACAGATTAATTTTGGAGAAATTTGCTGGTGAAATATGAAGCTTAACTTATTTTGCACTGAGAGGGTGTTGCTTTATGTTCCTTTACTTTACATCAAAGGTGAGGAGTAGTTGAAGTGTAACTGTTTCTAACACTGCCAAGGTCAGAACCTGGTCTCAGAGACTGTGAAGGCTTGTGGGATCAAAACCTCTGTCAGCCTAATTTTGTCATGCTCCCATTCTTTAGTGGAGGAACAAACCTGCATTTTTGTCTGTTGTTATTCTGCTGTAAAGTGAATGTCACCCTTAAAATCAACCCTTAATAAGATTACTTTCCCCGGCATGCAGGAGCAGCAGCTCTACTTTGCACTTTGAAGCGGATGCAGACGCCACAGTCTTCTCACAAAAGCTGCTTTTTGGGTAGGGGGGTTTTAGAGGGTTGAGGCAAGTTCAGTACAGTCTTACATACTTAACAGTGAAACAAAGATTTATTTTCCAAGATGAGTGTTGGTGGCATAGCGCAACATTGAACACCTCTGGATATCCTGCACAATATGAATGTTTTTGCTTCTATTTCTCTGAATCTGCCAAGTTTTTCCTAAACATAACACATAAACTTTCATTATCTTTTCCCTATTTTGCTTTTGTCTCAGATGAATATCATATATTGACATTACTGCCTGTAGTTTCACTGCAGAGCCATGAGTATGGAAACTTAATTCTTTATAGCTGGCTCTTGTCGCAAAGCCTGATCAGGTCTGCAGCATTGCAAGAAGATATGGAGTAGATCGAGTAACTAGCGTGAATGCTATGAAACCATGTTTAAATGTAGACAATGAGACTGCAGAATAATAGATCCAATTTGCAGCAGCTGCAAACAATAAACAAACTATAGTTTTGCTTCTATAATCTCCAGAAAAGCACATTGCATTATTACAACAACAACAAAAATTAACAATATGTTGATGAACCAATTAAATTAGCATAGTGGTGGGGTAAAATACATGCAAAAAAGAAAATAAGGGGTCCGTTTTGGACAATCATATAAACATATAACAGGAAAACACTTTGGACCGCACTATTATTAATTACATGTTATTCAGATCAATAAAATGAGCAATACGTGAAATCAGATCTAAAAAGTCCATGAGAAAAATGCAGAAGAACATGAAAAAATACCAGAATGACAAAAAGTGATTGATTCAAAGGGTGGTTCTGATGGTGAGTGCTATAGGTTGGCGTTTCACATGCCAATAGGACTTTTCTGTAAAGAGTTTGAATGTCCTTCATGTGAATGCTGGGGTTCTTTCCTGAGTTCTTTTCTGCTGTGCAGAACCAACGATGTTAGGCTAATTGGCAGCTCCAAGCCATCCTGAGGTGTTAGTGTGTGGGTTGTTTGCCCGGTTGTTTGTCAGTAATAGACTGGTGACCTGTCCATAGGGCTGCACCGCTTCTCGTTCAGATTCTGCTGGGGGTGTCTTCATTCTCGCCTCAATCCTAAGCACGATTCAGCAGTTCTAGAGAACAGGCAGACAAAAAGTTACAATTATCTCAATGGGCATTAACTAAAACCACTTGATAATTAATGTACCAAGTAAATTAATAGACTTGGATGTGGGTTTTTGAAGAGATGTGGATTAAACAGAAGTACTGTTTTTTTAAAGATATTTTATTTTCAATCATCTAAGTAGTTGTCATATTCTCAAACATGTGAAATATCTGCTAAAATGACATAAAAGTTGAACTACATTAAATTGCTAAATAATTTAATATGAGATTTTAGCCGCTGCATAAAAATGTCAAAAGCAGGAACGAACGAGAGAAGCTACCCTAGCACTTTTTTATCTGATTGGATTATCCCTCTTCCAAAAACCTTCCAACTTCAAGTTTCATATTAATGCATCCATTTAGCAGCTTGCTTTAATAATAATTTCTTGCTTTAATAATAATTTCTGAGTGTGACGGAGAATTTAAGGGCCATTTCTCAGGGTAGCTTCCTGGTGTCTGTCTTTTGGAGAAACTGCTGATATTTTGAATAAGAAAATGTTTATTTTATTGTTCATGTATGATTTTGTTTCCAGTAAGATTAGGTCAGCTTTGACTTTGTGCCTGAATGAAGGATCAGTCTGGCTCCAGGCCTGCTATAAAGCAAAGTGACAGGCTGTAAACTGTAGCAGAGGATTTATAATCCATTACAGCTGATTGAATGTGACCTCTGTGTGTCATTTTATCCAGTTTCATCAACTAAACTTAAACATCAGATAATAGTTATGTCTGTTTTATGTCTGCTTCTAAAATATTATCACAAAAGCAGTGCTTTGAAGTTGTTAGTGACCTATTTTACAAAGTTCTTATGATCTGCCACAATAATCACTACTTCCTGAAGTTTTTACATTTTGACTCTTCAAAGCCACAAACTAGCTTACTGACAATGGGATATTCTGTGATTGACTGATGCAAAGTAGTGCATAATTACAAAGCAGAAGGACCATGAAAGAAATGACAGGATTCCCATCCAAACTTTGACTAGGGCATTCTAAAACATAAATGTGTTTTTGATCAAAGTAGCAAAGGCAAAAATGCTGCTCCTCACCATCAGTGTGTGCACGAATGACTGATTGAAGTGTGAATAGCTTTGGAGTCCTCTGACTTGATAGAACATTGTGTAAGTAAAGGCCATTTACCATTTGGACAATTGGTTGAACTCAACTTTATTTCAGGGTATCAGAGGTAAGAGGCTGAAAACATATGCATGGTGCACGTTTTCAGATTTTTATTTGACAAATATCTTTCCCTTTCCTTCCACTTCATAATAATCACTTTGCATTTGTTTATCATAAACAATATGCTGAAGTCTGTAATTGTAGAGAAGGACAAGGTGAAAAAGCTTAGAGTACGAACACTTTTGATCAGAGCCATCTATAATCGTCTTCATCATCAAAAGGAAGATTTTGGAACGTTAAATCCAAGCATCAAATCCATTTGTAGGATTATAAAGTTTTGATGGAGTGCTAAGGTTGTGCCATTTTTATTATAGAGCAATTTTATTGATCTTCCAAGAAAAACATAAACTATGCGATCAATAGATTTCCATGTCTTCCGTTTCTTTGTACAACCGTGTTACCCTCAGAACTAAAGGGCCAAAAGATTTGCATTTTTTCTCTTTTCCTCTGCACTTTGTCAACATGTACTTGGTATGTTTTCTATAAAAACAACCATCGATCCCCACTATCACCCTTTTAATTCTTCTCTGAATCAACACACACTAGAAATAGTGGGAATTTAGTGAAGACTAAGTTCGTTAATAAAAACGAGGCAATGTCCATTGACGGCATTATATTTTTTGTGCTGTCTCTTTATTTGAGTTGCAATAAAAGAGGCAAAGACCATTTAGTTTATTTATCCCTGTGTCACCAACATCAATCTGGGGAAAAACAACTTGCATGTTTGCCTGTGTGTGTCTTTTATGTGAAGTCTGCTCTGGTGATGCTAATTATGGCGTGTAGGATTCTGTTTACGAATAGGCACTCTGATTACCACCTGAGGTTTTGCTCCCGTTGAGAGAGAAACTGTGCTCAGCAGCATCCGGGTATCTAGTCCTGTTTAATGGCTTCATCATGCAGTCAATCACACCGTCTTCGCGTTTCTTAGCAAATGCATCATAAAACCTCAGAAAGTTTTGTTTTCAAGACTTGATTTGTGCAAGAAGGTGATTTTACTGTGCAGGGTGAAATACACAGAGTTAAAAATATGGATGTTCGTTTGTTTTGATTGCTCAGATACTTTGGGTACTCATGTATTTGGCCATATTTCAAATATGTTTCTTTGAGCTGTATTTTTAACTAACCAGTAGGGTGTGCTTTAGTGCCTGGTTCTAGATGAGACATAGTTTAGCTGTCTGCAGTGGGGGCAAGCTGCCCACCAGCAGAGAAACTGCCGGCTGCAGAGAAGCTCTCCAGCAGGGCGCTGTTGGGCCACAAACTGTCGGAAAAATATCTCTGCTGTGGGAGGCAAAGGCACGTACACATGTCTAATTTTCCTTTCACACATTCAGACCCATACTTAATTAATTGTAGCTCCCAGTCATTTGACAGTCATACTGTGTGAGTGTATGTGCAGCTGGCCCAGTCACACTCCATTCAACACCCATCTGTCCGTGTCAAGCTGGACTCCTTCTCCATTTTTCCCCCCTTTGCCTTTCTGCCTTTTTATGCCTCTCTTTGGGCAAATCAACACCCAAAGCCACAGTGCAAACACTGAACTGCTGGCAGACACTGTAATCAAGGTGATTTGTGATTAATTATCTGGTGAGAACACGTGTAAAGATATGTATGCAGAAAGGATGGTGGAAACAAAGCCATAAGGTGGCTGATGTTTGAAGTCACCTTGTAAACTATAGACAAAAATGGAGCAGCAGGAGAATTTAAGACTCAGCACAATGACCCGCAGTAAAACTATCACACTATCAATTACACAACTTTAAACTAAAATAGACAACACTTTAATTATTGCTTCTACTATTTTGTAACATGTTGATTAGGAATTTTATGTCGATAAAAAATTTTTTATTTAAAACTAATGCAAGCAATTAGACATGATTAGAGGGACCCACTTTAGTTGTAGTTCTCAAATGTTTATTTTACAGAATATCATTTTGCTTTGTATTTTTAAGCCTGTTAACATTTACGTTAACCTTTACTGCATTATGACACCATGAAGGGGCTCTTACAAAAAAAAGGTGCTCAATAGACTTCATGGAATTTCTTCTTTTACAATGGCAGAGCTATATTAACTACAAAAAATATTTATTCATTTTATTTTTTTTATTTAAGCTTTTATGCAAAATAACCTCCCTGTTTTTATCAAGAAAAAATACCAGGAAGTAATTTATAAAGTGTATAATGGAACGTTTATGTGTGGTTCATACAGAGAATTTTGTGTTGCAATAATAAATTTTATCACTTTGTGATAAAACTTATCACAAAGTGATAATAGATAATAGATTTTCAAGTTAGAACCATTTCAGATGTTGTGTCTACTAGTGATTAAATATGTAATTTTGGAGAAAAAAAGGTAATCTTAATGCAATTTGAATAAGGTATTCACAGCAGCACCTTAAATTTTATGTCAAAAGCTTATTGCTCGGTCATTAGTGGAAACTTATTTGGGGCCAGAGTCCTATGTGTTCAATGAACCTTGATAAACGTCAGAATCAGGTGTAAGGAAATCCAGCACTGTTTGCTCCATACAGCCTGAGGATACTCTGATCACACAGAGCTCTTGCTCTGGCCTCTGTAAATAACTTTAAATCATAGAAACCAAAACTAACATTTTAAAATCTCATTTGTTATGATCTGTGGCATCTATTGTATTTGTATTTGTTTGTTTTTGTAGTTATTTTTTTATTTGTTATGTGATCTATGAATATTATTTATCTTTAGTTGTTTGTGTTGAATGTGTGGAGCCCAGGAAGAGTAGATGCAGGGAACTGCAACTAATGGGGATCCAAAGAAAAGAAAGAAAAAAGTAAAGACAGACACCAGAAACCAGTCAATGCCGAGTTGAGACCGCAGGTACAATGAAACAAGTCCTTTTCTGTGCAGATAAAACCAACTTGGTGCAGAATGAATTCTGGCTAGGTAATCTGAGCATTCCTCCTGTTGTTTGTTTTGTCCACTTTGTTTATTAGCTTTGTTGCTCTTGACTCCATCAGCACAAAGTTAATTGGTTGCTCTTTCATGCAGACATGAGCATGAGTGGAGAGTTGAAGTCGAGTCGCTCCAGGGCAGCTAGTAAGAGGGCCAGCAACACCACTAATGGGTGAGTATGAACCTCCTATTCACACGCACGCGCAGCCTCGTACAGACACTCTAATTCCCTCACACTCTCAAAGATAATGATGTGTTGTGTTATTTGCTGCAGCCCTTTATCTGCAACTCTGCTGCACCCCAGCTTTCTAATAAATGCAGCATTATTCGTGATTAGCTTCATACCTGCTGTGTGTTTAAGCGGCTATTGATTTCTGCCAGAGGTGCGGTTTCCATCAGTCAGTGTTTTAATTTATTTGTTGATGCAGCGCACACGTGCGATTGGAGCTGATTGCTGTCTATTGCCGGCAGGTCAATGCAGCACTGTGGAGCTAGACAGGCTCTGTGCTTCGAAGGAGAGTGTAGGACATAGAGGAGAGATGACTTTACATTGGCTTGTTGAGTTTGTTTATACTTTCTAACAAGAACAAAACATGAAGATGCTGCTGGTTTCAGTGTTTGCAGCATCAGTCTCAAGCTGGAGTAGATTCTCACTTATTGACTCATGTTCTGCTACTGGCCTAATTTGTGTTTTTTGTCTGACGTGTTTTCTGGAAGTCCATATACTGTTTTTTATTTCCCATATTTTCTGAGTTCTTAAAACCCCCTATATAAGCCACACTGACTGTTTTTTTTTTGCAAAGTAAACCACTCTTCATCCAACTCTCATCCACATGCAAACACTGTATTCCAGATTTTTGAAAGTGATCCCCAATGTGAGATTATTAAAGACCGAGTTTGTGGTATGTACCTGTAGCTTTTTGTTCCATAAGCCTAAACAACTGAGTTTTTTCTTTTGTTCTATTTTGTTTGTTTGTCTGGCAAGATGTGCCCTGATCCTGAAGTCATTGCACTTTTAACTGTGTGTTAAAAAGGTTAATTACTTCCAGAAAATGGTAAAGGAAGTCAATGAAAGAACAAGCTACAGCTGTTTGGGGAGAAACAGTAGCATTGTTTTTTTTCCTGTAGCTGCTGTTGCACTGCTTCCTATCTTGGCATGTATGTTTTTGTTCTGGACATTTTGTGATATATGTTGCACATTGGCATAAATGTGAAAAAATTAACATCTAATGTCCATGAGGGATGTGCAATTGTCGTATAATTGATCATTTATTTTGATAAGTTACTTATCATAATAAGAATTTTGATTTATCGTTGTCACGATAACTTCCAATTAATGTTTAAAAAACCCCAATACTGTTGGGATTGTTAGATTTACCATTTCTTTTTTAATTGAGAGCATCAATAAATATCAATCGATTTGAAAATATGATTAACTGCAAGTGCAAGTGATACAAATCACACTTTGTTATGCGACTGGTGTCCTAAAGAAGCATATTAATACTTTTTTTAAGAGCAATAATTGTGTTTGTGGAGATGGGATTGCTGTGTGAGTAGTCATACCTAAAGTTTTCGCCACTTTTATCAGTATCACAATGGTACCACAAAATATCACGGTAAAACCTAAAGTCCATATCGCCCAACCCTGGTGTCCATTCAACCCTGCAAAATAGTTAAAGTCCAGTTACATTAATCACAGACAGTTTGGGAAGAGGAATTTTCAAGTCTACTGCAGCCTCTAACAACGTTCCTATGTTTCTGACCCGTATTTATTTTTATTCTTTTTCACATCAACTCTTATCAGTTGATGTGAATGATGTGTGAGGTTAGCTCTCTGCCACACATGACATTATGAATGAAGGTGAAAAAGTCCAGTGTTGCTCTCATATGAAAAGAACAGCTGGCATAAGAAGCAAAACTCAAGTACCTCATAGTTGAGTGAAATAAATTATGATTTAATTAATAGCTGCTTAGCTGCTTTTAATTAGCCACTTGACTGCTTTCAAGGTAAACTGATGAGGCAAAGGCCTGATCAACATTCTGCTTTGAGCTGGATGTAGCAGCATTGAAGACAAAGCAGTGGCCCAATCAAAATGCTGTGACCTGTGTGTGGATGGGGACAAGATATGACAAATTTAGCCCAGGCCAGATTCTTCTTTTAGATACTTTTGAAATCAATAAAATAATAAGATTGTTACGGAATTGGAAGGGAAGGCGGTAAAAACATGACACATATTTTAAATCCACAATAAATATTATAGAAGTGATCTATCTCTTTCTATTCAAGCCAGTTACCATCTAGGTTATCCACCAGGTTTATCTCCCTGACATAACACACTGACACTGGACATATTACTTTGCTGTGTTAGGACTCATATATAATATATTGTGTCCTCAGGTTGCCCCTCTCAGTGTGCGGAATAACTTTAATCCAGCTCTTTCTCTCTCTTTCTCGTCGTCTCTCTCTGACCTTAACCTCAAACATTATTCGCACTGTCTCCCATGTTGTTTTTCAGCAGCATGCATCATTGCATTAATGAGGTTAGTCATACAGAACCATACACATGCATGCTCACAAAGGAAAAACACCTGAGGTCTCACCACTGATACTGCTTGATATCGCCCATGTGATGTTTTATGGGGATGATAAAAGAAGGCTGTCAAGTCCGATAACAAATGGAAAACAAACAGTCTGAAACAGCACCAGCAGGTCTGTGAGGCTCTTCACATTCACACCTTCACACTATGAGTGTGATGTTAACATTTAGCGTAGTAAATGCGTACACACATCTCAGTATAATATTCACACTATTACTATCAATAGTGCTCTGTGAAATTATCCAAAGGACAACTTGAATGAAAAAGAAATTGTTTTCACCTCAGATTTGTGAAATGTTGGACTGGAAATTTGTGAAAATTTCGCTTAAAAGGTTTTTCTTCTTTTGTCGA
This sequence comes from Phalloptychus januarius, assembly GCA_902982915.1. Lineage (NCBI taxonomy): Eukaryota > Metazoa > Chordata > Actinopteri > Cyprinodontiformes > Poeciliidae > Phalloptychus > Phalloptychus januarius. The sequence continues at coordinate 16,073,161 of CADWAE010000477.1, forward strand.
CTTTGTGAAGGAATGCTTGAGTCCACTCTACGGTAACTCACTTCCTCTTAACATTGCTTTTTTTGCTTTCAGCACCACGTTAACATTATTTGTGAACACTGTGGAATGCAGTGCTGGATAGATTGCTCTTATTTCATGTGTTTTGGGGTTTGATTTAGAGCTATACAGAAGCTTTTTTCTGCTTGTTTTTGAAACAGTCTGAAGAGGCTTTCATATTTGCTCAGTTTGCAACCGTTTCTGAATTGCAAAGTACATTTTTTGTTGAAATATGTGAAGCTGATGCAAATCATTGAGTCCTGCTCCTCTTTATCCCTTTATAGTCTTTGCAAAGGTTTATGGCTGTCTCTTCTGTATTTGGCGAACACACAAAAATTGCAAATCCAATATGCTGTCTTATTGCCTCTAGTCACATGTGGATGGAAAACACCATAAATATGACTTTATTGTATAAAAGAAGTCAGTCTCCACCACCAAACTCAAAATGTGTTTTCAATTCCAAATAAATAGATAAGTCAAATGTGTCTTATTCCAATTTAGTGTACATGATCAATTTTCCAGAGCCAGACACTGCAACACAGTCACAAATGTAAATCATGTGGCGAAAGCTACCAAAAATTTCTCTGTCCAGACTCCAACCCCTCCCCCCCGCGCGCCGTGAGGCTGGCAGCCCAGAGCCCCGTCTGCTCCCGCCTCTCTCCATCCTCACAGTCGGCCAACAAACACTTCTGCCTGTGGCCCAGATAATTCAGGCAACAAAAAAACTCAACCTCCTCCGTAAAACACTAAAGTCTCGTCATCTGCTCGCCGACTCCATGCAGGTTTACAACATTTGTGAACTGATTTAATTATTGGAGAGTTTGATTAGTCTCTCTCCAATAGAGACTAATTTTCAAACTCAGATGGCCAACTCAGTAAAGTCTTTTCATATTATGTATGAACAAATTATGTCACGTTTAATGGTGGCAGCCTTCCATGGAGGAAAGGCACACGCTTTCTTTCCGTTGCCTTCATCTTTTTTACCCTCACATGTCTCCCCTCAGGCTGTTTCCTGTAGAGCGGCCATGGCAACACATGGGTGTTATCATTTATTATTACTTTCCGACAGACACAGGTGTCCTTTAACTCAGTAAACCCCAGCTGTGTGGAGAGAGTGGCAAGCATTTCCCCACCCAGACACAGATGCTACTGCGTTGTGGCCTCTTTATGCTCGGGTGAACAACTATAGAAGCCCACTGCTCTGTGTGGCCTACATAAAGAGGCTCAGGTGCCACACAAAGGGTTTTAAAGAATGTTTACGCTAATAGCTAACCCATAAACTGGGACTGGGGGATTTTTTATTTTTTTTTACTCTTTATTTCTTTATATAATGTAGATGGTAAAAGAAAATCCTGCTCTGGGTTCATTTGGCCCTACAGGGCGGGGTTACGGATTTGACGTGGGATTCAGGGTAAGATTTTCAACCCAAGAAATGCGTTAAAGTGATAAGTATCCAACATTAAAGTTAACACTTATCCATCTATTTTCTAACACTCTTGTCCCTTAGAGGGGTCAGGAGGGTTGCTGGTGTCTATCTCCAGCTAACGTTCCGGGGGAGAGTCGGTCACTCTGGACAGGTCGCCAGTCTGTCGCAGGGCAACACAGAGACAGACAGGACAAACAACCATGCACACACACACACACACCTAGGGAGAATTTGGAGAAACCAATTAAGCTGACAGTCATGTTTTTGGACTGTGGGAGGAAGCCGGAGTACCCGGAGAGAACCCACACATGCACAGGGAGAACATGCAAACTCCATGCAGAAAGGCCCGGGCCGGGAATCGAACCCAGAACCTTCTTACTGCAAGGCAACAGCTCTACCAACTGCACCACTAAGCAGACCTTATCAGATCGGAATCTGAAAGGGTCATTGTGTTGGTAAAGACATTGCTTTTTGTTAGAACAAGATCATCATTTTTAGCCTGGTATTTTTACCTTAAATGTATCTTCTCAGAATAAAGCAAGCATTTTGGTTGAAGAAATAACACAGGCGAACTTCGTTTCTGTTTGGTCATAGCTTTAATCAGTGTATGACAACGTTACCTCATCACTAATTGCATTATCTGCTTCATTTTACCTCTCTGTGCAAAGGGAAAGGAAGGATTCATACAGGGATGACAGTGTGTGACCATCAAACAGAGTGTGTGTGCATTTCCACCTCTTAATTTGCCATAATCAGTAATTATCATTAATTATGAGGAGGGACAGTCATCAAAGTGCTAGAAATAGGATAGAATAAATGCAGCAGCCTGATGGTTTTACTTTTGCATCTAAGAAGGACGATCAGAGAACACTGGTTCAATTGAATTTTGTGTTTATTTCAAGTGTTATTATTCACAGGAATACATCTAAGAAAAGGTTAATCTACCGACATTTCTCACAACCAAGCCTTTACAATTTTTTTCATCCTGAAAATTATGAGTGAGGGTCAAATAACCGATGAATAAAGCTGTTAACATTGCTCCCATTAAAGCTTCGACCTTGTCCTACTTGTCTGTAAAAGGTTTTGTCCTGTTCAGGTTAAAATATCTTCCTATTCTTACTTTATTCTTATGATGATGCCAGGTTTCTCAATTGCATGTTCTTCACTATGAAAAGCAAACATTGTATACCAGAAAGATGCAATGAGAGACTTATCATACAAAGTTGCTGTTTATTTATCTCTATTTTTGTGCAATATTTGACACTCGGTCTGACAGATTGTATATGTGTATCCAGCTCACAGCGCTGTTGGCTGACATCTGTAAATGCGCCACCTGCTGTGGGAAAGCAAGTGGCAAAGCTGAAGTTCATTGGCTTTTATGATCAAACTCCTTCTACTCAGTCAATGGATTTCTGACTCCTGCTAGTCAAACTAAATCCCATTTACTTTCATTTCAGTTCAGAGGTTTATCGTGCAACATTTTATTAGCACATCAACATATTTAATCATGTTAATTAATTTATTTTTTTAAGATTGAGATATTATTTTAAAAATTGTTAATTTTGTTAACATTTCAGTAGTAGCTGACTGACTTTGCAACCAGACAGGTATACATAAAAGTTTGCAATTCTATCCACTGCTTATCAAATATGGAGAAAGGAAATGTAATATACGAAGACATGTCTTGATATTGTGAATCTGTTTCATCATGTTTTAAATAAATCTGGACTTATCGTTAATGATAATTAATAACATTATCAGTTTTGTAATTAGAATAAAGTAGGAGTCAGATTAAAATGAATTAAATTACAAAAACAGACAACTGGTAGAAGTTGAAAGAAAGAAAATGTAATACCAATAGTGTGAATTCTTTCAGTGGCCACATTGAGCAAGTTGTTCATAACTTATGAACAGGAATGTCAAGGAGATGGATTTATTTGGGATTCTGTGGCCTCCCTGAATGGAGACATAATAAACTTCATGACCTTCTTTTCCTTGCAGAAAGCAAAAGTTTGTATCCTGTTATGATTGACAAAATGTCTTTCACAAATAGCTTAGGTGCTTATGTGTTTTGTACAGATGAAAAACAAAAGGCAAAACATCATTACACAGCTTTATGACTTTACAGTGATTGACGTCTTCCCATTTAATTTCACTTTGAGAATAGCTTTCATGTTTTCTTATGCTTGCACAGTGGCTAAAAGAAAAAAAAAATCTGTTACACAGAAAGTTCTTTATCTAAGACACAGATATATTAGTGCTTTCAGCATGAATAGAAATGTTGTGGCCGACAATAACTCCAGTCATATTTGACACAAACAAGCCAACATTGCAGCTCAAATGTAACAAAGGAATGGAAAACAGCACTATACACTAACGGTAAGTGCAGTTTCACTTAAAAGCCAAATGATTCTGAATTGTATCATGTTGCCATTATAACATTGTGACTGTTAGTTCTGTAGTAATAAATCCTACCACAATGTTGGTAAAAATTATTTTCTCAAAGACTAGAGTTTGCTTCATTCAGAGAATGCATAAAAAATACCTCTTGTTGAAAGGTGGCGGTCAATTTTCCGCAGAGGAAAACAAAAGGCACAACAGCTGTAAAAAACATTTTGCAATCTCATGTAAACGCAGATGCAGATTGCTCTCTTCACCTGGTCTGGGTTTCAAAACAGCTGCAAAACAACAAATGAGACTGCACCTTAATCTCTTCTCCAACTATTGTAAGAATTTACTTTAAAAGCAAATGTCTTGATTTTAACATTTCATCCCTATAGCAACATTTAGACATAGAAAGCCTCTTATTTTGGGTTTCAAAACAAGAGACTAATTTAGCCCGAAGTTCTATCAGCTGCTAGAATCTCTAAACGACATGGGTATCATCAACAAATACTCAGTGCATTCCACCAACAGCAGCAAATCCATTTCCTGTCATAATGGGACACAGGATTGTTCAAGAAATTTCTCAACTATTGTCTCAAGAGTTGTGTTCTCCTGATGTTCTGTTTGAAATATCTTCAAGGCAGACAGCCTATTGTTTTTATTAGCATTGCTTTACCTTATTCATCCCAGTAATGCTTGGAGGACTGTTGCAATGTGCTTCCTCTCATTAGGACACATTTCATTTTTTATGAGCAGTGATGTAGCTTAAAATAATATTTGTCAAACATGCTTTACTGTTTGGACAGTAGATCCATTATATATATTCCAGCTTGATGACGCTTCTTTTGAAAGTTTGTTGTTCTCTTTTCCTTGTTCTCAAGTACAATCCTTAGACAGATGCCGTCTGTGTCTTTCACATTTAACAGCTGCAGTCACACTGATTAGCTCTTGGACAAAATGGATGATTTACCCTTCAGTTTCCAGGCTAGACTTGACACAAAGCATACTGTTTGGCAGATCGGTGGGGGAAGGTGACACTAGAATTCTGATTCGTGGTATTCCAGACTGTTTCATTACTCCTGTAGCTGAGTGTTGACTGATCTTTTAGTTGGCTCCTCTCATATTTTCTCTCTCTGATCAGCTATAATCAGATAATGCTGGATTGTACCTATCTGCACTTTCAGTTACAATCTTGTGTAATCTATGAAAGCAAAAGGAAGCACTCATATGTAGTAATCATATGTAGTAATCAAACAATTACGGCAGGAACATGTGAATGCATTATTCATATGGAGGTTTGTGGTGGAAAATTTTGCAAAAGTGGCACAAGACCTCTTGCCTCTTACAGTAAGGATTTGATTGATTTGATTTAGATAGCCTCTCCAAACCATCTATCCATCCTGGATAATGCCAAATCAATCAAGAGTCCAGCATTTTCATCTCTTAAGCTTCTGCTCTCATGTCACTCTTATTATGTGTGCATAGCTGCATGATTAATTGGCAGTGTGGCTGACAGACCGTCACTGGCAAGCGTGCCACCGTGGTGGCAGTTTTCACTTACGCTGTGGCCAAAAACAGCCCACTAACTATGCACCAAAGCCTGCTGTTCACTCCCCTTTCCACTTTAACATCAATTTTACAGCCTAACTGCCATTTTCACTTTGCTGTCCAGCCTCCTCTCTGTCCCCTGACAGCTTTCTCTCTGCATGGATACACAGACAATGTGCTGTTTTCAGTCCATTCCTAAGAGGTTACTGGAACCGTACTGTAGGTAAAGGTCAGTGCAGACTGAGGTGGATGTACTGCTGGGGAAAAGGTCAATCCCCGCAGAGGAGGAAGGAAAGTGCATCAGATAGTTTCAGGGCCACCGACAAAGCCTCTGAGACGGTGGGAAACAAGAGAGAGAGGAGGAAACGGTGGGCAGAACATCCTGGCTGCAGAAGGATGTTATGGGGAGATAAATTACGGAGCAAAAACTAAAAATTATGAGATATTTTATTATGCTACGACAACAAGCTCCCATGTTATTGAAATGAAAGAAAAAGGCCATACGTTTTTTAAAAAAAGAATTTAAACATAAAAATTTAAGAATTTGACCTACATTTGTATTCAGCCCATTCAGTAAATACTTTGTAGAACCACACTTTAATACAATAAGAGTTCAGTCAGGTTGGATAAACCTGGAGCCACAGATTCTCCAGATCTGGACTTTAATTGCTATTTCACCTCATGAATATGCTTTGATTTGAATTCTGTTGTTCTGGCTGCATGCGCATGTTGGTGTTCTCGTGGAAGGTCAACCACTACAGTCACATATTTTTTTTGGAAACTCTTAAGGTTTTCTCCCAGGATTGCAATGTGTTTAGCTCTGTCCGTTCCCGACCAACTCTGATCAGCTTCCTTATCTTTGTGGAAGAATGCATCCCCACAGCATGGTGCTGCCATCACCATGGTGCACCGTGGGGATGATTTGCTCAAGATGACACACAGTGTTTAATTTTCATCTCATTCCTCCACAGCACGTTTAGCTGACATGACTTCTTATGGCTTTCTTTTTCTCATGGCTTTCTCCGTTTTACCCTCCATAAAGGCCAGGCTTGTGGGGAACAAAATGCCCCGTTAACTCTCCCTTCAAGGGGCTTTCCAGCTCCTCCAGAGATACCATGGGCCTCTTGGCTGCTTCCCTGAATAAAGGGCTTCTTGCCAGGCCCATCAGTTTATGTGGACAGCAGTTTTTTGGCAGGTTTTCAGTTGTGGGATAATCCTTTAGTTTCCAGGTGATGGATTGGACAATGCCCCATGTGATGTTTAAAGCTTTTTAATCCAAGCCTTCTTTGAACTGCTCCACAACTTTTCCTGGAACCTGCCTGGTTGTGTTCTTTGGTCTTTTTGATGCTGCTGTTTGTTCTCTAATAAACAAATGAAATCTTCACAGAAACTTTAGACTTATACTGAGATTAAATTATACACAGGTTGACTTTTTTTTTTAATCTTGCAGGTTGCACTGAAGTTTATTTGATATAGTGGAAAAAACTCGGGGTATTTAAAGTTGTCCACTATCCTGCATCCCAACCACTGCTGTAGCTCAAAGCATCCCCCGGCCATGTGCAGACTTATCTGTGCAGGTTTGTCCGTCTGCTAATGAAGTCATCACCATCCTTACTCCTTACCCTGAGCTGCCAGAACAAAAGTGAGGGAAGCAGGTGGAAAACAGAGTACAGAAGGCACAAATGAGGATTAATGTGGAAAGGTGAGTGACGAGCAGAGTGCAACCTAAAGGAACAGCGAAGGACAAGTGTGAAACAATTGAACAAAAGAGCAGCAAAGAGGAGAGAAAAATGCAGATGGAATAGAAATAACAGCAGCCGCGGAGCGTGAGGGGTGAAGAAAGCGAGGGAGAGAAAGCTAGTGAGCACTGCACTGCGTGTCATTGCCCCCCTGGCGTGAACAATCCATCTCAAATTGATCTTCCAGCTCGGCCCAGCAGGGCATTCGGAATCAATCTCAAATTGATCTCTGTGCCAGAGGTCGGGAAAACTAGCAGTGGAGCTTATCAGAAATATAGTGGTGCTGTGAGGATCTGACAGGGAAACTTATCACACCGCACAACAGGAAATGGGCTCTGAGCCCCCTGGGGCAGAAAGAGGACGATCCTGTTCCCTATACACACACACACAGACTCAATGTCTCTGCATGTTCCCAACCCAGCCGTGCGCTGACACATGCTCCCCTGTGTTCAGCACAGTAAGGAGAGGGCGAGGTGCGCAGAGGTGCCGGTGCTCTTACACACCTACAGGGCGCCTGGAAAAATACAAACTTTGTCCGAGCATAATATGTCGATATATTTTTAAGCCAGACGGGTGAAATTCAAGGCCCTGAGCTCTTAATGACTTATAACGCATTTAATGTGTCCTCAGCGAGGCTGTGTGAAAGGCCCGAGGAAGGACGATCAATACCAGCCTGCATTTAGACACTCAGTCAGCTTAGGGGAGCAACTTGCCACTTCAGGCTCAGTAAAAATAACAACACTTATAAACAGCTGTCCCAAAGTGACTTTCAGTGGAGTCTCAAACTTAGAAAAATTGAGTCAAGGTATTGTAGTTTACAACATGGTGCAACAAATTTCAAAGCCTTTCTTCTTTTTTAAACCATTTTGCTCCCAGGCAATAAATCTGGTTGGTAATATTTTACAGCGGGTTTCTTGGGGTCTTTCAAAAAAGAAACATTCAAACTGAGCTTATAGTCAGATTCAAATTCTATTAAATACATTCTAATTCAGTCACAGCTATAAAACAGTGCAGTCAAGTTTGATGCAACTGGTAAAAGAAAAAAAAAATCTAAGGAAGCCCAGCTGATTGCAACTTTGATCTTGAAGCAATCCTTCATACTGAGCAGGAACTGGAAAGTAAAATGACTTTTAAAATAATGTTTTTTATCCTAACGGATTTGTGGGCTCTGCTCGTCTTTATTTGACAGTAAATTGTTGTAAGAGAAGGGGAGACATGCAGAAACGTTAACAGGCCAGGGTTTGAACCTGTGATGGCCGCGTAGAGAACGGAGGAATATGATACATGGGTCACCTGCTTTATCCCTGTGCCACTCCACTTTACTATCTTACGACACAAAATAAAAATGAAAAAAGCCACATTTCTGCACATTTTTGCAGCTATAGGAAAATGTGCATTTCACAGATTTCTAAATGCGTAATTGCTAAAATTGAAAAAAAAAAAAACTGCTTTCATTACTGTCTAATGCCATTTTGCTCCTGAGGGAATGTGAACCCTCCAGTGCTGTCTCTCTCTTTCGATGACTGCCCAGGTCATCAGAATGATGCTGAAAGTGACTTTACAGAGCAACCAGGGAACGAAACACACGACAAACTAACAGAGGTCATTTTAACGGCACAGCAAGCTGCTGAGCGATACAAAGATAGAACGGGGGCCAGGGAGCGGTAATAAAAAGCAGTGAGCGACTCGGGGAGGGCAGAGGAAGGGAACACGAGCCGTGTGTTTGAGTATGTCAGCATTTGGGAGGCAGCAGTAGAGACTTTTCTGTGGCTTGGACTGCAAAAGTTGTCTGTCAGCACAGAGAGGTAATGGGGGTTAGCAGACAGAGGGAGGGGGGATTTAAAATGAGCATATGAGTATATGAAAATTGAGTCACTGGGTGCAACTGGGCTCCATCATTCCTTGTTAACAATGCTATTACAGAAAAATAACTGCTGATGCATTTGTCAAAACAAAAATTAAAACGGTGATAGCTGAGTTTAATAATAGTGATTACCTCACTTTAAAAAAACATGCCTGTCAAGTTGAGGGGTATGTAAAACAAAGTGATCAGTACTTCCAGTTCATATGTTAGAAGCAGAAAAAAGGCATCAGCATTTTGGATTAACAATTATATCTCTGGTTCTGGGGTTCTACGTTGCTTAGAACTGAGACCAGGTTGTAAGCAACATAGTTACTGCACACAAATCAGAAAGAAAATGGATCCAAAATTCTTTACCTGTTAATATAGTCTACACCAGTGCAGCAGTCCTATTAAAGACAAATGGATTGTTAATCTACAGTTCTGAAGGTATATTACAGTTAAAATAGAAAAGTGGTGTTATTAGATGAAACCCTGGCTGTTTTTAGATGATGGTCACATATTTACACCTAAAATCCTGTGGAGGCGAGTCAGAGCTGCAGAGTAGGTGTTAGAAAGATGAAATCTGAGGCCTCTTCCATTTAGTGAAGGGTTTTATCTTTAACTCTGGTGATTACTATTCAAAATGTTTAAATATTTTTTCGACTTTTATGACAAGTGATTACCTAACTTAATCAGCTGTCTTCCCTGTCCAAACGTGCATGCAGCTGTCCTCAAATGAACATTGGATATGTAAATGAATGGCTGATTCCTGATCCAATGGATTTGCTCTCCTGCATTGGCCCATTCATTTGTGTAGCTGCTGTTTGATTTCTCCAATGTGACATTCTAAACAATCCTCGCTGCACTGGACTGCATAAACATCTTGGTATGAGCCAATTTCTGTCTGAGAGTCCTGCTAGGTTTAAAATTCACTGCGATATTATGTTTCTAAATATCTTTCTTAGTTTCTCAGACACTCTAAATACATAATGATAGGTGTTCTTCTTTTATCTTTCAGTGGACTTAGTTTAGCATTTTCTTGAAATCCTGGATGCTTTATTATAGGGTATTCATGGGTTTGAAGGGCTTTCTTGATGTGATTGTGTTCCTTGTGCAGACCTGTTCATTTCTGTAGAGCTGTAATGACGGACAGTTTATGTTCTTGTGGGTGGTAAGATTTAAGAAGAAAGTACTGGGTCAAATGTTTGGGTTTTCTGTAGGCGTCGCTGGTGAGACATATTGTCAATGTGAATCAGGCAGTTCAAAACAGGGAGCTTGCTGTCATTGGCTTCCTCCCTCATGAACTTATTGCATGAATTATTTTTAGCATAATTGCTTATCTTATTTAACAAGGATTAGGGAAGCATGTTCTGTAGTCTGATTTTAAATCAGTAATCTTGTCTTCAACATTAACATATTTTGGTTCAAACTCAAGCCAGTAGACCATTAAAAATTGTTTGCCTCTTTTGTTCCTGTAAGTATATCTGATCCCTCTGTAGTTAATATTTTTTTACCAGAAAATGTTCTAAAGACACATAAAAATGTCTCTGACTGTTCAAAACGTCTCAATATATTATCTACTTTCTACCACTTATCCTATAAGTTCCCCTTTGCACTGTTTGAGGAAACATTGCAGTCATTTTCTAACAGAAAAGCAAAGAGTGTATAGCATGCATACAAATTGATTGTACTGCAATACCAATATGCTGTTAAGGCGTGAAATAATAAAACCTCTAAAGAAATCTATAAAATATCGTTGATGTATAAAAGAACAAAAGTGCTGGGCTGTGGATCATCTGAAAGAATAAAATGCTTGGGAAATACAAGCAGTTAATCAATTTTAAAAGGTGTGTGTAATCAATTGTGTCATCATTTGGAACTACGCATTGATTTATTACATTACAAATTTGCAGCAGTTCATACTAAAGCAATGAATAAAAAACTGCAGAGTCGAACAATCTCAGTTTCCTAACAGAAAAAAAAAGATTTCTAACTTTCTCTGTGTTTTTATTACTTCAGACCAAAACGCAAACCACCCATAGCAAATTGATTAAAATGGAGTCCCAATAATTATCTATAAAAGTTAAAGTGTATGCCCGGAACAATTTTATGCTGCTTCTTCATTTTATTGTGCTCTGTTAGTCTTGCGTCACCCCATTATGCATATAGCTTATTTTAACTGGATGGTTTATTTTTCAGAAGTCTTAGAGTTGGACACTTGTCTTCCTTTGACAGATATTTGACTCTGTTGATCTCTCCGTCTTAACAGGAATGACTAAGATACACAGACCATATTGACAGAGCAGGGCTTGATGTTAGCTGAGTTTTGTCCAGTGAGGACTGTAGACTCCAGTCGGAAGTTGACTCAACAAATGTCAGTCCTGTCGATCAAAGCTGAAAATCAAGAATGGTTCTCCTGAGAACATCTCTGAATGGCAGCATGTTGTTTGTACTGGATGTCCCTAATCACCCACCTCATCTTCTAATTACCTAATTTTATTCAAGACAAAATCACATTTTGTTCTCGGCTATTCCTCCTTTTCTATTTTACTTTGCGGTAAGGTGAAAGAAAATGAGTGAATTAGAACAACTATGCTGCGTTGCCCTTCACGTAGCTGAGCCAAAATTACTTTTAGCTTTTAATACTTCACTTATTTCAGGACAATAGAGTAGTTCGGGACATGACAATGACACAGGGACTTGCAAGAACTTTAAAGACTGGAAGGATTATTTATTCCCAGCTGCCTCCAGTAACCTTTTAACTTGGCAGCTGAGCTCCGTTGTGACGAGGACCCTGTTAGAGAAGGTCTGGGCGCCTTGCAGTCTCCAAGGGTGCAGCCACGCTGACTGCAACTTATCATCTCATGGAGTAATGCTGTTAAATGGCACCAGAAATCGTGATCTGTGAAATTTCAATTACTTCTCCTCTTCATATCCTCTGCTTTTGATAAACCAGTAAATTCACGGTTTCTTGGTTGGTGCATGATGGCCGTCTCAAATAGAAATACAACGTGCACAGAGACAGGCTTTAATTAAAGAGCTGTTTTCAAAGTGGAGAAATAATAAAAAGATGCACTGCTTGCTCATTTTGTTACATATTAAGTTGTGTGCAGATGGTCTTAAGTCATGCAGAAGAATCTATTATTCTGCTCATTTACGACTGAATGCAGGAAAATTAGGCTATTCTAAGAGGAGACGGGTTTTAACACCATAAACAAAGAGCAGCTCCCTGCTATCGTCTGATTTGAATCTAGTAGAGAGGAAGAGATTAGTTAGATTGAAACTGTAACTGTATCTCCTACATGTTTTATATGGGACTTGATTAAAAGAAGTAACAATCTGATTGATTATAGTAAGTGGGTGACCAGGAGCTGTAAGGTCTCTGCCTTGGTGAAACTTAAAACCAGAAAATTGTTGGAGAGCGAGTCACTGATCCGAGATAAACATCTGACGAGGGTGGAAAGCCTATCCAGCTGGTGCAGTTTAAAAGATGCATACAGCTGGATGTCATCTGCATAGATGTGATAGGAGATGTCAGGGGAAAAAAACCTACATCCTCTCTGTTGTCGCTAATGTTCTGTCTTTTATGCGCCGCCTTTGCCATCCTTCTGGGGTCTGCTCGGTGCCTTCCTGCTGCTGCAGCACTCCGCAGCTCCTCTCTATCAATGAATTAATCTAATGTGCCTCTTTCTGATTGTGACTCTGCAATCAGACCTAAAGGACTGTCAGCTGTTTAGTAAAGAGAAGACGGCTGAGTGCAGCATGACACACCGCCTTTACCAACCTGCTGCCATTTCTCAGAGTGAATACATTTTTCCAAGGTTGTAATTTAACCTTGATGCCTGTTGGGAATTAAATTATGAGCTTCTTGGCTTGCCATTACTCTGCAGGCCAGTGGACCAAGTAGTAATAGATATGTAGAACCAGATTATTGATTGGCTACTACAATATGTGTCATTGATTGAAGCAGCAAAGTGTGTAATCACCGCACATTTAAGTTGTTTCCCTGGAAATATCAAACTGGTTTGGCTGAAACCATGTATATTTCTGTAGATACTTCTGTGTCAGTGCATATATTTATTGCAGTACTATAAGTAAGAAATTTTTGGTACTATAAATGATACAAATGGTTATATAATGCAATGTCATAGGTTTAGCACATTTTATATGAATAGCAATTTAACTTACCTAGTCATGTAGAAAAGTAAACACATCCATTCCTATGGCAAACAAATATTTTGCAATTGTAGATTCTGATCAGCTGCAGTCCAACGCTTTTTCAGTTTATTCAAAATGTTTTGGTTGAAAGCATATTGCCAAAATATTTGCTTCACACACATTGGAATTTGAATGACATCCCATTGCCAAGGTCAAATATGATGTCGAACCACCTCTTGCACCTGTTTGGACCTGAATTTCTGACTATTCTCCCAGAAGAGCATTTGTGAGGTCAGACGCTGTTGTTGGATGAGAAAATGTGATATGTAGTTTCTACTTAAATTCATCCCTAAGTTGTTCTCTGTGGTTGAGATCCAGACTGTATAAGCCAGTGAACTACTTCCTCAGCAGATACTCTTCCATAGTTTGATGAACTATGCTTATGAACTTCCAGTCGTGTTGAAACAGGAAGGGACATTCAACAAACTGTACAAAGTTGGGAGCATTGCTTGTGCTGATTCATTAGGGCTTCCTTTCAGTGAAAAAAACCCCTAGGGCTGAACCCAAAATCTTAAAAACAGTGCCACACCATAATCCTCCTTCCACCAAATATTACATTTAGCACGATGAGCTCAGCTAGGAGCTGTTGTCCTGGCAACTGCCAAACCCAGACATGTCCATTGGCGTGTCGGACAAAGACGATTGATTTATGACCCCAGAGGACACGTCTCCACTGATCAGCTAATAGTCTGCGAATAGCAACTTTCAAGACTTATTCTATGTTGGATTGAGGTTTTGCCTTTGACTGGACAATTCAAATACTCGACTACACTTAGATCTGTATGGAGGACCAAAACTGACAGAATGAGAAACGTATAAAAAGCTATACATATATATCATATACTTAAAATCCACCAATTGCTAACACATTGGTTACATATATCTCTGCTGATATAACAGAAATAATAAATTATCCCTTGAATAGCAATGGAAATTATATGGTGCAGCAAATGTACAGCAAACAAGGTCACAATAAGCACCAAATACTGCAAAATGGGTCCATGTGGAAGATATAGCAAGTTATTTTTGCTTGTCATTATAACTTCTAACAGAACAAGCAGAACAGATTTTTATTAAAAGGTACAGAAAATACTGTAAACCAAAACAATAACAAGTTTTTAATAAACTGCATGCTTGTGTAGAGATTCAGTTTTGGAGAATAATCAAGATAAATGAAATATTAAAGTATCACAAATGTCTGTAATCCATGTTTCGTTGCATATAAGTGTGTTTAAAGGGCAATTTGCTGTGCAAGGAGACTGATATATTTTTACAAGAAACAAGAGCAGTTAAGAGAAATATACTGTGAGTGTGAGTGGAGCAGAGAGACAAATAGTGACAGTGATTAAATGAAAGCAGAAGCGGACAGAGATTAGCTCAGAGTCTGTCCTTAGAGAGCGTCTGAGAGGGCAAACAAGCTACCAGCTCTCTCTTCATCTTCCTCTCCTCCCTCATCAAAGCCTCTCTGCTCTCATTTTGATCATGGTCAAAATCCAACAGTCTCTCCTCTTTCTCTTTACGTCTCTCCATTAATTGTCAGTCCAACAACACTCCCAATTCTCCTCTAATTTCTTTTAAAGCCAAGGGGGAAAATGGCTTAGCATAGTTTTTCAGACATAATCTCATTTTCCTCTCCGCTCATGGTGTTTTCAGTTTCTCGGTGTAGGTAGGTGTGTGTTGTGTTCTTTCTTGATTCTTGTGTGTATTATGCTTTCCATACATTTTTATATAGCTGAGATTTTGCACATTCACATTATGTAAACCACGGTGCTTTAGGGGCTGTGGTAACGAGATTCAGCATCCACCACAGCCTCAGAAAGAAGAAAATAAGTAGTGATGCATTAAGGGAGACACCTTTTTAACTCATGTCCACTGGACCTTTACATTTCCAGATACTGGGGGATTGATGTCAAGCATGCAAACCTTTTGTTGTCACAAAGGTAGAATGTGGAGGATACGCACTTCTTAATTTTGACATTTATCTGCAGAGACTGTATGCCTGCCTGCTTGGATTCCACGATTTATCCCAAATGAATCCTTAGCATAGCTATTAAAGCAGCCTTCTTAAATTAATGGACTCATTTTAAAAGAAATCAATGTTTTCTAAATAATTGGTCATATAAACAACATCATTATTGTGATAAAACCCATTGATACTTTGCAGCTGCACCTATTAGATTCTTATACAAAAACACCTTAATGGCTCATCAGCTGTCTGGTCTGAAAGAGGCTTCCAAGGATCATTTGAATGAAGACAAAATTCTCCAAAAAACTCCCAAAACCTGTAAAAATCAGCAGATCAGCACCAATCAGCTTTATTGAACATTAAGGTGAGGAGGTGACATAGCCACCAAAATCTGTATAAGATCATGAATAATGTTAGTCTCAAAAAGTCCCAGCTTCATGTGACTTATTACATAAAGGAAGAATGCAAATAGGCCTTTCAGTTCAGCATTTGAGACAGAACAGGAAGAGGTTATGATTTTTTTTGTTAGCTAAATTTAGACTAAACTTTGCATTAGTCGTGTTCTCTGTGAATGTCACATTAATACCAATTAGAGTTGATGATTTGAGTAAGAACATTTTATTTCTAATCCAAGGTCATTGTTGATTTACTGTGTCCTCTGTATTTATTCAAGAGTAAAAGACCAGACTGCACCACATAGTCTGAGCAAAAACACACTGGTTTGAAGTGTAAGCTGGAGGAGCATGGGGATAAAGATGTTTTGTTGTTCCTTATCTGAAGTTGAGAGTTGGACTTTATTCTCTGGAAAATATGAACAACATCAGAGTGAGATCTTTTCAAACTTGGTGGAACAAAAAGAGAAACAACTTTTTCTCAACTTTCTATCGTTGAGTGACTTTGGGCACTTAATTATACGTTAACAAACAGAAAAGTGAACAATTTCTTTAGTCTCCTATTATTGAAATGATTTTCTTTGTCTGTTAGAATATTATCATTTTTAAATATCCCATTGATTCTAAATATCACTTCAACCGTCAAAAATAGTACAAACAATTTTCTAATCGGACAAAACCTTAATATAAAAGAATGAATGATTATCTGTCAGCAAAGACGTCGCTTGTCCAAAAAATCAATGAGAAAAAAAAAAAGAAAATGCAAGTCATTGATTTTCTATCAGCTACATTTTTATTGCATCTGTCAAGTTTTAAACCATTTGAACATGTCAATACTTCATCTGAAGCACCTTCTAGGGATTTTTCCCCCCCATTGAATCGGTAAAATACTGATGCTTTCTCGCCTTAGTTGAATTCTGCTGGAAGGAATCTCTGAGATGTCCTGTTCACAAAAGCAACTTGCCGTTTTGCTGGAGTGCACAAAACACGCACAGAGGCACGCTGCGGCCCAGATGATTTATTGCCAAGCACGTCTAATGGATTGCTTTGGCACTTGAGAAATTATGAAAAGAAATTAATTAGCCTTTAGTGACCCCGCTGTCCATCTGCTGCTGTTCTCCCTCTCTGCTGGCCGAGGCGCTTGGCTGCTTTCTTTGCATGTAATTGTTGTTTAAAGGGGCTGTACTTACCTGTGGAAGATTTATCTCCACTAAATCAAGTGAAAACTCTGACAACGTGTCATTACTCCAACTCAGCGACAATACCTGGCCGTCATTATAAACAATGAAGAATTAAATATTTGTTTATGATATTATGCACATTTAAATCTATCACACATTGGCCTCTCCGCTGAGCAAACAATTACCTGTTATGTAAGGGCGGTGTTTTCATTGCAAAAGTTTTACAATATTTAAGCTTAAACATACATGGATTATTTAAAAAATCAGTTCATTGAATAAAAGAGGGTAACAATGTATTAAAGTTTGTTTAGAAGAATATAGAAGCAGGACAGCATAAAGCTGTTTTCAGAGGTATGTGGTGCAGGATGTAGTGACATCTAGTGGCACAAGCTCTAAACTGCAGCTGTAGCAACATGAAGATCTTAAATTTTTATTAAATGAAAGTAGAGGTGATGGTGTTTGGACCACATGGTCCAGTGAGTCCATGTTTGGACAATTTGTTGACAAATGTTGACAATTTGTATGATTTTAAACTTAGACCAGTTTTGAAGTCCTGCTTTTTACAATTTTATCAAATGGTTCTGTTCTCACTAATGTGGAATCTCTGGATGATGGTGGACAACCCTGAGCATCCTCTTTATGAGGCTGTCATAAAAAAAGCAAAGTGTCTTCAGTCAGAGCCTCTTCAAATTGACTGTAATGCAGACTGCTACATAGCATCCTTCTTCCTACAGCCTCAACCATCTGTAATAACTCTTTGAAGAACCTCAGATTAATATGATTTACATTTAGATTGTAGCATTTTATTTCCCCTTTCGATAAATAATGAGTTTTTGAATTGAATTGAAAAGAAAAAATATTATCTTTCAATTCTTTGAAAGTGATTTTATTTCATTACTACAGTAGACTTTATGTTGGGGTGAATCAGTCCCCCTCGTCTGTAGCTGCTTCAAAATGCTTTTAACTATAAAACATAAAACTGAGCACATTATCCCGGTTTGCCTGTTATTTTTAGAGCTTATTTACATTTTTTTCTGGGTTGGTTTTTAAAGGACTGAATTTATTTATTTATCTAATTTATTCTCAAAATAGTTGACTTTCAATCTCCTTTTTCACATCGCTGGCATCGAAGAATGTATAAAGAGGCTGTAGAGACCATCCAAACCTTTTCTTTCGTCTTCTTCTTCTCCTTCTTCTTTTCGTTGACAAAGAATGCAAGTCAATAAATTAACCAAAATGTTCTTTTTTATGTAAACATGTAACATTGGCATCCTGGTCAGATGCATTTTCAAGAGTCCCTTCTACAAATGGACAAGCAATACATTGATTTCTTACAATAGTGACCTAATCTATGCTGCTGTGAGCGGATCAGGTCACAGGACCTGCTTAATCCCACATGAAACAACCACTGAACGAATCTAAAGAGGCATTTTGTGCAATTTCTTCTGCACTTTTGAGTTCTGTTAGTTATTATTACAAATTATTATCTGTAGATCTGCCAGCAAACTGCTGCTAAAAGTACAATAGTTCAACTGAGACCGTTACGAGTAGAACATCACAAAAGAATTATTATTACTATTTGACATTATTTTTTTTCCAAAGAGATTATTTACCGAATGACAGTTTTTTTGTCAGGTTTTGGTTTTTCTGTGTTTATTTTAGTTTTCTGTGTTCTGTAGTCTCTGTCTTGTCCTGTTGACACCCTGATTTTCCCAGGTGTGTCTCGTTCCTTGATTATCCTCTGTGTATTTAATGTCACCTGTGTTTCTGTGTCTTTGTCAAAGCTGTCTCGTCATCGTGTTTCTCTTTTTTAGCTGCTTGTATCGTCCGTGTGTTCTCCAGTAGTGAACCTAGCCTCTGTGCTGCCTGGTTTATGGACCATATTCTGCCAAATTCTTCATTAAAAAATCACTTTCATCACACCTACCAGGGTCTACAGCGTCTCCCTCACCACCGCATGCCGCAAAACATGACAGTTTATCGCGCAAACACTCGATCCCAAGATAGAAATCCACAAAGCAAAAGCACTGAACAGAAAGCGAGAAGCAGTTCGGTTCCCCTTCAGTGAGGATTTCGTTGAATGACTGTTATTTTCTGTTTCTCTTCAAGATGAATCCACTCAGAAAGACAAAGGTCAGCCTAGTTGAGAAGCTGAGGATTTGCAGCTTGTCTCTGAGCTCTGTTCCTCTCCTGCATGGATTTTTTTACAGGAGCAAGATGTAAAAGGCCAGAAATGCCTTCATAATATTGAATTATCAAATTGAAGACAAAGATGTTTCATGTAGCTTGACAGAGAGAGCTGCAACAACACTGGGACCATTTCTGTATGAAATGGGACAGCAAAAAGGCTGCCTTGAAATTGGACTGAAATTGCACATTACATTTGTAGTGAATGAGCTCTTGTTGTAAATTATTTGGAGGTTTTCTGTCCCCTGAGCTCAGCAAACTAGTTGGCATGAGACAGTGGAGAGATAGTGAGAGCAGAGTTTGGAAAATGTGATTACGATCTGAAAATGAGTCTAGAGTTCAGATTCACACAATTACACAAATAGGTTGCGAGAGTTTCCCCTTTACTGTTTTCTCATTTCTTTTGAACACTTTTGTGACTTTAATAATGTAAAGTGCTCACTTTACCGCCCTCTGTTTATATGATGGGCTGAGAACGAGTCACCAGTAGGATCTTCCTAAAATTCATAAACAGATTTGTTTATTCAGTAGGGAAGATGCGAGAGAAGTTTTCAAAACTCTGTTTCTGTTTATATAAAGTGAGCAGCATAAAATATATTTTTATAATTTACATTTTAAAATACTAAAATAATAAGCAACACATTCCTTAGCATTAAATTTAGTTTATTGCTCTCCATGTTCTAACAAACAAAAAAAAGCAAAGAAAAATCCAGTGTAGAAGATGGATAGACAAACTATATAGCAATAAAACTACTTGAATAGGTTGATATTGCTAAATAGCCATAAAACTTTTTTTAAGCTGCTGGGTTCCATAACACTGTCTGTAATAATCAGTACGAAATCAAACAATGTAGAAAATGTCAGACTTTATTTTCAGCTCCTTTGTGTTTCTCCTGGTTTTGGATGGATGAACCACTTTCCATTTTTGCTGTTTCATTTGACATTTTATCTGTCCTATATCCTCATTATAAAACATCTTTTGAGTCGATTATTTGATTTTTATTACAGTGCAGCACAACCGAGGTCGGACATGTTTCCTAGATCTTGTGGGTGTTCAGATGACTTTGGATTCATGACAAACCAGTAGAGAAATCTCACAGCGGTCTGACCATTACGGCGTCTTCACTGCATCAGACTAAAGACAGATGAATATTCCACATGTTAAAACTTTACAATGATTTTATTGAACATGTATTTAAGGACAGTTTTATGGTTTAATGCAGAGACTGAAGTCAGTTTAAAAAAAGAGGGACATATTGATGAGGACAGAATCAGTGAGACAGAGAAGCAGACTGAGGGATGGCGAGCCACATGCAGGGATTAATAGAGACTCATTGCAGGGATTTGGGAGGAACGATGAGGTCTGACACACCAGAATGTGCTTTTGCTGGAGCTTAGTGTCACTATTCTCTCTTCTTAGAGTCCTTTTTTTAAAGGTATGCATCAACTATACCAACGTTTCTAAGTTAAGTGTCACATCATTCATGCTCATGGTTCGTGGCTCACCACACCGAGCTCGAACATCGATGTGTTCAGTGGGTGATACGGTTGCAGCCCGATCCAATTTTTATGGATTTTCCACCTGGATGCTGCAGCAGAAAAAGAAAACCCAATGTTTTCTTCCAGCTGGCTGGAGACCATGAGCGCAGTGTTTTTTTTTCCAGATGAAGAGACTGAGGCAAAGAAAAAACTGTGTTCAGACTCACATATACCCACTAACCCCTCTACAAATTACAGCCTTTAACTAAATCAATGACAGCAGCAACCAAAGTGCCTCATCAAAGTTTTGCAAGCATTTTATCCAACCATCTGATCTGACTTTATCTCTCCCTGTTGCAGATCAGAGTTTGATCTGGACTACGACAGCTACCACGAGGACTACTACGACAGGTACTGTCAGAAAGTCGGGTCTCTCAGGCACCTCACTGCATGTCTGTCACAGAAAGATTTTACACTCTTGATCTCTGTCTGCGTTCAAACTGTCCATCTTTCTGTCCCGGTCTAGTATTGTCTCTTAGTAGTCACAATCAAACATTAAACATTTGCAAAGCTGCAAAAGATACACTTCTCTTTATAGAGACAGCTGCAAACCCACTGTCAGCACAATTCCTGGTTGTGAAGTGGATGAAAACAGTGTGTGCTTTAATAAAAGACATTTGACAAAAAGGGAAAAGACCCAGCTTCACTCGCCTAGCAAAACAAGAAGGTGGCTCCATCACAGTAAAATGTTTCGAAGATTTTTCAGAACTGCGTTGTTCAGATGTTCTCATGTGTGTCGTTCTTTATAGCACACCCTATTCAGAATTTGGTTTTATATTTTGGTATTTGTACGTTGTAAACCAATGGGTGGATGCAAAAACATGTATTCCACTTAAACATTTCCATATACAAGTAGTAACCATGAGCAGACCTGCTTTATTGAGGAAAGACACCAAAAATGTGGAAGGATTTTCAATTTCTGGGCTAAAAACAGCATGAAATTAGACCTAAAGGTTTAATAATTAGGATGAACATATTCCTGTCAGAGGGGCCTTTCGAAGTCCAGATTCAAATCAGATACCCGATCTTTGTCATGTCTTACCTATTAAGGGTTAACGAGGAACAAGTTGTCCTGCCTAAGGGATCCCACAAGGCTGTATTCTTAGATCAATTTGTTTTAACAATAAAATGATGCCTTAGAATGCCAAAGGGAAAATTTGGTAAAAAATACAGTAATTTTCACAAATCAGTATTATCAAATATTTTTAAATCTGATCTTAAATTAGTTTTCTTGTTCATTTAATATTCACATTTTCTATAATCAGTGAAGAATTTTCAAGGGCACTATTACGTCCAACGCATTTAAACGCTGAAACAATAGTTTATCATATCTTGTTCATGAATAAACAAGGAAGAAAAATAAGTATCGATCCACAAGTGATGATATTCCTACAAGTTCATAGTTCAGATTTGGACATCAGAGAAAACGAAAGTGGAAAAATTTTAGCTTTTTCCTTTTGATTTTCATTCTGTCTGGACAAGTTGACAACCATAAAGACACGACTCTGTAAAACTGTGTAAGCATTATTGTTGAGTAAGTATCGTAAACTCTTGGCTGAGCAGTTAAAATGTTTGCACTGTAAGCTCAGCAGTCAGCTGGACAAGGTGGTGAGTGGCTCCATGTAATCAGTCATCTACTAAAATTGCTCTGGGAGCGCCCCGCGTCCCTCAGGCCCAAACTAACTGCTGCACTCAGCACATCTGAATAACAGGAAACGGTCACATTACTTAAGGACTCGCATCTCTTTCTATCAGTTCTTTGTTTTAAGTTTGTTCATCAGTTGCTTAAATTAATGTCAGTTTTGTTCCACTGTCGTTTTTTTCTCTCTTTTGCATTTTCTTTCTGTTTAGGGGAAACACTCGCCACTGATTTTCAATTTGTGTCTAACACAGTGACTGATTATTTTCCGTGCTACTGGCTAACACTGCAGACAGTTGAGTGTGGGTGTGTGTGTGTGAATGTGTATAGCAAAAGATTAAATATTTATTTTTATATGCATATCCGTCTAGGTTTAAATCTGTGAAGTCTATGCATGCGTATGCATGATGCGTGCATTTGTATTTCAGTGTTTGTTGTTGACAGCGTCATTTTGTGAGGATGAGAGAAATTACTCATTTGGTGGACTGTCCTGTTGTTCAAACACAAAAGTAAAGTGTCTTTCAGCACACTGATAACAGCTCTAGCTGACAAAGCTGCTTTACATGCACGGTCTAATCCACAGAGGCAAACACTCTCTCACACACATACGCCCACACACTTTTCTGTAATCCTCACCCGTCTGCTTTCTCTCATTGTCTGAGCTTCCTTTCTCTGGGATGACACTTCAAAGCCGGTGTAACATCACGTTGTGTATCTGCCCCCTGCAAACCGCTCCAAAAGCCTTTAAACTCCAATAAGTCTTTGGTTGCCGTCTCTTCCGATAGTCCCTGAGAACGAGACTCCCTGGTGCTCAAATCATGTAAACTCACCCAGTTATGGTGTCCTGATGCACGTCATCCTCTGTTCTGCAGGTGCCCAACGTATATGTGCATTGGTCTCATTGCCAGGATTTACAGTTTCTCAGAAAACAACAAAACATAGAAATGAGCTCACAGCTCTGACAACTCAATCAGCGAGTCTACTTCACTATCATGATTTAAGTTCTCTTTTTGATGCTCACTGCTTTTTATTAATACCCAGATTTAATTTACAAAGAGCTGTGAAAAAAGTATTTGCACCCTTACCGAATATTCATTTTTAAATACTTCAGATTTTTAGTAATTTAAAGACGAACTGATTTCGCATCTTTACTGCCCAATATATTTAAAGTCTGAATTGCATCTGGGTTCCAACTTCGTCACATCGTAGAGAGATGAGTAAATGTCCAGACTTATCCAGGCTAGTGACTCATGTAAAATTATCACTATATTATGTCATATATTTCTGCCCAGAAAAAAACAAAAACGAAAGATGTTGATTAATAATTAAAAGTCCCTACATTCTGATCAACTTTAAGAAGTATGAATTATAAAAAATGCTGCGGTTGTGTATTTTTCTGCTGTTTTTTTTACAACATTTTTCAGTGTGAGACTATGTTCCTGTAATAAAATATTAATAATGATGCATTTTACTGACCACGGGTGCAGACGGAGCTCTAAATGGTAAACTTTGATCTTGTGGGTTGTGTTTCACCTACTCAGTGGGTCAGTGAGTGCCGAGGATTTTCTTTTTATTTGTTTATTGCTGTAAATCACCACCATATTTCTCTCTCTCCAGAAACAGTTATGCACAAAGTGTCATTTCTGTAACCACTATAGAGGTTGACTGTGATACACCCGCTGTCTGCAGCACTACCAGCCTGGCGGGGCGCTATTGATTGGCCCTGACAGAACCAATTACATTCAGTGACAGATAGAGACATGGAGCGGTCCACAGAGAGGAGCCGGCGCCAGAGGAAACACTTTCACTCTCTTGCTCTAAAATAAAAAAAAAAAAAACAAAGGATTGGTGCAAAGATGCGTATTTGTTTTAATAGCTGCCATCTCGGTTTATTTAATCTATTTCAATGTGTAGAGTCTGCTTCTGTTGGCTCAGTACAATAGAACAAATGTTATCATATCTGACTTTGTGTTGAATATTGATGAAATAATTAAAGCGTTGAGGCCATTAATGATTTTCTACCTGCTGAACAAATCAGAAATATTGAGCTTTATTACACATAAAGTTGAGCTTAAAGCTGCCCATATCTGTCGTACATTTAAATGTAAAATTATTTTTCTCTAACCAACAAGTTTTTTTAAATATTTTTTTGATAGGCAATAAAACGAGTATCTTTAAAAAACAGTAAAATAATTCAAAAAGAGTTGAAAAAATAAGAAAAACTATTGATTTGTTTGTTGTTTTTCTACATTTTATTAAAGAGTGACATGTCTAAAACCACATCATTCTCTGTAATCAATAGAAAGTATTTTATGGTAAACCGGATTAAACCCTATTAATATTTACTGACTAGCTTAATGGATATGTAGTGATGAAATTCAGGTCTTCGAGTTTGGAAGGCCTCCTTGCCATCACCCTAATCTTTAGCTCTCATCACATTTTCTCTGTCAGAATCAAGTTGGGACTTTAGGCAAGTTGTGCCAAAACATTAAGATCTCTTGCAGTCAGAAGAAACTTATTGATGAAAGAATAATTTTGGTCTTAATTGCGTGTATGTGTGCACAAAACAACTGCAATCAACAACAATCATTGAAAATTTTGAGAAAAGTGAAATAAGACGCTCTCATGAATATTTCAGTTCAGAATCTGTTAGATTTTCTCTCTTGTTTGTGACTAAATGTGTTGCTTCCATCTCACTTGGATTAGTCCGTAACAAAGCTTTTCATACCACACAGACAAAACTCGTTGCATGCAGTCGCAGTTAAATATAAGTTACTTTGAAAACTGTCTGTCTGCTTAATTTGCAGGGCGTGTGACTATCAGCGTGTGCCAGCCTCCCTCTCTCCTGTCCCTTCAGGACCGAGTGTGGCCAAGAGATCCCGCTCCTCCTCCTACTCCTACTCCAGTGGGCACAGACGCAGTCGAGACCGAACCCACTCTAAGAGCTCAAGAGCCCACTCCACAAGTTCAAACACAGCCAAGTGTGAGTAATATGAATGGGCTGAGGCAGATTCACTTAAGCTTTGCAGAAGCGGTTTGGAGAAAAATACTACCTTGTACCTGTAACAGAAGCATTTGGTAGAGAAGCTAGCTTTAGCTTCCAACTCTTACAAATCAAGTACCAAAGATGAAGAAAACATGAAAAAAAACTGTGCAAACATCATATAAAAATAAACAAAAACAATAAAATGCAAATATGAAATAAAATATGAAAACAGCTAATTGTTAGAAAAGTGTTTAAATCTGTGGAGAGATTTCAGTAAATGTTAGTTCTGATTTAAAGTAGCCAACAATTTCTGCAGACTTTAAGGAAGTTGGTTGCAGAGATGGCCAATACAAATTGTAATAAAGCTGTAATATAACAAAATGTGGAATGAGTGAAGCGCTGTGAAGGATGAAGGGATTAATGATGAAGGAGGAAGGGATGAGGGAATATGGAAAAAAAAACTACTCAAGTTTGTGATTGATGCCTGTGAAAATACCTGAGTAAACTAAAATAACATACAGGCAGGCCATATGAGAAAACATACCTAGGGACATGTACATATTGATGTAAAAGTGTTAATCAAATACCTGCACTGTTCCTCTTAAAATACATTATCATTGCTGAACCAGGCTGCAGCATTTTTTTAAAATACCAGCTAGACCTGAGCCTCTGCTGAAAGGTACTTCAGGTTCTGTAATTCGCATTGTCGCTTCCCTCCCTCTCTCCTTCAGTGGGGATGGAAGAGCTGCAGGTGATTAAAAAAGAGCTGACTCTGATAAAGACACAGATCGATGGGCTTCTTGACAGCCTTGACAGGATGGACACACAGAAGAACGACCACAAAGGTGAGACACTCATTCAGATCGACGGCGGAGGCACACGGGTTTGAGATCAAACGATAGATAATCTATTGGTGCATCAAAATCGCTTTAAAACAGACTCAGTGTGATGCGCCTGCTTTCAGATTCATTCTGGTTTAGTCCTGGCAGGCACCAGTCCAAATCATAATGACTCAGAATTGGTGCTGCAGGAGCAGAGAACGACGGGAATGTTATGCATGAATGGAGCCACTACTCTTTCAACCAATCAGTCTGTTATTTCCATCATCCAGTAATGATGTGCTTCAAATTGAATACGAGCCACAGCGGATAGTTTTAAGCAATATACAGAGTATGATAAGGAAACTGAGCGCTACCTAAAATACTGCGTGGATTTTGCTGCCATCATGTGGATGTTTTATCATTAATTTCACCAGCTTGCAAGCGAAACACTGAATACTTTGCAAAAATATTCAGAAGCATTATCAAATTTGCTATGTGGCTAAAACAGTTAGGCTGCCCAGTGACGCAGCTGGTAGAGCTGTTGCCTTGCAGCAAGAAGGTTCTGGGTTCAATTCCCGGCCCCGGTCTTTCTGCATGGAGTTTGCATGTTCTCCCTGTGCATGCGTGGGTTCTCTCCAGGTACTCCGGCTTCCCCCCGCAGTCCAAAAACATGACTGTCAGGTTAATTGGCTTCTCTAAATTGTCCCTAGGTGTGAGTGTGTGTGTGCATGTTTGTTTGTCCTGTATGTCTCTGTGTTGCCCTGCGACAGACTGGTGACCTGTCCAGGGTGACCCCGCCTCTCGCCCGAAATGACAGCTGGAGATAGGAACCAGTAACCCTCCCGACCCCAATAAGGGACAAGAGTGTAGGAAAATGGATGGATGGATGGATGGATGGATGGGCTAAAACAGTTCAAATAATTACCTTTAGAAGTCACCAGGTCTGTTAGCTCCACATCTGCGTGGAGTTAAATGTAAATTTTTTAGGAATATAATATAAAGGAATAAAGAACCATGAAGGCAAAGGAACCAAGTTTAAAGCAGGGCTAAGTTATAAAACAGCATTTTTACAGCTACCATTTAATCCATACTTCTCAAATAGAGAGAAAACTGCAAATACAAAAGACAAGATTGTTCCCCTTAAACCGAGGCCAGGTTAGCACTAATGTGAGACATATTCGACAGCTGACCTGGAGGAGATGCAGAGGTCCACATCAGCGGTGGAGATTTTATCTTTTAGAGAGCATCTACTACCTGTGCACGCGACAAATGTTGGATTACTGGAGAAGTGGTGAGAAAAAATAAATATATTAAAAGGAAGATAAAACAGCAAACATGGAAAAAAGCTGCTTAACCCCTGAGGCTTAACCAGTTCTGGTACTGAGCAACCAGAACTGGTTTGAATGGTGTGGATTAAAGTAAATTCTTGTGGTAGAACGGTCTAGTTAAAGTTTGTACCGACAATATAAGTGACAATATATATCCATATGCAACAAGTGATGTGCGTGGACACTCTCCCTCCAAAGAAGAATGAGTAAACATTTCAGTTTCTTGACATGAAAAGGTGGAAGAGACAAATCCCAAAAGTGATGGTGTCATTGCAGTGAAGATGGCAGGATGAAGTGTAGCTGAATACATCAGCATGCCTCACTTTTCAAAACAATTGGGAAAAGCGTTTATAATTTTCCTTTTACCTCACAGTTATACGCTTCTTTGTGTTGGTGTGTCACATTTAATCTCAATAAAATAAAGTGACATTCTTGGTTTAACATGAAAAGAAATTAATAGGTTCAAGTCAAAATAAATATTTTTGCAAGGCTCTTAATATGCAAATAAAAGGGCCAAAATCTTGTCTTCCTGTAGTTTTAAACAAACCGATAATCTACAGAATGACACAGAGTGGTCACAATGACACAGGTTAAGTCTTGTGTGAGATGCAGCTGAGTGACCTTGATGGATTGATAGCTTTCATCATTATATTAATTTACCCCGTCATCATTTAACTCGTCTGTCCGTCACCATGTATCCTTTCCGCCTCTCACCAGCCTCTCACTCCACATCTGTCCTTCATCCTGTCACTTCCACTCTGACGGTCTGCCTGTCATCCGCTACCAATGCCAGGCGGTCACGGCTCGCTTTCTGCACACTGTTTCACCAAAAGTCCTTCACTTTAGTTCCTCATCTCCAATAGGTATAACCTCCTTCCTCCTTTTTCCCAGAGTCTCCTCTGAGAGAGGACAGTCCGCTCAGCTTGTCCTATGTGGTGACGGCCAGCAGTCCGGAGCATTCCCTGTCATCCCTCTCCCCACCCAGTTTCCGCCATCGGATCCACAGAGAGAGTCCCGACATGAAGGTGTGAGACAATGACCATCATGTGTTGCTTGTGTTCTTTGAAAACCCCCAAACTTTACACCACTAAGCAGCAAGCGGCTCTTTTTTGTTCTAACGGAGTCATGTGGAGTGAGACATTCCAGTTGCACATGAACCAAGTCTGTGAAATCAAGTTATTTCCACAGAAAAAAAAATCCCTGAGTCATTCTGAGCTGGCAGCTAATGAACCTCCTGTTTGTCTTTGCCTCTCACCTCCCTGTCTCTACGTCTGTCTTTCTGCCTGCCTGTCTGTCACAGATGAGCAGCCACAGCTCCGACCCAGAGGAGGAAATATGAGGGACAAACATGAAGAAAATGTAGATGGCGTGGATTAGGTGCCAAACATGGACGAAGAGAAACCTAAACCTTCAAGTTAATGCCCACCAACAGAGGCTCAACGCGGCCTGGACATATCAGAGCAGATAACATATTTATTATTACCACAGCTGCTTGATTTTACTTGACCTAGAAACAAGGACGCAACAACAAAACATGAGTAGAATTAAGATTATTTCAGATTACCTCGAAAGAAACAGAATGACGCACTGATTCTATATGTAATGTAAATGTAAATTAAAGCTGGAAGCTGAGTAAAGATTAAAGCCTCACTACTTAAAATGAATCGGTTCCGCTGAGGGAACGGATCAATAAGAACAGCAATACGCCCCATGAATCACACTGATGAAAAACAAATTAGTTTTGATCACAAGCCTCCCTGTGTATTTCACTTACATTTGTCTTTTCTTTGCATAACGTGACAATTACCAGCATTAATCACTGCATAGATACATTGCAGAATTTTTCAAAAGTCAAACAATAATTCAGATTTAAAGATAAAATCAGAGTGGATGGAGAACAGCTTCATACAACACATGACTGGACTTTGATATCAGCCGTTCACTGTAACTCTGGCTCTATGGTTAGGGTCACTTACCTGCTGGAAGGCCTGTCTACCCTTATAAACGTCTCTTTTTCATCGCTCTTATCAATTTCTCCATCAAATCTGACTGAAGCAAAGGAAACCCAAAGCATGATGCTGCCCCCACCATGTTTTACCATGGGGAAGAGGTATCCTGTGCAGTGTTAGTGTTGTGCATGTCGAAGACAAGAGTCGCAGAGTGAAGGGGGCTCTTCTCTTTTTCCACTCTTTTCCGATTTTTACTGTAGAAAATCTTTTGAAAAAAACATCCAATTTTCTTTCCATTTCATATCTTTCTACGTTGTGTTTTTCACATAAATTCTCAATAAAATGCAGTGAAGTTGGTTGTGGTAACTTGACAACATGTGGAAAAGGTCAACAGTTGTGAGTACTTTTGTAAGGAACTGTAGTTCCTCTGCAGCAGCTGTGCTGGTGAAATATTACAGGTCTCCTCTGTTACATATTTGGCACTTTGAGATGTGTAAAGGCCCCAATCAGTGTGTAATATTGTGTATTATTGTATACTTTACTGTAATTGCTTAGCTCTTGCAACTAAATATTAAGTTAGGACTTCTTGTGTGGTACTTTTTTAAGGAAAATAACGATGTTATAAATAATTATATAATTCCTATGTTGTTACATGTTTTGGTTTGCACTATCAAGATAAAATACTTGTTGTCACTGTAGTGAAAGTATTTTCATATTGAGTGTGTATGCAGCACCTTGTGGTATGTTTTTATCTTGAAAGACCATTACAGAAATGGAAGAAGAATAAAAGACAATGGTTGGAGAAGTGATGTCAAGGTTCAAGAGTGATTTTTCTTAGATTTGGACACCGTAGAAAAAAAGAAGCCCAGATCAAATTGTTGCCAATTTGATCCGTTTCTTCTCATTCAGTCCTCAGATGTGTTTATTAAAGAGCAGTCTGGGAGTAAAGAGACTGTTCTCAGTAACATTCACACGTTGCCATTCCTGATTTATCTGTAATCTCACACGTACTCCACAAACTGTTTGCAAACTGCGGCTTTTTTTTCCCTCACAGAGCCATTTCTCTGAACGATGACTCTAAATATCTGTGTGATAATACATCATCCTGGCACAGAGTGCCGCAGAAACAGATAAAGAACTCAGATACATTTTTTTTTAAAAATCTGTATGCATTACAGCTCCATCCTTTTTATCAGCAGTTCACAGCATCCTGCTGATTTGCTGCACAGACATAAAATCAGATTTACTTAATAAAAATCCTGAAAAAAAAGCCATCAAGCACAGCTGCAGCGGTTCCCCCAGCAGCTGCCTCTGTATAAGCCGAGTGCGCCTGAGAAAAATCAATGAGGGGAGAAGGACAGATCCATATAGCCGACATAATAGGTCTGTATGAAGCAATGAAATGGCCTCCACCAGCTGTGGGTTTATTATACTCTTTCATTTCCAACAGTTAACATATACACACGCAGAAAATGAACGTGGAGCTTTAAGATGTTTGTTGAGTTTGTCCAAAAGCCATGTTGTTTAGCAACAGACACCTTTTTCACCAAGGTTTTCTTTTCTTGCATAGCCAGATCCTCAGCCATCTAAGCACAGAGGTCAACTCACAGTCACATGTTTGCATGTTTTTGGACCGTGGGAGGAAAATTACATAGGAGAAAATTAACCTTTCACACAGACGTAATTGCCTGTGTACAATATTGATAACATTAATAATAAAGAATTGCTCCGTTGTATTATTTTTCACGGATTCTTAACTCCGCCACCAATAAACTCCGATTTTTCGTGCCTCATTTGTTCAGAGAGCTGAACTAAAAGTGCATCCAAAGGAAACGTGTGCACAACAGGCCTACTGTTGACAAAAAGATAAGTTCCTGTGTGCTGAGTAGGATGGTGTGCAAGATTTCTCAGGCTTGGCGTGAGTAAAAATCTGATTTTGTTCATTTAACCGTAAAATTTAATTAAATTTCTCAGCAAAGCTGCTGACCCACATCTCATGCTATTTATAAGTGAACATAAGAGCATTCAGGCTGCAGCAACTGAGGAGGCACATTCTGTCTGAAAGTAAGGTGAGCAGAAAGCTAACATGTTATTCTTGATTCACTTGATAGAAACTAGTTCAATTTTGGAGCCATTAAGCTTTGTGACAGTTGTTTTTAGTGGCAACATGGTGGGTTATAAATACCTCTTTTTGGAATATTTTGATATAAAATTGAATGTAAATGAGTAAAGTAATATTTTCTTTCCATTATTTCCAAATCGAATTGCACACAAGCCAAATTAAAATCAAAATAGAGCCAGCACTATTGGTGATATGAAAATACTGAACGGGATTTCTTCAGTTCAGTACTTTCCTCTGTCTCCTATTGAAGGATCTATTGAAGTGGGTTTTTGTGAAAACTGAAAATGTGTGCGCCTATAAATACATACTTGTTTCAAACTTAAGGTTTTTATATTTAACGTCATTTAACAAATTCATAATGGGGTTGCTCCAGATTAGAGTAGCTAAACACGTCTTGTTTTCTGTCTCTGTAGATCCCAGCTATGTCAGGCTCATCCAGTCCTCTAACCACCCATGTGCTGAACACAGCACTGGGGGTCCCAGGATCAAACGTGACCCTCAGACTTTACCAACAAGACGCCTCAACCGATGTCTGGCACCTGATAACCACTGGGTAATGTTCTTTGAAAATGATAAGCTGTGAAAAAGTATTTGCCTCTTTTGACATATTTTTCAGTTTTTACTTTCTAAAGGTTTCAGATCATCTAAAATCTCAGGAAATCTGTAAAGGGGCAAATACTTTGTTTACACTATCTCTAAGTTTGATCCCTTTCAAATTCCAGATTATACTCCAACTTTTTTTTCTTTCTCAGATCTTAAAATGTGTTGTTCCTCAACAGGACAACAAATGATGATGGGCGATGTCCAGGACTGATCACACAGCAGCTATTTAAATCTGGTGTGTACAAACTGCATTTCGAGACGGGTCAGTACTGGGCCAGGATGGGTCAGACCTCCTTCTATCCCTACGTCGAGGTACGGAAAGGCCAAACGTGATTTTTCATTTTAAGCTGCGTTGTTGAATTATTCACATTGTTGTTGGTGGCTTAGATTTTTAATTATTAAGCAAAAGGCAGTCTATGTTCTCGGATAAAAAGCAACTGCACTTCTTGTCTGGTTTTCGCTAATCATATAAAAGCCTCCTCTCTAAATATTCTAGATAGATTCCAACAAAACCAACATGTTAAATGTGTAGCATTTCACACTTTACATCTATAAGTTGAACACATCTGAAAAATGGAAAATTATCCACATTAAGTGTAAGACGAATGTCTTTGAGTCATTGATTCAAAACAGCCCAGCAACCACAGTGCAATATGTTTAACTATGACAAGAACAATATTGTAATAGTATACTCCTAATCTAAATTTACAACTAAAGAAGCAATTTGTATTAGAATTGAAATCTTGAGCAATCAAGAAAATAAGTTGATGTACTTTCTATTCCATCCTTGTTACATTATTAATATAAGAATGTGAGATTTTTCTCTTTTCTATTGCTTTCTTTTAATTTTTTTTTTTCCTGCTTTTGTTCTTCAGATTGTTTTCACTATAACTGACCCGGATCAAAAATATCATGTCCCTCTGCTTGTGAGTCGTTTCTCGTACAGCACGTACAGGGGGAGCTAGGAGGAACTACAAGGAACCTCCTGAACTTTCCTCCACTTTTATCACTGGCTGACTCAGAACAAGGACTACTACAGATGGATTTTGTAACTGGAATAAATAATGTGGATAGTTTTCCAGTTAGTTCCCATTTTGTTTTCAGAATGGGAACTAAATAATTCATGTGTCTCCATGACACAGAATAAACAATGAGTGAAGTATGTTTTAAGAAACAATATCTCTTCTGTCTGTATTGTGCTTTACATTGAATTCTGTTGGCATAATATTGACATTGATTTAAAACCTGAACCCCATTAAAATCAAGTGGTGCTGTATTCTCATTTATTTTCACTTCTGTTAAAATAAATTAGTTAAATACCCATAAATGGCTCCATTTAACCATTGTTGGGTAAATGGGTAAATAAAGAGTTAAGTAAAGTACAGCGTTAAAAATGTAGAAATGTTAGAAATATAAAGCTGTAAAGCTAACGAGAGTAACAATAAAAAAGAAGCATAATTGTTTTACAGTGAAATTATTTAAGTTGTTGAAACTACAATGTATGGGTCCTGCATTTTAGCAAAATTGTAAAAAAAAATGCAAATAAAAATTTCACTTTATAAATAAATGTGAAGGATGTGGAGAGAAAGAAAATGTAGAACATGTATTGGTGAATTGTAAAACATATGAACTTGAAAGGGAGAAATTGAGGTCAAGGATGGAGTCTTAAAGGAATATTGGGAAATGAAGGAAACATATTCGGTATTTACAGATTAAGAAAATATTACTTATTTTTCTTCAGAACACAAAATTAAAAAACAGAATTTAATAGAAGCAAAGTAGTGTTGCTACACCCTCGTGTACAGCAGGTGGCGGTATGCACCTCAAAGTGGCTTGCGACCCGCCATATTAGAAAAGAAGAAGAAGAAGAGAGGAAAGCGAACGATACCTTCTGTCATGTTTTATTTGTAGGTCTACATTTCTGTCACCAAAAATGGCAGACAAACTGAGGAAGCAGAGAGCAGCGAAGCAGCAGAAGGCAGAACTCGGGGTGAGGCAGAACTGAGTGTTAAATTTACTGAAACGCGTTCAAAACACTACCGACTTAGCTTAATAATCAATAACATCCACCCCGTTATGTCAGATGCAACTCACCGCTTATCATCCTACAGATGCCTTCGCGGGATTTCTTTGATTCTGTAAAAAGTTATTCAAATGAAGGTTTGCCATAAGCGAACAGAACCAAATGCAGGTATATTTCAGGTGACTGTCTTATTTCTTTTCAGGACCCTTCAAATAATCAGCAAGGCGAGAAACCCAAACAAAGGTGAGGTGTCATATACTTTGGGTCCATTGGCTTTGACAACAGAGATAATATTCAAAAGTTTTGTTTTTTCTTTAACTTCTGCAATGCTGTTATAACACGAGCAAATCTTCCCATAACAAAACTGAGCCCATATTATATAGTTTACATCTTTCAAGCAACGGTTAGGTAACATTAATATAAAATTAAAGGAAAATTGTGTATTTTTATGATCTGATCATACAATAAATACATCCCAAAATTTGTAAAAGTCATACTGGTGTTAGGCAGAAACATGCAGTGTTGGGTACACTGACAGAATATTACTTCTATTTAGAAATTGTATACCTTTTGATATTATTGTGGATATTCTAAGCTTCTGGTAGTAGCCTCTATCATTCTGAGAGGACTTCTTCAAAATAAATGGGATATTCTGCATACATAATCAAATATTACTGTATTTTTATACATATTATATTATATGCATATTATGTATTTCTTTGTTTAATTATTGTTAAGATTTAGTTTAAGATCCTTCCAGGTCATAGCTCTGCACCAGGGTTCCTGTGCACAACCCTGAACATCTACATCAGATTCTGCTGATGCAGATGTTGCTCAGTCTAAATGGGGGATTATGTGTTTCCTTTGCTCTGCCTGCATCGCTGAGTCATGCTGCTTTTGCACCAACTCATGTCACTTATTCTGCAGTTCCTCTTTCCACTTTACAGTTTGTACTGGGTGAATCAGGGGTAAAATGTATTTCTGGCTTCAAACTTTCATTGAGACCTCTCAGTTGCTTGTGATGCGTAGTGAATCACGGAACAAACCTATTCTCTGAAATGAACTCTAGTTTGACACTGTGTGATGTGGGATAAAGAAACTGGGTTCTTGTTTTTCAAATCCAATAAAACTCATCTGCTTCCAGACTCTGCTTCTCTCATTCCAACCTCTCCCACAGAATAGGTAAGACCAAAGAGGTGTCATGTGACGTCAGGGACCAGATAGTGGATCTGCACAAAGCTGGAATGAGCTACAGGACCATCAGCAAAAAACTTGGTGTGAAGGTGCCAACTGTTGGTGCAATTATTCGAAAATGGAAGAAGTATAAAATGACTGTCAATCGTCCTCGATCTGGAGCTCCATGCAAGATCTTGCCTGAAGGGATGAAGATGATCATAAGGAAAGTGGTGGATCAGCCCACAACAACACGGGAGGAGCTTGTTAATGACCTGATGGCAGTCGGGACCACAGTCACCAAGCACACTGTTGGTAACACACTACGCCGGCTTGGCTATCAGTTTAAGAAAGGTATTTACCAACTTTGTTTTGTGCTTAAATCTCAGAAGCGAGTTTAGGTTTATCTTTTGTATGTTTACTGAAAGCAGTGCCTCTGTTTCATCTTATTTAGCAGACTCTCCCACAAGAGCAGACAGTCCGCTCAGCTCAACGTTTGGCGTGCTAACTAGCAGTCCGGAGAATTCCCTCTCCTCCTTCTTCCCACCCAGTTCCCGCCACTGGATCTTTGAAGAGAGCCCTGACAGGGAGGTGCTTGATGATGATGAGCACATAGTACGTGCATTCTTTTGCCTTTGGAAATTCATTAAAGGTGCATGTGAGATTTCCTGAGTCATTCTGAACTGGCAACTAATGAACATCCTCTTTGTTTTCCTCCTCCCTACCTGTTCTCTCTACCCAGATAAGTAGTGGCAGTTCTGACCCTGAGGAAGAAAGCGAGGAAAATATGAAAGATGTGGATCAAACACCAAGCATGGAGGAAGTAAAACATTAACCTTCAAGTAAAACCCACAGGAGAAGCAGCATACAAGTTTGTGGTCAATGAAAATTCTACCTGGTTTTAGGTCTGGTGTTTTACACGCATCAGGACATAACAGAAACATTATCTGTTATGTTTCTGTTATTATTTCAAAACTTCACCAGGTTTTGAAATAATCTAATCTAAATTGCACAAAAACAGATTTTGTAATGTTTTATCTGTTACAGAAAGATGAAAAAAATCAAAAGTGTTGTGTGAAAAACTCAGCACATCCTATTATTTAATATAACCAACGTTAGCAGCACCAACCTTGAAAGTATTTGTTCCGTATGACTTTATTAGTCTCACATTTTTGTGAAGGAATGTTTGTTGGCTTTACAATCTTGTTTCACTTCAGGAAACATTGCTATACACAATATTCGCATTTGTTTGAGACAGCAATTTGTTAATGACTGTTGAATTTGAGACAGCTGAATTTCTAATTGACTTTAGGAATAAAATTTGATCACTTTGAAATAGGAATGGAAATTTTTTTAACAAATGAAAATTGCAAACATGTACAAATAATGACACTGAAATTTTTTAGGTTAAAATATATATTCTGGATTCATTTTAACACGGGAAAAGTAAGCACATATATACAACATTCAAATTTCAGATGCATTTTTTATTCAAATCCTGATGGCACATATTTACTTCCATATCAACCATTCGAAACAATCCATAGTTGTTTAATTTTGTTTTTTAAAATGCACTGTCATGCATTTACCAATTTGTAAGCTACCTGAAGCCTGAAGAGTCTAAAATGAAGGTTTTATATTTCTTTTTGGTTGTTTCCAATTTTGAAATTTCTGCCTTAAATGTTTTCCATTGAAAACCCTCTTGTACAATATGTGATGTTAGGTAGTATGGAAATTCCTTAATTTGACATTTATGTAGGTGGTTTTGGAGAGTGATGATGCTTAAATCATCATCACTGCTGCTTATTTCCCTTTGAAATGAATGTCTTCCATTGGAAGGATTTACTTGCTTGCTTCTCTGCTTTGGCTTCAACTTTGTTTAATGAAAAGTAGTGAAACTAGTTTTAAATTATTTTAGAACCTAAAACAGCCAATTACTGTTTTATTTACTGTTTTTTTATTACTGGGCATTATGCCCTGATGCATTAAACCTTAACATGAATGAGAATGAAGGAGAGCCAGTTGTTTCTATGAACAATTAGCTGTTAGCGTTCCATCTTTTTCAGATTTCTTTGCGTCAGATATCCCAATAAAATCTCACCTCGAGACACCTCCACATATTTGACACTTAAAATGTCTAAAGGCCCAGATCAACATGTAACATTGTGTATTATTGTTTACTATTATGAAAGCATTTATCTCTCTGAATCATATCTTCATTTAGAACTTGTTTTGTACAGGAGCCCCTAAGGGGACAGGAAGAAAAAAAAAATGAAAGAAATTCCGACTTATTTTCTCGAGATCCCGCGAAAAGATTTAAAAAAGTTGGGATCTCGAGAAAATAAGTCGGGATTCTTTTTTTTCTCCATGTCCCCTTAGGGGCTCCGTAGTTTTGTGGTACTTTTTAAAAGAAAAAATATATATATAAATATTTGTCTCTTCATGTGTTATATGTTTCTATTTGCACTGTTAATATAAAAAATGCAAACACTAATTGTCCCTGTAGTAAATGTGTTATTAAGTATAAACGTGTGCGTCACATTGTTTGGTGATGTTATTTTGAAAGACAAAGACACAATAGAGGATAGGAATCAAAAGGTTTTTCATTTTAAAGGAAAAGAGGCTTTACTCAGTAGCATTCACACTGTGTAGATGTGGGCATATCTGATACATCTAAGTTCACACTTGATACACAAACTATTTGCAAACTGCAGTACTTTCCAGACAGAGCAATTTGTCTGAAGACTGACTTTACATCTCTGTGTGATAATACATAATCTTGGCACCAAGCCTCTTAGAAGCAGATATATTTTTTAATCTCTATATTTTTACAGCTCTGTCATTTTTATCATCAGCGTACAGCATCCTGCTGATTTGTTACACAGATATAAAATCAGATTTATTTTACCAAAACGGCTGGAAAAAGCAACAAGCATAGCTCCAGCAGTTCCTCCAGCGGCTGTGTCTTTAAGAGGGAAATCATTTAGAGTGAGAAGAACAGATCCATATAGCTGAGATAAATCTGCGTGGAGCAACTTAATGGCTTCCACCAGCTGTGGGTTTGTGTTAGTCTTTGGTTCTCATCCATTAAAATATTGTCATTGAGAAACTGAAGATGGAGATTAAAGAGGCTTGAAAAGTCTCAAATGAGAGTCCCGTCCCCCCCTGGAAGGCCATTTCTGACAGTTTTCATGGTCAGTGCTTCACATTTCTGTTTTAAAATAAAGATAGAGAGATTTGTTCACGGACCTAGAGAGGACGAAGTTCGCTTTGGAGTCTGCAGCGCCAAGGAGGAGCTCAAAAAAGCTGATTTTACATAATAGTCCTCCTTTTAATACAAAGGTAGAATTCATTAAAAAACTGTTTTGCTAAGTTATCTATAAGGCCCACAACAACCGACCGTGCTCTGCCATGCCTCATATACCGTAAGTTCAAAGAGCTGAACTAAAACTGTGGCCAAAGGACACTCTTGCACAACAGGCCTTCTGTTGACAAAAGATAGGTTCTGTGTACTGAAAGCCGTGCTGACCGAGTGGGACTGTATGCAGGATTTTATAGGCGACATGTGAGTAAAAATTTGATTCATCAAAGTAAAAACTGCAGAACCACATTATATTATTTATAAGTGAACATGAGCAAATTCAGGCTGCAGCAACTGAAGAGTCACATTGTCTCTGAAGGACGGGTAAGCAGAGAGCTTTTTAAAAATATTTATCTCAATTTATAGTTACTGTTTAACATATTGTATAAAGCAATGTTAGAAGCTTTGAGTGAGCTTAAAAATACAATATATAAGATAACATTCGATTCAATAATTGTATTAAATTAGTGATAGTTAAACTGTCCACTGGTTTAAAGTCTTAGGCTAATATTAAAATTTAACTGAAGTTATAAGTGACTAAAGTTGCAGATCATGTGATTTTCTAAATAAATTATTTTTGAATCTGAAGTATCTTTCTTATCCACATCAAGAGTCTCAAATGTTAGCAGCCAACAGACAACATTTAATGTTCAGTATAAAGAAAGAAACTAAGTCTAGAGATTCTTTAAAAGTTCAAGTTTGATTTTGCATCTATGACATGTCTCTCCAGTCTCTTAATTTCCCCCAGTTCATATATGAAGAAAGACAATTTGATTACAGTTTTCATCTCTTTTGAGCAATTAGACTGCAAAAGAATTGACTGAGCTGGATACATGATTCTTAGAATTTGTTTAAGCATTACATCTGCATTGTCTTAATTTATGTCTCTGTAGATCCCAGCTATGTCAGGCTCATCCAGTCCTCTAACCACCCATGTGCTGAACACAGCACTGGGGGTCCCAGGATCAAACATGACCATCAGACTTTACCAACAAGACCCTTCAATCGACATCTGGCATCTCATAACCTCTGGGTAATACCATTCACATAGATCTACGAGGATCCATTCACACATCTAAAGGTTCATTGTTTCTCAACAGGACAACTAACAGTGATGGACGATGTCCAGGACTGATCACACAGCAGCAGTTTGTACCTGGTGTCTACAAATTGCACTTTGAGACTGGTCAGTACTGGGCCAGTATGGGACGGACCTCTTTTTATCCCTATGTTGAGGTGAGAAAACACCAATTGCAACTCCTATGAATGCATGAACATTTGTTACCTCACTGACAGAGCTGTGGCTTATCTCTTCTTTTTCCACCCAGATTGTTTTCACCATAACTGATCCAGGCCAGAGGTATCATGTGCCGCTGCTTGTGAGTCGTTTCTCCTTCAGCACATACAGGGGCAGCTAGAGAGCATCTGTTGTTCACCTCTAGATCAGTGCTTCTCAACCTTTTTTGGGCCAGCACCCCCCTGTCCATTATCCAGGTCCTTCTCCGCCCCCCATCAAAGAATTTGTAGACTGCTTTGCACTGAATATTATTTTACTATTATTACTATTGTTGATGTTCTGATTTTTATGGTTGTTTCTGTCTTTATCATTAAAAATAATTTCATACAGAACAAAAAAGCCATGTGAATGGAAATTACTTTTACAGGCGTCTACAAAAAATGCAATGTACATTCAACTTAAAATCGGTAGGCCTAGCAGCAGCCAATCAGAGTGGAAAAAAGTATTCTTGTTCCGTGCCATTTTCTGATGTTGGTTGTTGAATCTTTCACAAAATGACCAGATAAAAGATGTTCAACTTTAAACTATTTGCAAAAAAACGGTGCTCTGCAACATTAAAACATGGATAGAACTGTAACTATATTAATCATAACTCTTCTCTTCAATGTTTCTGTCAGTTTCGGTGACAGTGCTGCCTTCGGAAGAATGGACATCAGAGTACCATTCATAAAATTTCACCCACATGGCATTTACTGTGTGAGCTGGTGTAGTGAAGATACCAGTACCAGGAAATTATTATTTAAATGTGTAATTAACCAGTTACATAAAACCCAAAAGAGCAATTACCTGATGTGAAAAATGTCGAGGCTTTTATTTTGAAATTTTCAGTAAGTTTAATTTTAAATAGCCAAACTAATCCCATGTGTAACAGTGGTTGGGTTAAATCAGTTGAATAATGCCCAAAACATTCAGCAATGTCTGTATTTCTAACATTCTGCTCAGCCTTCTTCTGTAGTAACTCAGAGTTCCACCATCATTGTAGTTCTTAACTGTCAACTCAGCCCTCTCTGGAGTAACTGAGTGTGCCGCCATGTTTGTAGTTCTGACATTTTGCTCAGCCCTCTGAATTAGGGGGTCAAAATTCCACTCCATTTCTCACTCTAACAGAGCGACAGTTGGTGTCAGATACACTCTGCGGTTTTTCAGTTGGAAATTACACTCGTTTTTAACTTTTTACGTCGCCGTTTTTTCCTCAAAACCCCAATAAAAATAATAGCGCTCATGCCTGGATTGAAGCCGCACGTTTATGAAACACACACACAATACACACTTAGAAGAACTAGACCGGATCAGTCCTGGAAGCTCATATTTATCTATGTAAAGGCTCATTTATTTATGAAAAAATTAACTGAGGTGAGTTTCAAGTAGAAAACTCGGTTCAGCAGCGTAATTGATATCCTATCTGTGTTCCATTGCTTTCGCCTGAGGGCATGATCTGTGCGATCTGCTCTCGACTATCTGGGGCTGTGCTAAGG
The DNA here is from genome assembly GCA_902982915.1 of Phalloptychus januarius. Taxonomy (NCBI): domain Eukaryota; kingdom Metazoa; phylum Chordata; class Actinopteri; order Cyprinodontiformes; family Poeciliidae; genus Phalloptychus; species Phalloptychus januarius. The sequence goes on from CADWAE010000477.1 coordinate 16,114,398, forward strand.
TAGGGCCTTGCCTCTGATTTGATAGAAGTGTGCATTTCGGGTACAGTATCTTATCTTGTTTTATATCTGAAGGAGAACGTTACAGTGAATAATAATGGCAGACGAAGAATTAGAGGCGATAAGGCGGCAGAGGATGGCGGAACTGCAAGCGAAGCAAGGGGTAAGGACCGAACAGGAGCTGGAAACGTGTTGGAGGCCGCCTTATAAGGAGATGCTGGATTCAGTTTACTGCTAACAATGTAGCTATCCTAAACACTGAAAACCACTTGATTACAAGGTAGTTTTCCCAATTACAAGATTACGCAAAGAAATGTAGTCAGAGCAAAGTGTAAAACTCTCCTCCCGTGGTCGGGTTAATTAGATGGATAGCAACATGTCGGTGTTAGCTTTGTGTTGTTGTGTCAGCGCACACCACCTGAAATCCCTAACTGCTAAAAGTGGTAACTTGCAAAACAGCTTTTTTCCCCCCCGTTAATTATTAAAACTTTTAAGTGTTGGATTATGGTTCGTACAGTATTTTGATATTTATTATTCGATCAGAACTTCTTAATAAATGTATAAAATTACAAGCCGGACTTTTTTTGTTTGTTTGTTTAATCAATAAACAAAAAAAAAAAGATAAAAAATAGAATATTGTAGCACTGCTTGTTTTTCTGTTTGGTTAACTATCCAGTTGGAAATCGTTACTTAATCAGGATAAAGTTTACCGAATTAAACTTTAACTCATACGTCTCGTTTGACAACTGATCAGATTACTTTTCATAAATGTAAACACTTCGTGGATTTTAGAAAAATTTGGCAACAGTAAAACTCACTGAAAAGTACCGCGGCAGACATTAGTTTCTACATCTAAAACTCGAGTTTTGCTTAATTTATTTGTTATATGTAAAACTAATAATTATTTGTAAAATATGATATCTTGTTAGGGATTGGAGCTATTTGCAGTATAAAATTCTCTTCTGAAGTGGTATTTTAGAAGCTGAATGTTACTATTGTTTTGGCTGAACTGAGCGGCCGCTGCATCAACCAGCATACGTCATTTACCCAAAATGCTTCAAAGCCGTAACAGCTTAGCAATGCCTGTGTGATAATGTTTTATTTAAATGTATAAAAACCTTACAGTAGTGTTACAGAGTTGTTTTTACATCTAAAATATTTTCTTTTATCAAACGAAGTCTTGTTACAACTAGATGTGGATCTCATTGAAGGAAATCAGAAATCGGTACAGTCCAGTAAAAACGTAATGCACAATAAAATTCAATGCTAAAACCCCATCTATTTAGAGTTGCCTTTGATTAATAGTAAGTGGAACATTGATTAATGATCCATATTTGATAATGATTATTCTCGATAATATGACAAAATGCCATCATTGCTGAAACGTGCTATGCAAACAAAGTTGACTTGATAATAAAATGTATCTGAGACTCACTGACTTGTGAGTTGCATGATTCATTATTTTATTTGCACAAATTTATGCCAACCAAGAGTAGAAATCCTGTTCTATAATTTTAGTGCAGATTTAATAGAGTAAAGCTGTGCTGTCTGTTTTCAGGATGCCTCAAATAATCAGCATGGCGAAGAAGCTAAACAAAGGTAAGGTTCCTGGGATTTTGGCACTTAAGCATTGTTAGGTATTTCTGTGATAACACAGGATTTTTATACCATCATTATAATTTGTCCTTTAAAAGTTGAACAATCCATTTAGTTTACTGAACTTTTATTTCCCTTTACTGATAATTAAATAAAAACTTCAAGAACTTGAGTGTTAGTTATTTCACTTCAGAATCACCAAGGTAACAGGCATAAACTAATCATTGTTGTACTTTGGTTATGCGTGGTGTGGATCTTTGTTTTGATATTTATCAACCATCAGCTTAAACATCAGGTTTCTTGATTTAAGTAAATCTTGTAAATATTCATTCATGAAAGTAATATTTGTCATAGCAGCTGTGTGTCTGTGCAGGTGTTCTGGTGTATTTTTGCTTGAAATTATTTTCATTTAGTTTTTTTTTTTACCAGGGTTCAGCTGAACCATTGTGGAAATGCTATTTTTGTTTATTTACAGAGAAACTGAAATGAGGAACTCGATATTGGCTCAAGTCCTGGACCAGTCTGCTAGAGCACGATGTATGGGCACATTCAAATTTAGATTTTACTAAATGGATATTTTGCATTCCATTACATGCAATTTTATTTTTTCCAGTAAGCAATCTTGCACTGGTGAAGCCAGAGAAGGCAAATGCGGTCGAGAACTATTTGATTCAGATGGCTCGATTTGGAAAGTTAGGAGGAAAGGTAGGACAAAAAAAACAAAACTGTGCTTTTGTTATCTCCATGGCTGAGTAACGAACAAACGTTTCTCTTTTCAGATTTCTGAGTCCGGCTTAATAGAGATCCTAGAAAAAGTCAGTCAGCAAACGGAGAAAAAAACCACAGTTACAGTAAGTTCCCCTGAAATGTCTTAAAACCAGATTCAGTTTCTGTCCATCTTACCTCACACTACACTTTGTGATTGACTGGCAGTTCAACAGACGGAGGGTGATGGAGTCAGACGACGAGGATGATTATTGAGTTCAGACAGAAGCGCTGGAATGAGGCAAAAAAATTCCAGGAGGTGAAATGCATTGCTGGGATTCTGCGAGAATCTCTGACTTGTGTGTTCTCATCAAATTCCTGGGATGCCACACTACCTTCTGTGTCCTTGGAATGGAGACAACAAAACAGAAGAACAAGGATGTTAAGTTAATATTCTCCTGCGCGGAGGGGGATTTAAAGGAAGCACGCAGAGTTCACAAAGGTTTTTGTGAACTCTGCATTTTTGTGAACACAAGCTGCAGGCTTGTGCAGCTTGTGTTGTACCCATGATAGCTGACGGCACTGTCTGACTCCTCTTCTCAACAGTTTGGTTCTTTTTATTTCCCTCCTTGTGGTTAAAGTCTGTTTTGCAAACATAGGATGCAAAAATTGTTCTGCAATCAATCTTTGAACATTTCTCTTACATTGTTTTCTTGTTGCTGACTTGTATTTCTAAAGTTTTCACTAAAAATAATAAAAAAAACCTTATACATTAAACTTTTTTTCCATCTTCAAGTATAACCATGATTCATTTAAGAGTTTATGCAGATGAATCTGTTTCCTTTAATTGCACAGGAAACAGATTCCTGTGTAATTTTAAATTTCGGTTTAATTTCCAAAGCAAGAGTTAACAAATTGCCAATGTGTCCAAAAACTGTTGAAAATAAAAAAACGTGAACAAATGTCTGTCTTTATCTCCTTGTAATTTACTAGATTTAAAAGCTTTATTTTCCATCTTTGGTTTCCTGTATGTTGCAATCACTCCGCCTAGATTATCCACACCTTTATTGCAATTGTCTAGGATGATGCCCGGCTTCCTGTCCTTATAATTGATTAGCATCTTCCAAACACAGTTGGACTTGGCATCACTGGTCAACATGACTTGATCCCATATTTTACTGGCCTTTAATGCATTAGATTAGTGTTACATCCTCATGACATTTTGTTTTGTCATTGTGTGTGTCATATTTGTATGCTGCTCAGGGTCATGTTATTTTTTAATTTTTTGACAGAAAAGTCAGCTTGAGGCATTTCTTCTTCTGTGGTTAAATCAGCATCTTCCAATGAGTTGGAGTCCTCCCAATCTTATTTTGATCCCTCTTGCTCTTCTGAATCATTTGCTGGTCATTTGAAAAAAGAAAATGTTTCCAGAAGTTGTTCAGCAGTGAAACACGAACTCATGAGTGCAGCAGAGAAAATTTGGGATATTGTAATCTGTATGACCGTCATCCACCTTATTCCTGGAAGATTGAAACCATTATGGATCCTACTTCTGGTGGTCACCAGTGTTCTGTTCTACCAGAAAATTGGCTTTCATTGGATACGTACTAATTTACATTTATTGTAGCAGTTACATTTCTATTTTTCTGACTAAAATCTTATAATGTTAAACAAAAATAGTTGTGCAGTTAGCAGCACTGATGCCTTGCAACAAGAAGGTCCAGGGTTCGATTCCTGGCCCGGGGTCTTTCTGCAAGGAGTTTCCATGTTCTCCCTGTGCATGGTTGGTTTCTCTCTGGGTACTCAGGCTTCCTCCAAAAACATGACTTAAGTAAATTGGTTTCTCTACATTCTCCTTAGGTGTGTGTGTGTGTGCGTGCATGGTTGTTTGTCCTGTCTGTCTCTGTGTTGCCCTGCAACAGACTGGCGACCTGTCCAGGGCGTACCCCCTCCTCCTTTGTTACTTTATTTGTTAATTTTGACGATTAGGGGTAACAGCTAATTAAAACATCAAATTCTGTTTTAAGAAAAGAAAAATAAAGCCAATAAAATAAGTCTTTTGAATTAAATTTTTGAATTGAATCACTAAAATATATAAACTTTTTGGTGATATTTAAATTTATCAAGCTGCAACCTGTATGTTGCTTTTTGAAAACTTGTTAGTTTGCTACAGTAAAACATGCCCCACTCTGAGTAGGCGTGTGTCCTTGCTCCACTTCTGCATGACCGTGGTCAGATGGCTGCTCATTGGCCACTTGGACTTTTACGTCAATAAAGTTCCATCTGATTGGTGGAGGATAAAGCCACATGTTTATGATCAGCCAATCAGAAGAGCTTGCTAGGAAAAGGCTACGGTGTGCTTGGATTAGCAATAGAGATCATGCTAGACACACGAAACTCTTCGTACAGAGGTTAAGTTTGCAGGTAGCCCAAAAATCGGCTTCCAGACAGAACTATGCCTGAAGACAGCATGGATAAACCGAGTATAGTTACATGCACCGCTCCTGTGAATATAGCTGTCATTAAATACTGTGAGTATCGCCTGGACTTGTTTGATTTAACCTCAATTATTTTGATTATAGTAGTGAAACAGCATTACATTGTCTTTATATGATGGCTTAAAAACTCCATATTTGTGACCATTTCAGTGAAAATCATCCTTTAAAGTCTTTAATGTCGCATTATTGTACTATGCTTTTATGCCTCATCTGTTACTAAATTGACTACCCTCTACTGCAGGGGGGAAGAGAGATGAAGATTTAATTTTACCCATCAATTCATCTTTGAGCGTCACTTTGCATCAAGACCAGGTTGGGAAAATTGCTTGTGATTGCAGCTAATGAATAACAAAAGTTAGGCGTTCTGGGAATTTTTAACACTTTGTACTTTAGTAAGTATTAATAAGCAGCATATTGGCTCATTTCTTCATTTGGAGTTTCTTCTTTCTAAACCTGACTGCCTGAGAAACACAGGCAGACATGGAGTAAACATTTCGTGCATTGCTAAAAAACTCAGCAGGATAGTTTTTTTATGTATTAGAATTTTTCTATATCCATCATATTTACAATGAAAATGTACTACAGAATAAGCAATATATCTTAAAACTGATTACAAAAGCATTTGTAACGTTTAATATTCATTTAGTTGTGCGTTGGGTGAAAAACAATGGGCCCAGATGATCATGATGTAAGATTATCTAACCATCCCATTTCTCGTTTGGATGCCTGTAGTATTACATGCTTTTGAATTATACCCTTAAGTGCTAAAATTTGTGACTGACTTGATCTATTGCTCTATAAACCTTTCTTAGTACACTTTTGAAATTCATATCAAACTTTTAACTTAGAAAACAAATAACCTTTCTTTTCTTTTGGACATTGAGTTGTGTAAATTGGATGGCAATTTATGACATCGGTAACTAATTGCTGTTTGGTATAAGCCTGCCTTGCATTATTTCCTTTGCTCAGTTGAAAACGACAACAACAGTTGCAATCAGCCGATCCTTTCAGGAGGACAGATTGTGGCTCAATGGCAAAGAGGAGGACATTACCCATCAAAGACTGCAGTCCTGTCTGAGGGAAAGTAAGTAGTGTCTGTTTAGGTTATCCTCTTGAAATCTGTAGAGTACAGAAATGTTATTCAAGTAAAGCAGATGCTGTTATACATTCATTTTTTTCATTCTATTCAGTCAGACGATTAGCGAGGAAGAGACGTAATGATGGAGACGCTCGTTCGACTGATTCAGTGGGATTGTCTCATAAAGTCCACATTTGCTCTGTTAACAACTTCCCCACTGCTGCTGGACTCGCCTCTTCAGCAGCTGGATTTGCTTGTCTTGGTAAGCTTGTCCATTTCTTAGTATCCTCTGTTATGGTGCTTGACAATTTTATTATGTTACTATAATTGGGTAGATTATTTTTTTGTACCAATGTTTTTTGTTCTATACATTTTGTGTTGCAGTTTATACTCTGGCTCAGGCGTTTGGTGTGGAAGGAGAGCTGTCTGGGATCGCTCGCCAGGGCTCAGGCAGTGCCTGCAGAAGCATGTATGGAGGGTTTGTCCAGTGGATCATGGGAAGCAGAGAGGATGGGAAAGACAGTGTAGCCCAGCAGGTGGAGCCAGAGAGTCACTGGCCTGAGCTCAGGATTCTTGTTCTAGTGGTAGGTCTGACTCTGAGAATTCAGTCACAAAAGGGAATAAAAATGTTCTTGTGAATCGTTGTTGCCATCTGTATGTCTACAAATAGAATGGTTATTCGTTTAGTTTTTCACAGTAGTTAAAAAATATTAAAATAGGTGTTTTTTATACTTATTCTGTATAAAAAGACACATAATCCTTTTTTCTTCTAAATTGGGCGTTACTTTTTCTGTTCCCAGGTCAGTTATGGAATGCCAAAATTAGTTCTGTTAGATAAATGCCAGAATAATGAGGATAATACAATGGACACTTTTATTGTTCTGTTTTATTACCTGTCTTTTAGAAATCTACATTTAATATTTAGTAGAACTGTGTTTTATCCTGTCTGAGTTTGATCAACTTCTCACAATATTTATCTGGAACTCTGTCCCATTCTTCCACTCAGACTGACTATAACTGAGTAAGGTTTGGAAGACCTGTGTGTGTCCTAGCCTCAACTTCGTGGTTGGTATCTTGAGATGTTGCTTCAGTGCTTGTGTGGATTTATTATGGTCCAACTCTTTAGTTTCATCAGACTGGAAAACATAAACCCAAAAATTTCACTTTGCCCTTGTGTACATTTGCAAAGTGTAATCAAATTTTTTGTGCTCCTTTGGCTTCTTCCTCGCTGAGTCATCTTACTTTTTCTTTTTAGGCTAGTTCTGAACGGAAACCAATAGGGAGCACCTCTGGGATGCAAACCAGTGTACAAACAAGTTTACTGTTACAGGTACTTTATTAGATTTTCTTGAGTCCTGCATTATGTTTTTAATCGGTGTGGTTAAACACCGAGTATGATTTGTGTGTTTGTGCGCAGCACCGAGCAGAGGCTATTGTCCCACGTCGGATGGTAGATATGATCGAAGCGGTGCGGAAAAAGGATTTTCCTGCATTTGCAGAGCTAACCATGAAGGACAGCAATCAGTTTCATGCCACTTGCCTTGACACCCACCCACCTATCTTCTACCTCAACAGTGTCTCTCAGCAGATCATTCACTTGGTGCATCGGTATAACAAATACTATGGGGAGACCAGGGTGAGCAACTGGAAAATCTGCTCCAAATCAGAGAAAGTCAAATACTTGTTAAAATCCAATGTTGATTTATTACTATGTTGACAACAGAAAGCTAAAGGGATTATATATTTTGATCTTATACTAATAAGACCAGATATTTATTTTTTAAAACTGTCAAAGTTTAAACTTTCAAACTAAACTCACTAATCATTTTTGTCTGTTTTTTTTTAACGCAAATTTGCCTAATTTGTTGCAGCTGAACTTCTCAGGTTGTGTAATGAAGATGTGAAACTTGCAGGTTGTTTTTGAAATGAGGAACAGGAAAGAGCATCTCTCTAGCAGCTCGTCACACTCTGTCTGCTCTCTTGTAGGTGGCCTACAGTTTTGATGCAGGCCCCAATGCTGTGATCTTCACTCTGCAGCAGTTTGTTCCAGAGTTTGTGCAGTTGGTTCAGCACTTCTTCCCTCCAGAAAGAAACGGAGAAGAGTACGTTAACAGATATAACACAGATAAATGTACCTTTTAGTTTTTATTCGTTTATCAGTCATTTTACCAGTTTTTTAAATTAGCTTTGAACATTTGCAGAACAATCTCATTTAACTTCCCATAGAAGACATTTTCACATTTATTTTGCAGTGGTGCCTAAAAGATCTTGCATAGTTTATATGAATTTAGCAAATCAGAAGTCAAGCTACAATATGTCAAATGACCCACAGTTGGCAACCCTTTTAAGTATGATCTGATGTTGCCTATGTTAGCAGCTATCAATCTGAAACAGTTTCTCAATATAGACCCCCATTCAGATAATAGTTTAACTGGTTTTCTTTCAAATTAAAGAACACAAAAAGGAATGCTGCCCGTTCCTCTACAGGCTAAAACAATGACAAAATAAGCTGGTGCCACCTACACTTGACCTGTTTAAACTCTTGTTTACCTAATAGGGTGTGTTTGCTTTTGGTTACCTGGATGATGTCACTAAGTTTTCTATTTATCTTTAGTTTTATTAAAGGTCTTCCTGTCAAGTGTGCTGCTCTTTCCCTGGAGCTGAAGCAGAATATTGGCCTAGAGCCCATTCCAAAGGGAATCAACTACATAATTAGCACAAAGGTTTGAATTTACACAATTAAAAAATAATTTCTAACAAACATGCACACACAAGATTAGTCTTTTATTTTTAATGATGTGTGATACCTTGTAGACTGGACCAGGCCCTCGCGTTGTTGATGATCCTTCTCAGCACCTCCTCTCAGCAGAAGGTTTACCAAAGAAGACGGTCTGAGAAGCCTCTTACCCCAAGAAGCTAATTCTGCTCAGCGGCAATAAATCTTACTCAGCAGATATGAAATTTACAAGATAAAGCATTCTATTTTTATTTTTGTATAAAAAAGAATCTGAATCTGATTGATAGTTTTTAAAAAATTCCTCATCAATCTGAAAACACTCATTTCTAAAATTCCTGTGTAGTTCTCTACGTTTTTTTAATATGTTGTTAGCTAGAAGATAAATGTGTACTCTGGCACCAAGTTCATACTTTATTTTCATTCAAATGTATAAATGTAGCCATTATTTAATTTTTCTGGCTCCCTTGAAATTTGATGTATTTTTATAAATATTTTATTTTCATTAACTTCAGCGATGTTGATGCAAATAATAAAATTTGGCCAAGTTCTGTATTTCCTTGTTTTATTTGTTAAAAATGTAAATTAATGCCATTTAAACTAAAATGAGCTATCTGCTTACATTTTGTCATTTTTTTGTTTCAATTGGATTTTGTTTCTTTCTGTTTGATTTTCCATTCCCAGGTGTTGAAATACCTTTAAACGTCATGTTTTATTGTGGTGAAGAGTTATTTATATTTCATGCAAATATAGCAGTTTGGATAATATTCCATTTTGTTTTCTTTGAAACATAAAATTTAATTGATAAAAGGTACATTTAAGGGTTTCAATATTCATTAGTTTTGTATAGTGAAAATTGAAGGTAATAATTGCATTAATAAAAAAGTATATTAATGCATATTACTGAGATGTCCAAAGAAAATCTTAAAATGACCGGTGGAGCACTAAATGATTAAAAATCTTACAGTAATGGTTTATGACATTTATTAATTAAAATTGATTTTAGAACTAATATTTTTTTCAAGATCATGATATCTGGTTTGTCCCAACGGCTACTAATAATACTCTTCCATCAATAAAGATTGTGCAAGTTAGAAAAACATCTTCCTCATTGAAGAGAATAATAAGGAAGATGTTTAATGCATTCAGTAGAATGCATTTTAAAGCATTCTACTGAAATGCACTGGACTGAAAAGTTACACATTAAAAACAAGTTTTTCCTTCTCCAGCGCTCTTTCTTCCCGACATTCGCCGTTTCCGTCCGGTAAATCTGCAGCTGTTAATCCCTCCTCTCTGCCGTCGAGGCAACTTTTCGGAAATGACGAGCGAAATAGGGCCAGGTTAACGCAAGCCCTGCCTCCCAGCCTTTAAATCTGTGTGTTTTTCATCACGTAGACAGTCTCTTCCTTGTGGAGCTCCGTTCCGACCCGCAGGGCTTCGGAGACTTTCGGCAGCTGTCCAGGTGTTCGCGATGGGGAAGATAGAGTGGGCGATGTGGGCCAATGAACAGGCTCTAGCTTCCGGGCTCAGTGAGTATGAAAACTTTACGTATAATAAATTGAGCTCATTTAAACTCTTTGGGTTGAGAGAACTAATTGGGTTTATAAGTTGGGATTTTTTTTCTCTCTCTCAGCGTTTCTGCAAAAATAATTTCCTGCAACATCACAATAAATTATAATATACGTTAACACGGTCTTGCTTTTTGGAGTCACAGAAGGTGCATTGTTTTAATTTCACCTTCCTGTTTTTTTTCTTTCAGTTCTTCTTACAGGAGGAATAGTAGGTGTGGCTGGCCAGTTCAGAGGCTGGGAGTTTGCTGCTTATGCAGTGTATCCTTTACACTTGACTAGGAATAAAACCCACTTCAAAATAAAATTCAGATGATGGGGGAAAATATAGCTTTCTTTTATTTTAATTTTAATTTTTTTATATTATTATTATATTATTTTTCTATAGTCAACCTGTATGTATCATGTTCTAAATAAAACATTTTTAGGTATCCATCTATCTATCTGTCTACCTGTCTCTTGAAAATCTATCTATTTTTTTGAAATTACTTTGTCACTGTAGCACATACAATAAATTGACAAGATTTGAAATTCTCTAATAAAATGATGTATAAAATAATTTTTGGGGAATAACAACTAAGAGTAAATCCAAATATGTTTTAAAAGTGTACATTTTTACAGAAAGTACTGTCTGTATATCTGTGCAAGCCACAGCATCTGCAAAATGTTGTGCATTAGATGTATAGTTAATGTCCTGCCATAAGTATTTTTTAAATGACAGTCTTGTTGACTGTGTAGGTTATACTGGCACACTTTCTTTTGTTGGTTGTGATGAATTAATGAAGTGGCAGCCTTGACAGAAAACCAGTGCCGCTGGTGTGTTTGTGTGTCTGCTTGAATATCCAAGAGGCAAGAGGGCCAAAGGAACAAGCGTGGAAAGAACGTAAGCAGTGCTGCAGTTCTCTCTCAATTTCTTTATCTGCCTTGCATTCATGTTATGTGATCATAAAATTAAGCTTATTTACTATTTGTTAGGGGCCAGTATTGTTTCACAGTGTGCGTAAAAGCCTTTGGACCGCTGACAAGGAACTACTACGTCAGAGCATTTTTACATGCAGCGTGAGTTTATTTGGGTTTTATGCACATTTGGAATCTACTTGATGAGATACCATAAATGTGGATTTGGAGGGATTGTCTGCTCAGGTTGTAAAACAGCATTCCTCCTCTTCATTAGATCTTGTTAAACAAAAGGCTTATCATTCCATCGCCTTCTGTCTTTTGTTTTTCCTTTTCAGCATCTGTGTTCCTGGAGGTTTTATGCTAGCAACTGTCCTTGGATGTGTCTGCCTCGGCATTGCCAGCCTCATCTACCTTGCAGTAAGTTGATTACTTTTTTTAAAATCAGATTTTGGCTCCACTTGAGCAACTTAATAACTGTGAATTCTAAGAAAGGAAGTACAGAAACAAGGAAACTGTAAGAAGGAAGAGATTGTTACTCAGTCCTTCCACAGTTGCGACATGACCTCAGAGTTTTGAAACTTGACCGATCAATGATGTTACTGAACTCTTCAATAGTTCAAAATGGTCAAGTGTATGTGGTTGATGCAGTTAAAAACGCAGATTTTATGGCTTTACAACAAGAATGTTAAGAAGATAACCAGCATACTCAATAGACTTTAACTGACTTTGTCTTGTTTTCCAGGCAGCTATTCGAGGTGAGCACTGGGAGCCCATTCTTCCACGGAAAGAAGTGCGAAAGCCAGTCACAGAGAGCATCAAGAATCCTCCACAGAACCCACCACCAAGACCTCCTCCAGAGATGCGCAGGAAACAAGCAAAGGACCTTGAATCAGCAGCCTATGACAACCCCGTCTCTGTTACTGCAGATGAGTAACAGGTCCAGAACTATGCCCTTATTATTCACCTTCCTCTGTCCAAAAATGACACAGTCATTGTGGGAGCTCCCTGGATTCGGTGACTGTAGATGAAACAGGTTTTCAGAAGTTTGTTGATGCCTCTGAGCGGGCAGAGCCTTCCTATGTCACGGATTACTGGAACTATAGTTCAGAGAAAAATAAATTACGAAATTAAGTTTTTTACTTACTTTTGATGAACAAAAAATGCTGCAGGAAAATTTAATTATGTACCTGCTAGACTGCAACCAAGGGCAACTACTGTCACTTTAGAGTACTGTATGTTAGTTTTAGCGCTTACCGGTCCAATGAAGCAAAGGTCACAGCCTAATGCTGCTTTTTGTTTGAGTTATTTAAGTTCTTATTAGCACGTATACGCCTTATGAAAGAATTGTGTGCCTTAACTGTAATTTCTATGTGTTTGTGTTTAAAAGCCTTGGGTTACAGTTGTTTACAGTTTTATGGTACTATTTATACCTTTAGATAAAAGTATCTGTTTCCAGCTGATATTAGCATTTTTATTATCCGTTTTTTTTGTTAGTCATAGTTTTATTATCTTGTAAATAAACCTTTTGCTTCCTTTGAATCATTGGTTGTAGACTTCTGTTTTTTTCTGTTTCCTTTCAAAATATTTTAAAAAATGGCATTTGCAACTTCCTCTTTTCGCAACAAATGGATTTCAGTATCACAGAATTTCCCTTTATACTCCGAAGTATTTTTTTTTTCGTCTACAATCATGCTAAATGTGATCCATTAGTCTTTTTAAGAGGGCAGCAGATATAGATTTGCTTGTGAAACAAGTTTTGCATGTTGGAATCCTTTTATTGCTTATGCAACAGGGTTTTCTTTTTTTTTGTTCTTTTTTTCCTGTTACTGGTCACACCTTATCTTTAATGGGTTGCAGACTGTTTGGAAACCTCACCTATGAAAAAGTGGTTCCTTTTTTCAGTAAGGTTGACAGTCTAGTTCATATTATTTAAAAGCATTTCTCAGTTTGCTTGCCATTTTTCCAATTTAATAATTTTTAAATTTCTAGGTTTGAAATAGCAGGAAGTTGGAACATATTTTCCACTGGATTTTAGTTATAGCTTGAAGAGATACATTTAACTCTGCAGTCAAATTTCTGCAAAGTTATTGAAAGATTTCAGACTCAAACTCTGCTCCACAGTGATGACTCAAGCTCAAAGAGCTTGGGTACAAGAAAAGTAGTTGGTTTAATGCATTCAAAACTGACTGAAATAATTCATTTTACTATACGTACAAAAACAATAGCAATAATAGTCATAGTCTTTGAGGTATTATATGGTCTTCTGGGAAAATTCAAATACTGTTACTTTTGTAAATATAAAGAGAAATATCTCTGGATTTGTGATTTTTTTTGCATGAGCACAATAAAAAATGAATGTCTGTAGAAATATCATCTGTAGGTTTTAGATAGAGCCTAATAACCAGAATGCTGATGACCAAGAAACACAAACTACAGTTGTGTCCGATAGCAAAGAGGACTATAGGTGTGGTTGGAGCATACCTCTAAGCTCCAAACACACCCATCTGACAGGTATGGATCCCAGTACAATGTGGAGACAAAATAAGCCAATATTTAAAGAAGACCAGATATGTAAAGTGTAGAAAAAACAGCTGAAAGTAAGATTTATACATTGGTACTGTGTGTATGTGTTGTGTAGAGGCCTCTACAACTGGGCCAAATGTCCTCATAATCTAGTTGTTCTGATACAAGCTGCAGTTTGAAATAAAATCCTTTACTGCTGAACTGAAGTTGAGTCTTTTTCCCCCTGAAGCATTCTCACACAAACATTTTAAAGACAACTACCAATCATGCACCACACTATTCTTTTTAAATGACAGTAAATATGGACAGAAAGACACATGGTGTAGGGTTAAATAATGGAAATCCTTTGCCAGACTCTGACCGCCACGGTTTGCAACAGTTTAGAAATGTAATTTTCTATAATAAAGCCTCGATGGGGTAGAAAAAGTGGCTAAGCATGGCCATCACTGTAATACTGGATGGCCAGGAAGGACTGCTCATTATTTGGTGATGCTAAGAAAAGCATTGCTTCCACTGATTATTTTTTTTAAGTATAATAAATGCGTTATTTAATAATAGCAATTTGCCGACCTTGAGCACATTTCAATTGATTTTATTTGAAAAAGAAAAAAAGTGATGCAATGTCCCATCTAACCTCTAGAGGGAGACATCATACTAACTGTCCGTAAACACTTAGAAGAAGAAAGAGTCTGAATTTTACCCTCATCTCACTGAGGTGGTATTGACAGCTATGAAAACAACATTTTAACACTACACAGTTTATATTTAGTCAACCTACATTTAGCCTACAATGTCTACGCGAGCCTTGAGAAGACTCAAAGGGAAACAGCGGGGTCAGGAGGCCTTGGACCTCGGGGACCTAAGTTTGGGAGACAGCCCGGAGGAGCAGGCTGAAGCTGAGGTTGGGGAGGAGCAGCTGGACACAGCTAATGCTGCTAATGTTTCTCCTCCTTCCGATAGCAAAAGCAGCAGCCGGAAGACAAAGAAAAATAAGGCTCAGAAAAACTTCAGTAACATTTATGAACTGGTAAGGTGACGATAAAAATGAAGTGACGTGTTTCTTGTACAGCAACGGCAGTTTTTGTCTCCAGTTGTTTACATCAGCTACTGGTAGCTAACATAGCTGAAACATGCTAACTGTTAGTCTCAGTTAAATATTAACACGCTAGTATTGCTAGACTAGCAAACTCGGTTGGCACTTGTAAGTTAAACACATGTGAAAGCTTGTCTAACGAGAAACCAAAATAACAGGGAGGAGGGGAAATTAGTTTCATTCCTACATTATAGACTGGTGTAAAAATTATGTATCTATGACAAATTAATGCTTTGTAAAGTTGCCTCTCACTCAAAATATGTAGACATATGCTGAATGCCAGAGTACTGACACTGACTGACTGTCTTATCTTTAACATTTGTCAATTCAGAATTTGTTGTGTGCTTTTGAAATGTTTTTAGAAAATGGTGAAGACCAGATTTATCATGTGATATGTTGACACTTTATGATTTATTCCAACCAATACACCTTTTTGATTTCTTTTATCAGATATGTGATGCAGAAAATGAGTCAGACAGAGTTTCACCCGATGAAGATCCAGAGAAAAATAAAGCGAGTGGAACCAGAAAGAATAATAACAAAGTTGTTGAGAATCCAGATCAAAAGCACGAGGAAGAGTCTACAAAGGTAAAGTTAAAACAATAAGGAAAAACCTGTCTTCCTAATTAACTTAAATGTTTTATCTAAAGATATTTTTTTTAATCTTTCATCTATGTTTTTTTCTTTCTTTTACAGTCAGGAGACAGAGTTAAAAAGAAGAAAAAGAAGAAGAAAGCCAAAACGACATCAGAGGATGGACAATTAAATGTATGGAATCTATCTAATTCTGACAGGACAATTCCATAATTCAATATGAGCCTAATTTACATGCCTAGAATAATATAACAGTTTATAAGGCAGAAAGTTTTACACCTAATCATTCTGTGTTAAAGAGTTTATTCAGTCAGTTCTGCCTGGGTTTACAGAATCTTTACTAATCTTGGCAACAACATAACAGTTAATATGACGTCACAACTCATGCAATGTGCATTTTTATTATTTGTAGGGAGCTGCAACTGAAAATATTGATTTACTGCTGGAGAACCTGGAGCTGTCCAACGGCGTGAGTCTGCAAAGTGAGGACTGCGGCGGCTCTATCAGAAGATCTGTGCTTCATGTGGAACACAGGTGTGAACACCAACCTGTTTGATGCTGAAGATGCATTGAAACCTGACAAAAGTTCGCATAAACATGAACACAACTCTGATTTTAATGTGCTCTGTCGTGATAATGCATTGAATATACTTAGCAAGATTACATGTTTCAACTACTACACAACAGGAGATAATTCAGCAAAGTTAGCTCTGCGACCATTCAGTCTGAGATTTAAAATAAAAGACGAAAGAAAATTTGTGATTCCACTGGTGTAAAATAATCAACGAGGCTGGAATACTTATCATCTGAAGACAGGAGAAGTAGAGATTCAAACCAGAGCACAAAAGCATGAAACTGCAGCTAAAGAGGATGGAAATCATGCCTTCATTAAATTATAGAGAAAAACAAATAAATTGAGTTTTATATTGTCAGATTAAATTAAACTTAATGTTTTCTTTTTCATTTAATTGATGTTTGTAAAAATTTGGTTGTGGTCAATCTTTACATGTCACAACTTTCATCTTTAGGTCATTATTGTGACCAGGGCTGCACAATATATCACAAATTTATCATCATCTGTTTTTACTGTTTGCAACAAAATAATCAAAAATAACTGACTGGACTATTATAAATGCTGGTCAGTTATTTTAAGTACCATGCATTCAGGCTCTTTGTCCCACTATTATATGTAGTAACCAGTAGTTTAATGCATGCAGGTTTGGATGATAAGTGGTAGTAAGGTGGACGAGGCAAAGGTGTCTCAATGCTGAAAGAGCTGATGGCAACCAGTGCAACTTGTTCCATAAATCATTGTTGAGGTGGATATTTTGAATCTTCTTGTTCTGGCATCAATATTTGCTATTACAGAAAGAAAGACTGCAGCACTCATGTCATATTGCTATTATAACATTTACCAGTATTACTGCGGATCACATGCTTTCCTAATATTGTTGTAGATTGTCAGATCGTGATTCATGTTTAGGAAAATGTTAGCTGCCAGAAAGTGGGGATTCTGCCTGCTGCAAAATTTTCTAATCTTTGTCTATGCTATTTTTTTAAAACATTTTATTTTAAACTGAAAATCACATGAAGTTTTTCACTCCATGTGAAAAACGTCACATGGAGTGAATCTTCACAGCTCATCAATGTTGTCAAAGTGACTGTTTCTGGTTTGTCATCAGGAATCTCAACCCAGAGACTGAACTGAAGAGATACTTTGGGGCTCGGGCTGTTCTGGGTGATCAAAGGCAAGAGGTTTTAGAAATGAAAAGTATTCTGTCATTTTGATGTGTAAGATTCATAAAGTTTTTATTTTTTTTCTTCTGAACAGACCTCGGCAAAGAAACAGGCACTTTCACCGCAGCACTTGGATGACCAGCCCGAAGGAGAGCTGGCCTCGCTTTAGCCGACCCGGTGGGTCTTTAATGTTAAATATTAATAAAATAGATTTATTTTTATGTGATGGACCAACACAACCTTCTACATTATTTTAAAGTTAAATGCTTTACTTCGTGTCAGTCTGACACAACATCCCAATTAAATATACTAAAGTGTGAGGTTGTAAAGTGTTAGATTAAAAAATATATATTTTAGCAAAGACACAAGATGATAACGAGCCACAGGATTTCATAACTCAGTTGTTCTGTATATCTGTTCAACTCTCCTTAATTTAAATCATATTTACAACATCCAGCTGTTGCTCCTTAGGAAACCTGAATAGCAACATTTACGAGACTCTTGTAAACGTTGCTATTCAATCTTCATTATGTGAGATTGAAAGTATTTTAGCAAAACTTTTCTCAGTTTCTCAGATTTGCAGTCAGGCAACATAAAACTGGCTAAAAGCATTTTTGGGACCATGACGTCATCACCAAGACTGGCTCATTGTCCACAAACTGAAAAACCTTATTGATTCATTACCTTATCTGTCTGATGGATATTCATGCCATGGCCTGATGGCATTTCCCCCCCACAAATATCAATGTAGGATGTTATGAAAGAGTTGAAGCCAAGCCTCATCTGCACACAGAGCCTTGTGTTTTAGGTGTTTAGTAACTTGCTCACACAGTTCCTGTTTTTGTTTATGCTTAAAACAGATCATCTGAGCAATTCCTAATAGTTTATTGTGTTATGTGTACTGACCCACAATGTCTTGCATGCTACTTTATTTGTTTCACAGTAATTTAGTGGTGATTAAAATCTGCAATCTCTGGAATAGCCACATTGATAGTCATTTTAAACTGCAGGGTACCACAAATTTGCATTATAATCTTTGGGTTTAAAGTTGACAGTTTGGCTTATTGTAGATTTTAGTTATTATATTGAGTTGGAAGCAAAGTAGTTTCATAATCTTTTTTTTAACTTGTATAACTCTAATTCCTTAGAATAAAGAGCATTCCATAAAATCTTGCTTTACTAAATAAAGTGTATTTGATGGTTTTCCTTTTTAGTCAAAATTAATTCATCTGTTTTTTTCTCCTTTTCTTTATTGTTATATTAATACAAGTTTAACATGAATTAGCTCACAGGCTTTGCATTTAAATTCTTTTTAGTTTGGGTCCTTAATTTCTGCCTCCTCAGGAATCTCGATGGCCTTGCTGGAGTCCAAGAATGGCGTTCATTATTTCACCTTTGAGCACAACCGGGACTACCAACAAGTGCAGTTCAAGTTCTTAGATGCTGTTGAGTCCATGGATCCCAACAACATCGTGGTGAGTCTTCCTGTCATGGAGCTTAAAGCCTGTTTTATCTTTTCTCTATAAGATGAAGCTTTGTGAATCTAGTGGAGTTGTTGCTAAATATTTTGTTCCAGCTTAAACTCTTGCAGTTTGTTTTGTCAAGTGACTTTAATGTTAATATTTTAACATTTTGGGACTTTTACAAATATTTTCTTTAAAAAATCTGATGGATTTTAACAGTGTATTTGAATGTGCCATGTAATTTAAAGTTACCAGACAATGGGAACTATAGATGAGTAATAGGACATAGTTTGCCTAAACAGCAGCAGCAGTTAAAACACAGACATGAAACTATTCAGAGTCGATTCAGTGTAATTAGGTTTGGAGGGAAGCACATTGGAAACACGCCTCATGTGTGCCTAAGAACTCAAAAGGTTTTCTAAGAACTTTTCAAATTCTTAGAAAAAGTCTGCAAACGTTATCATATTTAAAAATTAAGATGCTCTGTATCTGTTTGTTTCTTTTGCAGCAATCACCAAGGATTAGAAAAAAAGGTAGCGCCACAGAAAGCTCACTGCCACCTCGTAAAACTTAGATATTAAAGGTCCAAATGTTCAACATGCGATAAAAATATTGTGCATTTTATGAACAAAATCCCAAATCAAGAATCGAGAGGCTCATGGACATGAGAAGGTGTTAGAAATCTCCACAAAGATACAAAGAAATCCTTTAGTTTTCTGTTCCTGCTCTGTGTGTGATCATCTCAAGGCAGCAAATATCAACATAAATATCCATCTTTACTTTGCTGTAAAGAAATTAATTGCTAATGTCCCTCCCGTATTGTACCATGACTTACTGACAGGAAATTAATTTCAAACTGAACCTATTGAGTCCAACCAGACAAACAGTTATATTAAATAGAGCAAAACATAAAAAGCAAAATAATATTTTTTTTCCAGATATTGGTTTATTTTATGTTTTATATTTTAGTTTTGTTGTTTTAATTTTTTACTTTCTTGTAGTAATTGTTCTATTTTTATATTTTAAGTTTATATTATATGTATTTAATTTGATTATGGCTCTTTAGTTAACATTTAGGTAGAAAACAGTGAGATGTTTTCACCTTCATATATGGAGGTTATCGGATCCCGTTTTAATGTTTCTAAGTTTCCTCCTTCTGACGGCGACTGTTTAACAACGGAGAAGAAGTCACTACAGAAACTCCGTATTTTTAATTTTTCTTTATCTACTAAGATCCAGCGACATATTTCTGTTTTCCGCTTTACTTTCTGCAGGCTCTCCTTCAGCTGAACCCTTATCACATCGATTCCCTGCTGCAGCTTTCTGACGTCTGTAGGATACAGGAGGATCAAGAAATGGCCCGCGACCTCATCGGTGAGGAAAAAACTGAAATGAGTTTTATGAGTTCAGGTTTTTAGAGGAACTCTTTGCACCCAATGTCAGTTTTTTTTAGGAACGAATGATTTGTGTTTTACATGCACACTGAAAGCCTGATGTGAAGATTTTCGTTTATTTACCTTCGTTAGTATCAACTATTCCCCGCATACGACCCTGTAAAACATTCCTCAGTTGATTTGAACATGGAGGTTTTTCATATTGCAATTCCAACTCATTTGTCGATTCGTCCATAAAGCCTTGCAGGCATATCTATTTTAGAAAACAAAGTCGATCTGTTCCAAGTTTGTCCTTTTTAGAGACAACTGATTTTGGCACAAACATGAAACGATGCAGCCCCTCTTTAGAAAATACTCTGCTGTCAATTATAAATCTGGTTTTCATCATCGTATCCCAAGAGGACAAGCAGAATATTGTGTCCAGAGCATCACATTTCACTGTTCTTGGTCTTGTGAGAATCCTTAAAGTAAAGACGAAACTAAATTAAAAAGCTACTTTTTTAAGTCCTGCAGAGATCATTGCATCTTTTGCTTCACATTTAGAATTACATTTGTCAGCAACCTTGGCCAAAAATGATGACAAATAAACTGATGTCTCCTATTTTTGTTTATATGTTTATCAAATTGAATCATTTCAGAGCTGTTGCAAAATGTGGCTCAACAAACCAGCCTCTGTCAGGCAGTCAGGGTTCAGGCTTCATTTAAAGCACAATGCTATGTTTATTATCACAGACTCTGTACTTTAACATTTTTTAGTTTATGTGGAAGAGTCACAAAGGACATTTGTCTTCCTCCCTGGATAATTGATTTACATGCCATCAGCCCAGCTTTACCATAAGACAGAGGTTTTCGGTTTTTATATTTTTAGGTTGTAAAGACTTGCTGGTAAGATTGCAAGTAAAATTACGACTGGCAGAGCACGTTTGTTTCATTGTTGTTTCCTGCTTTTCCTCAATATATGTTGTTATAAACTCCTTTAGAAAAATGACTTCTCTTTCTCTTTGTGCAGAACGGGCTTTGTACAGCTTCGAGTGTGCTTTTCACCCTTTATTCAGCCTGACATCAGGAACCAGCCAGCTGGACTATTTGCGACCAGAAAACAGGTTGGTTGCTTCATTTTCTTTCTTTTCTCCGACGTCTGTTGTTGAGAAGCGTCAGCTTGACCCCAGATTAACATTTTGAACTTAAATTATGTTTTATGGCTCAGCAATCCAGTAATTTAATAATCCTTGTTTGCAGAGCATTTTATCTGGCTCTTTATAAGCACATGATGTTCCTGGAGAAGAGAGGATGCCCACGGACCGCTCTGGAGTACTGCAAACTGATCCTTTGGTAAAAGAAGAAAACGTGTGATTTCCACAGTCTTTTGAAAGTCAAACCTAACAGAATTTCACTTTGAATTATTAGGGTTTATTTAAATTAATTTCTGAACAGCAATTTGTTTATTATCAAATACATTTAAACTGTGTCTACTATGATACATGCAAGATATTCTTTAAATAAGGAAGCTGTAAATATGCTATCTTGCATTAATAAACTGATCTGCTGCACATTGTCTGAAATTTAGATGGAGATTTGCCCAAATTTTTGTGTATTGTGTGCAAGTATTGATATTTTGGTTTTGCTGCACTTCCTGAAAATGTTGTAGTTCTCCTAAAAGTGATTTTCCAAAGTAGATCTCCACACTGGATCAAAATGTCCTTGCTGCAGAATCTCAGTATTTGATGTTACAGTTGTACAGGATGCAATATTTAGAAGAATAGTTTATGTAAAGTCCCATGAGCTGCTGCTCTGCATGCCAACATTACTGTTCTTGGCAACAGTGTTCATTCCTCTTAATCTTTTTAATGTTTTACACAAACTTCAATGATTTTCTTTTTTTTTTTTTTTTTGCCCTTTTGGGAATTTCATTGAAAGACCAACACAAAATATTATATAATTATGAAGCGAAAAGTTAAGGATGTTTTCAACTCTTTTTCAAATCTGAAAAGTGAGACAGACGTTTGTATTCAGTTCCTCTGAAAGCAACCAATCTCCCAAAGAAGCCTCTCAATTAGAGCATAGAATTAGAATTAGGAAACAAAGAAAACAAAGTAACACAGCAGACAGATCAGGGATGAACTTGTGTAGAAGTTTAAATCGGGGTTAGGATAGAAAACTGGATCCAAAGCAAGACTTGGAAAATCACAGCGGATCCTTACTGTCTGTCTACAATAACAGTCTGGATCAAGGAGACAGAAACTTATGGAAGAAGATGCTTTGATCAGATATATTAACAATGTTTGTTGATCCATACCTCTGAATTAAAATTGATGAAAATGTTCTCAGATAAAATATGATGCTTTATTGCACATAAATAAGCCATAAATGAAACACTTTTCACAGTTAAATCATTATAAAACATTATTAGACTTCTCATATTATGTCAACATGTTTCTAAGTGCTTTAAGTGACTCCTTTACTGGTGGGTTTGTGTCTCACAGTTTAGACCCAGACTCAGACCCACTTTGCATGTTGCTGCTCATCGATTTGCTCATGCTTCGCTCCAGAGAGTACAACTCTCTCCTTCAGCTGTATCAGGACTGGGAGGTAAAATTGGGCCTTTGTGTGCAACACTTGACTCCTTAGAAATCTGATACTGAAATAGTTTTTTTTATAACTCTTTTTTCCAGGAGCATAGAAATCTGTCTCAGCTGCCAAACTTTGCATTCTCCTGCGCGCTCTGTCATTTCCACCTGAGTCAGCAAGATGATGTGGATCCTGAAGAAAGTGACAAACAGAGGCGACAAGCTGACCAGATGCTGCAGAGCGCTCTCATCATGTTCCCTGGAGGTTAGATGAGTTTAGAAGTCCTTCACACACTCCGTGTTTAAGAGCAGAACCTATAGAGGTTTTCATCATTTATTTCCGGCTGTATTTGTGTTGTTTTGCAGTTTTGATGCCTTTGCTGGATCTATGCACTGTTCAGCCTGACAGCACAGTCTCTTCCCATAGCTTCTTTGGTCCAAAGAGTCAGATAGGGTAGGTCTCCTTTCTCCTCCTAATGTAGTGCATAACCCACAAATGCTATTGCATAAATGCTGCATGTGAAAAAAAACCCATAATGTAACATATGCTGCCGATAAAGATCATTGTTTCAAACCCACCAAACGTCATGTGACTCCAGGCAGCCACCAGCTTTGGCTGAGCTCTCGGCTCTGTACGTGGGGAGAACGTACAGCCTGTGGAAGGAGGCGGCGGTAATGCTCTGGCTGGAGGAGTCGGTGAAGGAGGTGCTGCGCCGGGTCGATGCCAAAGATCCTCTCGTAGAGGACTGCCAGAACAAGTAAGCTGTGCACTTCCTGCTTGCTCGCCCTCATGCATATTTCTGCCGGCTTTGCTCTGCATCAAATTGAGATAAAGTAAAAATGCCAATACTTAGACCAACCAAATGTTGTTTAGAGAGCTAAGTGGGTGTAATGTGTTTATTCTCTGATAAACTTGGTCTCTATGTTAAAAGTTGATTAATTTTAATGAGTGTTGTCATTTATCGCTTTGTTCTAGGAGGAGGCAGAGATACCAGAGTGCACCAAGAAACATCCATCGCCATGTTCTCCTCTCTGAGATTAAAGAAGCCACCTCCACTCTGCCTCTTGTAAGAAGTCACCAATGAGCTTCCAATGACATTACCTTTCAGAAAATTAAATGGATCAGGCTTTATGAGGTTTTATGTGCTGATATCAATATCAGATTTTCTTTAAATTGGATTAAATTTGGTATCAAAGGATAATAAAACATAATGCTCTTAGGGATATTTGATAGTCACAGTAGTTTTAATACAACAAGAAATAAAGGAATGAAATTTCCTTCATATTTCCATACCTTTAACACTTTTTTTATTTATTAATATCATAAAAGTTGCATTAAAACACATGAATTGATGCACTAAACTGAAAATGTTAGGAATTCGTAGTTCTGATCTCTGGAGATAACTTAAAAATCTCCTGCACAGCTGCTTTCCAATATAGCAAAACTTCCTCTATTTTAGCAGGCATGATACCCCGATACCAAGTTTTAGGTCTGGCTCCTGACTGAGGCATGTTAGTCTGATTGACTCAGAGAAGCTGACCATGCTTGACTAGTGATCGCTGTCATCACCCTGCGGTTTGTGGTTTTCATGTCAGCTGCACCGAATTAAAGCTGCAGTAAAACATTGTGGTGAAATCTGCCATAATTTTCAGATTATATGCTACTTCTTATGGGTCTGTTGGAGAACATTAGTGAATAAACAGCAGAATGAAGATTTAAGAAGCACAGCAGTGTAAGTTGTAAAGACGTTTAAAGCAGCTTATGAAGCACTTCTTAAGCTTTCATATGAAAATGGAAAGAGTACGGCACAACTACAGCAACCTCTCTGCCCGCCAAGCTGACAGGTCACACAGGGTAACTCTGGAGGAGCTGCAGAAACCTGCAGCTCAGGAAGGAGAATCTGTCTACAGGATAACTTTTAGTTGTTAAATGTGCCCTTTATGTAGGAGTGGTAAGAACAAAGCCAGTGTTAGAAGAAAACCTGAAGACATCCTGCTTGCAGTTTGCCACAAGCCATGGAAGCGACACAGCAAACATTGTGCTCTAGTCAGATGAGACCAAAGTTTAACATTCTGGCCTACATTCAAAGCATTGTGTTGTAGAAGACTTAACACTGAAACACCACCCTCACAGTGAAACACGGTGATGGCAGCATCATGCTGCAAGGGCTTTTCTTTTTATTCTTTAGAATAGGGAAGCAGATCAAAGATGATTGGGAGAGGCATCCTAGTAAATACAGAGGAATCCTGACTTCATGTATTTATGAGTCAAAGTTCACCTTCTACTAGGATAACAAATCTAAACTCACAATCAGAACTACAACAGAAACATGAATATAAAAAAGATTCATGTTTTGTGGACTTAAACACTTTTGTTAGCTGAATCTCTCCATCCAATCTGACTGTGCATGAGCTCATTTAAACAAAAACATTTGGCAAAATATTTCACTGTCTAAAGGTGCAAACGTCTTGCAGCACAATATGGTTCTGCAGAGTATTGGCTTATGGAGGCTGAAATCACCCCACTTTTTTCGGTTTTGTTGTTAGAAATTTGGAAATCCCGTAAATTTTTCTCCTTTCACTGAACCAAAATGGGGACTTATGTGGTAGACCAATAAGAGCAAAGATGCAGGACAGTTTGTGGTTGCAGCATAACAAAATGTGAAAAGGTTCAAGGAGTATAAACACTCTTACAAAGCACTAAGGTGACATGCAGCATCCCTGTCCACTCTTCTCTAGCACTGCTGACCTGACAGTCATAGATGTGGCTCTGATTTTATTAAAATCAGTTCTTCCTGCATGTAATGACCAGTTTTGATTGGTCTCAAGTCTTGATCAGCTCATCCCTGCTTCATAGTTTCCTATTTTCCTGTTATTATTGTCGTAAACACCAACAGGCTGATGGAAGCAACATTTCCACAGCTCCAGCACACAGATTACAAATTTCAATATATCCTCATGCTTGGTGTTTTTTTTCTCCTTCTTCAAATTGACACGCAAAAAAGCTCGGCTCCACTCCACAACAAAGTTTACCAACTCATGATCCAAACCTTGAGAACAGACTCGTGTTTCTTCTATTTAAAGTCCAGACGTTTTCTTGGGTGTGATGAACTCTGTGTTCTTTCCAGGCTGTAGTTGAGCATAGCCATCAGCAATACTGCAGAAAGCTTAAAAAGCCAATTATTTTTTTGAAGGTGATAATTAAAAAATGCATGTTATATTTTTAACTCCCGTAGGAGGTGACCACTCAGCCTGTGATGGGTTTTGACCCTCTGCCTCCGCTGGACTCTGTGATTTCATACACCAGACCAGAAAGGTGATGCATGTGCATGCATTTCTGTTCTTCATAGAACAAGCATTATTCTAACTTTAGTTAATTATAAATGTCAGATTGAGTGATTTTTGTGTCTTCACATTCAGGCAGCATGTTGGTGCATCCAATGAGAGCACGCTGTCGCTATTTTTCCGCTCTTTGCTTCCAAACTTCAACCTTCAGGTGAGTTACACAAGTCCTGCTGCTGGATTCTTGGAAAGATTAAATAGTTTAAATTATATGATACAAATGGTGGATACAAAGAAGACCCACGTTATTACCCTGATGTCAACTCGGAGCTACTTTCAGGAGTAGTTTGAGAATTTCTCTCTCTACGCTCTAAAGAGGAAACTGCTAATGCATCCAAAGACGTTTGCACTGAATATGAGCTGAAAGCACTAATTAAGAACCCATGCTGTGCATGTGGAGACGACATGTGATCAGCAGCTGTAAGCCCCACAGACACAAGTTATTTGTCTCTTAACAAATTCTGTTACTCTGTGTCCAGAGTTTGGTCATTACAGTCCATATAAACTTGCTTCTTCGACAGGCGGGAAGTAAAGCAGTCTTTAATATTCTTCCTGTAGCCTTAAGGGGTTTTTTTTTTACAAGACTTCCTGTCACATTTGGACAGTGGGTTGTGCTTAACCTCTGTCCAAATAAGAGCCAAGCTTCTTGTACAGCAAAAATAAGAGAAAGTTGAGGTAGTGTTAGGGAAAGAAAATAAATCATAAATGCTATATTAGAAATCTAAACGCTG
This sequence comes from Phalloptychus januarius, assembly GCA_902982915.1. NCBI lineage: Eukaryota > Metazoa > Chordata > Actinopteri > Cyprinodontiformes > Poeciliidae > Phalloptychus > Phalloptychus januarius. The sequence goes on from CADWAE010000477.1 coordinate 16,140,918, forward strand.
CAAAGTTTTGTCCTGGTTGGAGATCTTGGTTTTATGTGATGAAACTAGTGCCTGTAAATGACTGACCTGGACCTGTGCTATTTTGTTATGGATGCTTCTCTGATTTAATGAGATTTATGCATCGGTGAATAATTCTTAATGCATTCACAATTCTGTAAAGTTTCTCATTTCACATTACTTCCAGCAAGTCTTACTTTGTGCTTTTTTTGCAGTTTGCTCTTTAGGTTTCTGGATATTTTTCAGAGTTTTTCTTTAGACCTTCACTGCTTTTTCAGACGTGTTGAGTTCCTGACCAATTTTACTAATTCTGACGTAAAATAACAGCCTGAGACATGGAGACATTTTAATCCAGTTTCCTAGATTTTATTATGTTAAAATATCCACTATTTTAACATAATAACATTTGTTTTCAGCAAACAAAGAGATTCAAACACTGGCCATCTGCTGCTTGCATTTTATTTACCACATATTTTGTGCTGCATTTGTTCACAACATGCTGTTTTATCCAGGTCTGTACTGCAAACAAGCCAAGAACGAAACAGAATTCAAAGAAACACTTTCATGTTTCGACGGTTCAGTGGTAATTCTGTCACAGTTTGACAACAATGGATAAACCATTTGTTCATTTTACATAAAATATAAATGTCCCCTCAGAAAATGTTCAGATCCCAGTGAATAAAAATGAATAAATCTACCTATCAATACATTTATAGTGATTTGAAAAAGCTTTTGCTCCAATGCAGATTTTTAAAAAATACTTTTTTGTCACTCCTAAGTGTTTGATATCGTCAAGCCCATTTCATTTACTACATAAGAAGTTGGGCTGCACAGTGACGCAGTTGGTAGCACTGTTGCTACATCAAAATCTGGAACCTTGGACCATAATTTTTGCTCCCACCAGAAAGTCCCAAAGAACAATTTCCAGCTGTCGGTTCATGACTTTGAGTCAAAGTCCATCCATCCATCCATCCATTTTCCTACACCCTTATCCCTTACTGGGGTCGGGAGGGTTGCTGGTTCCTATCTCCAGCTATCATGTCAGGCGAGAGGCGGGGTCACCCTGGACAGGTCGCCAGTCTGTCGCAAGGCAACACAGAGACACACAGGACAAACAAACATGCACACACACACTCACACCTAGGGACAATTTAGAGAGGCCAATTAACCTGACAGTCATGTTTTTGGACTGTGGGAGGAAGCCGGAGTACCCAGAGAGAACCCACCATGCACAGGGAGAACATGCAAACTCCATGCAGAAAGACCGGGGCCGGGAATCGAACCCAGAACCTTCTTGCTGCAAGGCAACAGCTCTACCAGCTGCGCCACTGGGCAGCCCTGAGTCAAAGTCAACTCGGGTTATTTAGCAGGACTCAGATCTATAGAGCACATCATGAACAAACACATCTACTAATGGAGAAAAAAATAACCAACAAATACAGCAAAGATAGGAACATTACATGAACTAACTAAATAAATATAGGGTTCCTGTAGCAGTTTTTCTGTGCTGGTTGAGGCCAAACTGCTGATTAAAGGGAAGAATGATTGCAGATGTAAGCAGCAATGATTCTACTTCTATTAAGGCATATGACCTCATGCATGGTCAAATCATAATTTCTTCACAGAGAGCTGATTTGGACCAATAATCACCTGATTCAATTTCTTCTAGTGTTTAAAGGATCACCATTTAATTATGTTACAGTGAAGGAGGATTTTAGGTCAGCATGTGTTTACTGCTGTTGAATCCCATGTAATTTCTCTGAAGACAATCGGCGTCATGACCTCTTTATCTATTTAATGTGCGTGAATCTGTCTTCCCACAATGATTCGCAGGTGCTTGAAATTAGAAATATGTTCCACTGTTTGGTCTTTTATATATGCTGAATTAAATGCAAACCCCTTTGCAGATCTTACTCTTGAATCTTGCGCATGAATTTTCTAAGTGTGATACTTTTTGCCCTTTTTCCTCATAGTTTCTGTAATTTTTATGGTGTTGCTTGAGCCCCAGAACCTCAAAAAACATTGTTGTGGCGCATCATCTTCAGTTTTCTGGTGAGCGGTTACAAATCCGACATAGATGCAGCTAATAGGCCGCAGCACCCTGCAGGCCTTGTGGAAACATTTGTGCTGCTAACTGCTAGGAGGGAATATTTTAACACATGCCCTTGACTGATGGAACATTTCCTACCAAAGCTCATGGTTAGCCTTAAGCGACAACAACTATAGAGCATCTACTAAGGCATATGACCTTTTTGCAGTTAATTTTGTCTTCCACTTGCCAGTGTGTTGGTGAAGAGTTAGACAATGAAAACATTCACAAAGTTGTTTGTTTTTGCAGCATGCTTGCTATTAATGAAGCTTATTCATTGGGATGATGAAGGTTTGCTGTATGGAAATGTCAGTGAGTTCCCTTTCACTTAGTTATTATTCAGCCTATTTTTTTTTTAATAATTCTTTATATATTGAAGAATATAAGTGACTGGATGTGTTTTCCATTATTTGATCATCTTCCAGTTTTATTTTCACCTTTTACTATGTCCTAAGGCTTTTAGAAGAGTGCCAGGAGAAATTGTGTGGCATTTTGGAAACACATGCCTGCTTTGTGTTAAATATATTTTGATAAAATAAGTCAAACCTTCTTCGTCATTTGGTTCAAACTTTGAATTGTGTGTAATAAGGTTTAGTTACAGTTGCTCCTGTCATTGAATTTTGATTGTCTTTTAACTGAATTGATTAAAGCTGTTGTGGTTGCAGTACAGAACATTAAGAAGCTGCTTTTACTGAACTAAAGTTGATGTTAATTTTATTTTTGTTTAAAGATCTTATCTGTTGTGTTTTTTTACAGTGTTTCAGGCTTTTAGCAGACCATCTTTGAGAACTGAAAGTCCATTTGTTTCTTAACAGAAAGAGAACGCTCTTTAAAAAAAGAGCAAAAAAACAAGATACGCACTGTTGGATTTTGTACAAAACTTAATTTAAATGTGAATTTTATTACATCTGCTGAATATAATTATTTTTTTTGATTGAATCAGGTTTTCAAAGAAGTGAAAAGTTGGGTCAACTTTTTGGGTCAACATCAGTAAATAAACTGCTTGACTTGTTCAAAGAGCTTTAGTTTTTGTGTCGTGGTGTTTTAGTTCTTGTTGACTTAAGGCAGATCTGAGACATGAAGGTCATGTTTCCATCTTTCCATACATCAACATGCATGAATTCGGGTCGCGATAATCCATACATTTCTCTGGCCAACGACTGTCTCCAGCTTATTCCTGAAGGATCCCAAAGCGTTCTCAGGCCGGAAAGGCTCCTACCATCAATCATTAACAAAAATACAAAATACTTGGGATCCTGATCTTTAGAGGCAGAAACTGATCCCTAGCCTGGGAAAAGAACAGGAGGAGCCCTTTTGTTTCTCCTTTTGTTCTTCTGTCAAAATTAGAACAGAGATGAGATGCAAATGAAAAGCCCCTTTCCAATCATGTTAATTGATCGACATGTGTTTATCCATCCTTGGGATCAACTGGAAGGTCCCAACATGGAAAGAAGGGTTGAAGTCATTGTGCCTTCAGCATTGTACCTGTGGTTCATCTCAGGAGGTAATCACAAACCCATAACCACTGAAAACTGTGAGGGCTAATAGAAGATTGTGGAACAAAGTGATTTGATGCAGAGTAAAGTCAGCTGCAGCTGCAGCAGGAGTCTGTGGTGGGTGGCAACCTCACTACTGTCAGACTGCTGCAAGCATGTGACTGAATGGCTGAATGACTAATGCTATACAAGTACAGGCCATTTAGCATTTTACCAGTGGATGGATGGATCCCTGAGACAGTAATGTTCTTGTAATATGTGCCCTGGTTGGAACCTGAAGGCTGCAGAGTGCTGCTACAGGATGCAGCAGAATGACCCTAAACGAGGTTAAACAGAGACACACGTACTCAGGGGTTCATAAGTATTACTCACTTTCCCTACCTCATCAATGTTCAGCTGTATTCACTGCCTTTTAGTAACATAAAACAAACCCAACCATACATAAACATGAATACATATACTGCTTTGCAAAAGGTATCCACTAAACTTTGTCATGTTGCAATTACAAAACTCAGTGTTTTAGTTATACTTGGTTTTGCCTTTTCTTTTTCTTTTTTTTTTACTAATTAAAAAGTTGTGTTGTGCAAATTAATTTCAACAGCCTTAGTCAACAACTTTGTAGAAAATATCTTATGCCACTGCATGATGCTGCCATTACCATGTTTTACCATAGGAGCGGTGTGTTCAGAACAATGAGCAGTTTTTGTTTTCTGCTAAAAATGTGACAGGTGTATGAATAGTTTACCAAACACTGTAGATGTGACATTGTGTGGGTCAGCTGTACATGAGTAAACAGATGTGCTCTCTGCATGTTTCTGTCTGCATCCTTACTGATGTTATTATCTACTTAAAGAGAGGAAGAGATATAATATGGATAAAAGTAATAAAGTAAAGGCAAACATACTGTCTGGATGTTCTTTACATTGTTAGATAGGACACAATTAAGATCTTTTTTTGTTACAAAAACCACCTGATCTCAACACTAGAGAATAATTGAGCTGGTTCCTAGTTAAATCATGAAGATATTTTTTTCCCCCCTCATCTTTAGGGCGGACTGAGACAGGAGGATGACATGGAGGTAGCGCGAGCCGGCCAGGAGCTGAACCAGGAGGTGAACCGTCTGATGGTGGCCATGAGGGACATGCTGGCAAACATCCGCTTCCAGGAGCCGCCCAGAGAGGACAACCCCTACAGGGACGAGGACGAATGGGACTGAGAGCAGCGCTCGAACCGCTGTTGGACGCAAAGAGTTTAAATAAAACACAAGACATGTTCTTATGGTTATGAGCAGTCTTGGACTTGGACATCTTAATTGTGCTTTTTTTTTTTTATTGTCCAGAAAGGAAAATGTTAATTTGTCTGAAAGAGGGGAACGTTCCTGCAACCCCACAAAACAAACTGGAAGTAAATTATTATGTCTGAGTTTCACTAATCTATCAGACAAATAACAGGCAATTTCTCTTCCTCAGGCCATTCTTGTTTGCAGAGAAAATGAACTCCTTTTGTTATTGTGAGAACAATTATGTTTAACTTCGGTTATACCTTACAGCTTCAAAGTCTCTTCTTAAAGTGGAAAAAATATTCTTTTCAAGATATGAAGAAGAGAAAATGTTTATATTGGTTGTGGAACAATAATTAATCTGTTTTCCTTAAATTATCAAGTCCACCTGTCACTCATTACAGTTTTATTTCTCATTAAATACACAGATTAATAAAAAAACACGTTTAATGAAGAAACATTTATTGAAACATGCACAGGAAATGTATTAAAGAACAGTGCAATAAAAGCTCATGCTGTAAGGGAGAGCTGACTGCATTTGTATGAGCACATAAATATATCAATAAATTCATTTTTGGTAGAATTGTTTTTGCTTCAATTTACTCAATAATTTATTTCAGTTTTTTTAAACATCCAATTTATAAGTAAATCTCAAGTAATTTCTAAAACTACTGGGTCCAATTCATATCCAAATACAGAATCAATTTTTTTTTGCAAATTCAATTCAAATCAAGACATGCAAAACCTTTATAGCGAGCAAGCAAGTGGTGAAGGTGGAAAGGAACTACTCCCTTTGATGAGGGAACAGTGGTCTTTCAGTCTTCGGCCCTTGGGGGTGGATGCATTGGCTCTTAATAATTTTAGATGTTGAATTATGTATTTTTAAAAATAAATTTTAATAAAACAGATCTATAGCAGTTTTTCTATGTCGTTTGGTTCAAAATCTGCACTAAACTACAGTAGAATAAAACTAATGGGAAAAAAATTTTTTTCATTCAGCTATCATTGTCATCAGTTTGCAAATGACATTATTCACTTTCCAAACATGGAATTTTCTATTCAATACAATGCTTGTTTATTTAATCAAATCAGTCAGTTAATAAGGATGTTAAGCTAATACAACAAAAACAACCTTGTTTCACTGGAATTTAGGTGAATATGAACACAAATTGATGAATAAAATCAGTTTTACATAATAAAAGCACATTCTTATGTGCTGCTTTGTGCAGGTTCTTTGGAGAAGTCTAGACGTCGTAGGAAGTCCTGATTGCAATTTACAGCAAATGTTTGAAAAACCAGTTTTCTGGTCAGATAAGTACAAAGTTGAACTTTCTGGCATGACATGCAAATTGCTATGTGAGGTGGGAAACTCCCAAGGTAAATCATCCTGAGTACCATCTCCACAGTGAAACATGCAGATGGACGGACAGACTGAGGGACGTCTAATCCCAAATTAGCTGCTTTGCAGACCTTGACTGGTTTATAACATATCGGCTTATTGCATAAGACCCAATAAGATGCATTGAAATTTGTGATGGTCATGTGAAAAAATGGGCGGTGTGAATACTTCTGGGAGGCATTTAAGCTTCTTGCTGTGGTTTTCACCCAGTGAAGAGTCACAGATCAATACATAAGCTGAGAAAGGAGAACTTTCAATTGGAGATCATCATGCACCAAGGCGAAAGTTTAAAAAATAACTTAGAGAAATGTCCAAAAAGAAGAGAAATCCTGCTGCAACCTTCTTGTGGACCACCAGGTTGACTATTTTTCCACTTAATTGTATCTTATTTAATCTCTGCTTCTGCCTTACACCCCACCCACAATGCCAGTTTGTGTCAATTTGGCACAGAGTAACATTTATATTTGGGTCAGTTTACAAGCATTTGATTTTTCTGTCTTATTCCATCAGCCCGTTCTGTAGACGCAGTCCTTTAGGTTAAACACGAGTCTGTGAAACTGCAGATATTTCTGTATTTGTTAAACTGATTACCAAACTGAATATTTTCCTCTCCTCTCTGCTGCGATGCTCGGTGTTTTCCCATGGAAGGCTTTCTCTGCAGCAACTAAACCCTGAGAGCAGAACCCTGCTTCTCCCAGCACCACAACAATAAATGATGCTTATTTATCTCTGGTTTTGTTCACTATTTGTTTCAGTCTGGTCAAGCTGTTTATACAGATGTTTATCTCTGGAGGAAAATGTTGTCATTTCTGGCAGGAAGCAGAGAGCTTAAATATAACTTAATTTGACTCAATCATGACTTTGCCTCATGCTGTGCTTATCATGGTGTTCCTGTCAAACCTAGACAAGAAAATAACCTAGTGCAGAGACGTGATCACTTCTCGCACATTATTTTTGAGCTCCCGTGTGCTCTTTTTCTCCTACATTTTACATGTTAACATTTTAACAGACTGTGGATGCACGGATGTCGCTGCAGGAGTCTGAGCTGTGACTGCAGCTACTCTGACTTTGTGGCTCAATAGGCCACGTGGTGGGTAGATGTCATTGTTGAAGTCCACCTGGAGGGTACGGCTGAGGTTGGGAGAACTTTCTGTGTGATTCTTTTATTTAAAGGCTTACACATACACTTGGAAGTGTGTGAAAGGTGAAATAAAGTTGAGGTGAGTCTCAATTTGAGATTTACCTCAGTTAGAAAATGAAATTCACATTTTGATTAAATACACACTCACGATAATGTTGGCGCGGGCAGCGCAGTTGGTAGAGCTGTTGCCTTGCAATGCGTGGGGGGTTTTCCCGTCTTTCTGCATGGAGTTTGCATGTTCTCCCTGTGCATGCGTGGGTTCTCTCCGGGTACTCCGGCTTCCTCCCACAGTCCAAAAACATGACTGTCAGGTTAATTGGTCTCTCTAAATTGTCCCTAGGTGTGAGTGTGTGTGTGTGCATGGTTGTTTGTCCTGTGTGTCTCTGTGTTGCCCTGCGACAGACTGGTGACCTGTCCAGGGTGACCCCACCTCTCGCCCGAAACGTTAGCTGGAAATAGGCACCAGCAACCCTCTCGACCCCAGTAAGGGACAAGGGTGTAGGAAAATGGATGGATGGATGGATCTTTTCACATTAATGTAATTTGGCAAAGTACAACTTACACTTGAGATGTTCCATTTAGCCATAAAATCTCTACTGATTTCAAGTAAGTAAATTTATTTTTATCCCTTTTTGAAAAACATAACCACTGTCTTTAAGGATGCAGCTGTAAACAACAGAACATCTAATAATGCTTCACAAACAAGTCTGGGTTGGACAATGGGATTTTCACAGCTCAACTCCTCTGTAATGTTTTATAAACACATTTATATGAAGGTTTATAGAGGTGAATTTAAGTAATTCTGCTTGCTGTCTTTGTTAAAAAGGTCTATTAGAAATGCATAGAGGGTTTCTATCTCATTAGCTCCACCACTGAGATGATTGAGATGATGTGATTCTAGATGAGATGATTTTAGAAACCTTAAGTGTTTTAAGTACAATTATAGTTTACTAGAAATTGGTTAAACCATTTTATAAATAAGAAGTTCCTTGAATATCAAATTCTGATTGACTAAATTGCAGTAAGTATAAGGGAAAATATGTCTCAGGTTTACAAAGTTTCCAGTGGTGCCATTCTTTAAAAGTAGAAGTCAACACTTTTGGTACCGGTGTTTAGCAGTGCAATCTATCCATCCACATTCTACACCATTATCCCTAATGGGATTGGGAAGTGCTGGTGCCGATCTCCAGCTAATATTTTGGGCGAGAGGCGGGGTCACCCTGGACAGGTCGCCAGTCTGTCGCAGAGCAACACAGAGACAACGAACAACCATGCACACACACACTCACATCTAGGGAAAATTTGGAGAGGCCAATTAACCTGACAGTCATGTTTTTGGACTGTGAGAGGAAGCTGGAGTACCTGGAGAGAACCCACGCATGCACAGGGAGAACATGCAAACTCCATGCAGAAAGACCAGGGCTGGGGTCTTTCTGCATGGAGTTTGCAGAAAGACCCCGGCAACAGCTCTACCAACTGTGTAGCCCCAGTGCAATCTAATCATCAGAAATAAGAAGGAACCAAAATGACAATAATTGTTTTTGGTTTTTCTCTCGTTTCTAAATGCCTTTTGAGGTTGAAATCAAACCACCACAGGGATGTTCACAAGCTTCTAACCTCCATAAATAATATAAATTAATATGAGACAGTGGGACATAATAGAAAGCAAAGAGAGGAACAATACGTACAGAGCATCGCTTCCAAAGAGCATCTAGCATTTACCTCGTGTAAATGCTAGATGCACAATCCGCTACAATGAATGCTATGAGTTATAAGCTGTGCCCCTGTTGGTTAAAGGCAAAGCAATTTTTTACTGCCATAGTTTTAGTTTCCATGTTTTATTTTGTATTATGTAGTTCTCGTTTATTACTACTTTTATTTTGAAATACTCAGGAAGGAAGTGAATCCAGCATGTTCGCTGTGACACAAAAGGAAGATGCACTGCACATGCTCAAGCTAATGTTAGCATAAGAAAGTTATTTAAGCATAAGTAATTTAAGTTAACCTCATTTCTGACTTGAAAGGAAGGACTGCCAGCGAGGTATGTTTATGTTTTCATTTAATTTTATGTCGTTATCGTATTTGTGATACCAACTCATTTAAGTTTATGTTGTATTTTAGTTCGACGGTGGTGTTGGGTCTAAAGTACTAAAGTTGAGTGTACCAAGAGCAAGATTTCATTAAAGTTGACTCAAACCAGCAGTCCAACGAACTCTTGATTGCTTTAAAGAAGAGGTGGAAGTGATACAACTTTTATGATGTTAACGGAATAAGTGCTCTATTCCGTTCACTGTCAAGATCTGAAAAGGGCTGCAAAATATTTTAGAATTAACTACATTTTAAATACTTTCAAGATGGTGAAAGTATTTAAAATTCCCATTGTCCGGCTGTCTTTTCCTTTGAAGTACATGTGCCACCCACAAGGTCATGATGCCCTGGGCAGTGAGCCATTTCTCACTCATCAAAATCCTCCAATACTGAACAGTCTTTAGGCTCCACAGTCAGACAGTGCCAACTAAAGTATAAAAAGCAGGTTCTGTTGGAATACCTTAATTAGTTGTCATGTTTTATGAAATAAGGAGATTTATATTCCTTTGGATTCTTATAGGTTATAAAATATTTTGGAAGGATAATAAAAGCTTTTATCTCCCAGCTCAGATGCGTAAAAGTCTACTATCATGATCTTTTGTTGAGAGTAAAATTAAAAACTATGGCATTTGCTTTGTGTGTGTGTGTTTTTAATAAGCTTTCTTATTGATGTCCTTGTTAAGATATAAATATTTTACATAACACTGAACATCGCTGAATCCAAACTCTGACAAAGGACCATATTTCCAACTGACGTCTGTATGAGAGGAGGAGTTTGGTAAAGTCACTCAGGATTATTTTCAAAATGACTCAAGCAGCTCACTCTCCATCTCAACCAGACGTCTCCAGTTTCCCTTCTTTACGGTGTTGTCCAGAACGGATTGGATAGTTCCAGCAGATCAGATGCGCAAAGACTAAGAATCATGACGGACAAGAGAAATGCCTTCGTGGATAATCCGCGGATGTCTGTCCAAGTGGAGCCGCTTCGATGACGGCGGGGAAAATTTGGAAGAGGAGACGGATTTTTCAAATGGACAAACGCGCCGTCTCTCCTGACTTTGCCGTCACAGCTGTGAACTCCCTGGGTCTTACGGTTGTCTGGACAAACTCAGCTTTGTTGGGACCAGCTTTCAAGCGGTTTGAGAGTTGTCTGATCATCACCCGTGCTGGACACATTTGAAGCAGCCGATGCGCAATCATCTTCCCATGGACTGATGAAACTTAGTCTCCCCCTGTTGTTCGAGGTAAGCTGAAATCTCTCCGTCATCATTACTCACAATTCCGACATGGATTTCAGCAACAGCTCCCTGCGCTATCTCCACGTGGAATTCAACCCGCTGACTGAAATCATGGACGAGAACGAAACGAACTCCACGCTCGGTGAGCGGAACTTGTCGAACTGCGTCCAGATCCGCATCCCGCAGGAGCTTTTCCTGGCGCTGGGCATCATCAGCCTGGTGGAAAACATCCTGGTGATCCTGGCGATCATCAGGAACCGCAACCTGCACTCGCCCATGTACTACTTCATCTGCTGCCTGGCCGTGTCCGACATGCTGGTGAGCGTCAGCAACGTGGTGGAAACCATCTTCATGCTCCTGAACGACCACGGCCTCCTGGACGTGCACCCGGGCATGCTGCGCCACCTGGACAACGTCATCGACGTGATGATCTGCAGCTCCGTGGTGTCCTCGCTCTCCTTCCTGTGCACCATCGCCGCGGACCGCTACATCACCATCTTCTACGCGCTGCGCTACCACAGCATCATGACCACGCAGCGCGCCGTCACCATCATCGCGGTGGTGTGGCTGGCCAGCATCACCTCCAGCATCCTCTTCATCGTGTACCACACAGACAACGCCGTCATCGTGTGCCTGGTCACCTTCTTCTGCATCACCCTGGTGTTCAACGCGGCGCTCTACCTGCACATGTTCGTGTTGGCCCACGTGCACTCGCGGCGCATCACGGCGTTTCACAAAGGCAGGCGCCAGTCCACCAGCATGAAGGGGGCGATCACCCTCACCATCCTGCTCGGTGTCTTCATTCTGTGCTGGGGGCCTTTCTTCCTCCACCTCATCCTCATCCTCGCCTGCCCCACCAGTCCCTTCTGCAACTGCTTCTTCCGGAACTTTAACCTTTTCCTAATTCTGATCATCTGCAACTCCCTCATCGACCCGCTCATCTATGCCTACAGGAGCCAGGAGCTGCGCAAAACCCTGCAGGAGCTGGTCCTGTGCTCCTGGTGCTTTGGCATGTAGCAGCGGTGCATGTCACGGGTAAATTGAGGCAAATTAGGTCAACGTGCATCTTTTATCGGAAGAACCGTTTCTCTGTGGTGGTTTTATTGGGCGGATTGGTCCTCGAGCTGCTCGCAGCACTTACAAGATGAAGGAGGAATCTTATGAAGACGTTTACTGATGGAGCTGGGATTAGTTTCACTGGGAGATTTTGCCTTTTCGTTGTTGCTTGAGAACGTTCGTGGCTCAATACTTCCCAACGTCAGGGCCTTTTCTTTGACAAGAGGATGCTGTCAGAAAACTCAAGAGATATTTAACATTGTCAGGTTTTTAAAAACAAGTCTCTGAAACAAACAAACAAACGAAAATAGTCATTTAACTTTACATTATTAGATATCAAAGTCCGGTGAAATATTTGACAGCTAAAAGGTCCAGGCTGCCTAGAATTTTGGCGAGTAACAAAATATTTTCTGTGATCATTTGTGTCAACAATTAGTTTGACAATCAAATGTTTAAAGTGACTTTCTTTATGTGCGACAGACTGGCGACCTGTCCAGGGTGACCCCGCCTCTCGCCCGGAACTTGGCTGGAGACAGGAACCAGCAACCCTCCTGACCCCTCTAGGGACCAGGCTGTTAGAAAATGAATGGATGGATGGATGGACTTTTTTTATGGTGCAAGAAAATATAGTATTACATTTCAAAATTTTACGATAGAAAGAAATATCCACCAGCTGATCAGATCTTAATCTGCAATATTTTATAAGAGGCCTGAACCGGGATCAGATCCGCAGAACATTGTTGAATTAAATCATACGTGAGTTACCTTTATGATTATTCAATTCCATAATTCACAAACCAACTAAAAATAAAACAAATATTGATATGCAAGGGCTTAACTATTTGTTTGGGTTTAAGTAGGATTTGTTTGGAGGTAAAAATACAGGGAGGAAAAAATAAAATGACAAAGGATGAAGACTAGAAGCGTGTATGGTATTTTACTATATTTAATCACCAACTCAATAATAATAAAAATAATAATAGTAGTAATAATAATAATAATAATATTAATAATAATCTCTATTGCAATAACTAATAACATCCTTCATTATGTACCATCTGGCAGGGGGGCAAATAATAGAAATTGGCCTTGGCTGTAAATAATTTACATTTGTGTTGTTCAAAATGTTAATTAATGAACAATATCCCTAAATAGATCAATCTAAAAGAAAAATAAATATTAAGGGATATATCATGATTTACATAGAAAGACAAAGTTTATTCACTGTTTAGATTCAACAAAACATGGTTCCAATAAAGGTAATGGATTAAACCTCCTCCCAAAATGCGCCTTGTTGAAACTTCCGCTCTAGAAATCTTGTTTTCTTAAACAATGCTTGCAGTCAACAACTCTGTCCAAAAATAAAAGTGCGAATGAGATGCAGAGAATAATAAAAAAAAAACACGGATGGGAAAAAAAATCACATGAACAGCGGAACGCCCGAGGCTCAGAGACGTTTATGAAAAGAGGCTTAATCGAAGTTAGGCTGGCCGAATCTCTGGCGACGCGATTCCCAGAAAACTACAAAGACATGGCGGTTCCGGATTTGAGTTTAGTCTGCTCAGGTCTGAACAGCTTCATGTTAGAAATTATTATTATTATTATTATTATTATTATTATTATTATTATTATTATTATTATGTTGGCCTCAGAGTGAAATTCAATGTAAAGCTGTGATTATTTTCTTTATTTTATGTGCTTCTTGTTCTAAAGTTTTATTTACCGTTTCAAAAGTTTCAATTTAAGTTTTAAGTTTACATAGAATAACTTGAATAATGCGAATTTACAGCTTTCAGTTCATCACTGCAGACAATGAAATCGAAATGCCTCAGCATATTTTTATCACAGCAAAACCTCCTTCTTATCTTATTTGTTCTCTATGTTTTCCCTCATGTAATTTTGTTCCTAAAATAAACAGATGTTAATAAAATTTAATAATAATACTAACTGGAAAAAGTTATGTAGCAAAGCTTTCTGTGTAAATAGACAAAACAAAACCTTAGTTCATTTTGTAGCTAAGGGAAGTCTTTCTGTTTCAACTAAGGAGATCCAAGGCTGATCCATTCTCTACATGTAAGGCTTGGAAAGGAGATGAGAAATTAGGTTTTAAGAGAAATGACAAATTGTGAATTTAGTCATTAGTCTTTTAGTATTTATTGTTTTTGTATGGTTGTACAACAATCATAGCCATTTCAGGGCCTCTAAAGATTGTTTTATTGTAAGTAAACTTGTAAATACGTGTCTCTGGGTGTAAAATATTTCCGATGAAAACAGCAGTTTTGCTTATTTTATGTGAAACGGTCAGTGTGACACTATTATAACAAAAGAGAGTTGACTTTTCTACTCTTATTGTTTTCATAATAAAAAGTTCAATTCAAACTGTGTTGTTATTTAACCAAACAAAACCTCATTTACTCCCAGGAGTCTTCATGTACTGTATGCTGCAGGGCCAGTCAGAGTAAGGCTTTGTGAGTCACTGACCTGTTGAATGTGAATCTTTGCTGTTGTCCTGAGTCTTTTGGAACAAGTTTTCTTCTCAACTGCATATTTTATCATGGTGATGATAGGTTCAATGCACATGTAATTTACCACAAATGCCAAAACTTTCTTTTCTTTGGGCCCTATGAAGCCAGAACATTATCTTTACATGCTTAAATGTTGTCTTAAGGCTTTACTTCAACTACCTTAGAGTGGGATGGTAAGGTAGGAACAAAAAACCAAGAAACTGAGGCAAAATGTGACATGATGGATCATCAATGTCCCAAATAACTGTTAGGTCTTGTCTCTATGTCCGCACAGGTATTTCCTCGCCTACCATCACAAATGTATATGTTTGATTTTCCTAAAAACGCTGCGATGTGAACTGGAATCATATACTTTAGTCAGATGAGAGTCAGATTGAGAAGTTAGGAATAAAAACTTCATGCAGGTTTAACATGAAAAAAAAACTAATGTAATCATGATTAACTTCCACATTTGGTCACAAAACTGCAAAAATCTTCAAACAAAGGATGATTTGTGGGAAACCACTTCATCCCCGCTGGACTATTTGTGATCCAGTGGGTCTGTTTCTCTTTCAAAAGCCCCCAAAAAGTTTTCTAGACTTCATGGCGCCATGGATGCTTTCAGGACATTTTAACCAAAGATCTATAAGTCTTTGCCAGTAATCTTGGAGTCTTAAAATGGGTAACCATTGGATTTTTTTTAGACCTCTCTAACCCAGAAGAGAGCAACAGGATAGCAGTGTCCTTATCCAGAGTAACAATATGCATCTACTAAACATCGTTCAACACTGGTGACAATTAATCCTTAATTTTAGACCACATTTGGTCACAAAACTGCAAAAATCTTCATTTTACATTATGTACACATGACAGATTATTGGGTTTTTAATAAACACATCTTGACCGCTTTATGTTAAATCAGTGACACAAGTACTACATTATGAAAACTTGCATACATTTTCTTCTTCACATGAACTAATAGTGGATCTGATGTGGAGAGGCCACTTGACTTTAATTATAACAAATTACACTAAATTAGGGCAGAGTGTGACTGCTTTATTTGTAGGAAACGACATGTTCAGAGTTAGGCAGAATTTTGACTTCCTCTTCCTGCCATACATCACAGCTTTGTTCAGACTAAATATCTCCAGTTGCAATAAGTACAACAAAAAACCTAATGTAATCATGATTAACTTTCATACTGTTAACTTAAAGATTTTAAGATCAAGAGCAATGTGTACAGTATTTACAGGATAGTTATTATAATGTCAGCTTTTGATTACATTTATTCATAAAGTGGATTTTTCTGCTGCTCTTAACACCTTATAAGCACAATTAATGCTTATATAAATTAGTGCTTTATATAAGCACTAATTGTTTTTAGAAAAAAACATTATTTTTAATAGAATATTGATACTTTAGACCTCTATAGGGCACTATGTGTGTGAACTTCCACAATGTTTCTTTATCTTTTGTACCATTTCTTAAATCATTTTTTAAGGTTAGCTAATTCTTTCCAGTGGTTGACAAGCCAACAAGTGGTACATTTCACAGTTAATTATGCTTATATTTACTGTCATTTCGTGTTTAAAGCTTCAACATGACACCCTCATGATTACTGTTTCTAGGAAAGTGCAAACTGTTTCAAGGTTTGGGCCTTTTTCTCTGAAAAGTCACTGAATAATGTCATTCAACTCTCTTCAAAGAACCACTGGCTTTTTGTGAAAAATGTTCACACATTCAAATGATGCATAAAAATCCCGAGGCAGTGTTAAAATTTACAAGACAGTCGTTGTTGTATGCAGGTGGTGGGCATGATCAAAGAATACAAGAAAAAATACTTTACTGGAATTAGACAGTTTGGTTATGCTCTCGTGGTCCAAGTTTCTACTGTAAGGGGGAATTCCCACATTTATCCAAAGGAGTGGTCTCTCATTATTAGTCCAGAATGAAGATGCCTCTGTGTTTTTCTTTTGGTTTTACAAAGCTATTCTGTAAAACCAATAGACCACTAGACACCAACAGGTCATGAAGGAACACAGCAGGTTGTTTGAAGTAGGGCTAAAATACAAAACAATATCCAAACTTTGGGAAATCTCACAGAACACTGTTCAATACATCAGCTGAAAATGGATTATTGGTCTCTGCTGTCTTTTACACAGCTAAAAAGCAGTTTGTACAAATAACTGCTTAATCCTAACATGGCTGTGCATCACAGGACCAACATTTCTGGTGTGTATCTTAGCCCTTGTTCTTGTTCTTCTAGCTTTGTTGTTGTTATTATTAATATTATTATTAGCAGTAACATAGTAGTAGTTATATTATTGCTATAACTGTAATCCAAGAGCTGTTATTGTTACATATTTTTCTATGTCTTATTCCTGTGTGTTTAATTTAGATCAGGGGTGGGCAATCCTGGTCCTCGAGGGCCGGCGTCCTGCAGCTCTTCGATGTCTCCCTGGTCCAACACACTTGAATCAAATAAGTGAATCACCTCCTAAGTGCAGTCAGGTTCTCCAGAGTCCTGCTAATGACCTCAATATTTGATTCAGGTGTGTTGAAGTAGAGACACATCTAAACGTTTCAGGAGACCGGCCCTCGAGGCCTGGAGTTGCCCACCCCTGATTTAGATCTAACTCTTAAATTTTAAAAGTTAATACTATGTGAGGGTGAGTTTATTTTTTTCTACTCATTGGGAAATTCCCAATGAAAGAAATTAATTCTATTCCATTTGAGCCTCAATTCAATTTCAAACTAAATTCAGCAGGAATTTTTTGAAGTGAAGAAATAACTAGGAAGATTTCAACTATTTCATTGGAAGAACTGAGGGCTGAAAATGTTAAAACTTCAAAATAAAAGCTTAAAACATCACTTTAAAATGAATTATGGCATTCAAATACATCAAGAAAGAAACCCCCTCTCAAATAAATAAAATACGAAGATTTTATCGTAATATTTGTTTTATCTAAAATAACTCACACCAAAAGTGCACAGATGATCACTGAAGGATTTTATTTTGAAGGAAACAAACCGGAAGCAGCTGTTGAAACGACTGTTGATGATGACAGGGGCAAAACAACACTCAGAGCTGCCCATGTTAATATTAATCGCTACAAAAATACGCTTTAACAGCTGCTTGTTGCCTGATGTTAACACGGTAAAGAACGGGGTAAGCTTTTATACATATTCCCTCTTAAATGCGTCAGAATTAGCATTAAAACAACAGAAGAAAACATTGCTTTTTGAAGCTGGTTAGCTTGTGAGCCTTAGCTGGGGTGGTGTTTATTTGCCATTTCATGGTGGTAGGATGGCTGAAACCTGTTGTTTTCCATATCCAAGATGATTTTCGGCAGTAATATGCGAAGTGTTGCGTCGTTTAGGTGACCAGTCAGCAGGAGTCCTGATTGATTATAATGAGGTGATGAAGCGTTGACTTGCACTGTCTGCAAGCTTTAAGCTGTTTTTAATTATCTGAACTCATGCCTGGTTCTCAGATTCTGAGAAGAGATAGAGAACACATGCAAATTAGTTCTTTGTATGACAAGCATTGTCATTGCCATTTACTTTTAGTCATTTCTTCTTTGAAAGAGCTTTTAACAGTTTTAATAGACACCTTTAAAGGCATACGGATCTGTAATCTAAAAGCATTCCTACTTTACTACTTTAGTTTTCTGGATTGTTGAAATCATAATTAAGGTTTGATTGACATGGTATTTTCTAAAGGAGCAGAACATTTTCCAATGTGCAGTTAGCAAGTGGACACATGAGCTAGTCAGCTTCCACAATAAACTAGCTCTGACTGTCAAGAACAAGAGAAGCGAATTTGATGGCCTGTGCGTCACCTTGATTGGTTTTTGTCTCTCTTAGATGTAGCCGACGAAATGGAGTATGATGAGAGACTTGCACATTTCCGACAAACTCGCCTCAATCCCTTTGATCGTGGAGAAGAGGAAGATCAACCCGAAGGAGGAAAGGCAACCCAGCAAGATGGTAAAGAAAATTATTACAGCTATGTAGAAAAACACAAGTGTAAACAAAATATATAATTATGAGACAAAAACAAGTAATGAGAGAAATGTTTATAGTTTTATTCTTCTGGTAAAGAAAGGGATTTAATTACAATTAGACACCAGAAACCTGCCTTGTTTTACTCATCACTTATCAGGATATAGATTTGGACTTCTGTTTGGTTTGTCTACTTATTGTACATCATCTTGTTTTCTTCAAGAATTCTTCTATAAAAAGATTTCAAATGCCATTAAGTCAGTTGTTTGTTGTGCTGTAAAAACAATGGAGACTGCTCTGGTCAAAGAGTTCAGTAATAGCCATGTAAACACAGACTGTGGAAGAACCACAGTGTTGGTTCTGTTGGACCTCAGTATCGCTTTTGACACTGTTGATTATGACATATTACTGAATCGACTGAAGAGTTGGGTAGAAACACATCCATGCTTTTATCTTTAGTTGTATCAGTTACTGCAACAGTGTCGTCACAGGTCTGCCTAAAAATCCTCCAGCTGCAGCTGATCCAGAACTGCTCATGTTCTGACTAAAACCAGGAACTTAGAGCACATCACAACAGTTTTATAGTTTTTATGATGTAAAGCATTTGAAATGCCTTGTTGCTGAAAGGTGTTATATAAATCAAATTTGATCGATTGATTGATTGTAGACTAAAAATGTCCCCGAATCTGGTCTTTAATTGAATGGAGAGAAAAAATACTCATCACAAACATTGTCTTTTCACTTTTAGAAATTGTAAACATTTAAGTCTTATTTATATTTTTGTTATGGGATATTTTTTTCTGTGTTCATGGACTTCCCCTTCATCTGCTTTTTGGTAATGTCACTTCCTTGCAGATGGGAAGTAGCTTCCTCATATTTTGTGCAGGACTTTCCTGCTTAAAATCCACTTTTAAGAAATGGTTGATCATAATGACAGAGTTTTAATGTCAGTCAAATTCTAGCAAAAAAAAAAAAAAAAAAGCCAAATGGACTCTTGTGACCAACTCCAGGGCTATACAACAAGAAGTGGGAAATGCTGTAGCTAAACCAGAACAAAAGAGAAGCAAAAGTGTAAGCAGGAAATCAGTAACACTTCCTTTATTGTTGGATTTGGGAGCACAAGCAAAGCTTCTCAAACACTTTATCCGCTCTGATTCTTGTATTTCAAGTGATTCGACACTCAGGCTAAAGATGTTTTGCTCTGAGGTGTACACAGGTAAAGGCTACATTTTCTGCATTTTTTCAGTTTTAATTCAAATGAATATGATAGATATTAATTTAGATTATCTTCAGTCTTTACAAAAAAAAAAGTTAAATATATTTTTAGCCTTTTTAGTTATGTTTATTCTTCTTGGACTGACCAGTTTTTTTCCCCCATATTGATTTAACACAGCTTTTACAAAAACGTATCTTTTTTTCTGTAAAATGTTGATGTAGTTTTATGTATTTTCTCATTAAAATTACAAATAAATGCACTAACTGCTAGGATTTACAACTGGTTTTTGTTTTTGTAAAGCAAATGTGGTTACTTAATGTGGATTTTTGGCGTAGTGTAAGGCCTCTTATCTAGATTAATAAGGCGCTCATAACAAGGGAGCCTTTAGAAACTAAACAGCTTGCTGCTTTTGTTTACATTTGAAAAAAAAACATTTTGGTGTCAGATTTTCAGTTTTAATGTCTTATCAGAAAGCAACATGATTATAACTTACATTACTTACACAATTTGTGGTAAAAGGAGAAATTATTTTTAACTATTTAAAAAATGGATATAAAAAAGAAAACTGACAGCAGGATGAATTAAACTTCAGAGTTCATTTACTCAGCTGATCTACACTTTTTTATGATGGTGATCACATGTCCTTTTAAACAGCTTGGTTACACATTACTGGATGGTTTAAAACAGTTCTCAGTTTGTTCCTCTGTTTGTGATTCTCCTGTGTGTGGAGGCAGTATGGAGGACAGTGTTTAACTTAACTTTCAGGTTGTGATTGTGTGTTTTCAGAAGCAAGCTCTGAGCTGTTTTCTGGGACCAAAACCCACAGTTCTGATCGCACCATGGACCTTGGCCTAGCTGAGGACCATTTCTCCAGACCTGTGGTGAGTTTTTAATATTTTTCTGTACTGGTTAGAAAGTAAGATATGTAAACTGGCCGGGATCAGTGCATCCCTGTTTCTGTGCTTTGCTTTGCTCTTATCACCTGAGCACAATGAAGGTGTTAAACTGTTGAACTTCTTAATTTAAGAAATGTCTTGGAGCACTGACAATTCTCATAAATAGATGAAGGATAAAATGATTGACCAAAATCAAATGTTTGGTGTTTATTTTTTGACAATGACTTGTTCTACTTTTTGCTTGATCTATTTAATTAAACAGGTCATCTTACATAATCTGACTTTTTTTCCAACCTGTAGCCATGATCCAACCATTTTTGCTGAAAGGACTTTAGCCAAAATGGCTGTAGCAGTGATTCAGTCCAACTGTTGTAAAGTAGAAACACTTATATCTTAAATTAAATGTAATAAATTAAAATGATTTTGTTTCAGGGTTCCTTTGTGGCTTCGGACATTGAACAGCTGAAACTGGCCATAGAAGAGTGTAAGAAGCTGATCTTGGAGCTGCCGGAGCATTCGGAGAGGCAAAAAGACGCCGTGGTCAAACTTATCCACCTGCGACTGAAACTACAGGAACTTAAGGTTGGAAATGAGACGAAGATGCAACACTGATGTTTGTTTTAATGCTGCTTCAGGAGGATGGATGGCGTGTTCCTCTGTGTTTTATTGTTCTAATTGAGTAACTTTTTTATTTTCTTCACACTGGGAATTGTTCTGAACTAACAGCATTACACTTTAGGTCATAGCGAATGATGGTTACACAAATAAATCATTATTTTTGAATTAAACTCCCTGTTTTTGATATATATCCACAATCTCAACCACATTATCTCAAAATCTTAGTCTCATTTTGCTGTTTTCCTCTAAAGGATCCAGAGGAAGATGAGCCTAATCTGAGAGTCATACTGGAGCACCGCTTTTCCAAAGAGAAGAGTAAGAGCGTGAAGCAGACCTGTGATAAGTGCAGCACCATCATTTGGGGTCTAATCCAGACCTGGTACACCTGCACAGGTAAGCCAATATATACACTGACGCTGCACTGCAGGGTGTGTTAGTGCATAAAACTACAAAACACCACACAGTATGTAGAAAGGAACAAGGCGTTTGTGGTTCACATTAAAGGACTTAATTGGGGCCTGGAGTTTTATCCTACAGTTGTAAATTATAATAGTTTAACTCAAAACAATTTGATATGAACTGCTAATGAAGCTGTTTGCAGCATTTATTCATGAACTAATTGTTCAAGTTTAGAATAGAATAATTCTAAACACAGCTTTCACCATGATGTAGTCACACAGATATGCATTTTCCTGATTAAGGTTGGAAATGGCTCCGAGTGAAGTTCCTGGAGCTCAGAGCAGGAAGGGTTTATTTTCAACCCTTCATGCAAAATAAAGCATGAAGGGTTTATTTTACTCCAAAATCATCTTTGTTTCTGTTCATAATACTTTATTGATACAAATTCTTTAAAGGTAAGTTTACGTGTCTAAATGAAGAAATGAAACAAACGGTTTAGCTCTGGTTCTGCTCGAGGGGAAGTTAAAAAGAATCTCAGTTTGTTTATGTGAAGCAGGTTTCGTTCAGGTTCTTGTTACTTTATGAATATCACAGTTTAAAGTCACAAGGAAACTATGTTTTACTTTTTTTTAACATTTACTAAAGCTTTCTCTAAGGCATGCACGTTCGAGGTAAAAACAATCGTTTTCTAAGTGAAAGTAGTTCTGTTTTGCTTTTTGTAGCATTCAATTGCGTTTTTCTTGTTTCAGGATGCTATTACCGTTGCCATAGCAAGTGCATGAGCCAGATCACCAAGCCCTGTGTCCGGTCAAAGGTCAGCCACCAGTCGGAGTATGAACTAAGCATCTGCCCAGAAATAGGACTAGATCGACAAGACTACCGCTGTGCAGAGTGCCGCACTCCGATCTCACTGAGTGAGTACAAATGAGATGGAAACTTGTCCAAATCTGCCATTAATTCATTGTGAGGTTTTGAATTTATTCCTTAAGATTTGGCTAAAATAAGAATGGGGAACATTCTGTTAAAGTATGTTGAGAAATGTAAGGAGTCCTGTACTCACCCTCCCCTACAGAAAGTATAATCCTCCTAAATCTCTGAATGAACAACATGTAGCCGTGACGCTATTTGCTGCATGATGTAATTTCTCTCATTTTACAGCAGCTTTACTGTAATGTGCCATGTTTGTGTTTCAGGAGGTGTTCCCAGCGAGGCCAGGCAATGTGATTACACAGGCCAGTATTACTGCAGCACGTGCCACTGGAACGACACGGCTATCATTCCAGCTCGGGTAATCCACAACTGGGAGTTTGAGCCACGCAAGGTATCACCAGCAGGCATGCGATAAAAGTCGATGCACCAAAGTATGAGCTTGTTGGAAATGAGTCCAGAGGGAAGACTTACTGTACATCATATCCATTTGCTGTTATTTGCAGACCTTAGCGAACTGAAAACCAGACAGTCAAAATAATTACATAATTTCAAACAATTTTACAATCTTTCACAGTTTAATTCAGTTTATTTTCTATTTTCTTGTTGCAATAAATAAATAAGCTTCATGGTCTTTCTAATTTGGTAGATTATGGGCATATTTTCTACTACTAAACCACAGTTCACGGAAAATCACATTTGTCTTTTTATTTTTCATTAATATTTTTGTTTTGGACATCACGAGGATTCTCAGTGTGTTGAAGAGCTGCTTTGGACGCATAAAGTTACTGAATGTAGACCTGATCACCTGCTGCCACCTCAGATCCCAACACTGTCTAATCAGTCTTGTATGGTTTTGTGTGTAAGCCCTTTTTTCAGATTAGCCTCAGTGATTGGTGGTTTTCTTATGGCTAGACAGTGGTTTAATCTCAATCCGCTGACATTTCTTTGCATTGTATGAGTGGAAATGCTCTTACTTTAAAAACAGAACATAACTGCAGGTTTTGCATTTTGTTTATGATGTGATTTCACCAAAGATTTAAGTGATTGTTAAACCATAACCAATTAAGATTTTTGAAAAGTGGTCAAACCTCAGATTACTTAAAAAAGGCACTGCGATACTATTCTTAATTTTTTGGGAAGTAAGTTCCAGATATATGATAAGAAAGGTATGTCTTTGTTTCTTGGGTAAAAGTATCTTTTCTGAGAGGATATTTTCTCTGTTTCAGGTTTGTCGTTCCTCCATGCGTTACTTAACACTCATGATGCCTCGACCTGTGCTGAAGCTGAAAGAAATCAACCCACTGCTGTTCAACTTTGTGGAGGAACTGGTTGAGATCAGGGTGAGGAAATTGATTTAATTCTCTCTCTAAAAATCTTAAATTCATTCATTTTAAACCCTTTTTCGTTGTATTGCTGCTCTCAAACCAGCAGTGTTACACATAAAGGTATATTAGAAAACTCATGTTAAATATGACCCACGGCTGAAATTGTTTTATATTTTCAAACCTTCCCAATTGCTGTGCAAGGCATTTCAATGCCTGATTTTTAAAAACATTTTAACTTTTCTGAAAAATTCACATTTAACAATTATTGTCAAGAAGTATAAGATAAGTAATGTTTCAAAAGAGCAGAAGAAATCTTATATTTTTTGAACAATAACAATATTTGTTGTTAATCTGTTGCTAAGAGATGAGCGCGTTTTCTGGTAACCAAGTGCCACAAAGTAAACATCTGATTTTTACTTTTGCAAAGTTTACCAACTATAAATTTTTTGTCTCTAAGCAGATAAACAGTATTTCAAAATAAATTATGTCTAATAAACAATAATTAATTTAGTGTTAAAAGATGAGTGTTTTTTTTCTGATGGCGAACTGCCACCAATAAATCAGATTTTTACTGTTGTGTTGAACGTCTGTTTCATATATTTACCATCAATGACAAAAAAAAACCTAAAACATTTTCACTTTTCTGAAAAATTCACCAACTGCACAGCTCTTGCTGCAGTAAGTATCAGAGAAGTAGTATTTCAAAAGAGCAGAAGAAATCTTATATTTTTTGAACAATAACAATATTTGTTGTTAATCTGTTGCTAAGAGATGAGCGCGTTTTCTGGTAACCAAGTGCCACAAAGTAAACATCTGATTTTTGCTTTTGCAAAGTTTCCCAACTATAAATTTCTTGTCTCTGCCACGAAGTATAAATCACATTTTTACATTTGCGTTGAATATTTGTTTTATAATATGTTTACCACCAATGACAAAAAAAACATTTTCACTTTTCTGAAAAATTCACTTTCTTTACAATTCTTGTTTAAAAAGTATAAGATGAGTAGTATTTCAAAACAGCAGAAGAAATCTCATATTTTTTGAACAATAACAATATTTGTTGTTAATCTGTTGCTAGGAGATGAGCGCGTTTCCAGATAACGAAGTGCCACAAAGTAAACATTTGATTTTTACTTTTGTGTTTAGTGTCTGTTTTTAATATATTCACCATTTTCACTTTTCTGAAAATTTCTGCTGTTGATACCGACTGATTTAGTGAGTTTTATTCGAGTAAAACAGACAGAGCTGTTCTCAACACTTCTAAACTCTTGAGTGATATGTAACAAAATGGCTTCTGTTAAAGATTTTGTCTCATTAATATTTTGGTCCTCCATAATTGTTTTACAGTTGCTGATGATAATTATGATGAGGAAATAAAACATTTTTAATTGAGGATGGTGATCTCTTGTTGGGAGTTCAAACAGCAACATTTATTTTTGTATGCGTCTGTTTTGGATTCACAGAAACTTCGCCATGATATCCTCTTGATGAAACCGTATTTCATTACCTGCAAGGAGGCGATGGAGGCTCGGCTGCTGCTGCAGGTCAGTAACTATTTGAGTTGTCAACTTAGCAAATATCAAAATGACTTGGCAGCACTGTTTTTAATCTGTAACACAGAATGAAACATTTTCCCTCTTGTGGTGAAACTGTGCATCTAGTGTCAGTATCTAGGGGGTCGTGTTTAATATAATCTCTCAAATGTTAAGCATTTTAATTTTAACAGTTCTCTTGATTTTTTTTCCCCATTGTTATTATTTTAGGGTTAATATTTGCTTTGGTTTTATAGAAGCTCATAGATTTTAATCAGATTAATTCTGCTCTGTTATGTCCATGAACACATTATTTTTGGGCTGCTATCATGTTAAAGATAAATCATTATAGAATAATAAATAATCACCTCTTTTGCCATTAGAGCACCAAAGCAGAAGTTTCTTTGTTTAGGAGAAGGAATGAGAAACCTATAAGTCAAAACTTTAAACATGTTAGAACATACAAGTGACTATTTTAATTGTCGGTTTCCTAATTCATAATTCACCCGTTGCTGTGTTCAGGTTGCCTGCACAGGTTCCAGGCTGCACTGCTCTGCTGTTGCTTCATGTTTCCTTGTGTTTTTGCTCCACAGCTGCAGGATCGCCAGCACTTTGTTGAAAATGACGACATGTACTCACTACAGGATTTGATCGACATCTCCACTGGGAGGCTGAGCTGCTCCCTCACTGAGATCCACACAACATTTGCCAAGCACATCAAGCTGGACTGCGAGGTGAGACCAGTCCATTAGAAGTTATTAAGCTTCCTATTCGTACATTAGCTACAGGAACGGTTAGAAATATCATTCATTAAGTGACTAAACTTGATACCACTCTTGTTCCGCTCCTGTGTTGTGCTTGTGTGTGTCTAGCGTTGTCAGGCCAAAGGCTTCGTCTGTGAGCTTTGTAAGGAGGGAGACGTCTTGTTTCCGTTTGACAGTCACACCTCAGTGTGCGACGAGTGTTCTGCCGTCTTCCACCGGTGAGGAGCCTCCAACCTTTCAAACGGCATTAAACTGAAATATCTCAACTTTTAAAACTGAAATTGGAGACGTAAGGAAATCTCAAGCAGAGCAGGGCAAAGCCGCTGATTAACACCGTTAATCAGACTGTCTTTGTGCCAGTCTGATTAACTCCTGCACCGTTCTTACTTCCTTTATTTCCTCAACAGGTTAAACCACGTGTCAACTCAAGGCCGGAGGGCCAAAATGGACCCGCCATACGTTTTTATGCGGCCCTCTAGATTCTAGAAGGAAACATAAAAAAAAAATAACAAAGAAGAAAGCAGTTGTTCTTAAAAATTATTTTATCAATCAATAGTTTTTAGCTGTGTATTATAACTTGCATCAATATGAGAAGATGATCAACAGTATTTAATTTCAAGAAGTACTTTTTGAATTCAGAGACAGCTTTTCATTAATACTCCAACCGTTTGTTAATAGGTAGTTTTATTAATACCACAACCGGTCTTGTGATCTTGATCTTGATCTTGGCTTGAAATGAAAATGGGTTTGACACCCCTGAGTGGTCATCTGTCTAGTCCTCTATTTAGGCTGTAAGGGGTAGATTAACAAACTTTATCATGCATTCTTGTTTGACTGTACGTATTGCAATAGTAAGCCAATAAATCTGACCTGACCTGCATTTTGGGTTGGATTTGGCTCAGACCATAAATCTAAACTCTACTCAGGTAGGAGGAAGATCATTTTTACACCTTTCATTCAGGATCTCTTTCTTTTAGTCATGGCACTGGGAATAAGCTCGAATTCACGTGGATAATACAGACACAGCTGTTGCTTTGATCATAGAGGGATCAGATGGCCAATAAAAGCCACCCAGAGACCAGTCCTCCTGCAGGGCCCCTCACAATGCCTCATGGGAAACAGCCTTGAGGAAATACATAAAACACACGTAGGCCGGAGAAGCAAACTCAACTGACCCTCGAGTATAAAGGAAAGGAATATTTTACGAGTATAAAGGAATAAACAAATCAAGTATCTGTATTCTTTGCAGTTGGTGAATCATTCTTTTAGTTAAGAAAACAACCATTTAACTGTTGTTTTATATTTTGCATATGTTGTTTAGAGACTGCTACTATGACAACTCTACCACCTGCCCACGATGTGCTCGAATGACTGACCGCCAACAGGATGAGGAGGAAGAACAGAAATGAGCTCGACTCCACAAAGAAGCACAAGAAGTTTTTTTATAACTTGACTACTCTTAGTCAGGCCAAACTAGCTTCTCATCTTGGTCTTATGTTTGACTTGTTTTAGTGTCTTTTTCTCTTCTGTGCACTACAATGTGAAACGGGGGAACTAAAACATTTAAAACCTGGCCTTCTGAACGCTCTTGTGCGTTTGAGGTGATCCGGTGTCCCTGTTGGAATATTTGTGAACGTGGCTGCTGGTGTAAGTTTACATTTCAGTTCCCTTTTCAACAATTTCTTGGCATCAGTCGAAGATGATGCCAGAAGAAACTATGTATTCCTCTTCTTGCAGCTAAACCTATGTCCTTTAATAAAATGTTTTGATGTATTGAGTTGAAAGTCCCTGCTTTCAATTACAAGGTGGAAAAATGTTAGCCGTCATAAATATCCTATTCATCTTCTTGTTTTGTGATTTTTCATATAAAGCTAAAATCATGTGCTCAGTATCAATTATTACTAGAAAAATACAGATTTTAATTCTGTTCTAACTCTACAGGTTCTTTCAGAATATTTTTTTTTTCAAATCAAACCCTAATAATCTGTTTTAAATAGTTTATGAAGCTTTTTATAAACACAACTACAGGGTAAACAGCAATATTTATCATTCAGTACATTTATTCTCTTATTTCTTTGACTTTCTATCAGTCAGTTAGCAGTGGAATAAATTTTAAACCTTATAATTTGATTAGATAAAAAAATGACTATAACAATACTCTGAATCTGTACTGCCAGGTTAGCTGAAGCATGCCGCTGCAGTACAGTTTGGACTAAAGGAGTTAATCGTGCTTCTCTCTTATTTAAATCTATGAACTCATTCAGGATGTAGCTAATGGCTCGGATGTTTAGCTGCTTTCCAAACATCTAAATGTCATTGTGTTGATGGTTTCAGTCTTATGCTATTGAGAACAAGTTTTGTGTAGACATGGTGAGTTTATTAAATGGCAGTTTTGTTACAGTGATCATTTGAAGAAAGTATTTGTTTTAAAATATCAATGTTTTGGTTGTGTTATTTTGTTCAGCAGCGTGAAGTATTGTAAAAATATTATTTTTTTTGTATTATTTTGTACCTTAATGACCATACATGCTGTTGGTGAAAGCAATGCCTTGTTGTAAAACAACTGATCAGTGCATGAAATAAACAAACTTCCTGGCTAATGTTTTGAAATGTTTCTTCAATATTTCAGCATAATCTTTCCTGTCAGAAAGAAAATGTCATCTAAGTTGTGTCGTGCACCAGAAAAACAAACAAACATTACATGACGCTGGAAAATGCACATTTATTCAAATATGGTAAAAAGATGAGAAGTTTTTAAGGATTGCACACCACCAAAAAAAGCACTGTAAGTGGTCGTTGCAGCGTTCTTTAATGTTTCACGTTTCTAGCGATTTTGTCAAGACAGTCGAAACATGAACAGTTTCAAATAACCATCAATTTTTACATAAAACCTTCAAATGTCTCAGGAAGCTGAGAACGAAAAGCAATTTTGTTTTTCAGCACATAATGATTCTGAGTCAGGAGAATTAAAGTTTTTGTTCTGGCTTAGAAAACTAAATGTTGTGAGGTCATCTTTACTTTGTCTATTTTTTATTTGCTTAATTTTTTTTCTATACAAGCTCTTTAAATTGTGTTTGGCTGAAAAGGTGCTATATAAATAAAGTTGCCTTGCCTTGGAGAGGGCTGTGGATGAAAGATGTTCCGGTGAAGACGTCTTGCACCGAGGAGTGGACGAACATTAATTAAAGAGCCAGAGTGCTGATGGACAGCTGTTGCTGAAGTTACAGACCCTGGTACTATCTTAAAACAAAGCCATAAAATAGAAAAGTATACACCAGATAAATAAATAATCGTAACAAAGGGAAATGTTTTTGAGATATGCGTATTTACATTCCACTTTAAATGCGTCAACCATTAACTTTCATCTCGCGAGATCTGTGGTTTGAACTTGTTCTTAGGTGCGAGCTGCGCTGGTCTCCAATGAGTGCAGAGCGCAGCTTCCTCTCGGCTCATCCGATGCGCGTCTGTGGGCAGATGGGAGCAGATATGAGGGGGACTGTGGCTCCTCATCGTTCTGTCTGACGGGAATCTTCCTCTTCGGCATGTGGTCCTTTCGGAACCGGGCGCGGACGGTTCGGACGTGGAGACAAAACGTTTTCACACTTTCAGCTACTTTGCGTTTCAAAGGGGCTTCAGTAAGAATAAATGTTTTTATTAAGTAAAATGTATGCATGTTTAACAATGTATCACTTTGCAAAAATATATATTTTTTTGTCTATATAGAAAAATGCATTTTCTGTAAGATGCGAGAGTTCCTACAAAGAGCCATGAACATTTCTGTCGTGAGAAAAACCTTTGCATCTCTGCTGACAGCTGCCCTTCAAAGCCTCAAACAAACAAACAAACAGTAGCTCAGCTTTTGCATCATTCCTCGGCTGTTTGTATTCTCCTGGGACCAAGAGGCCCTGTTCTTCTGATTATGTAGTTTATGAGACAGCTTCCTCAGTTTCATGATGTTCTTTCTGCAGTCCTGGGTTTAACATGATGGATGAGAAGGAAGTCTCTTTTTAGCAATTCAGTGGGAAAAGTTTTTCCTTTGTGCTTTTGCACAAATTACAGATATAAGTCAGCATTTTATGCTAGATTTACTAAAACAATATTATTGTTTTTAACTGAGGTATTAGCAAGGCCATTGTTACCTTATTACAGATGTGAAATATCACACAATTTAGTGCAACAAGATTTCAATAAGATTTCAATAATTCTGGAAAGTTTGGAAGAAAACAGGTGGTGGACTTTTCCTAGCAACTCCTCGCTTGCCATGAATTATGGGGCTTTTAGTGAACCTTTTCTGCTATTATATAACTTACCTTGGTGGTGTTTATTTCCTCTCAAATGTTTTTAACTGCAGATGGCATTGCTCATTCAGGGACGATGTGGAGAACTGCACCAGCACAGTTTTGCACGGCTGCTCGGCTCACACAGGCCTCTGAAAGGTACAGAAAGCACTCAGCGAGCCATCTTACGCTGCCACTCAATACAATGAATCCGACTGACCAGGCCCAGTGACCCAAATATTTTTGGCCAGTGTCGGCCATCTGATTATTTCCTAATTTTCTTTGTTCTTTCAGGTTTTGAAATATTGTTCCCGAAGAGAAAGGAAGGAACTGGCAGCCGAACATCAGCAGAAAGTAAAAGAAGGAAAAAGACTCTTCATTAACAGAGGCATTTCTTCAATTGCTCGTTGGTTTGCTTTTCTGCAATTTATATCTGGTTTTTGCTATTTAGATAAAAGAAATGGAGAGCAAGACTCACTTCGGACCAAAAGACGTGAGGGGAATGAAAGCAGGGGTGAAAGAGGAGGAGGAGAAAATGAGGGATCTCAGTGGTGGAAACGATTCAAGGTGAAGATCCAAGTGTCTATTTTAGTTATGTTCTCAAAATGTTCTAAACATTCTTTAAACATGTGAGACTCAATTATCTCCTTTTGTAAATTAAAGTTGTATGCGACAGTGTAACACTTTAATAGAAAAGAAATATTGGACAAGAAAAGCTCAGGAATGTATTTTTTTTATCTTCAAATGACAAAATAATAATTAAAAAAGCTGCCAAGGGGATGATGTTTTATAATTATGCAGTTTATTTGTCATAAAGCTATATTTGAAACGAGGCTCAATTGATTGTATTTGTTAAAGAACTTTACTGGCTTATAGCTAATCAATAAACCTTTTTTATCCAAAAAATCGTTAATGAAAGATTGCTCTGATTTACTAAATAGGGAGAGACTTTTTTTGTGTTCTACCACAATGTGAAAAAATAAGGAAGTTTGTGTCCAAAAGTTGAGGATTTTATGGATAAACAAAGCAATAGAAGGTTTATAAATGTTAAAAAAGCTAAAGATTAGGATATGTTTGTGGATGCAAGTAAAAACGGAGTTTAAGCATTTAAAATGAGAAGGTGATTTACTGCTAGTATGGATATGGAGGGATGTTTAACATTTAATACTCAAAGCGAAGGTGGGAAAAAAAGGAAAGTCTCCAATTTACAGTAAAATACCGGTTACTAATACAGAATTTTACTGTGTAAGGTTTTTACAGTGTATAGAAATGTCAAAGTCAGAATCAATATATTTGTATAGTTGACATTTCACCACAATTATACAGTTTAATTACATTATTCAGAATTGACAAAGCCCTGAATCTGCAGTATTGCTGATGTGATCTTTAATGGTTGAGCTTTAAGGTTTTAACTAAGTTGACCTTTTTCCCCTCCTATGTGGAGGAAGGTTTTACCTTTAATTTGGGCTTCATTTGGTTTAATATTTAAAACTTAATGTAACAGTGGTCAGACACTGATTCATCTGTTCTCATTTCAACATTTCCTCATCCCCCAGAAAGATTTTCCCTTTGACGAAAGGACTGTGCAGAACGTTGCTCTGGGCGCTGCGGGCATGACCACAGCCTTTTTATACTTCCACTTCAGGGAAACTGGAGTCCAGATCTCCTGGAAGGATTTCGTTTTGTATCTGAGCAAAGGCTTGGTAAGTTTAGTTCAGTGCCGCTCCTGGAGTTTTTCTCGGCTAATCTCCTTCCATCAATAGTGTAAACAGATCGTTTTGTTCACACAGGTTGGTCATGTAGCAGTGGTCAATAAACAGTATGTCAAGGTGTTTCCGGCTGATGGAGTGAACTCATCACAAGTGGTTAGTGAGTTAATATTGTCCTGATTCTCTTCAGAAAGGGGCTGCTTCTCATGTCTTTTTTTGGTTTCGTGATTCAGGATTACTTGTGGTTTAACATTGGCAGTGTGGCCTCATTTGAACACAAGTTGGAGATGGTTCAGGAGGAAATGGGCCTGGACTCCACACAGAAAGTGCCTGTCCTCTACACCAGTGAAAGTGACTGGTGAGAGTCTTTCCTCCAGCTAAAGCATTACTTCTGAAATAGTGGGGCCTGGCAAGGTGTGAGAAGCAGGACTTTATAATTGTCTTCATCCATGCCTAACTGATAAACAAGCCTCCGGTCACTAGGTGGCAACGGATACAAACATTTTGAAATATATCTACCGTCATAAAGGAGAGATGAAGTTTGACAGTGAAAAGAGAAACTAGTAAAGCCAAAGCTCCCATAGAGTGATATGTAACGTGACCCGCAGAGCAAGTCAGGTTCTTTCTATTAAATAAAAAGTTTTTAAACAATCAAAGTCCTGGGGCTGAAAATTTACTTCTGATGTGCTAAAACATTTAGTATTTACTCATTTGTTAAACCAATACCAACTATAACTTTACAAGATCTGTATTCTCGTCCAACTTTACTCATATTTAAAACACAAATCAAAACTAAGAGCCTGGGCCTTTTACTCCATCATAAACAACTATAGCTCACAGAAAAATGCCTGGAAATAGACAAAACCAATCTTTTTATTGTTAAGTCAAAATGTTAAGCACTTTTCATTTTCTCAACTCACAAGCTGAAATATAAGCAATATGCTGCAATTTTTTTCACAATAAATGCTAAATGCACATCCCAGTTAATCAGTTGCGCTTTTTCTCTTTCAAACTGAGCGGTCTTGATTAAATGTTGCTGATTCACTTGATAAACTTATTTTGGAAATTATTTTGAGACTTAGAACAACAATACAGAGGTTTTGATAATACAGTCATACAATGCCGCAGCCAGTGGTTTCTGCAGATAAATTATTAAATATGAACAGATTGGCAACAGTATTTCAATTCTGGGGAGGGAAGGGCGCTGGAGGGGCGGGGGCTTCAAACGAAATGAGGATCCCTAGAGGTGGGCATGACAGAAAATAATTGAGAAACACTGAGCTAAAGCAACATGTGAATTAGATTTTTTTTTCCCAGCTTGTATCCTAACATCAACTTCCTTTTCATTCATCCTCAGGACGATGGTTTTCAGTGCTCTCCCTACTTTCCTCCTGGCTGGCTTCTTACTTTTTGCAATGCGACAGGGGCCAATAGCCGGAGCACACGGCGGCAGCTTGAAAGGAAATCCATTCAGCATGAATGCATCTAAAGCAAAGATATTTAAAGACTTTGGAAATGTTTGCTTTAAGGATGTGGCAGGATGTGAAGAGGCCAAACTAGAGATCTTGGAGTTTGTGAATTTTCTGAAAAACCCAAATCAGTACCGGGAGTTGGGAGCCAAGATCCCAAAGGTAAGTCTGTGTGTGTTTTCATGTTTGATTACGTCTCCGATTTCTCCTGTCACAATTATTTTGACATGCTACTCGCATGCCATATATCTTGTCTTTTCAGGGTGTGCTGTTATCTGGGTCAACTGGAACTGGGAAGACGTTGCTGGCGAAGGCCACAGCAGGGGAGGCCAGCGTCCCCTTCATCACAGTTAATGGCTCCAAGTTCCAGGAAGTTTTTGCTGGGGTGGGCCCTGCAAGGGTCAGTCCTCCATTCTCACAAATTGCTTATAAAATTATTATCTGTCCGTGTTACAAATTGCTTACGGTCTGGTCTGGTCTTTTGTCAGATAAGAGATGTATTTGCCATGGCTCGCAAGATGGCTCCCTGCATTGTTTTTATCGATGAGATCGATGCGGTCGGCAGGAAAAGAGGCAGCGGGAGCTTTGGCTGGCAGAGCGAGCAGGAAAACACTCTGAACCAGCTGCTTGTGGAAATGGATGGTGGGCATGTCAGCACATTTATTTTTCCAACTCCTCATGCAACATTTTAAAACCCTGGCATGTTTGTATGACTGCAGGATTCAACAGCAGCACCAACATTGTCGTGCTAGCCGGCACTAATCGAGCTGATATCCTGGATCCGGCTCTGATGAGACCCGGCCGCTTTGATCGACATATATATTTGGGTGAAGTAAATAAATAAAGATTTAAGCACAACAAAATGAAAAATTTGTAAGGGGATACAAACTTTTTCCACAGCACTGTGAATCTTAGATTTAATCTGCTGTGCCAGATTTTTACTGGGAGGATATGACAGCCACAGACTCTTCTCTGAATTCTTGGGAATCTCTTTCCCCTTTCTTGTTGTATAACTTCCTGCTCTTATGTAAGTGTTTTGGAACAGTTGGATTTTAATTGTACTTTATGCAACATTTTTCTGTTTACATGATGCTTTTTTGTGCTGTGTCGCATGAGTGTCGTCGTTATTGTTGCTGTAATTTGACAATAGTCACAAGAACACCCGGCTATAATGCTGTTAGTTTTTTTTCTAATGGAGATGAGATGCCAAGCTTAGTCTTTGAAGTTTATTAAATTTGCACATATTTTCTCACGTCTGCTCCCCTCTAATGTCATTTAAGCCATACTGTGTTTGTCTGTCTACTTTCATGTTTTGGTGGAGACGGTTGATCGTTTTTGTTCCAGCTAAAATTCAATTTGCTTCTTACAAGCTGTGCAGAGTGGGTCAGACCTCTGGTCTATTGCTGACAAAAAAACATGATAATAGTTGGAAACTGATTCTTTTATAAAAGAATGATAAGATAACTTACCATTCTTTTATGGTAAGTTGGGACTAACTTAGTCCCAACTTGGGTTGGGACTAACGTTAACAGTGTTGCTTTTGAGTAGCTTGTTTATTATTGATTTGAAGTTGCAGTTATATATCTTTCTTTCTGTAGGACTTTACAGACTTAGATCAAGTTAATCTGCAAGATTAATATCTGCTTCAAGACTTCTTTCACCTGCTTCTATTTTAGTTGCCTTTTTAGCAGCATTTTTCTTTTCTTACATAAATTAATGTTTTACAAAGAATGTATTTTATCACCTTGCAAAGAAAAATAAATCACTTATGTGACTTTGTGTTGCGTTGTCAAAAAGATCCCAATTAAATACATTAAAGTTTGTAGTTGTAACGTCACAAACCTTTAAAATTCAAGGCGTAGACTGTGTTATTACATACAAAGGCTTTAATTTATAGCTTGTAAATTATTTAGGCAGTCGTATATCATTTCAGGGTAAGCCCACCTTTTTACCACTACTGTTTGAGTTTATTTAGATATTCAGATGCCTCCAGTAAATAAACTTGATATTCCGTTAGAAATGTACTGTAAAATTCATACCAGGCTTGTTTTCTCTTTGCTGCAGGCCTGCCTGATATAAAAGGCAGAGCATCCATCTTTAAAGTGCATCTGAGACCTCTGAAGTTGGAGCCTTGTTTAAACCTAGAAGCTTTGTCCAGGACGTTAGCTGCACAGACCCCGGGTTTCACAGGTAAGAATGGAAAGTGAGGATCATGCCTCTGCTGCTGATGCATGATTTATGACGTTTTGCTGCAAAGGCTGGAACAAAACTATTTAATCCCAGCTTGCAAGGTTTTCTTTAAAGCGTTTCATGTCAGTTTCACTAGATGCATTGTGGATGCTTCTCCTGTGTGTTAGGGGCTGAAATTGCAAACGTTTGTAATGAAGCTGCACTGAGAGCTGCACGTCATGTCAGGCAGTGCATCAGTGCTGAGCACTTTGAGCAGGCTGTGGAGAGGGTCATTGGAGGTCAGTCAACCAAAAACTTACATGAATCATTTTATTAAGCTATAATGTTCAGTTTTGTTGTCGAAGTTCAACTCTTTTGAAAAAAAAATGCATTTGATATCAAATAAAGAATTGATTATTTAATGTCTTCATGTTTTTCCATGACTGGATTATTTCATAGTGAATGTTTGTGTTTGGATTTGCCCACCAGATGTTACTAGCATTAAGTTTTCTTACATCATTTTGTTTTATGTGTCACAAAACCACTTTTTGACATGAATACATAAATGTAGGATATAGCTTTACGGGAAAAAAATTTAATCAAATTAGGGATTTCATGCAACAATTTTTGAATATTTTTTGCTAAGTACTGATTCTGTAAGACATCTTCTTTTATCTGAGGTCTGGATAAAAACACTCAGCCGTTCCAGCTTCTAGAAAAGACAACCGTGGCGTATTACAGGGCTGGTCATGCTGTAGCAGGATGGTTCCTGGAGCATGCAGAACCTCTGCTTAAGGTATTCCCTTGGACCCGGTCCGGATAATCCAATAAGCTCCTGGTAATTACATATATTCATCTGATTTGGAAGATTTTTATTTTATATTGCCGTCAGGTTTCCATCGCTCCTCGAGGGAGAGGTTTGGGTTATGCACAGTATTTATCTAAGGAGCTGCACCTGCTGAACCAGGACCAGTTGTTTGACAGGATGTGCATGATGTTAGGAGGACGAGTAGCAGAGCAGGTTTTTTTTCGACGAGTCAGCACCGGGTCCCAGGACGACCTGAGGAAAGTCACACAGACGGCGTACGAGCAGGTAATCATCTCGGTTAACCATCAGGACCGCCGCCGAGATTGAAAATAGGATTCGTAATCAAACCTTCATTCTATAGGTGAACATTTCTATTTGCTTCTTCAGGTTGTTCAGTTTGGAATGAACAAGGCTGTGGGTCAGGTTTCCTTTGACCTCCACCTTCAGCAAATCGCCGTCACAGAGAAGCCCTACAGTGAGTCGGCAGCGCAGCTCATAGATCAGGAGGTCCGCTCGCTTGTAGACGTTGCCTTCCAGCGAACACACCAGCTTGTTGTCGACAAGAAGGAGATGGTGGAAAAGGTGCGGCTCGTCGACCTGCTGAGCGCTACTCAGGCTTTCACATTTTAAAGAACGCTTTCTTTTCTGCAGGTAGCAAAGCGTCTGCTAGAAAAAGAGATTCTGGACAGAACGGACATGGTGGAGCTTCTAGGACCTCGACCTTTTCAAGAGAGCAGCTCGTACGCCGAGTTTGGTGAAGAATCTGAAGAGGAAACTCCACAACCTGAAGGACTGAAGTATGGAGAGAAAAATAAAGAGGTTGATTAACAGAACAAATCATCTTTTCACCTGCTTCATTAAAAAATTCACCGCACCTTTCGGAAATATTAATATCCCCTGAACTTAACATTTTGTCACATGACAGCCACAAACATTTTTTAATTATTTGCTGGTTATTTATGTTGTACACCAGCACAAAGTAAGGGATATTTTCTTTTTCTTTTTTACAAATTTCCAAAAATGGCTGATTCAACATTTTCTAGAACCAAATCCACATTAAATATTTGCCTTGCTTGCATAATATCTCAGTTTCTGCAAAAATGTATGGAAGAGTGGATGTGTAATAATGAGGTCTTATGATAGTTTGCTGAATTGAATATGATCTGCCTTTGATTAGCTCATGACTCTGCTTTGATCTAAACCATTTGATCTGAATCATTACATTCAGCCTCCAGCAGGTTTTCTTCCATGAT
Organism: Phalloptychus januarius; assembly: GCA_902982915.1. Classification (NCBI taxonomy): domain Eukaryota; kingdom Metazoa; phylum Chordata; class Actinopteri; order Cyprinodontiformes; family Poeciliidae; genus Phalloptychus; species Phalloptychus januarius. The sequence continues at coordinate 16,178,575 of CADWAE010000477.1, forward strand.
TATCTGGATTTAGCGACATCCATCCCCCATCAACTCCAACCAGCTTCCCCTGCTGAGAATTTGACCTGCACTTTCTCTCATTAGTTTTCAATGTCCTCTGCATGAAGCGACGACCTGAATTTCATTGAGTTTCCTTCAAAACTGGCCTTTTTGACTCTTTTTGTTTTCAGACACTGGGTTTAACAGCATTCTGTGACATGTTTATAGCTTAACACACTGTTTGATATTCTAACAAAGCTGCAGCCTTCTCTACTACTTTCTTCCAGTTCTGTCTGCTCTATTTCTTGGTCTTCCTGTTGCTGTTTTTTTCCATTAATGTTAATGACCTTTACTGAAATAGAGGTCACTACAAAATGCTGAAATATCTGCAGTTCTATAGATATTAAATGACACACATCTGGTCTCTCTTTAGGATGTATAAAACCTTTTTTTCAATGGACTATTTAGCATTGTCAGTGCCACATTTTCAGGAACTATAAATAGTTTTTTTTCCAACTCACTAATTTCAATTCACTACTTTGTGCTGGTAAAACATGTAATATTCCAATAAAGATGAATTTGTGGCCTGACAAAGTTCAGCTTGTGCAGACTTTCTTTGCACCGTCATGCCCTTTAACCCAGCTTTCACTCATTGTAAAATTTGCTCTATGGACAAAAGAAAGAAGTTATTACTATAACGTAATCCTCTCCTACATTAAATATAGACAAATTCATATCCTTTACTCCTTTTTTTATTAAGAAATACATTTTGGAAATTAGGATTTTAGAAAATTTGTTTTATGGTTTTAAAAAATGCCTTCACTGTGATGTTTTCCATAACTTTTTAGATGCAAATATTTCTTTAATCATCTATCTGAGCAAGACAAGCTATTTTAATTAATGGACATGAAAACCACTGTATGACTTTATATTGTTTGTAAATGACACTAGCTCAATGTTAATATTTTCTGTTCCTGTGCAGACAAATGCGTTTATAACATTTCTTCAAAATTTGCTAAATATATCAACACTTTTTAAAATGCTTTATAAATTAAAAAGAGCAGAAATGACATATGCATAATTGCTATTTGCAGAAACTGAGGCCAGCATATCTTCTGTCTCAAAACATTATTTTAATCTAAATTGATTTAAAAATGTTTTAATGGTTTAAATGGTTGCAGACACCAGAATAACTTTAAATTGGCTTCTCTTTGCATTGTTACTGATCTTATAAATTTTCATTTATATTTATAAAATCGAATAAAAAAGAAAGGTGTTTGCTGGACATGAAAATGACGATACAAAATGTAAAAGGAGCCACAATTTTATTGAATCCTCAACGTCGTCCAGCATCACATTTGATCCACTGTGCCACAGTGTTCAGTTATTGACACTCCTCCCATAGGCAGCCTGTGACAAATCAAGCAATCTGTTATTCATTCACTGACAGTAAAGAAATATCTTGAGTTAATTTTACTATTAAAACAAATGTTGGCACTTTGTTTCTTTTTTTTTGGCATCCACACAAATCATGATGACATTTGAATTTATTTTCATTTCAAGTTCTGCTCATCTGCATCCCTGCAGCAGCAACTGTGGCAGCCACACATTTTTCCAAGGGTTTTAGGTTGGAGGGAGGGAATATGTAGCAAAGAAATAAAAATAAATCTGAGTATGGAACAAATTATTGCAAGTTGCTGTTACTTCGAGTCTTCACTCAACTTTACTTGTCTACACCACCTACAATCCTGCAGGGGGCGCTGGCTATACAATTTAGAGAAAGAAGTGCAACTTTTTTTATTCAGGCTTTTCGCATTCCAACACACATTTATTTTAATAATAAAGATATTACCACACATATTTTCTGAAGGCTACCTTTGCTAACTTCACAGGCAGCAGGAGCCCCTGACGCATTAATAAGAAAGAGTAAGTCTCAATAAGCGCCAGGATGTTTTAATTTATGTTTCATCTATCCTCTCAAAATCTGCCATCACTGTGGCTTTAACTTTTGCTGCCAATGTCATAATGTTGGCCCACCCTGAGGTGCTGTGAGGACAAAGGTGCTGATACTCTGTTGACCTCATACCCTGTCAATTAAAAAAACCCAAAAAGTAATCTGGCAGCTCAGAGTGCAATAAGAACCCTCCGCTATAAAAAACACGATGACTGCACAGGTTTGCTTGAGTTAGTGTGAGAAGAGAGCAGTAACAGTGAGATTATTGCACGTCATCATTATCTTTAGAGCAGAGAGCCGAGTTTCCAGAGTTGAGCCTGAACGCGCCAGCACTGCGGGGCATCACGTGCGCGCACAGTGCCAGATGGAGGCGTCTCTGTGGCTTGGTTTCACCACTGTGTCTGTCCACCACGCTCGTCTCGGGTTGAGCTTTATGGATGCTTCGCTCTCTCCAGCTTCATTAAGGGATCTGCTGTGTCTGAGTCACTGTGATGCTTCCTCTCACGAGGCAGCTCCACTTTACTGCAGCGCGTCCATGAGGGAGAGCGCATGTAGCCGCTCCTGGGCAGCACAGGCTGGTGGGAAGCTGAGGACCACAAACACAAAACTGGAGCTAGAAATAGATGCACATAAATCAATCTGATCAGAAACAGCTTATGCAATGAGAATGAGAGTGTTAATGTTTATAATGTTGCACCCTACAAAAGTACACTTGCAGTTACCTCAAGAGCTCATTTATTTCAGTATTTAGTATAAAACAATATACTTTGAAAACTCCTCTTCCATGAAAAGACCTGAAGGACATGACCAGTGTTTTGTCACTTTACCAGGACATTTAATCGCCTTTTTTAAATAATTTAGTTCACTAACAAAGTAGCACGTCGTCCATTCAGTCCAAGCATTTACCTTTGGAAATTACCTAATTAAAACAAACAAAAAAAAAATTAAAATCAGAATCCACCAGCTGTCCTGTGGGGATTAGAGACCTATCATGACCTACAATACTTCTAAGCTACTGGGCTGGATAAGGACAACATTATTTGTAGAGAAAGCCAAGATCAGCAGAGATCCACAGCTCAGGTGGAAGAACGCTAGATGGTTGTGCATTTCAAAAATCTGGCCTTCATACAAGAGCTTCAGCTAGAAAACCAGGTCAAATCAAAAGCCAAAAACTTACTTTTTGACTTACATGCAAAATGTGGTGCGGATGAAAAAAATGACAAAGGAAACATCACTGTAAACACATTAGCTTCACCAGCTAAATACAGGGCCGTTCTTGAAGAAAAGACTTGAGACAGGAGAGGAGGGTCACCTTCCAACAGGAAAACAAACACAAACAAATAATGATTTATGTGAAAAAAAATATTTCCACTGGTTTGGCCAAGTCAAAACTTATTTCTAAATGAAGTTAGTATGTAACAGCTTTAAAATAGCTGTTTACAAATTCTCCACCCCCATTCAGTCTGACTGAGCTCAAGCTATTTTGCAAACTAGAATGTGCAATAATTTCAATCTATAAATTTGAAAAGTTGGTAAATATAAAAAACTCCTTACATACAAATAAAAAAAGACAGATTTGCATTTTTTAATACAAAAAATGGTTTAAAAATTTCAGATTCTTTTAAATGGTTTCCTTCCTCTTCACAGTTCAGTTTTACAACGTGTAAGTCTAGAGCACATTAATATTTGTGTTGGAAACGAGACAGAATAGAGATCTAACCATCACATAGAAAAGACAAATTAATATCTTAAAAGAGAGTAAATATAGTAACATCCTCTCATCAGAGATGGACAGACTTTAAGGTGTTGGTGTCGTTGCCACTTCATGCCACTTGGTGGCGTTGTTGAATCTTCGTCAATAACATAAAATCAGCCTTAAACGAGTGAACTAGAGCTTCTGTTCACTGCACACATCAGCCTAATGTTGGGTCCCGTCTCTCCGAGTTCTCCTCTCAGATATCTCCCCAGAGACACATCGTATCCTGCCATGTATTAAAGACCAAGAGGCGACAAAAGAAAGAGAGGTGTTGGAATAAGACAGATATTGATCTCAGATGACTGATTGGCTCTCTGTTGGATTTTAATGAGATGTCAACCTCATGTGAAGCAGCAAGGACTCTGCAGTAACATGTGCCATGGGAGAAACGTCCCTGGTGCATTTGAAGTAAATGTCTGCAAGCTGAATCCTGCCTGTGAAATGCACATATGATTGCTTTGTGTGCTCTGTTTGAATCTCTCCTGACAATTGGATTGCAGGAAAACATGAAAAGACAAAATGGAAAAAAAAAATTTATGAACTACAATAATTGAGATGTCTTTTTTTCCTTTTTTGTCCCTTGTTCTTTTGCTTTTGCAGGCGCCAACTTTGTCTAAGCTCCCAGACAGTGCTATAAATATAGATTTCTCTGCTTCAGTCAGTGAGTTTCTGATTCACTTAGTGTTACTGAATTCCCAAATTTTGCAAAAAAACAATTTGTTTTCTTTTTTTTCTTGCACAGCTCAACCAGAGTTTGTGAACTAGGGCAAACAGTTGCCGATAATGATCTGTAAGTAATTATAGGCCTAGATAAGACCTTTAATGACTAAAGGCAGCCAGTTTGAACCGGAATCTGACCTTTTTACATTCAATGGTGCTTTTATAGACAGACTCATCCTCCCAAAGGAGGGACATAGCTGAATGGCTGAAGAGAGAAAGCAGCTGTTAAATGTGCACTTTGTGGGATCAAACTTCACTTTTCTGTTTGCATTTTAAGCATCTGCTTAAAGACGGGTTTCGTGTCGATGATGGGTCAGGTGATACAAAATATCGCAGCAGGAGCTCTAATCAAAACTGAAGGAAGAGCTCATGTTTTTCTAATTTTGGCTTCTCTTTACTGGTTCCCGGCCAAAATTGTTGTATTCTGAGATCAGAGGATTGTTTCATATGTTTCCAAAAGAGGTAGTTTGTAAATTTTAAAGAGTAGAATGAGAGGCAGATGTTTTGGTTGTTATGTTTCTCTTTTTGTTTATTATCTCACAGATGATAACATCAGCTCAGCGCTCCTCTGTTTCACTGTGTTTCTCTCCAGTAAGAAGTCCTTATCTCTGTGTACTCTATGCTTCTGTTCAGTAAAATCCTGGACCAATGCTTCTGTGTTTAGTTTCTGTTCTCTGAAATCCATACATCTGTTCTGCTGTTGAAGTGACAAAGCTCTGCCCATGGTGGGTTGTCTGTGTCTAAATTTTATGTTTTGTGAATCTGAGTTGAGGATAAAACGAAGAGCAAGCCGACTAAATCCTCATCATTCTTTTATTTAGGTTCTCTAGAATAAAAAGCCCTTAATTGCTCTTTGTTCTGAGTTTTCCAGACTGAACATGCTTTGCTTCAAGTCCAAACTTACAAAACCTAGGTAGGGATTTAAACTGCTGCTTGCCTAAAGGAAGGTGGAAGTAAAATCAGACGGCACAAGATATGAGGCTAGGAAGACAAAGTGCAAAGTGGAATTCCTTGCATTCTGGTTATGTTTAAATGGCTTGAGAAGAAACAGGCTTTGTTTCCAGAAGGGGAAAATCAATTATTTAACAGCCTGCATTTAGCTTGAACTCACTCACCCATCTTCAGCTTCTCTCCTCCCTTTAACCATTGTCTCCACCCTGATATGTCCTCACTATTTTTCCATTGAATGATTTTTTGTTGCAATCAAAGGTGAACGCTATCTGAGACGAATCATAATTCACAAAATCCAACGTAAAATTGATATTTCATTCACTCACGTATTCCAGCTGCCAGACAGAAATAATCTTGCATATCGCTGCGTCTTGCTTTTAAATCTCCGTAGCTCTGTGGACATACCGCACGTTTTGTGAATAGTTGTCTGAAAATCTGATCCTGTTCAGTTTAACAATTTCTTTCTGTTTTAAAAGATACAAAACCTTTTTCTCACTGTCTGATTTTAAGTCACACCAAACATTTCCTATGTTAGGCCTGTTAGGATCAGAAAAATGATTTTTGTTTTCTAAATGCCAAAATAAAGAGGAAAGCTTTTTTTTAGACAACTTTTAATACTTTCTTCAAGGTCAGAGGGTTGAATCTTACATAAAATAAGATTACAAAGCCTTCACCAAAACCTGGACAAACTTTGATGATGGTATTATGTGTAAACTACACTACACAATTCATCTGGTGCAATAACAGAGAGGTACAATAACTCTGCACAATATGCCAAGTCTGAAACATCTGGTCATCTTCTTGGTCATCTAAATTGTTTGTTATGGGTAAGAGTTAAAATTCAAAGCAAATGGAAAAGAAAGTAAGTAATGTCAGTTGTTACTTTGATTTCACAAGAAACTCTCCAAATTAATGATGTTGCTCTATAAAAAGTGTAAATACCATAAAAATGTGTTAGTGTTTTGTTCACATCTCGTCTGGTGTTTTCTAGTCAGACTGGCATTTAACTCGTTTAATAGACCTAAATTTCAAAAAAGGTGTAGAGTCATGTACTCTACACCTTTCAACAAACTTACAAAGTGCTGGGTGTATGTGAGTCTTTGTGCTGCAAACAGCAGCACATTGTACAATAAGATTAAAATAAAAAACATTTTTTTAGTTTTAGTAATAAGCAGAAAAGAGAACAGGGTGGATTTCTTGAAGATGAAGTTGTTTGCTTTGTTCAAAGAGAAAATGACAGAAATGCTATTTTTGGCTCTGAGGTGAATGTGAGACAGAGCCGTGAGACTGATTACATAAATCTGTTTGATTCGCCACTTTGCCAGAGCTGAGCAAACTCTGCTTCCACATTTCAGTGCCAAGTCTGAGAGTTCAGTCTGAACTTTTCTGCACATGTATTTCATGCTTATGTTTGTGTTGCCCACATCTTTTCCTCATCACCCTGCCTGCTGGTGTGTCATAAAGATGTATGCCCAGTCCTGTCTCTTTCTTCACCAAAAACAGAGAGCCATTTTAGCCACCACCACGATTCACTCTGAGGTTGAAGTGTTAGTTTTCATATGTTTGAGTTGTCCCCTTGTGACAAAAGGCATTTGCCTCTTTCTTTAAACTTTCTCGTTGCCTCTCTTCCACAAACAGTAGAGTGATCGCTGCCCTGCAAAGTGAGTCTCCCTTTGCAGGGAGCGGTAAATCCCTCCTTCAGAGTTCCCATGGGTATCTTGGTTGTGTCTCTGACTAATCCTCCCTTTGCTCGGCTTGTCAGCTTCAGTGCGTGTCTATTTATTGTTAGGTTTGTTATGTCTTCCAGTTTTGAGACTGAACAATGTTCAATGAGATGTTCAAATGTTTGAGATGATTATCTCTCTTGAGATTTTTAACTACAAAAACGTGTGTATCTTTCCGGGCACTTCATTAAAATAAGCTACTTTGTGTTGGTCCAGCTCATAAAACACCAACACAAGTTTATGGAAAAGTTGCAGTGAATTAATGAGTTGTAAGCCACTCTAAAACAAATTGTGAAAAAAAAGAAATCTCACCACAAATATGAACGCTATCAGTGACGCTGAGGGTCACATGACCTTTGAGCTCATTATTGCTCAGCAGGGTTTTTTAGATCCTGTTGCGATAATCATTTGAAACTGTAACTCGCTGAAGCACACAGACTCATCTGCACATGGATGGCACAGCTCTATTGTGAGATCGCACAGACATATTAGTCCATACCCCTCATTCAATTCTTTACATTTCTCTTGTTACTGTACATTTTTTTGTCATCTATTGAATACTGTTATGTCTGATAGAGCTCTGTTTTTTTCTTGGATGGAGAAGAACTATTGAACTGTTTCAGAGCTAGAACTGCTACTTAAGCAATAACTGTAAATCTCTTTCATTTACTTCCTTCCTTTGCGTTTACTGTAGCACAGGGCTTACCTGCTGGGGACTCTCTGTGGTTTTCCTCATCAGAATCAGCGAAGACTTCGGCCAGTTCTTGGTCAGACATGTCTGTCAGCTCAGTCAGGTCCAACAGGTCAAAGTGGACCTCCAGAGACGACACGCTGCTCAGAGGTTCTGTGGACAGCAGTGACAAAACCAGGATGCTCTCAGTCAGGAGGAAGGGGTTAAAAATATACGAGTTGTGCATGTTATTATTTCTCTTACAGATTATTGGATGAGGATTTTTTTCTTCTGTGGCTTTTTTAAACATTTTCGGTTTTGTCAGTGCTCACTGCTGCTCACTGAGTAATTTGTTTAAGCTTGACACATTTGTGTGTGACTGTAGACTGGAAGGAGATGAAAATAGCCACTTCTTTATTAGCCACTATATCATTTTTCTCCCCTACGCTGCACCTGTTCATTTTATTACCAACGCTTGTTCTTCAGCAGGTCCATCGCTCTGCTGCTGCACGCAGCAGGGTCATATTTACATGTAGCATGCATTAAATGTGCGACTCAGCACTCCAACCAGGCAGACAGGGGAGCTGAATTGGTAATGCACTGAAGCCAGGGTAAAATTTAATCGGAAGCACAAGGAATTCATATATGCAGTGCAGAAGGAGTCTAAAAGCATTTGCTGTTCTCTCCATCATTAAAGTGAGAAGCTCAAAAAGTGTGTACAAAGGCAGATTTTGGTATAATGATGAATCACTTTACAAACTTTTATTAACTTCACATATATCTTGCAAAATTCCACTAGAAACAAATTTATGGGAAGAAGAGATATAAACATCAAAAAAGCTGCAATAACTGAGTGAGTGTGCCCACCTTAAAAACTGATCATTTTTGTAAGGTTTAATTTGGCATAGCCAATGCACAAACAGCAACATAGAGCTCTATCTAGTCCAGGGGACTCCCAAAGCGCTTCACACTACACCCAGTAATTTACACATTCACACACATGCTAGTGGTGGTGAGCTAGTCTGTAGCCACAGCTGCCCTGGGACAGACTGACAGACGTAAGGCTGCCATACAATCTGACCTTCACAGCAGTGTCTGGGTGAAGTGTCTTACCCAAGGAGAAAACAACTGAGACAAATATTCAGCTGTCCAAAATGGCCGATTTGACCTAGCACCACCTTCAAGGCGCGGCTATTTCTCCTGGACGATGCAGTAGCCAAGTTACCAAGCTTCCACCCTCCCAGCTCACCCTCAGTTCCTTTAAACTAGCCAGCAGCAATTAGTAAACACCGGCTGCTGAGCTCATTATAGGAGCTACTTCTCAGTGGAACGCTGGTAAAAACATTGTTAAAGGATTAATAGGGGAGCACCATAGTGATGACAGCCTGAAGGTGGAGAAGCAGCAGTTTTTAAAGAGACAAAGGCTCAATTTCAAGGTGTTAAATTAGGAAGTAAAATTTCTTTTAAGTCATGTTTGGTACAACATGACTTAAAACCTTAATTACTTAAATGTGCTATAGAATGGCACTCTGTCCCTGTAAAGCACATAATGTTGCCCCTTTAAGGAAATTATCGAAGCACAAATAGTAAAGGAAACCAAAAACCGAACCCCAAAGGATCAGGACAGTTTATTTTTGTAAGGTTTCGTTTGAATGATCCTTTGTTTAGTTTCTCTACTTTGTGAAATTAACATAAAATTAAAAAGTGACCTCAAAGCAGAATAAAGCCGCCACCATATTTCACTGAGTTCAACTTTGAAAGATTTGAAAGGTGTTAACCAGGCCTGGATGTTTTCTTTGGAAGAGCAATCTTCCAACCCACATTAGGGAACTAGGAGATCACTGTCACATGTCCCAGTGATTGGCACAAATTCCCGCAGGACTTTCAGTGTTGCTATCAGTCTCTTGGCAGCCACTGTGATCAGTTCTCATGCGTCTCCAATGTTTCTGCTCTTCCAAGTTGTCTCCTGTTATTGACGGTTGTTGTTCCTGTGGTATTTATATAAGCTGCCCTGGACTCTCTCCTAGCTAATACCGTTGTACAATATTATCCTTTTTCTCAGCGTATGACATCTCTTCAAAGTATGGCTTTCGTGAAACAATGCAAATGTGCAAATGTCAAGAATATCTGACTGCAAAAATGAACTCTAATTAGTTTCCCTAACTAATGACAGGCATTAACTCAAGTACCTGACTGTAGAAACTTATGCACTCAGGTTACTGCACCTTTAACAGTTATTCTATTGCATGTTTTTAATTTGAATGACAATCCACTTTAAAGATATTTTTTATTGTCTTATAATGTTACTTCTCAAGAATATGTATGTTTGTTTTTTTAGCTTAAATCTATGAAACAGAAGCAGATGAACGAGTGATTTCCTCATAAATTAGTTGACAACAGTTTACCCTGTGAAGTCTAAAGTAAAGCTCTCGGGTCAGATGTTGAGAGGAGAACAAAAGGAAAATGTCAGACTGAAAACTGCTATTATCCCATCTGCATGCCGCTTTCAAGGCTGCATCATGTTGAAGAGGCAGAGCCAAATCTCCTGCTGCTTTCTTTGTCTGCTGTACCTCATTTCCTCCTTTCTACACCAAGCAGACCCAATATTGATTTATAGAAAAGTATCCATCATGCTGAAATAGTAGTAATTTGTCAAGTATATTAAGAACATTCAACAAAGGGTGTGGCGGGAGACGTGAAACAAGGAGGCTGTAAAAATGAGCGAATATAGATAATAGACGCATTTTATAGTGCCCAATTATGTCTGAGTATTTTAAAGAATACATTTTTCATTTTCTTCACTGAAAGAGGCTTGTTAGCAGTTACCTTCATGAGCATCTTTTTTCAGAGGTAAGTGGAAACTAGAGGCAATGAAACATGAAGAGAATTGTGGGGGAGGAGATGAAAAGAAAAGCAGGAGAGGAAGGATGAGTTGAAGCTACAGGAGAGAAGATAAATGCAAAACAATAACAGAGCAGGAAAAAAAGACATGAGTATAAGACATAATGTGGTAAAAATGTTCCCTATAATTGCAACATAATTCCCAATCAGCTATGCTTCCTTTTCAGACGTTTTTTTCCCTCGTGCTTCTTTGCATCCTCCATGCCCTCTCGCTTCTTAAATTATTGATCAGTGTGATTCCACTCCCAGGCAGGCACTGAAACCACCGCCTCATCTCAAAAGATGATCAGAGAGCCTCTGAGACATGATTGGGGAGGACTACTAAATCCTGCAGAGACACGCCTTAGCTGAAGCCGAAAAAACTGGAAGGATTTTTTTGTCTAAAGCTCATGTAAATGAATCTCTCTCTGCATGCAAAATGATGGATTTGACTTCACAATTCAATAAAAAGGGCAGGATAGACAAGCAATAGACAGGGGTTGAGTCTTTCAAAAAGAGGAACGCACAGTTTAGATTTAGGTTTAGATCTAAGCCTAAATCTCAAGTAAATGACTTTACTTGAGTGTTTCTGTTATTTATTTATTTTTTGTTTTATGTTTTTATTTTGCCATATATGTTGACATATCTAAAAAAAACGACTTATTCTGTCAAAATTTAAGAAATAACGTGCATTTTGTGAAATATCAACCTGTCATGAATTTCTGCTATTGTCTGTTTACATGCTGCTGATTTGTGTGTTACACATGAACTGAGATGAAGGATGTGCTACTGCACTTTTGCCACACATTATTTTACACATCAAATAGTATTTTATGATCCCTCTATCCATTGAAATGAATGATCTAAATGTAATGTATAAATTCCACTGCAACTGGTCAAGTAATTCTTAGCTGCAGGTATGAGGAAAAAGGTCCAAACCTTTGCACTTTCAGCCTCTTCAAGAATTCAATAAATTGAGTTAATCTTCCTTAGGACAGACAGAGATTCTGCGTACCGCAGCATGAGGTTGAGTAATGTTGTTTCAGTTTATAGGCATTTAAAGCTTCCTATAAACAAATTTATGTAAATTTGTACTAGCACATATAGGTATGGTTTGTATTTGAAGGTACAAAAGTATTTTATAAGCCAAAAAAAATCTCTAACACAGAGAAGTTTAGTTTGATATTACTTAGACTTTGACATGGGTCACTTTAATCTCGATCATTTTTTAAGTAAAATTTGTTTTAAAACTGAAAGAAATGTGCCACAGACAATGAAAGCATTCAATTAGCTGAAAGAGGGATACCTTAGTTTGATATGCCTCAGTTTAACAGAAGACAAATTTGGTTATTTGGAAATGCTTCCAGGTTCATGGGTAGAGTTTGGAAATTAAATACATGCCACCCATCACTCTTAGGAAGGCAAAGCTGTTTAAAAAGTACAGTTAGGAAGCTACAGCTGGTATTTGTGTTTAGCAGTCCACTTAAGCTAATTCCATTTTGTTATCATTATTATATGTGCAATTACTGCTAATTAACTTTTGTCCTAAGGGTCCACGGACAAAAAGCAATGATTTCCTTTAAATGTATTATTTAATTGTCCCTGCTCTAATAAAATGTAAATAAAAACTATTTTTTTCCTTCTAGGACTTCATTGTCCTTGTCTTGAAAACTTCAACAGTTTGAGCCCAAAAATAAATAATGCAAAAATCTCAGGAACCATTACATTTGACCTTTTTAGAAGCAGGAAATCTCATCATCTCTTCTGTTTTGTACTGGAGTACTTTCTATATTCATCAAAAAAGGACCTCAACATCCCAAGCTTCTCACACACATTAAGCATGAAGCATGTTGATCATCTTTTGCTGCATTTAAAGTTTTAATTATATTATTTAAGATAATATCATTAATATCTTGCATTTAAACCAAAATTCTGGTCCTTTATTCCTGAAGCATTGTCCTCTCACTGATTTCCCTCTCCTGTCTCAGCATATTATCTGACCTGCCAGTACCAAGGCTAGTTAATGTGTCACTTTCAATCCCAGAAACCTGTTTAGTTAGTGAAGCAGATAAAAGTGGCCTGGTTGTCATTTATGTCGCTTCTGTATTTGCAGTTGCTGTGCTTTGGTGGCACATATACTGGAGCCTCTGTGTGACACAATTAGTCCTTTCAGATGAAACTGTGTCACTGCAGTCTGGTGGAGCAGAATACTTAAAGGAGACAGAGACGGTTAAGAATGGTTAAAAATGTAGAATTAGTGCATGCTAGATGTGATCTAAATCAACATGGTTCTTATCATCATTAACAATGAAAGCGCCTTTCTTTTCTTTTCTTTTCTTTCTCCTTGAGAAGTGTGGCAGCTAATCTGTCAAAAAGCTTCACTTTTAAAAGTTCATAGGGTTCCTTTCTAGTGAAGCAATATTCTCAAATGTTTCATAGCTTCGTATCTCCTTGTCTTTACCCATTTTTTTGACACTTACGTCGCTTCTCGCTGATGTGCAGCAGGCTGGCAGTGTGGCCCGATAGGCTGCCCTCTGCCTCCCCTGACGGGTGCTGGAACAGCTCCTTGGATAAATCCCCTGAGCTGGACGGCTTCAGCAGCTTCTGGATGTCTTTGTTGGGCTCTATCGTCACATTTTGCCAGAAGCAGAAAGAAAGGGAAGAAAAAGGTTATTGATCCAAGGAATGCTGTCATTTAAAAAAAAAAATAAAACATTTTAGGAAATTAGATTTTTTCTATGTTTGATCTCCACTTAAAAATCTGGAACAACAGTGTTACAAGAATGTGGAAATCTGACAGAAGGGACAGAATGAAAGCAAAGGAAAAAAAGCACCTAAGAAAAGTAGCAATGAGAGACAAAGGACTCGAAATAAGGTAGAAAGGCAGGAAAGGTAGAGTGGAGGGAAAAAAGGTAGAAAATTAAAACAGAAAAAATAATCCATTCAGACAGTCATAGAGGAAAAAGGCTGGGTAGGGTAATAATAATAAAAATGCTTCATACTCTGTCTTATCCATCCATTTTCCTACACCTTTGTCCCTTACTGGGGTCCGGAGGGTTGCTGTTGCCTATCTCCAGCTATTGTTTCGGGCGAGAGGCTACTCTGTTTTAGTTTTCCATATTTATCAAGACTTAGAAAACTTTTCAAACTTTTTATTATGCTTTTCAAGTTTGTGTATATACTCTTTTAGACATATTCTGTACTGAAAAACTCTGATTCTCACTTCTGTGTTCATTAGTCATTTTTGTTAAATTCAGTTATGTGACTGATTTTTCATACTTACAACATCTAGTCAAGTTTATGAATCAGGATCGCAGGTTTAATCCACAGTTCATATTAACTTATAGTTTAAGTGCAAACATGTTTGCTGATAAATGTTTGCCTTTCCACTTTGGTCGAAAGTCCTGAAAGTTTAGTAAGCAGTTTCATAAAAAAACAACATCTTTTAGTGTTGTATGGTGAAACGGCAGCTCTATCTGACACAGCAGTGCACAAACACACGACACAGAAAATACAACAAAGAGGTGAAGACACACACTGAGTCACTCAGTGTGTGTCTTTGAAGCTGAATACTCAAAATGAGATTTCATTTCTCTGATTCCCTCCTTTGTTCTCATGATCAAAGATCAAAATAATTGTTGACAAGAAAATTGTTCTTTTCTTTGTGATCCTGCAGCCAATGCTGTCAATGTGCTGATTCCTGTGTTGAAAAAATGTTAAACTCCCCATTTAATGCCTGAATTAAATGCAGTTTTAAAATGGTAGCAGAGATTGCAATCATAGAAAAAAAAGGAAAACAAAAGCTTGACCAAGCAGGCATAATCAGGACTACATTCTCTGGAAAAACCAAACTGTTGGTTATTTCTATTTCTACAAGAAAGGAACATAATTGTCTTAATGGCTCCTAAACCCTCAGGGAAGAAAAAGTCCTGTGATGGAAAAGCTCTTGGAAAGACAGAAGGATCGATGAAACAACTAGGTATTTCAGCAAGAACCCAAATTACATAAGCACTGTGATCTATAGGAGCATTTAACAGCAGAGATGAATGTGCATTAGTGCAATACTGAATAGAAATGATGAGACAAATGCAGAGGCAAAGTGTGATCACTTCCCTTTCAAAGCTATAGTTCCTCAACACCTTCTCTGTTATTTTACACGCTAAGTACAGTGGCCTGAATTGGTGTAGATAAAGAAGACACTATTTTATTCTAATAGAAGAGTTTGTTTTTCAGTCAACAAACCTTGTGAGATCACTGGAAATGAAAGACTTTGTGAGTCATATTGTGTCGTCCTTCTGTTAATCTGATCTCAGCGTACAACACTCACTTAGATTTTAGATCAAACTGTCTGGACCCGTGTCAACCTAACAAAACGAGAAGGTTTAGGAAAACATTCTTCAATTCATATGGAGCATCACATGAATTTTAGGCATTCATGTTATGTTTTGTTTCATTTTCAGACGTGACATTCATCACCATGCAGTCAGATGACGTGTTTGTGTTTTAAGTTGAGACTTCAGAACCGTCATCTTCTTCACCTGTAAAGTCACCAAACAGAACAAATTTAGAAAAGCACATTTTCACATTTAGGAGTTAATGCTCCACAGAGGTTCTGCTTGATCAGGGCTCTGACATCAAAGACACAGCTGAAAACAAAGTCTGGGCAAAGAAAAGCACAGGTGCATAAGAAGTGCTGCACATTTCACCGAAATACAAGAGTGTTGACGGTGAGTCGAGCAATTACAAACCACATAATGAAATGAAAAAGCTTCAGATTTTAAGGAGAAACGATCAGACCTGAGGAACTATTGCAGTGCAGTGTGGGAGTGCAGCAGATGGGTCTCAGCAGATGGTGGCCACCATTCTTTGCAATATATGCTGGAAGATTGTTAAATTTCTGGAACAAAGACGGTTGAATGCAGTAGAGCGAGGGGGGAATACGGACATGCTGCGATATGCATTTGAGAGGCAATGGCAATCGTTGGGTATTGATTTATTTCCCCCACTGAGGAGCTGCGCTTTGAAAGATCTCAGTTTAACCTCTGTAGTCCTAATGAAATGTTTAATCAATATTTTGACAGCAGGACGGGCTTCAGTTTCTACAGCAGTGGCTATGTTCATCCATATATCCATAAAAGCTGAACTTGAATGTAAAAAGAGTTTTAAAATGCAAGATGTTTTTGGTTATCTATGTCTAATGCTCAGAATGCACATCATGTTAAAGTTCTCACAGAGTTTTCTTTCTTTCAGTTTTTTTTTTTTTTTTGCATCTGTGCTTTTGGCGAAAGAAGGTTCTGGACTTCAGTCAGTATTTAAAAATGGCAACAGACAAAAACAGCCTTTCCAGACATCCGGGTGTCATCTACATGTAAGGAGAAGACATTTATCCAGCTGGCCCGATCAAGTAACCACCTGCTGAAGAAGCTCGGGTCAATTGTACTGGAGGCTTACACATAAAAACAAAGCTGGCTGTCATATATGTGTCTTTCTCAGGCAACTGTCTCTGCTAACCGAGGACATGTGGAAGAAGACAAGTAGATAAGAGTATGATAATGGTTTAGAGTGAGATCATTATCTGGGGTCAGATTGAATTTGATCTTGAATTAACAATCAATTACTGCAGGACAGGAGGGTCAAATTAATATACCCCTCAGGATGCTGTCAATGTTTTTCTGTGTTTATTTATCTAAAGTGTACACAAACTTCATGCTGTAGGTGATTTTATATTTTCAGTCAACATCTCCTGCCAAATTGAGTTGGTTTACAGTCACAAAACGTTTTGAAAATAGTTTCTGTTGTTAATATCGATTATATTCTTGTTTCATGTCATTCAGCCAGCAATAGGAAATTGCTAGAGTTTGCAAACATGTGGGACATTCCTTAACAATTCAACAACAGATAATCTGGCTAGAACTAATGACAAAGGAATAGTTTTCCTTCAATAACTCGGCGGCACAGATGGCAAATGATCCAACTTTACCTCCTCAGACCTCAATAACAACACAAAAGAGCAATAATTAAATACAAATGACCTGAAATGACCTGACAGCTGATATACACTAAACCTGCATGAAATGTGTCATTTTACTGACTTTTATTTCACCCCTTAGTGACACATTTTGCTTTAACATGCAAACACTGGTGGTAGACGTCCGTTAGAGACTATCAGCTACTTGGCAAAGGAAATATTACAGCATACTATGAGGAAGGCACTTAACAGAGTTAATCACAATATCTTAATCTCAAGTCACTCAAGACACAATCAAAAACCAAATTTTGGGAAACAGTGTTGTCTAATTGATCACATTAAATATTCCAAAAATTGATGTAGGAATTCCACAAGGAATCGTCATAGTTTTGAATCACATTTTAACAATATCTTATACTTTTGTACTGGTATTGAATGACTGGAATAAATGGTAAAAACAGAGATGCTAAAATTCAAGAGTAGAGAAAGTGTTAGTTTGTATCTAAGTGTTTGAAATGAAGTCACACCTCCACCTCTGTGTAACTAAAACCAGAGAATTGTAAATATTGTTTAAAACTTGGTTGATTTAGCAAATGTGCACTCATGTCCTGAATTTGGATTGTTATAAATTATTTATTTCAGTCCTGATTTGTTTTTTAGATGTTTTTGTTGCTCTTTTCTTTTATATGTGTGGCATTTATTTCTTTTATAAATAATTCAGTACTGTTTCAATATTGAAAACTTCCATCAGATTAGGTCTGTAATTTAGCTGGTGGCTCATTATAGGACAATTATTACTTTGTAACACTCACTCCTCTCAGCAGCTGATCTGAACAGATAATGCTCCATTTGAAATGGTGAACAAACTACACTCACCAATTGCCTCAGCAGGTAATAAAGTGGCTGCAGCTGCTCACTTTTAACTGAATTCTTGTTGGATTATAAACTTTTGCAGATGTTTGTAGTAGAAATGCAAAACACAGGGTGTTTCCATGATTTTAGTTTATCTATCAGAACAGAAAAAATATGTGCAATTAATTTCAGGTAATCCTGAATGACTTATAGAGCAATAATGTTCAGCTGTTACAAACAATTGTTTTGTCTTTATGTTTTATTCCACCCCAAAAAAACTCAATAAACTGAACATCCCTCTTTTATTCATCACATCTTAATGGGCGTGTCGCTGAGGGCTCAGATGTTATCTATAGCATAGCAGTGCTAAACACAAAATGCAGCTGTAATGCCATCACTTTCAACTATGATTCTGTCCTGAAGCCGTAATAAAGCCCTACTCAGTGCCACCATAGCACAGGCTTTTCTGGGTGGCTTTCACACAAAGGCCACACTATTGTTCCACAATTTGTATTTCAGCAGTCCAGCCTTTGCACGGTTGACCTCCTGTGAGTTGATTTAAAAGGAACAGCAGATTACGCTGTGTGAATGGAAAAAAAAAACTACACTCCTTTACTACATCCCTGTGAGAGAACAATGATAAGTACTGCTTTAGTGCTATATTTAACCACATATATCATTAATAAACTCTTCAAGAGTTGCTTAAGATCAGAGACCAAAACCAGAGAAAGTAACACAGTATATTTGAAACAAGGGAACAAAAGGGCATTATTTTAAGTACAAACCTCCTAAACAGGACAGGATTCTGCTTCAGCCCTGTTCCCAGCTGTGGCATTAAAAAGAAAGCACAGGAAAATGGCTCTTACCTGGGCTCCCTGCCCCTCCCTGTGCCTCCATGCAGCTCAGCCGAGAGTGTTCTGCTGCTCACCACACCAGCATTGGAGAGTGTGCATAGGAGAGCGTAAAGAGGGGGTGGTGGAGGTGGGTGGACACAGCGAGACCTAAGCTCTGAACTGGCTCTGTTCCACCCTTTTTCTTTTTTCTCTCTCTCTCTACTGCTGTGCAAATTGTCCCAAACAGGAGATGTGGCGTTCCTCCTCCAGCTCAGTCCACCTGTCCCGCTCTGCCATCAGAGCCATGTGAAGACTACAGGGCAGACAGGGAGGTCTGGCAACGGCGACATCACAGCAAATTTATCAGCCACTTGCTTTGGTAAACGCAGCATTGTGAGGCTTGGCTCGGTGTGTGCAGAAAACAGAGAGAGATCCAGAGCAAAGAGGGGAGAGAAAGAGAAAAATGGGGAGGGCTGGGCTGGCCGGCTGCCCAGACTGCAAGAGAGAGTGGGGGAGTCAGGGAGGGCTGTGGACCAGTGGAGATGGGAAGCTGGTGGGAGGAATATCAGGGAGGACACGTGCATAAATGGGACACAAATCCATAAGTCAAGTTGACAAACCCAGTTGGGTCAGTTAGTGTGAAATATTGAAAATTCAGGCATGGTGTCTGGATGGCAGTGAGGAGCAGTTCATTGCAACAAAGACAGTTTGTCAGAGTGGGAAAAAAGAGATTGCCATACCTTTAGATAAAGAGATGGAGCCTCCCTCTTCCCAGTAAAATAAGCTGGTGCAGCTCGCCATCTACTGGAAAAATTACATAATGTCAAGTTGTTAGAAGACAATTTCTTTAGTAAAAAAAATAGTGTTTGAGAGAGCTGCTTGGTTCTAAACAGAGAAATCAGAAAAACCGACAGCACAAATATTTTATGTGTATTTTTTTGTAAAACTTAGAAGTGAAAGTTAGATTTTATCTCAAGTGTAAAGCTTGCAGATGCAAAGCTAATTTATAATTTCCTTCCAATGAAATTCACTCTTTATTTACGTTTTTCTTTCTTTTTTTAACTATAATTTAATCCTGATCAAATTTAAATGAAAATTTTTCTGCCTGCTAGAACGCTTTGCTCTGATGTAAAAAAAATTAAGGGACAAAAAAGGCCAATGTTTTGTCTACACATCAACTGGACATCGTTTCTTTATAAGAGCGAATCAGTATGAATGAACACTTCAAAGAAAATATGTACGTTTATGAAATACTTGCGACCGCGGCTGCGTAGAAGTCGAGTTCGCGCTTTCTAAAAAAACTGTCCTTTGCGAGGTTCCGTAGCAGTGATAAACATTGACAAGCAGCTGTTTCTGCATGTTAGTGCTCACGTGGAAGATTTCCCAGTGCAAGTCAGTCTTGAAGAAGCAGCTCATTTCTAACACCAACAACATCATGGAGCCTGTCATTAAAATAAACCCAGGTAAGGAACATGTTCCTCCTCGCTTTACTTCTCTTTATAAACGTAGCTAAGGTTCTGTCCACATCGCTGCCATCGCTGATGTAGCTTCGTCTGTTTGGACTTCTCCTAACCTCCCTTTCCTCTTCTAACGTCCAGGAGCGTCGAAGTGGGACATCCGTCAGAGGGTTTGGGACTACATAGAAGAAAATAACTTGGCTAACTTTCCCAGGCCTGTCCACAACAGAATCCCAAACTTTAAGGCAAGTCCCGACTACAGAAAACCCACCACGACTTTAAATTACGTGTTCCGACATCGTAGCACGTTTTTATTGTTACTTGTGTAATGCTAATACACAAGTAAATTAAGGGACAAGTAAGTTGTCCCTTAATTTTTTTTTACATCAGTTCTTCCAGCATGAGAGCTTCTTGTGGGCTATTTCGGGTCTCTGGGGTCATTATTTTTTAGGGACCCTAAAAATAGCACGGAGCAACTGTTTTCCTCAGTTTTCTTAGAAGAGATACTTTACAAGCAAGTATCTCTTCTAGTTGCAGAACTGCAACTGCGCAAAAGTTGCAGTTCTTCTACAGGGACAGATAATCGTCTACGCAATCTGACGAGGTTAATTCCAAAAGCACTTTTCAGTTTTGCGTCACATGGTCGGTTTTCTGCTGAGTGGCATATTCGACACCATGTGCATGGAATAGACTGGTAATGCACAGCTTTGCTACAATATTTTATTAGATTTTTATGTGGTAGACTCCACTTAAAAGAGTAAGTCATTGAGAAGTGGAAGGAAAATCTTACATCACATTCTGATAATTGAAAATGTAATTGAAATGTGTGTGCCTCCTCTAATATGCCTAAATGAAATCTAATCAACCACTTGCTTTCAAAGTTCACCTAATTATCAAATACAGTCCAACCCTTGTGCAAATTAACCACAGTGTAAATACAGAAGCTCTGCAAAGGCTTCAGTGGTTTGTTGGGTAACTGTAATGAAGAATCAGGATTTTCTACGTTTAATGTGGGAAAACAAAATGTTCAATAAAAACGGCTGCTGTGGCAAAAGGTACAACAACTTAGATATACCTACAAGTTGTCCTCTAAGCTTAATTAAATTTGGGCAACGGATTAATTGATTTAGAATCCTGCTACAAAGCTCCCGGGTTTTAGCTTAATTTGCTACAAATCAGGAAACGATTGAGACAAAATTATCTTGTAAACATGTAAACATAGTACTATCTCTCAGTTCTGTAATAGTGTTCATTAAACTGATTGATACCCAAGTGAAAGAATTGAATTAAATCAGGTGTAAGCACAAATATATTTGCTACATTGCCTCTAAAATATCAATTGCAGAGACCTTTAGATTTTAAATGATCAATGTTTTCATGTCATTCATTCTTCTGGTTTATTTTCTTATTGTGTGTTTATTGATCAGGGAGCCAATCAAGCATGCAATAGGCTTGCAGAGCTTCAGGAGTTTAAGTCAAGCCAGACAGTGAAAGTAAACCCAGACAGACCCCAGCAGCAGGCTCGCTTTGCCACGCTGGAAGTAAGTTGACCAAAAGAGAAAAAAAACTTGTATGAATTGTTATTCTTTCCTCTCTAGGGGGCTTTCGGAGCCTGCAGCAAAGTGACAGAGTTGCAGACTTTCGCCCAGACGGCTGAGGTGAAGGTGGATCCTGACAAACCTCTGGAGGGTGCTCGGTTCGCGGTGCTGCAGGTAGCACAGAGCTGTTGGAAGAAAAGTATCAAAAAGCACTTTTTAAAAAATAAAAAATTCTTTGCATTTTTAGGAGAAAGCTGTAATTGCTCAGATTAACCCAGAGATATAAATCTGTAAAACGGTATGTGGAAAACAAATTAGTGGATTTTATTTTTTACCTTATATAACTAGTAACATGAAGCCATTGCAACAGTTTACATCATTTCATCTTGAATCTTACTGCAACTTTCACCCTCACTCTGCAGTTCTCTGACATATGTTAGTTATATATCAATGTTTAGTTAAAGTTAGTCTAATTCCCAGTCTTTAGTGGTGTATTGTTTGGCATAATTTGCAGGCACAGAAGACTTTGTTGGTTCCAACTCCTCGTCTTCGCTCTGGCCTCTTCAATAAGATCACGCCCCCGCAGGGTGCCAACAAAGAACAGCTTCGTGTTTGCGCCTCGTCTCAGGTTTGCAATTTCAACCTGAGACAATATTCATACGAGCCAGAGAAATTAAGAAGTTCTTCTAATTGTCTAAGTTTTTGTAACTTTTAAATCTCCTGCAGGGTGTGAAGGACTTCAGTGTTCCTGTTGGCCTGGACGCAAAGGTGAAGGTAGACTTGGTGGTGGTTGGCTCTGTGGCAGTTTCTGAGAAAGGTTTGTTCTTTTTTACCAAAGACTGCTGTTTTTTTAATATATGTAGATAGACTCATCATTGAAAATGGTTTCTTCAGATCTAAAAGTGTTAAAATTTTCTCATCTAATCATTACAAATAAAGTAACGCTGTTGTTAAACATTCCCTTTTTTTATTATTATTTGCCTATATCTTTGTGCTTTATAATAATAAAAAATAAAACATTTCTATGCAAAATGCCTGAGCATTCACCTTCTGCAGGCTGTCGGATTGGAAAGGGGGAGGGTTATGCTGATCTGGAGTGGGCCATGATGGCTTCAATGGGAGCCGTGAATGACTCCACTGTGGTCGTCACTGTTGTCCATGACTGCCAGGTTAGTATTTGTCTGATTTCCTGGAAAGTTGCAAATGTCTCATTGAAGTTTGTAGTATGTTTTTATTTATTTTACCATTTAATGAAATGATTAAATGACTGCATTTGTGTTTTAGGTGGTAGACATTCCAGAGGAGCTTATAGGAAGTCATGACCTGACTGTTGATTACATCCTCACACCAACCAGAGTCATTAAGACTGAATGCAAACTGCCCAAACCACAGGGAATCACCTGGACTAAGGTAAAAGCTGAGGCTATTTCTCTGTCTTGTGTAATCCTAGTGTGAGATTACATTTGGGTTATTATTTTGGCATGATAACTTAAATAAACTTTCTCAGGTTGAGAAATATATCATATTAGTTGAAACATAGTTGGTAAGGGACACACACAGTTCAAAGGACACTCAGTTTATGCATAAATAGGAACAATTGTTGCTGTTATACTTTAAACATAATAAATTAAATCTTGTTTTCTGTTGTAATTTTTCTGTAAAAACTGAGACTATATTTCAACTTAAAGGTTATTATACCAATAAAATCTCACACCCTCTTTCTCTATTTTGTCAGACATTGTTCTCTGTTGTCCATTTGAAGTTGAATTTATAACTCTAAGACCTGGATCATGTAATATTTTCTATTATGTGCCATTATATAGTATTTAACATTTTTAAAATGTTAAATAAAAATACACCTGAGATGCAGGTTGGAACTGCAATTTCCAAATTTTAATGACATTTTTTTTGTTTATTAAGGACTAGTAACATCTAGAAAAATTATCATTAAAGTGATATTTTAGAGTTGGATGGAAAATGAAAAAAAATCGTAAGATTGTCCTCCTTTATGTATTAAAGCTTTTGTCCATATACTTTGCTTGTTGATTACAAAAGGGAAACTAAAGAGAAAATTGGTCATAAACATGTCTGGCAGATTGATTGATTGATTGATCTCTAAAGTCAATTTATTTTTTTCCTTTGACTCCAAATTTTGTGTGGGTGAATGTATTGAGGAATACATTTTGACTTTTGTCACCTTTTCCATACTTTGAATGTGGCCTAATGCCTGTGTACAGCTTGTTTCGACCTGTATGTAGCACACAATGCTGCCTTTCCAGTATTTCAGCTGTGTCTTTCACAATGACGCAAACATATCAATTTTATTTTCCAGGAATCTAACATTCTCTCATTACTTATGAATAGAAAACTTCCATAAACATAACGTTCCTCACTACTGGTTTTGCTTCAAACCACAGCGATATTTCTTTTTTTACTCATCCAGGAGCAGAGTATTTGTTTTGTTTTCATAAGCCCAGTCAGCTGCTCCTCTGCATTGAAGCAGTTCTTGCTTTGTCATGTTTATACTAAAAGTCGGAAAAAGAAAAAACAAAACAAAAACGAATGAAGGTTCTATTTTTTCTATTTTTTGATGGAGACCTGACCAAGAGGCACATTGGTATATAGTTTGCAAAATGTTAATTAAAAGGTGCAATTAAATCATTATAAAATATACACACTAGTTTTTGGTTTAAGTTAGTAAAATGTGTCAATATTTTCACTTCCTCTGAACTATTTTACCACAGTGCTGCTGCATTTTAGGTATCGAGTATTTATAATAGATATTTTTAAGTTCTTTTATATAAAGAAATAACATTTTTTATATCATAGCATTTATTTTTTCTGCTGAAACAGTGAACTTGCTTGCTTATTTCTTTTATAGATGTTTGTGTTCTTGTTTCATATTGGAGGTCGTCTGCCTTTAGGTTTTTATCAGACAGGTTCCTTAAAGAAAAGTACATTTGCCCCAGACTGAGCTTCAGTACCTACTTTATTGAGGTCACACTGCCCCCTAGTGGGCCAACCCCGCTTATTCATGTTCTTATGAGACTCGAGTGTTTTAAAAGTGTTTCTTTATGCAAATGTTTAACTTGTATAGCCCTCAATGCACAATGCAGCTGCTGTATGAACGTGTCCTCTCTGTATGATGTCCAATTTTCACTTTCTCTCCTGTCTATTTTTGTGTGGCTTGAATCCTCCTGATTTATTTCCACTGGCAGAGACTTTGTGTGAATTTCTTGTTGATAATATTTCTTCTCATCAGACACGATGAGGGTATCATTCTCATCGTGTGGCCATTTTGTGTGTAACCTCTGGGTTCTCTCAGACACACATGTAAGTAAACAAGGCCCAGTGACCTGCCAGCCAGGAAGGCCAAGTCTGATCATCAAAGGCGGCTCTGCCCAGCCACCTTGGCTCTGCAGGGTTCAGGAGGAATGACGGGTCAAACAGGCCAGTGTGAAAAACAATAGGCTTGTATCCTTTACATGACTGGTCAGCATCAAAGGCTGCCAGGACACTTGAAGACCGTACAAATCAAGACGGCAGCGGTTATTTTTAACTGTGTGGGAAGTGAAATATCCTGCTGCTGTAAAGATATTTATTAAAGGCGGGCAGTATGGGCTAAAACCGGTTCTTTTGTCTTTAGTTAGATGCAGAGAAGTTGGAGAAAATTCCCATCCTGAAGAAGCTGCGTGCTCTGGAGGAACAGGCTGGGAAGGACGTGACTCTGGGGACAGCGTCGCATGCAGCAGAGCCCGGTCTGCAGACTAATCAACCAAAAAGACAACCCAGACGGAGGCCAAGGCGGAATACACAACAGGATACCGAGGGAGAAACCAGCCAGGAATCTAGACGGGAGAAAAAAGGAGAGGCAGATCAGAAACCCAGACAGCAGCCAGCTAGAGCCAGGAAAGACAGCAGGGGAAGTGGCAGAGGAGATGAGGAAGGAGAAGCTGGCAAAGTGGTGAAAGGTAGGAGCAGGAGGATGACGAGGGAGCAGGGCCCAGAGGAAGGTAGAGGTGAAGCGACGAGCCAACGGAAGCTCCCTCAGAGTGTGACCACCGTGTACCTGGGAGGAATCCCCGCCGGGCTGCGTGTCAGCGAGCTGAAGACCGCGCTCAGGGAGAGGAACGCCGCCCCGCTGAGGCTCACCTGGCAGGGGGCGCAGCACAGAGCCTTCCTGGACTACAGCGACCCCCAGGTGGCCGACCAGGCCCTGGAGGCGCTGCAGGGTCTGAGCCTGAACGGTCACAGCCTGCAGGCCGAGCTGGCCAAGAGCCAGCGGGGACACAAGAGGTCTGGACAGAGACAAAAACCATCCGTGGCTGCGAAGTCAAAAGCGTCCCCGCCAGATGCTATAAGCGACACCGCCAAGGAGGCTGATCAGTAACAGCAGCAGGCAGCTGCACCGCCACAAAATATCTTCATATTAATGCACGTTTAATATCTTTAGAAGTGTTGATCTGTTTTTAGCATTTCAAATGGAATCTGTTACATGAGCTTAATGTTCGTTGTAGTTTTCCAGCAAAGAAACAAGACTTGAAGGTGTGAGGAAATTAAACGTAGGGTCAGTATCAAAAATTTCCTGAATTATATTTGTTGTAACATTTGAAATAAGCTTAAAAAATTCCCACATGTGCCTTTCTCTGTTTACACCCAACTCTTACTCCATGTGTTAAGGTGATCTTCCTTCCTGAAGGTTTATTTTGTGTGATTTCTTGCTGCAGGTCACGATGTTTCTGTAGCTTTCCGTTCCAATTTAAAGACACACTAAATTTATTTTTCATAGTCAAGCTTTTCCAGCTATAAAAAAAAAGCTTTTAGGGCTGATAATCTGCTGGAGGAAAAAAAAAGGACAAATGACTCCACCATCTGGCAAGTTGAACCGTGTAAATGATATTGATTATTTGTGCATGAGACCTGACAGTGACATTTCAAAAAACTTTCAGTTTGCAAGAAAACTTACATGCACAAAGTTGCCATGTCTTTAATTTATTTTTAAAGCATTCTTTTTTTCATTTTCTTTGGTCGAATTCTAAAAAACATAAGTGTTGTCAAATTTTGTATTTAAGATAGCATTGAAAACCACTGAAACCACACATGTCCCCCTGGACAAACTCAAAGTCAAACCATTTGTGCTATTTTAGCTCAGATTTACGTAGATCTAGTAAGTCTAGAGAGCCCTAGTTTGGGCATAATTATTTTTTTGGCTTATTCGTGTGATTTAACCTGCAAAATTCAGGTTTTGTAGTTCGAGTTTAAGGTCATTGTTTGTGTTTTTGTGTAAAGCTGTTATGTTAAGGCAGATTTGCTTCTTACTCATTTGAACTTTTTTTTACTGTGATTTCCTGATCCTCTGTTTTAATCTGTTTGATAATACTATTAAAGCGCTAGACAGCAGTTGTCTTTTTTTTTTTTCTCCAAATGAAACAGTTGCATCACACTTTGTTTTGGTTGTGATGCATATTGAAAAGGATGAATTTTCTTAAAATGAGAGATGAGAATTGTGAGGTCAATCTAAAAACTAAAAAACTATTTTAAATGGTGGAGCTTACATTTATGTATGACGTTTAAACAATCATTTTCCTTTTTGAAAACGGGGCAGTTAAACTTTAAAGTGGAGCAAATCTAAAGTTTTTTTTTCCCTTTTTGGAGTTTTCCCTGCAGCTCACCTATGAAAATGTCTGTCTGAGCTTCTCACAGGAGATTCATCTGAAACTCAATCATCCAATGCACTTATCCTGATTGGTGTATAATGTATTGTAGCTCTGTTGTTTTGTTTTACAGATCTCAACGTTACCTGACAAATGACCGATTCGGTGTCAGCTCTGTTTGCTGTAAAGCCCAGCTGCTCTGAGACACCAGCCCGCGGTGCGTCTGTCTGCACGGAGCGGGACTCGGGCTTTTTATGGAGCTGTCATCCAGGCCTGGCCTGGGAACAGCTGCCCGTCTCTCTCTCTCTCTCCTGAGCCCCAACAGAGTCGTGAACCTCAGCAAATGTCATCAGTTAGTTAAAGTGCCGTTGCCCCTGCTCAGGCCGCGCAGCGTGGTATTTCACTGGGGTTCAGTCGGTGGTCATGTGAGATGTCAGAGCAACTGAATGGAGAGCATTGCTCTCTGTGAGGATGCACTCCTGGACACCAGCACCAACAAATCCTACAGACTAACATTAGCAAAGCGATCCTGTGTGCTCCAGATTATAAGATTTGTGAATCAGAGCAGGTCGTGTTGGATTTGGTTTCAGACAGAAGCGTCTAGAACCAAAATATATGTTGGCCTCTTTGCTGGGGTTAATTCAGACGAGGGACGAGTGCCGCAACCAAAAACAATTCCTATAGAAAATCTGATTGATAAACTGTCACCATGCTGAAATATGTTTTGATTTGGGTCTACTGCGATGTGATAATAGTTCACGCTGGTCTGCACATATTCATTATTTGCGTTTTATTTTAATTGTTTCGTGTAATAATGGGTTAATATTTGGTTATTCTTCATTATGTAGTTTTTGCACTGCGCAAATATATATGCCTTTTTTTTATGTAGCCCTGAATGGTTAAGGCTATAGCAACATTTTTTCACTTGCATTTTTGATGCAGATGTTGATACTATTTTCTAATTTTATTTTATTTTACTCTAAATCATGAATATTTTTGAGTAATATATCTGAAATTTACACTGGAGTGAGATATGTTTTGTTTCTTATTTACAACATAATGCCAGTTTAATCACCAAAGTTTATTTGGTTTATTAATTTTGCTTTGGAATCGATCATTTTTTTTCAATTTGAATGACTTAGTGATTTTTTTTCTTCAATTTACTTTTTTTTTTATCCTAATTTTAGGAAGAATGGATTTGAATTATTGTTGAGCGAAACGCACATTAGTTCCCAAAGGTTGCCGTTTTTTCTTCACATATTTCCTCACAGCTTTCCTCTAAAATGCAAGATAAACTCCTGTTGTTATGGACTAGAAGGTCAAACAGCCCCAGAATTCGGGTGGTTTTATTTTAATAAAAAAATGATGAAACATCAGCTCACACAGGATGAACCCTCGCTGTTTTTCCTGATAAAGGCCTATCTACACTAAGTGATAGAAATAATAGTCCACATAAATTTGACAAACGAGACAGTGCTTACAATATATCCTTATTTTCATTTTTTTTTAAAACAAATAACACGCATCTTGACAAATATTGCCAATAAAGCACGGAACTCCTTGGCCAGTTCGCCTGAAATTGAAAATACAGGCCTAGAGAATAAATAAAAAGTTGCGCTTATAGGCTATTCAAAAAGTGCCATTTTTTTTACACAGTATACAGTATGGACGTACAGTATATAGGCCTATGTAATGTCCATAATTATTTATTCAGAAATCAACGCCGGGTATTTTGTTCCAGCTAATTTGTCAACAACATGAAAATTAGAAATAAAAAAAATAATAATAAAAAAAACTTTAAACGGAAAAAAACGAAGGTGTGCATATTTTACAAAATGATTAAACATGTGAGAAGTGAGAGGTCATCCGCTCCGCAGGACTAAGTACCAAACAGCAAGTATTTTTTTCTCTCTCTCTTTGTTATGCCACGTTGAAGGTATGGAATTGTTTGTTTTATTATATATTATTATTATTTTATTATTGTGTGTCTTCAGTCGTCTGGTGTCCAACAACACAGGGAAGTAGTCCGGTCTACAGGAAGCAAGGAGCTCTCTCTCCTCAGCAGAAAAGTCTCTCAGTGGTGATTTTTGTTGTTGTTTTATTGTTTTAATTCTTTGTTCCCGTGCTGCTGTCTGCATGGCTCCAGTCCGAGTGACTCACACACACACACACACACCCATACACACACCGTCCACGCGGTGTGCAGCGTGTCCCGGCGGGGTTCACATCACGCACGGCTTGATGTCCTGGTAGGAGACCTGCTGGTGGTGATAGTAGGAGCTGTTTCCCGGTGAATGCATGGCGGAGGAGGTCATGGCGTTGAAGGAGAACACGAACTCCTTCCGGTCGCACATGCTGGGAGATTGGGAATGGTACCGAGGAATACCTGCGGAGAGAGGATAGGGAATATTAAAAAAAAAAAAAAAAAAATTACAAATATATAAATTCTTGGAAATTTAATTTTCATTTTGAAGATGCCATAAATTAATTTTTTTAAAATGCAGATTTATTTGCAAATAAGAGAGCAATAAAAAAAAATATTATATTGGCATAGAATAAGTAAACTGAATATTGAATCTCGGCTCTTCTAAACAGTTAAACAAAAGCATATTCTTTCAATTTCAATTTTAAACTTTCCAAATTACACTTTTGTTTGCACTATTTTAACAGTAAGTTAAAAACGTTATATATTTATATATATGTTTGTATTGTTTTTCTCTTTCTCACAAAGCCGAAGTCCATTAAACAAGCAGAATCAAGGTCACCGAAAGCAGAGGCGGGCTAAGAAGGGTTAATTGACAGCCGGCCTCTTGCACGCCAGTCCCGGAGGACCGGGCCCTCGGGGCCCTCTGGGTAAGGCAGGCTGGAACTTACCGCGCTTGTTTTTATAGCACAGAGATTGGCACGCTTCTCTGCCATCCCCACGCCTTATTTGTTTTTATCTTTTCCATAAAATAAAGTAAAAGTCTCGTTCTCATTTAAGTTTAATTTAAATGGAAAGTGATACTTGCATGTTAATTTCAGAAGGATAAAATAGGTGGCAATAATTTAGGATATTTCGTAATAAAGTAGCAGAGTTAAGACTGTGTTGTTTGTTTGACAGCGAAATAAGTACAGCGCTAATGCCCGAACTGCGCGTATTTGGCACAAAAACCGATGTATTCGTTTTTTATGCCGCCTATAAAAAATCTACTTCTTTCGTGTGAATTAAATTTTGTGCTTCTCGTTTTGGAGTGTGGCCTTTTTTTGTTTTCTTTATGAACTTCCAGAGCAGCAGCATCGTAAAAATATTGAACAGTTTCGTGAGATTGTAAGTACTGCTTTAAGTATACCTTGTAAATCTGTGGTGCTGTGTCCGTTTTGGTGCAGGTACGGCTGGTCCAGTGAGTGTGTGGGCAAGCTCGGCTGCAGGCTGTTCGCCCCCGGGTTGCACGGAGACAGGGGCTGCTGCTTGATGTACGAAGCCCCGTTGTTCAGCGACGCTGGCGGGGCCGAGGCCCACGCCGAGGCCGAGCTCGAGTAGACGGGGTGAGGTTCCATGACTCCCCCGCTGGTCAGCAACGGGGAGGCGGAATTGTCGTGGTGGGGGTAATCGCTCCCAGTGGACGCCGTGCAACTTCCCATGTAGGAATGTCCACTGTTGCTCGACAAGTGAGACATGGAGTGGCCGGACAGACCCATCCCATCCATGTTACCTGCCAAGTGTCCATTCATCATCCCGATCCCGCTGTCCAGAGACAGGCTGTTGGGCGGACAAGACAGGCCCCCGCCGCTCCCCTGGTAGTTGTACGCCTCGGGAATGTGGTTGAATCCCAGGCCATTCATCATGCTGTACATGGGCTTCAGCGCCTGGCATTTGCGCCTGAATCCTCTGGGTCTCCTTCTGAAGGAGCCCTCCTCGAACATGAATTCGCTGGCCGGATCGATAGTCCAATAGTGGCCCTTCCCCGGTCGGCCCAGGCCCTTGGGCAGCTTAATGAAGCACTCGTTCAGAGACAAGTTGTGACGCACGGAGTTCTTCCATCCCTGATACGAGCCCCTGAAGAACGGGAAGCGGCTCTGCAGGAACTGGTAGATCTCACTGAGCGTCAGCCGCTTGGTTGGGGAGCTCTGGATGGCCATGACTATCAAAGCTATGTACGAGTAAGGGGGCTTCTCTGGCCGCCGGATCCCTGCGTTCGTCTTCTTGGTTTTCGTGGTGGAGGACGCGGTTTCCATCACCACCGTCTGTCCATGCGGTTTCTCCGGCGCGGACATCGGGCTGCTCTGGGCAGGAGGCTGCGCTGGGGGCTGCTGGACCTCTGCCGTCATTAGTTTGCTGGATTCAGTCTTCGAGGTGGCAAAAACAAACAAAAAATATATTTCTCCACTTACGTTACTGGAAAGTTTGACAGCACTTCCTTGGCATAAAGAGGAGGGGTGGGAAAAGACCCCAAACACAAAAGCGGATGATTGTCTTTTAGACTCTCCTTCGTTGGTTTTAATTCTGTCCTGTTTGGTGTCTGAAGCCGAAGAGGATTTTTTTTTCTTTTTTAAAAAAGGCGACGTCCGAAATGGAGCGCGGAGGAGAACAGGAGCCGCTTTCCACTTCAGTTGGTGTGTTGTCGTGCGTCCGCGGAGCTCACTTTTTACTTATCTGTTGCCATCGGCGCATTGGAAGCTGTAAGCCTTGTCATCCCAATGCTGGGGGCCCGCCCAGTCCCCTCCTACTCCAGCGGTGGGCTGCAAACATGCACATCTGCGTGCATGCGCTCACTTTTCTTTTAGTAAAATGATTTTAGATATGGATTTTATATGTTATCTCGAGCAAATTAATTTATTCATTACACCACTGGATCATACAAAACTATTTGCATCTGTCTCCAGCTGCGGATTTGTGTCATACTGTCTTCTAATTTGAGTTTGTTTGTTTTTATTAATGAATATTTTTTATTTCACAATAAATTAATAAAAATTTCACCTGAAAACATTCAATCTGTACAGTATGTCTCGTTTTTAATGTGCGAGTGAGTCAATGAGCCTCGTTGAAGCTGCAATAGGAAGGATATGACTCACATTAAATATATATATATATATAAAAATAAAAAATAAAAAGTATAAATCTATCTATTAGACAACGCGTTCCTCACATTCAAAATCTGCCTC
The DNA here is from genome assembly GCA_902982915.1 of Phalloptychus januarius. Taxonomy (NCBI): domain Eukaryota; kingdom Metazoa; phylum Chordata; class Actinopteri; order Cyprinodontiformes; family Poeciliidae; genus Phalloptychus; species Phalloptychus januarius. Next base: position 16,210,656 of record CADWAE010000477.1, read on the forward strand.
CGGATTTCTGTGAAGACAGTCAGGGACATGGGCAGGATGTTTATACAACAAAATGTAAACATTTTCCCGGACCTTCTTTAAATAAGAAAATCAGGCAAAAGCCTCGTTAGATCTGCTAATAGCACACAAACTAATGCGATATGGCAAGAAAATGCGCGTCGTCCTTACAGCAGACTTTTTCTCCCCCCCTCTCTCTTCTTTTACAAATGTATATTGTTTGTGCAATGCAGTCATAATATTTACGCAGGGACGCGGGAGGAGTGAGGTGGAGACTCAGCCGAGCTGGGAGCGCACAAACTCGGACGGAGGATTTGAGATCGACTCCTGCAGGGGAGAGAAATCACGGAGTGATCCGGGATCCGAGGTAAGGATTTACCAGACTCACGACGAGATCCGTGGTCGCTGTAAAGATGCGGTGCGTTAGGAGGAACTCTGCGCTTGTTTGGCAGATGGAATGACGTTAAAACTAAGATTGAGATTAAAACATGCATGCAGCTCTAGAAATTATGACTGGGCTACAAATCAATCAGAGGACGCTGAGCACAAGTTTGCGTGTTTTTGTTTTTTTGTTTTTTTCACACTGACCTGTGGCTTTAGCCTGTTTCACCCTGGGAGTGAGATCAGTCCATATAGCCTAGAACTGTTGACAGTGAGTTCCTTATTGTTCCCAGGAGATCTCACATGGCTGCAGCCTTCAGTTTCTTCAAAACCCATGGGTTAAATTAACCTTTCCATTGTTTTATTTATTGCTTCTTATTCTGAGTGAAAATCATACTAGGCGTTTGAAGCGTCAAAAAATGTAAACAGGCCTCTGCGTAACATCAGAGAACCCCTGGAGAGAGCGTCTTCATGTGCGTAAAGCTTTTGTTTAGTGCTATGTAGGTAACAGATTTACATGATGATTTTTAAATGATGTCTCAGTTAATCTGGGATGTGAACCGCAGCTTCACACGCGCAGTTATTTCGCCATAAAAAAGGTAAATATGTTGGAAATTCGATGTCGCCCATTTTCAGTCATAGAGAAGAGCTAAAGTCGAACATAAATGCCCATATGCGTCACTGACTCGATTCTGCTCGGCCGCTCGCTTCAGCAGTGAAGCGGACCACCCAGCGCGCACCAGGGACAGGCAGGCGCGCTCCCGTGCTCCCCTCTGCCCACTGCATTTAATTACCGCTGATGACTTCATTCCATTAAGGCTTTTCCCCTCTCTCACGCTCAGTCGCCTTATGTCATATTACTCCAAAAGGAGAAGGCATATTTAGATTTTTTTTTTCTATTTTGCTCATGCATCTCAGGCCAGTTTCCAGAGCCGGCTCAAGGAGGTACAAGGCCTTAATTCGGGATTTCATGTGAGGGGGCCCAGTCCACAGCGCCACTTTGATTGGTCATTTTTGAATTTTACATTCCAACAGTGTGTTTTACAGCCGAGTAGAGCATGAATGAATTCACACAAAATCCTGTGTTTCGGACTTGATAAGCACACAATCACTTTTCTTTTTTAAATGAATGTCATTTGGAATAAAGTGTTCATTTTTATGTTCGGTATTTCCCAAATTGTTCTATCCAAGACAGTCTTTTGCTTTTTCATTGTTCTTTAATTAATTAGCTAAATTAAGCAACACTATTTGTTTGGCAATATATTTAGTTTGGATTGTGTTATTACTTCTAAACTTAAGTTAATGACAAAATCAAACATGTAAAAACTATGCGATCCTGTTCTTAAAGTCTAATCAGCACCACGGTTCATTTAAAGGAAAATCATTATTTTATGATTGCGAAAAGATCAGATTAAAACAGTTATTTAAACAAGAGAACGGCAGATGTTTGGTAATATGACAAGACTGTTTAAGAGGTTCAGAGAGTTAAAAGCAGTTATGTTCTCCACATTTTTGCAGACAGAAAAATTGAATAAGTTTCTTTGACTTGCAGATCAATTAGAAATATCCTTGATGCAGTTGCAGTGAGCAAATGTTAAAAAAAATTCTCTCAGATATTTACTCTGCTTTTTTAAAAATCTGTACCAACTTATCATCAGAGAATTTCATAATATAAATATATTAAGCAAGGAAATAATTCCTGGCCTCATGGGTAAATTAAGCCAGGAATTATTTAGATTTTCAAATTACAGTGAAAAGCTTCAGGCTTTATTGATTCCATTTAAGTTTCAGTCACTTTAGCAGCTTTAAAAAGGATTGTATGCTGTAAATGTAATGCTACACTATAATAAAAATGTATAAGGGAGTGATAATATAAACAAATGCAGGAAGCTTGACTTATCTTTCAAAACATTTCATAAACAAACAGTAGTAACATTTCCTCCTGGTTCCCAGACCAGCGGCGGCCTTCAGCAGCCGCAAAGTCTGCATGTACATCAGGCCGGCTCTGTCAGTTTCTGTAGCATAGAAATGTTTATCCATCAGTGTTGGACGATGATTCGGCGCTCAAAGTGGCCTTCTCCTTTTCCCCTGTTTCAGCTGTACGTTCAGGAGAGATCATTCATTAATGACACTCTACGTTCTACCAATATGTTCAACAGTTTGAGCCACAAAGGAAAATGCTGCCATGAGAAGGTGGTAAAAAAGATCAGTGTGTTCATTACTGCATGCAGAGGCTTGGGAGCCTTGATCAGAGCTTCCCTGTTGCTCCGTCACAGACAAAGTCTTGCACTTTTCCATGACGTCCCAACATGAAATATTTGACAGCGTTGCACCCTCAGGAATGTCCAGTCACTTCAGTTCAGGTACAGCACTCTGAAACATTAAACACAGTCTAGATGTCAAGCGCAAAAATGCATGTTACATTAACTTATACATGTCTTACGACTGTTCCTTATAACTGGAACGTCGTTGTTGTCTTATGAATTACTTCTGTCTTTAATGGTGAAAAAAAAACAAACTTTTCCAGCGCCTGATCAGAACAAAATAAGACCAAATACATGATCAGTGACGACTTCAGGGCATCAGGGGGACAATGACCACCTCCACAAATTTGCCCCAAGTCTCAAACATTAAACATATGAATTTAAGTGAGCAATAGAAAGTCTTTGAGGAGTTTCCTCATCTATTTAATTAAAAAACTAGGAGACTTACAATATTTTTAATCATTTCAAAGGGACTAAAACACAGGTTCTAATTTATGAAATCATCAGATGTTTTGGACATACCTGCTTGAAAACATGAATTTACTGACTGTGATTGTTTGAAAAAACTTAAAAAATAGTTTTCAGATTAAATTTCAAGTTAATAACCAATTGCAACCTACCTGAATAAAACTTGTATTATTACACAGGGTCATTGGTGTGCCAGCTCTATTAGTGGAACCATGCGAAGCCTTCTGTAGGCGCCCCTGTGGGTGACCTTTGTGATGTATGGGAACGTTAAGAGCCATCTGAACCTTCCTGCCCACCCTTAGCTTTTTTAATTTTTAAATTTTATTTATTTATTCAGATAAACTCAGAAATGAGACCTGCAGCAGCCAATGAATCACAGATCCAATAGTAGCCGTGGTCAGCAGGACGCTTTTGGAGTAACAGAAACAGAAACATTGGCTCATCGAAACCCGCCTTCGCATTTTAAGTGTTAAGCATAAATTGACTTTTTCATCCACGGAGCATCACGTCTGAGTAATAGTTTCAACAGTTTGTCTCCTGGGTGGTGAAAGAGGGCGGCAGAGGGTCACCGAGGGGCCGCACTGACTTTGTTTGGAGGACAGCGCTCCAGAAAAATCCATCAACTGGGCCTGAGTCCATCCGAACTGAACTTGAGTCAAGTTTTGGGAGAAAGCTTTTGCTTCTGAGGTCAGCGCACGGAGGTTTATCACCCAAATGCCCCAAAACCCTCAAGAGGAAATGCACGTGAAGTTAACTCAATTACTATACTGAGCATATTTTATATGCTCTAAACGGATAGAAATGTAATTAATGCAATTAAAAGACTCAAATGCCAAAAATATTCTAAAGAGATTCTTCATTTGCGTCAGCGGCCTGCAAACAAATTAACGTTTGCTGCATTCACTGCTTTGTCTTTTATCTCCATAATTTTCTGCCCATGATTGGCGGGAATAAATGATTAAGTTATATAATACGGCGATAACAGAGACAGAACTGGCACCTAGATTGTATTACGCAGAACTCACAAATTAAAAAGAAAATATTTGGTTTAATCAATGCAACTGAGTATTAATGCCACATATTTATTAAAGACAGTTGAACTATTCAATCGAATTAAATATATGCATGGATTAATTGCGATATAAATTGTTTTTGCGTTCTTTTGCCTCCTGGGTGTCGTCTGCAGCTCACTCAGCATTGTCACTTTAATTGAAAACAGTGTAAAGTCGACGCAGGACCCCACCAGCCCCCCTCATCACTTTCCCTGCGCGCAGTAGGTGGCCGTGTATATTTTCGTTGAAGTGCTGTTTATGTGATCGGGAAGGGACGGGGCTGCGCGCAGACCGCTGATTGCGCGCATTGGGTCGCTGCGTCAATGCGAAGCGGGTTTGATGGGCGCCGCCAGCAATCAGCCGCGGCGCAAATGCGCTCAATGAGTTTTTGCGTGTCCAAAACAGATATTTGAATTATGCTTCGTTGTATATGGCGGTGCAGAGGCAAGATCTTTAAGTTTTGTGTTAATTTTCAGATGACAAATTGTTAAAGCAATAAGGATATATGTGAAATCCGAGGTCATAATTTGAAATAAATGTCCAAAAAAAAAGAAGAAAAAAAATCACAGGGGTATTTTAGGTCATTCGCGATGGACACATTTGACCCAGTTTCTACTGGATTTGGTGATTCTTAAGTCAAAATGTGCCACGGATGATGCGGGTTTTGCGTTCAACAAACGCAAAACGGGGGTTTTGCAAATTTGTTAATCTAAACAAAAAAAAAAAAAAGAATCCAATATAATGTTGTTTTTTATGCTGAATTTGTTAATTAAAAAAGAAAAACTCAATTCGATCAGACGCTTCATTAAACCATCAAACTAAAAGACATTAAACTTTTAATGTCCTTTAAAAGTAAAACAGGCTGAGACATTTAACTTACACATCCAACTAACAGATAGTTTTATGACAAGAGCTTATTTTCTGCACAATAATATGAGGAAGAATGAAATAACACGCAATTATTCGTCCTTCTGAGAGGGGGAAAATGATCCAAATCAATCTGTCTTTATTCATATCACTTTCCATTTAGAATGAGCGCAATACAAGATAAAATATAAAAGGGTGATGGAAGTCAAACAATGAGAGAAAGGAGAAATAATGAGCTAAACATGGTAAATTGTGAGGAATAATAAATGAAGTACAGAAAGATTTAGTTACAATAGAAGTTTGTTAATGACAACAAGACACTAATAAAAACAAACAAAAAGGATGAAATAAGTAAATATGTGAATGAATAAATAAAAAAGAAACCCAACTAGTTTAAAAGTTAATTAGCTGCAAGAAATCAAAAATAAATCAGCAAAATATATTAATTCAACAAAAACACAATTGAGACAAAAAAATAAACCATCAAGTTACACTTGATGGTTAGGATTGGTTTATCTCTGGCTTAATCCTGCAAACCTCTGCAGCTGCAGTTAGTTGTTACAGCAGGTTCAACTGGGCAACCAGGACTCATGGAAAATATGTGTATCATGTAGAAATTGGATCTACAAAAATAACATTCGCACATTAAAGTTGTTAATAAAGATTTCAAATCTCAAAGCTGAAATCAAACCAGTTTGATTTGGGGTGGAAAATTTCACTGAAAAGCTCTGAACTGTGTTGTTTTTAACTTGTATTAGGTAATTTTTATGTCATTTTTAAATTTAACACTTGCATGATTTCAACCAAAATTTGGGTATTTTTCACAAATGTTATGAGAACTTAAAATGTCCTGATCAAGAATACTTCACAAATATCCTCCAGTGTGCCATATTTTTAAAATAAGTATTTAATGTCCTATTTATGGTCTCACTTGTTTGTTCCAAATATTAATGAAATAAAGCCGATTAGCCAGACGGCTGTGGTATTTTTAGTCACTCTTATATGCAGCTCTGTACACACCACAACATAAATGAACATGAAGGCCGCAGAGGGAAGGATTTGGCAGGTCCAGAGTTTTTACAAACTCCCAACCGTCCAGATGTGGTTTACGGTTGCACAGAAAATGTTTCATAATGTTTCATTGCTTATACCTGTTTAAACTCAACTCAAGCTCTTCAGATTAAAAAGAAGAAGAAGAAGAAAAAAGAAAATAATATTACAGAACAAGCATTTCAGAAATGTGTTAATTTAGAATTGAAAGGTAAAATAGCATAATGTTGTTTTTTCTGACTATTTTTTTAAAATCTGAGGAGGTTCTGATTTTTAATTTAATGCGTTTTTAGAGAAACAAATATACTTATTTTAGCTTCATGACTTTTTTCCAGAATAGTAGTTAATCTTTTACTATGATCCCTTCTGATCTTTCATGATTTTTTTCTATTCTAAGAATCCTGAGGCCATTTTGAGTAAATTTGCAGGTTCCTCTTTGCTTGTCGTGTGTGTGTGGTCTTCACATCTGTCTAATGGATGAGGGCTCTGAACGCAAGTGATTGCTTCAGTTCAAAACTGGAAAAAAACATTCATTAACTTTATTTCAATGTCAAGTTGAAGATTTAAAGACTTTAACTCAATTTCTTATGATTCCACGCTTGTATTTCTTTTAAGATGCAGCACAGTGACCCATATAACTTAGCTGCAGAGGTTTGTTGATTATTTATTTTAGTAAAATGAGACAGATGCTAACACAAAAACATGTTTTTTTAATAATGCAAAACAACCAGAGCGACGCAACTTCTGTCTCAAGTTATTACTATTATTATTATTATTATTATTATTTCTTTTTAGCTTCACTCTCTTTCTGCTGGCTTGGCCTCTTTGCAACGCCTCGGCCTCTCAGTGAGTGGGAGCCTGTTTGGAGCCCCACCCTGCAGGCCCGCGCACACACCTCCCAGAGTTGGTCCATCATGGCCTGTCTAACTTAGGGAGACATCAATAATGAGAGCTGAAGCAGAAACCACAGCGGAGAACACAAAAGAGACAGGGAGGGCACGCGCAGGCCACAACTGGCTCTGCTGCAGGTTAGCTCCTTTGATACCGCCTTGATGGTAGTTTGATGGGTGCACATGGGGCAACATGGGTTTATACGTCCATGTTTACATAACATCTATGGTGTTTACATGCAGCCCACCAACCCTTTTCTGCTCTCCTCTGAAGGGGGATTTTCCTGTGGCACACTGCTTCGGAAAAAGCAATTAAGAATTCCCAAACAGCGCACCACAATGGGAGATATCATTGGTGCAATGTGTGTTCCATGTCCCTCACAGTTTTTGGCTGGAATGAGCCGACTATTTTTAATCTGCGCACAACCCAATCCACCTACAGAGAAACCACAAATTGAATGAAGAAGAGAAGAGGGGGGATGGGTGGGCATAATTGCCTATTGTGGAGCTCAAACTCCTCTGTTCTGGCATAAACAGCTTTGGTAGTTTACAGCTTGATAGTCAGTGCCCCTGCCGGTTTCAAGCTGGGGCATATCCTCGTTGTCTGTGGGAACTCGTAGCCAAAAGCAGTGGTTGGAATCAGCCAGGAATGTTCTGGGATGGTAACTGGATTCAGTCATATAATGTCCGACTCTCCGCATTGGAACACCGGGGTGGGAAAAAGGCCGAGAGCATTTCCTGAGCGGAGGGGGGGGTCCCAGTGAAGCATCACATGTATGGCATCGTGTGACAGAGATCCTGCCAGGTTTAGGCAGTGATCCCGACCCAGGACAGGAGCAGAGAGGAGTACAACTAGCAGGGCGATGTGGTGGGCAGTGCCAAACTTGGAAAGAGACTGACGATGCCTGGGAAGAGCCAAAAAATCACAGCCTGAAAGATATTTCAAGCTGTGGAGCGCTGAAAGATTAACAGGTCAAGGAGCAAATATATGCATTTTGCTATAGATTTAACATTTAACGTTTATGCAACAAAAAAAGTTATTTTACTTCTGACACTTCAATTTTACAGCATAATATCATTCTGTTGTTGGTTATCTGCTCAAATACTCATAAAAGCACAAATGCATTAAGAAGACTATATCTAAGGATAGATAGATAGATAGATAGATAGATAGATAGATAGATAGATAGATAGATAGATAGATAGATAGATAGATAGATAGATAGATAGATAGATAGATAGATAGATAGATAGATAGATAGATAGATAGATAGATAGATAAACTATAAATTATTCATAGCTCAAGTTTAACACAATCTTTAATTTTCTTCATTTAGAACGTAATCCAGCTGGACTCTTCTCTACAAATCGATCCTGTCCAGTATCTGTTGAACTGATGAACTAGGACGTCCAGAGCGCATGAATACATTTGCAAAGCACTGAATTTGAGTCGTATCAGCAGAGTGATGCCATAACCTTTATTTGTGGTTTAACACTTCATTTTGTTCTAACTGTAATGGTGCCATTAGCAGACATTAGAGCAAATCTGTCTGCTTTTCTGTGCACACATGCATTTGTATGTCAGCGGCCGGTTATGCGCGCCCATAATGTCTGCCTGTAGCCGCATGTGTTCATGTGTCAGTGCCAGTTGGAGAATGTTGTTGACTAAATATTTGTATGCGCGTTAGTGGACAGGCTCTGCTCCCTCTGGCTTGTGTAAACGCTAACGATGCTGGGAGAGAAATCTTACCCTGTAATTGTCGGAGGGCTTTTTTATTTTCACCTGCTACCGGCCTCTTTCCGTTGGTCTGCTCTATAACAATGGCACTGAGAAAGCTGCAGAGTGCAAAGTGATTGATGCCGGACTCCGTTTGGCCCGTCTTCAGACTGGGGGCCTGAAAGGAAGTGGCTATCCCTCCCTTCCACCCTAACTAGCCTGCAATAATGTCGGGTTAAAGAGGCCAAAGTGCTGATCAGTGCTCTCTTAGTGCCAATTGGTCCACAGAACAAGTTGGCAAACCCATGTAAACAATCCTTTCATGGCTTATTAATCGGTTTCTCAGTAGATGAAGCAGAATGAAGTTAATTTACGTCGCACGGCCAGATCCAGCCTTATCCGCTCCATCTTGCCTCCAGTTTTCACCCTTTTTCTTGTGCCTGTCAGTAAAGGAAGAGACACAGGCTCATCTCTACTGCATTCTTTCCATTTTACTGAAGAGCAGTGTGGTAGAGAAGGCAATCTATCACCTAAATCGCCTGTCCTTCTCCCTGCCTGTGTCTCACTGTTTCTCTTTCTCCTTCCTCCAGGCTCGAGTGGGCAGGCGTGCGGCTTTGGCCACAGGAAGCTGTGAATTCTTCGGAGAATGGAAGATGTCTCATGGGGAGACGTGCTGCACCCCCGCCCCTCTCCCGCCACCCACACGCCACCCCAAAATGACCCCTGACCCTTTCACGTGTTTATATCAGGCCATGGAAGTGAAAAATAGTGATGAGTCACTCTGGCCGTGTGTTTACACTCCGGAGTCACGCAAGGAAGGAAATCAGCCACAGTCTGCTAAAAGTGGCGAGGTGAGAGAGGAGCTGCTGTGATTTACCTCTCAGAGTCGTTATTTGTTTCACATCACCTCTGCTGAGCAAATGATCTTCCAACAGAAAGCAGCAGAAAAAGCTGAGGACTGCATGAGGCAGAGATGTAATCGCTGCAGGGGTAGGTCTGTTTCCAGCTTCAAACATGTTCATTTCAGAAACTTTGATGGAATCTGGATATGAGTTCAGGTATCTTATAAGATTTTATTAGAAATTTTCGCATTCACCAGGTTTCTCTGAATCAAGCATTAATTAAAATTGTAATGATAAACATTTTCTGTCTTTTTTAAAAGACTCATTCAAACTTAAACTGCACATGGCTTGTAAACCTTTTATATAATAAAAAATTACAAAAAGTGGGACGCATATGTATTCAGACTTCTGACTCAGGACTTTGTAAAACTGCCTTTTTCTGAAATTGCAGCTGCATAATCTTAGTCAGATTGGAGGAGCCCTCTGTGACTATCTCTCTGAATCTTGCCACAAATTCTCTATTTGATTCAAATCTGACTTTGAACTCTGTTCTTTGGAGTCATTGTCCTGCTGTACAGTGAACCTCTTAGTGGCCTCTTGCAGGTTTTCATATTGCATATTTATCTCCATCTGTCTTTCCGTCAGCTCTCAGAAATGTACGTCTTTGTTGTGGATAAAAGAAGCAAACCATCATTCTTCTTCACATGTTCAAGGTGACAGTTCCACAAATGGCGTTGGCCTAAAACTGTCCTAACATGGACAAGACTAAAGTCACAAGTGTCCATGTCCAACACACAGAAATGTGTCTTTGATATTTAAAATACATATAATGTAAACAAAAAACTGAAGTGTATCAGCTGTACAATTTTTGAAAAGCTGTATTTTCTCAATTTTTGATTACAATCTGCAGGTCAGTCAGACTTCTAGTCAGTCCTTGTTATCAATTCACTGATTAAATCTAAAGGTTTAGGTTTTGATTGATAATATATAAAGAAATTTGCTCATAAACCAATTAAACTGTTAACAGTTTTAACATCACATTGTTAGCGTTATTTTCCTCCATTTAAATACTGGGACATTAATTAATTTTTGAGATGTTTGTATGCCTATAATGATAGAATAATATAACGTAAATTACACTGTAATATGTGATGGTGCATCTAAATCAGAAGTGACACCTAATATGCAGTCCCTCCCTCGAATGGGCTGCACATCCCTGTGTTTACTGCGCTTTCCTCTGCTTTTTCAAACATTAAACATCATTGTTGTGCTGAAAGTTGAGTGACTTTACAGTACGAGTTTCACAGCTGTTGTTTTCCAGACGCGACTTAACTTGGAGCTGTTGTGTCCTGTAAAATTAAAGTGATGCTTTTTGCTCTTTCCATCACCACTCTGGTGCGAGGAGCTTCGCTGCAGAGTGCAGCCGGTGTCCTTTTACACACCAGCATACACACCGCCACAATGAGAGAGTGAAACCACTCTTATTTTGGCCAATCTCTCCTGAATTGTAAGTCCTGTCAGGGACCTTGATTGATTGTTGTGTTTATCACCATATTATTAAGAAATCAGACTCACCGCAGCCAAGCCTGAAGTTCCTTAATTCCAACTTTGTGCTAATTAAAGGTTTGCTGCACAGGTTTAGTTTTCTCATTTTCTTCTCTTTAAATATAGACGTCTCTTTTTTTAAACGAGCAGATTGTTGCAATTTTTGCACTGCCTGGACCATCTAGTACCAAGTGCAGTGTACAGAAAATCCTAATTTTTGCACTGCATAGTTAATGAGATCATGTCTGTAGATGAGCAGAGATCCACTCTCGCGTTGTTAACAGAGCTGGCGGCAGGCTGCGTTTGTGTATCTCTGAGGTAAACACAGTTACGGCAAAGTGGACGCTCTGCTCAGTGTGTCCTGAATGGAGACACAGAGCGCCGTGGCACTGTACTTTTTGACACACTGGCGGCTCTTAAGGGTTAATGTGAAGAATGGCCATTTGGTAATGGGCCATGTATTAGGCTGAAACGGTTCTTTTAAAAGCCACAGCTTGAGCCGTCGCCATGGGCAGTTTGGATCAGCAATCACTTAGGTGGCAGATGTTTGGTGTTGGGCTGAACAACTCTACCCTGCTTTTTGTCTTTTCAACTTGCTCAAATAAAAACATGCTTAATGACGTCAAAAGCAGCAAAACTGTGAAAACAAAACAAAACGCATATTTGTGCAAATGACAAATGATTTTCATATGTTAAGATCTTTTTTAAAAATCTGATATTGTCATGTACATTTGTATTAAACCCTTTTTACTTTTTTGGGCCCTAAAAAAATCCAGTGCACATCAAGAAACACCTAATTAGCAAATGTTCAATCTGTATGTAATTGAATCTCTGAATTAATCCAGCTGTTCTGCGAAGGCCTCAGAGGTTTGGGAATCCTGGAAAAGTTAAAGGTATTAGTTAAAGTAGCTGCAGAGACCCAACTAGTTATGTTGACAGGAACACTGCAGCTGAAGTACTTCACACACCTGACCTCACTGGAAGAGAGGCGCTGTGACTGAAAGCAAAGCCAAATGAGGTTTCAATTACAGTCTCCCATAAGCCATGGAGGGACAGAAAATGAAACCAAATGTTTTGGCCAACATGCAAAAGCCTGTGTGTGGAGGAAAGATAATACATACCTCAACCCCATGAAATATGGTTATGGCAGCATCATGCTGAGGGGACAATTTTCTTTTTAGGACTGTGAAGCTGGTCTGAGTTGAAGTAAAGGTAAATGGAGATAAATACAGCCTACAGTACAGACCAGTGTGGCGGTTTACCTTCCAGCAGAACAACAACCCTAGACAGCTCGATCAAATCATTTCCATGTCTTCGACCAGCTTAGAGTAACGGTCCTCAACCTGTGGCTCTGGAGCTGCAAGTGGCTCTCTTTGGACCTTCCACAATGGTTGCTTAAAACTTTAGCAAAAAAACAAAAACAAAAAAAAAAAGCAAATAACCAACTAATGTTTCTAAATATTCATATATTAACAGATGCATGTTTTAGAAGCTTTTCCATTTTTTTCATGGAATAATTACATAGAATTTCTACAACAGAATGGATCTGAAAGACATTTTCTTTAGATCTATTTTTTGTCATTGACTAGGAAACTATTTTTTACATAGTCGTATAACATCCAATAGAAACAAAAATGTTTCCACCTTCTTTTTGCAAAAGTTTTCAAGTTTGAATTTGCTTTAAAATCTAAAAATAGAAATAGCGTTGTGGTTCTTTAAAATAACCTCAGATAGTAAATATTTATATATAAAAAAATAAAATTTAACTTTATTTAACATTTGCTGCTCTAAATAAGTTTTATCTAGCTGGGCAAAGCGCAAAAATTGCTCGTTGAATGGTTAAAGTTGCACACCCCTTGCCTGGAACAACATTTCTTAGAAAATATTTTGTAAGACCCGTAAATCAATGTTCACAGCTGCTCTCCATCCAGCCTCGCTGAACTTAAACTATTTTGCAAATAAGAATTGATTAAAAATCTGTCTCCCGAGGAACAAAGCTAAAGAAGATATTCCCAGCTGTACGGCAGCTGTAATTCCAGCTAAAGCTGTTTTTACGCAGCGTTGAGCCAGAAAAGCTAAATAAAAATGCAGACCATACTTCACAGTTTTATTTGTTAAAAAAAAAAATCAAGCCATGTATTATTTTCATCCATTTTACCATAATGCACTGCTCCATGTCACAAAAAATCCCAATAGAACACATTGAAGTTTGTCGCTAATCCAATCATGAAAAATGTCAAATAAGTATTATTACTTTTAAAGTTTGTAAATGTGTGTAACGTTATTTATGACAATTTCTTCTACAGCCATTCTTGTGTTGCATATTTCTGTATTGCAATTTTTTGACATCTGTTTCTATATCACTAACTTTGTCTTTAATGAAATGCTATGAACATGTTTACAATAAACTTTCACAAATCAAGCTTATAGCATTCTGTGGTGTCTTTATCCATAATTCTCCATGACATGTGGGACAAAGAAACATCATAAACTAAAAGAAATGTGAGATTTCGTTTTTGTGCAACATTTCACGTGCGAAAGCACTCGGTTCCATTTAAATTTAGCTTAGGGGTCTAAGTCTTTGCCAAATTTGAGAACCACTTAAAGACCTTCTGATGACTTCTCCGTGTTTGCGTGGTGGGATCCACAGCAAATACAAACACTGTCAGAAACAAATTCAGCAAAGAGGAAGCCGCTGGTGGTCCTGCTATTTCCTTTACTCATATTATTGCACATTTTTAAGAGGATATGTACTCACACTGCCCACTTCTCTAAATAAATGGATCCTGCAGGCTAATGATACATAACATTAACCATGTGTGGCATACCACTATATTACATTCTTTTAATATCTGTTGGATCACAGCCTAAGCATACTTCTAAATAAATGTGTCTCATTTTCTTGTATTAAATTCACTGAAGGTCGTATTTTTTTGTTCACACACATGCAATCTTTAGAATGGTTCTGCACAAGTGAGTTAGAAATTCTTGGCAACATTGTAATTAAACATTTTGTCTTTTCTTTTTTCTGCTGAACTGAATATTTTAGCTAAACAGCGTTCTATCAAGCAGGGTCGATCAGATAAAACTGGATTTCACAGTTCCATGTTAATGTCTAGCAGACACTGAATATGTAAACCTGGAGAATTAATCCATAATGCTAAATTAATGTGGAGGCACCAGAGGCTCTCATGTGAGCTTACCCTGGATCCAAACAGTCTTATCACAGGTGTTGGGGAGGACGGACAGACCGACAGCCACATGGTTCTACTTTGACATCTGCTAATTCCAGGGAATCAATCCTAAATGACACCTATGGGATACACAGAGTGGATTTCCCTCTGATGCAGATTGGCGGTGGTTTGCAGATGAAAGACAGTAAAATAAATAAAGCTGTGGTGAGCAGGCAGAGCTCCTCTGTCCGCACAGTACAACCATAATGGGATACATACTGACATGAGGGGAGAGGTGGAGGCCCGCTCCTGTTTTATTTTTTTCCCCCTTTTTCTTGCTCTGCTAGCTATTGAAACGCTGATGGATGTCTGCTGTTTGTCCCTGATATCCGGGAGGACATTTGTTGCAAAAAATATAATATTTTCGGTTTCAGGGGTCAGGACCTAACAAGTTGGATAACAATGATTAGCCGAGAAAAGTTCTGTAACTTGTCACCCGTCTGCCTGCTGGCCCACTGCTGCTGATTTTCTTTTAATCCTAAAAGCGGGTCATTAAATCAAGCTCAGTAGTATCGAATGGCATTTTAACCTTCTCCAATCAATCTTTTCATCAGCTTCTGCGCCTGTGGTTGGCCTGCAGTGGGAATGCTAATGGTAAGGCAATCCTTCATTGACTCATCCTGGCTGGGCTCATGATACTCCTGCAGGTTACACCGACCTGCCTGTCCCTGTACTGTGCCAATGCAAATTCATCTTTCCAGTGTGCTGCACTGTGCATTCGCCACGGGAGCTTTACATTGATTTTAGCAGAAAACCGCTCCCGCAACATGCATAGTGGAAAACATGAAATAATTAATTAAAATGAACTAGAGGTGCTCTTCTTTAATAAGCAAACTTGTGCAATTAAAAACAGAAATATAAAAAAACAGGAAAACATTTGTGTTCATCTCAAAATGTGTTTCTATAGACATGTATGACATAGTCTATATGTTTTAGGAAATGAAGCAATAAAAATAAAGCTAAAAGAAACACACAGAAGAAACATCAGCACAAATTCAAAATGTGCTTTTAATCATTTTTTGCAGTTAAAGTTAACAGATTTTTAAATATATATATATGTATATATATAGCACCTTTCACAATAAAATTCACAAATGCTTCAACAAACAAAAGGAAAAAAACAAAGCAAGACAAAATGAAATTATTAAACAAATTTTAATTGTTTTACGATGTTTATTTATTGTGTGTTTATATTCATCTTTAGACATTAAAAATAATTTTATTGTAGTTTTTTTTCTAAACATGTAATTTCCAAACACTCTTTTCACAAACCACACATTTCAACATTTTCTAATATTAAGTGTTATGAAAAAGAGTGAACCTCACGTCTGACTCCTCAAACTCTAGTCCTGTTTCTCTTTCCACACTCAGCCAGTTCTCTGCTTCGGACTCTTCCTGTTTATTTAACCAACAAATATTTCTACAGAAACAACAAACTATTGTTCATCATGCTAAACAAAATGAAATTGCAGTCCTCAATGAACTAAATAACATACAACCCAACTGTGAAATGAGTTAGTTTTCAGTGTTTAGTGTTTGTCCTTGAGTTTAAATCTTCACTTCCTCTGCAGCTTCGTTTCCACTGTGACTCCAGTACATGTCAGTCTGTCCTTCCCTGAGAAACATCTTATCAGCATTAACATTTGACTTCTTGTAGACTCTACTCAGGTGCAAGTTTTTGGATTTTATTAGGTGAAATGTTAAAGTTTAAGTATTATTGCTGAATACTTGTCCAACGCAAAAACAAATAAAAGTCTTTGTTTACTGAATGTTTGGTTATGAATGTTAGTTCAATAATGTCTTAAAACACATTTAAGCTGCTCTATTTATCCAGAAAATATTTTGAAATGATCTAATCAGTTATGATCCCGCATTTGGGTCACATCAGAATTAGAAGCCTGACTTTTTTTGTACAAACTTTTCAGCAATACAGCTGACAAGAATAATTGTTAATATAAATTGAAAGAGTAAAAGAATTCCCTTGAAAACAATATATACAGGTAAAGTAAATAAAACATTACACAAAAAAATAGTTTTCTCATTTTTGTCCCTGGTGGATTTTTGTGAAATAGCTGTTCTGTCTTATCACACACACACACACACACACACACACACACGCACCCCCCCGTTCCTGCAGATATCTCAAGGATATTATCACGGTTTTGTCACTGGTGCCACTGAAGTGATTTATTCAGAATCTGGTCAACTCCCGTCTGATGCACCTCAACAAATCACAGCCTGAGGTCTGGGTGCCCCCGCCCCGTCCAGTGACACCCAGCCCCGTCTGCCTGTTCGACCCCACACACAGAGCATAGTGACCAGGGCAGCACCCAGGATTAAAGTCAGTCAGAGCTCAAGAAACCTCAGGTCAAGCCTTTCTTTCCTTGGTTTGCTAGTTTGAGAAGACACTTTGGCAGAGTCACACATGTATTCGTATTCTGCAAAAGCTGCAAATATAATGTTTTCCCTTAATAAAAAAATGTTAATTTGTAAATCTAAGGAACATTTCTATTTTATTTTTAACGATTAAAGGATCTTTGACCACCAGCAGCACTGCGTGACCCAGGGGCTCAGGGTGATAAGACCTCCATAACTCTACTTTATCCCCCTGCTCATTATCATCTACCGTCCCAGATCCACCCTGGACCCTCAGGCTGCAGCAGTACTCACTGCTCTTCACCTTACACCGTCCGGAGATTATTGGGGAGACGGGGAGGCTGGGCTTAACAAAGCTCAAATACTTGGCAGCTTCTTTTGGGGAGGAAAGCAAGGCTGAGACATTTTACAGTAAACACAAAAAAAGGAAAAGGAGATATAGAAGTTACACACTAAACTAGCAGGAAGTTAGAAAAAGAAACATTTAATGTAACTTATTTTGAGATGTGAAATTTTTGCGGCTTGCCAAATTACCTGCTTTTTTCAGGTCACATTCTCATTATAATAACTAGAATTTTTTTCTTCTTAAAAAATGTCGTACAAGACATTTGTCCAACAAATGTGTCCAATAAATTTGTCTGATTGTGATCAGGATTGTTTCTAAAATGCTTGGAGTCTGTACAACCTGCTAATAGGAACTTATGATCAGGACCACTGATGTTGTGAGCCTTTGCCAGGTTTCCGTCCCTTTCAGCTTCTGCAACATGTAACTATGGAAGAAGCTGAGAGTTGTCTCCACCTGCACAACTCCTTTATTTCTCACCACCTCTTTTAGGTCTAATGTGCTATACTGTGTTTTATGTGTTAGCGTTCCAAGTTCTCATCAGAGAGATTTTATGAAAATGTCCTCTTGGTGAGACAAGATCCGTATCTCTCATTTTACCTCATGTGGTTCTCCTTTAAGTGTCAAATTGCATTTAGATGGCTGTGAGCTGCTGCGTGTTTTTGTCTGTCTTTGATGCACATAGGCTGCATCCTAAAATACATGTTTTTCTAAGCTTGGGTTTCTCTTAAGTTTTTGGCTGTTATTGGCTTGTATAATTGCTCTGTGTTCCCGTTTTGGTGTGACTGAGGATTTTCTTCAGCTATCCCACTGCTTGTTTATGCATTTATGTTTATGTGCTCAAAGCGAGAGTGAATGTCGGTACGCCCATGTGCGTCTGTTTTATGCTTGCTCTGAGCGCCAATGATAGAAATAAAAGAAACTAGACTGCTCTCAAAGCACTCAAATGCAGTTCCTTGCATCTGTATTCATCCCCTTTAAATGGACACCATAAATAAAGTCAACCTCACCACTTGTCTGCCAAAAATATCCAAGAAATATTGATGAAATTGTGAAGAAGAACGAACAGCACATCTTTTAGTCAGTCTTCTGACTAAAGCAAGGCTGGAAAAAGGCTGAAACCTGAAACCTGCAGCATAGGTTCACCTTCCAGCAGGACAAACACCCAGATCTAACATAGATACGTTTAAATCAAAACATTTTCATGTGTTAGAATGGCCCAGTCAAAGTCCAGGCCTAAATTTGTATGAGAATCTGTGACAATTTGACTGAGCTTGCAAAGAAGAACATGCAACAACCTCAGTCTCATGATTTGCTAAGCTGGTAGAGACAGCGTTTCCTCAGTCGCCTCACAAACTACAGTTTGCTCTGAAAATTTCTGTAAAATATATCAGTGCTGCAGCTCTGGTCTTGCTCAATATTAAAGTGAGTCCATTTTCTCAACTATCATTCTCTAGATATTCACCGGTGTCAGTGTCTCAGTCTGTACCTTTGGACATCCATCACCAGTGTCTTAGTTTCTCAGTGATCTCACTCTGATGATTTGCTCATAACGACCTCTGCAGTGACTTCACCTGAAATGATGATGCCAATTATGGCCGTCATGAGAAAACTAAAATACTGCCATAAATAGCAGAGGAAATGTCTTGCTGTATTGAGCCTGGAAATAGCTGGAAAATATGTTACATGACTGTCTGAAATAACTGAGTAAAATTTAGGTTTTATTAGCACAAAGGACTAAAACATTTCCATTACAACTGATTTTTTTTTTAGGCCGAATGAATTAACTTCTCAGAGCCAGTCAGTGTGTTTGTCATGGATTCCAGTAACTGAAAGCGACGTATTTTGAAGGAGCTTGGCAGACATTGCAAAACAAAATAAAAAACTTGGAACAATGTTTTTGCCTTGTGCTTGAAAAAGCTAAATCAGTTATCCAGACCTCACTGCTGAATGCACGTGAGTCAGACCCCACACGTCAGCTTTACCCCGTCTGCTCCCACATGGATGGGTCTTTTCATGCTTAATGTTGTAAAAATATCAAGCCTGCTGCTCCTACTGATTTTGTCATTTTATTGTCTTTTAGTTCCCATTTCACATCAGCAGAAATGGGAACTTTCGGCTGATGTTCCGAAGCAGAGGAACATCAGATTATGGTTAACTCTGACTTGGGTCAGAGTTAACCATAATCCTAACCCGGAGACCCTGAGTAGAATATTGGAAATTAGTTATTAAAATCATCATCTTGCTGACCTTTACCACTTGCAGGAGGCTTTGTGTTCTGAAGTGCATATGTAAGAGAAAGGGGAGCTGAAAGCAGTGAGGGGGCCTTAAAGCGTGCAAATTTCTTGTTTTAATTTCTCAATTGGCTTTTAACCAAGGGTCAAAGGTTGGCTTAGCACAACTGTCTGACAAGATAAGCACCTGTTTCTCTGCTGCTTGAGGCCAGAGTTATCCTATTACCCTCCATATGTAAACCACTCAATGGGCCTGTACACACACGCATGTGTACTGACGTAAATATGGGAAAACACAAGAGCAGCTCTATCAAGGAAAACACTAACACTGTCAACACCTTACACCCCCACATCTTCGCAGACATCCAGCATTACCTGACAACAAACTCCTCATCCATAGCTCTGTTTGGAGCTCTGTTTGAAGCGCTGTTTACTTCGTTAGATGGCAATCTGTAATTGGATGTTTCAGGATGCTCATTACACTTCACAAATTAAGAGAAGGTGATTCATATGAAAGGTGCTGGCAAGGATACCTCTGTAGGCTGGCGGTGCTTTTGGCTAGTCATTGAGGTATTTTTAGCTGGTAAATAGGCACAGAGAAACCACCTTTCTCTCCCACATTTTAGCACCGGTAATTTTGCCCACCCCATGTTTATCCTCCTTGAACCTTTTCTGATTTTTTTTTTTCTTTTTGGTGTTTTTCTGCAGGTGATGAGTGGTCAGCACAACTGGACAAGAGACTCAAAGAGAGAGGCAGACACATAAAAAGGAGACTTTTTACCCCTCATCGCATAGATGATACAGAGAAGATTTGTAGGCCACATTATGTGTTATACTTTTTCAATATCGGGTGAAGAGAAATATCTGACATGTTTCTAACAACAAAAGAAACCTTCTTCATAAGGTTTTACGACAGCCATTTTAAGCTTCTGGCCTCCCCATGTAAAGCAAATATTTTTACAATTTCCAAAAGTTTTAACTACTTAAATGGCACTATTTAAACTCTATTTATTTTAATCCTCAAGAAAGTGTGTTTTTTTTTCCAATTGCATACAAGTAATAAATGTGTATACTTGCAAAACATGAAAAGAATCAGATGGAAAACAATAAAACATAACATTTTGAAGGTATTTTAATCATGTGAATATTCTTTACAAAACATTTAGTTGTAATAGTAGTGAATCAAAAATAAATTTCAAATGAGAGAAAATTGTTTCGCAAAAATGCCAATTGGAAAGAGTGCTCTATTTATTTAAAAAGGTAGAAAACTTTAAGAAAAAAAAACATTCCAGGATCTGCAATCTTGTAAAATAAGTTTTGCACTGAATAAAGTTTAAAAATCACAAAAATGTATCTTAACCTGTATCCTGTTGTAACTCTTCTACAGGAAAGAAATTAGCTCATGTGTCCCCCCCCCTCTCCCCCTTTAATTCATAACTCCTGTTTCTGGCTACAGTTCTTATTTTGTGCTGCAGAGATTGCTTGCATGCTGCTGCAGCAGCAGTGGTCACTGCGTGTATCTCGCAGGCAGCTGCGCTAATCTGTGAATAAATGAGGAACCATGACGCACCATGATGTTCTTGCCAGGGGGGATAATATGCAGTAGATATTTGAGCATGTTCTTTCCTCTCACTGTTCATTGTTAATTGGGTGCAATGATGTCAGTGTTTTGCTGGCCTGTGTGATCAAAACGAAACGGGTTGCATGTGAAACTACGGCAGGACTAAAAAAACAAAACTGGAAAAATAAAGCCCTTCTGGCAGCTCTGTGTTAGCATTCTTGGTGAACCTGAAGAGAAGGCTTTGGCTTTTCAATTAGCCTGAACATTTTTATTGTGTCATTATTCACCCAATGTCAGATTTCTTGGCTTTGGACTTTAAAACGGAGGTCTTGACACCTGAGATGTCCATCAGGAATGAGTCAACACAATTTCCCACAGCGTGGCTTCAGATGGACCTGAAGGTCTGCAGGGAAGGAGAACGGTCTCAGGGACGGTAGAAGAGAGAAGGGAGCGAGATACATGTGTGTGAGAGTCAAAACTGGCAGACTTGATAAGAAAGGTCGGTCCAAATGAATGGGGGTCAACAGTGGAGTGTTGTAGCAGGGGACTCGGTCTGGGTCACAGGGGTGCTCCGGAGCCCAGAGGTCCAACAGGTCACAGAATCACACAGACAGGGTGTAGCTTTACATTGTTCTACTGCAGAGCTCTGGTAAGAAAGACGGCCTGCCACAATGAGAGCAGTTTCTCATGATTGTCAGTAAGAATGTGCTTGCTCATGTATTTAACTATTAAATTTAGTTACAAAGTACAGAATTGCCTTTACTCATTCTGTGCTGGACAAAAGTCTAAAGGTCCAATGGTTTGAAAAGATGTTAATAGCCTTCATTGTTTTTACAATTTATATTTACATCTTATATTTAATCAGAAGTTTACAGTTTTTTTCCACCTGACAACCATTGATTTCAGAGTATTTAACTGAAATGTTATTTGACAGACCAGAATAATGCAGTGGATGCTATAAAGCAGCAGGAAACATGAAATTAAACCAACTCAAAAAGGCAATACTTTTGAGACAACAGGTATTGCCACAATCCTTGTTTCACATTTCGTCATGTTATAGTCACAACATTCAAAGCATTTTAATTTTGTTTTTGTAACTAGAAAGGAATATAACTTTCAATTTCTCCCCAGAATAATTACCTGAAAAGATTTTATGTTTCCAGCAGATTTAGACTTTTTTTCAGCCTGTCACTTGAGAAGATTCTGCATCACCGTCCTTGCTGCTTGTCTATTCTCTCCAACTTTGTTCTTTGTATTGTGGCAATAAAGAAAAACACTATGCAAACCTTCTTGCCTCTTGTTTGGCTCTGGGTAATGGTGACACACACCATTCCTCAGCAGCATGTCTCCTGTCGGTGATTGACAGGTGCAACACCACCGTTAACACCAGTTTACACCCACTGCTTGCATCTCCACTCCGCCACAGAACGCTGCACCTCTGTAATGCCATCCACCAAAATTACAACCAATACTATGGCATAGTGCTCTCATGGTGCGTTTAAAGAGTGCGAGAAAACCCCGTTCCTGCATGTTAACAAATTAAGAAATTCTAATGGCTGAAAAAGCTGCTTGGGGCACATGGCATGAAGCAGGGGGATGTCATAGGACCCATAACAGGGGTTCTACAGGGCCACTGGACCTTGTTTGCCCCCATTTGAAGCTGCCCGTGCATAGACTAAACACATTCTCATAACTCCTACCCAGATCACCAAGCAAAATGGTAGGTTGTGTAAAACATTCTACAACGGATAATTGGATCGTTCAGATGAGCATCTCCCCCAGTTCCAGAACAGTTTTTCTTGTAAGATATTTTATTCTGCTTCCTCCATCTTTTCATCAAATGTGACCATCTTGAACACGTCTGACCCAGTGGCATGATGCTGCCGCCAACAACATGTTGGACCACATGCATGGTGTTCTCAGGTTGCTGAGAACTGACTGTGCCAGTTGTTTACCATGTAAAATATTTTATATCCAGGACAACAAGTTTGATTTTGTCTGACCACATCGGCTTCTTCCGCCCCTATAGGTTGTGGCAAACTTTATATATGGCGTCTTCTTTCTTTCAACAATGACTGTTTCCACTTTTTCATGTGTGAACAACTAATAATTGACCTGTCAACAGATTTTCCCACATGTAGATCTTTGAAGCTCCTCTAGAGTTGTCATGGTTGCTTCTCTGATTAAAGTTCTGCTTGACTTTCATGCCCGTTTCAGTAAAAGAATATCAAATTTCTTCCCAAATCTACTGATTACACTGAAGCTTTCAAAAAATCTATTGCTCATTGCAAACTTCTGCTTACAATCTTAAAAGGGTGAATGTAAAATGCCAAAATATATAACAAATAAAATAAATTTTTATACCTACCTTCAAAATAGCAGTCAAATTATTTCTAGGAGCTTATATTAATTACAGGTTGCAGAGAACATAATTATATAATACCAAACATACATTCTGTGAATACATGATACAAAATATCACAGCAAATTTTATGTTTTTATGCTCATGAAGACACATTTTATATGTAGAAATGTAATGCTATTTTTCACTGTTTTACTTGTCACTGTTTATATAACATAATATGTAAATTGAGAAATGTTTTTTTTAGACAAAATGAGGGATTCTGTAACCCAACTTTAAATAGGTAGTTTGTGAGCTTCTTGAAAATGTCAGTAAGATTTAGAGTCATGGAAGATAACTATTAATTACACCTGATTAACAGGTGATTGATGTTTTAGCTCATCTCAAATTCAAAACCTCCACATCCTTAAGACACACAGACAACGCATGTAAGTGTGTTTGCTGCATGTTCAGCCTAAAACAGAACTCATCCTCTAAAATGATTTTCTGTCCCTCCTGGCAAGAAAATGTCTTAAATGAATAGTGTTTTTTTTTTATTATTGTATATGTGAGACAAGTGAAGACATACGTTAATAATGTTAAACATTCATTTATTTGTATGACTTTTGTTGTCCATTATTGTGCATCTCCTCCATATACAGCAAAAGCACAACAAGCCCTCATCGTTTTTTAATTACCTGCATATAGGCCATAATAGCACTATGGTAAACGAGTGTGTTACAACTGAAAATATCAACTAATCTCCTGTTTGTAATGGTCACAGTTTTAAAACTCATCCAGAAGTGGAAATCTTTCTGGAATCATGAGTGTTTCCATCACTTCTACCTCCTGTGCTGTTCAACGCAGCCTCTGTGACGTTAAGTCTGGGTTGGCTGTGCCGCTCTGATGACCTAAAGCCACCCAGTCTCAAACTATTTTGTCCTTAAAGCCCTATCATTCTCACACAGAGCCTTTATTTGAGCTCTCTTATTACTCGCGGTGGAATCTGTCAGTGTGACGCAGCAATGGTTTGTCTTGGCATCTGCTCCACTACTATGGGATACAGATGGTAACAGTCTGTGTGTGTTTCCCAATTAAAGCATTAATCCAAATCAAGCCAAATGATCGCACACAGCGTAAAAACAGCCAGGGAGGCCCCCTGTTACTTTCATTCTGCTTCTCCTTCCTGCTCCGACTCTCTGTCCTCCGTTCCTTTCTTCTTAAATGTCCATCTTTTCTCACCCTGTGGCCTCTTTAATCGACTCCATCACCTCTTCGGTTCATCAGAGGAAAACACCTCTCTCCTTCCTCTTCATGCTCCCCCAAGTGATTATTCAAGCTGCATTCCTTCAGCATGCATCAAAGCGTTCAGCGCTAAATGTGGAAAAACTGAATGTGGCGATGGGGGAAGACAATGGCACATTGAGGCTCCACTTTGTCGATCATCGCATTTTTATTTATTTATTTTTTCAAAATTCTTCTCATTTGAATAATTTTATTCTTAATTTTTCTATAATTTGTTGTTTACTGTATCTTAGCAAACCCAATTCATTATATTAGGACAAGGACAAATTTTTCCAACTAAAAAAACTGAATTTGATGTCCATGGTAAGGACACTGAAAACTCGTACAGTTGGTTTTTGGGTGCAAATGTACACCAACGGTGCAGCCACCCACATACCGAAGTGTACTCACACACGTGTGCAGGTCCCAAACATCCTGCTGCAGCAAACACTAACTCATCGTGTGTACAAACAAATGTCTTAAGGAGGCAGGATGCACTTCGGAGAACAGCATCCACCTGGGCAGGTCAAACAGTTCACAATCTTATGGACTCACCAAAGCATGTCCAGAACTTGTGAAAACTTTCTCACTTTTTCTCTAAGTGAGCACACATGGGCTGTGAGTTACTTCACTTGAGCATGCAGCAGATATATACTCCCACTTCAAACATGTTTCTGAATATATTCACAGAGACAAGCGGGATTAACAATAGCCAGATATGGAGGAATTCTGAGTAAACAGTCAAAATATGGCTTTGAATAGAGTGGAGATGAGCGCCATCTGGAGAAGATGATACTGGAAACACAAATATGCCTGAGTGCATTCTCTCTTGTTCAATGCCAGCTCTGGAGATGAAGATGTCAGTGTCCTTTGAGTGTATGTGTCGGAGAATGTTAGTATGTGTGTGTTCTCCTGTCCTCCCAAACCAAACACAGTTAACAGTAGCGTGCTGTCATAACACCCTGCCATTCTGCTATGGAGGCTGCTGTTTGCTAAAAACAGGCAGAAAGGCGAAAGGGGTGGTGGGTTGAGGGGTGTACGTGTAAACAGGGAGAGGCTGATTAAGCAGCAACATCATGGAAATAAGGCACTGAGTAAAAAACAGAAGATGTGTTTTGTGAGCCGGATACAACCTGCTCACCATAACTACCACCAAAGTTTATCTCGTGAACACTTCCCAGTTCCTCGCCTACTTCATGGAGACACCGCCCCAAGGATGCGGGCTGTTAGAGAACAAATAATATGCATCCATTTGTATAGATGTAAAATATCTGGCACACCAACAAATAACTTGTTTTCCTATGATGAACTTTGTCGTTCTGTGTAAGTATGCAGAACTGGAATAAAGTGAATTGCATATTCAATATTTGGGTAATCTTTGTGTGTCTCTTGAAGAAATTGCCTTGAACTGAGCATTGTAAATTGGTGTCAATTTGATCAAAATCGCAATTACAGGTAACCAGTCCATATAAGAGAAAACAACAAATTAGTTCATGCTAATTCCACTTTACCACTACATATTAAAGAGTTCAGCTGGATAAATATTTCAACGTTCACTCAGTTTCCATTTAAAATCATCTTGCAAAGTGAATTTCAGTTCTTGTGAGAGCAACACGCCTTTAAAGTTACTTTTAATATTTCACTTATGATTGTGAATTTACAAATTTCCCATGAAGTCAATACATGGTAACACAAAGTGTAAACAATGAGAATGGCTGGACTCCCAACATACACAGTATGTCTTTCTATCTGCACAAGGACTTTGCATTTTATCAGTTGGACCCCAGAAATATTAGTAACTACTTCAGTGGAGATTAAGGGGATTCTAATGAATAAATGAAAAAACTTCCATTGATTGGTCATTCACTTCAATAACTCAAACCTATGACCTAAACTCACTTTACACCTTAGTCCTAAACCTGATCCACAACCCAAACGCACTTCTTTTTATGCAGCTCCATAAGGATCAGTTGGTTCCCATAATGTATTCTGTGCTTGAAAAATGGTCCTTGCATTGTAACAAATCCAAAGCCACACACACACACACCCCCCCACACACACACATCTACTGCTGGGGGTTCAGATATAAACAACGACATGATTTTATTTTCCTCTTTTCCACAGTTTCATAAACCTGCTTTCCCAGACTTTCTTTCCATTTCTCCTTGACATTTTTACAGTCCTGTCAACTGCATTAGTGTGTAATACATATCTCCTAGTGATTCGATACGCATAAGTTACGATGATATCTCACGACTTACTTCTTACAGCTTAAAACATTTCTTTCTCAGCATTTTCTCTTTGTTTTACAAGTCCAGTGATTTGATTCACTGTTAACATATTTGGAAAATAATTAAGAAGTGGAGGGAAACCTTACGTTGTATTCGCTTTTGCAACAAACATTTTCACCATTTTTGCAGCAAAGGATGAAGACACAAACATGCATTCAGTGAAGCTGAAAATGAAAGCCACATTTTCAGAAATTATTGTTCAGTTTTTATGTTATTATTTTTTTATTGGATCTGCAAAGAAACAAAAACATTAAAAAGACACACATAAACATCGTACTTCCTTCTGAGAGCCTTTAATTATCTTCTAAATACTAATGATAGATGAACTTTATAAAAACATTTTTCAAATTATTGCATTAACTAACAATCTTAAAATTACTGTAGTGGTTGTAACATTTCATTTACATTCAGGTGTAAGAAAAAATATAAGATTTCTTATATATTTTTTCCAAAAAAATAATTTTTTTCTTCCACCATGCCTCATCTAAGCGCACATTGCAAGCATATACATATACCCCTTTTCTTCTCCATAGTAGCTGTGTGAGGTAGCTCTTTTTTCTCTCTTTTGGCCTTTTGTCTCTGTTTTGTTTTACCAGATCCCCACAGCACCCTTCTCAATTAGAGGCCTGGGAGTGCCACCTAATAACAGGTTTCGGTCTTAAATGCAGTCCAAGCCATTTTGTGGATGGATACCTGATACCTTAACTCGTCCTTTCATTGTCATCAAAGATGCGTGGCTCTAATTTGCTGTAAATACAGGTAATTTTTTCTCCTGCAAATTACGCGCAAAGCTGTCTATTATTTAAACTTTTAATCTAAAACATTATCAAAGGCAGATAGAGGCAAACTGTAAATATTAAATTAAGTTGTCGATTGTTGCACAGTAAACACGACAACGGAACCGAGAGGTTGGATTTGGTTCTGGTGTTGTCCTCTGGTCGTTCTTAACTTGGCTGCAGCGTTGGTGGACATTTTTCTCTGTCAGGCCGCAGGAGTCAGTACAGCAGAGCCAGCTGCCGAGGCTCACAGGCTGGCCTCTAATTAAAACAGTGGAAAATGAGATAACTCCGCAGATCCATCATGGCCGCTGTTGGCTGTCAGAGTGCTCGGGGGCTGCCACCCACCGTATGTTTACAGCAGGGCCACTCGGCCTCTCTGCTCTCAGGGTGTTTTTAGAGTCCCAGCCTGATTTCTTTAATGGGTCGAGAGTTTCTTTTTTCCTTCTTCTTCTTTTGCACCCTTACTTTGCTGCAAATATTCCCCCCCCACCTTCCCATCAAGTGTTCATGAAGGAGTTGACAGAGATTCGGGGGTGGAAGGGCACCCCACCACCTCTTCCCCTAGTGTTTCCCACCCACTCTGCCTTGTTAGCCCTTCATTTATTAGGCTCTAATGGAAGCTGGGAGTGCTATGATGTCATTATCCAGAGAGGACAGCTTTTCTCTAAATCTTAGAACTTTTCCATTTTGTCCTCGTCTGCTCGTTGGGACTTTCTTCTAATTGTTTGTCTTGAACTCTGGTATCCTCTTTCATCTAAATCAGCTGTTCAACACAAGCTTGCTCGGAAAGCAACAAGGCCAGTCATGCAGATCTGTTGCAAGGTCGGACTGTGAGGAAGGCAAGGATTGGGTGGGTTCTGCCTGGCGATTTAGTTCTAGAAGGCCTATTTTGACAGCTGACATTTAAAAGAGAATCAAACTGCTGCTGTGATTGCAGTCGGGAAAAAGAACTGAGTTCATATTAGCTGAATAACATCAGAGTGTTAACAGATATTCGTCAACCTCTCATGCCAGCCTCACTAATGATTAGAAGGCCTCTTCCAGAGATTTTTGCCAAAAACACTGCAGAGAAATTCAGCTACCAGATCGGTTTCCTTACACAAGCAGAAAAAAATGGAAAAATGTCGAGGAAAAGCTGAAGGACTCCTCACAGCTGGAGACGTGTTAGCACCCTGTTAGCAACTCAGAAATGTCATTTATTGAAAAAATAATCCATGAATTAAGCTTTCTGATGCAGTTTTCACAGGAAAATATTTTCTTTGGCACTGATATTTTAATAATTTAACAGGTTGAGTCCATATATCTGGTGACAGCTTGAAAACACATTTATTCCATTGATGATTCTTTGCTTATGTGGCACACTTACAGTAATATCATTTTTATTTATTCTGAACAGTAGCTTCATCCTATTCATTGGCTCAGAGTTTCATCTTGCAGAATTAGGATAATTGGATTTTTGGGTTAAATAACCCACACACCAATATCTTGCTCTTTATGTTGTTCTGTGTGTCTGTTGTTGTTTATTTTACTTTTGTTTAATGCAGTCTTCCTTTAATTTGGGCTCTGGCTTATTAATATTTGCACCCATACTCCCTCATTAGTTAATCATTACGCCAGTGTGTATAATTACAGGATTTTAAGTTTACATAGTCAGACCCTTGTTTTTAGTGCTTTTTGTTTTTACTGTTTATTTTACATTTAGAACTTTGTTGGATTTTAGCTCTTAATTTTTCTGCTCAAGAAATTCTCTTTTTTGGCACACATTGATAAACATAAGCTACAATAAACATAATGCCATTGTTACAAAGGTTTAAATCCAGAGGCTATTTCTAATCTATTTCCTGGACCAGAATTATCGAGTCACCCAAAACATTCTGGGTCAACTCACTTTTTTTCCAGTTCACTCCCTGATTTTGTAACAAAGTCATTTTGCCCTGCTCCCAGTTTAAAGTATTAAAAAAAGGATCCTTCTAAATGTAAAAATAATTTCAAACAGGTGTATAAATATCTCTACTACAATGTAAATTAAAACAAAAACGAAAGCAGATAGATATATTTCTCAAAAATATAAGAAAGAGACAATGAGACAGATATTTGGCAATTACATAGTTCATATGTTAATTTATGAATTTATTAATTTTTCTCTTTATTTAAAAATAATTATGATGAATAAAAAGCTAGTTAATGTTGTAGCAATAAACTTAGTTCAAAAATATTTATTCTAGATTGATTAAACATATTTAAATGCTTTGCATTTATTCAATGTCCTTCCAATTTCTAATACAAAACAATCAAGAACTGTTTAGACACCAATTTGTTTGTTTCTAAAAATACTTTTCTAAAAAACTCCAGTTGTTGACTTATTGACTGTGCAGTCATCCCTCCTCCTGACCAAGCATATTACCACAGTGGAAAGGAAAAACACTGTTTAGAAGAAAGTAGCTCAACATGAACGGCCATCTGGTTATTACAGTGTCATCTACATACATTTGAATGAAGAGCATTCATTCATGCACATCTTCCCTCCTTCAAACATTTTAAATGCACCAAGTAAGTTAACAATTAAGAATAATTTCCCATTAAGTCTTTTAGTCTTAGTGGGAAATCTAAGGTCTTAGAAGAAAAAGCCATGGAAGCACAGGAGACAATCCATATTCACACAAAATGGTCTGACTGTATTTTTCAAAATGGATGCTTCCTGCTGTTAGTGACAAAAGTTCTTACATTTGTCACATTGAAGTTTGTGATGCAGCATTTTTTTTTCTTGTTCTTTTATCTCGAATAAACTCGAGAGATTTAGATCAGGAAGAGGTACTCATGATTTAGGTGTGTTTGAACGTTCGTGTATGTGTGTGTCCACCAGGCCACCCAGCAACAAAGCTCATTAGTTTCAGCAACACATTACTTCATGTTTCAGGCTGAATATCATTACAAAAACCCCATTGATCATGCCGCCACGAATGCAGCTGAGCTGATGACAAAGACCACAAATGCGATACTCGGCCCTGTAACTGGATCTGGATGTTTTTGTTCTCATTTCAGAGGCGTGTGCGAACAGCTTGGTCAGCAGGCATGTGCCTCATTTAGAAATCAGGCAGGGATCATTACAGCACCACCCTCCCCTTATCCCTCGTTCTCTTTCTCTATAGTAGCTAACACGTTTTCAGGCGTCAACAGATGTCAAATTACTCCACAATTAGCCCGACGGACCTCCTTGCATGACTATGCTGTGTGCTTTTGCTACAAGAGGGTTTGGTAGATTGGGCTTTTGATTTCTGTTAGATGACAAGTCATCCATCAAGGCGAACACTCACTTCCCTCACTTCCACACAAGATTTTGTCTTTGCATGTCTGTCTCCACCCCTGACCTTACTCCATGCTCACTTGGTCTTCGTCTGGGCTCCCCATGTCTCTTAGTGCCTGCCCTCCTGTCACTCTCGATCGGGGATGAATAAAGGTCAGTGTGAGAGTCAATGTGGAGAAAGAACAGGAGAATAAACAGGGGAGAGAGATCAAGAGCGTTTTACGCCCGGCATAAATATTTGCCGAAATGTGGCTGCAACACGTGGAACACACATGAAGACAAAGACAGTTGGGGGAGCATTGTTTCAGTCATATTTTTGCATATGCAGGCATGCACATATACACAAACCAACAAAATCTCTGTGAAATCCTGCCCTGTTGATGGCATTCAGACTGGCAGAGCAAAGTACTGACTGAAAAGACCACCCGTCAACTAAAAAGCCTTGTGGTGCAACCGCAAAGCACTGTCCTTCAGCACAAACCCAAATCCCTTCAGCACTGAGCCGTCCATGTTCGCCGAAATACAAAAGCCGTCCAACAATTATTAATTTAGACGTCGGACTAAATTCCCCAGCTTTGCTCATCTGAAAGTTACCAGTAGACGTGTTGAAGAGTTCAAGTCTCTTCCTGTCATCAGTCTCCTGTCAGAGCGGAGCTGTCTGGCTGACTGCTGAACACGGGTCGCACGCAGCTGGCTTCACTCTCAACACCTCCCTCCTAATTACTGTCAAACACGCAAACAGCCAGAGATGCCACCGAGCGCCTCTGCCTTGATAGATGGACAGGTGAGGATACCTTGTCACAAAGCGTGTGATAGCTCACACAGAGCAGCCGGGTGCTGACAGAGCGATAAGTTTGTGCCAACGGATGGTAGATAACAGCACAGAGTGGCAGAAGCACATCTGATTGACCATGAAAGAGGTGGCGACAGACGGCAAGATGAAGACGTAAGTAGTGCAATTAAGAGAAGGATGTGTATTTTATTAACATCAGTCAAAAGTAAAAAGATTAAAAAAATTAAAAAAAATAAAAATGGTAATTTGACTAATTCTCTTACTTTTTGAAACGTTTGCTGTTGCAGGAGGAATTTGCAAGCAATTTCACTTTAAATACCAGGTAGATCAAACTACAGAGACTTGCCTTCGTATTAATATTTTACCAACCTACACCATAATTTCCAATGTTTTTAACTGGGGTTTTATGTGTTAAATCTACACAAAGCGTAATTTTAAAATGAAAGAAAAGATCAGGCTATTAACAAAAATTCAGAACAATATACATTTGTTTTCTGAAACTTTTACTCTGATACCCTTAACTAAAATGTACAGTTACCAAATGTTTTATTAATTTTCATTATAAATATAACTTCTCAATAAGACCTCAGATTTGTCTTATTAAATAATTCTTGAGAACATCAAGAATTATTTTCAGGATACTTTGCATTCTTTACCAGAATATCATCTCCTCATTTTTCTCAATGCACTCCTCCATCTCTACCACTAGAAATGTATATCTTTCAGGGCAGTTAGTTCATCAGAATGACCAAATACATCACAGATATATAGAACATGATTTCCTAACTCTTGAAATGCAATACTACATTCAAACAGTCCTTTACTTATGCAATATCCCCCACATAGATATTGTGTTTATATTACAATCCTATCAACACATGGCTGCCCACTTCAGAGGACAAAATCAGGGAGAAAATGTGAGAATCAGTCAAAAGGACAATGGTAACTCTGCACATATCCCCAAATAAGGTTGATAACCTGCAGACAGAAAAATCAGTTAAATCTGCAAGTCTTCATGGAATGACACAAGCACTGGTTGCAAGAATTAGTTCTGTTTCCCATAAGCTATGCAGGAAATAGCAAACATGTTTAAGACGGTGCATGCTTCTGAGAGTCAGATTTAATCAAAAGAGCTGCATGCAGCATGTTATTTGTTGCTGAAAACTAGCATTTTACTTCTCCCTGGAGATATTATTCGTGCAGTGACACACGTTGGCTGCATCATGCTGGTGACTGCTTCACAGACAGCGAGACTGGCTGGAACAATAATGGATAAAAACCATTAATTCCTGCAAAATACTTGGGACTAAGGCAGAGGTTCATTTTCCAATAGAATGACTTTAGACATAAAAACAGAGCTAAAGATTTTTATGTTTTAGAATGAACAAAAAAGCCCAGAGCCAAATATAACTAAAGATTAACTAGTTAATTCAAAGTTGAGCTATTGTATAAATAAAAATGGGAAAGAAGAAACAAATGCAAAGTGTAGTTAGAGATGTTCCTACGAAAGGCTTCCAGTTGTAACTCCTGCAAATGGTGGTTCTCAGAATAATGAACAGAAAGGCACACCACACTTTTCAGACTTTCGTCAATCAATAACAAAGACAAACACACAGAACCACTTTATCACTACATCCCTCCCCTTTTATTCTTTATCTCTGTAAAGGGTTAAAAGGCCATCAGTGACCTCTGTCTCCTCCCAGTTTAGCCCAGTGTAACCTCCAGGCTGTGCTTCTGAAGCTTCTATAATGCCCTCTGCAGCCCAGGGTAATTGAGTGGAGAACAGATAAGGAAACTGGCTGGACCGACGGGCTTGTATGAGGTGGGGGAGGCCTTTATAGAAGGAGCAGAAGGAGGAGGGAGTCCCAAGAGCAGCAGGGTCATTTGGCTGCTCTCTCTGGATTGGTAAAGGAATGTAAGAACCAACCAGACACATTTTATAGACCTATTTACTGAGGACAGTGTGGTGGATGGGATGTCTTTTGGTCTTTGTGACCCAAAGTTGAATCATTCCAGTATTTGAGCAGCAATCAAAATATCTCAAACATATAGGGGTCTTTTGTGAATGTAAATGTAAGTATTTTAGGTCTTAGCACAAGTTAGAACTTTCAAATTTGTTGCTGAAATAAATATTAGCAAGAAATTGTGTGCAATGAGGTAGTTTTTATTTCCAGCAGTAGGCACAGGGAGTTAACAACATATTAACAGGGGAACAGATTGTACAGCCCAATCATTTGGTCCTGTTACTTGTATTTCTAAAACTGTCAAACATACATAGACTATGCTGTCTCTTGAGAAATGGTTGTCTGGTTTAACAGTAAGATTAATGTAAATTCAAATAATATTTTCCATTTTAAGATGTATTCATCTTCGTATGCAGAGGCGCTCAACGCAGCAGTGTGAGGTTTCATTTCCGACCTTGGGATCTTTGCTAAACGTCTTCCCCTGTGTGTCCCTGTCCGTTTCCTGTCTGATTCCTGTGAATGTAGGCCAGTCATGCCACAAAGTAAAAGAATAAATAAGGATTCGTGAATCAGTTAGTTTCGTAATCTTAAAATCAGTCTGACCTTTTATTTCCTCTCAGCAATCTTTGTGCCTTTTGACCGTTTGGACTTTTAACACCAGAACTGTCACTAAAGAAAGAAATTAACACCTTATTGCGCTCCTAAATATGGACACCCCTGCTTCAAACCCATTTGTTCAACTCATCAAGAAATGTTCGACTCACGTTCAAATTACAATATTAACTTTAAGCAAATGATTTCTAGCTCAATCTATTCTGCAAGGATTCTTGCTGAATGTTCTTATTTTTTTATTTGCATTTTTTACCTCCATGCTTCTTCAGAGGAATGTTAAAATATGCTGCAATAGACAGCAAGCCATCTTGATTACGCGACTCCACCTTTTTCTGAGTAGGAACACTAATAAAAATTTGAAAGTCAAAGCTAATATTTAAACACAGTTGCAATAACTTATTCATTGCAGGGCAGGAAAAAATGGATCCCAGATACGCCCCAAATTGTGTTACAACCCTTCAATGGAAAGGGGCACAGTAACACAACAACATCTCAAGTAAATTGAGTTCTTGTAAAGTGAAAAAAAGTATTTTTCTAAGTTTCAAAACTCTGAACAGAATGTGGGGGAAAAAGGAAGTGTTGGCTTGTCCCAAAATCAAGGAAACAAAACAAAACCATGCCTAACTGTTGGCTATTATAAGTGAAAAAGAAAGAAACAAGGAAAGGTAGAAAACTATCTATCTATTTCCTATCAAGCAAAAGGCTCACCAAAAACATTACATGATGTCGCCAGCCAACTTACCGTACCATGTGTGAAAATGTCCAAGCTACCCCAAACGTAGCCAGTCTTCCAGCTTCCACCAAAGTCTTTAAACTAAACAATGTGAAGCTCAACACAGGTGTGTACGACATTTATCATCAAGGAGAAGAAGAGCAGGCAAAGCCCTGAAGGTGAGCTCACTTTGTCATGCCACTCTGAGCTCTGATTGGTCTTTCCAAATTCTCCATCCAATCAGAGCTCAGAATTCCAAACTGGTAAAACCTTTTACTGTGTAACTCAAGAGAAAAACAAAAACAGGGAGAGGGGAAAAATACAAACAGTCCTCTAGACATATAACAAAGATCATGAGTATGAGAGAAACTTTCACACACATTCATTTTAACAAAACTGCATAGTAAAGTCACAGGTGTATTTTATTTTGAGTATATAGGACGTTATTCAGATGTAATAAATGGATACATTTCTCAATTGGAGAACCAGGTCTTGAAGAAAGACCAAATCTGAGGGATTTGTGTTGATTATGCTTGGTAGCAAGAAAATAAAGAATCCAGAAGATTGAAACATAAAGTGAAATTATTTTCTCACAATATAAACACATTCCTGGTTCATCAGAAATTCCCTTTTGTCACCTTTTCAATTTAGTGAAGTAATGTAATTCTATAGTTGCAAACTTTAGTTAATAACATATTAATTATGTGTCCATGACTGAAAGTTTACAATACTTAAATATGTCAGTCTATTTAAAAATGTTTTTAAAATCTGATGCTGTACATATTTACAGAGTGAAAACATGAACCTAATTTCTTCCATCTTTTTTTTCCCCTGGCTGTGATTTCATTCTGTGTTCTTCATGGTGCTGAGCTCTGGTGTTTCTCTCACCTGCAGCTGCTCCCTCTGTCAGCTGTCATCGCTTCTACGAGATCATCAGTGCCAATTATTTCCCAGCATCTCTATCCAAGTAGACACGAAGGGCAGCTCCATGTTTTTTTGCGTGCTATTCCTGGGAGCTACATCAGTGGTGTTCAAGGCTGTGACGTCACGTCGGGAGGCAGCTGTTTTTATTCTTATGTTCTTTCCTTGCACCCAGCCTCCGCTCTACGTAGTGCTGAGTAATAACTTAATGCAGAGGAATTTCTTGAGCTTTTTCTAAGGGATCTCAGGATCTGGTCTTGTGTAGAAACTCACCATGTTCTTGCACTCATGTCAGAGATGTCTCGGATTTATTTGAACCATTTTTACAGTATGCAAAAAAAAAAAGAAAATAGACAAGTGTAAATTAAAATGTGCAACATATCTGAGGTGTGTTCAGAGCTCAGTGGTCCACTAGTTGCAGAGTAAGTGTAGGAGGAGGGGGGTAATGAACCCTGGGGTCCTGCGCTGGCTCAGTAATGGCTCGGTTTTATCATCCTACGACTTCCTGTAGCCTCCTCTCCTGGGAAAGCCTGCTGGAGTTGTGCTGGAAGTCCTCTGATAAAAAAAAAATACCCTGGCCGACATTCACAAACTGCTGGGAACAAGAGAGACAAGAAGAAAAAGTAGTAACAGCGAGGGGGGATGACGGCAGAGAAAAAGCGTCATAAAACAGAGTGTCCCTGCCTACGCTGCTCTGTGTGCGTACTGTGCTCTGTGTGATACAATGAGTTCCACTGCTTTGACAGAAACCATGAGAACGCTGTCTGAGATCTGTGGGTGTCACATGACATCTATGGTGAGACACGGGAAAACAGACCAAAGTGTAAGAGTGAACAAATGAGGGGAGGGAAGATTGTTATTTTGGTTTTTTTGGCCTGAGATTAGAGTGTGTCCAGTCAGAGGACAGGCATGCTGAATACCAGGCATAAAAAGCCATGAGAGCAGTGACCAGGAAGAAGAGCTAAGGATAATAGTCCCAGGACACCCTACTGGCTTCCTGTGTTAGGAACTAATGAAGATGGAAAATACACTTAGAAACTGTTAAAGAAAAAAGTGAGGGGGAAAGGTACAGTAACAAATAAGAGAGCAACACATCAGTTTTAATGAAGGGAAAGAAACCCCTCTGGAGATTAGAGTTAGGAGAAAAGGAAGGGGAAGCTACAAGATGTACTGATAAGTACTGGGTTTTGCTTCTATATATGAATGCGCTCTGTGACCTCTCATTAGCACTAACCTAATGCAATTATTTTATCAGATAATTGGTTTCTGAATGTTATTTTGGAAAGTACACAGCCATTTTATTTCTCTTATAATGACTCAGTAATATGAACAGTCTCACATGATGGATGCAGAGTTTCTCATGTATGACAAAATTTGTCATTTGTGCTTAGCTTTTCATTTGAGTGAGTGGAACTCTTTCACTTTCTGAAAGGTAGACTTTAAGGAGCAAATGGCTTTCCATAAAAGCTACTGATGAACAAAAGAAAACCTGTCAATGTTCTCTTCCAGTTCACAATGGGCTAATATTTCATCTGAGGACTTAGTGACATAGTTATCATGTTAACAGGGTTAGGTTTCAAGGTTAGGGATGATTTAGGTGCTAGGGGATAAAAGTTAAAATCCATCCATTTTCTAACACCTTTGTCCCTTAGTGGGGTCGGGAGGGTTGCTGGTTCCCATCTCCAGCTAGCGTTCCTAGCGAGAGGCGGGGTCACCTGGACAGGTCGCCAGTCTGTCGCAGGGCAACACAGAGACAGACAACCATGCACACACACACTCACACCTAAGGAGAATTTGGAGAAACCAATTAATCTGACAGTCATGTTTTTGGACTGTAGGAGGAAGCTGGAGTACCTGGAGAGAACCCGCGTAAGCACAGGGAGAACATGCAAACTCCATGCAGAAAGACCTGGAATTAAACCCAGAACCTTCTTGGTGCAAGGCAACAGCTCTACCAACTGCACCACATTGCAGTCCAAAAACTCAGAGACATTTTGAACAAAACTGTGTTACAAGGTGTTAATGATTATTTTGAATATCAGTTTCAAGACCAACTACATTTATAAAGGTCATTTATGTTAAGTCCTTAACATAAAAAAACAACAAAAAGATTTTTAAAAAAAACAAAGGATTTGTATGTATAAATAACACAGACATGAGGAAAATAAAATAAAATTAAAACTTGCATTCTGGTTCAAAATTCAAGCAAAGAGATGTGCCAACAGATTTAAAGATGGAAATGGAAATGAACACCAACATTAACTTCCAGGGGGCTGGAATATTTGTTTTGTTCTATAGACAACTGTGGTGATTTTTAACAACTTGAGCACATTTCATGCTCACTGTTCGGATTAGTGTTGTGGTACTCGGACATCAGTCCTGAGACCACAACTTCAGATTTTTTGGTCTTATGCCGTTTTCCATCATAAACCAACAAAATCGAGTTGCCTCTGTGCTCCCTCTGGCCATCTATAAATTACACCTGCACTCAGGAAAATCTCGCACCACTGTGAGTTTTCAATAAAACAAAACAAAAGAACAAGCAAGTATGTTTTACCTTCCATTCATGATCTTACACGCTTATCCCTAGGAGGGTTTCCAGGGGTGTTGGTGCCTACCTTCAGGAGTCAATGGGCAAGAGACAGGACAGCCTACGTTTGCACAAAGACTCCCAGGCTTGGATTTGAACCCAGGACCCTCACTCTACAAGGCAACAGAGCTACCACTGTGCCACTATGCAGCCCATCATTTTATTTTCTCAACTATAATATCAAATGAACTCAATGTAGCTGCCTTGTTGGCTGGGCAAAGGCCTCAAGTTTAAATTATATATCTCACCTTCCTACTCCTTTCATGAGTAACTATTTCTGGGACAGAAATTATCTTTAAATGTTTGCAGCGACAAATAAATCATTTTGATAACAGTCCTTGTCTTAAAAACAGTCTCCCAGTGGTAGTGGTCTTTGACTTGGTCTTTTCTTTCTCAGAGTCCCAAAGGTTTTGACTCTGTCTTGGGTTAAGTTGGTTTGACATAATAAAATTATGTCAGATCTTACATAACTTTGGTGCCACAGCATTTTCCACCCTGTCTTTAGAGCTCTTTCTTTGCAGACTCATCAACCATAAACTGCCACATCAGAACCCCTGTTGCACTGGCCGCAGGCTTAGAAACAACAACAAAAAAAGAATCTCATAGAAATAAATGGCAACTAGTTTATATCACATTGTAAGTCATTATATTTGAATTCATCTGCAGGATATAAACCTTAAAAATGTTTGCTTGAATAAAAAATGTTTATCATACAAGCTGTTCATTGACTTTCATCAATGTGCTGATCGAACTGATAAGGGAAGTTTATTCTTTCTAATATCTGCCTGGCAAAAAACAAACAAATACAAAATTAAATGAGACATTTTAAGAAATTATTTTTGATACAAAGTATTTCTGGGCTGCCCAGTGGCGCAGCTGGTAGAGCTATTGCCTTGCAGCAAGAAGGTTCTGGGTTCGATTCCCGGCCCCGGTCTTTCTGCATGGAGTTTGCATGTTCTCCCTGTGCATGCGTGGGTTCTCTCCGGGTACTCCGGCTTCCTCCCACAGTCCAAAAACATGACTGTCAGGTTAATTGGCCTCTCTAAATTGCCTCTAGGTGTGAGTGTGTGTGTGCATGTTTGTTTGTCCTGTGTGTCTCTGTGTTGCCCTGCGACAGACTGGCGACCTGTCCAGGGTGACCCCGCCTCTCACCCGAAACGATAGCTAGAGATAGGCACCAGCAACCCTCCCGACCCCACTAAGGGACAAGGGTGTAGGAAAATGGATTGATGGACAAAGTATTTCCCAAATTAATAGAAAGTTATTACAAAAATGTTTTTGAATGTAGGAATGTACAAAAAAAGGGGAAAAAAGTGAATTTACTGAGGTAGAGGGATGTCACATCTTTATTGCTGCTTATTCTAAAGTCCAAAGTGAGTCATAACTCGGCATCTATTTACCAGGAGTTTAGGATGAGATCGACCCCACAATAACTGCTTACTCACTAAACACCTACATCTCCCATCAAGGTCATAATATCATTATTACTGATATCAGAGTCATTCTTTTGAATGATATACTCAAATCTAGCAATTATTGCAGATGAAAAATAAACAACATGACTGAAAGTGAAAAGATAAGCCCGTCAGAAATGGAGGATAGTTTCACTCTGTGTCATGTCTTATCAAAATGATCTTTGCCTCTCCACATCTGGCGCTGAGAAATGCAATCCCTCTACAGTGACATCTGGGTTGGGCTAGAGCACAATGTTAAATGAATTCCATTAGGACCTAAATTGTCTTTAATAATAAAACAACAGGTAATTACTGGGGCACCATTAGCATGGGACTGAGGTGTTCGCTCGTGCGTTTGGCATGGGCCAAACATATGGTTCGGCTCATGGCGAGCTCACTGTTATAAAGCTAACATTGTCATGACTGATGTATGGTGGCGGACTAGTGGGGCCTGAAAGATCCATTTGTCTTCTCAATTAAAGCTGAGAGGGGGAAGAGAGGAACGGGATATGGGGCCAGAGGGGTTAGGGGGTTACCCCCTGTGCGGTCCACACTTAAGAACATGTGTGTGTTTGTGTTTTTGTAGGGGAAAATGAGGGAAAGAAACGTGAACAAGTGCGTGTCGGACAGTTGGATTCAGGCCAGAAGAAGCCTGGGAGTTGCTTGGCAGCTCTTTTTCACCTAAATGCTCCCTACCTCCCACTTTACTCCCTTGCCTCATATCTTTTCCTTGCTGTGTTCCCCACCCTGCTGCATGTTGCCGTGTAGTCAGGAATCTCTTCCATCCAACCAGAGACCACTTTAATGTGGGAAGCCTGGCAAAGGCAATCAGGGACCCAGACCTAACGCACACACACACACACACACACACACACCCCTACACATGTATACGCATGTATAAACTTGCTCTTAAACACAGTGGCACACTCAGAGTGGACTCTTATCTGACTTGACGACATGGCATGCATGTTCTCTCTTTCCCTTCACAATCCAACACTGCTTCACCATCAGGCACTACAAGCTAGATAAGACCAAATGAGGGCGATGGGGAAGAGGGAAGCTATTATTACACAGCTTAAAGCTCCACAAATCGGTTTCTTTACCCATTCCAACAACTAGTTAAATAATTATACTATCTACAAAGACATTCTTTGATGCTTGTCAGCTCATCCGGTTAATGCATGATCTTTTTAAAGTTATTTTATCTGACAAATTAACTTAAATAGAGCTCTTATTGGCCCAGGCTATTTTCTGCTTGCATGTATTAATTTAAGTAGCTGATGAATCAGTCTTGATCTCTGAGCTGGGAAACTCACAACAAGGCTTTTGTGTAAATTGCAAAGAAAATTCAATTTGACAAACTCTGAAATGGCTCAATTGGGGTTTTTTGCCTTACATTCCTGACAATCAATACAGTGACATCCTATCAAAGTATTCTCTATGACAGTAAGGTTTGAGAAAATGCTCACCAAAACCAAATTCCTTTGCATTTGCCATGAAGAGCCTGAAGTGGTCTGCAAGAAACAACCGCTGAGACTAAACAACTCTATGTAATGTCTCGTTTGTTATGTGACAAAGCCTTTCATTTTCAGTGCAGCTCAAAAACTGCAGAAATAGATCAGTACTTCAGTCTTGATCCTTTTTCTTATTACGATGTCGACCATAAGGAATCAGTTCCTTTTGTAAATTATGAGATGCTGTTCCAAATATTTTTGTTTTTCACTGTAAAATAAATGTAAATGAACAAAAACATACAAAGCCAACAAATACATGAAATGTTTGCAATTTTAGATGAGGAAAAATGTTTCAAATTTATTTTCTTGTCATGTGTAGTCTAGTAACGTCACAAAGGAAGAGGCGCACTTTGTAAATGCATAGTTGTATGTTAAATGGACTGAACTTAAATACCGCTTTTTCAATTTGATCACTCAAAGCTTTAAACTAGAGTCACAAACACTGATCAGTAGGCAATTTGCAGCTAAGTGCACATTGAAATTTGGCAGAAGGAAGCTGGAATCAAACCTACAACCTTCCGATTACAAGACAGCTACTCATCCCACAGAACCACAGTCACCCTGAAGGTTTAAGGGTTTTCTTTAGCATCCTCCAAATCTATGCTCTGGACGAAGTGGGAGCGATTTATATAAGTCAGGTTACCACGTCTGTGTACTACAGAAAAGATCAAATATTTTAACTTTCCTCCAGTCTGTGGGCAGATAAATCAAGGAAACTAGCTTCAAGAATGAATTGATGCTAACAGGATTTAATAGTGGCCATCTCTGTCTTTCCTATAAGAAACATTCTGGACAATCTGGATTGGCTCTGGCCCAAAATTAAAATGTGTTTAGAGACAGTGTAAGTGGGGATTTTTGTTAAAAAGACTTGTCCAGTGCTAGGATAAAGATCCCATTGCGTACAATCACTGTCTGATGTATATATGTGCTACCTTTACGCCTTATTCTACAGCAAACGAACCAATCAATGCACTAAATGATTAACAGGTAGTAGCAGTTTAACAATGTAAAGCACTAAAGATGTCTACTATGATCCACTGTTTTTTTTCTTGTTGACATTGTTTTATTTTCTAACTAATAAACCCATTTAAACGCTTTAAAGCTGGATTACCTTGCAATGCTGTTTCTGTGTGAGATAACTCAGCTGTCTGCATTTCACTGCTGAAGGCAGCTGAGTTATAGATGATTTAGAAAATCTGACCATGTCGGATTCCTCCTTATGAGAACCTTTTCTCTTAATCTATGTTTATGATATTTATGGTGAGAGATGCAGCGTTGCTACAATTAAAAATCGGATTGAGATTCTATTCATTTTACTTTTCCTGCCCATTGCAGTAATCTGGCTGACTAAAGAAAGAGTTGAGGGGACTATATACAGTGATTATGGGTTCCTGCACAATGCACAGATGAGGTGAGGGATTTAAGACACAATAGACTGATGGTAATTTTCACAAATGTTTATCATTGTGCTGCTGGACCTTACGTTTGGTACTGTTGACCAGAGTACCATCTTATCACAGTGAGAGCACTGGGTAGAGATCGCAAGAGCAGCATAATCTGGCGTCAAACCTTTTATGTTAAAACTGAAGTTATTTTGTTCAGCCCTATGTTGGTGTCTCTCCCTGTGAGTCTTAAACAGTGCTACAAATCTGGAAATTATTTTGGATTCTGATTTTAACGTTGATAAGCAGATGAACACTGTTTTAAAGAAATCTTTTCCAATTAAGTCAGATAGTTAAACTTAA
Source organism: Phalloptychus januarius (assembly GCA_902982915.1). Taxonomy (NCBI): domain Eukaryota; kingdom Metazoa; phylum Chordata; class Actinopteri; order Cyprinodontiformes; family Poeciliidae; genus Phalloptychus; species Phalloptychus januarius. Next base: position 16,253,780 of record CADWAE010000477.1, read on the forward strand.
GAAAATAGTTCATGTCTTCATTGCAACCAGACTTCATTGTTGAAATGTACTTTATGTTGGAGTTGGTCAGGTTTTCCTGTCACCTGCAGCTCGACTTTTAACAGGAACTCGTAGATTTGAACACATTTTACCGGTTTTGCCCTTCCTTCACTGGCTCCCTGTGTGTCATAGAATAGATTTTTTAAACATTTTGAAGACTTATAAATACCTAAATGTTCTTGCAATCAGATATGTTCTCCATATCTGTCTGACCTACTTCTCCTTATTTTCTTTCCTAGGTACAGAGATAATCTATCTGTTGCTTTTGGTTCTCTCCAGAACAGGGATGAAGCTCAAAAGAGATCTGATGTTTTCAACTGCAGCACAAAACTTTGGAAGAACCTGCACTGATATTAGACAAACATTTTCACTTCCACTTTTTAAATCTCTTTTAAAAACACATCTGTTTTCACTTGCTTTTAATCCGTCTTGAATTTTTCTGATATGTTCAACATAGCTTCTGTTGTTAAATATCTATGTGTTTTATTTTCATTGTTCTAATCCTTGTTTTGTGTTATGATTGTTAATGTAAATTGTGAAGTGCTTTGGTCAACTGCTGTTTCAAATGTGCTATACAAATTCATTTGAAAATTTAATTATTGAGCCCATTAAATAGGTCAAAAGGTAAAACTCTACTCTAAAAACTGTGTTGCATAAAATGAACTGTGCAAAAATAATTATATATAATCTAACACACCAAACTTACCTAACACAAAGATATAGAAGGATAAATCATACAGTAATTTGGCCTGACCATCTACACACAATAGGGGAAACAATATTAAACACCAATACTACATGAGGACCAACTATTCAAACTAAACCCAAAACACCCCCCTTGCTGACAAGGACATGGTTGGTCCTGCTGAGTTGGTTTTGTCCTCAGACTGGGGACACACCTCTTGCGCAGACAGGAAGTAGACAACTCCCCAAACCAGGTAAGTTAAAAAATGAAAATTATAACTAATATAACAGAATACAAAAAAAGTGTTGTTCTGTACCTTCTTCACAACAACATTGTTAGCTTAAAGTAAAGAAATCACCCAATTGAATTACTAAAATGCATGTATAACTGCAAGGCCATCAAAATCATGATCAATTAATCTATGCTACATTTGAGTCATCAAAATACTTTAATTTCAGGGATAATATCACTTATTTGTGGGTTTTGTTGATTCAATGTTTTTGCATTCAGAGTCTACACAACCTGGCAACCCAGAGTTTCTTAAATGTTTGGTCTTGGCTTTGTTATGTGCAGACATGTGATGCATGTAGATACTAACTAGCTGTTGGTTTAGCTGCACCTCAGGCAAAGAGTCATTTGAACAATCAGAGAAGACAGGTTCTTTCACAAGGTGGGCCTTTTGCCCCCTTGAAGCCTAAGATGTATATCATTAATGGCTTCATCAATCTGTGAAGGTAATGATGGTCATTCTTTTAAGATGTCAGTCACTTTAAAGTCATTATTACTTGCGGCTTCATTTAGACGTGTCGAGGACAGTGATGGAGAGAGTCCAAATCCCTGTGCAAAATTTGGCATATGCACAAGATTAAACTATCGCTCAGAGCAGCGGGCTTTTCCCACATCAAAATGTCATATATCAATAACTATTTATAATAGCAAGCTGAGAAAATGGTGTTTGTGTGAAGGACAGCAGTGATGGATGGAAGCAGCTGAAAATGCTACATTTACTTGTGTTAAAGCTTGTTAAAGTGTCTGTATCAGGCCTGAGAAGGGCTGATTGTGCTACTGCTGTAGGTGAAGTTGAAGATAAGGACGTAAATAAAATTCTCACAGCTGTTCTGTTAGACGGAAAAAAGACTTTACGACCTTTCAAAGAAATTTCGCACTATCTCTGTAATTTTCCGCAGTTTATATGAATAAACTCTTATGAACCTGTCATGCATTTTTAAAGAAAATCTTCACTGATGGACACAGATACAAAGTTTGGTTGTTTCATTACACTGGGAACATATTTGCCTGTGGCTTAAACAATTTTAGGAACAATTTATTTTTCCCTTACTTTGCTTCAGTCTGAGGAAGAACAACACTCCCATAATATAGGCTTTATTTGTATTTTATTGCTGTCCACTTCCTCAGACCAGCTACTCAGTCTGACTTCACAGCTACAGTGTCTTTAATGAGATTGTATGTAAAAATTATTCTACGAACTATTATATCTGCAGGTCGAGAGAACATTATACCATAAAGTCATTTAGTTTCCATTTCACATTTATTGCTTTATGTTCCTCTATAACAAAAAATAAATAAAATAAATAAATATAAAAAATATTGAAGTTTATGTCTGCAAAGTGAGAAGATGTGGAAAATGTTCAAAAGTTAATACTTTTGCAAGACACTGTAATGTAACTGAAACAATTCATATGTGTGCAACATTATAAGGATTAAAAACTAGCTTAGGTGTGAGCTAAACCTTTTCTTGCTAAAAAACAAATATGCATTTTTGATATCAGAGGGATCCTACTGATTTCCAGCTATAAATACACTCAAATACGCTGGCTAAAGCAGCATTGTTCTTCACCATCTAGCAGCTCCTAATTAGCCCTTCTAATCATCTTGCCTCTGTGGTACACTGTTGGTGGTATGCAGTGAAATTAAATAGCACTTCTGAGGAGCACAGGGGAAGTGAACTACATGCTCAGTGTGTGACGCTTTTTAATTCAAGGTCTCATTTAATTCCCCTGTAGCTGTGTGTGATTGAACATCTGGACCAGGCGTTAGTTCTTCGTCAGTGTATCCAGTCACAGCTGGCAACACTGCGCATTTACAGCAAAACAAATCTCATTGGTTGTCTGTGAGGCAGTGCAACACAAGTTTTTTAAATCTTTATGGGATTTTGTGGGAATCAGTAATCAGAAAAATTGCAAGGAATCATGCGATTTCCCTGACTAAAGTCGGACTAAAGTGTTACAAGTTTAAGAAAAACCCATAAAAGCACAGTATCTTATCACTTCCAGTAAGGTAGTGACTTAATTTTTCTCAATACTTACTGTAAAAATAAAAAATAAAAAAAGAAAGCAATTCACAGAAGAAATGTTTTAAGCAGGCTCTTCTGATGTGAAACTGAATCTTGTGCTGCGTTATGGAAAAGTGAGGCTCAGAGTCAGTGCTAAGAAAACCCAGTCTACCCTGAGACTGCGGCGCACTAATGAAATCATGCAAACCAAATCCACAAAACAGAGAAACACACACACACACCGCCTTTCGTCCCCTCAACCCTCACTCCAGTCATATCTTTAACTGGACGTTCCAGTTCAGGCGGCATATTCGGGAGAAGAGGCTTCATGTCTGATCTGAGTAAACGGATGGCAAAATATCTCAGAATCTGCAGCGCTTTAATGCTCTGGAGGCATTATGTTTTCTACCAGGGTCAGCTTGAGAACAGAAGGGAAGATATGTGCAATGCACTGAATCAGAGGCTACTGTGGTTTGGTGCTAAACACATAGAGTGTGCAGGAGGCAAAGCCAAAAGTGATCATTTTAACTTTATTAAAATGCTCCGATGAGAAGCAGGACAGAAAACATCAGTTCAGCTTCTCTTATTGTCTTGAAACAATGACGACATCATGGGTCAAAACAACATCTTGTTATTTCTGTTCTGTAACTTAATATGAACAATATTTTTCCTCTGCATCCACACCATTTCAGGTTAGCTGCCCAGCTGATGTATCAAGATTAGAATCGATTAAAGTCAGTGGCCAAACCTTTTTAAGGAGGTGAATTGGCAATATTTGGAACCACCGCACAGATCAGCAGACAGAGAAAGACTTAGGAAGCCTCGGGTTAATTAGATTTGTCCAACAACGCAGCTCAGCCCTCTCCACTTCAAATATTTACGGATCACACATCAGAAAAACAGATACTTGAGACCTCTACGAGAGCTGACTGACACGAATTCCTGCACACTCCCACACACAAAGAAGCAAGAACACAGGGATGGGAGAGGGGAATCAAAGCTCTGCAATGCTCTCTCACATAAGCACCGACATACTCTCTACTGGCCATAATGCGTGCAAAGGAATGCGGCTAAATTTGACAATAATTTATCCCACTAAGATGTGGAAAAAACAATCTGGTTTGGAAGACATTTTCTCTGACTTTCTTCACATGGAGGTCTGTCTGTCCACGATTCTCTTTAGCCCGTAGTTTGCTTTTATTCAACATTCAACAATCCCCTATGATTTCAAAATAGCTAATCAATCCATATATTAGTTTCTATATCTCTATTGGTCTCATCTCTAAATGTTGTAGGTGTGTTTTGGTCTTGTTATGGACAAATGTCAAATGCAGACTTGGATGGTTACATTTTCATCTTAGCACAAGATCTGGGATGTCGGCAGCTGTTTGAGCAAAAACTCAAACGGGAAGCCATTCCTCCCTCTGTGTGCGTGTTCTAAGCTGTGTGAGAATGTTCATGTGAATGACAGTGCAGGCATGATTAGGAGTCCCTGTTCATTGCTTGTCTTCGTGATGGGTCAGAGAAGACCTCTGATTTTCTGCGACCCCTATCAACACCTCAGGGAGCCGCTCTGATTAAGGTTTCCTCTCGACTTCTGCTTTAAACCATAAAGAGCACAAAGGGACACTGGCAAATGTTCTGAAGAAGCAAATAATATGCCACACAGAGAAATAATGTTAAAAGGCACAGGGGAACAAGCAAAGTTTGTTAAAAATAACTAGACTTGAACTAAAGTGAAAAAGAAGAAGAAAAAGTGAAAGGATAAGATGTTGTTAAGGCTGCCAGATGCCTGTTTGTGAGCTGGAAACAGGCCTGTCCGACTATCTTTCTTTGTTCTTTGATGCTCTGCGGAGCCCCGGGAGACATTTTATGGTGGAAAACATTCAGATCCACTGGGCTTTGGTGTCGTCTCTGAATCCATTACTGTTTCTGTAAGCAGATTATCAGATGACAATACCAAAATCACAAAAGTAAAGTGAATTTATTCTGTTTAATCAGAACAAAAACAAAGAAAAAAAAACATTTCCAATACATTTTTCAGTTGAATTATTTTGATTATTTGCTCCTGGTATAGAGGATTATGACGAGTATTATTGAAAACTGTGGAGCAGAAAAAGTGAGCTATTACTCCAGCTGAGAGAGAGACAGACTGATGTTCCTGGAAAGCCAGAGCAGAAATGCAGGTTGGTTAGAAATTAAGCTTATCTATCCGACACATTGAGTTTTTCTAGCTCTATTCCTGCCAGGTCTGGAAAATGAAAAGATCTCATCAAACTTAGACTGCATCACCTTTTCTTATATTATAGAAGGAGCAACACCCTTCTGAAAAATCCTGAAAAATCTAATTAATTTGTATTTTGAAGGGTTCCCAGGTCATAAACATGGATTATCCTGAAAATGCTCTAGAGTCAAATTAACATTATTATATTTGATCTTCAGGGTTGTTTGGCTTTCTACAGTAAATTAAGTTAATTAATATTAAATTTAGTATTTTAATAATTAGCTGTTTAAACTGTTTGTATTGAAGTGTAATCATTTTTAGTAAGTAAATCGTTATTTTGAGAAATAAAAATGAAATATCTGATATTTCTATTAATGTGTGATAGCGAATAGTAAAACTTAATTCAAAATAAATGTTCAGATACGAGACTAAATAATTTGTAATATGTTGTGGGATAGATTAGTTTGCGAACATTAATATGTTCATGTAGCTTCCTCAATCCACATATAATTTTGTTGACACTGACCTTGTAAGTTGCCTGAATGCTTGTCTGCTTGATATTGGGTGACACAACAGTTCTTTTGCTTCTGACGTCGACTGGCGTGTTATGCTGCCATTTGATCCAGAGAATGAATGTTGTTTCTGTCCCAGAGGGAGAACGGGGGGCATTCAGCTTTTCACTGAGTCTGCTGTGTCTGTGCAGGACCACACAGTCTGGGACCCTGGGACCCCCGAATCATTAGATGTAAGAGGTCTGCATGACGCTTCATGCTCCCACCACGGCCCATCTCTTCTCAGGCATGATTTCGGCCCAATCATATGTAGCCAGCTGACACACCGATGAAACAATTTTAAGTATTTTGTGCCATAGGTATGTGCAAATATGTGAAGGGCAACAGCCGTGAAAACGTGGTCACTATGTGTACAAGTGTGTGTGGAAGAAAGAAAAGTAGACGTTCTGCAATCTAAAACTTTTACAATATAAAGTTTTTTTCCCTCTCAAAAAAATCTCATTGCATATTTCTGAGATAAATACACACAATAAATGTAAAATCTGTACATTTCGCTGTCATGACTCATTCAGTTCCCTATTCTCTTTTGCTATCATGCAGTCAATTGTTTTCACACAAAAACCCACAGATCAGCATTTTGACGCCATCTAGAGGGTTCTATTAGCACACCTTGCACTCTGTTGATCCACATCTACAATGTTGTGCTTTATTTAAAAGGGCTTACAATTATATCTCATTAAAAACATGTCCAAAAATTATGTTGGAGCAATATTAACAGAAAACTTGTTTTTACTTTCTCTTTAGGGTATTTTTTGAAAATCCATCCCCACAAAAGTGTAAACTTCACCGTTATTGTTGATTTTGTGAGAAATTGTGAGTTTTACAGTGAATTTCACTTGCAAGAATTGCATTTAATGCAAAAAATCTGGAAAAGAAATATATTTTGTCAACATTTAGATACCTTTAATCAGACTAGGAGCAATGGGTTCTATTGTTTGAACAGTAAGTGTAATAGTTGGTGAAATGTAAAAGGCTGACAAGATAATCTATGATATTAAGAAAAACTGGAAGCTGAGTTCAGTTTTACTAGTGGTATTCTACTGCTACAACTGTCAAATTAAGCCACTGCTTAAACAGAACCTGACTGACAACATGAAGCCAAAATATCTCAATAACTAACACAAAAAAATTCAACAACAAATGAGAAAGGAAGACGCTGAAATCTCAGTCTGAAAATGATCACAAAGTCATTTGAAAGGTTTTGGGACTCCAGTGAACCACAGCGAAGAGTCCATTGAAAACCTGTCCAAGTCACACAAAAAACAACTACAGGTTACATTGAGAAATAGATTTCTAAAATGCTTATTGTGCAGGTTTACATGTTTCACTGTGGTGCAGAATAAAAAGAAAGTCTTAGATGTGCTATTTTTAGGGCTTGAATGTTTTTTATTCAAAGTGTGTTGGTCATAATCCTACAGGGGCGTCGTCAGTGGTGGGCATGTCAGACAGCAAAAATAACAGGGAAAAAAAGTTTCTGTCATCTGGAAAGCTGTTAAGGTTTGATGATATTTTGCCTCCCAAAGCCGGACACAGAGCGTTTTTCCATCCATCAGTCGGAAAAAGCAAAATGGTGAAGTTTGACGACAGAGAAAAATGCTCAACAGAGAAAAGTGCTATTGTTGTTTTAATAATAACAAAAAAAATATCCATGATGTCTTGCATCATTTTGGCAGCAGCCAAAGCACTAAATGTGCTGAAGCGTTTTAGGGCTCGGATGCCATCCTTCCAGACATCAAATGAGTCACCTCTCACTGCCTTCCTGCGTCGCAGCTCCACTGCCGCTGCAAGGTTTCCTCACCAGTACTCCTTTTTCCGCAAAGGAACCGAGATACAAGTCCTGAGATGTGTGGGGTCAAAAGGAAGTGGCCTACGTGAGTCTTATTAAGGACTAATTCAGAGAAGTCAGGATTTCTCCTGTCTGGAGGAACAATGGAAGAATCAGAGCCAAAGACTTTCAGTCATTTAATTAAGATCACAGTCTCACCAGAAACTTGCTCACCTGAAAATGGAAAAAGTTCTGTCCTTTGATGGATCTTGGCCAAGATCTATAGAATACAACTACATTTCTTTCTTGAATGGCAGGTAAAAAAGAAATCTGATGTACTTGAATACTAATTAAAATGCAAAAATGTATAATTTCTAAGAATTTTTCTTCTTCCAAAATTGTGTGATTATATTTCTCTGACTTACAGTTTCTCACTTTTAGTTATTTTTCAGGATGAAGGTGTGAATGGTAAGGATAATTGTCAGTGCAGGAAGGAGCGAGTCTGTGTTTTTCTTCCCCTCTGCCAGACAGACAGCTATATTTCACTCATGCATGACCTTCTCCAGCTCTTTGCCCTACATCAAGAGTCCAGCTCTCCCTTGAAAGTCTCTGTCCCCAGACTCCCCATAACTGCGATCAGACCTCACCGTCCCACAAAAATCACCCACCACCTTCCACCTTTGCAAACTGTTTCCAGTTCTTTGCAACCATGACCCCAAATGGCTGCCCCTGACCCTTCCTGCCCAGACATTGAACCACATCCGCGTCCTTGTCCAGCTTGACCCCGGATAAAAGCTGTCAACATCTGCAGAGCTCAGAACTACTGAGATTTAATCTTTTTTGTATCACTGGGTAAAACCCTGAATTATCTCGAATAAAATGCTGTGAATTCAAATGTATCTGCTGCGATTCTCATATGTTCTTAAAAAGCCAGGAAATCTATCTCCTGAGCGCTTTGCCCACCCAGTCATCAGAATTTCTGAAGGCTTGCAGGGTTCCTGCGATAGCGCAAAAAATGCAGCTTGTTCCCTCATGAGATAAAAGCCAGATGCAAAGAGAAGGCAGCCCAAGCTACCTGTCATTCGTTATCATAAATGTGGTATTAAACGAGGAAGATAAGCGTTGAAAGAAGAGGAGGCAGGGTGCCGAGGATTACCGCTGCACAGGAGGGCGGCATGTTGTGAGCGAGCAGATGGTGCGCTGCGGCCCTGCTTGGCCTGATGCTTCTGACAGCTGCACTGGATCCTCTTTGGAGGTGAGCTTGGACTCAACATCTTGTCTTTCCAGTGGAAACGCTGACCTTGTCTTTTCTTGTTTGCGTGTGTGTGCGAGTGTGAGCACTCACATGGTGAGGTGATGTGAGGCAGGCGGCATGACTGGTGGCAGCGGGGAGTAATTGTGATTGAGAGGGCTACTCCTCACCCCACCCTATGTCAGAGCGATACACACAAACACATACATGCACACGTGCACACACACACAAGCACAGGCTCTCCCATGGGTCATTCTGACACTGTCCAGATAAAGAAAAAGACTGATGGTCATGTGGACTTGAGGAAAGTGAGAAAAACAGGGTGTATGTTGTGTGTGTGTGTGTAAGAGAGAGGGGGCGGGTGTGTTTGTGTGGTACACACTTTATTTATTTGGGTTTAGCCTTGGAGTGTTAATATGTTTGCCAAGCTCCTAACTTGTGTGTTCAGAAGATTTGTGAAACACGATAAGCTTTTTTTTTTCTGCCGTCTCTGAAAACCTGACTTTTTATGCCACAGCTTGGTGGTTCATTTCTTTACTGCCAATGTGATTTTTTATTACCAACAAAAAGATGTCTATTTTACAAAAAAGGATTAAGGATACTCATTAAAACAGATATTTCACATCGGAAAAGTGTTGCTTTATGTCCACAGTGCATAATAACATAATGTTATATATTGTATTAATGACAGGAGAAAACTCTACTTCAGTTTTACAGAGACAATTTAAATATTATTTATTTTGGACCCATCTCCTAGGAAATGTGCGTTTCATCATATCTGAGAATGCTCCTCCACCATTGAGGTGGACTCACTCTCCACACTGCCCTTTAAGATTTGGCTGGGAAACAGCAGCATACTTGTGATTTTCTTCCTGTTTGTGTTTATGGCGCTGCTGTCTAAAAGGGATTAAGTCTGCAGTCAGCGGGTCGGGCAAGCCGGTTCTTCTCTCATGCAGAGGCCTGTGTCAGGGTTCATCCAAGCTCACTGAGCCCAGGTCTGTGCCAGTCTGTTGTTTCTCCATGCCGCTTCGCTGTGACCTGCAGTGTGTTTTTGCCCACAGGGGAACCCTGAAGATGGGGCGTGTGCTAGTGTGTATAGGCCCCTGTGCTCTGGCCCCTGTGTGGTCTGGTTGTAAGTGTATGTGTGTGGTCTTCCCGCCCCCTGCTCATCTGTCCGAGGCCGGCTAACGGCCTGCCCAGTGACCACGGCTGTTTACTTTACTTCTGTCTGCACCAACTGAACTCTGATGGCCTGCTTCCTCCAGCTGGGCCAAATCAGGCCCCAGTTCAGGCAAATAGCGGAGCATAGAGAAGCCCTCATGTATAGGACAATACAGGAGACTTGGTCCTGGTGAATTAATTGAGGCCAACCCACTTGTCCCATCTCTACTTTTCTGTTGACTCTGGTTCCAGACTTTTGGTAACTGGTGGCTGCAGCCAGGCATATGGTTGCTGCAGGGCAAAGCTGCCTGTAATTATGCTGTCAGAGGCCTGTTCTCATTGGTCAGGATAATTGGTCTCTCTGTAACAGTCAGTATCAGTTCAGTCTGTCTCATCAGTGGAAAGAGACAGACTGGCAGCTTACTCAGAACCAGGCGGTCATACACTCAGTGTTTCTTTTGCTTTTTCCACAGTGCAGTCCTGCAGGGATTAGCATCACCGTGGAAATCCATTATCACAAGACAATGTGCTGGAAGTATTTTTACATAATGTGAAAAATGTCTTACCAGAAACATTAAGACTGAGCACAAATTAGCTTTTATCCTGTAGTTCTAGATGGCGGTGTAAGAAGGTAGTTTTGCATTATCTAAATCAACATTATTTACAGAGTGGGTCAAGGAGTTAAGCATCCTTGACCCGCCACTATGCAAGCAGCATATGATCCTACGTAAACTCACAAAGTAATGAGGCAGGGATGACAGCGTACATGCTTCCCCCCTCTCCCGGATTTTTAGCCCCTGCTGGGGTAATTCCTCTTATTAAGGCTGGGCTGGTGTTGAGCGTGCGTATTAGACTGATGGGTCCTGGTTTTTGGAGTAGGGAGTTAATGGGAAGACGGGGCACATCAGGGGGAGGCTGGTAGTGTTTAAAACCTATGTTTGGCCAGGGAAGCCAGGGGAGGCCCTTTGGGGTCACCCTCTCCTGCTTTACAAATTGAGGGCTGTGCCGCCAGGCGCCAGCGCAGAGCTGAATGAGTGAGCCTGCTGACCTGTGACCCCTGTCCAGTCCGAGTGCAAGAGCCCCTGTAACCTGGGAGAGGGGACCACTGACCTCTGAGGGTCACATTCTTCTTCTTCCTCCTCCAAAGCTGCAGGGGATTCCTGGGTCTCCCAGCACCCATCCTACACAAATTAGATTTAACACAGACCATTCCAAAAATAAACAGCTGGTTTCAGTATGTATTTGTTCTGAAGACCTTCATTGTGAGGAAAAATAAAAGACTTTAGGAACTAGCATCAGTGATAGAAAAGAAGAATGACTAAAGAATGTGTTTTAGTGTTTTGCCCAAAGCAATCATTGCAAATGCTTACCGATTTTCCTAAATATACTGTAAATGCATCGGTCTGGAAGCTCCTGCAGGCAAAACAACTGTAATGAACAAAATATTCCAGGAAAACAAACCTTTAATATGACAAATTCAGTAAACGGCTTTCACAAAGCACAAGAGTAAAATTGAGAAACAGTACAAAATTAAAACTACAGTATACTGGGAGATACCACTAAAGAGATTTAACAAAAAAAATAATTTAAATAAAAAGCAGCTGTGGAACCTCTGAATGTAAATTTTAACTAATTCAAGCAAACAGTTTGTATCTTGAGATATAAAAGTGGAGACAAGTTTCTAAATAAGAGAACTTTCACTTGTTTCAGTTCTGAATAGCAGAAATGAGAGAAATACTCACACTGTAGGGAGGCATTTTCTGTAGCTGCACATTTTCATTGTTTGTGTGCATGAATGAGCATAAGTATAAATAGAATAATTACTGCATTATTTTAAATGCATAAAATGAACACTTAAAATCAAACCTTACAGTTAAAGAGGTCTGATTGGAATGCACTTTATTTATTCTGCAAACAGTTGCTGCATTGCACAGACTTTACAAATTCCAAATTTAAATGTTAATTTCAAGCTTAAGAAAATACTGGATTGGTGGATAATGAATCTAAATTCCTTCCACAGATAGTTCTTGATGTTATGAATCTCAAATTATTTTTTTTACCCAACAGTTTTGGCATCTTTCCTCATTAAGCATATGCTACAAGTCCTCCAGTATAAATGTGTTTTCTTGCAGTCAGGACTGGATTGCTTATATCTTGATGTCCTGCACAACCAAGTGACTCCAAACTCTCTCAACATCCTACTGACATCCTGGATCATTCCTGGTGTGTCAACAGAACTTCAAGTAAACAGCCTTTTTACCTCTTCGGTATATTCCATGCTACATTCTCTAGTGACCGCTGTTTAATAGTAGTTTCTTTAGGAAGTGTGATTTCCATGGTTCATATAATCCCTAATTCTATCAGAGGGCAAAAAGCAGGGTGGGGAGGGGAGTGGGAGCCAGGGAGAGAAATAAACACTCTGTAAGAGGCAGGGCAAGAAAAAAGGAGAAAGAATGGAAAGACGTATCGCTGTATGATGACAGAAGGATTGTCACAGTCCATTAAGCACTGAAGTCATTCATAATATCTGTCAGAGGGAACCTACATGTGGCGGAATGGGAACAATTAAAACACAGATTACTTTTAAATATAAATGACTGATGATTTTATCACAGGGCTTATATTTAGAAAGCAGCAGGGGGAAGTCATAACCTTCGCAGTTAAACTGAATGAATCACTCCTGCTGGTGTTGTTAAGCTGCAAGAGAATCACAGGGACTTTTATTGCTCCAACAGATTGCCAAAGAGTGTTTGCACAAACAGAATAAAAGCCAAATAAGGAGGAGGAATCAGGTAAACACTGAATGTTAACAGTTTGAACTGAATATGACCAGGCATATGTTCATTTTTGACCATCTGGAGTACACCTCTTCCAAAACCTAGGACACGAAGAGGCCAAGGGTTGCTGAGAATTTCCTCCACAGGTCTTTGAGCATGACAGCATGCATGGTTAAACCTCTCCACTGGAAACACATGCTGCCCCATCACGTCACTCCCTGACCACAGCCCTCCTGCATTGCCGTGTTTCCCATGACTGACAGCGACACGCAGACAGCGAGAGGTGTCCAACCGCAACCCTTCGGTCAGCCAAACGCAGACACTGCGAATAGTCCCCCATTCGATGTCTATGTCAGTTTGTAAAGCATGTGTGTTACTCCAGTACTTAGGTGTTTGTGTGCAACGAGAGTGTGTGAGCTTGGCAATACAAATCTCTCGCCAACACGACTCCTGTAAGCACAATGTGTAGAAGTCTTGGTGACATATATAGAATAGCAGGAAGAGGGGACATCCGAGTGAAGCTGCTGGAATTTTGCCATCATGTGCGACTTTGGATGCTCCTTCGCTCCCACGTTTCATCTGTCACAGTCAGGAATAGGAAAAACAGGTGACGGAAAACATCGAAGCCTTGCTATAACCTGACAAAACCAACGTGAATCTGCAGGAATTTGTGTGGGTGTGAAAGGGGTCAAATGACATAAAAACGGGCCTTTGTTTGTTCAATGTTTTTTCCAATTTTTAAGGCTTGCTGCATCTCTTTCATCAGATTTAAACTTCTTCACAACTTTATCTCTGACTTGTCTGATGTCCTTCAGTCTTTATGATGCTATTTGCTCCTGAATGTTCTCCAGCAAACCCCTGAAGCCTCCACAAAGCAACCTGGTTAAAATTGAAATCAGATTATTCAAAAGTAGATTCCAGGTGACTTCTGATTCTGAATGTCTTCAGTCAGACGCTTCTTCAAATTTGCTGTAATACAGACCACTACAGATCCTTTCTTCCCACAGCAATTCTTCAATAACTCTTTGAAGAATCTTGAATTTATGAGTTACATTTAATTTCTCTTTGACATCATGCATTATTTTAAGCTTCTCTTCCATGCACTTCTTTGTGAAGATATTTCAGTTGAACATCAGTGTTTCATGTTGTCATTGACCCAATGTAAAAAAGTTCAAGACTTTTGAATACATTCGCAAGTCACTGCTCTGAAAATTTGCAGAAGATGGAGGAGAGTGTGGGAGACTTGCAGAGAAACAAAAATCTATAAAGGGAAGCGGGACTTGGGGTGCTCTGTGAAGTGAACCCTGAAGGGCCTTTTAGGAGCTGCACCATGAGAGTCCGTTCTGCTCCATATCTGTTTACTACCCCTGACACCTTGTCAGGACTCGTCACAATATTACTGCAAAAATTCACAGACCTATGCATATAATTATATTTTTTAAAATATTAAACAGAAATATTATGATCTAAGCACAATAAATGAAAAGTAACTTGATCAACAAGAAATACAAGTATTTTGTATTAAATGATTGTACAATTCATTTAAAGCCATAGTATTACACTCAAATCAGGCAAAATGCCTGGGTAATGTGTTTTATTTAGACGTTTTTTGACTCCATAATCTTGGATAGATCTCACATGAAATGGAAAATTCTCCAAAGTTCAGATACAAGAGCTGAAAACGCTCTTTGTTTTCAGCCTTCACCTAAGAACTTGCAAATGTTTCTGATTTGAGAACATCAGTGCTTTGTTAGTAGTTGGATCTTACATAATCAACCAAAAATGAAATTTCAAAATGACTTTTTAACAAATTTCAAGCAAGAAATATAAAACCCAAGTAATGTGGTCATGGCTTAAATCTCGTCTCCAATTCCTGAAGGGATAAATAGACCTTGACCTTTGACCTTAGCTGAAACTAGTATGCATTAACAATCTTTACAAAAAATCAAACTAAGGTTTCTTACTGATTACTGACAGAAACAAGCTAAAGGTTTGTTAACCCTACATTGCGTTGAGTTTTCTAAAACTCAATACAATAATTTATTCATATTTAATTTTTGTTTATGTTGATAAACAAAAACAAAACAAAAGCATATCTTTCCTTTTAAGACTGAATGTGCAAGACAGTTTTGCAGTGAGTTGGCTGAAGGAGAGCTATTAGCTTGAATGAGCAAATAGATCTGTCGATTATGAGAAAAGAAGGGAGCTAATATGTATTCTCGTATTTTGTTTTATCTCAGTGGTAAAACAAAATACAGTAAAAATATTTTTGGTGCTAAGAGAATATGCTGATTAAGAATGGAAAAGCTCTTAAATATGATTGTAACCATTGAACTTCGGTGTCCTTACTGCCCAAAAACATTTCCAGACGAGGTAAAATAATGTCATGACTCTCTGTGTCAAAAAGAGCTGTGAGGTCTTAAACAGCAGAGCCCACATTTCAGAGCACATCATTAAAAATAGCTGTTTATGTGTTATGGTGGGATTTAAAACTAGACCAAAACTTCTCAAGCATATCGTTGGATTGGAAATCTCAATTTTTATAGATATACTGTCTTTTACTGCCACAGGCCATATTTCCACTTGTGCTATTTTGACCTGTTCCTATATGGCACACAGGCATAGATGTGCCTTGGATCAGTGTCCAAGCGGATGACACCAATGGTGGTTTAGTCCAGATGTGAAGTCTGTTGCCTTTTGCTTTTGTAGACTAAATCTGTGGAGAGAGGAGCCCCAGACCTCTGCAGGGCTTCAGCCCACATGTGCATCTTTTACTCTGGGATGAAATATTACAGCACAGCTGAAAGTAAATTCATCTATGAACTGTCACAAGTATTCATTAAAATAACCTGGATCAGGAAGTGCAACCAAATAAGTTGTCCAATTTATTTTTACATTGCTGGAACAAGGAAATGTTTGTTTGAATAGTTCTTCCTTGTATCTTTCCTAAATGCCTTTCTTTCATTGTATGTGTCATTTTTTTCCTGAAGGGCCTACTGTTTACATCTGTAGTTTTCAAAGTTATGCTTGGTACTATACCTCAAAATGACTTATAAAGCTTCAAGAGAGGATAATAATTTTAAAACATATTTTCAGCTGCCTATGTTTGCCCTAATTGTTGCAAAATTGAAATAATACTAAAATATGGCTAAATATAAGATTATTGTAACTATTTTATACAATTTTGCTCAATTGACCTATTAATATGCTTTTGATTCTTCAGTCAGTATGGAAGCATATAACTCAGATTTGCAACAGTATGTTCACAAAACTCTATTGTAACATTGTGATTTAGTTTTGGGTGGAGGTAACTTTGTGAACCATTGCAAAGACATGGACTGTACATGTTATTGCATGAAAATCTCCATATTTGGTGATCTCAAGGCATGGCAGTGGAGGTACAGATGTGGCCCATCAAGATGACAGAGTCACAGAAGTTGTTCCCCCCTGCCTGAACCTGTACTTTTTCACAAAAATCCATTTAAAACTTCATCCTGATTTAAACTGGAATTTACTTTCATGTGGTTTTTAATTTATTTATGAAACATTAACCCAATGAGTTGAGTTATGGCATTAAAAGTTAATATATAAAAGAGAATAAAGTAGGTTGTCTCTGATTAAGCTGTTCTAGATAAAGAAGTGAAGAGACTGGCTAAGTCTTTCTCTAACTCTTTCTTAATCATTAAAAGTAGCAAATTATATTTTCAACAAGTAGTCAGTGCAAACATACATTTAAGCCTACACTTATCTGTGCAGCTGGCAGATCTAGGTTTAAGTTAATATTTTATCATCTTTTTCTTGACTGGAAGTAAGTACGTACTGGAGAGCCCAGAGCCAAAATCCTATATGATGGTAAATTTGTGGAGGAACATTAGTGCAATGGCAAGGAGTCCTTCCAAACTCAACAACTTGGAGCCAATCACCAAAGATGAGTTTTTTAAAATCCCAATGGAAACATACAAAAATTGTTCAGAAACTGAGGTTTGATTGGTTGTGATGTCAATAACAATTCTTCCATCAACCTAAAGCTGCCTATTTCATTTTGCTGCCCCTAAACAATCCAAAATAAGTACAGTATTTTTGGGAATATAAGCCGCTACTTTTTTCCCACGTTTTGAACCATGAGGCTTATGGCCCGGTGCGGCTTTTCTGTGTATTTTTCTTCAACCACCAGGGGGCTCTCTAGCAGAAAGTGAATTGGAGTGAAAGTCAAAATTGGAAATCAAAGAAGAAAGCGCTAACTTTCATTTAGCACATACCAGCAGCAGGCATGACGGAGAATGTGTTCAAACTCATATCCCCTCATAATGGAAACAACACAAAGAAGTTCAGATGATGCAGCTTTTAAGTTGAAGGCTATCTATCGATCTGGCAGTGCGGATCAATAGCCGCTGCACGTAAGCTCTGGTTGAATGAATCCATGGTTCGGCGTTGGAGACGCAGGGATGTGACCTTAATAGCAGATTTATTCGTCCTTGTGGAAAACCGAGAGCGGCGGAGATACCAGCGGCTTATATATGTAAGTTTCCAGTTTTTTTACTTTGTGGGTGCGGCTCATAGTGAGGTGCGCTTTATAGTCCGGGAAATTCGGTAAATCTTCTCACCTTCTGCCCAACAGTTTTGTTTAGAACTATATTTGGAGCAACATGTTGATACATTTTTCACATCTTGTTGGACAAATTACTCCCACCATACTCCCACCTTCCTTTGTTTTGTTTCCACAGATGTGAGCAACACAATACTGTCTGATTTCCAAAACACATGAAGCCAAACAATCAAAAATAAGTCACATTAAGACCTTCTGCATTTACTCTGTGGTAGGAATGTATGCTCCACCCAGGTAGTCAGGTGTGAGCATTTTGATCATAACAGATAACAAAATAAAACAAAGAGTATTGTTGTCATCCAAATCTAGTAAGATTTTTGTTCGATGCTTTTCTTTGCATTCTACTATGATTCCATTGAGTAGAAACCTCTGTTTGGCCATAACCTTAGCAAACATTTTATTTTCAACATAGAAGTTTAAAAGACAGTCAGGGATCCCATATACTGTAGTAGAAAAGAAAAGCTTTATATTGTAGCTACAGACTGCCCTTTGTTTTCCAAAGTCAGCATTTTTTCTCTAAAAACCTCAAAACACTAAGAAGTAGCACAGCACAATTTTCAGACTCCCTTCAGTTGTCCTGAGAGGAGAGCTATGACAGAATCAGCAGCTATCATGCCTCTGGACTTAAACATTTCCTTCCTTATAACAATTTGCTCCTATCGCAGACTTCCTGCATGGCTTCTGCCTTCAGAGATACATGATATCGTATCTCAATTGTGATGCTGTAATTTAGATTATTTCGTTTTCCTCGTCCTTAGGGAAAAATTGGTACGTCAAAATTTTAATTTGAGGTCAGAAATGTTGCTTACTTGACCCTCCAGATGATGTGTAGTTGTGATTGAGTTTCAGGTGTTTCGCTTTGTTTATGTAGAAATTTTTGTCTTTAAAGTTTGGGACTACTTGCTTCATTCCTCTTGTGTCAGATTTAGAGGGACCGTGCACCCAGGCATCACTCTCCAGGATGCTTGGAGGCATCAATCTCCTTCATTTTAGTCCCACCATTTTCAGTTTATTTTTACATTGCAAGTCCTGTTAAGATTTGTGATCTGAGGTTTAGAGTTTAGAGATCAAATAAAGTCCTGTTGCTCTGCTCTACTCTAGAATGGCAGTCAGTTCTTGATACTTTCTCTGCACAGAAGAGGAGCATAGAGAGAGGCTGCATGTAGGACTGGGACTCTTGCATGCCCTCTTCAGTCAGGCAGAGGTACTGCTTAACTTCACTGCAGTTTCACAGGCGATTAACATGATTAAATATATATAATATGAAGAGGAAATTAACATCAATCATTTTGTAGAAAGTGAACAACTGTAACACATGCTTATTGAATCTTTCTTTCTGTCCCACCTAAGCTCTCCACTTAGATTCAGTGGCTCCGTCCCTGCAGAATGTAATTCCAATAATGTTATTTTTAAGATGTTGGTAACGTTGTATTTTTTCTGCTGCATCCTGATTTTAATTCCTGTGAAGGTTATTTTAGCAATTCACCCTAACAAGGTAACTGTAATTAGTTTTCATCATGTCATAATTTAATTTAAAGATTGAAAACAGACAACTCAACACAACCGTCTTGCTGACTCCCAGACCCAGACACCCACTCAGTGTGGTGAAAGTCATTTCTTTTCTTTCCCTGTCACTCAGACACCACTGCCATTGTACTGTAACCCTGCCGTCCCTCCTCCTTCCTGTCCTTGGTTTTGACATTTTTTGGGTGGTGAAAATGATACAGAAGCTAGTTGTTTGGCTGGGGCTCAGCGTCCAAGTCTGTGCTGGGAAAAGGCCTTTTGTGCAGGTCCCTTGCCCTTTGGGTGAATTGGCTTATATTCATGCAGTGAGTATAAGCTGCATGAATTCATGCAGTGAAGCTGGTAGGCTTCAGGGAGGTCAGAGCAACAGGTAGACAGATCTCTCTCTACTGGGGAGCCTCATGTTTCCCTAACAGCCCCCAAATATTTGAAGATGAAGAAATATTTTTACATTTGAACGTGTGTTAGGTTGTGTGTTTTTGTGTGTTGAAGCTGGAAGAAAGGTTACTCCTCAATGATGTGTTCTTGAAAATAACACGGAAAATATGTAAGCGCTCGATAACCCCCACCTTGCTTCTCTCCGTTGCGTTTCTCCTTTATTGGAGGGTATTTGTATTTCATGCCAGAGATATTGGGAGCAGGAATGGAATGCACTGAGACTTAGCTTCTGAGTGAAAGGTGTTGTAATACTTCTGACACTAATCACTAAGTTCACATATTGGTTTGATTTCTGCAGATCAGACCCTAATGGCCAAACACTCTCTGAGTTAATCAATGAGTGAGCAGGCAGGGGAAGGTCTGGAGTTTCACAACTAAACAGGTCGCTATGTGTGAGCCAGTCACTTGCCTGAAAATCCAGGTTTGCACTAAGCAGTTGCTCTGTGTGTGCTGGCTTGCAAAAGAAGGATAAAAAGCGAGTCAGGGGGAGCTGGAAATGTGCTATGGATCAGGTTTGTTGTCTGGCAGAAACACAGCTGTACTGAGCGGTAATGGGCTTGGAGTCAAGCTCCTCCAGCTGGCTCCACAGGAGAAGAATGACCATTGCAGTGCCTCCCATAAAATTAAGGTTGCAAGTTCACTCCAAGTTTCTCTGTAAAAGGGCATAAAATAAAATGCCTACTGGATCTGATGGGGAAAAAAAGAGAAAATACTTGTAGCTCCTTCAGAGATGAAGTAATTTCTTCTTTTACCATGACCTATTTGAGAAGAATTTTTTTTAATAGTGCTTTATTGTCTGTATCTACAATAATGATATGATGATACATCTCTTTAAACTGATCTCACTTTGTCAGCTTAGCCTCTTTTGCTAAAACCAGAGCCTATGTTAAAAACCAAGACCTGACCTGTTGCGGTTAAAGCTTGTAGACTGTGGCTGTCAGACTGTGGGATTTTAACACCAGAATGAAAGCAACTGCTCTAAAGAAATATCATAAAATACATATACATATGCAACACAGCTGAACAAATCAGCAAAGCAAAGCTTCATGCAAAAAGCTTTTAACCTAAAATGTTAACATTTCTTACAAAAATGCATCAGTGCTACAAGGATGCCTGAGAACAGCTGTGCTTTTTGTTAAATGAGCTATCAATTCTTATGCATAAGAATTTTTAAAAATCCCCTATTCAAGAGCAGCTCACTCTGAAGTATTATGTCATTCTATAAAGTTGATATATGAATGGAAATTTTTGCACATTTAAAAAAAAAGTTAAGTATTGCATTTATGAGAGGGAAGCCAGATTGTGAAAGATTAAATGAAACAACCAGCCGGCCCGCTGTGTGGCCTGCCTTCACCGAGAGGCTTTAAACATATATAACATCTTTCTCTTTTGACTGATAAGCACAAACACTGATACAGAGACACATAGAAAACCTTTCCCCCCTCCATGTTTATCACAGGCCAGATACTGGGCAATAAAGCATGGCTGTTGTCATTGCGGAGCTCCTCTTCACTCAACAAGCACTCGAGCAAACCCAGCTTGATGCTCCAGTCAGACTAAGAGTCCCCCGCGTTGGAGAGCCTGGAGACGTTTAGCTGTTGGGCTGATGTCTGACAGCATGTGTTTACTTATTACAGTGCTGGCTGTATGTTAAGTGACAGTGTGCATGAGTCCAAAGTCCACAGAGATAAATTACTGGATGGCCAAGTGCCACAAGACCGAGTTAAAAAGGTCTGCTGCAGAAAAAATAATTCCTGTGAAAAACGTGCAGTGGAATCAGTCTACTTCACTTTAAATGTGCATGTGGCTGCAAGTCTTTGTTTGTACGTGTATGTTTACAACATCTGTGCGCTGAATATCAGAGTGTCAGCTGACTCAAAAATAGGAGCAGTTTCATAGGAGACCTAAACTTAGATGAGTGATTTTTGTATCGTCAGGATAAACTTGTAGGAAAAGTTAATATCAAGATTATTGAGCACAAATTTATTCCAGTCAGTTTATATATTTTTTGTTTGTTGAAAAACTGTGTTGTAATTGTGCCAAGAGTAATGTCACAATCTAAAGTTATTGCACAATGAACCCAGATTCACATAATAGTATTTTCTTTTATTTGTGAATAAATTATATCTCTTACTAAAACACTGCTATTTTACACTCTTACCTTGCTTGTAATTTTCCATGTTTCAGGGTTTGACACAGGTCTTGTATGCAAACTACTTTTTCTTTGTGTAGTTAACATAGATTCATGAATTATGCTGATAAACAGTACACATATTTTAATTACATTTTAGATCCTCTTAAAACTGGTTTAAATCCAAGTTTAAGCTCTACAAGATGTGACACACCATGACCACTTATCACTTAGTATAAGATATTTCTTATAATTAAATGCTTTCAAAGTAGATAGTATGAAACATCCTGCAGAAGACTCTATTTAATACAAAAAAAATGTATAAAAATCTGATATGAAATGACCAGATCAGAAAGGTTTTGAGTGGCAAACGTTCATAATGGCCGGTGCTCGGCCATTTAGAACAGAATTTAAAAGCAGTTTTAATAGTCAGGTATTATGAATTCTGTTATGAATCCAGAAATGTTACCATTTTTAAATTGGAAAAAAAGAGAGAAGGCAACAAAAAAATGTGTTTATTTATGGCCTTAGTAACCACACATTTTACTACTGAAGTGCTCTGCAGGCTAACATTGAAGCCTCCTTACTTATGACGGAAAAAGCTTAGGTGCATGCGCAGTTGGTCGTGTGTGTGCAGAGTTGTTTTGAAGTGCTGTTTATGTTAAATTGTGATTAACACCGTCCAGGTGCTCTCGCTGGCAGAGCTGTGCGCCCGCTGTTTTAGACTCTCACACATTTTCCCCCGGCCTGGGTCCAGTCATCCATATTTACCGAGCTGCTAGAGCCAAAGCGTTGAACTGCTGACCACTATTTATTCTTAGACTGTCTCATAAACGGTGCTCCTCCATGGAAAGACGGAGCGCACGCGTGAAAGCGTAAGAAACGTGGGAGAAGAAAACCAGACTTACTATGAGCGGGTATTTCAGTGTTTGAAGGCAGCAGAGTTGAGGGGGCGGGATGGAGGAGACAAAGGTGTAACCAGAGGTGCGATGGTCCGCTTCAGGAGGAACGAACCGAGGATGGATGCCACAGCCAACACTCAGACAGCGTTAAGAATGTCATTAACCCTATCTCCACAGGTCTAGACAGGAAGGCCGGTCTTAGGCCCCACACAACCGCTGCCCTGTGAGCGGAGCTGGCCAAAGCTCTGAAGCTATGTTTGCCATCACCCCCGAGCAGCACGAGGCTGTTTACTTAGTGCTGATGGTGGCCAGTGATGTGTGTGCATATCCTCAGACCTTTCTGTAAAATGGTCAGCGTGGTTTTTCAGATACACAGGACATCTGTCTGCGTCCACACTGAGCTCTGTGTTGACTGAATTCATCACCAGGAAGATGTCAGGAAGTGAGGAGAAACAGGAGGATGTGGAGAGGTCAGAAGAAGGCCAGGGTACAGAGAAGCAGAGCAGGAAGGTGCAACTGAAAACCAAGTTATTGTTATTGTATTGTTCTGCAGCCTGGAGGAAGCTGGATAGAATTCAAAGAACAACGAATAGATGGGTGTTTCTGAATTATTAGTCTCAATTTAAGAAGAAGTAGTTAAATCATGAACATTGTCCAAAAGTAGGACGATCCCTGAGATTTATTGATTTAATCATGTTTTAATTAGATTATTGTTCACCTGCCTATTAAAGATTTCAAAACTAGAAACATCAAAATATTAAGGCTCAAAGGCTACTTAGGAAAAATACATAAAATTAATTCTTGCCACATTATTATGTCTTTTTTTTAATTGCATCTTTCTTGTGGATATTAGTTCATTCATCCATTGTAACGATTATCCAACAAGCATTTCAGTTTTATGAAAATATTTTAAAAACTGAATTTGCCAGGGATGTGAATACTTATGAACAAATAGTATTTGTTATGCTGAAAATAATACATTTTGAGTGATGTGCATTTTTGGGTGATAAAGATGGGAAATTGGAACAAATGCAAAAAATTTCCATTATTTTTAACCTGGAAAGAATTTCACATACAAATTTTCAAAAAGCAAATTGCCTAATGTGATTGCACTATTTTAGAGGTAACTATTGATAACACAATGAATTAATAATTTGTTATCATATCTGCCCTTCACTATGTTAAAGGAATCTCAGTAGGACTCATTCTCAATTTCACACATTCTTCTGATATAACTAATTGGAAAGGATGTTATCAAAAAGATATGAGTTTTGCAATTGTACCACTGCTAAAATTGGCCATAGGAATAAAATGTAACATGATTATAAATAAATGCAGGAAACTGTCACTGGTTGCTGGTGTCATCAATGCCATTAATCTACCGACAAAAATCTTCTCATTTTTGGATATATCCAATAAAATACAGCTGAAACATGGGCCAATTGATTGGCTAAAAAGTTCTTGCTTGAAAATGCCACACAAGTGGTTGAGGCTTTATTTCCTTAAGTAAATGTGATGTCAAACCAATGTGGGATATTTCTAGTGTGTGTTTTGATCCCTCAGCAGGAGCACGTTCTGTACAATCTCAATCATTCAACGCATGTTATGATGCAATCTTATGCCAAACCTTCTCATCCAGAGACAGCGTTTGAGCCCAGTTTCTATTTTATTCCTAAGGAAAATCTTAAAGTGTCTGGTTGTGTTGTTTCCATCTTACCGAATGCACAACCTGTGCACAACACTCCCATAACCCCGCTGCTCTGACAGTGAGAGTGGGCCGTGCACTTTTGATTAAACTACCACAGTCGTGTGTTTACTTCAAGTTAAGTGGGGGTCACAAGTATTTTTTTTTCTTTCATTCCCCTCATCCCCAATAAATCTATTTCCGGCTGTAGAAGAGGCTTAGGCCAGAGGGAGAAAGGGACCCCGCACTCGGTGGTCCTCTGCAGCAAGCGCTCGGGAAAGTCCGGCCTAAAAAAATAAACTCTCCTTTCTGGCACTGAGGGTGGGCGATGCCACTCCGCGACAGAAGACGGCGGGTTCTGGTGAGTGTTACTGAACTGTCACTAACCGCTCACCCACTACCCCCAACAACTCCCCATCAATGTCCCTCTGGAGTGGGCGGGACACTCAGGACCAGGAAGGCGTGGGGTCAGAGACAAACATTCTCAGCATTCCCAGCCAGCAGAGAGGCAGCAGGTACGAGGAACAAGTTCACGCACAAATGCAACATAAGCAGCTGCTGCAAAATGCAGATCACCTCAGCACTTCACCATCGTTAGATGTAACAAGACGCAGAGCTAATCCAACTCGTTCCAGACGAGTAACTGTTACCTCCAATAGTTATGAAAATGCCTTATATGTAAATTATGACTTAAAAGAAATTTGACAACTTAACTCCTTCAGACCCCTCGACCACTGGAATGGACATGATATTTTTCTGAAATTAAACCAATAAAAAATTAAGGAATTTTATATTTGCATCTTACCGATTGGTTTCTTATTAAACAAAAACAATGAAGTTTAGACTCTTAACTTGATACTAGTTATGGACATTAAAAAGAACATATTAAAACATGAGATAGGAAAAATGTCTCTTTTGCCCTTTATTTCTAAGCTTAAGAGGAGTAAAAATCAGCTGAGTAAAATTGTTTTTTTAATTCAGGTCTGAAGGGGTTAACACATTGAAATTGGGCCTCTGTCTCTTTAAGAAGAGACTTCAATACTCCGTCTTAAGCAAGTCTTCACAACAACATTCCTCTATTAAGCCTTTAGCATTTTACTGAAACATAGTTTGTATGATGAGCTCTGCAAATGCTCAGTTCCACCAGGTGTTTGCTAATTGTTGCTGGCTAGTCTGAAGGAGCTGAGTGGGGCGCTGTGGGGGCATGGTGTTCTGTGAGACGGAAGCTCAGATGGCAGCTGTGTGGAAAAGGCAGTGCCTGTAGTGAGAGCAAACATTTCTGCAAACAGAATGGTTACCAGGGGAGTTTGAACAATTTCTCAAACACACTTGAAAGCATGAAGGCAACACTCTAAGTATGTTTTTGATGAGGGAATAACAGAACATGATGTAAAGCTCAAAAAAGATGATTTTACAAAATAGTGCCTCTTTAAATATTTAGCCAGAACCACAATGAAATGACTAGGAATCTGTGAAAAGACTTGAAATGTTAGAATCTCTCCATCCAAAGTGACTATTTGAGCTTTTCAGCAAAAGAAAATTGGAAAAAATGTTCATTTCTACTTGTCCAAAATATGCTATGGACATACTACATAGAGCTCTAATGAAATATACTGAAGGCTTAGGCCTCAATATATTTTGTAACATGACAAATGTTTAGCTGCTGCAAAGCACTGTATGTGTGCTGATGTTGATGCATGTGTGCCTGAGTGTGTTTTACCTTGCATGTTTCAGTGATGCAGAGAGAGTTGGAGGCTAGAGCAGCTGCTTAATGTTTAACTGCAGCAGCTCTTAGTAGACTTGGCATGCCCTGACAAAATCCATTTTGTGATGGAGCTGTGATTATGATGATGGGCCTGGAATTAAGATGTTGGCTCCTCCAGGCCTCATTTTTGTTTCAGCTTGAGAGCAACAGCTTTTGCACACACCCACCCACTTTTCCTCTACTTCCCCTCTGCCCCCTGTGTTGATGCAGTGTATCTCTTCATTTCAAAGACAGAACATTGATTGTGCAGTGGAGCTCGGACATTCAATTGTTTTCAAACGCTCCAGTCCGTTATAAATGAAGTGGTCTGGTTGAATTACATAACTAGGCTACTGTCTCTGAAAGAGCACAAACCAAATGTACAATTTATTCACAGCTACAGGAGCATAACTGGATTTGTTTGAGATGCTTCAGGGGCTGGAAAGTTGTTAGTACTTCGTCGCCTTGCAGCAGAAGCGTTGTGGTTCAAATCCTGGCCTGGGATCTTTCTGCATGTAGTTTGCATGTTTCCACTGGGAACTCTGGCTTCCTCCCACTGTCCAGAAACATAACTTTTAGATTAATTGCTCTCTCTACATTGTCCTTGTCCTTGTTTGTCCTTTGTGTCTCTATGTTGCCATGCGATGGAGTGGTGACCTGCCCACGGTGCACCCTGCCTGTCGTCCAGTCATTGTTCTGCAAGGATAAGTGGTATAGATGACGGATGGGATGCTTCAAGGAATTGCTGCATGGCAAAGATCCTGACGTACATTTTTCCATTCATCGAGTTCGGATCTAATCACCTCCCTCTTTTCTAAAAGGTGGATCCAAACTGGAATGAAGCTGTAAAAATTAGTGAAGGATCTTGGAGTTTAAATCAGTCTGCTGCAGTCACTTTCTCAAATTCTTCTAGTTGCAGACTGTGACGCAGGCGAGGAGGTTAGTGGATGACCATCCATGATTCAGGATTTGAGCAGTTCTTATCAGCACATTGTTTAAACATGTATACATACATCTAATACAACACAAACACTCCCACACACTCTTCTCAGCCCTCCTCTCTCCAGGTCCTGGGTGTTCCAAAATCACGCCCCTCCGTCCTTGCGCTGCAACCTTCCCCTGCGCACTAAATGTTATCCTTTTGGCTCCTAATTGCCTGTAATTTGCTCGTTGAAAGAATCCCTCTCTTGTCTGGAGCAGCGATGCATGGTAACCTGAGAACCCCGAGGGGGAGGCAGAGGAGGAAGAGCAGAGGACATAAGAATCCAGGGGAAGTGGACAGATTAAGGGGGCAGGACTCAAAGGTGAAGAGGAAGCGATGAGGAGAGGATAGGGATGAAAATGTGAGGCTGAAAAGGCAGGAGCAGTTGCAGAGCGGTGTGCATATAGTTCCAGTTCAGCAAAGCACATATTCTGTCCGGCTTCTAAAACCTTTTATAAGAAAGGGCGCTCCCAGATTGACTGGTTTGCAAACACCAGCTTTAAGCAAAGCTGGTGGCTGTGAGAGGAGGCTGTGAGAAAGCTTCATTTCCTTTCAAACAATTTAGGTTTACCATTTGAAAACAACAAATCATTTATAGTCTGAAAAATCTGCCCATAGGTGGGTCCACTGCATATATTTATTATATATTATTGTTTGATTTTACTTATTCAGCTGCATGGGCTGCACTCTTAAGAGCCTGGAGAGCTTTGATTTATTTGAATAATTTAACTCAAGGCTTCCCTGTTTTGACCCACTCTTAGGTGCACACACAAACACATGCTCCTGCTAACTATTTTGATCTGAGTGCGGTGTGGTCTCCTGGACAGGATATAGGTTCTTGATTGTTTGCCTTAATTTCCTGTGGTGAGGGATGACGAGAGCCTGCCCGCCTGCTTTGCCAGCTTTTACTCTCCTGTTTCCTCTAACCAGTTTAACATGCCTCCTTTCTCAAAGTACCAGAGGAGGCTGTGAGAAAGCCAGACACGCATGTCTCTCTGGCTCATCTACTTGAGAGGATTTGTCATTAAAGTCGACTCCCTTCCCCCCAACCGGTCGGCATCTAGTCGTCGGGCTCACCTAGCTTTTAAGTTGCTGCTGTGTGGACTCAACAAAGTGCCCGCTTTAAGCATACAGTTGATTGCTGTGAGATTATACTGCTCCTTTTCAGCCAGGGTCGGCGTTTTCATGTTTGACAGTTGGAATCACAAGCAAATTGTGTCATTTCCTACTTCTTCTAACTTGAAGAAGTTAGAAGTGTGTGCTTGTAACACACACTTACAAGTGTGTGTGTTAGAACACACACATGCATGTGCATTTAAGAGTACATGGCTGTCTGGTATCATTAGAGAGTCAACAGCTTGCAGGGTATTAAATTATCTTTGTATCTGAAGTTCACAGCAACAACAACCACTCTGCTTCTCAAAGTACAATGAACCCCACATGCTAATCTATTTCTGAACTTCAGAGACTCATCACTTTTGTATGACTCTCCACGGTTTAGTGTCAGATTCTCTCTCATTATTGTTATGTCTTTCCCCAAATGTCAGCGCAGTAGTCTCATGTTGTTTCTGTGGCCAGTGCCGGCAGCATTTGGCTCATTTTAGAGCGGAGCTGGTTTACAGTTTACATCTGAATGTTTGCTTGTCCTCTATACTTGTCCTCACAAGGACCACCCAGGCGAGAGGTGAAGTGGTCCTACTGCCATTACGTTTTCAAACTCGCACGGCATTTGTGTCGTATTCTTTCCAATGCCACTGAGTCTATGCAGTCTAACTAAAGAGAGAGAAAAATTCAGTGCGAATACATATTACATTTTCATATTCTGTACACTTTACATCCTAAGTGTAATTTGTTTCAAGAGTTTGATCATAATTGTAAAGCATACTTTTCTCGTTTATCTTTGTGAAAACCAGAAAACTACAAATAGTTTTCTGTCCAATTCACAATAATCATAAAATACACAAAGTTTGGTGACTGTAATGTAAATCTATAATTCTCTGAATACATGCACCTGTTCCTGAGTAATAGAGGTATCACTTTACGTTTTACATAAATCTTAAATTTTGATTCTAAGTTAGTTTATCTTCAATTACCTTCTAATGGATATTAGAATAAGCATAAATCTCATGGTGGTTAAAAAACTAACTCCAATATTTCTCAAAGTTTTACATCCTCATTTTATGACTACAAATAAACAGGATCCAAAAAAAATTTAAAAAAATTTGAGTGAAATTTGTCAGTTCTAAAATTTTATAAATATATTTTATTTATAAAACTAAGCATGACTTTGAAAACACTTTACAGTTACTGCAGTTTTAGTTTTCATAATAAACAAAATGTGCTGTAGAAAAAAAATAATCACACTTTTCTCAGATGAATTGTGTTAAATATGAAAATACGTAGGCCACGTCAAAAACGTAAAAATAGTTAATGAGTATAGGGTATATTTCTTGAAAGATAATATTGATTGTGTGTTTTAAAAGCAGAATGACGGAGTTTGAGAGACTGACTGCACAATTCTGCATCCTCTTCCCTCTGACTGTTTACATATTAAGGTCATGGACTCTGTGACTGCAGATACCACTCATATCTTTCTGTCTTGACCGACTCCCCTGGGATTGTCCATAATAGCCCATCATTTTCCTATCATAGATAGTAGGTACCTTGAACAAGCCTTGTGACACATCCCTTGAATGAAAGGACATGCCTTTCATTTTCTGGTGCAGCCTGAATTACACTTAAGCATATCAGATGTGAAGTGCTTAGGAGTCTTGGCCGAGGAGGCAGCAAAGTACTGACAGGTTGTTGACATCGTCTCATGGCCTTTTTTACGTCTTTTATTCTCTGTGGCAAAATTCCGATTAGTTTTAGTATGTTGGACAAGCACCATTTGTCTGTTGACAAGTTGAACACTTCCATACTCACACTTAAAGCCCCAATTTTTTATGCAATCTGCGAGGCTCATACAGGAGAGGCCAGCACTTTCAAAGGGTCCGTTTCAGTGGAAACAAAGAAATGTTGTGCTTGGACTGGACGTGTCTGACTGCGATAGGTCCAGATGGGTGAGTGGAAGTGCAGGCGTCCAAATTGGAGGGCGGCTAGAGGAGCTCACAATTGGTTTGCTGGCCACTTGTCATGTTGACTTTGTTCCAAAAATACACATGCAACCAGGAAACATCAAACCTGGAGTGCAATGCTGTGCAGATGTTCAAAGTGCAGATGGAGTAGATTTTTTAGAAAAGGAGGTTATGTTTATACATTTCTGCTGCTTATGTGTAGTATTTTATTCTGTGAAATTTTACTGCATTATAAGATGAAAAGAAGATACGAAAAGGCACAATTGACAACTTTAGAATTAGCAAAAGGAGGCTGTGCATCATTTTAGGATAACTTTGCTTGGAATGTAATAAGAAAAGATTAAGCCTCTTTTTTTTCTTTTTTGTTTGAATGTAATTATAGGAATGAAGCTGCATTCCTGGTTCTTTGAGGTAACTGAAAGTTAAAAACACTGGATCATTGTGAAAATTAAAAATTATATAAGATGAAGCAATAGTTATATATATTTTTTATCTTAAAAAGCTTCTAACTACAGCACAAATGTTTTAATTAAAAAATATATACGTTTCCTTTTTTTTAACAGGATGATTTATTTGCTTTTTTTATTTGGCAACTGTTACACTTCAGAAAATATTCAGCACTTCATGTTATCATCAGTTCCTTCGAAACACCGATGTAAAAGAATAAAATAAAATAAAAATCCAAAACAAGATGAAGGACAGTAATTTTTTGCCTCCGGACATTGTGTAAGTTCATATATATATATATATATATTTTTTTTTCAGAATGTTTTTCAGAATCAAATTCTGCAGGTGTTAAATCAAAGGAATTTATTTTTGTTAGAATTTCAAAAATTCCTAATAGTGTTAAAATTACAGTTTTGATACCTTTCTTATTAAAGACAAAAAAATACTTGTTTAGCTTTGATTTCACATTTCTTTTACAACTAGAAACTTTCAATTGAAATGGGAAGAAATGACAGGACAATGAGGAACCACAGGATGTCAGCTTTTTCTAACACTCCTGCTTGTTAGCACATCTGCAATCTAATCAGCCTGTGGAGGAGTTTTCTAATTGCTCATTTTTCTATATCTCCAACCACTCAGCAGCATCAACCAGGTCAACTTTAACCTGGAAACACACGCATACACATACTGCAGCTACTTTACTTCTGATAATAGGACAGGGTTGCAATATTTTATATTTTCGTAAAACAGTAACCACCTATAATTTCAACTCTTAAGCTGCTGACCTACATTTTTTTCATAACTTTGAACAATTAACCAAGAAGAGATAACCTCAAAATCTCTTTTTAATTACTACAGCATTGCTGTTGTTGCAGAGGGTGAGAGGTCACTGAACTGGGTTTCCTCCATGACGTTGAATCATCAAAGGGAGAATTGATGCACGAACAAGACTGATACAAAGTGCATCATATAGCCTCACTGTTTTGCTAAAATTTGCATTTATTTTTTGAATCGTTGTTAGCATTTCACTTTTAGTTAATTATTCACCCCTTTCATGAAATGAAAGTTTTCACCAACATTAGTACAATTATATTTATTTTATTTCTGTACTATAATTATTTTATACATATTGCATTACAGTTTATAT
Source organism: Phalloptychus januarius (assembly GCA_902982915.1). Taxonomy (NCBI): domain Eukaryota; kingdom Metazoa; phylum Chordata; class Actinopteri; order Cyprinodontiformes; family Poeciliidae; genus Phalloptychus; species Phalloptychus januarius. The sequence continues at coordinate 16,285,230 of CADWAE010000477.1, forward strand.
GTGTTATTGTAAATTTTATTACATGGTTATAATCTGATGTGTGTAAATTCTGACTTACAAAGGTTTTAGTTAATAATGTGCAACAAAAACAATAAACCAAGTAAAACTAAAAAACAACGTTAAAAAAAGAAATTACACTTAATCTATTTCTCAAGTCTTTAAAGACTTGAAGGCATAATAACTATAAAAAATGTTATTATATTAATTTGTTTATTTATTGAAATTATTGAAAAAATATATATATAAATTTGTTTTCTTGATTATGAACAAATGCCACATTAGAATAAGTAACCCGAGCCAGGGCCTGCAATAACTGGGTCACAAGGTTAACACAAACCAATTACCCAGAGAGTTTAGAAGGAGACAGGAAGCACAATATTTACCACATCACTGGCAGAGTGATGTACCAGTGCCAGACAGGAACAATTGTTTTAATACACGCTCAGTGAGTCTGCCCTCAAGTTTCACTGTAACAGTAGTGAAAAAATAAAACAAAACACAAGAAACTTCAGAGGACAGACAGCGATGGGGAGTGGGGTGCATGATAAAAAGAACTGAATCCACAAACCCCAGATCTTTAACATAAAACCCTGGATAAACACTGAATGTTGTCATAAAAGTGCTGTTCATTTTTTATCCTCTGGCAAGTCTAACCTCAAACCAGGAAAAAACGAAGCTATCAAAGCTTGAGACTGACATCACCAAATCTGGTTCTGTATCTAAGGAGACAACTTTCATGCTTTTTCTTTGATGTTTTGACAGACTTGATAGCTATAAATGTCTACGTATCGGACGTGTTTATGCTGGGGATGTTTGCTGTGACCCTGGCGTGTGGCTGCGGGACACTGCGGGGGGTCCTGCTTCCTGTTTATCACATCCTCCATGCGAATGTCAAACAGTTTACCTAACAAGGTGCTCTCTCCATGTCTTCCCTCCGACTCAGTAGTATACACCAAGCAGACACACATACGACCATGCAACATACAAGTGACACTACATGCTGATACACCGTATGTACAAAACTTTCTCTCTTGAATACACACACGGGCACGGTGGAAGAAAGTTTTAGATTGGTCATGAGAGTAGATATTTATAGGACATGTTCTGTATGAAATAGAGAAAATTACACAATGCTTTTTTTTTTCTTTAAGCTGTGAATGATTTGTAAATGCAAATAATTCAGATATTATTATAATATAATGAAAATCGTTATTAATTCCTTGATAATAAACTCCTCAACGTGGTAATTACTTCAATTTATGAAATAAACACCATGCAGAAAAAAAAAAAGAATTTAAAATGTGCTTTATTCGGTATTGTTCCTGTCAAGACAAATATAACGTATTTTGCACATGAACATGTTTATTCTTTTACAGCTCATGTTTTTTTTACAACAGACTTCTTTATAACTTTTTATACTTTTGTAGTTGTGGGAATATTCCCTTTTGGAATAAAGCAGAAGCTGTGAGACAGTTCTAATTGATGCACAATCTTTCAGATTTTATTTTTTACTAGGGCACCTTGCTGTACACGAGCAACGTTTTTCCCTCACTCATCTGCCAGTAAAAACAATGTCACCGAAAAGCCTTTTCAGGAACTGCTCTCTGGTCTTCCTGTCTCTGTTCCTGGGCTTTCTCCAGACTCTGCTGTCTTGTAAACCCCGCAAAATCTACACACAGTAACACGAGAGGCAGCATGACAGAGGACGAGGGAGGCGGGAGGAGAGAGTGGGACAGTATGAATGTGGACATGCCTCTGAAGGAGTAGAGGAGGTGAGGGTAATTTGTGAGCTTCGTTTTAAAGCTTTAGAGGATCTGCCATCTATCTGATATCCATTGTGTCTCTTAAATCCTCTGTGGGTGGCTGAACATGTGCTTGTGTGTGCCCTTTGCCTGCCACTCGCTTTGATGTGCACAAAAAAACTCACTTGAATTTAACTTAAGTAAATCTAATCAGATTCTTTTTACAGGTCAAAAATGCTTAGACAGACTTAAAAAGTTTTTTTTGTAATTTGTTAGGTTTATAAGACCTAAATTCAGTTTCTGTTAAAATACTATTTACAGTTTTGATTTTAAAAAATGAATTTTGTTTAACTTGGCAGATCAGAGAAAATTTTTTGGAGACGTTTGAAGCAGTGTTGTGTTATCAAACATTAATTCCCATGTTGAAACATGGTTGTGGCAGCATCATAATGTGGAGGATGTAGAGGCTATAAATGGCTTGAGATGACTTGAGAGCGAAGAATCCTTCCCTTCAAGTAGGACAGCATTAAACATACAGCACACTTCCTTCTGATGATGATGCTGATTGAGCTTTTGATAATATAAAAAAATATGTTTCGCCAGAAAATACAGGCTATGAGAGAATTTGGCAAAAATTGATCTGACAACAACACCTAATCTGATAAATCCACAGGAGAGGAAAGCACATAAAGTTGCTGGATAATAGATTAACTCTTTGCTGCATTCCCCCCCACCCCCCTTTCTTCTCCCTGTATACTATTATTTTCTTCTCAGGAATATTGATGCAAGTATGATTATTTTCCTGTTTGGACAGTGAGTTTCTGCCTTCATGAAGCGGCCTGCAGGCGGTGGGGAGCGAGTGAGGCAGCGGATGAATGTGTGGGTACGTGGGTGGTCTTCTGAAACCAGAATGCAGGGCCATGAAGGTTCTACACTGCAAATGGAAGTGAACTGTTAAAGGCCACAGGAGCAGCCTGAATGAAATCATAATATGCCGAAATGAAAGGGATCAAAAAACTACACGGAGGAAAGTTGGGGGTGGTGGGGGTGGTGTGTCCCACAGATACATGGTGGAGGTCTGTGAACAAGCCTGGCAGGTCTTCTCTACAGAGCAACTCTTTCATTAGGGGAAACATGCATGAGATAGTTTATTCACCCAATAAAGATTCAATAGATTGAAATAGCTGGACAAGCAAAGTCAGGTTGGAGAGGATTGTAGCAGACCTGGTGCTTGCTGCTCAAACAGCGACCACCTAAAAGAGCAACTGGGAAACCAGTCTGACTCACAGGATGACTAAGGACAGGCAAGCTACATGAATGGGTAAAAGTAAACAATGAATAGATTTCACTGGAAAGTTTGACCAAGAGCTTTTCAGTCAACATCAAAAGCAACCTACAGATTCACTTGCATAAAACTGTTGAAAAGCAGCACCTTGTAGCCCGAACTTTTCTATTATGGTGAACTGCAGCATAGTCTGAAGATCCTGATCCAGCAGTTTGCTTTTCTGCCTTCTCTGTCACCGTCTCCTCTGCCCTCTGACAGCCTTCACTCTCTCAGTCTGTCTGTCTCTGTGGATTTCCTGTGGCCTCAGGGCTCTGCTACATCCACCTCTCTCTCAGGACACAGCGCTGCCCTCAGAGCACACACACTAACACATGTGGACATGCGAACACACAATCAGCTCGGTGTCTCTGGGGCTGCAATGATAAGAATCTCCACCACTTCCCTCTGGGATCAAAATGGAAAAGATGCTGCCCATTACCAGGATGTCAGTCGTTGGGTGTTTGGTCGTTGTGTCAGTCATTCTTTGTATATGCAGGGCTGTTAAACGCATCCCTCTGAAGGGTTGTCTACTTTACAAACCTACATTTTTACATGTACACTTGAGGAAAAACAAAGATGCATGGAAAGACAGAAAAAAACAGAAAGACAAAACACGGTAAAAGTGGGCAGAAGCTCTCATAGCTGCGGGGCTCCAGCTCCTGCCAATGGTTTCCAGATGGGCCTCGTTTGGCCTGTGTTGCTTCAGAGCATGGACTGTTCTCCAGTGGCAATGCACTCACACACAAACACAAAAAGTAAAGTGAAATATGACATACAGCCACAGAGGACTCAGTATAGCTACATCCTGAAAACATGTTTTTCAGCATTTTTCAGGATGCTGAAAGGCAAAATAAACAAAAACAATTTTAAAGCTTTACTTAATGTTATTAAAGTGTTTAATACTATTTTTGATTTATCATCTTGCAATTTCTCACCTTATTAAAACAAAAGTATAGAACACATGATATAAAATTTAGATTCATGTAATATGCAACAGGAAAATTATGTTGCCCATTTAAAGCAAAACTGCTCAAAACCATGCTTGCATTTTTATTTTATTATTTTACAAAATTTCATCACAAACCTCTAGGAATGTTTTAAAACATATGAGTGATATAATTTTATTTTATAAAGTTCATCCACAAGCTTTCTTCCCAACATATTTAATTTAAATTTTTTATATATATATTTCTAGTTATATAATTTCATACTATAAAATCTATGAGGGTTTTATTTATATTTATTATTTAGATTTTTTTGGAGGATAACAATATCTATTGTTTCCTTCTCTTATCATAAAGATAAACTTTTCTCCAATATTTTTGCTCCGTGATGCTCAGTTGATGTTTGATCATGATGTTAATAAGGCTTTCATGCTGAAACGCCAATTTTTTTTTAATCTTATCTACTCCGGTAGTTTTTAGTTTGCCCTCTGAATTTCTCCACTTAATATTTAGAAAAATGTAATTATCAGTAAATGCATTTTGGAGAGCTGCAAGATTAAATTGTCATCAAGTTTAATTGTTAAAGTCGACAGTAGAGAATGTCATGCAAGTGGATGCTTTTTGTTTTTTCTCATTTTAAAATACATTTAAAATATCTACTTTATGAACTTAATGTACTTATAAAGTTCCGGTAGTGACACATTTTATCTTGAAGACACTGTGTGGTGTGTGGCACAAGGCTCTTCCCACGCACTACTGTGGCTGCACAAAGAGTCAGTGTTCAGAGACCTTATGGCGCAGCGACGCGTGACCTGATGGTGTGAAGCTGCCTGTAAAACCCACAGAAACACGTACGGGTCACAGCCAACAGCAGACATGTTGGATCACCCTCTGCTCTCTCACTGTTTCTGTTCTGTGAGTGTTTGTGCAGGGTGGAGGTAGTGACGATGGTGTGGGGTGACCGTGTCTCCATAACTCTGTATTTTTGGAAACCACATGAAACAAAACAGCCATGTCCTCTGGCACACATGGCCCATCAGCCACCATGGAGGCCTCTGATGGTGAGAGCGACCATCCACAACACTGTCCTCCCACCCTCGACCGCTAAAGACACACATTCCAACATGCGAATAGACTCATCATACTTTGAACTTCCCATGTGGTATCAGTTTTAATCGTTTTTGCACCGACAAAACCAGAAGTTATCATCCACCAATGATGGATACATCTGTAAACTAAGGGTATATCATTAGCAATAGTTAGCAGCCTCGCTGTGTTTACATCATTGATACACAGCTGTTGAGGAATGTCAAACAAGCAGAGAGAATAAATATGTTTTCCAGGTGGGGTTCTTAATCAGCAAAAAAATTGCCCCCCCATCAGTTTGCGGTGTTGCACCTTAAGATCGATTGATATCCTCATTAGCCAGCTAGAATGGACCGTCGCCCTAATGCGAGACCTGTGTTTGTTATTGTGCAAAAGAAACGAGTCCAGTGGGGATAAAGCTGGCTGCACTGATGGCGAACAGGAGGTACAACAAAAGAGGGAAAAATAAAGAGCTGAGAGGAAGAAAATATATAAAACTGCAAACACCGAGGGGTTCATTTCAGACTGAGGCAGAGAGCAGAAGAAAGACGAGCTATCGATTACATTTACTGGCGACATGTATATGCCTGAGCCTTTGGTTGTCTGTTGCTCTCCCATACATTAGATGCTGCATGCATTCCCCTGCAGAGCAGCCTAACATCTGGATTGGATGAGTGTCCGAGCAGACTGAGAGCATCCAAGTACATCGCAGAAGGTATTAGAGGTAATTTACTTATTAGAGAAGAAAGACTCAATCTCAGAAGCTGTGATTGTAAATGGAGTTGGAGCTTATCTGAAGGACTATCAGTATCCCTGCAGGGGAAATAAAAAGTAGCCAAGCGGTGGCAGTTTAACACAAACACATGTACATCATAGCTTAAAAAACACATGAATCTGAACAGACACAACTTGACAATGCATGCAACATAATCTGACATTACTCTGTTAGATTGTTTTCCCTCATAGTTCCAAATTTGATGATGTAAACTGCAAACCTTTTTGTCAAAAAGGAAAACATGGATGATAAATGAAAAGTAAATTTTAACAGTGATTACTGAAAACTTGAAGAAGGTTTAACTTTTTTTTTTCTAGCAGCCGTCAATCATCCTCGTGTACATGCTGCTCACAACACTCTAGAACAATATACTCCTAACATAATAATTCTAAAGCACTTTATTTGATATAAAACTCTGTTAATCACAATTGCTGTTGAACATTATAAAGTTTAACCTTTTTTTATAATAATATCAAAAAACGTAACATTTTATTAAATAAAATCTTAAGTTTTCGTTTTTAGTTCTTGTTTGACACAAAAGCTTGTGACCATTTACAGCTAAAGCTGTTGGTCAGGCTACTTCTACCACTGGCTGATGTGGAATCACAAAGGGAGGAGAAGTTTATTTAAAACAGCATACTTATTTATTTTAATACTAAAATAGTCAACTAAAGAAAGAAAATATGAAGATGTGCCTTACCTTGATTAATCCCAGGTAGTGTATACTGTAACGATAACGGGTTTTGTGTCTGTTTCATGATATTCTGGGTCAGCAAAGCCTCTCACTCCATCCCACTTTCTGTTTAGTCTGTTATGACGGACTTTTTTTCTGTTTTTGTGCGCATTGTTATTCTGTGGTTCTTGTTGCCGTTGTTTGTATTTTCCTGTTTTACTCAGGGGCATCAGGAGACGAATGGCATCTGCGTGTGAGGACGATGTCACTGTTAATGTTCTTGTTATCTGCCTTGGAATCTGATGACGGCTGTGTGGCGGGTTAGTCACCATCAACCCTCCGTAAGACAGAAACATTCTTAGCTTCCTACAGATCCTTTACAAACAACTGGTGGTTCTGCTGTGGAAGAACACCAGGAATAAGAGCGGGAGGTAATCTGAAACCCCCACAGAGCAGTTTAGCTTTTATTACTGCTTTCTCTGAGGATCTGACTCTGATATCTTTATTTCTGACTAAACTCGTTTGTTTTGTTTCAGCTGAGGTTTGTCACAAAAATATGCTTTAGACATTGAACTAACTGAGAACTCACACCATCTGCTCTTCATCTTCATCTCCCACCTATTTACGCAAGGGATGAAGAGAACAGCATGCAGGCGTTTGTTTCAACATATGTGATTATTATATTACTAATATGAACAAGACCTGTTTTCATGTTGAAAAGCTCCAATTATTGTTTATTGTTTTGTTAATTTCTCAAGTGCTTTTGAAATTAGTTGACTTTCCGATTATGAAACTCACATCCCTTTAAGTGTTTTAGATCCTAAAAGCCATTTAAATTTTATTTGAATCTGTTTTACAAATTATGATTTCATTTATTGAGGGGAAAAAAGCAATCCTGACCTTTTTTGAAGATTAGGTATGGCTGTGCTCAGTAATAATTTAGCTGTGATTAATCATGATTTGTTGGAAATCTTAGTTCAACTTCACAAGCCAAACTTAGGCAGAGCTGTAAAATCAGAAAACAAATTAGAACCTGTCTGACATCACAAAGCAGACAAATACAGTTGAAAAGCAACACATGCCCCAATCTAGAGAAATCCAAGAACAGGAAAGAGTTATTAAAATAGTTCTGGAAAAGGTTTGCTTCTTCATTTCTAAGAGAGCAGAACTTCAGCTTCAGCAAATGATAGTGAGAACCATTATCCATAAATCCAATTACAGTGAAGAACCTTCCCAGGTGTGTCCAAATTACTCCAAAAGTTCATCCCGCAGGTCACAAACAAAGTCAAAGCAACATTGGAAGCACCTCTACACTTGATTCAGTTTATGTTTTAACAAAGGAACTGGGCAAAAACGACATTCATTTTTAAATTTTTTTGGCAGGAGCTAAAGAAAGACCCAGACGCCCTTCAATGTGTCTGATTTAAAACAACCCTGTAAAGAAGACTCCCAAACACTTGATGGCAGTGTTTGTATTTCACACAGGGATAGGTTGAGTTTGGCAGCTTTTTACCTTCGAAAATTATTCCTGTTCTCTTTGTCTTATTATTGAAATTAGTTTGATGAGACATTTCAAAACAGCATAAACAGAAGAAATATGTAAATTGGCAAATACTTTCTCACGGATCTGTATACGAGGCGAGCCTAGCTCTCCACAACACCCTCCACTCACCTCTGCTCCTTGAAGAGGTGGTCATTAGTGCAAGTGAGCAAAGATCTGTTGATGTGTTTGTGTGTTTGGGGAGGCAGGGAGGCCTGTTGAATCAGGGAAGAGAGTTTTTGGCAGCCGGTGCATTGATTGATGCAGTGAATTGGGTGGGCCAAGGCTCACGGAAAAGAAGGAGGAGTGTGTGTGGGTGACGCCTGCCCTCAGCTGTCTCCTGTCTGATCGATCCCTGCATGGTGGAGACCAGAAAAAAATAAAAAATCCCACTTGCTGATAAAAATGAGCTCAGATACGCCCACAGATTAAATTCCCCTCCTCTCTGACTCAGAGTTCATGCGTACATCAAAATGCCTTACGCTTCGGTGACGATGAAGGCATCTGAGTTAGTGTCACTCCATGGCTGTTTGTGCCAGATCACTGAAGACTAACTCCGGAGTTTACGAGGGGGAGCTTTTTGTCTGGTCTCTGTCTCTGTGTCAGGGTGACTTTACCACAGTGATCTGGCTCGTTTCTTCCCCTCCTGCAATCCAAATAGTTTTTTCTCTTACTTCTTTTTTCTTCTGTTCTGGAACCAAGCAATATAAAAATCTTTAAGAAAGAATGGAAGTGTTGTACTTAAGTCTGATGTCCCTGCATTTGCTTGCAGTTCAATGCATTCCTCAAGCCAGTTATGTGTAAATGTATGCCAACTTGAAAGCTAATAGATTTTACCTTGCTTTTTAACTCCTGTTTGCCATTTGCACCCATAGTTATCTGCTGAAGTCGTACATCACTGAATGATTCCTTTCTGCCCTGTTCTGCTTTCATCCATCTGACTGTCCCTGTGTCCAGAAAAAGGTACTAAACACCACTGCCTGTGTGGCCTCCGTTGTCGTAATGCTGGGCTGCTGTCCCTTTTCCAAAGAGAAAAAAAAAATCCATGGTGTACCAAAGCCACAGAAACAGATTTGTGTTTACGTCACCTCAAACCCAACTTGGTGCTTGTTTTGAAAGATGTTCTGAGGTGATTTCTATGGAAAAATGTTTCTTTTCATTGGACTGGGAATAAAGGACACCAGGTGTAGGTGTATGACCTACTGAATTCAAATTATAAGTCCTAATTTTGGACAGCTTTTGTGCTCCAAATGTTATTTTTTTATTTAGTTTTTTTATTTTTAATAAGTTTGTTTATTAATGTCTTATTATTATCCTACAATGGCTGAAAGGAGAAAAGACAATGAACTTTCAAAGCTGCTTGGATGGGATGATGCGGTTTTCAGATGGTTTGAAGTTTCATAGCGTTGGGTCTGACTCCCCCTGCTGGACAGTAGCTGCTGGTCTTTCACGCTAAAATACATTTTACAAGTTTTGAAGGACTCCCAATTATTGACAGTACTGAGTCTCTGTTATTCATTTTAAGTCAACACCATGGAACTGCAGATATTTACTTGCACTCTTTTCAGTCTGAAGGATCACCAGTATTATTTACAACTGCCATATGACCGAATGAGAGGAATATTTTTCCAGTAAATCTCTAATATTATTATTATTATTAGTAGTAGTAGTAGTATTTTATTTTATTGTATTTATTTTTGTGTTATTATTCAGAAGTTGCCATAATGTTTTTAGTATTTGGTAGACTTAGATAAAGAGTATGACTTGTCTTGTTGCTTGTTTTGCTTGTCCTTCTGCAAGTTTTTCTCCAGTTTGCTGGAAATTTGGCTCCTTCCTCTGGATGGATCTGGTGAAACATAGTCATGTTTGTAAGATATGTTGCTTAGCTCTGACTACAAATTTTCTACTGGGTCAAGATCAGTGCTTTGTCATGTCCACTCCAAAATATTGACTTTGACTTTCAATCACATTTTAAGTAATTATGCTGGAGACTTAGCATAACTGTCCTTTTGGAATTTGTGTCCAAAATTGAACGTCCTTGTTTCTGTCTTAATTCATTCACATAAATAATTCCTCGTGATGTCATTTCTTTTCTGAAGTGCACCAGTCCCTCCTTCATACTGCCTCTTGTATTTCACAGTTGTGATGATGTTCTAGGGTCTACAAGGTTTCCTCTTTTGCCTCTAGAAATTGTGCTTGTCACTTTGGTCAGCCAAGTTTTGTTTTAAATTTTTGTTTTATTAGACCACAGTGCAAGTCTTTGTCTGATATGTGCATGTTAGACACATGCAGCTAAAGTCCTCAGTCAACCTACATCTTGCTCCTACGGATAATTTTTTCCTCCGATGCAGCCTCTTGATTTGCTATGCTAACGTTAGCATATTTTCTTTCCTTTTTTTGACAATAGTCCTGGATTATCTGGCTTCTAGCGTATTACAGTGCTGTTTCAGTTAAATATCCACCAAGAAAAATACAGTAGCTCTCCTGCTTCATAAACACAGCACTTTACTTTGAACATCATAACCTTTACTGAGTGGTGTTTCAGCTCCTCTCTGAACACTTCTAAAGGGTTATCTGGGAACATCTGAGTTCTGCAGCAGCCAAAAGTCTCACTTTCATTTGAACAGTTCTGTTACGTTAAAAAACAAAAAAACAAAACACGAATTATGGAAAACACATTTAGCACATCATCAAACAAAGTGTGTGATGGTAATGCAATGCTGTACAGAACAATGGGAAGAATTTTTTTAAATTAAAGAGACGCAGCCTGTGAAGCAATGGATTTTACAATGGAAATATGTTAGTGGCTGACATATTTAAACTAAAAGAATAATTTAAAAAAGCATTAATTAGTAACAAGATTCCAATCCAAAAATTCCCTATTGTTTTGTCATTTATGTATTTCTCATAAAAATATTACGTTTATTTTTGCTACTAATAAATATAAATATAATACTAAACTTAAGTAGGGTCCCCTTGTTAGAGTTTGCAACGATTCAGTAAATTACAGAAAACAAAAAAAAGTCATGCACAATCTAAATTACCAAGCATGAGAAACTACAAGTGACACTCTTTTAAGAAATCTGGGAAAGTACACTTTGTGTACAGCTGAATGCAAAATCTTTCGATCTTACTCATTGTTTCAAGGTCTTTGCAAGAAGACAAAATAGGAGAGATGCAAACTTTTTAGCCTAACGATGTTCAGCTCTTCCTCCGTACGAGGGTTTCATGAGTAAGCGACAACGAGTCTGAGTGTTTTCTGCTTCTTGATGAGTGGCTGATAAGATGCCAGGGGTCAAATCGGAGTGGTCATCTCTTCTGCACTCTCAGAGCACACTATAAATCACATGAGAGTGTCTGGGTGCTGTCAGGCCTGCCTGCTGCCCACCAGGGTTAAATCAACAGAGGCATGAAGGGGGGAGGCAGACAGACAGAGAGGGGAAAATCCTGCTTTGTCTTATTCAGAAACTATATGGATTAATCTTTAGATGTAGAGATTAGTCATTATTAACACTCAGTCATGAATAAAGATTTTTTATTTTGAGACCTTATGCTGCTGTTTCTACACATTTCATTCATGCATTAATTGTTTGTTTTTGATTAACAATAATTAAACAGAAACTCCACACTCATAGAGGTGACTTTCTTCCCAAGCTGTGACTTTGTTTTTCTCCCCCCATCGGTTCCCCTGTCCTTCCCTTCCTCTTCGTCCTGCTATTCTGCCTTTAAGAGCCAAGTGGAGTCTGGAGCAGAGACAGCCTTACCCAGAGCTAAAGATAGAGCTCTTTAGAGCCTTCATCTGTCATTCTGTGACACTTTTGTAATCAGGCCTACAAGATCTTTCCTAAAGTCCCGGACCTGACGGAGGGCTGGAGCGGTCCTGGACAGCTGCCAACCTGCGGGAGGCGAACGAGTAAACGCAGAATAACCCTCACACTCCATCTAATGTCAGAGCGAGGGGAACAAATTTATACGTGGCTGCTGAGAGCCGATGACCTGCGTGATTAATTAGCTTCAAGCTGGACTTCACTGGTGACACCTAAAAAATTAGTTTAACTCGGTTGAAATCAAAGGCAAGAAACAGGTTATGGAGATGTGAAAAAAATATATGCCCCCTCAGAAATTTCCTGTTTTTTATATATATATAAAGTTTTTTTAAACTTAATATATCATTAAATAAAATTTAAATAATGAGCAGATTGCCTGAGTCACTGCTGAAAAGTTTTGAAATGATGATTCAGTTTGTATCGGGAAATAAGCTGTTGAAGCCAAACTTTCTCCATCTGGAAAGGGTAAATGCTCTTGAAGCATAGCAACTGCCATCTAGTGGTGGCAACAACTGATGACGAGTCTTTTAAGTTGCTGTGGAGGAAGTTTGGTCCACAGGTTGGAGGGTTTTATAAATTGGCTGTTAAAGGTCAATCTGATATAAATCCAGCCTTTGACTAGGCCCCTTCCCAACATTAATTTTGTTTTATTTGAGGCATTTAGAGATGGGCTTTCAAGTGGGCTCTGGATTATTGTCCTGAATGCACTTGAGCTTATGGTGAAGACCTGACCTTATCGTGGCCTCACATGTTTTCTGGAAGAGCCCAGAATTCATTGTTCCATTTCTTACAGCAAGTCTATTAAGCCTTAAAGCTGTAAAACATCCCCATTTAACCACTGCTACCACATATTTGACTGCCATTATCTTTTGTTCCTGAAAGGCTTTGTTTGTTTTATGCCAGATGTTCCAAAGTTTCCATTTTTGTCTCATAATACCACAGAATAATTTTCTGAATGTCTTGGGAATTGTAATAATATACTATTAACCTTTTCTGCTTCTTTCAGTCAGCTGTAAATTTGGCATTGGAATTCATTTTCCCCAGTCTTTTTTGATTGTTGAGTCATCTTCATCAGGTGTTGGATTCTTTGTGACGTTCGAAAATCCTATTATTGCATTCTTGGAGTAATTTTGGCACCACAGTTTCTCCTGGGAGTGTTCACCATTGTTGTATCTTGTCTCTTTGTGTAGATAAAGTTCTCTCCCTGTGGTTTGCTGAAGCCTTTCCAGACTGATGGGTAAATGTTGAATTTCTGTAGATCTGGACATGATGTGTTACATTTTGAAATATTTTAGCCAACTTCCAGTTGTCAGACAGGTTCAGTGTAGGTGATTTCTTGACTCTGTAGGAGTGATGGTAATCAAGCTTGGGTTAGTAGTAGAATCACACATAAATCGTGATTTAATAAGGATTATTAAAAATTTGTAAGGTTGCAAACATTTTCCCCTGCACTACTGAAGAAAGAAGTCAAACAAACTGATGAGAAGATCCTGGAAATTTTGCTTCTTTCTTCAAATTCTTAAACTCTTTAGCAATCAGGACAGGATGTCATCCTGCCCACTACCATAATGACGATTATGTGGTGCTAGTAATAAATCCCTCAGGGTGATTAGAGTAGCAGGCATTTATAGCTATTCTTGTGGTCCATTACGAAATGCGCCGACGCACATTGTCATCATGTGCTAGTTTTCGTTTACCAAATCCGCGTCTGCTGTGTGTGGGTGGAAAGGTAGAGGGAGAAAGAAAGAAAAGCACGGCCTTAGTGAGAGAGATGGAGTTTTGCTGGATGTTATCAACATCCTGTCTGTGTGACTTGATGCTAAAGCTTATGCAAGACAGTAATCTGCTGGCTCTGCCGATGCCTGCAGGAGTACAAGAAGGCTAAACACTTGAGGTTGTGTTCGTCATGGAGCTCCTACGCACAGAGGACTGCAGCACTATATAATGATGCAATGTAAACACTTGAAAGGTTGACGTTGAAGACGGCCAACCCAAAATGATAAAAAATACTAATTCTAATGTGCTCTTAACATTTTAAAGACACCTTTTCCCAAGAAAAGCACAAGGGTACATTACATTCAGGAATGTTTTTTTTTTCAACAGTTGTTCAAACGTCTGAAAAAACCTGGCAAACAACCAATAAATCTCTTGTGCTCACTTATTATTCCCTGGCTTTTCCTCTAGCTCCACCATGAGGAGGACCGTTGAGCAGATTAGTCCATGAACTATAGAACAGATATGACTTTGAAACAAATGTTGATTAGACTTTCACTCCTCTGATCCTAATCTGACAATATAAAACTACAGTACAAACCTTTGCAAACATATTTTTTCAGTTTGAACCGTTTTACATTTTGTCGTGTTCCAGCCAACTTCATTGTCTTTCAACAGGATTTTATGTGATAAGCAACATAAAATACAAGATAATTTTGAAGAGAAAAAGGACAAATAATTCCCATAAAACAAATGCCTGAAAAGTGTGTCAAGCTGAACCTTCTGTGCAATCACAACTGGCATGTCGCTACCAGGTTTGCAATCTAGAAAAAAAACAATCCTCCTATTCTTTAAAAAACAAATCTTAAGCTTAGTTTCATGAGGAGCTTCTGTGAGCATCAGATTGTGTTGAGCGTTGAGGTTTTACCACTGATTTTCAGTCTTGTAGAGCAGAAAATCTACTGCTAAAATGAAAATACTTTGATCCATTTGATTGTAGCTCATGTTTCACTATATTAGATTGTGTTGTCCTGTTGGAAGGTGAACCTCTGGATTGGCTAACAGGTTATTATGAATTTTCGTCCTCTGTTTTGGGCCGTCCATCAAGAAATATATCTGTAGCCACAGAAGAGAAAAATAAGAAGGAGATCTGTCAATGTGGGAAAGGTGAGAGCTGTTAGGGGTCATGGATATAGCAGGTCTGGAGCTACAGTCAGTCTGCCTGATGCTCAGTGGAAGAAAGAAATTTAGAAAAAGTCCTCAAAGAGATGTTATATTTTGTTGCTTTACTAATAAAAAGCCAATCGCAGTCATGAGCCCATCCTTACACCTTAATGCAGTCCCAAACATTTCTTTGACAGTTGTTTAAAAGTCTTCACATAAAACAAGCCCCAAATGTTGGTGAATATGTTTGGGGTCACACGAGGGCAGGAGTCCCCAGTGTGCTGGGTATCTCTGGCTGGCATCGGCTTTCTCTGAGCTCATTGTCTCAAACCGTTCTTCTATTACAGGAAATTACATGTGGAATGACCACCAGTCTGGCTCTGCAACACATTTGTACTGTGAGGGGGGGTTGTGGAGGAAAACCCAGTGATGTAGATCATAGTTAGAGAGTGGGGAGTGAGTTGATCTACCTATGTAAGGGCTGCGCTCATGTTTTACAGCCACCAAATATCCCACAGAGAAGACATTTTTCCCATATGAATACGTCTTCTCGTGTACTACCTGAATAATAAAACGTTAGTCTCATTTCCAGATTTGCAGATAATGTAGGTATGATTCACAGTCATTGCCGCCTCAGAGGGATGACTTTGAATTTGCATGAGGTTAATCAGGAGTGTGTGTAATTGTGTTTGTGTGTGTCATGCATGTGTGTGTGGTCCTGCTGAAATGATAGATGTGCAGAGAAAGGAGTGTTAGGCAGGGGGCGGTAAACAGCGAGACATGCATGTAGGAGGTCTGGGGTCAGACTAAATCCAGATCTGTCAGGTTTCCAGACAGAGATACCGAGAAATCTCATCTTTTAGTCTACGCACAACTTTATAACTTTCCCACCTACAGCGGAGCTTAACGACTAGCAGCCTGATACAGGATCAGCTTATTGTGGGGTTTAGGCTATCTGTAGTCTCCAGGACAACTGTATCACACAACAAGGGAACACAAAAGCAGGAGTGGGTTTCTTTTAGCCTTTTTCCTTTTGGAGAGGTTTATTTGAGTTAGTCTTTTGAGACTTCTCAAAGGTAAAGAGATTTTATCTCTTCTGTTTTTACGTAGACTGATGATATGTGTGCTTTAGTGTGTCCGTGTCCCTGTGTGTGTGTGCGTTTCTGCGTGTGAAGTGCGTATGTTTTTGATATATGTATAAGCACATGAGGGTGGAAACCTTCCCTCGTCTGACCTTCTTAGTTCCCAGAGGTCACCACATTGTTCTGGAGGATGCAGACACCCTTATGGATGGCCATTCAGTTCCATTTCCCAGGCCTCTCTGTCACTCAGGAAATCGTAATTCAGCCCCCTAGAGGGGCTCAGCAGGATGGACATGGTCCTTTTTCTACTCTGCAGTAGATTTCTGCTGATTGAGGATGCAGTGAGGAAGTTGACAGCCCCATCAGCTGCTGTGGCCTGACTGGAGGATTGAATCTATGAAAGACACAGCTCTCTCCTCTGTACAACACTAAGGAATACATACAATGGAAGGCAACTTGTTTTCAGCTTCCTTCTTTCTGCTTATAATTGCTAGAGGGTTTAAGGTCATACAATAGCATCTCAATCTGATTTCAGTCCAGATTTTCACTGGGCCACTTCGAGCCCTTCATATTCAAAGGTGGGCATGTTGGTGTGTTTCGGTGGATTTTCCATCAAAAGACCAGATATTCTCCTTTAGGGTTTTCTGGTAGAACAACCAGGATTCTTGGTTTCAACAATTAAGCCACTTTATCCATGTCCTCAAACAGCAAAGTAGTCCCTCACCATCACACTTCCAACACCAAATTTGCTGGTTTGTATGATTGCATTTCTCTGAAATGCTGCTTTAGTTTTACACAAGATGCAACACAACACACACTTGCCAAAATGTTCTGCTTTTGTCTCCTCAGATCAAACAATATTTTCAAGATGTTTATGGCCAACGTCAGACGAGTCTTTATGTTCTTTTCGTCAGCAGTGACCTTGTAGCCCAATGCCACTTTTTCCCAGCCACTTTCTTATGATTATATCATGAACTCTGAGGCAAGTGAAGCCTGCAGTTGCTTTAGATGTTGTTCTAGTTTTTTTCTTGGGGGATTATTTCCATGGTGCCAGGTTGGTTTGAATAGCTTTTCACTTCCCTTATGAAATTCTATTTTTGAGAGTTTTACACTCTCAGAAGATTACTTGTCTGAAATTATATTTGCTTTGGTGATATGAAACATTTACATTTGACAAGAAATGGAAAAATGAATAGTTTCATTCTCAGCATGGTTCATAAACATAGCCACTCTTTATAATCAGAAAACATGTTAAGTGATGAGGGAGATGTGATTGTCCAACCAGCCATAAATACATCCATTATCAATAATCCTTGCGGGTTGGTGCCTGTCTCCAGCAGGCATATCTGTAGTGTACTGCATTGCATTCAACATATTCAACAATGTTTCTGTTTTCTTCAAACAAAATCCCTGCTGAAATTTCACCTATTTGGTTTTTGACCCAACAGTTTTTTGCAATAAAAAAACCCTAAACTAAACTAAACAAAAAAAACCGAATCTCTTTCCACACAAGGTACAAGCAAAAAAAAAACCCTTTCTCATAGAAACAAGCTTGTTCATACCACAAAAGGTAGTCTCACATCCCCAAAATTTGAAGGAACTCTTCATTTCATGCCACAAATAACACTGAAGAAACAACTGCGACATATTTTCCCACACAGATGTGACGAGGGCACGTGGTCGAGGTTATCCATTAGTTGACTCAACTTTTCTGTGTAAAAACAGCGTAGAGTGTTTAATGGGACTAAAAACCGTGGCTGACAGTTTATGGACTGAGTGCACATTGTCACCATCAGCACTCTCTGCCAAGTATTCATTTACGATCAGTGAGTCATTCGGTATAGATAAGGTAACAATTCTGGCTAAGATAATTATGGAAAGTCTTAGAAATTCGGTAAGCAAATACTCACAGACTCCAACAGCTGTGCAACAGCATCAGCAAGGTGTGTGAGTCAGTCGAAGTTTGGCAAACATTTGATTTACTAATTCAGTCCAAAAGTCTTAAAACCTCACACTGCGTTCACCAGTAACGCAACGGTTTCAATATTCTCTTTTGTAAAGATTCAAGTACTGATTCATGACGATTTTTCTGTTATCAGTTGTGGTTTTATGGGATGACTGATTTGTAGATAAGATCAGACTTGAGAATCCATAAAACCACAAACCGAGTTTCCTCCTTGATGATTTGAACTTCAAAGAGAGTCTGAGTTATTTCTGCAGCTGAAAATGTCAAAATATAAGTAAATGCACCAACAGAGAGGAAATACATAAAAAGGAAATGTGCTTCAGCTATTGCAAAATACAGAGTATGAATTGTTATGTAATTTTGATCAGTAAAAAGTTTGAGTCAATTAAAGTAAGACTGATTGCAAAGTGCACGAATTGTGGCTGATAGTGAAACATGTCTGTGTTGTTGCAGTCACATCTCTGTTCTTTGACTGCTGCAAAAATTACTCTGGAATTGACATCTTTTCATAATTACAATGCAATGTGATTCTGTCCATTATTTATTTATTCATTATTTATTTATGTTGCTAACCAAGCATTTGTTGGCTTCTGTCACATCTTTTTTGACGAAAAAAAGTAAAGTGAAAAATAAAAACAGGATAAAGTCATTGGATGAAATATTAAAGAAAAGGGAAAGAGACAAAAGAAAGAGAGAAAGAAACAAAGGAAGAGTTTAAATATTTATCTTTTGCCACTAGATGGCAGTACAAAGTTGTGCTGCCATCTACAATTCAGCAGTCAGTTAAAATTGTATTTCTTTCACTTTGAAAATGTTTTTTGCACCAAAATAAATTAAAGATGAATAAAGTCCCTCACACACAGACCAAGTTTTCTGAATTAGGTATTTCCTCTTTTTTATAAGTTTCATTTTACCCTTGTGTTTTTTAGGCCCTCTCATGACATGAACTCATTTTCCAACCCCTAAGTTACATAAGTAGGATTTCCCCCTGTCTATCGATGTGCACGACAAACCATGAGAACTATCATGATCAACCAGCCATAGAAGTACTGCATCAACGCTTTTATGCCGCCGTTGCTCTTCTTCGAGTGGGCCCAGCCTGGCATAGAAACATGCAAATTTAGAGATAAAAATACACTTCAGCAGCTTATAGGGCTGCTGTACATTTTTCACTATTTTTCTTCTCTCGGCATGTCTGAGCTGCATGTTTCTCCAAATACACTTTATTAAATAAAAATGCATTTCTTTGGAGCGTCATGATTTTTCTCAGGCCACATGCATATAGCAAACAAATGAACAGACTCAAGACTGGCCAACTAATTTTTTTTTTTTTTTTATTAAGAAAGCTCCTGCTTAAAAGGTGGTGGTATTAGCAGGTAATTCCACCATGATCATGTGTCGGTCATTTTTGGGTCTGGTATTTTAAAGAAGGAAGTATGCAATGTGACTGTACTTTCTACTAAGGTCTCTGGTTGACAGCTCCTTCAGCTGCACTGGGACCAATTTAGAGCAAATTTTAAAATTCCATCAGCACCTGCTGCCAGAGTCAGGCAGATAACTCAGAAACAGGTTGCGTATTTAATCTGATCTATTCTCCTTATAATTAGAAACAGAGTTTTTAAAAGCCACAAGGATTCTGTTCCTCTATGAATTAGGCGCAATAATCCACCAGTTGTGAGGAACATATGAACAATACATACAAGTAATCAAGATCATGTAAAAAAAATATTTACATAAAATAATTATGTTGGAAATTGCTGTAATGGGTATGCAGAGAAAGAAATTGAAATATAGTCCAGAAAAATTTAATGCTGTGTATCAGAATAAATAAACAAAGCTACACATTTTGAGGACTGGAAAAGTCAGTGGTTAAAAGATTTTTGTTTTGAATTTGAACGCTCTTACACTTCCTCAAACTTGTAGTCATTTATTTGTTTGTTTAGTTAATTAGTTAGCTAGTTGGTTAGTTCATTATATTTAGCAAATCTAGGATGAACAAAAACATCAACCCAGTATAAATATAAAACAAAATAACCTACCAGGTGGCTCAAAGTTTCAAAAATCTGTGTCATAAAATAATCAGGATATTTAATAATATTTGTGTGAAGAAATAAATAAATGAGGCACCAAAAAACATTTCCTGATTTATGTTAATGCAAACTAAATTGGTTGGAATAAAATGGCTCCTTTCAGTACTATAAGTCATTGTTTTGTTTCTCAAATTCATGTGAACTCTGCCACCTCTGCAGTTAGGGGGAATGGAGTGAAGTGGAAAAATGTCCCAGCTCTTATGAATCAAATGTAGAAATTCCTTTTTGGAAATTCTTGGACAGAAGGAGGGGGATGACTGATGCTGATGACTCGTCATCAGCGTTACGGTCACTTAAAAGAGAGCCTCATTGAGAGTATGGGTGTGAATTAGAGCGCATGATCTGAAAAGCTTACATATTTCAAAAAGTAAAAAAAAAAAATGTAAACATGCTGTTGTGTAGATAATTTCAAGAAATTTTCTAGTAAAGGGAATCTGTACTTAAAACCAAGAAACTTCAACAAAGGGAAACAAAAGGCAAAATAAATGAGGCCTGAGCTTCAGAGGCTCAAATCCTATAACCAAACAAAATATTTTCACTTTCAAATCAACACAAGTTAATCTCGGATCCCAAACCCTGTTTAGTTGTTAAAAGAAGAAGTGAAGTGGCATTGCGGTACACAACCCCCATCTCAACTTTTCTGAAGCACAGAAAGTGCATGCAATTTTGCCATTTTCACAATCTATTTTGTTTGCTTGTCTTTTTAATGATTTGCAAAACCTCACATTTTATGCTATTTTTCCTCTCACACATCCCACTGCATCCCAACTTTCATTCAATACAGTTATTTTTTTTCTTAAAAAATTTTAAATTAAAAGACAGGCAGCTTGCTTTTATTTAAGAGGAAATGTTAAAATACCCATTTTTACCAGGTATCTTTCATTTACCTCATAATAATCACCTTTTTGGCTACCCACATCCTGTCGTTTCAGCACTTTGCATGCACAAACACACACACACACTTATGTAAGAAGAATGAGCACTGAGCTGTGAGCTCTAACGTTCCCCTGCTTGGTTCCTCTGAGACCTTTACCCCACCCCTGTTCTTCCCCTGCGCCACATCCAGAACCTTCTTCAGCTCATAGGTTTTGTTTTTCTCAAATATGAAACAGAGCATCTCTTTCTTATACTAAATTACTCACAAAATGGATGGAAAATTATTTTAATAGGTAATCTTCATGTTCATGTCTGTTGAGACAGTCTTTCTAATCACAAGTCAAAAACACTAAAGATTAGAAATCCAGCAGGTGGATTCCCTTTTGTCACTAAAGTTTCATGTTGATAAACAAGACAGCTTTTTTTGTTTTGTTTTTATTTTATAAAAAAAAAGGGATTAAACAGCCCAACTCTTCAACTGGGCCTCTGTTCCTACTGTTCCTCTTTTCAGGCAGAAGTTGTGCACTGGATCTTCTTTTTGGGCTCCTTCCTGTGTTTCCTGTCCAGAGACAAATCAGGCGGTCAAGGATCACTGTTGTCAAAGAGCGCAGCAACAAGCGCTGAGACTGATGCAATCTTCAGCTGTCCCTTCACCCACTCATTGAGATGTGATACATCCGGTGTCATGTCTCTTACATTTGCTTTGAGGGGTTCAAGTGTTGCTCACTTCAAGAATTTGGTCATCTTTTTTGTTTAATTGAGCTAAAATCCGCCATCTTTCAAAAACAAGTTTCTGTCTCTGTTCCTCAGAGAGAGAGAGGTAGGCAAAAGACAACAGATCAGAGTTCATTTCAGGTTAGATCTTCCATGTTTTTTCACTCACATGTTTTTGATCAACTTCCTCCTTCAGAGGTGGTTTGATCAGCTTGACCTTCACCTTTTTGTGAGGTCATGACAGCAGGATTGGAAGTTTTCTTTTTCTCTGAAACTTTTTAACACTTTTTATTTTGAGAATCTTGCTTGGGAAGGAACACTTCATTATCCTGTTGGGTTTGTGAACATTTGTTATGGAAAATCAAATACACCAGTGATGGCAGCTTTGAACTCTCTTCCACAGCTTTTCATTTAGCTTCTTTTACATTTTTGAAGTTCTGCTACTCAATAGTTATTCTGATCAATGTCACCAAAAAATGAAAAATAAATAAAATAAAAAATCCCACTGGTGCAGTTTACAAAGAGCAGATGCAGGTTTCCTGCAGAATTGACTTCTGCAGGAATTGAATGATACCAATCTTCCCAGCACTCCCACCTTTCATGCATCTGCATACTCACAATGTCCATCATTTCAGTCAGCAGTAAACAGAACAAGTAAAAAACAAAAAAAAACAAGCTCAGCACTTTTTCGGGTGAGCTAAAGTAGCATGAGTTCAGACTGCATTTTGTGCCCTTGGACATGTTCATATCACATTTTAATACCAAATGCATAGGAACAACCTGGATGGAAAACTTAAAAGAGGATTATGAGCTGATTAATAGATGAATAAAAATAAATAGCATATTTTTGCCACTTAAAGGTCTGAAGATGTTCTACATATTGCTGACTTCAGTTTCACCATCATGTCTCTTAAATCTTCAGAGTAAAATCTGTATCTGAAACACAAGATTAAACTCTTTTTTTCTCAAGTCCAATTTATATTCTGAGTCTGAGTCAAAATCTGCTGAAGCTGTTATTGTGCATTTCTCTGTATTTGTCTGTATCTGTATGCACAATAAGCACACAGATTTATTTTACTTTTTTTAATGTTAGTGCTTTTCTTTAGGCAATGTGCTTTTGTTAAAAAAAACACAATTATGTTTAATCTTTAACCGTATGTATTATTTTAACAACGCCTTTATTCTACTTGCACAACATAAACTGAATTTGTAAAACACATGCAAACTAGCTCTAAAGTGATCACGTCACTTCCAAATTGACAAACTTTAACCGCTCGTCTTGTTTTTCTGCACCACCAACTTTTTCTGGTTCCAACCGTTTAAGTTAATTTACTGATGTTTTTACTGCAGTCCAACATTCATGTCTGTGCATCATGCAGTTGTTTGTCTACAGCTAACCCTAAAGAAGTCGTCAAGAAGTGCAAGGCAACAAGGACCTTCGAGTGCGATGGACATGAACTGATACTGATTAGAGGATATGATCCTCGGTCAGTGGCTTCAGTACCTTGCTGGGAGTGTGTACGTACACAACATGTGTGGTTAGGTGGCCCAGGATGTGGGCTTCGCGTCCCACCTGCCTCTCCAGCGTCAGCGTCCTCAGCGTTCTCCCAGTTCCTCTCTAAATACCTATTCTGATCTCAGCCACAGATTCTCAACCAAAGTTCTCCCCAGAGACCCCACCAACGCTTCCAGCACCTCAGCTTGCATAACACAAGCTGCTCAGGGTAAATCATGAGTTCCAACGTATTCTCTACACCTACAGTCAATTTTTGCCCATTTTGACATGAATGGAGCCTCGGAATCATTTAAGCTTCTTTATGAAATCTAATTTCTTTTTCTTCAGAATTTGTGCTTTGAGCTAACTTTGCAAATTAAAAGAAAGGTCAGTGCTGAGCCTGCAGCCACACTCTGGGACAATAACTGAGGAGTCAGCAATAACATAAAAATCCTGAAACATCAAAAACACATTAAAAAGTATTTCCTTTTACTGAATTGAGAGGGAAAAAAAGACTTCCAAATTATAGCTATTCCGCTTTTGGGTGGCTTCCTTGAAGCGCTGCTTTTCTGAAAAATCAGAAGTGCTTCCTTTAAGCCGTCCCTGCAGAGAGACAGGCGGCTGAAATGATGGAGCAGAAGGCCACTGTTGCGTATGATGGCAACATCAGTTCTGTTTGCTGAGCGTCTCTGATGGTTTGTTGTGGGAAGCCTCAGACGCCACAGAAATATGTTGCGACACAAAGAGACCCAGATTGCAGACACTGAATGTGAGCAGAAATGTACACAAGCATTAGCTAAGTTCCTTCCCTTTCTGAGGTTTGAGAGAAATCTAATCCTTTATTACATTAATAAAGCATTACAATATTTGTTTTTGCAAGTATTAATTTAAAAATGTAATTTAAGTGAAAGGAAAAGAGCCATTTCCAAGAAATAGGTGTCAAAAGTAAAAGTCTCACTGGGGTGAAAATGTTATTCCTTGTTCAGATGGTCCCGTTTTTATTTTTTGTTTTGTTTGGCATGAAAATGAATGCAGCACCCTTCTTGTAAATGAACGATTTCTACTGTAAAAAAAAAATTGTTGTCTTTACTGACGAAACTAACGTCATCACTGCACTGCCAAACATTTTGTGAAAGGCAGTTTATCAACTTGCACTGTATGTTTCTCCTCTTTATATGTATAAGTATATGTGCAGACTTATAAGACTTAAAAGATAATAAATGGCAATAACCTTTTTTAAAATCCAATCTTATATGGAAAGGATATATCCTTGATTGCAGCTCATTGCTCTTGAATGGATTATGTAGGATAACCCAATATGTGTCAGACATGAAAACTTAAACGCCCTTCAATGGACTGGGGACCCATCCAGGGTGACCCTGCCTCTCGCCCTTTGACAGCTGCAGGTTGGCACCAGCACCCCTCCTGACTCCAGTGGGATAAGGGTGTAATAAAGTGGGTGGATGAATGAAAACTTAAATATGCTCTGATATTTCTGTAGTACTTCTGTCTGTGTCTATGTCTTTCTATATAACTAGCTAACTTTATGTCATTTTAAAGTAAAGATACTATCAATTAGTGCTTGTTTTTCTACCAGGAAATGTTTTTCTGTAGGTGACAAAATAAAGTGAGAATGATTAATTTAACACTCAAAACTCAATAAATTAGAGTATGCTTTTCTTTTTGATAACAATAACCTTTAAAGAGATATTAAGAATACTCTTTGCATTAAAGTGTATTTTTCATATATATTGGCCTGTGTGCAGAAAATCCTCAAAAGGATTAAAAATTTGAGAACCTCAATCTGTGTGTAGCTAAGCTACATAATGCTTTATTTAATTACTGAAATAAATGCAACAAGATTGCACAGCACTGGTTTAATATCTTCACAACAGAAAACTTCTAGGACAACAAAAATGTTTTTTTAGCCTGCTTCAATTCATTTTCCTTCTTGAGTTATTAGTGGTTCTCCAAAGAGGTTAGGTAAAAAGCTGTTGAGATTTGTTCATCTTTAGAACAATTATTTATCTCTGTGTGTGTTGCCTGCTTGTCCTATAACCAATCGTGACACCCTAACCTTTTGTTTGCAAGTAGGACACCTAAAAGCATCAGGTACAAATATTCCAGTAAGTTTTATTGCACTTTATAAACTAAATTCAATAAACTGTTTTCACCTATTTAAATTAAAATGTAAAATAACACCATATGCAGAAAATAGTGCTTTAAATGTTTTTTTTACTATAGTTCCCAAATCAAGACAGATAATAAAGAAGCATATGTAAACACACATGTGAATTACAAAAGTTCCCTGCAAAGATGAAATAAAAAAAAAACAAGGCACACTAAAAATGAGATGTTGTGATGAAATGAATTGCAACATTCCTCCTAAACAATGACAGGGCTGATTAGAGTAGTTAGCATCAGATCTCAGAAGTTCAATGACATTTAATGTTCCTGAGTATCAACGTGGTTCTGAAGTTGATTTCAAAATTCACTCTATTTAAATGCTATTTTCTCAACTCCAATTAAACTGCTGGTGCTGTCAGTGACGAGAAACAAAAATACTTTAACCTCTACTTTTTTGTTGACTAGGTTAGTGAATAAAAATAAGAAAACCAATAATCACTTCAAGAATAAAAATCTGCCAGACTTTCAATCTAAAATAGACAAAGCAAACCATCCAATACAAAAGTCTTATTTATGCAGAATGCAAACATAATTCAAAGGCACCAAGACACTGGAAAAAAGCTGGTTTTGATAATAAAAAAAGATATACAAAGGACCAAATACCTGATATGTTTTATAGGTCTGCAAATAATTTTAGATCACTTTCCTATTAGATTGATAAAAGACAAAAAAGTTGAAGGAGACTGCTGTTCTAATTTCATACACATTCATGATCAGTGTTTAATGCTATAATCAAGCACAAATTATCAGCTAATGTCACATTAGCCAGTTTCGTAGAATTTACTGGAGGTATCGCCTACATCTAAGCACATTGTGTTCATTTCAAGAGTAGACAGAATCAGCTTTCTGTGACTGTTTCTGAACTTCCTGTTCTGTGGAAATTAGACAGTACAGTCTCATTATAATAATACCACACACACACACCCCCACACAGAGTGAGACCCCCTTTTCCATCTGTGTTTTTGTTCAATGAACCATTCACTCTGTATTCTAATTTAAGTGAAAGGTATTATCCAGAGATGTCATATGAAATGCACATGACTTCTTTAACAAGGTAATTTTTGTGACTCATTGAGTTAAAAAATAGTTCGACACAGATTGTTTTAACACATCAAATTGTGCTTAAAAAGACATGCTCACTTCCTTGCAGTTGCATTGCATTTGTTTTTCATACCACCTGAAACTTCAATGAATTTTCTTCAACTGTATGATGGACTTACACTAAGTGCCACTGTTGTTGTCCCGTAACTGTAAATAACAACCTAAGAACTGTTGTATAATTTTAACCTAATACACCTACATAAAATCCATTGCAACAAAAATCCTAAAAAGCCAGTAACAATTTAATCACAATGTTTAACTTCATGAGACTCACCCAAGAGTGTCATGGTCACTCTGGAGGAGTTGCTGGTAATCTGCACTTTGTGGGAGAATCTTTGGCAGACAAGCATTTTGTCATCCACTCCATTAATCTGGGATTTAGAGAATGGCAGATGAAACATGTTCTGAACTAAAGTGGCATTCAATAAATTCTCTAAAACCCATGAAAACAGCCTCTAAAAACATCTAGACATCCAGTTTGCAGGTTGTCTCAGGGGCTCTGGTAAGATGAAACCAAAATGAAACCAGTTTGAGCTACATGCTAAATACCGAACTTCCACTTGAAAACATCACCTGTATAAAGAAACATGGTGGTGTCGGTATTATGCTGTGGAGGTGGCTTTCACAAGTAGGTAGAGGAAAACTGATCTGATTAACTGAGAGATGAGTGTGAGTAAATACTGTACTGTCATGGAAACACATCTATCAGATGTTGTCAAAGAGTTGAGATTGGGGCAATGGCTAATCTTCCAACAAGACCCTAACATTACAGTAAGAGTTGGATCAAATTTATGAGTTAGACTGATGCGGTCAAAATCCAGGAATAAATCCAACTGAGAATCTGTTGACCTGAAAACCGACGTTCACAGATAATCATCCATGTGAATTCACTGAGTTTGAGCTTTTCTAAGCTAGCTTGTATTGAAAGGTTTTTTTTAAGTTATTGACTCTCGAGGACTGAGATTTCAAGCCACCCTTATCAGATTTGCATTTATTTTAAAAACCAATATCATTTTTGCTCAGCTTCACAAATGCACTACTCTGAGCTGGCCGATCTCATTAAATCACAGTAAAATCTACTAAAGATGGTGGTTATAAGGGGTGTGAACACAATTCGAAAGGCCTATATGAACACTGTTGTGTCTTGTTTCTGAAAGGAGTATCAGCTCATTTGAAACAAATCTGATACTTTTAGAACTTTTTCAAATACCCTGATAAGTTTCAATGAAAGCTTGATTTTCATTTATTTGGGATTTCACTAAGTAATAGTGAAAAGTGTTAAAATGATCTGTAGAAACCAAAGCCTTTTCTGTAATGGGAACTGAAAAGAAACACACACATACTCAGACAGTCATTTTTAAACTGTCACTGTTTGGTATCTCGTCACTGCGATTGAGACAATTACGCTTAACTGGAGGATGAGATTTTCAGATAGCTAACATGTTACTCAATAAGCAAGAAGCTTATTGTAAACACAACCTAACACAGGACAGATCCAGAGAGCAACGATCAATTACGTCTGCAGAGGTTAGGAAAAAGGCAGCCAATATCTCTGTAAACCCCACACATTCTGGACACAAACTGTTTAGACATTTACCTCTAGGTTGAAGCTAGCGAGGGCTATTTGCACAACACCAGCCACCACAGAAAGCTGATTCTTTCCCCAGCATGGCGCCCTGATAAATAATGCGTCACAGTCCTAGAGGGCCCACATGGACAAAAATGGCTGCTGTGGGAGAGCTCCAACGCTAAAACCACTGCTAGCCAAAAACACGCTCACCAAAAATATGTTTATGATACTCAAAATTATTTTAGCAAAATATTCAGCTGTCTGAGGAAACAAAGCATTTGGAACTATGTAATGATGTGCCATCCTCTTATATCCAACATAAATCTAAAGTATTTAAGGAAAATAACAGTGCACATGCGATGGTAGTGTCATGGTCTGTTGCTGCTTGTTTAGTATCGGGATGACTTTCTAGTATCAACTGAAGCATGAATTGTGTTCTCTGCCAGAAAATGTTGAAAAAGAATGTGAGGTCATTAGTTTTTGCCCTAAACCTCGAGTACACTTGGGACTCGCAGTAGGTCAATGATACATAGCATACCGGCAAGTCCAGCTCTGGAAACATTTTTTGTGTGAGTGTGTGCATGTGCGCCTACATGACGCATATTGTAAACACACTTCCCTTACAGTGCTGCCATTTGGCCTTTTAGGTTAACGCCGTCATGTCTTCCTCACAAAGAGCAGCAGCAAGAAAAACAGGAGAAGCAGATGAAGGAATCTCACTCTGAATCATCTTCAGTAGGTCGCCTCGCTTCCTGCCCTTTCTCTATTAGTCATCAGGAAAAAGTGTCTAGAAGCTTCCCTGTTTAGATCCCTCTTTTACTTTCAAATAAGGTTTTAGTTTCATCCTTTTAAACTCAGGGTGAATATGTGTTCATATTAAGTAATGCACATCTCAATGATGAAGGAATTCCCTTTGAGCAAAACTTTGCAATTATTTATTTATAGTAAGAAATCCCCCTTGAGTCTACTTTTATTGTGATTAAAATATTCCTGGTCTCTCTGATTACACTTTTGTCCAAATATTTTGAAGTAAATTCAGTTATTTAATTTTAAATGTGAAAGTTATGTTCAAACCGACATAAATTGGTGTAAAGGATGTTTTCTTACATCTCTAGATAATATGGATAATTGCTAATTGAAAGCATTGAAAGCATTTCCTCACTCAAAAATGAAAATTTTTGAGTGAGGAATAAACTAAAATGGCTAAAATGAAATACGTATCATATTGGGTGCTGATGATGATTGAAACTTGTCAAAGTCCTTCATAGAGAAACTTTTGCAGTTCATGCATCTGGTAAAGATTCAAAGACATAAATGAACTTGAAATCATTAAATCTAAAAGTGGAGGATGTGCAAAACAAACGCCAACAGCTGGGATTCACTGACGTCATTTTAGCCAAAAAACTTAACACTGGTTATATTGTGGAGTGTGTGAGGTCCTTTCCTCGCCTAGGAAATACGTTTTTGTTGTTGTATCTAGTTTAAAGAGTAAAACAATGTTAAATGCTGCCGTTTAAGTGAAATTAAAATACTTTCTTTAAAAATAAAATGCGACATCATTGAGTCAACTTTTAATCAGTCGTCCTTTTTTTTTACATGACTGCACATGTGGCTCTAAACAAAGCAAAATATCATAAATGTAACTTATTTTATTTGGTCAGTAACTCAAAATGTGAAACTTCTGTGTTCATTAACCACTAATGAAAAGCCAAAATTAGGTTTCTAAAGATGTTTTAATATTACATCAGAGCAGTAAAACAGTATACTCACTGACACGCTTCCTCAGGGAGGGTTGGCAGAAAAGGGTTTTTCCTAAATACGCTGATGAGTTTTATATTGAGTTCTATATTGGAAAGTTAAGTTAAAGAAAAACACGTGGTAGAAGCAGTTGCAATAAAGCTGATTTCAGAATTTGATGAAAATTCACAGCCTGGACTTCCTTAATACTTCAGCATCAGCACAGGCTGATCTGCTGTCTACCACCATGAACCGATGCAGTAATACAGACAAAAAGCTGATCCAAGCACTTTCCTGAAGCAAAACTCCTTTTAATTATTGATCTTATGTAATACTCTAAACATAGCTCCAAGCCAGATTTATTAAACCTATACATTAGTGTTGAAAATTTTCAGTGATGTTCTAATTTAGGGATACATCTGAAATACTGTTTTGTGCAGACAACCATCATATAAAGCACATATGTTAATGACTCAGATTCTGCTGCAAAATGTAACATTCATTGTGACATTTAGAATAAAACATTTACATGAAAAGGGGCATTCAAAAGAGTTATTATTATTTATTTATAATAAAGGAATATTTTAGATTGAAAAAATGCATTTTTGACACCGAGGGAGGAAATATGCTTGATCCGCTGTGCAGTTACATTTTAAATATTGGTTTCACGCCTGATTAAACAAAGACTGTAAGAAGCAGAAACTAGCATGTCATAGACATTAGTTTAACACGAAAGCTTGTTTTGTGTTTTTTAGGTGGGGTTTGTTAGCACTTACCAAGATGGATTTATAGGAGCTGTAAAAGCAACAAATATGAAATGAAATGTTAACATTTTACAATAAGGGAGAAAATTAATATTTCAGTCCTGTCAATGGTCTGAAAAGTTGACCTTTGTTAAAAGACAAGCACATGCACATTTCTGTAAAACTTTTTATTTGAAATACAGTTTCCTCAGAGAACAGTTTGATAGTAAAACCTATCTGTACGTTAATGCATTACATTGCATCCAAAACATGATGCAATTTTTGTCAACTAATACAAAAATATTTTCATTTTCTGTAGAAAATACGATAGTATGAAATGAGATATTATTCGACTGCTTTTTACTTTGTCACACACAACAATTAATCATCTAAGCTCCTGAAACTGTGAAAAAGACATCGAGTAAAACCCAGTTTGAGAACTTAATTGCATACTTATATAAACCTGGTTTGAATTAAGCTTTGGCAATGTAAAGTATTTATCAATCCCTGTTTATCACATAATATCCTAAATTGATAAAGTTGCATGGATGCAACAGAAATTCCACGCAAAACCAAAATGGAAGCTTGAAAATTGAGCCTCCCTTTAAAGGTCCTACTGTCAGAGAAGAGATGATGCTTTATTATCCTCAGTAACTTTCATTTCACTTCTTCAGTGCACATGAAAATTCTACCGAATGTCTGATATGTTTAAAGGTGAATCTTGTCGAGCTGGTCAGGCAGTGATGGGCATGTTGTCCCTGTAGCACGTTGCCCTCTGGGGAACACTGTAGCTGCACAAGTCCTGGTAGATTCTGGCCATCTGCTCGGTGGCCACATCATCGCTCATCTCCACATTTGGGCTGCTGGTGTAAGGCTGCGAGCGACGCATGTTCAGGGACTCCAGCATGTGTTGGCAGTTCACCATGGTGATCTGTTGAAGAAGAGAGGAGAGAGTTTTTTTTTTCTTGTTAGATTTTTGTGTCTCTTCAGCAGATTTAGATTTACTCAGCCGTTCTGTTGTGAGTCAACAGGTCTTACCTGTAGAATGATCAGTTTGCTCTTAGCACTGCTAACATCATTCAGTTCTTCTCCAAAACACAGCGTCACAGAAGGATCCGGAGCAGCAATCTGACCTTCCTGATAGAGCTGAAGAGCTGCAACATTGATGACAAAAAAAGAGCTTTAGGCCACCATATTATAACATCACTCCTCCATCACATCTTTGCTTGCCTTAATCATTGATTTTAGCTTTCCAAACATTGAGGCTCACCTTGAAAAAACCTTCCTGTATCAAAAATCTTGATAACAGAATCCCTCTCGAGTTTCCAGGGCATGGAGCCGTACTGGGAGCTGCCGTCCCCCAGCCCGCTACAGAAGACTCGACTCTGGCACAATCTTTTAATGAAGATGCCCTCTTGGTTTGCACGCACCAGCACACCTCTCTCCAGGTGACCCAGCAGCTTGCGGGTGAAGTAGCGCTGCCGCTCGTACTCAATAAGCTCTGCTGGGGGGAAGTGAATGTTCTGCATGCTGTCTGAACTGTAGGGGGCGCCACGACCCAGGTGCTGCTGGGGAGAAATCCGGCAGCCTTCTGGATGAGTAACCAGTGTGTTGTACATCAGCTTCCCTCCATAGTAGAAAGAGATCATCAACTGGGAGAAACCTACAAATTGAAGGGAAAAGTTTAGAAATGACAGAACAAGTGGTAACACTTATTTCAATGAATATATTTTACAGAATGCCTGAAAAAGGAACTGTTTTCACACCTGAATTGACGTTGCCTGATGGCATTGGGTCCTGATGCAGCGAGAAAGCTGTGAATTACAAAAAGAAGGCATGAGTTTTCTTGTAATTCATCTGTGTTTTACTGTAGTGGACTCAACCTCAGTGTCATGTCTGCTCTTTGCTGCATCATCAGAAATAGCATTCCCTTAGCACGATTTACAGAGAAATAATCACTTTAGTCAGCAGAGTTGAACAGGATATTAGTCAATTGTTCCATTGCAGAATTCAACAGAGACAAGCAAACAGCTTGTATTTAGCACCCACAGCAGCTGGGACAAACGGCAGAGCTTTCCGCTGGGGTTATTTTTAATGGAAAAAAAGAAGTCAATGTCTCAGAAATACTAATTAGTCTTACAAAGTTGAGAGGAAATTTAGATGCAGATAAATATTTGCATGTCCAACACATAGAGAAATAACTAACAGTTCAAGTAATCAACATGAGAGCAAATTTTTTTTTACCGTTCATGCTGCTCTGGGGCCAATACTCTGGGCTTGCCTGGATGCTGCAGCCGTCCTCCTGCAAAAAGACACACAGCAGTTTGCATTTGCTTTGTGGTGTACAACAAGGAAGGAGGGTATGCATGCTGAATGCAACAAGTGTTGAAGGGGACAACAGGAGTGTGACATTGAAGGCGAAAAAGTGTTGCAAAAGCAGAAAAATACAAAGAGGTGATGAACTTGAGAGCATCAAGAAGCTAAAGCAATCATGGCGATGAACTCTTGAAATCATAGGCAGCTCTGTACCTCCTTAATGAGCTCCTCTATTTCTGTAGGGCTGCAGGCCATGTCTGTGTGGTCACCAGAGCTGGTCGTGTTTATCACTGGTATTTTACCATCTGAAAAAAACCAACACATATTATGATTCTGTTGAGATTTTACAGAAATAACTTCATTATGTATTATCATGGAAAGTGAGCAGGTTTAAAGGAAAACCCACGTTTCTGCTCCTCTTCGGGTACGATGCGGTACACCTTGTATGGCTCGGAAATGTCCAGCTGTGACCTCTCTGTTACTTCCTCAAAGTCAGGGCTTTTGTTGAGGGCACAGCGGAGTCTGGTCTTCCATGTTGCAGGTTCTGCCTTGTCCCCCTCCTTAAACTTGCCTTTAAACACAGCCCAGGCCTGTGGAGAGGGCAAGAAGCAAAAATATCAAGCAAGGTGTCAAAAAAAAGAAAGAAGGAGAGAAAGAAAAACAGAAAGAAAGGAAAGAGAAATGCAGACAGAAGATTAAAAAAAAATCACCAAAGCAAATGTTTCTTCAATATCAATTAAGTTTTAGCTGCAGCCTCAAAAAAAGCAAACAGAAAAGAAAAAAAAAATCCAGATTCCAGGAAACTCAAACCTTGAAAATAGATGCGTCAACTTCTTGGTTGTAATCCTGCTTTCCTGCGTGTTTCCACGGAATTCTGAACATGGTGCGGCTCTCATCCTCCCACTGCAGCCCAGAGTACTGCGCACTTTGGATCTGCTCCATCAGCCACTGCTTCAGTCTGCGGCCACCCGAGTTTGACATCTTGACAGCGCGGCTTTTTACCTCAGATTGTTCACTTTTACCTGAATAATAATAATAATAATAATAATAATATCATATAGATTATTCCCATCGCTCTCTCATAAAGTGAAATATTAAATGAGTGATTGTAAGTCGACTCTCTGCGGTCTCTGCTAAACCAAAAGTAAAATCACTTACAGTCAATCAGGCTGGTGAGCTCCTGCTCTGAGTGAGATGCTGATTTATGCCTCAGGAGAAATCAAGTGCGCTTTCCTGAACAGGCTGCCTATAAATTTGTTGTGCTACTGAATGAATTAGGAGGAGGCGCTTACCAACGCTGCCTCGCTCCAGCCAATGGCTGCGCCTCCGACGGCCCATTCAGGAAGGGTTTTCTTTGAACTGCGGGTATTTACAAGAAATGGCCTGACACAAGCGATGGTTGTAAAGCTACTGCCCACGCCGAAAGCTCCGAGGACGTGGAGCACTGATTGAAAGCCGTAAAGTCACAAGTTACTGTGTGAAGAGGGGGATTTCTGTGCGTTCCTACCCGCGCCCACTCAAATTTAATGTGAAGCCGCAAAAGAAAAAGCGGCTGTGCTGCCACAGTGGCGCTTTGTATAGAGTGGACCAAAGCCATGTTCCAGATTTCTTCAGAAATGCACCTGCATGATATTAACCATAGAAATAGAGAACCAGAGAATGCACAAGGGGCGCGTCAGACATAGACTTAAGAATTATTATTTGTTAAAAACGCAATAAATTGCCTATTTTCATGAGCTGATCTTAGTTCCAAAATAGGCTACATATCTGAATTAATCAGGTTAGTAGCACAGGTAACACAGAGGTGTTAGAGGTCAATCATTCAATTGTTTGTCATTTCTAAAGTTTTGTTCAATCATAGCAAATTGAGTAAAAATCAGCAGTTTAGCAGCATTTATTTACATACATGAAATGCATTAAAACACTGAAAAAGCCACACAAAATTTAACTCTAAAAAACTGGTCAATTGTATCATCTGTCATAAGGAGAAATGAAAAAATAGCCAGTTTTTGTTAATGCAGTGTCTATTTTTGTTTAAAAATGGGTTAAACTGCAGAAAGAATGACTGGATCACATTACACAGTTTTTCTGTAATTTCTTAGTTAAATGTTTGATGTGACACAGCATTTTTTTTCTGTCAAGCTAAGGTCCAAGGTGTGAACTGACCTCTTCCTGCCTCATTTTGTTGCTCTGCTCTCTTAAAGGTGTGCTTGGATCCTTGTCTTGTTGAAACACGTAAGTCAGGAGCATTTCCTCTTTGGGATGAGGCAACATTATTCCCAAAGAGGGAAACACTTTCACTCTTTTTAATGTGTTCAAACTGAACCATGATACCTGGTAGGTGACAGGTCTGACATCTTCCATCCTTGTCATTGTTTTATACTTTTAGATCATTTTAGCTGGGCAGCCTTTTATTTTCTACGTTATTTTTCTTTTCCTCTGTCTAATCAATGTTTTAATCAAAGCATGAGGTCCTTCTGAGACATTTCTAGAATTCCCATTTTATGATTTCAAGGTAATCATAAAATGGGTGAGGGCCACGTTATATTAAAATCAAAAACATGCATGTCATCTGTTGGGTTTCCATCACTCTACTGCTCCTACTACACCAAGTACAAACATAATGCAATGATTGATTTGGTTGGTGAGGCTGGGCTGATTTTATTTTTAATGCCACTGTGTGTCAAAGTAGTCTAGGTCACTACTAATGACACACACACACACACACACACCTACTAACCCACCCCCACGCCCACCCACACATACATACACTCAGCAAAGGTCATCTCTCTGTCTGAATAAACAAGCTTTCTCATATCAAACAAATGCTAAGCAAAATGTCAAACATTTCCAAGGTTAAACTTCTGACTTATCTACTCATTGTCTTTACCTCATTATCCTTGAAGGATCACCACAGTGGGTCTGGTCCTCTTCTGAATCATGAATATTCCAATTTGAATTTGACCTTTTATCCTTAGTGCTATATAAAGCAGCACCCTAACATTTAAAGAAACAAGAAAAAGAAATAGATAAATAATTAAATGAATGTACAAGATAAAAACAACTTCAAATGCAACAAAGGACTTCCCTGCCATCCTCTGAATAGTAATCCCAATTTATTAAGGTTGGGAAAAGGATTGCTTAAAACAGTTGCTTCTGCAACAAATGGCTCTGTAGCCACCAAACAGAACATGGAATGGATCCATCAAGGTCTTTATTGCCTGTTTAATTACTGTAGCGTCATCGATAGACTGCAGGGGAAGAGGTTGAGAATTTGTCCTACTTATTTTTATCCAGGTTTTCACTACGCTAGCAAGTCTAGATTTGGACTGCAGGGTAAGCGAGCCAAACCAAACCCATGGCATATTTAATTAAACAGCTGAAAACGGCGTCACAGAAAGTCAGCATGATCTTAACTTGGACTCCAAACAACCCAAATCTCTGCAGGAAATGAAGACTTTGGGCAAATGTAGAGCAGAGAGAATCAACATGATCCTTCCAGCCCAAAGAATTGGACTGAATGATGCCAAAATATGTAAAGATGAGCACTTTTTCGATAATATTTCCCTGAACATCACATGACCAAGTGCTCCCAATCCCCTAAGGTTCCTTTAGTTTTACTGGAATTCAACATAAGATGTTTATCTTCACACCAGGTTTCAAAATGTTCAGTTTCTCTATGATATTGAAATTATTTGACAAAGTTACATTCCAGTAAATGGACAACAATTTTTTATTGATAGTTTAAAATCTGGAAATAACCAGATTGGTGGAATGGGAATTTTCAACAGCTTGCCAGACTTACTGTAAGTGTGTTTGTTTGTTTTCCCTGCCAGCCAGCTGCATGTCTAAACCTGTCCAACTGTCTCCATACAAATGTTTATACAATCAGTTTAAAGGCTAAAGACTCAACCATTTCATGAGCCTCTCAATAAATTGAAACATAATTGATATGTTGGTTTTTGGTTTATTTCAGTAAATAAAATAAAAAAGTGAAATTCATGTATTATGTATAGACTCAAGAATTATGATTGACTGATTACACATTAGCAACTATGTCCAGAGTGTTTCTATTACATTTTACCATAAGGGTTTATAGCTAACTGTTCAGCTAATGTGAATAAAACACAAGATAAATAAAAAGAAACATTATTTTCTCTCAATATTTGAATTAATTTTGCATCAGTTCTGAAGAGTATGGAGATCAACTCTGCTTTTCAGGAAGCCCATGTTGCTTTAATATTGTCCTCCACTTTGCCTGCATTGTTGAATCTGATGTCTTTCTCTGGACAATATTCCACAGACTGACCAATCAAACTCAGTTTTATCGTGGCTATTAAATCAAGTATTTGTACATTCAGTAGTGTGAGCAGATGCAGAGTCCTCCTGGAAAATGAAATCAATATTTTTATAAAGCTTATCTGCAGAAGGAAGGATGCTGTACTCTAAGATGTCCTGCAGATGGACGTACTGACTGTTCTTGATTCATCATGGAGCAAAGCTAGCAGGTGACATGGTTCCGTAAATTTTTACTGTTTTAATTCTGAACATCTCCAATCTTCCTCCAGACTCTAAAACATTGTCAACTGAAATACAATATTTCTTGTCTTCTTTCCTTTCTTTGAAAGAAATTTTGATCTTTGATATTTTCCGCCTTATTACAAGTAAAATCCTGCTGGTTCTGCCTCTGGTTCAGGATTTGCTCAACACAAGGAATGGGACAGCTAATGCCCAAATATCTGGTGGCTCTTGAAGCTTTTACTCCAGATGTCATCCACTTCTCCTGCGCCTTGTAATCTCTATTAAAGCCTTGCATGCGCTTTGCTTCACAATCCTTTAAGAGCTGCATTTTTCCTCTGTCTAAATGTTTTTTACCACTCAATTTCCCATTAAGATGTCTGTAATCAGGCAGATCTTTAACAACAACCTTTCATGGCCTTCCTCTCATTCTGGAGTTGTCTGCTTCACTGCTCCAAAGTCAACAGCAGCAGTTCTTCAAGGTTCTGCTGGCCATACTTTAATATTACTGGATCATAGAAGATTGTTTATTGGTCTCATCATGTCTTAATGTTTTGAGGAAACTAAAATTTGGGTTCAACTTTTGGACTGTAGGAGGAAGCAGGAGTACTCTGAAAGAAGCTATGCATGCACAGGGAGAACATGCAAACTCCATAATGGTGCATGAGAGTAAATGCAGTTCACTCCGAACTGCACTGGAATCCCTTCTGGTATATGTGAAAATATTAAAACGTTTTAAAATGTCTGCAATCTCTTCAGAATTTCATGAATAATAAGGATAGTATGATAAGTTTGAAGAAAAGAAAGTAAATGTTTAACATGTGATTCATTGTCCTTATCAGTTCTTTTGTATTACATGATTCAACTTGGCTTATACACTCATTGCAAGAGCTTCAGATTTATTTGCAATTTTGCATTTCTTTATAAAACATAACAATAAAATGAACCATATATACATAATTCAAACAGAACAGAAATGTAACATTATTAAAAAAAAAGAAATCCACAATTGCATTACAAAGAGGCATTAAAAGGAAGACAGGTGTTTGGAAGGGTGATTCCTCTTCAAAGTTCATTGAGTTTATTTTACCTCAAGTAACATTTTCTAAATGTTAAAACATTTTCACTGTTTTTATAGTACCATTAATTATTGTGGACAGTTAAAGCAATCCATCACCAGATTAGTTTTATTGTTTAATGGTTCTGTTTTTGTGTGCATAAAGCCTGATGAGGAGCATAAAGTTCCCTTCTAAGCAGGGAAAGTAGGAGTTTGTGCAACTCTGTCCTACTACACATCATCATTATTTCCACCAAATCAGGAAGTTACACTGCAGGGTCCAGCTAATGCATTTTGGTGTGTGTAATGTGACCAAATAAAATAAATCTTTCTGTTTATCTATTAATCAGTTGCACTTGAAAAATGCATCAGTCCAATGCACATGATGATCTCACAAGCTGCAGTGTTAAATAGTTTATTTTGGAGAAACTGAAGGGATGTGTGTAAGAATAAGACATTATGGCTGAACTGAAACATTTCATTTTTCAAAAAAAGCAAACAGTTTTCAGTTGAGACAACATTAATCAGTCAGATTTAAGGCTGCTGAGTCAATGGTTACAAAAAAACAAAACAAACCAACAGAAAAAACAAAACCAAACAAGGAAACATATTACTCATTATGTTACTCATTATGGCTAAAGTGCTGGGTGTTTATTGTAAGGCGTCATCAAAACCATAGTAATGGCAGTGCTCAGTGATATAAGGAATTAAAGTTTGTAGAACATTTCTAAATAAATATCCAGAGCTTAAAAAAGTTGTGACAGAAGAAAAAGAAATTTTTTTATTTAATCCAAATTCTAAAGTTGCATTCGGCTGACTTGGGTTCGGAGCTGTAGCGTTAGCCGTGGCCTTCAGCGTCACCAGCGTCCACTCCCCGGCTCATCCAGCTGTGGTCCACCGCTCTGCCCTGGCTCTCCTGCTGCTCAGCATACTGGTTTAACAGAGCCTCCACCTCCTGCTGGTCATTGAACGGACTGGGACGAAAACTGGACTGAAGCCAGGCTCGGTACTGGAGACATGAGAAGAAGCAAGCAATGACGACCCTCATTACCCTAAATAATGTTGTGGTGAGCCATGCCCAGGAAAAATAAAGAGTGAATAAAACATTTTTATATTCAACATACAGATGCCATGAGTTTTTAAACTGGGTGCCTAAAATATATGCATTTGTAATGGATCTTTCTCAAATCCACAGAGCATATAAATTATAAACCAAGGCTGCATACAATGCATACCACCTTCCCTTATCTCTCTGCCACAAATGGTTGGTTGTACCGTCACAGTCAGTAAATATATTCTGATGAGTCTCGTTTGTCAAGAGTTTCAGCAAATATTAAACATACTTTTTATTAAGCTCACATTTCTGTTTTTAAAAACAGTTTTTTTTAATTGATCGGACGTAATATTAAAACATTAAAGAAAGCAGAAAATCACTGTGACTGAGAAATAAAGGCGTTAGAACACCAGTCTCTGTCTAATTTGTCTTTGTAAGGTGTTTCAATTGGTGATAAGAGTTACTTAAATTGACTTTTGAAGAACATTCTAATGTCTTGGATGGGTTTGACTATCTGACCATCTTTAATTAGATCAGTTGTTTTCCTGTAATAGAGATTCCAACAGTGGCTTTCAAATGCCATTGTTGCCACCCGGTTTTATGCATTCCAAAAATCGGTTTGGATGCGTCTTTGGGATCATTGTTCTGTTGCAACAATTGTTTCCATGTTTCAAACATCTGAGCTGAATAGATACTTGAGATAACAGACAATGACCTAAGAATGAAACTTCTTAGTGAAATTGTAGTAGAACTTGAATTCGGTTAGAAGAGTGAAAATAAAAAAAAATGAAAGGATCGTAATCTTTTTTTCATTTTTTTATTCTTAACGTTACTGTTCAGCTTTCATGGCTTTGGATTTAATTGCATGTATGTGTCTTTATTTAAAAAGTTTCTTTAACATCAAGAAAAGTTACAATGATATTCAGGATTTACCCACTAACTTGTGCCATAGCATATTCTTTGAAGAATAAATTGAAGTGAAAGTCATTGTGAAAGTAATACATTCATCTTCGTTAAATTAGTATTCTCACATTCATCCAAAGCACCAAACATCACAGCACTGACTCATTACGCTAAGCCAGCTGTAAAAGAGATGAATTTAAAGAAGATGAAACCAGATTCATCTTCTTTCAGAAACTGGCAAAATGTTAATGTGTCATCTTGAAATATTTTATAACTCCACAGAAGCCACAATGTATAATCAGGATAAGTCACATCTAGATCATGAGGCAAAAAGCTTAAAGAGATACAACTCAAGCCCCACAACTTCTAAACAAAAACAGCAACATATTGACAAGATTCCTACAAATTATTTTAAAGTTTTTCAGATTTAAATTTAAACTGGAAATTCAACTCTGAATCAGTTGAAATTGCAGACAAGTCTTACGATCAGAAGATTTCAGAGATAATAAAATAACATTTTTAAATTGATGGGCTGGCTTTCAGAGTCTGTTTATGGAGCGCTGCTTTTGTGGCATCTGGGTTAACTTGGATCCGCCCTTTTTCAAAATCTACAACTGTTATAGATGTCAAATAAGGAAGAAAGTCTCCCAGGCTAAATGCTGATTCTGTAAAACATGTTTGTTGATTTTGATTCCTGGCCTTTTTCTTGTTTGGAAAAAAGTCTAACAATCAGTTTGAGGGATTTGTTTGGTATTTAGGCCCAATTTAGGAACCACAAGTCCAGTTTAACTTGAATTGAAGGTTCCCTAGAGACCAAATAGGTGGTAAAATGTTTCTTTTTTTATTGAAAAAAAATACTGACTGGTGCTATGTTAAAGTCAATGTGCAATGAGAAATCATAAGAGAAAGCTTCCTATTTTAATATAAAGTGACACAAAAACAACAATATCTTTCTGTTCTTTAGAAAATGACATTAAAAAATCTGGAAAACTGAATATTTTTTCTTTTTCCTCAACTATACAGACCTGGAAAATTACCATATAAAAGTAACTTAAATACTTTTCCAGATATTTCTAAACTACATTGTTAGGTGCTAACCATGATTTAAAATAAAATTGTTATAAAAGTGTTTGATATTTAATAAACTTTTTAAAATGTCTGGTCAACCCTTCAAAATGTCCTAATCATAACACAATGATTATGACCATTGTGTTGTAATCAAATCTCTGCCTTTGAGTAGAGAATCAAAGGCAGGAATTGGTTAAACTGTAACGATCTGATAACTTTATCAATGTTCAAGGTTGCTCTGGTCTGGAGGATCTTTAACATTTTCAAACAAATGCTTAGTTATCAGATAATCTTGAATACCAAATTCATCTGTGGAGGCCTTACTTTCTCTCTTACACACGTGGGAAAATCACAGATGCAGAAAACACATTTCCTCTTAAATCCTAGAAATCAGTGCAACATTTTCAAACAATGAGCAGGTTTTTTTTTTTTTTTAAGTCATGCTATGTTGCAAAATGCTGACAGTAATGCTTAACACGTGATGAGCAGTACCCAGGCTAATGCAATCCAAGCAAACCCCCTGCGGTTCCCCTTCTTACACGGCGCGGTCATGGAATCACACACTCTGAGTGTCTTCTGCAAAAGATACAGGCTGAGACCAACTAGCTGCTGCAAGCTCACGTTGGACGTGATCAATTCAGTACGGATCAGTAATATTTGAATCCGGTACATAAATTTACTTCACATTTTCCTGACTTGGATTTTTCTGCCTTGAAAATGATCAAAGCCAGATTCAGATATTCAGAGCTTTACATAAGTATTCATGACCCTCATCTCATAATTCTACTGGTAATTATGAGACAGAGCAACATAAAGCACTGTAGAATTGTAAAGTGAAATGAAAATCACACATGGACTTTCGTCCATTTTCTACAAACAAAAACCTGAAATGGATGGCATTGAGCTGCTTGTGGGAATAGTTAGTAGAAACATGAACTTGTCTCCACTATTGACATTTTTCTACTCTGCAAAATAGCTTAAACTCAGTCAGACTTTGCTCTTTA
This sequence comes from Phalloptychus januarius, assembly GCA_902982915.1. Lineage (NCBI taxonomy): Eukaryota > Metazoa > Chordata > Actinopteri > Cyprinodontiformes > Poeciliidae > Phalloptychus > Phalloptychus januarius. Next base: position 16,327,499 of record CADWAE010000477.1, read on the forward strand.
ACATTATGATCTAAACCATTCCACTGTAGTTCTCTAGTTTATGTGTGACAGTGTTTTCACTCTGGTGAGCTTCCCTATCCTTTCAGAAGAAATGCTTTCCCACAGCATGACGTTGCTACCACCATGCTCCACGGTGGTGATGTTGGTTTCAGTTTGATGTGCTGTGTCAGTTTTCCATCACACAAAGTGATTTTTCCAGCTAGTCAATAATTTTGGTCTCATCAAACCAGAGCAGCTTCTTTCACACAGTTCTTTGGCAGAAAACTACAAACTGAACTGCTACTTAATTTAAAGTAAATTCTAGATTGTCATATGCAGCTCCTCCAGAGACACCATGACCTTCTTGGATGCTTCTCCGAATAAAACTTTTTGGTCGCGTCCCGTCATGTCAGGTGGACAGTGTTGTCCGTTTCCATTCCTGATTCTCAGCTACTTTATATGCATGACACACTTTTTAGATTCTCCTTGGTAAAAACAAACAAAAAAAAAACAAAAATTAAAACCATGCATCCTTGCAATTCCCGACAGTCGTGGGCCTGTGCTGGCCCAACATCCAAAAAAAATGTACTCAGATTTTTGGTTGTAATGTGAAAACACAAAAATGTTTAAGAGATGTGAAAACTTTTGCAAAGCTTTAGAAATGTAGAAATTTCAATGCATTCTTATTGAAAATTCCTTGTAACAAAAACAAAGTAAAACTAAAATCTGAAATTTGGAGAAGTCGGGGTTTTTCACTACAATTTTAAGACAAGAAAAAAACTATATATAGTTCAGTGTCTGAATTAAGTCATTTTGCAGTCATATTCAATAAATTACAATATGAGGGTATCAAGTAGAAGTTTTCATTAACTTCTCCTTTCTGTATAATTATTTTTAATTGGTAATATTCTACTCTTTAATTGTTTTGTTTTCTTTAGGTGAATGCAGAAAAAGCCTCATAATGTCTTGAAATAGTCTGTATGTATTGTGTTTCACTTTGTGAAATGATTGAATGAAATAAAAGAAATTTTCAGTAATATTTTAGTTTATTGAACTGGTTTGTATTTCTAACCTCTAGTCTTTACAGGGTAACAAATCAAAATTGCTTGTTGTCCTCTGCAGGAGACAGAAATTAACCCAGTTCGGGAGACAATTCGAAGTGTGTGTGAGAGATGGTTGCGATTAACAGTTGACAGGTTAACCACAGTCTGCATGTGATGGCTGCATCTGTCACTTCCTGTCCCAGCCTCAGTACTGAATCACAATTAACACCTGAATCTATTTACAGAGCGCTAAATTACTGCAGTTCTTAAGACGGTGGAAACATTTTGACTAAAGACCCACATTGCTGTTAGTTTCAACATTCAGATCATCAAAGCGTTTGCCTCTCTCTGCTTTTGGGTTCGTCAGATTTACCTCTGAGACGTTTGTGTTCTGGTACTCCTGCAGCTGCTCCTGGAAGCCGTAGTTTGGGCCGACAAACGAGCGAACAGCCTTCACGGCAGTCAGACATTCCTCCCAGCCGTAGTGGGTGACAGTCATCAGGTAGGCCACCACCATGGTGGTGCTGCGCGACACACCTGCAAGACTACAGCAAGAAAGGAACTGCGTAACTCAGCAACCAGCATCATGTCACAGGGTTTCAATGATGCATTTGCACTAGAATGATGATACAACAAAGTACTTTCACTACTGAAAAAGAAAACGGGGTGCAATATGTCTGAATTCTTTATCGCATTCAGACTGGCACAAAGTTATACATACAGAGTATTCAGATAACCATTAGTACCTGGTTAAAAAGCCCTGCAGCTCTCCAACACACAACAAGCTTCTGCTTTTGTCCATAAGCCTGGATTTCACCACTCTGTATGGCAGCGTTCGTTGAGTTCATTTAAATGGACTGGTTTCTTGCTTTGGACCTAAACTTGTTTTCCAGTTGGAGCAGTGCAGCAGCACCCCTGCTGGTGAAACAGACCCTCACCATGATGTTACCACCACTATGCTTAGGAGTTGGAACCATGTCCACATTTTGGCTACTTGAAACATATTATTTCTGTGGACTAAAAGCTAAATCTTTCTCACTCCGCTAAAAGCATTTTCACTTAGTCTATTTATTTATCAGGACATTGCATATTATTGAATATTTTAATGGAAACCTACTAGATTGTAGATGAAGCTGTTGCTAAAATTATATTAAACAACTTTCATAGCAACAGCCCACAAAAAGTCCCATCTCAAGGTTATTAACACCACATATAGATTTCATTTATTCACAGAAATATTTAATAAAATCAGATCGACTGAGAGAAATAAACTGAGCTCCATTTCAGCTTTAGTTGCAATATTGAAGTCAAACTCAGTGTCTGGGACCTAATGTGGTGTTCTAACTGAACAACGATTCGGTTTTGATGTGAAACATATTTCTAAGCTGAAAATATGTTGGGATAAAGTAGGTTTTCATAAAGCTTCAGAAATGACCCCAACATCAGCCTCATTGAAAGGCTGTGGGCTATTCTTAACAGCAGCAGTCTGAGCTACGAATATTCAAATGAACTCTCCAAATGCAGCAGGATTTCTGCCAGACGCTTGTGTGGCAAAAACACCATGACAAAATTTATATGCACCATTAAAAAGGCCAACATGCCTTTTTTACAGCATATAAAATTCAGACCCCAAGAGCAAGTCACTTATTGAAAATGCTTTAAATTGGGAAGAGATTTTCTCATAACCCTTATTTAGAGAGCAGACTTGACACGCTCAGCTGCCATGAAGAAGCTGGTCAAACCTTAAAAACCTACCAGTGAACCAAACAGGCTCCACCGTTGAGGCGACACTGGTGGATGAAGCCGATACACTCTTTGAAATGCTGCAGGCTAGAAAAGGAACACGAGAGAAATGTTGACAAGAAGAAAAATAGGAATTGTGCAACTAAAATAAGAAAGCCAAATATAGTCACTCATAAATTACGGGAAAGAAGCATCTTGTATGTCAGCGATGCAGGTAGTGGAGCTAAAAATGGGTTACGTTAAACGGGATCTGAGAAAAGGCACCTTGAACCGAAACCCCCTGTAAAGGCCAGAACGATTCGGTTCCAATTTGTTTCAGAAATTATGATAATGTCCTGACTTGAAGCTACAAGTAACAACTATACTCCAAGAAGTTTACAACATAGCATCATAGCATCTGTTTTAATAGATTTCAGTCTTTTCTAAGAAACTGCTTATCAGGAGGTTTTTTTCTCTCTCTTTCTGCTCTTCCACTCATGTCATGTGAGAAAAGCATTAGGTTGGCTCAAACAGAGAGTTTGTGGTAGACCAGGGCACAGACGGCGGGGATAGAGAAGGGAAGTAACCGTCTACCTTTTCTTTATGTGCAAAATTACATCACTTAGAAATGAATGCAACAAAATACAACCCCTAGTGCAGTGGCACCAAGACCGAGCCGGTGTGGCTGTGTGAGGAATGCTCCTCCTGAAAAACAACGACGTCCTTTAGCTTTTGCATAATCGAGAAGTGCGTGGCTGATAACGGCGTCTCTGGAGGAGCAGATGCTGGTTACTCAACAGCAGACTCGCCAACAGACTGGAGCTAAAATAGACTGACTGTCGCTTTTTTTTTTCCCCCTCCTCCTTGAGATCCAAAGCCTTCTTTAAAACGTCTCCCTCAGCACTTCACTCTGTTCGTCTAGCACAGAGGTTTCCGGCGGTACTTGTTCAATGTGCAGAAAACTAACTTGTGACAGAGAAGTTTGAGGTTTTAAGAAGACGTAAAAAGGGCAAAAACTGAGCTGGAGCACATAGAAGTTGCTGTATGTTTGAAATGCAAAACGAGCTTCTGCAAATCTGCGGTATATTTGGTATATGTTGTGCTGATTTTTCCATTTTTTTTTCTTAATTTACTTAGTTCTGGAACCAGTTTGGACTTGAGGGCGACTTGCACAAATGCAAATGTTGATGCAAATCAGTTGATGCTTTCATTGTCTGTGATTTCTATGCATTAAAACCATTGCTCATAAAAAAACAACATGAACAAGGTGAAAATCAGTCATCAATTTGCACTGCAACAACGATATAGGCTGCATTAGAAGAAGAAAATGTATAAAGAGCGGCTGCTATTGCAGTGTAGCTGTCACTCTTAAGCCAGATAAATCAGCAGCCCACCATTAATGCTGTTTTCTGTCATGTAGTGAACACATAAGTCGGGCCATCAGGTCTGACCGTAGGGGCCCCTGTGTGATGGCAAGCAAGGCAGGACGGCGGTTGGCCTCACCCTCTCCTCAGTCAGACCAGTGATTGTGACAGAGGGGGCTTATTATAAAGCCCTGGGTGGTCGAAGCAAACAGCCAGCTGTCACTGGGAGGTTTCCTTCCTCTGCTGCCGGAGGGAAGGACGCCTGATTGCGACAGTGGAGGTCAGACATCCACACCCCACTCCACCACACCCCAACCTGGCCCAATCAAGAACAGCCAAACAGCCACAACAGTTAAATTCTCATTAAAAGTTTCACTTGAAGCGAGTTCCTCTTCAGAGCCCAGATAACTGAACCTACCAACGCTGAAACCGAGATTAAAACGAAGAAACTCTGGTGCTTTGAGATTCTTTTTTACCCAGCAGAATCAAAGCTTTTCTACTGTCAGGGCTTCTTCGGGAATGTATTCAGTCACTCTTGACACTTCGAGCAGAGCAGAGTGGTGTCTCTGCTGGCAGAAACATCAGCAACACCCTATAAATTACACAGCCCAGAGCTCTAAATAGAGAGCTCTAAGTCGAGCATTTCTCAGCCTGATCTCGAAATCAGTCATCAGTTTGCGCTGCAGCAACGAAGGCGGCTCATTAATGCTCCATCTCCTGACCAAGACTGATGTTTTTTTTGTATCCTGTGTTTGAACACTTTGTTTAATTACGAGTTAAAACAAACAGTGTCGTATGAAGTCACAGAGCTAATAGCAGGACACGTTACTGTTATGACTAATGTGTTGTGACAGCAGCTACTGGTGAGAGTGGAGCTCATGTCTCTGCCAACACTCAGCCTGGCTGACCGATGACACTTGAAAACACAGAAGTTCCCTCCAAAACACACAGAAGATATAACCTGCTGTGGTTAGTTTAACCGTTTCTAGAGAAGCAGCGTTTTCCTCTCAGGCTCTACTTCTCTGGAACAGGATCACAGATTGGGTCAAAGACACCCCTCATTCAGCCCCTTTCTGTCTCTTAACCTTTGATTCCACCACCTATAAACGCAGAGCCTGCATTAAAAATAAGAGGGATCTAGGGGTGCTGTGGTGGCGCAGGGGCAAAGCACAACCCACATATGGAGGCCTTAGTCTTAGTTTTTTCTCTTTTAAAACACCTTAAATAAGGATTAGTTAAATCTGTCTTTCTTGTAAGTAACAGAAAACATGTAGAAGCTTTTATTTCAGTTAGCTAACAAGCAGTTTGCAGCAACAGGCAAAACTCATTAACTGGATTTTAATCCATAGAAATGGTATGTTAGAACCATCAGATAATTACACCTCATCTTTCATATCTCTATAAATCACATGACAAAGATGAACAAACTCACATGACATAATACCTTGTGGCATTACAAGCTGCAGAAGAAACATATGCAAAACAAAGTTCCCCCTTGCAGCTCAAATAGAAATTAAAAGAACTAGTAAGTTCTTCTGAACTAATTTACTGACTGTTACAACTTCAGAGCCACCAATATTTAGCACCATTTGTCACAAACAGAAGGATTATCCATCTTTGGTAAGGTTAGGAATTTGATCCTCAAAGTTGCCACATGCTGTTGTGCCCTGGATTGAGATGCTGGGTCTCCATCAAAGCAATGCGACCGGGTAAAAGTGTCTGCTAAGCAGCATGAATGTGAACGTAAATGAAACAGCTGAAAACGTTTAAGACAGCAGCTGTTCTTTTTCAGAAGTGTAAAGTTCACACTGAGGTCAGACCATGCAATGCTTGGAGAAGTTGCAAACCGAAGGCTTCCACCTGCGATAACGCAGGCCCTCCATCAGCATGCTGAAGTTAGAGAGAGAAGGAAGCTGACCGAGTGTGGTTACTTTAAAAAGGCTTCTGAGAGGAAGCCTGGTCTCTTTAAAATTAAACATGGTAATACTAATTAGATTTGTAAAACTGCATCTAAATGAACCACAAACCTTTCGGGAAAATTTTGCATTTTCTTTAGATAAACAATCACACATTTTAGAAAAACATCTCAGATTAACTGTAAGGTATGTTATAGTGGAGAGCTCCTGATAAGGAAGTGACCATTTAGCACAACAAAATGTGAAAACATCCATTCAAAAGATGATAGTTAGCTCAAAATGGGTCAACAAAAACAGTATAGTGTAGAATATGAGAGACTGATAAGTTATTCTAAGTTATTAAGTCACTTTTTATTCCTTGTTTATGTTAAATTAAAAAAATGAGGCACAGTAATATGGTACCTTCATCTCAAGTTCCCATTTAGATTATGTTTTTTCTGAAAATCTCATAATATGCTAAACCAGAGGACTAAAACTGATTTGAGCTAAATTTAATAGTACAGAAAAAAACTTCCACTAAATAGTAATGAACTATTAGCAATGAGGTGGATCAACTTTTCTTTAATTCTCACACCAGCAATATTAACCGAGCCAGTCTTAATGACACATACAAAACAAAAACAACAAGCATAACAACGATACAAATAAGCCCACTTGTTTACTCACAGGTTCTGACTGGAAGCATCAGCTGCATGAATACAAAGGTATGTGATGTCCTGCAAAACAAGGATTAAAAGCAGTCAACTGCAGTATACAGATTGTGATTAAAGCTGGTTTTAAATCTTTCTCTAATCTGATGTAGGTTATTTATCATTAGCTTTGCATTTTTAGCTGAACTAAACCTCTTTTGACACACTGAATTTACACTTTAGTTGATGTTGCAAACTATTTTACATCAACTGAAGGTCACTAGCTCCCCCTGCAGGCTGACAAGTTGAACTACACTTACTAAAGAGACTGAAGACTTTAGAAAAATCACCAGATAAAATTTTCCACAGGAAGCACTGGTTTGATGCATTAAAAACACACCACGCAACAGCCAAAAATACCTCCCAAGCTGGTTTCTTCACTAACCTCATACACTGGCTTAGCGTTGTTGTATACGGAAAGGATGTGGGTGATTCCGTTTTTGGAGAGACCTTCTCTGTTTTCCGAATCTGCAAAAAGAAAAACAAGAAACACATCAGTCAAACAGTTGCTCAACTTGTGTTTACATGTTGTGAGCTCAACAGCAAGTTCTAATTTCAGAAACAAAATATGCAGACAGGCTGAGAATATTCACAAAAAAGTAGAGCGCTAAATAAATTGAATTACCCCTCGCAAACTTTTCTGAATATTTTTTTTTTATTTCGTAGAAACAGCTTTCACAACACAGAATGTTGGAGAAACATGTCAATATGAATTCGTCTGTGACTGGCTATGATCAAACAATAATCTCAGCTGACTCAGAGTCTAAAAAAAGGATTTCTTCAGGGTAATCTTGCAGCAAGAAAAATTCTGTATAAACATGTCTGGTGTGCGAAGAGGCTGGTTCAACACAGCTTCCCTTTCTTTGTAACGCCTCAAAACCCAGAACACACAGATACTTAGACAGTGTTTATGATGAGCCTCTAGAAGAAATATTATGATAGAGTAAAAACAAAAGAAAAACATCAGTTTAAAATTGAGACTGGCATAAGACTATTACTTGTGCAAATATGTGTAAAAATGTTGCAATTTAGGTCACAAGAGAAAAACAGTGCATGATCCTTCTGCGTATTCCCATTCCTGCTCCTGCTGATATTTCACCTCCTTTCTAAATCCAGTGTCATCAGTTTCCTGGACAACTGAATGAAAATATTCAGCTACCTGTTCCGCATGTCTAGTGCACATAACTGTGGTTCATTGTCATTGTCTTCCTGCTGTTTCAGCCTCTTTCCTGCAACAGCAAAGAGGCTAATCTTTATTGCATTACATTTTTCTGAATCCTAAAAAAGCTCCAATCAAGTTGGTTATCAGAAAACAAATAAAAAAATAGTTCTGCTCGAAACTATTACAGATCAATGGTATGATAGTTTATCAAGATAAGAAGGTGTCACTGAATACATGTTTTGTTCTGTAATTACTCAACTTTGGTTTTTGTTCTAATTTTGCTGTAATATTAGATCATCAGTGTATGATCGCTCTTTTTTAGAAATAAATGCATCTGAAGTTTGGTACACAAACTGCTCCAGAGCTGGATTAGATTAGGTCAGCGTACACATTGATGGCTTTTACTGTAATGTTGCTGTTATAAAACAGCCAGATTAAAATAGTCACTTTGGTAACACTGAGAACTCAAGCTTTTACTGTCAGTGTCTATCAGATTGCGGCCAGAATTGCAGTGTTTTATTTTTATTTTTATCCCAATCAGACAATCTCCTTCTGACTTGATAAATGCCTGTAAATAATTTTAGTTCTTTAGTTTACATTCAAACTATAGACTTTGCTATCTGTGCTCTCCACTTGGACAGGCACTGTATTTTGCCTTGATACCAAAGTTCTGCATCTCAAACATAACATCTTCACTTTTTGGCAATATTGAGCTTCATCCACAGCTGCTGTTTTTTTTCGCTGAAATGAAAAAACAGAACTACTGTGCCCTTCACACCTTAACACAACTGTAAAGGAGAGGCTGCAAAAATGAAGATGCATACTTCTGAGTTAATATTTTACACCAAATACACATAACTTTGACCAGCGGTGCTAAAGGTTCAAATTGAGAGAGAGCGAGAATAGGTTCTTTGCAATAGTTAGTCCTATGATCACTTGATCCTGTCAGCTGGACTAATTTTAGATGTGGTGCCACTGCAATCGGGTGGAGGAGCTAAAATTAGTGGAAATGCAAATGCCGGCTTGAAGGGTGTGCGTCTAGCCAAACCAGCTATCATAACACTCACATGATTACTGATTCTCATTGCAGTCTCATCAGCAACTCTTTCTACATGATACTTATCCTTTCAATGAAACACAAACACAAATCAGTCTGTAGAAGCGGCCAAAAAAAGACGTCAGCTTGATGCAGCTTAACTGTTAGTTTGTTCTATACCAACCATAAAGAGCTTACAAATTACTTGCGCTTTTAAATGCGGAAGTTCACTCCAAATTACCCACTGACACTCACATAAAACTAAATATTTAAAAAAGGATTCAAAGGAAGACTCTCCATGTTGCATCAATCAATAAGAAACAATCCTAAATAGGCTAAGCTATACAACCCAAATATGCTAAATGAAAGTCTAACATTGTCTGTCTGTTCTTTATGCTTAAACTTAATGCATTAACATACTTTGAAAGATGTTTGTCTTACCTCTTATGTTGCCCAGATACAGTCCATCAACAACCTGTGAAGCAACAGATACAGACATCTTGCATTACAATCACTCATTCATCCATTCCAACTCTGCTTGTTCCAGGTCAGGCAAGGCTGGATTTAAGGCTTAAGAACTTTGCAATGTCCTCACAGCCGTACAAGGCTTGGAGCGGCCATGCAGGACAAAGTGATGAGCGGCACCAGAGTGCTGCTTGTGGACCACAACTGCCCCAAAAAAAGGTGAATTTCAACATTAATAAACATTAACATCCTCTCAGCAGTGAAAATATGTTTTTTTTCCTACTGCACGTCATTAAATAAAGCATTACTAGTTCATAAATTTCCTAATAACAGAATTTCAAGAAGTTAATGTATTTTCCAAGAATGAAGTAATTTCCACATCATTATGGCAGATATATTATTTATTTATCATTTAAAAAAAAATCTAAAGAATCTATAAGAGAAGCTGCAACAGCGCCCCCTACCTAACAATCTGAGCCTTGTTATAATCAGTTAGCTAGCATTTACCAAATGCATTTTGATCACAAATGAGTTTCAGTTAAGAGGTAATACCAGCATTGACATTAGAAATCATTAAAGAATCTCCAGAATGCCAGAAAAAGTCTACTCCATATCTAACTTGCATTTCCTTGGCGGTCTACCTCGATAGACAATCAGCTCAGCTTGACAGTGACTTGTCAGACTGTCTGGATAAATCAGGAAGGCGTTTCGGAGCTGCGTTAGAGGGGCTACAAACAGCACGGCTCTTGAGTAGGGAAGCAAAAGCAGAACTGACCTTATTCATTCCATTCCCCATGATGTCGCTGGTCCTGTTGGAGTCAGTTCGGATACCTGGAAAAGCTGAGCTATGTCAGCAGCATGGAGCTGCAGTGCAAACCGTAACACTGGAGCGCGTTAGTCCTGGCACATGAGGCAGAGAAATGCCGACAACTATTGTACATGATAACCCACAGGCTCCGCAGATTATATTTCTATGAACATCTAGGATCACCGTTGCCTTGACCTCGCCTCAGCTGAGCAGCAGTTTCGTCATGCTTTGCCGTCTTCCGGATTGTTTTGACGTGAAACAACTGGTCATCCGGTAAATTGCGTCACAGCACGCTGCAGACAACTCAGACGCTGCTTATGGCAGGCCGTTGTAATATATAATAGAAACTACAATAAATCTGTTGTCGTTGTTCCAAACGTTAATATTGGCATTCCAGCTACTTAATAATTAAATATAAATTTATTAATGTACCACAAAAATGTATATATGAAACCTTCAGTGCTTTTTAAGCGTGCATAAGGAATAATAATAATACATTCGAAGGCTATAGAAAGCATTTAAAGGTCAATTTTAACTTCATATAATTATCTGTTCAACTTATAATGGGTAATTACTTCATCTGCGAGGAAGTCTTATAAAACGTATAATTTCATAAATTATAAGTTTATAAAATTATAAAACTTATAATTTTATAGAAATGTCACCTCTTGCAAAAACAAAAATATGCATTGACTCACATAGTTTACATATACCGAAGATATAGTTGATCCAAACTTTCAGTCCTTCTGCAAAATATGCAGTTATTTGCTTAGATTAAAATATATCATGTCGCAAAAGATTTTAAACGGAACTTCTTGGGTTTTTTGTAATTAATGGCACTTTTTTTTTTCAAATCACAAAAAATATCAAATTTGTCAGTTTGGAAGACTAATTACAAAATCAATGTTGCAGGAAAATGTACGCTATCGACCTTTGATTTGCATTTCCGAAATGAAAACTTATATAGCAATACAAAGGTAAAGCTGAAGATAATTTTATTTATATAGCACATTTTCAGCAACAAGGCAATACAAACTGCTTTACAGGAATTAAAATTAAATACAAACAACCAAAGGAAAGAGCAAAAAGAAGAAATATAATCTAATGTTGATCTAAAGTATGTAAACTAGGTGCTCCTGTTCAGGGTTGCTAAGTATCCTCTGGTCTGATTCCATTTCTGGGTCCAAAAGTTCCTCTGGGCTTCTAGTCTCTGCATCTAAATAGTGAGTACTCTACAGTTTCTAAATAATGATGCTCTAAGTTTGTAAAAGTAATGAGTACTCCACAGTTTCTAAGTAATAATGAAAACTAAATGTTCCTGTTCTGGAAGGATTTTTCTGGCTTCTAAGTTCGTTCTAATTCCTTTTCTGGGTTGCAATAATAGGAGTCTCTCTGCATAATAATCTAAAAATTAATCTAATAAGTATAATCTAAATTGTGAGTACTCTACAGTTTCTAAAATATAAGCTAAAGAGTGACTAATAAACTAGAGTTTCTGGATTCCAAATTTGTTCTACAAATGAGTTTGTATAGAGCTTGCAGGTCTAATGGAGTTGTTGCAAATGGCTTTTTAACAGGAAACATGGCTCTGGAAAAAGAGCTGTGGAAATGATGGACTAAAGTCAACACAGAGGGACAAAAGACATTTATTCCAAGACAGATGGGTCTGAAATTTCACACATTTGGTACAATCAAGAATTATTGTGCCAACTACATGAGGTATGTTAGACGAAAACCCCAAGAATAAAACAGAAAGCTATCATGTTCGACAGAGCCAAAGGACCTTTTCATTTTCATCTGGATTTCTGATTAGCTTTTTGTGCCAAAACAAAATCAGTCATCAGTAATGACTGATTTATTCCAAGGCTTGTGAAACAACCCTAAAGTGTACTTGATGAACCTCCATCCATCCATCCATCCATTTTCCTACACCCTTGTCCCTTACTGGGGTCGGGAGGGTTGCTGGTGTCTATCTCTCAACTATCATTTCGGGCGAGAGGCAGGGTCACCCTGGACAGGTCGCCAGTCTGTTGCAGGGCAACAAGGAGACACACAGGACAAACAACCATGCACACACACACTCACACCTAGGGACAATTTAGAGAGACCAATTAACCTGACAGTCATGTTTTTGGACTGTGGGAGGAAGCCGGAGTACCCGGAGAGAACCCACGCATGCCCAGGGAGAACATGCAAACTCCATGCAGAAAGACCCCAAGCTGGGAATCGAACCCAGAACCTACTTGCTGCAAGGCAACAGCTCTACCAACTGCACCACTGGGCAGCCCATTTGATGAACCTGTCTTATGCAATGACAGTTGCAATAGTAAAATCTGCTAATATGGCCATCCATAGATTAGTTCAATTTTTACAAAATATACTTGAAAGTGTTACTTCAATATATATTGTTGTGCTTAAGACATTATGCTTAAGATAACCATAATGTAATATGGTTATCTTACCATATTATATCGCCCTGCCCTTAGGTTATGGATACCCTATGGAAAAAAGACTCAAATCAAAGAAATAACTGGAGAGGTTTTATTTGGTTGAATGCATTTTTATTTTATTATTCACAGGAACCTTAGGAGGAAGTGGTCTTCCACAATGCACAGATTGCAGTATTTTGAACAAATGATAAACCAGAAATATAGATATTTTTGTATCTCTCAAGTTAGATTTGCCTGGAACTAAGCACAGGAGGTAACCATAGAGACCCATTACTTTTTCCACTGCTTGTTCTCGTAGTCCCACTTGGCTGAGATGCCCTCGACTGGGTTCATTCTCATGTCCAACATTCTTTGCAGTTCCTTCTCCTTGTACGAAGTGTCAAATGTATGTGGGACAGGTCCGTACACTGCAAGTAGAAAATATTAAATTAATCAATAGACTGCAAGAAAGCCATTTATGTTCTTCAGAAAACTAAGATGTTGTTGATAAAATCATGTTTACAAATAAATTTTTCCTTATTTACCATATTTCCTCTGCCAAAGAAAAAGCAGGCCAGTGAAACCCAGGAAGAACATGAAGGCCCCAACCACAGTCTTCCACTCCTCTGATCCCTGGTTCATCTCAGCATAGCTGTCTTTGAAGCTGATGCGGTACACTGAACACAGACAAGACACAAAGATCTACATTTATTTTTTCACAAAAAATATGCTCTTATGCTAAAATTGGTTTTGACCATCAAAGAAAGGCTGTGTGTCATCAAGTCTTACGTGCAAGCTTCTCCTCATTACTGAGAGCAGCCCAGGAACCCTTCTCCTTCTCCTTCAGGGTTTTCTGTTCTGGGGTAAGTTGCTGCACATAAGCCACGTCAGGAAGAGGGTAATCCCTGCTGTCATAGTAGGCAGGGAGACTGTAGTCCTCCACCTTAGCAACGCCTGCAGAAAAATACACACTTATGTGAAATTTTACACTGAACACCTTTGTTCAAATCAAAATATGTGTTCTAGGATTAAATACAAAAGTAACAAGCTTCTGACATCAACGACACACATAAGGGATATGATATGCAACGTCTGCTCCTGTGAACCCTTGCTGGCTCGTTTCAAAACAAAGGACAACCGAGATACTTTTCTAAGTAAACCTAAATGTTTTACAACCTAAATGTTTTACATTTAGGTTTTGGGGTTTTTTCTACTTGAAAGCATGTAAAGACCAACTTACAAAAGACAATTATATCAACAAACAATGCAATTTATTTGCATAACCAGTTTATAGTAATAACTACCACTGCAAAAGACAGCATAAAGAAAAAAAAAGAACAGCTAAATTGCATCCGAATTTCAAGAATTTTATTTCAATTTCTTATATGAACCCCTCCATACAATGTAACAGTACTACAACTCAGTCAAAGGCTATGAATGGTGGAATTTGTATACTAATTACTTTCAAACAAAAATATTGAACTAGGAAAAAAAAACCAAAAAGCAAAAACCTAAAAAAATAAATAAAAGCAGAGAAAATAAAAGTAGAAATGTATTTGTACCAAATCTCATGCAAGACTTCTCTCGAAAACAAACAAGGGAAACCACGTGATGACACCTAACTAAACCACTGGAGATGCTTATTTTATCATTTAATGGGATTATTAAACCCTGGTGGCATACGTGACAGCAGACTTTGGAAACCACAAGAATATAAAACATTTGTTGCTAGATCTCTACCGCTACAACAATCTGATCAGATGTCTAAATTTTTTGCACACTCTTGATTAAAAACACATGTGGGATATCAAACAGCTGCTTACCAGCAATAACCGCCAACCTATTCACTTTTTTGTCACTCCTACACTTCGAATAAGATTACACTCCTACTTGTTTTGACATGCATCTCTGCTTCAAAACACCCGAGTCAAATAATGTCCTTAGCAGAACTTGACTCCATAGGGAGGAGGTAATTCAGTGACACACATAAAATACACTATCTGACCCTGAGGCCTGGATTTGGAGATCCCTGGTCTAAGTGAACGATCGCCATAATACCATAATGGTCTGGCAATAAAACATGTACTATTAGAACGCCTACTGTAAAATAATCTGCTAGTGAAGGGGTTCCTAGTAATTTATTACTACCTAATAAATTTTTTATTATTACCTTAAACTACACACAGACAACGTCATATGAGAAATTAGATGGAACCTGTTGGAGGAAAAATATCCCAACTTCCGAAGATGTGCTTTTAACCTAACAGAGCTTTTTGATTCCTCCTGTCAGTATGAGAGTCGGGGTGAAAGAGGCACCATGTCAGGAAGTTTCGAATGTTAAATTTTAACTGGAACCAACTCTTGGTATTATTATATCAACTGCCAGGAAAGGAAAATATCCATTTCATCTTGGCACCAGGACTCACCGTGTGCTCCACGTACGCAGACAGAAGCAGAAATGGCACGTTTGCCAATAAGGCTGAGGGCTCTTGATGCCAGCATTCTGTGGAAACAATGGGAGAATAAAATGCAAAACAAGTTGTGGAACCTTACAAACAGCCCATTTCCTCCCAGACTCAGTGATAAACTGCATATGCATCAAATACTTGAAGAAAGTTTGCTGTAGATAGCAAAATATGTCAATTGGTATATACTTTATACTGAATTAAATAATTTATACATCAGCTATATAATTGTTATTTGCGTACGGTCATCACTAATAAAAGTGGCTTAAATTAAATGGAAGCAGTTATATGGTTGAGGCTGTGGGACCAAACTAAAAGGTTTTCCACTCATTGTGAGGACAAGCTAAAGTTAGCGTTAGCTACAAATACAAGGTCACACCGCCCCGGATAACAATTATCACAAAAACTTTCAGTTTATTTAAAACAACATTATGGTATTATTTATTTTTACGCACGAAAAGATAATCATCTTAAGTTTATGTCTGACCAATGAAACGTTTTCTACATTCACATCTTCAACCCGTGCAAAATTTAACTGTGAATGCTAACGATAGCTAACCGGAAAATTAGCCGTGATTCGCTCTACAAAGTAACTGAATTAAACTGCCGTTCCGAAGGAGGTATTGTATGTTATTATATTCGTAACGTCACATTGTGAAATAAACTGTAACTGTGTTGTATTACCATACAATCTAAAAAGCTGTAAGTAAATAATAGATAAACGACCTGCACCGTTCCTTTCTCCTGACCCGCCGACGGCCTGAAAAGAACTGGATATCTGGCCGGAAGAACGTAAGGCCTCGGCTGACATAAACTGGAGCTCGACTCGACGTAGGCACTTTACGACAACGTTTCACTTGTTTACGGCTCCGCCGGGTGCTACAGAAACGAATAGAAGGTGGACGTAAGATTAGCTTTTCTGACTGAACACGAGTTACTCATTTTACAGAAAATACCGTAATAACTAACAATAACTACAAAGAGTATACGTATCAGTCTGAATATATAGCACACTCCCTATGTTAAGGCATTAAGGAACCTGCTGAGGTAGATTTCTACTTTTCTTCTGGCATGATCGGTAACGATAGCTAGCAGCAGCAACTAGCCACTCTGACACTTTAAAAAGAACTGTCCGTCCACCTTTTTTCTTACAGATATGCCTATTCAGTTGACTAGTCAGGCGTACTGTAAAATGCTTTTACATACTGCCAAATATCCTCACTGTGCTGTGAATGGATTGCTGGTGGCAGAAAAGACAAAAGAGAAAAAGAAAGATGGTCACAGTGGTCCAGTTTTGTGCGTGGACTGTGTCCCTCTTTTCCACGGTACTCTTGCTCTGGCACCAATGCTGGAAGTAGCTTTGACACTGGTAAGTTTTTTTTTTTCTTTTTTACCAATTAAACTCTACACACAGCTGTTAGTTTATCTGGCAGATCAGGTTGGGAATAATGTAGAGGGTTACAGTATATGGGCTTAGTTTTATTTAAAGTTCATATGGGATTCAGTTAGTTGTTGAGGTTATGTCAGTTCCATGAATGTGAGTCAGTCTTTGCCACCTGTATTCGAGTGGATGTTGAGGATTTTACAAAAAGGTGTCGGTGATAAGACTCTTTATAATAAATCATTGTTGTTATTGGTGTTTTGATTTTTGGAGAGATGGTTGCAGTGTGCTGTCATTTATGAAACTTTCACTCCTGTGATCCCACAGATAATTTATAAACAAAATGTGACCGATTTTTGAGTTTTTGTTGTACAATAATTTTATTTATTTATTTATTTACAACAATATTATCCTTTACCTCAGTAACTTATTGGAAAATGTATCACAAGAAAAATGTGTTACTATAGCACATTTATGGTGTTATACAAGCATATCTAACACTACATAGGGCCTATGAACCAACTAATGTTTTTAAATATAGATTTAATAACAAATGCATTTTTTTCTTGAAATATTTGCTTTGAATTTCAAGATATTCTAAAAATACCAGGAATCTGTTCTGATCTGTTTGCTGGAAATTATATGAATTATTGGATTTATCAATCCATTCATTTCTCTGGTATTTTTTAGATACTGCTGGACAGCAGTGTCTTTTTGAAAAGACAGAAATCCAGAACTTTCACCTTTGTGAAAATAAGAAAAATGTTTTTTTTTTATTTTCAATATAGATTGAAAATAAAAAAAACAATATCAGGGGTTCAAAATATTGGTTGGCCAAAACTTCTGGGATTATCATGTTTTTATCAAATACACAAATCAGCTTTTTCCAGTTTTTATTTGAAATCAATTCCTATTTTTACCCACTCTATTTTTTTCTTTATTAATTCTAAAGACAATAACATAAAATGAAACATGTTTCCCTTGCCTTAATGTCATTTTCTTCCCTATTATTTATTTTAATTGGAAAAAAGTGTGTTGAACTACAGAGGTTAGTTAAATTACCAATGGACTAGATGTTAGAAATATCACTGCAGCTCCTAAAACGAAGTCTACAGATATAAAAATTATATTTTATAACATTTTCATTTTTTTGCATTTAGTAAAAGGAGAATAGTTTTGTTCTTTTGGAAATGTTCGTACTCTATTCTCAGCTCTCATTCTCACCCTACCTGTTTGCTTCCTTCCTGTTAACGTCAGATTGATACGTGGTGTAAAGAAAATAAGTACATCATTGTCGGATATTATCAAGCCAATGAACAGGCAAAAGATTCAAGGTACAAAGATTTAAATGAAAACCCCAGTCCTGCTTTTTCAGTGAAATTAAATGCATTAAATTAGAATGGTGCATAATTTTCCCTTTGCTCAGACCAAATCAGGTTGCTCAAAAAGTGGCTGCCAGGATTTCGGAGAACTTCAGTGAAGCCGCTATTGTCATGGTAACGTATTATAATTTAAACTAGCTTGTCTTTTTATGCATAAAATTCAATATTAATTCATTATTAATAATAGTTTCATTGTGATTTCTGCAGGTGGACAGCAGCAGATTAACAATGAGCTGCTTTGAGCCCATTGTGTTTATCCACGATCACCAAGAAAGCAAGTGGAAAGTCAGAGAAGTCACAACGTAAGTACCTGAGACGCACAAACACTGTTTTACTAAAACTGAAGTGGATTCACAGGAATCCACTGGGTGGATATTTCTGGATATTTTTCTAGGGATGCTTTTGAGGATTGGAGTGAAGCACAGAAGATCACGTCTGCCCTGCTGGTGGGCAGGTCCTATGAGAACTTGATTGACTTTGACAACCACTTGGATGATCTAAGGAACGACTGGACCAACCCAACCATTAACAAATCGGTCCTGGATCTCTGTTAAGACTTTCAGTGCAAATAGATGAAATTTTGCATCTATTTCTGCTCGCATGATGCTACATTAAAAACCTCCTGCACTGAGCACTGATCATTCAGACTGAAGTCTCTCAACTGCAGCTGCCACACATGCACAGTTGGCCTTGGTCCACCTTTACAAGATGATGCTGAGGTGATAAAGGTTATTTGTTCTTCAATGAAACATTTCCGTTATTTTGGTTTTTGAAATTGTTTCTGCAGATGCGTGCAAAAAATCTAGAATGTTTGATTTTTGTAAATTCAAAAGGTAGTAGCCATACTGAAATCAGTTCTAACTTATTAATAAAGCATTAGTAGTAATTTCTAATTTAAGGTGTGAGAATAAAACTATAGAGATGACTTATAAATGTTATTTTTTAAGGTTTAAAACAAAATTCACATGTAAATGTACCCTGATGCCAGAAAAACCTACACTGACCTACTTTAATGCTTCATGCTTACACATGTCCTTATTTTACTCTTCACACAATATTTTTGGATGTTAGTTTTGGCTACAGATAAGTTTAAATTTACCGTACTTTTTAAAACATCTGAAATGTATCAGGTCATAAGAATGTGTGAATTTTGTTTTTCACTAGATGCTTGTTTGAATAACTTGCTTAAGGTGTGTGTTCTTAATTGACTTCGAAATCACTTAAATATTGGAATTAGATAAAGATTTTGACGTTATAGTGCTGCCTTTGTATTGGATAGAACTGCCTAGAATTCAAATTTGTTTAAAAACTTGGCATTTTTACAGAACCTTTATTAACTGAATGTAAGATGAAATTGGTTTCTTAAAGTGTCATGGTACTTGCTGAAGTTTTTTTTTCATTTGTGAAATAAATTTGCAGTCTTTTATTCAACTGTATTGATCATTTTTAAGACTATAACAGGTGTGCATCAGATAAGCAGTGCTGTGTGAAAGACTTGTTCTTATATAAGGATACTGCAACTTGTGTTGAGTCAGCATCTTTTAATCTCATAATTCTGCACAATTACTTATTTTATTAAATTTTACTTTATTTCTGGAAGTTAATTGTATTTTAAGTTATAATCACTTACAGCAAATTAGTATTTTTGCTATAATAAACAACCTAATGCGTAATCACAAGAAATCAGTGATGTTAGCTGAAAAACCTGACATTGTTTTATTCAAATAACACATAAAATTTAAAAATACTTTGTTGTTAAGAAAAATCTATCAAAGCATTTTCAAGGAGTCATGGTTGGTTATGATGTGTGCAGGAACCATCCCCAGAAGCAGTCAGTCTTGCATTGAACCTGAAGAAGCCTCTGACTAAAGATTTGTTGTATGACAGTTTCATAGCTGTCATGACATGCAAACGATTCAGTATCCAGGCAGCAGAAATGCTATTTTACACTAGCATGTCCTGGAAGACTCCATTAGTTGATGGCAAGTGCATGCTAATCCACCTCATTCTTTTTTGCCACTTCCCTTCAAATCGCTATCTGATTACATGGTTTGAAAACCTGGCAGAGAAATGTTGGAGTTGGGATATGATTCTGCCTCTTTAATCCTGCTCTGAATCTATGCAGCCTCTTTTTCAACTCCTTTGATTTGGGATTATACTTTAAGTATTTAATCCTCATCACTTCTCCTGGTTGTAAAAACAAGACCTTGTTGTCATAGTTATGCATCATAGCAATCTTTCAAGCTGCACAGCTTCCATAGATAGAAGGAATGGTTTGTTTTTGTTGTTCACTGCCTCAACAAAAAAACAAAACATTTTGAACAAGTCTACAGAAACAACACATCAGAGCTACTCTAATATGACAGCATATTCTAGAACTTTTTATTTAATGCTGCAGATCTTGCCGTAAGAAATCATTAAAAAATGTTCACATAAAAAAAGCTTTAAAACAATATGTATACATATATTTATTTGGAACAATATGCCCTTGAATAAAACAAGACTCAGGTCCTCAGGCCCAATAAAATTAATATAAAGAAAAGTTGAAAACATCGCCATCTAGCGGCCCAGAGCTGTGCCTACCTTCACACGGCGGTGGTCATTCATTCATTTATTTATTTTTATTTTCCTAATCAATTCGATCCAACTGTTCAAAGGTAACATGATAACAAATAACTCTAAAACGTTATTTTAGAGGTACATTTTTAAACTAATGTAACTCTAAAATGTTTTAAACATATTTCAGCACGATAAACAGCCTTCATGTTGTGTGTCGTACTTCCGGGTGGTGACGCAGTTGTCTGCTCCTCCTTTCCTGTGCAGGCTTTTCACAGCTCATAGCGCGGGAACTCTAGTCAGAGTGTTGGTATGAAAAAGTCACGGAAAACACAGTAACGATTTGCTATGGATCCTGCAGAGGTTGAATTTCTTGCTGAGAAAGAGTTTGTGAAAATAATACCAAATTTCAGCCTGGACAAGATCTATTTAATCGGGGTAAGTATGTGAGGAGAACTGCGTCAGATGTGTGTAGACTGTTCTGTATATTCTATTTTTAACCTCTCATCTTTTTTTATTTTTAAACTAATGTAAAACTATTCCGTCAGTCGTTATGTTGATGCATCAAAACAACATTTTCACTTCATACTTGTTTACGTATAGATCATCTTCATGTAGCATGTTGCAGTAAATTGAGTTTTGATTCTGATGTTTACCTGAAAACTTACGTCCATTTCTGTCTTCAGGGCGATTTGGGACCCTTCAACCCTGGACTTTCTGTTGATGTCCCCGTGTGGTTGGCCTTAAACCTAAAGCAGAGACAGAAATGTAGGATTCTTCCCCCTGAGTGGATGGATGTCGGTAGGTTTTCCATAAGAATACACATAACTTGTGAAGTAAAATTAAAGTGATACGTGTGTATGTTTTTTAAAACGTATTACGACTATGGATCTGAAAATGTGGCGTGCATTAATATTCAACGCCTTTGAGTTTATACTTTGTTTGCCCACCTTCACTCCAATAACGGCACATCTTTTTAACCAGTCTTGCACATTTTCGCTAATCTTTCTGTTCAGCATGGCTCCAACTCAGACAGCCTGGGCAAGAAGTGTACATGACAAGCAGTTTTTTAACTTTAGGCTCAGATTTTCAATTGAATTTATGTCAAGACTTTGACTGGTCCATTTTTTTAAACAGAAATATACTTTTATCCGTACCACAAACATTCATCTCAGTTCAAGTTTCCCTCATACTAAAGATCATGCCAAGCTGTAAAAATATATTTTTTTCTTAAAATGTACTGTGGTATTTATAGTATTTTGTATGCTTTTTTTAAGCAAGTGATATTTCTTATTGCTATTTGCTTAGTGTTTTATTGTTGACGTATTTTTTCTTTTAAATCTAGCAGTATTAGTTATGAAATAACAGTCTTCACAATTCTTAATTCAATGAAAAATGTGTACATCCTATTTATAATAGCTTGGGTTCTGAAAGAAATTTTTAAAATGAGAACATGCATAGAAGCAGAAACACACGTCAAAGGAGGGATCCATAGAAAAAACAAAGGAGGAAAAATCAGTATTAGCATAAAAAAAAGGGAATTTCATAACGTTTTTGCAGTGAAACAGGGCAGACTTTTTCCTTCTATTAACCTTCCCCCATCATGCAGAGAAACTAGAGGAGATGCGAGAGCATGAGAGAAAAGAAGACGCCTTTACTCCTGCACCCAGCCCATATTACATGGAGCTAACCAAACTGTTACTGAACCAGTGAGTAACACACATAAACTCACTGCATTGCTCTTTGTCGAGGTGATGCCAGACCTTCCGTTGCTGCTCTTTGTCTTTCTTTAGCGCGTCTGACGACATTCCTAAAGCTGATGAGATCCGAACTCTGGTCAAAGACGTCTGGGACACTCGGGTGGCTAAACTGCGCCTGTCTGCCGACAGCTTCATCAGGCAGCAGGAGGCTCATGCTCAGGTAATGTGGGAATAAACCACAACGCTGTTAGATTCATCGACAAGCAGAACGGATGAAAGAGTAACACCAACCTGAACACAAACTGAAGCATTACCTAACATAAAATGACAAGGGGAGTGCAGGAAAGAGTGATGAGGTTCATCTTCAGGTGATCCACATTAATTAGGCAAACTTAAGCTTGCAGCACCTGTTTTTCCAACTTAACAGGATTAAGTTACAATTACCAGTCATAGTCACAGTGTCTTGCAGAATATTTTGGATTATCCTTTTATCCTGTGTCTCGGCTGGTTCCTGTTTTTGATTTTGCTACAGACTCTTGAGAGAAATGGCCACTTTAACGTCTCCCAGTGTAACATAAAGTCTGTAGAGGTTTTATGTATATTTTTAACAGCTAACATTGTCAGTAGGCCCATTGAGGGAGGCATGTCGGTGTACAAGCTGATCATTGTATAAAGAATAAAATCCTGCCTCTCTGTTGTACTGCAGTACAACGTCTGACAAAACCATGTAATATTTCTGTAAAAACAATCATTTTCTCTTAAGGAATGTGAACCATACACATTTACAAATAGTAATTACTTGTATTAGATTAGGATATTGACTGGAAAGTGTCTCCATCCTGTCTCATCCTGTGCTTTGCTCTGCAGCTGGACAACCTGACTCTGATGGAGATCAACACCATCAGAGAGTTCCTTCTTGATTCTCTCAACTGCATGTACAAGCTGCGCTCCAACCTGCAGCCAAGTGCCACTAAGGGCCAGTTTGCAGACTACTGACCCAAAATACCAAGGCCTTTTGGATGTTTTCTGAACTTTTAGAAGACTGGACTTCACTCTTTGAACTCTTTCGTTTCATTTTAAGGAATCACACTTCATTTGTGAAGATTTGAATTTATGGAAAGCGTGTGTTTCATATGGATTAACTATTTGTGGTTAATAGAGGAAATTCACATGCTGTGATTTCTGAATGTACATTTTCACCATGTGACAAAATAAATCCCCCTGTGTGTATGTTGAGTAGTTTTCTGTGCTGTGATGTTTGAGTGGTTTAGCAGTTCACTTCCTCAGTAATTGATCCAACAACTACAGTAGTGTGAAGGTGCCAGCCTACTGACAAACTGAAGTGTTTCTCCAGTTTGTTAGGCTTGTTCTGTTTAAGTGATTAATTCTGCAGGTCTGATAACTGAAAGTAGGCTAAAAGATCTGAAAAAGAAATGCATCATGCTGTGATCTAAGGAAAATCATTGTTATTGATGCAAAATTTTACAAGCCATTGGGATTCCTGTGAACCAGAAATGGCCACTGATCATGATTTCACAATATCAAAGAGACTGACATCCATGGGAACGATCTAAGGTCAAAGCCTCTGCAGACAATCTCTATTACCAAGACTTTGGGGAAGATATTCTGTGGTCTATTCAGACAAAAGTGGAGCTCTGTGGAAGATGTGGGCCATGGGACATCTGACAAAGAACTAACAGCATTTCAGCCTACCATAGCTACAGTCGGACATGGTGGTGGTAGAATGATGGTCCGGGTCGGTTTTCCTGCTTCATGTGTGGGAAGACTTGCCATAATAGACATGACCGTGAATTCTGGTAGAGGCATAAACCAAATTCACAAGACAATAACACTTTGGTGTGGCCTAGTCAAAGTCTGCATCCTAATGCAACTAAAATGCAATTGATGAATTAAAACAAGTGTGGAAAGAAGAGTAGAAGTAAATGTAGGTGCCAAGCGTGGCTCAACTAAAGTTGTGGCATTGATCACATGGGGTCAGGCTGGCTTGGGTAGCGTTCCCTCATCAATTAACTCATTTGAAAATGGCTTTTTAAAAATTATTTTAAGGTGGAGCAAATCATTTAAGAGCTGTAAGAGAAATTTCTTACCAGAGTTTCATAAAGTTTCCATAATAGGATCTGGGAATCCATTTAGTTTTCCATTCCTCAGAGAATTCCCACCCAAGACAAACAATAACACATTTTAATGTTTGACATTTTTGAAGTATTTTATTTTCTTTTTTGTCAGAAATCACAGCCATATATTCATAAATACCTAATTACTACATTCAACAAAGAATATATTACATTACAATGAATTTAAACAAGTACATTAATAAAAAAAAAGAACAAAAGAAAAAAAAAAAACAGGATTTCACAGCATCTAGACATCCTCCACTGAGTAACAGGGCTATTGCATGGGTGTGCGTGAGCTGGAGACGGAGACCCAGGGAGGCTGAGTAAGAGCCTCATCTTACTGCACCTTCCTCCCCAGCTAATTGGCAGCTTACCTCAGCTTGCATGCGTCCTCATTTGCTGACAGGCTGCACGGGTGGCTCTTTGCTGCTGTGGAAAAATAACAGACTGCACTTTTTAATTCTCATCTAGTTTAGGCCTTGCTCATTAAAAAAAAATCAGTTTTGAACAAAGTGATTTGTGATGGGATAAATTTATTTAATCACTAAGACTTATTTTGAAGGTGTGACGTACTGCAGACACTTGGATGTAAAATCCCTGATTGCTAATGTTAAACGTGTGAACTGCAACTCATTCACATGCGCCCAAATTACTGAGGCACTTGGAAGTGATATAGGGTTCATGTGGCATAATTGTGCTTCAGTCTTAGTCAAAAATCCCCTTTTAGTACATCTAAAATTATTTCTCCTTTTTTGAAAGGCTTCATGTTTTTACATCAACACCTTAAAAACGACAGTCATGTCAGTGATGGCCTCCAGGGTTTCAGATGGCACATTCGGCCCTAAAACTCAGGCTGAATGATTTTGATGGTGAACTACTGGGCAGATTTCAGGGCAGAGAAGAAGTTGTAAACATGTATGAAACGTAAAAAAAAAAAAACCCTTCGTAATCAGGTCCAGCTTAATTACATATGTGATTTTGTGGCTGATATTTAGAACATGATGACAGCTTTGGGCATCATTGGGATCCTTCAAAAAAGGTCAAGAGAAATGGAAGATTCTTGATGGAAAGTTTGGCTCTCCAATTAGAACTTTAATAAAAGTCAAGATTATAAAATCCTTCAATTTTTTTTGGCACCGTGTCCTTTAATGGCTGTTTGATAAGGGCTTAATTTTGTAAGGTGTAATCATTAAAGTGGCTTCAAAGCTATGTTCTGTCTTAAAAACTAAATGAGTCAATATTGAAAGTATTAAGAAGCAGTTTCATCTGCTGGCTGACTCTATATATAAACTGTAAAGGTGCATCCCAAAATAATTTAATTAAAAAACTAGCAAGAATAGTAATGGCACCCCAGTGATGATTTGGGGTGCTATGGCATCTGCTGGTGTTGGTCTGTTTTTTTTCCATCATAACCAAAGTCAGCATCTACCATTAAATTTTAGAGCACTTTATGTTTAGCTTTCTGGAGATGCTGATTTCATCTTCCAGCAGGACTTAGCACCTACCTACACAGATAAAGTGCCATTATCTGCCTAAAGGCTACTACTGTGATTCATTGAGCAGCAAACTAGAATGAACTTAAACCCGACGGGGAATATTTGAAGTATTGTCACGAGGAAGATGGGAGACCCAACAGTTCACACCACCTGACGGCCCCTACCAACGCAAACCCGATCAGAACCAGAGGCTCCATGTGACGCTGCACTGACACAGTAAATCATGCAAAAGGAGCCCTGACTAAGTTTTGAGTGCAGATACTGTACTGTAAAATAAAATAGTTTTTTATGTCTGTTTTTAAACTCTTTTTAATTAGCATAATCAACATTACCCAAAAATATTTGCTTGAAATAGATCACTCTACATGTAATAATCTCTAAAATATGACTTTGCCTTTGTGAAGTGAATAAATGAACTAAATTAAATTCTCCAGGATATTTTAAAGTGTTGAGATGCACCTGTACATCACTGTAAGTCTGATTTATGGGTGAAGATATGACTAACTAGTCATGCCAGCAGCAGTGAAGCACAGCAGAAGAGGAGGGGGGAAACACAAGCATGTTGCTGTGCGGCACGGGGGTGTCTCAGGGTCTCTGAACCAGCTTTGCTGAGCTCAGAGGCCAGATGAGGTGGGCTGTGGCTGGGTCTCAGCTGCTCTGAGTCCGGACAGGAAGAACGCAGGAGCACGTCCTGCTTTCACTCCATCTGTGAAACATCTCAGAGTCTCAGAGTGAGCTTTTTCTGGCCAGCAGCAGCAAAAAAAAAAAGAAAAAAGAAACCACTAAAAGCAAGGCTTTTTTTAACCCTCTCCCTCCCCCCCAAAAAAGCATAAACATATAAAAATGGCAGGCTTTTCTTTTAAAAGAACAATGATTAAAGTAATAAAAACATACAAAATTCATTTAAGTCTTCATATTATGTACAATACAAGGCTGAAGCACCCTTTAAAATTCTTATTTTCAAACTTTCTATTTTGAAATAAAACATTTCCTTTATTCTTTTCAAAAAAAATTTACATTTTCTAAGGTTTTCCCTAATTTGAATAGTTCTTTGTTGTAACACAGTACCAACAGGTAGTTCTTCAGCTTTTATTCTTAAGTGCATTTCCAGTTCAAAAGCTCACGTGGCCGCTGTGGTAAAAATCTGTCCCAACTGGCCGGAAGCCTTCGTTTGGAGATTTGGAGCTTTCAAGTCTTGTGATGAAACCCCTCGACGGGTAAAGGGGGGCAGCTGCTCCTTCATTGGCAGGATTGTCTGTGTGGCTGTGGTGGTGAGGGATGCAGGAACTAAACAGCAGAGCAGCAGGAGCTAAAGAATGTGACTAGCAGGCTTTTGCTTGTAACTGTGTGTTGATCTTCAGGTTCTCCTGCCTCGCTGATCTCAGGGTTGGCTACATTGGCACGCATCAGTGGCTTTTGGAGCAGTCCCTGGCAAGCCACAGTCCAAAGACTAGCTGTCCTTCAATGAATGGTCCTGTCTCTTGTGCATTCACCTGTTTATTCATTCACTCAAGCCATTTAATTCACTAATCTTATCTAGCCAGCCACATTCCCCTCCACGGAGCCACGAGGACAAGGCCGTGAAAAAATAAACTCTAAGTCTGAAGGGGAGGCAGCGGGAGCAGGGGGTCTTCAGGTTGGCATGTCGGGGTCACCTTGGAGGGTATCCTTTGTAATGGCTGCCTCTTGGCCAATGTGTCTGCGGGAGTGTCAGACACTTCCTGAAGTGCTCCAGTTCTGCTTGTAGCTTCTCCCGCTCCACTGCCAGCTTCTGTCTCTGCGACATCAGCTCCTGAGCAACAGAGGAGGAGTCAAGTGTTATAAAGGACGTAAATAAGGAAGAACTGAAAGTCACTCATTCATGTCTATAAGACATTCCCGAATGAGAGGATTAGTTTTTTCAAGCAGCACTACAGGCTTATGTAAAAAAAATATCAGTAACCCCTCATAACCAATTTTTACCCCCCCATTCTGTCCTTTCTTACATCAAAACTAATATTTTGTACTATGTTAGTTGACTTGAACTAATATAGTAGGGGTATACAGTAGACCTCGGGCATTATCAGTGCGTGTGTCTTACCCCCATACTGTGAGACAGCTGCTCAGCGGTCAGACTGAGGTTGTAGTTCTGAGCTTCTAGTCTTCGACACTGGCTCTGTAATACTTGTCTCTCCAAAGTTTGCTCTGTCAGATAAAGCAGGATTTGGAGAAAGAAACAGATAATGGTGTTACAGTTAGACGTTAAGAAGAAGGGCAGAGAAAAGTTTGCCATGTTCAGCTGTTTGTGCAAGTCTTCATATTTCAAGGTGACAGGAAACCACCTATGAGAATGTGTCAGCTACAAACACACGTGAAGAGTAAATATCTCCCTCTAGTGGCAGAGGAATGGTACAACAACATATTTTGACAGAGCATATATTTTTATTTCATTTGTAGAATTTTTGATATATTGACAGTAAGCTGAACTCTAAATTTATACATTTTAACACGTTTATATCTTGTCTCTGACAAAATGCCACAATGTAATTAGCAATATAAAAGGCATTTAATTGACTGATTGTAAAAGTAGAAAATCGTTGTTCTATACACTTTGAGAAGAGTTGTGAGATTTAATGTCACCAGTATCGTCTCTGTGTATGTTATGATGCTACTTACCTTCAACATATTCCTGATATGCTTCAAATATAGATTCAATTCCTTGCCACTTGGGAACTGGAGCCTCCTCTTCCTCCTCATCTTCCTCTTCTGAGTCATCTGGACCAGACAGGTCCTCCCTCATCACTGCTGCCTCCTTGTGGAGGGGCATTGGAAAGTGCTGTCCATTGGGCTGAGGGTGGGAGAGGGAGTGGGAAAGGGGCAGAGGAAATGGCGGTGCATTCGAGTGAGGCTGGGAAAGTGGCTGAGGCGGACGGCTGGGGGCGTTCTGAAGCTCGGGAATGTTATAGTGGACCGAGGACTCCTGGAGGTGAGATGAATCTGACACATTTGCTGCCACTCCTGAAGATAAAAAAAACAGGAGACAAAAAAGCAGCTAATGAGTAATTTCCATTAAGATTCTTTTTTCTTTATTACCAGAGGATAACTCATGTAGTAATTTTACAGTATTTCTAGCAAATTATGCAGAGAATTTACAGACAGATTTCTCTTTTCAAACAATTAAGTGCTCTGTGATTGAAGTGATCATTGCAAATGGGATTAAGCCTCAGATTTTTGCTGAACTGACATTGTGCATTAAAATGACTTTTGCGCACAAAGCTTGTTACCTTTGTGTTTCTGCAGAGCTTTTTGAGTGGACTGAAGGACAGATTCATGGAACTGCTGGGCAAATTCCTCCGGGGTGAAGCTGTCCCAGGGTTTTGTGCGGCCATTGACGCCGTGAAGCCCCTCTTTAGCCTGCAGGGGGAGCGGCGGCCGCAAGCTGTTGAGCAAGCTGGAGTTCCTCTTCGGGATGGGTCCCTCACTGGGTCCCCGGGCCTTATCTGGGTAGACAGCTGGGGAGGGGGGCCCCTTTGGCCGTAAGGTATCCCCAACGGGTTTTGGATGACCATTGGGGGATGCTGGGCAATGTGACGGAGGACTATGCTGTCTGACATTATTGTGGTCTTCAGATTCAGAGGAGTGCTGAGTAAATGCTGAATCTGCAATTGTTTCAACAAATGTTATTATGATGAGGTCAAGATCCACATTATCACTCTGATGGCTCTGCACTCAGAGACTATTACTGTACATGGATACTTCACATTTACAGCTATTCAAATGTGAAGAAAAAAAGTTTGGAAAAAGGCTTTTAAATACTTAAGTGATAAAAAAGTGACTTGTTATTCAGTGACAAGCATCTTACCAGAGACGTGTGCTGGAGGGCTCTTGCACAGTGGATGAGATGCATGTCTGATTGTATCCAAGGTCACACTTTTTTCTTTAATAGCTTGAAGCAGTTCCACCACTCTTTCATTGTCTACAAGAAAACAGTTTAACATTATTCGTGTTATTATCAGTAGCAGTTCATTTAGCGCTACTGATAATTAGTCTGCCTAATCTATGACTGTACAGATTCAGCCTGAACTCCCAGTTCAGACATGTATACCATCTTTAACAAAAACCATTTAAGCTTTTAAAGACATTTTGGACAAAGTTTAAAAAATGCAAAGTTTTGACAATAATTCTTCATTTGAATCCTAAGGAACAATTAAAGAAAAGCTGATAAATAACGGGCTTAGAATTGTAATTCTTCAAACGTGTGTGTGCAATTCGCTTTGGCAAGTCCTCCCATCTAACTGGGGCAAAGCAAAAATTAGTCATAGTGCGCACACTGCTCAATACAAGCTGCATATAATGTAGGGCTATGTAGTTGACATCATTTTTTGACCCTTTTATAATTTCCTTTGAGGCTTGAGTCAGCATGTTCATGGGAGTGGAGTGCAAATAAGCCCAACAGAGCTCATTTGAAGTGAAGCATCAGCAGGCTGCAGAACAGACTGCAACTGACCTCTGCTTTTTAAGATCCAAATGGGCATCGTTCTGCTGAGATGAGACGAGATGCCCAAGACAAAACAAAAGAAACTGATGTAGGTTTTGTGGGTCAGGCTAATGACCCGAGGCAATTTGTTGTTCCTGTGTTTTTAACTGTAAAATACCTATTTCTGAAAATATATAACAGCACAGTTAAAACAAAACAGGTCTGGTTTACCCAACTAATTTAAGATAAACTTTTTATTGTATTTACATTTTTGCCCCAAAATTTTTAGGACAAATGAAAAACATCATGCTATTCTATTTTATACTTGTGAGAGTAATTGTAATTTGAACAAAGTAACTAAGAAGAGTTGTATAAGTGTCACTCCTCCACAGACTGACCTTTTCTCTCCTGCACGGTGACATGAGAGAGTTTGAACATGGTGAGGAATCGCTTCTTGTCCTCCAGTTCTGGTGCTCGGTCCATTTCCTCCGGAGTGAAGCGCGTGCTGAGCTGAGCAGGAGGGGGTGGGGGCGTGCGCTTGGACTGTGAAGCAGGAGGCGAAGGGCTGCGTTCCCTGAGCATTCTCCTCCTTTTCCTTCTCTTTTGCTGCACGAGCTCGTCACGCCGGCTCACGGTGGTCAGGCTAAACACGGTCAGAAACTCTAATTTCTGTATGGAAGCAAATCAGTAAAATGTGCTTAATTTTGTACTGTGATCGCTTGTGTTTTCATTTGCCAGGTTAAAGAACAGAAAGCATATTTTACCTCTGTGGAGTCGTCTAGTTTCAGTGGGGGCTGCTCTGCTACCCTCCTGAGATGGGCTCTCACCTCCTCCTCATCACTCTCATCATACGAGTCATCCAGCTCATAGTAGTAACCTGTAGAAACAGTGTCACAATATTTTACTGCCGCTTGTAAAAATGTCAGACTGTGAGATGTGACGTAGGGGAGGCTGGGGTAAGTTGAGCCAAAGGGTAAGCAGAGCGACCCCTTGTTGCTAGGAAATGGTAAAAAAACCTGATTATGTGACCACATAGGTGAGTCTGTGAAGTGAAGAACGACACTCGTAAGGTTGTTAAACTTTACCAAATAAAAACTTTAGTGTATTATAGGTTTCATAAGAATTGTGTTTAGAACATATTTTAAAATGTGTCTTACTACAACATGAAGTCATACACTAAAGATAAAAGTGTAGCATTTTAGTTGAAAAAAGTTGAAATGGTGGCTTTGGGGTAAGTTGAGCCAGTGGAAGAAAATTATTCTGGAACAAGGATTCAATTCTAGCACTTTCTGTGTAAATGTTAATGTTTGCTACCAAAGCCAAATAAAACATTTCATTTTATTTTACTAAACAGTTGTTTACCAGTAAATTGCAACAAAAACAAAAAAAATTATTGAACCCGATGAATTCTGTATAACAAATAAAATGCACAGGATGGGAAAGACAGACTTATTTATGGTAGGAGGAGATGCGTGATTGGTGGGGTTGAGTTGATGGGAGGACGAGTGTGTGTTTGTGCTGTGCCATGAGATAAAATTAAATGCTATATTATCAAAATGGCTATCTGTACATTCATTCTCATAGCTTGAAGGGATGCACAATATATGCAGATATATAAGATAGTGATCAAACTAAGGTTGCCTTGATGTAGTGATCCTAAATATGAAAAAGTGGCTCATCTTATCCCACTCTCTTCTACTTCCAAGCATGGTCCATCTGATTTTATTCCTGTGATGAATACCTTTCTCTCTGGCCTCCCTTCTCCTCTTCTCCTCCAAGTCCAGCTTACTGACAGGCCTTCGGTGCTGCTGCAGAAACTCATCATAAATCAGCGCCGTGTCTGGGCCCGGCCCCTGCGCAGTTAGTGGTCCAATCCCAGCTCCTGCTGACATCCCAAGACCTTGTCCATGCCTGCTGTGCACAGGATGTCCCTGCAGGTTCTTCAGTCCAGCATGGATTTTTAAGCTTCCCTCCATTTCGTACTGACTTGGCAAAGACATGGACGCCCTCTGCTGGCTGAGATAGGACTGGGTGGATTTCTCTAGATCAGCAAGGAAGCTTCCGTGCTCGGAGAGTACTAGAGGAGTTCTGTGAGGGGGGTATTTCTCAATCACCGCCATGTCTCTCCTTCGAGTTCCATCTTCATATTTGGAGGGCCCCTGGGGGCCCCGACTGAGCTCAAAGTGGCCCATCCCTGAGGGCTCATGGCTACGTCTGGATTCTGAGGCAGTTTCTATGAGAGAGGCAGGGTTCCACAGGGTGGTTGGAGGTGGCGGGTGGTGTTCACGTGGGGGTTGTGGAGGTTTGGGCGAGATGAGGGGTGGGGGGGCGCCTAAGTGGGGGTGATGTTCTCTGCTTCCTGGCTCGTGGTGGTTTTGCATGGACCTGCAGGCAGGAAATTTTAAGACGTTAAATGCATAAATAAAACACAATTTCTCTCCCCAAAAAAAGTATTTCCTATCAAACACACAGAACAGAGACACACAGCAGAGCCCATGTGCTGTGCCTGCTTCCTCTCAGCCCTGTCAGTGTGTCTGCACTGCAGCGTTATCAAACCCAGACAGAGTAGCCCTGAGCAGAGTGAGGATGTGGCCAAGGCACACACTTTCCTCCCAACACACAGGCTGCTTTTTTTTTTTTTATCTGTTAGGCCTTTGTAGTGAGGCATGCACAGCAGAGAGCTGTGTATGAAAGAAGAGAAGAGGCCAGTGGAAATGTCCTCCTGATGAGGTGCCAGAAAAGAAAACATCAACACATGGATGGTAAAACAAAATTATTTTATAAACAACAAACAAATTATAACAGCACAAAAAACTGCTATAGTTGGGGAATTAATGGTGACGGGCAAGAAGGAAGAACAGTTGGCTGATGGATATTTTTTTTCCAAGTATATTTCCAAATGAAAATGTGGAAGTATTGCACACATGGCATGACTAGTTTAATTATCTATGCACGCTGTTTGGGTGTATGTGAATAAGCAAACTGCGTCTTATCTGCAATCTGCAGCCTTTGAGCTGTGATTATATGATTACACTGAAGGGTTACTGATAGCATGTGTGTGTGTGTGTGTGTGCCTCTCCAATCCTGCCAGCATTAACTACAGCCCTTACCTCTGAATCACGAGCTACACAAACAGAGCCACCTTCACAATGAGAGGTAGGGACCAGGCTAATCCTGTGTATGGTTGAGAGGATTAGCCTTTGTGTGTGTCCAAGTAGTCTGACTCCCTGCATGTTTGAAACCCTTATCAAGTTCTGTTCATAAATAGGAGTTATAAGGATGCAATGTTACTACTGTCATCAGCTCCTAAGCATTGCAGTTTTTCTTCATTGCAGCACTAGAAGGAAGTCTAAAGGGAAGTAGAGCAGATGTCATGTTCCAGAAATGGTTCATCTTTTTCCCTGGAACTGCCTAAGCCAAATTCAACGCCAGCCTGGATTTAGAACTGCAGAACACAGCGATCACTGTCCCTACAGGCTGACAGAAGTGAACAAAAATCTCACTGTTTGTGTGTTTTGTTGCAACAGATCCCAGAATGCTTTGTTTTCATCAGATAAGAGGAAAAAAAATTGTGCAATCACTGAAAGAAATCATGAAGGCACTGCCACGGCATGAGGCTTGAGAGTGTCAGCTCACCTGTGAGCGTCTGTTCTGTGATCCGGTAGTCAGCGGGCCGGCTCAGGTCCAGATGCTGCTCCAGAACCTGCTGGCGGAATTCAGACACCTGGGACTGGCGATCCTCTTTCTCCTGCCTCAGCCTGCGTTGCCGTGCCAACCATCTCTCCTCCTCGTTGGCCCTCTGTGTAATCATTGAGGCGGTGAGTCCTGTGCCCACAGCGCCGGAGCCGATGTAGAGGGGATGGTTGGAGATCAGACTGGAAACGTGGTGGTGGGGTTGGACCATTGATGGGTGGATTCCAGGAGGCACTGGTTTGGGAGCTGGAAGAGCAGGCTCTTTGGCTTTTTCTGCAGCAAGGACAGAAAGAATCATTTTTATATATTTATAGAAAATTGTAAATATCTACAAATAGCAACTACTTAACAATCTCTTTTAGTTTGATTAATAAAGTAAGGCATCATTTCTTAAAAAAGTGTGCTTTGCTCATAAAATCAGGTAAATGCTACACTGTCATCTTTTATAATTAGTGAACAATATATTTTATCATACTTTGCTAGCTTGTCATTTCCGCATGCAACTCCTGCAATGTAACCAACACATGCAAAATGAAAATAAAGATTTAAAATGTTGAAGCAAAATCAATATAATCATCAGGCCACTTTAAAGACTTGTGGGTGACATATTTGTTCTCACTAATTTGAGGAAACTTTGTCTGCTTAGGCAAACATTTAAAATAATCTATTTTATTTTGTGCACTGGACAAAAATAGGCATTTGATTGAAATGAGTCATCAAGTGAGTATAACCCAAAACAGATGGTGCAATTGTTCCAACTATTTTTACTCCTTAGTTCAACTCCCTACAATTCAGTTTAATTTATGTAGAACTAAATTACAAATGTAATCTGTAGACAAATAAATTCAATTTATATCATATAGTAAAAGTACAAAGTAATATGATCATATATATCCAATGGTTAAACATGAAGACAGACAAGCCAATTGTGCTCAGCTGAGGACTTTTCTAAAACCTGTCATCCAGAGGACATGGCGAGAGAAACAACTTCCATTTTACAGCAGAATAACATCTGCTGCTACCATGAGAGCAACAATAAATGCTTCATTCAAACTGTGTGCAGTCCTAGTGTTATGTTCTATATTGTAACTGATGTATGAGGTCGCCTACTTGATGTGTAAGTTTTGTTTTTAAAGCTATATTTTTGCTTCTGAGATCCTGACTATTCAGTAATAAATACATTCAAAATACAAATTTGTTAAAACATGTATTTTTTTTATTTTCTTTGTTGCTGTAAACGATAAGCCCATCTGTGAGCTGGTTTTGTCAGAGTAACAGTCCAGAGGTCAGCATATCCTTTTGTTTTCAGAAAATATTGAGCCTAAATTTAATCTAAGCTGTTTCGGTGTTTATAAGCAACATGGCTGCAGCTCATGGAGGCGACATGGGGAGCATGGACACATACCAGCCCGGTTAGGGGTCAGCCTCTCAGGCTTGCTTCGTTCCTCCTGCCCTCTCATGGAGTGGAGCTCAGCCAGATAGTGGTTCTCCATGGCCTTGGATGCCTGCAGCTCCTTCTCTCTCAGAGCTCTTTCCTTCTGCCTCTCCAGCTCCTTCTCCCTCTCCTTTTCCTTCTCTCGCTCTCTCTCCGCTCCCTTCCCTTCGCGCTCCCTCTCCCTCTCCAGCTCCTTCTCCCGTTCCCGTTCACGCTCGCGTTCCCCGCTCCTTCTCTCTCTCAGCCTCGCGCTCCCTTTCTTTTTCACGTTCGCGTTCTCGTTCACGTTCGCGTTCCCTCTCGCGCTGTCGCAGCTCATCTTCCAGCTGGAGTCTGGAAAAACAAATTGCACAAGGAAACAAAGCAACGTCAGCAAAATTAGAAGACAACACATAATTGTGACACACTGCTGAGATATGCTCTATGCATTTACCAAGGGGGACTTTACCTCTCAGACTGCAGTGCTGATAATGAAGGGTGTGCAAAATCTCCAGGGTAGCGGACACCTGGTAGGTGCATGTGAACAGCAGAAGGATGGAGGGGGGGTAAAGCTCCCCCTGCTGGCAGTGGATAGAAAGGTGACCTTAAAGCAGAGAGGCAGAACGGGTCATCCATCCTGGAATACGAGGATTACAAGAAAAAAGGGAAAGAAAAAGAACGTCAGTCAGTCTCCTCGTGTGACAGAGCAGCTTTTACTTTCATTAACCTGTCTGCCTCCCTCTCCCAAAGAAGCGACATCCCTGGGTCTTCCATCATTTCCAGGAGGCAGGAGTATCTGTCAGCTAAGCTCCATCACCACACAGGAACCACGAAAAGTCAGCGCTGGATGTTGACGCACAGCTTATATGTACGTGTGTGACATCCACAGCCCACCCCTCATTAAACCCATTATGGAGGAGTGTGTGTGATGAGTACTGCAGTCCTATGATGTTAGATGACAGACTAGGGGCATGCAGCCAGTGAGACAGCCTAAAGCAAGAGAAGTCCTTCTCAGCATGCACACAATCATGAGGGAAATGCATTTAAGAGTGTTGCTGCGCAAGATTTGGAAAAATGCACAATTATAACATTTTATATAAAGATTGCGATGATGACATTGGTTGCAATTTGGCAGTTTTTTTTCTCCACTGTTCTGTTTCATTTTTGTAATCAAAATGTTTCTGCAGCTTTTCCAGAGATTTAGCATCTCACACACTAAAATTTATATCAGGTATGGGCACCAAAGGAAGAGAGGCCACTAGACAAATATACTGCTGGGCGACAGAGAGTGAATGCCTTTAACTCTAAATGTGATCCTGAGAAATGGATTCAGGCAGTCTTTGGGAATATTGCACATGCTTTATTGCACTGATTACAGTGATATGACAAATTGAGCAGCTTTCCTTTAAATGGGAATTAATTTAGACATTTCAAATAAAATATTTAGGAAAAATAAAAAAACAAAAAAATTAAGCAATTAATTTATGGTGATTTTAATTTAATACAAACCTTCAAGCATACATTGGTAGTAAAACAACCCAAACTATTCATGATTTAATGTTGTTTATGGTGTCTGGGTAAAGACAATATCTAAATACAAGGCCCACAGTCTTAATTGAACTGTTTCTTCACCCAAAGTGCATTTTGATAATGCAGATCCAGAAATATTCAACACCATCCTTTTAGCATCAGCTTACCCAGTGAAGGTGAGTATATCTGTCATTTTGAACTCTGAACCTTTACTATACGGCTCAGTACCAGAATGGAGTTTTTCAGTCTGTACTTGCTATTTTGCATGAGTAAATACAGCTGTTTGTGATCAGCCAACTTCTTTTAGCAATCTTTTGTAGCTTGCAGCAGTTCTTCTCATGATTGTGCACAGAATATTTATTGATAATTTTTTTTTATTGGTCTTTTGAAAAAACAAACAAAAAACATTTGGGTTCTTATTAGCAATAATCAAAATGAACTGTAATAAATGTTTAAAATTTATATGTTTCTTTTTTTAAGTTGAATTCTAATTATTTCAATAATATCCAAATTTCTCTATATATACCTGTATTTACTTCATCTTTTTGTTACACTTTAATGTAATCTGCATTACCACTGAATATGCAGGCTCATAATTCGCCACACCGTGAATCATATGCATCAACACACACACACACACACACACATTGATTAATAATTTTGCACAATTAATAATCTGAGAGAAATTGCAAAGTCAACAAAAGGTTGAATAAGACGCTTACCTGTACGGAGTGAAGGAGGGGTGGGGCAGGTAGCTGGGGTGGTAGTAGGCAGCTGCAGCTGCTGCTGCTGCAGGGTCCAGGCCAAGGGGCAGAGACTGCATCCTGAGGGAATCCTCGGCTGTGGCGTAGGGCCGAAAACTCCTCAGGTACTCCTCTGGTACGGCACCAGGTGGCACCGCATTAGACAACTGTCTGGGCAGGCTGGAGGCACAGCAGGAAAAATATAGTTTGTTTTATTTTCTCCGTTTATATTGTGTAAATTCATCAGGATTCAATAAGAAACAACTGAAGCTAATTGCTTTC
Organism: Phalloptychus januarius; assembly: GCA_902982915.1. Lineage (NCBI taxonomy): Eukaryota > Metazoa > Chordata > Actinopteri > Cyprinodontiformes > Poeciliidae > Phalloptychus > Phalloptychus januarius. The sequence goes on from CADWAE010000477.1 coordinate 16,365,345, forward strand.
AGCACTAATGTCAAAAAGATTAATGTGTGCTGTAGTTGCTTATTCCAGAGAGTCTGATATCAGACACAGTATTGATCACAACATTCAAGGGAGCGGCTACTTCCTGTAATAACACTAAACACAGATTTAGCGATTTGATAAAGGTGAGAAAAGATTTTTGCTTACTTAAGGGGCGGAAACCGTGAATCCTGCATGACAGCACCAGGGGTGAGACCAAAGGCATAGGGGTTTCCCAGGAGGTGAGCAGGGACCGAGGGGCCACCTTTTTCCTGGGAGAAGGTCCCCTCTGCAGCCAGACGTTCCCTGCTGGCCCCACGGGGCCCCGAGTCAGCCTGCAGAGAGATACAGGGAAAGAATCTTGGTCATTGTTCGCTGGGACCTGTGACCGTCACGGTTGTCACAGCTCATGGAGCCAGCCCTTTGAGAGGGGAGATAGAAGAAATAATAGGCCTGTTTGTGGAGTGGCAGCCTCCCTCACCCAGGCTGCTTACCTCAGGCACTTTTAGAACATTTCTTACACAGCACCCTCTGTTAAAAACAGACGGCTTAACATTTCCAATAGTGAATGTAAAAGAGTAGAAGCAAGAGGATAGAGCCAAAGAAAAGAAGAGCTTTTTTTTTACTAAATGTAAACAAGAGCTGACATCCGTATGATCGATGAGAACGGTGATGTTGCAAATGATCATGGCTCTGATCTGAGATAAAGAGAATATGAGTCTGTGGTTGTAACCAAAACACAGCCCAAAAAGCTTCATCCCTATGTCTCTGTTCCCGTTTCTGTCTTCTTTTCCTTCACCTCATCCCTTCTTGCTTTCCTTTTGGCAGCAAGCGTTGTCTCACTTCTTCAATCCCACAACAAGCACACACCGTTTCAGAGCTACAAAAGACATCCCACTGAGGGAGTGGGAGTGCGTTTTCTGAAGCTTTGGTTTTCCTCGGCCTACAAGCGCAAGAGCAGAGGAGAGATTTTTACACTCCTTCTGAGTTACACAAAGAAATTGCTCAAAGGAGGACGCACTGTCAAGGTTTTCCTGGGAAAGAAGAAGCATTTATCACACGTCTCGCAAAACCAGACTTAAAATTGGCAAGAGAACAAGTAGGAGGAGAAAGAGGGGAGACAGGGAAAAACAAGATGAGGCCATAAAGACAGTGAGCAGGAAGAGTTGGCAGTTCTTGAACCCACTAAATTAACCTCTGGGTTCCCTGGGAGTAGAAGACCTTACAGCAGTACCGCCGCCTCTCTCACCACTGCCTCTGATAAAACAAATCCCATTTACTGAACCATTAACTCCACAGCTACTGACCCAGGCTGACACTGATGCGCCAACATCCAATCTTAAATGCCTCTAATGGTCAGACTCCTAACATGACCCTTTGTTTAAAGCCCCTCTCGCACTTTCCAGTAGTCTAATGCAGCTATTTACTCCAAGCAGTTTGCTGTGCTCCACTAAACAACGTGGTACTTTATTCCTCCCCAAAGCAAGCACAGTCTCCTCGACCCCAGCCCAATCCCTTTTAAAGCTTTATGAGCAGTGGGAGAAGGTGGACATTCGCTGAGGGCCTCAGCGGCCATGTGGAAAAGAGGGATAGATATGTCAAAATATGTCGGTTTCAGCAGTTTATGGATACTTTCCCTAGTCCTAAAATATTCAGATTTATATTGTATCTGAAGAAGCAGATAAGTACAACAAACTTGACAAAAACTGAAAACACCCAATAGTTTCGGATGTGGCAAAAGTTTCTGTTCTTCACTTGTTGATTCAATCATGTCAAAAGATTAAAACTGTTTGTATCGTATATCTTTCCAGTTACAAAGTTTGATTAAATATAGCCATATTTTTGGATGCCTATTTGTCCTTTCTTGTGAATGGACTATTAAAAGGTAATTATTTTTTTGCCCAGTTTGATAGGCATCAAGGTCTGTGTAAGCCAGATTTTGCTAGCTGTAACAGGTAACCTACGATTAGCTAGAGTACAAATATTCTGACGACTACTTTGCACCTTTATCAACATTAAGCAGAACATTTATCGTTGATGTTTTACTCTACACTGGTTCACTAAAAGAATGATCAGATAGTAGACTAATTACATGGACATGCATAAAACATTTCGGAGCAGTTAGAGAAAAAGTGAACTGAGTAGAACATGACTCTATAAACCACAAAACAGTAAGTGCATAAAAAAGTCATTATGGCATGACCAATGAGAAGTTCAAAAGTAAATCATTCCTTTTTTGTTTGTGTTATAAACCAAATTTAGCATCTTGATTTATGCAATAATGTACTGTGTTTTCCTCTATTTTTAGCACTGAAGTTATGATTTCAAAACCATAAATGTTTGCGGTTTAAATTACTGGAAAGTAGCATTTTAATGCATGACTGCAGAAATTACAGTCTCCCAAATATCACATCCAAGCACTCTCTTGCAATTGTAATAATGCACACACTCGGGTAGCAGTAATGACTGCAAATCAATACATTGGGAAGCTTTATGCATTAGTAAATATGTCAGAATATTTTGCAGCAGCAGGAATACTTTTTTTTTAATTGAAATATGTTGATTATACATTTTTCTTTGTTGGTATGTCCTGCAAAACATTCTGTCTTTCTCAAGGTTATCAAAATGTCAGAATTACATACTGACCCATACCTAATGAACTGTGCCTTGTAAATAAGTTGTACTTTAGAAGCAGATGAGGCTGCAATTCATAGATCTGAGTAAATTGATAGCATTTTTTTTACATCACTGGAACTATGATGCAAATTTATGTTGCATCGTATCCATATATGACATTACCTTTTACTTTTGCCTTATTCTCTTTACATATACACTATTTATTAAGCTGCTATACTTTGAATCCGCCTAAATCCTGGATCATAGCAAACATGAATTGACACCCTGCGTCCTACTGCTTATGAAGCCATTTTGCAGATGACCTCAGACTACCTTAACCAGCAATTGGTATGAAGAAGTTGAACTTTGTTCCGCATCAGGAACGACGAGTGCGTCACAGAGGCATCTTTTCACCACCACAGCTGTGATGCAATTACTGTGAATTGGTCCAATCTCTAGACACAAATTGCCTCTGAATTGAATCAACTGTTCCTTTTCAACTATTTTCACACAAATCTTATAAAAAGATGGAACAGCAATAATTGAGCTGTTGTCGCTGCATATCAGCTGGTTCAATTTCTTGTGTTATAACCTATAGGGCCACCAGAAGTGAGCCAATCAATTGTACATGGAAGATAAAAACAAAATGCGATATTACAACAAAGCATTTGTTATAAGACTTTCACAATATAACTGTTTAATAAAATTTTTTTGAAAAATCTTAACACAATGCTAAATGTTTTAAAAACAAAACATACAATCCTATTGCTGTAAAAATAACATTAATTTTAGTATTATTTATAACAAACTGGTATCACCTGGTTAATTATCTCGGCTATGTGCTCTATGCTAGTCACATCAGTTGCAGCAAGCCTACTTGCACTTTTAAAATAGCTTATGTTAATTAGAGCAATGGTGTCATTTAGGTTACGCTGTAACACTCCGTCTTTTTTGAAATGGAAAATATTGTTCAAACAAATTTGACTTGCTTAAAGACAGAGGAAATGTTTAAGAACCTTTTCTCACCCAGATGATTGGCAGCGCACAGCAACAGGTGGGGCATGAAGTACTGCATTAAATAAATACTTTTTAATTCAGTTTCTTTGTAAAACACTAATTCACTGCAAACGTAGTTTTAAGGCACTTTACTTAATTACTTAATCCAGTAACGTGGAGACAGCGAACAGCTGATTGCATCGAGTGGTAAACATTGTGGCAATGCCTCATAGTGAGCATTTATCTGCATCTCTCTATACTTTGTACACATATACACTTTAAACACCTTGGTAAACACCTTGGTGACTCAAATAACTGACCAATGCCTCGTTATAATATCTCCTTACAAGACAGCTTTGAGACTCTGTTCATCTCCGTTTCCTGACCTTGGTCCTTGGGATTCTGCTGAATGTATGTAGATACACAATCAGAAGGCTATGCAAAGGCGTAGGTGTACCAGGTCAGACCTTTGGTAAGGCTCACATCACTTAGTCACTCAGGCACCTATACTTGGAACCAGTCATACCATTTGAGTTATTCCTTATTGAAAATGCACTCTTTACCAGTAGTCCATCACTTTGCACACTCTAACTAAAAAACACAAGCACTCAAACTCCAAAGACACATCCATTAACAACCATCTTCCTCTGTGCAATGTAGGCCCCTGTAACCCTCAGCTATGGTGGGAGACCCCGCGCATTGTAGAGTGCTCGTTTATGCCTCTCAGATGAAGCCATGAATCCAAATTGCCAATTATAAAGCAATTACAGGCAGCAGCGGGAGCAGACTCCCGCAGTCATTAAAGCAAAATGCCAGCGCACCAAGGCCTCCCTGCTCAACTGCGCTGCCTGTCACCCCCACCTCTGAAAGACAGACTCATATCTCAGCCAGAGATTCTAAAATACCCTTCTAATGCACAAAGGAGGACACAAACATTTTTGCCCATTGAAAAAAAAATTGCGTTTATTGGACTCTTTACAAGGGATGCAGAAAACACACTTGTGCCTCTGAATGAGACCATTTCGTCTTTTTGTAACCGTAGAGTGCTACCCTGTATTAAAAAAGCCTGATACACCATCTTCTATGGGAAAATATATTTTTGTGATGTGTGCTTTTATAGTCCTGAGGTTCGCTTAATGGTTGCAGCAGAAACATCGTAGATGCCATGATGCCGGCTTTCATGATGCATCTCCCCTGCTGTTCAACCCCAACCTTTGACCTCTTAGCCTAACCTCTTGCCACTATCACCTCCCTTAACCTCCTCATTCTTTGGCAACGTGGCCTTCAACTGCTTTTGGGGATAGCGCAAACCCAGTGACCTGACCTCTTCGGTTTCAGTGTGACCTCTTGTATATACAATCACAGTCGCCATGCAAAAGCACACATATATGCATACGCTTAGGAAACATGAGTGGTGCATACACTAATGTATGGTGGGAGGTTTTGATGATATATTTTTTCCTACTGCTATGTGAAGCTGCTTTGTTGCAAGAATGGCAAAAATTATTAATATTTCCTGAGGACAGCTTCATTCATCTGGCCCCTCCTTGCACTGGCTGACCCTTGAACTGCAGACGGGTCATTTTGACAAAGCTGTAGTTGCAGATTGTGAGGTTCAGGGTGGTATTCAGGGGAGAGGACAATGGTCCAAACAACACTGCACATTGCTGTTAACTGACCCCTTTGCCCAACTCAAACTGTCCCTCTTCTGTCTGTCCCCAGGGAATCATCTAAATGTCTCAGAGAATTTCCGCATGTTGTTGAGTGCTGTTCATGACCGTGCACTTGGCCTTAACCATTAGCCCCAAGCTGAGATAAGAAGCCTTAAAGTGCAGCCATAATCCATAATCCACTTCTTATCAAAGCAAGCAGCTCTCCAGCTTTCTCTCTCTTCTACGATGCAACTAAAGAGTGTGCGTTGGGTTGATGGGGCTGAGGATCCTTCTGACTGCTGAAGGTTAGGCTGGAGGACTACCAGTCTTAACCCCAAGACTAAGAAGAGACTGATCCAAGGATCAGTCTGTCCTTCAGAATGGGAGTGGGCACAGAAAGGCACAGATGTTGGCTGCCATTATTGCCATCACCTTGCTGTCCCAGGTGACATTGTTTAATGTATGGAGCCAGTGAGTTGGTGGAGCTACACTCATAGACCTGCCAGCTATGTCACAGACACATATGTCAAGTATATACTGACACATCATGAGCTGCATGCTGCAAGAAAATCCACTGAAGCCTGAAAAGTCCATCTGGTGTGTGTAGATTGTGCTTGAAGGCAAGCTGAACAATGAGAAGATTTGAACACAACAGTAAGAATCAGGGGGGAAAAAGCCATTTGAAGCAAAATAAAGCAACTAAATATGGAAAAAAGTATAAACTCAATGTTAGTGTGAAAGGTTTTTTTAATTTTAATTTACCTGCCGGCCCTCGTTCCTCCACAGGCCGTTGCTTGTTTTTGTAGGAGCTATGGTGACTACAGGTGGAGTGTTTGGCACACTGTGACCTGCTGGGGGAACCAGCACAGGTCCTGGACCAAGAGGACCTCTCTTGGGTGTACTGACTGGAGAGCTGTGGTTGGTGGCCGGAGAGGAGACTGGAGACGACTCACTGCTGATGGAGGATGCAGCTGAAGAAAAATAAAAACAAAACAAAGTCAGAAAAATATCACTTACTGAGAAGGGGTTTTTTTTCTAAGAAGAAAAACAAGGGGAAAAAAAGCCGGATGTAACACTTGAAACAGATTACACCCTGACATCAAATTTATCATAAACAAATCCTTATGACATACTTTGTTAGAACTTTATATGACAGACAGACAGTGGGATGAATAATTATAAAGATGAATGAAATTGATGCATAGTTTTACATTGTTTTTATAAATTAAAATATAAAATGATAAGCACGTCAATTACGTGTGACATGCGTATGCCTTCAGCCTCACTGAGTCAATATTATTTGCCAGGCCAGTTTCAGATCTGCCTCCTACCCATCTTTCACCACAACTGCAGCAGGAAATCATTTGGAAATGTACCAGCTTTGCACATTTATAGGCAGACATGTTTACTCTTCTTTCCAAAATAACTCAGGGTGACTCAGACTGGCTGGAGAGTGTCTAAATAAAATTTTTCAAGTCTTGAAAATTTTCAAGTCAATTTGTGGGATTTTCAAATCTGAATGATGGATGATCATTCCCACCCCAGTGGCAAATATTTTGAAGCCTGTTAACTGTTTTTCCTTGAATTGTCAGCAAATGTCCCATCGACTCTGAACTGCTTCCTTTTCTCTGCTGAAGAACAGCATCCTCCATAATGTTACAATCACCTGTTTCATTATTTGAATGTGAGCCAAAAAGTTAAACTTTGGTCTCATTTGACCAGAGCATCTTCTATGCCCTTACTGTATGCCCGACATAGTTTATGACAAACTTTATACGAGACTATAGCTTTTGTTCAACAGCGTATTTTTCTTCCAAGTCTGCCATAAAGTGTACAACTAACACTTGTCCTGTCAAGAGGTTCTCCCATCAGAGCAGTGGATCTCTGGAAATCCTCCAGATACCCTGGGCCTCTTGGTTGCTGTTCTGATTAATGCTCTCCTTGCCCTTGAAGAGTTAGCAGTTGCACAATATTCTTTCTATTTCTGCATGATGGATTTAACTGTTAGATGTTCAAAACTTGGAATACTGTTTTGCAACCAAAACCTGCCTTTAACTTTATCACAACTTAACCCAATAATGTTAGTTCAGAAATGTTCTCTAGCAAACCTCTGAGGTCTTCATAAATGACATCTAATTGGAAAGCAGTTGGAACACATATGCAAGTCAAAAAGTTCAAATGTCTTATCTTAAAAAATGTTCAAAACCATGTGTCCTTTGTCTCCCACTTCACAATTATGAGATCATTTGTGTGACATAAAACCTCATTTTAAATGCACTGCAATTTGACCAAATCTGGCTAAAGTTAAGGGATATTATTTTGCAAGGGATGCTATATTCTTTTCAAGCCAGATAGGTATGTTTGATTCAGTTTATTTCATCAAGATTTGCAGGACATAAAACTTCAAGAACAAACTGCAGGGATGTCAAAACCAATAACATATTTATATGCTGTGCTTACAGGCACATATGTGCCCACCTCCCCTCTCCTCCTTCCCTCCATACATACACATGCACAGCAGGTGGTGAAAAGCTAGTCCAATGAGCTCCTCTGCTGTGATGTAGCTGTGCCACATTAACAAAGCCCTCCAGGGAAACCCTGTAGCGCGGGGTCATGGACTGGTCACATGCCTCACTTTCAGCACATCTCGCTTTCTCTCTCCCTGGCTACAAAACCTCCAATATGATGTCCCCACATTCACATGCCTTTGTTTAGACTTTCATCCTCCTAACCATAACAACCTTAACCTCCGCTCCGGTAACCTTGTGTTGCTCCCAACTACATCCTCTTTCTACTGTTCCTATCCTTCTATCTTCCTTTATTGATGTTCCTGTCTTCCCGCTTTTTTACTGATATGCTGTCTTTGTTCTTCTTCTACAAGCCTCTCTCCCCCTTTTTATGACAGCGCAGTGTGCTGTATATCACCAACTCTCAGAGGAAGTACAGCATTACACAGTCAAACTGGGTCACAACCCTCTCTGTGGGACGGTGCTGCCGAAAGGACAATGTGAGATGAGAGCTTTGGTGCGCAGGCAGCATGTTTTCATGCAACATGTGCTTATTTTAAATTTGCAAGGAGCAGAAACCCCAGGTCGGTTTCAGGTCTGCCTTCTATCCAAATTTCTTCTCTGCTTTGGTTTCCATGGCAACATAACCATAATAACAGACGTCGTCATTTCAAGGTAGGTGCCGTGAAGACATGGGGGAGAATTTTACTATTGAAGAAATCAATGATGGCATCGAGGTGATTTCTAACTTCAAAAAAGGGAAAGAAAACAAAAAGAAAATCTATGCGAGAGTGGTGGATCGGCAGGACTGGCAGGGGACAGCACGAAAAAAGACGTGTGATGAAGAGATGGTAGTGACATGTGTGGAGAGACATGAAAATGAAAAATGATGGGAGATGGGGAGTGATTAGTTTAAAAAAAAAGAAAAAAAGAGAAAGGTAAGAGATGGGAGACAGAGACCAGAGAGGAAAGCAGAGATAAGGGGTGCAGATGTGTGAGTGGTGGATGGGGTTGGGGTGGGGGCAGTCATATCTTGTCTGCACAATAGCAATTAGTGGCCTAATCCTCCCCCCCTTCCCCACCTCACCTCGGAGAGCCATTACTCTCCCCTACAAGACTAGGCCAATCAATAGCAGCCCACTCAGCCTGGGGAACAGAGCTACACTTAATACAGCTCTAGTGTCACAGCCTATTCAGTCATCACACACACATGCACACCCCCAACATGCATACACAAGGATGGGGAAGCAAATAAAGCCAGAGATGGGAGGAGTTGGAGAGGTGGTGGTGGGGTGATCACAGTGATACTCTACTGCTAAGCAACAGAGCTGCACTACATCTACCCCCACCTCCGCCTGATGCCCCCCTCCATCTCCTTGTCCTCTTCATCGTGGAGGCAGTATAGACCAAAGAAGAGGCAGGGCAGACTAAATAATTAAGAGCACGAAGGGGAGCAGGTAAGGGAAGGGTGGAAATAAAAGAGACAAGAGCCTTCAACCAACAGCTTCATTCTCTTCTTGCAGCTTGGAGAATCTGCGTACACTTCAAAGCATCCTTCCTCAATGGGCAGGCGCATTATACACTGAGAGGAAAAACACAAACACACCAACAGCTATTATTCTTTTATCAGTTCCACCTCCTCCTTTTGAACAGCACCCCTACACACCATCTCTTTATACCCCCTACTTCATTTGCCTTCTGCTCAGACACGGAGCCTCCCAAGCAGATGAAGATCTGTCAGCCTTAAAGCTCAATTAAAAAATATGTATATACAATAAATTATTATTCATTGAGATTTAAACTGGTTACATTACAGCATTCATTTGCAGACAGTGCCTTACCAAAAGGATCCACACATCAGATTTTGTCACTTAACAGCCAGAAGTGTAATTTCATTGGAGTTTAATATACTTGTGAACCACTGTGACGAGAAAGGATGAGAGGTTTAAAATGTACTTTACAGACAAAGGTCACAAATATAACCATGTATGTGTTCAGCTCACTGATTTGATGCAGTCCAAAATCTAAATTTTGCTCCAATTAGTGCTGAAAGGGTCTCTACCAGTACTATAGATCTAGAGACTGAAATTATTGCTAATTTTACTTAGCAAAAGAGCTCAAGTTCAGTCAAATGAACATTATCTACTGGTCTACCCATTCCATGAAAAAAGCACCAACAAAGTATGTTGATATCTTTACCACTTTATTTTTTAGCAGTGCACAAGTTATCTTTCTACTCATCCCTGCTGACCAGATTTCTGGAATCCATCTCTAATAGTTGTCCAGTCAACGTATTCTACTGAGCCATGGATCTCTGCAGAGTGTCCTTCCAGAGTCTATACTGCTCCTCTGAATAATGCTCTCCTTTTCCACATAGCTTAGATGGATTCATGGCTCGGTATGTTTGCAGTTATTCTATATTCATATTTTCATATTATGTTTGAGACTTTAACCTTAAAATATTCATATTTTATATTTAGATATTATTCCTGACCAGCTGTGGTCCTCTGTGTTTTGTATGTTTTATGTTTCTGACAGCCAACTAAAAAGAAACTGTCAGGATTTCACTTACCAGCTCTATTTATATCAAGATAAAATTATAGAAAGGTCCACACATTAGAATGTTATTTGCAAAAGACTTTGTTTAGTGCATCAAATAAAAGCCCAATAAATACATTAATGCTTGTGATTTATAAATAAAATATGAAAAAGTTAAGATTTTGTAAGTTTTTTCTTCAACCTTCTACTTCCATCCTTCCACACACTTCTCATGACTCCTCAAGTCTTTACCATCCTCTTAAGATTTCCTTGTGGACCATTATCAGCCCCAGTCCCTCTCCCTCTCATCACGCTACCACGTGATAGGCAAAAATCTTGCACGCAAGACATGTGACTGGCATTAGCATGGTCTCATCACTGCCATATGCTCCTCCCCTTCTATCTATAGAGGGAAGATGGCCACACATGCTGGGCCTGCAGGGAGCTGGAAGAGGAAGAACAGAGCAAAAGCTCTCATCCCTAGAGTCTAAAATGGGCTCATCAGCTCTCAACCTGCACTTCATTAACAGGACTGTCACTTCCTTGATATTGTGGGGTGCATGTTGTGTGATGATGGGGTCTAGAAGGGGGTTACAGGGAAAGAAAAAGTGATAGAGCAGTAAGAGACAGAAGGAAAAAGGAACAAAAGAGATAAGAGATTCCTGTCTCAGTACCTAGCTCTATATGATTAATGTGAAGCTCCTTTCTCCATCGTCTCCTCTATTACCAGACCCCATTCTCTCCGAGAGCCTCCTCACTTGATTGCTCAAGCTGATCCACATACACACACACACAATCAGGGAGCAGAAGCAATAAACAAACCAAGCAATCTGCGGTCAGACGCAGTGGCCAAGTGTCCCTGCACAGCCAATACATTTTACATTAACCAGTGACCCTGTACAAAAAAAAAAAAGCTTCCTGGAGTCTTCAGTGGGTCCTTTCATTCACACACACCGACTCTCCTGTCCCTCGATAGGATCTAAAGAGAAACACACAAAAAGGGCTTTAATGTTGCCCAACCCACTGCTGCCACCACCATCACCTCTGTCGAAACAGCCGGGCAGGCATACGTCTCATCGTGCCAAGAAGTGGCTGCTCTCCTCCACCCCCTCCGCCAACACACCCTCCTCACCCCCACCTCCACACTCCTCCCTCCCAGCATGCATTACAACAACATCAGCACTTAATTAAACAGTCCATTTCACACCTGGTGTGCATAGCAGTGCCCAGCCAACACTGCATCCATATGCCACCCCAACCAGCACAAGTCTCAACACGTGCACTCGTAACACACAAACACATGCTAACACACGCAAACGCTGCACACACCTGCTACTACAGTCTTGGACATGCACTGACAACACAACACAAAGCCTGTAATCTGCATCACTGAGTTTGGGGGGAGGGGAGAGCATGCACACACACACAGACACCAAGTGTGTTGCTGTGCCAGTGAGAGAAAGGAAGACAGTACAAGATGGCGGGTGGAAATAAGAGCAGCAATACATAGTGGCTTCTGCTGACTGTACATCCAGATAAATAAAGCCTCATTTGTGATCTTACTCATGAGAAGGGTGCATAGAAAGTCAGGGGGAAGGTAAAGGAAAAGAGCTGGTTTGTGAGTGTTTCAGGGACAGTAACAGCCTGAAGGGTTTCTGCCTCTGAGAAACACACACATACACACACACACATGCAGCACAGCAAGGCAGTGCAAGCTCCAGGCAGGCTCCAGATGGAGAGGTCAGCGACACACTGCCCCACTGTCCCAGCATGCTCTGAGCTCCCAGAAACAAGGGAAGCCTCTGGCCACACACATGCACTCCAACAAATTCACACACGCACGCTTTATAACCGGCACTTCTGGTTTTCACAAATCTACTAATTACTTCCTAATCCTTTTATCTAGCCAGTTCGGTTCATTCCATCTACCCTGAATACCTTTATTCCCCCTCACTTCATTTTCTCTCCAGCTGTAAAACTCTTTTCGTGTTTGTGTGTCTAAGCAGAGAGCGGAGAGGAAACAACCGAGATGATTAAACCCAGATCGGCTTAATTAATCAGATATCAGGAGGTCTGCTTTTCTGAGGCAGCGTGCTGGCTGCGTCTGCGCGGATTTGCTTACACATGTGAGCGTACGCTGGATGAGAGTGTCCTTTATGCTGCTCCGATACTCATTATCCATCACCTCCCCTCTTCAACACAGCTCTCAAAACACAGAGCTATTCATTATGCTTGCCTCAGACAAGTGACGATGTATGCGACTGTGTGCGTGTACGCACGTGTGTGTGGGTGTGTATATAAACAGCAGCCGTGCTCCGGGTCTTAAATCAGTTCAGTGGCTGGTCGCTGCGATACTAGTGCTCAAACTAAGCTAATTCCTTAAAGCCTTAGAACGTGAGTCATGACATCTCTCATACATATATTGCCCCTGAAAGCAAACACCACAGGGTGGGAAAGAGAAGAGGAGGCTGAGTCAAAAGGTAATGAAAGGATAGCAGGCTGCAGCATGCAAAGAAATCACAAAGCTTATACCATTGCAAAGACAACTGTTTATACATGTGGGGGTGTTTGGGTGTGTGTTAGCTATAAATACAGACTGTAGACAGAAAAATGACTTGAGCTCAGGAGCCATATGACTCTCTGCCTACCCTGGAAACACAAAGCTTCCTACACAGGCAGTTGCACCTTGCTGTATGCACGACAGCTGACTCACTGACACCTCACTACCTACTCCAACCAGGCTGTGGAGTCCTCAGAGATAACAAAGGCAATGTGCTTTAGTAAAAATGAGCTACATCTGCTCTTGATTCAACAAAGGGAAAAAGGCAGCTCTTTCTTCAGTCAATTTTGAATTACCAATAGCGCTGTGCACACCTCATATAGTGTAAAACAAAATATTAAAGTCATTAGCACAAAAAAGAGGACATGCAATAGAACTAAGATGGAACATTTTGAATGAAAAGAAATAGGTTCTTTATAAAAGTAAAGTGCAAGACAAAAGTTTTAGGTGAATTTTTGTATTTGACATACAAGGCTAAAGCAGTGAGGACAGATAAAGGACTGAAAGATGGAGAGGGAGGTAAGGAGGAGAGGTAATAAATCATCTCAGAGGTTTTGGTTTCCAGACCTCTGTGGGTTGGGGAGCAAAATGTCCAGGGACTTCAAACTGGGAGGGGTCCTTCTGATTTAGCACCAAAGTCGAGAATAATGGTGTAGCACATCTTATTTAGTGCCAAGGCAAATGGAGCAAATATTTTCCTTTTCAGAAGGAAAATATTCTGGAAAGGAATATTTTCAGAAATATTCTTTTTCAATATTTTCACAATTCTTTGAATAACGAACTGCTCAGAGTTTTTCTGGCCGATCGTAATTTCTTATTGCCTTTAAGCTCAGTTATCACAGACTCTTCAGAAGATGGTGGTGGTTTTAAATTCAACAGAATATCCAACATTTCTGCATCCCTAAAATGCATAATAAGGTCTCAACTGTTCAAAGGTTTATTGTTAAAGGTAGCCTGATGCTGGAGAGAGTTCTTAGTTTTGATGGACTTCATGGACAGGATTAAAAGGAAAATATTTATTTTTTCTTTTGTCTTTTGTTTATTTAGTATTTGATGCCCCAATCACAGATCAAAGCTGATCAAGGGAAAATGGATGGTAACACTTTATTTGACGGGGTGTGAATAAGACTGTCATGACACTGTCATAAACATAATATCTGTCATGGACATGAGTAAGTTTTCATGAATATTTATGTCTGTTTAATGCAAAAACATTATTCAAAATGTCTTCTTTATGACAACTTGACATTAACCTAGACAAAAATTACACTTAATTACATCTTCATAACTGTTGCTACTTGTTTCACTTGATGTAAAAGGAATTATTAATGACTATGTTGTTAAATAATTTGACAGTGTAATAAAGCTTAATGAAATCTTTATTATTGGTGCTACTTGTTTCGCTTTGTTTCAGGTAGAGGAAATATTGATTACTGTTTTGTTACTGTTTTGTTTGACAATGTAATAACACTTAATCCCATTATTATGACTACTATTATGGCATATTTATGACATATGATGATTCTTGGTTAATGCCATGTTGTCATAACGAAGACATTTTTGTCTAGATTAATGTCAAGTTGTCATAACAAAGACAATTTGAATAATGTCAACTTTGTATTAAACAACAGTCCTAAATATTCATTAAGACTTACTTATGTTCATGACAGGTGTTATGTCATGCTTATGACAGTGTCATGACAGTCTTATTCACACCCCGTCAAATAAAGTGTAACTAAATGGACTGATTTCCATCTCTGGATGATTGATCAGTGCATCTCTTAAGAGAAAAACTTGGTATCCTCCTCTAAGCGGTGCCTTAGGATATGGCCAAAACTTTCTCAGAAAACTCTTTAAAAATAACATTAAGCCGCAAGAACAGATGATAGAAAAATTTGGTTTCATCAGCAACTTTTTAAAAACCCTTGATCTCAATTCTTTAACTGATAGGTGAATCCAAAAGGGATGCATAGAAATCTTATGTATATCTAGTGTTTCCTATTTATAGAACTATTAGATGGGAAATCTGCCCTTTTCTGACAAATGGTCTCTTATGACAATGAACTCAAGAGTCAAGAGACACAGTGACAAGTGCATCCAAGCGTATGGACTCGCACACAGCAAATTAAATGGGTCAGTTGGAGTGGCTCCTCATCATACCACATATCTCCAGGGACAACATCAAATTTAGTACAGCGGGGATACCACATGATTCATATTAGCAGTACATTTTCAATAATAGAAATCTTTTTTTCTTCCTGAAATAACTTAAAACATCCCTTAGATGAAGGCAGGAATCGATCGCAGTCGCACCAGGTTTCAGCTTTACCTCGAGGTTCTTCTGCCTGTTTTGCCAGTTTACGGAGGGCTGCGGCGAATCCAGAGTGGGATGACTGGGCAGCTGGGCTTCCATTTGCTACGATGGAG
This sequence comes from Phalloptychus januarius, assembly GCA_902982915.1. Classification (NCBI taxonomy): domain Eukaryota; kingdom Metazoa; phylum Chordata; class Actinopteri; order Cyprinodontiformes; family Poeciliidae; genus Phalloptychus; species Phalloptychus januarius. The sequence goes on from CADWAE010000477.1 coordinate 16,380,638, forward strand.
CCGTTCAGAGGTGACGGGGTAAGAGGGCTGACCGTCGCCGTTGTACGGGTCGCCGTTGAGATCATTCCTATTGATGGTGACTTTGGCTCATGGCTCATGCCTAAAAACGCAGACAGAAAGAAAGGAGGGTGGGAAGTATTAATTATGTGCACAACTAAACAATAATAATAAAAAAATCTAACTTTCTTTCTCCAGTTAAACAAAAGCTACTTTGCAGACAAAAATAGCTTCCATGGAAATTAATATTAGAGGAATAATGCAGATAAACATCAGCGAGATGTAAAAGGCATTTGGCTGTTTCCTTTGATACAGAGACAGGCAAGGCAGATTGTCATGGTGGGTGTCTGTGACAGCTGGAGAGGATGGGGATTCAGGGTCGTACGTCCTACGGTCAGAGGTGGAAGGTTAGAAGAGCAGGTCACTCTTCTTTTGCTCAGGAAAAAACCCTCAGTAGTATGCACGCACGGCCACCAGAGGCCTGCTGTCACAGTTTACGCTATCGAGCATGCTCCACACCAACTTGACTTTCTCTCTCGCAGCCGTAAATGTGCAAAAATTCACATCCAGTGGTTTGTCTCCACAACAAACATTATTTAAGAAAAAGGTCTGAGTAGAAATATTAAGGTTTTATGGTGTCATGACATTAACAGAAAGATTGAAGCTTGTGATTGAAGTTTTAAGTTAATGATGGAACTCTTTAAGTTTTCAAGTAGTTTTATTTTTCATTTTTTAACAGCCCAATTCTTCCTATCTGCAAGTGTGATAAAGAAAACTGTGTCGAGGAGGCTTGCGCTGGCTGATACCGATTTCAAGGCTTCTTTAAGGTCTGGCATGCGGGTTCTGAGTAACTCAGATATTTTGTTACTAAGGAATATACACAAATAGATGTGCTGTAGATTAATTAATAGAGGCATTAGTTTTAAATTCACCAGAAAAGGTAAACAGATTTTCCACATTTTTGCACCCAGTCACATATCCATGACCCTATCGGATTTTTTCAATGTGACAGATCAGTCAAATACAAGTTTTTCATAAGAGATAAGAAATATATATAACTGTCTACTTCAGGCAGCTTAATTGGAATGCGCAGCAACAGGTGGGGGAAGGGGATATTCTATAAACACCCAGAGGAAATTCCTGGGCACTTTGTCTTACATCTCATTAAAACTACAGTAATGGTATCATGGAGAATACCCTCCAGTATTAACACTGTAACCTTTTAAAATGTCTGTATGAAAACTGATCCAGCATGTGCATAAAAAGACAAATATTTAAAAACAAATTCAAGAAATTAAACAATGTATTAAAATTATTCTTAATATAATAAAAATTGTCAAAATAAAAATGTTAATAAATCAGAAAAAAGATCAAGTTTTGCAGCAGACAGAGGGTTGTGACAGTGTGAGGAGAGCCGTCCCTTCTCTTCCTGTACATATATGCTGTGTGTCAGTGTATGTGTGTGTCTTGTAAAATGAACCATGCTGACAGCCTCTCTGTCAGTGGGATCCCTAAATGCCAGAGCGGAGCCTGATAGCCCTACGTGCTCAGGCAAAACAAGCACACACACACAAATAGGGGTGGCTCAGAGGACAATGTAAGTTCAGACAAGATCAGGTTGAGCAAGCCAGAAGTATCATCAAATCACATATGCTGGGATTCACTCAAGAAACCCCCCAAAAAAGTGGTGAATCATCATCCACTAGCAATATTACATTCATAAGAGAATAAAAAGTGGGCTGCAGGTTTATCAACAGCACAATTAAATTAGTAAGAGTTATATCTGGGTTTACCCCAGGGGTTGAGAGGGCTATAAAAAGATCATGTTCCCTCCTGAGAAGAGAGCAGAAGCTCAGCACCTTGTGAGTGTTTGGACACACACTCACACACAGTAGCAAGTCAGGAATGAGATGGTATGGTGTTCCCAACACCTTTTGAGTTGTCCTGCTAGTAACCTCCCAGTTACCCAGTGCACTCTGAATGAACCCAGCAAACAATTAATAATGGAATCAACAATGACTACTGTCTGCAGAGCCAACACAGCAGCGCTGAGTCCAGCCTCGGTTTAACAGCCCGACTTTGTCAAGACAATGCACTTCAGGCTCTTTTCTCTTGCAAAAAGAATCTGTCTGAAAGAGCCGGATACGGAAGTAGGAGAAATCTACCCTCAACTTTCTGTGACTCTAACCAGCCACAGAGTAAACCACACACATGAAGCCACAGCACAGACATTCAAATGAGGGTAACAGCGAGAGAAAGATGACACAGACAAGAGCTTGATAAATGCACACATCTAGAGGTCTGGCAGCGGTTCATGAATTCCTCCATGAGATCAAAAAGCGGATGGTGTGAGCTTCTTACTGCACAAAGAAGTGGAGCCGCCTGGATCCCCCACGGCTGCATCTTCACGTCGAGCCCATCCCAGCACACGCCGGTAGACACCAACAGGACACACACCATCTTCCTGCACTCCTCTTTCTATCTCCTCTCAGCCATCCACCCGCACCCTCCCTGCCAGCCTGCCTTCCTGCCTCTCGCAGACTGTTTAAAAAGCTTATCTAACAAAGCAACACACTACACAGCTTGCCTATCTCTCCCCTCCCTGTTCAAGCTCTCTCCCCAAGTGAGAAAACAGAAATTCTTAGGCAAGCAGCTGCTGCGATGTCACATGACCTCATCCCTTCGCCCCCGCCCTCCTTCCCTCACTCCTCCTCCTCCTCCCCTCTCAACCTATAATTCCTCAGCCATTTGTAGATAACAGACACAGGCATGCATGCCCTGCAATGGCAGAGTGGAGGAGGGGAAGGGGAGAGAAGTCAGGGGAGGGCACTGGGTCGGTCACTACATGTGACCCCATTGCCAGGGAGAGTCTCACGCAGAATGGGTGGTGGTGTGCATAGACGTGTGTGGGTGGGAGCCGGTAGGTTACCTACACATGTGAACCGCCCCACATGGAGCAACAAGAAAAAAAAAAAAGAAGATGACATGTCTTGACCTGTGTCAAGCCCGACTGCTTGGGAAAGAAAATCTTTTGTAATAAAGACTTGATCTCTTGAAGCAACCCAGCTCCACCAAGAAATTATTTCTCTCCAATTTAACACTCACCAATAACCTCAAAGCAGGAAGCTATGTCAAAAATGTGAACCGGCTATCTAACAACACACAACAAAAGATACTGATACAATTCCACACCAGCCCCCTCCATCCTGATAACAATTGCTTGTGAGTGTTTGTGAGGTGGAGGGCTCAGGAAAAAGGGCGAAAGCGTAGGTTAGACTTCCCCTTCATGGGTCCTGCTGTTATTGCAGGGGTGAGAATGAGTTGTTTCTTTAGTCATTTCCTCCTTCCGTCACTTTGCTGCTTTTCTCAGAAGGGTGATAGAGCATGTGACTGATACAGATAGAGACACCCAGACCAGGACTACACTGCAGACAGACACTTTAAAATACACCATCGTGCTTCACACCTTTACATCCTGACCTTAAAGAATCCTACTGGGTTGGGAGGATAGTGTCTGCTTAGTTCTTATTTAGTTGATAAAGGCCTTCATTTACAGAACATTGTCAATGTGTAAATCAAAAAACATGATTTAAGTGCTTTTAATTAAGAAAAACACAATTTTTCCCACTACTTTAAAATTTTTTGCTAAATTTTGAGGCATAGACTTCAACAAAATTATGGGATACATATCTAAAACGTATTATCTTTCTCAAATGCTTGTAGGTCAGAATAATTTACCTTTCTGTTAATCTGCTCATCATAACTGTCTAATTCTAGATGGTTAATAATTTCTACCCCACATCCTGCTGGTGAACTGACATGCAGCTCTAATGTTGGGAAGAGGTGATGAGGAGATTCTTCAATGCTTCACACATGAGGACAGATCCAGAAACACCAACACTTCGTCTGGCATCTCATTACAAAGACTTTAACATTTATACGAAGGTTATAATGTAACAGTTATGGGATCAAATTACTTTTTAAAGCAAAGGTACACCAGTGTCTGCATAGTGCTTTCATAGCTTTTGCTAAGAGATTAGTCTCTTACTGGTTTCTTTATTTTTTTCTGTCAGCTTTTGACAGTTTAGACACAATGTAGAAAAGAAAATTATAAAAAACAACAATGAAACACTGAAGAGTATTACCACGCACGTAGTAATACGTGAATAAAGGTCCAACTAATCAAGCAATATCAAACCTTTCATCATTTCTCTTTCAAAAGTGGAAAAGCAAGCAACATATAAGCTAAAGCTGCCATTTCACTAGAACTAGTGAGGAAATGTATGATATGATGGTGAAAAATTTCTAAAGAATTACCATATAAGTGAGCAAACATTTCGTGACAATATTTATCTGTTCTTCAAGCATCCAGCAGATGGCATTGTGTTACAGTTAATCAGGCAGCTACACAGCATATGTCACAGACCTCAGAGCTACTGATACACAAAAGGAAAAACAGATTAAAAATGACACTGTTGGGGATTTTGCAAAGGACAAAGGCCAAATCCAATACCACGGCTAAAAATCCTAATGCAAAGCTCACATAAATACGATATTTGGATCTGAAGTCAAATGAAATAATCATTTCCTGGCAACCTCAGGGTTAATCAGAGGTCTTCCTGATGCAATTAACTCTTTGGGTGCTGCTATGCCCTCAGGGAAAGCAAAATAAGCCGTTGAAAGAAGAAGTTAGATTACAGCAGACATCATGTAAACAGGATACACCCAAAAACGCAACACTTGGTTAATTTACGCACAAACAATTTTGTGTTTCTACACATGTGGGACTCCATATCAACTTCCATTCATTATAGTCACGCCATTCATGCTGAACCCAAACACTTATTCTAACTATTACCAGTTTATTCCTAGCTCCAGCCTTAGCTAAAACTCAATTGACATCATAGCGCTAAACCCAACACTTACCCTAAAAAAGGGGGTCATGAGGCTTTGGGCCTCATAGCTCCCATCGGTCTTCAGAAGGTTAATGAATTTACCAGAGAATGTTCTCAATAGGTAACATAAACAAGTAGACACATACACAATAGCAGATTGACTGGTAAATGGCATATAGTAAACACACAGTTTTAACACCCAGCTGGCAGAAAAGCCGATCACTTACTCCCATTTTCAAACACACTGACAGACACACTATCTTCCACCCTTTTGTGGTTGGAATGCAGATTACCCTCCCTCTCTCTTACACACACACAGACACACAAAGTAAATCCCCCTGGCTCCTGTGTGCCTTGGCCAGTGGAGAGATAATGCAATGGCAGCTCAAGCGGGTGGTTAATCTTTAACCAGGAAGGGATTTGCCTATCAGCTTGTTAAAACTAGCAGCGCAGTGCAGCTGGCCCATCAACTCGATCCAGTCACTAGGACGGCTCGACAAAGTCCAACGCTGCACGGACCAAAAGTGCACCACCTCTAGCTACTGTGTATTGATTGCACACACACAACATAGATAAACCATTTTATAGAGGCTTAGAAAAGCACACTTTAGCTCCAATACTGAGGCGCTGCTTAGGAACAGAGCCAAGTCGGTGAGTGCCCTGCCCTCAAATGAGCAATAAAAATGTCTTGGCAATAAACTAGTTTGCGCATTGAATACTTCTGCAGCTTTGTTGCTTTGTTCCACACCTACGTCCCTGTAATTACTTTGCTCAAACATGAGACTTGATCACTGTTTTCTGATCATCCTTCCTGCAGTGTCAGAGCTGCAGTTGCCAGAATGAAGAAAAAAAAACAACAAAAAACTCCACACACTTACTGCTGCTTCAAATGTTATCTGAAGCATTTCTTGTCTGCCTTAAGGTCTGTAAAAATACCTGTAGTCAATACAATATCAAAGAGAAGCTGTTTTTTTCATAGAGGTAGCACCTAAAAATGAAGGGAATTACAAGATCATTTGTGTCTATGCATTAAAGCAATATGAGCCTCTATTGGATTTGTAACTAAAAAAGGGCAACGAATGATGTGGTTTAAAAAAAACAATGTTTTGAGGAAATACATGAATGGAAAAAAATATTAAGATTTTTTAATATTAGACTAAGAGTAGAAATTGTTAGTTTCCGATCTTCGGCCTATTTGTGCCTTTCCAGACTAAACTGATTATCTGAGTAGCTTCAGGTAACATCACACCAAAATCCAACATGATGTGACGTGGCAAAAACACACAAACTTCGCATGATTATGTTTTAGGTCACAGTTTCTTTGCATTAAAAAAAAAAGGTGTCACTCAATGGAAAAGCATTCATCATCCAGGAGCAGCAACTTCTTGCTCTCTGCTGAAAGGACTAAGTCGCTCAGTCATTGACTGCAAGAGGGATTTTACAGTTGGCCTGGTGAGAACATGTCAGCTAGGATGGTTGGCTGAGAATGTGCTGACAGGTGATTAAAAGGGCTGAGAAAAAGGTATTTAAGAAATCCAGTGATCATCCAGGAAACTTCAGGCTTAAGACAGATAAATGAAACAAAATGAGGGCGTCTAAAAATAACCAACCAAACAGAGATGTGGATGAAACCAACTGAGCAGAACGAGATGTAACACAGGCCAAAGTCACACCTACTATAACTGACTGAATAACCACAGGAAGCACAACTTTGTGGCTGACAAAAATCAACTACTTGGGTGTCAAACTGCTGATAACTGTCACTTGTGTACCAAAGCTGCAACAAAGAGTAAAAGGAAGATTTTCAAGTTGTGCAGACAAATATAGGAGCTATTACTTTTTTTTGCTGCTTGTTAAACAATAAAACATTTGCTGCTTTCATTTTCTAGAAACTGAATTGATTAAATCTCCTCTTTAAGACATTGATTTCTGAAATTAAATTAGCATCTTCATCTAAATGTCTAAATTTTACACTAGAGAACAGCTATCCAAATATTCAACCATGAATCATACATAGCTGTAGAACAGGTTCACTGAAAAGGACAAGGAACTAATCAAATGGCATTTTTGTGCGCTTAGCTCGGCTGGTTTTATCATGGTAAATAAACAAAAAGAAACTGCTAAGTGGGCACAAAGACTGATCAGCTCAAACAACGGCAATCAAACAATAATGTAATCACTAACATCATGCAAAGATGATGTTGAGTATGAATTTGACCCAAAAATACAAAATCTTGCATACCAACTGTACATTTAGATGTTTGTGATGATCTGAGTCCTGAGAGCACGTAGAAATACAGACGTATCCTGGGGCACTGCAGGATAAACCTGCTCTGGTAGTTCCAGCTTTGTTTGACTTCTGAGATGAGATGTCAAAGCAATCCGCCCTCAGGCGCTATACAACGAATGCCTATCAGTGTGTGTGTGTTTGCACGGGAATGCACACCTTTCGAGTGCCATCTCTGTTACCCCCACACCAAAGACAAAACCCTTAATATCAGAGACATCCTGAAACAGGCGCACCGTGGCTGCAAAGCGACGCCATCAAAGAAAGCAATTCCACAGGAGAATAAGGGAAAAAGCAAAAGACAGACGAAGACGCCGAGAGTAAAGTGGTGCTGTGTGTGGAGGAGATCAATCGGGAAGACAAAAGAGCTTAACCACTGTCTGAACTGTCATTATACAGCAGGCCTCCATTATGGCGCTACATTGGGGAACAAAGTGCACCACCTCCTGACTCGACCCTCCTCTCGCTGTCCTAAATGCAGAGACCCAAAAATATCCCTGCAATAACCAAAAGGAGCTGTCCTCTTTCCTTTTAGCTCTTGTGAATTCAATGGACAAGTTTGTGTATGCGAGTGTGCACAGCTTATTATTCATACCTCACCTCCCACTTCTTTTTTCTTCACTGTCACCCCCCATCCTCCACCCCACACCCACAACCTGCATGACAGCAGCTTGCAACAAAAACAGAAAATTCAAAAGACCAGCCGCCATCCATCTCCCTCTTCTCACCTTCTTCCTTTCAATCCTCCAGGACAAACACACACAGCGAAGCTACAGTGGAACGGTGTGTCTTGAGGGCAGGCACGAGCTGAGGTGACTTTCTTCGCTCTCTCCCACCCTGCTTCTGCCTAACCCACCCCAACAGGGCCATTTCCTCTGTCTGTTAATTACATATCAGCTGTGGTTCGGCTCGCCGGGGCTGTGGTTGTGTGCATGTGCGTGCATGTCATCTGGGGAGTGTGTAGTTGTGTTCTCTGAGACACCGGCGTGGGTGTATGACAGAACAGTCTGGTTACGCTTCACAACGCTGCTTAGAGAGTGTGAACCCACACATGAAGAGGCACACATTCAGCCACACAAACACACATAAGAGCCTCCTGTCTGTGTCCCTGGCTCTTTGTGGTCCTTTTCCCCCTGAAGTCAAGCTGCTGCCTGGATGGCTGTGCCTTTCACAGTCCCCTTCTGAGGGGGGGGAGACAACAGGGCCACCACTCCCTGGAGGAGGGACTCATCTCTCACTTATCACCACGATCGCCACCATATCCTGTTTAAACTCTCTTTTTTTCCCCATCAGCCTCATCTGTTACAGAAGAAGAGAAAGGTGGCAGTGTGATTGTTTTTTTCAAAAGAAGAGGGAGAAATGACAGACGTTCCAGATCATGAACCCTACAAAGACCTGCCAAGGATATTTGTGTGGTTTCTGCACCTGTGGTGTTCTTTGGTACACGTTACGCCACATAAACGTTAAACACACACACACACGCCTAGCCACGCATACATTCTTTCATGTCGCACAGACCTGGCTGAATTGTACAAGTCTGCACTGCAAATCTCTCAGTGCCTGGGGACCCTACTGCATGTAACATATTTTGGTTGTTATCATCTTACAGCTCTCTCTCTCCTCCTCTCTTTGTCTCCCTCCACAGACCACCTCAGGAGATGAGCTGCCTTCCCTGCACACGCTCCTCACTTCAGCCCATCTCTCTGCTCTGTTCTCTCCTCCTCCCTGTGATATACTCGGTTAGGTTGTAGCTGCCTAATTAGCACTGCGAGTGCTCTGCATGGGCCCTGACTCCCAAGTGGCTCCACCAAACACACACACACACACCCCCGCACTGATACGCACAGACACAGACGCTCACTTGACTTTCCGTTGTTGGGTCCAGTTGTTGAGAGTTACCCTATTATAATCCTGTAATTGGTATAATCGGAGTGTGTTCCTGCACATACATGCATGTGCTTGTCCAGGAGTGCGGATGCCTGATGAGTGAATTGGTTTCATGTGGGCACTTCACATTACAAAGAAAACATATCTTTCAAAATAATTGTTATCCTGTTAAATATGTCAAAGCATATGCCACAGAGCGATTTTATATCCTTATTTAGCACAGAAGCATCAGTAGGTGTTCAATTCTGTATGATGCCATGTTTGAGAGTCAAAAGAGAACATGCTAGCATGTAGGCTACATTAACCACAAAAAAAACTTACTGCATACATGTCACATTCATATAACTGCAGGTATGGGTGTTCTCAGGACCTAAAGTGGAGAACATTGTTTTCCTTATTCTTTTTATATTAATATTCTCCCACCACCTTTTTCAAGCTTTAACATCCACTGAGTTGAAATCAGAATCAGGGCATCAAAAGTACTCAAAGCCTACCCAACTCATGTCATTGGCACGCAAAGCATGACTGCATCTCTCTTGAAAAAACTCTCCCTTTGCCACATTAATCCCACAAACTCAAATTATTCTGAGAGATAATTTGAGTTTATCAGACAATGGGTGGGGCTGTGGTCATGAAGGGATAGGAATGGTCAGCAACAATCTCCAAATGATGCTTGTTTGGTACAAAGGAACCACCACAGCTCTGAATTGTTGATATAAGGAGGCAGGGAAGCATGCTTTATTGTTGTTTATGCCAGATTTTGACTGTACCAGCTGAATGTTACAGCAGATAAAGAGATCCATGAAACAGGGCAATAATTATACACATTTGTCTTTTTCTCCATCTTTAATTAAATTCTTCCAGTTCTAAGCTAATGCTAAAGCATTGGGTGTGGTTTGCTGCTGCTGTAGTCTGTCAGATTAAAGGTTTGATGTGTTGTTGTGCATTCAGGGATGGATGTAAGATGTGGTTTTTTTAACCCACCGTTTTCTTTCAAATATTTCAAGTCAATCTGCCACTTTGTCTCTGACCTCAGAAATCAACAAGGCGTCCACACAACTGTCACAACATATTTTCTCTTTTCCAGACCTATCTGTAAACTTGAGGTAGTTTTGCAGGAAAATCTCAGTTCAGCAGTTTCTGAAACAAAGATCGTCACATTTAAAGTCATTTAAATCCCTTTTACTCCCATTCTGATTTAGAGTTTGAACTTCACGATACCTAGACACCTTTATGAACTGATTTTCTGCCATATGTTTGGCTGAGTCACCTATTATGGTCAATAATCGAACACGTATAGAGAATAAAGTATCGGTGAGCATATATTGCATCAAACCAGTCCTATGACATTCCTGTAACAATTGCAGTTCGATATATTATACAGATTCACTCTAAATATAGGCAACCAACTGATTACTATAAGATGATATTTTCTAAAAGGATCACCTTATCTTATTCTAAAATTATCATCTTTAGAACTAAAGATGCTAATTTGATTAATGCTCCATCAAGCCTGTTTGCTGTCTCATCTAACATTAAAAACTGACCTGCCTATGTTTGTGGCTATGTAAGTGCAAACTTCGCTAATCTCTCATCTCACACATGAGGTGCTCCTTTTTTCAACGGTTTGATTTAGAGATGCACCAATCAGGTTTCACCAGATGGTGTTTGAGATACCAATTCTTTTTTCAAGACTGTGACGCAGGGAAACAAAAGTGCTGTGGATTTTTTTTCTCCTATTTTGAGTCTAATAGGAAATTACAGTATAATTCCGATGTACGTGTCCAAGGATGTTTCCCTAACCTTTACTGGATTTTTACAAAACTAAAAGTGGAAAACCCAAAATGATGCTAACTGATGTGTTTATAGACTCAAAATTGTGGTAATTATTGCCATTAATTTACTGAATGCTATATTCTCCCTTGTATTTGATCACTGATCTGAGGCTGCCTGATCCCAACTTCCTGATGATTAACAAGTTAGTCTCTAATAGAATTGGATAACACTAAAACCTGCTTTATTTTCACAGTAACATTATATGATCTTTTCCAGGGTGTAATATAAGTTGATTAAACAGTATAATCAAAAAGGAAATGATCATGCCTTTAAAAACTTATCTTATTTAAATTACTTATCTACTGTTCACAGAGAGTATGTGACTTTAAGATACAAATTACTCCTCAGTTACAATATTTTATCTTTCCTTCGGGGTCAACTTAAACCTATTTCAAAAAGTAATTGATATATTTTCTTACAAATTTTCTTGTTTTTCCTTCTAAATTTTGAGCTAAATTAATATTCATGTTCTTTTAAAATAACCAAACACCCTCTCTTTATGAAAAACATGAGGTGTTTTATAAAAATTTCCCTTGAAAAGACAGAAAATGCCAAACATCCTTCCATCAGAACACAATCTTACTGTACATCTCTTCTGCTTACTGAGTTACTGCACATCATGGCAAGGCACAGGGGAAACCCATATGGTTGATATGAAACTGAGATAAGAAACGACGCATATGAGAGATGTGAAGCAAAGTTATAAACAGACACACACAAAAAGAGTCCAAAACAGAGGCTCTTTAGTTATGCAAATATCAGCCACATGAAACAAGTTTAGCTGGCAACTGCAGGCCCTCTGTCAGAGCATCGACATAGCTCTGTCCAGGAGCTGATTAAAACACTTGGCCACAGAAGCCCGCTTCGTTTCTTCAGGCATATGACTGACCTTGCTCTCATACACAAGGAGGCAAGCTAACAAACCGACACATACAATATGACAGTCAGCTGATGTAGCAGATACCAGAGCGAGATAGAAGCAGGGGAAACAGGAGAGACACACTGAGGAGACATGGAAGCAGAGACAGATAGAGGCCAAAAGAGAGATGATGATGTGATAGCAGAAGAAAAGGCGATTGTTGAAAAGTAGACCCCTGGCACAACGCTGGGTTATAACAGAGTGTGAGACTGCAGGGCGTACAGAGACAATACTGATAAACACAAAGTATACGAGTCATGCTGAAATACAGTACATACACACACATAAAACAATTGGTAATGAAAGAAGACACACTCTTAGGGCAATAGTCAAGTATGGTCAGTATTGACCGTGTGCATGATCCGCTTATCTGCTGCTCTCATGTTGCCCGTGTTGTGTTTGTTTGGCAAGCGCTTATCAGGTTCTGGGGTATGACAACGACAACAGCAAACATGAGTTAAACAAACACACACAAAATGTAAAGTTATCCAAAAAGGGGTTCTTTGACGTGGTTGTAGCAAGACTGAGTGGTGTGAAAGGAGGCATTTTACTTTTTCAGCTTCTCTTAGGAAATTTATAGCTGAGTTAACATTGCGGAAAACAGTTTCAGGCCCACTGCTGAGAACTATGCCTTGTTTTAGAAAAGAGAACTCGCTGGAGAAAAAAAGCTGCATGCCTCTGATGTAGTTCAAAGGATATAGGGTTGGATGTGTTGCAAAGGAAAAAAAAATTGACCCTACACAGGAAGAGACACAATCAAGCAAAGTCAATGTATTGGATGTTATGTTCTGCTTCAGTATCTTGTATATGTGCTAATGTCAGCCCACAACACTCGGCTCATTTCAACAAATGAGTGAGTAAAAACAGTAGTTGTGAACCTACCTACATAATCTATCGAAGTTTCTTTTAGGAAATGCATGAATCAAGTGCCTTGAGATTACAGTTAATTTTTTCCTTGATTATCTTTAATCAGAGATCAGCAGGTCAATCAAATTTCTGCAAGTCAAACATCAAACTAATGACCCAAAAATAAGAAAATGTGCTGCTACACTATACAGGCACTTCACTCACTTCTAAATGCTGGATGCTTGAACATGAAAATGAACCCTACTTCCTTTCTGGTGACTAAAGACAACAAGAATCCTAATACTTGGAGGCCAAGCAATTATTTGTTGTGCAAGGAAAATATTACAAAATGAACAAAATAGCAATGCAATGCAATGCAAAGGAAATATACCTGGTCCTTAACACAGCAGAACAGTGTGAATCCCAAGCCCTGGATCTCAATCTATAAGTCACTAGTCAAAACAGGACCACATCAAAAACTACATTAGTTTTTGGAGAAAAAAAAAACTGAATTAATCAAAATCACAATTGACAGGACAGACTTAATAGGAAACCACAATAAGCCTGATTGGTGAATCTATTTGTTTCCTGCTTCTCCAAATGATATGAAAACTATGTAGCCATGCAGATGACAACCTCACAAAGAATAGCCAAAATATAAAGTTTGGTGCCAGGGTTTGGATTTAAACTACATCTGAACAGACACAGACAACAATAGCAGGAGTATAAGCCAATTGTAAATGTACTTTCATGACCTTTATTACATTTCCCAAAGGCTTATTGGCTATTAGTTTTATTTAGTGCAGCCAAGGTTGATGAAAAGCAGGTTTAGCTTGTTCTGACATCCAGACAAGACATGAAAAATGTTAACTGGCCTTATCAGTGACATAAGAAGCAAAACATGGAAGGTGTGAAAACAAACACAAAATAATGCTCTTGAGTTTTCTAAGCTATTACAGCTATTTTTCCCTTCATTTGTTGAACTGCCTGTTTGTCTTCCCCTCAGTTAAATATTTTACGATCTATTTGTTCAGCTGTCCTCATTGGATTTACAGCTTACATTTACTTTTGTTATTCTTTTTAAACACCCAATATGAGGATTCTTAGACACAAATCCAATGAAACGCACCATATCATGCCTTCAACCAGAATTTAGCAGCACAAAGCACAAAGGTTTGGCTGGCAAAGCACAGCAAGAGAGGGAGAGAAAAAAATGGCAGAGTTGGTGGGAGACACGCTGACCAAGAAAAACCCTGATTTTATAAACATCCTACAGTGGTTTCTCTTCCAACACACATCCAGACCACACAGAAACCCTGAGCTGACACACACAGAGCAGTGTACGCTCCCACATTTTCATACCACCGAAGGACATTGTTATAATAGTAGTCAAAGCCAAGCCTCGCCCAGTCAAACACATCCCATTCTTTCCAATTGAGAGCTATGTAAACCCATGCAAAAGTCCCTCTACAGTCTGTGCTATTCAAAGCTATCAATGTGGGCTGTTGATAAGAAAATGCAAAGTGGGTCACCTTTAACTCCAGGCTCCTTGTGTAAACAGAACAGGGAGCTGCTTGGGACTCTCCTAATCACTCTCTAAACAGAGCCAGGTGCTGCTGCCACAGACAAACTGTCACCAACACTCTGCTCGGCACAGCTGCCGTCTAGCCCCCAGACATCACAGCACCACAGGGTACCGCAGCACGACGACACCTGAAAACATGCCAGCTTTGTAAAAAGCAGCATTGTGGTGCTAAAGGTTAAAAAACCTTCAAACGGCAGATTACTAGTAACAAACTCTGCACCTCTGAGCAAAATCTACTTAATTCGTCTTACTTATACTCTCCTCACATGCAGACCCAGCAAATGCATGAAAGTCTGACGAGAAAGATGAGAAATTCAACTAAAATCATTTAACTTAATTCATAATTATCTGTTTTGCAGATATGTAGCAGACGCTTACGTTGATCTGATGTTTTGACAAAGTCCATCACTACATAAATGAAAAGGGACTCCAAACTCCCGAACCTCGACTTTCCCTGAAGCTTTATCGCTCTACAAAATAACGAGCCACAGCAGACAAACAAACGGTGGCAGTGATATTAGAAATGCACAAATCAGGCTTTTCCAGGCTAACACTGATTTCCTCTCTCCTTTAAAGACTGACGTGTCTGTTCAGTATTTTTTTAAAACCCAAAGGTATATAAACATGAGTAGAAAAGTGCTGCAGGTTCCTAGATAAGAGGAGTAGATTTAAATCTTAGAAATAAGAACATAGAAGAATAACTCCATTTAAATATGGTAAAATCTGTTGGTTGGTGTGTTTATTAACTCAAACTGGTAGTAGAAAAATATCTAAACTTTCAGTAACGTGCCAGAGCGTATCAAGAGAAAACAGGCAAATCTCTATTTCTTTGCACTGATTGGTGCATATCTAGGTGATATGAACCCACACAGCTGACCTGAAGATTCAGTTTCAAAACAACATGCTCAATATTGTGAGTGAGCCCCTGAATCTTGAGTTAATGATTCAGGGACTCTCTGAATAGACATAGTTGAACCACATCTGTGAGGAAGACTGACTCAGGACTTGGATCATGACGAATCCAAAAGACCGACTCGTGATCGTCCAACAAAAATCCCTAACCTTAAAAAGAGCACAGAGATGTTTTTCATATAAGAGACAGAAGGACAGGACAAAAGAGTTTGACATGAGATGATATTCAAGAAATCAGCCAGTTACAATGTAGGCAAACGTTACAGTGTATGTTTCAAAGATTTGCAGATGTAATTTCTATGATCACGTTCTAAAATTAGGTCAAGCTTCATGAATGTCTGAAGAGGGTCATTACATTGCCTCATAGAGAAGTTATATTATTATTCTTGGTGAAGATACAACTTAGGACTGTTGGCCTTTAAGATATGCTGCAAATAGCATGGAATAAAAACAAGTGATAAAAATAAAATATGCAGAATAAAACAGACAAACAAGCCTATAATGTTTCAAACATGCTAATCTAAAGTTGGTCCACATTGCCTAGGGAATCACAGAAGGTTACAAAGTTACCACAACTGTAAAGATGTGGCAAAGGCACGGGTAATTCAAGTGGCACCGAAATTATTAACAAACCAATTTATGAAACTGCATATACTGTAACACTGTAGCACACTGACACGAGAGCTTTGTAGAAACTTAATGGAATGAGATTAACAGTAATATTTGTCTAAGCATATGAACAATTTTGATTTAAAATGAAGTGTTTGTGTATGCAAATAAAGCTGGAAATGCAATCTCACTACATAAATGCACAAAATCACAACTTGAGGCTTCAATTTCAAACATTCAACTAACAATTCCAGCAAAATATCATGAACACCTGAATAAAGCTGGTTGAAAGCTGAAGTTGGCGTAGTGTAAGATGCTAGGTTAAGTGTTTAACACTTCCTGTGTGAAAGAAAACACTGCCAAAGGGGAGAACTAATGTCTAATTTTGACCTCAGCTGCAAATAAATCATGCCATGGTTTCATAAAGTTCTTCATACCACACATAGGTGTCAATAACTGCCCCACATACGCTAGGAAAAACTGAAATTCAGACTGAAACATCAAAAACTGCTAAACGACAACAGAAGGCTCATTCGATAAAAATAATGCATGTATGCTATGTATGTGTATATTTAAAGCATACATTAAAATATTCTTAAGTTGAACTCATACTTGGAACAAATGAAACAGGAACTCTGTCCTTTGCTGTGTGCTGTGAATATTAAAGGTGTCTCCTCATTACTTATTAATGCACCTATAATGTGTCTACCTCAACCTTCTGAGCAAAAGCAGGATGTACATTTAAGGTACATCAACAAAATGATAGATAAAAATCAGAGCACAAAATGCCATTGGGAAGAAAGGAGGATGACTACAGGACGTTGTGATAGGTATTTTGTTTATGCTCCAAATAGTTGATTACGTCCTCAAAAATTAAAAATATCTTTCTTTATTATTTTTGTTTCATTCCTGTTAGCAACATAGCCAGGCTTTATAGTTAAAGAATATTCTCAGCTGCTGTTTTCAATAATAAGTGACTTTTCACTAAGCAAAATGGCTTTTACATGTCACTCACAGTGGTTGCCACAACTTTCAGTTCCTAGCCACCAAAATCAAAGATTTGTGAGCTGACTTTTTAAAGAGCATATAAGTAATACTAATAAGTCAATTTAATAGGGGTATTTTGACAGCATAAACCACACCACATACAAATATAGTGTTTTCATTAGTGGTATTTTTAAATATAACTTGTACGATCCTTAGCATGAATATACTTTTTATTTTTTGGTGTGTAGTTTGATTTCTTCACAGAACTTTTAGATCCAACACATGCGCTGATTTGCAACCCAAACTCCGACTTTTGGAACCACTGAATTAACTGGCATTTATTCCAATAACTAAACTACACAATTTAACATATAAACATATATAAACAACTTCATTTGAAAAGTAGTTTTGGGGTTTTTTAGTTGCAATTTCTTACAGGTTTAAATATAAAATGAATAATAAATTATCCAAGTATTTCAGTATTCAACCTGTAGCCCATGTATGTGAAAGCTTGGCAACTTTGAAAGCTATTTCAAGTCTTTTTAAAGTAAAAAATACTAATCATGAGCTCGTTTTAATAATATTGTTAACACACCTAATGAAATCCTACAGAAAAAGGCTCCAATTTCCTCATCAGGAGGAGCTAAAACACTTAAGGTTCCTCCTGGCTGCAGGGAAACTCAATGTGCTCAGTACCGCCTGTTGCTTCGCTGCTGTTTGTAGACCGTGTTTTAAACCTGGAGTGTGTGACGAGTCTGATGAGTGGAGGGTCTCTCGCTCTCGGTGTGTGTTCACTACAGAAGCAGCTGTTGAACGCGCCCGCGGCTCTAAAGAAGTGAAGGAGCGCGTGGGAAGTGATTCAACACGGTCCACCTGCCACGCGCACGCGCCTGACACACACTCACAAAACACACACACAGCTTCTACCCCCAGGGTCAAATCCCGCATCCTGGGAGCACCAAATGGTCAAAACGTGTCACTGTAACAGTCAGTCACAATTACGCTGAGGAAATGCCCCTGTCCGTCTCCTCTGTGGGAGCACCTCAGACCAGACAATTTTAATGGAGCCAGCCTGACTGGAGTCTCCGCGCTACCAAGAAGGCAAACAATACAGTTTTTACACGAACAAGCGCAGGCAGTTAAAGGCGAAAAAAACACTCCTTTTGGCTGGTGCTTGACATATAAATCGCCACGGTTCACCAGTAACATTGTTACAAGTTAATTTGAAGGGTGGGGGTCGCCCGCTATTCTTTCTAACCCCTTTTAGATGTTGTGCGCTTTTAAACACGACCACATGAAAACCCTCAGCGCTAAGACAGACAAACGGGAAATATAAACGTGTAAATGGTCACCTGAAGGCACCGGAGCGGCTCTTTTTTCTTCCTTTCTTTCTTTTTTTATCGCTTCTCTTTCTTTCACACGTCAGAGCGCGCGCGCGACATGGGCTCATGCACCGACCTTCGGAAACACACACACCCGTTTCCTCGATATAGTAATGACTTCCTCAACAAAACCCCGCCGTATGCTCGCTCCTTCACACGAACAAGCTCCAGGTTAGAAAACACAGCCCAAGTAACAGGATTTGCACAGAATCACTTACCGCAAACAAATGTGGGGTTATTCCGCCGGTGTTCATAAATTAGTCAAAAATGATAATAATCACAACAAAAATCTCCTGTTAATAGTTAAAGCTCGGATCCATCTGCTCCGCGTCGACAACAACCACTCGGCACTTATTGTTGTCACGCAAGAAGCTCCAACGCCCAGCGAGGCCACAGGGACTGAGTAGAGCGCAGCAGACCGCCGAGGAAAGGAGAAGAGAGGCGGCCGGCTGCTGGGAGCCGGGAGGTGGAGCTTCCGCTCCGGCGGGGGCCGGACACTCATGGGAGACAAGACGAGTCGGTGGCCGGAGCGGGCTGTAGGGGGGTAGGGTTGAAGCACCTGCTGCCCCTCCCCAGACCACAGGGATCTCCCTGCATCATTTTATTCACAAAACGCCTCTGCCATGGCAAGCCAGAAAGAAAAGAGACACTTCCTGGACTTTTAAATAAAGAATTCTAAGTTTAGGTCTTCCTTCATCTAATGACAAATTACAGGAAACGTAAGAAGTTAATTTTTCACATTCGTCAACCGTGGTGAATAATTTAAAAGTGCATGTGTGTTCTACTGCTGTTTTTACAGGCAACATTAATTATTTGTGTTTATGTCCTCATATTTTATGCTTTGCTTATTTTATGCTTTTTCAACACGCAGGCAGTGTCAACCTAAAGCATACCAGCAGAAATTACAACAGTGATCTTAAAGTCCACTTGGACGATTTTTATTTATTATATTGTAATACATTTGTAATTAGGGGGGTTTGGGGGGATGGGTTATGCTCCCTTCAATCAAAGACTTACAGCTGTGTTCTGTCTGTAAACAAGAGTGTCCCTTTTTTGAGAGATGTCCAACGTCCAGTCTGTGGTTTATCCTTATCTTGCTACCCTTCATTGAATTTTAAACAAACAATCCAGCTATCAACTGTGATCAATACCGTGCGACACCAAAGAGTTGACATCTACAACAATTATGTGAGGATGACAGGAAATGACATCACTTTTGGGTTGATCCTAATGTTGTATCCTGGATTGTAACAGATTAGGACTAACAGCCACCATACTTCTAGTTAAAAGGAAAGCGCAGTTCTGCTAAGTGTCCACAAGGGGACAGTCGGCTATAAAAAGCACAGACTTCAACTGAGTCTGAACCTCTGTGTGGCTTATCAATTGTTTTCCTGTGGATTAGATAGCAGAGACTGCACAGGCTGTAAAATCAAAGCCACACTTGTAAGCACTAAATGCAGGGTTTTGTCCAAATGCCAAGGATGAAAATATAGGGATTAAGCAGGTAATGACTAGTAAGGAGGTGGGATGAAGCCCTTTGTACGTTGTTTGGTGAATTTGCTAAATGCATGATGCATTGGATCAAATGTGAGCTTAATTGCATATTGTTTGTGTCCTCTGGCATATTAGAATTTTATGAATTTACAGCGAGCACAGCAGGAGATAGGCAAACATCATTAAACTAAGACAGCAATCCTCTTAACGCAGCTGACATCCGTTTTGAACCTTCTGGTTTCTCCCAGCTTTTGCACAATATCCTTTACCTCCGCTTGAATTGAGTGATGGAAAGAGCTGCAACAAGACATCCGAAATGTCTTGTTTCAGACATTTAGGTCTATGAAGACCTGCAGTGCCTATATAAGGACAAATAAAAACCCCTCTTTAATTTATGTACTCAAAGATACCAATAATGTGGTAAACATAAAAAGAAATATTGCATACATTTTATGTTCTTGTCCAATTGTATAAATGTATGTTTCTTCTTTCGTATCACAAACTACTTACATTGTATTAGCCTTAAGATATTTAATTAGATCTTTCTGTCAGGGATATATGCAAAATGATCATCTCTTGCATCACAATGCAATTCATTACCACATTTTCCTGTATGAGTGTCAAATCACCATGCCTAAATGTGCTAATAATGAGAAATAATTATATTTTCAGTTATATTCACTAATGCATTTTTGAAGATACAGTGACACTAAGCTTAGCTGTCAATCCAGGAAAAAACCAAGCAGAGACAAAAAGTTTCATTAAGATGTACAGTGTAGGTTTATATGATCCAAAGTGTGATTTTGCATCTGTAATTGTCCCCATTCCCTGATTTTATTGTGCAGTTTTTTCTTCTCGCTGCATATAACTGCAAGGAGTCAGCATTTAGCACGACGCGTAATTAACATTTGACTAAAGGAGTGTGAAAACAGCTTTGAAATGCCTGGCCCATTTAGATACGGAGTGGTTAAACATTTGCCTTTTTGCCGACAGTTTCTGGCATACTTTCAAAAATACACATTTAAACTGTGAATCTTTCGCAGCTTAATTACTCAGCTGCAGGTGTACGGCTGTCTAACTACAGGAATCTGCAGGGTGTTCCTCCTCTTCTCCTCCGGTTCAAGCCTTTCTTCTTCACCTTCTTCGTCTGACACTGATCTCCACCCTCCAGCCTACTCCTACCGTCCTATCCCTCATTCATTTAACTACTCGCCATTTTCACATAATCTCAACACTGCTCCCTCCTCCTCCTCTTCCTCTGCAGCCCTTGATTCCTCTTGCACCACCTCCCTTGTTCTCCTCTCCCCAGCTCACTCCCTCTCTCTCAGCAGCGGACCTGGCCTTAGGCATCGTTAGCTTAATTTAATAAAGGGGCTTAAGCTTTTGAGAGGCTTTCAAGGATCTGACTGCTGTTACATTCATTACAATCTATCAGCCACCAGAGACACAGCCTTGTTGCATGGCTGAGAAGGGGAGCAAATGTGTGTCTGTGTGAAAGGGGAAGTTATACTAATATTGCTTTTAATTATTAAAGCCACAGCAGAATCATGCTCCTTGCTCTCTTCCTTCGTACTCTGGCGGGTAAAACCTCATGTTTTGCAAAGGTCACTGTACAGCTTGTCACTGGATACATATGTTTTTGTCAACACGGGCAATTTGTACATGTATAGAAGATCATGGTTCTAGAAAGCAATATGTGTTTGAAGTAGTAAACACTCCTTGCCAAAAATGTTTCTGAATCCTTTAAAGAAAAAGCAGAACAACTGCCCCTTACGTTTATCTTTGCCTCCATTATGCTGTCGACAAGTGGCAGCTTATGTAGCCTTTGCCACACAAAGGCAGAGTGGACAGGGCAAAAAAGACTTCATCCACCTCCTTTACAGATAGCATGTGATGGAAGATATGCTGGGTTTGCAAGCAAAGACCAGCAGGTGTGTGCATAAGAAATTGTGTGAGTGAGGTCTGGAAGGCAAAAGCAATATCTATGAGGAACGCGTTCTAGATTCTTTTCATGCAGCCTGATATTAAATTAAGGAGAGAGGAGAGAGGTAATTAACATGCAGATCGGATGCTGCACAGAAGACAGAAGAGGGTCTGAACAAGTGACAGGTTAACTGGAAAACAGAGGCAGCACAGTGAGAAGAACGACATCCACTGCTGCTTAACTCACTCTTCCTGTGTCACACATCTTAGCAGAACAGTCCTACACAGATGCACAGGGAATTAAAATGGTTTGTACATTGTTTTAATTACTTTGTTTATAGATTGTTTTTTTCTTTACCAACTCAAAATCTTTAAGTTACTTTCTAATTAATGAAATTATCAACAGCAAAATTTCAATCAGTTTCAGGCAGGAAAAAGGAAAATTCCATTTTATCACAGTAAACATTAGGAAGAGCTCCGTGCAGATGGATATGTATGTATGTGTGTATGGGCACAGTACAAAACTGAACATATAATGCCTTTTTTTTACTTCACATTTGCCTTTAATGTCAGCGACAAACAAATAAACAGTCAGTTTTTTGTACTGATCTAACTGAGACCTCTTCCTGGGTTTATTCTAACTGACACATGGCCAATCAGAAGTCACCTCTGTTTGCTTCAACTCATCAGAATAGCAGAGGATTGGTCGTCTCCAAGCTTGTGTGTGCTCGAGACGTCTTTGAGGAGATTAGATGAGTGTTGTGCTGTAATCTCTTTCATGTTTATTTTACATTGCTGTAAAAATGCTGCTTATCTGCTCCTCGCCTTATTTACTTGCAAACACATGCTGTGTTTCTGCAGGCTAAGGCTTACTGTTAAAGCGGGGCAAAGATAGCACGACAAGGACAATAAGGAAGTGAACCTGATAAATATATGGAGAAGTGCAACAAAGATGTGAGTTTAACAAGGGAGATGAGAATGAGGTTGTGTGGAGTGAAAATGTGCGCTCCCTCCCATCAGTGTCCAACGATCGGGGTGTCTGTGTGTGTGTGTAGATATATGTGTGTGGGAGCAACAGGGGAGTGCGGTGAGGCCTATTAACAGACGTAGCGATAATAGGCATGGGGAGCCAGGATGTGTCTGAGCCACTGACCTGCCCATTAGCTCTCTCCAGTCCGCTAAGCCCTCACATCGATCACCCAACCACACATCATTGATCTGGAAAACCAGGCAGGAGCACACCACTCAGGCACACACAGATTGGTGTTGCTGTGTGAGTGTCAGAAGGAAGGCAGGTTGGTCTTGTGTCTTTAATTTTCCTGAATGTTCGTCAACAGGCCTCTGGGTCTGAATGGACTCACCAATATCCGTTATTAGGAATCGCAATACCTGTTATATCATTCGCGTTATTATTCAAATGTATTCCACCTTTGCACCAGTCTGCCGTGATGTAATTAACAATGTACACTCCTCTATTAGCCATGCTGGCATAAGCTAATTGTAAGCTGTCACTGCACAGACACCCTTAACCCTTCTCTATACACATTGTCCACACATGCAGCACAAGCCAGAAGAGGTTTACAGTATATTTTGTTAACACTCTTTCTTGTCTTGTTCACCTGTACCTGGTTGCAGGTTGTGCTCTAATTATCATAGCCGATAGTTAAGAGATGAGTCTGTATGAGCTGATAATTAGATCAAATTGCTTTTACCACCATGGTATAAATGAAGCATCACTTGCTGCTCGTTTCAGTAAAGCAGGTGAAGCACCAGATTTTATGTTGTAAAAAATTTAATCAAGTAAAAACTGTGAGGGAAGGATAGAAAAAAAGGTGGTAACAACAGGAACACACCTGTCAGGCAGAGGACAATTTATAGAGGAGGGAGAGGAGGACTTCATGCAAATGCTGAGTTGTGTTTATGCAAATAAACTCAATTTTCTTACTTAAGCAAATGTCTTAATGGTTGGGAGTAAGGTTATAACGACCTTGTGTTTTACATTTCAACAGCCATGTCCTCTGACCAGCAAACCCTACGTGCCTAAATGTGTTGGCCTTCATTTTGCTGCCAAAACAGCCCTAACCCATCAAGGCATGGACTCCATGGGAGCCCTGAAGGTGTGTTGTGGTGTCTGGTGCCAAGATGTTGGCAGCAGATCTTTTAAATCCTGGAAGCTGCAAAGTGGATTGAAGTTGTCCAGCAGATTCTACGGTTGCTTGACTGAATTAGGATCTGGGGAATGATCCTGGATGGGATAAGTTTAAGTCAATACCTTATACTTAAACTTTGGTGATACCAAAACCAGCTTTCTTTTTTGTGGTGAATCACATTGTTCAGCTGAAAGAACCTGCAGGCTTCAGGAGATACAGTTTATATGAAAGGCTACATATATGGTCTGCAGGAGCTAGCAGTGAAACGTCCAGGCATGTGGATAACAGACCAAGAGGTTAACTATCAAAACATGACCCAAAGTCCCAGTGCCCCTTCTGTTGGCCCGCCTAGTTCTCATAGTGCATCCTGACGCCATGTGTTCCCCAGGTATGGGATGTATCCAGCCATCTACACGACATAAAAGAAAATGTGGTTCATCAGACCAGGCCACCTGCCTCTGTTACTCTGTGGTCCAAATCTCACATGCCCAGATTCAGCCTGGGCATGCTAACAGGTGTGTGGCTATAAGCATCAAGCTGCATTGCACTGCATACTCATTCACCTTTTTACATAACTTCTTCACCCATTTAGACTACAACAGCTCATCTGTGTGCACCACATCGGAGGAGATGCTCTAACCTATTTTTATAGCCGTCACAACAAGACCCTTGTCAAAAACATTCAAATCCTTATGCTGGTTCATTGTTGAGTTTTCATGTACTACCTATTATATTCTATCCATTAACAGGTGCCATGATGAAGTAAAAATCTTTTTTATTCACTTCACCTGTCAATGATTATCATGTTATACTTGATCACTGTTAATTTATTGGAATAAACAGATTTAAAAGGCAAAAAATCAATCACAAAATATACTAACCACTTTTTCTGCTTTTTTCTTCATGATTGTTAATTTCTGTCCTCATCTATGACGGCTCTACAGCAAATTAATATGTTGTTTTCATCAGCATAAAAAAATATACTAATTGTTCATGATGCTTTGTTGAATCTGCTCTTTATTTAAGTTACTTTTTTATTTAAATACCACAAGGTTTGCAGCAGCCTGGAAGGCTCCAACTTTCAATGTTAATGGATGTGCCTGGTTTCCGAAAAAATGGACCAAAATAAACTCAGAAGACAGAGGAGGTGCCCAGAAAAGAAATGTGTCTCAGACTTTTTTTTTTTATGGACGCAGCACAAAATGCTTACAATTCAGCAAAAAAAGAGAGAAAAAGACAAAGATGAATGAGTTGTAAGTGGTGAAACATTTATTGTAAAGAATAACTTGTAAAGTATGCTGTTGTCTTTTATTCCAATAGATTTCAAGAAAGACTAAATTAATGACCCTAATGGATGAGGCAGAGGAGACAGTGTTATGTAAACCCCTCAAGGATAACCTTTGTCATTTTTTTAAATGAATATGTAATCCATAAAACCTGCAGATCTTTTCAATTATCTCCACCTTCTCACATAAACTCCCCATTTCTCTCACCCACTCCCACAAGCCCACTTACCCAGAGACAGATGGCACAGGGATGATGGAAACCAGACCAATTATTTATCTAATTATGACTTATCACTTAGCAGCATAATCCGTTGCACTGTCTAGGTTGGGTATTCATGTGGGGCAGATAATCGGAGGGTAGGTAAATCTACTCACCTCAAATGTTTACCAACTATAAACATGTTTATTTATTGGAATTTTGACTTTTTTACTAGATATTTTACTAATAGAGGTTGGTTTTCTTTGTCTGCAAGACAAACCTGTCAAAGCAAAGTAAATAAGTCACCTTATGTTGCCTTTTACACATCACATGGCTGAGCATAGTAAGTGGTGTTTTTCATCATTTACTAGCAGATATATTCACAATCTCTGTCTATTATTATGTACAAAGCCCAGAGTGGTAAATGCATAGGAAATGAAGAAAGGGAGGAAGAGATAAATGTAGCAGGAGCCAGGGTGAGTTCAAGCCCATGCTAATAGGGTAATTGCATTGATTTCCATTTAGCTGCACTCTCTGATGTTATTTACAGCGTTTAGTCCTGCAAACACCCCCCACCCATTCCTCCTCTCCCAGTTTGCTTTTAACCAGCTGTGACAAGCTGTCAGCCCCTTTTCGCTCAACACCCTGCTCCTCTTCACCCTTCTCACAACTGCCAAAACAGACAAATACATTACTAGGCCATTAATAGCGGTCATGCTTACACATCCCTATGTCCTTATTCATTCCAGCATCACAGTTCCTCCTTCCTTCTCTCGTTCTCAGGCCATCTGGCATGAGAACTGAGCTGCTTTGAAGTGGCTCCCCGAGTCCATGCAGTCTGAGAAGTGCCTGTGTGTGGTGCCATGAAAGGTCAGCGGGGTCTTTTTTGGAACAAAGTGTAACAAAACTGAAAGCCTTACAAGTGTTAACATTAAACTATGACTTGTAGGTCAAGGTGTGTGTCACCCCTGAAGGACTTTTCACAGGAGATCATAGAGTCATAGTAATGAGAAATGGAAAAGCACTGAATTTGACAGATAGCATAGATTTAGTAACACTGTAGAGGTCCATCTTTCCTTTTCTTTGTACAACAATAGGCAATATGAGAACAAGAGAGAGACTGCATGAGAATGAGAGTAAGCAATTAGCATGCGGCAGACAGTGCGCTGCATTAGTACTATATTAATGTGGTGGTCACGTCCAGGACAGAGACGGAGTGCATTAAGCTCATCATCACTCTTCTGCACAGATCAAGGACTCCAACAAATCCCACAACCGACCACACCGGTTAAAGAGCAGCAGGAGATGAGGTGAATTTTATTGCGTGTGGTGCACAAATTATGTTTAGGCTTGTTTGTGTACAGTTACAGAGTGTCAGTCTGCATGCACGAGAGTTTTTCACCTAAATATCTGTCAAAAAACAGGAGGGTCCTGGATAAATTGCTGTGCATGCTTTCATATATGTAAGGTTACATGAACGATTATACACACTTAATCAGTTAAAATGTAATAGAGATTTGCGAAAGTCATAAAACGCTAAGGCCAGTAAATTTTATTGCATGTTAAAGCACAGATGGCAGGACCTCTTTCTCACTGTTTGACTAGATAGTCTCTGAACAGGATCTGTAACATTTGCATTTGGATATGTGAGAGAAACGTCTGTAAATACAGTCTAAAATTAAACATAATAATAATAAATGTCTCCTTTGCAAAACACTTAAAGAGCAAGCTCACAACAAAATAAAATTAAAACAGGAGTAATGTTACAAATGTCCTTCAAGGTGAGTGTCAGGGTTTTGAAGTGATGGGTTGTTGGCAACTAAAGAAGTTTTTGAAGGACAAAATATAGTTATCTTATATAACTATGTATAAGTTATATTCTATCTATCTATATATATATATATAATATATATATATAAATATATATATTATATATATATATATATATATACATATAGTATAGATGACATTCTGGTGATTGATGCAAGTTAGTCCTACAGATCTAAGACTGTGAATGAGTTGTTGATGAACACTCGTAATAATTTTCAAAGGTTCACCTATATCTGATGGGTGTCTTCAGAATACAAATGAAAACTGATTCTGAATTTGCAGGATATATGGCAGAGAGAAGATATGTGATGACCAGGAGTTGAACGTAAAAACCTTGAGGAACTGGGTGTGTCAGCGAGGTCAGCTGAAGTGCATCTCTTCTGGAGCATTTGATGCGGTTAACCAATCCAAACTAAATGACGACAATGAATATAAAAACAATGTGTAAGGACAAGCAAAAGCACTGCATTCCTCAGTGTAATGAAAATGCAATGCAGGGTGTAATTGTGGAAATTACAGAATGATTTAGATTGCAGGTTTGCAGAAGTAAACTCCTCATGGCAGAGATAAATGCATGTGCCAGAGGTAAGTTGTTGAAAAACTATATAGTCTGATAAGACGGAGAACAAACAAAAAAGAAATCAGGGAGCATATGCAGTTTGTGTAGATCTAGTATAATTACATTTACAAGGAGAGGCCGTTCAGCTTTGTTAAGCTGCAGGAGGCACGTTGCTCAAATGTGGATCCAGTTACCCATTTATTGAGGGGAATACCTACAACCAGCAAGATGTTTGCTTTCGCATTTCTTTTTCTTCTGATGGGAGTGACTCCTTTCCAGATAAAAACATTTAAAACCATTAGTGGTTACTTAATGGTTTAACGGAATGAAAATAATCAAATGTGCCATGCAGATGTTACACAAGATGACCACTTATGAGAAATGTTGTAACAATGTGCTAGAGATCAGGAACACATCGAACACATTTTGAAATTAAATTAAAAAAGTCTCATGAATAGCAGAAACAATTCAAAGACAAAACTGAAGCTATTGTGGCACCAAATAGTTAAACTTTACTGACATATTGGGTCTGTTTGTACATGCATTCATGTATGTCACTCTCTCTGCAAGTTGAGAAAAGAATTGTTTATTATTAAAGCTACTAGCTTATTATTATTTCTATTACTTCCATTTCACAGTTTAAATTGTTTAAACAACATTGTTTTGAGTATACATTTGTTAGTGAAAATGTAAAACTGTATGGAGTCTTTAACTAGTGCAGACTGATTTGAAAAGGGCTAAACAGCAAAACAAAGCTATTTTAATCCAGAAAACACAAATGGGAAAAATGTAAGAAATGTTAAAGAGAAAATAAGGATAAGGGGGAAAAAACCATTAAAAACAGCTACAATGAAACCCAGTAAACACTTAGTTCAATCAGATCCCTAATCTTACGATTCTCTTAACAGCAGAGCAAAACAAAAGAAATATTAATAAAAACACATACAGAAGTAACACATACCTTAAATTGTTCCAGATATTTCTGAGACTTCCAGCCACAAGACCATCAGCAGCAGCACTTTCACTATATTTATTTCTTTTCTTTGCATTTGCTAAGCATATTCTCATTTCATTGCTCTGTGTGGGCAGTACAGTGACTTGGTGTTAACACTACAGGGACACTTAGTGTATGTGTTATGCATACATAGAATTGCAGAGTTTAGAGTTTATCTACATGATTCTGCAGTACAAGAAGTGGCCACAGAGTTTCCCATCAGACCTTATTCCTTATAAGCACAGTATAGGAGCATATGCATTCATTAGTATGACAAAACAGCTTCTGGGATAATCCATACCATTTGTAGATGGTGTATTGCTTAAGACGTCACTTCAGAACTTTCCGTTAAAGTTGCTCAGGTCCAAAGGCAGTTTAAGAAAAAGGCAGAAGTTTCTTTAATTTAAGCCTATTCCATTAACTGTACTTCCTACTTTCTTTTCTATTTATCCACCTTTGATTTCATTTAATTAAATATTGAAGACCCATTTGCTGTGTAAAGCATCTGTCCTCCAGCTATTGGAAGCATCTTTTATATCTGCCAGCTTGTTTTCTTCCTTTTGGTCTTTGAGACATTGAATTATACAGCAGACAGCAGAACACAATAATGCCGGTCTTATATTGTGCTATGCAAACAGCTAAAGTACTAGCAGAGAGGCTACTATGAATTTGCTTTTACAAGCAAAATTAGCCTTGGTGCCTTTAAAAAGCGGAAAGCACATGTAAAGATTAGGACTGTGTAGATTTGGTGTAGGTATGTCCTTTCACCACTCGTCCCTGCGTTACTTTCCTTCTCCCTAGGGGCTCAGGCAGCAAAGTGAGAACGGTACTGTAAGACGATAAGGGAGGCTAAGGCGCTTCTATCCCCTGCAGAACACACATACTCAAAGGGATAAGCTACGGGCTAGTCCAGATCCTCGATACACAAAAAACATGAAGAAGCAGACGTTACAAAGCAGAAGCTCTCGTCTCGGTGCTAAGCAAGCAGGGGAAAAGAGGGAGGGAGGAAGACGAGAGAATGGAGGGATTTAGTTTCCATCTAAAGGATGAACATGCCATCTCCTCCTCTCAGTTAGAACAGACTCTTGCATCCCTTTTCCCTCTGATCGCCAATTCAGCCCACTTTTCAGCTCAGTCAGTGTGCCCTCAAAACACCCACTATCATTGGACAACTGGGTTACAGACGACGGATACATGAAGTGTTTTGTAACACTTTGCATTCCAAAGCAACATAAGCTATGGCTACGAACACTGGAAACACGTTCTTCAAGCCAAGCACACACTTCACACTCCTCCGACACACTTTTCCCATGCAGATGGTGTGTTTAAAACCGGCAGGGACAGTCTCTGCATGTGTGTGTCGGCGATATGCGTGCAAACCGGTCGGCGTACCCTCGACATCTCACCTGGGGGAATTAACACGAGCAAATTTCTCCGCGTTCATTTTTGTTTTGATGGTAACAAGACCATCTGCTTGCCATCCTGCTCCACCAAGGGGAAAAAAAAATAAAGAGAAGCGGATTGCACTGCAGTCAAGCCCCACGGCCTTTTTCTCTTCACCGCGCTCGAGATCCCATCTACACTCACTCCAACACAACGAGGGGCAGAGATAACACCTCAAGGCCATAGTGTTGCTGCCCCCATTACATCCTCCTCTGTGGATTTCCGATGAACAAGGGTGACTGATCAGAGAAGAACATCACAAGCACTTTCATCCACAATAACGCATAAAAGAGGAGCAGCATTCATCTGAAGCGCACAAATTAAACGGATTATCAGTTTAATTTGAAAATCAACATTTTGCAAAGAAAAAAAACTCATGCAAATGTAATAAATCCAAGCTTGTCTGCCAAGCAAAAAAAAAACCAACAAAGAAATGATGAAACTTGTTGTAAAACAACTATAATAATAAGCAGACTGCACACAATGAGATGAGTAGATTACAGTCAAGAGAAGTAGAGCTATGAGTACAGCAATGAAAACAAAACATTAGATGTCCTATGGCCACCTGTTAGACCTGGACAGTCTGTAGACCCTGGCCCTTTAGCTTGTTGCCAGTGCTGATCAAAAGAGGATCCATAAACAAACATGTTAATCTGAGTCTGAGTCTGACTGATGTCATTCCCCTGCTTGGGTTCCTGTATTAATATCATTTTGTGTGGGCCAGTCTCATCTCCTGCTGAAAAGAGGCTCTGATGCAGAATGCAGCAAGCACTGCTTAATCTATAATCACAATATTAGAGTTTGCAAAGGGCTGGTGATATTGTAATATTTGTCGGTTAATATTTTGAATTTTTATGAATAAACATTTTGCGCATCAATAAGATATTCAGTCTGTTGGATGGAGTCTCTTCTCCTGACAGATGACAACACCCGTGATTTTAAAGGCCACTGAGAGCTGGATTAAAAGCAACAATGTTTTTAATTCAGTTTCCTATGGTTACCGCAGCCAATAGTGATTTTCTGAGTCTGTTATCAAACATATTTTGAATAAATTGAGATCAACCAATGTATTCAAAATAAATGATGACTATAGTGACTGACAGGGGTTTTTGCAAAAAATGAGTTGCCCACCTCAATGTTAGATTGTAGTGTTGCCCTATGACCCTATGTGGTCTGATACAGCTGATCACGAATAAATACAAGCAAGTTGGCAAAGTCCCAGTAGCTTTGTGCAAGCTAGCATGGGAACCATGCCAAAGCCTTAATTCTCTGTGCTACCATCTAAATGAAATCCTCCACTTTTCCAACTGTATTTGAACAAAAATAAAAGAAAACTAACAACTCAAAACAAGTGTTTTTATTCCAACCCAGCTTTAGAAATGCACATAAAAACATGCTGAGAAGAAAAAAAACACATGAACTAATTTTTACTTGTACATGTATTCATGTATTAGAATACAGATGGGGTCCAGTAGACTGTTAGAAACCCTCTTTTGACAGAGGCTTAACAAGGCCATTGCCTTGTGGCTCCTGCATCTGTTTCAGTATTGAGGTGCCAAAAGAGACAAACATGCTGCTTGGCACAAGCTTAGGTTTGCAAGAATACACAAGCATTTCAAAACTTTAATACCGTTATTATCCTTTTTTATGCTAAATGATAGAATTGACCCTTTCCGTGCCATATGAGGGATTGTTTTTGCACATTTTGCTATTTAACTAGTGAGAAGAAATAAGAAAACCAGCAGTGAAAGAAAAAGTCCGATTTAATTAGCAGCAAAGCAGTTTGAGTCCAATTAAAGTGTGTATTGTGGTGTAAAAACTGCACGTTTTAAGTACTATCTTGATAATCAAGGCTATATATTATTGCTACTTCCAGCAGAGACGCTTAAACCTGGCTTCTAAACTTTGACTAGCATTGGATGAAAGGAAACCATGTTTATCTTTCAATGAGAGCTAGCTAAACACGCTTCTACAGTTCTGTGTGTTTTAGAGGTGTGGCTGTTTGTACAGAAAGAGAGAATGTGAGAATGCACAGAAGTGTATTTGCAGTTGTCGGATACCGTTAAGGCCCCTCATTAACAGCCAAACTCTGCAGAGGCCATTTAGAGCAGCCCAAAGCTCAGCTTCGGTGCCACAAACACACGCTCTCCGCCCATCCCTCCTTCACTGCTCCCTCCATTCCTCCTGGCAGTGTCTCCCCCTGCCGGCAGGTGCACACTCCGGTGGCAGCCAAAGTGCCAACCTGCCCTCCATATGCCCGCCTCCGCAGTGCCAGCTTATTCTTGCCACTCCCCACTAGGATTCAGCTGGCCGGCCCTCCCAAATCTGTTCACGCACCCCACTACTTGCCCACCCTTCCTCTACACACACGCACACCCACTCATCCCTTGCCTTTTTGTGTGTCTCTTTCTCTCGTTGGTTGATATCTTTCCTTGTTTATCCCTTTTCTCACCTTACACTGCGTTTCTCTGACCCTCATCTGATGTTCAACACTCTCTCGAGCATCCCCCCAAGTTGTCGAGCTCCTTTCCGAGGCTTTCACTGACATGAGACTCAGAGACTGGATCGGGCACAATCAAGTTGAGGATCCACATCCATTGAACAGGAGTGCAGGAGAAGTGCGTGTCAGATCGATACATAATCCCTCAACTGGGATTTACTTGGAAATCTGCTTCCAAACGAATGACATAGACCAATTTCTGTCGCCAGCTGCTAACCCCACAGCATTAATGCAAGGTGGAGAGTGTGTCTATATTCATGCACTGACACCAATAAATAACTTGGATCAAAAATTCCAACAAAAGATAAACATGTTGTGTCACCAACCACAGCTTTTCTGCGAATGATTCCAGGTTGGGCATTGACTATCACAAACGAAGAGGAGCACAAATTGTATAACCGCTACAGGCTATCTCATTAGCACAGTAGTTGGGAGGATTGTGCTCATGCAAGCCTGTGCACAACAAAATAAAAATTGTGGTCAGAACAGGAGAAGAAATTTGCAAAACCATATAGACGTAGGTGGATTTTTGTGTGCATTTACATATTTGTTTTGTTGCAATAACTTGCAAATGTGATGACTTACAGACTGACTAGGTTTTCAACATATTGATTTTACTGTAAACTATTTAGTGGTTTCATCTGTGAAATGTTCTACATGCTAACGTTATTTACTTACTTTCGTTTTATCTCTTCCAGAGAGTGTCTGTTTTTAGATTTCTGAGGCACAGTTTCTCCTGAAATCCTGATAAGGCGCCATATAAACCTTCAACTAATGAACTCAAATTCAATCTGCTGTCTTGGGTGACATTGTGTTATGCATTGACACCCAAGTTTTGCATTTCAGATATGACATCATCAATATCTGGCTGCTTTGCTTCTTCTTTTTCTTTTATACTTTTTACATTTTTTTTTGCCTGTTTTTAAAAAGGAAATGAGTCCTAAAATTGTGGAAAAAATAGATATGAACAATTTTATACACACATGCTGACATGCAGCGAGTGAGATTTACATGCAGTTCCTGACGCTGTGCTATTTATTTTGCGGTTGCTTTATAAAGCTTTCATAAACAGGAAAATGATGGAGCCGTAATCCTGTGCCTTCGCCTCATTATCCATCCGTCTCCTCCTGAGAAAATCATCTGACCGGTTCTAGAGTGTCTTATTCAGGTCACATCTATCTTCTACCATCCTTCGTCGAGCCTCTCGGCCTCGCACTCAGCGCAAACACAAATTTCCTGTGCAGCACTAATTCTGATAGGATATTAAATCCAGTCCTTGCCCCATTCAAAGCCACCATGTAAGAACGACAGACAGCAAGGAAGAGTGAGCGAAGGAAGATGCGGACGAGGCAGGAGAAGATTGAGAGAGGGGGTGAAGAAGAGAGAGAGAGAGCGAGAGACCTCGCCTTGAGTCATCTCCTGTCATTAACAGGATGTGATGAGCTCTCGCCGCTCTCTTAATCTGCCTCCCATGATTCAATTCCACTTCCTGTGTGCCGAAAGGATGGTAGCTCGGCACCAATCATCCACACAAACAACAACACAACTCAGACAGCAACATCCTCTGCAAATGAAGTGGGAGACAGAGGTTATTCATCCATTACACCCCACGACTGTACCAAATTACACCTTTCGCTAATACAACGAGCTCTTTGGCTGCTCGTTTTAACCCCATTTTAACACTGACACAGGATGATATGGGCATTTACCAACTCATCTATGAACACCGCAGCCCCCACTCTGCTTCCTCCTATAGACTCTAGATACTTCAAAGCTCCACACATGAATAATTATATGTCAAATGGCCAAAAGGCTGCATAGCACAGAACAAAGATGGTGGAAAGTTATCTGTGAAGGAGGTGTGAAAACAATATGACATAAACTGCATACAGAGGTCATAATATCTGTAAAAGGAGAAGGAATAGAGGTGGACAGGTTTTGAAAGGGCAAGTGCCATCATCATAATCAAAATAAGAATTATATCCAAAGATGAAAAAAAACTACTACCTCTCTTCTACTTTCTCTCACCTGTCAAAACCCCACACTAGTTACAACAGGAAGTTAGTTATTATATCCCATTTATGTCGCTTTTGTGCTTGTTTCACAACCGAAAGCTCATTTATTGCGCAGTAAAATAAGAAAAAAAGGGGCAAGGGAGATCTAATTTCATCAACATTTGTCAGCTCTGGAGTGTGTGATGATTTGAGAGGGCTCACATTAAAGTGAGAGAGGCTTTATTAAAACGGTCAGGCGTGACGACTTAACTGCCTGGCCCCGGTCTGGACAGCAGGTGCTTTGCCAGGGAGGAAGTGAATAAAATGTTACTGAAGCTCTGCAGCAGAGCAAAGGACACTTATCCAGTAACTGCTGGAACATCCAGTGATCAGGCAGAACATTATGACCACTGATGGGTGAATTAAATGACAATGATCGTTGTTATGAGCACCAACTGAACAATTTCTACTCAGAGTACGTAAAATGGGCAAATGCGATCATTTAATTTGGTTTAGAACAACCTCAAAAACAGCAATTGTTGAGGGATATTCCAACTCTGTATCTTCAGACTTGGCTCAAAAGAGGAACAGTTGTGGTAACCAGCACAAAAATGTATTTGGGGAGCAAAGTTTGGCCATTGGGGTCCAACCCAAAAGACAAGCTACTGTAGCTTCAATTGCTCTTAAAGCCTTGATGGTTATGGGATGTTTTTTTCCAGTAAAATAGGGATCATCATGAAATTAATTATCATAATTTTATGCATAATCAGAGTTATCTTTACACATGTCTGTTAGGAGGGACATGAGGCTTTACGACTCGCATATCAATGTATTCAAATATGAACAACAAATATAATATTTTAGTTAAATGAAAAAATGTCTAGTAGTTTATCAAGTTAATGTTTTATTAAACAAAGCTTAATAATAAATGTTTTTTGGTTAAAAGGTTTTTGGAAAATATCAAGAGGTATTTTTTTGTAAAATTAGAGAAAATTTATTTAATTAGTTTCTTAGCATTTAAACTCATCCTCTAATCTGTCTTTTTAAACAAATCTTTCTCTCAATGGGCATTTGAAACTCAAGACTCCTGTTGTTTTTTAGAACATATTTTCATTCATATTTCTTTGAAGTACACATTAGATTTAAGTTTAATGTAATTATAAAACAAAAGCATCATTCAATTCCATAACTCACTGGCATTGTTTCTGTTAAAACATGTTTACTTGTTATATAGGCTAAGTTATCTGAAAAGCTGAGTAGTGATTTCATCACAGAGTGCTTTCATGTCTAAAAGTAAAGTTTCCACAGGATGTGACCTGTGCATACAAGAAGCAGATCAGATGAACACCATATGTCTAATGTAGGTTGGTAAAGTAAAGGACGAAGACAACTCCTATTTTACAGAAGATAAGGGGATATACAACAAGGTCCCTTTATGCAATAACCTATATGCTCATTTATTATCCCAGAGAAATGAATGGAGAGGACTGTGGCCCCAGTCTGTCTGGACTAATAGTCTGTTTGACATGCATCCACCGTCCTCACTCTAACTTTGACATCCAGTCATTAGAGTTTTGATGAACCTTGTGTTATTGGGGGACACAGTGTCAAGCATCCTGCAGAGATTCTGTGCAGTGACTGTGCTGCAGGTCAAAATCAATAAAATGCTCTCACCTGAAAAAAAAACCACAAGCAGTCTTGATGGTTATGGGATGTTTTTTTGTGATGTCAGTCTTCACTTCATGTCTATTCAATGTACAGGAGGCACTATTATCATCCATTTTTATTCCGATATAGTCACAAATAAAAACACAAATTGTACAGTACATGTACATGTGCTAATATGTAATAATTTGCATTGAGTCTTGTGTGTAAGTGTGAGCATCATTGCATGCAGGGAGGGCTTAATTAGAGTTCTCTATAGTCTAATTTGATTAGTGGAAGTGAAGGAAGATGAAGGCAATTAGGGCTCAGTTATTTCTGCTGCTGGAATAATGTTTCAACAGAGAAGTGACAAAACACACACAAACACACAGACACACATATTAAAAGGCAAAATGCTGGTGAGCCTGCATTCTGGTTTCTAACATTTCACTCAAGGGTGTTCACGAGAGTTTACAGTGACTCAACCCAGAAGAGCAGAGGTGAGCGTCCAAGTGTTTGACAAGCACGCCAAATGTGATATGTCCACATTGAGACGGCTGTAAAGAAACCGTCTACCAGCCCAGTGCTGCTTCCGTCTATACATCTGTGTAAGTGCGTGTGTGTGCGCGCTCTGTCCACAACCGTAGAGGAGCAGAACAAACAAACCCACATGCAACACAATGCATTACACAAACTGCATTGCGTCTCCCTGGTGCCAAATTGACAAGACTACAACAGGGAACATAAAGGCAGAGGGAGGACTGACAGCAGTCCATAAATCATAGTCACTGCTGTGATACCAGTATGTACCCCCCACCCTCCTGTTTTCACTGCCCTCCACCCCCTCAACTCCCCACCTGTTAC
The DNA here is from genome assembly GCA_902982915.1 of Phalloptychus januarius. Taxonomy (NCBI): domain Eukaryota; kingdom Metazoa; phylum Chordata; class Actinopteri; order Cyprinodontiformes; family Poeciliidae; genus Phalloptychus; species Phalloptychus januarius. The sequence goes on from CADWAE010000477.1 coordinate 16,417,660, forward strand.
CACAATAAATGATAACTGTAAAATACTTGTTATTCTCCCCTTTTCACTGTGCAGAAAGATTCAATGTCTTGATAGAAAAGATACCAGTAAAAAGTTGTACAGTGAGAGGATAACGTGTTTAATATTTGAATGTTTGTAGCCATCCAGTAAAAGAAGAAGAAAGATCTTAATGAGGGTTTGATGTGCTGGGACTTTGTTGTACCTTTTGGCAGGGCGTGTCATTTTCCCCCCCTCTGATTCTTATCCAAAAGCAAATATGAAATGTTCTTCTTCCCAAGACATCAGTTCTTTAAATATGGATTTTTAGTTAACTTTTACTAACGTTTTCATTGAGGTTGATTAAATAGAATACGTTGTTTATAAAAGTTTTGTGATGTTGTTAGTTTTTCTAGAGATGCACCAATCAAATGCAAAGATATTGGATGATCATAAGAGGTATGGCTTCATATTTTGTGAGTTAATTTTCAAAATATCCATTAAGGTCAGAGATAAATGCTTTGATGCATTATTAATCAATCTTATACATTTTTTTGTTTCTGCTAGATTCAAAACTGCTATGTCTGTCAAACAGCCAACAGTGCTTTATTTGGCCTTTTAAATTCTCGTAGCTCTTAGAATACAAAAAATAAATGAAAATCAGAATCTGTCAGAAATATAATCAGCAAAAACATGAATCAACCCGAAAAAAAAAAAAGTAAAATGAGTGCATATCTATTGTTTTCATACATGTGTGTTTGTTTCTGGATCTCCTCCTACACAGTTTCTGGTGGTGACTTGTGCCCAGAGACTGTTCAGGGGCTGCAGGTTCGGAGGGTCGGAGTTTAACAGCTCTGGGTTTATGAGGGGGTTAACGGGGCAGCCGGTGTGACGAGCCACCGTCGACCTTTACAGCTGTGACCGAGGCGGTGCCACCTGCGGACTGACGTGGAACAGATGCCATACTGTGTATGGGTCAGAGCTTTTATAGCAAGGGCAGGATGAGAAAGAGAGAGAGCGCGAGAGAGAGGGGGGAGGACGGGAAGGAGGAAGGGTGAGGGAGCTGGTAGTCTATCATTGTGACTGCTTTACTGCCGTTCCTGCCATCTAATGACAGAGCTGTCTGAGCACATGGAGCTGGAGAGATGGAAGGATAGCAGGACTGTAAGGCAGAGAGGGGGTAAAACAGATAAATGGATACAATGATAGAGTGAAGTGAGGGATAAAAGCATAGTGGGAGGAGGAGAAGGACACAGAGAGATGGCTGACACTTGAGTAGATGCTCGCATAGAGAGACGAAGATGCAGAGAAGGAGATTTGTGGGAATTGATTGGAGGAGATGGTCTCAGTGAGGAATACAGGGAAGGAAGGATATTGTAGTTAATTGGATCTAATGATTTCACTGCTGCACAGATAATCTTCTAACACAGTATGGATTCCTCTGGCGGATTCATCAATGGGATTTCTCCTGTGACTAATGTTACCAGCACATTCAGATTCACCCTTACACTGTATGCACATGCAACACTCGAGTTTTTCTTTTTTCCCTTCTTTCTTTCTTTTAAGCTGAGAATCATGAGTGATTAGTCCACACTCTGATCCAAGGCTTAACACCCAGCATCGCTCGTACACATATTGATTAGCCTGGTAGGAGCTTGTCTTAGACATAGAAGAAAGATGTTTTGTCCATCTTGTTGGTTCTCTGCGAATTGATTACAAAAGACAGACAGGGAGGTAGGAACATAGTGCACTGCAATAATGAAGGTGGGTTGGCTGCAGAGTTTCTTGTTCCCTAGTTTCATTTTTAGGCATGGAAAGTGCATTTTAAAAGGCGTGTGATATGCTTATTTCTCTTCTTCTACTGTGCATGTTATGTTGCATCACCAGACTCAACTAAACTTGATCAGAGTTTAGCAATGTGAGGCAAACTCAAGTTTCATGATGCTCTGAAGAATGATGCACACTTTTGGGCCAAGTGATGCAAAACTACTTTGAATTTATGTATTTGATCACGGAACACCAAAGAACTTTTTTATTTACAACTACCTCACTGGGGTCTTACTGCTATGAGACAACAGTGCAAACCCCCATACTGTGTATGTGCGTCCTGCAGTCAGTAATTTTAAGTGTAAAGGTTAATTTGAGTAGCATTTTTTATGCAAAACTAAGATTTCTTTGGGGATTCCACTAAACAGATGGGAACAATTTTGACAATAATGCAAAATCTGCAGAAATGTCAAAATATTCCTTTTCTTACAACTTTTTTTTAAAGTATGTTTCCATATTTTTATTCTATCGAATTAATGTTTATTTTCTTATTTTTTTATGTATTTGTTAAATAATTTCTCACAATATATTTTTACTACCTCATTTACTAGTTACAAATTATCCATTTAATTTTTTATATTCAATTTGTTTTTTTATTTTAATACATTAATTTTTATTTTCTAGTTTAAATACTCTACTGAAAAAATTGTAACATATTTCACAGCAAATCTACTCATGTCAGTGTAGCTGGCACACTGACATGTCTTGTGATACACGGTAATCTCTTCTGGCCATTACTTTTAAATGTTTTGTTTGTTGCTGGGAGAATTTTAACTTCTCAACTTTAAATGGGAGCTAGTATAAAAATAAAGTTTGACAGATTGATTGATGTAACTCTGACAAGAAGATTGGATTACTGCTGGGTTGTATGAAAATAGAGTTGATTTTAAAAAGTCTTATAGATTTACTTTTGAAGTCAATACTTCATTCTTTGCTTAAAGAAGACACCAGAACCTCTTGCTTTGTACCTCACTTTACTTATTACCTCAGTGGTATGTCTAAACAAAAAACAAAAAAAAGGAATGAAAATAAATCGACTCCTACTTCCATAGGTTTTTTTCTACTCCCTTTTTACTTTCTCACTGATCAACCAAGCAACTTTAAAGGGAACATAAAAAAAAAGGAGCTGGCACTTCTAGGCAAGGTTCAAGTAAAGGTATATGTGGAGGATGGATGTGAGAATTTTAAGTACACTGTGAAGTGGGTGGAATGTATAGCAAAAAGAATAAAAAACATTAGAAGTGTGAAAAGGTGAGGTTGAGCAATACGTCGAAACATTGACACAACCTCCATTTTGAAGTGGTTGCTCTCTGGCTCTGCTCTCCCTCAGCCGTGATGTAAATGCGACCCAAGTTCAAGTGCTTCTCCTCTCCACCTTTATCTCTGCGCCCCGCGCCGTTGTTCCACCTTAATACATTTCTTTCTGCATTCTGCCCGCTTTCTTCCCATCAAAACCTCGGCCACCCCTCCCACAAATGCACGCACAGCCCATTCCTCTTTATTTAACCCAACCTTTTTTGTTGTCAAATAATCATGGGGAACTAGCATGTGTCTGACATGGTCTCCAAGGCAACGGCGGTTAAGACGGGAAGGCAGGCAGGGGCTCATTCAGTGGCTGAATGAAAGAAGGGGGAAGAGAAGAAGCAATCCACAGTGTCGGTCTCTCTCTCTCTCTCTCTCTCTCACACACACACACACCCACACAACCCTGACTAGCTTTGGCCTCTGTCACAACGGAGACCCATCTCTCTGTGTCTCTAATCTGTGTGGCTCTCCTTCAGCAGGTTGGTGTGGGTTACAGGGCCTGTATCCACACACAAACACACACCCCCCCACACACACCCACACTGAGCAAAAGTAAAAAAAAAAAAAAAAAAAGAGACGTAGAAAATAATGAGGTGTAAGATTCTTAAGGTGATGGACATTTTTTTTCAGTTTTTTTATAAACAGAATACAAATATCTCTTATTTCACTTTCAGTTTCATAACTCTACATATACATATATCTTTACTGATTCCTCCATCACTCTGTTTTGAGTATTCAGTACCTTGAGGGTAAAGAGCAGTCTGGTCAGAGGGTTGGACACATGTAGAAGAGAGCTGCATTCAGCCCTTTGTCCCTGTCTGCAACCTCTGACACAAGCATCTCTGCACGTCTCTTTATGTCTTTATTTCTTGCACAGCAGGATCTCTGTGGCCTTTAGCAGAAAATATTCATTTAAACCTCCCCCAATCCAAGCCCTTTTTGAAAAAAAGAGATGTGGAGTAGGAGCATGCTGTAAGAAAATTAAAAAAGCTCAAAAAGTTGAAAACAGACAAGGATTGGCTGGCTTATCCTGCTTTAATATTATGCACTGGTGAGTGATTTATCAGTAACGCAATAAGTTTCCTCAAACATGTTAACTATGGATTTCTTGTTATTTACTAATGAAACTTCAATTTCTTAATTTTGCCATAAAAATATCTATTCTGCAGAGCAACATATTATATATGAGGTAAAGAAAAACAACATTTTCTCTTAGCTGTACAATATATGACTTTTACAACAATTTTCATATTCAGTCTAAATAATATAATGCAGTTTGAGTGCACAGTTCTGTACCAAAATAAATTGCTCATCAAATTTTGCAAACAAATGTATGCAATTAAACTCTGATCTAAATTAATAGATCAGCTTTACACAACATACATAAAAGCACATGAGAAAGACTCAGACGTAAAACATTGCAGATAAAAGCAGTTTGTTGCTCTGAAATATGCCAGATTTGTTCAAAAAGGCTGACGCTCCGTTTGCAATCAGAGCCTGCAATCAAGAGCTGCAAAATATATCAAATCCCAGCTGTCATTTCAGCATCAAATTTCACCACTTGACATTTATGAAGACCTGGCTGGAGGCAACATTGGGTAGGCAGTGAAAGTTGAGGTTCCCTGTATTCTTGCACTGCATGTTGAGTTTCTTGGACCAGTTGTGATAATTGAGAAGAGAAGATTGAGGAAAATGTTCAGCAATAATATTGCAATTTTGTGTTTTCCTAATATGTTGCTATGTTGTAATCCAAAGTGAACACTCAGACATACAATTTACAATTTTCTAAGGCTGTTGAGAGTGAGTGTGAAGCAAAGAGAATCACATATAAATAAAAGCATATTAGCTCCATGGCATTTGTGTTTTTGCTTACGTGGGACATGAAAGATAAAGCAAATATTTAATTATTGTAAATTATATTAAGCATCTCTTGGATAATAAGCTTAGACCAAAAACAAAACCAGCTGTCATAGAGAGCAAATGCAAAATTCATTTTTCATTTAACAGGTGTGCACAGCAATCATACCAATCAAAAACAGTTAAGACTTTTACACATTTCTGGATATTTTCTTATGCAAAAGCAGGAACACATTTCTAGTAAATCGGACAGCTTGACAGAGAAAATCTATTTTTTTTTCCATGAAGTTGATCTCTGTCTGATTCTCCATTGCTTCTCCAGTCTGTTCTCTCTCGTTCTCTCCCTCACCACCTCTCTCTTGGCTCTCCTCTCCACAATCAGTGCCCAGTGAGCCGTGACACGCACTTAAGCACCGACCGGTGGTAACCTCACGCCGCCTTAGCACTCAGTTTTTTTTCACACACACACACACACACCCCTACGCCCCCCTACACGCTGATAACCACAAACCAACACATGAGCATGTGTGAATGCATGCACATTCACAAGACAGGAAAAAACAGGCACCAGATAAAAATGCCTTTAAAAACCCATACATTAGCCTTTGTGATTCTTGCTGCGAGGCTGTATTGCATAAAACACACTCAGTCAGACTGCTGTTTACCTGCTGACTTTTGATAAAAGGCTCAAGGTGTAAAGGAAAAGAGTGAGTGCTGCTGTCACTCAGCGTTACAAGTGCTCAGGTTCAGAGCTCAAGACTGTCAGCACAAAGAAGAATGTGTCTAAGACGTAACACTGGAAGAACCTTCATCACACTTTCCCACAGCAGAAAACAACTAAAACACACTGACGTGTATATATAAGTGTGCAAAGACTGAAGACAGCTTACCTGGTAAATAGTAAAGAGGTGCTTTTAGTCCGAACATTGTCACTGGTTACGTGTCATGAAGCGAGAGCAACTTGTTTAAAATGTGCAGGCAGGAGGTCCTGTCCTGGATGAGTGAGCAGGAGAGGTACGGTGCCCTCACAGCCACCCAGAAACAAGGCTCTGTGTGTGGTGAGGCTGGGCTGGAACTCAGCCTGTCATCCCTGCTCTCTGGTCCTCGCTAACCAAGCGTGAGGCTGGGACCGCCCAGCCGGCTAAGAAGACACACACACACACACACACACAAACCCCCCTCAGACAGTCACACGGATGCACACAGACAGAGCGGTGCAAGGGTCAGCCCCCGATCACGCCCCCGCTCTCGACCCGCTCGCTCTCGCCCCAGATCCCCCGGGCAAAGGGTCACGCACTCGCTGTCCGTTTCTAAGCGGCAGCAGCAAGCTCGCTCTCTGTCGCCTTTTCTTTCATAAAACCCACACGGGCACACACCCAGAGAGTCGGGACAGTCGGGGAAGAGACGTAAAAGCAGGCAGGTCCGGAGCCAAGAGGAGAACAGAGGTAGAAGGGGGAACAAACCCAGGCTGGGTAAATCCAGCAGATAGGAGCAAGCCACTGATTCCAGGGACTGTCTTTTATCCTTCTGTCCAAGAAAGATGATCAAAGGGACGACGCTTCCTCCGCTACCGCTGCAACTATCTCCCTGTCCCTTTCTTGCTCTGTGATTTTCTCAACCTCCCTCTTTTTCCCTCTCTCTCTTTCTCTGCCGATACAGAGGGAAGGAGGTGGAGGAGAGGAGGATGGAAGGAGGGCAGAATTAACTCCCTCCAGGCATCAACACAGCCAGAAAGGGTGTGTGTCTTTCTGTGTGTGTGTAAGTTTGTGTGCGTGGAGTGGTGGAGGTAAAGTGAAAAAGAGATAGAGGGGGCAGCAGCAGGAGCGAGAAGGAGCCACCAGCCAGGGCTGATGCTTCACCCGAGGAGGAGAGTGGTCACAGTTCAATTTGGAGTCAGGGTGACAGCTGATTGCACAGCCCCGGTGACAGCGAGAGGCCAACGACTATCAAGAGAGCATCTGTTCACACTGTATCAGACAGTAGGAAAGGATTGACCGACAGCAAACACACAGAGAGACAGACAGAAAGAGAGAGAGAGACAGAGAGAGAGAGAGGGCTGTGGGTCTTCAAGGGCAGCTCACAATAGAACAGCTACGTGTTTGGAGGAGGAAAATACAAAAGATCCCCCGCCTCCGTTCTTCTCTCTGAAAATGAGAGTCCTCGTCTCGGTCTGCGAGTGTGTGGGTGCGTTTGTGTGTCCGTCTAGGAAACTTGGCTAGTGCAGGCTGGTGCACAGACTGCTCACCATGCTGCTCCGACAGCCGACTATCCCCCATCCTCTCTCTCTCTTTCCCTTCACACACACACACAAACACGCACACATATAGGATGTCGTTCTATCTTAACAAGGACTTTTCACTGACTTCCATTCATTTCTACAGCATAATCCTGACTGTTTCGCTAAGCTCAATTTACACCTGATCCCCTAACCCTAAAACATCAAACCTTTTTATGGGCTCCAGCCTTTGGGCCCCGTAAGAGCAGTGGGTCCTCACAGCGTGATATTTATTGGAAAAATGGGTCTCACAAGGCGAGAAATGCTACAGCACACACACACGCAATCTTGAATAAACACACAAACATCCTGTGTTACTCCACGCCTGCTCTGCACACAAACCTTACTGAGATGGAGGCAGTTAGAGGTTGAGGAGTTAACTATCTGCTGGGAAGCCTCCATGATAAACCACACACACACACACACACGCAGGCTCACAAAATAACAGGAGTGGTACAGAGGGAAAAGAACGGGATGGGGACAATTCGCCTTCCTCTCCAACCCATTCTGTGAAAACTATGGGGGAGAAAGACAAGGGAGATTGGCAGCAGTTCAGTGAGGAAGAGGAGGGGGTGGTGGGGCACGTCAGGGGGGTCCTGTGCCTTCAGGAGGACTCAGAGGACAGGAAAAAAAACTAAAACACACATTCCACGAGCACAACAAGCACAGCAAGAGTGAGTGGGAGTGTGAAAGGCATGCTCACAACCAAATGGGGCAAATAATCGCTAATAGGGACCGATGACTTGAGGAGGAGACAGAAACGAGCAGAAATCAAGTGTGGAATAGGAGGAGGAGGACGGGGGGTGTCCACAGATCGAGATATAGATAGAGGCAGGGAAGGGGGGGGTAGTTATTCAAGGAACAAAGACCTTTTAAGTAATACAAAGAAATCAGCAAATATTTAACGTGGCAACAGCGAGTAGGTGTGCACGTCACAACACGGAGACAGATAAAGCGAAACAGTCCAACGCATTCTCTTCTTCCTCCCCAGTGAGGCTGAATGTTGCTAATGGCCCACGTTATCATCGCTCAAAGGTATGAGCGTGCCTCCGTGCCGCTTTATTCAGGTGAGTGTGCAAGGCAGGTGTCGAAGTGTCTCGCACCTTGTTGGACAGGCTGGGAGGTGACGTGCAGTCCCTGCCTCAAGGCGCTGCAGGTTTGACGACACGATGACAGACAGAGACGGACAGAAAGACAACTGAAAGCGCGGCATCCTGCTGCTGCAAGGTGGACAGGATAAGAACAGGAAGCCAGGAGCAAGTTTTGAAAAGATTCAAACACCAAAGAGAACCTGTTGTACGAGCTCAGAAACATTTTATATGTTTATATCTCATTACATTGACCGGAGCAACTCAGTCAAATGCATTTGTTTTAAGTTTTCTAATTAAATTGAAAGCCCCAAGCCTATTTTAAATTGAAAGCCCCAAGCCTATTGTCAATGCACGAGTCTAGAAAGTTTGCATAGATGTTCTTTAGTATGAGTATCTTTAAAAAAAGAAAAATGAAAACGATGCACAAACCTAGCAGTGCTTATCATGTGTAAGAATGTGATTCTGCTATACTATATATAGTATAGTATTTATACAAAAATGCTCAGTATTTTTGTACAAAAACAATCTGTACTGATTTTTCTTCACTTATCCTGCATCTCAGTAGTTAAAGACACTGTACTCTGCAGACATGAATATGCGCTTGGACTTTAGTATAAAAACTTATTATTTTGTCAATGTTGCTTTTTCTGGAATTGCAGCTAATGCTGTTGCTTTGTGGAGGTGTCAGGGAAGCCTAGATTGATTTGATGGTGGCTTTGCATTGTGGTGTTTCTCATCTTCCTCTTGACAATCTTCCATTAAGTTTCTAGGAGGTTCAGATGAAGAAAGTTTGCTGCCCAGTCAAGCACAATGTTGGATACACCAGGTACTGATAGGTGCCAAAGTTAAATCAGCATTTATGTAAATGTTGTTAGCAGGTGAAAGCCTGAAGTGCTCTAAGATTACCTGATAGATGGACCTGTCAGGTTTGCCATTGATGACGTAGGTCATTACATGGTTATAGCATTTGTTCTTATTCTAATAAATGGAAGCTAAATTTTGGGTTGTAAATTATAATCATCCAAATTATGAAAAAATTTTTTAAAAAACACATGGAAGTATCTATTAAGACACGGAAAACACAAGACCACCATTGTCCTTTGTCATTTAAGGTAATGCAATGAGTCACATGTGATATGGTTTGTGGGAAAGCATGAAGCACATGCTCAGACCTAAAAACACACAGCTCAGACCTACTCTCTAAAAAGCTCCTTTGAGACTGAGGTTGTGTGTGAAGCTGAAAACTCTGATGAAAGAGTGAAGGAAAGAAGAGGAGAAAAGAGAATGTTAAAGAGGGAGGAAAATGGTGGGACAGCACAGTCAGCTAACAAATAACACACACACACACACACACCCCACTATGCCAACTTCAGTTGTCTACCCTATATGATCAGCCCTCAAGCAGTGTGTGTATGTTTCGCTCTGATTTTATGTGAAGGGATTTGAAAAAGTGGTTTTTTCAACAGCAGGGAAGGCAAAGACGAAAGCATCACTATTATCTTCCTGCTCATGCTGCACTCTGACACAATAGCAGCAAAAACACAAGAATATATTCACAACGTGATATTTAGGAAAGAGAACAAATCCTAATGTTTTATCATTAGCCAGCTTAGATTTACATACAGCACTCAAGAGACGGTCCACCTCATGCGGCCTCTGCAAACAGACCAAATAGACAGCCTTCACAGAGAATATGAGAGATTTTCCTTTCAAAAAGAGAAAAAAAAACGAGCTGGACTTCAGTGCAAATGCATTTATCAAATGTGATAAGAAATAAAATCTGGTAACCCCTCACTCACCCCTATTTGCTTAGACCCGCACCCACTCCACCGCTACACACACCCATTTAACCTGACCTCTCACTGGTGATTAGAGGCCTGCGCAATGTGTGAGCATGTGCATCGCTCTTTGTGTGCGAAATGCTTCTCTCCGTATGCTAATCACAGCCTTGCACTGAGAATTAATTTGCAAATGTGTCATTACCCATCAGGCTCAGCCGCAATAACCCTGCAATTACACAACTCTCGCTTGGCCAGCTGAGCACCACACTCTCAAGCACTCTCAAACACATTATACACACGCAGCTTCTTCAGGGTAAACAGGGGAGAAAAAGGTTCTAATATAAGTTATATTTTGAGAAGTGCAACATCCCATTTTACAACCAAGGAAGAGAGAAATTCTTTGTATAGTCAGAGTGTTTACAGTTTAATCACAGCCCCTCACCTCCATGTCAATAGGACAGCTACCGAGGTCGACTGCGCACTTTCACTCACTTCTGTTTCTAAGCAACATTATCCAGGAGTGTGGCCTCACTAAGAACTCCAACAGCATCACACAGAGCCTTCAGATTACAGATAAAGCAGCTGAGCAATGTGCATGTGTGTGCAAGAGTTCAGGCACTTACCTGTGAAGAGACATGTGAGGAGACATAAACGTGTGCGGTAGCCGAGAAACGGTGCAAAGGTAACATGGAAGAAAACAAAAGAAAGACATGAAGTTGTTAGTGTCTGTATGTATTCTTGTATAGCTGGATGACTTGTATTGTTGATTATCCAAAGGTTTTTCTCCAGCTTCACAAAAATAAGATTTTGTGAATTTATATTTAGAATGGACTGATTCTACATCATACACAGCAAAAAATAAATAAATCTAAAACCTATCTGCTGAACTGCCTGAATCAGGAGAGATGCTGGTTTTATGCAATGAAAGCACAGGACTCGGTACCATATTCACATACTCAAAATTTATTTTGAGTCACTCAAAATTTATTTTGAGTATGTATATTTTGGAAAATATTCTTTTGCCAAAATGATCAGAAAATATAAATCTTAAATTGTTTTCATCAATAAGTCACTAGTTTTTATGATTTATTCAAAATGTGTCAATTACCTTAAATGTAAGCAACATTATCCAGCAACAATTTTTCATTCCAAAATATTATATACCTTTATTAATTTATCCATTTTTTTTTATTTGCTATCAAAATATTTTAATAAAAATATTCTAGCAATTTTTCTCTCAAACGTCTGCATTTTTGGTTGATCAAAACCGTTTCTATTACACTTTCTATACATCAGTTACTATTAGTTAATAATTACAACAGCAAATAATCTGAAAAGCTGATAACAATCTGATCTTCAAACAATAGGAAATTGGCAAACTTCTGTTTATTTATACTTATCTTTATGTTATTTAATGTATGCTTGTAGTCTTGCACTTATGGTAGTGAAAATAAAATACTTATAAGCAGCTGAGTCAAGGTGGTGGTCAAGGAGTAATTACTGTTTATTATCAGGTTTAAAACATAATTTCCGTATCCTTAGTCGTTCTAAAGACCAAATGAACTGCAAGGCTAAATGTTTGCTCAATCACTTCATGAATGCAAACCAACTGCTCTCTCCGTCCACTTCACACGCCGGAAAACCTAATCTGGTTTTCGCTCCGTCACACGTCTCTGTGTCTGTTGCTACAGGACACTGAGTCATCTCGGAGCATGTCAGCCTGCTGTCAAAGATACTCCGCAACACTTCGCACATACACTCATCTCTGACGCTGGCCCCATCACCAGGTGCAGACACATAGTGTGTGATAACAAAAACAGCAAAAGAAAAATGGTTGGTGTTTCTTTCTTAACTTACTAAGAATTCAACAGGTCTGACCTTGAAATTTGAAAGATGTCAAACAGGCCTTTTCTGCCTTTAAAAAAAACTGCATGACAATTATTTGAGTGGGAAAAGGAGAAAAGAACTGGTCACACAAGGCAGGCAGAAATTCAAGTGTTTTTGGGAGCATCAACGAAAATGACACAAAAACGTAGCGCAAAAGCACTCAGTGTTCCTGAACACTATGTGATTCTGAAGTGAGTGCAAATTCAGGTTGTGAGTTTTTTACTTCTAAATAACTGATCCAAATCCCACCAATGCACAATTTCCAAAGATTTTTTTTATTATTTATTTATTATTATGTTGAAAAGTTTATTGCTGTTAATTTTGATTTATAGCAAATGGAAACTCAAAAATATTCTTAATGGTGAGGTGATGTGATGTATGGCCATCATATGTCTTACAGAATCACAGGGAAGATTTGCTGACTTGACAGCAGCTCAGCAGATAAAATGAAACCTAATAGAAGGTTGTTGCCAAAGAGGTTTACTCTTCAAAGTCCTGAATCCCAGCATACTAATGGAAGGTTGAGTGGAAGAAAAAAGTGTTGTAGAATAAAGTAAGCAAGCAGAAAGGAAAACCACAGCCTTGAAAGGAATTCAAAGTAAAGTCCATTTAGGAATTTGACGAAAGAGTTATGAGATGCAGCTTGTGTCTTAAGAGACACCGGCTCTGGCTGTGACTTTCCTTTTGCTTGTTAACTAGAGATCATGTCAGATGCTGGTTTAAGGAGAAACAATGTCTGAACTCTGGCTCAGTGGTCCAAAATCCTATTTTAAGATATATTAAGTTGTGCATTTTAATAGTAAATGAAGGTTTCACAGTCTGGAGGAAGAGCAGAGAGGCCACAACTCAAGGCACTTGAAGCTTTCTCAAACAGTGAAGCATTGGTCCAGTGTGCTTTAAGTCCAAAAAATACTACAGAATCTACCAGAATCTATAAGAGCATTTACTGCTTTCCTCGACTGAGAAGTTTTATGGAGATACTGATTTTATTTTTCCAGCAGGACTCGCCCTCAGTGCCAGTAATGGTTTTATCTATTATGATGTTACTTTACTCCAATGATCAGCAAACTTGCCTGGCTTAAATCCTGCAGGAAATTCATGGAATATTGCAGAGATGAACACCAGGAAGACCAGACCTAACAATGCAGCTCAGCAGAGAGACAGGTTGATCACCTCCATGCTGTGTCGCATTAATGCTAATAATTAGCATGAATTACTGAACTGCTGCTAACTGAGCACATATAAAGTGCAGTACATGTGCTTTTTCATTTTTCTACGAGAGATTAGTGACTGAACATGGACTCAGGGTGAAGTCGAGCTCCAGTAGCTTTCCATTCAGGAACAAAAGGGACGTCTTCTAATTCCCAATTTTAAAAATTTCATTTAGATTTTCTAAATCATGCTTCCACCACTCACCAAGCTCCCATTTCTCCTGTTTTAAAGTGCATCCTCCAACACTATCAGACAGCAGGGAAAGCAGAAGAATAGGGAACCAGGTGCAGGAAGAGCTGGCCAAAGCTGACAAGCTGATGTGGAGTCTTATCATATCCACTCCCACCATGCCTTGTGGCACACCTGCTTTCTAGCACAGACAACAGAAGCATCCCCGCTCACAGCTGAGGGAACACACTGCACCACACAACTCTGCCCTGATTAGGCTTTTTGTTGTCACTCAGCTCTCTTAGCTGCATCCTCCAACTCTTCATCTGTCTCCGCATCAAACACGTCAGATCTCAGCGAGCGCCGTTGTTATTAGACAGCAAGAGCAGAGAACCAGACATGGCGTAATGAACCGCAGAAGATTTAAGGAGGGGGATCTTTAAAAGCGTAACTCATTTGATTAACAAATGTGTGTACACATATGTGGTGGGTGTTCTTCTGCCATGTGTGACTGTGCGTTTGTGCGTTCGCCCAGGGGCAGGTGTAAGGTGTGTGAGCGCAGGTCAGGAAGCCTGGGGAGCAAACCCAGCGGGAAAATCCAACAACATGCCAGAATAAAGCTAATGACACGGCACACGTTTTTTTTGGGTTTTTTTACGTGCATTGCTCAATATACTGCATTTAATATTTAATCACATTCATGCATCCACACAAGGCTGCCTCTATGCACACACACACACACACAAACAAAGAGCTGTTGGCAGTGTGTTTTTCGCCTGACTTGTGCTCTCCTGTGACATTTCCTCATTGGCTTGTTTGTCTCAATTATCCCTGTTTATTGGACAGAGATGGTTAACCCATTAACTTACACACGGGGAGGAGCACAAGAGAAAGAAAGAAAGAATGGAAGCTGGAGAGAGAGCTGGGTTACAGTTGGACCTGCCCGAGGCAGGATGTGAATCACACAACTGTATTAGGGAACAAACACGGGGTCTCTGGCCGGACGCCAAGCCAGCACACACACCGCACATGTATGAAGGCAGCAGAGGGCAGCTGAGGGGGCAGCGCGGCACCGCCACCTCGGGGCTCGTTGCAGGGCTTGAACTGACCTTCACCACGCTTCACTGTGTGCGTCGCTTTAACACGCTATTCTTCTGCAAGGTTGCAGGTTTGTGTGAGTGTGTGTGAGGATTGTAAGTACTGAACAAGTGAACATGAGTGGCTGTAATGTTTGTATGTTGAGAAAGCTGTGTGTTTTTAAGAGTGCATAGGGGTGTGTGTGCGTGTGTGTGTAAAGCTGCCTTGCCCTGTGTCAGACCTCTGCTGTGCTCAGTAAGTGAGGCGTGCTAATACTGCGTGTGCTCAGGTTTCACGCATCAGCACACAGTCGAAGAGACTTACCCGAGGTCAGAGACTGTCAAACCCTCCTCCTCTTTCCCCACTCTCCTCCTTTGACTCAATCCTTCCTTTTCTCTCACTAAATGCTTTACCTTTAGCCAAGCTTCGACAGTCATTTTGCATCCCACCCACCTACACACGCACCCCCACACTCCTCCCCTCCTGCTCTCTCACTTTGCTATCAGTCCTCCCTTTTTCCCTGCCTCTTCTCTTCTTCCCCAGAGGATTCCATAGTGCTCAGTCTTTTAGTATCTTTCATGTCTTTTACCTGTCAACAGAGGAGAGGATGTGCTAGCAGCTCCACAACAAAGGAAAAATACCCTTCTGTCATCTCAGAAAATGCTGCAGGGCGGAGGGGGAGCAGGGAGGGAAATCGACAGGGGGACAGAAGGAAGTAGATAACAGGAAAGAGAATGAAAAAGGAAATGTTGAGCGACGAGGAAGAAAAAGGAAAAAAAAAGCAGAAAGTGAATATTTCGCCTTTAATATACACATCTTTTAAATGCCAGCACATCTTAATGATGCATTATACATCCGAAAGCCTCAAACCAAGTGCAGAAGATGCACCAACTCATGAACTACCGTTTGCTTCAGGATCTTTTCTCAGACCCCCATTTTTGAACAATAAAGAAACATGAAGTTTCAAACCAAAACGCACACACAGATGCATTCACACATGACCTCTCCGCACTGTGCGAATCGCCAGCAGCTCAGTTCAGCTCCGCCACACTCAACAACAGAAACCGGCAGCACACATTCACGCGGGATAAAACTATAAGCCGTACAATCCAACAGGCACCTAACTCAATCTGTGGCTGCCTCTCCGCTCCATCCCCTGTTTGTGTGAATCCTTTGCTGGTGCTAATCTGCCGGTACAGTCCCTATCCTCAGTGTCGTCCTCGTCTCTGTATTATTGTGGGATTAGCTCGGGTGTTAGCCTAGCTGCAGCCCACAGCCCAAGCCTCAGAGAAGCGGCCATCTTAGAACAATGCCTATTGATGAAACACTAAGAGGCTTGATTGGATTAATCATCTTTCTCCCTCTATTTTCTCCTCTTCTCTAGCTATCTCCCTTTGTTTCCACTTTCCTTCCATCCTTCTGTCTTTCGCTTTTTCCTCTCTCTTTAAAGCTTGCTGATGCACATAGATTTGACTGTTTCTCTCTGGCGATGAGATGATGCCCGCCCCCCAACCCCATCACTGGATAACGAGCTCAAATAACAGACTGCCAGTTTACAAGGGTACTCTAAGGTAAAAAGTAAACATCTAATTAAGAGGGGAATCAAATAGCTTCTAACCGCCTCTGTGTGGTAGTACATTTTACATTACGGCATTTAAGTAGGAGCCCTCTCATTGATGAGAGCAACAACACTGGCTGTGATATTGCCTGATTGTAATTAGAACAAGGAATATAATTACAGGAAAAAGGTTCAGAGGAAAGCAGCAGCTCTTAGTGAGGGTTTGTCTTGGTTTTTTTTATGAGAAAGACACGATTAAATGCTAAAGATAAGAGATAGGCAGAAAGGAAAGAGGAGTCTCTTCAGATCTGGCGTGTGTTTAGATGAGGCACTTTACCAAGTGGCAGTCGCCAGCCTGGGCGGCCTTTGGCCTCCTGTCCCCACCAATCGAATTCCCGCTCCAACTACGCCAGCATAGACCCACAGCAACCTTTCAGTCTGCTGCCAAACATCCGCACACACGCACACCCCAGCAACCATAGCTCTACAAATACTGCAGCCAATTCCATTTTCAAACATGGATAACAACTGAATTAAGAATCTGTCATCCCGTGCCAAAGCACCAGGATGCGCCTTTATACATCCAAACACACTTAAATGTGTATTCTTGAGAACAAGTGCTGCATCCTCAAATTCATTGGGTTGTTTAGGTTAGATTTTAAATGCTTTTTTTTCTCTTTTTTTTACATTCTTACAGGAATGTAAAAAAAGTATTTGACAGATTTGATATGTTTTAACGTTAGCTACTACATGACATTATTAGCTTTGATATTGATTGCATTGTTACATGTTTATTTGTGAGTCGCTTTGGATAAGTGCTTTCCAAATGCAGAAAAAACAAACATTATATGATTTATATATTGATATAATGATTTATCTATCAGAGGAGAGAACTACCCAAACAATTAAAATGTGTGGCATTTTAATCGTTCCATATCTTAATCATGAATTAACTCTGATTAACCAATTTCTTTTATACAACTCACTCGAAGGCTTAATTACTACAGAATATAGAAATCCCTTACACAGAACGGAGGCTTGAACTGTTAATTTGATTAATCAAATTTATTTGAAGAATTAATCATCAACTCATTTAATAATCGATTAATCTGGAGTATACAGACAAAAAAATGGCCAATTACTGAAAGAACAAAATGTAAAGATTTTTATTTTAAACATTCTCAATATGTAATCCAAAACTCCAGAGGTGGCCTTTTTATCTTCATCTGGTTCAAGTTCTGTAAAAAGAAAAATCTCCTATAAGTATTGTTTGATATTCACTCATTATTCCAAAAAATATCAACATATTAGTAAACAGTTTTTTAGTTGCAGATTCATAATTTGCTTCAAATGTTCATTGCAAGCAATTAAATTTGTATTTTCTTATTTTAAAAATAATTTCTTTAATTGCTTATCTGCATATTTTCATGTGTTTCTTATATTGTGTAAAAGTTACTTTAGTGGCTAAATAAAACAATCTACCGAATGGGCCAATTAAAAAAAATAAATCAAATCAACTTATGAATTGTCAGAATAATCAATAGAATAATCAATTATTAAAAAAACTGTTAGTTGCAGTAAGAAAAGAGGAGAAATACATTTAATTGTAATGGATTAAAAAGTCACTTCAAAGGCTCTACAACTCCAGCGAATCACAGTGAGAGGCATTACAGACAAGTCGTATCGTAAAATGGTCATTCTGTTACAGTAAGCAAAAAACTAAAGCAGAATTTCAGAAAACACAAGGTGATGGTGGTGTAATATTCTGGTGCCTCTTCCAGACCTGGATAACTGGCCAAAGCTTATAGAATCATGAATTCTGCTATTTAAAGACGAAAACCTCCAGGAGAATGTCAGCCATCAGTTCATGATCTTGATCTCAAGACCACTTTAGTCATGCAGATTCCAAAAAGAGCAAAATAAATGTGATGCAGTAAAAATCAATTAAGATGAATACAGCTCTTCTGCAAATCCTTTTAATATTAAACTATTCTGACATAAGCTGTGACATGTCATCAAAAACATAAAGATTTAGATATACCTTTGGTTTTAAACATAAAAATGACGAGCTATGGGTATTTGGGTGTTATTTCTGTCAGAATTTATAGAAAGAAAATTGTAAAAAAAGGAGAGGAATTCACCTGACATTAAATGTACTCATCCTGTAGAGCAGAGAGCTGTTTGGTCCGCTACCAGCCTGGGGAGAAAAGGCCTTCCAAGAATCCTCTTTTCTTGCTTTTCCCGTCTGTATTTTTCCGCAGATTAATCTGTCCGGCAGCCATATAAATCTCTGCGCTTGCCGTGTTGAAATGCTCTGTGCGGCTCATTTATGTATGACAGAAAAAGGAGATAAATCTCGCAAAGCCTCTCGAAGCGACTCGATGCACACAAAAAACCCCAAATGGGAATAAATGTGGCTCTTTGATCAGTGAACGGTCAAACCTGAATTTGCTGCACACAAGACACTGCGAGCCAAAGCATAAGCAGAAATGTGACAAAAAAAACAAACAATAGTTTAGACTGAGGAGACTGCACTTTCTAGAGACATGGTTATAGTGGTTTTACTGCTCGTTAGTAGACCATGATCAACTGAGAAAGGGGTCAAAACATTTCTCCTTTGCTAAAGATTTGTAATGGAGGGGGAATAAGGGATCAAGGGACGCTGAAAAGGGGGGTCTGAGGTGGTTTAAAGGGTTTTGCGGTAACCATGGTGCTACAAAGCTTGGTCACTGTGGGAACAGACCTTCTGCAGAGCTTTTTGTAATATGTGAAGGAGGGCTGCTACCCCACAACCTCTTGAGTTCATGGCGTGCATGAAAGCATCTTGTGATATTTGTTTAATTTCACAGTGCATCATTATCCTACTGTTTACTGCAGTTAATTATTGAGATAATCAATAAACAAGAGAAGCAAAGAATGTGAGAATAAAGACAAAGTAAAATATAAACATCCCAAGTCTGCATTTTATGTCACACATTTCATCTTAAGGCTGTTTAAATTAACATGTGTTCTCTTCCTCAAGCATTTATAAAATAACAACTTATCCACTCCGCTTCCAGAAACTGATTAACACCACAACCCGCAAGATGGAAATACATCTATTTCACTTGTTTTGGCAGCATCCTCCCAGTGTGTGTAAATCTTTCTTGACAGTGAGATGGAAACAGCTTGCGTGTCATAGCAGGGACCTCTCAAATTGGTTAAAGATGATCATCAAAGTCTTGCAAAGATTTTATTTTCCTTTTTTTCCACTAATATGCGCATGATAAAGCAGAGCCGCTCCTGTTGCATGACTTTGTTTCTGCAAAATTTGTTTGATCGGTCTCACTGAATGAATTATCAAGGAACATTCGGCACCAAGTGGCAAAGCGGTCTTAATTTCTAACTGAAAGATGCTTAATAGCTTGTCTTAGTGGATACATTTTCTTATCAGGCTCTTAGCAAGTGATAAAAATTATATGACTTCATCAAACAGTCACGGCACAGTTATTCTAGTACAAGCAGAATCTGTCCGCGAGGGTAACTTTACAATGCATCTGATAAATGTAAAACTGTGTAATTCAGCTGCATAAAGATATAATAAGGAGTAGAAACGTGATAAAGTGGTTCCCTGTAGCTTACCTCTAATAAATCAAAGGTTTAATCCCATGTCACCTGGTTTCTGTGGCTTTTCTGACCGTTGGAGATGGGAACAAGACTCCATGCAGCCCCATAGAGTAAAGACAAACAAGTTAGAGAAATTAGATGGATGAATGAATGGATGGAGCCGTGCAAGCTTAAAGCTTTGTGATTGAGATCACTTCTGTTCAGATAAATAAAGCATTAGATGTCTGTGTATGAGTGATTTCCTGTCCTTGTCAATAAAAAAACCAACAACCAAATCAGTCAAAGCCTGTTTTGTAGTGACTAGTGCAGCAGGATTTACAGCAATCACACCTTCAATTAGATCTCCAGAGTAGTCTTTAGGTGTGTGTGTATGAGCTTTTGTGCAGACGGTGATAATAACCGCCGTAAAGAAGAGAGGAGCGCAGTAGATATGAGTAAGTGCAGCAGCATTTCAATTTCCCCTCTTGCTATGATGTCACCGTATTTATTACCGGTTCCTGCTTGAAAACATACCTGCTGTAAATCAGACTCATGCAAACAAAACCACACAAATGTGGCTGTCTGCTTGCAACGGACTTATGATGAGAAGCGGCTCAAAGAAGGATTGTGATGAAGGGGAAACAACCGGAGCGTGGAGACAGATGACGGATGACTCTGCTCATTCAACGAGCCAGTTTGAGATGAACATAAGCTATGGCAATATGTCTCCTGGTTTCACCCTCTATCTTCCTGTCTGCTCTGCTGAAACAGATAACCAACACTGTGGCATGTGTGGATAGTGCCGCTGCAAACCAAAGGCAGAAGGGTAATCTTTAGCCGGATAGGCTGGCTGTTGCAACACCAGCAGTAGTAGAGATCTGGCCTGATACCACTACTGGCGTCTCCCACCGTGTGAGGAATGGGAGATAATAGAGGAGGAGCCCTTTCGTAGTTGTGCAGGAAGCGGTGGCAGTGGTGGGGAGCTGGAGGTGACCAGAAGGGAGAGTAATTGCCTCGCCACACTCAAGGTGCTCGAAATGATCTGTGACCTGCTCCAAGTGTGTGCGCTCTGAGGAAGAGTGAGGAAGAGAGAAACAAGCCCTGCAAATGCCCATTTCCTGCTGCTGTGGGGTCATGCTTGAGCCAGGAAGTGTGGGATGGAGTGGAAGGTGGAAATAACGTAGGGATAATCTTGTCTGAGCTCCAGTGAGAGAGGGCAGGGGGCTTGTTATGAGAAAATGAAAGGGGAAAGGTGGAGGAAGGGAGCGCCACGGGCCATTAGAGACACCTCGGCTTCACATAATGGCAGGTAGAGCTGAGAGGGTGCAAGTTGCTCAGAGGAGCTGAGGTGAAAGAGGGAGCAGGCGAGATATGTACCATTAAAACGAAAGAAACATGCACATATGGCAACATCTGTGCCTTAACATAAGCATGTATTGTGACTAACCATAGTAATTACTGTCTTTTCAAAGGACTTCAAATTTTTTTTAATTTTGTCTATTTGCAAAACAGAATTCAGAATGTGTTACACCTGGCATGTTTGTATGAAAACATCATTATTTTGCATAGAGTTGACATTTACACAGCCCAGTTGTGGATTCTGCTGCCTACTATGATGATGAGCAAGTGCTAAGTATGAACCAGTTTGATCCGAACTAATGAAGGTCAAGTGAGATCCGCTCACTTCAGTACGGCTGAAGAGTGGAAAACGAAGTGGTGCGGCACAGAAACAAAGGACTTGCTTTCTCTCCAACTGATCATTCTATTTAATTGATTTGAATTAGTTAAAATATGAAAGTTATATTAGATACCTCTAAATAAAATCCAGTGCCTTCAGAATTATGAACAGATCATAAAGATCAAGAAGCACAGGAGGCTCAACACAAAAGCTTTTCAGATTTTGAAAACCATTTCACTTCACCGACATGGATTACTTCAATACATTGAAATTCCTATTCAGATTTTAAATCAGAACATATAACAAGCGTGCAATTTCAACATTTAAATGGCAAAAGGAACTTTATGTCATTTTTAAATCTATCTAATTTAAACATTAAAGTGAATTTTTCAACTTGCACAAAACTATCACCAGCATGCCACATCTGGAATTCAAAGGCTTCTAATTTTAGCACATTCAGCCAAAAAGGAGAAAAAAACAACTTCTGGAAAGTATGACTGAAATAATTATGGCATTTATTTCTCTTATAATAGCAAAGCCTGGTGAACATGATTTTTGTAAAGCTTAGAATCACCAATATTTTCAAACTCACTGTGATATCGTAATCCACCCTTTAATTTACTGCTAATATGAAAACCTTTATGACTTCATCCTGGTCTGATCACAAAGGATACTGACACTTATTGTTTTAAGAATGCTCCCAAGTCTAGCTTTATTGGTAGAGCCCCATGTTTTTCTGCTTGGCCTCACAGCTGTGGAGCTGCTTCAGAATTTCCCGAATTTGAGGTTAGTTTGTCACCTGGGAGTTTCAAAAAATAGCCAATAGCTTAAGGGGTTAAACCAGTAGCAACTGTCTTGGTGCACCAGTGAAAACAGGATGCTCTGAAGGTGACATAGTGAGGGAGAAAACTAATATTTTGGTGCAGCTGCTAGGCAAAAACAACCCTGCAAGACAATGATGTCTCAAGTATTTCACCACGAGCCTCGTGATTAAGAACTTATGAAAAAGGCTTAAGCAACTTAGAAATCTCTATCGAGTTAACCTTTGGAAGCTAGCCTTGCATTCAATTAATGACTTTACATCCTAACAGCATGGAGCCAACACCTTAGCTTGACATTATTGTAGTGCCTAACACTTCCTTGGGAATATTGTTGCACATAGCAGCGTGAAGGATAAATCTTCACAACGGCATTGGTTGCTTGCGTAGGCTGGAGTGTAGGCTGTGCATTGATCTACAGCTGAGGCATAAATCAGTCTGCTTTCACCATGTGTTCTTGGTGCCTTTCTTTTCATTATTCTTTTAATAAGATACACATATGCTATCAGGAGGGACAGAAGAGAGATCCTGCTTCTTCAACCCACATAACCCTCAATTTTCTGAGCTCCTACTCATTTTGTCCCTCTCCTGCCCTCTTGGGTGTAAAAACCAAATCAGAAGGTATCTGCTTCTCTACAAGCCCTAAGACTTTTTATTTTTTTTCTGCCTCCATAATGTTTCTCTAACTTGCTTTCATTATCCCTCACTTACCTCTATGCTTCACTTGCCTTACTGTATTCTCTCCAGCATTTACTCAGCTAATTAATAGGGCAGAGGGTTGAGTGCTACTCTGTTTAAACAACTCCCGGTTTTGTCTTCTGCACACATGGATGACTGCGAGATGAAAAACAGAAAGAAACGGATGAGGAGGCACGTGGATGAATAATATGTTTATTGCTGCAGTAGCAGAAGACGAAGTGGCAGTGCGGTGTTTTGACGAAAATGTGCAGCGTGTTACCAGCTTCTTGTTACAGATGAGAATACGAGAAGTAAATCAACTTTGCAGGAAAAGTGCTGTCTTGTTTAGCGAGATAAATCTAAAAGACGTTTTAAAGGTTTGCTAATTCTTAGGAAGCTGCTTGGCAATAATAACCTGTAGAAGGTTTTCTGGTTTACATGACTGTAAACTGGTTGTCATTACTGGGTCAATCCAGTCAAAAATGGGAAGGCAGCAACCTTTGAATGGACTGAGAGAAAGAAATCCAAGAAAACAGAACAGCGATTGCAGTGAAGTGGCAAGAGAGTAAAAAAGCCAGACTCCAATTTGGAGGCTGTGCAGAGTAAAATGTCACCTTATTATAAGAGCAGAAAGAGACGCATCACTCTCTCCCTGCTATCAGAGAAACATGATACTTTCGCTGCATTTTGATAAAATGTGTGGATCAGTTAGAATGAGAGCATTTCAAAGACAAAAAGCATCTCCTGTGACATGGCCTCTCTTTTGCCACTCAGCAAAAGCCACATACCCACAAACACACACATATATGTGCTCTTCTGTAAAATAATATTGTTAAATAATTTCATGACAGAAATTTGATTCTGAGTGTTTGCTTGGATTGTTTTTGAAAATTAGATTTGGATAAAAACTTTTTTTTCAAACAAAAAGTTTGCAAAAAAGCAATTATGTCACTAGAATAATAGTGACATTATTATTCACTATTATAATAATGTAGTGAAGAAACACACTGAGGAAATGTATTGCAATCATCGGTCAGCCAATCCTTGAATATTTGCATTTAAAATAGTATTTATGCTAATTGGTAGGAGTCTAAAGTCCCTCACTGCAGTTCCATTTTCCATCATTAAATCTGTCCTTCATTTATCCATATTTACTTCATGACATTATTGGCTTACCATAATTTGTGATCTAAAAGAAATGTAAAATATGTATTAAGGGCTACATTACAGTCTAATGAGAAAGGAAGATGATGTTTACCTCTATTTAATGCACCAGATTCGTTGTCACTAAGTGCTTTGTCTCATTTTTTATTTAGAAAAACAAATGCTATACTAATGAATCCATTTTCCCAGCTTTGTCTCAGTGCGTTTCTGATCTGAGTCTGATTGAGGCATTAACATGCATACACAACATGGGATCTTTATTACTGTCATGCTTATATCTTTGAGTGGCTGAAACAAACACTGAGAACGAAAAACTAATCTGATGTGAAAGCTAATATTTTTTGTTATGATACGGCCACATCAGTGGAGCCGTGTCTGGAAAACTTTTTGTTGTTTCTGCTTGTCTGTAAACATCCACAGCAGGCAGATGTGTGGTAAACAGAACATGTTATATATTAGTTCTGAGACCACTAAGCAATATGTATCAGGCTGTGTATTGACAGCATCAGAGTTGTTCAATTTATACAACAATATAAAGACTTTTGAATTTATCAATCAATATAGTATGTTATGTTTGGTACAGAAAAAGCTGATGTCCCCGTTTTGAAGAATTTTATTTTTGTTGAGGCAGGGAGTGGAAATAAACAAATAAAAAATTAATTCATCTATTTAAGAAAGAGGCAGGCAGACAGACTTGGGCATGAGAGAAGTTCAGTCTGTTTCATGGAATGTCATTAGTAAATCTGTTTTGTAACAACAAAACTACATTATATCTACTTGTGTGGAGAAAACCTTGTGATTATAAGGACTTTCTTTGTGAGTTCTTACAAAATCATACAACCGTTGATGTTTTCGAGGAAGTAATGAAAGGGGAACGTTTTCAGTGGCAAAAGTTTTTCCTGAAACTAATGAATTTTGTATAAATACCAATTACGCAAGAGAAGTATTGCATAAATCTACCTAGCTAGAATTAACAGTATGATGCACAAAACATGTTCTGGTTTATTGTCAGCTTGACAACATATCACATCAAGATCTAGAACATATTCCACCATGAAAGGGATTCCTCTGAGCCACTTGCACAGACCCTTTCTCCTCCTTACCGTCCCTCAGCACAACTGTTTGGTTAATCCTTGTCTATAGCATTCTTATTTACACACACACACAGACACGTACATCTACCCATAATCCGAACACATTCAGGATGATGCAGGTGATGCAGCAGGAGCTGAACCCTGGGAAGTTTATTGATGCTTGCTCTCACAAAGCCAAGGTCTAAGCCATGAATTGCTAACTCCAGCCTCCGCTGGCCCCAGACATTAGCAGCCTCAGATAAGACATGAAGGATTGCTTGCATTATAGGAAAACAGCCTCGCTGCACCAAGTTTCTCACAGCCATCCTCGCTGATACTTCCACCACATGCACACACACACACACACACCCACATGCAAAAGTCCGATGGGATTTTTCACGCATTCATCATGTGTTACCGAAAGCCCAACAAAGAAAACCACGTGATGCGACAGTGTTAGTAACGCTGGTGTGTGGAGATTTCAGATTCAAAACAAAAAACAGAGCTAAAAAATAAAGTCTAGCAGGAAAAAAAAAACAAGTAAAGAGAAGTGGTACATCGATATAATGCATCAATAACAACTACAAACAAGTAGGTGGGTTGTAGGGAAAAAATCAGCAGGATTTTATATTTCATGTGCAGAGAAAAGCCAATCGGTTTAAACATCTGTGATAGACGGGAAACTGTTAATTTGTTAATCCGGAGACAGTAACAACAAACACCTGGTGCCTGGTGTGAGAGAAAAACATGGATCCCAATTAATACCAAAGGTATTCAGAAGAACAGAGCACTAGCACGACCACACAGCATCATCAAGCCAGCCATACCTTTGACCTTTGCCCCATATTGATTTAAGGGTCAGGGGTCTTGCTCTGGTGACAGTCTGGCCTCCTGCTTGGACCCTTCAGGTCAGTAGGGTTCAGAGGTCAAATTGCAGCCTCCAAAGCAAGCAGACATGTGGTCTAAAGCCATTCGAAACAATCTACAACCTCTAGATAACAACAGGCTTTAAATGCATCTGACCCTTCGCCCTGCTGGCATAGAAACACAACCCAGCACCTCAACCGTGAGCACGTCTGAGACCCAAGCAGGCGGTCTGAGCAGAGGCAGAGGCAAAGGTCACCACAGCCTGTGGAAAGTGCTCATTTTTATGTAATTTGGTAAGATTTATGTCTGAGTGGAAACACAGAGGTAGCGGCACAATGGCAATGTGATGCAGCCTTGCATTTTGCATGAGGCGCAGCAGCCCTGGTTGACGACAGTCGGTTTCTTGATCCCCGCTTTATTTTGGAGGTGGAAACAAAATGAAAAAAACAAGATGTCTATATCGCTGATTGCTCATGTTGATTACACCTCGATAGATCTCATGAGAGCTGGCGTCCACAGAGGAGTTCTCTCGCCTTGCAACTGAGGATTACCATACGCAGATAATTTTCTTCAGCACTCTTCCTGTCATGAAAACTAGGCCTTGATTGTGGTCATAATGGGCTCTGGTGTCATATAAGAGCAGGAAAAAGGCCTGTCCCTAGTGCATGGATCCACGCAGACACACGCCCTCATGAGCTCACATGATCTTGATCATCAGTGCCAAGCTCCTTCATTATTTAGTCACAGCCACTCTTTGCAGTATTTGAATTATTGAGCAAGTACTTGTTCACACAATCCCTCGCTGACAGGTAGTACAAGGGTTTTTGGATAACCGAACTACTCCCCCACACTACAGCCATCAAATGTCCTGAATTCATCTGTTCCCATTCTTTGCCATTTTTTTTTGTTCTTTTGAACACTTCAGTCACAACCAGCAAGACGAACCAAGATAGTCTGGGTTAAAGAATATTTAAATTAGGAATTTATAAAAAAAAAAAAAAAAAGACAAATATGATTATTTCAGTGTTTCAATGTGGCTCGCCGTCCTTTTCTTGGCATTTTTTTGGGGGGAGGGGGGGGCTCAGAGAGGCAAGCCTGCAGTCAAAAGGACGGGGACACCAGTTCAGGTTGCAGATGGACAGACAGACAGACAGATGGACCGAGGGAACGACAGGCAGATTTTCCCTCGCTCTTGGACGCAGAAGCACCCAGACTAGGCCACTGCTGCCTTTGTAGCACAACCCCTTCATGTAGATCTGGAGACGGAACAACCAGCTAGCTCCTCGATCCTCCTGACCTCGTCTTCGCTAAGGCACAAATACACACCCAACACACCTCATTCACAGGCGAGACACTCTCTAGATTGCACCCTCACACTCACCCACAGATGAGGCCCTCCCTTCAGGAGCCCCGTGACTATTCCAGGGACCAGACAGGTGGTAGGAGCAGAGCGGGCACGCGAATGCCAGCCCACTGCCAAGGGCTTCCTGCCAGCTGGCTCACAGTAAGCAGTGCTCTCCCTCAATGAAGAGCACAGAGCATGCATGAAGATAACAGGACTGCACACATGTCTGTCTTAGTGTACTTGTGAGAGCCTCTCTGCACAGAATCTCCTCTCTATTTTTCACAACTACCTCTCAAACCACTAGATGAATTCAAGACAAACAGCTCAAAATCTCAAAAACACAACATTTTCACTGTGTTGCACAAATAAATGGAAGAGCATATGTGGGAAATAACCAACTAGGAAGACACTAAGTTAAGTCGTTCATATTTGCCTCAATAGTCCTTGAACTTTTTTTTCACAAACCAATACAGAGTTTTGCATGATTGTGACGTGGAAGTAAAAACATAGGTCAACATTTTGTACAGAAATTAATGGGAAATGTGTCTTGTGCATTTGTATTCATGCCCAATCAATCAATAATTTAAACAATATTTCACTGTAAATATGACTGCTAGTTTTGCTTCTTCCCAGCTTTGAAGAGACTGTAAGGCTGACATTGTTTACCCATGTTTTCTTTGCAAAATAGCTCACTCAGTTATAGCATCTATGACCTGCTAAGTCTGAAGGATTGCCCAAAATGCTCAATTAGATTTAGATCTAGAAGATTCTGGCAAATATATAAATTTATCTCATCCGTCCAATAGTCACTCAGTATCTTTAGGGTTATTGTGCTGAAAGATGAACCTCTCTTCTGTTCTCAAATCTTTTGCAGCTTTTAGCAGGTTCCTGTAGAGCTTCCTTGTATTTAGCTTCATTCATCTTCTCGTCCACCAACCAGATTCTCAAACCTGCTTATGAAAAGCATCCTTTGCTGTTGCCATCGCCGTGTTTCATTAGGGACACTGTGTTCAGCGCGCTTGTTATCCGATAATACGCATCATTTTTCATGTAAGCCAAAAAGTCTCAGTTTTTGTCTAATCAGAGCCCCTTCTGTCAAATGTCTGCCGTCCCCTCTTGGCTGGTGGTAAACTGCTTGTCCTGGCTGTCGGTGAACAGTTTAACAATCTTTTCACTATTTCATAAAGTCCAGAATCGTGCAGTGAATAAATAATAGTTGGGCTGTCATCAAATTCTCTGTAGTTCCTCTAGAGTTACCATGGGCCTGGCTGCTCCATTGCCCTCTTTGCTGTCATTTTAGGGAGATGGTGTAAGTTTGTTGCTGTGTCACGCTACTTAGATTTTTAAATGGTATATTGAACAGGACTCTGTGTGATGTTCAAAGCTTGGGATATGATTTTTTAACCTAACCATACTTTGAGCTTTTCAAAAATATTCTCTCTGCCCTCCCTGCTGTGTTCCTTGCTCTTAATAATGCTGTTTGTTTACCAATGTTCTCTACAAAACCCCCACCGAAGCTTTTGTGGAAGAACTAGAAGAAATAGATTAAATTACACACATTGAACTCATCAACTAGCTGACCTTTGAAGGTAATCAGTTCCAACTTTTGCTTTTACCAGAAAGTGGGAAACAATAGCACACCACTTTTTAGAGATTTCTTTGTAAAAAAAATTTAAATCTTACATTTTTTTCGTCCACTTTGCAGTTGTGCATTACTTTGTTTCTGTTTAGTAAAAGCAATCCATTGCTTTTTTTTGGATTCAAAAACAGAATGTTTTTGAATCAGATGGTTTTGAACATTCTTCAAAATCATCTGTTACAAATTTTCTCTGAAATTAAGGATGCCAGAGTGCAATTGAAACAATCATGACACGATGAGGTTATGGTTGAAATCAGGACAAATCAGGAGAAATCTTAAAAGATTTCTT
Organism: Phalloptychus januarius; assembly: GCA_902982915.1. Lineage (NCBI taxonomy): Eukaryota > Metazoa > Chordata > Actinopteri > Cyprinodontiformes > Poeciliidae > Phalloptychus > Phalloptychus januarius. Next base: position 16,446,810 of record CADWAE010000477.1, read on the forward strand.
ATTCAAGAGTTGATAAACATTATAACAATACTTCACAACTAACATCACTAATTTTGAAAGTGTGTTCAGCATCATGTGTGTCTTTTTTAATTGTGAGGCCAAAATAGCAAATTTTTAAAAGTAAAACGTCCCAAAACACATTATTTCAACTCGGCTCTGTGGTGGCAAAACGCTCGCCCCACACAGAGACGTGCATACCCTTTCACACATGTCACTGGCAGATTTCGCGGCATGTGTGCAACTCACCATATGCCAACTAAAAGAGACGCCTGATGTCTCCTATAACCGACAATCTCTGTGTTTGACACCCACACACAGTGCCATCTAAGTGATCATAGATGTATTTTCCTCCATATTACAAATTCCATATGCAGGCAGCTGTATTTACTCACAGAAACAATTCACACCTCTGAAAACCCCTTTGAGGATTAAGGAACACATGATCACTTCTTTATGCTTTGCCAACCTTCAGGGTGTGGCCTGGATTAGGCATTTCTGGCCTTGTTTTATCAAATCTATGCAGAAACTATTACTTTTCTATGCAGGATGAACTCAAAAGAGCAACACATTATTCCTGTGGCAGCTTATCACTGTGTGCTTTTGTACCATTGCTCTTCAATGACAGATCTGATAGGACATTTACTGGAGGATTCCTGAGATGAGAGACATATTTGTTGTAGCTTTAGTAATTCATGTTCTACTTTTAGGCTGCCATTGCTGGCATGCCAAGTTCAGCAGAACATGGCAGCGAGGAGCAACACTGGCAGAGTGGGGATGATGTACCAAAGGAGGCATCCGGGAAGGCTGGAGAAGTTTCTATATGAGATGTATTTAACTTAAAATGATGGCAGTGATACATTTGTCTGAATATTAGTAAGTCTTATTATCTTTCTCCAGAAGTTAACAGGCTCTCTTATATACTTCTTAAAAGTCCTTCAGTCACTTATTCACAGTGAATAAGTGAACAATTTGAGCTTAGATTCAGGCTACAATGGAAGCAAGTAACCTGGGTTTTTTTGAACAAACACCTTTCATCCGTAAACATGTAGATGTAAGCCAGCAGGCGGGAAGCAGGCAGGGTAACCGTTACAAAACTAACACCGCTTAATGGCTTCTATTCTCTCCTGTTTCCTTCAGTGGGTTGTTCAGTCACTGCTGTGTGAAGCCATCTCTTCTTCCAGGCCTCCCCCCACCCTCCCCATCCCGCTCTTAAGAGAGGTCCTGTCCCTGGCTGGCAGAATTGTGGCCAACCTTTGACCTTCGCTCACTAATTACAGTACCATGGCGACACTTGAAGCGCCTTGCCGTACCCCAGAACCACAAAGCGTGAGTGCATGCGCACATGCAGATAAACGCACACTTGTTAGACACACATTCCAAAAAGCACAAGCAATGAGACCCAGAATAAACACAGGGAAACATGCAGAAAGCTCACACACACACACATTTTGTTCCAGCTTGTCTGCTCTACAAAGTCATTTAATTGGGGCCTCTTTCAATCTGCAATGGCACCAATCCCACTGACCCCACCATTACAATAGAAAGCCCCCTTCCCTCCTCCTCACTTTACCTAACACCAAGATTCCCTCATGTTCTTCCAATTTAGTCATTATTTTTAGTCACCTTTGTTTACAGAAGGCAGAAAGGAGGAAAGCCACAAATGTCTCCTTTTTTTCAATCTTTCAGCTAAAAGCTCTTCTTCATCTGTTGACCCTGTTTGCACTCAGTTGCTCATTGTCAGGAACCAGACATTTTGACACCTCCGGTTCTGGTCTCCTGTTCTCGGTTGTGCTTGAGCTTTGAGCCCAGGAGAAAGAAAAATTACATACTGCACACATTGTCCCTGACAAAAATGTGAGTTTTCCTAAAAGCCACTTCCAGTTGAATTGCAAATGACTCAGTGTCAGGTGAGTTATGTAGGGCTTTTGTTCAAATGCCTCGGTAAACGTCTTCCTCCAGGAAAGATTTGTGACTGAAGCAGGAAGAGGCGAAGTAACATTTGTTGTAGCGCAGCTGAGCGAGTGCGATGGAGAAAAAGAATGACAGGTTTGTATGTTTCACCACTTTGAGTAACTTGGAAACTTCATTTCTTCATTTCTCTTGCTAAAAATGCCTTTATTTAGTTCTGTTGATCAAATTTTTCCCTTGATCTTGATGAATCATGAATCAAATCTAAACAACATTTTTTCTTTGCACCGTCTGTCCTGTCTTGTGTTGGTTAGTAAAAAAACCTTGGGTTTTAATTATGTTTTAATATCTGTTGAATTAAAACAACATTTCTATAAAGGACATTGTCAAATGTTGATATTGGCCAGTAAAATTCTGATTGTGAACTTTCAAAGGTTTATTAATGACTTTTGGATTTTAAATAAATTCATTTTTCAAAAGAAAGTGGGCTTCCTTTCAAATGTCACTGTGAAGTGCACAATGTTTTAACTTTTACTGGCGTCTTTCATAAAATAATAACATTCCCTTTTTTGTGGTTGCATTTTTTACTGTTTTGTACCTCAGGGCTTAGTGGGTGGATGAAATGCACAGAGAAAGCCACAGAAATCAGAGCCATACGAAGGAGAGGAAAGCGATTGCACAGAAAAGAAGACAAATGCGAAGAGGGTCACGCTGCTGGAGAAAGGTGATAAAGCTTTGACCTAATTTGACTTACAGAAGAGGTTTGTAATGATGCGTTCTAGATGTTACAAGTGCTTTCTCTTTCTCAGAGAGGCCTGTCAGCCTCTCTGTCTTCGTGCAGACATCCAGCCAGGCGCGCTGGGATGGGAATTCCTCATGACACTCTACCCTCGTGTGTATTCGGCAGAAACGGCATCCATTATGCAAGGTCCACACTCACCGTCTCTTTACATGGGTCAGTGCTGCGTGCGCGTCCACACAGTCACATACATTCAAACAACAAATATGTGCTGATGCATCTGCAGTGTGGCCCACACACGGACCTGAGACCCAATAGCTGAAACTGTCGATGCTCGTCTCCTTCCTTCTCAGACGGGCTGTGCTTCCGCTTTTCCTTTTTGTATAAATAGATATGAAAAATCAGAGATGAGTTGGACGAGATTTAAAGATGGAGGGAGGGTAGTTGGATTCCAATGAATGATTTCCCTTCAAAGATTCAGAGGAAATAAAGACAGAACAAATAGAGAGGTGGGGAAAAATAATCCCCAGACCTCGTTTTTCTATTACTATGACTCCACCCATCCTCACTTCCCATCCTCTGCTCTACTGCCTCTAATAACCAGGTATATTGCTCTCGCCCTTCTCTCTTTTATCTGTGTTTGAGCATATCGGTCTCCTCTCTGCCTATATCCTGTCCTATCCATTCTTCTTAAGCTTATCTGTGCAAATTCGTGCTATGCAGAGGTTCTCCTCATCTTCAGCCTTCCACCGACTCTTCTCAGTCTGACCTCGCCGCTCTCTCGCTGTCTCTGTGCTACTGGATGTCCTCTTTCTCCTTTCTAGTGTGCTGACAGCAAAGCCAAGTGAGGTACACTCTACGGAGTGAGCGTGTTTTGAAGGGGGTGCTTGTGTGTGTGTGTGTTGAAGCTCTGACCCTCTAATCAAGTGTGAGGAGAAACAGAGGAGGACTTGTGCTGCCCAGCAGGGTCAGAGGCCATGTAGAGTCAGCCATTACCCTATTTCACTGGGACACACAGACACACGCGCACGCACACACACCCAATTCCTGGGCGTCATGCCCAGTGAGGCATCTGCCTCCAAACAATCAGCCAGCCCAGCAAGAAATACACACTCACACACAAAGAGAGGAACAGATAGCACACTCTGAGCCTGTCTCTATCTTTGCACTGTTTGACTGCCTCAACCCTAGATCTCCTTATCAGCCATGTCTCAGCTATCACCATCGCGCAGACACAACTCTCACTGTTCACATACTTGCATGTGCGTGAACACACCTTGCAGGAGGCCATGTCACTCTGTGCTGACATGGCTCCAGTTTCTCCAGCTGACTGCTTACGGCTACAGGTTAATAGCTACGTGTAAATAAGAGAAGCTATGAGTCACAACGGAGCTGTGACACATTTAGCCCTCATGTTCCTGAAATACTACATAAAAATGACTTTAAATAAGCAAAAATATGACCACTTGTTTTAGCCTTGAATTAAATTTTATACTAAACCGAGAAGAATTGTCCTGACTAAAGAGAATATTGTTTGCAACATACTTCCAATCTCCTACAAACGTCAGTGCATTTTATTGTGATTTTATATCGTAGACAAACACAATGTATTGCATAATTATGATATGGGAAATAATACATGGTTTTCATGAATCTTTTGTCACTGCATTTACATCTGTATGTTATTTCATTATTTCAGCAGTTGTAAAACCTTTCACCATGTCTTAATAGAAACTCTAGACCAGTGAGAATCTATGGAGCGCGTCTGTAAATGCCTATTTAAGTCTGTCAGTTTGTTTTAAGTCTGGACTTTGACTGGACCACTACAACAAAGATATTGTAGCTCTGGCTGTTTATTAGAGGTCCTTCTTGTGCAGGTTTTCTTCATTCTTCCCTCCACCAGATTCCTTGCTGAAGAAAACTCTGTAGGTTAATGCTGCCAGCACCATGATACGGATGACGTGAAGTACATAAGGAATTTAGCTCAGATAGTTAGATATATAAAATTAACAACTTCTTCCACACACTTGATGGGTTTCCTACATAGTTTGTGTTAAACCTATAACTGCATATCAGTTAACTTTCTTTCAGTGCGGTGTTTTTCTTGCCACTCTGTCATAAAGTCCACACTTACGGAGTTTACAATTAGTAGCTGTCCTTCAGACAGATATATCCACATTAGCTGTGGATATATATTATATACTAGGGATGCACTGATGTGCTTTTTTCACCTCAGATACAGAAATCTGAGGTGAAGTATCGGTCGATACAGAAAAACAGCTATACATTACAGTTTAAAATATTCCTTTTTTAAACAAAAATGTAAATGTACTGAACTACAAGTTCATTTGGTGACTCTGCAGAAGTACAGGACAAATAAATACAACCAAAAGCTTCTCAAGCTCAGCCAAACGTTAATGTTTGGTTAGTGCAATTAGGCCGATAAAGCCAATGTAAAATAAATTGAAATTAATTTAAAGTGATAAAAACAATAGGTTGACAAGATATCAAAATAACCTTCTTTCAAATGGTTCCGAAATTCAAATGAGCAATTTTAAATATGTAAAATAAATATTAAAGCATGATGTTGCTCAGAGCACAAAGCATAGAATTAGACTGAACAGATCTGCCCTTATGAACTGGGAAAACTGCCACGATACCCGATGTTTTTTTCAATATCAGAGCCGATACAGATATTCATATCTATGTATTATGCATCTCCATGATATACCAACATATTAAATAAAATCCCAATATATTTTTTTACTTGTCCTGTTGTTAAATGAGTAAATGTTTAAGAGACACTTTGTTATAAAAGGCAGATTTCCAGTAGCTTTTATTGTTCTAATTCATTCAGATCACACTCATGTTGACGCTAGAAATTCTCCACATGACATTGTTGTCCTGTCCTCAGTTCTGCACCGCTGTTCTTCTCCTCTTTCAAGCATTCCCTTTCTCTAAATCTCTCTCCTCTCCTGCTCCTGTGGCGATCCCACACTGTTCCCTACAGACTAAAAGAAAGGCCAGCTTAACATTGTCGCAGCTTGGCAACCAGCTACTAAAAGAGGTCTGGGGGTGTAAAAAAAAGGGGAGGAAAAAAAAGCCCTGTGTTTTCCCCTGAGCCTCCTCTTCCCTCCGTCTCTGACCCCTCGCTTCTCCACCCTCTCTCCGTCTCTGTGATTCTGTCCTGCTAAACCGGCTGATGGCAGCAGGGTCGGGGACCCTGGCTGAGTGGGACTCATTACAGACTCCCTTCATTTCCATTCTGAGTGGGGCCTGTAGAGAGAGCTCGCACCGAGGGGCGCTGAGGTGCGCCCGCTCAGGGAACGGAGCGAACACATTGAGCAAGACACCGCTTATGAAGACTGACCGCCAACAGAAACAGCCTTTAATACCCCCACAGAGGAATATGGAGAGAAGATGGAGGGGTGGGGAGGTTGAGCTAACCACAGAGGGATGGGAGGAGAAGGGGGAGAGACGGCGAGGCGAGAAAGAGCAAAGCAAGAAGCGAGTACGAGGACGAGAGCAGGGCAAGCTGAGGGGCTGACACAACAAGCAGGCTTATTTAATAAACATGAGCTGGAGCCCAGCGCAATCGAGTGCTACAACCAAAAGCTTATGCAGATGAGAGCCGACCTAATGACTAAATGGAGTGGATAGAGAAAGGAAAAGAAAAGGAGAGGAGGGAGAGATTAAACGCAAAATGGGAGGCAGAGGCGAGGGAATAGTGTTTAAGTGTCCGTGATGGAGTGTAAACAGAGGAGTTTCTCTGCTGTGCGGTGAAAGACTTTGTTAAACACAAGAAAAAAGGGGATGGAGATGGAGAGAAAACAGCTTTGCCCATCATGCAGCTGTGCAGGTTGGTGGTGCACAATCAAGAGTAGAATGAGGATTCAGCTTTTTAGGGCCTTTTGAACCTCATCAGCGGGAAGAAATGCTAACATCGAGAGTTAATTCCCAGTATGTGTCATGTGTCACTGCTGGATTTTAGATTTGTCTCCACATCTGGAGGGAACAAGAAAAAAAAACTGGGATACCGGCGTCCCGCTGAGATGAAAAAACACACAAAAAAGAGAAAAACAAGCATGTTTTTTTTCATTTTCTTAAATGTTTAAAATACTCTTTCAGCTTTGCAATTTGATTAGATTTCTTGGCAATTTTTATGTTTTTTGAAATATTATGTTTTACCTACTTATGCTTGACCATAAAGCATATCAATGACTCAATATTTAGCCACACACCAGATTAACCTCGCCCTGATCTACTCAGTTGTTTGCTGAATCCCCTCATCAGCCACAAATCAACAAACACCGAGCTAATTTGCATCAATTATAGAGCCACCTTTGTGCATTCTAACTTCTATTACAGATAAGGAGCCCCAAGCGTTTAAGCAAAAGGGATTCTTGAAGTTATACTTTGATTCTGTGAGTGCAGGAGATGGGTCCAGGTTTTTTTATAGAGGGGAAAGCTGTTTACCTGGAACAGAGGATTATGGGACAACTCTTCGTGGCATGTTGGAAGCAAACGGGGCCTGGAAGGCCTGGGCTTTAAATCAGTTTAGTGAACAGTCACACCTCTCAGAGCCCCTCACCAACACTGTCTCCTTTTTTACACCAACTACCACTCACACACCATCTAAAAACCCCCCCAAAAGTATTTATCTCCTCTTTACTCCCATCTTCCCAATATGTTTAAGGCAAAGTTAACTTTCCAGGCCTAATCCATCAGACAGCTTTCCATTTTCTGCTTCCAGAACTCCCCAAAGCTACAATATGGCATTATTCCCTCTTTTTTTTATTTTTTATGAGAAGTAAAATCAAGAAAATAAATAAAAATAATAAAAAAAAGTCAGTCTAGTGAGAACAATAAGATTTCATTCAAATAAAACTAAGAATAAACTCCAAAGTATCTGAGAACGTCAGAGAAGCGGTCCGCATTCAAGTCGAATGAATCTGCAACAAAGCAAACCATGTGCAGATGCAATGTGTTTAGTTTTATTTACTCTTTTTATCTGTATTGGCGAAAGAGGAAAGTTTTGTTCAAGACCCTGATGATTTGGTCCATCTGACATAAATGACAGTTTTGTCATGAAATGTGTTGAAATCAGAAGAAAAACTGCAGTAATGTCGGAGTGAAAAGGAGCGCTGTGGGCGGACTCCGGAGAGAACACTCCTACTCCGAAGTGGGTTAGTCTGTTGGCAGCGAGAAGTCGCTGTGAATATGTGCATAAGCATGCTCTACAATTGTTTCTATCCCCATGTGATAGAATGTTTGCAATCCTCACTTCGTCTCCTCACGATCCAAAGGATGTGGGTTGGTAATTCTACATTTGTGTTTGTCTATTTGTGTGACTGAATTCACACTGCTGATCGGAGCTGGCGCGCGCTGTGCGTCTCTCAGTGGGAGTGGGAGTAAAACTGTACATGCCACACGGAGCTTAATTAGCCTTTGCGGCGCTGGTGGGGCTGTGGTCAGACAGGTCCATGGAGCGGTCAATGAGAGCAGGTGTCCTCTGCCACCGCCTCACCTGCCTGTAACAGCCACGGCTGATGGGGGGTCAGAGAGCTTATCTACAAGCTTCTCTGACCTCCAAACAGGCAGGATGATCGCGATCACGAATCGGATTTCACTCAGAGGGCAAAAATGTTCCAAGTTATTAAAACTGGTGTAGATTTCTGTTCCACTACAGCAGGGATTATGATGGAAGTCCAGGTCAAGAGCTGACAACAATATTGTTGCTTGGAGAAGGAAAAAGAGAGGACACATGGCGGTGAGTGCCAGGTGGCAGCAGTGACATGTCTCTGCCACCTGTCCTGGGGAATACGATCCCCTCTCACTCCTCCTGTTCTCCCAGTGTGGGATGACACTGGCTCTCTGTCTGCCTGGCTGGCTCACTGGCTGTCAGCCTGTCCATCCATCCATCTGACTGCCTGTCTGCCTCCCTTCCACCTCGCCCTCCCCTCACTTGCCAGGCTGTCTTCTAGCCCATCAATATGCCAAAACAGCTTGCTTCTTCCACCTGTACTCCTCACCTCTTTCCAGGTTTCTGTTGTCGTTGTTCTAAAGATCATTCTTACTCTCTTTAACTGCTTTTCTATTAACTACACCCAGCCCAACTCGCCACCCAACACACACACACTTCCATTACCCTCTGGCCACAGTTCATCCAAGCCAAGCATGCTAACAAGCTTCGGCTATGCACAAGCTATCATGGCAACCAGTCATTCCAATTACAAGCAACTACGTGAACACTGACACGCACGTAAATAGACAAGCACGAGTGGAGCGCAACGCAACCGAAAACAACACCTCCAGCGAAACACGGAGATACAAGAGCTCGTTTCATTCTCTGCCAGATGCATTAAACTTCAAACAGGTCTTCCTTTTCGTTAATATGCGTCGTCTCCGCTCTCCTGCCTCCGCGAAAGGAAGTGACTGCAACAACACACTGTGATTGGATTGAGAAGCACCTATGAAGAGGTTACGCTGGGAGTAAGGTTTTCTGACACCTCGCTTGGCAACGGGAAGCAGTTGCAGAGATGCTCTCCTAATGTAGCCTGAAGCCGCAGCTCTGGTGGTGTGTGGAGAACAAAGTGGTGTTTGAAAATGCACAGGAGAGACGCAGGAGAATGCATGCGCACCAGCAGGAAGCTTGCATAAACACCCATCCAAATGCATATGTGGAAATGCTTGCACGCACGCACACACACACAGACACACGCGCGCGCACACGCACGACTGTGCACGCAGAGGAGAGCAGAAGCTCCCCCTGCCAGCCTTGCACCATCTGTCTCTCTGTCTGTGCTTCAGAGCCGTGCCCAAACCAGGCCTTAGCAGAGCCAGTGTGAAATTAGCTGCCTTTGTGGGGCTTTGTCTGCCTGTGCATGTCTGTTTGGGTGTACCAGCACGCTTTCGGTTTAGATGTGTATTTTAGAACATATTTCCAGTCAGTCTGTCCAGAGGTAACCCACACTGGGGCGCTATTTTGTTCAAGCAAGGGAGGTAGAAGAAGCAAGCAAACCATTTGCTGGGCTTTTCTGACCAACTTTTCTGGCTTTTGATCCTTGTGACATACTTCAATGCACTCCACCTGCTCCAGCCTACTACAGGTGGTGTGTGCGTGTGTGTGTGTTTACTCGTCTTTGTCTAAAAAAAAGTCAGCCCCTGCAAGTCTATCTAGTCCCTGGTCAGGCATATCTAGCTCCCGGGGTGCTCTTTGATATCCACTCAGCGATCTGACCTTTCGTGATCTTTGACCAGATCTTGTACCCTGAGGCTTTTGAGCGCAGTGTCCCCCTCCTCTCTGCCTCCCAATACGTTATAAATCATGTCTGCTCTGACACAATCACCCACACACACGAATTATCCAGCCACCACATCATCACCTCACACTCCCAACATTAACGGGTCCAAAGGTTAAAGGTTGTTGACATACCTCTCGCGCTCTTGTCTGGACACACACACACGGACAGACCACAACAAAGGAAGGAGTTCCTCACAGACACTTCTGGTAATCTGAAAGCTGCAGATAAAGTCAGATCGCTGTGTCGGGACAAATCTACAAGTAAAACATTCAGTGATGTGAAAACGGTTTTGTTGCAGAGTTTAAGTTTTGTCATACTACAGTGTTTTACATCATCAAGGAATCACAACATATATTATGATATTAAAAAAAAACATACATACCCTGTGTAAATACTAAAGGAAATAGTTTTTAATAATTTAATTGGACATAGTTTTGGCTGTTCTTGATTTGAAATAGTTTTGGCATTTTTTTTATTCAGAGATGTACTTTCTGCTGTGCTTCAGATTATTCTCCTGCTAAGTATCTCCATTTGCTTTTCTGCCCAGAACTCTCTCTCAAATATGTAATTGTTGTCCGGTCTCTTTTCTCTGACCTGAGGCATAAGAGGCCTACCATGCCTTGGATGTAGTTCTTCGTTCTTTTGTGATCGCCTGGATGAGTCACCCAGGGGCATTTGAAGTAACTTTGGGGGCTCACCATTTCATCAATTTCATGTTTTCTCCATGAGAAGTTAATGGCTGTCAGCGTGATGTGCCAGTCCCCAAACCTTAGAAATATCCTTTCAGTCCTTGGAAATAACTTTGTTTCTGTTTTGTTTTTATATTAAGCCATGATGTGTTGCTTTTTGAGATCTCTCTCATTCTACTTTGATTTTTTGATTCTGCATGTTTCTCAGTAATCAGGTCTTGTGCATTAAAACTCAGCTTCACAAAATTCATGATTTTTTGCTTCATATGTGTAATTATCATTTCAAAACTGAATTTAATATACATTTTCTATTTATTTGCATTATTGTCTTAAAACTTGTTTGTTGATCTGAGTGGGAGAGCAAAGGAAAAGCAGAAGAGATCTGTTGGACTTTTTCACAGCCTTACATTTTCAGTTTGAAAACTGAAAACAGTTTTTTTTTTTAAGTTATACTACTCTTGAAGCTGATTTAGTGTGTGGTCTCAAGGCTTGCAGAGGCCAGTCTAGGCTGCTTCTCTTCCCGGAGTGATGAAGAACGCTCCTGCCTTGTGACAGATAATCATTGTGTTCTTCTCTACTGCAGAGTCTTGGCCAGGAGACAAACCGTCTGGCAAACAGACAGCTTTACAACACAGAGCTCAATCAAACTGTCTCCCCATACTCAATGGTAAACACACACACTCAAAAAAGTAACCACACTAACGCATCCAAACAGATGAAACAACTAGAGCTAACAAAGCCTAACCCAGATTGATAACACAAAACAAATCAGTCTGTCGATTCCCTCGGGATGCTTACGGGAACGCAGCTTTATCAGCAGTGACATTTTGATTGTTGCATACTTTACTTCCCTAATTAATTTAGAAGTGCTCCAATTCAAATGCCATTAGCATTGCACACTGCTTGATTTCAGCCATTATTCCTTCATAGGTGAGCAGTAAAGCCAGCAGTCATGACAAAAAGAGATGGGAACCCCACTTCTCCTCTGTGCCAGGAGCCCTCTACTGGACACTGCTGTGCGTTTCAGCAGCAGGAGAATGGTAACAATCAAATATTGAGGCTTAGAAGGCTCTGCTCTGCTCTGTTGACACCCGATACCCTCCCTGAGGAGAGGGGGATTCTTCACTAACAGCGCGAAAGAGAAATAATGCACAAAAAAAGGCTGAGCCAGTCTGCTGGGTGCTCAGAGTTCAGCATAAACTGTGTGTGTGCGTGTGTGTGTAGGTGAGTGAGGTCTGTTTCTCCTTTCTTAGAAACCGGATGAGTAAAATTTAAAAAGAAAATGGCAAAACAAAAGTGATCAAATGTGTATTACAGATGTAGGGCATATGAACAGATGTTACGTGTTTTTTCAAAAAGTCCAATTTAAATTTGATAAGCATATTATTTTTCTTATTCTTATGCTGAAAGAGAATTTGTCAGAGGATTTGTCATTGCTTGCCAAAGTTATAATCTTAAAATGAATAAAAATGAAATAATTATTTTGAGTGTTCAGTGCCTCAACCTTCATCTTTCCTTTAATCTGTAATGGTAGAATAGAATGAATTAGTTTTGTGGCTCCTTTTCTTAACTACTTTATGTGAATCCTAAGGTAAGTAATAATAAGACATTTTTAAACCTTATTAACTTTTATCTTTTTGTTTATTTTTGTGTTAATTCTTCATAAATCTTAATCTTGAGAAATATAAAGAAATCATTTTGGCAGTCAAAAAATCTTTCATTTATAGTTATTTTATCATTTTACATAGGCATTTTCCTGCTGTAGTGCTTGTGCTCAGGCATGTGTGTCTCCTATTTCCTCCCTTCTGATTGCTGACCCTTCACCGCCACCTCTGTACCCAGCAACAATTGTCCCTTTGAGGCCCCGCAAGTCCCCTCCAACCCCTGAGGTTGTGTGTGTGAGTGTGTGTGCAGTAGAAGGCCAGTCACGGCGGTCTGATCTTGTGCTGAGCTAACAGGATTAGAGGAGCCAGGGCTAAGAGGGGTGGAGTTCTCCACACCCCCGCCTCCACCGTCTGTGTCTCTTGGGGATCAGAAATGACAGACACCCTCAGCAGATGCCCTTAGAGCTGCAGACGACCAACTCCCAATACAAATTCAAAGGTGGGAGAGCAGCAACAACAAGAGGAGCGGTGCAGACAGCTGCCACCTTGAATCCCAGGAGCTGTCATGAAAAACCTTCTGCAGGTGAACGAAAAGCACCCATTTCTTTTTGTTTTTGTCAACAAAAACAAAAAGAAACGTAGGGGGGATTTACCTTCCCCCTACGCAGGTAAATCTCCATGATTTAGTTGCTGCCAGTGGAATGACTGTGTCTAAAAAAAACTAATTATTTTTAAAAGGTGCATGAGTGGCAAAGAAGTAACTGTTTTGTTTGTGGATTTCAAACGATGGAAACCTGCCGAGCTCCTGCAGGACAGATCTGAAGCATTTGACAAGCTCAAACCAAATCAGTCCACTTCAGACCAGTTTACATGCGGCTCTAATGACAGCTGGCTAAATCACATTGGGTTAATGAATTTAGGGAGTCTCTAATCAGATCTGTGTGATCTGGCAAACAGACTGACATCCGTGGGTGCGCGTGCGGGTGTGTGTGTGAACTGATAAAATGAGGGAATCAAACCACACAGAACCCAGAGAGGTAGATAAACTCTGCTTACATGCTTTGAATACAGGATGACACAGAATGTGAGGGATTGACATACAAACAATTAAAGAAATCAAAGATGAGGGTAGACTGGCCAGTGACAGAGACTGTTGCTTTGCAGAAGGAAGTTCCTGGTCTACTTGTGCATGGAGTTTGCATGTTCTCCCTACACTTGTGACGGTTTCCCAGAGTGCAAAAACATGGGTTAATTGGTCTCTAAGTTGTGCTTAGTTGTTTGCTCTCTTGTTTTTATGCAGAACTGGTGACCTACCTAGGCTGTATCCTTCTTCTCACCCATTAAGAAAAAAGGTCCTAGTCGTTTCCTCCTTTTTTCCCCCCTTAGTCTTCAAGATCCTGCAAGAACAGGCAGGTAGGAACAGCGGATGGATGGAGGAAAGACACAAATGAGAGACGAAAAGGAATAAAGATAGTAAGAGGACTTGCCAGCATCTGGGTGCATGTGTGAATAAACGATGGCACATCTGGTGAAATAAAGAGCAAGTTACCATCATGACCCTCCAAAGCTCTCTGTAATAAACTCACACTCTCATTACCACCCGGTTTATATGCGCACACATACACTCAATACTGGACCCACAGCTCTCACTTATGCAGTGCTTAAACATTAGAGAGCTCTTTGAGACAAAAGAGAGGAGATCAAACAGGCTTGCAGACGAAAGCAGAAATAAAGTGAAATACGCTCTGCGTGCTTATACATATACTCACACACACACGCAGAGTAACAAAATGTAGTGAACCCCTCTTCCGACTGCTCTGATTAATAAATGTCAATTAGCCATTATCATTTCCATATTTAATCAGCCCCATGTGGTGCTCCTCTGTGGCCTGAGTTTTGAAAACAGGCTCTCATCGTTTTCCTTTCAGGGTTTAGTCACTTTCCCGTCTCGCTGTGTGTCACGCTCCCCTGCTCTCTCCATCAACCGTACATTATAACCAAAGCATTCCTCCTCCTTCAGCCTCTCCTGCAATATCATGTCATCCTTCTTTCTCCCCTTCTCCTTTCTTCCTTTCTTTCACCTCTGTATTTTCTTTCTCTTCTGCTTTCTGATGAATGCGTCCCCTCATTAATCTTGATGTTTTTCCTCTCGCTGTGTTCGTCCACAGGCCTTCAAACCTCGCGCTAATTGCAATTAATCATGGAGGGAAACAGATGCTGGGAACAAAGGCAACCATGGTTGGGGAATCGAGGGGGTGGCACAATTCTGTACATGTGTCTTCTGTGTTTATGGGCTGATCGCTTTCCGTGTGTGCATCCACAAGTATGTACAACAGGGTGGAGGTTTTAGGGAGCTGTCAGTTTATGTGCCACGTAAAACTTGGATACCTGTTGGCAGGTTGCATTCTTGCAGAAAACCTGGGATTTCTGAGGGGCTTTGATAATTTTAATTTCTATTGTTTTTGGACATAAAAGTAACAGCACAAATCTGTGATTCAAGTTTAAATGGATTCATTTGAAATAGGTCAAAATTATGATCAATGTGACAACCAACGGGTGTTACCAGACATAAAGGTCTGGTAGTTAACTTAGTTACAAGTTAAAATTAACTCTTTATTCAAAGGGTTAGAAGTAAACTTTTGCAAATACTGTCATCATTGCTAAACAATGTCATCATCAATACTGTCATGCAAATATTACAGTATAATCTCTATTATTTTCAATATTTTTTATAAAGGTAATTTTTTAAAGAAATTAGATTTTTTTTCTATGCATTTTAATTGGGCCCTTTGTTGTTTTGATTCACTTTTTATTATCTTTTGAAGCTTTCTAACATTTTAAAACCCATTAACTCTCCCAATGGATCCACTGGATAACATGCAAACATTTTGAAGGCGACAGTTAAAAGGTCAAAGGTCGAAACTCCTATCCACCGTTACCACATTCTTGTTCCGTAAGAGGAGTTGCTGAAAGTTAATGACTGGACGTAATTAGTTGGGCTGCCATGCACAGATCACTTTGACCACTTAATGTGATAAACAGAATTAGAGTGTCTTGGAAAGAAAAGAGAGAGATGTAGAAAAGCCCCAGTCATCTGTTTTTCTGGGTATTACGCTCACACATTTGACATGTGACCTGTGCATGAGCATCAAGAAACCCCATCAAATAGCCAGTGGGAGGTGATGCTGTGCTCTGCTATGTTTAAACACCAGTCTATTATGCTCAAAATGCCAGGCTGCAGGACAGTGTGGAACAGATCCAGCACCTCTCCTCTCATGGTGATCAGAGAAGATCCCTCTAAGTAGCTTTTATTTATGGGACTTTAACGGTACAGTAACAAATTCAAGCTGACTGGATGCATTTTCTAGAATTCACCTGGCGTGACCTTTGCATAACCCTGGTCAGTCACCGCTGGCTTCCAAGTGGAAGATGGAAGAGATGGCATGGATGAAGAGGGAGTCAGAGAGTGAAAGGGAGTGAAAGACAGAGCTGGATGAATGCTTGTAAATGTGAAGAAAAATGTAATGCTGTCAGAAGAATCAAAGAAAAGTGAAATGCTACACAAACACAGACAAGTTTTTTTCTTCTATTATAAAGAATGTTGTTTTGTGTACGTACAACTGTGAAGTACTGATCCTGACAGCACAGAATGTACGGCCAGGCCTCGCACCGCTCTTCTGTAGGAGCTTCATCCGTCACTACTGCTGTCATATTTTATAGCCCAAAGCATACTGAGCTGTTCATTTCTAGCAAAAGTACGGTGGGAGGAGATCTTTACAGAATGACTGTGAGAAAGCTCCTTTAATTTACCACCGATCTTTACCTGACAATCCTATAAATTCAAGAAAAAAACAAAAAGACAAAGCTTTTTTCCCCAAACACAACACAAATCCCCCTTTCCCCAATAGAGCCCAACACAGTCTCATGACAATTCCTTCCCAGCAGGCTCCACTCAGCCTTTATTCATTTTTTATACGATGTCTCTTTCGAGTCTATCGCTTGGTGTGTTGCAATTGCCGCACTTAACCCATTATACTAGGTAACGCTCCTCGGAACCGCCGCTCCCTCCCCAGGATAAATTATTAACTTCCTACACATCCCACCATTTATCACTGAGTCCCATCAAGGGGAGCGGGAGAACCATTGCTCATATCCATGGCAACAATGGCCCATTTATGAAGCAGTAGGATGCTGTCTGTGATGAGGGGAGAGATGAGCAAAAACAAATAATACCTGTTATCAAGCCCACTTTTGTTAGCATCCGAGGCTGCTCTTGTTTGCGCACTTGATTTCTCTCTCTTATCCGCAGTTACCCCTGTTTGTGCCCTCGTGCCTATTCATATGTGGCTCCTCACTTCTCATTCACACCACCCAGCCCTCTCCTCATGTCTGAGATGGCAGCAGTGTGGGTAATTAGATCAGAGCTTTTCTTTTGTCTCCATGGAGATGAATCATACAGTCAGGGTGACAGGCTGAGCTTTAGCGCTACGCGGTAACCTAATCAGAACGTTTGAACCCCGGCCAGAGCGGCTGCATAACCTAATAATGCGGCTGTGAACCTGCAGTGACCTGCATCCCTGTGCACAGCATGGCACATAGATAGGGGTGATGAGAGGGTCTGGTTAAACACACCAGGTCACATCCCGGGGTGTGTTTGCAGGGGTGTGTGTGTGTGTGTGTGTGTGCATGGGTGAGTGTCTGAGCTACAGAGGAGTAGCCCTTCACAGGTGTCCTAATTCATGAGCAATCGCAGCTCATGAATAATTTAAGACAAAATGCAAATGTGATCCTTTGATCATTTACATTCATGTCTAACAGCATTAATTAATCAAACAAACCTTCCCTTTATCCCCAGAGGAATAAAATAAATAAATAAAAAAAAGGAAAAACACCAGCAGTTTGTGCAGAATGAGCCTTATGCACCCCACTGAGAAGAATACAGACAGAAAATCTATAAAGGAAATAAACACATTCAGAGATTATATCATTTAGTCTCATCAGATGAGGCTAAATCTCTGCTGAGAAGGTTAGCACAACAAAACGTTTCACCAACATCACAACGTGAAAGTAAGTTATCATTCTGTGGTTCGTGTACCTCATGGTACTGGTAGTCGTACGCAATTGTTGTGTTAAAAAGCAGAGAAAGAAATGTCAACAAAAACAACCTTGAGATTTACAAATAAATATTTAACCTTTACTAACAAGATATTTAGTTTGAAACTTACATAGTGAAAATATGAATTTTATGAATAAAAGTAATTTTTTTCTCTCATGGTAGTATGAATAGCTGAACTATTCCTATTACTTTCTGACTGTGACCCCGTGTGCTCTTAGGTTTCCATAAAAAAAACAGACTACATTGTGAAATATGAGCAGGAGCATAACCAGGTATACAAGGTGATGAGAGACACTTTGTTACATCTGAATATATGTTAATGTATTCCAAAATCTAAATCAGACACAAATATCCTTTCAAAGTTAGAATTACAACTTTACATGAGGTTCACCAACTTCAGTCTTGAAATCCAATAATGCAGATGCAGATCCAATTGCATGCATCAGCAAACCTCTTGGATTAAGACAGCATGATGCAAAATGTAAAATGAATTCTGTCACCCATTAGAAAGTGAGGCAAGTCATGGCTAAAGGCTCTGATAGATTACACACAAACACACACCAAATGAGGTGCTGATCACGTTTTTATTGCTGTTTTGATATGCCTTTTTTCTGAGAGATGGACCTTATAAATTGCCACACTTCAGCCGACCTCTGTTTATAGAGATGGGATCACACAAAGGGAGAGCTCATAAAGACACAAACATATCTGCTCCACTCCCCCTCCTCCACATCTGCCCATCGTCTCCATCTCTTTCCATTTCCTCAATTTATCATTTGCTTAAGCTGAAACCCAGCTAACTTCTCTTTCATCCATTTAATAACTCTGCAACTTGTAGAGCCTTGGTCTCACTTAAATCCAGACACCAACACACACACACACCCACCCCATCCCAGCTACTGGAGCTCCCTGCTGGTCCAACTCACCTTCTCTCATCAGTTTCTCCTCAGTGGCACAGAGCGCCGTGTCTGACTTATGGAGGATATCAACATCTCTGACATAAAGGGGAAGAGTAAAAGATGCTCACCTCA
Organism: Phalloptychus januarius; assembly: GCA_902982915.1. Classification (NCBI taxonomy): domain Eukaryota; kingdom Metazoa; phylum Chordata; class Actinopteri; order Cyprinodontiformes; family Poeciliidae; genus Phalloptychus; species Phalloptychus januarius. Next base: position 16,465,201 of record CADWAE010000477.1, read on the forward strand.
GGCTTCTTTTAGGACACCTAGTAAAGCTAAATGATAGTTGAGGGGGCTGTGATACGGAGTGGAGAGAGATGGAAGGACGAAAAGTGAGTGGAGGTTGTTAACGTTACACCAGAAGGGAGCCGTAAATAACCGAGATACAGATCTGCAGCATGTGTGTAACGTTTGCATGCGAGGTATTTCTGAGTGTTGATGGGGAGGTTAGAAAGGACAGAGTGACTGATTGTTTGTTGTGTGCATGCAGTAATTTACATCTGAGCATGGCTGACAATGTGCATTATTTGGTAGCTGATCCAAGCAAGGGATTTATGCTAACAGCCAGTGTCCGCCGGGCTGTAAATAGCTGTGCTGCTCCACTGACACTGCCAAGCTGTCCATAAACCTGTCACCTTGGACACTTTCAGTCACACGGCACAGGAAAGGCCAGGCAACCATTAAACTATCAGTTTACGCAAGGAACGAAACACAGTGTGTGTAAACGCGTTTATAGGAGTCTGAGGCCTGTGATTCATACAATTGTGTGTCAGATGGAGATGTTAAGGTTAACCGATCCAAACCGAATCCCAAACCCTTTTGAATTGATAAACCAGCCTTGGTTCGATGGTTTTTGGACAAAATTTAGATGCATCTTGTTTTTATGTTTGTATCAGTAAAATCCAACTAATTGTGCTGACTTCCCATTGGACTCTTCTTCTGGTTTTATTCCTGAGCTGAACTACTTCTTACTCTCAGAAGTAACTCTGTTTGGAAAAAAATGCAGCATATTTCCTAAAATAAAAATGTTTTAATATGTCATATGTCCAGTTTATTGTGAACATATTATTTTTCAGCCCAATCGTGCAGATCAAAGATCACACTTAAGAAACAGCTTGTTGTTTAGCATGTGTGTTAATGTGCGAAATTAGCATACAGTTTGCAGTAAGAGGCTCTCATTATTGTGCATTATTTTGGTCTCTTTGGGTTTAAACTCTTGCTGCGCCTAAACAATGTTGATAGCATAATTGTTATTTTAACAATGAGTTACTCACTGCTTCGCCTCAAGTTCACTTGAAATTTTCATTTTTCCATTTTCATTTTTCCATTTATGAACATCTCTTTGCGAGATTATTTTTAATGAATGAGAAAATATACTTTGCTGCTCTTTGTTCAGAGCCAATAAGCATATTTTTGATATTCCTCTAATGGAGTTATAATTCCAAGTTTATTAATTTAATGATATTTTTCTCTTCTTAATAGTTATTCTGTTTAATTTAATTATTTTGCTAATTATTCTAATGTAGTATCACATTGCATCAAATAGGCCACAAAGAAAAACTGGCCCACAGTCAACTAAAAGACCTTTATGCTCTGCAGGAGGAGTGAGGGTGGGGTTCTGCCATCACCTCTACATATTCATGTGGTGCTGAAAAAGGACAGGTTGACACCACTTGCTGTTCTCCAGTACAGTAAACAGATGCAGTACTCTAATTTATGTGAAGGCCTTTGACATGTGGTCTTGCACAGACACGTTAGCTTGACAAGGATGAGCTTCCAGAGGTGCTCCAGAATGAGGTCAAGGAGACAGTTGAACTGAGGAGAGGCTCAATAGAGCTCTGAGTGTTTGCACACCTCTTGCTTCCCTCCCACATTTTCTTTGGTCTTTTGACGTCACTCCATCTACGCATTTTGCTCCTTCTCTTTCCCGTATAACACACGAACAGTGCCGCTACGGGAACTCCCACACCGTACAGCATCCTTGCCTGATGGTGTAGCTGTAAGCGTGTGTCTGGATGAGATGCAGGAGTTGTGTTTGGAGACTCCCACTCAGTGACACCCTACCAGCAAAAAAGCAAAGCAGTGATAGGCAGATGAAACAGGAACAAGGCAGTGACAGAACGACAAGCCGCAGAAAGGCAGAGAGAACATGTAAGGGACAAAATGCTTTCTTCCCCGGTTGGGAGCATCTCATTTTTTCTCATTAGGGGAACTCATCTAAGCTCAGAGGATAAAAGGAGGACTGATAGCCGGCATTTCTCTCCCTCCATCCCTCGTCTCCCTCTTTTTCTCCCACTGTGCACATGCCACCTAATTAATTACACCCTACCATAGCATTACTACAACAACCACTGCCGACTAATTAACAGCACGCCTCAATCATGACCCCTCTTCAAGGCTTTTGGAGGTGTGCGTGTGTGTGCGCGAGGGACAAATGGAAGAGGAGTTAATGCGTGTGCCAAGTGGTGGAGGAGAAAGAAAAGAGGAGGTGTGGGGGGGGGGTTAGAAATACGGCTAATAAGGAAAGTTGAGAGGAGCGATGCTAAGGACGACTGCAGAAATGAGAAGACAACCATGTGACAGACAGATGCTCGAACGGAGGGAGTAGAAACACGGGAGACGGGAGCTTTTTCTATCTGCAGGGCCAGCTGGACTTTATCAGCCAGACTACAGAGACTAACTCACTGACAAAACTAAAAGTTTCTTACCACTACCCAAAGCTAGACTTCTTAGAAAAATGTACCAGGTGAGGAATAGACAATATTGTCTAGGTATTTCCTGTGCACTACGAAATCATCTGTTATAACTAAACGTATATAATGATATTTGTAGCAACTTTATTATAGCTCTTGATAAAGAAATGTGTGCTGCACTGTAGGATGCTAGCTGTCACCGTTGCTGAACAGCAGAAATGGAACAAAAATTCTTGAATGGGATTAACATGATCTTCCTGTCCCGTTCAGGATTTCTTCATGTGCTCTGAGATCACAGTCCAAAAACATGAATGTTAAAAATAATCTGGGCATGGTTTAGTGTGCTTTTGTCGACAGCAGTAGAGAACGGCTCTCTCTTCATATTAACAAGACAGTCAGAGCTTTTAATCTTTAAATGCGCCTTATTATAGCAGGAAGAATATCCTCTATACAAGAGATGCAAAAATCACAGGTTGAAAATCATTTTCAAAATTGGAATTGGTCATAAGTTCCCTGAAAACAAGCTGGTCAAGTACCTTTTTCCCCATGTGCATTAAATTTGCCACATCTAAGAACTCCTATCGGTTTCAGCTGAAAAATTACATTGACCAACAGCAGGTACTTTGGGGACAATAATGCATGAAAATCCAATATCATCTGTTAAATTTTGTACTACTACTCTTGATAAAATCTTGTTGAACTTTTTTATTTTTCTTAAATCAGTTTCATGCATTGGAAAAAAATTATATCGGCAGTAATCTAAGCTAAAACGGGAAGGTCAGAGCTCAAAGAAAATCAGAAACCTGTCAGAAAAAGACTGATGGGTGCATCTCTGATATGAATGTGCTTTTCTCCATTCCTGCCCTTTATCTTGATCTTAGTGTCAGTGGGGAGGGGGGAGGGTCCAAATCATTGGGAGTTTCTTCCCAGAAACGTCATTTCCAATCCCTTTTTACTCCTCAAGAGCCTGGCCAGGCCTCAGCTGGGCCAGGCTTGTGGGCTTCTACCACCTCAAACACACTCACACTGATTGTATCACAGCGGAAAATGGAGTGAGCCAGACCCTATGAAAACACACATGGGCTGCACAAACTGCAAATCATGTACACCACATGCAAAATCGTCCCCGCATTTGGCCTGGGTGGAAGAGAAATACAGAGCGAGACAGAGAGAGGGGGGCCCAAAATAATTTGTTTAGTGCATATGATCTCATTACTGTTAGGGTCATAACATTGTTCACCCACGTCACAAACAAGCCGTGCTGAAGCCTAAAGGACCAATTATAACATTAATAGCGCTTGACGCTAGGTCCTGCACATGCATCCCACCGACCCCGACACACAGACCTGTGAATCTCTGTATGGCTGATAAAAAATGAAGACAGCTGGATGACAGTAAAGTGATGAACTAAGACAAGAGTCTGCAACTTATAACTTTTTGAGGCTCTTAAAAAACAAAATAAGCAGTATTTTTAAATATAAGGCAACGGAAAACAAAGTTCTGACAACCATGTTCTGTTTCCTTTTTAAATTTTTTTCTTTAAATTGAAAAGGACTCACTTCTGCTTGATAATCCAAATCAAACAAAGGCCGCATGGATTCTGAAGTACAGAACACTGACAGCTTCTCTTTACTTTTTTGCTCTTTTTTGAACTTTTCCGACATACCAACTGGATCCACTCCATTTATCTGATTGGTTAAAGCTTCAAAATGACAGGTAAAGACAGATGGTCCATGTAATCACATGCTAAGAGATATCTGAAGGTGATGGCTCTTTTCCAAAACATTTCCAACAACATTCTGGATGGTTCAGTGTAAAAAAACAAAACATCTGCTGTGTCAGATTAGTTAAGAAAGACGTCTGTTTCTATAAAGTACATAATGTTTACGAGACAATTGAGTGATTTTGTTAAGTCTGCATTAAACCCAATGATCAAAATGTGATAATTCATGCTCCAAGACGTCTGAGTGAAAAAAGCCCCTTTCTCACAACAAATTCTTTCTAAATTAGTTTACAGTCAAACCACACAGTTTTACTTTCTTCTTGAAATGAAAGTTCTGTTCAGAGTGAAATAGAAACGCAAACACACAGTGATTCACAGAAGTATTCATATCTCTTGAACTTTCTCCCATCCTGTCATGTTACAAGCGAAGAGTCAAATGTATTTCATTAGAAATTTATGTGACAGACAGATGCAAAGAAAGAACTATGAAGTAAAAGGACAATGACAAATGACTTTTTATACAAATGAAAATATGCACAGCATCGTGAAAACCAAGTCACACACCCCCATAGGTCAGAGGTAAAGATGGAGGGATGGTGAAGTTTGAAGAAGGGTGAGGTTAAAAAAATCATGTTTCAAGAAAAATGTTAGAGGCTACAAAGGACTTTAGACTGAAGCAGAGATACGGAGAGCTGGTGAATAAGTAGAAAATGTGTTCAACAAGGAAAAGAAAAGTTTTAGCATTATTTTTCCTTCCCTGTCTCCTTACATTTAATCCTGCTCAACTGGGGCTGAACGATGTGGCTGAAAAATGCATCATAATATAAGCTGTTGTACTTATTTTCTTCTTTCACGCCACGCTGTTTTTTCATTGTTAAGCATGAGGCACTGAGGACAAGCCTTATACTGCTGCTGCGCAAGTGACTCAACAAGTTGTTGCTAGGTAACCAAAGAGTGTGAGTTACTTGATACCACCAACCAACTTTAGCTGGTTATGAGAGGTGGAGCTGCTACAACCTTTCCTCTGCCTACATCTCCCAGATGCTGTGCAGTTCAGTGAAATTCGTGAAAATCCCATGGTATGTCTTATCTATTGATTCTGATCACATGTCTTTTGCGACACATGTTATTTAGTCCGATGTTAAATTGGCAAATAAATAAAGTAAAAAACATACTTTTGAAAGTTTTAAGATATACTCCAATGTGATAATTATAAAAAATAGTTCCTCAATATTCTTGTTGTGCATAGGTTTTTCAACTGTTAGTAAAAATAAACATATTTAATAAATAAAAATATGTAGATACCAACAAGATGGCAAATGAAGAGAGGAAGAAAGCGAGAGCGAAACTGGAAGTGCTGTTAATGGGCCGACTGCAGAGGAGAAAGGCTGCGTTAGCTGTCAGCCATTAACATGGACAGGACTAAATTATTCACAGCGCTCTGTCACCTTACACAAGGCCGGGCTAACATGAACCAAAGAGAGCTGCACGTGCATGTGTGTGTGAGTGCGAGAATGTGTGTGTGAATGAAAGCCGGCTGGTAGAAGAAGGTTCCCTTTGGGCTCAGTATTGCCATCCTGTGGCAACAACAAGAAAGACAATGCGAAAGCTTTCTCATACAAGAAAATGGGTTTAAACCTGTCTGAAAACCCGGCATGCAAATAGAATATGAGCTGTTACCTGTAAAAGCTGCAACGAGCATTCACAATAAGACAAACAAGGACGTACAGTGAGCACACGGCTTTAAAAAGAAAGAACTGTTTTGTGTAGAGGAAGCTGATTTCCATGTAACCTGCTGCTTTACGAGGGAATACGAGCTGGTGTTAGGAGGAGCAGCTGGACAAACAATGCAAGCTCACCTGGGGTCATTTACATGGATTGCCTGCAAGTCTGTGCCTCTCTGCACTTCTGTGTGTGCTCGTTACAAACAGACAAGTGTCTCCTGTTGCTGCTTCTCTTCATCACCATCCTGAAAGTGCCGTTGGCAAGGAAACCAGAGAGCTACAGGGGCATGAGACACAAGTCAAGGAGTGCAATGTCGAGTAAGAGCAGGACAAAATGGAGAAGAAAAGACAGAGAAATGAAAGAGTAAAAATGAAAGCGCAGACTCCTGGAGGAGAGTGGCGGTGGGAGGTCAGGGAATGGAGGGAGATGGAGGAGGAAGTTAAAGAGGGGAGGCAAAGAGCATGTGACAGCGCGACCCATGCCTCCTGCTGACAAGCTTTATTACAGTCCCACCTGCAGAGCGACACCAAAAAGCACTTAGTCTCGGCTGAGTCGCCTGACAGTGGAGGACGGTTTAAAGGGAGGCGAAGGAGAAAGGGATACAGAAGCAGCAAAACAAGAATGAGGAGGTGACAGGGAGGCTGGAGGGGAAGAAGAAATGAAGTCATGAGGGTGAGGGCGGCAAGACAGGTGGAAAGGAAGAAAACCTGACAGCAGCGCCTAAAAGAAGCAGTAGGCAAAATTAATCCACACTTGTAAGACGTAGAAAAAACATATACCTAATCTATATAATGCACAACAACATAAAACTGGCTCAATTTCCTCTATCTGCTGTGACATTCTTTGCTGCAAGTTACAAGCTTGGAAGCAGTAATCCTGCTAAGACACCTGTTTCCTGGTGAAAGGGGTGTCAAAGGTCAGAGTCAGGAGGTTTCTCTGACTGCTCGTGTCTGTCAGAGTTCCTGCTGAGAGAAGTGTCCAGCTCGACCTCGGTGTCAACTCAGAGAGATAAAGTCAGACCAAGGCTCGCCAAAAGCATAAATTAAACATTTAAGCAGGAATTCAAGTTGTTGCACAAAGATACTTTTAAAAAGACATGCTGATTTTTGTTACAGCTGCATAAATATCTATATAAGCAAGTCATCTTGCCTGGATTGAAGTTTTGTCCTTGTGGAGGAACAGTGGTCTGGCCCAATTAGCACTCAACAGTGTATTAACAGTAATAGACAGTCTATTACTTTGTGTACATTAAGTATGTTTAGAAGTGAAATTCTTCATTTTGATGGCTCAAAACCAAACCGAAAGCCTTTTCCTCGTTTGTTCTTTATTTTCCTCCTCCAAATAGCTTCTACAGGAGATTAATTTAGATACAAGTTCCTCTGGCTATGGTTCATTGAACAGTTTTGTTGGCGTTTGCTTAACACAGACTGTGATATATGGTTTAGCCAATCACCTGTAAAACAGCTTTTCAAGACACTTTCCAATAGCATGTTTCCCAGATGGCTCTGAGTGAAAAACATCTGGCACATCAGGTTAGGTGTGATCACCCCCAGCACTAATTGGTCTCAGTACAATTATGTAGAGTTTCTCTGTGCAGTTGAGTGGTAAGTTGTTCTAAGTAGCTCTCAAATAGTTTGCTACAATTTCCTATCATGATGCCAAGAGGTGTGCAGAAGCCGAAGCTAGATACTGCAAGTCATTTTTTTGTTCCTCGGGGTGGCTCATCATGATTTTGACCTCATATTTAGGGTTATTTGATAGATGTAGCACGAGTTCATAAGGTAGACCTCATGCAATGAACACTGAACACTGTCCTAAAATATGTGGTTTGCTCTCCTCAAACAAAAACTCTCTCTGAAATACTTTCTCCCGTCATCATTTACTGCAATTTATGCAAAGTGTGAGGAGAAAATAATTAAGGGGATGAAATGATGAAGGGTTTATTACTTCCTGAATGTCGACAGCTCGCATCTATTAGAGCTCCGGCTTGCTGATGTATCTGGTGATAAGCTATGGCCAAGTAATGATATGCTCTGCTGGCTGTGAATCTATAGGTCTCTGCGTAAGCGTACTGTCCCAGGCTCCAAGGCTCAAACCAAAATCGCTAAATCAAACTCATGTGGATGTAAGATGAGAGAAAGTGATAGAAGTCGAGAGGGAAAGAAAGAAATGGAGACTGAAGCGAAGGGAGTGGGGTTAATAGTCTGTTTCGTAGCCTTTCAGGGAGCTGGAGAGGGGACAAATCAACCAGGAGTGACTGCACAATAAGGTCAGTGTGACCAGAAGAGAATCTCCAAGTTGAACGCTCGACTAGCACACACACATGCACACAAACAAACACATAAAACACAAACAAAGTCAGTGATTGAGTCAAGGCATAAGCCCATGCCCTCCCCGTGAGTGGCTAATAACCGTGGCACAGAGCCAAACCCACTGTCTCCTGACTAACTCCCACATGCCCGCCCGGACTGGCGCCACGCTGCAGAACAGAGGTCTGCTTTTCGAAAATCCTGTGATCAGTGCATTACTGAGTTACTCAAACAGATAAGTGAAGACACAGCCACACAGGCAATGCAGCACTCATGCCACTCAAAGAAAATCAAATCTGTAAAAGACAACAAGGATGCTGTTAATTAATATCTGTTAGTCAGGGCTGCGGCTGAAACTTGTCACGAAAAGGTGCACACCTACGCGCCTGCTCTGCTAGCTTGGAAAAAGAGGGCAGCAAGGTTATGCTGAGCCAAGTGTGGCGATGCCAAGAGGCTCAGTATGTTCTTCAGCGGCATTTTAATCACTCTCACACACACGCACACACACACACAAAAAACAGGCTCCTCCATCTGCTGCGCTTCAGAAAGCCGACGCAGGCACGTCACTGTCACCGGAGGCTAACCCGCCCTTCCTCACTTCCCCACTGATGGGGACAAAAGGAAAGACGAAAAAGAGGGAACAGAGGAGGGGGATCAAGCAGTGGCATTCCACACGATGCATTTTCAGTCATCCTTTAGTCTTATCCCAAAAAAGTCAACTTCCCTGCATTAACAGTCCAAGGATCTTGAGCCTATTTTTCAATGAACCCATTTGCTGCAACAGACAAAATAAGTTTTACATGTGCACTGCATGTTTTCTGGAGCATCACCAAAACTTGCCAATTTCTAAGCTTCTCCTCTTCTTAAGCATTTTTACCAAAACTCCTAAATGAACAGAGACCACCCCTCATCCCAGACGTGGTATGCCAAACATTATGAAACCTTCTCAGCCTGCCTCGGGCTTCAGCCGTACCCTTTCTTCAGCGGTTTTCCAGGCTCCTGCAGAGGATAATTGCAATTGTATCGAACTGGCCAGCGTCCAAGTGATTAACATTGCCAAGTCTGCCAAGTCCAGCTGTGTTACAACTATCAAAACACACACTCAGGACAATCACATCATGGCCATGTGTGATTTCTCTGCCAGGCCACACTTACACCACAAGCATATCAAAAATATTGATATGTCTCAATGTGAGGATGAAGGTACGCATGTAAAGGCAGATGAAAAGCTTCAGGACAGTTTTCCTAATCATATATATATTTTTTACAATGAACAGCGATATTATTAGTACTAAGTTGGACTGCCTTCCTTCTGCCCAATTGTTTGGCATCATGTTTACAAATTGTTGGACGTATTCCTCTGAGATTTTGGTCTATATTCAAATGACAGCATCATGCATTTACATCAGTTTTGTTTGTGGCATGGTTCTTTATGCAGGCCTCCTGTTCAACATTAAGCGAACGGTGCACAATTTAATTCAGACCTGTAGGCCACTGGAGGGCAGTGAACTCATTGTCATATTCAATAAACTAGTGGTCCTGTTATCTACACAACTATATTGCTCCTTAGAAAACAACCAATCAAAGCCAGGGGGAGGGGCTTAGCTCTGTCAATCACCATTGTATATGCACTGCTCACAACCTCCCACTTTGTCTCTGCTATGTTGAAGCTTCTGCCTATTAGTGGAGCCTAACTGCTCAAGCCAGTTAGCCTGGCCACCGACGACAGCAGGTAAACAGTACTTTTCGGCAACAGGAAGTTGTTTCTCTGCCATTTGTACATGTAGCGACGCTGATTGGCAGCGCTGATTGGTTGTTTATGTGTGGGAGCGGTGCATGTCTTCAAACAGCAAATGTAGCACAGGGAAGTGGTTTTAACAGAATATTTGCTCTTATTCTTACAGTCACGAGTCAAGACATGGTGACAATTGTAATATGTCAAAGTTACATGCTGCACCTTTAACGAAGTGAGTCACTGCCATTTTGGCTAATTCCATATTTATTTTAAGTAATTTATAGGTAAGTAATTAACTTAAAGACCAAGTTTACTTCACAGTGAATAAAACGTGCAGGGATGGGATTTTGGTTTAAACCTTCTGAAGTGATGTTCAGCAAATCTGTTTTCGGCTCCATCATGCAAAATCTCATAAATTACTGTGACATGTCAGATCATTTAAACCAACTTGGTTTTTTGTTTTTTTTAAATGTACATGATATGGTCATTAACAGACATATATTTTCTATAAATTCAATGTTCACAGACTAAATCATATACAACTATGCCTCTTGGATTCTTTACCTCTCTATTCCACTTCGTGCAAACACCACAGTCATGCGTTATGCCATGTTTCTCGCCTGAGCGGGGGAAATGGTCCGTGTCATGTCGGTGGGAGCTGCAGCGAAACACTCATGATGGAGAACACTTAAATAACTCATGAAAACCCCATTTCAAACCCGCAATGAACCACTGAGAGGATCGTTCAGTGTTATGCCTGTGTGTCTGTTTATTGTGGGGTGGCCCCTTTGTCATGACTGTTTAATCAAGCATCTTGTGGTTGTGCACGAGTGTCCCTGTGTGTGTATGGGGGGTATCTGTGTGTGTGTGTCAGTACATGTGAGGGAAAAGGGAGCTTGAGATGAGTTTCTGTAAATGACAGGGGGGCCCTCATGGCTAAACAGAAATAGCCTCAGAGAAAAGGGAAAATGAGGCCTGAGCATGAGAGCGATAAGCAAAAGAGTTGAAGCAGCAAAGTGAAAAGCAAACGGTGGAGAGAATAAATTTAAACTTCACAGAAAAGAGAGAGACAAAGTGAAAGCGACCAAAAGTCATCCAGTAACACTGATGTGAGGAGACAGACGTCACACTTTTCACTCTTGAAATCCATGGCACAGATGGACTCCTTTATGCACGTGTGTATGAAGTACAAAGTAGCATGTTTGTAACAAAGAGGTTGGGAAGAATGATCACAAAAAGGTTCACACTACCTCAGTCTGATACGCATTTTAAATAACGCATTGCTAACAGTTTAACCTGGAATCTTTCCCTGATCTTTAATGTTTAGCTGATCAAAAGCGGATTTGTTGCATTCTGTATGTGTTGTGGTTGATTTTGCATATTTGAGTTGGTAATAATTTAGAGCAGTTGCTGCTTAACAATGCAGTCAAAGGCTGGCTAAACAAACAGGAGCACCAGATATTTGCAAAGCAAACTAGAGGCAAATCCTCTACTGTCTCATCCAGAGTCAGAGTGAAGATAGGATATGTGTCGACGTATTGAGTTAACATAGTTTGTTTCAGGAAGTGGCAGATATTGTGGAACTATATAGAGGTGATGGAGCGTGGCTAAACAGATGTATAAAGCTGACACGTCAGCACATGTCTAGGAGACAGCCTCAAAACTATTATTTGTAACTTTTTGAGTTGCTTCATCTCTCTGGGGACTTGCAATTTCTTGAGCTTCCACGCAGCCGGGTCAGAAAAGTGCTAACTGATGGGAGTGTCTTTTTGTGTGTGTGACTCATTGTAGTAGTTAAAACTAAACTTCCTCTGCATGTTCTGCAGAGAAGTGTGTTTTAAAGTCATGGCAACAAAATACAAAACAGGTTCCAACAACACAGCATTAAACACTTAAATTGAGAACATGCTGCTTCTGGCTGGTAAAAAAGCAAATGTTAATGTATCTGTTGTGGGCCGTTGATCTTAGATCATCTCGCTGGTATGCAGTGAAAGAAGCAAAATGAATGGATAACATGCAAACTAGCAGATTCTACAAATCTGGCAAAAAAGGAATCCACATTTACTACGCTTCTGCTTGAACAATAATATCAAAGGATATCTACTCAAACTAAGATTTCTGCAGAAAAGAAGCTGCAGTTCTTTTGTTGTTGGAAAACTCTCATTTTAGAATGAGAACTGAACAACGCTAAGTCGACAGGGATCACAACTTAAAGTAACTTCCTCTGCAAATCTCAACACTGAGTGGTAAAGTTTTTAATTAATTTTGCAAAAAACGTAACACAAAATAGATCAAACATACAGTTCAAAGAGAAATTATTAAGTTTGAATTTACAAAAAAGGAGATAATTTGTGGCTTTCGCACTTACTGGGAAGTGGAGCGTCTCCTCTCTCCGGCGCTAACGTCACAGGGCATGAAGGAGTGCAATCCGGTACAGGTCGTGAAGGCCCTGAGTTTGCCTCTTTAGTGTTTCCAGTGCTACTTGAAACCAAAGCACTGGCCTGAAAAAAAAAACATAATTAGAGGTTATTTTGTGCAAAAAATTAATCTGTTTGTGCAAAGTCTTACGTAATTTTTTTTGCCACATTAAAGAAAGTGTGATCAGTGGCCATAAATTCTGCTTTTTTGCGGTACTGATTTATTTTGTTTTTTTTGTCGCACATAAACGTATCTGATCATCAACCAAATGTATATGGAAAACAAATGTAACCTAAATTAATACAAAAACCTTTTTTAATATAATAATTAATGTAATAAAAAGTTATCCAAACTAAACTCGAGTTTAAAAGTAACTCGACCTGTTAACTGGTTGTGGCATCCTTGCCATCAACAATTCGAGCCAATTGTCTATAAATCTTTCACATTGCTGTGAAGGAATTTAGATCCTCTCTTATTTTGCAATTTCAGTCACATTGACAGACCTTTTCAGATCACACCATGGCATTTCAATCAGAGTTAAGTCTTTGATTAGGTTACTTTAAAACAACAAGTTCACAGAATACTTTCTAAAACTAAAGTTCATCAGGATGGTTTTATGGCTAAATGAAATATGGGCCTTTGTGTTCTTTTTAGCCTGCAATAGCCTCTCTCCCATCTCTGCCTTTTTCCCCATTTTCTTTTTCCTTGTTGAATCATAAATGCTGACCTCAGTTGAGGCAGGTGAGGTCTGCAGTGCTTTAGTTGTTACTCTGGGTTGTTCTGTGGCCTCCTGTGTTCTTTGGGTAATTCTAGCAACTCCTGGAAAGGTTCAGCTGTTCCTTGTTTTCTTCATTTGAGGAAAATGACTCTCGCAGTGGTTTGCTGGAGCCTAAAAGCCTTAAAAATTACTCTGAAGCCCTTTTTTGACTAATGGATGTCAATTTAGGCCTTGGTGTTGCTGTGAGTGAAGCCAAAAATCTGGACAATCAGAGTCATTTCATGATTATATTATTATATTTGTACTACATTATATTTTTCACATAAATATAGTTTGGATGGCTCATTATTAGGATGGCTGATTATTTTAATAGATGAAATCATCACGACATTGTCTATGGTATTAAACTGTGTCACATTTAAGTGTGACAAAAATCAATATGTAACGTGACAAATGATTTTCATGGCACTGTAAATGGACAAAAATTGAGCATAAATTACCCAAGAGGACAGAAAGTAATGTAAGCTATCAGCAGTACTGAAAGAAATGAGTTCAAAATGCAACCCCTTCACTAAACAACCCAATTGGGATTCTGTGATTTTCAAGCATTATTGGGGCTGAAAAAGCAAAGCCAGCGAAAAAGGGAAAAAAAAAATGTCTTCACCATAAATAGAGAGAGCCTGATGTTGCAAATATAGCCATTAATTGCAGATTTGTTTTGTCAGCGGTGCAACCATTTTTAGCTACTGTCAAAGCACTCGCTATAAAAAGACAACAACTGAAGGGGGATGCAGCTCCAGGTGAAAAAGTGCCCCTTCCCTGAAGTGACAGAGCTGCAAAACAGTCAGACAGACAGAATCAAAGATGGAGAGAGACACTGAGAGAATGGCTTCGCCTGACAGAACCACTCGTTTTGGATGTGCTCTACTCCACTACGCTCCACAGCAGAAAGAGGAAAGCGGGATGAGACTTCATGACAGAGACAAGCTGACCATGAAAAGCAGAGGCAAAAGCAGAGGGTGGCTGTCAAAATGGAAAGAGAGGAGTGGAGTAGATTAAAAAAAAGAAAAGAGAAAAGTCTGTGATGGCTCCCTCCACTGACGATCAGCAGAGAGACAGGCAGGGGAGGTGCATCATATCTTAAGACAAAAAGGGACCCTGGGCTTATGAAATATACATGGCTTTCAGCAAGACCTGCAGACTCTGTACTACACAGCAGAGGAGAGCCCTGAAGACTTGCAAGGCTCTACTACCTCCCCTAAACACACTTTGCTAAAAATAAAACACACACACAAATTTCTAATTTACTCCTCCTCCTCCTGAAGAGTGGAGGGATGTGATCGTATGTTTGCAGGTGTTTGTGAAAATCACGGTATATGAATGCGTCTTCCTCCAGTCACAGCGTGGGCAAAACCCAAACCGTAACTACGACACACAAAAAAAACCACAAGTATTTCGGCTGTTGGCCTGTATGTAAATTCATCAACTGGTCATGGGAATTTTTTTTTTTTCTATTCTGTCTCAACGGCCTCTTTCAGACCGCCCCACCTGCTCTCTCTTCAAGCCCAGACAGCTGCTTTACAGCAGCACCAGCAGTTAAAAAGCATTTAAAGAGACCTCACTTAACAGTAAACTCACCCTTTGTACAAGGTAATGATCCACTTCTCCTACGCACTGTAATTGCTGTGCCACACAGTTATTGGGTTCTTGTGTGACTAAGAGTTACCAGGAAGACAGTGACAGGGTGTACTCTCTCTTTCACTTTATTGAATTTCATTGTTTATCTTCCTCACCTGACAAGTTGGGTGTGCCTCTTTGGTTTACATCCTCATGTGTGAAAAAAAAAAAAAAACAACAAAAAAAACCTTCCAAGCAAATAGTCATGTCTGAGCCAGGGGATTAGCTATACTCTAAGAAAACCAACAAACCTGATTACAAGTTTTCTTCTGCTCTTTCAACCACTTCTTTTCCTTTTCTTTATGAATAAAAGTGCTAAATGAGTGACTTAAATTCTAAGGGTAGCCATACAAAAAGAAACTAAAATGGTTTCTAAACAGCAGTTCAGGCACAAGAGGAACTTAAGCCCACAAAATGTATCCACAAATCATCATAACAGATGGTGGAGAGCAACACATTTGAGATTTGAAAGCATGCAGGGCTAATGCATCATATGACCTGTAGGGATCCATACTATTTAGCAGTTTAATAACATGTCAGCCCTGTATGGAGTTGTTAAAGTGACAAATATTCAGACACCTGTTGTGTGCGAAAGAAAATGAGAATCACAACAGATGCTTTGCCAGCAACAGAGTAGTTACTTGAGCTAAATGTTAATGTAAGCATGCTAATTTGCTAATTAGCAGGTGGCTCTGCAAACAGGCATCTATTTGGAGAATTCATAGAAACTCCCACAGTTTTTTCAGCTTGAACACATTCACACAAGGAATTAACTAAACACTCTGTAGTTTAGTACAGGAGTTAAAAAAAGTTTAAATTCCCCTTTTTTGTTTTAGTCTTGTATTTACAACTACATGGGGCCTACAACATGGTTGTCTATATTAAACACGTATGTAGCAACCACTACATAGTGATTGCTATTGGAAAACACACTTCTGTGTGTCACCTCAACTAAAGGTCATAAAGTCAATAAACGGACTTCAGCGGTGAATAATTTAGCAAGTTCTAAAATGTGTTTGTTGTCCTGTTCTGTTTGTTATCTGAAATAAAATGTAAGATTAAGATTAAATCTTCACTTTACTGGAATAAAAACCAATATTCTTATGGTGTGCAGTAAAATTACTACAACTTAATAATAGTACGTAGTGGCATTGTATTAAAGCACACATGGCAATATAATTTAGGAATTAATTTTAGCAAATGTTCATTAAAAAAGCTGAATTCTGACCTCCCTAGCAGTTCAGGCTTTAGCCCCCAGGCCAATTCAACATTTGTTTGAATTTCCACTACATAAGTATGCAGATTTGTAAATGTTAGCAAATTAAACATTTGCATTAAATGCAATTAAGAACTTTAAAAAGAAAACTGGTATTAACTGGTTTTTAATGTTATGCACATTCCAAAGGCGTTAAACACTTACGATCCTAAGATATGTCATGTCATGTGACAATGTTTAATATTAGAAGGACAATAACCCCAATACAACGAACGCAAGTAGAATAACTAGAAGTATTGTTTTATCTTCTGCACAGAGTAAATAAAGTAACACTATTAATATTTGTCTGCCCATTCTGATAAATGCCCTCTCAATAGACCAGAAATAGATCAGGGACATTTAAGATGCAGAGCAGGAGTCATGAGGTGAAATGAGAAAGATCTACAGAGGTAGTACTAATTGAGGTTAATTCCACAGTTCAGCATTATCTTTTCTAATCGCTAAGGAGGAAGCTGGTAATGGATGATGCTGCACTACATGGAGGGAGCCTGCCAGCAGGAATTAAAAAGCGGTGAGGAGTACTGTGTGTGCTCTTAAAGGATCACATGACATTAGCAGCTGAGTGCCGACCTTGATTGGAATGTATAAACATTAAGACAGCCTGCAGGTTTCACCAGTAATATGTACGTGGTTCTGTGGGTTTTTATTTTTTTGTCTTCTATATTGTTTATTTCAGTCAAGGCGCTCACAGCTTCCTTTAACCAAAATTTCATCTGTCAGCTGCATGAAACGGCGTTGACACCATCTTGCTCACACAAACTAGGTTTTTGACTCGGTGCCACCTCAGAGGAATGATGGAGCAATACATAAGCACATCATTCAAAATGGCATCCATCTTGAGAGAATTACTTTTTCTCCTCTGATCCTTCTGACCTAAAGCTTTCAGGTCCACATGGTCAATACTTCCTCGGCACCTGCAGGTCAGTACCTGTCAGATTCATTAAGGAGGAGACCAGGATCAAGCACTACATCAATAAGAAGTGGTGGGGATGAGCATCTATGTGTGTCTCTGTTTTTATAACGTGATGTAACATAGACTTGGGGGTACACTTCCTGTTTGCATGGGGGCTATATTGTAGCTTCTACTCTGTGTGTATGTGTGAGTGTGTCACGAGGGAGCAGTGCCATCCATAAACACCGCTGACAGGCCAGACAGGAAATACACTTGAGGATGTCGATAAGTTAGTCAGCAGGAGTGAGGGAAGATCAATACGACCCCGGCATGATGTCACTGTCTGAAGATGAGATCACCTAAAGATCTATGTTTTAAGACTTTTGATTTGCCGTATTTTCACATCGTGTTCAATATTTTTGTTTTATGGGAAAAGGTAATAGAAATAGTAAAACTCTTTATGGAAATCTCCTTCTGTATTGTCGTAATGAACCAGGGAATACGTGTTCAGAAACTGTTTTTGAGTTAATACTTCACTAATACTTTGTGTTTGGTAGTTTGTCAGTTTCCAACATTTTTCATGCTTGTGTTTTGCAAATGTCTTGCTGTCTACTGTTTGGTTTTACTGTAAAACATTCTAGTCTTCACTTTGCCATGTATTTCACTTCTGCATTGCATCATTTAATGTTTGTGAGAGCAAAAGCAGATGTTTATTCATAAGAAAATGCTAAAGATTAGAAGTTTGGCATAACTGTGAACAACCAGCAAACAAAGCATCTCCCTTGGGCTTTCTAAAAAATAAGGACATGAGACTTATTTTTACCCACAGGGAATGGATGCCTTATTGTATATCCCAGTGCTCTTCTTTCATGGCGTTGGCCGCGACTGCCTGTGTGCGTGCATGCTCTGGTCGATAGGTGTTTGTGTGTGTTCTCGGCTCTGCTGACATTTCCTCAAACGTGGCTGACATTTCCACGGGATTTGAAGATTTGATCCCGTCTGTGTTTGAAGAGCTGTGAGCTGCCCTCCTCGCAGCACCGAGGAGAATAGTGGAGCAGAGCCGGCAGCGTGGCTCTGCCTTCGGGGCCCTTGTCTGCATTTGGAGCAACCCTTCCCCATTCAGTAACGGAGCGATCGGGAGAAGACCTGCACTCCGCATTGCCAGCCTCTTAGAGATGATGGGTTCACTGCTTGGTCTCTAACTTAGTCTTGTCATTTTCCCCTGAGCTGCGGAGTGTTTCGCTTCTTCTCAACTGAGGCAGAAAAGCTATCACCAAAAGATACGAGCGAAGAAAGTGGAGAGATAGTTGCCAAGAAGGGAAGCAAGAACGTGTGAGAAGGAAGGGGAGTGATCTGCTTCTCATGCTACAGGCTGGTTAGTGGAGCGAACTGACACATACTGACATCTCTCTCGCAAAGACACTGAGTTAAAAAAGAGCTTTGCTACTCTATGTCCCTTTCTCTTTACTTTTTACTCGTTAAGCTGTCCCACTACTTCCCTCCTCCTTTCTCTGCCTCCCCCAAGGCTCCTGTGTCTTGTTTTTTTTCTGCCTGGATGAACCGTACAGCAGTCCTGTCCTAACCTGGAACTCAAATTACACCACCAACATAAGCACACACACACACACACCCCCACCCACCCCCACCTACACACACA
Source organism: Phalloptychus januarius (assembly GCA_902982915.1). Lineage (NCBI taxonomy): Eukaryota > Metazoa > Chordata > Actinopteri > Cyprinodontiformes > Poeciliidae > Phalloptychus > Phalloptychus januarius. The sequence continues at coordinate 16,483,775 of CADWAE010000477.1, forward strand.
CTATGTGCACACTCACTACAAAGGCAGAGGCCCCTACAATAGCTCAGAGGAGGACCAGGGGCCAAACACAGGTCACATTTGGGTCAGTCAAGGGCAGACGCACAGGAAGCCCCACAGAAGCAACCTTTCCACTGAGGCTGATCCCGGGTTTGCTGGATGGATACACTGTGACACATACAAACTCAACAAACCTAAAGCAGTGTACAAGCATAGAGCAGCTATTCGATCGACTGTCTTTAGGCTGACAAAATTTCAATGCTGGCTGAACCTTTTAAAATTTTTAAGATTTATGAAGAAAGACAATTTGGCCTGCATGCCCAATTACAGATACTAGAGCCTTCAAAGCTAAAAAGTACAGTAAATAATCAAAATTCACTTTATCGCTCAATAAGGCTCTCCTCTGTAATATCTGATCCGCTGTGGATTATACAGCATGGCCAGATTTCAAGAGAACTCCATAAATGATGGTGGACATGACCTTGGAGCTCACCATAATCAGCCTCAGCTTCATGTCTAAAGTAATACCATTATAATTGCTAATACGTTTCAGAATGACTCAGCGGACCCTTATACACTGCAGGTGGTGTACACTGCTAGCATCCTGCATCTAGCAGTGCAGGATACTAGAGGTCAGCGGATCAGCCAAAGCGAATGCTGATGCAACTAACCCCTGGATATTATTCCGACCTTCGGTTGCCGGGGATGTCGTCGATAAAACAAACATGTGTATCCTGAAGGACTGGGCTCAAAGGATATGAAGTACCAAGTGTGAAGAATCATCGTGAACATTTTGTCACTCATTGGGTTTGTTTTGCTCTGGGAACAGGATGTAACGACACGAGTGACCCATCAAAGATACGATACTTTATTGACCCCTGAAGGTTTTTGTGTGTCCTCCTTCAAGGCAGGTTATTGTGACACAGACCAGGAAGAGGGAGACATTAAAACTGCATGCATACAAAACATTATTGTACTGACAGTCACATATATCCTCAGTTTATAGCAAATAATGCAAGGTTAATACATTGGTTTTATTACCATTATTGGCAAAACCTGGAAGTAAACAGCCAACTGTGAATGCAAATAACCAGGATATGTGTCCATCCATCCATTTTCTTACACCCTTGTCCATTAGTGGCTTCGGGAGGGTTGCTGGTGTCTATCTCCAGCTAACATTCCGGGGGAGAGTCGGTCACTCTGGACAGGTCACCAGTCTGTCACAGGGCAACACAGAGACAGACAGGACAAACAACCATACACACACACACTCACACCTAGAGACAATTTAGAGAGACCAATTAACCTGACAGTCATGTTTTTGGACTGTGGGAAGAAGCCGGAGTACCCGGAGAGAACCCACACATGCACAGGGAGAACATGCAAACTCCATGCAGAAAGACCGGAGCAGGGAATCAAACCCAGAACCTTCTTGCAGCAAGGCAACAGCTCTACCAGCTGTGCCACTGTGCAGCCCAGGATATGTGTCATGAAATCAAAATGCATACATTTTAAATAGGAAAATGTGCCTAATTTTGCTTGGTCTCAGACAACATGCTAGCTTAAGAAAAATATGTTCTTGCTCACACATGCACAATGAAGAAACATGCACAAAACACACACACACACACAGCTGGAGATCACTAGCAGCGTGTCTTCCATCCAAATCCACTAACAGCTTCAACAGGAAGAGGGAGAGTGCGATCGATTGGCCTCTTCCTGCTAAGTTCAGCTGTGAGAGCAGAAACAAGCTGACCGTTTTCCAGCCTGTTTCCCAACTAAATGCAAGAACACACAATCATCCACCTACTACAAGCATCACATAAATCACTCTTGATGTCCTGCTCCTCTGGAATTTCAGAATGCACTTTAGCCGATTCAAATTTACATGCACTTTTGTTTTTCTAGTGAGGAATGCTAAGGAAGGTTTGAACTCTATAAGATTAAACTAACTGGAATCTTTTCAAAAGCAAAACTCTATGGACAGTTTTTCAATTTGTTTTGTACTCAAAGTATGACTACTTATATTTTTCCTCAATGTTTTTCTTCCAATTGTTACTCGTATTCTGCCCAAGTGAAGCTAAATCCTTGTGACACTAGAACGATATTCAGAAAATTTGACAAAAAAAAATTATGTTTTGAAATGATGAATGAATAAAACCAAGGCAGACTGAAATGGACAGATTTGATTTTCTTAAGTACCAATAATAAATCCTGCCAGGAATTTCTAAACTGCTGCATCATCTGCCAAAACTGTCAAGAAAGATCAACAAGCAGACAGATTTAAGGCCCATTCATGCTAAACAGTAAGTACAGGCGCATACCAACAAAGGCCGTCCATGTAAACAAAAAACAATACCACCGTGGTGCAGCATAGCTCACATGCAGTCAGTGAAAGAAACAAAGAATACAATTTTCTTTTGTTATTATTAATATTGTACAGTTATTGAAAAGGTAATTTACATCAGGACATTTGTTTAAAGAAAGTACATCTTTCTGGCTCATTGCTGTGTCTCGATGTTGAAATTATTGAATTAACGGCAAAACAGAACAGATTAAATTCAAGCAACAAGGTGGACTAGCCAATGATCATGTAATTGAAAAAAAGACAAAGATGGAGGGCAAAGCCATCGAAATGAAAACACCTGTCACGCACATAACTACAATAATCCTCAGATTAAAAATCCTTATCATGATCTAAATCTTCCACCCTGTTCTTTGACCATATTAGTTGCAGCTTTTAACTGTTTATATTAAAACAGGGTTTTATTTTATTATCTAGACTTTAAGTTATTATGAGAGACTAACCAACTTTAGGAGATTTATAATAGCCCAAAATGTTGCAAACAGCTGCAGCATCTTAAATCTATGGTGAATATAGTCAGCAAACACAAGAAAATAAACCCTCTAAACTAAAATAGCCTTAAATATGTAGATCTGACTCAACACTCCTAAAACTTTATACCACAGTCCTGGATACTTCAACTTATTTTAAAATGCTGCCCTGTCCTTGAAATTGTTAGCATCAATACAATATCAGTTTTGCAGCAGGAAATATTTTGCCATTTTAGTTTCCTGCAAACTGCAGACAATCCTTGTCTGCAATTCTGACGTGTTAAGAGATGCTAAATATAACCATATCACAGCAGAGATTCAATATCTTCCACATTTATGACTAACTGAAATTTTTGCATGCAAACTTTATTTACTAGGACCTGGAAGGTTGGAATACCTGGTGTCAGCCAAAACCGAAGTTGTACTCATATATCTGTTTTCAGGCCTCAGGAAAAGATATACAGTGGGTAATATATACAGCAGAGCACAGCAAAAACAAGTCTAGTCTCAGGAGGGGGGAATAAAGTAGGGATCCAGGGAGAACAAGACAGAGAGAAAAAGAAATTAGGAGGGAGGGAAAGAACACACAGAGCTGTTTTCTGCTGGGTGGGTAAAGTGTGTCCAGGGGGCAGATGAGTGAACACACACATCACAGAGTCTGTCATTAGTTCCAGCTTTCTGCAGACACAACAATCTCTGTATGTGTGTGTGAAAGGAGGACACAGAGAGTGACGAAGCATGCAGGTGCCTCTCTTGGCACATGTGAATGTTTTGTGCATATTTCTGGAGTTTAAGACATTGTTGTTGTGCTGGTCGTCTCTGATATGCAGCTCCTCCAGTCCATCCTCCTTCTACCTCTTACCTAACTGTGTGAGTAATTATTTGCGAGGTAAAGAATCCCTGTTCTCCTCTTTCCATCCCCCTCCCTCCCTTCACTCCCTTCTCTGTGTCTTTTGCCACACACGCTGCCTCCTGTCCACCAGCTGCCCCCTTTTTTACAGCCGTTCATCAGAGCTATGATTAGCGACTACAGGAATCTTGTGTTACTACAGCCGACTCCTCACCCCAGCCCTGACCTTTCACCTCGAGATAGCCCCCCTGCTGCCGCAGCTGTTTTTTACACTGGGATGATGGACTCCATTAGGCCTGACGCCTCCATCTACTCACATGGGACTGCTGAGGAATACACACATAAATACATACAAACAAGGCATGCATGCAAAGATGCAAAAGATAGAGACAGAAGCACAATTCAGAATAACTGGATAAACACACAAAAAAAACAAAAACGGGTTTATGCATGCTAATGCATGAGGGTGGCCCTTTTATGAGATTACACAGTCATTACAGAGGAAGGGTCATGGGGGACACCTGTGGCTCCAGAGTCCATCAGAAGCCTCTGTGTGAATTTGTGTGCAGAAACGCTGACAACATAAAAGCGTACTGTAGAAAACTAAAGAATGAGCAGACCTGGAGAAATGTTACACATCCAATACTTGAACCATTCAGTGGGGCACTGTGCATATGTTCTGTATGCAATAAGACTCCTTTTGTGTAAGTGCATGTCCCTGCGTGTGTGTGTGGGGCCCTAGGCCGTCTCTGACAGCTCCATGGTAGCCATCTGCTGGCAGTCACACCAGGAGAAAGCAACCACAGCCACACAATGGAGAGCAATGACAGGCCAGGATTTGAGGGTAGATTTGCATGTGTGCGTGTGTGTGTGTGTGTGCACGCAGGCGGGCGTGTGTGTGCGCTTTCTCTTCAAGGATCCAAATGAGCCCCTCTCTATGAGCATGTGCAGAGGGGCGTGGCTGTTGTTGATAGGCTGTCTCTGTTACCAGGCGATAGATTAACAAGCCCAAATGGCCATCTGAGGAGGATAGATAGCATGGACAGCCTGGACCAGTACGGGCTCGCTTACTTTCCTCCCCTCTTCCTGCAATTGCCTGTTCTGGGTTGATATAGCTATCCACATGTGTTTTCTTTAGTTTCTAATTGAGCTTTCATTTGAAAGATCAAAACAAAATGTTAGGATTTATGCTTTTTATCGTGTACAAACACAGACTTGCATGTCATATAAAGGGGATGCTTTGTGTATCTGCACAGGCATCGGTACAGTTTGCCCGTCTGCTCCTCCCTGTTTGCTCCTCCCTCTGTGTGCAGGTAGGTTGTCACTGTGGATGCAGACAGATGGTCGGTGCTGGAAGGAAGCTGGCTTGCTGGATACGATACACCAGTCTGAGAGCAAGCATCATCCAGCTGGGCAGAGAGGCCTTCAGTGTTTTCTAGAAAGAGCGTGCCAGGTGGCGGGGAGACGGGCTGCCGGTCTCCTGCGCACAGAATATTCCCGCTGCTCTTTCATAACCAAACATGGATAAACTAAACTCAAGGCTGTTTCTGATGAACAAATGGGTTAAGGCTGCATGTCAGAAGCTGAGGGAGACTAAAAGCAAGAATGGGTGATTGTAAAAAGAATCCCTTACTCTGCTGCTCAAATTGGCCATGCACATGGCTTTGTATGGCAGCTCTTCAAAGACAGCGCTCAGTAAGAGTCTGCTCCCAAACCTCATGCTGTTGCAGGTTCGCCTGTGTGTTTGTGACAACGAGCATGCAAGGCTTCACCCTCCTGTAGCTTTGGGTGGGTGTGGGGAGATTAGAGGGGATTGGGGGGAGAAGGGGCATAGGTCTGTTTGCCCCTACCGCACAAAGGCTGGCATGGCATGCCCGCTGGAGCACAAACAGGGCACACCTATTTACACAGAGCGAGGCTGAATGGCAGACATTGTCTGGTGGAAAATGCAACACTTAAGCTGTTGATTAAGGCAGAACAAAGCCCTGAGGGGGCAAGAGCGATGCACAGAGCAGGAGAGAGCCAGAAACGGGGAGGGAGGAAGAAATGAAGTGAGGCTCTGAAAAAGGGGGACACTCATTCGGTGTTACTGTGGGAAGGTGAGCTGGAGAGGGGGAACATTTGAAAGAAATGAAAAAGAAGAAAAAGAAGAAGAAGAAGAAGCAAAAAAACACAACAAAAAGCAAAGTGAGAGGCCAAGAATTGGCAGAGGTGTGACTGGAGGCAGAGGCAATCATCGAGAAGTGAGAGGGAAGGAAGGTAGGTGGTAAGGATTAAAAGAAAAAAAGGTAGGAACAGGGAGAAGGCAGAGGAAGAGCAGGGAGGCAGGAGATAAAAAGACAACAGAGAGGGAGAGCAAGGCAGCGAGGTGATGAGAGAGAAGACAGGCAGGAGCTGCTGTCGAGCCATCCCCACTGATAAGGATGAAGTGATGCCACACCAGAACAGTGAGGAAGGTAACAGGCAGATAGCACCCTCTAATGGTTGTCATGCACTAACCACATGCCTCAATTCTGCCCCCTCTGGTCCAAGTTTGCAACTACAGACAATTTTATATTCAATACATCCATTTTCAATAAAGGTACAATATGATAGAAAAGTTCATTTATTTCAATTCACTAAGAGAAACACATACAGATTAAATACACATGGGCTGATGTTTCCAAGCCCTTAATTTGGTTTATTATGATGATTTTCCTCATAAAAATGTAACATTTAAGTTTAGAATATTACATCGAACCAACAAACAAAGACAATATTTGATACAGGAATGTGGTCTTAATGAGAAGTATGACAGCTGCTTATAGGTTGATATTTCCAAGAGGTAATTTTAATCTGCTAAAGGAGCCTCATCAATAATGTAATAAATATGACTGAATGTCTGCACCTCAAAAAACTAAATGTAAATATAATAGCATAAAGTATGAAGTACTTAATTGGTGATTAAGTTCCAACAGTAAATTTGTATATCATGTTGATTCATTAAACAGAGAGTGATGTGTTTGTCCATAGAGTGTTATATGAAACCATCTTAATGTAATTTTGACTGAACATTACTTTACGTGGAAAACCTCAGTCTTCCAAGAATTGTGAAGCAAAGCCCGTTCAAAAGTTTGGAGGAGATTAACAGGATGTGGAATGCAGCTGTAGTGCGTCATTAACCAATTGTGCTTTTTATTTCAAAACCAAGGCTACAGAGGCTAAGAGGCACAGAATCCACGCTGCTCTAAGTCCAGAGAGAAGTTTCCACAGTTAGCGAGGATTTCTGCTGCCATGTCATCTGCTATTGGTGGTCCATTGTGTTTCATAAAACCCAAAATCCAGAAACACGTCATGCCTCCTCTTGTTCACAAGCTTTATAGAGATGCTGAATTCATTTTCCAACAGTACTTGGCATCTGCACACACGGCTGAAAGTACCAGTTTAATGACCATGTATCGCTGAGCTTGATTCCCAGAAAACTCTCCTTATCTAAAGCCAACAGAGAATCTATGAAGTATCATCAAGGGGAAGTTGAGAGACACCAGACCAAACAATGGAGACCAGCTGAAGGCGCTTATTAAGGCCTAATTCCTTCCTCCTAGTCCACCGTTCTGTTGACCGTACAGACACAGATTTTATCATTTCCTGCAGCCCAATTAAATTCACACACAATGAAGATATTTGTGGCCACAACCACACAGCAAAAACAAAAGTAAAAGCACATCAAATTAAAAGCAGAAGAAGAATACAACGGTGACAAATGTTATTAAAAAGTGCAGGCTGGGGATTTTCTGCTGCAGTTAATAATTTAGCCAAAAAAAAACATCCTCGCAATATGACACTCTGGGTACTGTACATAACTAAATAACATAAAATTACATTTTTAAATTGGAATATGGATCGTCATACCAACAGTCTAGTATAGAAATGTCATTTACATGAAAAAAAGCAAACAGAAAATAAACCCTTTGAGGTCTGATAATGTATAATATGAGCAGGCATGTGGAGCACAACATGGAGTCCATTGTGTGTTGATTTGTATGCGTACAATCAGTGGCATGTTGTTAACATATGGGGGAAAACAGACTGTGTGACAAGGGGTGAGGCGCTCTGTGAACGCATGTGTATCGTAGCAACAGGACAATTGTGGTATCACAGCAGTGAGCAGCTGGCAGCTCAGGACACAAGGGCCATGACGGATTCAACATGATGTGCAGGCGTGTGCGTGTGTGTGAGCGTGTGTTACATGTAACAGCTGTGCAAGGTTTAGGTGCATCTCTGGGCACAAACATGCTCACATCCATCTCTGGTAAATCCAAAGCTATTTAATCCAAATCATTTCTTTATATTTTGCTCTAAAAATTTGAAATATAAAAAGTGATTAATATTTATTAGGACGACTACTCATTAACCTCAATGTAGATCATTATACAATATCAACTGGGTCCAGTGCCAATCATCCTGGAGCCCAGCTGTGCACCATACTGTGGAGGTTCTCCATGCTGGGAAGAGGCTAGCTTCAAAACCTCAGGCCAGTCACAAGGCCCTGGCCTGGCCAGGACTCTGTCGTCACGGGCTTCAGCGACTGCCAGGTTCTGGTCCATAGAGAAACATCAGGCTGCAGCTAATAACCACCTCCAAACCACTTTTGGAGAGCAGAGCCAAGCCACAATAAGCGTATCACACATTTCACTCACGTCTGCAATCATTTGGCCTCGTACCATATGTCCCCATGTTCTTTTCCGTCTCTCATTTTGGATGCTGCGCGGCAGGGTGAAGAAGTCAGTGAGGAGGATTCGGCAAATTATGACATCCTCTCAGGGCTAACCATGAAGTGATTATAATGTTTACATGCACTCATCTGCAGTATTTTTCTGTGCAAACAGTGATGTAAAAGAGAAAGCACGAAAGCCCTGAAAAGCAAATGTTGTATTGTGAAAGTGTAATTAAGTCTAGCATCCAGGACATTAAGCAGATGGTTTTGTTAGATTTACAGACATGAAGGTGCAGATGTAACATGATGACAGAAAAGAGACTTCCGAGGTTGAGACATTTTGTTTTTGCTAGATTCCTCTGGCCCCCTGTTTCTCTTCCCCATCATTTCCAAAGCTACATCACTCCCACTCCTCCAACCTTCTTTGTATAAAAAGACATCTTACTACCAAACACAGTGCTTAGTAAGTTAAGTTAAATTAATTTAAGTCCTATTGACTACTCAAACTATGTCCAACCTAAATCCACATTTTCTCAATGCTTTGTCCGTGGGCACATTAACACGTGACGGAGTTTATAGCTTAGATGAAATCCACAAATTTCCGATTGCAGAGACGCAACTTTACAGACAGAATAGGCCCAAGTAAGAATGGATGTCTGAATAATTATATCATCTTACTTCAATAAAACGGAACTTAATTTGCATCAAACATGGCATGTTAATAATAATCTAAAATAATTGTTTATTTGGTTTCTAGAAGAGAAATTCACAGTAATCAAAACAGAAACATAAAGGTGCATAAGTTCAAATAAAGGTATTTATAACAATATCTACAGTACAAAAGATCATGAGTTAGAAAAACCATACAGTAAAGACATTTAAAAGCTATTTAAATGAGAACATGTAGATCCATGCTCGAATGTATCTGTCCAACCTGTAACTATAACATTGTGAAAAACTGTAGTGCCACAGTCTTGCCAAAACCCAAAGAGCATATTAAGCTATAACAGCACTTATATTAATAAGAGTGTGTTTTACTACTCACTTTGCTGCATTCATGGGCCTGTGAATAAATTGAAATGCCGTCGTGATCAGCACTGTGAGCTCTCTTGGTTAATGTATTGCGATGTTGTGATTGTTTAATACACTCCTCTAGTTTTTGGCAGGGATGTAGCATCATACGAAATTGGCTATTTGCAAGAATGCAGAATCTGTCAAATGCGAGAGTTTTTTTTTTTTTTTTATTGCTGTTACCGTGGCATAGAGATGATGTCCAGCAGTGATGCTGGTTTGATTGACTTTCACTACTTCCTTTGAGATATTTAAAGTCAATAATCTATTTTTACCAAACTGGGTGTTCTGGGTTTTAATTCAAATCACATTGCTTTATGCAAACTAATGCCCAGCACACACACAAAAAAATTGGAGTTTCCTTATTTTAATTTAAAAAACAATGACATAAGGGTTACCTTTACAGATGCTCACTCTGCGCTAGAAACCATAAGTCAATATTAAACTTCAAATGTACCCAATAACTCAGTGGCACTGAGGAAAAGGTAAAACTTTATTGCTACCTGCAAGCAAAGGACAGGTTTCGCTTTGTTTTAGAGCATCACACAGACCATAAAGATTCACATTTATAAAACTTGTAAGAAAAAAAAGAAGATGTTCTTCATATTGTATTGTCCAAACACAGCAGGAAACTAAAGATAATTCCAGGCTAGATTTTGGGATTTGTTTGACTGTTCACATGTTTTTCTAAATGGCGGCAGAGCAGAAGGGAAGTCAGCTCACAAATATATATTTACTACAACCTCAGAAGACACAAATGCTGACAGCTGGCTCTCATACACACCACGAGAGGCAGACCTCAGCCTCACCATGAAATTCCTCACCACACGCAGACACACACAGACTCCTCAAGACTTCATGCATCACTGCACCACTTCCATCTCAATCCCATCACCCCCTCCTTCACTCTCCTTCATCACCACACACACTCTCTCTACCTCTCTCTCTCCTCAGCTGCAGCCACCTTATCAAAGCTCTTCCTCGTCCTGATCTGCCAGGGTGGACGCCATGTATGTCATGTAGGCCACATTCAGATCAACCTATTGCAGCCCCTGTGACCACATTAAAGGGATGCTATCTCCTGATCACACCAGTCTGCTCCCTCCCCTGCTTCCTTCCTCTGCAGCCCCCGTGAGTCTGTCCACAGGCCTAACAAGATCGATCACCTCTAACTCCTTGTACTCCTTGCTAAATCAATGGTTCTTTGTCTCATTAAGAAGTGGAAGGAGATGCATTCTTTGTGTGTCAGCGTGGGAGGGTGCGTTTATTGCATTGGAGGCAAAAAGGGAAGGAAAAAAGGAGTTTAGTGCTTTAGAGGTGTGCTGCAATATAACGGAGGTTTATTCTGGGAGACTATTAAAATGAGCAGTGATCTACTGTACTTGCAAGGGGGGGGTGAGAAGGTAGAAAAGGTGGGCGCGCGCTGTCTGCAAGAGAAGTGGTAAAAAAAAAAGCGGTGTAAGAGTGGAAGAAATGTGTGTCTGTATGAGCTCAAGACTGTGTGTGCACTGTGTTAAGAGAAGAGAGCCAAACCTCACCACTGACTTGGCCAGGGTCTCTGGAGCCAGAGAAAAAGCCCTGAAAACCACAAGCTCTCTGTCACACACACACCCCCACGCACACACACAAGCTGGAAGTGTCTCAGTGTGTGAATACGTCATTTCAAAACATGTGCTCCTGGCCAAGAAAGCAGGGGAAGTTACATGTGAAACAGGGATGTTAAAAACAGAGAGAAACTCCTGCAGAGAAAAAAGTAAGTAAATAAGTAAAAAAGAAAGAAAAGAAAATGAAAACAATGCAGAAATTCACTGGGAATAAATACAAACATACCCTCTTGCTCCCCTTGTGTTAGCCTCTCTCATCCCTTGCCCTCACCCACTCCATCGTATTTAAATTCCCTTCGCTGTGGCTCATTATGTTTCCCAAAAGCGCCAGAGTAGGTGGTAGCATTGCTGCACTTTAAGTCAATAGCGGGACTACAGAGCCATGAAAATGAATAAGGATAGGGGCTCTTCACACAACATCAATGCATAAAAAGGCCTGGGAGTGCTCATCTACAGCGTGGCTCCTCTTGCTCCATTTATATTTCACAACGAAACTACATTAGCTGCCCCTGGATGAGCAAGCATAGAGGCGACACACAGAGCTCTGCCTTGCTCTGCACGCAGATATACAGAAACTCTGCTGTGTGCGTATTTCACTCCTTCAATGGAGAAAAAATATGAAGAAAAAAAACAAAAAAGCAAAGAAGGTGACAGCTCCGAATGCAAAACGCCACACCCTCTTTAGGATGCTGACAATGGAAAGGGCAAGCAGGCATGCTTGAGAAAAAAAGCAGGAGAAAAAAGGGGAACATTACAAAGGTATCTCACCTCAAAGAGGTCAGTTTGTCTCCTTGGAGCAACACTTTGTGAATAAACGAGCAGCAGAAGACATAATCAGACCCACACACCTCCGTCTGTGTCAAAGCAGGCGTGTGGCAGGGTTAAGAAGTGGTGCTAAAAGAAGGTGGATGCAGTCTGCCTTTCACATGTTTGTTTTTGCTGTTTTTCCTTTTCTGTTTTTTTCAGAGGCCTGAGCAGTGTGCACATGTAAGTAAATGTGTGCGTGTATTTGTCTGTGTGTCAGCAGGCTGAGAGACAAAAGGAGCATATGGCAGCAGCGGCAAAGGCTGTAAATTAAACATAGAGGAAGATTAGATAATGAATGTGTGCTCTGAGACACGGAGACAGAGCCGAGCCGAGGGCGGAGCTGGCCACTACAAGACCAAAGCCATGTGTGCCCATGTGTATGTGCTGTTAACCGAGTAATAAGTGTGCAGAATAACCCAAGATGTTGATGTCTAACTGATATGGAACCAGAAGAAAAACAAAGATTCAGAAAATTAAACACGGACATGTAGGAGGTTTTGCACAGACTTTTACCTCTGACGCAACCTCTCCAAAAAATGACCTTTCAGTCCATTTAAATGATTCACACATGATGTACAAGTTGAGCATCACTGAAAGCCTCTGCTTCGCTGTGGGTAATCTGTCACTGCCTCGTTACTGACCACATGAATTGTCTTCGTAAGATAAGAATAGGAGAAGAGACGTGGTGATGGGGGGAAAAAAAGAGGCCCTGCATATTACAATTTCCATAATTTGAATCAGTTTGATGCAGATGAAACTGATGTGTATCTCACTTTATATTAATGCTGAGCAGCCTGTGTGCCTCAGAGCTCAGCAGGAGCAGCTCGTTGAAAAATGGGCTTCAATTAAGATTCAGCAATTACTTAAAGAAAATTTAAGGAGCTTCAGGTGAACTTTCAAGAGTTTTATAATTTAAGCAAAAGGAAAAACTATGTTTTACTGTGTTATACAGTTTTTACATAAGTACTATGCATTGCAAGAGGCTTCTTAATTATCAAAACGTAAACTTGAACGTTGTTTTACTTGAGCAAGTAGAAAGTAGCTCAAGCAAAACACCTGTCTACTTACTGAACACCAACCCATACAATGCAAGCTGTCCTTGAAGAGCCACTAAACTAAGCGATCACCAAATCGTGTGCAAAGAAATATTAGATTTTTATCATCTCAGTCATCAGAATAGAAAAAAAAATCAGCTCCACTAAAATTACTTCTAAATGAAGAAATTCTATGTGCAGACACAACCCTTTGTCTGCAACCATATGCATCCCTGCTGTATGCACAGACATCAAGAAGAAACTATAATCACAAACCCGGGAGGTGAAGGTGATCCGCTGGAGCCATAATGAGGGAATACTGTTGTTGTGAGGCACTCTATAGCTCTGATTACAGTCGCGGTGTACAGTTTCTGGGCTTGGAGTAAACACATGAGAGCACCGCTGTTGTGGGGATGACAGTATGCAAACACACATGCACACGCATACACACACAGGTGACAAAGCAACACAGCCGGAACATGAACAACACGATGCTGTCAAGTGTGTAAGCTTAGTAGGCTGTAGCCCAACACTCACTACTTTCCCCGCTTACCTTCTGTCTACCTTAAAAGACAAAGCATGGCCCTGCTGCCCTCAGCTCATTAGCAGTGGCAGAAAAGGAGGTAAACAGCCTACATGCAAACATATTTATATGCTGCCTTTGTCTTTTACGTTTGACATCCTGTGGATCTTTTTGTAGATTTGCATTCGGCAGTAGGAAAAGAGGGTAATCCAAATGCTTATATATATAAAAAACAGAATTATGCAAATTATTCAGTACTAAACTAGTTACTCCAAAACCAGCAATGCTAAAATACTGATGCAATTAAATATGTTGTTGAACTGCAATATGGCTTCCTTTTAGAGCTAGTCAGGGCCTTTAGAGCGATCTGACTGCCACGAGGGATTGCTCCAATTCTCCTCTCAATCTCATCACTAAACACGCTATAAGAAACGACTACCTCGTGTGTGAGTGTGTTTGTGTGCGGTGCTGCACGAGTTTACAAAGCCTATGTGTTAATATGTGCACGCATATACACTCAGGGGTGATATTAGTTAATCATAGCCTTCACTCAGCATAAATAAAGACCAATTACTGCACTTCCCTATGGGCCCTTCACTATTAGCACACTAAAGACCCCAAAGAGTGCTGCTCCACAGCTAATACAGCCTTAGTGCAGGAGTCAGTCAGCTGAATCACAATGATAAGAAATAGACAAGCACAACACTTATGATATTTTAAGTGTCATAACAAAAATAATTTGAATATTAAAGTGCAAGTAAATGTAGCTACAATTTATTGGTCTAGCACAACTAAAACCTTTTCTTTGAAGGACAATTGAAGAGATTTCACTGTATAATAAAGTCTTAATCTGATGCCTGCATGACATTACACTTATAAATAGTCCTTTCATTTTTCTTTCAGCCCTTTCCAAAATAGTATGAAGTCATCCTATCAGCTGGGCTTAAACTTCTCTAAATAAGTCAGTATAATGTACTATTGTAGACATTTAGTAATATTTATAACATATTCCAAAAAAAAAATTAAGAGCATTTAATGTCTGAAGATACTTCTGTGTGACTACATGGATGTGGACATGAACTCGTACATATTCATCCCAGCACGTATCAGTGGAACCAAAGCAATCTACTCAGATTTGTCTGTGGACAGGCCGTACAGGCAGGTTCACATTAGGTACTTTTTTTCCACAGTTGTGTTTATTTAAACATCAATAAATAATATGTTTGAAAACATAAACAACAGGGAAATTTTCTTGACAGCAATATTTGTTTGTGGGGTTTTGACTGCCATGACAGTCAGTCAAAGAGAAACAACTTATGGCCAAAGAAATACACAAAGAGAGAGAGCCTGTCTGATATGGGGCATGTGGACAGTTGCCCTGTGCGGCTTTAAACGGGTGGCTCATAAAAACTAGATGAAAAAAAACAGAACCTCATCTGCATAGAATTGCACTGCATTTTCTCGCACCTCATATTTGAGGTGATTTCCTGCACTCTGACTGGGAGGCGACAGCACTGTGAGGACTATGTGATTACTTTTCATTGTCTCCTTCATCACAATAAATACCAGAAAACATCATGATAAAATGATGCATTGCCCATCACAAGCACACACTGTGGTCAAGATGACAGAGAGGTATGAATTTTCCAACATAGTGAGGAACAGAATTTGTAAAGATATTCAACAACAGACTTTGCAATCCACAACATTATTGTGTTATACTTACACGCTTAACCTAGAAAATCACGCAAAAAAACCCATATTTATTATTAGCACTATGAACATACGGATGTCATTCTTGCCTAATGCCAGCCTCAAATTCTTCCAGCAGAAAGTGACAAACGATCAGCTAATAGCATCTACCACAAGCTGGGTCCCTGTTTTTCAGCATGCTCTGCATCATTTGCATTAAAAACAAATGAAATGGGTTAGCCCAGATGACACTACATTGCGACACACCCTACGCAAAACCTGCTATTTAGCTTCCGCTACTCATCTCTTGCACGTTCAGCTGCCAGCTCTTGTAATGTGATATTCGACGAGTTAAACAAATATAAACACAGGTAACCAAACACTGGAACGCACCCGCCACATCCCTTCTAGTCCTATACGTTTAGTGGGTGTCGTCTATGTGCATCAACGTCGCTGCTGCAATCACACGCTTCATAGCACACGCACAAAAAACAAAGCATGCACACATATACAGTGAATCCTCCCTGGCAGCCACTCATCACTGGAGAGGCCAACCTAATTTGGAGGACAGGCTCCTCTTTGCCTGCTGGGGAGGCAGCAGGGATTATGAGCCTTTATACACACTAATCTAGTTTAGCCACCCTGGGAGTGGGAATGTGTTTATGTGTATGACTGGGATGTGAGAGAGAGAGTTAAAGAGGACGGAAGGATATAGAATAGAGAAAGAGAAATTGGTAAAAAAAAAAAAAAGAAATATAGATTAATGGAGTGCATGGTAACAGAGTGTTGTTTTTTTTTTTATTAATTTGAAAATGATGAGCAGCCGGTTATATATGTGTGTGCTCTTGCTTGTCTAAACACAGTCTGTGCAAGCAGAGATATGAAGGCTCAAAAACTAGTGGCGATGTGGCTGAGCTGCTTGTCCTCCAGTGACTGCTGGGGGAAAAAAACCACACACACACACAGGAACACACACAAAGCACACATAAACAAACAGCGGTGTTAGTGGTACAGAAGCAAGCACAACCCCTGCTGGCATAATCCAACGAAAAGCAGTGTTTGATGTTGATGCTCGTGTTACAGAAAGATATTTAGGGCTGCAGGAGTCCGTGTTAAATTGAGGCCTGGGAGGTCAGAGGTCAAACCTGCTGCAGGCAAACATCTGCAGTCCCAGGTGTTCCCTGAGTTGGACTGACAGCTGGTTTGAACATGTGCACGCTCATGTTGACATAGAGGCACAATGCTGACCGGACAGTTTCCAAACCTGCCTGGTATGTGTTAGCTCACTGTTTAAGAGGTATCTAAACAGAGCTGTTTGTATTCTCCTTTACTGGCAGTGCCTCTGTATATGCAAGTGTGTTACATGAATTATCGAAAAGCATCAATGCATTCCAGCGTTCAAAACACAGGATACAGATCTCATGGCCAAACCCGAGCCGAGACAACTCTGGGAAAAGATGAATGGATTGGGTGAAAAAGGAATTGAGAGTTGGTAGAAAGCGAGGACCACAGATTCTACAAGCTACATGTCAGTGTGTGTCTGTGTGTGTGTGCACTGCTTTGAGTAATTACAGACTTGCCTGGTGTGTGGAGCCGAAAGTCTACCACAACAGAGCCCGAGTGATGACACCATACACCGCATGCATCTATGTAAAAACATACATGCACACACACAAGCACACCACACCAATTATCATACAAAGCGTTTAAACAGCCGCTCTATGTGCCCACTCTTAAAACCACACATATTGTACTTTCTGTGCACACTTTTTAAGTAGTTCAGAATGACTCAAGCTGTTGCACAAGTAGGCTCATTTGGAAACACGTAAATAGATATGCAAACATAAATAGAGACAGAAAAGCCTTTGGGTGTAATTCATATAAAATCTGCTTGAAAAAGTACCTGGACCCACTCCCTTATTGCACACCGTCTGTCTCTAATTTTATTTTATTAAGAGGAGATCCAGATCTCCTCATTTGCATCCAGATTATTCTTCTACTGAATGGAGCTTTGCCACCATCTGGTGGCTAATGATGTAATTACAAACTCTAAAAGATGTTCTCTGTCTGACAAAAATCATTAGATTTCTTGGATATTTTATAACAGCATTGTTATTGCAAAATCATTTTGCAAGAAAAGCATAAGCAGAAATACATAATAATATTTTGCCTTGTAGCAAGATGAGACAGGCAGAAGGAAATCAAGTGGAGAATCTTTCCAGACAGTGGTGATTTGGAACAAATCAAACAATAATGGCTGACGCCGGGGGTTTTTTTATGTCTGGAATCCATCACAAGATCCCAAATTTGCTCTCTAACTAGATATTTGTCATTCACGTGGCACCTCTGGACAGAATGTATAACAACCAGCTGTTGTACAGAAAACAGCTGAAGAGACAGAAAAAGGAGAGATGAAAGTCCAGATGGAAGGAGAAATCAAGAAAAAGTAGTAGATTTATCGAACATCAATATCAAAATATGAAACACATTGAACTAAACAAATGCACTAGGGAACGACCTAGGCGTTGCTCGTTAAAACTTATTGATTTAAAGCTGCTGATTTTCTGTCATTTCTTAATGAAACCCACCCATTTTGGCTCATAAATACACATTTGACAGTGTCTTGCAAAAGTTTTGCTACCATTAGAAACATTTTCTCATTTCACTGTGTTTCACTGGCGCTTCACATGATAAATCAACATGGAGTTATGTATCACTGTGAAGTCGATGGAAAAAGATGTAGGGTCTATATGAATTTTGATAAAGGAAAACAGAGTTTTGTGCATTTGAATGAAGTGACCGTGAGTCAATCATTTGTAGAAACACCTTTCTCTGCACAGCCGCAAATGTTTTGGGGTATGTGCACACCAGCTTTGCACATTTTTCTTTGCAAAATATCTCAAGCAGTCAAGATGGTTAGCATCTTTGAGTTTACATGATTTAGGAAAGTCTTTGATTGGGTCAGTCTACCTTATGAATAAGCTGTGATCTGACTTGTTCTCTTATAGGTCTGGAGGTCTGATTAGGGCCATTGTTCTGCTGGAGAGAGAAGCTAGTCTTGAGTCTTCTGCAGAATCTATAGCAGATTTTCTTCTTGTATTTATAGAGCCATTTGTCTTCAACCCTGACCAACTTCTTCATCCCTGCTGAAGAGAGGCATGACATTGTTTTACAGTGGGAATGGTGTTTTTAAAGTGATGTGCTGTTAAGCTTTTGTGATAGATAAAATATCGTATGTAGACCAAAACTTTACCTTTAGAACTTCTCTGCCATGTTTCCATAACTCCCCATTTGTTTTGTTGAAAACTTTAAGCTGGACACCATATGGCAATGGTTTTCTTCTTGTCACTATTTCAGATATTTTTTGTTCAAGATTTTATTTATGGACATCAGAGTAGAAAAGTACCAAACAGAAATATACGCCACCCTTTCATACGTATTGTTTCACAAAAATGTACAGTTGTTTGTTTAAACAAGTGTAAATTAACCCAACTTAACCCAATGAAGTTACATTGCAATTTTCTTATTGTTGACAATCATGTGATTGTTGATCTATTAGTAGGATTGAGACTCAGTTCACTGCACAGATGCAGTTATGTGCAAATGTCTTGAATCATCACTGTTATCCTCGTTTCCACGGTGAAGCCAGACTTTCTTGTAATCTTGTAAATTGATCTTGTGGGATATTTATTCATAAGTTAATCAAATCTTCAAAAGTTGTCTTACTTTTTTCCATTCAGTAAATTAATTAGCATAAATTGGGTCTTCAACACAAGTATATTTGCCTTTTTACCACCTCTTTATTTCTTTTAGTCTGCAACACTTATCTTCAATCTGGCTCACCAAGATACTACACCCGTTCTCTGATTTGCTCCATGAGGACATTTTCCTGCTTTGCATGACAATATATTGCTATTATTAGTCATTAAATTGTTCTATTCAAACAAATAACCAACCAACAAAAAAACGAAAAAAGAAAAACAGAAAAAGTAATAATAACAGCGTTTCTAAAAGGATTTGTGATCAGAAGTGAAAGACGTAAAAATCCACACAATTCATCTCTAAAGTTGTTAAGGTAGAACATCTGTGAAAAAGTGAGAGGGGTGAGGAGCAGGGAAAGAGGAAGGTCAGGGTTAAACAGAGAGAGAAACAGAGAGAGGAGAGGAAGGAAAGAGGAAAAGAGCAGATCAAGGCATGAGAGCTTTGTGCTCCCTCTCTTGGCAACATTGCAGCTGTGTGTGTATGTGTGTGTGTCGTTGTCTGTGTGCGGGCACGCTCTCTCTCTCTCTCTCTCTCTCTCACACACACACACACACCCACACGCACCCACACGCACCCCAGCTTGTGTTTCTGGCAGACCCAGACTAGGCATTAAAATTATTGGTGCCGCCAGCGTGCCGCGGCCCCTGCTGAAAAGGAGGGAGGTGAGCAGGGAGGGCAGAGGGAGGAGGGAAGAAGGAGGGGGACTCACCAAGTGCTAATCAGAAACATGTGTGTGTGGCCGACCCAGCTCTGAACAGCTGTTCCCATGCTGAGGGCCTGGCTACCACACACAAACCGCTCACACAAAATCACACACACACACCACACATTTCCTGTAAAGCCATACAGGTATAATTACTTAGCTAACATAATCACAAGCACTGCTGGGGTGTGTGTGTGTGTGTGTGTATATATATATATATATATATATATATAATATAATATATATAATTTAGCATATATATATGCTAAATATATATATATATATATATATATATATATATATATATATATATATATATATATATAATTTAGCAAGCTCATTTTTAAGGGTGAGAGCATCTTTCCTTAAGATATATGCACAAATCAAATTTAATGGAGGACTAAGACTGAAGAAGATGCAAAGATGATTAAGTTTGGGACAGTAAGAGATCTGTGGAAGTGGCATGTACTTTGCCCCATACACACACACCCACACCAAAACCGGACAACAGGAAGAGCCTGCAAGCAGAGGGAGGAAGAGCTTATATTTATTCTATCAATGGAGGGAGGAAGAGCCATCCACATTTCAACCCATCCCATGGCAACAAACACTTACACACGTGTACACACACACCATCACCACACTCTAAGACAAAAAGAAGAAAAGCTCATCCTTACTTTCCTGGTTTAGATAAGCTGCAGCTTTAGTATTTGTTTGTTTGTTTGCAACAGCACAATATTTGCATCACTGAACCTCTGACGGGCGTACTCCAAAGAGAGCACTTTGTTTTTCTAGCGCTGTGTAACAAGGCAGAACTGTGATGTGCACTTTCAAAAACGGTCCCTTTGTAGTATGCAGGGAAGTGGAGGAATGTCAGGAATCTACCCAGAGGACGCAGAGTCTGTCCGGTCAACCATCTTTAGATCTCTGTAACCCAACAGATGCTAGTCTAACCAAAAGATAACATGACTGAGGAGCTCACCTGAGGAATAAGTTATCTAGGTAGTTTTGTATTCTTCTAGACCTGTTCATTTCTTGCTCTATGGTCATTGATAACTTTTACCTTGCGCACAGAAGCTATGTGCCTTTGCTCTGAGTTTATTAGGACACACTAAGCGTGCTGACCTTGAGAGGGATCTTTTAAAATACTGCTTGCCTGTCTAACGATGGTCAGTTCAAACAGTCCTTGGGTAGATTGAGGAGCCATCGTACCTTCCCTGCTTTCGATTTTACAGTTAAGTTACCAAACTTAACAAGTCAGTTGTGAGTTTGCTAAGCTAAGTTCGATTTTTCTCCCATATTTTAGCAAAAAACATGAAATGAAATACTCTAAGAGTGTCCTCAAATCGTCAGTTATTTATTTGCTTTCTAGGCTGCTTTCACTTCCAGATTCAAAAAGTCCGCATGCTCATGTGAGTTATGACAAAGTGGAATATTTCTGATTTAATCTTTCTATGGTTGGTCATAATGCTTTAATTTAAACATTCTTGTATGTAACTGTCCCAGATTTGTTTGCAGCAGCATTATGTTGAAGTTTACATCTGTATGTGTTTTAGTTAAAGCTGATGCTTCTGGACCATTGGATGAATATGAATGTTTCTTTTATTTCAAGGTACATTCTGATAAATTACTTATTTTTCACTCACCATTGTTTTTCCGTTTGATGTTAAAGCCTGAGTAGGTGTATGGAAGGGGCCGGCTCAGCATTTCCTATTTAAATGGCTGCATGATGTCACTGATTGCATCACTGGCTTCTACCAAATGAAGGGTTTTATTTTTTATTTTGCTTTTTCTTTTTACAATAACCTTTTTGAGTTGCCCTGTATTAAATGTTTTATTTTGCAAACACTTTAGTTATGTAGATGTGTTTGTAAATTAGATTAATAATCTTATCCCTGTTTCTTTGTTTAGATTTTGTTGTTTGGTTTGACCTGTTCTAATGAAGCGGAGGTTTATTGTCAGTTTGGTATAAGACCAGTACAGTTTCAGAAGCTGGGGATGAATGTCAGAGCCTGAAAAATGTCAAACAATAAAATTCATGAGGAAAACCTGCAACTGGTGGCTGATGCAGTTTTTTTGTTTTTCACCTCTTTTAACCATTTAAACCACTACCTCGCATGAATAAATCGGCATGGGATTAAATACTGTTGCTATTCATTTATTGCTGGAATATCTTAGTATCAGTAGTGCGAATATTCTGGCAGTAGCGAACACATGCTGCACATAAGGCATATAAAAGTTATTTTACATTTCTTAAAAATCTATGGCAACCTAACTTATCTTAAATGCATGGAAGGGTAAGAATGAAACATTATGCACCTTAGGAACTGTTTCTTCCTGTGCCATTGAAGCACAAGAAACATATGCAACTTTGTAATGAGGTATTAGTAAGCAGCACAGCTCAGAGGTGCAGCTCTGCAGGATAATGCATGCATCTGGCGTGCACACAGCCTAAACACAGCAGCAGAGATAAGCATAAAAAGATTTGCAGGCAATAAAGTTCACTAACAGCCTGGGAACAAATAAAACAAAGCTTTTACCAGTGGCCCTGGGGTGTGTGCGCGTGTGTGTTAAATGGAGGGGATGAAAGAGCTGGCGGTCAAGAGCATCAATGGCTTTACCAGATACATTGCATAGTGACATAATGTAGAGCTGCTTATGTGGAGCTACACCCCAGGCCTCATTGTCAAGAGACAGGTTCACCTTGCAGCGCAGCTTTTGGCATCCAGTCAAGAGTGGCATCGAGTTCAGGTCAGAGAGCAGACAACAACTATAAATAAATCTGCGCTCACACAGAATCACAGACTCAAGAGAGCCAATGAGCATCATTATAGCATCATTATATAAGACAGAGAATAAAACAGAATATAGCATATAGTATATGGATGAGGTGAGGCAACATTTCAAGGGACATAACAGCCGTGGTGTCACACTGGAACGAAAAGAGCTTCTTTTAAAGAAAAAAAAAAGACTCAGGCAGGTCTGATGGGTGTGGAGACAGAGCGAAACCACACATGTGCTGTATCATGTGCATATGTAAAGCTTTCACATGTCAGCACGCACAAGTAAACACAAACGAGAAAGAAAGCAAGATGTCCGGTGCAGCTTGAGGGCAGAGAGAAGAAAAAGAAGAAGAAAAGAGTGATTGTGTTTGTGAGTTGGATGAGTAAGTCCAGACTCCATAACATATGAGTCAGACTTGATCCTCTCAGCATAAACACTTTTTTTTTCAGTTTATGAAAAACCTAAGAAGAAGCATAAATGTATCGATAGTGTTTGTAATCATAATCATTTACAGCAGTCAAACCAAAACTAAATCCTATCAACCTGTTCATGCAATTAGCAAATAGATGATAGTCAGTAGGAAAGAATAAGGATCAGAGTGATTAGTTAAGGAAGTGTGTTTCCAGGGACTCAGTCAAGGACAGTATCTAAAGCTAGAACAGATCCAGACTTGCATGCTACAGCCAAAGGACCCTGAAAGGTCAAAGATAAAAGTAACGAGTGCAGCAAAGACAAACTTAGTATGTTGCAAAATGCAAATGACGTTTTCCTCAAGTTGATAACTTGATAACTCAGTTAATGCGACTGCGTAAAGATGGCCACTTGTCCTCCATCTGCAGCATTTTACAGTCTGTTAATAGTTTCCTGCAGGTGATTTTACCAGGTTAGTAACTAACATTTAAGCAAAATATTTTTTTGAGAACAATCATGGCTTAAAGGACTTTAATGTTAAGGTTACAGCACTAGAGATGTATGACATAGAAAAGGCAATGTGTTCAAACATCATTTCCCTAGAAACAAAATCGTGAACTTTAGAAACAAGCTGAATACAAGATATATGTGAAATATCTTTTGATTCAACTGACAAAAAAGCAGAATTTTTTTAACCAACAAATGTGAGCTGGAATAGACTGTGATAAAAGGTTTACACATGAGAATGAGTGGCTACAATCTGAGAGGATTGAAGGCCAAACTCAACATAGTTTAAAACGTGCAGAATCTTTCATGTTTGAGGTGGGATCAAGTTGTCTGATTGTCAGGTGTTCCAGAGAGCCTTATAAATACTATTTTTGTCAAGATCAGCCATTAACAGCTTGAATCTATCGGGGTCATACTATGCAAAAGTTAAACTAAAAATGTTTAGCTTTTGCATAATTCTACCTGCAAATCATCCAGATCTAAAGATCTAAAGATCTTTAGTAGAAAGCAGTAAGTCCAGAGCGGAACTTAGTGCAAAACTCTGAGATGGTGTGTGAGTCCTGTTTATGGATTTTTTTGGCCATCTAACAAGGAAATATGAAAATTACTTCACACAAGTTTACTTTATTATCTGGGAGTGGGTTTTACAACATGACTGTGATTAGAAATGTAGTCTGAATGGGCTGCGTTTCTATAGGAACACAATGTAAGATAATCAACTAGATGTTAAAGTGAAAACTAAGCAATGATGAAAAACCAAATATGGTATTCAATACAAGACTTCACACAGTAATCAAAAACATTTTATAGATGACCTCATCTTATCACAAAGTATGAACTAGGTCACTTTAGGGCTGTGAATTTAACTCAACCATAACTTTGTCTCTGTGAACTGAATATTCACCTTGTTGTTTTAAACAGGAATCCCATTTTCTCATGGCCCCTTCTCAGAGTAAAAACACCTGTTAGCATTGCCTTAGAAATACTTGTTTTGGTTATATTTAGTGCTATTAAAAATTCAGATTCTTCTAGAGAATCTGGTTCTTGCAACTGAAGTTTTCTTGGTGTACATATTGTCCTGAGTATAAATTGTGTATAATATCAAAAGTCCTTCCCTCTAAATAGACTACAAGACCGAGCGCACACTTTATAACAACTATCAAAGAGCTGTTTAAACAAAAGCAAGTTACATTTTATATAAACGCAAACATAAGAATAACTGTAGCAACATAGCAACTTGGAGGGCAGCAGAAAAAAAGAAACAGCAAAAGCATCTCCATGGGGGGTATAAGGACATTATGCCAAAGAGCGGTGGTGATGTTAAGGGGTGGTGGGAGAAAAAGGTGGGAGGGAAGAGGAAAGAGAGAGGGGGAGGAAGAAAAACAGGTCCCACAGAGCTACCGTGCAGGCGCCAGTAAAGACAGCAAGGGTGGAAGAGAGGGGAGGAGGAGAAAGACCCTGGTGAAACTCTCAACAGATGCGTGAAGCCCTTGTCAGCATTCCTGCTAGGTAACGCAAGGTCAGGAGCAAGCAGGAAGACAATATGAGGACTATTTGGGCTCCCTGAACGCCAGATGTGTTTTAATAAGACGGCTGCCCTCCCAGCTAATAAGGTCAGCCTCTGGCTCCAGCCAGACGAGCAAACAAGTAGACTTTTGGCAGGAATTCAGTTCCAGCTTGGCACAGCCTCCCTCCCTGCTTCCTGCCTCACTCTCTTCCCCTCTCCGTCTCCCTCTCTCGCTCTCTCTCTCTCTCATTTGGCTTATACACACACACACGCTCAGAGAGATCGATGGAAGCCGACTCTTTCAGTGTGTATGACTCATGCCGTCTCATACGGCCGCCTTTTATTAGACACTTCCCTTTTTTTCTGCAAGGGGAGAGGGAGAACTGGTGCCTAAAACTGAAAAGCCTTTGAGAACATCTGTGCTTGGATTGTGCATGGACACGCACACACTCGCTCATTTCCAGACGCGTGCATGTACGCAGACAAGCACAAACACATTATCTGCAAGATTTGACCCGATGAGCAGCTTTTATTGACCACCTTTCACCACTGATTACTAGGAAGCAACCGTTGGTGATGAGAGATAAGAAATGAAAAACTAAAATTAGTTTGAAAAATAAACAGTGAACCAATAAATCTGACTCCTCCGGTGGGGAAAATAAAGAAGCAGCACTGGCGCCGGAAACATTGGCTGGCTTCACGCTGAAAGGGAGAAAGACGAGGAGAAGAATAAGGAGGTGGAGGAGGAAGATTTGGAGTTGACAGTAAGAATGGAACTAGACAAGGAAAAAGATTAGGGATCAAGACTGAGAACAAAATGTTCTGTCTACTTGGGTGGAGGTGTCTACTGCTCTTTTTAAATCGGGTACAAAGTAAAAATTACTTTAATCAGATGCTCGCTGAAAGAAAGAGTGATTTTTTAATTTTTTTTATGTTGTGCCTTATCCTGGAGGCTTATGTTAAGAGTATGGTGGGTCTGATTTTCCTATGATGTCAAATCATATTTCCTCAACAAAAGGTATAAATTGAGACTTGAGACATTAACTCATAAACACATAGTTCCAAAAATGGTAAGAATTTAATTCATTATTCCATTACAAAAAAGCAGTTTTTTGCCTTTTTTTTGTTGTGGTCCTAGAAACAGGCAGAAGAAAAACACCCTGAGAGTGGTGCCCTAGTATCATGTCTTTTGCTCATTTAGAAAGTTGTTTTCCAGGAAAGGAGCTGCATCCATCCTCCTTTCAGCCCTGATCAGCTTTCCTGTCCCTGAAGCGGAAAATAATGCCCAGAGCATGAGGCTGCCACCGCCATGTTTAACACAGGGGATGGTGTGGTCACGCTAAGTTGCAGAGTAAATCTTCTGACACAAATACGGCTTTGCACATGTTTGCGCAACTGTCTGGACAGCTTATGGCTTTCTTTCAACAATGACTTTTTTGCCACTTTTTCACAAAGGGCAGATTTGGAGCGTGAAGAACTGATGGTTATCATGTTGACAGATTCTTCTTCTATGCAGCTCCTCTAGAGTTACCATGGGGCTCTTGGCTGTTCATTAATTACTGTTCTCCTTGCTTGTGTTCTCAGGTTAGAGGATGTCTTGTTATGTTTGCATGTGTGACATCCTTTTTCCATGTTCAGATGATGGATTGAAGAGTGCTCCACAGCCTATTGAATTATAATCTAAGACAATTTTAATCTTCTTGACAGCTTTATTGCCGACATGTCTGCTGTGTCCCTTGGTCTATATATGATCATGTTTGTTCATTAACAAACTCCTGAAACCTTCATAAAACGGCTGCATGGAGACACTGTGGTAAACAAAGTTGAATTCTGAAAATATTTTGTTGCACTTCAATTTATTTAGGATTATTAGATTAAAATTGGTTGCATAAATTCAAAAAACTCACTTTTAAAATTTCTACTTATTAAATATTAAATGGTGGCAAGAAAAGGTGAAAGAATAAGCATGAAAAGTGATTCAACTGGTTGTTTAAAACAGGATTTTCTGTCACAAAGTCACCCTCAGGTGAAACCAGTGGAAACGTGTATAGCAAGATGAATCATTTATCTTCACATTAAGAATACACACACAAAAACTACTGAACCATATTCTATGTGGCACGAGTCAGAATGCTCTCTGATAAGAATTGAACTTCTGTCTTTCTCTCTTTCCTCCGCCTCCGATCCATCGAGGTTAAGCTGACGTCAGACACGGCCTCACACAATTTCACCCCATCAAACACGGAGCCTCTCCTAGTGGTGCCTGCAGTTCTCAAATATTTACCTTTGGACCAAGCTACGCAATACCACACACACAGGAATTCTGCCCCTCTCTCCCCACACGGCCCTGACTCTCAACTATAACTCCTTTTGACACACACCAGGTGTACACATGGTCAGTCAGCGGAAATCGACTTCTCTTTCTATTGATTCAAAACACTTTGTCCAAACTAGTACTTAATATTTTAATGGATATGGATGTTTTCAATTTAGCAATCCAGACCAAAACATATAACCCTAACTCTTTGTTTGTTGTGGTGTTTTATGATGGAGCAAAAAACATTTTCCCTGGTCCTTTTGGACTTAAAACCTCCAAATCATCATAAGATATATCGTGACAGCATCATTAGATGAGTCCTTTCCTGTGTTCCCACATTTGTTAATGATTTTGGTCTATTTGTCTGGGAGTGCTGGACATTCACTTGGTCAGAAAGCTGTCATCAATCATAGGGATCTTCCATAAACCTTCCTGCTGCACGCAGGGAACATTTGGTTGGGTGTAATTTGAGATGACCTCATCGCAGCAGGCTTGAGGCTACGAGGTCAGCGGGCCTTATCATTCAGCAGCAGGCCCGGTTTCTGCTCTGCTCACCAAACTGTGCACAGACACACACACACGCAAACACACGCCAATATGGCTGTGTTCCCACGGTTGCAACAGGTCTACTGCTTGATGTATAGCAGCTTGTAAAGCAGAGCCGTCAGTCAGCTTTAACAACCTATCACAGAGATCCAGCAGTACCATAGCCATGCTTGCAGCCTCAGACCACTGACCGGCTCAGCAACACTCAATAAAAGCAACTCAGACTGTCTGCATAAAGCTGACTCAGCCCAGAGCAGGAAAACAACAGAGAAAGATGGCTTTGATCTATTCTGACAGATGCTCCAGGAGGCTCCGTCCGTCAAAACCTTCTTGTGTGTGTGTGTCTCTCTCAGACAATCACAAGCATATGCAGCAACTTTGAACAACTCTGGCACCTGTGGATCTGTGCAGAGTGGGAGCCCATCCAAGGCCAGCTATCAGTCCAACCCCACACACACATGTTCCACATTGAGTGGAAGTCAAACAGCATCTGATCAGGGCTCAGCCAGCGTCAGTCTGTCTGAGGCTGCAGTCTGGAGAAAATGTTTCGCTTACTGCTCTCCTCTGGGAGGGAAACCAGCAGGTGGACGAGAAACGGCACTGAGGAACCCCACCTGGTCCGGACCAAAAAGGAGAGCTGTCACACACATGGCAGCAAGGAAAGGAGTTAAAATGTGAAATTGTTTTGTTCCCACAGACACAACCATGTTCTTGGCACCAACACACAACGTAATTCATCTAAATAACCTTGGACTGGGATGACACAATCGCATCAGTTGTTACAAAGTAATTCCATTAGAGGCTCAGCTGCTTGCAATACTGTTGACTCAGGCATGAAACTTATGAAAAAGATAACAAGAGAATGTAAATTACCATTACCATTTGAGTTATTATGGCATTTGAGAGTAAAATCGTGGTAAATAGACAATACTTGTGGCAGTACATATATTTTAGACTTTGGTTTTCTTGATGCATGCAGAGCCTTGTGAAAGTATCAATAAGCTTTCGGCCTTTTTGGTTTGTGTCACATTATCTAACTCATCTTGTGATAGACCAAAATGGAAAGTAGTGAATACTTGTGAAGTTGAAGGAAAAGGATACATGATTTTGAAAAATTTAATGTAAAAAAAATTGGGCTTGTATTTAAATTCTATCCCCTTTATTTTGATACCCGAAACATTCAATATAACCAGTTATTTTCAGAAGTCACCTATCACTCAGAAGGATCCCTTAGATCACAGTCTATTAATATATTAGAAAGTGATGATAATGCAGATATAGTTTTATTGAGAATCTGTGTGGTTAAAACAAATGAAAACCACAGATTTAAACATTAAAAACATTTTTAGCTTTCCTTCTGCATCACAATAACTTTTTATCCTATCACAAAAAATTGTGATAAATACATTGCAGTTTGTGTTTTAGCATTATTAAATGTGAAAACAAGTTGGGATCTAAATTTAGCTAAGAAAAATATATAACAATGAAATGATCTTAGACCTTTCATACAGTTTCTTTAAGGATTTTAGAGGGGAATGTTTTGTTGAGTCTCTAATGGAGCTACAATGTTGATTTTAAAGCATAAGCTGGTGTACGCCATGTGACTGTAATGAGTGAACACGAGCACACTTAATGTAATGAGTCTGGGAGAGCAACATATGGGTCAACCAACTGTAACCTCGACCGATAAATATTCATTAGCAGGCAGCTAAGCTACCTGACCTGTGACCCACTCACTTCCTCTCCATCGAGGCCATTGAGCAGGAGAGCAGAAGCCGGATAAATTGTCCCTTTCACCTGTTTCCTTTTTTGCACAGAAAAGCACCCAAACATCACGACCGACAGAACTTGTTTTTTTTTATTGAAGAAGAGAACAAGCTGGGGTTTAGTTGAACAATTTGCAGACATTAAATATGCTTCATTAATGAGTTAAAGCAACTGCAAAAAGTTATTAAGACATTGAAACTTTGTTTTCATCTCTCTCATGCTACATTCAGACAGATGTCTAGATATAGATCTACCCTCACATTATAAAGTAATTATTCATTAGTTACAGTGCTTATGTTGGAAAATATAAAGCTTATAAACATTTAGATTTTTTTTAGATTTCTCAGAAATTGTTTTTTTTTTTTTACAGGATTTAAGTAAACACGTTATACAATTTTGACATATAAATTTTTAGAAAAAAGGTTTTTTTTCAAATGTTTTTTATTTGTCTTAAACTTTAAAAGTACACAACAATTGTGGTCCTATTCATTGCTGCAGTTAAATATAAGGAGGAGCTTTTTCTAAATGTTTAGCAAATGGGCTCTAAATAAAATATCGTTTGGACTTTAGTGAGTAGCTGATTGAACATAATGGTAACCAATCGCACATGTGTTTATTATGCTATTAGCAGCAGTTAAGACTTTTGTAGTCAGAGTGATGCAGATACTTATACCTAGTTAGACTTCTTTTCCAAAATGCAAAAATGGTTATATGTTTAGTTGCCATTTTTGTCATCAAACGTTCTTCACGTCTGCAATTGTTGTTTTTGGCATCAATGTATCCTAATTACTACAAAAAAAAACACATCTCTCCTGAGAACAATACTATTTAGAGATCTCCTGGTATGCCTGCAACTTTCACACAAGCAAATAATTTTCTCTCGATGCTTCAAAAATTGTAATACTTTTCCATGTCAGTGGCATGAAATGGGTAATAGATAAATACAATCATAAAGTCGACATTGGAACAAAGAAACTTGCAAATGAAATGAGCAGTTTAAACATTTTACTGCTATGCTGCTTGAACAATTACAACTCAATGTCAAATTGAGTTGAAAAAATGTCCTCTAAAAGGTTTAGAGGAAATTCTGAACTGTGCCAAAGCACAATGGTCTTGACAGGCACCACAATTAGTCATACATTACATTGGACATGAGAACTCATTACTCACAGAAAACCACACGAGGATGTCACCTCATTCAATGGTCTTTGTGATTGTATGATTTGATGCTCCATGTATCAGCTTTCTTATACCTCCTGCTTAGTTAAATGTAAAAATAACTTTATCCTAAACGGGAAGCATCCATCAAAACCAGGTCTTTTAGAAATAATCAGAAGGAACTGTGCTGAAGTATTGTGTACAAGTGGGTGAAGACAACAGCACAAAAATACCAAAAACAGAGCAATGCTAAAGACAAACACAACTACAAGCACTTGAATCCATACACAACACATTTGTTACTTTGTAACATTAAGACGCACAAAACAATAAGTAAAGCACAGAAACATAAAGATGATGCAAAGGTTTTAGGCACACCTGGTAATGATTTGGAAAAAGCTCTAAAAAAATTTTTATTGCAGTTCACTGATTTTTCTGTGAAAAATGTAGAAAATCCAACCTTAGCATTTGACATAGTTGGAAGATGAAGAGAGCAGAATCTTTGATCATTCTTTTTTGCACAATTTCTCTACCTCCAGGGTGACAAACATCAGTTCCTAAGGGTCGCTGTCCTGCACCTTTAAGATGTGTCCCAACACACCTGAATCAAAAGGCTGAATCACCTCCTCATGCTGATATGTTAAAGTGTGGTGAAAGAGATTTACATATGTAACAGAAGGACAAAAAATGTTTCTTCTTAACATTCCTGTCAGAAACGTATCAACAAACAAATGGACGAATTTACAACCTGCTTCTCCAAAATTCACTACCACATGTTCTTCTTTCTGCTTTGATGTCCGCTTCTTCAATGGATTTAGTCATACTGACCTTTTTCTTACATTGCCAGACTCTGTCTGCAAGATGAATATATGAAGACGGGGAAAAGACAAGTGAAGGACACGAGGGAGATTAGGAGAGATAAGTGGAGTTGATGTGTGGAGGAAGAGGTTGGGAGTTATCACATGCTTGACCTGAGGTGATGTGACAGGAACTGTCATCACCTTCTTCAACACAGAGCCTGGATCTTCTGTAAAGGAGAGGAAAAAGGGCAGTGCAGGCAAATCAAAGACCAACTAGATCTTATTTTATAAGGCATCTACTGTGTGTGTGTGTGGTAAACTTGTGGACGACTGTTCATGTGTCGATCTGTTCCTGTTTATGCTCAGGAGATCCATCTTTAATCTTGTGTGGGAGGCTAAGTGCCGGTCATATGGTTGTGCTCATAGGACCCCTGCAGAACGAACGCGTCCTCAGTCTTCAATGACCCCCTCCTGAGGTGTGAGATCATGTCTGCACCAGGGATGTTGCCAACAGAACAGAGAAGCAGGCAAAAAAAACCTTTGTGCGTGTGTGCGGCGGGGGTGTGTGTGTGTGTGTGCAAGTGGAGGAGAGTGTGCATATGTATGAAGGCATGTGTGTCGAGCAGATGGGAGGAAAGAGAAATTAGAGAGGGGTAAAAGGAGAGTAGCGACAGAAAGTCTGCAAGAGCATGTGTGCGTGAGTGTGTCTGTGTGTGTGTGCTGGACTGTGGGGGCTGTGGAAGGGTTCGGGGGAGGCTGAGGAGAGAGAGAGAGAAAGAGAGAGGTGGGGGGGAAGAGCAGTGTGGTTAGGCATCCAGAGTCAGTGAACATTTTTCTGGCAAGCCTCCTCCATGCTCCTGGCCGCTTGCCCGGCTCTGAAGCAAACTTAAACAAACTCCTGTTGCAGCCATCTGCTGGGCCCGCGGGATAAATCACAGCACTGCTCCGCTCTGTGTACAGCTCAGCCGCACCACTATCAGGTTACTGTGTTAGCGGCCTCACACATACACACACGCACTCACTGTTAGGCATGCAGGAACACATTACAGTCCTCCATCTCATCCACACACAGACGCACACACACGCCGAACTATGCGTCAGCCTGGAGCCAGGGCCTGCCATGGGGCTCACACCACCAGGAGAGGGCCAGCAACATGTGGCCCCACTAATACCACAGGGGGAGATGAAGATGAGGCGCAAGATGAGAGGAGAGCGGGATAAAAGGGGTAAAAGTGGGAATAGGAGAAGAGAGTGATGTGATGGGGGAGACAAGGAGAGAGGTGACACAGCTGGGAAGATAAGAAAATGAAAATGTGGAGAGAAAGAGAAGAAGACCTTTGACACTTCTGCTTGAGCCAAGTGCTATTTTTACAACCCCCTGGAGAAGAGAGGAACATAAAAACACCTCGGACTCCTCTGTGCCTGTGGACTCTCATAACAACTTAATCATTTTATGCTCTAGATCAGGGGTCCTCAACTTCAGACCCAAAGGGCTGGTGTACGGCAGCGTTTGGATGCGGCTAATCCTCAACACACCTGAGTCAAATAATGAAGTCATTAGCAGGACTCTGGAGAACTTGATTGCATACTGAGAAGGTAAATCAGCCATTTGACTCAGGTGTGTTGGACGCATCTAAAAGTGTCTCCCTATGGGCCTGGATTTGTGGACCCCTGCTATCATTTAGGGAGTGATTTGATGTTCCACCATGAAGCTAATTCTACAATAAATATGTTTTGAGATTGTTCAGGCCATTTAAACCCATACTAGAGTCTTTACTTTAACCCAAGACCATGTTGGGAAATGGCACTGCGTGAGCTTGCTAGCAAGCCTTGCAGCGTTGGACGCGGCTAGGTCTGCTTTCAATAAGTTGTAAACATCAGCAGTCATGGTGAATGACCAGCTGAAATCTATATTAATAACATGTCAGCACAGCAGATGGCACACTTGAAAGGGACAATATGGAAAAAGCACAGAATAAATTATGAGTAATAGAATCCATGGGATCTATCTGCAGCACATAAACTGTATCAGTTTATTTGTGACTCATGGCATGGTCATGTCTCTGTACCCTTGGAAACTATTTCAAAAGTCCCATTGTCCCTGTATGTGTTCAGTGGTTAGTCACCGAGGCCATAATACTGAGAAAACAGGATCAACATTACCAAAAGACAAATGTTAAAAACCCTGGCAAATACCTCCTCAAGGTCTAAGCTAGTCACTCCAATTTGGATGTTTTGTGTATTAGTGCAAAGCCCACATAATGCTAAATGAGTCAGAGTGACTATATCGTCTGCATTCTTCCAGAGTCATCAGAGTCTCTGGTGTCATGTGAGGGTCCGTACAAAGCTAAACTCCCCCTTCTGTCTCAGTCCTCCCAGCTGTCCTGGGGCTGGCAGGACAAGCTGAGTATGCGAGAGACCAGGTGGCGAGGGGGGCAGCTCGGGGTGTGCGGAGGTCAGGGCCAATGCTTGAGGATGATTACAGACAGAGGAAGAAATCCAAGAAGGGAACGTCTTCTTCTGCCAAAATAAGCTCCCGGAAGATCATCGGCAGTGCTCATCTCCTGCCGTCTTTGGTTGGAGGACAGAAAGAGGTGAAGAGATCAGGCAAATGGCTGGTGAGAGCTGGTGGTTCTGCTGTATATTTAGTCTTTGGCCTCCAGTTGGACTGACACCAGAGTCAGGGAGAGTAAAGGCAAGTAGGAAGGCAGGAGCACGACACAAGAGCAAAGCAGAATAAAGTAAAAAAACGGTTAAAGCGCCTAAAGAACAAAAACTCACATTCACAAAAACTGCAGCCGCATTTGGGGAGGGGCTTGAAAGACCATGACTAATGAAAAGCGCTTAATCGCAATGAAAAATGAAGCCAAGCGCAGAAATTACATGCTAAATGCCTGGTTAAGAAAATAGGTCTGCTGCTAGCTACTGTGCAGCTACATCCTCTGCTTGGGTCCAGATGCAGAACCACACATACTCACAGAGCACACACATGTGCAGCTGTGGCAGAATGCAGCTGCGTTGCTCAGAGAGAGAGAGCAGACACCTGCCAGTGCTCTAACCACCTGGCAGATACACACGTGCAAAAAAAAAAAAAAAAACATACTCATGCACAGCACACAAATGCATGCAGCTGTTCTTAATGACAATAACAGCAGAGGTTACACTGTTTTTATGTATGTGTATTTGAGTGCAAGTCTGCAAATATGCATTTACATGAGAATGTGTAAAGTGTGTTATGGCCAGATGGCGGCTGGCAGGAGGAAGGCGGAGCTGTTGTTGTATCTGCCATGGTGAACCTGGGTTTACTACTGTTGAGTAAAGAGTACAGGAAAGTACGGAAGCAGCTTTTACAGCATAACCGTGCTATGATACTACCACATTATGCCTCAGTGCATGATGGCAGTACAAGGGTATAATGCAGGGCAGATGTACAGCATTGGAAGTGTGCATATATAGAAAAAAATAGAACATAGGCTTCTGCACTCTGGCCTCTGTACAGGCTTAAAAATGCTTTTAAAAGCATTTTTTCTTTTGCTTTGAATAAAATAAAATAGCAAAAAATCATTAATTTAGTCTGTATTGTCATGTCTATCCAGATCAGTAAATTCCTTAGAAATGGTTGTGTCCATTTCTTCCAATAAATATATGAAGAGGAGGAAAAGAGAAGTGAAACACACACGATAGATTAGGTGCGATATGTGGAGTTGATGTGTAGAGGAGGTCAGGAGTTGTCAGGAGTTAGGAACTGTCATCACCTTACTAGTGTAACATTTGTTAATCTCTAGCAGATTCAAACCTTTAATGATTCGATACTCATCCAAAACACATTGCTCAGAAAAAGCTTATTATATTTGCTAAGTGGTATAAAAACAGTTTCTACTGTTATAAAAAAAATAGAAACACCTGTTGCTGCTTTAACATATACAAATCTTTTTACAGTTTGTCTCACCACCATTTTTGTGCATTTATTAAACAAACTGAAAAACTGAACTGCTTCCCTTTTGGATTTTGGTTAGGCATCTTAATAACCAAATGAATATTATTTAATCTAAACTACTGCTTTTAGGGTTATGTGGAACCTTTTTTCTTGCCTTTTTCCCTCTCCCTGCTTGTCTCTCCTCTCTGTTCATTTCCTCTTCCCACCAGATGAGATCCACTTCAAATTGTGCAAAGCGCATAGCTTCCATGCTAAACTTTACCTCTAAGCTAACTTCTTTGAGTTTCCCATCAAACAAGATCTCCAGCCTTCTTGAGTGCAATCTTCAATTTGTTCCAAAGTTCAAATTGCAGAAATTCATCGTTCTTCTATGCAGCCCAAAACATTCGACTCACTTCAACAGCAACTTCTTCCACTTTGCAGTGTCCCTACAGGGCTTTTAACAAACATAAAATGTGACTTATGACTTTCTTTTTGCTAATAAAGATCAGATTCAGAGTGTAAGTAGTTCTCTGTTGCCTCTTAGGTTTATTCACTCTGTTCCCAGTCTGTCAGTTTAAATAGACAAACACGCCTTGGTAGCTCTGGAGTTACTCTGCACGGCGATAGTTTGATAAGTGCTTCAAGAAATGTTCTAAACTTGCAGTACTCTTATTTACTTAGACTCTGCTTTAAACCTATATACCACTTTAACTCTTATTATAATGCTGTGAACAGCTGGAGAAGAAATATAGAAGGTATTTACTATTCACATAGTTCTGAATGGAGTTAGTTGCACTACTGTTCATTTAGGGGTGTCAAAGGAAAAGGAGCTGCATAAATATGAACATGTGAAAACTGTCTTTTTTTCAATTCATAATTATGCATATTTTGTCTTGGTCTATCACATAAAATCCAAGCAAATATAAGTTTGTGGTTATAATGTGAAAAATGTCAAGAGGTTTCAATACTTTTGCAGTACCAACAAATCTTTACAAACTACTTTATGTTTCTCTCACATTGTGTAAAACTGTCAGATTTCAGTTTTCCTCCTTCCACCTTTATGTTCAGTGTTAATTTGTAGCTTCCATTAAGAGCATTGCCATTCTTTTTTTGCTTTAAAGGTTTTTATTGGCTCTACTGGCCTTTATTTGAGAGTGGTCAGACAGGAAAGTGGATAATGAGAGAGGGACAGACATGTGGCAAAGGTCATGGGGTTGGGACTCAAACCTGTGATGGCCACATTGAGCCCATACATGCTTTACCCATGTATGCCCCCACAGCAGCACCTGAGCATTGCCATTTTTAATCAATGCTCAGGTGAGCATTGATCATCTGCTTGATGAAAATCTCATTTACTGATGGTTTGGGCTTTTTCCCATTTAAAAGTTTGCCTCTCGTCGATTTCTATCAGGCCAATCTGAACAGAAGAAGTTGTGAGTTTAAATTACCACATTTTTCTGCACTGTTTCAGTATTGTAGACTGCATTTAGTTTTAGCAATGGCAGTGGAGGAGGTGAACGAAGCCGCTCAGTCTGGATCTCCAAATATTAAGTTAACATTAACAGCCGCTTCTTTCAGCTCGGCTCTTCTTTCTGTTCAGTGGAGGCTGGTTGCTCACAGCATAAGCAATTTCTGGCATTCAGCTGGCGCTTTACATACATCATGGGCAATTGGGTAAAATTTTAAACCTCAACAAAGTTCATGCCTCCAGGAACAAATTGTCCTGCTTCTCCAAAAACTGGATTGGCAAATATATCATAGAACAAGAGGCTGGTTTTCACCAGGCTAACTCAACCACGTTCCACATCCAAAACGAGGAACAACCGAGACGTTCGACAGTGTGGGCCAGAACTGGCAGCTCACTGGATCCTTCAACGAGAACAGAGCAGCAGTGATGTCAATCCCATGAAGAAGATAAACTTCATGGGATTTTATGAAGTTTAACATAAAACTTCACATTGAATTTGGAACATAATACGGGACTACAATTGCTCTTTGGTTGAGGATCTGGTGCTTGGGTTCAGACGATTCCCATCCTCCCCTCTCAGGCTACAATTGGAGATCACAATTTACAGCGAGGCCATAAAACTCCCTTGTTTAAGCTCCAGGGAGATTGACCAATTATCAAAATAATTATGACCTATTGTCTCTGTAATGTTTGCAATACAATTAAATTGTTATCCAATCAATGCATTACAAAAACAAACAAAAACTAAAGCATATGAAAACATATACAACACACACAAACATACAAGCTACAATAAAAGCATTTTTTCCACAGATCTTATGCCATGTATTGGCAGCTTTAAGTGTGAAAACTGCTTTGGGATAAAAACTGTTCCTTAGTCCATTTATCTTTGCTTTTATTATTCTTTACTGTCTCTCTGATTGGAGGGGTCCAAACAGTGAGTATCCGGGGTAAGAAATGTCCTTTATTATGTTTTGTTTTCCTGGGGAACTGTGATGATGCAGTTCCTGCAGCGTGATCCAACTATTGATAAATGTTGGACCTTTAAGTAGAGTCATTCTATGGGTTTATTTCAATAGATTGTACGTCTTCACGTCTACAATCAGCGCAAATGCAGACAAGCAGGCACATAAAATGACATTTTATTGAAACTGAATTACAAATGCTCTCTGTATGTGACATAACACCAGATCAGTTATTACAAGTCCAAGAGTGTAATAGGAGTGTAAAAATGTTTATGTTCATTTAACCTCTATTTAACCAGGTTGCAAAACTAATTGATCATAAAATTCTCGTTTTCTGAAACACAATCTCATGATGAAGGTCAATCTGTTTCCATCTGTTTATGGACCAGATTGGCCAAAAACCTCAACTTCCTCAGTCAATGTTGAATGTATTTTCCTTTCAAAATTTAAACCTCTTGCTCAAATGAAATTAAACACAGCCTTACACTGGCAGCTCTCTCACAGATCACTCACCACTATATACTTTATGTCAATTTGCACCAGCAAGCAAAGGATGGCAGAAAACCTAATCACTCTCTCTCTCCTAAATATTTACCAACATCAGCTATGTGCCAGGAAATGTTCATTTAGTGACAATGGAAACCTTATTTCTTTTGTGTTTAGTCGTATTTTAACTTTACTGTAAACTTCTTGGAAAGATTGCAATTCAAGCTAAAGTGGAGAGAAACAACAAAAATGACAAAGATACCACATGGCACAGCAGGAATCTACGTAAAATATAAACCCTGAAGGACATTTTTTGAAGCAGGACCAAAGGCTTCACCTAGTCTAAAGTGTTATGCTAGTACTATGCCCAGAATTATCACAGGTAGCCTTATATATAGGATGTAGCTAAACCACCAGGCTCAGATGTGACAGAAAAGACAAGAAAAGCCAGAACACCTCGGTCTCATCTGCTCCGTGAATGATCTGACCTCTCCATTGAGACGTGGTCAGGAATGCAGCACACAGTCAGACTAGCGGGAAGAGAGCGATTAAAGCTTTGAGGGCTAATCAAAACCCACCTTCAACAGCTTTCACATTAAACCCCTTTAAATCCCAGAGAATTCCCACTGAAACGCGAGGCCGTCTGTCAGACCATGAGCGGAGAGCGGAGCACAGCTGCAGCAACTTTATACGCTACACGCGATACAAACAGCTTTTATGAAACATACTCACCCATGAACATCATATTCATAGCCACAACACCTTTGGTTGTCCTTTCTGATACTCCATGCTGTTTTATTAGCTTTAATGATTAAATGATGACATGAAAAATCCTCTGTTTTATTTTCTTCAAGCTGCAGTTTGAAGCCAATTAATCCCACAGATCCTTTTCCTCCTACTGCTCTTTTTTTTTCCATCTTCAAATAATTAATCCTGGCAGCTTTTTTGTCACCCTTTCTGACATCACATCTAAATTTGTTGTTTGTTTTTTTATTTCGCTTCTCCTGCCATTCTGGCAGCATCATAAGGGGATCAACATGTTTTTAGGGAAATTATAAAATACATTCTTTAAATAACGAGGACTAAATCTCAATCGTCCACATCGATCACACATGCTGAGAACAAATGAGCAAAATAATAAAAATA
This sequence comes from Phalloptychus januarius, assembly GCA_902982915.1. Taxonomy (NCBI): domain Eukaryota; kingdom Metazoa; phylum Chordata; class Actinopteri; order Cyprinodontiformes; family Poeciliidae; genus Phalloptychus; species Phalloptychus januarius. Next base: position 16,523,130 of record CADWAE010000477.1, read on the forward strand.
ACAAGTCAAGTAAAACCAGAAAATAATAGAGCTGTGAAATCCAGAAAGGAGATTGTTTTTCCTGATCGCTGCCAGACACAATCATGATATCATTGTCATTGTCAATGGTCATCACATTGTAATATACAAGAATAAACATTTTCCTTTCCAGTGCAAACCTGCTTACAACATAGTATTTCAGCCAGTTAGAAATTAAAATATTGGATAGTTTGCTCTTAGGACTAATTTAATATTTATCTTTTAATATTTTTATTCCTTTAAATATTTAATTCAAACAAAACCTGCTCTGTTGATATATATCCTATTAGAAATATTAATGTGCATTACTGAGTTTTTAATGAAGCAATTAAAGCAAACTTAAAAATGTCTAGAGTTGGAAGCATGGCAGATTAAGACACAATTTATTTATTTTTTTACAGTTTATTTAAAGGTTCATTATGTGGGATGTGGTAACAGCAAGTAGCACTAGTTTCAAATATAAATCAAGGGAAGGAATGAAAGGAATCCAAATAATCTAGGGGTGAACCAATTTATTGGCCGGCCGATTTATTGGTGCAGATTTCCTTAATTTTGGGAGATCGGTGATCGGACGATTTTTACATGTGAAACCGATCTTATCTACCTGGGCAAGGGTCAAAATATCAACAGCTGTCCTCTGTTCTCCTGTCAGAGAGGCTTGACTGACAGACCAGCCCACCAGGTCATGTCTGTACGTTTATAGTTAAACAATAGTGACCCCAATGTTGCCAATTCAGCAACTTTCTTGCTACATCAAGCACATTTCAGACCAAAAAGATTGGTATCGGCCAAAATCGGAATCGGCGGGTTTGACTTTTTAAAAGATCGGTAATCGCGATCAGACACCCCTAAAACTGTCCCTTATAAAGTAAAAATTTTCTGCATTCTGGAAAATTTTTTTACTTCAATGCTTTAACACATTTATACCTGAATCATTTATTTTACTTTTAGGAGTTAGAACTTATACAGACCAGTTACAAAGTACATTTATGGAAGGTTTAGTGTTTGCTTTTGCTATTTTAACATTTAACACCTTAAAAATGTGTTTGCTTCCAGAATTCTAATAAAACCAAATATCCATCCATCCATCCATCTTCTACCGCTTATCCGGGGTCGGGTCGCGGGGGTAGCAGCCTAAGAAGGGCGGCCCAGACTTCCCTCTCCCCAGCCACTTGGGCCAGCTCCTCCGGGGGAATCCCGAGGCGTTCCCGGCCCCCGGGGCCTCCTCCCGGTGGGACGTGCACGGAACACCTCACCAGGGAGGCGTCCAGGAGGCATCCTGACCAGATGCCCGAGCCACCTCAACTGGCTCCTCTCGATGCGGAGGAGCAGTGGCTCTACTCTGAGTCCCTCCCGGATGGCCGAGCTTCTCACCCTATCTCTAAGGGAGAGCCCAGCCACCCTGCGGAGAAAATCCATTTCGGCCGCTTGTATCTGGGACCTCGTTCTTTCAGTCACGAACCAAAGCTCATGACCATAGATGAGGGTAGGAACGTAGATCGACCGGTAAATCGAGAGCTTCGCTTTTTGGCTCAGCTCTCTCTTCACCACGACGGACCGGTACAGCGCCCGCTTCACTGCAGAGGCTGCACCAATCCGCCTGTCGATCTCCCGCTCCCTTCTTCCCTCATTCGTGAACAAGATCCCAAGATACTTAAACTCCTCCACTTGAGACAGAACACCCCCCGGACCCGGAGAAGGCACTCCACCCTTTTCCGGCTCAAGACCATGGCCTCGGATTTGGAGGCACTGATTCCCATCCTGGCCACTTCACACTCGGCTGCAAACCGCTCCAGCGAGAGCCACAGATCACGCTCTGATGAAGCCAACAGGACCACATCATCCGCAAAAAGTAGAGATGCGATCCTAAGGCCACCAAAACGGATCCCCTCAACACCCCGGCTGCGCCTAGAAATTCTGTCCATAAACGTAATGAACAGAATCGGTGACAAAGGGCAGCCCTGGCAGAGTCCAACTCTCACCGGGAACGAGCCCGACTTACTGCCCGCAATGCGGACCAGACTCTGGCACCGGTCGTACAGGGACCTGACAGCCCGTATCAAAGGGCCCGGTACCCCATACTCCCGGAGAACACCCCACAGGACTCCCCGAGGGACGCGGTCGAAAACCAAATATTATTAAAATATATTATTTTCAGCTGAACGTGAAATTATTATAGCTATATTGTTTAAGATACTAAACTAACATAAAGCAGGAAGACAAATAATAAACTGCGCTGACTTATGGTCGTGTCAATAGCTGTTGATTTCTGTGCTACTCTTTGTATTTGATATGAACAATTAGGAAATATGAAGGCAGTGTCTTAGAATCTCTCATTTATTCTGTGAACGCATCAACCTAACTATAAGCCTCAAAGTTTGAATGTTTCTTTCTTTAATAGCTTCTACCGTCATATTTTTCAAAGTTAATTCTTGTGAATCTCTGGGTAAAGTGCGACTTTTTGACATTTTGCCGTGCAGATTTCGACTTGAACTCACCCGACCTAAACCAAACCCTAGATATGCGCGCACAGGGCACTAAAGGGAACCAGATGGGAACTCCCTACTGACAGCTCAAACTCCAGCGATGACAGACCTTCTCCAGCCAAAAGCATGGCAGCACCTGTTGCCCTGCGGCTATTTTGCAGCACCTCTTCCCAACACCACTGGCTCCTTTTTCAGCTATGAGGTCACTTGCTTACTCAGGCCAAAAATGTCCAAAGCGGTCGCTTAAAACTTCCCCCAGCGAAACCCCCCAACAATTATGATCCCCATAACCCTGGCAGAATGAATAACTAGTCCCATGATCATAGCAAAAATTTATAAGTGCAAAGTCTGATTGATAATAAAGGCTTAATTTAGGGTGTAATAAAAATGACAGCCTGTCCAACACTTATTTAAGGAGCAGAAGGAGAACTAAGTGGACAGCTCCACACAGAAGAGAGCGAGCCTGTGGAAGTAGAGGCTGCTCTGTGTGAATGGCGTCCACAGATGTTCTTCACATGTCCAGTATGGTTAGACAGTCAGTGTTTGTTTGCATGAGAGATCTGTTCATAGGAGCAGCTGGCTGTCTAAACACTCCTCATCTCTTCATTTACACATCACCCATCCCTGACTGCCCAGAAGGTGTGTTCAACACAGACCCACACACTCTTCAGCTTTTGTAAATCATCTGCTGGAAAAATCAGGAATCTGTTTTGAGCTTTAATTTGTATATCTTTGAGGGAAGTTTTAAAAAAAAAGTAGAAAGAAAAAGAAAATCAAGTGAATGAATGATCTAACCTCGGAGGAAGTGTGTGCACGTACAGTTCCCTGAGCCAACCCATCTGGAGCGCTTATGAAAAGGTTGTTTATAACTCACCAAAATGACTCTAGTTTGTCATTTAAATGAGGAAAATAAGAAAACAGCCCGAACAACTGCTGAGATGTAATGGCCTGTCGTCAAACATGAATTACTGCCAAACCTCTTTTGATACATCACACAATGTGGACAAGGTACAAATCCAGCCATATTTCTGAAGGATTAACTTGACCTCAAACCCTTTCACCTCCTTGCAAAGAGATTTTTCAATGTTGTCACAATAAATACAATAAAAGTTAGCTTTAAACTGCATTCCTCGAAAATGCTCCTCAGTGTGCTCAAACTAAAACAAACTGTTTAGCACCAGGTGACACATACTCAGTCATGCTTGTTAAAATAAACACATGAACGCAGCAAACACTGGACTGGCCATGGCCTCCGGATCCCCATAGTTTCCCTCTTTTGTTTATAGACTTGAGTTCTGATAAAAAAACTATTTTAGTTTCCTTTTCTTTTCAGTCAGACAGAGAAGCACACATGAGAATTACTCTTCTGTCCAGGAAAAAATAAAGTGCTGCACAGAGCAATGAGCAGTTTTGACATTATATTGCTACTTTAAAACATAATTATTGCAGATTATGGACAAAACAACCCAGGAAGCACTACTTCGCTTTGTTCTTACCTTGTGTCTAGGCGATGGGGAATCCAATTCAGGATCATTCTTCTCTCCAAGTGTGGCTCCATGTCCCGGCATGGGTCCATCCTGCTGCATGGGTCCATCCTGCTGCATGCTCTGTCCCACCTGCACCACTGCTTTGCAATCCACACATGAGCCTATCACCAGCCTCCTGCCGTCATCCACCAGAAGCATGCGAGGGCTGCGAGGCGCGTACAGGAACACGGGTAGCCGAGCCACAGTGACAGCGCACAGCCTGCCTTGCCTGTGCTGCTCCTGCCTGCAGAAGAAGCACACAAAGGCCTCACAGCTGTACTGACGGGCCCACTGGGAGCTCGGCGGGTGAGAGTTAGCACCGGGTAAGCCAGAGGTAGAAGGGCTGGAGGATTTAGGGCCTTGTTGTGCCCACTGAGAGTGCAGGTCGTGGTAGCAGAGTTTACAGGCAGACACAAGGCCTGTGGCATCAACTGGTTTAGCGCCAGGTGCAGGTGGGTAAACTGTGAGAAATGGGAAGAAAGGCTCCCTCTCCACGAAACGACTGGGGGGATTGACATGCAGCTGGTACTCTGCACCTGCACTAAGTTCAGCTCCACACAGGTAACACACCGACAGGGAGCTGCTGTGGCGGGAGACCACCCCCACCTGAGAGTGGATGGGTCCGGACCCATCAGCGGACAAGGAGGAATGGTACCGAACGAGAAAGGAGCTGACAGATGTGATGAGGTCTTCGCTGAGGCTGAGTCGATACGCGCTCCAGATATCCTGCAGAATAGCGTGGCATTGTGGGCAGCAGTGCACACGGCCATTCTTCACCGCTTGAGCGTTAGGCGGGCAAGGCAACAAGCCAATGAAAGGAAAGTACATCACAGCACGGGATTTCCCTACACCAGCTTTTGCATATACAACCCTCAAATCCCCTCTACCCTGTTCCCCACAGAGGAAACATGCTTCATGGGAGGGCTTTGGTTCAGGTGTGACCTCCAGGGAACCTGGAGTTCTTCTGTCAAGTGTGTTGTGTTGGGATGGATGGAGACTGGAAGCACTGGAAGTTTGATTCAGGGGGACGACATAGAGACGCTGAAGGACAGGCACATCAGCCAGCTGAAAGCTCTCCCACTGCTGCATGAGAGAGGAGTGGCAACTGCCACAAACAATGGTTGTACCTGAGGGGCTGATGGGCACTGCACCTCGGGGAGCTGAGTGGAGCCACAGGAAGGGGAAGAAGGGCTCTCCCTGCGCCCTCTCCTGTTTTTGAACACTGATTTTGAAATGGGCACCATGTCTGAGTCCAGCACCACAGATATAACAAACCCTTTCCTCTGGAGAGGAGCTGGCAGTGTGATGGGAGATCCTCCTGGCGGAAGGGTCTGAGGCAGCTCTTAGCTGAGTTGTTGGCCCTGCTTTAGAAGCACGAATGTCCCGCTCATCATCACTTGTGATGTTTATCTCATCTTCTCCGGAGTTGTCAGAGTTGATCTCCCTCGCAACAGCCGAGTTGCATTTGGGGATGACGGGAGACAGCGCAGCGCTGGAGTTGTTCTCGGCTCTCCCTCGATGCAGCAGAGATGGATGTCTGGACGGAGCGCAGCTGCTGTCGGCAACACGCTGGATCTGACGCTGCTCCACATGTCTGACGCTCTCCTCCTCCAACCAGCGCCTGTTGCGCATAATGACCCCGTTGTCTCGCACAGGTGTGTCAGTGAGAGAATTGCCACAGCACCGCTGAGGGATTCTCTCTTGGGGCTTCAGCAGAGCCTCTGATGACTGATTGATATTCATCATTTTAGCCCCGCGTCTCGCCGACTGCACACTCTCAGCTTTAGGCAATTCCCCAGCGTCATAAACACCCGCGGCGCAACGCACTGCCCGCTGAGAATCCGGGCTGCTTTTAATACTGATTGCATTGTTTTTCCTGCTACTGTCTCTTGGGAATTTGACGGGCGCTCTCAGACACTTATCCTTGCCCACTCTCTCCACCAGATCCATCTCCTGATCTGAAAGGTTATCGTTTTCAGAAAAAGATGAGAAATCAGATTCTGCGCCTCCGTCGTAGTTGTGGCTGCCCACGCTGATTCTCCTCTCCAGATCGTAGGAGATATTCCACTCTTGTGGGACCCGCCTGGAGTCGCACTGGTAGGGTCGTTTCAGCCAATACATGCGCTTCTCGATTGGCGTCCTGCTCCGCTCAAATGAGTTCCACTGCTCCGTCAGGAAGCAGTGGCACACGGCGCACACCAGCGCGCAGCCATCCGGGCTGAGCTCACACGCACCCGGGGCTGGCTCTTGATTTTGGAGAAACGGGAAAAAAGGCGACCTCTCTTTCTGATATGTCACTTGCAGCCTTAACTCCTTCCCAGGTGTGACCCCGCTCCCGCATATGAAACAGTGAACTAGACCCCCCAATCCGTTCCGATCAGCCCTGGACGTGCTACGGGGCAATGCGCTCTCCTCACCGGGCATTGATGCAGCCATGAGCCGGTGTTTGCGAGATAAGGGTGCCAGCTCCTGGTCACGGGGAGAGTTCATTGTTGTTAAACCCCCGAGGCTAGGCTACATAGCAAAACGTCAACAAGTTAGGTCATACTCGTCTTGAACACTTGTCTCCGAGCATGCAATAGTTTTTGTCCAACTTACAGAGTGATCAAACCTACGGCAGTCCATTGAAACAAACAGCGTGCAGCAGCGAAGCCAGCAGTCCCGTTAAGCGTTGCTCTCACCCGCAAGGACAAGGAGGAAAATCCCTCAAAACTTCCATGGAACTGCACGACAGCCCTTATTTTTTAAAGTCCTTAGTCCACGTGTTTGCTCTGAACGTCCGCATGACAGAAGTTGAGATCACTTGTCGTATCCAGCAAAACTTTCCTGCCTGCGCTGTGTAACTTTGGCTGCAAACTCACTCACACTGTACACAGCGCCATCCCCGATTCATGGGACCCGCTCAGACACCCCAAAGACAACCTCCACCCCCAGCCTGCCCCCCACTATTAGTTTGGCTGTTAGATTTCCTGATTACAATCACACTGTCAAATAAAAACAACAAAGCATCACCTGCAATCAAAACTCTTACAGCGATCAGAAGACTCATTCAGGAGTGATGAGCAAGAATAATTGGAAAGCTGTGGCTCAGTAAAAAAGTGCACATTACTTAGTATCTATGCTTGTTAATGATATAATAAACCACAAATGTCAGGTTTATGTGATATTAAATAATAAATCCTTTAAAACTTTTTCCACATATTACATTTATCCTGCACAATTTAACAGAAAACAAAGCTGTTTAGAAGAAATGCTAATAAATAAAAACGTGATGTATTTTACTTTCCTAAATGTTCATACCCTTAAACTGATATGTTGTTGATGCATCTTTTGATTTGATTCCAGCATTCAGTTTTATTATAGTAGTTTATAGTTCATAATTTGTAATTCAGCGCATCTGAATGATGAACAACTTACTAACTCTTGGCAACTTACTAACCAGTCTGCCTCAAATTTTTACTAGATTGTGGGTCATTGATAAGTAATTATCAGTAGTTATTCCATAGTACAACTGATTCACTTAGAAAGAAGTAGAAAGAGGACACAAGTAGACTGAATTTTGCTGTTAAATGCTGAAATGTCATGTTCTTTTCTTAATTCACACTACAACTACGACACAGGTCTAACAATAAACAATCACACTGCTTTGCTATACTGTTGTGCTCTGACAAACTTTGGTAATATGCCAGATTTTGACACATCAGAGATGCTAATGACTTCAGACTAACTTCAGGTTTGTTACAACTGAAATATTTTTGTCTCAGTGCATATCTTTTGACTATGCAGTTATGCAGCACAACCTTTGCAATTATAAACGTAAGAACTGTCAAGGGCTTTATCTGAGTGTTGTGGTGGCATACTACAGTTAAGTATTTTTTTAAATGTCTGTTGACATTTTTATTTTATGTTCATATAAGTCAGGTGATTGACTGGGCCATTCAGTGGCTAATTTTAGCACAGCTCTACAACATGTTATCTTCGATCAGATATATGAGATCTTTTGAGGGGTACCTGATCATGGCTGGTTATGGTGAAATTATGTTCTTTTCACTCATGGATTATTGCTCTGGTGCTGTTCACTGAATTGTGCATAGGTTTAGAAAGTCATCTGTAAGATTGTCATTTGCATGGTTTTCAACAGTAAGATCTTTTGCAAAGATTTTTTTGATTTTACAAATAGTCCAGCAGTTATTAAATTAGCTGATATTACTTTGCATGTAGGGATGCTTTCTAAATACTGACAGATTTCAGTCTATTTCTTGTCTATGCCTTTTTTTGTACACCATTTTCTTAATGTGTTGTATGCTTATTCCTTGTACTGTTACATTTTATTACACACAGCTAAATTTCTAGGAGTAACTTTTATGCCAATGGCATTATTTCACATATATTTAGTAAGAAAAACATTGACATGTTCAACACTTATTTTACTAATTTTATGTGGGAAGCAAAGGGTAAAAATGTGTCTGTAATTTTATATAATTAAGAGCCTGAGGTTTAAGTGAGCTGGTGTTCCTTTTGCTTCTGGTGTGAAAAGAGATTAATTAAGGTTATTAGCATATCTGTAAAAACATATGTGGAAGTTAGCTTTGAGAAACCTTGCAGAGATAAAGACACATTTTTAAATAAAAACTGGCATATATAAATATGCACAAAACTAAGACAGAAGATGCAGAAAAAATTCACAAAAACTGTTTTCTTCCTGCCACATTTGCAGATTGCTTATACAGATAATCACAACTGGATCTGATTTCACATTATATGACCACGGTACTAAAATTTATGTATGCACTGTCCGAGGGTCTGGTTGTATTCATTACTGCTAGGTACTGTATGTGCTTGGTTTGTTCCATGGCCATACTGGAGGGATAATTTTAACAGTTACACCACAGCACTCCACACCTCACCACCGAGACCCCCTGAAAATTGGATTTGTCTGAGAAAATATTAAGAACCGACACTTTATCTTTTGCACATATAAAATAACAGAACTGATCAAGCAGCAAAAGCTCGCAAAAAGCTTATAAACCTTTTATAACATTTACAGAAAGGGCGCTGTGGTGGCGCACGGGTAAAGCACAACCCATAAATGGAGGCCTTAGTCCTCGACACGGCTGTCACAGGTTTGAGTACCAGACTGATGACCCTTGCCGCATGTCTTCCCCCTTTCTCATTGCCTACTTTCCTGCCTGTCTCTCAAATAAAGGCCACTAGAGCCAATAAAATCTAAAAAAAAAAAAAAAAAGAACAATTACAGACAAGATAAAGGTTAAATGATATACACCTTAACTGCCTTTGAAGCACTGCACTGCATAGACTGGAACATGCTAAAGCTAAAATGCATGTATCTGTTGAGGCTTTAATTTCCTAAGCTTATTTTGAGCTTCCTAGTGAGACCAGCATTGAATACAGCAAGCAGCACATGAAAAGCAGATGTCTGTGGTTATTCTTAAAGAACAAACCAACATTTATAAAACCAGTGTTCAATTCCTATTTAATTAACTTGATGATATTATCAATATCAAATATGACAAGCAAATCCTGTGCATGTGGTGTCACATAGAGTTCATGGTTACCTCGATCCATATGAGAAGAGCTGGCACCACTGGGTACATATGCAACTGGTTTTCAGTATCAGCTGTGCCACACAGCAGTGTGTTTATGTGGACTTAATTCACCACATCTGCACTATGGGTGTTGAGTTCAACTTACACTTATAGTCCCTTCACACAGGAGTGTGAGACCATGCCATGGTTCCCATGCCCTGTTTAAACATGGCTAGACAGCAACAAATTATAGCAAGAATCATGAAGCTGCCACACTCTTACTATTTAAAAAATGCCACTTTTTTAAGATTTTTGAGATTCTGAATGTCGTATGTATTTGCAGCACACTTCTAGAACAATCCCACCTCAAACACCCAATTAAATTTTCCCTAGCGTGACTGTCAGACCTGTGAGGATGCAGCTGTGCATTAGAAGACTATTCCAAACTACCACACTACACAAGAGGTAAAGTGCCTTGAATAAGTTTTTTCTTCAAATTTTGTGATATTAAAACCACAAACATAAATTTATTTTATGTGCATTTTTATGATTGATGTACCAACTAAAACATAATGCAGAGTTTAGAAGTGGAAGGCAAATTGGATACAGTTTTAAAGAGTTGTGGTTTGCGCTCTGAACTATTTTTTGCACCTTTTTTCTTTTTTTTAACACTTTAGGTAAAATAAACGTCCAGCTTTAAAGAAATTCTTCTTATGTCCTTTCATGCCTTCACTGCTCTTCCTCTCAGCTGTGGCAGAACATGAATCCCTGGACAAACCATCACAGCAGCAAAGCATGGTGGTGGAGTCCACAGTTCCAATTTCCCTGGCTGTTCCCAACACAATGTGGCGTAAAATAAACATATCATTCCAGTAACAAGACAAAAAAAACATAGCAGTTAGCTAAATAGATTTGCAACCTTTACTACTGCTCAATTTCCACTCCCTGCAATCTGAGCATAATGTCAACTTTGTTTTTGTTTTTTGTTTTTAAGATAAGCACTTCAGCATTAGTTGCTTGCCAAAACGGCAATAAGAAAAGAAGAAAGCATGCTGAGGTGGTTCCTATGCTTGTCCATGAGGGCTGTGATAAAAAGCCTCTCGTCTCTTGGTTGACAGTTCCAATAATGTAAAAGATTGTTCTTACCTTCAATGGAAGGGCTTGGTTGTTTGAAGGAGCCATAGGTTTTCGCTGTGCAAGCGAAAACTCTCATCCTGATAAGATCTTGGATTGATTAGTTGTTCTGGAGTTTGATTGATTGATTCTAGATTTATTCTGCTAGTTTCAGAGTCTCTTTAAGTCTTGTTTTTGTTTTACTTTAGTTCAGTCCTTCTTAGTGTTTTTAGTTTATTTTTATTTCTTGGCTCTAGTTATTCCTTGTTACTCTAGTTTAATTATATTTTTTTGGTGCAGTTATTCTTTAGTGTTAGATTTATTTCCAAGTCCTTTATCCTTTATGTACTCTCCTTCACCCCTGTGCCATTCTCTCTCTCTCTCTCTCTCTCTCTCTTTCTCTCTGTCTGTCTGTCTCTCTCTCCTCAGTCTGCCTCCTGCTCTTTTCCCTCACACCTGCAGCCTATTTCTAATCAGCCATCCTTTGCTTGTTCAGTAGTCAACCTTGCTGGTTCCTCTTGTGTAATCCTGTCAAATTCTTTTACTTCCCTTTCCTTCCTGGTTTCTGTGAATTTTTTGTTCTGAATGTTTTTTCATTCTTCATTAACTCCTCAAATCAATTCTTGGCCTCAGCCTGTCTATATTTGGGTCAACTAACACACCATGACACATTATGTGTTTTTGTGATGCTGCTTCAAATGCATAATGAGTTTGGTCTCATTAAACTTCACTGGTCTGGTTCTGTGCCACAAGTTTTGCACTCAGCTGTAATATCTCTTTTGGTCTTTAATGAAAATTAAGTTGACATCGCCTCTACTCCAGTAGCATCATCTACGACTCTGTTCAATTCTGTTGTTGTGATCGTGTCTGTTCTGCATGAGAGATACAGGCACTACTGAATAAAAATACTGGGGTGGACTATTTGCTGGAGCAAAAATCTGGGCCACACTATTTGCTCAAATGGATTGCTTCCATCAGCGTTTTTAGGTGCAGACCGATAAAATCCCATACATTTTTTGGCTGATATAAGCCTGGATCAGGACACCCTTAGTTTTGTGTAAAATGTATTATTCTGCATGTTCAAAACTTGTGTAAAAGGGGGGAGATTACATTGTTCCTAAAATGATGCCAAAGATCCAGCCAAGACCCGGTAAAGACTGCTCACATTTATCTGATTTGTGTTTAAGCTGCAGCACAGTTGTCATCCAATGTGAAAGCTGATAGAATACAGTATTTATTGTAGTTCCCAAGTAGTTATTTCAGAGAAGCTCACTCCCCCAAGTCAAATGTCAGAGCACCATTCACTGCTTCTTGCATTGAGTTGGCATGTTCATCCCAACCGAGGCGACTTGATGATGCAAAACCTGACTGACAGCTCTGACTTGTCTATGACCTTTTGCTACACTATTCTTTACTACTTCCTTCCCTTTTCTGTCATGTTTTTTCTCTGATGTCTTTCTTTAGTGGTTTGCCTTTTTTTCTCCCAATGTAATCCCCAAACTCATTTTAATTAGTTATTAGCTTGCTAATACCTTTTTCTGTGTACATGGCAATAAATTGTAGCGAGGAACCACAACCAAGTTGTTAAGAAATACAAGTTTACAACATTTTCACAGTCTTCTCAAACATGCACCTATTCACACAATGAAGGTTTCTCAGAGGCATGGCTGCTCATTTACCCAGACTGAGACATCAGTTCAATGCCACAGTTGTTAATTACTTAACTGATTTGTTTTAATCAATCAATCCAGCCTTTTTAGTAAGACACATACATATATGGTCCATAATAAACAAAAACAGACAGAACAATAACACAAAACAATAAAAAGAAAATGATCATCCGTTACCATATAATCTAAGGTGCCAGTGATTCCACAACCAGAGAAGAACTTAGAGAATTTCTGAATAAATATTTTCGCTTGTACATATTTCATACACTGCTGCTTGTAAATGTCTCTATTATCAGACAGGTCAGTGGTGATGTAATGCCCCAAATAGTTTTGCCTCATCACTGACTTGGTGAAGGCTAGCAGCACTTTGTATTGCTAAGAAGCACGCATTGTAATTTTTGTATTAAGATTGTTAATGGTTCCTATATGGACACTAGCTGCTAAACTTTCTGGCCGCATCGCTGCTGTAAAACAGGCCTAACTTTCATGTCCCTGATGGATGAAAACTAAGGTTATTACTTTACTCTGATTTTGGTTGCAAATGCTTTAGGACCCCAGCAACCAACAGTGGAACTATTATCAAAAGAAACAAACACTTATGTACCTTCCCATTTGAAAGCTGGAGGCTGCTTTGTGGCTTTACGTACGAAATTTGTCATAATTGATGGAGCCATCATTTCTGCTGTCTGTTTAATAAGAAGAGGAAGAATGTTTAGCCATTAGCTTCCGACAATGTTGATGATTGCAAACACGTCATAATTTCTAAAATAAGCTTTTGAGTCGTCCAGTCAAAGTCCAAACTTCAGTAAAGTAGTTTGTTTTAGGGGCAAATCACCCAGAGATATTTTCTACATTTTAACTGAATTTGTTATATTTGTCTGTTTCAATAATCACAAACTCATGGAAATATTCACGTAAGATTTGGTATTTATGTCGCTGCACATAATCCAGCAAAACTTCAACAAGCTCATTGGTTGAACATTATTCCTGTGATGAATAGTTCCACTGCTCTTGGTTATCAGCAGATCAGAAACCAAGAACTAATGTCATTGAAGAATCTGAATTTAAAATTACCACTAAGAACCATCTACTTTAGAACCTTTTACTTGTTTGTATTTCTCTTGATAATGGCCCTGAAACCAAAACTTTCTAAAGATAAAGGTGTAAAAGTTGATTCTCTACAATTTAAAAAAAATTTCTTTGATTTGTAAGAGGCCATCTTTTAATATGTAAGAACGTCACAAACATAATTCACCTAAACTTTCGTGGGTTACAAGAATTAAGGCGGATGGGTTGTGAAAGCAAAATATAATTTTGATGCCAAAAATAACAGCAATGTTTAGCTGCCAGCAACAGTTTTGCATCCTGCCATGGAGGAAGTCGGGGTGTAGATGCCATGAAACAGTGAGGTAGCAAAGGAGGGAATCCACCCAGAGAAACGGCAGCTCAATTGCTTACAGTAGAGCAGGCAGTAGATTCCCAATTACGAAAACCTTTGAGCAAAATTTACAACTAGATTGAGAAAGGAGGCATCTCAGAATTCCATGCCAGAAAAAAAATGCTAAGTAATTTTATCTGCAAATGAAGCATATTGTGTTCACACAAGAGGGAGAGAGTTCATGTAACATCTGGAGGAAAGCCTGAACTCTTTGTTATTTATTTATTCCTTTATTTCTGCAGGATCTCTTCACTCTCTCCAAGGTCAGAGGTGCAGCTAAGGAATGTGTTTCCTCTGTCCAAAAAAAAAAAAACATACAGTGTGGGTATGCCATTGCTCAAACAATTTGTTAGTCCAGCCTGTGTTATCTAACTCTGACAGAAGCTAATGAGGAAGAAGCTAAATAAGCCTTGGCTTCAAGTTTAATCCACCTTTTTGTCAGTTTTTTTTTGTTTGGTTACATGTCATTGAGCCTTGTGACATGCATCTTGCTTCTTTGTCCATGTGGAAGCAAAATTAATGTAAATTCAAAACAGAGAAAGCTGTGGATCAAAGCAGATCAAAAATAGTCATGTGATATTGCCACATGACTTCTGGGTCAGGAAGCATCTACTTTCCCGTGCAGTGAACCCAGTCGCAGCTGCGGTTGGTCTTTCCCCTCTTTCCCACAGAAGGCATAGCCCGGCTGGAGCCTGTTGATATGTGTATATGTGTTTGTCCTCATTGACACAAGGACGACCTGAACTACTTTCACCTGTACTTGTCAGTCAGCCCGTAAGTCAGGAGGTCCCGCCCAGGCCCAAGGCCACTAACACCTCCTGGTGGAGACTTTTTTTAAAAGTTATGACATTGTGATCTGAGCATTAGTTCCCTGCCAGGTCACTGAGACCCAGATGAGGAAGACTGAAGAAAGAGGAAGCACGGTGCGAAAACTTGGACCGAGGACAGAAGGTAATGAGGAGAACCAGAAGCAAGATGAAGAGGTAGAAGATCCACGTGGAACACCTGCTCACTGCAGTAGGTTCGCATGGCAGCATTAGTGAGACATTTAAAATGCTTTTCTTGGCCTTGTAAAACCGAGACACGCTGTTGGTTTTGATTAATGATAAAAAGGAAAACACACACTCAAACACTGGGGAAGGTTTCAGAGTGCGTAGAGCCACTCCTTCCCTCCCTCTTCCTTTTCTCTGGCACATCCCCATCATTCAGCTGGGCAGCAGCAGCTAATAACCAACAAATAATGACAAGGATGAAAACACAGGACATCAGGGGCAAGAGGGAAGGCCAGTCGAATCCGGGGATGGTGCTGCTCGTAAAGAGACGCCTGGAATAATGGGAAAGGAATGCCGTGCAACGACTCCCACGGGACCGGGTCCAGCCGAAGGCCCTCTGGCTCGCCAACAACAAACGGGAACGCTTGAGGAGAGCAGGGTGCACACATAAGGGCTTTAACAGCACATCTCCCCCCTCAAACCCTCCTCAAAACACACACATTCACAGATCCACTCTCTTGCCCCCTCCTCCCCCTTCCTGTGCCGACCTACTGGAGTCGGCTGTTGTTGTTGGCTGCCTGCCGCTTTCGGAAGAAGCTCTCTCTCCACTCCATCTTTCTTTCATGCTGCAAGGGAATTGCTGATAAAATGTCATCTTCAGGGAAATCTTATGAAAAAGTTATTGCCATCTACTTTTGCCCGTATTAAATAATCTTGCACCTTGTCTGCTCTCTGCATCTTCAGATATATTCACTGTTCAATAACAATCCCATAACATCTTTTTTTCCTCTGTCGCTCTCTGTGTGGCTTTGCATTTTTATCAGCAGACCAATCACTTATTTTCTGCCCCTAAGGGGAATGCTTACTGTCAACTCCTTGCAACCATATTCATATGTGCATTTTTAGTTTTCAAAAAGGAAAATTTTACTTTCATGTTCTACCTTTGAACCCAATTATTCATGTGTGTGTGTCTGGGTCTTGAGCGGCATATATGAGCCAGATATAGGAAAACCGGAAAACTCTTTTTCATTTTGCTTCAGCGAGCAAAGGTGCTGTCTGATACATGAGGTGCCTGATACATGCACAGCTTGTATAAGGAGACTCTGATTCCACAAAACACGCACGCCTATGTGTATATTAGGACACAGAATATCCTCTCATGGCTCGCGTGGATTCCTGGGGTGTGTAGGGTGCACAAAGAGGCGTGTAACAGTCAGCAGTCGAACAAGTTGAAGAGAGAGAAGTTCAGTGAGGATGCAGGGAGGCTGGGGTGCTGATCTCTGGCTGGAGTCACCTTCAGCTCCTTAAATCACAGTTAGGGTCTCCTGTGCCAAAAATGATCCCACTGCGATCCCAATGAATTAATTTTCAGGAGATGCTCAGAAACACACTGGGAAACAGTCATCCTTTTCAGAGAATACATTTCAATACTTAAAATGATAGAAAGTACATATAAAATGTTTATGTTTTTAGACGGTATATAATTCAGTGCAGTCGTAACTATATGAAATAAGAAATAGAGATGATCCGGCTCATTGAAAACATCTTTTTAAAATACTTTGTGTTCACTCTTGCAACTTTATGTGAAGCATTCTCACAGTCAATTAACATATATGTGTGTGTGAGCTGCATGAGCTACAGCCATCTTTTAGAGATGTGGGATTTATAATCTAAAACACAGAAGATAAAAACCACTTTATTATTTGTGACTGCAGTTTTTTTTTTCCTTTTTTTTTGTCCAACGAGAAAAGGACGTGGTCAATAAACATAAACATAATAAACTTTTGCACAGCACCAACATTTCTTACAAGTGACATTGTTTGTTGCAGAACAGTTCATTCTTTGGAACAATTTATATCAAATACTGTTTATAAGCCCTGTGCTGGGTATGCAGTGCAACTTGGCTACACAATAAAGCAATTTCTGATCAGTCATGTTGTCTCTTCCTTTCTGCTTTGCTTTTCAAGCTAAATAAAAACAAGGCACAGAAAAGAAATCACGACAGCAAATCTTCCTCTCTTCGCCCTCTAGTGCTTCTCCTTTTTTCTGTTCTACTGTTCTCTACCATGACAACCTCTTTCACAATACTTTCTCTCCAGTCATTCTGGGACAAGGGCCAGCATGGTGAAAGTGAGAGCCTCTTTATATTCCACTTTCTTTTACTAAGACAGCACATTTCCATCGCACTGAGAATGCAGTTTTAGTATTTATAGGTGTTCTCTTTTCATAGGACACCCTCTGTTGGCAGGTTCCCACCAAATGGAACCAACAATGCAGAAAAGCCTGGCCGTGGGAAAATAGAGGGGAAAAAAAAAACTTGTTATTCTCTAGAGTTGATTCAAAATTATTTGAAGCCTGCAATTAATAATTCATTGTCTCAACTTTAAACATCCACATCGCAGTTAGGTGTGGCCTTTATGTATTATGACCTACAGTTCCTTAAAAAGGTATTCAAACTCTGAACTTTTTCAGATCTTGCCCCATTACAGCTAAAAACCTTGATGTATTTTATGTGAGAAACTAACACAAGTAGGGAATAGTTGAGAAGCTGAAGAAAATGAATAAATGGTTTTAAAAAAAATAAAAATTGAGAATTGTTGTATTCATTTGTACTGCGCTCCCCTCATTGGAATATCATAGGAACTTCTTGCTGAAAGCAAAGCTAAAGGTATTGGCTTTGTTTTCTCATTTTCTCATTTTGTTTTATCTTGACTTGGCTTTACTCAACGCCACTCGATTTGGGTGTCGAAGTGATTTGTACCCAACAAACCAACACCTACCTCCCTTTGTATTTTCTCAACCACAAAAATGTTTGTGCCTTATTGTTGTACCCTGGTGTCAATTTCAGTTTTGTCATTTTCTTTAGAGTTCTGAATATGCCCAGTCACCGATGCTGTTGATTTTATCTGAGTGATCATCTGTTAAAGGAAACATAAGGAAGTGTGTGTACACATGTTGTAAGCACACTTTGCACCCTGACATGCTGAGCAGGTGGTCACAATACGCTTTGAGCTGAAATGAAGGAAGAAATAGTGGCAGCTCACTGACACATTCCAGTGTGGCACAATTTATGTCGAGACAGAACGAGGAGGGAATGAAGCCACAGTCTCTTTATGTTCAGAGCTCACCTAGGTACCGTATTCACATCTGTCCGCTGGTCCTGTGAGCATGCACGATTGAGCACATGTGTGCTTCTCATGATGCCTCACCTCACCTCTCCCACAGCTTCCCAGCAGCTTCCAGAGGATGAAAGCGAGTGAAACCCCAGACTAGTGGGGCTCCACAGCCAATTACGACTGTTTATTTAGCCAGCCACGGCTGCCTAACAGAACAGGAGCACACAGCCAGCCACACAGCCCTGCAGGGGAAACCTCGCTTGTCTTGATTTTTCTCTTTTTCCACTCCTTTTAAACTTCACCGGTTTCAGACTCTCTCCAGTTTTTTTTTTTACCTTTTTTTCTTTTTCTAGACATTCATTTTTCTTGCTTCAGAAAATCTTTAATGAAAAAAGGAGGTAACTTTCAACCACCATCTTCTCTCTCATCCATCACTGTGATCAGCCCTTTACAGTGTTTCCCCATTGCCTTGTTCTTCATCTTTAACCCCACATCTGTCCTTTTCTTCCTCACTCAGCTACACTTTTTTTTCCACCTCATCACATCAACACAAATGTCCTGTGATGGATTGATTCACTGACTGATGCCCGAGGGGGGGGGGCTTTAGCTGTCTGTGTGTGTGTGCACCAGGATGTATATTTGGGGTGTGAAGTGGAGAGGCATTGAGCTCCATGCACAGAGATGGGGTGAACCAGCAACACGATATTCATTCACAACACATTTGTCATGCTTGGGGTTGCTTCACGAGAGAAAAACGCGTCTCTATTGGACCAACCACTCCAATAATATCTCATGGATTTTTAAACATACTGTACACAATGCATTCTAGAGCTAAGTGATTGTTTTACCGGAAGATATGTGTATCATGGAAAAAACAAGAGAAAGAGAAAATGTATGTCTGCGTTTCTTTGAGTAAAAAAAGCAAACATGTCGCATGCAAATGTGGACATGTACACCTCATCTCAAGCTTCAAGAAGAGGTGAACATGTAAATGGATCTTTGTAAACCTTTGCACACGTCTGCAGAGATAGAACTCTTGAATGGCCAAGGAAGTACCCAACACACACTTAGTAACCCAATCGCCGTGCTAGACAGGTACCACGGGGATAAATGATGCTCTGACCCTTCGGCTGGCATTAGGCCACACTGGGGAAGTTCCCTCTAAGGTCACAGAACAGACTGAAGTGTCCAGGTAGAATGGCCACTTTTTGCATCAATACACATCAGAATAAATGAGCAAAGGTGAATTATCTACAGTTTGAGTCTAACTGAGGTAGTTTAATAACAGAGGAGGAATAAAGGTTTGTTCACTGACTCATGGGTGCCTGCGGGCCGTGAGCGCGCAGAAGATGTGGTCATATAGCTCTGATGATGATGTTTGCAGCAACATTCAGCAAAGGAGAACCTTGAGTTTGCGGTTTTGATGGAGGCAAATACCCCATTTATTCTATTTTGTCTTTCTCTTCTGTCTATCAAATTGCTTGTGCGCAATGTTCAGCTTGGTGCAGCTACTAAAGTGAGTACGAAAAACAGGGAAACATACAGAGATGCAAAGGACCTGCAAATCCGGTGGACTGGTGCAGTCCATGCAGAACTTCACAAGTACATTTAGTAGATGTGCAACACATAAAGTTCAATGTGTAGAAATCTGTGACATTTAACCAGACAGGGAAGATTACTAAAATTATTGCAGTGCTAGTACAATAAACTATTATTTCTGGAAATTTTTCAAACCTCCCTAAATTTTAGGGAGGTTTGAATGCATATCATTGATGCATTGTCTATGACTTGCATCAATGATATGAGTTTGATGGACGATTTCTTGGTCTGTTTCTCCTGACAGAACTTGTGCAATTGAGTCAGATTTGTAGGCCACCTTTCTCTACCCACAAATAGATTTATGGGAATGAAACAAGAGCTTTGGAAGGGCTACAAAAATCATGGCCAGTCCTCAAGCTACATAGTTACTAATTTGGCAACAGGGGCCTTGCCCATTCAGAAGACCCAGTCATGCCCAAGCTAGAAGAGAAAAGAGTGTGGCAGGTCTGAAGTACTGTATTTGAACTAATAATATTTACAAAAAATTTACAGAATATGAAAGAATGGATCCTTGAGTTGCTCCATCTTTTACAAATACTTATAATAAAAGCGGTTCCTTGGGTATTAATATTTACATTAATACATGTAAATATTAATGGGCATATTTACATGTGCCCATTAAACTGTATTATCCTTTTTCTCTCTGTAGATGTAACTCAGACAAGAACCATACTCAGTATGTAAACGACCCTCATAATGATCAGTTTAGATTGCACAATAAATCTCCCTTGTTTAAACTCATAAAAAGACCTCCATGAAAATGCAGTTTAAACAGTTTCTGCTCCATCACAGACTTTCACCTAAAGTTTTGCTCTCTCTGATTTGCCGTCACGTTGGCAGGACTACCACTGGCCTGCAGACTGGCAGGGCTATTGTTTTCATTTCCCCTTCATTAATCACTGCCTTAGGAGAAAATAAAAGGAAAACAGGACAGGAGAGTTGAGAGGAGCGCTGAGGAGCCATCTTGGGAGGATCTGTTGCTACTAGACGGTGTGTATCATAACAGCTGCTGTCCACAGGGGAAACTTGGCTGGATAGATCAAAGGCTCATTCACAGCCCACCTCTACCATCTGACGCCCAGGCACACACACACTCAGCTGCTATCTTCCCCTCCTTACACTTAGGAATAGGCTTCAAGTACAAGCCCTCATAAAAGTCTAATTCTCAGGTTAAAGGAAGCTATGTTCCAGCCTGGATTACCTAAGCTGTTAGTTGTCAGCAGTGAGGTCTGCTTTTACGATTGTTCAGCTTTTCGTGTAAATTAATTAAAGTTCCATTTCAGTGGCGCCCCTTGTATATGCCAACACATTCTTCAGATTGAGAGCTGAGCTGGCCCCTCTTCAACACATTGCTCTCACAGACGCTTTAATAGGCAGCAGTCCTTACAAACCCTCCCCAAAAGACAGAGAGAAGAGGTGGTGGGGAGGTGGGGGGACAGGAACAGCCAATAAGAACATTTTAATGCAGTGCCTTACAAGACTCCTCAAAGGCCCAGAGGATGAGGTTTCAATTTTTTTGCTACCTCTGTTCTGCGGCATAAGCCCAGACACTAAACCTATGCTGCCATCAAGTGGTCAAGAATTGGAACAGCAAGTCTCCCCTTCACCCGATAACAATCATTCTTGTGGTATAAGACATTTTATAAACTTTAAGCCACAGGTGTCTGTGCATCTATTTACATGTACATAGAAAGCACACATATATTTCAGGAATTCAGTTTCAAAATCTATTTTTGAGTTCCTGTCATTCGTTACCTCACCTGTCCAGGTTCCAGTAATCAACTTTATAGTTTTCTCAGTGAGCATCAGAATCTCTGTTCTTGTTCAACAGTCTGTTATACTGGTTCTTTAGTTTGTTTGCTTGTCACCTGCAGTCTTCATCTCTGCATTTGGATGCTCATCAATGCCAATATGCGCCATTAAAATATTCAGAATAATCCACAAAGTTTTCATGTGTTTGCTCTCTTTTGTTCATTCACTGGGGTAGCTGTCATGTTTGACTACATTTTTTGGATTAGTCTTGTCAAAGATGTTGTACCTTTGGAAACTTTTTCTTAACTCAATAGTAAGTTTCTTGCATGTTACCTCCATACCGACTCCCTGATTGTAATGTCTTTTTTTTAACACAACAGGCCTTTTCTATATATAGTGCCTTTTGGCTCTATAGATAGAAAATTGGGCCGAGGAATGTGCATTAGTATGAAACTCCTTTCTGTTTAAGAAGAAGAACTGAACAGAACCAGATATAAAAACAGGTTTCATTTTTTATCTATTAAAATACAATTATATGGTGTGTTGTCTAGGAAACAAACACCATGTTGCAGTAACTTTATCTCACACTGAATTCTTCTGAAAAACAAGCTCTAATTTAGGAAAAGAAACTAAAGTGGAGTAAGATAAGATTTTTAAATCAATTTAACCAAATTACTGATGTCACAAGCCTAACAAGATCCCATAACAATCTTCGTGTCAAGATCGTTATGGGACCTCATCTTGGTTAGCAGCCCCTAGAGTCACCATGGGCCTTTTGGTTGCTCCTGCAATTAATTTCCTACTTGCCCATCTTTCAATTTAGGAGAAATTCCATGTCATAGGTTTGCAGTTGTGTCCTTTGTGTTCCTTGTTCCTCATAGTACTTTATTCTCTAGTACAGTTTCACGTTTCAGTACATTCAAGTCCTATATAATACTTTTGTAGACCAGCTTTATGTATGCTGACACAAATTACACACAGGTGAACAGTATTTTCTGAATAGGTGATTTCAACCAGTTGGTTGCCATTTTCTTTTATTCTAAATTACTGGAGTGAAGGGGTCTGGATATGCGAATGCCATATTTTGCAGATGTGTATTTGAAAAACATTTTATAAATTACAGTGCCAATCATTGTACTTTTACTTTACAAACTACCATTATATTGTCTTGGTCTATCACAAAAAAACACAAAGTATTTGAACTGTGTGGCTTGATTTACAATATGTTGAAAGTGTATGATACTTTTGCAAGGCACTGAAGCTGTTATATAGATCCTTTTAAGCTCTGTTGTCCAATATTGATATGTGATTTGAGTAAAATCTATGTGATTGGTTCAGTTATTCTTTATAAAATGTGGGAAATTATGTAGATGTGGTGCTGAGTTTATGCCAAAATGTTCTTACCTGAACAGTCTTCTGATAGCTGATCAGCTAAAACAACACAAACTAGAAGACAAGAGTCTGATCATTTACTCCCCATTCAACATCTTAATAGGGAGTCACCTGCCAAATCTTACTGGGGTACAGAAATGTCCTCTACTTCAAATCTGTGTTAGATAACCAGAGAAAATCATTGTTACTTTTAATAAAAACACACAAACACACTGCAAGCAACAAGAAACAGAGGTATAATAAATCCACAGACATGACAGGCTTATTGGCCCACGAGGTCGGGGTCACACCTGTGATGCAGAAGCTGGTCACCATGGCAGCAGTGAAGTCCTTGGAGAGGCAGAGAGGGCGACAGGATGAGAAGTGTCAGCTTATCTAAGAAAAGCTATGTGAAGCCTCATGAAAAGAGACAGCAGTGATAATCAAATAGATGTGATTTGTTTTTATATTTATTCTTGTGTGGGGGACACATACACCTGAAAAAAGGACTAAATGAGCAGAAGGGAGTCTAAATATGATCCGTCTACATAGATGATGTTCGAGCTAATACATTCAGAAAAAGATTGGGATGTGAAGATTGGAGGGACCAGATGGAGTGTGAGGGTGAACTGGGAGGGAGAGCAGGCGTAAGTCCAGACAATTTGAGGCTGTGATGTTTTTCATCAAAGACAAGGACAGAGACAGAAGTAGTGGCCTGAGTCTCAGGAAGACATTTCTGGGTTGTACACATTTGGATATTTTGAACAGGAGCACAAGTAATCATGCCAGTAAAGACTTAGAATAACAACATTGTTTTTAAAGGGATTTAATTGTGTCTGCAACAAGTTGTAATCAGTAGATATAGTTTAAAAAATTTTAGTGGAAATAATTAGGTAAAATTATTCACCAAAGGATGGGAGTCCTTCAAAATCAAAGATGTTATGTGTAATTTCACAAAAGAGTCACACTGAATGAATATTTGGATTGGGTGGATATATTCTGCAGAAATGTTTTCATTCTGTAGCTTCCTGTGTTTTGTCATTGGGCTAAAAGTTTATCCTACTGGGACTGTCACAATACTGACTATAAAATACTGAGTTTAACATCTTTTTACCTTACTGTAACTGCAACAAGTTATTTTTGCCCTCAGTGAATGACACTTATCACAATTAGAATCAAAATGATTTTATTGCTATTGTACAGAAGCGCAAGTTCAGTACAAAGAAAGATAAATTAACTAAACAAAGACATGGAAGCCAGGTGCCTGGAGCTGCAGTCATGAAGGTATTACCCTTCTCATCAGAAAAATTAAAACATGAGGTTAAGTAGAGGTGAAAAAAATATATTACTTACATTCTGTTCCCACGAAAAGAACAGAGTGTGAGGTTGCAAAAAAAAAAAAAACGTGCACGAATAACAACATGTAAATACAGGAGTGGGGGCCGCAAAGGCAGTGAGATTAAAAGTGTCCACCTTCAAATGGTGTATTGACTTTGTGTTAGATCAAGTAGAAAGTAAAGTTTTCAGATGATGGAACACCAGAGGGCAGCAGAGAGCCTGAATCGCCTCTCCAGCTAAGACACCATATGGAGTCTGGGTGCACACATGCATGAAGATCATCGGGTTGACTCGTCACACAGAAACTTCTTCTTCTACACGTGTGCACAAAATAAAAAAATAAAAAATACGTGGAAAAATATCTTTAGCATGATGCGGCTCTTTTTGTAAAGAATTCATGATGCAGCTCTATCAATCAATGTTCAAAATAGTTCAGATGGAATTCTGGTATTGTGCATGTTAAATGATTATTTTAGCAAACAGCAAAAATAGGCTCTAACGAAATAAGATAAAATAAGATGCATACATCTTGAAGTGTTAAATGCTAAATTAATCCCGCCCTGTAAATGTTGGAGCTACAAAACCCAAAAACATATTCAGAAAACTGAACTCTTCAGTGGAGTGTGAGGTTTAGCTCAGCAGCTGACCTAAGAGTCTGCAGCCATTTCCTGCCCTGAAATAAACTGAAATATTTCTTTATGTGTATTTCAGCACTGTGTACACATACACGTATTGTATCAAATAGAAAATATCACAAAACTAGACTTGGCGCCAACAGTCCTTCTTTTCTACAAAAACAAAAAGCTTATCTCGTCACACACTGGCTCCATGTGACCTCCCCGTGTCTGAGGGAGACTCAGCGAGAGAAACCCAGAGAGTGCTTTGGGATGGAAGCCAGACGAGACGAGAGGTGTGAGAGAGTGCACCATCATAGTTAATTTATGAGACCTGTTGTGGATCCTGTGCATCCAAAGGCAACAGGGCTCACAGAGATGCAGGGGAAAGGCTGAAAAGGATATGATTCAGGTTACCAAACACATGTGCAAGAGGGCAGCCTAAATATACACACACCCTCTCACACAAATACATAGCATAAACAAATTCACTGTATTTTCATTTTCATGGACCGCTTCTGCTGCTCAGTGGATACACAGAGCATCCAGCTGCAGGGAGGGATAGCCACTAACAAATATCTGTACTGACAGTGGTCACGTTTTGCTGAATCACTCACGCGTCGGGCTGTGCTTCCAAACAGCAGATAGAGGTGTCGTTTTGTTTTTTTCCTTCCCTCTGTAAATGAATGAGAGCCGGAGTGACAGTCATTGACATCATCCGCTGTAATAAAGTGCCGATGGATGAGATTCAGATGAGCCACCTAAAGTCACCTGAGATACAAACCTAGAAAAAGCTGCACATCCAGGGCTTCTGTTACAGCAGAGACACAACAAGCATCCTTGGAAAGAAACGTTGAATGGATTTGAGGGTGACCTTCTCCATTCAATGTATAGTAGATCCTCTTGCACAACCTTGTACATAAACGCATAAAAGAGACTGCTGTAGGGATTTTCAATGAGACATGTCCATCTGTGCACAAATAACACAATGTCCAAGGTCCTAAGAAATAATCTCCACTATGATTTGGTCACTGTTTGTGTTTATTTATTCGTTTTTGTTTAGGAAATAAAACATGAAATAATGTTGATCAGAAGTAGATGCAGATGGAACTGATCTACAGTTACTGAAGTTACTTACATGTTGTAAGTAACTTCAGCTAAAACTGCATAAAAAACTGCATAAGATAAAGAACATCAGATCAGTCCTACTCTGACTTGAAACAGTGCTAGTCAAAGTAGGGTTCTTGGGTTGGTGCTTCCAAGAACACCAAGGTAAGTGACCTGTGAGCCAGCGGTGATGTACAGATCATTTCATCATATTCATTACAAGCAGATATAGTAGAAATCACTCAAATATTTTCAATACTCACATTTTATTTGAAAAGGCAATCCTCTTTGCATACCTACGCAGTAACTCCTGTTGAAGTGACAGAAGGGCATTTTCTGAGTGGCAGTGACAGAGCTGTCAGCTTGGAACTGATAATAGTCCATTAAGTATAGCTCAAACACACAGCTCCTCTGAATGTCCCTTCACTCTAATCTGCCTCCAGCCTTTTTATTTCTGTCTATTCCTGATTCTCTCAATTTGTCATTTCGCCTATCGCTGGTTTTGCTCTTGAAAATTGTCAGAATCAGTGGATAATTTATGCGGTTGCCTCTTGCCCAGAATTATTTGCTCTTGACAGTGCTAAAATTTACTGTGGCTGCAGTAGTCATGCTCATCAACTTAATGGAACAGCAGACTTGTCCATACCGGAAAAGAAAGAGTAACAGTTACCAGGAAAGCAGCACTAAAACTACTTCTGCAAAAAAGCTGTAAAAGATTGGGTATAAGAATAAAAAATAAAAGCTAAAAAAATAAATATAACTGTTTACAACAGACAGGTGGACAATAAACAAAAGGTAATTATGTTGTACTATGGAGAGGTCAGCAGACAATTGACAGTTTTATGGAAACATTAATTAAATATAAATTTAGAAAACCAAATCAAACATTTTCACTCAGGTCAAAAGCAATACAAAACTGGATAGCAAAGAACAAGAAAAACAAAAGTTTAAAGAAGGTGGCTTATTATTTTCTAGATTAAACACATCCTTTTATCATAGGAATATACCCGAAGCCAGCCTAAGTTACGGGGCCTCCCAGATATGCTTTAATCTAAATTCCCTCAATAGATATATATTTTTTATATTTGTTTTTATGTTCCTGACATCAAAAGGGACTCCAAATCAAATTCTGCTTAAGGTCCCATACAACCTTAAATCAGCCCTTAATATATCAGTCTGAAATGTGGCATGCAGAAGTGACTAAGGGCCATTGTTTTGCTGAGAAAGTATTCCCTCTGAAGCATTTCCATCTAATTTTCCTGAATCACATCCAAATATGGTTTGTGGTGAAACAAGCCGTGGCACTCACTCATAAACAAACCTGTTTAGGTTAGTTGATTCATCCTTTGAGAAGCTTTCCACAGATTGTGGAAGATATAAATAAAATAAAGCAATAAAACATTATTTGCTGAGTTCTTTTTTAAAAAAAACCAAAGATCCAAACATCATTGCAAGCATAAGGTGAGTTCTTTTGGAGCGGAGGTTCATGGCAAAAGCATTTTACCAAAGGCCTTAAAATGGGTTTAAATGTTGGCTGGAAGGCAAATAAATTTCACATCAAGCAGCGAGTTTCAAAAACATAGAAGCTCTTACGGAGAATACCAGATCTGCCTTTGTCACAAACAACTACCTGTCACAAAACTAAGGCTGCCGCCTCTATTAATATCTCATGATGTCTTTATAAATTATTATACATCTCTAAAAGCATAGTTGGGGGTTTAGGGAATAAGCTACTCCTTTTACAATATGTATTTGATTTACATGCATGCTTGTGTTTCATGGAAAACAATTCTTCAATATATATGTAAATTATAGCTTATATGTCCCAACTTAAGAGATGTAGATTGTTCACATTACATTTCATTTGTGATAAAATAGGTAGACAGATGAGTAAAAGTGGGCTCAGTAGATGGGGAGGTTGGGAAAGCTTGAAGAAGATAGAGTCAGACTCCTGTCTTATCCTGTCTTTCCCTCTTTGTGAAAGTGTCTAAGTGCATGTTATGACATGAAGATGCATGGTTTTAGGGAAGCAAACATAGTGAGTTCAAAACAACCTAATGAATTTTCCAGTAGATGATCACTTAGCAGATTAATTATTCAGATCTAGTGCTCACTTCGACCAGGTTATGGCCTGACCCCAAACTGAAGACCTGGCGGCTGCTGCTGCCTCTGAATCAGCATCTTTGGATACGTTTCTCTTTTTACCTTTGTGAATGCCTAATATAAAGGATTAAAATTCAAACTACAGAACTTATTTGTGCGCTCTGGAGTGGCTTGCTTTTATTGGAGATGAAGGACGCTGCAGGTGAGGTGAGAGAAGCAGCACTAGTCTGAAAAAGCGTCCTGGGGTCTGTTGTTGCAGCCTAATAATGCCGAGATCTTGGGGGGGAAAGTGAAGAGCGTCGTCATCACACGAACACAGGAGTTATGTAAGCAGCTGTTGGTTGTTGCACAATGTTTGATTATCACAGCTGGCTCCACAGAAAGCCATACACATTGTTGTTGATTTGATTATACTTCTTTGGTTGGTCTTAACAGCGGTGGCTTGAGAGTTTTCAACTTTTTCAATAATTGTCCAAATTTGGAGGTTTGATTCTGGATACATGTCAATATGTCCTTGGAGCAGATTTTGAAGCCTCAATTAGCAATAATTTTGTCATATATAAATGTTTTAGTTTATCAAATAATATCAGACAGATATGACCCAAGTAAATAAAAGAAGTTAGCTCTTAAATTTGGATTTAATTTATTCAGGTGAACGGTCATCCAAACCAAAAGTATCGTGTGTCAAAAATATAGTTGCAAATGGGAAATGAGGAAGTATCAAGTTGGAAAATATTTGAGAAAATACATGAAGAACTGTTAAAACAAGGAAAGAAAAACCTCCACGGTTATTTTCTAGACCTTTTAGGAATATTGTTCCCAGCTTTTCTGAAAATAATTTGTGGAGTTAAGTCAAACTTTTGCAAAGCTGTTCGTCCTGTTACCAACACAACATTTCAGCCATGATGAACATGATGGCAGCAGTGTGATGTCCTGGGACTGCTTTTCTGCTTCAGAATATGTACAACTTGGTATAACTGATGTGCCATCATTTCTGAATTTTAGCTGGAAATCCTGAATGAGAATACCCGACCCTCAGTTTGAGACTTTTAGCTCAAACGAATGTGGCTTATGCAGCAAGATAATGATCAAAGCACACTAACAGGTCCAGCTATGAATGGCTAAAAATATACAAGAATGATGTTTAAAAAAAAACCAAGTTTGCTGTGAAATGGTTTGCCAATGGTGGGAAATCCAACACATCTTCAAGAGATAAATACACCAAAGACAAAGATAAATAAGCCACATCGTAATGAAAACTAACTGCGCATGTCTTAATTTCCTGCTTCACTTATCAGTGAAACTGCATGGATCTACATTTATCGATATCCTGGGGAATCACAAGATTGATTGAACAAGCTGCTGAGTTGGTCCAATCATAGAATCAAATTAGCTTCACAGCAGGTTTTCATTGACTGGCCATATGGATCCACATTCACTGGTTGCTGAAAGGATTAAGCTGCTACACAGATCACTCACCAACTGTCAGGAAGCCTTCAACGCTGCCGCCACTCAACTTCCTTTGACTGTGAGCCAAGACCGCTCAGTGACGACACTCTGCTGGTTAACAAACAGATTAACATGCGAACCACCATGTTTTAAATATGACTCCAGAAACCCAGGTGCAACACACACTTAATCTGTTATACAAACTCAAACAGTAATGCAATTATTCTTGGTTTATTTTACAGGTGCTCAGCAAACCCAATTCAAACAAATTAAAATACTTTCCTTTTAGTAAAAGGTATTTGTTATTAATCAATCAAAAAAGTTAAACATTTACTTCTTACATGCATATCTGTTTAAACATTTTTTGTTTCCGTTCAATTCAATTATTATATCTTACAGTTATTGACCTGAATGTTTTTTTAAGATCCTTCCAAAAGGATTTTTTCCTTTAGAAATGTGGGCCTAGTGAAAATACTGTCCATGTACAGCACCATATATGCTCTCAATATTTAGTGGGTCATTGTACATTAATACTGCATCAGGAAAACATGATAGAGAGGCATTAAGCCTGCAGCACAGTTCATGTATTAAGACGCCCCTTATACAGTTCCTAAAACTCTTGGATGGAGTTTGCTATATTATTTTCTCAAGTATGTGTACTTTTTTCCCTCAAAAAATTTTTCATTCACCTAACTTTCCATCAGTGTACTTAGATACTGAACTCTGTGAACGATCATTTTCTTCGTCAGTCTTTAATTTCTTGAGAAGCTATAATTTAGAATTTTATTAGCCATAATCCATAATGATCACAACTAACACAAATAAACATTTGAAATATACCAGCTGGTGTGTAATGAAACAATATGTGAGTTGCACTCTGACCAAAATGTTGAAAGTCATTATTTTTTCAATAATGTTGAGAGACATTTGCATTCCAAGCAATTTGCTTTACTATATGTTATAATTAGCATATTTTAAGTAAGTGGCCTAGTTTGCAAAAATAAAGGATTTGTAAACATGTTACAGGAAAAACAGATCAAGAAAAAGACATATGTCAGAATAAAATGTGTGAATGCTTCACATTAGATCCAATAAGGTCATGTTTTCAATGGATCAGCAGTAGTTTTTTAACTGCACGACCAGAACCCCATCCATCCATGTCATGTGTCCTCAGTACAAGACAGCAAATCCTATGTTTACCTCAGAGTGTTAAGCTCTGAGTGGCTGTAAAAAAAAAAAGGTTTGCATATGAAGAATTTCAATATATAAGATACTGCTGATGCAGTGTGAACAGTTAGCGAGAAATAAATGTTCTGCATTTCATAAACAGAAGCATTATCTTCTGTCAACATAACTTTTATAAATGTTAAAATAATTAAAGGAAGAGCAAAATGCACCTTCCTTAATTCTCTGTAAGTTAAAGAACTGCACTATTAGTCTTCATCACACAAGATACATTTGATTTTCTTGTGTTTTTTAATTCTTTTTTATGAAATATCACACACATGGCACCTTCTCCTGCACTTTCTCCAAATTCACCCCTTCTGTAAACAGCAGAGCAGTGTCAGAGCAGAAATCAATTCAAGGACATGTCCTTAGGCAGGCTCATAATGGCGCCGTGCTCAAACACGCTGTAGAGATCTGCTTCAATAATGGCGGCGAATGGCAGGTCTGTAGAAATGAGACGCCTGCAACTACTTGGGAACACAGTCACTTAGAAGAACCAAGAAATATTTTTACACTTCTCGCTGGGTGGCCGTGACCTCAAGAAACAGAAAGATTGTTTTCCATCACAAAAGCTTTTATTAAGCATTTATTTAACAAAGTATGGAATTACATTACAAGCTAAACGTAAACATGACAGTACGTTTCTGCTTAACGTGCAAACATGAAGAACTTTCCCAGAATGAAGGACACAAACCTCACAGTGTAGATGTTAAAACAAATAGTTCTGAAAAGATGCAAATAAAAGAAGATGAATAAAAAAATACCAGTGTCATTAAGTTATAATACATTAGATAGACTGAGACATAAGAACAGCCCAATGTGCTAAAAGCTGGAAAAGATTTCCAAGGAGAAACTTTCAGAGACAAATACACATCCCTTTTCTTCCTCTAACTGCATTAGACCTGCTTTGACAGCTCAGTATTAGCTACAATCATGAGTCATTTTGGTGCTATCAAGCACCAAAGTGCATCTTACATTTCCTATCCACACTTTATATGTCCCTAGACGCTGTCCAGAATTCATAAAGTCTACAATCTTTCCTCACTTGCGTCCCCCATCAACTATGATACGAATCACTCACATAGTGAGCAGTTTGCATCGAAACAAAGTGCACATACATGCCTTTTATTTTTTTCAGATGTGTGACTCAAATACTGGCTAATGTCAGGGTAAAAATCAAGAAAATCCAACCAACATCCACAATTACAGCAAGACTAAACATAATATGTTCCATCTCTACAATTAGACTTGTGTTAATTGACTCAAGAGAACATCCTATAATTTCGCAGCATTGAATGACTGAACCATTTGCACCAATAAGGATTGGAAATGCTTCAAAAATACACATACCACCAATAGGAAGACATTCAGCATGAAACACTGACACAATTACATACACAATAACATATTTCTGTGTTTTGATGCAAATTATGACCTTTACATACAGGTGAGTGTCTAATGAAACCTCAGGCCCCTTGTTGAGGTTCCCAATCTTGGTGATTGGGATGCACCAAGAACAATAACATCAAGCTAAAACTGATTTGTACACATTTATAACAATTTAGTACCACGAGAAAGGAGAATGTGAAAAGTCATTCAAGTTAAGAAACCTCATCAGATTTTTCTAACATAGAAAATCTGATCAGGTGGCGGTGAAGTCTTCGATGTAAGAAACTCACTTTTTGTTGTCTGGGATAATTTTTTGGTGTTTCTATCTATTTGTTATCTCACCTTTGCTATCTTCTATGACCAAAGTGTACACATAGGCGGACAATGTGTTGTTTTCAACAATGTATAGCAGAAGCTAGCATGACTAGACCTTTTATATCCACAGTAATTTGCAGCTATGTACATAATAAAGATGTGTGGTAGCAAATGTCACTGAGTCTCACTCACGCCTCATCAGAGCCAATTATTAGCCTCAGGCGTTGGGTGCTGACATGTGCCAAAGTTGAAGACCAACACCACCGATGGATTCATAGTGGAAACAGCTCCAAACCCCAAGCTAAGTGGTTACAGGAATAGCCTTCATCCACATTGTGGGTGGAAAACTTTCCTCTGAGGCCCCGGGAGGTAAACAAAGGCCAAGGTGATGTTCAGACTTCACTCAGAGGACTGGAATTAAAAGCACGCTGAGTGTTCCTCCCCTTCTGCTTCCTGTTGTTTCAAGCATTATCATTCCAGAGGAAAGAGCAAAGTGGATATCTGCATTCAAGTTTATTTACAAGCTATTGTTCACCATATAAGCACTGAGTGCATAGGGGACCAAGTTAAAAATAATTCCATAAAAAATATATCTGTAGGACCAATTTATGTTGGAAAAAAAACATGGCCTAAATCAGATGAATCAGTGACTACGGCATGAAAAACAAGCAGTGAGACAGGCTGCAGAAATAAATAATGGCTGACATTGTTTGGTCATTCCAGTGGAGTGTAAAAGGACAACGTCCTTGCAAAGTGATGACTATCGAGTACCCTTACAGCAGCAGAAGCTGTTTAAAACAGACATCTGTAGTCGCTACTTTGTCTACAGACAAAACTGCTTTGTGGAAGCAATGCTAACAGTGCAATCGAGAATCTAAAATATTTCCATCTGTGAATATACAATAATACGCTCTTTTTAAATGTAAAAATAATTACTATAAATAGCATCTGTTCTATCACCACCATTGACCTGAAGAGGAGGAAGTACATAAATAAAGTGAGGTAAACTGAACTGCTCATACAGCATATGTTTTCCTAATTGGAAGAACAACCATGTTGGAGCAGTGCAGTCAGTGGAAAGAAACATTTCAAGCATGTAAGAAAAAGTGGTTCCCCTTGTGTATAAACACAACCCTAGTTATATAGGGTTAAAAGAATTTAACTTTTTTGTTTTCTGAAAATAATATCGAATCAATGCTACAGATTAAAATAATGCAAAGGCAAATTATAACCCAACTACGCTGTCCCTACCCAGCCAGCATTCACATTCAAGAAGGACCTGTGCTGAATAATGGGTCCCAAATGGGATTGTCTACAGCTTTGATACATCCATATGGGTCCTAGATGTATTTCTAAATTTGAAATAGTTTTCTCAGTATTAATTAGAAATCCAGTTAATATCTTCATGGTTCTCATCTGGTTTTGCACATCAGGTTTGTTCCAGACAAGAAGCCTATTATACACTAGCGTCCACTTAAAACTAGGTTTGTGCAAAAACTGTACCATTTAATATCTGGGGAAAAAAAGGACTATAATAAGAATTGTGATTAAATCTGATGATAATATCTAGGTCATCTTAAAAAATAAAAACAGTAGGATTGGTATTCTTATCTTGGTACTTTGAGCTAAACAGCCAAGAGTCACAAATAAAACTTTAAGTCTTTAGTTTCCAAACCAGCCAGAGCAAGACTCACATGGCAACCAAACACAAATGCTGGCTGGATACATCACTTGACAGCTATTTAACAGCTTGTTTTGTCCAAAAGGTGATACTATTGCACAAAAATAACATATATTTCAAATGGAATAAGGCATTTTTGATAGCATCTCATAGGAAATTATTATTTAGTACATAAAATATATTTTTCATATTCATATCTCTGATGTTTATATAATCTATGTTAAATTCTTTAATTTAGATTTTGTCCTCTGTTTCAGCAGAGGTCAAAAGTGCGTGTTTTACTCCAAAGACTGTAGGAGATCATTGTGGGACTTTCCGGACCCAGATAGCGATGGAGTAAGGCTTTCTGTTTACCATTAAATCTATAAGCATGCTAAATAAAAGTGCAAAATCTAAGCAGCTAAATGTTACAACCTCTCCTGACGTGAGTAGCAAAGCCTGAAGCTGGCGTTTTCCGTGGCATATTACATCATTGGAGCATGGCCCCCCCAAAGGGCAGCAAGCTTCACCGAGCCCTGACATCACGGCAAAAATATATATATCAGACTGCATCCCCGCCCCCTCCTGCTGGGACCCTGTCAGGCTCATCCAGTCAATGTAGTATTATCACAACAGGGCAGCTGTTTGGAAATAGCATGGGTCAATAGTTTCTATCACAGCATGTTAATGGCTGGTTATGACAGAAGAAATTAATCCAAACATTTAACAGGCTACAGTCGTCTACCCGGAGATGATTACGCGCAGGTAACGCACTAATCGGGTGCGTAAAATCAGAGCCCATCATTCAGATAAAGTGGATCCAACCATTTTCCCACTCCCGAGGTGGCGACATCTTTAGCCGATGGCGACGCACCTTATAGTTGTTCCCGTTGTTATTGTCCCAGAATTCATGCCCGCCGACACAGTATTTAATGGCGAACTGCAAGGTGCCCCCGTTATCTAAGTAGGTGGGCATGACAATCTTGAAGCTGAACTTGTCAGTGACACCGTCGCTCGAGTCTGGAACATAGGTGGCCAAGCTGTCCATGAAGGTTATCCAGTTGTTTAGAGAATAGCGCAAAGAGACGCTCTTCTCAAAGGCCAGATTCAAGACGCGCACAAAGCCGGAGAGTGTGAAGTCGTCCGTTTGCACCGTCTCCAGCAGCACCTTCACCTCTCTGACTTTCTGCTCGAAGTCGGGTAGAGTGCCTGGGTTTGTGAACTGCAGCTCCATGAACACGGACTGCGAAGGAGCCCGGGGGAACTTTGTGTCCAGGTGATGGAGCGTCGCCTTGGGTAGCTTCGCCAAAATGCGCTCCGGCACCTCCGGGTCGTCCGCATCGTCAAAGTGCTTCACAGTTATGAGCTCCAAGCCCAGGGAGTCAGCGAAGCGCACCTTTTTCTGACTGGTCGGACTTCTACTGCGTGCGATCTCCAACTTTGCTCTCTCCATAGGCGTAGGGAGCGATTTGCACCTACGGCGCAGATTCGGGCTCTGCGGGGTCTTGAGAAAAATCTCCCGGCCCCGCGGCCTCTCGTCCACCACCGGGTTCTCCATGGGTTCACACGAGCCGTTC
This sequence comes from Phalloptychus januarius, assembly GCA_902982915.1. NCBI lineage: Eukaryota > Metazoa > Chordata > Actinopteri > Cyprinodontiformes > Poeciliidae > Phalloptychus > Phalloptychus januarius. Next base: position 16,558,536 of record CADWAE010000477.1, read on the forward strand.
ATCACATCACACTCTTCTCCATCCTCCAGTCTCGGGTTGGCCGCGGTCAGGCTTCCGAAGAGCCCCGCGATGCAGCTGTAGTTCCTCGGGAGGCAGTTCTTCGGAGGCAGCATTTCCACGGATGGGAGGCACACACTAGGGCTTTGCTTCAGCGCCACGGTGACCTGCACTGCAGAACCGAGCTGGTCGTGATGAAGTGCACCCCGCGAGTCAAACATAAAGTGCTCAGGTATCAGTGTCCCCCTCGCGGATAGGTGCTCCTGTTGCGTCAGACGCTGACACGCCGCTGCTCTGGACCAATTAACCGAGCGTTTGTTGTTCCGCAGCTGAGAGCCGGACTGCAGCTGCAGAGATGGCAACTCGAGTTCACGTTCTGCTCAGTGAAAAACAGAGAAAATCGCCAGTAAACAGCCGCTTGCATTTTAAAGAAGTAAGCTAGCATTCCTTTCAGAGCTACCTTACATCAATTGAGCGTACTGACGTAAACAACAGCCTACGTGCAGAAGTTCACGTATCAACTGACCAAAATGGTTTCCTCCTTCTGAAGCAATAAAACCGGTAAACTTCCCCCTTTCTCACTTCGACGTTAAAAAAAAAAAAGCACCGCCCAAACACATAAATGCAAATCAAAAATATCATTTACATCTAAGGAGCTTTCTGTTCTAACCGACAGTTTCCGACGCATGCGTAAATCCAAACTCATAAAATTGGTGTATTTAAATGAACTATTTAATTAGTCTGCCGCCTTACATTCACACTCACGTGTTGCCGGTGTAGTCATTTTATAATCTAGTTGCTGGGGTTATTGCTGCTTCCACGGTCTCGACGTCACACTTTCCCGGTTACCATGACGACGACACCGCTGCTCTCTGAAGGCATTCACAACTTCCTCGGCTGCAGTTCAGGAGTAAACACAACCAGTAAATGCTACTCTGAGAGGTTAGTGGACTGACGCACTCAAAATGTTAAAAGGAGTCAGTGTGAGTGTTTTTGGTGAGTCTGGTAAATAAGAGCTTTGGACAATTTTATCTTGTGTTAACCGAAACAGCACTTGATTATGCATTTCACATTATCTTATATCAACCCCTAAGATGCACCACAAGTTAACAATGACGAGGAGGAGCAACAAAAACATGACAAGGCAGCAATAAACATAGAAGACTTGGAGTCAAAGCTTTTGGAGATGCCTGAGAGGCAACACGTTGATGCCCTTCTAGATATTAGTGAGCAGAGCTTCATGAGAGATCGGGAACCACATGAGTGGCATTGTTATCCCGGTTGGGAACATGCTGTAAGTAATCTTTATGCTTTTCCCCCCGTCTGTGTTATTGACTTCATTTTACTTCTGCAGTTATAATCAGAGCTTGTTTTTTAAAGAGCATATTTTTATACAAGACTGTGTCCCCTTTCCTTCTGCTTGTCACACCTAGATGCTTCAAGCATATTGAGTAAAAAAAAAATCTTGACTTTCAAATTACAGTTTGTGAGAAAAGTTTACACTCACGCCACTTTCAATTCCTAAATGGAAAGTGAATAAATTGCTATTTTGGGGTCTCACTTAAACCCCAAAATATCCAGTTTTCAGTTGTTATTTGTCAGTCCTAAGAATCAGCATATTTCTTAGTTGTTATGTTTTTTGAAGCTCAAACTCTATGCTTCAAGCCTTTCTCCCGGATTAAGTTCCAAAGTTTGACATAACTATTTTACAACACTAACACTAGTCCTTTACAAAGACTCTCCTTGTAAAGGACAAACACTAGTAAAGAACTAACACTAGTCCTTTACAAGCCTTCTCAAGAGATCTGTGGCCTGTTTTGTGTACTTACTGCTTGGTGTACTTTCTTTCAAAATAATTTCAACACTTCCTCAGGACCAATGAAAGCCAGAGGGCTGAAATTTAGATTTTCTGCCAGTGGTTGTGCCCTGAAGATGTAATTTTGTAATTCTTTCAAATTTTTTTTAAATATTTTGATTATTACCTCTTGCTAATATCTATTTTTTCTCATTTATCTGCTTTAATTCTGGAGAATCGGTCATAATCTAAATCAGCAAGAGAAATGTAAAAAAATCTAAGTGAAAGCCTGACTTGTGTGTGGCCAATTAATAAATAATACAGTTTTTAACTAAACCTGGTTGACATTTATTCCTAAAACATCTGAACACTTAGACTCAGATGTTTTAGCATTCATGTAAAAATATACTGTATAAATTGGCCCTATAAATATACATTTCTGTAAAAATGTAATTAATTGTACAAATCAGAAAATACATCATTTCTCTTCATTACCCTCATAATTCACTTTGTAGGTTTTATGTCTAGGCATAAAACTACTGCTAAGTTTAATTTCAAGTCTGGTTTTACAATAGGTCCACGGTTGGGACAGAGTCTCTCCTTTGTGCTGCATAATGAAGACTCAGGACATAGCAAAGCACAAGGAGGCTGAAAACCCGGCCACTTTGGGGTTCAACCGAACGCCCCCTAAAGCAGTCAGCCTGATGGATCAGCAGTGCAAGCCCAATGAAGGCCAGCCTAACGAAAAGGAAGCTGGATCACTGAGCCAGCAACCAGGACCTCAGGATCAAGCAACGTCACCTTGCCACAGTGCCACTCAGAAATCCGTGGCACGAGAGACAAGTCCAGTGCTTCGACAAACCTCACAATCCTCTCCATCAGAGAGTAGAGCCTCGAAAGTTCAGAAGCACACTATGAGGCATGACGTCACAATAGTTCCCATCAAAAACTTCAAATTTTTACCTCCTATCAATTCACACCAGAAGGACAACAGAGGCAAGAAGACGGTACATGTAAAAACCCTTTACAGGCTTGAGAAGGGGAACAAAGCAACTCAGACAGGACTGGATGCTACAGCTAACTTAGAGCGTCCCATTACCTCCCCAGCCTCAACGGACAGCCATCGGGTAGACCAGCAAAGCCCCGATTTCTTCCCTAATGGTTGCGTTTCTGTCTCGAGCAGGAGAAAATCATCCATTTCTCCCAAAATTGACACATTGCATCCCACAGCTTACTCTCTGGGGAAGAACATGCCACGAGGCATGATTCAATCCCTGGTGCCCACCAAGAGTCTGCTCATCTAAGAATCAGAACTTTGTGTGTTACATGAGGCTTTATGTGTCTCATCCACTGACTTGGATGGTCTGTCAAATTCAACCAAATAAATGCATGGAAAGTTTAAGCATTTTGTTATACACTGGCAGCCCTTTTTCAAGGCTTCTGATGGCCCCACACTGACTCTTCCTGTTGGTTAGAATGAATTTTGTGTGTACAGTCACAGTGCAGGGGGACAGCAGATATTGCCATTTTAAGTTGTGTTGAGAGGTGAAGATGAGCTGCACAGGGAATTAGGATTAATAATAGCATGCATGTTTCAGCACACTGAGAAAAAATTATGCACTACATTTAATGTTTGCAATTTTAAAGACATAAAATAATTCTCACTTTTGCAGTTTGTACCTCCCTGGACCAGCAAATTCGATCAATAACTATAAAAATGTTTTCGGATTGAATAGGTCATCCGCATTTGGTTCTTTAAGAACTATCTAGCACCATTAACATGTAGACAGCTGATGATGAAGCTGTGGCAAGCTGTAGGAGGAAAGCAATACATTTGCTGCTTTCCATATCCTTAGTATCTACTGCAAGCAATAATCCACAGGAACAAATGGTCTAAATTAACCTCTGAGAGCTGTCAATGACAACCGTTAAACTGTGACTGGTTTAAGATATTTTCCAAATTCTGTATCATTACCAGTACCAGTAATGGTACAGTTGTAATCAACGTAGATGTCATAAAAATAACATTTTTGCAAAATACCTTTACAACACAAAATAAATACAAAATGCTTCCTTCCCATCTGCAGAAACGAACAAAAAAGAAAAAAAAAGAGAGATAAAGGAGGACTGTGAACAAGAAACAGCTACTTAAAATGTAAACCTGCATACCACATCCTTTGGTCCAAGCTGTATTTCTCCCTCATCTCTTTCCATAAGTGCTTTAACAGCTGTTCTTGTTACTGGGCAGCAATGCAAAGAGATCCAATGAAAAGTCCATCTCAGTTCCTGATTTAGTTTGTGACTTTATTAAATAGTATACTGAAATCATCTAAATTTTAAAGCCATATTGATCCTCAGAATGCCATCTAGGCAGTACAAATCAATATGAATATTTGGTTAAATTATATTGAAAATAGTTTGATCATAATAGTATAGAAAAATAGCTTTCAATTTTGGACTTGCACCTTCAATTTAACAATTATTTTAATCTGACTTGCCAAAGGTTTATTTCAATTGCAGTTTTATTTCAACAATTCAATTCAAATCGTAAAAGTCATACAAATGCACTACCCTAAATGTAGTTTTCTAGAAAGAAATTGAATATTACACAAAATCAATAAAGAGTTAATATGGATCAATAAATAAACAAGTCTGTCAAGTCAGTAGGTTTCAACCCATCAATGTGTGCAAAGCATTTCTACATATGATTAACTTTACTGAAAAGACATCAGTGTGTCTAATACATCTGCAAGCTTGACTTTTTGAATTGAGTTAATGACAATAAATCAGACTTTTAAAGGTTGGCTTTCACGTAGAGCTGCAATACCTAACAGCCTAGACTTTAATATGCACAATATTGTGTGCATATTAAATTTTCGACTAGATTGGAATTTGAATAATTCTAATTTTTGCACAAAACATCCCTGTTAAATAATTTGTTTATAAGGTTTCCATTGTGCATTAGGGATTTTAACATGCAGCTCTCACAAAGCTTTTCATTACTTTTTTTAACTTTTGAAAAAAAAAAGATAGCACCATTTTTTTCCCAATATTTATTGACAACTGAAGAGTAGCTTCAACAAATAATCAAGGCAACCAATAACTACGCATTGAGGCAACTGAAGCTAAATTCCTCTAAACATAAATTGTGCATGCACTCCTTTTACAGGGAGAAAATACTGTTGCTGACAACAAAGATCAAACATATTGTTTCTAAAGCAAGGCATTTGTCTGTTCCATTAAAGCTGGAAACAACAATGCTGTGTTTTTCTGAATGAAAAAACGTCACAAACAAGAAGTCAAGATCTCAAAACAATAAATAGTGAAATTTACAATGTGACAAAAAAAAAAAAAAAAAAAACTTAAGACAGGGAAATATCCATCATCATTTAGGACGTTGTGCAAAAAATTTTAAATGAGTATGGTACACTTAGACACTGTGCTATTTTCTATACATTCTTCAATTTCCAATTGTTTTTAAACTGCAACAACAAAACTACTTTCCATCTTATTAAATAATAAGATGGAAACTTATATTATTATTGAAATGATGTGCTGAACAGCAGTCATTTCACATGACAAAATGATCAAATCCAGAAATATTTTGGTACATCATGCAATCATGTTGATAACATTCCTCCTGAATTGATTACACATGCAATGTAAGGACCAAATGGATGCTGTAAATATGCTCGTTCTCCGTGTTTTCTCTTAAAGCAGCAAATTAATATGGAACAAAACCAAAAGTTAATACCAGAATTAAGGCACAGACAAAACAAAAAAAGGCCTATAAGGTTATGTTCTCTTTTAAAACATAATCTATTCTGCTGTGAGGTAAAAAGTTCAATAGTATTTAAAAAAAAAAATAATTTTGCCACTTTTGAACAAAACACAAAATTAAAAGGTTATCTCAAGGATATTACTTTCAGTCTATCGGGTGGTAAACATACAGTAACAGTGCTAATCCTACGTAACCTTTACTGCACAGTAGCAATACAGGATTGCTTCTGCACACAGTGCTGCTACTGTATAAACTTACACTCAGCTAATGAATAAGTCAAAGACAATGACAGCCAAGCCCATTAAATGACTCGGAGCGATTACCTACAAGCAACAAAAAATAAAGTTTTAGTTTTCCCACAACATTAAACATCAAAATCACATTTCAATAAAAAAAATTTAAAAAAAGTGTGCAAAAACTTACTACCGTTCGACAATTACTTTTTAAAACTTGTGCCACAGATGAATGCATACTTGTATATTTTAAATGTATTTTAGCTGCTTGGAGCTAAAATACTCCATCGGTTATGCCAAGGCGAGCTTAGTGTTTAAAAAGAAAACTAACTTAAGACAACGGTCATGTCGGTCATAAACTTCAAACGTTAGAGCATGTAAAGCAGAGTGTACAGCCTTCCTTAGGCCGACCGTAACTTCAAGGAGGGCAGTTGTCAAATGCACAAGTGCAGACAAGACGGCCGTGTTGTGCGGCCAACCTTGTAAAGGTTTCATGCGCTTTTTAAATGTAAACAATGTATATTGTTGCATCCTATGTTGCTGAGACGCAAGGAGTTTGAGAAGCTTTAACACCTGGTAATTTAAAAACTAAGCTGTAAAAGACTTGACGTCACAAATCACTCGCGGTGGAAATATACGGGTTAAATGGCATTTCAGACAAAACACATACAACATGTCACTCTGTATGCAAATAAATATGTAAACTGTCACAGGAGCTAATAAATCATGCCCACTGATCTAATAAAGTGCACCAAAGCTATCAGCAGGGTTTTTACATATTTTTCATTTTGAAATTTCCAGACTCAAATTTCCAGAGTTTGTTCTACTTTTTATAGCATTCTGGACATTTGAACACAAAAACATCAATCTTCAAGGTCTTGAATAGAAACCTTATTTCTAGGTTCCACACATCCTGAAACAGCATTGAAACTGGCTTCTGTGTGGCATTTCTTTTCATTGCATTTAAACATTAATTGGAAATTTTCTTATGTCTGAAAAATGACTCCTTTTTTGAGTTCTGTATGCTGGATGGCTAGAATTGTACATCAAGCTCTTGTGTGGTAAATCAAAGATAAAGAAAGTCATTTAAAAATAAACAAATGCAAAAGCCACAGCATTCATGAAACATAATTGGATTTATGTCCTTTTGAAAATTAGAAATGAGAAAATAAAGTCAGGGAAAAAAAAAATACAAGTCAAACATTGCTCATCCTCTGCGTTCTTCTTTTCATACGTCTCCAGACCTGCAAAATGGTCAAATAAAATTCTGTAATTTTTCCAGACTGTGCAGGAACCCCGTGTCAGGATATAGACCTGGAAATGCTCCGGAAGTGACGCCCCCTCTGGAATGGTCGAACGGCTACTAGAGCAACACAGACTCATTCCTCTGGAACAAAGCGGTAGATCATAACCATGTTCTGCAGGGCTTGGGGAAAACTTCCCTGTGAGGCTTTTCAGCTGTTTGGTTTGTCAGAGTGCTGAAAGAGAGCACAAAGCTCCTCGCATGTTTGGGTTTCCACAGAGCTGAAATGTGACTCCATGTTCCATGCCAGGTCTGCTGACAGGAAGTCATCCATTACAGTCTGTGTTTCATTGCTGGTCAGGAAAAGGTGCCCCAGGCCCTCTGCCTGACTGGTCATGGTCTGAGTTTCTGTGCTGTTCAGCATCCTTCCATGCTCACCCGGACCTGTGTGGGCCTGTGAGGAAGGACCTCCCGCAAATGAGGGGAGATCGGTTTGTGTTTCAGTATCTGAGGACTCTGTGCTTATAGAAAAGCTTGAATGTCGCAGGATATTGCTCAGGGGCATGCCACTTCCAGTATTTAGCAGGAAATTGAGATCAGTCTGAGTTTGAGTGTCAAATAGCTCAAGGTCGCTGGCTTGAGACCGGCTCTGACCTTCACTTTGGTCCAGTTCATCCATGAGGAGGAAATCAGTCTGAGTCTGAATGTCTAGGGATCCCAGAGGTGTGTCGCCACCCAAGACACCCAGCTCGCTCTCCTCCGTCTGGGTCTGAATGTGAACAGCGTTAAGAAACTCCTCAAAGTCAAAGTCTATTCCATTGGGCTGCTCCTGAACAGAGCCTGGGCCAGAGCCACAGCCAGCAGAGGCCTCTGTGATGACCTGGTGATCAGACAAAATGTTCTCCAGGTCATTTAAAAGGGTTATTGTTTGGGTCTGATTATCCGCCATGTTGCTTCCACCAAGATCATGTGTCTGCACTCCGAAACACAGACCACCCACTGACTTTGAGTCCTCGTATAGATTGCTTCCAGCAGCGTTGAGGGTCTCATTTATATCTGCACATGTTTGGGTAGAAACGCTGAGCGAGTCGTTCTCAAACAGATCAGAGCACATTGCGGCCTGATCCTGAGCTTTCTCTTCCAGTTGTGGCATTGCAAAATATGTCTGTGTCTGCTTAGTTTTGTAAGGCAACACAGATGAGCAGGGGGAAGTAATTTGGCTCAGGCATTGACTGTCAGTCTGAGCTCCAACAGATGATGTGGACTTGGCTCTGGAAACGAATGTTTGAGTTTCAACACTTACTGGCAGGAGGACTTGGGCACTCACACTAATGTCTGTTTGGGAGCAGGATGAAACTGAGGACTCGCTCACAGAACACAGTCCGATTCCTTCTCCAGCCACTGGAGGCATTTTTGACAAGTAGGACCTGTCCGTCTGTATGTTGGTAGAGGTGCTTCTCCCACGCTGTCCTGCCACGCCGCCAGCTGAGTCGTCTGTACTCGCAGGATCCAGATTGACCTGAACCCCTGTGCTGATGGGACCTTGGCTAGAACGTGAAGAGGGCATGTAATCCTTGAAAGCTAAACTTTTTACATCGAGTTGGGGTAGGACCGCCCCTGGAGTTTGTGGCAGAAGCTGAAGAGTGCTCACAGAGCCTTGGTTGTCTACTGCAAGCACTACAGACCTCAGAGGACCACCTTCTGTGGACGGAAGAAGGACAGGCAGATGGGCCAGCTGCATAATTGGAACGCTGACTAAAGCCATCTTGGGTTTTGGGAGGAGTAACTTCTGAAGACCTTTGTGGGGATTAGAACTCTGGCTCATTGGCTCTAGGATGTACACAGCTGAATCAGAGGGGAGAGCCGTCTCCGTCACGTCTTTAGCAGCGGGCGTCATTTGAACAGTTGATTCACAAACCTTCACTTTTTCAGAAACACTCAGAAGTTTTTCCATCTTCCGCTTTTTTACAGGAGGAACTCTGTAAACAAAGAAAAGCAAGTTAGGTAAAAAGCAATCAATCAATAAACCACAAGTATAATAATATCCCATTTGCTCTCTTTTTTGACATGCCTGTGTTCTGTAGGAATTTCATGACCAGTCCGGTAGATATGAGACAACAAAGCAGCCCTGCTAGCGTAGGGGCAGCCGCATGTACACTCATAGGTCTTCCCACAGTCTTCGATGTGCCTCTTCAGGTCCCATTCTGTGCTGTAGCCGTTGTTACATTTGGAGCACTTGTGTTTTTTCTCCGCATGCATCTTCATGTAATGCTACAATGACACACATTAAAGTAAAAAAAAAAAAAAGGGTTATTAACAGAAGAACAAAAACCAACAGGGAAAATGAAGAACAATGATTATTACATGACTAAACAATGCTCCATTGGGGGAATCGTTGCTTTTGGCATTCATGAGGATACCACCCACCTACATGCTGCTGAAGGCAAAGCACAATCCCTCATGGCAACAGCTTCCCATAACAAGGCAACATGCTGTACCAGGCATGTTTTTTGTTCTTTTAGAATATAACTATCCATATAATATGGACTCAGTGCAAATGCCAAAGAGTCCAAGCAATTGGCTTGACTTCCTAAATCCCAAAGCTAACTACCGCCCGCAGGGTGCAACTCCACATGCCTGATCCAAAGAGAGCCCACTCTGAAACTGGGAAGACATCTTAAATAAAATTTTTGTGGTAAAAAAAAAAATCAAACAACTTAAATATTTCATTGTTTGAAACTTAACTGATCTGAACGATCCATCCATCCGAAAGAACAAAAGCACCATGCTATTTTTTTGTTTTCCCTTAGGGTTTAGTGTAAAGTGGAGGAAACTTTTTCTTAGTGAGTCTCACAACCTCAACGGGTTCATGTAGTCTTCTAGAAAGGCACAAAGAGGCTAATAAATCATTGGATTTTTAGGGTGAGAGTTCTTACTTGCTTAACCAGGGAGAACTGTGAGAAAGGTCTGTTGGGACCCCTGGGACAGCCCTCGATGGGACAGCAGTAAAGTTTTTGTGAGCCCTTCATCTCCTTTCTGACTGTGGGGTTGACAATTCCATCCTGAAGAGGTTAGGCACAGCAAAAAGCCAAAAGACAACAAAACAAAGACATTTAAAATAGCTGCATTTTTTTACACAATAAAAATGTGCAAAAGTCTTCAATGGGGACATTTGGCTCTGATTTGACAAATGCAGCAGCGATTTAAGGCATTTCAAACCTGCAAAGCTAGCAAGAAGTTAAAATTAAACCAAATACACTTAGTTCAAAAAATAGGTAAAATTGTATGTGGTTGATCATTTCATTGTTGCTTCTTTACAATAAATACTGTATGACACTGTGAGCAAATTGACTGAATTGCTACAAATGCTTGTTGAGAAACGGGATGACAATTATTTACATCCCACATATGCATTTTTCTTATAATTAAGCACCACTTGAAGGTGAACTATGAGGCTTCCTTGAGCAAGTTATAGTATATCTATGGGCTACATAAAACATGTTCATTAATTTTTTTGCTTAAACAAGAGAATTTAGCATAATAGGGCCCCTGTAATGAAAAATAAACTGTTTCCAAAGACATAAGATTCTTTGCTACATCACTTAAAATGTCAACCACGCACAATTTTTAATACCATTCTTATATGTATGTTTACTTTGGCTTGAACTTACATTTTTTTAGCTGACAACTCATAGTATGACTTGGAAAACAATATCATTAGCTATAACAGATATGATAGCAAAAACATTTGAAGTGCCACACATAAGACATTCATTATTTTTTCAAGATTTGTTGCCATCGTGACTTCTCTTTAATCCGTTTCAAGCACCTCAGTTGTTATTGAGTAAAACAGATTAATATCCCCAGGAAGCTCCACTAAGTGAGTTTGACACATCAATAAACAGGCAGCACCACTGCCACGACAAATACTGTCATCTTTCAGCAGCCAAGGTCATCTCCATCTGGTGAAACGCTAGAGGGAGAAGACAAGCTGAGGGTGGTTATTAAAGGGCCCCCTGCTTTATCAGTGAGAAATGGGAGGAGAAAGCCTACGTGAAAAACTTTTGGTTTTCCTTGCCTTGGATCCGTCATCTTATGGTTAAGTGCTGAAACGTACTTGAATTCAAAATATTTGTCATCAGCATGTAGCTAAAAGTGCTAGCTGATCTGCAACTGTTATGCAGTGATTGCAGGGATCATTTATCTCCTCTGAGAAGCTTTAGAATACAATTATGAGTGGCAATAATAGTCTGGAGCGACTCTATGCTATTTAAGTATCTGAGAGATGGCCAGGAATCTGGCTAAACCACCTCAAAGAAAATACCAACAGGCCTCAGTCTGGCAGCCTCAAGTCATGAATAATTCAGAAAAAGAAGTGCAAAGTGAGAAGCAGCAGTATCCAAAAACTTTATCACCACTGGACTATCATTATCACCACTAATAGCAGTTTCACAAAGGAGCGTATTGATCTGTCTCCAAGTTTTCACTCAAATTAAATGTTGGAGTTTGCTCCTTTCGTTCATCTGAAAATCCAATGTAGATACACTAACAAAATTAAAGCTATCTAAAGACATGGATTATCAGGAAGAAAACAATGGGTCAATGAAGTTGATTTAATGTTGTTCCATCCGTCACATTTATATGGCCAACGCAGCCTTTTCATGCTAAATCCAGTGGGTTTACTGGTTCTTTAAAACTTCTCCAGCCTGCCTACATTCACTACTAAGAGCTAATTCAAATTCTCACATTCACCTATTTTAAACAAAGAGCTTAGTCTGTCGCTGGACAAAGGGGAGCCTTTGCCAGAAAGAAACTTCATTCATGGAGAGCAGACAGTGAATTACAGCCTCCCACAGAAAGGTCCGATCCAGTGAGGACGTTTGTCTGACTTTGAGCCAAGAGCTTAAACTGCCTCTACTTAAACTTTATTTATCAAACCAACGTAAACCTTACAGAGTGCCAGCTAGTCACATTAAACAGGCCTTTGTAGTCCCCACTGATTTTAATAGAAAAGGCAGATCATACAAATTTTTGCTCTGTTGTTTAACTTGGATCATTGTGCTCTCTGGTGACACAGAGTTCATCTCCAAAGTATTCGTACAGCCGAGATTTTTTGATTTAAAGTATTGTTTACATTTTGTTAAACCTTTGTTCAGACTGGACGTAACAGTGACACTTTAAAGTAACCAAGTGACCCTTGTCACAATGGGTCAATGATGTTGATTTAATGTTTTTTCCAAACAAGAGAATCAGCAGAGTGAGCAAAATGTGAGAGTGAAGGCAAAGAGCTCTTCCAACCTAAAACCTTTTGCTTTTTTAAAATTATTATTATTATGGTTTTCATATTATATATTATTAAGCTTTCCAGTTAGATACAAAGTTCCTGGTTAAAAGAAAATATGTTAAATCTTAAACTCTGTGATGACCATGATGCTTAACTGTTGGGTGTTTTAGGGACGTTTTGCTTTGCTGATCTGGTGACTGATACAACATGTATTATTTTATCATAATCATAACATATTTCAATACATTTAGAGGTGCAATGAATGATTAACCACAGACTGGATTTAACCAGTGATGATCTGTAATTGGTCAGTTCTGAGAAAGTAATTTTTCCCCCTCTTGTAATTAATGTTGATGCATTTAAATTATAACAGACTACTAACTACAAAACAGATTAACCTATGCAAAAATAAATAAATAAAATGAGCTCTTCTGCCAATGGTCCTCCTGCCATTGGCAGAGTTATACTGTGCTTTTACTTGACTGTGATTGGTTACTTCTGATCCAAAGAAGGCATTCCTGCAGATGGCAGTAGGGAAACTGGAAGGACGTGGAGGAACTCAATTGTTTTCTCAAATTATCTGCCGTATATCATACTGTTATGAAAAAGTGAAACTTTTAACAAATATGTAAAGATAAATAAATCATCTTTACAAAAGTTACCTACTCCAGCATTAAAAGCAAACAAGTAACAGTATAATAATAACAAAATGCTAGCGTTTCTGTTGCTTTGAACAACCAGCAAACCATACACGTGTATTTTACTAGGGTAAAATAAGGTATATTATTAAAAACAAAAAAATGGCAGGTAGTTTTTTGTGTAATTTTTATTTTCCTCTTAAACAAAGTGGCTTCAATAAGAAAAGAGAAAAACCCTACAAAAACCATAACACATGATAGCACAATAGCTAGTTTAAATGTAGCTAACCAACCAGTGGTAAACTGTCACTACATAAGCATTACTTATATAAAACTGAAAAAATCTCGAATAGTTTTGTTATCTCATCGCTACTCATCTGTAAACTTGCCAATTCGAAGTTGGATGACTTGCGTTTTTCCAGTTTTTGGGCGTTCTCCATCACGAGTTAGCCAAATTAGCATTGTAGTTATTTCCACATTTAAGCTATTGGGATGTTTACCTGTACTGCTTTACTCACCTTTATTCGGTGCGACTTTACCAGATGCATGTTCAATGCAGGTGTGTTGGGGAGAATCTTGCCACATCCTTCCACCGTGCAGAGGATGTTCGTCCTAACTTCTTTGGTCAGCTCGATGATGGTGGGTTTTATTATTTCCCGACACTGCGGCATAGGCTCCTCGCAGCATTTCACGCCGCCTGCCGTCGAGTTATGCCTGCTATTTGCCTTGGCCGTTGCAGAAACGGCCATGTTTCTGTGTTGACAGTCCATTCGGTTTCGCTGAGAGCCCCCCCAGCAGGAGCACTGAATGAACAGGGGCATGACGTCCCTCCGCGTTGACTGAAAGGGACGTTAGCATGGGGCAAATGTTCCCTCAGCTTTGACTGAAAGGCATCTCAGCCAATCACCGCTTACTACGGTGACGTTAACAAAGCGGAGCTTCGTCACGTCCAAGACGACTTCCAAACTTCCGTTTTGTAAAGTAGGACCGACTCTTTTCAGTTTGACCCTAATTAAAAGCATAAGTGTTAACTAAAAATATTAAAGAGTTAAAAGAGCGGGCAATTCTTAGAAATGTTCAGATCTTTTAATAATTTATTTTGACAAACTTGAGTTCCTATGCAATTACTTCAATTGTTCATTAATACTTTCTACCTTTTTTTTGCATTATCAAAACTTTTGAAAAATGCTTTAAATAAAGCAGATCCTTATTTATTTCATAGCTTTATATGAGCAACCCATAGTTTTCTCATGTACAAATGCTATTGTTGGCCTTTCACCCTGTCTGAGGAAGCAATTGAAACAGTTGCAATACTCATAACATGCTTGAGTCACAAAAAATTATTGATTTTTGATGTATTGTATAATACTACAAAGGAACGTCAATACATAGTTTATTACTGGAACCAAATCTGATTTATACGTTAATATTGTAGTAATACAGGACATAGGAAACAATGTTTTGTCTTAAAACCATGCCTTTTTATTACACTTAAACAAAACCGCAAATCCATAATCCAATCTAAATTTCATTACATAAGTTATTTCTTCTGGATATTAGAATATCCATACGGAATAAAAATATGACTTTATTCCAAAATTATATAGCTTGTTTCCAAAACTGCACAACTAATGTTTTGGTTTAAAAAAGAGGACATAACGAGTTTCTGCTATACAATATGCGTGTATCTATTATGCAGGATGTGCTAAAAAGATTATCTTCAAGAACTTAACTAAGAGTAACGCAACAATTACTAATTGTACAATCCTTACCCCTGACAACATAAAGTAAAAAGAAAAGCCACTAACTTTAAAAATCCAGACTTATATGACATAAGGTGCATAAAAAAAGAGAAAAATATATATTTTTTTTTTAAAAAAGAGAGACTTATTAAAATGTTCTGGTTTACACTAAAATGTCTACGGTCAATAAGTTACCTGAAAGTGTGGGAAAAGTTGTGAGTTATTCCAGTAGGGGCCAATTTAACTGCAGTTAGTCATAACTGCAGTTCCTACTATGACTAAGCAGTAGGAACATTGTCCGTAATGACAAAATAATTCTTTCCTTTGAGAGGAATAGATGACAGCAAGGGTGTGACAGGGGTTGAGGCAATTCCTGCAAAGTGGAAGAAAACATAAGGGAGAGTTAGGCTGCCACTAGAAAACTGCAAAACTCAACTTATTTTCTTTTAAAATAAAAATAAGGTTTTCCTGTTTCTTTAAATATATTAAGTTCATCAATACAAAACGTGGCTCATTCAGTTAGAGTTAAACAAGGCTGGTGGTTTCTACAATAAGTGTGTGCCCTCTTCTGGACACTTAGAGAACTGCATGTGCTGAGAAAAGTTTTCAAAAAACATATTAAATGTCTAATTTTCTTTATGGCTGTGACTAATACACTTCTAGTACCTGAGGATGCACAGTGCCTGAGCGATTCAAGGAGGTTGGAACTTGAAAATTTAACGCTACATATGAATGGCTCAACCCGTTGTGTCATGGCTTCGTTAGTGGGGTCTTTGAATTTTGTTTCCAGCTAAAAAAACAACACAAACAAACAAAAAATTTTTTATAAAAAACAAGAAAACAAAAAGCAAATGAAAGCAAGAATGAGTAATGTTACATTTCTGTATCGAACCATGACCTATGTTCAATTATTGTGCATTTTACCTTAAAGACTGCAGATTGTAGTGCAGGTAACATCCCATCGCCGAAGGTTTCTCCCGCCATTCGATGTCTGTTTGCTGATGCCTCAGCTTGCACTTTTTCAATGCGCAGCTCTAAATGTACACAACCAAGCACGCAATGGCAACATTACAATGTTAAATAAAGAAAGATGTCCAACATAAATAAATTGCCTGGAGAAGTTCAGATAATTCCTCTCATCATACTTGAGATGCTTTGATCACTCTCTGCAAGAGGGCTGGGATACTTTGATGGAAACACCTAAAGAAAGACAAAAAGTTAAATCAGATAAATCTCTAACAGAATTGTCAATTTGTGGTAAAAACAACTCTTTTGACCTGTAAAAATAAGAAACCGGCAAAAAATAACCACTTCCACTACTGGAGTGTTTTGCTATCTAATCAGAGAAGGTTGACTTACTTGTTGGTACTGCCTCATCAGCAGGTCCCTGAGAGCGGCCAGCTTCTGTCCACTCAGGTTAGCATTCTTAATCTGTTGATGTCTAGTGGACAAAGTCAAGGCCTGCAGCAAAAATAACTTTTAGAAGATGGAAAGTAATTAAAATACACAAAAAAAGAGTTTGTTTTTCACCTCACCTGCAAGAGCAGAGGCTGATGCTTAGAAGACAAAGCATTAACAAAAACATAAGGGGTCTGGAGATAATGAACAACATATGTTGCTTTCAGGTGGTTGGGCCGAGATAAGCCGTCTCCCCAGGCAATTCGGATCCAAACAGCTTCGTCTGTGTGCTTCTTAATTTTGATCGACACCTTTGATCAAAATCAAAAGACATCATTGATATTTCAAATAGAACGTTAAAGACAAATGCAACCGTAAAAGCATTTTTAGGCTCACATTTCTTTTGAGCTCACTGAGATGGGATTTGAATTGGTTCTTAAACTGCATTAGCTCCACAGAGGGAGCATCATCTGTGAACAAAGAAAAAAAAAAAACAGAACAGAGAGAAAGCGGTTAAATCTCTTAAAGGATGTAAAAATGTCACCAACAATTATTCCAGCAGTAAAACTCCAAATTAATGATCACACTATAATGTCTACTAATCTTTAAATTAAAAAGATGATCTTTATTGTATAAAAGATGCCCAACATGATATTCTTACTATAGATAAGCATAGCATTTTTTAAAATGCAAAAATATAAAATATCCGATATTGAAATTGTATTTATAATGATGCATATTATTACATAGATTTTAGCAGATTAATAATTGAAATGTCATTTCTACTTTTTATATAAATTAAAACAAACTATCAAATTTTAATCTTTTAAGGTTACAAGATGGATAATCTTGTTGTGACCTACCCTCAGGATCCACAAGCTGGAAGGTGTGCCACATTCCCTGGTTTGGATTCTCAGTGATATCTAAGATATTGAAACCAAAGTTAAATATTACGTTGTAGCCCATTAATTAAATTATTAACAGCAATGGTTGCAGTTATAATATTGTGTTCAGACTACCAAAAGTTATGTTTCTTTGACTTTATGCAAATAATGTTACTACACAACGGTACCTAAATACTGAGTATGATGACTTTATTTTTGGGCTTCGCTTTGCTTCACTTTCTTTTGTCAAATAAAAGCCTCTTTCCGATCTAGAACAGCCCATCATTTGTCTAATCTAAGATTAGCTTTAATGGGCAAAAAATCTCCCATTGTAATGAAAGTGAGATTATTATTTTTTCACTAAGTAAGTTTGTATCCAGGAGACACATAGTCTGTCCATCTTCCTTCAAACACTGGTACAATTTTACAACAGGCTTGTATGAATGGCTGTAAGAATAAATAATTCCCTTTGAACACTTTGCGCCATCTACACTATTTCCATAAAGAGAGAAGAAGCAGAGATACATGATAAGAAAATGTAAGTTTCATCTGTCTTTCATTAATAAAATCTGCATGCATTTTTTAAAAAAGGTTTCTGCACAGTTTAAGTTTAAGAACTGTACTTGCATATCATCTCAAGTTCTGTGATGTGTTTCATAGTCAGTTCACTTTCCTGTTAAGAAAAAAATAACAATTAAAAACAATAACATCTATTGTTCATTTGAACTAATATCACATTTACATACAATGAGTGCCGTTGCTTAATCGCACCACAATGTGATTAAAACATAAACGAATATGCATACATCTTATTCAAGAGAATAAGCTTCAATATACCTCACAAAGGGCGACCAGATCTTGAATTATGGTCCATTTTGACTGAGTGAAATCTAAGGATTTTCGCTTTTCTGCGGTCAGACGCCCCCACTTGTCCAGCGTGGATTTAAGCATCGAAGCAGTTATCCGTCGCACCAGTCGCTGCAGTAAACGTTTCGCCGAATCATCCATATTTCCTTAGGCAACAAATAAAACCCAACCTGCGTACTCCAAAACTATATTTATACTGTTTAACAGACGTGTTAGCAACGGTGAGCTACTATGACATCCAAACAAACCGCCTATTCCACAGACAGGATGAATCAACCAATCAGAAACCAACAACGCGCGTTCTGTGTGTGCTATAGCGCTCTCTGGTGAGTTGGAGTAGTATTGCTTTTAACAGCCCCGTTTAAGATGACACGAAAGTCAGTGCGAATGAAAAGCTGGGGAAAAAATAATAATAATAATAATAATATATATTTTTTACATCCTTATATATATATATATATATATATATATATATATATATATATATATATATATATATATATAAGGATGTAAAAAATCTTTTTTAAATTGGAAATAGGGCAGAACAGTTTTGATTAATTTACATATTTAACTGTATACAAATATATTCATAAATTGACATTTTGTAATCCAATACTAATTTTTTGTTGATTTATGAATGAAGCCAGATGCAACATTTTCATAATGTAAAAACTGCTATAAACTATAAATTTCCGCTTCTTGTTTAGTATGATATGGTTAAAAGACTTGGCCTTTGCCTATTACTCATTGTTTTCACGTGAAGACTACGTCCATTTGTCCTTTGTTTACTCCATTGTGTAATGTTGATTTTTTAAATAAATTTAAAAAAATAAAAATAAACAAACTCAAATGCCAGAGCAAAATTAAATATTGATTTTTATCTAAACATGTAGCATAAGAAATGCAAACTCGGATACAAGTAGTAGATAGTTCTCTTGCATTTCCTCCAAACCTTTGAAACAACAAGTCCCGCCTTTTCTTGATAAAATGCACACGATTGGTCAAAATTAAATAAACTCGAACGATGATTCGTTGTTTGCTCTGTCGCACACTGTTTGTGCCTAAAGTTATGAAAGCGTTGTGAGAATCTCCAATGTCCTACAGCTCCACGTCTTTCAAGGAGACTGTGCTTGTTTCTGCTCTAACCTCGATAATAGTTAGTTAAACGTGACCAGGTATTGCATCGAGTTACAGATTTGTTGTTTTTGGAGTGCTAATCTGTTGTTTCGTGAATGTAAATATGTGTGCTGCTTTAGCTAAGGCCTATTAGTTAACCTGACATAAGATTGAGGTTTGCTGGGAAGGTTCTCAGATGACACAGCTTTGCCTCTGGTAAGTTTTATTCAGTAGACAATCTTCTTCAAATAGAAGATTCACAGCATTAAAACAAACGGTTTCCAGAGACCCTTGTCTTTTCTTCCGGTTCCTTGCTACTATAAATCTCTACTATGACTGTAGATGTTTCATCGGTATGTTCTACGATATATTATAATCTCCAATGGCCGACTGCGCTCCTAGTCAGAGTAGAAGTTAAAAGATCAAAACTAACTTCCTCTGGACAAATATAATGTATTTGTGTAAGCAACAATTAAAATCAAGCATTTCTAGTAGTACTGTATGTAAGTTGTAGTTAGATCTACGATAACCACCTTTTAATATCACTTTACCTTTTAATATGTTTGTAATATATTTGATTAATCTTGGCATCAATCAACACACCTTAAGTGCCTCCTCACAGTAACTACAGTATGTCATTTTTCTCATGCATGTGTGATGGACATTCAGCTTTACATTCAATTCCCTTTCACAGTGAAATAAGCCGGCTCTACAGTCTTCCATCACTTCCATGATCATTTTATTCTCTCTGGCTAATTGGAATTTTAGAATAAATGTAATTTTAATATGATGACAAGAAATTTGCTGCTGCATTCTTAGTACTCATTAGAACGTTTTTTTTCCCACCTTCCTTCAACTTTCTTCATTTTTACAGCAACCATGCTCAATTTGGAGTTGGGGGTGCACTTCCCTGCTGTGCACATACAGATATCTTTGTATGAATTGCCTGATCATGGCACTGTAACGTGTGGTGATGGAATGTGATGTGGATGGCAGCTGAACTGACAAGAGAGTTGCAATAAATAATGCTAAGTGTTGACAGAAGGTCTGGTTATCATCAGGGTCACATCCGAGCACGCTAAATGTGAAATGGAGGAAAGTCAGGCTTAATATCTGTGTATTTATTTTGACTAGGACGAGGTGATGTCTCACATTTCACTTCTGTTTGATGACTTGCTGTATGCAGTGTTGTATGTTCATGTCCTATGTTTCTGCAGGTAAGTGTCCACAGGGAAGTCGGTCTTTACAATGACAAATCAAGAAGGAGAGGGATGGGGAGGCATTAGTATCCTTGCTATACTGTGGTTAATGTAATGCTGGAAACAGTGAGGAGAGCCATCCATGCTTCTCCGGAGTATTAACTACGAAGGTGTTGTGGTGCTGTTCAGATGTGTGGCCTTTTTCTTAGTGCCATTTTTGTTTGTTGTTTTCAGCGTTGCTGCAGTGGCTCCTTAACTCAGAATGCACACTGACCTTTCACCTCACCTGCACACAAATGAGTGTAATGAACTCATAAGCCTCCTGAGACAGTGCCACAAAGAGGTAAGCCACTCTCTACGTTGTTTTCTCACCACCCGTTTCTTTGCTAAACCATGCAATCTCTTCATGTCTCTGTCAGCACAATGTCATGAAGTTCTTTGGTACGTGTAATGACGTGGACCGTGCCATGCGTCACTGTCTGAAGACGGAGGTCTGTCGGTTTGTTTTTAGTTAATTATGAATCAGCATATAAAAAACGCTATGGTATTTATTTTATTTTGCCAATTATTTTCTCATGAGTCTCTGTTTCCTTTCATTTCATAGAGATTGGAAAAACGAGAGAACAGCAAGAAACATGCAGAAGAAATGAGAAAGAGGATAAAAGAAGGACCCAAGCAGTTTTAATACTTCCACAAACATTGGGACATAAAAGTGAACATCAGACTGAACACAAGGTTCCCATGACTGGTTTTCTGTCAACACAGAGGAACAGTGGTGGTTATGTTTCTTTGTAAATTTGAAGTGTGGTTTATAATATCATTTACAGCTGATCGCATCATCATCTGTTGCAAAACTGTGTCATTATGCCATTGGTTTGGTTGGTGCAAAGCTTCTACCTCCGTAATTACAGAGTAAATGTTGGAATCTGCTCAGACTGAGAGCAGATACCAAAACATGCAGGTCAGTAAGGGGAAAAAAAGTCTAGCTTTTCAGATAAAGTCTGTCTTTCTCTCTCTTCTTTAGTGTTTAAATGACTTCACTTTTTTTTTTCACTTTATTTTAATATGATGGTTTCAGTCGCCGTACTTGTTGATGACACCGCTCAGGAATCTCTCTGCGCCCGCTAATCAAAATGTTTATTGTTTTGAAAGTTTGTTGAATGGGAATTTATAGTGTTTCCAGATTTTTTGTTTGTTTTTGAATAAAAAGTCAAATTCTCCATCGCAAAAATCAAATTTGCATTAACTAATTCAATCAATAATACATTTGTGCCAGCCATTGATATATGTCTATATATAGATATATATTACATGGGTCCAGCTGTTTTAGTGGAAAAACTGTGTTGTGCTGTGTTCTCCCATACGAGTAAGATTAATCCTTTAAAGCCGGATAAAAATGTCTGAAAATTTCAATTAGAAAAACTTATTTGATTCTTGCAGATCTTTAGATCATTGACCCATTAGGCTTTTGCATGCATGTAATTAAACATTTTGTAGGCATTATAAATCACATGGCAATCCTTTTTTAAAACTACTCCCCATTTTTTTGCACAACCGTTTACATTTTGTTGAGTGTGTGAAATATATTTAGCTGATTATGTTTGAGGCAGCAAGATTTAAGAAATAACCATTTTTACAAGTACTGGTTTAACATTTTCACCTCTTCCTCACAACTGGCAGACATCCTGTGATGAAGACAGAAACTGACACTAAATAGAAGGAATATGATGCTTAAAGGAAATCGGGTTTCATTTTACAGAGATCAGAAAATACATGATATGGCAGCTTGGGATTTTAAAAATACTTTTTTTAATGGTGGCACTGATAAATGTCAGGTCTGATATTGACTCAACTTGATCAAATAGGTATGAATAACATTATGTAATGAATTTATTTGTCATTTCACAGAAAACCAAACCCCACATCATGTTAAAAATGTGTGACAGATCAGAACAGTAGAATTTTCAAAATCCAAACAGATTACAGGTTATACCACATTCAATTTGGCAGTCAGGGATCAGACCACAGACCAAATGACATCAAACTAAACCCATCCACTCCCCACTAAGGCGGGGATTCCCATACGGCTTGCTTGGACACACAGGATTTTACTTAAGATCCACCTGCAGAGTTAAGTAAATGGTTCCCTTTATAGGATCCATTATAAGTATACTGTAGTCCAATGATCCTTGTTCGGGCCTCTTACCTCGAACAAAGCCTCTTGGAAAAGCCTTTGAGCTGGTAGGTTCAGATCTCTGGATTATTCAGGCCGGGTATGGTCTGCAGTGAGAAAAGAGCAGGTTGCTCCGTCTATGTTGGAAGTTAGTTGTTGGCTTAGGTAGAGGGAGTTAAAATGTTTAGCAGTTTTGTGAATATATGGTTGTAAAATAGACAGAATGATATATTGGTGGAGCATGTGCAGTAGATATGTTGTGTCCATTCTTTTTTTTCTTTTGATTTTTGCATCTAACACACGTGTCGTAGATTTATTTGAAAGAGAAAAAAAATAACATTTATTTTAAAATGCTTAAAGTACTTAGCCATGTTTCATCAATGATCCAAATCTGCTTTTTGAGTAAAATTAAGTTTGTGGTCATATTTGTTATATGATTAAAAATGACCCTGGCAATAAGAGAGAAACATTTTGTAAATTACCCCAAATTTTCAACTTTGAGATTTGATTATTGAAAATCTACGCATTGAAGATTTTGTTTTAAATGTATATAAACAAACTGTGTGTGTTTCAGTAAATGACCCGCGGACCACATTTTGGACACCGTGCTGTACAGGTTTGATGTTGTGAAGAGAGATAAGACCATAAAAAATCATATCTCCATATCTCGTTCTCATGAAATATGGAGATTGACTGCAAGGACAAGACTACCTAAGAGGCGGGGTAGGTATTTTAGGCATCTGGTTGGGAAACTAAAGCTAAAGTGGTGCTTCTGATTGGTCCCTCAGGGAGAAAGGGCCTCAGGGCTGGCACCGCTCTCCTGGAAAGGTCGTACCTCTAGGTTGACCTGTGGAACTAAAACACTAAAAGCTGTCACAAAATGACACACGGGTTTATGTGAAGCAATCCAACACACTATAGTAAGGAGTAGAAAAGCTAGAAAGAACCTCTGGTGAGCAAAAAATAAAAAATGGGTTGAATTTTGTATAACCCACTATCCAGAGCTGATAATGGCAGGAATGCACCAATAAAAATGCAAAACATTGTGCAACAAAATCTGTTGGATGGAACTGCATTTTAGCACCAAAACATAGGAAATAGTTTGAAAGGCATGCTTTCAGACAAACAAGCAAAAGAAACATGAATCAAACACACCCAAACACACATGATTAAAAATAATAAAAACAACTCAGACACTTGGTGGGAATATGGTCATTTATGATCAGCAATGGGGCAAAAGTAACAACCAATTGTCTTCAATTATCAAGCAGTTTAAACATGAACATTTAGATCTGAAGTCCTATTAAAACGTGTCTAAATGAACAAGTTTGTATACGTTTATAAAACAAAATAAATAAAGAAATAAATAGATAGATAGATAGATAAACCCTCATTTTAGAAAATCAATATACCTGGGAGTCACCTGAATGTAGTGATTTGCATTCACTGACACAGTAGTCACAGCATGAGGGTCCTGCTTGCTTAATCTCAGAGCTGTCATCTTATTATAATCTATCTTATATTTACAGTCATATATAGTGATTACAAACCCCCAGGTTGTTAAAACAAATTCTGGGAAAATGTCCTGGTTCGGTGATGTTCGTCGTTTTGATTAAAAATTTTAATTCAGCTTTTGTCATTTGGTAAAAAAAACCCAAAAACAACAACAAAAAAACTATGAGAACTTGCATAATTCCCTTCAATCCATAACCAAAAAACAAAACCAATTTTATGTCATTAAATACCACAGTTTTATGTTTAAAGTCCAACAAACCTCACTTTCTCAAACTGTTCTCATTACAATAAAAATAATCAAAGAACACAAGAGGTTTTAAAAATATTTTTTTTACTCTGAATTTATCCAAGGGTAACCTCTGGGGCATGTAAATTAGGCTAAGACGGATGAAAAGTGCCGCAGTGCTGCTGAAAGCAAAGGGAAGCCACATGACACTTCACCACCTTAATTATTATTATCTAAAATAAATACAAAAATAATTACAATGCTACAAAAACATACCCTGAAGTACGTACAATACGATATATTACATGCAAATACCTCTTCACTGTAAAATTATTGACATCTCTTACTAAATGACTTACATAGACCTACTTACATATACACTTTGGTAAAGCAAAATAGATCCCTTAATATAATACATTTAGCAAAATATCAGATTCAGTGAAATCCTCCATTGTTACATGCAGATCAGGACCAGGCTGGCTCAAGTTACAAATGTTGAATTTTGACATTTTTACTGACATCCTACATTTTTTTTTTAATTATTATTTTCTATTTTTTACATTTTTATTCATCCTAAAAAAATTACTTTAGTTATTGAGTGTCAAGCAATTAAAAACCCTTCAATAACCCGCACTATTTATCTGAGCTGATAAGTCCAACACCACCAATAATTTCTAGGAGTAAGATACGGTAAGCACAGCTATAAAGGAATTGGACAAATTAGTGTTATTTTTCATTACTTTGTCAGATTCAGAAAGGTTTGGTAAAATTTGGAAGATGTCATGTCAAACAATTATAATTTATATATCTCATGGTTATACAATCTGAAGAGCAAATGTTCTAGGTACAAAGAAGACAAACGTTGACTAAAGATTACTTTGCACAACTAAACTCAGAATAATTTACACCCCAGACAGAATAAAATTTCAAGTAATGTTTTAATTCACCAACAAGTGTCTTCAGATTGGAAGTAATCTTTGATAAAGTCTGTGGAGGGCGCTAAGGAGAAGAGCACAGATGGGATGGAGGCTTTCCAACTTCAGACTTGCAGCTCATCACAAGACAAAATTGTTAAAATACCAGTGAAAACATGCAAAAAGCTGGTCATGAGTTAAAAGAAGGATTTAATTGCTGCAATATCAATTAATATTCTGCTGTTTGAAAATGTTCTAAGTAAAACTGGACTGTGCCCTTTTTTGTTAAAAAAAAATAAATGCATGCTTCCATTTGCCTGGTTGAGTGAAAATAACTTTAACT
Organism: Phalloptychus januarius; assembly: GCA_902982915.1. Classification (NCBI taxonomy): domain Eukaryota; kingdom Metazoa; phylum Chordata; class Actinopteri; order Cyprinodontiformes; family Poeciliidae; genus Phalloptychus; species Phalloptychus januarius. Next base: position 16,583,884 of record CADWAE010000477.1, read on the forward strand.
CGAAATTTCTGATAGGTATGAATCATTATGGTGTATGGCTGAGATACTTATACATTTCCACATTTAGGTCAGTTGTCTTTTAATGATCTGTATTAAATTGTGGTACTTCTTGACTTCTACTCTTGAACAATCCCTCAGACTGTTTTACTAGCAGCAGTAGGGTTTTTTTTAGATTTCGGTTCATACATGGGAGTGAATGTGAAAGTGCATGTCAAAAACCAAACAGACTGCGTAACCAGACTTTGGTTTACTCTTCAACTCAAGACAAAAGCGAGCATAATAAAAAAAACCCAAAAATGCAGCTCACATACAGAAAACAGCTAATTTCTACATCTGAAATAAATATATGAATATATTAATAATATATATGATTTCTTTAACATCTGCAGTGAGATTATTCGGCGACAGTCCCTCTGCTTCTAAGTGATGTACACCTGGCTCCTACTGCTACATAAACATGGACGTTATTACACAGTGGGTCCAACAGAAGCCCCAGTACAAAAAATTATGATGACGGGATTTATTTTGTCTTTAGAGAGACAAAAGTCCAGAAACTCTTCTCTGATGGACTGAACCAAAGACCCTTGGTAGCGTTGGAACTCCCAGCATCCTCTTCTCGATCATCCCTGCTCAGGCAGCCTCACACGCACGTAGGCCGGATTCGTCCTTCAGACTCCGCATGGTTACTTTTCACTAGTCTTATTGTGCACGTAGCTGAAGAGCGCCTCCAGTCCTTTGGTTGAACACCACAGCTGCTTTAGCATCTGACACTCTTTCTCGTTCACTTCTTCTAGCACTGAGATGAGGATGCTTCTCACCAAGCATTTAGACTCTTCTAAAACCTTTGGGACCAAAAAGAAAAGCAATAGAATGCTAATTAGGGTTATGTATCACAAATAGCTTAGACTTGCAAGTTTTAGATAAAGCCGTACCAATGCATTGCATGACGCCATTTCCTTAACGCGCAGCATCACCTCTTGGTTAAATGTGGTTGGCCAGAAAACCTGTGACACCAAACCTCGACTACATGCTTCTTGTGCCGTGAGTTTCCTTCCACAGAACAGCATCTCATTGGCCTGCAGTTAGAGCATGTTTTCTTCAATGTATCGTATAATCCTTACATTTATCAAAATGAGTTATTCATGTGGTTTATTTAGATGAAATAGACTGAATAGAAGCAAAGACCCACCAAAGCTACACCCAGAATCTGAGGAAAGGTGTAAGAGGAGCATCCAGAGGGAGTGAGGTGGAGGGCTGCACATGGCGTTTGGAACCACGCTCTCTCACTAGCCCACACTACATCACACAAAGGCAGGATGGACGCCCCCAAACCCAAAGCGGGCCCGTTTATTGCCACAACAATCGGCTTCTTGAAGTGGATAAACGCCAACACGAAGTCCCTGAAGGGGAAGCAGAGAGATGAGTGTAGATTCTGTCCACAATTAGTGCACATCATGAAAGATTGAGGTTCTGTCTTACCGTACAGCTTCTGCAATTCGGCTGCTCTCTTTTCTGCGGTCTGTGGACAAACGCCCTATGAGGTAGGAGGGCTCCAGGCCACTGCAGAAAACTGTCCCCACAGAGCTGAGGAGTAACAGCTTACTGTCATCAGCAGCAGCATTCCCCAAAGCTCGACACACTTCCTTCATGATCTGTAGAAACAGATGGAAAAATGTCAAATTTTTGCCAGGCTGGAGTTTGATTTGTTCAAGTAGTGAGCATCATGAACCGGCAGCAACTTTTGTAGAGGTGTAAGCAAACAGATAAGTGAGAAATGTTTACAATATCAGTAGACGGTAGACTTCACAATCTGATAGCAGGTTGATCCCATTGTGTTTTGGCTTATTTAAATGAGGACAGTAGAATTCAATTTAAAGGGCAGGAAATGTTTGTTGTGAAGATGAAGTCAATTAATTCTTCTTCAGTCATAGATAGTAACTTCAAACCAGATGTGAGCCAGAATATCCTACAAAATGTGCTCCTTTTTGAAAATGAAAAAATAAAAGGAAGATAATCTTAAATCGGAACATAAAACTGTGTCGCAGACAATTTGACAAAGAACTCCCAAAAGCTTGTCAGGACAAAGTTGGCTGGTCCTAGAAATGGTCCACCTACATGGAGCCAGAGAGCAGACACTGAAGCTAAGGATTTGCCACAGGTCCAATAAAAGCTGCAACGACAGTCGACCTGTTGATGTTCCACAGCTCTGCTGCAAGTAGGAAAATATTTCTCACCTGTTTACATTACTTCATCTTAGTCATCACAAGTCAGCTCTCTGTAGCAACATAAAGATGAAGTAATGCATTGCTTTACTTAAATCTGTAACCGAGTTGAAAGCCCTTACAGTATCTTTCAAAAGCATTGACACAAACCGAAGTTTTTCCATTGTGTCACCCAACAACACACTCAAGTGCAATTCATAGGCATTTAAACTGATAAACAAAAAGGATGTGGTACATCATTTGGAAGAGAAATTATTATTAATTTACATGGTTTAATTTTTTTTGTACTGAAAATTGCAGTACAAAATTGCTTTATTTCGCCCCACTTACTCTGACACCTTCACATAAAAATCCAGTGCAACCAATTGCCTTTGGAAGGGCTCATAAAACAATGTGCTAGGTGAATAGCCCAGTAAAAGAGACCTAAATCCAATTGCAAATCTGTAGTAACTTTAAAATGTATTTGTACCAATGATCTTCATCCAATCTGACTAAGTTTGAGCTATTCTGCAAAGAGGAACTGGAAATAAGATCCCTGGATGTGCAAAGCTTAAGAGACATAAACCAAAATGCCGAAAAATGTTACTGAAAGAAAGGAGGAGACTAAGTACAAATTTTTATTTTTTTAATGTAAAATTTCAAAAGGTGCTGTTTGTGGTTGTAAGTTGACAAAGTTTAAGGGGTATGACTACTTTTGCAAGACACTGTGTAGATGTTATTTATGCAATTTGGATAAGAATACAGGTCAACATATCAGAATCTGGATGCAGTTTCTGCTGGGATCTTCAGTTATACCTTTCATTTACAGTTGAACCACATTTCACTTGATCTCGACATTTGAGTGATTCTTTGCATTTTCTTTCTGTAAAAAAATCTCAGACTGAAAAAACTTTACTTTTAGCTCTGAATATTCTCCCAGGATGGAGTGGGAGATGTATTTACATGCCAAGTTGTTCAGCATCTCATTTGTTTGACAGCCTTGCTGCTAACAGCTGCTGACTTTACCATGTCAACATCACAACTCATTCGTTTTGTACTGAAGCTTAAGCAAATTACATCCTGACTTAACACTAACACATATTCAAATTGTTTAAAAAAAACAAAAATCAACTGAAAACACTAAAATGGAGCACCAGAAATAATTTAAAATGAGAATAGAAGTATTTGCATCAACTTGTATGTTTTGGCCTTTGTCTCATGCAATAAAGACCAGAGTGGGCTGACATTGGTTCCCTAGAAACTGCCGCTCCACCCGCTTTACCATCTACAGTCAGTCGGCATTCTGACAATGCATTTTAATCAGATTATCACCCTTGACCTATATTAAATATCCAACCTCAAATTGAACTTAATTCTCCATGTCTCATCAAGCGTATAATCTGTCCTGTCCAATTGTTTGTGACCTTAGTCTGAGCTTATATTTTCCCTATGTTGCAGGGATGTAAGCCTTTTTACAGACATTGTAAAGACCTGCCCCTCTTGATAGACATGTCAAGTCTGATAAATGTAGATTGATGGTTTGTAAAACAACTCAGGTCACGGAAGAGGCTTTATGTTCAGCAATAACACAAGTTTACAGGATATTAATCTGATTCGATGTAATGCCTGCTGGAGTGACAGAAAAACAGCTGCTTTTCTCTGTTCCATAATAAATGACGGCATTTTAGCGAGACAAATTAAAACCCAGCTCACAAACGTGAAGCAAAGACGAACAGATGCTGGATCAGCTCTGTGTGAAAGACGGAAGAGGGCTGTCGAAGTGACATTCAAGTGCAGCCAGGAGACATCTTGAGGGTGTTTGGAAACAAACAAATATGGCACCAATTCAGAAACTATGAAAGCTTCCTCGAAGTGAAAAACTCAGAGATATGTGTATCCCAAACAATCATCTCGTCTCTGCTGCTTTAGACTTTGCATTTCATCACAGTCAGTAAAGGAAAGTCTTTTATTTTCGCTCTTTTACTTTCAAAATAACTGATTATTAGTGGATGCTTATGACTCTGACCTGACATTAGGAAGGGTAAAACAAAACAAAAAAAAAAAACAGAAAAAGATTCCTACACTTACAAAAATAAGTGATAGTAATAACCAGGAAGTATCTATTAGGTTTCAGAACCCCCCCCCCCCACCTCCTTAGTGAGCATTTTAAGATGGCAATGGGGAATGCAGCAAGCAGCCAAATTGCCAGCAACCACTGCCACAGCAACTGAAGAGCTTTTCAAAGTGAATAGATGAAATATCAAAGATTGGAAATACTTCCACTGCCTGAAGGGCTTTCATAAAAGGCTCTAGCCGCATTTACCCCTAATGTGGCTGTAGCAGCTCCAAGTTTTTCTGTGTGTGTGTGTGTGTGTGTGTGTGTGTGTGTGTGGTCATGGACAGGAAATGTTTCATTGAATAGACCCAGGTGAACTGGCTTACAAAATAGATTGTAAAACTGGTGCATATGGTGTAGAAAAGAACTATCAGATCTATCACTTTGAGGTTATCTTAAAAAGATGACTCAAAATATTAGCTTACAAAAAACACTACTAACTACTTCTACAATTACTACTAATAAAGTACTCATTTTGCAACTTTCCAAACAGTCGCAAAGTGCAACACAAGATTTAAAATAAAATAATTATGATAAAAATACCACCAACTGATAAAATATAATTAAATCCTCAAATTAAACTCGCAATCGAAATAAAATCTCAGAAAAACAAAAATTCTTAGAACATATGAAAAAAAATAGTTTACATGAGGCATGGGATTCCTGCATATAAACTATGTTTTTAAAATACATTTTGAAGATAAGCATGAGTTTGCATGTCAGAGACTCAAGAAAATCAATTCCCTGACTGAAAAACCTCAATCTCAGCTGAATATGTGGACTCGCCTGGAGAGTTTTGGTTGAGGAGCTGACCTTTCAGCCAGGTGGGAGATTTGAGATACACTTCAAAGGAGGCCCAGATTAGTTATTGATGGTCTTAAGTAATGTGGTCTCTTTTTTAGGTTTTGGAAAGAAGTCTGGCTGCTGCCTTTTGAGCCATCTGTAGTGAGTGTAAGCTTTCTTGGCTCAGACAAAGGTATAATGAGTCACAAAAGTCTAATTTTGCATGAATCACTATCTCAAGATACAGTACATTTTTCGATTAACTTGAACCGACCTTTCTGAGACTCAACAGATGCATCAAAATAAAAATAAAATAACTAAGCTGACATGCTTACTTAAGACAAAGTGATTATTAGAAAAAAATAAAATAAAAGGATAGGCCCAACTTTACAGCTAAGAAGGTCAGAGGTGTCAGGTCAATTGTACCCATTGGTAAATTCAGCCCCATCCAGCATTTGATATCTTATAGCTTGTATGTAAAATTAAATTTAGAAGGGAATAAATAGATGTGCAGATGCATAAGAGGGAAAATTAACACTACTGCATGTTTACAGACAACATGATCAAAGTAAACAGGAGGATTCTAAGAGTGGATTCCTGGTGTACTCCAAAGTTCATTTTGACTGAGGATGACAGAGTTGCCAACAAGCACAGTAACATATCTATCCTGCAAGTAATAGTCAAACCACCTTAAATGACCTGACCAGAAATTATTTTAAAAGCAATGATTTCTACAGCAGTAATGAAAATAGGAATGTGATGATGTGTTAGCTTCTGCAACAGGAAAAAGTACTCTGCTTAAGGCCTCAGAAGGATTCTTCTCCTCTAAAGCAGTGCTTGGAAAAATGTACTGGGATGAATTTCCAGATTTTTTAAAGTGAACCCATTCAGCAAGCACATCCAGAGATTGTCTTGTCTCTGCAGCTTCAAAGACCGAGAGGCACAAAAGGACGGAACAGAGCTGTTTGATAAGCCCACATCTTTTGGGCTTACTGTCACACATGAAAGTACACACACACATAAACACAGCCTCGCTTAGGCCACTTGAGTGCCTGTGAGGTACAGGCTGCCTTGCCCACAACGCCGCATCAAAGCGAGAGCAGTCCTGGGTGTCTTCAGTGTAACATGTGAGCAGCAGAAAAACCTGTTTGCTCAGAGTTATCAGGCTCAGGTGGACGACTGTGATCTGTTTCTAGAGCTCTGCTCAACCCTGAGCTCTAGAAACACGTATTAAAGAAATGCCGAAAATGAAAGGAAAGAGATAAAGGTCCAAAATAGCCAAACTTGTGTGTGTGTAAACCTTTACCGTAAACATTTCCCAAAGTCAAAAACCCACAACAACTTTAAGAGCTGCTGGCATGGAGCTAGAAAACAAGTTACTTAATCAATCCACAGGAAATGCAGCAGCTTGCTGATGACTGATTGTGGAAATAAGCATCCAATCTCATATCGGTGGAATCCTGCAGGCAGCCAGTTTACAATGCATGAAGCAGCTGAGAAGAAAGCCATTACCTGACATCCCTCCTTTTTTTTTTTTTTTTTACTTTCACCGCCACTGACAATTTAGTTTGTAGAAATGAATGTTGTTTCATCGAGAGAATTTATCCTCAGCACAACTTCTGAACACAGAAGTTGTGCTGAGAGTCATTTCTTTATTTGACACCAGATCAAGTCAGGGAGCAGCCTCTGGAAGCAGGTTGTACTGTTCAAACTGTCGCTTCAGGTTGATTTTGTGAAGGTAGTTTAACTGACGTAGCGTCAGCAGGTGATCGATGAGACTATGAAAATACCAGCGAACGCAGCTTGGTGCAGATTTTGCATCTTTTATGCCTGTAGAGAGAACACAGCTGGTACACCAGACCTAATCAGAAATGCTGCTAAAAATAGGGAGACCCCGCTACCAGTGGGTGCAATGCATTCAGTCTCTGCCAAAAAATATTTGTTGCTTTTAAAGATGCTCCTGCACTAAGGAAATTTGCAAAAATATATATCTTTGTAATCACAGCGGCCCTCTTGGAAATACTTGAATGTTGTGCAGCATTGATGGTGCTACAGAAAGATCAGTTGAAACACTGGAAATCTTCTTTAGGGTCTGCACTTCTCTCAAAAGGCAATTACAAGCTTCTTTCCTCTTTGAATCACCAGCATAATCTTTTCACTTGTTCAAGTATCATCTTGCCTCTGTGAAAACAGATGGCTGAACTCTGGATTAAATGGCCTGTAGCTCTCTTAGCAAACTTTTTGAAACTGGCTTTGGCAGGAGGCAGAAGCCATTTTTCCAGAAGTACGCTAATGGCAGCTTTATGCAGCTGACACCATCACACTGGGCAGATGTCACACAAAACTGCTATTCCTCAATCTGGCGCCTAAAAAGCTCAGTTGGAGTGATTACGGTGCCTTGCAAAAATAACTCGCACCCCTTGCACATGCTGTTCAAAATTATTAAAGCCTAAAACATTGTGGTGGGGGTACATACATGCCAAGATGTGGTAAATAAAATGTGAAAAGTTACCCAAAGAAACAACTGCTAGTAGTTGCAGTTGTGACCAATATTTGTCGTGACAACAGATGCTCCCACCTCTGCAACTACTTGAAACGATTATTGCTCTCATCTCATTAAGGAGGTTTACAGTTTAAATTATTTCCCAACTTTATTCCTGGCATACCTGGTGTGTTCTTTGGTCTTCTCTATGTTGCTTTGTTCATGAATATTCTCTGGCAAAGAGAGAACAACTGAATTCATACTCACTACAAACAAGTGCTGACTGTTCAACACTGATTGAATGGACTAGGTTTTATTTAGGGAGGGCTATCAAAGTAAGGAGGAATGAATGCAATTGCACCACACTTTTTAGATTTTCATCTGTAAAAGAAGTAGTTTTCTGCTACTTCACAGACATGCACTAGTTTGTGTTGGACTACCCAGTAAATTTTCAATGAAATGCACTTAAGTTTATAGATGCAATCTGGCGAAATGTGAAAAGAAAATCCGTTTTGTAATATATGGCACAGATTATCTTTGAAGTCCAATTTTATTTTCACATTTCTTATTATTACTGCAATCCTCTGATTCATTATCCTTGGATTTCCTTGAACAACCTTATGTAGGGATGGTGCTGTAGAAATAAGCTTACACTATCTCACAGTGATTATTCATAAATGCAACCGAATATTACATGTGAGGCATTTAAAAGTTACCTTGAACTTTATTTACCAATACAACACTGAGCAATACCCCCAAGAGGGACAAAACAAATGAAAAGGAAGAAAGTGTTGACAGGTTTTCCTCTCACCTCTGGTGTTAGAGCATTGTTGTCTGTGGTTTGGCTGGAGAGCAGGACATGCGTAAAGCCCTCCTCCTTTCTGACCACAATGTCTCTGAATCGACAGTTGCTCTCGTTCTGTCGCACGTTATACCTGAGCCGCTTGTCAAACACGTAGCCTTTCTCCTCTGCCAGCTTCCTCTTTACTGAGCTGTGCAGATGCATCTTCCCATTGGCGAGAGGGGAGCCTGACATGGATGAGGGATGACAGAAAAGATCATTTTTATTTCTTTCTGAGGGAGTTTATATGACAACTTATGATTAAACTCAATTTATTCTTTTTTGCAGCTCAGCGTGACTTCAGCTCTTTTCGTATGATTTTTGTCAAACACATTCAATTGGTGAAAAAAAACCCTGCAATAATAAATGCAGTTTACACAATAAATTTGTTGTAGCAAAAATATAAATAAATAAAATGTGTTCTGAAAAATAAAACATTTTAAAAGAATCACTGACTTCCATTTTCACTTATACTGCAAGTCAGCAATTACTCTCTGAACCTGCAGTTTTAAGGACAAAAATAATGGCAATTTGTTTTTCTACTGAACTTTACCTAACCCTGTGTTGTGTTTGTCTCTTGGACAAAGAAAGTGAAGGAGCATTGCTCTGAATAACTGTCTTTTCATGACATGTATTTTACTTCTGGATCAGCCTCTATATATTTAGCTGCGTCTCTCCTAGATGAACCCACAAAAGGAGCTACTCCTGCTTCAAACTTATATCTTTACCATAGAAACTGTCACTCCATGCACACTCACAATGATGTATTGTGCCAAATAATGACACAATGCAATAAACTGTCCACTGTCGTTTCATGCTTCTTCAGGAAGAGGGATTGCTACAAAGAGAGCCATCAACTAGCAAGTGTGTTTTCTAACCGGGAAAAAGATAGCACTCCATAGTGTGTAATATAGTTGGTTGAATAACTTCAATGAGATGCTTCTTATGGCCAGTCTCTACTATTAGTCTTAGAAAAGAGTGTCCCACTCCTCACTTCAAAAGATCACTTTTTAAGAGATCTTTTGAGTTCTGGCTCAAATCTCTCCATATCATCGCCATTAGATGAAGATCTGGGCTTCAGCTCCACACAGATCTTTCCCTTGGTGGAATACTGGTATATTTTGGGCTATTGTCGTCTCTTTTGCAGTTATATATTTACAGATGGTCTCACATTTTCATCAAACACCCTCAGATACACTTTATAGTGGATTCTATGTTTATTGTGCTGACCAGGTTTTGCAGCAGCCAAATAGCCCAGACCATGATATATGATATCTATGCTTTTCACCTGATATGAGATTATTTTCCTCATGGTGGGACATCTCATTGTGCTTTTCGCTCTCACTTAAACAGTCAGGAGCACACCAACAACTAGATGTATAAACAAAGTAAACTTCCTTCAAAATATTTAATACACACCATTTAATCACATGGTCTGTAAATTGTGATAAAACTGTGTGTAATTTAAATTACTCTAAGTGGGAATAAATGTGGAGTTTTCCTAATTTATTGAATTTCTTTTTTACATTTTCAATTTTTTACTTATTTAAATTAGATTTTTTTTTTGTTGTTGAAATAGATATTAAATTTTCATAAATCCAAATATATTAGACAATCACAGGTGTTGCATGGTGTCCTATAGTTTAATGTAAATGTTGAACAGAATCATCCAATTTCATACATTATTTCTTATCCCTTCAGCTCTATTATGACACTCTTAATTTCTTTTTTCATAACATAGATCTCATTGTGTCTTGAAAATATAACATCTGAGGGATTCAGCTTCAGCCTAACATTATGTATGAAACTGGAGGAATCCTCCTTCTCAGTTCATTCTCTGAAATTTCATGGACTTCAGTGAATTCCAGCCTCATTTCATTAATATTTAAGCCTTACAACCTTGATTTGTAGCACAGTCACACTGAGCTGAGGATTTCCGTCAAACCACAACTTTAGCTTATGACGTCTGTCAGGTGGAAAAAAACAAAACAAAACAAAGAGCAACAAGTTTATCAAGGAATACATGTCTTATCCAAGAACATCGTGGCATGATGGGGGAGTACACAATAGCACAAGTCACTCAGAAAAAAACACCACTTCCTTCACAACAACCCGTGTGGTGAGGCCTTTTCACTGGACTGCCAATTCATCCAGTATTCAGAAGGATGACTTTAAAAAGCATGTTTTTTGACATACCTTTTTTTTATAAGAAACAATGATTTGATTGGAGCTCTGTAGTGCTTTAGGACCATTCTTAACAGTGACAGTACTGTTAACAAAATGGTTGTGTCCAGTTGGTGGTGAACTGGTCCCTCAACAGTTTGTGGCAAAATTTGTGAGCTTCCAGAAGAGTCTTTAATTAGTCTTAGAAGTGAATAATATACTTGTGCGAATTTAATTTTTGAACCAAAACCAATGAGATTTTATTGCCCAAAGGATTTATTTTGAAGCTGAGAACACTTATGAAATCGTGGACAGAGGCTGGGTGAGAATAGTGCCTATAAAAATAATAAGGAAAATAATGAACATCCTCCATAAACATGCTCTTTTTAACACCTCACTTGTCCAGCTTCCATTTAAATATTCATAGAGAAACAGATATGTTAATGTCTAATCTCATTTCTGATCATATTTTTGTCGTGATGTTAAAGATTTGGAGCATTTGTGCCAAATATAGACAACCAAACATATACAGTGTAGCATTTTTACATACTGCTGTGGATTAATGAGAGGAGCTGAGGTTGTTGAATGAGATGAGCGAAGTATTCTTCTGAGGATTAGGAGATTAGGATGCATAGTAGCTGCCAGAGTGACTGATTGCTGTAAGACAAGACAATAACCCTAAAAGTATAAAATCCATCTCATGACCCTTCTTCTTTCAGTGAAGGAACACTGAGGAACTACGACCTGTAGAGCCATCTAATAAACTAGAAAAATCTTAGAGGAGACCTCTGAAGCTTCCTTGAAGAAAAAGTTTATTTAACTGATAAATAAACTTTTATCAGTTTATTTATCAGTTAAACTGATAAATTAGTTTAATTAATGCTATGATTCCATAATTAAAAGGGAAAATAAGCAAGATGGTAAATGTCTGAATAGCTGTCTTTACCTGCACTTATATACATTTTAGTTAGCAATGGGCCTGGAGGGGAAATCTCAGTAATTGGGAAATTAATTACTTTAGTCATTTTTACCCAAAAAATCCAATCTCTAGGCTTTTACTATTTGTTTTCAAAATTACAGCAGCAATAAACCAATGTAGCACCAAGAAATGGAAATATAAATTGTCCAGACTCTCCTTTACACATCAGTACAAATATTAAAAAAGGGAATCCCTGTTGGTACAGATTTTTGCTAAATCAAAAAAAAACTTGCTCAGAACAGCAGTAATGATTAACTACCATGGATCAGACCCTGGACTGTGACCCAAGAGTGAAATTCAAAAGGTGTTATCACCTCTCATTGGGAGCTTTAACAAGCCCCAGTGTGTAAAACCACAGCTCTCTACATTATAAATGTGAGGCTGCTAAAGTATTCAGCACTAAGCTCTATCATAGAGTACATTGATCATTATGGAGTAGGAAAACTCTGCCATAGAGAGAAAAAAAAATGTTTTAGAAATGTCAGCTTGAAATTGTAATGATTGGAGGAAAATATGTGATACTTTAAGGATTTTTAAATGATAACCTACTTCTGTCTTATTTTCAGCTTCTTTATCAATCAGGCAACTGAGAGCATTTAAGCCTATCTGGACAAAGATGCCATCCATGTAGTTGGATTCAGACAAATGGGATGAGATTAATAACTTGGATACATATAAATGTTAAAGGTTTCTTCATATTACATTTGTGAAAAGTATTGATTTGGTCAACTTTTAAATAGCAGAACTAAAAACAGTTCTGAAAAGCCATTTATTGAAACTTGAAGGCATGAAAATGCTTAGAGGGAAATTCTTCCAAGGGTTAAAATATTTGTTTGTGTCCCGACAGTTAGAAACAAAATAATAAAAATGACATTAATTCAAGAATGCCAAGAAATAATGTTGCATATCACCAAATTTAAATTAGTTGGCAATATTTTACCATGCTTCTGGACCAGTTCAGAGAAAGCAGTCAATACCTTCTGTGAAAAAATAGTCAGCAATACAGCTAAAGGGATAAAAGTAAAGCTTAATTCAAATCATAAAGCTTACAGAAGAAAGATACAGGTTTCTTTCTGGACTTATTTGTGTTTGTCCACACTCTTAAACTCTTACCAGCTTTCCCTCTCCCCTCAGTAAACTTATGTTTGATGCTGTTGTTTTATGGTTGGATATTTAGGCTGATATGGAGTGTTACTTTTTGTTTTGCATGTGGATCACAATGTCCAAATTTTGGTGTCCTTTCACAAGAGCACCTTCTTCCAGTTGTGTTCACCACATAGTCTGTGACAAACTCCAAGTTGGAGTTTTTATGTTTTCTTTCAACACTGGTTTTCTTCTTGCCACTGTTCCTTAAAGGTCAGATTTGTGAACTGCATAGTTGTCCTGTTGACAGATTCTCATCTGCAGCTCCACCAGGATTACTGTTGGGGTTTTTTAACCCTTAGTATACTAACAACAAGCATCAGTGCCCGCATATTCTTTCACATAATTTTCTGAATGTATCTTGGCAAATTTATATCCTGTTTCTGTGCACTAACTCTAACCCCTCACAGACAATTTTAAAAGCCAGTGAATCTAACTATAACCATATTTTTGAATGCAATTGGTGGAGAAAGCTTCTGTCAATATATTACACCCACCTGTGTTTTGTACATCATTAGTGACAAGGAAATATAAACATGATGAACTGTGACAAAGCGAAAAACCAAAGGCAGCAAAAACAGATGGTGAATATTTTCGCCACAATTTCTCCTAAGTGTAATTTGTCATTGTGAGGGTGTATAGAGTTGATTTGGATTAGATATTTAAGTCCAGAGCTTAACTATTTTATTTCCCTGGAAAAGGTTAAGTTGAGGAAAAAACTAATCACATAATTTATTTTTCATGTAAAAATGTGAGAAACATATTTCAAAAACTTTACTAAAAGTGACTTAGGACAGTTTTCATTTGTATTAACCCATTTTTAGAATTCATTTCCACATATAAAACAATAAGTGGCTGAAACTAATTTGAACATTTAAGGATCTACAAATGGGGGGTAACTTTATACAACTCCATTCCTCAAGAGCGGGCTTTTCTGCATGTCTTAAATGTTTCCTGCTGTACACATCTAATTCACATGACTCAGCATGTTGTCAAGCTCTAGAGAGAGACCTGGAAATGAACCATTAGCTTCATTCAGGCGCCTTGAGCAAGGGAAACATCTATAACATGCAGGACAGTAGCCACTGATGATGACGCCTCTGCTTTATAGAGGCAGCTTTTGCATTAACCACCAGCAGGGCAGTGTTTGTGTTGTTTGCTCTATTGTGAAACCAACTTTCTTCTTTAATGTACTACAGTCTTATCTGGGCTTACCATATAAGTTGTTCGGTTAACATCTTACCTAGTTCAGTAGTGAACTGTGATCCAGTGGTATCTTTTTGTCCTAGTTCTGTTTCCCCCCTATCTGAAGGCAGTCTATGTGACCTTGGTGCTGTACTATACACAAGAGGCTCCATCTCTCCGTTCTGAAGTCCATTCTGAGGAACCCTCAACAGGGCGACACAGTGAGGCCCACTTGATGGATGAGCCTTGTATGTCATGGCTTTGCTCATTCTCTCCCCTAAAGGAGCTTTCCCAGCTCCAGGACCTACTTTCTTCTGTTTATGAGAGAGTCCCGACCCTCCACTTTCAATTCCTAAAACGGGTCCAACTCTCATCCCCACAGCTGGACCACTAATCCTTTTCTTCTTCCGGGCTTCAGACCGAGCCCGGGAGTTTTCTGTAGCTGAATGTTGGCTGGTTGTGAGGGGCTCTCCGTGGTTTTTTGGGATCTTGGGGTGTTTGTGTGAATGCCATCTTGAGCTGTTGAACTGGTCAATGAATTCCTCGCAGTGCAGCAGGTGATGTTCTGGTTCCCAGGTGTCCTCCTTACGCCCATAACCTTTCCATCTGATCAAGTATTCCCACTTGCCCTTCTTGTTTCGCCTCTTGTCCACAATCCGCTCCACCTGAGGGGAACACAAAGCACGTTAGGGTTGGATGCAAGAAAAGTTTAGCTAAAATGTTTTATCAACCATTCAAGATGGCTTGTATACGCATGAAAACTACATTTCCCACCATGTGGTGGTCATATTAGGCTGACAGCAACAGCAACGTCTTTGGAGAACAGCATGGAGGTAGGGTTATCAAAGTATTTAATATTTCAATATGATTGATGCAAAATAAGGACTTTTTTGTACGAATTATGACACAAATGAGTATACTCAATCTAATCTATTTTCATCTCCCCAAAATGAACATAGCTTGGGGAGCACTGCAGAGACAGGCAGTCTGCACTTCCACTTCCTTGCAGAGGAGGACAGAACCATTATTAGAACCAACCATGAACTGCTTATGGAAGTTTAAAACTCTGGTAACATAGCTAGTCAGTCCTCTTTAGCTGAAAAGGCAAAAGCAAAAGTATTATTCTGAGGAACTTTGCTGATTAGGCTGACAAACAGGAAAGGCCAAACGGTGCTGGTAATCCTTGATGCTAGCTAATGTGTAGCAAATACCCAAATAGACAATAAATGCACAGACATCACATATAAATAACATGAACATTCTGTAGCATGACAATCCTAACAGTCTATGCTCCTCTGTAAAAGCATATGTTGATGTAAACATGTAAATTTTATGGTGTAATTAAAGAAGTTATTAGGTATGGTAACACATGCTGATAAATGAAAAGAGTCAGATCTATCAAGCACTGAATCTGCTACACTCACTTCATCATAAGCTCTATCTAAATTACCCCAGCTTGTTTACAGGGAAACTAGGCACACTGATGAACTGAGTGGTTCGTTAAAAACACAAAGAGAACTACATCAGGACATTTTTTGTGAACTGACCGTTAAACATATCTCTGACATGTAATAATCCTTTATCCTCATCTAAGCTTGGATTAAAGACTTCCTCACCAGCTACCCACGAGCTGGTAAGGCAAGCCCACTTTGCTTCCTCACCTTGATGCTTGACACATCCGAGAGAGTTAAATTCCAAGATGACACTAGAGTGGTGCGACTTATTACTGGAGGGGATGACTCAGCACACATGAGGGAGGTTCAGGAAATGGCACAGCACCACTCCATACCTGCTGCTCAACACCAGCAAAGCCAAATAGATAGTGGTTGATTTTAGGAGACAAAGACTGGATGTTGTCTGACTCCATATATAAACAGAAACTGAGGAGAGAGCGTCATCTTTCAGGTTCTTGGGGACATACATCACAGTGATTTACTGTAGGTGCACATCAGGGTGCAACAAAGAAACATTTAAACCTGCTGAGCTTTTACCAATCCACCACGAAGACTGTGATGACATCTGTACAGCAGCTCAGCTAAGAAGCGGATAGCAATACAAAGAATAATAAAAACAGCTCTGAGCATCATCTGTTGCACCTTTCCATCCTTAGAACAAAAAACTTTGAATATAAGAATGTAAAGTGCCCTTCTGATTTTACTGATCCCATTACAACATAATTCCCTGCAAAAGGTGATGCAAGCATATCAAATCTGAAACAAGCAAACATAAAAACTGTTTTATCAAAGTTACTATGTTGTTAACATATTTTATCCTCACCACACCCACCAGGAAGGGAGGAAGTAGCCCCTCATTTAATCACAGGGCATTACACAGGACATGTTGTAATGCCCTGTTTAATGTAATGTGATGTAATGTAATGCTGATCTTTGCTCCTTTTTTTGCTTACAAACTGTTTAAATATCAGTAATACCATCTTAAAATTACAAATCTACTAAAACCCACTGACAAACTTTCTGATGTGCTCCACTACGAGTCTAACCGGGGAGTGACAAAATTTTATGGTACATTTTGTAACATCTGCCAAGTCCAAGATAAGAGCTAGCCTCTGAAAAGGAAAGATAAATGAGCACACTGGAGCCCAGAAAAGCTGTGAGGCGCTATCATTTCTCTAATGTCAGACCACAAGTAACAGAGCATTTTACAATAGAATTTCATCAGAAAAGACCTCAGAGAACTTTGAAACTCAAACATCAGCACTTTGAAATGAAAAGTAGCGGGAAAAAATCCAGAATGAACCACGGTTAGAAAAGCATACAAATGAGGGCTGAGAGATTTTATTGGATGTTTTTCAAGAATATCAATTAAAACATTTATTTTCAACATACTTTTTGGTTAAATTATGACAGCTCTGGGCCGACCCATTAATGTGCATCGGACCATCGGGCCAGAGAAGGTTAAGCGAAGATCGCCTGATTTTCTCTCAAGGGCATGCTGGATGCAATGATCACTGCAGCAGTACACTTTATGACAGTCTAAACACTTTATGACTGTCTAAGTTGTAGCCGAAGAAGCTCTACTGCTGCATTCTCTTCAGCTGGAATTTCTATCTACCCATTTTCTCATCTGCTTGTGTTTTATACGTTTTGTTCTCCCTCATTTGGGTGCTAAAAACAATTACTGAAATGGCTCCATGTGTTTTTGTTGCATTATTTTTACCTAGTGTATAAGGTTATTTATTGGGCATGGTAAGGACACTTTACCATGATTTATGATTCCTAGATTGTGAAATAAAAAAAATTGTGAGTCAATATTTCCTGATTGGACATGAAGGGGGGGGAGCCTGTAAAACTTCAATGTTAAATGTAAAACAATTGAAAATTTGGGTGCACCTTAAAATGTGCAAGGAACATTAGTGTCACCAGAGCAAAAAGTTATTCAAGAGATCTGGAGAGTGAAAGCTTTGCAGCCCTTTACTATATTGCAGCAAGACAACTCAGAAAAAAAGTTACCAGCAGTCTTCTGAAAAAAACAAACATGAAAATATTTAAGAAAAACCAAATACAAAGGCAAAAGAATAGATACAGACCCAGAGCTGACTTGATTTTGTAGAATATGAGTGAAGGTGACACATATTGAACACCATCTCTCTTCTACTCCCATTTGCAGACATTTAGATCAGCTATTCTGCTGTAAAGTGTGCAGCTTGCTGATTCCCCTGGTTAGAAGTGGTAAGACCAACATGTGCTTCGCAAAATCCTAGCAGATGCAACGTTCAGAGATTACATGTTAATTATGTTATGTTACTGTAAGAGTATGATCATTTTATGATTGATTCTACATAACTAAAATGCTTTGTTGAAGCAATTTATCCCATGCCCCAAATTACACCTACCAAACCTTCCAGGTGGATAGCAATACCGCATATCCCCATGTAATCTGAAGAGGGTTTAATAGTTAAAAAATAAAAAAAGAGTGATGTCTGTCCAAACCCATCACACTCATCCTGAGGGAACTCTGTAGTTACAGCAGTAACTAGGTCAGTATTTACTGATTTTTTTTGCAGAATCATGCAGAAAATGAATGGAGAATCTGCAGACACCTATTTTTTCACTTGATGTTTCACCAGACGTCTGAGATAGATGGATACGCTGCTGTGACAGTTCATCATAGCTTGACTGACTTTCTCTCTGTCCCCTCTATTAGGTTCATGCTGCTCTGAGATAAATGATGCTGAAAACTTAGTTCACAGCTGAAAGGTTGCTCATATATTTAATAAAAAAAATTATTACCAAAGGTCAGATTTAGTATGGTTAGCCTCCTGCAATTAGAAGTAGGCTAACCTTCAGCGTGTCCACTTTAAAACATCAGCGAATGAGAGATTTTTTAAATGATGTTAAAAAATGCCTATGTTCTTAGTAATTATCTCATTAATTTTCAATGTTTACCAGGCTGGTTATTATATCAGATTTTCATATTCTTTAATTTAGACTTGAAAGAAATTCTGTGTGGTTGTCCAATAACTTATTTTTCTTTCTCAGGCCAAGTAATCTTTTCATCCTCCTCTTGGGATAAATATTCTGAGCTAATTTCTGTCATGATCAAAGCCTATCCTTTTTCTGCAGTTAGGGCCAAGATCCCCATAATCTAATAGATGTAATATTTAGAGTGATAAGTAATTACTGCTTAAAGAGGTGCTATGCATTTCCAACCATTTATTTTCTTTCTAAGATACTGCTTTAAACAAAGAATCGCAAGAGATTTCACACATCTTTATATGGCATCCTTTCAAATTCACTGTGTAAGTTCGAGTTATTTCTGCAATATTCTTTGAAGTTTTAAGAAATCCTTTAGCTCAGATCTGATGCACAAGAAAATCATAACAGCAGAAGAAACCACACCAAGAACTGCTAGCGCTGTTGTGGTTAGCACTGTCACGCAACAGCAAGAAAATTAACGATTTAAATTCCCGTGTGTTCATCTTGTACATGTGGGTTTTCTTAAGGTACCCCAGCTTCATCCCACAGTCAAAAGACATTTTCTAGGAAAGTAAGTGGTTCTAAATGGACCAGTGAGCTTGCATGGGTCTTTGTTTCATCTATCACATGCCCTCCAGCCTCCCAAGGACCTTCAGGAAAAGCAGGTTTAGATAATGGGTCCATAAATGAACTATTTGGTTGATCTAACAAATTAACAGAATGCTTATCAGTTGTTAGCTAACATGTTAGACTACAAAAGGTTCTAGTTTGGTAAATCTCAGCAAAACCTCACATCTGCTGAGTGATTAGCATGCCACCTTAGAATATACATGAAGTAATATGTCTCCTGCCTCCGTTTTTAAAAGTGCATCATACAAGCTGTAATATGATTAAAGTTCAGATGTTTGTATATTATTGTATTTTAGCTCTAATGTAACTGCACACCAGTGCACAAATCAAGTTCCACAGAGAAATGGATGAACAGATTTGGGAAATTGAGTGGCTTGCACACAGAGCCCTGACTTAAATTTGATTGAGTACCTTTGGAATGAATTAAAGCAGGGCTGGTGAGCCAAGTCATTTTGTCCAACGTCGATGCAGGCAGCTGGAAGTTTCCACAAAGCTGTTTCTTTTAAATGCTTGTTTGTGGTTCCAGTACAAAATGTAAGGTGGAATCTTCATATATCCACTATTGGATTTTTAAAAAAATCAAATAGCCTTTTTCCTTTCAAAAAAAGAAGAAAAATTAAAACATCTCAACTGTGTTCATGTCAAACAGCTGGATGTCTCACAGGCACAGTGCTCATTGTGTTTCATTAATATTTCATCATATATTGCTTATTATATAGGGGATGGATGCTTTGGCTGGGGTTTAGGAAGGAACTGTTTTAATATTTTTAATTAGTTAACTTGTTTCCAGATACAATTTTTCAAGATAGTAATTGTCTGTTCAACCAAATGCGGTTTATATTTGGAGGTTTCATTGTATTCAGAAAAGGGATGCTAAAGTTCTTGTTTGCAGTTTAGTGTATGACTGGGTAAATGTACCAACAGAAACAAAAAGATTAGGTATTGAAAAATCATAATCTGGTCCTTTATCATGAAGGTATAAGTTTGAAGACTTAAACATATTCTAAGCCTGGATTTACTCTGCATGCGTCTCTGTTCTGCAGCACACTTTGCTGATAAGGTAATCATGAGCGGCTCTGCTGTAGTTTATGTGATACTCTGCTCCGCTGTGAACCTCAGAAGTGCTCCAAGAAGCATGTGTGGGAAATGAGAGATTGTACGATAAAGCCAGTGATAAAAAGGCTTAGTGTTGTCCTAAAATACTGGAGTTCTCAACTTTCAAAGTGACAATTTTTCCCCTCATTGCTCTCTAACTTCATTTGTTCTAACTGACACTCCTACAGTGAATTGAGCAAGAGAACTTGACTCAATAGGTTTCAGAATTATATACATTTGTATGTATGCATAGCCATAAATAATAGATGCTGACAGTATAAATATACTCATATTTTTGTTAATGTAGCTAGTATTTTGAGCAAATGTGGTCTGTCTTGGTGAATTATTTAGAAGATGCGGATGCTGTACACTTGTGCATTCTCCTGTTAGAGTGGTGTGATTTTGAAGATCAACTCCATTCTTGTTCCGGTGTCTGGCAAAAATAAGATCTATTCTAATTTAGACAGATGGTGATGTGGAGGTGTTGCGCATGGCACTTATGCAGAGACAGTGTAAACCTCTCATTGACTATGACTGGTGTGTATTTAATGTGGAGACCTTTATGTGGTGAAGAGGAGATACAATAACTGCCATGGTGCACCAGAGAGTCCAGTGGACATTGCACTCATCTTTTATTGCTTTTTCTCTGTTAAATATAGTCCATCAATTATCACATTTGATTAGTCCGCCATATTTGTTTACTCTAAACTCATGTTTGGCCTCAAGAGGTTTTGCGAGATTTTCTGTCTGACATCTGAGTATTGGTGAGTGAAATCGATTTGTGTGTAGTGGCTGTACATCACAAACTTTAGGACCAGACCAAACCTGTTATACCTAAGATTTTTTAGCGTCATGTGTCGTTTATTTGGTTTTGAATGGTATTACTGATATTACTGACACTGTGAAAACTGTAATTTTTTTTAAACCATGGTATACCTTGAGATTGGTACCCAAACCTTACCTATATGTAAATGTTAGGCACAACTGTTCCTTAACACTGTTTCAGATTATAGAATTCTATGTCTTCATTTTAAACCTGCTAAACTGTGTCATAATATCTCTGGACATATCTCAGCATACTCTGCATTTTGATTCCTGACTGATATGGCAAACACTGGCTTCTCTTATGCTTCTCTTTTGTTGGAAAATGTGAGGCTTAGTCTTTAGTACTTGGCGAAGGTTTTGGATTACAGATCTCATTCTCTATTCATTCTCTTGAATAAATGCATGGTATTTGCATCCCAAATTTGTGATGTCTAGATGAATTGATTTTCTAACATCTCTGCATTGTTTCCTACGCCAACTTGCATGACAAAACCAAAAGTACAATTTCCATTCCTGCGGTGACAGTTTTCAGTCTATTCTTTTATTCAAACATGTCTTGCATGTAGAGATACTTTATGCTTTCAGATGCTTCATGCACAGTAAAAAGTTTGCTTGACAAAATATGGAAAAACCAAGAGCTCGAGTAGAAAAAGTTTGAGTGTCACACAGAGTTTTTACAGAGTAAAATTCATAAACAAAATGTGCCTTACTTTGGAAGGACCACGGATTACACAGTCTTGAGAGAGTTCAATCAAATCTATTTGTGAAGTATGATCGGAATTATTGATGTTATCAAATCTCACCTGCACAAATTTCACCCAAAAGTGTGTTGGAGATGTGTGAGGCTCATAGCATACACAGCTGACATAATTTTTAGGTGTGGTTGCATGTGCAGCTGAACACATTTCTGACCACAAGCATTAGTCTACCCTACTGAACAAGCACTAAAACTTGTGAGACAAGGAAGTAGCTTCTCCCTACATGCAAAACTGTTGTAAACAACGTAAACATCAAGCAGCTGCCAAGAGAGCCAACTTCAGTGGTGCATTAGAAGAAGAAAACGTACTCAGCTCTACTGTTCTGTGTTTCCAATTACCTAGTACATGACGTAATGCATTTTGGTATCTACAGTAATTATAATTAAATTATTGTGAAAACATATTAAGTGCACTGTGCAAGTTGAAAACAGGAATAAGTGTGAATCTAATCAACAAATAAACAAGAAAACACAGAAGTTGTGCTAAAACAAAATTGAAAGTCAAACAATGTATTTTTTCTTCACCACAGCTGATTAAAGTTAAGCACCACCAATAACAGCTTAACCTAAAAATACTAATCAAAAGCTATATAAGTCAGCCACATGAGTATATTGTCAATAAGAAATATTGATGACTCTTTTACGAAAAGTTAAGAGTTTGTAACAGACATGTGCAGCGTTACAGTTTTGGCTAGCTTGTTGTATGATACCTTTCATAATGGCCTCTCAGTTTAACTACAAATCCTAAAATCAATTTGGACAGCATTAGGTCAAGCCTTGGAATCCCAGTGTGTGTGCTTTAAGGAATTTCAAGCTGAAACCTGGATGAACATTTAAACTACCAGGTGAAAAGCTAGAAACAAAGAGAATCTGAAAATACAGAGGCAGATGTGCTTTTCTTTTTATTTAAAACCCCAGCCTACTTAGTACTGAATGCACAAATTGATTTGCTGCCAGGGAATCTGCGGAAATTAAGTTTGAACTTGCCAGTAATCTGTTTAATACAGATGAGAAACAATCCAATCAAACTCTAACACATTTTAATGTTTCATCAGTGACAAGATGTCCAAGCAGCACACAGACTGGTGATTCATGCTTGCCTTTACCCAACTGTGAGTGGTTTGAACTTCATTCGGTAGTTAAATATTCCATGACTCAAAGCCTGATCTCAAAATATTATTTAATTTACAACCAAAAAAAAATATTAGGTATGTGATTGGCTTTTTATTTTAGGTAGTTACAACCAATTTGTTCTGATTTCTAATAAAATTCGGAAAAGTTAGTTAATATTTCTGTTTGAATGTTTTCACAAAAATATTGGAAAATATGTTAAATTAAATTCCTTATAAGCCTGCAGGACCTGCTGTCGAGCAACACCCTGACAGCATGAAGGTACCACTACTATGCGTCACAGTGGGGATGGTGTGCTTGTGGTGATGTGCACTGTTTGGTGTCCACCAAACATAAGTCTTGGGTAAGTAAGGGTCTGATGGTCAGAAAGCTTTGTGTTGCTCCCATCAGACCAACAAGATTTCTTGCACTTGACCATGAAGTGGCTCATGTGCCTTTTGGCAAACTCTAGTAGAGCTTTGATATGAGTTTTCCTGAGTGGCTTTCTGACTGCCTCTCTGCCTGAAAGATTTGCCTGGTGAAGAACCCAGGCAACCGTTTTTGTGTGCACACTCTCTGAAGCTTCAGCTGAAGGTGTCCTGGTACCCTCTCTCTGTAGTCTCTTCTTGTGTAACTCTGAAGATGATCTAGGCAGAGTTTACACATGGGCTATATTTCTTTTGTGATTCCGACGCCACAAAAAGCTGTTGTTCTTCAACCATTGCACCGCAAAGTTCAACAATTCTTATTTGTCCCTCAAACCCCGAGAAAACGCTGCACAATTCAACCCCATGCTGCTCGCATTTCACAACAACACTTAGGTGGAAGTAAGAGCGCCCTCCACAAATAATGATCCGGGTGGAACAAGGTGCACTACATAATAAAACATAATTTCACAAAGTCTGACGTAAACGACCTGGATGACAGACAAATTCTGGTATTTATTATGTGCCTCTGCTTATTTCCAAGCCCAAATGAGTAACTTCATGATAATCATAAAAATATTCTAAAGAGTATTCGATTATTAAAATATTGTTTTACAACATCCCTAGTATGGACCTTCCATAAAGAGGATTAAATAACTAAGAAGTGAATACTTTTTAAAGGCACTGTGTATAATTTCCCAAACAAGTGCATAAGACATCTAGATAAAAATTCAGATTATTAACAAGGAAGCAAACTTTGCTGCAGCCACAGAGGATGAAAACGTGTCCTTAAGAACATCCACAACAGCCAAATAAGAACGCAATGCTGCTTTTGGCACCTTGTTTTAAATGATGCATGGTTACCACCACAGCATTTTCTCATGTGAGTAGCAAATACCTGTTAGTTAGTAGAAAATAAATATTTTTTATTGGAAAAGTGTGACATGTATTTGAACTCACTCTCTTTTACTTTGATATTTCTAATTACTAATTACTTTCAGATGTCACCAGCTAGCAAACACAATTTGCCTGTGTGTAATTTAATTTCAGTATAAATACAGTTTTGTGAAGAGATTCACTTCCCATGCACAGGTGGGAGAGTTGAGAGGAGTTGAGATGATAATTATTTGCATGCATGGAGCAAATGTCTCAATGGGAAGAGATGCAAAAAGAAAACCTGCATTAAAACAAAAATCCAAGCTGGCTGTTTGCCACAGCAAATATGTGGAAGTGAAGACATTTGTCAGTCGAAATAAAAACTGATCTTTTTGGCCTATTCATAAAACACTTTATGTGGTGGGAATAGAACACCAAAGAGACATGATATGGCGGCAGCATCATGCTGTGTGTATGCTTCTTTACAACAAGGAAGAGGCAAGTGGTCAGATCTGAAGGGAAGATTGAGGATGTGTCTTCAAATGCTGGCAAAGTTGGTAGACAGACCTGAAAATCTTGCGGCTGCATCTGTTTCCACTAAGCATGGAGTCAGGGGAGCTGACCACAAATGCACACCACACTTTGAAATACTTATTTGTGGGAAAAAAATAAATAAATCTATGCATCCCTTTTGCAAGAACAAAACAAACAAAAGCAAATGTTAAAGACAATTGCAATTACTCAGCTTGGTCACTGTTTACATATAAACCGTAAGAGAAAGAAAACACACTCAGTCATTTCTAATGTTTACACAATATACTAGTCCTTATACCATCTGGCTTCCTGCATATGAGGCTTTCTGCATATTTCGCATCTCTAGAAAAATGGTCCCTTGTAACTCGTTAGTGCAATATTTGGCCATACTGGAGATAGAAAAGGTCAGAATCTACTAGTGATAATTTCTTCTTCATATTGAGAAAAACACCCGTATACCTTGCTGCAAAGACATAGTGCAAACTATTAGAAAACATCATGGGAGTCACCTGTTGCATTCCCCATTTTCAACACAGTCAATAAGCAAACAAACTGAAAAGCTACTTGAAATCCTTAGCAGCAAAAAAACAAAAATGCTAAAAGTAGCCATTCTAAAGAGTTCTTGATGGAGTTGGCCATAAAACGATGAAAAATATTTCACTGCAGAACCTTCTACCACAAAGCACAGTGGGTATAGTTCCAAATGAGAAAGACAATGAGCACAAAGAACAGATTTTAAAAGCTTCCTCTGGTTTATTTTGATTTGGTTTCTGCCTTTAATTTCCAGCCAGCACGTCAAGGATGCTGGTCATATCTACCTGGGTAAGGTGGATGTCATTACTCTGGTTTGGATTAACAACACCAGTAATATTTGGGCTTAAAATAAGTTTCTAATTATTACATGAATTCCTAAAATTGTTAACCAAAATACAATGGTTTGAATCAGTTAAGAGCCTATTATATGGAATTAAGGACAGATTTGTTATGAATTTATTGTGCTTCTTATGCTTGTTTTTAAATGTTGTGCAATTTAATTGTGTTATGTTGAAAAGTGCTCTGTGACTTTTGTCAGTGAAAATAGCTTAATAAATAAAGTTTATTTACTTACTACTTACTTTGCAGTGGTCCATTATTCAAAATATAGTTTTATTTTTTCTTGTTAAGAACTGATTTACACCACCCACCAAAGAAGAGAAATTGTAGAGACGACACAAAGCTTTTTTGTTTATTGGCTTTGTGAGCCACAGAACTCAACAATGAAATGACTAATGCTGTGATTAATGGTGCAATTTCTCCAGATCATTAGTGGGCATAAAGTTATGCCTACTTGATCACTCTGTAATTTTGATTTCTATTCTGAATACAAGCACATGTCTAAGTATGGAAATGAGTCTGCAGTGTGCTTATAGACCTTATGGAGCTGCTCTTAACCCCAACATGCTCCTCAAAAGCAGAAACCAGCACTTTTACTTGAGATGGCAAGAACCAGAGCAAAGTTATTTCCTGCAACAGTATTTCATACTTCATAAGAACTCAAGTTTTCAAAGTTCCCCAACTACAGGGATTAGTTTTCAGACACCATGCAAAAAAAAGATGTGTGAAAAAAGCACAAGAACTCCTAGATCTGGGTGCAATAAGAGATTGTCATTTTGTTCATGCATCCATGGGAGAGAAAACTGGTTTTTTCTGTTCTTGCAGGGGAGGGCTGCTCTGTGGGGCGGAAACTTAGCTGAGAACAGAGCTTCAAGGTGGAGCCGCAGGTAAATAGGTGGTACATTGCATAAGTAGGGGTTTAGGCACCTCTGAATGGCTGCCGCAGGATTTCTCAAACATGTATGAATGAGTGAAAGCAACACTACTTGTATGTTTTTTATGAAGGCATTACAATATGATATAAAGTTATAAAAAATCAGCTTTGTTAAATCTCATTTAGAAGAATCCCCTTCATGCTAGGTTTAGACTGCACTAAAACTAGCCATAAAGTAGACCATCTCAACCAGGTCTAGGAAAGATTGTTTGGGCTGGAGGACACAACTCATCACATGTAATACAGTATTCATACAGAGCGCTAGATAAAAATTAACAGTGACATACAGTGACAACAAAGTGTTCAAGTCAAATTCTTAACCAGGGTCTGCATAATGTCTCTCTCAAGACCTGGCCAAACTCAGTTCCTTCAGTCTTTAAGCTGCATCCATTTGACTACATCTTCTTGAAGCACTTTTAACAACAGAGCTCAAAAAAGACTTGAAAGAGTCAAATTAATATGAAATGTATGAGTGCCATTTTTTAAAGTCAAATAGAAAACTTCAACCATTCAGATAAACCAAAATAAAACAAACACACACAGGAGTACTTCTAGGAAGTTAGGTTTCATCTTTAACCCCCAAAGTTGCTGTTTAGGCATACTTTATAGAAAAATGTATTCTGGTGGAAAGTGACGGCGACAACTGTAAATGTGACATATCAGGTAAGGGTCGAGTTCCTTCTGCAGTGCAGGAGTGGAAAACTTTGAAAAAATATTGTGCTTTCTTTAAAATGTTCAACTATATAAACTAATTTAACAAGGACACATTGGAAAAAGTAAAAGGATGTTTTTAATCAGTTCCATTGTAGGGCCAAGTAGGCAAGCAAAGAGGTTCTAAGCACAAATATGGGAATAAATGAACAGCCACTGATTTGTCTCAAATGAATGACTTACAGCAGGGGTGTTCAATTTCAGTCCTTATCTAGACATTTTCTCTGGTTCAACACATCTGAATCATCTGAATGTTTTTTTTGCCAGGCTTCTGCAGAACTTAATGGCACGTTGATGAGCCAATTCAACTACTTAAATCCACTCTGTTGGAGGAAGAAACTGGCCCTTGGGAACTGGAAATGGATGCCGCTGGCTTAGTGCTTTTGAAAATGCATTTGCATCATTGCATGTTAATCAATTACTATGCATTATAATGTTGATTTGTTTATGGCATTACCAGATAGGCTCCTCTGTAATTTTAATGAAACAAGCAATGAATCCTTGTGATGGAAAAAAAACACACGATGAAACCAGAAATAAAATCTCACTTCAAAGGTTGCAAGACAGAATTCATTTTGTACAGTGAAAATACAAAAAATATTGCGTTGAAGTCACGGTATACGTTCACCAAGACGAATTACAAAACACATATCTGAGTAATAAAGTATCATCAGAGATATTATAAGGTCCTTCTGTTCACGCTTTAAAGTCTTTTTTGTTAGTCGTTTCTTAAAGCACAAAAAAGACAGCAGTTTTATTCATGTCTCTGCTGGTGAGTCATAGCTATACATAACGACCTTTCAAATTAAAAAAGACCTAAAAGCCTTTCATAATGTCCTTTTGCGGCACTACATGTACAGTCTTAAAAGGCGTCACATGACAAAAGGGTAGTCATGTGACGCCAACCTATCCAGTTTGTAGCAAGAAGTGAAAGAGATAGGGAGGTTGATAAAATGTGTTAAAGTCCATTTATTGTTCAATTTAGCAGTTCAAGGTGAACTGCTAAATTTATCAAATTGATTTTAGACCACATCGCCCAGCCCTACTCCTCTATTTATATAAATATGAAAAATGCAATAATTAAGCTTTTATTAGTTAATCCCAAATTTGTGATTTTTTTCCAAGTCTCCTCTGCTAATTCCAATTTCATCTGCTAATTCTACTGATTTTCAGAGGAATAAAATATGTAATTTTACTACACTTGGGTGTTTACAGATTGAAAAAGTGGGAGTTTGTGGTCAAACGTATTATCACATATCACAAACTAGTTCCCAAGCAAACAATAAAACCATGCAGCATGCAAAATGCAGCAAAAGAAATAGGATTACTAAAAACTGCTTAGTATCTCACGCAATTTTCAAGGAAATAAAAAAAAAACCTAAATGATCTAGTAAATATCCGAATGATTCATAGCAGTATGGCTGTCAACAATCTTGGGGCAGCCACACCAGATGCTCAGTCACCTCTGCTTTTTAATTTGATCTCAGAACATAAAGGGGAAACTAGTTGACCTGGTAGTTTACACAGTCAGCATTAGAGGAAGTAAGTGTGAGGTGGTGTGCAGCTGTTGACCCAGATATAAGTGTGGGATTAGTTGGCTAAGTGCTAAAACTGGCATTTAAAAAAAAGTGTATATGAGTACTGCAAAAGTAACACATGTCATATGTCTTTGCTCTAATGAACCTGAGAAAGGCATCTGAATTATATCTTCAGCCTCTTAAAAAGGCCTACATTAGCCTCCCAATGACACACTTATTTTCAGCCGGTGGTTCAATGAAGGAAAGATGTCAAACTTGCAGAAGTACTGTCCCGAATCAAAGAACTGGTCCAACTCTGGAATAATCAGCAGCTGTTGTTAATTTATTTTATTATTATTATTTTTACAAACTCCAAGACAAATAAAAAAAGAAGTCACAGCATTTTGGATGGGCACTGTCTTTTAATAGCCATAAAGATAAACAACTTTTAACAGATATCAAGCACCGCAGGCTTTTAGGCACATTCTTAGTGCAAGAAAAAAATATCTTTAGCCCAATACACAAGTGGAAGTTACCCTTAAGGAATTTCCAAAACTGCTTCTCCCAGAAGTGCTTAAAGGAAAAGCAAGCAACTAATGTTTGTGAGCACAGCATTTAAACCTGGCCTCAAATACCCCTGTGCTGTCAGCAGTAGCACTGAGACACAGAGTAAAACTAGAAAGAAAGCAGGGCTGTAGCGATACACTAATCTCACAATACAATACGATGTGCGATACTCTGCTCACGGTACGATATATATCACAATATTCAGCAAATGATACCATACGATTCAATACTGTACAACACGATATATTTTTATGATTTTCTGGGAGATTTTAGATGGACAGAGTGATTTTGGTGACATTTTGTGGATGTTTCATGAATTAATTGAATTAATGTTGTAATACTGGTGTAATAAATTATGTTTTTGTTGTACATTTGATTTGTTTAAATTTTAATTGTGTGACTCTGTGTATTTGGTTATGCAAAAAAATAACCTTTTTTGCCTTATTCACTTATATTAGATGATGTAATTTTTCAATTTCATTTCATTATTTAATTCATTGTAAATGTACATGTGCAACTGGGTAAAAAATGTCATATGTGATAGCTGTTATTTAAATCATGTGGCTTTGACATAAAACTCAAAGTAGGATTTAAAATTGTCTAAGACACTAAATTTTTAGTTTTCATTAACTGTAAGCCATAATTATGAAAGTGACAAGTCATGAAGGTTTGATATACCGTATATCACTCTGTGTCCTTAATCTATATAAATTAAATTCTACTTTCTGATATGAGTGCTTTAAAACTAAAATTCTAAAAATTATATGTTATTGGTGACCCAGATACTTTTAGTTTATTGTGGGAACCATATCTCTTCCACCGGTACACTTCCAGAATATTCTAGAAACAACTCAAGACAACCTTTCTTCAGTTGCGTTGGTTAAACCATACATTTGGCTAAATCATACATTTTATAAACAAGAAACATACTTCACATAGCTAACAAAAACAATATCCATTTTTTATCAAAAAACATCAAAACCGGTGTTTGTTGCACAGGAAGCTGTCTAATTTTGGTAGACAGAACTATAAAAGTACTATTAAAAGCAATGATCACATTACAGAGGCAAAGATTTATTCACAAAATAAACTACAATTGAATTGATCTCCTCTACATTAAAAGTGGATAAAGTACATGGAACTCAAAACAATCAAAGTGATATTTTTCTACGGTTTCATACATGAAACACACAACAGGATGTTGTGTGTTCCTGAACCTTGTGTTCCTGATTTCATTTATTGTCCTTAACTCATCCTGCAGTATAGAGATTATCTACATGAGGATCGGGAGAACCCCAGCTATCTGCTGGACGTTTTGAGGCAAGTCTAAACAATGTGCACCACATCACACACAGGCTAATAAACGATGGAAAAGGCATGCTTGTTTGTCTTAACAGGACGTCATCGTGTAATCAAACCTTCTTCTCTGTGAATTGCAACATCTGACAACATAACAGGATAATGAGGCTAAAAGTGCCAGGACTTTGGGTATTTTCTGGCAGCGTTTCCAAGAGTGATGCTCCTGCGCACGAAGGGGCAGCGTGACCTTCCAATTTGGGGGCAACTTTTCCCACCCCCCGCTGCGAGACTCACTATTTCACAAATCCAGACATCAGCCAGCACCACTCCAGCCACTTTTCAGCGCTCGCTAAATATAAACTGCCGCCTTGTTTTTGTTTGATCTCTCCACACACTCACCCCACCAATAAACACCGCCACGACAAAATATATTTTGGCTTGTTGTATGCGCACCTTGAGAGCCCATCACTCAGTCTGTGGCGGCTCACCATGCCCGTCCGCTCAGCGCTGCTGCTGTCACTTTACCACGACTTTCAACTCGGCGACACACTGAGGAGTTCAGCCCCTCTATTACATCCTATTTACCAGATTCATGCTAAAGTATATCAGGAGCGACTTTAAGTGGAAACATTAATAAAGCCAACCCCGTGTTTGTAAAGCGTGAAGTGGGTTAGTTTCGCCTGTTAAAGGGCTTAGGACACCGCTTTTTACGTACGTGACGCCCTTCCCTTTACTTCCTAATTCCATTATTCGTCAATATCACAGAGCATATTCCGTGGACGTGCTTTTGTCCTACCTCGTAAAGATCTCCTGAAGCCATTCTGGGGTGCGGACAACGGCGGCGCGGCGTTCTTGCCTGCCCTGTTGGATTTTTTTGGACCCTACTCTCTCGGTGTTTCGGCGAAAGCACCGATGGACGGGAATTAGCGAGCAGCCTTGTTATTCTGAGCAATCCGCAGTAGCAGATCAGCAGACAGTGTCAATCGAGCCCGGCGCTGTGCGACGGATCGTTCCACACTTAAAACAAACAACCATCGGGGCGGTGCTGTTTACCCAGACCCAAGTGGAGGTCTGGAAATTAGTCCCCGGCTAAAGAATGCACAGCACTGATGGTCTGCATGCACCAAGCTCATCCGAGCTGCGTTGCAGTCCAACTACTCAGCGGGGGATATGTTAGTTGTTCTGTATTTACTCACAGGAACTGGAAGATCTTTTCATAATATTCACTCAACCTACCCACTTTTCTGACCTGATATTCTTAATTTTATTTTTTTAAAGTAACTATGGGTACAGTGACTGATGGCCAAATGGGAACCAGAACACCATGTTGGCTCAGTGATACGTGCATCATTAATTTAAAATGTTCCCATCTCAATTTTCTATTTAATTGTATATAAATATGTTGGTAATTTTATTCCAGTGATATGAGTGAGATCACTGGGGGGTTTGTGGGGAGGGATAGTATTGTTTGACCTTCTAAAATAAGAAAACTGGACTATGATTACTTTTATGTGTTCCAACTGTACAGGAAATATATTGAGGAAAAAAATACATAAAATAAAATATCCAAAAATTATTTTTCTGTTTTATTTCCTTATTGATATTTTGAAACATACCTGTGCAAAATTCATACAGGTGAATCTATAATAAAAAGTTATTTTATTTCAGCAATTCAATTCAACAAGTGAAAATCACAGGGAGGTGGATTTCACTCTTTTACACCTAATAAAGCCTCAGCTGTAATTAATTATAACAGATTATATAAGACAATAAAAAGGATGTTTAACACAGAAAATGTTGTGAATGTGTTATGTTCTAAAAAACTATATGGGCTGGACTGATGACTTGAAGATAGTCCAGCAGGCAGCTAGTGACACCCACTGGGTGGGTGAACAATAATAAATAACTGCAAGAGAAGCTGGGACTTCACAGTGTGCTCCTTCCAGGAATGGAAAATTGAGTGGAAGGAAAACATGTAGCTCCAAAAGCTGAACAATTAATAGGTACGATCACATTCCTACAGAGTATTGCTAAGTAAGCCCCTTCAGGAGTTTGGGGGGTATTCTGATGACGCTGGTTCAGTTTGCTTTATCAAGTCTAAAGTTAGCGCAGGCACCTTCCCACTTGATTTCCAAGCATGTCATATTTTCCTCTGCTGGAGGATGAGGAAATGATGATTTAATCTGTAAGAAGGACTTTGCACCTGTGTTTCCTGCTGAAAGTGCCAATATCATGTTTATTGACTTTTGATATTGCTGTGCTTAAGCAAACATACCTATTAGTCATGTTCAGTGAGTTAGAATGCGTCTTCTAATGAGATTTGTTTGTCTGATTAAAAGTACCTTTTGAAAATAACTTTTAAGCAGGTATAAAGTATCCCTTTCAATTTGAGTTGCGACATATTCCGCTCTTTCTTCTCCACTCTGCCCTAAATAATAAATAAATTCTGAGAAGAAACTAAATCACAACCTCAGGGGGCGCGCTTCACAGTTTGGGAACCTCTGCCCTATCCTGACTTGAACCTATTTCATTTGACATAGTTAAAAATCTAATAAAAAATATAGCAGTGTGTTTCAGGAAATGTTCTGTGTCTACGAGCATGAATACCAAACAAACCTGTTTCACTATGCTGGTACAGAAACCTGTGCAAATAACCTTGCAGAAAATATTATACTCCGACTTTACAAAGCGCATGTACCTATTTCTCTGTATGAGACCAAAGTCAAAATACCAAACTCCAAAGTAGTTGCTAAAACAATCTGAAGGAAATTTGCAAAGCTTCTCTCATGTTTTTGTTTTGTTTTTACATTTCATTTGACAATAAATGCAAATCAGTTGGTTTGTACTACATTGTATAAGCAAAATAATCCTCTTCCTCAAGCACATGTGCAAAGTATTAATTGAAATGAGTCTTTTTTTCCCCCTCATTTTCCTTAGTGTTACATGGTGGAGGGTTATAAGTTTTATCATCAACCTACAGTCAATTACTATGGTGGCATTGGTGGTTCTTCTATGTCTACCTGAGGAGGTTTCCTTGCTATTTGTAATACATGAGCAAAACTCATTTCCCTTTAAACTTATATAAATTTGACTGACTTGCCATTCTTAATTCACAGCATTCAATATGATATTTGCCCAGCTATTGTAGCTTCAATTATTCTAAAGGCTTCCCCATAATATGTAATCAAATTGTTTGGAATTTTTTATCCTTCCTTCAGAAGCACAATTATGAGGTCAGACACTGATGTTGGACTGGAAGCACTAGGTTCTCGTCTATTATCTAAATAAGCCAAATGGTGTTTTTTCATGTGTCACGATAGGATTTATTTCATTACAGTACCGTGCTGGAATACATGCTGCTGAAAGAGACAGATTATTTCATAAATGTTGCCCTGCATCCTTATAATGCTTGATTTTATACACCTGTTGGGATGGAAGTGATTTAAAATCCTAAAATCAGTAATTTGGATCAGTTTACTAATACTTTTTTCTGTGCTGTGGCAGCAATATTGCATTTAAATGAGTAAAAAAGTGAGAAATTTATATAGCAAATGACATGATGTTGCTGCCACAATGTTTCCTATCTTGGAATATATGCTGGCATATTGATCACAGTAAATCCCTCAACATGCTATGTAATCATGGTAATATAAATACTGGTATAGATATAGTGAGATGCAATAGTCAAATGATGGTTGTATAATAATACTTTTGGTTTAAGTTTGAATTCACATTAGGTTTTGTTGTATGGAAGTCTTTCCCAAAGTTTAAACAGCATATTATCCATAATTTATACAGGAGGATAATAACAATCCCAGTGTTTTAGCTAAATTAATTCTGTTTAGACTTCCTTGATCTTTCTATACTAATTACCCTGGTTCATTACATTCTACTAGACAGATAAGTTCAAATATCCAGTAACTCATGATAAGTTCAAAATCGTCAAACATTGAAATAATTACTACCATCAACTAAATTGCTACAGAAATGCAAAAGGTATCAAAAATTACTCCAAGGTTTATGACAGAAGATTGACTGAATGGTGGTAAAGGACTTAGAGTTGAACTAGAGTCCTTACTACAAACAGGATGATTTCTGTTTTTTTATTATAAATTGAGAACATTTTGGAGAAACTAAATCAATTGAGAAAAATATAGTTTCAGATCCTCATCAAGAATGTCTGAGCATATTTCTCCACTAATCCTTTCTATATATGTAAAGTCTGCTAGTAACATATGTTGTAAGATTAGCAGTTTAAGTGCAAGTGTGGAGTAAAACATTTGGCACCTTTTGGTAAAAAAGGCCTCAGAGAAAAGAACCAGGCAGAAGGTCTTAGCGCTGTCAATCAATAATGCTGGATAAGCTAATAGCGGAGAAACTTTGCGTTAATTTTAGATTTCATTATAACATCAGACAATTTGAAATGAAAAATTTGAAGCTCTTTTCATTTAAGAATGTTTAAAAATTCCAACTGTTGACAGCGATTGTGGACTTTCACAGCAGATAAATTCTTACAAGCTCGTAAATCAAAAAAGCTCAGCTCAGCTTTTTTATTTAGAACTATCACACATTGTTATCAACTGAACATTGTGCTGCAAAGCCTAGACATAATGTACCCTGCAATATCTCATTAAACTAATGCTAAATGCATGCTGCTGTAAATCCTCCTTGAAACAGTTTACATAAATCTTTAGCAACTTGTGCAACAACTATGGCTGCGTATTATTTATACATCTCTTGAACTTCAGGGAGTTTTGCGCTTTATTGTTCAGCCTAGTCTAAACGGAGCCTTTCAGTTTTCTAAGCAGCACATCTTCTCTGTAATCTGACTCATACTTTATTATCTTTCCCCCAAAAGCCACATTGTCATCCCTTTCACAATCGCTCAGTTTTATTGTCAGTAGTTGTATTCAATAGTAAAACATTCATTCATCAGCTTCAGTACATGCATTTACATAAAATGCCAATGACACTGTACAGTACAAAGTAGCATGACAGTGATGTTGAAGTACTGATGTGTAAACATATTGGCTCAAAATGCTTACAAATGTTTTTGAATATGGAAATGTACTTTTCAATCGCATCAGCTAAGAGCAACCATGGAAAGAGTGGAAGAAAAAGTAAAAGTTAAATTGTGTTGGTTACGTTGAACTTAGCACTAAGCACACTATGCCTCAAGTGAGCCCTTACAGTGACAAAATGTTAGAGGTAATGAGGATGACTTTTAGTGAGCCCCATAGTGGCCTAACCAGGGGAGATGGTGGAAAGACAGACAGAAAGCAGAAATATTATTTGTAAAACATTATGGAGAAGCATTGTTGTGATGGCGCAGTTATGTTTCATATGTACAGCATTTTTAAAACAACTGGCAGTAGCAGTTACTTGACTGTGCTCCAAACCGCACTATGTGTCTCAACAACATATAATACTGTGCCTCTTTAAAAATGTGACACACACAAATTGTGCAGCAACATTTTCTAAGGTTACATTGAGAATAGTTTATTTACAGTTTATTAGGAGCATTTCAGTTTTAAGGTAAAATTAATTCAAGCTTAACTTAATATCTGTCTAATT
Source organism: Phalloptychus januarius (assembly GCA_902982915.1). Taxonomy (NCBI): domain Eukaryota; kingdom Metazoa; phylum Chordata; class Actinopteri; order Cyprinodontiformes; family Poeciliidae; genus Phalloptychus; species Phalloptychus januarius. The sequence continues at coordinate 16,619,940 of CADWAE010000477.1, forward strand.
GAGCCTGAGTGGATTGAGTGGATGTAGTTGTGGAGTGCGCCACAAGGGGCAGTATAGTGTAAAGGCAGGAGGGTCTGGTAGACGGAGGGAATCAGTAGCAGACAACGTCAAACCAGAGCATGCTGCTTCCTGTCTCACTATTTCTCCTGTTGTTTCAGGCAATATTGCTTAAAATGCACACAAAGTCACAAATAACAGGACTGTACATGATTTCAGTGCTTTAAAACCAACTTATGTGTGGTTTTATTTAAGTTATACCATCTTAACAGAATGGCTAGGCTGTGTTTGTCACGAAGCAAACACAGCACTAGTAGTGTACAATCCCGTACGTTGCTATGAGGATAAGGTATTACTGTTTTAATAGGGAAATGGTTATAGTAAAATGGACATAAATGTATTTTTCAAAGCAAATTTGAACGAAAGACACTATAAAGCAAGGCTGCTCCTGTTTATTCGGTGCAATTCTTCTGCTGCAGGTCGGCCTCCCTAGATCTGAGCCATAACAAAAATTATGTGAATTATCTGTATGGCTTAAATGGGTTGGCTAGTCTTGCGTGGAAAGAGTGTCAGTCTGTGTTGATGCAGGATCACATGAAATGTGTCCAGTCTTTTTACCTTGACAAAAGACTTTACTTCTTAACAAACACCATTGAAATAAAAAAGGAATGATGTGGAGACATGTTGTCACTTCTGGTCTTTCAAACACAACCACGAATGGAATCAAACCCTCAATCTTCTGATCCGAAGTGAGACGCCTTGTCCATTAGGCCACGTGGTTTGGAGCAGTGATGTGATTGGAAGGCGAACTCCTGAGCAGTTACCAAAACATTTAGGTCAACCGAGATGGCATTTAAGAGATACTGCAGTTAGCCGAAGCATGTGTGGCTAAAAGAAATGAAATCTCAAGAGGTGTATGGTTGTTTGAAGAAACTTTGAAAAATGTTGGACTTGTAGTAGATTCCAATCATCTCATGAAAAGAGATGATTGGAACAACACAGAAAACAATGTAAGCCTAAGACTTTGAGTGGTGTAGTGTGTGGCCGAAATATTTTTAACAAACTGTCTTTGCCTTCGCTAGGATTTGATAGGGGCTCCACAACTTAAGATTTTTATGTGGAAGTGTTTAGAATTTTAAGATGCAAGTTGTTGATGCAAATAGTTGTTGATTTGGCTTGTCTTGCATGACACAACATGGCAGTGTGTGTTGATGAGGGCTCACATGAAATTTGTCGATTTTTTTTCTTTTAAATCTTAATGTAATGTAGAGAAAGACCTTTGCTAATTGACTAAATTGAACTGAAATATGAATGGAATATTGCAGGGAAACACTATTTGACACTGGTGTCAATTCTTTAAAACAACCACGAAGGGACTTGAACCCTCAATCTTCTGATCCGAAGTCAGACGCCTTGTCCATTAGGCCATGTGGTCCTACTTTTCAAGCCCTGAGCTGTTTGAGTCATATAGGGACCAAGTAAGAAGCACTGAGGTACTGAAGTTATATTAAGCCAGTGGTTCCCAAAGTGGGTCCTCAAGGGCCAGTATCCTGCATGGTTTAACACACCTGGATCAAATGATGGCTCTTTAGAAGGTCTAAGAAGAACATTGACAAGCTGAAAAAGTTGTTGCTACCACCAGGGAGAAAACTAAAACATGCAGGATGACGGCCCTCGAGGACCGACTTTGGGAACCATTGGCTTACGCGTAGTTGGTACTCTTGACATTCTTGAAAGAAAAAATCTCAAGAGGTAAGCCAATTTAAAGAAAGGAAGAGCTAATTTTAGGGTACGTGATGAAACCTTTTACAGCTCTAAAGGTGTAAAAGTACAAATGAGGTGGTTGAGGAAAACTCATTCAGATGTTCAACCATGATCCAACACACATGTATTTAAAAATGAAATACAGCAGAAACAGTCAAAAAAGGTAGATGTAGGGAACTAAAACCAATGGAAATACAAATAAAAAGTCAGAATTACATTTTAAAATGTTAACAGCAAATACAGAAAATATACTTGGGGACTCAGAGGAAGGAAAGTAAAAGAAGCTTGAGGCAAACTTGAGCCAAGTCAACAACGACGAACGAGTGAACCAAAGTGAAAGTGTGGGAAAGATATCAGAGAGTGGGCATGATGGTTCTTAGAAGTAGAATGACAGCAGTGAACATCAGGAGGGATGACATGGTAAAGAGTTTGACTGACATTGACAGGCATATGAAGGACAACTTCACAGCGAAAAATAACAGGGACCTAACCAAAGCAGGTTGGCTGACCTGAGAGTGTCTCGCTGCAGTGGAAGACAGAACAATTTGGAGAGAAAAGATTTGATTACTACAGTGTTGATAAAGTAATGATGAGCAGGTGGGATGACAGCAGATCGCTCACTAGCAGGAGACAGTGTCCATGCTCAGGGGCATAAATAAAGGAGAGGTGGACAAAAGCAAACAAAGAAACACACTCTCAGCTAGAAAAAAGGGTAAAATACAAAAAAGAAAAACAAATGTTTCTAGGAGTCAACATAACATTTTTTGTCTATTACTCTATATGCCTGCTGCAGTTTTTGTCATAAAATCAGTTTACAGATTCATCCTTTTCACCATGTGATCTGATCTGTCTTAGAAACATCCATGTAACTTGAACATTTAAAGAGGGCAAGGGTATTATGTAACATTTTTTGGAGCTTTGCATCATGTTGTAATGTTATTGCCTCATTAAAAACATACCTGTGAATCTTTCATGAGTATTTGAAAAATACTTTGCATTAAATTGCGAAGACAAATTTCTTTTAAGTCATGTTTGACAAATGCAGCCTTTTAATAACAACAGTTACTTGATTGAGCTATAAAATGACGCAACATGCCTGGAAAGTACTTCCCCTTTAACTGCAGCATTCTGAATGTGAGTCCATCCTCAGACCATCAGATCCATCCATCCATCCATTTTCCTGCACCCTTTTTCCCTTACTGGGGTCAGGAGGGTTGCTGGTGCCTATCTCTAGCTATCGTTTCGGGCGAGAGGCGGGGTCACCCTGGACAGGTCGCCAGTCTGTCGCAGGGCAACACAGAGACAGACAGGACAAACAAACATGCACACACACACTCACACCTAGGGAGAATTTAGAGAAGCCAATTAACCTGACAGTCATGTTTTTGGACTGTGGGAGGAAGCCGGAGTACTCGGAGGGAACCCACGCATGCCCAGGGAGAACATGCACAGACCATCAGATATTGTCCTTAAAGTTTCAAATAGTGATTGAATTTTGCCATCAAATCTCATTTTTCTTGTTTTATTAGATATGAGTACATTAGGAGAGAAAGCTAAATAGTATAAAAGTTGAATGATGAAAATAGCACTAAGTATGCAGGAGTAGAAGTGCGGCCACATTTTCAGATCAGAAAAGTGGAACTCAGTTGCGTGCATGCCTAAACATCATGAATACATGATGTTTAGGCTGGGCTGCACAGTGGCGCAGCTGGTAGAGCTGTTGCCTTGCAGCAAGAAGGTTCTGGGTTCGATTCCCAGCCCTGTTCTTTCTGCATGGAGTTTGCATGTTCTCCCTGTGCATGCGTGGGTTCTCTCCAGGTACTCTGGCTTCCTCCCACAGTCCAAAAAAAAAACATGACTGTCAGGTTATTTGGCCTCTCTAAATTGTCCCTAGGTGTGAGTGTGTGTTTGCATGGTTGTTTGTCCTGTGTCTCTGTGTTACCCTGCGACAGACTGGCGACCTGTCCAGGGTGTACCCCACCTCTCGCCCAAAACGATAGCTAGAGATAGGCACCAGCAACCCTCCTGACCCCAGTAAGGGACAAGGGTGTAGGAAAATGGATGGATGTTTAGGCTATCTACCTCACTATTTTTAGACAAAGGTAAAGGCCAGCATGGGTAGGTTAATATTTATGGCAGTTAAAACATTACAATAATCTATTGATTTACATTTTCTCCCAGTCAGCTTTGGTGGCTTTATAATTTATCAGCTAAGTTCTTAATTTCCAACCAAACAACAATCTTAATGATTAATATGGTCTTTGAAGATTAATGCTACATGGAGCAAATAACGTCATGCTCTATGCAGTCGCAGCAAAGCTTCAGTCTGCTTCACCTTCTGTCTTCACATATGCTTAAAAAGCTTATGCACATCAAAGCTGTCCTGTTTTACATCTGGACTTCATGTTGCTCACCATTTTTTTCACAGACTGTGCTGTGTATGCTGTGCAGTGCGTTTGTAGTATGTGTCAAGTGTTGCAAAATATGAGGATGTGGTGGATTTGTGTTAGAGTGAATCAGGATTGATGTCCCTGAAAAAATAGCTTTCTCTCCCATCCGTATTTGCGGACACCTACACAAATGATGGAAAATTCTGCCTCAGAGATGTAGGAGGACTTAAACTGTGAAGCACAGCAGCTCAAATCTGCACCAGTTTCAGACTGTATTCCTATGGAGTCATTCCTCATCATAGCTGCTCTGTTGTGCAGAAAACAAACAACTAAGGAAGATAATGAGACAACAAAAAATGAGAAACCTTTTTAATTTTTACTGATAAAAAAAATACCGTGGTGTTTCTCTGTAATCCTCATTAAGTAAATATTTTGTGAAAAAGCAGCTAAGGTTTAAACTGCCAACATTTCATCTTGGGCAAGGGAGATCCCTTAACTCTTGAGCTTGACTTAAATAAATAATTGTGAAGAAAAGCCCATTGGGTAACAGATTAGCATGGCAACCAAGGCTAAGAAACAGTTTGGCCATTTTTATCTCACTTTGGCTTTGATTAGCTTTTTTAGAGAAACAGCAACTTGTAACAAATGGAAAAAACGGGTTGATGGAAAACCTGATGCAGCACCTGCAATAAGTAAGAACATACTTACTACTTACACAATGTTGTAAATTCAAATTTAAAATGCATTAAAACTTTTAAGACAAACTTAAACCCTTATAATTTATCAGATTTTGAAACATAAAAAAGAAAAATCCCTGGTAAACCTACCACCTACTTTGTAGAAATTGGGATTTCCATTAATATCTTAATGCGCTTTTTTATTGTGTTTAAAAAAGGTATCTTACATAATTCTTGAGTGTTTATCATGAACTCGAGCTGCGTTAGCATTTATAGAATTCAAGTAAACAGGCCTTCCTTATTCCAATCAATAAATTATTGATTCATGGACAGAGCTCTTGTGCTCTTAGCCATTTTTTGGAGCTTGATTTGAATGTGCAATGAAGTAATACTACTCTGTGCATGTTGAGTAAAGCTTATGTTAATATATTAGACAACCATTTTATGTTGAAATTGTTACTACAGATTTTGGGGGTTTAAAAATTAATATATATATAAAGATGATGACAAAAGATTTGGAGCATTCACCCTGCTTTCAAGCTCCAATGATATGAAAGCCTCCTGATGTCCAGGATCCCAGCTGGGTGATCTGTATATTATTTAAAGCAGTGATTGTATCTGTACCTGTTTATGTCTTATGCTGATAAAAGACTTGGAAGGGGAAATAGATTTAACAAAAGTCTTCTGAGAGACAGAACGGGCTTCAAAACACAGGAGTTAAGATCACTGATCACAGCTTCATGATGGCAAAATTAGGACTTGCAGAGCTTGACAGTCAGGGGTAATTTAACAAACAAGAAAATACAACCTATACACCCAGCAATAAATGTAAACATGATGGAACAGATCTTTCTGGTCCGACTTGTTCAACACAGCCATTCAAAGTAAAGGTCACTATGAGGAGTCATTACCTGTTGTCTGCAAAGATAGTTCAACATTTATGCTACGTCAGAAATCCGTCTGACTCAGAAATCTCCTGGCACAATGAAAGCAGCAAATATTTTAATATTTTAACTCTTCAAGGGGAAGTGCTTTGGTTTGTTGTCAGTAGTGCATGACTGCCAAGTAACATGTAGAAACAACTGCACTATTTGGGTTGACTGTTAATCCATTCAAATGTTTTTTTTTACCTGTTACCTGTGTCGTGTCACGTGTGGACCAGTTATTAGGCGAGAAGCAGAATACACCCTGGGCAAGTCATTAAGTCATCACAGTCAAAGAGACACACAGGGCAAACAACCTCATACCAACGCTATCCAAAGTAACCAAATAACCGAACCGGCATGTTTTATCATCTGTTGGAGTTTCTGGAGAGAAACCACACATGCACAGGGAGCACATGCAAATTATCCAGACTGGGATTAGAACCTAAAATCTTATTGCTGGACAGAAACTGTGCCACTGTGCAGTCCGTAAGTTGACTGTTTGTTTTCAAGAAAATGTTAAATAGTTAGTAAATTTCTCACCTTGTAAACCAGACTGATTTACCCCTTACATTACAAATTCAGTTACGTTTTACAGTGTGGAATAGGCAGCTTTAACTAAAGTTCAACTAGCGTTCCCTTTTTCTTTATTTTTAGACAAAAACCTGATCACAAAAGGTATGCCACAGAGGATTTATATACATGGATTTTTCACTTTATAAAACACAGAACAAAAATTTGAGGTTGTACTTGAAAAATGTTTTTCTTTAGAGGACAAACAGTGATATTTTAGTTGTCAAAGAAAAGTTTTACAGCAATTAAGCCTTGAATCCAAAACCATCCCTATTTCATTCACTAGATGGCAATGCTGTCCTATATTCAGTGACAGTGCAACCAATTATCCTCTTTAGCCACAGATTGGTTAAAACAACAAACATATTATTTTTGATTCATTAAATGTAGTTCTGTAAATTGTAACAGAACTTTAAAGGTAGCAGAACTTTAAAGGTAGCAGAATCAGATAATAATTGTCTCTTTTGAATTGCTTTGTGTCAGAGTTGTCATAATTAGACAACTTATCTGTAAAATAATGCCTATATGCTGATGCATTCTTAATTGTTTTCATCCCAAATGCATGAATTTTCTCCATATATATATGCCAACTTAGATAAAATATGCAATTGTGTTTAGTCTAAATACAAATGCAACCTGAAAGTTTAGTGTTCATTAGCGCTTGCAACATAACGAGATGATAGTGATGAGACTAAAAAAACTGATTCATCATAGGTCACTGGGAATAGACGTAATATTTATGATATTTCTGTCTGGAGCTTGGAGCTAAGCCAGTTCATTCAAAATTGAAAACCAACCAGATCTGTTTTTAAAGTTTAGCTGTAATAGTTCCAGCACAAACACAAAATCCATTGTTTAGTCTAAAACATAAGAACACCCTACAGTATGAAACAGTTGTGTAATTTTTTCAAAAATAGTTGTTGGCGTCTGATGTCTTGTGCTGATGTTCATTGAGAAGACCTGGCTGTTGTAACTTCTCCTGAAAGTGCTTTATTGGGTTGAGGCACGTTTAGAATCAGGTCAGTCATTTTCTTTCAAATCTGGTTTCAGTCAGTTGTTTTGAATTGGGGTAACAATCGTGTAGGAGGGGGCCTTAATGGGTGGTTCAATCGGCAAGACCTTTCACCCGCTTTGCCTGCTGGTGAAGGCCCAGTGGCAGCTGTGGCTACAATTCATTAGCTTTTTATCAATGTGTGAATGTGCTCTTTGAGATTTCAACATATAAAGGTTGATAAATAAGATAATTTATATTATTTTCTAATCCATTGATTTCTTGATCTTGCGTTGTGCACTGCTGCTCAGCCATGTTGCAGAGGGAAGTGTCCATCTCCAAACTGTTTCTACTAAGCTGGAAGCATAAAATGACCAAAATCCTTCTGGTACACTTTATTGGAACAAAAGGGCACCAGAAACTCTGCACTTGACAAATTTACAAACAAACCCTCATCTATTTGATTGCCAGCAAAGACATATTTCAGAGAACAGTACTCTAGTTCAGACCGCACTGGTGATGCAAAGCTCTGATGCAGTTGCTCTGCCATGAATCGTCCTATATTTTTGTGCTGTTTTTCAGTTGCTCTTAAGGCCATGTGAAGATTGGAGGTCTGTATCAATTGGCTCTGCAGAAAGTTAGCAACGTCTGCATTTGGTGTGTGAGTGTACATGGCCCACCACTTTGTGGCTGAGTTGTTATTCCTAATTGCTTCCATCTTGTTATAATACCACTAACAACCAACAGTAGATTAGTTAGTTGTGGAGAAATGTCACTTTAATAAGGCTGACCAGATTTAAGGACAATGGGTGATGATGGGGACGGTGGTAGGCGTATGTCTGATAATCAGTGGGTTGCTGGTTTGAGCTCTGCTCTGTCTGTCTTCGTCATATTATGTCCTTGAACAAGACACTTAATTTGTTCTCTGTCAAACTGGTTTCCAGAGAGTGTAGCTAAGACCATGTCATTTAGAACAACATGAATTTATGTTCAGCTAATATTTGTAATCAGATTGACACACAGTTAAAAGTAGCAGACTAAAAATTACATACTGGTTTTTAGTTCTTTTTAAGCTACAGTAATTATTCTACATAGCAAACTGAAATAAAGTAAAATAAGTAAAGGAAAACTTAATTTGCCTGAGTCAACAATGCATAAAAAGCTAGAGAAATTACCAAAAGGCTTGCAAACATATGTTTTAACTGGCTTTAAAAAATTCCCCTGAGGCCAACAATCTCAGGTCCAAAGGAACAGTGTTCCAGACTTGCAGGGCCATTGAAAAGAACACTCTGTCTCCTTTTGTTTTCGTCCTACTATCGTAAATTTAACAGAGCAATAATTCATTCTTGCTTGGATTTTTGTGGTAAATGAGTAACGTTTTTAACCTTCCTTCAAATGTCCAATTTTCTTGCAAATTGGACATGAAAGTACACAATGAACAGTAAGAACTTAAAATTTTTAAATGTGTTAAATAGGCACATTATTTCAGTGTACTTTCTTATTTTTACTAGAGTTGTACAGAACCAATGATTTTGACTTTCTATCTGTCTTTGGGCAGATTAAATATGAATCTAAATCAGGAAAGTTAATAAAGTAACCCGCTGTCCTAATCACTAAGCACCCTGTAAGAACTCAAGGAAAGTATTTAAGAAAAATGAGAAACGTACTACTTAGTTTTTGCTTAACCCCTTCTTTGAACTTCACAGTTTATAACTTCATGGTTGTTGTTTTCTTATTGTTTTCCACATGGAAGAGACTCAAGAGATTTGCCTATAAAAACATTTTTATGTTCATCACCAATGCCAATGTTGTTGCATGAACAAAAGCACATTTTAGCTTTCTGTCCAGTAGAGGGCAGACAAGCATTGCACATCTCATTACAGGTTTACGTGACACTTAGTTCACCTATTTGAATCGATTCATATCTTGACAAACAAAAGTAGCAAGATCTTCTGGTTATGTCAGATGGAGTTACAACTTTTTATCTTAATTTTATCTTATTTTAGGGTTAAAGTAAAGTATATTGTGTATTTTGATGTAAAGATCCCACACTGTTGCCTTGAGTGGCTCCTCTTTAAAACTTAACCACATTTGAATAAATAGGATTTTGCTGGTATAATAAATAAAATATTCCCAGTTCTAATTTGTCACAATTTAATTATGAGCATGACTCTGCCACAGTCTCCTCACTTCTCACCTCTCAGGTCCCCCTACTCCAAAACAGTGAAAATTAATTATTCAGCTACAATTAGCGTGATGTCAATAGTAATTGCTACCAGTGCTCCACTACTTTGACACTAAAGCTGTGTGTTATTTGAGGCAAAGATTATGCTTTTACTCGTGTTAAAATTTGCCATTTCAATCAAGTTAATGTTGGAGTTCATACTGCTATTTGCCTCAAAGTCACTCAATTACATATGCAGAGACACGCTACATCCACTGTGACAACACCAGTCCATGTATATGTATGCATGGACAACAACTGAGGTAGAGAAGGAAAACAAATCACAGAAAAATGAGATAGTTTTTAATTTTAACATTTTACAGGCGCATTTAAAATTTTTTTATTGTTTTATTTAGGTACAAAGGAAACTGTAATGCACTTAAATTAAAATGAAAAATGTGTTGAAAGTGTCTTTGAGATAAAATTGCTCCTGAAACCAAAAAACAAAACATTCCAACATGTTTTTTTTTTTTTTTTTAGTTACACCTTATGTGAATTAATTTAAAGTGGATAAAAGCTTCCAGGTCCACATGTTCACACACTGAAACCAAAAATTCAGGTTAAACATGCAACACATTACAACTATAATTTAACGGAAGAAGTCAGATAGTTTTGGCACCAATATTTCTGCTATTGGTAAAACTTTTTTCTGGTAAACAGTTATTATTATTAAGGTTAAAGCTTATATATTTTTTTCTGAGCTAATGCTTTGAAATCAGTGTTACCTTTAAGTTCTCTTTTAGTTTGGATCCTTATGAAACATTAAAGGTCATTAAGATGAGATTTAAAAAAAAGTGTGTAATCTGCTCTCTTCTGCTTATCTAAGGTCAGATCATTGGTTCCCAGAGACATCCCTCTTTCCAGGAACACTCTCCAGGTCACTGTGTGAAATCTCAAGGTCCCAAAGCCAAAACTGTAATGTTTCCAAAATGTGAGAATTGTAATGTCAGATGATTTCCCAATAAATCAAAATGTTATCTAAAAGCATATATCTATTGCAGTTTTATTATTATTATTTCGGAGTTGTAGTCATATTGATATAAATTTCAATAAGTTATTTCTTATTGAGAATGATTATGAATATTTAATGAAACAACAAAAAACACTTTTGTTTCACAGAAGTGTTACCCTATTTAAATGTTTGCTCAGCACATGCATTTAGTTGTTGGTCATCCCTCATTTTGCATTACATACAAGAGCTGACTTTGAGCTAGTTAAAGCACAGTGGACCAACACCAGCTCTCCAGATTCTGAGACTTTGATTTCTACATTCAGTTAAATTCACTTACATATGAAAAGAGGCTTTTGATAGCTGAACCACAACAGAGGGAATGCAGCGGTTGTAGGTTCTGAATATGTATGTGTGAAGTGGCCCATAAAGCTCTGACTCCAGGTACAGTTATGTACAGTTACACATCTTATGAATCTCTCTCAGGCTCCTGAATGGCCTTTATTCTACAGTATTCTCAAAACTGCGGATATCGTTGCTGCTTTGGCAGCTTTTTGTATTACAGTTTTTTCTTCCAATCAACTTTTCATTGAGATGTTTGAATCCAGTACTCTCAGTGACCAGCTTCTTTAATGATAACCTTTTGTGGCTCAGTGACTGCACAGTTTTCCAGGAGCTTGTGATACTTTTGTGTTTTAAAAATCACTTTTTATTGGTTTATAATGTTGTAAAGTTCTAAGAATGCTTTAATTACAATGTTTTATGTTATGAAATACTATATTAATTTTTGTTATTGCATAGTTTCTTAAAACTTAAAAAGTTTTTATGAATTATTCTTGAATCATAGAAGATCATACTACAAAGCATGTGTTTGTTAAACCAGATATACCAACAACAATGAAAGGAACAGATCATTCCAAAATCTATTTTTAGAAAGTGAAGAAATAAAAACATAAATACATAACACATACATCAACAAAAAAAAAAAACAGTATGTCAAAAACAAGTTAAAATCGAAGTAAAACCTCTAACATATATTCTAACATTACAGAAATATCAATTTCTGAGATGCAAAATATATTGCATTATTTACAGGTGCATTTTCAGAATCAAATGCTGCTTGGCCAAATCCATATTTGCCGAAGAAGAAAATGATAAAACTATATAGAAAGGCTCATGTGAGGTTCTTCCTTTATGGTAAAGCATGACATCCTGCTTAAGACCTTCAGGCTTCAGTATGAAAACCAAAAAGTTGTTTTATTATTAGTTTATTATTACAGATTAAATGAATTGTGAATAATTAAAAATGTATGGAGAACTAATTCAGTCAAAGACTTGTGGTTAATGTTTCAGATCATTATCAAAGAAACAACACTTTAAATCCCAGCCGCCAGTCTCTGCTTCCACTACAAACTCAGTGTTCAGATATCCCACCATGAGTCCAGAAGTATTGATGGTGGTGATAAAGATGTAATAATGTCATAAAGCCACAGAGGAAGGGGAACTGTGAGAGGATATCTGCTCAACAGCGTAACCAGTAATCAGTCAGCAGGATGAAAAATGACAAGACAAATGTGAGCAGACAGAAATGGGGAATAAAACATGGCGCTCATGAAGGCTGAAATGACGAGAACAGGAAGAAGGGAGCAGAGGTGACCTGCTCTTAGAGGGGACAGGGTGTCGTGCTTCCTGATTACAACCAATAGGTCTCAATTTCACATGACAGCCTCAACTACTCATTTGGGGTAGGGGGTATATTATAAAGGTTGGAGGAGAAAGGATGGGAGGGGTTATTGTCCCAGTGGATTTTCCTTTCTACAGTAACCTCTGTGATGATGACCACTTTTGTGCCAGCACTTTTTTTATTCCCTGGGAAAAATTATTAATCATCAAATATTGTCTTTTCTTGTCTTTGCATTTGGATGCATTTTCTTTTGCATTCTAATTTGCAGTGAGTGATGTTCCGAAGAACATGGCCACCCTTGACATTGACTTTTATTTTCACCTGTTTCCATCCTCTCACCTGGTCCCTATAGGTTATTAATGACTTGTGCAATTTTCCGTGACATCAGACTGTTCGTGCACTGAACAGGTAATAAAAAGGAAACCACAGCCTGTGTTTCCTACGTTTTATGCAGATAAGAGGAAGGCATCTTCCCTCCAGAGCTGGACGAGTGCCCAGCATGCAGGAGTTTATCTGGCACACATGTACCCTCCCTCCGTATTTCACTTCTGCTTCTTCTCTCTGCTTCTGATAGCTTTATCACTGCGGAGGGGTCAGATGCTGACACCAGCATAAGGGGCGCTTAAATCGCTCTAAACAACATCGATCATGGACCCTATAAAAAAAGCTTCATGGCACACACAATACCCTGGCCTTGCGCTTGGAAATGCTCGTCGATCATGGGGCTGGTTGACTCGAGAAAGCTATTTTTTTGATGATTTGTTGAAGTTTCAGTAGAGGAAGGTTCCGATTTCACCCTAATCGGTCTTTATGAGTAATTTTAGATACAGACTGCATGGGAGATCTATCGCTCAACAGGAGTGACGGCGGGAAGGTGATGAATGGCATTGGCTTTCGGTCCTACTTATTGATTAGGAAGAAGCTTTATATTGTTCAAACTCATTTAAAAAATTAGATCGGAAGTCAGAGAATAATTGACATTGGATGTTTAAAGAGTGACAGAGTAACAAGAACAGAACTGTGCTTAAAGTTTGAGAAGATTAAAGCACTAATTATTTTTGATCATTGTATGAAATGTTACAGAAAATATGCTGGTTCAGTTCCCAATTAAATAACTGTCAGATCCAGACAGATAGCAGTTGTTAATTTGACAAGGTCCAAAATGTAATCTGAGGAATCTGCAGGATTTGGACATCATCAGCGCTGTAAGAAAAAATGTCCAGCACATTTCTCATGAAGAAGACACTAAGGTGTCGATATTACACCCCTATCATCAAGCTTTTTGAACCAGCTTGTCATTTTAAAGGTTAAGCACCACCATTAGCATGACATAAGTAATACATATGAGCGAGAGAGATCATTCAAATTCAGCATGAACATTTGCAGAACTTGATAGATTGGTGAGCAATATCCATATATTCAGATTCTGATCTGTGCTGAATATTAGCATACTGATGCATTTGAACATAAATTTCTTTCGGTAATGAAGCCAAAGCTGATTTATGTTTAATTTCTTTTGCATTTCTATTTGAAATAAGTCTACTTTTAATCCAGTGATTGACGGTAATGTCGATAGCTCGTCTCTGCAGAAAAGGAAATCCAGAGAGATAAAAGTTCAACAAAAACCTTTTAATTACTGTCATTCTAAATTGTAAAGCTCAGCCCGATGTATTTTTTTTTCTTAACTTAGGTGAGTTTCTAGGATTAAGGCAGGGGTCCCACAATATTAATCAAGGAGCAGAGCAAAGCGTGTCTGAAGAAGCCAAAAAAAGGAGAACAATCAATGACCCAGAAAAGAGAAATTATTGTCTTAGTCCATCACTTAATTTCTTTAAAAGCCTTTTGAGAAGTCAGAACCGCTCAATGCACATCCACTAAAGTTAACACTCTTGCTATGCTATACAATTTAATTATTGGGACATGATTCATTCGGTAAGTGGTCACCCATTCAGTGGGACCATTTATGGGCCAGCTTATTCTTTACAGCTCAAGAATCTTCCTTTTCGGTCAGTAATCACTGAACTGTACAAATGTAATTTAGATACTTGATTGAGGAAGAGATTTTGCTAATTAAGAGTTTTTGTAGAGTGCCTAATCATTTTGCCTGCCCATTCATCAGGAACAATGTGATGATTAGCTCTCATGGTAGTGCAAGAGCTGCTTATCTTCTGCAAAGAAATGGAAGGCCTCTTAAAGGATCCAAATACAAGTAATTGTGGTTAGTAAACCGACACTGCCTTGTTCACACATTTTTTTTGTTTTCATACTGCATAATTAAATCATACACTTAATTTAACTGCACATTTTAATGATCAAACACATAAAACAGGCAGGAAACTATACATAACTGATTCATGGAAATGCTAATGAAAATAATGACTGATACAAGGACAATATTATCAGAAGATAAATACTATACAGTGCATATTTGAATCTTTTAAATGCCAGGAATCTCTCACTTCACATCTCTTCCTTTCAACACTGAATAGATGATATATCAAAGTTGATGCCTATCTCCACCTATTACTTTTGCCTTCTCTAATTTACTTAATGTGAGTAAACCAAGCGTCAGTCTTATAAAGGAAGAGAAGCACAAATGAGGTAAAATTGCTGTTTAATAAGGAAATGTCTTGTGTTATTTATTTATACTTAAACAATTTTGATAACATTTGAGTTCTAGAAAAAGCCAATTGTTCAACACATATTATAACGTGTAATCTGAAAATGTATTTATCAATGTGTTATTACTTCACTTTGAGTTATTCAACTCTTTCTGATTAAAATAAAACTCCCAACTGAAATGAAAGGACCATTGGAAAATCTGAACAAGGTATAATACTTGAAGTAGGTATTTCTTTAAATAAATCGAATGGAAAGCATATTTGTGGTGATTTGTGATTTTGCCCTGACTTGAGTTGAGCAGTTTCCTCCTTCAGGGTCACTGACAGATTATTATACAGAAAACAAACAAACAAACAAAACCAACTTGTGACTTTTTTACTAATTAAGAAATCATTTTTAGCAAGTGATGGCTGAGTCAGATTGAGATTTTCTAAATTCAGCAATTAAAATTTAAGTATGTCTTCATCCATCGTACTCATTAGGTTATAAATTGGTTGACTATGGCTGACTTATGAGTTGACCTTATATTTTGTGCTGGCAGCTGTTTATTATTAAAATATGAAGGATCAGAAAGCTTCCGTTATGTATGAAAATAATCTTGAGCAGGAAGCTGATAGAAAATATTTTACAAAGGTTTCTGTTCATTTTTCCCAGAGAGGCAGCTAAACACAGTGGCAAATATAGTGGCAAAGTAAATTTTAGCCTGCTTTGGAAAGAGCTTCTAAACACCCCCATTTGACACAGATCGTTGCTTGTACTTTGGACAGCAAGCAATGACTATTTTAACTTCTCTTGTGCTTCCCACAGAGGGTTTTTGTTCAAATCTTTGGCCATCGTTCATGCACTGCTCTTTTTG
Source organism: Phalloptychus januarius (assembly GCA_902982915.1). Classification (NCBI taxonomy): domain Eukaryota; kingdom Metazoa; phylum Chordata; class Actinopteri; order Cyprinodontiformes; family Poeciliidae; genus Phalloptychus; species Phalloptychus januarius. The sequence continues at coordinate 16,635,590 of CADWAE010000477.1, forward strand.
TGGTCTGCACACTGATTTTCAGTGTTTAGGTTGCTCCGGTAAATCTTTCAGCATGTGCAGTGTTACTTAGAGATCTCTGAATTTTCTTTTTAACTTGGGTTAGTTATCTTATGCGAGACGATATCCTCCACTCGGCTTTAGATATTCTTGCAGTATTTATTTGTCCAACTGAACCCTTCCTCTCTCTTTGTAAATGTTCTATGGGCCATTTGCTGTAACTCAAGCCCAAAGCACGACAGATCCATGAATTTTAGAGGATGAAAAACTTCTCTTCTAAGAAAAACAAACAGTCATCTCCTTTGTCAACGTATCAAACAAAAAACAGTCAACGCAATTTGTTTCCGAAAACATCTATTTTCATTTGCTAACTTATGATACTGAATAGTGTGATGTAGCTACAGGAAATGTTATATTTTTGCAGCCCAGTCAAGCAGTAAACCAACACTTCAGAGTCTGCTAAATCTTCCTGAACACTTCCTGTAGTCACAGAACAGTTGTGGTTTACCTCTCTGGGTATTATATGAACATGTCTCTCTGAAGGTTTCTGGCTAGCTCCATACAGAGATAAATAAACTGCCTCAACAAAAATAACATGACACCCTTTAATCTTTTTTGGTTCTCCAAATGGTAGCTGGGATGATGCTACATATTACAAGGGTTGGAAGAAAAAGGTAGCTCTTTTGTGTGTGTGGGGGTGCGTGGGTGTGTGTGTATGGACACCTTACAGAAAACATACCCTGCATTTATCCAGCGCCTGCTCAATAAACAACAAACTGTCCTCTCTAGGTTTCAGTGCAATAACTTTGGGGAAGGTAAATCATGTCAGACACAGATAGCAAAAGGAGGTCCTTGGAAGGGACTAACACAGTTGTTAACAATGAAAACTGTCACCACCTCTTCTCTGGCCTCTTTTCAGACATAAAGAATCCAAAAGGTGATCAGATAAAAATCTCCAAAGTACTAAAATACTGGCAGAGAGCCACAGCAATGAACTGCAAAACAAGAACCCCCACATTGTTTCAGGTATTTTATATTATTAGATTTTTTTATACCCATTCCGTTGTTTCTCATCTCTTTGTGATTCAAAGCTCATACTTAACTAAGCTAAAAATGAGACCCGTATCTCTGAGACCACTTGGGGAAAACTGTTGAAAAACAAAAGATGAAGCGAACGCTCGAGTATCATAGAGTGCATCTTGGCACAAGACCTCTGATTCTATTTTCGCTTTTAAAAGAAATCTGATTAACAGAGGCATTTTAACCAGGCTGAACTGGAGGAGGAGGAGGAGTGACGAGAGAAAGGAAGAACAGACGCTTGCATTAATTCACCAATCGATGCCAGTTCTCCTCAGAGACCGACGTACTGGAATATAGGAATAGAATAAAATGCAATAAAGAAGCCATTTCCTGTTATTTTTATTTTCTTTCTCAAGTCTTGGAGTTTCAGGTGCTGATGCAACATTTTTTTATAACAGGCAGTTTCTTTTCCTCTTAGCTTTATCTGGGCTGCCCACAGTATCTCCACTGAATTATTTTACTCAATCAGAGTGACCAGTTAAGATAAACTACACCTGTCTATTTGTGAATATAAGCAGGCAGTTATTTCAATAATGAAAACATGTAATGATCTGCCTGCCCGCACTCCTACTAACTGCTAAAAAAGACAAGATAATACAGTTCAGTGATCAAAACGTCAGATTAAGAAACACTTGAGAGTTTCCCCTGAAATGAACCTCAGGCGATGGCCGCAGGGCTGCTTAGAGAGCTGTCTCTCCCCAGCAGATAGAGCCATCTCACAGCGTATTATGACCCCATTAGACACGGCTATCTTGCTGAATAGGTTCCTGCAAACCACTGATGCCTGTTTTCTTATTATGGCCTTTAAGAAAGAAGGAGAACAAGAGCATGTATTAATTTCCAGGTTTGGTACTCAAGAGCTCAGTGGAAAGTATTCCTGCTGCTTGAACGCATGGGAATTCATGTAATCAATAAAAACAAACTAATACATAATGGGAAGTGGAAGGAGAAATATGCAATGTGTATTTCTTATCGGTCTTTGTTATCCGATAAAAAGTGGACATCAATTTTCAAGCCTTCATCTCGTGTCTATATTCCTTCAAACCCATGAATGTGTTCAAAGGAACTGAATTGATCTAAACCACTCAGTTCTCAACATACTCTGGGTTTTTGCAGGCAGTAAAAGATTTTTAAGCATTGCATCCAACTGTGTTCCTTTGTATTCTGAGCAGATTTCCTGACACCGTTGTAAAAAAATACCCATTCCCACAGCATTACTGGTTCCACTGCCATGTTTCAATTGGCTCTTGTAGGCCAAAATGTCACATGACCAGAGTTCCCTCATCCAAATGTTTGCCCCTAAACAACTGGTGACATGTACTACAAGTTAAATTGTAGTGGGATTTTTCTTCAATGTTACTCTTGCATAAAGGCCAGATTTGTGGAGAATACAACTTATAGATTTCTTGTTGACATATTCTGAGCTGTGGATCTCTGCAGATCCTCCAGAGATACCAAAGGCCTCTTGGCTTCTTCTGATTAGTCCTCTCAGTCAGTTTTGGTGGACAACCATGTTTGGTAGGTTGGCATACTTGAAAATTTTATCTTTGCACAATTAAACCGTGTGCTGTAAAATGTTCAAAGCATTGGATGTGATTTAATATCCCTAATCTAATTTAAACGTCATAATAAAAGTTATTACCTATTCTTTAACAAAGCTCTAAGGTCTTATAGGAGATTTTCATAAAGAGATTAAAGGATACATGAATGGAATTTGTTTTTCACAAATTGTATAACTTCATAAAGGGAACTTGATTTTTAAAACATGGTGATTTTTAAATCATTATGAATTACCTTGATGTCAGTTTCTCACTAAAATTCCCAATAAAGCATAAAGTTTATGTATGTGAAACAAAATGTGTAAAAGTTCAAGGGGTATGAATACTTCTGCAAGACTCTATGTAATTTAAAGTGAGCTGGTATTCTTAAGCATAGTATATGTACAACTTAGAAGGCTGTTGTGGTTGAAGAGATAGTCCCAGGTTAGTGTGTTATTGATTTGAATTTATTAATTCACCTGCTTGAGCACTTAAGAGCACAAGAGAGTAGTTGTGATTAAACCATCCAAAATTACTTATCCTCTGAGGCTGCAAGCCTCGCTCCTATTTCCTCTTTTTACTACAACGCAATTGTTATGGTTGATAAGGGAGGAAATAGCTAGCGCGCACCACAATCACTCATTTACGTTAACACATCATGCCTAATTACTTGTGTTTTAAAACCACTTTGGAAGAAGGAGCCAAACTCTGCATGCTGCAGTGGAGCGTGGCACTTTTATCTGTGTGACTAACACTACTGTAACACAGACATATTGCTCCCCGGAGAGGATGAGCCTGGCGAAAATAATCTGTCTCCCACTTCTGTGTTCGGTGGGAGATCTGCCACAGCGGAGCAGCATCACTGATACACAGTAGCAGCGGGGATCACTCTATGAGCTCTTTAGCTGTTGGCAGCTCACGTGATGAATGAAGCATCAAAATCTCCTCAATGTGGCAAATGGGAAGCAGGTAATTGGACATGAAGGGGTATGTAAACCTCTTATTGGTAGGCTTGCCAAGAACTGAGCTGTTTTTTTGCTTTATTCTCTGTTTATTCATGTAAGTGATGATCTTTCTTTAACTGTCAGGTTTTTAGCAATAAACAAGCATAAAGTTTTAGGTTTTCTGTGGTAAATTGTAATTGCAAGCTTAATCAGAGTAAAATGACACCACGAATAATGTACCAAAATCTGTATCCTAATTTGTCCACACGGACAGCTGGAGGAGTCACATTTTGGCTATTGTCTGCCTTTATTTTTATCCTGATTCAATTACTGGCTCTGTTTAGTTTCCTTTTTGGACTAATAAAGTATTATTCTATTTACATTTGCTTTGTGTGGGCTGATGGTTCTGATGTAAATAAATGGTTGAATGGAGAGTCGGCATGGGGAAGAGTGACAACCTGAGTGGCTGCTCCGCTGATAAATTACTTTCATTTTTATTTAGTTTCATTTGCTTAAGAGAGGCTCTCTTTTTAGTTGGAGGAGACCAGGGAGATCAGATTATGCAGGTTTGGTACATGACTCTCTTTGAGTAAAAGCCTCTCCTTTAGCCACGCGCTTAATGATCCTGGCCAACATCTGGCACAGAAAGCTTTCGTGATTCTTTATACCAGAAGAGGAGCTGACAGAAAGTCTCTTCTCCTCTGTGTTGCCCAGTCTCTTCCTGATCTTCTCTATGTCCAGTCTGCTCCTTTCAATAGGTTTTTAAGTACATGAATAAGCATATGAATTTTGACAGAAGAGATGAGTTAAAAAAATATTTTTGTTTTGTTTGCTGTGGGCTTCCAGAGAGCAGAAGCCTGGCGAGAGAAAAGACTGAATCATATTTTGCGCAACTTGCTAGTTTCTAAGGTACACTATTAGCTACAGTACAAAGAGCTATAAGTTCTTTTGCAGAGAAAATAAAGTAATTTCCCCTGTTAATGCAGGTTGTACAAACTGGATTTATGTCATTTGTTTGACTGCCTTCTGATGTGTCACATTACTGAAATGAAAGCAGCAGATTGTGACTGGCAGCATGCGTGAACATGAATTATTAAAAAAATGAGAATGTAAAATAGATTTTGTTTCTTTAGTTTTTGTTTTAGTGGTTAATTTGTATAACTGTTGCCAAAAGTGTTTTGTTAAAATATTAAGAATTGATTTGGGCTGCAAACATGTCAAGCTTGGCAAAACCGTGAATAATTATCTATGCCTCTTCACTCATTCCATGCCAAACCTGACACATAAACAAGTTTATTGAAAAGGTTAAAAACTTTGATTTGATAAAAGACACTAAATCTGAAGCATATTCACATTCACATGATGGTAAATTTTATTTCACTCAATGAATTTGTAAATTTGCAGAAACAAGTGACATATTTAGTTTACAGAGCAGACTGGTTCATGTATGGCTCTAAATGTCTTTCTATGTTGAATGACACATGTCTGCCCTGGACACATTTTAAAAGAAGATGCAAACACAGTAACGTAGCTCAACACACTGGAGGCATAGCAAAATGATGTCTGCAAATGCTTAATAATTGCATTGTTCACAATTAACCCACATATGACGTATATTATTTCTTGCCTCTCTCTTGTCACTGGGGGCAGCTAAACACTTCTTTTAATGAGCTGGAAATTGTGACAATAGCACAACACTGATGACTGCCTTTTCAACAGATAAATACTATATATACCTTAATATAGTTCATGTTATGCAATGGTACGATGCATAGGGATTAAAGGACGTTTAGATAAAAGTAATTATCATCAAATCAAGAGAGGGTTTGTAGTCTAATTAAGCTTTCACAAAACCATGCAAGCATTCTTTGAGCAAGTATTTCAAAGAGCATCCTAAAATCACTTCAAATAATAAGATTTTTGCTTCAGGCTGAAGTAAAGATAGAAATGATCTGGATTTAGTAGGTTTTAAGATTAATATCAGTTCTATGTTTGCTAAACTTATGATATAAAAATATGTTAAAACAAAAAAAAAACAGTGCAACCAGAATAAAATAAGATCTGAAATAAGAATTTCACCTATTGTCATCATTTGTGTTCAGTTTTCCCCCAACTCTGTGTAATATACCCATATTTCTCTCCTTGCTTAGTTTGATATGCGTAAAGAATGCAAATAAGCCACTTAGTAACCACATCAATTACCCACCTGGCCTCCTATCAGCCCCACTGTGTTGTTTGCAAAACACTCGTTACGGTCCTGTGATGATGAAGGCGGACAGTCGTTGGTGAAATCTGTTTTATGGTTCGCTTTGGAACCAATTAGCACTTTATGCCCACTGTCCTCTGAGACCCATAAAACGGAGCAGGAGGCCAAAGCTTAAAACAATAATATGAAACCAGACCTCACCTACTTCATATGTCCAAGTTTATCTTAAAGCATCAAAGATCACTGGTTCTTTATGCTTCATCCCTAAGTCAACAAACAATTAGCTGCTGACTATGCCTGCAGTTGCAAAAACAAAAGTGAAAATAAAACACTGAAAATAAGAAATTGCAAAACACAAAGCATATTTCAAGGGTGCGACTTTTTAAAGAAAAAAATTGTCTGTCCATAACCTCTCTCTTTGCTTCTTCCTGTTCATATGGTGACGTCAGGAAAAGGCTTTTTACAGCCCTTCTCTATTTCTACAAGGAAGATGGGCCTGGTGTCATCCGGTTGTATCTCCGGATAGCAGAGCAGCGAGACTTAGCTTAGGGAGGAAGAAGAGAAATAGATGGAGGTGAAACCGATCTGTCTCTCATTTTGTCCTCTGTCTTTGTCAGATAACCCAGGAAACATCTCAGACACACATGCAGCTTTTAGAAGCTTGATTTAGATCCACTCTGCTCCACCAGGTTGCTCAATGAAACAAAAGAATAATGGTGGTGTTGTTGGATACAGGAACTTTGTCTGCAAAGTATGTGAGTGTCACTAAGAAGGAGCCATGTGTCTCCACCATATGTGCTTGTCACACAATCTGCAGTGGGAAGTGTTTCTGTTCTGGGCGAGAAATAGTCTGTAGTCTTTCCTAAGCTGATTTGACTTCTTCTGTTGTCATCTCATAACTTTTATTGCATAAAAGAGGAAGGTTTTAACCATATACACCACTATCATAGTATGAAAAAAAGAAAAAGCTACATATCATATATTTTATAACACGCATCTGAAATGCATTCTAACATGCAACGTACAAATAATGCAATTTATTCTCACAGATTCTTCATCCAAATGAAATTTCCAAGTATCCACCTTTTAATCATGGAAACTTATGGCCTGGAAATTTAAGCATTCAGAAGACGCTTTGGTACTTAATCTTTCTGTTAATTTTGCACTACTACTGTGTGTGACTTTTGTCTTTTTCCTTGACAAAGTAAAATTAAACAAATACAAAACTAAAAGTTGAAAAGTTGTATGTCTTTTGTCAATAGTTTTTGACTACAGTATTTATAGTTTTGCCTTTCCATTGTATTTTCAAAGCAGATCATTAATTTATTAATAACTTTCAGTAATAAAAATGCCTTAAGAGAAATAAAGTCCACTTACAGAAGAGTGAATACTTCACTATATTCAGGTATTGACAACAAAATTCTACTTTTCCAAGGGAGAACAGAAAAAGTTGATGAACTTAAAAAGATGAATACAAAAACATCTATAAATTGTATAAAATTGATAAATATTTATATTTACTAGTTGCTTTAATCTAATTCATAGCTTGCAGAGTTCAACACAAATGTTGAGCTCATTTAAGTTTCATAAAGGAAAATGCTGAACCTCTCATGTTTGCACATTGGAAGTCACTCTCCACTGAACCTCCTCTTTTTTCCCCATCGCTTATACTCACATTAAAATACAGCTTCAAAGAACACGCCATATGTGTTTTTTCCACACTTTGGAATATGAAATATATTTAGTTTGGTGGTAATCACTCACGCCTCGGTACAACAGAGGCAAAGTACTGAGTAAGAGAACAGAGGAGGAGAGTCGCTGATGTTTTAAAACATGTATGGATGATTAATTACCTGGAGGTGCTGCAGGAAAATACTGCTTTTAGAGAACACACAACGATTCTGCCATAAAACTGGAATGTTTCCTCCTCTTTACTGAAATACTAAAAATTTGATTAAAAGAACATGAATATTTCTTTTCACTTGCAAGCAGAATATCTACTCTGAAACAAAAAGAAAGTATCATTGTTTCAGGCTGGAAATGTGTCCATCAGAGTTTGCATAGAGTCATTTACCAAAGGACACGAAGGGAATCATTACTCCCTCTCCCTTTACCTATAACCTCTAACAAATGCATATTACATTGAGCAAGGTTCAGTCAATCAATTGCGACCATACAATTACAATCTATCAACAAGGCTGTCAGGCTGAGCAGATCCCCAGGCTGGAGCTTGTAATGATGAGTTCAAACGCTTTAAGCAGGTCTTTCAAGTCCCTCGTACACGTATATCTTTGTGTGTGTGCCAGAGAGGAAAAAAGCATACTTTTATCACTCCCTTCATGTTCACTGCATCCATGAACGCAAACCACTTCTTGATTTTTAGATGCACATAAAAGTGAATCTGAGTTTTTTTATTTTTTTTATTTAATTAACATAGTTGTTATTTATTTGCTCTGCTTGTGGTTTAACTATGACTTTTTTGCCTGGTTTGTGTTTGGCAACACTTTATTTTTAGTGTATCCTGTCTGCACACACAATCATTGTGTTTGGAAAATTCTAATATGTCGATTCCTCAGTTATTATTGTCTGTGGATGTCACTGCAAGACCCTCATCATATGTCACTGAAGCTTTGTCTTTGTCAGGACAGTTAAATGGATTGGGCGGTTCAAATCCTTTCTTATGCAACTTACACTGTTGTGGGTTATGGGATATGTTCGATTTTCAGATCCGACTTGATGGAGAACTTCTGATCTGACAAGAAGTTAGTAGGAAATTGTCCTCCATTACTTTTTACCTGTAAATCAGCCATTCCACTACCAAATTGAACAAAACTCGTATTGTCAGTGATTGACTGACAAAACAGCAAGAGGAAAGTTTTTAGACCAATAAAGAGCCACAAGACTCAAATGAGTGATACATTCACAGTGGTGTGCTCAATTCAGAATGTTCAAGTAAAATCCCTAAAAATTCTCACATCTGACAAAATATGTGACATTACTTATTGGAACTATTTCAGATTTGGTATTTTTACATTTCTGGAGTTGTAAACAGAAAATGTTCATAATCTTGTCGACTCAACAGTGGAAAAAAAAATTCAAAAAGCATAAGCAAATGCCTTATCATTGTCATAAATGTTTGTAAAAAATCACCAGCCAGAGTTTATTATCATCAAAATATGAAGCAAGGAAGAAGGGAACAACGGAAATTTAGTTTGTTTTTATGATAATAAATAATTTCTAATAAGTTCTCATCCCTAGTTCTTTTAAAAATAAAAGAAGTGGATCCACTGCCATGAATTGGCATTGTTACATGGACTTTCAGTTTTTTTATGCAGCACTGTTCAAGTACTAAAGTGATTTCCTCTTAATTCCTGTTACCAACCCACAAAATTATATGCAACATTTCTTTATGGCTTATATTTGAAACCAAGCTCTTCAACTCTCCAAGTAGGTTTTATCAATGACCCAAACTGCTCAGGATAGCGACGCTAAATAAATACATATATGGCCAGGATAATGGTTTAAGGGTGGCTCCAGGAAATGAATTGCTGGGGGGGATCTGAGTGCTTCCAGGTTTCCATCCCTGTGATGGATCAGTGTTTCTTTGGAATGTCCGAATGGTAATCTTGAAGTGTAGCTACAGTTTCAGATGAATTAATAGGCAGCAGGCAAGCAGGAGTGGACCTAACTGTAACCAAGCCCACATGGCTTTAATCAAAGGAGCTTTATGCAAGGTATATCAAATCGCTGGAAACCAGCTATGGATTAAAGGGGTGTGGTAGACCACAAAAATTGTACGAACAAAAACAAAATTACCAAGGCTCTCCTAGAAAGGTTCTGAAAGTGAAATAGTTTAACTATCTCAAGCTTTTTTTAAAATGATTTTCAAATAAAAACCAAGAAAAAACTGCTTATCAGTTTTTTCTCATGACAGAAATAAATTATGTCTGATTTATTTATTTTCAAACAAGTTAACGCACTAATTTTTAAAAATGAATATTATTTGTTGTCAGTTTGCAGAGTTGGCAGACTTGCTGCTGGAGGCAAGTTATTTGTGTTGTATAGGCATAGTGAAAGTGTGCATGTGTTTGAATAGGCTTTTCCAGCCCATAATATCACGGGAAGGTGTTTTTAAAGACTTTATGAGGTACTATATTAGCATACATATTTACTGTTGCAGACAGATGAAGCTGCTCTGGTATAAGAATCAGGAAAAAAAAAAAAACACATATCGCCCATCTTACAAGTTAATCCAAATTTTATTGTAGCTGCTGAGCCGGCAAGGGGTAGATTAAAAAGTTGTTTTTGAGAAGGTTCATGAATCATCTATATGGGAGATTAGTTTGCCATAGAGATTAAGTGTGAACTCAACGCAATATTTGTTGTAGATTTAATGTTTGCAACATAAGACAGAGCCAATATTTATGCTTGTGCGAGTTCTGTTTTGTTATGTCGTTGATTAGATGCTTCACTAACACTGATCTGATATTGCCAAGTATATTTCACTTGACTGACAATCAACAAAAATAGAGCTGATTTTTGGTAGCTCCATTTTGATCAAACCAAATTACGCACCAGTGAAATCTATTTGCTAATTGGGTGCCATGCATTTTATTGAGAGGTATCAGAGTAAAGGGGACTGACTATGCATGCTAAAGTTTTAAGTTGCTACAGTTAAAAGAAAATTTATAAAGTATATATAATTTTTTAAGATTTTCTTTCAACGTAAGCGTTATGGGTTCCTTATTATGTGTCGGTGTAATAATGGGATTGGTAAACTGCAGATTTATGGGATTCCATGTATTAGTAGCTATGCTTAAATATGTGGTTCTGTGACAATAAAATAGCTTTCAATGAAGTGTTGGCAAAATGTTGGTAGATTAATAAGTATTTTAAACCTTAATCTGCAAATGGTAAGAATAATTTGAAGCTTAACTGTATGTTCTGAAGGTGCAATGGAACTACTCTTTCTGTTTCATTCATGTATTTCCTACTGCGAAGAAGCGAAAGGATTAAGAAACTATCTTCACTCTGATATATCTATATTTCTAAACCCCATAGTGGTATGCATGGTAGTGACAGAAGTTACAGTTATCGCTAAAATAATACACTTTGCTTAAAATACTTTTTTGTTTGGTTCTTTATCTACCATCGTGTGCAAAAACATTAGCAAACCTTAAAAGTCAGCATTTACCAGAAGCTCTCACACCTGGGTTTAAAAAATAGTGATTATCTTAACTTTTGCATCCCTTGCAGTAATATCATGAGATCAATCGCTGTGGAAATCTTGAAAACACTTTTTCAACATTGAAAGTCTCGGTTTTAGAGTTTACAATGTAAACTGACAGTTGAGCCTGCTGGCAGCTGCCGCTAAGCACTGTTTACTGTTTAAACAACGTAGCACCAGAGCAACAACAGTCGAAACACTTTCTGCTGTTCCTGCTACCCGAGGAGCTCAGCCAACGCAACGAGAAGCCTAACCAGGCCAGCACATAGACAAACCATTCTGCCCATGGGAACAAAGTGCTGTGTGTAGACCTTATTCCCCAAAGCAGAAAAACCACATGCACAACGTCTTTAAGGAAACAATCATCTCCCAACTGTTGTCCATTTTCCACAGTTTGGAAATGTCTGGAAGGCTTCTACTAAAGTGTCTGGAGGTCGAAAACCGCATGCATTGGAACGTGCACATTCCCACCCCATGCTCCATCCCAAGCCAACCCTAAACAAACCCGCTTGAACACCTCTCAGGGGGACTTGCTGGTTGGCAAGCCCGTGGACCACACATGGCTACACACATGCACACACAAGCAATTCCACACTCTCTAATTTAATATCCATAACAACATAACCTTGAAGGATAAAATGCAGGACTCATTTAAATGCTAATTTGTTTGTTAACATAACATCAAAATTCCACACGGGACAGGTTACAGAAGTAGGCTGTCACTTGATATGTATATTTTATTCCACTTTGTTATTTTTATTGGAACTTTGATTATGATAATACAAAACACTAAATAAAACATTAATATAAACAGGAAGACTTGAGCAGCATGTTTTATGTATTCAGACACTTATTACCAGGAGTGAAATAAGGATAGCACAAAAGAAGGCAAAAGACTAGGGGGTGGAGGATTATTTGAATATGCCAATATTGAATTGTATCAACCAAAATGTAGTTATCTATATGGCACTTAATGTGCACATACTTTATCCCGAGTGTATAAACATGTAAACAGCTTTATCAATATCACAGTGGTAGAAGATATTATTATTGAGCAAGGGTTGATGATTGTTGCCTGTTTTCTTTTTTGTACATTATAGTTCATACAAGTATAACATACTATGTTCTACTTGAATCAAAGTGTAAACTTTTAAAACCCAACACAAGTGAAGTTGAATACATTGGAATATAATAAAATAGTGAATTTATGTTGGTAAACAAATTAAAAAGTGAAACTTGCATGGTAATGTGTGCACAGTTATTTGGCTAGTCTTATTTTTGAGGATTATTATACTATTAATGAACAATCACAGTTTTCTTGGTTAATCCAAAATATAAATAAACTTCCAATATGAAGGTTTAAATAAGCGGAAGTGAGTTTTTGACGTTCTTAGTAGAATTAGAATAAGGCTCATTTCATCAAGCCTTGGCTATAATCTGTTATGGAAAATATACCCATTTGGCTCCTGTAATCTGTTGTTCCTGCACTATCTGTGTTGGCTTGGTGATTTTTATAAATACCACAGACTCTATTGGCTCTGGTGGTTTTGTGAATTCCCACTATGAGGTATTGGCAAACCTGCATGGACTAATAATATTATTAAAAGGCTTAATAATTTATCCCTATCTCCAGGATGTGTTTTTAGGAACAGTGTGTTTTTTAACATCTGATACTTTTTTTTTTTTCCAAAATTTCTCATACAACTGTTTTGCAGTGTTAGCTGATTAATTCAGTTTAGACAATGTGTATCTATGTGTGGCTACTTTTAATAATTTTAACATTAGTTTTTTACTGCCATCATTAGTTTAATACAGTATTTTTAGTTGAGTAATTAAGTGTTTTTTAATTAATCTTTGCATTTTATGGTGTACGAAAAAAACAATATCCTGAAATATTTGTTGAAGTTCAATATTCAGTCTTGGATTTGGTCTCAGTCTCGGAAGATCTGGTCTTATTCTTGATCTCGAAAGAACCAGTCTGGACTCCATCTCTGGTTTTGATCTCCTAAAGCTGAATTTGACTACTATGTGTGTAATGTATTTAAATAGTAAGAGATTCACTATTTTACTGGGGAAAACAAAGGATAAATATGCTTATTTATGCTATTCCAATCTAAATAGATGAACCTGTACTCTGTATTTGAACCTGGACAACATTCAAGTTGACATATGCAATGTGAGGTCAGTTCTCATATTAACAACCTGAAATATTGTGGAATTGGCAAGAACAAATATAACAAATCCCTGAGTGTAGGGTCTAATGATAACGGGCTTTGCTCTTAGTGGGCATAGATGGTGTCCTCTGGGACAAAATTGCTGTCAATAAAGTGGCCTTCAAGGAACAAAACTGTAATGAAAAAACACAGGTTAGGGTCTTTTTTAAAAAAAAAATTGCTCCTCTTCTTTATTGTCTCGAAATGAAGACAGTGTATCACTGCCTTTCATGATTATAGTTTCATTGTGAGTTATGGGTTGAGTGATGCATTGGTGCCAGAAGTAATCAATTGGGCTATCGTCTGTGTGTGCCTGTCAGTGAGAGCTTATCTACTGTATATTTTACTCTTCTCTGTCTATTTTTGTGTGTGTCGAAGATGTTCTGGAGACACAAAATCCTCCAGTGTGTTCTCAAAATAGAGACAGCTTCACTAAAAGGCAGTAAAAACAAGACTCCCGCCTCCAGCAGCAGCACGATCGCTGTTGTGAATGGGGAATGTCAACTTGAGGAATATTTTAGCGGACGAATGAATGTAATGGGTAGCAGTTTGATCTGGCATGACTCCTCATTACATGTCTCAGCTATTAGAAACCGGATCTGTTTATTTGGCTGACTGGCCCCCCAGGGGATCGAGCTGGTAGGGCTGAGTACTCTGGCAAACACTTGCACTTGTAATTATTGTATCATTTGACAAAGTTCATCAAAGACACATCACTTCTAAGAGCCCTTAACTAGTGCAACCAAAAATACTTATTTGAGCTTTCTGCTACAGGGGGTGGATGTGGTGAAAGCGCAGCTTAGTTTTTCTTGGCTTGTGCTTTAAATTGCGTGTTGTCTGGTTGTGCTAGTGGTCAAATGTGTGCATTTAAGCATGTTGCATGTGTGGTCTGAGCAAAGAAAACTGACTCGCCTTGCTGGACCCGTCTGAGATTCATACCACACACAAACGCAGTCGTACTCCACAAACGTAAATGGGTTTCTCTCTGTTTTCATTTCAGACTGAATGAGCCCACTTTAGGAATACGAACAGGCTGAGGGAGACTTCTCTGTCTCTGATGATCTATGGAGTCGGGCGTTTGGACGAGCCTCCTCTTCATGTAAGCCCCTCTGCAGCTCAACTTACAATATGTCAATGTCGACTGCAATACACTGAACCATATGTTGGCTCATGTGTTTCTCTCAGTGAGCCAAAGATTTTTTTTTATTTATGTCAAAGTGGCACATTTTCATCATTATACATTAAGAGCTTCCCTGGTGTCATAGCACATAATGAGAGTGCAGAGGATGCTTGCACAGAAAGCCTGCTGTCATGTATCGTAGCGGAGTTGTTAAGGTGTTAGAGAGCAGGACAATGAATCATGTGACAACCTGAGGGAACGACAAGTCAGTCCTCCCGTACATGGAGTCCTTTTTAGGCAGAAATGAGATAAATAAGCTTAACTTTCTTCTTTTGTTTGCAGTAATTCCTTCAACCAAATGAAAATAAAACTGTTTAGTTCTTCAACTGTTACTACCACATGAAATTTATAGCTATTCTGTATCTTTGGTCTGTGGTATATAATGTTAAAGGGTATCTTGGACATATGGACCATAAAATTGTTTCTAATGTCGACAAGGATCATGTTTCATGATTTACATAGTTCTGCTGTTGAGGAGGAATACATTAGGACTCATCCATATTCATTTCCAGTTTCAGATTCCATTTCTAATGTTACATAGGAATATCACATCAGGTGCACATGATTATAACATCCTTAGTCAGTATTGTAAAAGTGGTTTTTCATGTTTCAGCTTCAGTGTTCTCCTTGATGTTATGATTAAAATAATATACAGTTGTTGTGCCTGTAATCAAATCATTTTCTTTTCAGAGACAAATAAAGCAAGATCAAACATTTATTGCTGGAAACATTCTTTAGCATTTTAATTAATAGGGATTTCTGAGTATCACTTATTTTCCAAAATGCGCCATGTAAATAACCATACATATACATAAACTTTTGCAAACTGTCTCTGTGTGCACAGGGGCTAATCTGGTGTGGCGGCAGCCCTGCCATTAATCTGAAAAGCAAAATGTATTATGTTGTGCAGAGGTGTTGCTCAGTCCAGCAGAAAAGCATTTTGATGCTCATGTCTGATGAGAACGCTTATTCAAACAGAGCAGACTTGTACATGCAACATTTTGCGCATGCAAAATAGGCTCGTATGTGTAATTGCTGCATTGATTTAATCTGACCCCAGTGGTCAGACGATGGCACGGTTAGATTTGTCAAAATAGCTGTTTATGGAAATATGCATGACTGGTAGGTAAAGATCAAGGCTTCAGGTGAAGGCATGAAATGGCTTAAATCATGTGTCCTGCCAACATTTGTGAGCTTTTGAAATAGGTGTGTACAGTCACAGCCAACATTGCTTCAGTGTAGCCTTGGCAGACTTACATTTACATGCGTCTTTGCGTTAAATACACAAACGCATATGTTTTCTATTAAGTAGAAGGGCATGAATATAATGGTAAGTGGCAGGAATGGGGTCGGGTTCCCCATAGGTCCTCCTGCTCTGTGGTGGGCAATGGGTTTAGAAGTGGGTTCAGCAGTATGTATTTACACATGGAATAGCGAGAGAGGGAGAGTCTGTGTTTGAGATCAGGTTGTTTTCACAGAAGTGTTGGTGGAAGGAGACAGACCCACCCAGAGTCTCAAACAGAGGGCTGATTGTGCGGCAGATGGAATGGGCTGAAGGGCCTGAGCTGGCTCTGAGGAGAAAGAATGCTGATATGTTTTCTCTTAAAACCACACTGTGACAGGTGGCAGAGTGACTGCTGTCACTTTTCAGCCTGCTCCACCTTTCCAAACAAAACCATCAAAGATAAAATCAGATCAAAAATAAACACAGGTGTTATATATTCTTTGTTTATGTAAGTAACAACTCACTTCGGTGCCTATGTCAGAAACAATATTGCACTTGAAGGTGTGATCAAACAACAGTCAGTGTTTACCTCAGGTCTCTTGGTTTTGTGATCTAAATTGCCGTCTTCTGTCGGTTTTGCTGAAAATCACATCTCTCCCACCTTACCTCTTAGGCCTGAAGTGTAATTTCCCAGCTTTAAATCCAGAAGTGCTACCAGGGGACACATTGGTTGGATTACAAGGTTAAGGCTTCATTTTGTCCCTGAGCTGTGGAGAAAGCGAAAAGCAACAAACCTGAGAGTGACCTGTGCTGCTTTGTGGTTCCTGGGAGAGCCCGGAGCAGCCCTCCAGGCTCAGAGGTGTCTGAACCACCTCCACTCTTTTCTCTCACAGCATCAAACTGTTATTGAACTGGGGGCCTGGTGGGTCTTACTAAAAATATTGTTTAATGTTCTTGTGCAGGGAAAAGCAAGCTACAGTGCAGCTTCACTGGGCTGAAGCCACATCTTGAATATACAAGGTATAAAAGAAGCACATCTAAGCAAATCTTTTTTCTCTTAATGTTTGAAGATAGAGCTCCTTGTTTAAATTCCAGAAAAAAATTTACATTTTGTAACCTGAAAAGTAACCTGGCCAAAATGTGTCATGTCTAGTTTCAGTGAATAAACTAAAGACACTGGAGATAAAATCATTTGTTAATGAATTACAAAATTCTTTTGATTCACATTATCGTTCTTGTGTAAATGGTAACCCCCTCACCCCCCCCCCCCCCAAAAAAAAAAACAGAACAAATAGCTTTACAAAATTTGGCAATGCTGTCTAAAATGGCTGATTGTATAAATTTAGTCGTTTATTAGTTTGAATGGTCTGACTGCCTGGTAACCTGCATATGCTTCATTATTCGTGAAGTCCAGACCAGTACACTTCGCATTTTAAGGTTTGATTGGGTTTTACCAATTTACCATGTTTACAGTTGTGTACAGTCGAAATAAAAAATAAATAAACAATATATTAACAACAACAGGATACGTCTTTCTCTTATAGACGAAATAAATATAGGAATTGTGTTTCCCGAGAACATTGAAGAAGGCGCTCCAAAGTTTACTTGATGTTAGACGTCTATATTTCTCTGCTTCCCAGGTGCAGAGTCCTGCACAGTTTGCAAAAGAAAAAAAAGAAAAAAAAAAGAGAAATACATATGTGATGCAAGTGCAAAATGATCTGAAAATACACTTGTGCTGGTTGTCATGTAAAATGCATGGTTTGTATTCATAAGCAAATACACAATGATGCTTATTGGTGCTATTATAGTTCTTGCCGAAAGACCAGCTTGTACATTATTTTTAGCTGTAGGACATCTTAGGAATTGGATTGTATTGCAGTTACTTTTACATCAGGAAAAATAATTTACAAATGTAATGGCCTTGCTGACAGCACTAAGCAGACTGTGTTACAGACTAAACTAACTGTGTTACCCCTCTGCGTTCATCTCATCAGGTATAATCAAATCTATCCTGCCACGGCGCTATTTGCTAAAACAGTTTAGCGCTACTTTCATCAGCGCTCCAACAAGCATTATTCTGTTGGACTCATCACAGAGTACAAATGAACTAAATGATTCAGAGGAATCATGGATCATAAATGAGATTCAAAATGATTTCCACCCTTAACGGTGCTCTATATAGAGTTAAAGAGAAAACTGTTTCTGACAGCAGGACATTACACACCAATTCCCCTGGTCCCCCTCTAGCCTTTCCCTGCATTCATAAATACACCCTCGGCCTGCTTCCCCTAATTACCGAGCATGAGCATGGCTGTTTCCACTTCCCTCTCACACATAATAGAAACTGCGTTTTAATATCCAGGCATCATAAAATGTCATGCTGACTTAACAGACATGAGGAGCAGAAGGAGCAATAACAGAAGAGGGGGGCAAAGCTGGAGGTGGGGAGGGGCATTAGCAGAAGCAATTCAGATTAGGTAAAACTCAACACAGATTCAACACAGATCCTGAATTTAGCCCTCCTTCATGTAGCGCTGTCTTCCTTGGACCCTCATGGTCCCTACATACTTCTCATTTTAAAATGCCATATTTTAAAAAATCCAACTTTCTCCTTTCAAGATTTTTTTAAACTTTTAATGACAATATACATATGTGAATGCAATATATCCACTTTGAAATGCCAAAATTATTGTTTTCTGATTCACAAATCAGGAAACAATGGAACCTGGAAACTGACTTTGTTTTTAAAAGCCTGGAATAATGCCACATATTTGCTTTTCGAAATCTGAACAAGTTTCAAAATGTATAACTCTTTGCTTTTCCAGCTCAAAATATATTATGCAAAAAAATACAAATTATTTAAAACAGTCTGTATCTTAATTTTTATGTTAAAAGCAAAACAAACAAACAAAAAAATAGCACTGTTAATGTGTTTTTATCATTTCCACTAGAGCCAGTTTAATGACCAGAAATCCAGATTAACCTGAATCTGGGAAACCTGAAAATGTGTGTGGATTCAGTCAGTGAGAAAAAATACGAAATACCAATACAATACCAATTCTGATGCCTGGATATTAGTAAAATGTTAAAGTCTAAGTGTCATTATTAAATTCAAAAAGATGTTGTTTATGACCAGTAAAGCATTTATTTATTAAGAATTATTATATATTTGTCCGATAGAAAACTAAAAATAAAAAAAACTTAAATAACTTATTTTGTTTTATCTTTTTATTTGTTGTTCTCGTGGTTAAACAGGTCTGGGATCAAAATGCACTCTTATAGGATGCTCTGTAACCTTTGTGCTCTTCATGTTTACCTGGGATGCTATTATGTCAATACCACCTAAAAGCTTGGGTCCATCATCATCATATCCAGTGTGATTTCTTTATGTTAAAACTTTTACAGCTTTCAACGCTTCAAAACAGCCAGTTGACTCTATAGTCAGCTTAGCTTTTATAGCTTGTCATTATTCAGACATGTGAAGCATTTCAGCAGGACCATTAGTCAATCTGTAGCCAGCGCCACCCACCGGGACAACAGAGATGAATGACCTGCCAGTTTCTGCTGCATTTTTCAACATCCTTAGCAAAGCCAGTGTGGGCTTTTGAGAGGAGGATCACTAAAGTTATTATCCATGTTTAACACACTAATTAGATTTAAAAAAAAAGACTTAAAGTCAGAGTTTGAAGGATATTTACTTGTTCTCTGTGCTGATTGTGACAAGTTTTCTTTTTGGTCTGTCACTTTCATTTGGTCTTAGATGGCACAGCTGAGTTATAGCTAATAATTGTAGTGACTAAAAACTATAAATTGTAATAATTTCCATTTTCCCACTGATAAGGGCAACATTTTGCTTCTATTTTTTTTTTGGATTTCATTAATACATGACCATTGTTTGATTGAATGGTTATATTTACTCAGTGCTTGCCTGATGCCTGTTGTCTGAATATGACTCATTTTGGGCCATTATGTATTTATGGCTTGGGATAGACTGTATACAGGAAGTTCTAATTAATTTGTCACAGTAGGAGGTAGATGCTTGTTGGAGGATATTATATGATTTACAGTGGAAACAACTGCAGGGATGTTCCTCTGCTGCCCAAAGACTAAACTCTACTTCTACCCACAGACTCATTAGCGATAAAGACAATTGTAACAAAGTGATTTCAGAATTAAAAAAGGATGGCAGAAGTTCATGAAACAGATCAGGGAAGAATAGTATGACCAAATTTAATCATTAAAGATCTACAAGTAAGAATACAATTTAAATATGAGTAAATGCCATGACGTTCCTGCACCTGCAGCATGCAGCTTATACCATTACTTTCATTTCAGGCAGTGTGAAAATGTACTTAAAATTGTTCAACCAGATTGAAAGACATTTTTTTTTCAAATAAACTAATATAACCAAAAAGTGGGGCAGTGAGAATCTATATTTAATTTCTAAACTTTTGTTTTATTGTTGTCCAGTTTTATAGACAACTACAGAAGAAGATTAGAGCCACTGAAAAAGTCTCAAAATTATGATTATTATTTATTCTCAGAATTATATCTTGTTTACTCAAAGTTTTTATATCTTTTTGTTTGTTAAACTCAGATTCTGTGGACAGGATTAGATTTTGAATCAGTTGATGTTATCCAAATAAATAAGCAAACATTCAGGGGTATTTCAGTTATGTTGATAGTTCGCTATGTGAAAAATAATCACATAATGGCTTCTTCTTTGTTTATAGGACTTGTAAACCTGCAATTTTTCCGCACTGAAAGCCTTCGCCAAATTGATGGTGCATAAACAATTTAAACAATTTTAATTCTGAGGAAAAGTCAGAATTCTGAGATTAAAGTCAAAAGTATTTCAACCTTTTCTGTGGAGAACGCACTGCTTACATGAAACTTCAATTTAAATAACCTCCCCTTTCCACCTCTGTCTTCTCTGTGTGTGAACCAAAGTCTTGAGTAATAGGCAAACTTAATCACACGCTGTTTGTTAGTGTCTGTGGCTCTGACCATTTCCAGGTGGATGACCTAATTTTGACCAGGTAGGTGGTCCTTTGGAAGCGCAGGACCTTTTATCACCAAGCAGGTAGTTTATTAGAAGGAGCGCCTGTTTAGAAGTTTCTTGGTGCACATTTAGCTGGAAAATTTTATTTTCTAATGTAAAGTGACAGGCAAAATTGTGCATGTCCTTTTTTATCCTTTTTACAGACTCTGCCATAAAGGGCTTGGGCCATTTTGTGTAAATATGACGGCTGCTCTGTATTTGTGGATGTCAGCAGATCTAGATCCCACCACTGAGTCTCATAACCTTGTGGGCAGAAGTCAGTTTCAGGCCAAAGCAAACATGAGAAAAGCAAAGCGAGATGAGTGCTAATGATAAATTGCTTCTTATTTAACGTATTTAACTCTTATTTTTCCATTTACAGATGTGTTTTTAAGTAATTTAAAAAACCTGAGAAAAGGGGAATGCAGAATCAAGAAGATTAATACTAAAACATGGATTGTTATTTTATTTGTTGGCTTTATCAGAGGAATGTTTCAGAAGCTAAATAAATAAGCACAACTCAGCACTTAACTATGGATCCAGAGGAAATAGGTTTGATAACCACCTTAGAGAATGTTTATGTTTGAAAAGTACCTCCCTCTTCTCTTCTCCTTCACTTGGCTCCTTTCTTGTCTTCACTTTGCACCGACATATTTTCATTGACCATAATCCTATTAGAAGCATTTATGTTGTTTGTTGTCTCATAGGAAAAGGAGGGAGGAGGAATAATAAAACAGGATCCAAGTTCTGAATGAAAACTGTGTCCTTGGTGTTAAAATGAATAAGATTTGTTATTATATTGTGCTAAATAATCATTTGTCTCCATCTTTTAGGAGCTTCTCCACTTGCTAAAATGACGTTAGTTCGACCATAAATCAGCTCTGGTGTAGATGGTGATTATTTGAGATTTGAAGGCTTGGAAAGAGTTTGTTTTCAGGAATATGCCAAAGGCAGTGACTCATGGGAACTTGAAAAACATCAGATATGGTGATGATGAACATTTTCTACTGAGCCTGACTCCTCTGTGGGGAAGAAAATAACAATTCCCATGCTTTTTGTCTGTAACAATTACACCTTTACTGCGTTGTTTTAGAATTGCAGCCTTCCATGGTTGTAGTTTGGCAATGGCAGCAGAAAGTGATGGAGGCAATTGAAACATTTATGCTTCAACATGGCATTGATTTTTGTCATGTGTGCTTGTCAACAAACCACAACAACTTAAAATTTTTTGAGGATTGTTTTTTCTCTTTTTACCTTACGTTCACTTACATTTGATGGGAAGCTTGTGGATACACAAAAATGACACTGAACTGTCATTTTTTTCAGGTTTTAATTACAGAAAACCTGAAATTGGTTATCTTCACCTTGAGGCTGCATTCTCTGATTAGCAGCCAGATGTCTTTTTGTTGTGTTGATTGATCCTTTTGCATGAGAAAATGGCTTTTGCCTTCTCACATTGCAGAGGTCAACTTGTCAATTAATCAATTAGATTTACAGGTGGTCATGCAAGAAAATCTGCAAATCATTGCAGTAGTACACAAGTTTAAAACATATACATTTTATTCAGTCCTATCCCTAGAAGAGATTTAGATTAGTGTTAGTCACTAATTGCTCCCTTCAAGATGTCTCAAATTAAATCATTGGATAACTTTTATGTACTTAAAGTGAATCTGAAACATGTTGGCATCTTTTGGTCAATGTTGCATGACATAACTTTGTTTTATTGTTTCAAATAAAGCTCTGAAACCACTCTGGCTCTTTCTCTATTCTGTTCAGTCTTGTAAGGTGTGACTGAAACTTAGCAGTAAATAAAGGGATTCATTTGTGACAAGTTGCTAGTTCATCACTGAACCACCATAGGCCACCGAAAGAGAGCTGACCAAACAAGCACATACTGACCTAAAACTGTAAAACTAGAGCATCTCAAGATGACCAAGTGAGGGTAAAAAGAAATGCAGACTCATCCTAGTTCTTTAAGCCTCTGATATTTTTACTGTGCAAACCTCAAAAATAGTTTTTCTCAAAATACAAACACATATGTTTTTCACTCTAGGGGTTTGTAAAACTGTGAAGACAGAACTACAACAAAATGCACCATTTCATTGGTAAGAAAAAATAATTTCTTCTATTCCTCACTCTGGGCCTTCGTTCTTCATGTTATATTAGCTGTGGAGATGGTGAAAGTCTCCATCACTTATCACTTTTGCATTTGATTGAAAGAGATGCTTTGCGAAATATTGCACCACTACTTCTGTGTGGTTCCAACACAGACCTGATGAGGATGTTGTAGCTGGCAGGAGTAATTGGTCCCTGTTGCATAAGATCGGTTCTAGAGTTCTACGATGTGTACATTGTTTTAAATAGAACTCCTAACTTGTGGTTTCACTGGCTAAGCAGATATGCAAAGCATCCATTTATACGTGGAACATCTAAGCTGCTTCATAACATGCTCAAGGCCAATAAGGTTTAGCCAAGAGCAGGTATCCTTGACATTAAGTGAAGTCCCAACGCCACCCCTATTTTTATCTCAAAACAAAATTTGGCCTCATTAGTTTTGGTATTTATCATATTTTTATTTTACATGACTTGGCCTAAAACTGTTTCCAAGCAAAAAGTGCTGCAAATTGCCCCTGGTCTTATTTGCCTCAGTGGGCCTGTGGAGGCGTTAGTGTTGTGGTCAGCACTCCTTAGACTCTTTGAATTGCAAATCGCCTCCATAACTCAAAAGTAATGCAGCCGGGAACGTCACCTCCTGTCATTTTTCTGCATTTGAATGCATGGGGGCTCCATTGCTGAGGAAGAGCAGTTATTGTTTCTGTCTCTGATGTTACTCCTCCATATTGGACGAATGACTAGGCTAGACTCTCTCAACCTCCACCTCTTTATTGTGCCAAAATGCTCCCTTAGCTGTAATAATGCTTCCCTGCAAGCGTCATAACATTGTGAAGTGGGACATCTTACTGATTAAAGGGAAAAGAGCCATACAACCACTATTAGTTCCTAAAAGTTTACAAAACCTGTGTCAGAGCCACATTCAGGTAGCCTATGTGTGCTAAATATGTCTAGTTCAGCCAATCATTAAATGTTCAATGTTAAAGTGATAGTGTTGGAGTTTTTAAAGAAAAGTATAATACAAAAATGGATGGATGGATGGATGTAGAGTAACAAAAAACACACCTGCTAGAAATAACTTATCTGGTCTTCATTATTGTAAAGTGAAGAAAAATTATCCAAGTTCTTGCATATAAAAATGTGTTTTGTTAATTTGTATTCAGCCTCACAGACCCAATGCTTTGTAAAATCACCTTTTATTGCATTTACAGCTCCAAGACCTTTAGGATATGTCTCTGAATTATTTACCTATTCCTCTTTGCAGAAATGGTATAGGTCAGTCACACAGGAAGAGAGCATCTGTGAACATTCATTTCCAATGAATGTTCACAGATTCTCAATTATATTTAGATTTGGATGATAACTGTGCCATTTTAATATGTGAGTTTTCTTTTTTAGAGTGATTTCCCTGAGACAGAGGGAACTTCTCATCACTCTTTGGCAACCTCTACGAGGTTTTCTCACAGAATTACCCTGATTTTAGATCCATTTATCTTCCCATCAATTGTGATCAGTTTCCCAGTCTGTGCTGTCATGATGACACCAACATGTGTTATGGGTGTTGTACAATGTTCGTTTTCCACCACACTTAGAGTTTTGCTGCAACCCAAAAGGTTTCATTTTGGTTTCAACTTAAAGAAAACCCATTTTCAAAATGTTTGTTGGGTTTCCTGTCAAACTTTAGTATATTTGCAGTTGTGTCATGCAATTTATTGATTTATTATTTTAAATATCTGAGAAACGTAACATTAGGTTTATTTTAACTTTAAACTATAATGACAGATATATCATACAGTTTGTAATGAATCTAAAATATATCAGTTATCTTTCTCTTTTTTGACTACTAAAATAAATCAACTTTTTAGCTATATCCTAATTGTTTGAGATGCACTTGTTCTTTAACAACATGCAAAGCGTCATTTCAACGAGTAAATCAGACACTCAGCTGACTGATTTGTGTTCACTATAAATAATCACATAGATATTATAATTGGGGCTGCACAGTGGCGCAGCTGGTAGAGCTGTTGCCTTGCAGCAAGAAGGTTCTGGGTTCGATTCCCGGCCCCGGTCTTTCTGCATGGAGTTTGCATGTTCTCCCTGTGCATGCGTGGGTTCTCTCCGGGTACTCTGACTTCCTTCCACAGTCCAAAAACATGACTGTCAGGTTAATTGGCATCTCCAAAATCTCTATAGGTGTGAGTGTGTGTGTGCATGATTGTTTGTCCTGTCTGTCTCTGCTGCCCTGCGACAAACTGGCGACCTGTCCAGGGTGACCCCGCCTCTCGGATGGAACATTAGCTCGAGATCGGCACCAGCACCTCCTGAAACAACAAAGGGACAAGGGTGCCAAAAAATGGATGGATGGATGGATATTAAAGTTGCTCATTGTAATCTATGTAGCTCAACCAAAAGCTGCCCCACCAATAAAAACATTCAAATGATCCTGGCAAGATTTAAAACCTTCCTTCACAATGACTACATTATGTGGTGAATCTCTGGTTAAAGTTTTTCCTTCAGTTATTCCTTAAGTGTTTAAAAAAATCTCTTTATGATAACTAGTCAGTCCACAACACTGTTAAACTCAGGCTAAAAATCTAAAGTATCATTATTTGAAGCTATGTAAGATGAATGGTCTAATCGTGAAATCTGAGAATACTCATTTTTTTAACCTTTAGTACAGAGAACTATCTAATGCCAGAAAACAAGGACAGAGTGTGTACTGGTATTTCTTAATTAGTAATGCTGGTGATCATGTAGCTGGCAGACAGGTTAAGGGACCAATGAAATCAGAGGGTGAGGACGGCACTATTCTCTCTTTGCCAGGCTAATTAATTCACCATGTTTCTTGCTCTCATTGCCTGCAGCCCAGTATGACTTTAACATTGTGAAGCTCCGTGGATTTGAAGCGAAAAGCATTGTCTCACCTTATACGTCTTTTTCTTCTTTACACCCCTTCCATTTATTGTCTAACGTGTAATCTGGCAATAATATTTGAAACAGGATATGGTTCCAAGTAAGGAGAGTGTTTGCATTTCGAATGCAGACTAATCCGTTTATAATTACATATTGAAGAAATGGAATGGTGGTCCAACTGTTTGAAAGAGTAATCCCCCTCGCGTGCATAAACATGAGCCAATTTCATCAATAGGTCCAGCCTTAGACTTGTGGATAATCACCTGGGGCGTAGAGTATTTGGATACACCCATCCTGTGCCCCTTTTCCTCTGTAAATAATTCCTACAAAGTTGAAATCAGAGAAGCCTGCGCAACATTAAATTATCTTCAAAGGCAGGCATAAAATTGTGCAGCTCATCCATGTAGTCAGGAAATGAACCTGTGTTTCTGTTGTGAAAGAACAACAATAGATTGAGTGGCTAAATAACAACCTTAGTGAAAGCTGTCTGATACAAGTTATTTTATCTGTAATGATTTAGCATGCCCTACCTGTTTTGTAATGCTGCCAACACACTTTTGGATACTTTTGCAATGTGGTTTTAATAACATCCACTCAGGCAATTCTGCGTAGTGGTTATGAGTGGATTTGAACTGAACTCCTGACAACACATCTGTGTCTCACCTAATGATGGAACTTATTAATTAAAAAAAAACTTTGCACAATTTAAATCAATAATGTTTTTACATAATGATATGTTAAGAGTTAATTTTAACAAACGTTTAATGCACTGTATAATTCTGTAAAGGCAACTTTACTAATTGACATGAACTCATTTTGTTGTCAAAAGATGAAATTCAAAACTCTGTCTTCTCTTCTGCAAAACCACAGTGTTGTCAGAACTTGTGTTAAAAGTATTTTTGTGCTGACTTTCAAAATTACTGTTAAAGTCCAACTTTTCCCAAACTCTGTTTTGTATTAGACAAGGGAAAAATAGCACATGTTTATACCTTTTATCTCTGCCTAAAGATGTATTTTTTCATCTTTACAAAGTTGAAGTATTCTAGTTAAATGTCTTTGCTGAATTGCATAATGAGAACCGGCATAATTGTTTGAGATTTAAAAGCTTTCCTTGCACGGCAGACACACTGTAAGATAACATTATTAGGGGTGCCATTAGACTACCCTGGGAGACAGCAGGTAGTGTGTGAAACTGCTAAAATATGCATTATTTGCAAATCTATCAGAAGAGGAGAAAGCTTAATAATATCCACCTTTGCTATCATGCAAAAATGTTAGACTGCCGTGGAAAAAAACTGTCTTGGTCTGTTTCTGTTGTTTGTGTCATGTGGCTGAAAATGAGGAGAAAACTGTTGGTTAGACAGACTTTATTAAAATTAATGGGGCGCACGTTATTACAGATTGATGAGAGTCAGGATAAGATTTGATGCTGTTCCAATGCTTCCAATTTTTCTTCATGTTATCAACACGTAAATGACCCTCTGTATGGCGCGGAAAACACCCAGCCTTAGCCCATGCGTAATAAGCTCAATGAGGTCTCCCATAAATCATTCTAATTGAAAGGATTCCTCCCTGGCTGCTACTTAAAAGACACCTCACAGACACAGACAGGGAGAACAATCCCTGAGTCTCCATCTGAACTCCAGATGAACTAGAGACGAGAACCCTCCTTGGCTGGAGCGGAGATGACACATCAGAAGAGAATGTCATGACCCGAGAGGTCCAGATATGTAATCATTTGATTTCAGGAATGCCGTTTGGAGTTTTAACATCCTTGTGGTTAAATGGTAACCTATTGTTGAAGAATGAACTGTAGTGATTGTTTGCAATATTTCAAATGGATTTGCATTGCGTTACAATATAAATGATAGAAAATAAGACTTAAAATATACAAAATGATGTGAACTTGTGGAAATTTACATACAACTTACACATCATGTTAAAATTTATATTTTTCATATTTAAAAAAAGTCTAAGTTTACCTCCTACGCCCACAAAAGAGCAGATTAAAAAATTATGATGGCAAGTTGTTTATTGGTTTTAAAGAAACATAAATTAGCTCCATATTAAGATATTCCTCATATATGTGAAACTTGTTGAACTGCTGTGTTATAATAAAATACGGCTAATAAAATGTAAAATAAAAGGTTTATCCACAGATCACTGTGGTTTCAAAGGGTCTTTAGCGGTCCCATCAAATAGTAGCGTACTTTGATCTCATTATGGCTGCTGCTTCTCTTGGTGGTTTTAGGGGAAGCTGTAGACTTTTGCATGATACCACAACATTAAATCTGTGTCATGGCACTTTCTATTAAGCAGGTCATGATTCCTCTCCCTGTTTTAATGAAGAAGAATGTGTTCTAAGGCTGCTCTTAATTTGACTCAGAAAGACTAACTTGCAGGACTCTCATTATTGAGCTCCTCTTTGGCTGGATATGGAAATAAGCAAAACAACCATTCATTTGTTAACTGACAGATTTTATCTTTTTGTACTCACAATGTCCTGTAGACCTTCTCCACAGCTCAGCTCCAGAACCAACTTTCTAATTTTATTTAAAGTGTCCCACCTGCTTCCAATTTCATCAGAACACAGTTTGTCAGCTCTTTTGCATCCTTCCTGTTTTGCATTATTTGTAAATGTGTGAAAGCTTTTATTAGCGTCTTTACCTTGATACTCCCCTGTTCTGCACACAGTGCTGTTCCACTCTGAACTACCGGTGTGCAGAGTCACAGTATCTCTATGACCTGTGTGTACTGCTGGAGCTGCTCTGTTTACAGTGAGACACCTGTGAGGCTGTCCTCATCCTGGGAATGGCTGGAGATTTATTACCTATTGATACACACCCCTCCCTGAACACACCCCCAAAGACACCCGCAGTACATTGTTGACTCATGAATTGCGCAGCCAGGAGCCCATGAATCATTCTCTTAAAAAGAATATTCTTTCACTTCTCTGCACACCTTTTCTGTTATTCCACATCCTCTGTCAAGTAGATAAAGTACTCTGTGTGCAGCCAAATACAGAAACAGTGTTTTTCACTGCCATCATGTGTTATTTTATTGGGGAGGAAATGCAATGAATTGATGATGGGTGTTTCGCCACTTCTTGTAAGTTTGCCCTTCATTGTCTTGTTTTTAGATTCAATTAGTAGCTGTGTCACCTGGTGTCCACACTTTTCTCTCGCTCTGGGGTGTTCTGGTTGAAGTTTGGATATCATCCTAATGTATATTCTCCTGTTTTTCTCTTCTTCTTTTTGTTTTAACCTTACAGAACAAGGGAAAACACTGGTAATAGCTGATGTAATTTTTGTTTTCAAGATTTTGACTTCAGCCCATGCAATATTTAAGGCTATAGAGAGCTATAGTTGCACTGTGCAAGTCCATCATTGAGATTCAAGACTACTCCCCTCTTGGAGCGGCACATACTGTGAATGCAGACTTGGTTTGGAGACGCAGCGAAGGTTCTCTGACAGACGTAATAAAAATAAACCTGCCTGTCTGGCCTCACTTCTACATTCATCAACCCATCTGAGTGAGCCTTCTGGGCTGGTTCAGCCTGAGAAACTCCATTTGTCACCTGCTAAATGTTGCCAATGTGCTCAGAGTCCCCCACTGCTTATGTCCTTTGGAGAGAGCTGCTGTAGGTTTTATTTATGTTTTTGGAAAAATACACAAAAGGGAGAAAAATTAAGAGGACCAAGGGGCTGTGAGTTTTGACATTTAGCTGATTTATATGTAAGTTGAGCAAGCAGAGAAAAGGCCTGTTTTGTGTGGTTTTTAATGTTGATTTACCATCTTATGACATCAGGTATTTAAACTTTAAATGGTGAATACAAATTACTCAAAAATATCAGTGAATGTAGATTATTATTATTATTAGTGATGTGTTTTTAGCATATTTTTGCTTTTTTGTGTTGTTAGTCTCCAATTTATCTCTTTGGCTACATTTCTTCAGACACCAGCAACTTGAATTGTAGCTACTTTATTCAGTATAACTCTACATTAACATAAACTTCTATGTTAATGTAGAGTAACATAGAAGTTAAAGTATAGTACAAATAAGGGAGCATTAGAAAAAAAAAACAGCCACATTATAATTTCTGAAGCAACAAATAAAAGGTGATCTGACATTTTTATCAACAATAGAGCCATACATTATTGATATGGAGAGTTTACATGAGATTGCTGACACTAAGGCAGAACAGAGCAGCCATTTTATACCAGAGTCCCTTCCCAGTGTTTTATGATAAATGTTCTCAAAGTGCTCTGCATTTTACCCAGAGCGCACATAAACTACAGGGCAGCTAAAGCCATAACTCTCCAACACCCACTCAAGCAAGCACTCTAAAGAATCTCATTCAGACTCCAAATATGTCTTCATTGTCAGACCCTGTCTTCCTGCACCAAAAAATAACTCTTAACACATCATTCTCAAAGCTGATAGAATTACAATCTAAAGTGGGATTTTCCTAAAGTAATGCAGAATAATAAATTAACATATGGCAAGCAATCTTTTAAATCTTTAAACAGTAAGTGTCTGCCCATGTCATCATGTTTACTGCTGGTCTTTTAGTCTTGGCTTCAGAAGTAACCCAAAAGTGCTGTTTTGTAACACATATTATTTTCAAAAGCTGACTGCCCAGCATGTAGTATTTAAAGGAGATGTTTTATGCTAACAGAAGACATTTTACATGACTATTGTGACAAATATGAGCATGTTAATATAAAGTGAGGGCAAAGGTTCAATCTCAGTGTAAGCATTACTCATGTGGGATGCGGGGTAAGAGGTCATATGACCTGCAGCTGCAAACTGAAGGCATCAAACTGGTGCCCAGTGGTTAATGAATTATTTTATAAACCCACAAGTAAACCAGTTAAAGGTTTGTTGAGTAAAAAAAAGCAAACACAATTGTCAATTTCCCCATTTTCCAAATCCAGGTAGAAGAGTTAATCAATCAATCAAATAGTCACAACTAACGACAATGTAGTACAACCATGTGGAAATGAAAAAAAAATCAGAAAACACAAATGAACAATACAACATGTAAATGTTAATAGTGTAATTAATTTAAAAATAGCATGAACAAATATAAAATAAGGCTTGACAGAGTACTGCAAATCAACCTTTCTGTAAAGTTGTCATGCTATCACTGGTTTCCTGCTCAAGTAAGACTGAATATAAAATTAAATTATTTAAATGTTGCCAAATCTGCCGTGCCATTGCCTTCCACCCTACAAAAAGGCGAAATTCATTGCAAGGCAGTCTTATACCATGCATTTTTGTTTAGGTTTTTCTCTGCGGTTTATATTGTAGGCTTATTAAAAACGCACCACAGAAGCTCGACACTGCCTGACCATCAAAAGCATATAATTTTGGCCCAGCACAAATTTCAGATTGGGTTCGGCCCGGCTATAGATCTAAACTTTGAAGTTGAAGCAAAACGTCTGCAAAGTGATTGTAGATTTTGGCTCAACATGTTTCTTAAATGTTGCCCGAATCTTGATCTAAGCTCCTAACATGGCGTAAATGCTTTTTTTAAGAAGGGGAAATTATCATGGATAAAATCTATGATTTTTTAAATAACTTGAATCATATAATTTCTTGCTATTTTTCATGAAGCTACATCTGTGAGACTAGTGAAGGACAAATTAATGTGTGTACAAATTAATGTTTAAGTGTGTTTGAGCGACAATGAAAACCTTCTGATGTTATTCTGATTTTTTAAGCTTATTGTAGAGTGACTGACTTCTATTTTTTATATATACCTTAAATGATTAATTTTATTAGAATTATTGCTGAACTTCACAATAAGTTTTTCACATCAGAATTTAAATTTGACACTCCAAGGATTATTTTAACAAACATAAAAGAGGATTTTCTGTCTGAACTCTGCAGACTAAGAAGAAATGCTCTTCTTTTCTCATTTGCTTAAACAGACTTTCAACTTTTGGCAGATTAATTTGTTGCATACAAATGTGTAAATATATACATTTAGTTTTAGATATAGTCTTGAAATATTCAGATAATGTACACAAGTAAATAAGGAGAAATGTCTGTAATTTCATAATATATATTTTTTGCATTGGTGCAATAAATATAGATGCTATTCCAGGAGTTTTCATTTGGAATGAACAGGAGGGTCATAGTGACTGAATTAACTTTCCATGGATGCAGTTACACTGTAATTTACAGGGATTAGTGGCAAAGCAGAATTCAGACAGTAGTATCCTCCCAACAAATTTCCCTAAAGAACTATTGAGGTACCATTAAAAAAAAAAGTTTCACTGAATTAAACTAAACTCATGTCCTCACAAAAAAGTAATTCACTTTGACTTTTTCTCAAGTCAATTCCCTTCATCACATTAGATGTACCTGCTTTAGTTTAATGTGCAAGAGATTGTAAAAGATAAAGTTTGTAGATGTGCTAATGATAGATGTTGGTCACGTTGACGTCACATGGTTTTACGCTTGGGATTCTGTCTGGGTCAGCTTGTACCACGATTTCCTGGTGGTTTTTGGATGACTAGTCAACATGGTGAGGAGATCCAGAGGCTTGTGGAAATACTGACAGACGTGCAGTCCATTTTCTGTCCTCAAACTCCAAGGACCGTGCTTGCTTACAGCAGTGGTGTTCTGAAGCCAAAATTCTGGAGTTCATTTCAGCAAATCTATTCATCTTGTAAAACAAAAAAAGGAAAAAGAAAAATTATCATTCTAAAAATGTTCATCCTTCAAAACACACTTCAGTGGTCAGATTCTCATACTGATTCCTAATTTCACATTGTTCTCTTGGATTGTTAAAGTCTTGCAGCTTGCCAAGTGTGTTTGAGTCGTGCTATCTGTTGTAGAGAGACAGATTTAGGGAAGGATGTGTGGGAGGAAAAGTGACGGGCAAATAAGGATTTAAACAGAACAAAATCAGAAGTTTAAGAAATTGAATATTTATCTTTTCTCATACCTCATGGCTCAACTTTGTGATTCTTAGACAGCGACAACTGGGCAGACTTGTCTGGACAAATATACCATTATGCCTTACCATCTGCCCATTTAAAGATGAGTAGGTCATCTTGAATTTAAAGCAAGCTATTTTAATTGGTACTTGGATGATGCATGATGTGAGACCCAAATAGATTTTGCATAATGACTAGTGCTTTAATCCCAGGCACAGCTTGTTTTTACACAAGCCAATTTTGACCTTCTTTGAGGCACAGATGATCCATAGAGATTAGCCCTTTAACTCTCCAGACCTTCGGGACCCTGCCTGGACTTGCTCGAAGATCAGAAAACATAGTATTCAGGATGCTGCTTCTTTAGAGTTCTCCATGTACAGATGAAAATGATTGATTATTAGGTTTTTAATGAGCAGTAGAGGAATTTCTGACATATTTTGGCGATACTTTTTGCTTGTTTAATTGAAAACACAGACCAACATATTGACGAACATCTGAGGGTTACTTTACACCACACAAAATCAAATAATGACTGAACAAAAGTTCAAGAAAATCCTATTGTTTCTGCTCTAACTCTAAATACCCTTGTTCCCCTTCTCCTCTAACTATCCATGCCCTCTCTGAATGCCCTCTCCTGGGACCTGAGGGAGCCCTTTAAAATGCCCCACTCTCACTTGGCAAGGTTGTATTTCTTCATTAGTCCCTCTGGGGGCTGCCAAAGTCCCAGAGGATGTCAGAGTACATTAATTCTCATAAGGACATGGGTCCTCTCAGGTGTGAATGGCAGCCAGCAGCTGTCGACAAGGCTCTCGCAATCCTATCGCAACTCATATATCACCCACTGTACGCGCACATAGATGCACACACATGTGTGTGCAAGCATAAGCAGACATTTATACCTGCACAAAGATAGCAATGAGCGCAAAGGGGGGGAAAAAAAAAGGAAAAGCAGGACACACACGGAACTAGGCTGTTGAAAGAATCATCACACACAGGGAAAGATTTACACTGGAATCACTGGTATATGAGCACATCTCAATTTAGGAGGTGACCCATGATAATTACAAAAGCAGCCATATATCTTAAAGTCTTTAGGGGGGACAGAATGCCGTCTCTGCTTAATTTTCCGTGTGAGTAAATTTGCTTGGCGCATTTAAAGAGCCTATGTGTTTGCCTCATAGCTTCACCACAGAGCACCAACCACCACAGGGATATATCACATCATTTCTGTCTCCGTGTCTTTTTCCATGTGTGTCTCTGTTCTTATTTTCCATAACATTGCAAGAGCTTCACCCAGATATTTTCTTGAGTAATTATTTTAAGTAATTCCTCCCATTGAGGTTGTTATTGCTCCCAGCAGACGTGCAAACAAATTACTCATATTTGCACTGTTGTCAAAGCTGTGAGATGTCCCATAAGACAATGGTTTTACATTATGAAGCTTTGCCTATTAAAGCCATTCGTTAAGGTCTTCACTCCTGAGAATGGGCAGCTCTGGATGTCACAAAATGAAAGAGGTTCGCCTCGGAAGTGAGCTGGTAATTACTTCAGTTTGTTATAGAAGACTTCACACTGGATTCAGACCTGACAGATGAGCCCTAATCCTCATGTAAACCTAGACAGAGCTGCAGAGCAGTGGAAATTGCCCCTTCTGCTTAGAGCACTGTGTAAACGTTAAAAGATATGATGGGGTCAATTTAGGGGGGGTTTATGGTTAGTGCATGATGATTGCTCCTGCCTATTATTATTTTGTCATGCTGTGATTATTTTGTCATCATGGGGCCTTATTTTCCACAGTGAATGGTTGTTCCATGAATAAGTAACTTTTGGGCCTTACCAACAACTTAGTTTTATTGTGTGGCTGCTATGTGCTGTTCCCAACTGAAGACAGATTCAGTTCAAAATAATAAAATAACCTAATGCTGAATTGCAGTTTGAACTTCTTTGCTACAAACAGATCTTAAGCCTGCATTGGTTTTAATTGAAGTCCAAGTCTTATTTGTTTCTCTTACCATCAAATGTCAAATTTAGAGCCCCAGCAATGCTTTTTTATGTGCACTGCTACAAGAAGAACATCACAAAAGGAGACTTAAAAATAATATATGTTGGCACTCTGATAAAAGGAATTTATTTCTAAATAAAAGCCTCGATGTAAAAGCACTCACTCCTATATAATCAGACACCCAAGGAACTCTAAAACACACCAAAGGAAAGTTTAATTGCAAGCACAAGATGCTATGGATGCAACCACAGCAAGCAGTTTTGATAAGTGGAAACTATGGATGCAGGCCCATCTTATCTGTTATACCACTCACAAGTCAAAATACATCATTTCTACATTGAGTGCATGTTTTTGTTGAGCTGTGATGGACCTCTATAACTCCTTGCCTGTGGTGGCACTGAACCAAGAGCTACTGAAGGAAACAACACAAAACCCTCTGAAGACTCTGAGCACAACTTCCTTCTTCACAAAATATAATTGTACAATTTCTCTTTTTTCTTTGGCAATCGGCCACAAGCCACTTCTCCTGCTAGGGCTAGACTTGTAGATTTGTTTTTGTTGTATTTAACCAAAGAGCCCTACACTATAGCCTGCTTCCTGCTTTAAGTGGTCCAGGTCTACTTGGCATTCACATATGCACTCAGAGTTCGATTGTGCATTTACACATCCTCAAATGGACGAGGCTTTTTTAGCAAACGAGCTAGAGTTTGATTAAAACGGACTAAGGAAGGATGGTGTGAATGCACCCTTAGATTTAATGTTAGGGTGTATCCAAGGTGTCTAAGTGTATAAATGTCTTTAGATCACAGATTGAAATCAGCATTTGAAGTCTGCAGAGCCTAAATTCATTGAAAATGTGCTGCACCAGGATATGAAAATGTCTGGGGATACTGCTGTACTGGTTTGATTTCAGTTTTTAGTTGCATTCTGGAGTCTACATTTGCGGTGACCAGAGGTCTTTATCCCCAGTTTCCAACTAAACTTCCACAGAAGGAGGACCTGCTCTGCTTTAGCAGATGTAATCTAACACATCCAACATTACCATTAGTCAAAAGGTTTCCAGGTAATTATGTTCTGGAGGGAAACCCCCTGGCAGAAACTAAATGTTCTCATAACCACATTTGAAACTTGTTTTATGTGATTTTTTTTGTAGAAATATTTGGTGTGTTGGACAGCTCTTTGGACACTAGTTCTGTTCATAAATTCCAGTAATTACCATATTGCAGTAGCACCAGAGGGTGGGAAGATCATGCATCCTGTGTTTAATTGCAGGATGCATGATACTGAAAACTTATATAGTTTTCAGGTTTTTACTGCACTTGGGGATCTATGTTTTGAAAGTTATAAAGTAAATAACATTTTACTTTATGTAGTTACTTAGATTTTTACTCTGCATCTGTTGCAGCATGAAGTTAATTTCAGTTTGACTTTCTCTTCATTTTACTGTTGTTCTTTAAAACATGGCATCTCTGTAAATGAGTCAGTTTATTAAACAATTTGCCATTAATACATGTATTTCCCAGGGATTCGACTTAGTCACAACTTTGTCCACTGAGAATCCTTGGTTGATTGTAGTAATAATTATTAAATAGATATATTAATGTAAACCTCTTTTATTCTGGCATTCTGTTGTTCCTGGGTTCCTGGGTTTTGTGTTCGTGTGAGTGCTCTTTCCTG
This sequence comes from Phalloptychus januarius, assembly GCA_902982915.1. Lineage (NCBI taxonomy): Eukaryota > Metazoa > Chordata > Actinopteri > Cyprinodontiformes > Poeciliidae > Phalloptychus > Phalloptychus januarius. The sequence goes on from CADWAE010000477.1 coordinate 16,671,899, forward strand.
TAACGGGATCTTCGTGAGAGAGCTGGGCATGCCAGCACACCTGCAGCTGATACTATCAGTCAGCAGACAAGCAGCTGTAACAGTCACTTTTGCCTGATGGCCCCACATTATTGGTTAGGTTAGAGTCAAGTTTTTTTTTTATCACGATCATGTTCCAAGTTGAATCCTGTGGAAGGATTTTTCATGGTTGGATTTGTCTGTCCTTACCTCTCTGCTAAGGTCAGACTCTCTCTTGCTTTGCAAAGAGACATTGGTCTCTCCCCCTCACCATAGATTCAGCAACAAGAATCCCCATGATTACTCCAAGTCAAGCTCCAGACCTCACAGCCTTCCTTCTCTCCCCATCAATCCTCCACAGACTGACCAGGATCCAAGCTCCCCCCTCTGGTTCTTCCCTCACCTCAGGAAAAGTAAGATCAGCCACACCTTACCATTTCACATTCTCACGATCAATCACTGGTTCACCAAATGCAATACAGAATCAAAGGTGACCCCACACAGCAAATTGAAACAATGGTACCATTTTGGCTCAAAGTTTTACTTTTTCATCATCAAACTTGCATTCCAATGGTTAATGGACTGTATTTCCCAGCCACAATGATCTGCCACACCCTTGTCGTCATCATTCCTTGCTTTCAGTGAACCTGGACAGCCCAGTAATTTTTTTGCATTTCATCTGTTCAGTGAAGCTGATCGGTCTGCATTTAAACTCAGGAAAAGGAAAATCAGTGACCAAATTAACCATGTACATGCCCCGACTTAAAATAGCTGAGTAATTGTTTGCGATAGCATGGCTTTAACATGCTTGAGATTTAATTTGTCTTTGGACTGTTTGTTTGTATTTATCATTTGCACAGTTTTTTTATGACTAAGCTATTGTTTAAAAAGGGTAGTCATGGTATTTGAGCAAAATTCAGTCAGAGGAAAAGGCCTGAGAGGAAATTTGGCATAGTTGCTGGAGGAGGGGTGTTGTAGTTTATTTTACAGGCTATTAGTTTTGGCCTCAGTGTTTCTCAGAGTGCAAGTAAAGAGCCAACTTCTGGGAAGGGTCTTTCATCCCAGCTCTTTCATCCTCACCTTTACCTTGTTACTTTTGCACAGTGTCAGTATTACTTTGGTCCATGATCCAGATACCACTGTGATGTGACTTGGAACTCCTATTAAAGTGTCCTAATCTAGACTTTCTATCTCCTTCCATACTGTTTTCCCTTTTCTACCTCCATTGAGAACCCTGTTTGTGCGCAGAAGCCTGTTTTAAGGACTCCAGGCTAGGTTTTAACAGGGCAAGGGCCAGTTGTGTCTTATTTCTGCTGCTCTTTATTACATGTGATCATGGTTAGAATACTAAATGCAGGGCCAGGCATCTATAAGACCCCATCAAAGCTCCATTCTGATGTGACTAAATCCTCTTTTTTTTTTTTTTTTTTTTCTGTTATAGTAACTATTTACATTTTGATTGTTGTTTGGCTACTTTGGGAATATGTTTCTATTACTATACACATCCATCATCCATCCATTTTCCGTACCTAAAATTGTGTTCCTCTGCGGGCCCATTAAAACAATGGAGCATGTGAAGCAACAGCTCCCGGACATTTAAAAGCAAGGTAACAAATTTTTGCTTTCTCGTTATTTTGACTTAGCAACACTTCTGCTACTTCTCAAAATACTTAAAATATTTTGAGAAATAAAACATTTTTAACTTTTTAGAGCCATCCTTCAAAACTGAAGTCGTCCAATCCTACGGATAAGGTCAATTGAGACTCTTCTGCAATTGTGAAAAAGGTAAGAAAGTTTGAACTTTCACCAAAGAATCAAGAATCAAGCTCACTGCATAATTCAACTAGATTTGTCAGTGTAGTCAATAGTGCCTCATGCTTTTGGAAGACTTTGCTATTTCCATTTATTCATAGTTTTTATCCTGATTCATGTGGAAATGTCTTATCATACAAGCATTGATGCATTAAATACATGAAAGTTTTTTTCTTTGAAAAGGCTGAAGTATAGTTGAAATAAATCTGATGTTTTGCTTTATTTCCTCATCTGTTGTTTTTTTTAATAAATCTGGTCATACAATAGAATTTATCATGAAATGATGTGAAACCTCATAGTTGTTGACTACATATTTCACCTTAACTGGGCTATGACAACCAAAAATACAATTTGCTTTGATAAAAAACATATTCTTGCAATTGTTTGACAAAGAACATTTAACTCGTCTAACACACGATGATGTACTCTGAGTGAGGGAATGCTTTCAAAGAGTGTAGTTTCACAGTCTTACCATGGAGTACCCTGGCTGACTCTGAGCCTCCCCACATTTCAACCAGGCAGAAAGCAATTGATTTTGGCAATAGTTTGAATAAAGATTGATTGAATGAGAATGGAAAGGACCTTGCTGGAGGATCAACCATGCAGTAACCCCTGAGCTTTAGATGCCTTTGCCAAGAAAGTACTCTCAGTTATTCTAGCGTAAGGGGCAACGAGATTAAACCCGATAGCTTCCACACGCAGAGTACTGGGGGTGGGGAATCCATTTTATGGAGAAATTACCCAAGACCACTAGACTGTGGTCTTACCGTTAATTAGAATATTGTCTAAGATCTAGTTGACTGTGGTCTGGAATGAGGGAGGAAGAAAAGAGGCTCTAAAAGATGAGATGTATCAAAATTGTAATAACAGGTTCTGCTAAAGTACCAGTATGTGTGATCTACTACTTTTTTCTTTACAACATCATAGTTTACTTCCATTAAATTATTATGTAACTATTTTGCAATCATTGTTACTTGTGCAATAAGCTGGTATACAGTAAGTATCTGGAGACGCTTATCATTAACTTTGACTCTTCAACATGTTTCTAAGGGTGTCTTTGGCAATTGAGAGTGCTATGCATCTGTAATTACCACATTATAGATTTGGCATATCATTTCTTTTATAAACATTGTTTCAGCATAAACGTGTTCGCGGAGGCTTCTCCCATTTTCTTATTTGCCAAGTGCATGATCTGTCATTATGAGGTGTGTGTAAACATTGTGCATTCTATCTTCCCTATTCAGGGACTTTCTCTAACTTGCCAGAATGCAGTATTTCCAGAAACTATCAAAAAAAGTTCAAAGTTTTTTTTTGTAACTTTGAACTATCTGCAAACATAATATCCTTACTTCCTGCTCTGCCAAAACTTATGCTGACTCTGGCTATTTTATATATACCGTGCTCCAAATTATCATGCAAATTTAAGTGTCATAAAGATTTAAACTTTTGTTGTGCTATTAAATTCATAGATGGCATAGTATTTCAGGGCTCTTTGAATCACCATAATTCAATTCAGAGATCTGGGTTGATTAGTTTGTCAGGTGAGCTCAATTAAAGGAAATCTACATTATTATGCAGGTTTCAAGCAATATGGGAAAGAGAGAATGTCTCTGCTGCCGAAAATCATCGGATAGTGTAGTGCAGTGGACAGGATATGAAAATATTAGATATTTAATGAAAACTAAAGGGTTATCATCGTTCTGTGAAGAGATTTGTGGCTGATTTAGAACAAAGATGGGTTTGTGCAGATAAAGGCGTAAGGAAGAAGGTTTCTATTAGACAAATTCATCAGATTAATAGGGCGGCTGCTAAAATGCATTTACAAAGCAGTTATTTGAAGCTGCGGGTGCCTCTGGAACTGATAAATTAATGCATGTAATTTCAAATGTATCAAACATGTGATTCAGTCTAAGAATCACAACAATGCTTCACAAAAAGATCTTGGAAGAAGTTGTTAAAAATGCACTGTAAAACTAAATGTTTAAAAATGTTACATTTCCTCCATTACTTCTGTCTGCGACAGAACCAGAAGTTAAATATATTTCTCCTTTGTCGGGATTCTAAATTGAATATGTGGATTGTTTGAACTGGTATCAAATCCATTTCTTAAACATTTCTGTGTAGTCAAGCCACAAAGGCCCTCACCTTCATTAGAAACAGAAAAACAAACCAAGATAAGCTTTTAAAACAAAAAGCACTTTACGTCTTTAAAATTTTTCTTTGCTCCTATCCTGACTTTTTTTAAACATTCCTTTAATTTCATAATGGTCATACTCAGCTAATTTTGGCAATTTCTTTCTGGTATTTAAACTACATATTGCATAACCTGGCCTTGCAGCCTGTGGAGCCTGTTTAATTACCCAGATGAAAGCATGAAACCCTTTGCTTGTATGAACCCAACAGCTCAATTTTTCTACTTCTTGCACACAACAAAGTCCTTCTCTCTAAATCCTTCCTTCGTTCCCTTTTTAAACAATTTTATGCCAACTCTGGTGCTGGGTTTGGATTCTGTTTGCCCAGCTGCATGGATTATTTACCAGGGGTAAAGTAAGTCCCATTACACTTTTTTGAAAAGACACAGAAGAGGAAGAAATGTGAAAAGGGAATGGTGAGGGAATGTAAATCCACCGTCTGCCAGCGCAAAGGAAACCTGAAGGTACTGGGCCACTCCCCGGACAGCCTTGTTAAACCTTTGGGACAAATCCAATGAAAGCAGCGTATTGGTATGCAGAGAAATGGTCCCCCACATAGTTTATGGTCTTTCTTCTCACCAACACCAGTTCTATCTCAGTTTTTCTCTCCACACCTCCATGATGTATATTCCATGCCCTGTTTCCCAATGTTTTCTTCTGCTTAGAAGAAAAGCAAAAATGTACTGACTCGTGCAACTGACTTCCTTGTCCTTCAGGTTATGCTATGTTTTAACAAAGTGAAGTTCTCAAGTTTAAACACAAATGGCACCTGTGGCATCTTAAAACCTCACTGCTTTTTAGTTTCCTTTTTGCAGGGGTTACATCTGGATATTTCCTTACTTGTGCTCTGTCAGCACCACAGTAGTTTAACATCTGTTTCTGATTATATCTTCATGTTTCAGGCTCTACAGACACATAGGCTTAAAACTGACTGTTATATTATGTGCAGTTGTTTTTGATAAGATCACTTAAGACAAATCAAACAAACAAAAAGTGTATCTCTTCAATGTCTCACACAATTAGAAATTCTTATTCCTTTACTACTATTATTAGTCCTCAAAAAGAAACATACATTCAAGAGCCCTCCCAAAACAAAAAGGACTGCTGAGTAAGTATTGATAAATAAAGTTTGATTTGAATGGTATACCCCATAAATTTATGCTTCAACTCCAGTTTCTTGTCTTGGTTATGTATATGATATTATTTCCTCTGAGCCTCTTTAATAAAGTGCATACATTTCTTTAAACCTTCTTTATAGTGGGGTATTAAAAGCAAAGAGCTCTGTTCTAATCCAGCTGGGGTATTGCCCCTGACACTAAGTGTCTTTACACAGCAGTGACATTAGCTTGTTTATTGGTTGCAGGGGCGTAAAGATGCTATTGTTTTAATTGCTTGTACATGCTCCTGGGATCCATGGAGATTAGAGACTGCGATGCCAGCATATTGGAAATGGGATCACAAAAAGCAACTCAAGAAAGCCAAACTGTACATTAGCGATATTTGATTTGTTTTGCACTCAGTTGACAAGATTGGCACAAGCAATTACATAGCATTAATGCATTGAGAGAAATCATGGTGCATGTCAAAGATACTTGAAATCTGGAACTGTGTTCTGTGTATTTTATGTGATGATGTATCTCTGGGACAGTAACTTGATTGAGTTTGTTTGAACCTTTACAAAAACTTTTTTACTGACCTAAAATGGGTAAAGTCTCGTGAAAAAAAATGACAGTAAATATCTGGTTTCTACTGCTTAACACTTTACAAACTTTTTGTAAGAATATGGTTTCATGTTATCTGCTTCATATGTAAATTAAATACCTTCTACGTCCCATTAGACCCACCACATAACAGATGCTTGTCTCTTTACACTCTGTTTCTGCTCCCTTTGGCCCTTCCTATATTTCTGTGTATGCACATGCTGATCTTTTGACCGAGTCCCGGATGTGTGATATCAGGCATTAGAGTGTCGGCAAGGGGCAGAGGATGCCGGCAGCTTTAACAAGTTCCTGAGAGCTTTGCGCCTTTTCTTACGTGCCACTGGGATAATTTCTCTGTGTTGCAAAGAGGCTGCTTAGTGCTTTGAATGTGACTTGTGCCTGCTCTCCGTCTCATCAAACCCGAACCGGAGCCCTGCACCATTCCTCCACCACTAGCTATTTCCCCTGTTCCACACAGACCTGCTAGAGCAGCTGGCTCTGTAACTCATCTGCCTGCTCTTGGGGGATTTGTCACTACTCAGTTAATAAGGGTCCTACCTCACCTTTTTACCATGGGGACAGACATTTAATGAAGTGCCTAACAAGTGGCCCCACAGATGTATGTTGACTGCCCTCCAGTTGCTCTGCTCACTTTCAATCCCGGTGTCTTGCTTGCAGGCACTGAGTGTGGCTGAGGATTTCCCAGGCAAAGCATTGTTAGGCAGGAAGTGGTGAAGGAGAAGGGAGGGAATGTTAACTTGTGGAACGGGGAGACAAGGAGGCTGCATTACCATGACAGCCATGTGGTGCTGTGGCTGCTGGGGCGGAACACTATGGGCAAAGGTCCCACATAACAGGCCCCCTCAGCTGCCTCGAGAGCAAATGAGCTGCCAGGCCAGACTAATGGAGTCCTAATTGGTGTTTAGGAGAGAGGAAAAGGTGAGGGAGTGTCTACTGGCAGTCTGATGTTAGCAAGATGAAGCAGCAAGCTGCTGCATTTGCTAATTCAGTGAAACAAAACAAGACGAAATGCATTTGTGCAGATATAGTCCTGTTCATTGCCCTGCTGTTATTCTGTAAACTGCTAATGAAAGTACAACTATGTCCATTGTAATAAGTTCATTATTCTTGCAAAAAAAAATAAGCAGGGAATTAACAGCTCATAAATGTTAACATCCTGTATTTATGTTTTATTTTTTTTCCAATGTGTACCTTATGTCTGGAATAAATATATGATGATGAACCCTTAAGGATGTAAATAGATGTCACTTCTGATTGGTTTTGCCATTATAAGGAGCAGAATAAACAACTATTCAGAGCTATTTATCAATCACACCTTATTGGAGGAGACAAAGCATTGCTTAGAAAGTGATTGAGCCTGAGGATAAACAGGTACTTAAACCCTGATCCCAAGCCTTTAAACTTTATACAAATATGGAGAAAGGGTCCTTAGGCGTGGATTCTGTTACACACTTGCTTTAAACAGTACAGTGAGGAAGAGAAGGGGGAGGAACATCCTGACAGAATATCAACTTCTGAAACAGGAACCTTAGCCAACACACTGGGGTTGCCAGTTGCATGTAACAGCTTTTGTGAATGGACAAAGTCCCTGGCTAATACTGATTTGGTAGATAGTATGACGTCTGCTGGGATCCAGGACCCGGTGGGGTAAGGGGAACAAGGGCTGTGATGACTGTCTGTCTGCTTCCTGCTACTAATCCACCACATTAGCTGTGTGTGTGTTTCCCTATTTATAGCCTGGCCAGGATGTGAATAACCTGTCTAGTTTCACTTTTCATACAGATGGTAATTTTAGTCTTCTTTTGCTCTATATCCCAGTCTTCTCCTTCACTTGGAGTGCTGATGAGAGAAGGATAAAGCAGTCTGTACTGTTCTCTTTGGTTAAAGTTATGCTGTGTTAAATAGCTCCCTAGACTTGGTTTTGATATTTGTATTATGTCGGAAAAACTTCTTAAAATAGTAGGTATTTTATTATAAACTGCATTTCAATATCTGTTTTTAAAAGATATGGCCTAGTCTAATTAAGATTATCTTGGAAGATTTTTATTTTCTTTTTCTGTTTGCTTTGATTAGAATCAACTCTCAATAGGACTGTTTGTGTCAGATGGTTGAAAATCAAACCATTGTATTCCAGCAGGGGAATAAATCAAATATTGAAACTGGTTTTGAAATGGATAAAGGAGGTTAGCAAAAAGTCTCTGGAATGATGCTGATGTCAGTCCAAATGGTTAAAAGCCAGGTCCGTGTCAGGAAACGATCTAGTTTAAATTAGACCTGTCAATAAAAGTGAAGTATCAAGCCAGACTTATGCCATAAGCTTGTTGATGGCTTCAAATGGCATGTGGTCAAGATGCAACATACTCAGGACCATTTTAATGTCTTTATTTGTGTGTGTGTAATTTTGAGCCAGTTATGCTAACATGAATTTAACTCATGCTCACAATTCTTGTTTTGAAATTTAATGAAAGCAATTGTTTGATGATTTCATCTCCTTAAAATAAATCTTCAAATGTTATATTAATGCCCATAAGTAAGCCTCTATCTTACAATGTACCGTACTTATATCAAATCAATCAGATCTTTGCAGTGTTTACAAACAGCAAAATACGTTGGGAGAATTAAGTTTAGATTATTTTTGTCTGTCTTGGAAAAAAATATTCTTGGTAATAAGTCTCACACTGTTGGAAAGTCTGTTCTTTCTTTTAAGGTTGTTGGTCGCTGTTGGCTCTGGAATTGTTTATTGGATTGATTTATTGATAAACCTTTGAAGAAATAAGACTTACTGGTCATGTAACAATTTTCTTATTTGACAAACAGAACATTCAGATGAGCATGGAAGAACTGCACAGAACCAGGGTAGTCTGGCTTCCCCTGCACATGCTGCAACCAGCAACCAGTCACACTCTGCTGTGAAATGACACCCATTCTTCATCCGGCATTTGTAACATGCTAGCCACTGTGGGTTGTTTACTCTGGACCACATAGCACACTCACTCTGTTTCCACAAGTATTTAATGAAGTTGAGGTCAAGACTGTAGGCCAGACACATTCCATCCTCTCCACTCCTATATTTCGTATATACTCTCTGGTAAATCACACTCTACCAAGGTGAGTATTGGCATTTTGCAGTTTGATCCCTAATGCTGAAGATATAGAATTGTCACTGCTTGCAAAATCTCATGTTAACATTTCTCGGCATTTGGATTGGCCTCCCTGATAAGACTTATTTTTCCCAGTGATAGTGATCCCACCTCATTGTATTACAATATGTCCACCAAAAGCTTTTTGGAATTGGCATCAGGAGTTTGGGAAGAAATTCATGGACAGAACTTAAAGTTATTTTTGCCAATGTTGCACCATTTAAGGTGAAAAAAGAAAGCGCTTTTCAGCAATAAAAAAAATCACTGTATAAACATAAATAAATGCATCAGTTGCCATACTACAACAATGGTTGCACTATCAAAAATGTTCAAGAAACCATAACATTCTCTAACCTATAAATATATGTTTTTAAGAGTTAGGCTTTTCTGCAGATATGACTGCTAATGTCTGTGCTCCTCTTCATTAAATGCTTGGATGTTTATTATACAGCTTTTATTTTATGCACCTCTTTTCTGTTGACACAGCATCCCTTTTTTTACACCTCTGTCTTGGAACAATCCCTCTTGGTGCATCTGCAGCAGATTAATCAAAAACTTCTCAGGAACTTCAGGGGAGCTTAAATACTCTAATCACAAAGGTGTGGGAAAAATGTTATGGGTCCCCACCCACAGTTTTGAAGTTCAGCCAGAAAAGTCTTATTTTTGTGTTCTACTTAAAACCTGAGAGGAAGATCAATGAGAATGCATTTTGCAGCCAGATGGAAACAAATGTACGAGAGCATTATGACGGCATATGTGTGCACACGGACACAAAAAGCCAACAATCCAATTTGCTAATATTGACATGGGTGTCCTGGTTCAATCTTATAACAAGGATTATTGTCTACTGAGATCCCATTTCATTAGGCCAAAACACACGGCTAAGGCTGTAGGCTGGGGTTGATGCAGGAACTTTGGCCTTTTACTTTCAATACTTGACTTGGAGAAGCAGTCCAATCAGAGGCTTTAAGGAGGTTCACTGCACTTCAAAGTGTGTCCACGTCAATAACATGAACTACACGTAGAGGAACCAAGGCACACACACACACAAACAAAACAAACACCCGCCAAAGATAATTTAATTCAAGTTCATTTGGCGCAGTGAAATTTCCTATTAAAAACCTTTTCTCGAAATATATCCTGTATACATATGTAAAGGCAGTCCACCACCCTCTGTGTGGCTCCCCTCCAGATTATGTATTGATTCCTGATATGAAAAGCTCATTACATAAACAGAAACAGCAAGCAAATGAAAAAAAAAGCCAGCAAACCTTTGCATAAATCCTTTAATTGAATTTCCAGTGCTGGTGGTTGGAGGTTCTTTTTTTAATTGAATCCATTGCTGGTGCTGGGATTTGCATGCGCAGGAGTGGGTCCTGTCCCAGATAAAGTGCCATTGATCCTTATTAAACCTCACCTCTGGCCGTGCTGTGGACTAACAGGGAAAATTAAATGTGTTCATGGTGCATATACTTACTGCCCGCAAGGCAGTTCTTTGAAAACCAGTAAAGACAGAAGGAGAATGAAAGAGATAGGAGGGGGGAGAAAATAGAATTATCATGAAATTAATTGACTAAATTATTTGAGCCTTGGTAATTTTTATTCTCCTGTTTCACATGAGGCGTTCTTCAAAGTGATCCCTCCTGGATTTTAAACAGCGCTATTAGGCTGAGTGGTAGAGGACCCAAATGCTAGAAACAGACATTTAAAAACTGGAAAAAAAAAACAAAACAAAACAATGTATGGTAATGAAACTTAAAGAACAAAACCACCTGCAGTCTTAAGCAAGCTTTGGATCATTTTCTTTGATTCTATATTTCAATAAAAAAAACCACATCTTAAATTTTGCCACTTTTTTTTCAGCAGTACAATATGCTAATTTAAACAGTAAATTAAAATCAGCCTTTTTCTTTTATTTCTACAGAAAGAAACAAACACCGAATCGCACAAAAAACACCAGTCGGCCGGCCTGGTCTTCTGTTCTCTGAGCCAAGTGTTTATCCCCCATGCATAGTAATGTCCACTCAGCAGAAATGTTTAACTGTATTGAGTTGAATGTTGTCCTTTCCTTTGGGCATCTGTGCCTTTTATGGCTGTAGGGGTGTGTGTGTGTGTGGGGGTGGGGGTGCGGGGGTGTGTGTGTGTTCACATCAGGTTGCTGTGCTTTGATTGAGCGCTTATGGATGGATGCTTAAACAAGCTGCAGTGAGATGGGAATCCAAGTTTGCATGTCCACTGGTCGCCGACAAGCTGACAGTGATACTATTAACAAGGAACACATACAGGTTTACATTGCCTCCTCAAGCAAATGTTTGAGTTCATATATGTACTGTAATATGGAAAAAAAATAAACAATGCAATATGGGAACCTGTAAATCTAATGGTTAATCAATTATCTGTCAAGCTGAATACAATCTCTTTAAAAAGTGAGATTTCTGACTTTCAGGCACTGAGATTGATTTGATTTATTATTAAGTTAGAAAAACCAGAAAATGTGTCAGCTAGAATTGTGACTTCTTTTATCTGTCACCATTTCCCTGTCAGTCTGTCTCCTCGACTCCGTCAGTCCTGATCTTGTTGCTCCAGTGTTGAAAGCTCTTTGTCACCTACTGTACTTTTAATGTATGTATTTATTTAAAGCAGATGATTTTTTTTGGTTGGTTCTTGTCTCACTGACCTCAAACTGCATGTATGGAATTGCTAAATAACAGTGATACATTATTGCTTTTTAATGTTGCTGTAATTCTTTCCATCACAACCAGGTGTTTTTTGTTTATTTTATTATCAAGATCACTTTTAGAGTTAGAGTTCTGCCTCTGCGACACATTTATTAATTCACCTGCCTCACCTGGGTTAGAATGCCAGCAGTTGGCTGATGGAAGAAGAGAAATAAGCCGTCCCTAATGGAGGCAAATAGTGGAAACGTGTTCCATTAGAACTGATTACTACTAATTAAGCTGTTTTCACAGCTTGCTGCTTCGCTTTAATATGCACAACTGCGTCATACGAAGAGCTGAATGGATGGGAAGAGACGATCAGAGATTTTCTAAAACACAGAAAACAGATTGAAATGATTTTTCAAAACAATCACACAATTTCAAGCAGCTCATGAACATAAAATGGGGATTCAAATAAATTGGCAATTTAGTAGGTATGTAAAACAAGCATGAAATCAGACACAATGCAACCTTTTTAAATCAAAGCTGAGTGATGGGCCAGAGTGTAGTGACAGTGACTGATTGCAGACTTCTTTATTTAGCCCTTGAAAACAGAAACACGTCAAAGACACTCAGCAGCCCAAGAACATTGTTGTTTGTGAAGGATCAACAATATTTTTATTTTGCAATACAGAGACGGGTAGCTTTTTCCCCCCTGGATCTGTCAATAGAAGTAGATTTATTTCTTTCCAGTGTTGTGCTTGTGATGTCCGGGATCATGTTCAGGGTGCGACATCTTCCCTCTTTGGATTGTTTGGCAACTGAAAAGGAAATAATCTGAGCAATTATGAAATACGACCAATAAAATTAAATCAAGTGGTCACTATAATTTCAGCTTCTATTCCACAGAGCTGAAAAATGACTGCAAACAACCTGCATCTGCATTTCCCTCACGTTTAAAAAGATTTTTCTTTTAATCACAGAAAACAGTAGATTTTTTTCCTTTGTTCCATTTACTTGTGATGTGTCAGTTTCCACATCAGCTATAACTTGTGTTGTTTGAAGCTTTGTTTTCCTCCTCTCCATATGCATATTCAGACTGTTGATTAATCACGTTTGGGTAGGTAAGACTCAGAATGAAAAACAGGGCTGTCAGCCCCATTTAGACCGTGTGTTGTGTGTATTTGTGTTTTCTGTCTTTCCCTGTTGGTGAATTGTTTTGTTCACTGTTATTAAAGCAGGTACGAAGTCTTTCAAGTATGCATATGCCACTGAAACCACAACTGGGAGATTTATCTACTGTTCTAGAATAGCATCTTTTTTTTTTTTTTTTAACCCACTGCTTTGTGCACCCCGTGGTTCCCAGCACAAAGACAGTAGATCTGGGGGCCTTTGAATCAAAGAGAGTTTTAGCTGCAATAAAAATGGGGAGGGAACTGAGGCTATTAGTTTTGCTGTGGTATGTATCATAAGGCGTTTTAGTTGCACTGCATGACTTCCTTCTCAAGGCTTTCAATACGCTGCTGAAGGTTGCTGTCTTTAATTTTCCTTATGCACTTTGAAAATAAACCATAAAAATGTATTAATGAACATCTTTAGACAAGTAGATCACTTTTAACATTTTCTGAGATTATTTTTTTTTTTTAACTTTTGTCCAAATATTTAAAAAGTGACAGCAGTGATAAACGCATTAATCACTGCAAAACAGCTATTAGCATGCATCTCTGTCTATTGTTGTTCTGCAATGCTACCCCCACCTTCATAGCCTGTCCGCAAATGTTTTATGGCCTTCTGAGAGGTTTGCAGGATGGTGGAAGCCCATGGAAAGATGACGGTTTAATCCCTTCAACCAGGAGATGCTGAAGAATAAAACAAAAACATGAAACAAAATGTTACAGTGGATATTAACACCATCATACTTCGAGCTGAAATTTATATTTGAGAATAGTATTTAGCAAGGTTCCCTCTCAGTAGATGACAACATAATTATAAATCTGTTTGAAATAGCCAGATGTTTTTTTTTAAAGATACACGGCAAAAGTAACAATTATCAAAAAGCGGGAAATAAAGCTGATTATGTCAAAAATAAAATTTGAATTACTTTAATAGCTGCAAATTACACAAAAAAACCTTTGATATTTAATATGTTATTTGAAGCAATTATCCCAATGATTGGAATTTAACATGGAAAAGATTCAAAACGTATTAAAGAAAAAAGTTTTCTACCTGATGACTGTGATCACAACATGGACAGTTAAACCCAAAATTAGCCAATACACGAGCAGACTTGGATTTAAAATAATGTTTTATTACGACTGAAGAAATATTAACGCTTTGGCAAGTCCCTGTGAAGGGAGCGAAGGATTTGGGTGATGGCAAGGAGGCTTACAGACTTGGACCTGGTCACCAAATATAAATAGAAACAAGCAACAATCTGATAAAAATCATAAACATTCAATTGCCAACTTGTCAATATAGGTTGTTAGAAGGGTGTGTATGTAAAAATGTTTTAACATACATTTCTTAGTTAAAATGTATGTATAAACAAAACAAAAAAACGTTGTATCAAAAAGTTATGTAGCATTTACTTTGCTTTAACTTATCACAAATATCTTAATGAATTATTTACTGCGTTAACTGTTCCTGGTATGGAGAACTTACCTTTTAGAGTGAAGTTTATTATAGAATGAAGTTTAAATTGGCTAATTTGGAAAAATGACCCTCTCTTGTGTCCACATGCTGTCCCTTTAAAAAGCCTGGATTTCAGAAGCAATTGAGCTGTACAAGATGCTATTCATTTCATTTAAGTGCCGTGGTTTGATTTGCTAAGATGCTGTTCACAGACTTGTAGGATATTTTCCTTGCCCTGAACTCGCAAGTTGAGCTGTCATATTAAGCCTCTGTGCTCACTCACTTAGCCTGCCAGGCTCTCTGGGGCGCCCCTGTTTGTCTACACCATTGTTCCGGTTCAGTAGAGAACACAACAGGGAAACGAAAGGCTCAATGTTCATTCCTGTCAAGAACTCCTTCAGTGATCCTGTAAACCGTCCTCCTTTGCAATCCCATGCACACCCACACGCACACATGCAGAGCCGGGAAGCTGTCTGAGAGCCTGACTGCAGCCTCTTCCTCCTGGAGGCGCTTGCACTTACCTACTGCGGTTTTATTCATTATTGTTCCAATTAATATGTTTTTTTTAAGACCCCCCTGATCTTGGCAGCAAGGACTGCTATAGCTGTATGACATTAGTAAATTAGCAACAGAGCACTTTGTGGTAGTTAAAGGCTAATAAGGACAGACTTTGAGGTTTGAGGTGATTGCACTTCAATGTGATGCTTCTGCTGAGTGTGCTGGAAAAGACATCGGTGTGCTTTTAGTGTGATGGCCTCAGTTGGGATGACAGTTGCGGTGGGACACCAATAGAGGGCATTGTTGTTCAACTACAGCTGAAAGGATGCCAGCGCTTTGTTTATGTGGGCTTCCAGGAGTGTAGTTGTTTTTCTTTTCTTCTGTAAGTCTGAATGAATCTGACAGTTTTGTTTGAATACTAACTTGAGCTTCAGTATGTCAGTGTTGTGTTTTCTCCACAGTCAGTAAGCAAATGCAATGAGTAAACACTCAGTCCTTGGTTTCTCTGAACAAAAAACTGAGTTGCCCAATATAATGAATTTATGTGTGATGTAGATTAAAATGATCCATTTCATCAAGCCCCAGCCACTTCTCATGTGCAGGAATTAAAAATAAAACTTTTTCTTTCTATTTCTCAAAGTTCCTGTAAACTGTTTTAATTCAAAAACACTACATCTTGGCAAGCTCATACAGATATATTGATTCATTTTGAATTAACATTTATTTATGTTCTTTGAGAATATCATTTTTATTTGTCCTTTTAGGGAACAGTGCTTTTATCAAATTCATATAAGACAATAAATGTGCATAAAACATAAAGTCTGTTAAAACTGAAACTACTTAAGAGAACATTTGTCAAATGTAATATTTGTGCTTAGAAATGTTTAATGACAGAGTACTTGGGATTTTCAGAAATAGATGATTTAAATCCTCTTTTGAAAAGCATCTGTAAAGCTGTAATGAAAACAACCCCATCGCTCTAAAGAGACAAAACCTGTTCAGGCTCATTTTAGCACAATGGATGAGCATTCAATCAAACGGTTGCCAATTTATTGATGAAGTGAAAAAACACAAAAGAAAGAATTTAAATCTCGACCAATAGCCATTAACAGCAAATCTGAACATAGGCAACCAGATTGGTCATATATCACAAATGGCAGCAAATCCATCTCTCCTTTCTTTTTCAGCTTTTTTAATGCATGATCCAATTTCAAAGATTTTCCACACATTATCACCTTATAGTGATGACGAAACTATAAACCGGTGTAAAATAAATTATTCACTTAAATGGGAGCAAGCTCTAATCCAGTAACTTTATTTTGACAAACTTCAGGCAAAATTACACCACTGCTCCAGCTCCTCCTGCTGCATTTACAGTTTGGGAAGATGAACCTTTTAGCTTTTTCATTTACTATTAAATTAAATTTTGTTGTAAAGAATATATTTTATAAAAATGCTTTACCTATGCCCTTTTAGTGACATTCTAACTAAATAATACGCTCGGTTTTTATTTTATAGTTGTATTTTGATATTTTCTGTTATCAAAAGTGTTAAAGGAAAACAAGATGTTGGAAATGCTGAAATGTATGGATCTGATCAATTTACAATTTGCTGGCTAATATATTCTCCTCTTACGCACAACCAACAATAGTTCAAATTATGTGTTAAAACTGTATGTTGAAGACAGATCATTACAAATTATCAGTGGCCAAACTGCATGTGAATTTGTATGTATGCATTCATATTTAGAAAAATAAACCATGGTCGATAAGACGGGAAAATTGAGCCAATAAATAGTTTTTGCTGCTTTAAACAAAGATTTAAAGCAGCAAATTTGATAAAAGTCAAATTGGCGTGACTTTAATCTCTAATCTCAGAATTTTGACTTTAAAATTCTGAGATTTAAAAATCTCAGAATTCTGAAATTGAAGTCAGAATTATTATAATTATTATATTTTTTTTTTTGGTGGCCCTAATCCTCTTCCGTATGGAGCTCAAAAATGTCACAGGAACAAAAATCATTTCACAACTTTAAATGTGAAATAAAATGTCTTGTGCGTTCACCTTCTTGTGGGAAACAAGAGGATGGCCTGTAGGACTGCAGGCTGCTGAACACATGAGCTTCCTTTTGCATGTACATGCATACAGCAGCACAGAGGTCGTTAATTCTTTAGGTACATGTTTTTTTTATTCTACCCCCGAGTTCAGCAACATATTGATATATGATCTTGTACAGGGCAGTTTATTGATTGCTGTGGGGACTTTAGCTTTAGTATGATGGTGTATGGTCAGATTGTTCAGGGCTCCTGTGCGCTTAAGTCTTTGTCGTTTTCATATAGAAACAAATGAGATTCTCTTCTGACATGTTGAGAGCAGCTCGTTGAGGGGAAAAAAGTAAATGTCAGAGATGTGCTACAATAAACACAAGATCGGAAGACTGTTTTGATGCACTTCAAAATATTAGCTGAAATAAAGTTCAAAAGCATTTATTCGACACCAATTAGATTTCAGTTTTATTTTTGTGAATGTCAAATTTTAAAACGGTGGCAGTATTTTAGCATAGAATGTGATGTTCTTCCTTTTGCTAATATCTTGGAATATATTGAGCTAATAAAAATGACCATGAAATAATTCAGTCCTCCCAAATTGGTGTGAGGATGACCAGAGGAGTTGGAATGTGAGCTTAGCTGCGGTTTGTGTTCTCAGGTGATGGATAGGGTTGGGGAGTCAGTGGGGTGGGGGGAGGGGGGGGCGGCTTTGACCTTGGCCTTGGAACAGTAAACGCTAGCTCAGATATCTCACATGATACCCATACATAGAGGCTCATTACGGAAGAGCCCCCATATGCAAAGTGCAGAGCTCAACACTGGCTGGCTGACAGGGGCTAACCTAGCACTGCTGACCGAACAATAAGAGAACAGGGGCTCTGTCCACAGTTCCCAAAAACACAGCAGTGCCTGGGTTTCTTCAACAGCACAGGTCAGCAGCAGCTTCTAGATGGGTTAAGATGAGCAGAATCTCAAGATCCTTTTGTTTCTTTTTTTTTTAAGCCAAAACCACACATTGAGTCAAAAATACTTCTAAGTCTGTCAAAAATACTTAACAGAAGTAAAGAGCAGACATATTTGGATATGTCAAGTACCAAAGTCTTAGAAAACAGAAACAGATCTACAGATTGTGACTTCTGGATTTGACTCGAGTCTTACTTACGTCCCTAAAACAGTCTGTTTTAATCACATTTGTCTCATGTATCCCAATTTCCAAATGTTAAATGCTGTGATGCGACTAATGCATGGATTTTTAGCAGAGGGTTTAGAAAGGCTGGACTGTTTGACTAGGAGGACACAACAAGCTCAAGAGTGACAAAAATGACAAAAGAGGGACTGAGGAAGTGTGTGTGACCTGTAATTTAAAGATTCCTTCTGCAGAATTTTTAATAAGCCAGCATTAAGGCTTGTTCTGCAGACACCGGTCACCCAAATAGTGGACTAAATATTTACTTTGGAGCCAACTTTTACGTCTTTCCCCTAGAAGCAATAAATAAATAAATTGAAAGTGGGTTGATGCAGTGCATTGTGGGATTAATAGTTTTTATTTCAGTTTCTGTTTGTTTTGTGTAGTTCAGTTCTTCAAAGCTGAAGTTGCATCAACATTTACTTGATTTGCAGTTGGACAAAAATACTTAACATTTTTAAAGCAAAAAAAAAGTTCTTAAATAAAAATCTGCTTTAAGAGGGCATGGTATCAGGTTTTCCAATCAGAAAGAATAAACAACTTAAATTAAACTTTTCTTGTCAGTTTTTATGGAGAAAATGTTAGAAACAAGGACTCATAGCAAAACCTACTATTAGCCATGTTTTGTTAATTTTAATTTTAAATCCGAAAACATCAAAATTAAGATACAATTACTTATACGACATAGCCTGTTACATTATATTCTTAGGGTAATATTTGACATGGCCTCTCCACATGGGGGCTCAGACTTTTAATCCAGATTGGTTTAATGTTCTTGCTTGTGTAGTTCTTTTCTACATTTGGCTTTTATATAAAACATTTTAATGTCTCAGCTTCTAAAACCTGAGAGGTGCTGGGATGTGAATCTTTTTGTTTCAATGATCACTTTTTTAGTCTCTGCTGTTTTGTAATCCTTGTATAGAGTCTAGTTACTTAACAGCCTGTAGATCTAATTGTGCGATGCATATGACTGTTAATCTCTCAGCACATTTCTGAAATACTATGGAAATAATATATTATCCAACTCCAAAAACACATTTAAGCATCACAAGGTGCTTAAATGGTGTGTCCACATTTCTTTGAACATTTATTTATATATTTTCATACTGACTATAAAAATGTAATTGCACACCACACTGTGCAAATGTTGGCGCTGGCAATTGTACCTCTTGGATTGTCTGTTATTGACAGTTTTGATGGAGTCATTCTCCCACTTTTATAGTAACTCGACTATAAGGGATTTTATTGCCAGATTGCAGCTCTTCGTCCTGAACAGACTAGGGATCATTTCCTTGGTATGAAAATATTCATTTAGCAGATTTTAAAGATAGATTTAAAAAGAAAATTCATCATAGTTTGTAAACCATCTGAGCCACAAGCTCACATATAAAAAAAACTGCTCAGCTGATAACAGTTTGAAGTAAAAACATCTAATCTTTGTTCTTGGGGATTTTAACTGTGCACATCTCTCCAATGAACATCCAAAGTACTGACAGCATTAAAAGTGTCCAACCAGAGATAAAAACTCACAGATCCACGGCTACATAGCTTTTAAATATCCATATCATGCTGTCACCTGGGCAATTTTAAGACTTTTCCGATTACTGTCTGCTTCCTTTCATTCTAACATATGGGCAGAAATTTAATACATCTTGGTTTGTATTTGGGACTGTTAGGTTGTGGCCTGATGAGTCAAAGCAGATGTTACTTGCCTGCTCTGGCTGCCCTGCTTGGAGCAATTTTGAAGCTTCAGCCTCTGACCTAAACAAACATGCTGAAACTGTGGCTTCTTACATCAGTGTTTGTCAGGACATGTTGGGTCAGAGATCAGGACAGCTAAGAGAAGTTATGATTAGAAGCTAAAAAAACACACTTTAAGCAATTGACCTGACATCAGTTGCTAACTGCATTAGCCAAACCTTTCACCCTGACCAAAATCTTGTCTGGCAAATGACCTAAGCAGGTTCTACTGCAGGTTTGAAAGCTAGTCATTCACACCTTTCAACTTGTCCACATCTCACTCTGCCATTAAAGCTCTCCATGAACCAGTCGCCCTTCTCTCCTCAGATCTTCTTCCTGGACTTCAGATCTCTGAGGAAGATGTAGTTGGGCTTTTTCAGTAGACCACAAACACTCAGGGACCTGACAGTGCTTCTCCCTCATGCCTGAGAACCTGGCTGACTACCCGCATCGTTTCTCATCAGCAGGCTGAGAAACACACCTCTATGGGGTTAAATGTCTACAGGACTGTTGCCCTGACATCTCTTGACATAAAATCCTGCTGTTGAAGTATATTACTGACATCACATTCCCCCTACAGAGCCCCTTGCAGTTTGCTTACAGGGCAAACATGTTGGCAGACGAAGCATTCAACTTAGAAATGCACTTAATTTTGCACATCCTTATCCTATTTGTGGACTTCAGCTTGGCCTTCAACACAATCAGCCCAGTCATCCTCCACCAGAAGCTCGCCCAGCTTCCAGTGCCTGCTTCCTCCTGTCAGTGGATCACAAGCTTCCTAACTGACTGGCAGCAGCAGGTGAGACTGGGGAGCGATTTCTCCCACACATGAACCATCACTGGTTCCCCAAGTGTGTGCTTTTATCCCACTCCTTCTCTCACTGTACACAAATGACTGCACCTCACTAGTTCCATCTGTGAAACTCCTGAAGTTTGCAGATGACACCACATTTAGTAGTCTGATCCAAGACAATGACAAGTCTGCAGACAAACAGGAGTTGGACAGACAGAGCACTATTTGTGAAAACCAGTCGCAACAGGGACAGTTTCTTTCCCCAGGCTGTCACTCTGATAAACAGACTGCCCAAACCTGTACGAAGAAAATTTGCACAAATTCAGCATGGTCTTCCTCTCCTGTGAAAACACTGCATAAATACATATTTACAAACTTTTTTTTATTTTTATTCAAGCTTTTATGTATTTATATGTAAATATCATCATTGAGAACCAATGGAACCAAAGTCAAATTCCAGATTTATAAAAAATTTCCAAATAAAATTGGTTCTAAAAATGATTCTGGACTTCTTCTTGTGAGTGATGTGTGCACAATTAGAGGCCGATAATACAATATATACGTTTAACTAAATACACTAAGCCTAAAACACAAAGACACTCAGAAGAAAATGCTTGCTCAGAAAATAGTTATCTGACCCCTTGTTATACAACAATATTCAGACTTAAACATTTATACGTCATTTCACAAATAATAAAATGACGTATAAATGTTTGACAATTTAATAGACTGTTGAAAAACAAACTAAGCTAAGAATTCAACGAGATCTCCTTTGACGAAATCCCTGCATAATTTTAGCAGCACAGAAACCAATTTTAATCAGAGAGAGAAGGGGAAAAAGAAGGAGGTAATGGAGACCCAAATCAGTATGTTGGAGGTTTTGGAGACTAAGAGTAGTAGTGGGTTTGAGGTGGTGAGTATGTCCACAGGTGTGGCTTTATTTAAGTGAAATAATAAGAATAAGAAGTTCACATCATCAACAGGCAAAGTAATCTTAGTAAATGTCAACTTTTGAAGATGGTTAAAAAAAATGTATTTTGCAAAAAGTTGATTTTGAAGTAAGAAACATTTTAGTGCAGTGCAATTTCAGTTATAAACAAAACTGTAAACCTTTTTGTACATTGTATGTAAACATCTGGTTTCAATAGTATATACTGTCAAACAAAACAAGGAAACTGAAGTGTGACAACATGCAATTTGCAAAAATCTTCAGAAAAGAAGCTAGAACTTCAGAGATATGGGCATCTATGCAGGGTCAAAAACATTTGACTGATACCTTTTTCCACATATAGATTTTATTTATCTCTTCTTGCAGCACTGATGTAGTTCATTGAGTTTTGTGTTTATTAATTCATTGCCGAGATATTGCAGCAACCTAATTTTATGTCAGCCATTGTATTTTGATTCATTTGTTGTTCTGGAAATGATTTAATTTAATCTGACCCAAGTTTCATCTATTGGAAATAAATTTATAAATACATGGAGAATTTCATGCTCTTTACTTGCAACAAAAATATATATATTTTGTTAAATATACATATTTAACAAAATATATATATTTTTGTGATTATCTGTGTGTGTTTTTTAGGCCAAACATGTGTCCCTCATTATGACATTGGTCAAAAAGTGTTTTAATTTTAAATACTTCAAATGTTTAGGCTAAAGCTACTTTCTACTTCTCATGCTTTTCCACAGCTTTTTTTTATCCCAAATAGATGATTTTTTTGAGCAATGCACAGCCTGACCTCTTTGGAAAGCCACGCAATGGGAAATTTGAATTGTTTTAATTGTTTTCCACTTGCAGTAAAATCTAAAAAAATTGTTTTTATTGTGCTTTACCTTAGAGATTGTTCATACCCGAAGAAGAGAGATAAATAGAATTAATTCCAGACAACTCATACTGTCTTTTGTGAAGTACACGGTGTGTAATTTCATGCTTGAGTCCTAAACTCATATCATTGCACAGATGTGTGTGTTGTGGGGGGATGGTGATACGTGGGAATTGGGTTGAGGTGAAGTCTGTTTGGATTGCAAAGACCGGACATAATAGAAAAACATCAATGTGGAAATCACTGTTGTCTTTTAACGCATCAGCTATGATGGATGAAGTTCCTTTATTAGTGTTCCTGCTTGCTGTTCCAGATATGCAAACATGCGGAATCTGCTGTCACACTCAAACGTCACTTATTCCTCTAAATGCTTTGCAATGCAACTGGGTGGAAAACTATATATATACACACACACACCAGAGCCCTGTTCTATCACATAAGATACATTGTAGATTCTGATTGTACATGACATTTAAAAAACATTTATAGACAACTATATGTCCAAGGTCTAAAGATATTAACTGTTTTTATTTTCACCTACAAGTTACTTTAAATTTTGTCAGATGCTATTTAATAGCGGTCCTTCACTTAAAACTCGATCTTGCTTACTCAACTTCTTTATTTTCCAACCATATACTTATATGATCTGGAAGTCCATCTCAGCAAAATGTAGGAATGTTTTACCTTCTATAGTCCACCCACAGAAAGGCAAAGTGATGAGAGGTGAAGCATGCTGGAAAAGCAATAAGCAAGGGTTCATTGGTGTGTCTCCACTCTCCCCCCATCATGCCTAAAGGAGGCATGACACATTATTGTAAATTGAAGCTGAAGTAACATCATTGATTGTTACAAAATTTAAATACAAGATGATAGAAAAGAAAGGTCAGTTGATAGAAAATAAAAATTTTGTCGATTCAATTAATGTCAGTTTTAAGTTGGTTTTGAAGCACAAACTCTGAATAAGCTGGTTATCTTGACTCCTCTCTCCTCGTTTTACTTCTTCACCTCCCACACTCATTTGTTCAGGGTGGAATGAAGACATGTAGTCAAGGAGAATATCCAAGCATGGAGAAAATGGGAGAAGGGGTAGGTGGACTGATGACAAAAATGGCAGCTTTATCCAGTCTGACTTGCGTCAATTTACACCTCAGTGAGGTGCTGAAAAAGTGAATGTCCATTAGCCATTTCTGAATGCACACTTTCAGTCATCTGAATTTTCAACTCGTATATTACTGTCTTAGAGTTTACACTTGCACAGAAAAATAATTGTTCGTGTACTATTTAAAACATAATTGCTATTATGTAATACTTTTTACAGTTCAGCTCCCTTCACTCATCAGAGCCAGCCTACTTATTAGAGGTCAAAACTCAGTGTTCGAAAAAACTTTTGAGCTACGTCTGCCAAACTGGAAGACGTGGGAGAGTCTCAGGCAGGACATTTTAGAAACATATTTCCATTCAGCACTCATGTGCATGACAAATGCAATTTATATACAGAAATAAAAACACAAATGATTCCAATCATGTAGGCAGATTCATACTTAATAACATGCATTTGAATATTATCCTGCTAATTTATAGAGGGTGAGAAGGAGGAGTCTTGTTGTCTATAGAAGTGTATGAATTAAGTGCCAGTTTAAAGAGGATAAAAAGTATATGGAAATTTTGTTTTTGCACTTCTTTTTGGATTAGTCCTGAAAATATTTTTCAGCACAATATGGACCCAAACTAAAAGATAGATTTGTGTTACGTTGGACCTCTTGGGTTGGGGAATGTCAACATCAATCACTTATGGCAAAAATCCCCAAAACTTTTATCACATAGCTTTCATTAAAACAGGAGTTCTAAGAGAAAAGCATCTTGTCATGTGATTTCCATAGCTTAGTTGATAGTTGGCTATCTGTTGCAGGGCATGCCCTTATCAGAACCATTGGGATATGTGGAGAGGAATGACATAATCAATAATCAGAACTGTTAATCAATGGTATTCTAAATAAGCATTGATTGGGCCCACAAGGTTAGTCTGCTTTCTTGGTTTATATTAGGCAAAGCAACACGAGACAAAAGCTTTTCACGAGATTTCAATGCATTTCTATGAGAAGCATACAACACATGTTGAACATTAAAGATTGGATTTCTTTGTGCTTTTTTTTTTTTTTTACCATATACACATGCACACATCTTCTTTTCCATTTTCTACTTTGTGTTTATTATTCTGAAAGAAGTTAATGCGTACCAACCTTAGCTCGATTCTCTTCAACATTGTTGTCACGCACAGCTTCATTTGCATACAACAAAGCTTCAGTTCCATCTCATTACCGAAATGGTCAAGTAGACAGCGGTCACTTGAGTTGTGTCACCTTTCCCAAAATGGCCCACCCTCCTGGGATTTTTGATGTGCGAAAGAGGAAGCGTATGGCAGCATACTGCATGTGTGTAACCCGTGGGGGCTTCATGCCTACCTAATTACCAGATAGGGGAGCAGTCACAGCCATTTGCATGTTAGCTGAAGATGACCTAAGAGGATATACAGTTTGCATTCCCCATAAATCGCCATGTTGTTCTTTACAGACCTAGTATTTTATACAGTTGACAACCTTAAACTGTCAGTTAGGAGGCTGTCTGCCACATGCGTGTGCCTAATTTCACAGCCTTCATTAAGCTAATGTGCTTGCCAAACGTTCTCAGAAAACATGACAACTGTCAGTGTGCTCGAATTATCTAATAACAGAAAGATTAGAAGACAAGTGTGAAAAATGAGCCAAAATAACACCATTCGTCTACTCTTACCACAAGAAAGCTTAGTCATATGATTAGTGTGGATTTTCCCCTGATTTCCCCAGTGGCAGTGGCTTAGTTCCAAAGGCAGGTTTGGATTTGGCCCACAAGAGAGATGACTTTTTCTCTCAAACAGACCACCTGCAGAAAACTCAGTTTTTGGTTAAAAAAAAAAATGCTGAAAATATTGGGCTTCTTTCTTTTCTATCTCTTTTACAACTAACAAAGTCACAAGCACAAAAACCTAAACAAATATTTGACCCTGTAAGCAAAAAAAGATGTTCATCTAAATTGACCTTTTGTATGTTTTTATAATCTATTATTCATAGCCTGGAGTTTCACACAAGGCTATCTAAACTCTTGTAAGCTCATAAAATTAGCTGTGAGAGGCAGTGATGCTCCTTTGATCTCCACTATCTCTCAGAAGTTCTCCGTATCAGCTCATTTTGTCCACAGATTCTCCACACATCCCGTGTTGTCCCTCTTCCACTCTTCCTGCCTGTTTGTCCCTTTTTCTCGTTCCCTTTGTCCCTTGTGAAAGCCCCATGTCACCTCTGGCCCTCCTCCCCTCCTCCCCCTCTCTGATGCTATTACAGGCAGCACTCCTCCCTCTCTGCCTTCCCCATGTATTACCATTAGAAGACATGCATCTTGGGAGCTACTGCACACTCCTCTGTGTTTTGATTAATATTTTAGCAGCCTCAAGCAGGAAATGGGTCTTCCTCTGAGCTAATCCGTTATGGGGTGGATGATTGGAGCGGAGGAAAACGGAAAGTGATGGAAGAGGAAGGTCAGGCTCCACTGTTTTATTTTCCGTGCCAGAAATTAAGATGTTCAGTACAAATCGGATGCTTAAAAAAAATGTGAATGTTGTGCATGTGTAGAATTCATGGAAGAAGCTGAACGTAGCTCATTCTCAAACATATAAACCCTGACAAGCATAAAGCACATTTTTATGATATGATAAGTGGTAGTACACACTGAGCAAACTTTAAGGCTTCTTTTTTCCGTTACCACAAAGAGAATCAATTTATTTTTTGGTAAGAACTGAATAGTATTGTAATAAATGGAAAACCAAAACAAAGACTCTTGCATCAGGATGCTCTTTGTTGACTACAGTTTGGCTTGGCCAACATCAAAATTATTCACAAATTGTTTACCCTCAGACTTGCACTAGTTTGCACACCAGTTTGCACAATCTTCATTTTCTCCATCCACATCTTTTGTATATCAATGTTTTAAATTTTAAATATTTTTACCTTGTGTAGTTTTACTCCAGGTACACATAACCTTAAGTTACCAATACAAGTGTTTGGAGTACTTTGGTTATCCCTAACATCTATTTTTTTTATTCTTTACATGACAATGAAATGGACAATAACTCTTTTAAAAACATCTTTACAGAGAAAACTGTAAAATGATTAATGCCATTTATACTATTTCTCCTTTCTTTTCCCAGTCTTTTAACATTAGTATATCTCTTGAGTAATCACATGCCTGCCAATACTCAACTGATAAAAGATTTTCTTACCAGTCCCAAGAGACCACTTGTGATTGGATCTCTTGAACCTGCTTCATGTCTAAGTAATTGTATGTTTATTTTCCTTTGTAAAGGACAAGTTCCAGAATATGATTTTGTCATATTCCCTACTGATAACAAACCAGGTAGACACTCACTTTAAGGTGGTTTATTTTAAAATCAAAGGACTACTTGTAGTCATAGTTATGGAGAACAGGGCATGAGCAGCTGCGGTGTTTTTTTTTTCTTCCCATATAGAATTTAGTCAATGTTTAAAGGAAAGGCTCTTTGTTGTTTTCCTCTGTACCCAGAAAGCCACTATCCTTGAAGTGCCAAAAGTTTTACTTGAAGCAAAGGCCAAACAAAAACTTCAATTCTTCTGATTTAATCACAAATTTGTGATTAAATCTGTTCACTTGTACATTAAAACTTATTTTCACATTGAATCAAAGAGCATGTGCATTATTGTCATCAAGCCTGTTCTACCTGAACACAAAAGGTTTGTATCAAATATATATATTTTTCTTTACAAGTACTATGTTGCTCAGAAATACTCTAAATTAAATTTTTAAGTATGTTTAGAATTCATTCTAATCTGAAAGAAAAAGTGTAAACATTTTATGTAAAACACACTTTCTGACTAATAACTAAGAATTAAGCAGCCAGTCTTTTTAAATTATTTAATGTGAATTTCATTTAAATAGTTGTTTTAGTATTCGTTGTGATGCTCATCTGTCCACAATCTGGATGATTAAGATAACATCCACATCTTTGCCACAGTGAGAGGTAATCATTTAAAATATGTTGGTTTGGCAGAGGCCTCCTCTTTGATGTACTCTTTCATAGAATAACTTTTGCACTTTATTGCAAAAAAAATAAAAGCAGAGCAAACTTTCACATGAGATGCTGGTCATTTCGTACTTTGTCGTTGTTCAGTCTGTCCTGTGCACATCCATCACAGTGGCTGAGCCTCATTGAAATGAACAATCACGCCTGCAATAATTATGAGGCTGACTTTTTCTTTAAGATGAGTAAACATGTAGGGTAAGAAAAAAGAGAGCTAACTTTTCTGCAGACCCCACACACCCTGGACACAATCTGTTTAGATTTTTACTTTCAGGCTGGTGCCACAAAATACTTTTTGTAAAGGCAAACTGCCACAGAAAAAGTTTCTTCCCCCAGGTTATCTCTCATGAACACAATGAAGACCTCGCAGACAGAGTCCTCAGCTACTGTGGTAAGTAAAAATTATCGTCTTTGCTAAAAAACAAAACTAAACACTAAGCCTTAAACACAAACATTTTCATTATACCTCTTGTAAATGTGGACAAAAGGCTTCAGTACAGGGTTCTCGGTGCAGAGAGAAGTTATTTGCTAACTATTACAGGAACAGATTTATATTTTTGTCTACTTTTGTATGAAAGCTCCTATATATGTCTTAATAATAGATGGATTTAACACAGTACAGTGAAAACAGATTTCAGTATCTTTTTTTGAGCCATTGCATTTTTTTGTACTTACAGTAATGTCTAACTGTATCACCTTCAAGGTTTGTGTGCTGCTTTACAATGCTTCCTCTCATTGATTCCTGCTCTCTTTTATTTATGTTTGTTTACTGTGCTGCTTGACTCAAGAACTGCCTATTGCTTTTATTGTCGAATGTAATGAAGGGTGCTTTTATCACCATTTGCCTGCAGGTCAAAGGTGAGAATGGAGACAAATGAGCTAATGGTACAGTGATGAACTGTGGGTCTCAACCTGGAAGCAAACATTCAGTTCATTGATGCCAACGGCCCATGCTTCTGTGCCTGAGAAAGTCCTAAAAGCATTTTGAAGAAGCAAATACAGACGGTACAGGCATGTAAGGGTAGAGTAGCCTTTGATAATCAGTCTCTAAAAGACAGAATACTCCAATAGCATATTATCATACCAGTTGGGAATAAAACACACAAATGTTTAAAATAAAGAATAAAAAATAAACCTAAGAGCAGTCTAGATTAAAATATAATATTAGTCCATCTGACAAAATGGATTGCTCCTTCGGTATTTCTCCCAGGTAACATTAAGTGACCTTGGTATGAGGCTAGATGACACATTGACATCATATACCATTTTACACATCAGATCAGATGACCAATATGCAAATTGTTCGGGTTGAATTTTTATGCATTTGTCCCCATGGTGCAACTGTTGATGAAGTGCGGCACAGAGGTCGACTGCAATTACTCACCGTGTCTTCAGAGCAGTGAGCCATGTACAAGGAGTGAGGCTAGTCTTTGAATGAATGCTAGCCTTTGTGGCATATGGTATAGGGACTTTTTTTAGATGTGGGTGTATTTTGAATGAATCCATGAGGTGTAGGTTTGCTAATGATGGTATTTAATTTGATTAAATGCTGCAGGGATAAGGCATTTGATATGTGTATGGATGGGATGCAATTACTGCAGAGGATGTGAACCATTGACTTAGAAAGACCTATTCTTTTACCATCTATTTATAGAGAGCATTTTGTGCAGAAGGACAGTCACTAGCAGAGAGCTAATACAAATATAAGTAAGATACATTTGCCCTTAGGCGTTTTAGCAGGTACAGCATCAACATAGTTTTTCATATTCTGAGTACATTTTTGTAAATGTAACACAGGTGTGAGCCTAAAACCCCATAGCATACCATAGTAGAGAGAAGCACTGGGACTATTAAAGAGATGACATAGTGTAAAAATGTATAGCAGTAAGAAACAGGTTAATTTTGTCACTTAAAGTCCTGTCTGTCCCAGTTAACCTTTGGTGGCCATAAAAACAAAATAAAACATTCTTTTTCAGTTCAACAAATTAAATAAAAAGCAAACCTCCTCTCCCTGCATCTGTCTAACTTTGTGTTGTGTAGAGAGGTTTCTTCATTAAAACTGACAGAGGAGCCAGAGGGAGGGGAAGTGTTATAGCTCTGTAGATCTGTCACCACTTTTCCCCCTCATAAACTATAATTCACCGCTGTACAATCATTGAAATAATTCTTTCATTTTACTGACGAGGCTGCCAAATGTTGAACCAGAAAACTGCCAACAGGGGAGATAATGTGATCCCTTACTCCATTTTCTTTTTGGATTCATTTCTATTCTAATATGTTAAATGCATAAATTCTACCACTAATGGTTTCTGCACAGTGGAGGAACAGGCTATTCATTTATGCAGTTTAGAGGAGTTTTTGCACTTAAAACAAGAACAACTATAATAAATGCCAGTAAATCTGTTAACATGTCCATTTTGCTTCAGCCCTAAATGTATGCTTAGTTAATCTTTTCTACTGCATTGGCCATTTGCAGATGGTAATGAGGAGTTTCCACTATTAGTCACAAAGGTATGCTGATGGGGGGGGGGCATTCATTTAAAAATTGCATTAAAATATTCAATAAATACTTTATTACAAATAGCTTTTTAAATATCAACTATAGATCCCAGAAACAAGCTTGAATATATTTATATGGATAAATATATTAAAGAGTGGCAACATCCCAGTGCATTGCAGTAGAATAATGGTACACCAATTGATTTATTAGACTATTTTGCACTGCTATTTCATTTAGACTAAGGTTGAGATATAAATGGTAAGATATAAAATAAAGCACTTAAATAATAAAAGGCATATCATTCTATTGAAAGCAAGCTGAAGGGATTTGTTGTTTTTTTTAGTTTTATTTAGAAGTGGTAATAATGTAATACCAACACATTTATTCAACTTAAATTTATACTGAGATGCACAAATGAGACAAATGTTGTTCAATGAAAGAGTAATGTGATTAAACAGTCTTGGATAACAAGAGCTGTAGTTTTTACACTATTTTTGGGCAATAAGTCACAAGTGGTTGTGGGTAAAGTAGTCAATATTTCTATTTGTAAAATAAAGATACTTTATTATATTTCACTTTTTAGTCATCTAAGAAATGACTCAATTAAGGATAATAAAACTGGTAAAAAAAAAAAAAAGAAAGAAAAAGAGGTACTCAAATACCATATATTGGCAACAACATTTGCCAGTGTTTAGCCATCCAAATTATGAAAAGGGATGTTTTAACCACCTTTGTCACTTTTCTACAAACCTTTGTGAAACATGACTTGCTGTCAGGGGCTAATTCGCTTCCAATGTGGTACTGTGATTGGTTTACACCAGGCCAATAAGTCACATGGTGAAATTTCCTCATTGCTAAGTGTTTCAGAAATGAAACTGGTGGGAACAAGAACATCTCGGCAACATAGTGGCGAGCCGTAGAAAATCACTGAGCCTTGGTCTGCACAGGCCGGCAGGTTTCTCCAGAGTCAAAAGCTACTGCTCCAAACTTGTATCTTTCAGATCAGTTTGAGAGCAGTGCATGGCGAGCTTCAGCATACAAACCTTACATCCCCAAGTACAATGCAAATCATTTGATGCAGTACTGTAGGACATTGCAACTGGACTCTAGAGCAGTTTTCTGGAGTGGCAAATCATGTCTACTTGTTTGACAACCTTGTGAATGAGCATTGGGACTTGCCAGGAGAACAGGCCTTGTCTGACTGTGTCAAGTTTATTTCCTAACCCTTCCCAGGTTAGGAAGGGAGGTTTCACTTTTTCTTAGAGAATATTTGAGGGAAATCTTCTAATTGCACCTCAAGTTCATGATGACATGTTTACTGGAGGTGCCATTGTGACTCAAAATAGAATTCAAAACATAATGCAAACTTTTTTTTCCCTTTCTGTGAGGGTCAAGTGCTCTGAGAAATAACCCATTTAGTTAAAGTACATTGTTTTCTGACACTCAGTGTAAATTACCATTCTATTAAGCTTCATTATTCATACAACTGCCATCTTTCTTGGCTGTTTTTCCCCATGTAGAAACTGACGCACATCATGCAGACAGAATTCATTAAGCCTCAGACTATTCCTAAAAGATGGAATATTTTAAAACTGTCTTTAAATATTTTCCTCACATTTGTACTGAAAGATTAATGCCAGGCTTGAACTGTAAACTTCACTGCAAGTCACTCAACTTAAAATTTTATTACAAATAAATTGAAAGAGAGATTTATTCTTTTTTTCATTTATTTCAAAGTGCATTTCTGTTGCACCACTGTTGACTTGTATATTGCAAAAGCATTTGGTAAATAAAGTTTCTTGATAAATATATAGGGGACAATTTGTTCATCATGTCACAAGACCATTCAACCAACCTGGGTAGAGAGATGCATCTTTTTAGACAAGAAATTGTAAATTATGGATTATATATATATATATTTTTAAAACTATGTTCTCTAAATTGGCAGAAACCTCTTTGGGCAGAAATCACATTAGATATAATTAATGACCGTGGCTGTTTTCACATGGAGTGACCAATTGCTATTGTAGAATACAGATATTAAAATCCAAGAACAAATCCGAATTAATAGATTGAAATTAATTGAAACCTTCTCAAAATGAGATTCTGACTGCTTTAATTATTCTGCAATTGTGGACTGTGACTGAGACGCACTCCAAACTCTTCTTCCAGTGCGGTGTTGAAGAATTGCATCTGTGTCTTCATTTGAATTTGGTTCCTCCTGCGTTCGGCCACCTGTTCATCATTAATTGACTGGGTAAGCTTTTTAAGGCCTGTTTAGTTTTTGTCGGGTCTATGGCTCATTTTTGAATAATGTTATAGTGAATCTGCAAATCCAGTGTTTTCTACCTGTGGCACATCTAAAAACTGCAGGACAGCGGCCCTTGAGAACTGGAGTTTGACAACCCTGCTATAGAGAAAGACATATTGTCTTTTTCTTACAGTTATCTGTGATTACTAATACACTACAGGAAAACTAAAACCAAACAAGAGCTCCATCAGAAGGGACTGCAAACTGTGCAGAGGTGGATGGATCCAGTCACCTTTGTACAAGCTCACACTGCACCCTGACTTTGACTTGAAGTCTTACTCAAAGCTTTTAACAGGCAGCTCTGTGGTTTTGAAGAGGCCACGGTTTAAGCTCCTCAGGAAGAGCATGCTGGTGTCTCTAGTGGCGTCAGATGTGGTCTAAGTTGTACTAAATGCACCGACAGGTAATCTATCTGTTGGAAAGACGTTTTATGCTGATTTAGACAAGAAATCAGAAACCATGCATAGTATAAAGGCTTGTGGCTCCTCTTGCTATCCTAGCCCATTATGCAGAGAAGATTTTATTTGGGAGGAGACAGCTTTTGTTGTGGGAATAATCAGTGCTCTTATCGTTCAAGAGCACCTTGATGACCTCAGTAATAGACCCCCGTTTAATGTTAATGTTTCAAACATATGCATATATAAACTCCTCTGCTGATAGGTAAGCAGGTAGGTACCGTCAGTAGGCAGGCAAGTAGGTAGACGGGTTGTTTTTTCCCTAAAAATTGCTGACGGTTCCTTTTGTATTGTGCACCTTTTCTGGAATAAGTTATGTTAAAAGCAGGTCTGACAGACTGTCTGGCTGCCTCTTGTCAGTGGAAATTCCATTTGTGTGAACATGGTCTTTGACTTTGAGCGCTACATGATAATGTCTTTAAGAGCTGCTTATATCTCAACATTTAAATGGTCTTTGCATAAGCCTTATGGCATCTAATAGATGGCGAGAAAGCAAGAACTTGATGGCATTACCTTTGATAGGATTTACTTGCAAGATTTTACTTCTGGAAAGATTACTAAAATTAAAGGTTTGTGTATGTAAGCTACTTAATCCACTTGCTGCTATGCTTCTGCTGTATGGTTACACCTTTCATTACAAGGAAGTAGAAGTAATGTCCGAAAATATATCATAATTAATTGTGTGTGTTTTCTTAAATTTAGCCACTCTTTTTGTTTTGGACCTCATAATGGTGAGGGAAAAATCAATTAATCTACCCTATCTAATATACACAGACTGCGGAAACACACAGGCCTGAGCGGTGATATTTTAAAGTCATCGTTCCCACAGGCTTGCTCTCCTGAGACCACCGTGCTCTTGCATCCCAAGAAAGGCACCGGCTTCCGGAGGCAGCAACAGCTCTTCCCTCTCTGAAACAGAAGAACCCCATTACATCTTTTCATTTTTCAATCTCTCATTCTCTCTTGCAGGCTTTCTCTTTCTCTCCTCTTTTGTTTGTTTTTTTTTTTCCAGTAGTACATCACTGAGACTTTATCCATTTCATGTTTAGTGAAACTCCCCAGGCGAGCCAACACGAGGCAATGAGATGCCGCAAATCTTTGATATCTTAAACAGAGGGCATAGTGCCAGCACTATCACCAGATAGGGAACAAAAAAGAAGAAAAAAAAATGTAATCCACAAGAGGAACATCATCCTGAATCAAACAAAATGAATAAATAATCGGGGCTGCAGACACACTTTTATACTTGCGGTGCATGTCCATGGAGGATTGGTTTACCGGCCTCAGTGATTAGTCTGCTGGCAGAATTGTTTGGTTTTGTGGCTCAACTATTTACAGTATGATATAACAGCAGATCAGATCCATTTCTTAACACAGCACTCTGCAGAGCTGTTGACGTTTAGCTAAAAGAAATGAAAAAAAAAGAATGGTGCTTTATCCAGTCTTAGTATCAGATTTGTAAAAAAAAATCTATGGAACCTTAAAGTCTGTTAATGATTGCAATAGATTGATGGATATTTTTCCATCGGTTGTTGGTAAGAATGCACATCATTTTTCAGCAATATAATCGAGTAATGTATAGAAAATACATTTTTAGTTTTTGGCAATGATTTACATTTTGATTTATATTTTTATATAATGTAAAAAATTAATAGGATGATTTTCCCACTGATAGTGGCAACACGCCTATGGTATTCTTGTATATTTTTAGAATGCAAAATCCATTTTCAGAAGGTTACATTTCTAATATTTATATTTGAGCAACCTCTCTCCTGTCTATACAATACAAGGTATTAAAAAGGAGATTACATTTTTCTTCCCTCAAACACAAAACTGCTACTATTTCCAGAGCAAGTTGTACAATGTTGTTTATTTATATGTTAGTTTCTGCACCCCAGCTTTTTCTTTTTCTCCATCCAACAATAAACATGGAATTTGTGTTATTCAGTCTGTGTGCACAAATACAGTAAGCATTCATGTACATCTACACAAGGGCCTTTTGTGCAGACATTTTTAATGTCAGTCTTTCAGACATTCTTTTATACTGCATCGTATGCAAACATGTGCTGTGCTCCTGGGTGGATGCTTTGGAAGAATGAGGGTCATGTGGTTTTGGAAAGAAAAAAAAAATTCCATCTTCTATAAATAAGCACTTTACCACATGCAGAATCAACAGTCAGTCATCTCTGCTTACTTGTTCGCTCCCTCTGTGTTTCTCATGCATCTGAAGACAGCCAAAGTATTATTGCTGCGACTTCAAAAAATTGCCAACATGTTTTGAAAAGAAAGAGACGCATATGCTCTGGCTTGTTTTTACAATCGGCTTTTAGTTCAGAAAGGATCTATTTCTTTGTTTCTCATATGCATTATGTATAGGTCACAGTTGTATTTGGCAACCAAATGTATTTGACTTGGACTTGTCTTTGATCTTTCTTTAACAAGTGTTCTAGGAGTCAGTTCTATGGGCAGTGGTTGCCATGGCGATAGGGTTTGTTGTCCTTTCATTTGCCGTTTCATCAAAGCATCACAAACATTTCTGATAACCCTCTTGGTTTTGTGCAAGATGTTGTCACTACCAAAATGGCATTTTTTGGGTTTTTTTTTGGGTCTTCTGAGTGGTTCCTTTAGCAGCAAGACCCCCTCTTTTAAGAGTAAGTCCCCCGCAGTGCTTGAAAATAAACTAGCTCAATGTTAACATGTTTATTTTAATTCTCTCTGGCAATAATGTTTCATTGGGAGAGAAAGTCAAAGACCTGCTCTGCTTGGTAAATTACTTTAGTAGACAAATAAAACAGCTTCTGTGGCAATTTTTTACTATTTTTTTTTTTACTATAAACGGAATGGAGTGATTTTTATTTTTTTTTAAAGAGGCAAATGGAATTGATCATAATCTACTAAACACTGGAGTCATTGTTGTAGATGGTCCATATTTTTATTGTTGCAAAACTACTTTGGACTTTTTAATATATTTTCTAACCCATTTTAAAGGATTTTTGATAGTTCTGACCACCACTGTGGTTTTAACAATTAAATAACAATTTGAGATAGTTTTTGTGTGGATAGCATTTAGAATTATTTTGATGAGTAGAGAATCTTTATTGCCAGTGGTTTTTCAGAGAATTATAGATTTCTTAATATTGCCTGCAATACTTATAAGTGCAAAGAGAAGTTGGGGTAATTTGTTTTTGACTAACCCAAACTATAAAAGGTTCTTCTGTTAGTAGGTTTATACACTCCTTTAGGTAATGTTACTTCCAGGAGTAAAAGTCTACATTTCCACTGGGCCAGATCACCTAAACCACAATGACAGTCCTCTGTAACTTTAGAACATCTGAAGGCTGAAGTCGATGGATCTCTGGTCCCTGGTGGAAACTTTGTAACTTAAAATGCACAAAGTTTGGTGAGCTTAAGGTGTATCATGTTAATTCAGTGCAAATAGAGATGTGTAAGTAAGTGAACTACTTAATGGAGCAGCAGTTTGTCAAAAGAAACCTCACACACATAGAGAAGGACGACTGAGTTTGGTGTGATTTTTCTTTTTTACTTTCTTTTTCTTTTTTACTTGCCACCATTGCTATAAAACATTTTATTAAAGATTTGAGAGTTTTTCTGAATCTGGAACACATTGATCCAGTCAATTTTCACTGTTTAATCCAAATGTTCTATTTTCCTTACATTAAAAAAATGTGAGATTATGTAAATATTGATTAGGACAATTAGTACTGCTAGTATACTATCAAAGCCATATGCAAATTTCTTTAATGCATTCCTGAGCCTGCATTTTTCACAGGATGTAATACAGTTTTTATTCTCATAAATTTATGGATAAATGCAAAAAAAGAGAAAAAAAATCCCACTTTCAATTTATGTTCATAATAACTACAATTTTCTGAGCCATACAAGTGTTGGAGTCATATAAAAATGACCTTTATTTAGCAGGTAATTGTGCAGGTCTTTTGTAAATGCCTGATTGTGATCTCTCTGGAATGCTGGTTCAGCAAGGTTCCATCCTGTTCCTCAACATAGTCCTGTCTTTCCTCCCAAGGTGTCCTCTGGCTGCGCTGGCCTCTTTGAAGGCTCTTCCACTATAATGGAATCCCTCCGTACACTTCCTGGACGGAACAGTGAGAAGCACTAATTCCACGCTGATAAAGATCCCCCTTCCTCTCATTTCATAAGTCTTCCTCTAGATACGAAGCTGCGTTAGATTAAATGTGTCACTCCTCCCCCGTCTTGCTTTAACACAAAAGTCCTAACAAAACCCATTGCGGAGAAAAAAAGAGAATTAATTTAATTGCCATTCAAGTGTGGGAGAAAAAGAGGGAGAAGTGCAATGGTGGGAGGGTCTTTTATTTTCTCTGTGACTGCAGACAAGAGGCACCTCCTTTAAAATCAACCAAAGTCACACTGAACTGAGGAGGAAAGGCCAAAGGTCATATTTGATATCCGATAGATTTGGTGTGAAGACGTCAGATCTACGGTTTCTTCTCTCTTGATGTCTGAAAAACAGGAAAAATGTAAATTGTTTTCATAAAGCACCTGTTTGCATATCGTATCTCTGTACACATGCATGAGCTACTTGATGAAAAGGGAAAAAAGACAATTGAAGTTTAGCTTTGTGAAGATGCTCACTTCAGCCACATTCATTTTAATACATTTTATCTATCTTATGGCTGCGGCACACTGACAATCATTATCTTTTATTTTGTGAAATCAATTAATATTTTCTCTGAATTCTACAAATGGAGTTATCTTTGGGTTTCCTCGTTCTTTAGCATAAAAATAATTGTAGTGAAATGATTTGAGTTATTTAAAATACAGAAGCTGAATAAATTTGTTTTGGAGGCTCTTGGATGACGGTCTGACATTAATTTGTTTTCTGTTGATAATAACTAGAGATTAACATATTCAGGCCAACATCGACTTCTATCTGATTCATGCTAGACTGCAGTGCATCAAAAGGTATAAGGCATTTTTGTTTTGACCTTCAGGTCACAGGTCAGAGCCGGAAAGGGGGAAATTGCATTGCTTTGTTCTATACTCTCACTTGAACAAAAGCGAGACATTTTGCGCTATTTTAATCACATTAGTGTAGTAGTTCTGCAAGTCAGGAAGACGCAAATCATTTTGACTGAAATGTTGTGTAATTTGTGTCTGTGTCCTCCTCTGCTGTTCTTTTCCTCCTTCCTCTGTCTTTGTACTGAGTGCACACGACTTCCCCCCAGATGCCAAAGCTTGGCTTTGTTGGCTTTTTTTCCTCTTTTTGAAGAGCAGTTTGATCAAAGCTCGACAGTGTCAACTGCAAACCTCTATGTCCATAGCCTTGTCATAGCAGCCGTAAATATATCCTTTATCATGTTTGTGCTGTGTAAAACCAGTAAAGCTATGGATTTATTTGTCACAAGAGAGCTTTTAAAATTCCTATTTCAGTGAGAGCTCAGTTGAAGAAAAAAAATCTAGGAAGTATGTTTCTTTTAAATATACTTTGTTTAAATCAACAATGCTTAGCAAATGTTCACTTCTTACTTCAGTCGTGGAGATATTAACCTGAACTAAATCAATATACTCAACTGTAGACAAAACAGTCCAAGATATTTTTCTGTCATTTAAGAGTAAAGCTGTAATAAAACATCAATTTAATCTATTTCCAGACTGTAAGTTATTCCTGAGTTTAAGTTGCATAAGTCAAAAAATGCATCATGAGGAGGAAAGGCAAAAAAGAAAAGAAAAAAACATCTGTAAGTCACACTTATTTAAAAATTGTGAAACATGAGCGGAACCTTGTCCATGTTGATGAAAGATTCTAGCCTCATTTTGTTTTCAGTTGGTTGCTTTTTAACAAACATACGGAAACTTTCGGCTTTGTCCCGGAAATCTGCAGGCTGTCTCTGATTCACCGATGTCCGTGCTCTAAATCAGGGTGGTTAAGAACGGCTCCACACCGCGATAGCTGGCGAAGTGCAAAGCAGAAGCATCTGCAGTAAATCTGGGATGACGGAGAAGCAGTTGTGTTCACTGAAGCGGTCACACCAAGATGGCCCAGCCGGAAAGTCATATATTCACCTTCTTGGCAAGTACCAGGCCTCTGGCCGTCTTCACTTTAGCTCACGTTTGACTGTGCTCACGGCTTCAAATGGCTTCAAATGGCTGGTTCACGTCCATTTATTTGAATTGACATTTAACACATCAGTAAAAAACATGCCTAATTAAAAGGAAAAACAAAACATGTCAACCTAGACTATAAGTTGCAGGATCAACTGAATAATGAAAAAATAGTGACTCACAGTCTGGAAAATACAGAAATATAAATAAATCTTCTGGTGCTGATTCACAATGTAAAATTATAGTAAAATATATTGAGAGTCAGATCACCTTATACCTTGACCTTCCTTGTTGACTGCAGCTGCAGAGTGGCCCATAATGTCTTTCAGGTATAGAGTTGCTTACTTAATTATTCAATTTTTGTTATTTATTTATTTTTTTGCCTGGTCACCAATAATTTTGAAACTTCAGCTATTTTTTTCCTCTGGCTGGACATAGGAGCTGTCAAGCATCATATTTCCCTCAGGTTCCAGTGTGCTTTGTGCTATTGTTAATAAATTGAGAGCTCAGGTGACCAGGCCTGTGAAGTTTGGAGTTCAGCCTCACTGTCATTTGAAATGAACAATATATAAATAAGCAAATAAATAAATCCATTTCCAGGATTCATAGGTCTTTGTAGGATTTCAGTGTGCTGACACCATTACAGCCCGGTAAAGATAAAACAAAGGTTTTCTTGACTCTTTTTATTTTTATTAAGTTGTTCATAGCCCAGATATTATAATGAATTACTTTATTTTAAGCAACCTGCATCATTAAGCCAGAAATATATTCTGTGGAAGTGAGAGAAATAGCCAAAATCAGGACATTGTTGTAGTTGCAGCTGAAAATTCACAGCTAAATGTTAAACTGCGCAAACAAACAAAACAACAGAAAAATCCTGCTCTCTCCTTTGTTTGTTTGCTGTATTTTCAGTTTGCACAGAGATTAAACATCATAAATGAATGGGGTAATTAACACGGGCTGCGTGTGGGCGCTGGTTGATCTGCTTGTTTGTCTTAGATGAAAGAAGGGTATTTTCAGTAAAACAAAAAGTGAGATTGTACTCGATGCATCACACCCACTTGTTTACAACACACTCCCATGTGGGCTCCCCTCAATGTTTGTTGGTTTGCTTGTAAGGGGAGACTTAAAATAACCCTCAAGCTCAAGCAGAGCACCATCTATAGGCAGAGTGTGCCCTGAATGTGTTCGTAGCAGCCAGCTTTACTCATTGGTAAACAGAAGAAGCTTTATTCAGATCATCTCATCCCTTTGTATTTGATGTGTACAGCACCTTCTTTGAGAGAAATGTGTGGATTATTCCA
The DNA here is from genome assembly GCA_902982915.1 of Phalloptychus januarius. Lineage (NCBI taxonomy): Eukaryota > Metazoa > Chordata > Actinopteri > Cyprinodontiformes > Poeciliidae > Phalloptychus > Phalloptychus januarius. The sequence goes on from CADWAE010000477.1 coordinate 16,711,958, forward strand.
ATACATAAACAAACATGGCATTAATGGAACACCAGTAGTCACTAAAGGTAAAAGAGTCATAGCCATAGTTCAACCCACTGTTGCGTGTTTGTAATCAGATGTTACTCATGCACATATAATCACGGGTGACACTATGCAATCCTACTTTTATACAATTAAAATAAAACTGAAAAGTCCAAACCTTTGTGGTCATTTCATGATGGGTACAATGTGGTTTTTAATGGACAGACATGTTCGGCTTTTGACATTTGAAACGATGTTCATTGGTGCCAATGTGCCTAAAGTGTTCACAGAAAATACTTCTGAAATATTTCTGACATTATTTAACTAAAACCACCGCTGCAAACTGTTGACACATCATTTCATGTTGTTTACATCAAATTCTGACCCCACCTTCTGAATCTCGCTGCTGAAGTTGACATTGAACCAGTAGACGTTTATTGTCTAATTTTATTAAGGATGTAAAAAATTTTACCACAGTTTTCTGTTATTAGCTCTCAGCTAAGCATGTTGCTTTAAGACTTTACATATTGTACATCTACTGATGGCATTCCAATGTTAATGCATAAGAATATAATTACTATTTTATCCAACTTGTAATTTCAGCTACTGATGATGTCTGCTTATTCTCCTGTGACTACCAATGTCAACAAAGCATTTTTATCAAAACACCTTCTAGCCACCGGATATTATTTATTTTTTCAAAGGATTTTTTTTTGTGCATGAAATTCCAGGTTTCAGAAATACCCAGACCAGCAAGTCTGGAACCAATCATACCTCATTCAAAGCAACTTAAACCTTGGTTCTCATTTATTCTGATACTGAAAGTATGCAAGTTATTTCCGAATGCCTATGTGATGTCATACGATTGATTGATTTGTCATTTGTTTACAAGTAGTTGTAGCAAATAAAACGGTTGACGAGTATATTTCCAGCCATTTCCCTAAAAGATGAAACGCAAATCATACGTAGTTACATGCAAAATGGTTGACTCACCAACTACTGAGCTGAAGCAATACGACCCACATTGTCACATAAATATGTCAAACCTCAGATCAGATAAGAGAAACATCTTATCTGATATCCTTTTACTCAACAACAAAAAATACAGATTATAGATTAAAAAGGACTAAAAGACTTTGAAGCCTCCCAGGATGCATGTGGCCATCATGTTCTACTAGATCAGCTTGGTGACCTTTAAAATCAAAGCATATGCTAATTGGTGTGATATTGTTAAATAAGGGGGAACCTCTGCCCAAAGCTATGCCATCACTACCTCAATAGAAATCAAATACCAGGGGTACTACCACAAAGAAGGGCGACCAATAAATACCACATTGTCTAATACTTGAATGAAGAGCGGAAAAGCAGTTTTCAAATATCTCTTCTCCTTAAGCTCCTTGCCGTCTTCTGTCCTGTTCTGTGGTTAAAAGCATTTATAGGAACTCAAAATACATGAATATTAATCACTGAGCCAGCTCAGCAAGGTATGCGCAGACAGCATGCATGAAGAATTGAATTTTCAGAGTATTTTATATCAATCCTCCTCCCATGTTCGCGTTTCCTTTCCTGTAACACACGTCCCCCATCTTTGTGCTTTTCATTCTCTTTGTATGAGAGTGTATATAGTATATGTACAGTATATACACTTCTCTCAGACTTCCCGTGTTTCTTAAATGACATGCCATCCACAACATTTCCTCTCTGCATATGCAGTCACACATGCCAGGGCCAAAACTGAAGACACCAGTATGGAGTAGGTCTATTACATCACTGTCCCAATTAAAATAAAACAACAGGACTCTTTCAAGATGTCCTGCAGGGGAGTGAAAATTAAACGGGCTGGGGAAAAAATGACTATAACACAAACCCCAATCCATTCAGATCGTTGTGATGTTCATTTTAATTAAAAAATTGGATTCGCTGCAATTAACTCCAAACTAGATCCCTGTGGCTGAATGGGGGAAGAAAAAAAGATTGACTTTTAGTCAACTCAAAATGCTTCAAAACATCCTGTGATAATCTTTCCCTTAAATGGTGCTTTCTCTTTTTTGTGAACAACAGCTTATGTCACTGACATCCAGCAGCTAACTCGAGGCAAAAGTAAACTAGGTTTACTGAAGTTGAGAGGTCAACATTTGTGTCTTCAAGCTGAAGAAGCAATTTTATGAGAGAACATGAGTCTAACCGACACATTGTGTTTCTTATCTTCATTGATCAATTCCAACATAGACTCATATTTTACCTGTCAGCCCTGATCGACCTTGGTTTAAGTCACATCATGTTACTCAGAGTGATAGTTTCCACTGAGTATGACACCCATGAGTTAATGCATGTCTGTGCAATGTAGGTATTGAAATGTGTAGGATAGTTGTCTAAGGTATGGATTACCTTAGTGATAGGAGGTGAGTGGCTAAAGCCTCGTGACTAATAGCCTGTCATGATGGCACTCAACTCCACTTGGTCACACAAATTAACACCTCTCTGTCTCTCAGAGACACATTCAGATTTTCACATTAGGTTGAAGAAATCTATAGGTATACAGTATATGAGTAAGTAAGAATGTCATTGAATAGTTAATTTTTCAATACAATTCAAAAAGTGAAAGTTTATCTATGTGCATTTGTGTGACTACATGTGCATTTGTTTATTGGGTTTTATATTTATGCCCTAATTGAGTAAGATGACTGTATGACTTTGTATGAACTAAAAATGATTCTCTTGGGGGAGGAAGTGGGCCAGCTAATCACCTCCATGCCATGCTGCACTGATGCAGTACGTTTTGGATGGAGCCCTGACTAATTTTGGAGGCTACTATGGATTACATGGTATTCACATTTCTGCAAGCAAGTTTCTTTTTTAATAATTTGATGTAAAATGTTTAATTGTTCAAAAAGATGTTATTTGGAATCCAAAACCTTACAAAAATCATAATATATATGATTTGAAGTAATATTTGGTATATGTAACATAATTCTTTTGATCAAAATTAATTTTATTGTTTTATTCAAATTTCATAGCATTATGTTCTGTCATTTAAAAAATTTAAAAAAATAAACAAGTGAAGAGGGATAATGCAGCACATGTTTGCACACGTATTTAATACAAATACAAATTGTTTTCATGCTTTTGGGATACTTTCCCCCCTTATTTGTTCTGTGTAAAGTAAGTATTCCCTTATTAAAGTGTAGCTGGGAGTTGACTGTGTTATGCATCAGGTTAACATTAGGCTGAAAGTGAAGGTTCGATATGGCAGACATTGGACAGGATTTGCTAATGTAAGAAGTGACATGGTAACTACCAAAGTGTCATTCGTCAGACTACAGACTTCGTTCTTTAGGGGTTACAAAGCCCTGCCATCTTGCACACTCAGACTCATCTATTAATCCAAGACGATGGGACCCACCGGATTATGGAAATAACAGATTCTGGTAAATAGGACACAGATAGGCCAGCCATGTGGAAATGATTGGTGTCAGGAGAGTGTCACAAATATGTCTGACAGCATGGGATGGTGGATGCTTCTTCTCTCTCAAGATGTATTTCTGTGCTCATGTACCTAGAGAACTATGGTTTGCCTCAGGGAAGTTGGGTTGTTGGGACCTGTTCCAGATGTTAGGGTCTTGACATTCTTATAAATACTGATAGAAACGTGCGACTGCTTTTATTCATATTTTGAAGGAACTAATACTTATAAGGCAAAAAAAATATGACGGAAGTGAGACAAATGGACAAGGAAAATCTGATGGAGGATGTTAAAGGGGAACAGTATGAGATTCAAAATGGTAAACAGCAATAATTTGAAATCGCTTTTAAGACATTAATTTTTATATTTGCAAAGTTATGGGTGAACACTGTGTGGTATGAAATGTGAGCATGTCATCAGCTCAGCATTGGTGTTTTGCACATATTTTATTTCCACATCAAGTCTCAGTTTTTAAGTACACATCTGAACCATGACAAGTGGACTTATATCCTCACCCAAAATACCTCATTCTGTGAGAATGTTGAGACCGGAAGACAATAAGGTCCTAAGGTATGATGATCCAGGACACGTGTTTAGGGTGCTTTTGCTCTGGATACATAAAGAGTCTGAGCCTGCCCTAGATCCCACACAGCCCCAGGGTATGATGTGATGTCATGTGCACCCTCCCTGGAAAACAAAGGTTGAGCAAAGTCAGCGGTTTGTTCTGTCCAAAGCTCGGCTTTCCAGCCATAGAAAATAACCAGACACCGGTGTCATTCTTCTGTTAGGCAACAGGTGTGCTGAAAAGAGGTGAAGAGATTGAAGTAAAGATGTGTAAGGAAAAAGAAAAGGAATTACTTCAAATACTTGGCTTTAAATAAACTGTTATCTTTGGCCAGGTCATGTGTTTATATGAACTTTTTTCGAGATCTCACTTGTCTCCTTTTCTTTGAACAATTTTAATTATCATTCTGACTTCATTCAGTATATCTATAGAAATGAGACAGCAGGTATCAGATGTTGGCACTTGAAGACCCTGGGCAAAGCCAATATTTCCAGGGGATTGCATGGATAGATAGCTGGATGGATGATTTAAAGGATGAAAAATGCCAGTATGTATGTAAGTACATACCAGTAATTATGTCCAAATACCAATTTCAAACTTAACCAGAAAATCTGATTCATCAATAATGCTCTTTTAACTGTTCAGCACCTTCTGAAATTAGGATTAATAAGTGTTTTATGTTTTTACCAGCTTTTTTCCTAAGTCAAAGCATTGAGGTTTTAAGTTGGATTTTTAACACAGATGAGACATTATTGACACCAGGGGACACTGTCTGCCATGCTGCTGGGGCCATTTACTGAGCTACTAGAGCAGTGAGGGTCTATTACTTTATATTAAAGTATGGACTGCTGTTTTCTCTTAACAGAGGTTAAGGACGTGTGAGTTTATTTTCTAAAGAAAAGTACAGGTAATTTGAGAATCATTTTAATTTGTTTTACCTTGCTTTTTGCAGTAATTATTTGTGATGTCTTCACTGCATTCTGAATAACCATAATTGCTCACTTCTTAATCAAAGTCATTTCACTGCTTACTATTTATGTATTAAAATAAAAGTAAACATGGTCTGAGAAAATAATTAATCTTCTAATGTTGATTATTCTAGTTACATAAACACTCAGACTATCTTTCAGTGAGGGCTTTGTTTTTCTAATGTAAATTTTGATCTTGATCAACACATATGCACACAAAGATATATATCTTACTTTTATCATTTCGTACTATATATTTCATAATTTTTTTACATAAATTGTCACATTGAGAATCAGTCTTCTTTAATTTATTTATATTTGTTTCATGGATAATCCCTTGAGATGTAGCATTTCATTTTCAAAGGGGCCCTTACAAAACATTTTAAAAAAATATATGAATTAATATTAATTTAGTTTAACATTAGTGGACATTAGGAAAGTGTGTTCAATAAGAAACAAAATTATGCTTTGCAACAAGTAAATAAACAAAAACCAGATTGATTAACCATATTGAGGTATGTTCTAATTTCAATCATTCATAACAAATAAAGCTTTCAGATAGTTATTCTTAATTAATATAAATTATTATGATAAGGCAGTATCAATATAAACCACTCATAACATCAACAGTAGGTAACATATGATATCATGTTATAAATAAAATATTTTAAATAATCTTATGCATAATTTCTCACACAGACGTATTATATTTAAACAAAATAATCAAAAAGGAGCAATATTCATGTTAATCAGAAAATAATTATAGTAACTTCCAGTTCAGCATAGTGCAGTTCTGCTCTGGTATCTATTATTTTGTTCTCTCTGCTGGAGTCTAACTATTACCATAATTCACAATGTTATGACTCTTATTCCTTTTAACCAGGAGCACCAAATAATGAATCTAAATGGAATCAATGACTGGAAGATTGTAAACTCAATATTCTGTAACGTACGAGTAAATCTTACAAAATGCATAACTTTGTACAGACTAGAAAAAGGGTTTATTTCTCTTCCCTCTCTCACCAAATACCTTTTCAAATTTTCTTTTGTCATGAAAGAGTCCCTGGGGAGAGTTCTGAATGTGTGCAAGTGAATACAGTTTTATGCCATATGCTGTCTGTTTATAAAAGCACAGGTCTGTGATTTAAACTCTGCCTTGCATTGAATTACAATTGACATCCAAATGCTGCCAGATGCATCAGACCTGCTCCCGTCGAGGAAGTGGGGGGAGACTTGAAGCGACCAACATTTCTCTTTGAGTTGCAGTGTGGATTTCACTGACTGAGCCAAGCTTGGATTCTAAATGGCTCTGTGACTCCCTCCCTGCTCACTGCCAGGATTTTCCTGTGCTGGCAAGCTTGTGGCAGGGTTATTAGATAAAGAGACAGACTCTCTGGCCCCTCTTAACATCCCTCTCAGCAGGAGAAAATAAAATGATTTTACTCCCTCCCCTGTTTACCCATAAGTGGAAATGGAACAAGACAAACCAAATGACTACACACAGAGAGAAGAGTAACAGTAGGCTTGGCCCGATCTGATCCGATTCGCGATTTGGGCTAATTGAGGTTTCAGTTTTTTCATCTTCCAAATGATTCACAAAGCCACATAATCATTTAGTATGCGTGTTTTATAGGCCTTTGTTGTCACTAAGCGTCATCAAAAGAACGCCGTGTTATCTACGGTATTGTGAGCTGCTGTTTTAAATGTCCTGATCATAATTTCCGCTCAACTAACTGAAAGCCGCCTGTAATGAAAGTGTGGTAACCTACTTAACTGAGGGCTGAGTTTTTTTGTGTGTATCACTTATGTAGCGTCAACATGTTATTTAAACTGAGACGATCTTTATTATATCAGCTCCATGCATGGTTAAAAGAACTATGAAAAAATGGACTGAAAAGGAAATTTTCAGTCAGGATTTCAACTTTACTTCTCTATTCTTCTGTAATTACCTGGCATGCCAGCCGTAGGCGTCCATTAAATACAGAGCTTCAATAAACATTCTTTCTCCTGACCTAGCTAGCCCTGGGACTAATTATCATCTTATGGAAATGTGGCTATTTCTGCAACTTCCATATCCCTAATTATTTCTGTTATTCCAATATCAGCCTGGCTTTGATGTCCCAAATCCTGTATTTAAATAGTGTGAAGTTCCTATTCTTTGTGCCCTTTGAGGATTGTTCATGTAAAATACATGGACCAAGAGTGGGTTATATCAGGGCCTCTAGGGGCTGGACATATCCTTGTTTCCCTTTTTCTTTTTTCAAAGTTCACCTCTTTGTATGGGGACAGTTGTTGGGGGAAAAACTGGATAAATGGAAGAAAATGCATCTCAGTTCTCAGAATGTTTAATTTGTCTTTCGTTGTTACCAAGAAGGAGCCATGTTCACCTTATAATCTGTATAGATAAGATAGACATGCAATGTTGTGAATGGCTTGGATAAGACTGAAATGTGGAGATATGTTACATTACTGATAGTTTAATTGTTGGTCAAATTGTTAAAAGGGTGTTATGTATTTTTCAGAAACATAATTTTATTTTGCACCACAATCACATAAACTCTCAAGACGCATATCAAACATGACTTAGAAAAAATGCCATTAAAGTGGTCCCTATCTCTTTAATAAAGTCCCGCTCTTTTTGTCAGTCCTCCTTCAGCACATCGTCATAACAATTCCTTTGCACTGCTTGCAACTGTTATTAGGGGTGCTTGTTTGATTGAGAAGTAGTTTGTATGATAAGCTCAGCGGATGCACAGTTCCACCTGGTGTTAGGTAATTGCTGCTGCCGCTAATCTGGTGGCGCTGAGTGGGGGAGGGTGCTTTGTGAAGCTCAGTTCGGGACTGCAGCTCCAAGAAGGAGCGTTGTGAAAATAAGCAATGTTTTGTTTGAGCAACTGTTTATGCATCCTTGAATGGTTGCCTAGAATTTCTCAAACATGCATGAAAGAATCAACGCACCACTCCAGGTGTAGCTTTGATGAGAGAATAACATTATAACACATATAGCTAAAAAAGTATTTTACATGAAAATCTCTCCTTTAACAGATAAGACAACAATTACCATTATTAATGCTAAATTAGCATTTTTTTAAGAAAATTAGTTTACCCTTATATTCTTGCACCACCTGAGCAGATATTTTTTTTTAGACTTTCAAACTGATGTCCAGCTTTGAATGACAGTTTAATCTCTTTATCATCTCAGAATGTGACTTTTTCATTTGGTTTTTCAGTATCCCAGAAATAAACTACAGGTATGTAGCATATGACTGCATAAAATCCCTCAAATCACACCTGCTTTGACGCATGGGCTTCTTTCTAAAAGATGGCTCTGTGTAAAACTATCATCATGTATTTTCATAAAGATGAAGTATGGGTACCTGTGCTTCCAGCCATGATTTTATTGATGAGGAGTTGTCTGAAATAGGATGCTCTGCATATTTGCATATTAAACAGGCAGGGGAGGGGCTCATAGGGTGGGGTTCCCAGTTTATTGCCATTTCCTATAAATCAGCTCAAAGCATCTCCTGGCCCATCTTGCCTCTTTTGCTAAGAGCTAAGCCTGAATCATAAGTCTCTTTTTCTCTGTTTGTCTTCTCTGAGATACTCATTGAGTTGGTTCCTCTCATTTTAGTAATAGACGTTTCTGAAGTAAGGTACAGGGCAATGGCAGTTTTTACTAAATGGTCTTAAGTGTTTTTTTCTAATTAATGTAGAATACTGTGAAACCACTTAACACTGTTGGATGTTCTGATATTGCTATATTTCAAACTAATAAAATGTAAAACATGTCTTAGAGTCGCTACTTAAGAGCTGAATTGCAACATGATGCACTACTTTTGAAATCCATTTCCCGCATTATAAGACCACGGTAATACCACATTTGGTGCGTTCCAGTTAATGACTTGAGATGCTACGTATTAAAGTAATAAACAATCGCTGAAATTACAAATTACAGCATATTACATGTCAGCAGTATTGTCACAATTGGATGGAAAAAGTGGGGCACTGTTTGAAGACATTGATTTTTCTGTACACTTGGGTGATTTGTGCAACACAGCTTCCAATAAATTTGCTGTCTGGCTCCATCTCCCTTTGGAGAGCAGATCATGATTTAGGATAAGTGCTAAACACATTAGATAATTGATCAGAGTGTTTATTCATTATGTTCTCTGTGTTATCCTTTAATTAGTGATATTACTTTACCAAGCAGTATAGTTTTTTGCCATTTGGACAGGTATAATCTATGAGATGAGTTTCTGTCAAAATGTAGAACTCCTATTGGGGGAAAAAAAACAAAAACAACACTGCCATTAGTTATTACTAATAATGATATCATGGTTTCATTGTGCCCCTCTGCTGAATTTACTTTAAAATTCTACATACTGAGGCTGTAGACCTAGACGCGACCATTTAGTGTCCTCCTGTCCTTGGTTATTTTGTTGACTGTCTTTCCCCTCTTCTTTTTGCCCCACTCCTGTCAGACAACTGTAAAATAAAGGCTACTACCGAAAAAATGTCTAAAAAATAAACAAAAAAATCACCTTCCTGTTAAAAAGCAGTTATTTTATCCTCCCTGCATGCTTTGTTAGTAAATGATTATTATTATTTTTTATCTGTTAGTCTTTTATAACCAGCTTATGTCCTTATATTTAATAATTGTCAAATCAATCCTAAAATTCAACTGGATACTTTCACAATATATTAAAATGTTAATTGGTTTGTGTGTATTTGGACTGTTTGCATTAGATTCAAGGAAAATGACTGCTATGATGAAATTGATTCAATAGGTACCAACCACTAGCGGTGAAACAGGGCATGGATTTGTCTCAAGCTCACTTGTAAGAGTGTTTATTCAGAAAAAAATAGGGAGAGCATAATCTCATATGGGAAAGGATGTGTGCATACACTTTTATTGCTGTTTGTTTAATGCCACACAATAACACAGGTTGATAAAAATATTCTATCTAAAGCTCTCCACACCAGAGAAATGCAAAAATGACTGATACTGAGCTACTTGCCTGTTTTTAAACAGTGTTCAGAGTGTTTTAGATTTACTGAAAATGTGACAACAATCTGAATCACTAAGTATGTAGTGGCTCATAGTAAAGTCTGGTCTTAATTACTGACAAGATTATTGCATATTTTTGAGGCCTGGAAGAGAAGAGCTTGCCAGAAAGTCTTTCATACAAATGTCATCACCTGTACAGTAAATGCCAAAATACACTTATCACATATTTGAGCTCATAATGATGCTTATATATTTTATGTACTGTGACACCGATGCATCTTCTGAGGGCTTCAGCATGAAAGTTACATGGTAGTTTTGATTTTCAGTTTGTTTTTCCTATTATCTGATACTCTTTTTTTTTTTTCTTTTTTTTTTAATCACAAACTTTACACTGTGACTTGATTCTTGAGAAAAATAAAATGGAAAGGATTAACTGTTCTCGAAATGCACCTAAACTTGGATAATTACAATATTAATAAGTAAGAATATTAACACTGAGTGGTAAACGTAGTCTAGTTTCAATCTTAGCACTCAGAGCTTCTGAGAGCACGGCCTGTATATACAAAAGCAAAAGCAGCTCTTGCCAAATAGTAATCTATATAAATCACTTCCGTTGGCTCGTTCATATCCCTCTGACAATTGTTTCTTTTTCTTTCTGAAAGAGTTCCTGTAGTACTTAAAGAGGGACATTTTCAAATTAGGAACACTTCTGAAAGTTATTGAATTATGATCGCTGATCATGCAGTTGTATTTACATATACCTTTTCTTATTTTACTCTAAGGTGCTGAATTCAGAACAGCTATTCTCAAAGGTTTAAAATCTAAGAGAACACAAAGATAAATTGCAAAAATATAATACAAAAATATAATCAGGAATCTATGTGTAAGTAGAAAACAGTGTAAAGTCTTTGTCTTTAAGTCTATATTACATGTTTGGTGTAAGTATTTAGAACCAATAATAGACAAACCTGTGAGAAGCTTATTAATCCATATGAATACAGTAGGTAAAAAGGAGCAGCAGTGAGGTTTTTTTTTTCTAATTGGACCACTTGAGAAACTAAAATGGAAGCGTTTCTAACAATCTTGAAACACTGGCACAGCATTTATGTTCCCAGTGAGTTTATGCCCAACTTCTCTGATTTTGTTTGGCCAAATTAATCTTGTTGTTCAAGATTAATTTGTTGTGCTGTGACATTCCTGAGCTAAAGAGCCTGATAAAATTAGATTTCATGATGACTTAGATTTGTATTTTTACCATGCACTATTTTAATACTGTCTGACCATGTGTCATTCTGTATTTAAATATCTGCTTGTTTTAATAGCTCCCATTCAATTCATGTTCCCCTGAAGACATGTTTGATGTTCTCTGTGCTTGGAGAGAACATTCCTTTCAGTGTGGCAGACTGCTGTGTCTAGCTTATGCATGTTTAATGTTGTTGAACATGAACGCACAGTCAGCCAGTCATAAACACAGCAGCTGGGACACATAAAAGGTCGTAAACCTGTCAATGAAATTAGAGTGGCATGTCCACCATTGCCAGTTTACCCATACAACACCTGCTTGCTGAAGAGAATGCGGACACATTTGATTCTTTTGTGCTGCGGTTCCACAATGCATTGGTGCAATACCTGGCAGCAAATATGCAGCTGGAGAATCTGCAGAAGCTGCTTGTGTAAACCGTTGCTTCAGATGGTGTTGCCAGAAAAAACGACTATTGCATCAGTGTGTTGAATATGCACATTTTTAGCTTACTGTAATGATATCCTTCTGTTCAGTAGAAACTCATGGAACTTCATGCATTGCAGATGTTCACTGCAGACGTATTTGTGTTGAGAAAAAAAACAATAATGGCACCAAAAGCTTCTTGTTATCGAGCAAGTGTGGGAGGACTTTATGCCCTTCGAGCCTTAACTGTAATCTTCACTTTTTAGGTTAACTATGTGTGCTAGCAGTTGCCAAGATGAAGGAAAATAACACTCATCTTTCACACAATTACTCATTCAACTCGATTAATCAGTGGAGCATTATCTAGCATGTGAAATTTGGTCTGATAAGGAATGCATGACCCCAATAACATATTTCCCGACTTTTGTGGAGCTAGACCAATTGATTGTGGTCTGTTTCTAGATCTCTCTTTCTCTCTCTCTGTCGCTCGCTCGTTTGCTTTCTTTGTGTGTGTTTTGTGCCTTTAATACTAATTACTGTCATAAAGGCTTTTCAAAATTTAGACAATCAGCCACAATGTGATCAATTACCATTAGTAATCTATAGTTAAAGTGACCAGAGAAATAGATTTAGTTATGCATTCATTATTTTTCAAAAAGTGCAATGCAGCACACATGATATTCTGAGGCAGGTTTTATGAAGTGTTGGGGATGAGAAGCTTGATCTAAGCTGGGGAGTTTATTACTAGCACAGCCCAGTGAAAGGACAATATCACATTTTGACTCCTATGTTATGAAAAGTTTTTTGTTGTTGTAAATTTAGTTTAAGTTAGAGAATTAAAGTTTGATTCATGTGGCTTATGCTGTGTTTATCAGTAGACCAACTGTTGAGATCGAAAAAAAAAAAAGATCAAAGTGTAGCTTTATGTGACGTTTTGACTATGAAGTCGATGGATAAAAGCGACCAGAAACTTTCTTTACTGTTCTCTCACTGGTGCATGTAAATGATGAACAAATTTTGACATTTACTGTGTGATGGTGTAGATCACTTGTTTTACAGCTAAAAGAAAAACACCTGCAATAATGATTGTTTCACTGTGTGTGATTCACATGTTTAAGGCTAATTTGAAAGCCTTCAAAGGAAACTGTGGTTACTTTCTATCTTTGAACTTTCTATTATGTCAAAGGAAAATCACATTTGAAGTCACGCAGCCCTGCAATGTGTTACAACTGAATTACAATTTCTCATTTTTTTTGACAGTTGACCTTGTTCAACCATGCAGTCAGGGCTGCGCAAAAGTATATTTATTTTGCCAAAACGTGGGTGGTCCCGTGTTGGCGTAACATGATTACAGAGCAGTTATGTTTCTTGCACTGGCTATGGCCAGGGGAAGACCTGTGGTCTTCTCCAGGTCATGGTCACAGAGCAACCTATTTAATGTGGTTTGTGGTCAACAAATGGCCTTTGACCTAAGAGAATGGTGGGTGCATCTATTGTGTGAATTTTGAGAGCAATGTGGAAACTTCAGTCAGTCACCTCTGATTGGGTTACTTTGGGCCTCAGCTCTATTACCCACTTCTCTTTTGTTGTGTTGAATTATTTAAAGTGTGTCCACAGATTCCCAAGGAGGGAAAGCTTAGAACTTAAACCACTAGACAGCTCCTTCCCAAAGAACTGTCTGGAAAAGCTGCACAGTAGTATTATGTACACTTTTAACAAGGCACTATAAAAATTGGTGACTATGCTTTTTTTGCTTGAGCACTCAGTTTAAACTAAGAACAGTTCAACTCTTCAAAGCACAGCAGAGCCTTTAGTTTTCTTTGTTAATAAAGTTTAGGCTAATTCTGGATGCAACATCATCAGCCCTGCCATTGTCCAAAGTTGTCACAAGCAACTTCTTTCAAATATAGGAGTCTATAAACAAAAATACTTCAAACCATTCAGTTAAAATGCTTTTCCAATGACAGATTTAATGAAGCTATGAACTACAAAGATAGTGGTTGAAAAATATTTAGGGCTTATGCTATGTGTGCGGAGCTTTTTGTTTGAGATTAGTGATTCATTTAAACCTTCATCGATTATTTGGTATCTAGCCTACAAGTACTATACCTAAGAGGATCATTAAAAAATAGGGAATCAGGTGGAAAACAGCAATTTATTTTTCTCTGCATATGCATTGAATGGATCCAATCTTAGAAAGTAAGTCAATGATCAAGTATGAAAGCATAAAATTTCAACAAACTTCCACTCACACATCACAAGTTATTTTATTGTGATCTAGGTAATATCATCGAAGAAAACGTCAAACTTGCTTCTTGACGGAAGGCTCTGGTTGATTTATGACTGTGAGGCACTTTTCCAGGCCATCTTAGAAGGATCCAAGAAAAAGTTTCAACACATGGCTCAATTGCTTGCAGGTTAAATTATAGCAAAAATAACCCAACAGTTAATTTCCGCAACAAATCCAGATGTTTGGAGTGCGACTGAGTGTGAGTTAGGGTTTTCATATGCACATGGGGGAATGTGTATCGGGGTTATATGATGAACTGTTTGTTTTGAGCAGGGTTGCATACACAATTGAACATTTAATTTCTTTCACACTGATAAAATGTCCTATCAGTCTTCAATCAAAGCTTTTGTGAGTGCAACTGCAAAGGTTCTAAGAGTTGTCTGCAGAGGCCTCCAATGCCAAGCCTAGTTGCTGGAAATGACAATGGATTATTGTATTGTAATATGTTTATCATGCTCATTGATCCCAAGCCTTCTTCTCTGTGCACTGTGCAATGTCACTTGCCCTCACAGATTCAGACATCCATTTTCCTACACGGTCTTTTTCAGTATAGATGAAAGATTTTTCCCAGCTTCAAAACAAATATTTGAAATCCCATTGAAATGTCAACATGTGACTTTTTCTTCCTAAGAGGTGTCTGTGTAGACAAGCATGAAATAACGTAGTTTAAATATTTCATGCTATACAAATATAAAAAATACATAATCAGAAATGACTTCTTTCTTCTTTAAACTAAGCAACTAAAGCACTGCTTTTGCCTTCATCTCAGTCTTACAGGATTCACCATCTGTTCTCACAAACTGTTTAAAATGGAAAAAAAATAAATCTTGGTAACTGAAATTAGGGTTAGGATTTGAGTAAATAGGCACACTGTTATTGAGAGTAAATGTATAAGGAAAGTGAATTAAAGGGTTTATATACTGTAATTGTGCACTTTTAAGGCATCTATTTGGAAGCTTGGTAACAAAATTGTGATAAAAATAGTTCACCATTTGTTTGAATTCTTTCATTGGATTCTGAACATTAAAAAAAACAACAATTCTGACATTTTCTATTTTTGCTTTTTTTGTAATGGTAGGCATGCAGGGTAAATGTGAATGAATTAGTCATAATTCACTCTGCACAGATTGCTCATTCATTGAGGGGAAAATGGAACCACAAGACTAGAAACCTTCTTTGTTTAAGACCAAAATTAACCTTTATGTTAACTCATTTTAAAGTGTGTTATTTGGTGAATGTATTCATTAAGAGTGAATTTATGGGCGTAGAATTATCAATACTCAATGTAGTTCTTCTGCTCATGAACATTTTGTGTGTGTTGTCGTTGCTTGCAAACAGCAGTTGTTTTTGTGTGAACATCTAGATGTTGGCTATTGGGTTGTTGGTTCTTCTTCATTATATTTTCATGAGGCATAAAGCCAGCTGGTCCTCCCTTACTCCTTTTTGCCCTCCAGTCCTATCCACTCTCTTGACGGTGAATTGCAGTACTCCCTGCTGGCCGTATATCAACCCAAGCTTCCTCTCATTGGATTTGCTGTTTGTTTTTTCCAATGCTCTTCCCATTTCTCATATTGAAACATTAAGGGAATGAATTTCAGGAGCATAGCAGTGCTGGACACCCAACTTCTTAAGAGCAGGAGTTTAAGTGGCCTGCATATGGAGCTATATTTACATTTTAAAGTGTATGTAATTCTAATATAGTCTAATCAAACATATATTCCCATGTGGAAAAACAAACAAACAAAACCAATGTACAGTTATTTCAAATGTCTCTTAAGATATTTACATGAGGCCTATTTTACTACATAGCAGCTCATCCTAACAACCATCCCTGCTAGAAAACAAATATATGCACAAGCCGTATTACTGTGTAAATGGTCTTCAAATATGATTGCTCTAGAGGTTATTTATGTTCTAAGATGGTCTACTTAAAATGTTATACCCCCTTTGGTTCTATCTCCCTTGTCTTCCTTACAATCATTACCATTCACTAAAATTCTTCTTTATGGAGTGTTTGCTCAAGCAGAGATTTGCTTGAGATTCCCTGTAGACTCGGATAAAAAACATACAATTACTAAGAATGTGAATGGTCCTTTCACTGTCCCTTTTATGGTTTGTGCTGGTGGCCGTTCTTGTTAGCAGGAGAATAAGCACACCACTGCATTGTAAACAAGGAACAGGGCAAATATTCTTTCTGTAGCATTATTTGCATATACTCTTAAAAAAGTAACAGAATTATTAAAATAATTACAAATGTTGTCAGATACTGACGCATTTCAATACATTTATATATCATCAAGTGCATTTATTTCACTAATTCAACTAAAGCGACAGTATTTTCTGAAATATACGTTTTTGAGCTTTACATCATGTTACAATGATCAAAACGTACATGGACTGTTGTCATGATTCTTTCATGCATGTTTGAGAAATTCTTTAATCTGCATTGGCAACCTTTCAGCTGTGCAAAATGGCTGGATGAACCTAACGCTGCCTTCGAGACGTAGCTCCTCTGTGGCTTAGCAGCTTCCAACCTTCCACCTCACAGAGCATGCTGCCCTCTACTCCCTCATTCAGCTTCTTCAGACTAGCCAGCAGAAATTAGCAAACACCTGGTGGAACTGCACATGTGATGAGCTCATTATACGAGCTGCTTCTAAGAAAAATACTGGTAAAAATGTTGTTAGAGTTGCAACAGAGGCCCAATTTCAAGGCGTTAAATGACAAAGTAAAATTTCTTGGAACTAATATTTTGATTTATGTTGAATAAAAATATAAACACATCTTTTGTTAGTGCTTATGTTTTTCAAGAGGTGGACTTAAAGGTCTAAAGCATTTTTAGTGTACATAAAATAACCAGTTCTCTCAAATATTATTCAAAATTTTCTGTCTGAATCTGTGATAGTGAGCACTTCTCCTTTGCATAGATAACCCATCCCTCCTTGCAGATGAGCCATATCAAGATGCTGCTTAGACTGCATGATTATTTCACAGGTGTGCTTTGGGCTGGCCACAACACAAGACCACTGGTTGGGATGCAATAGTAATGTGTTGTTGGCCTATTGTGTTTTATAAAGTTGATGCAGGCATTTATCAGACACAATTAGAGTATTTCATGCTTGTCTCTCCAAAACTTTAGGAAGAAGATGATTTAATTTTCCCGTCAGATCTGGCACTTGCCCAAGCTGAATGATTTTAGCATTTCATGCATTTCTTTTTATTGTTTTCAATTTACTACTAATAATGTTTTTTTTACACATTCTATTTTTGTTTCCCAAGAAGGGTAAGTAGTGTCATTTATCAGAAATGGCTCTTGTTTAAAGGTTAGAACGGAAACATAGTTTTTGTTGTCACTCATATAAATGAGCATGCAAAGAAATGGATGTTCTTTGTACTGCTATTTACACACAGTTTTACAATGAAAAGACCATGATGGGGGAAAAAAAAGCCTAAATAGTCATAACCAGGAAGCAATCAAGGGAGACTATTTTATTTAAAGAACCGTTTAACATGTCCCCCCAATTCACATTTTCAGCTCAAATTACAACTTGAAAGCATGTGGAAGTTGTATGTTAATAAAGGAAAAGTCATTAGGTAAGTTTTAATTTAAAAAAGCAATAGCATTCCAGCATATTCCTCTTCTCTCTGTGTTCCCCAGAAAATGATAAAGATTTAATCCAATTAGCTCAGCGCTGTTTCACCAGACTGCAGAGGGGGAATAACTTCTAATTGGGCTGAAGACAATTAGTAGAATTAATTCAAACAGAAGTCAGAGAACATTGCCAGACTTAAACAATATTCTCTCTGCCAGCCTCAACAGACGCTCTCTCATTTTATTTCATTCAAATAAGATGATACAAGCTTTGTTAAGCAGCAGCGTACCGGTGGCTCATCTCTTGTAGAGCAACTGCCTAGAACATGTTTATTCATGTTGATTTGCTTTACATTTCCGTTGTAAGATAATTATCTCTGTAAGCTTTTTGGTCTGAAACAACAGAAGACCCATGTGGAGTCAGAGCTACTTTGATTGTATATTTTCAGCACAATTTCACACTTTAGATGCTATGATTGCTTGAGGAGATGGTTCTGGTTTTTGAAGTATTTCTAAAAATATATTAAGTTTGACTAAAGTAACTCACATTATCTATGCCTAATTAGTTGTTGAAAATGCAGAATATTGTGTGGACTGCAGTAAGGAGCAGCATAGGATTTATTTCTGAAAACAAATTAGATTGCTATCAGAACACATTTTTTTAGCTTCTGTATTCAGAAAACTCTCTCCACTGTAGTTTTGATTGTTTATTGGAAGCCCTGAATGATTTTCAAAAGTGATTGTGGTCTTGCTGCTGACTACTTGAAGTGATGAGTGAGACATCCTTTTATTTTCACTCAACCTACTTAAACACAATATACACTGGTATATTAGCTTAAATTGTGACAGATTGAATGTCCAACATCGTTGTCCTATTAGCTGGATGATTCTCATGCAATGGACAAAACTTGTGTACTTGGTCAAATAGGGCTTACTTTATGCTACAAAGCAATAGAGAAAAATTAGATGTGCATTGCATAATGGAGAACATGGAAAGAACGCAGTTTGTGGAAGGTCCTTGGTAGGATCAAAGATCAATAAAGATGGAGAAACAACACCTTTCTCCAGGTAGACAGGTTTACCATACCCCCCTTGCTCCTCTAAACAAATGCATTTCAAACAGGCTCTGGGAGCACCCCCACTAACAATGACAAATGACAGCACATGAAGTTTTCTCTCTCTATTAACATAAAGTAATATAAACCGAAGGACACTAGTCTATAGAGAGAGTTAGAGGCTAATGTTCCATATCAGATGTGGACAATGTCAGGACTGAATACAGATTAGGCTGTGTCCTTCTCTCCCAGGGGGAATTAAGGGGTTGACACTATTCTAGCTGCCAAGTGTATTATTATAACATGTTGGTGCCAGGTCTGTCTTCCCGGGACTATTAACCCCACAACACCGTCCCTCAAATCAACACATCTCTGCACCCTTTTGTCTATTGGGTGCCTGCTGTTTTTTGCTACTTTTACCTATGAAACAGGTTGCTAAAACTCTCCTTATGTTTCAAAATATTTACTACTGGATAGAGGTAAGCACCGACCAAGACTAAATACTAGTAACTTAAGGCAAACCACAAGAAAACGGCTAAAATAAGCCCGAAAAAATAAAAGTGTGTTGAAAACTCACATAAATTTGAGGTACTTCCTACAATGACTTTCATCCCTGGAGATATCTAGGATTTTTTTATTTTCATTTTATCTAATTCTACATTAGAACTAGCAAACATTTCCCAATGGAAAGAGATCAGGAGTAGTTATGATGTTTTTTGACAAACAGGAAAGCTAATTTCTTCCCTAAGTTCTCCACCTGAAAGTCTTTGAGTTTGTTTTTTATATATACACCATTCCCAAATTCATCTTTTGCACATCTTCTGGAGCACAATGTCGTCTGAAAGGTGACTGTTGTCATTCATCTGTGCAATGGGCGTATGTGAAGTGGTCATAGTTTGATGAGAGTAGTGCAGCGTGACTGAACCAGTGCACTTGCAGAGAGCAGTGGGAGTGCAACGCATTTGGTGTGATCTGTATACTGATGATAGGTTGACGTCCATTTTCAGTATTGGTAAGGCTCATTGCTCATGAGGTATCAGGTGGGTGGAAAGATTATCGGAATAGTGATGCTTTGAAAGAAGCTAAAGTTAAATGTGTCCCTTGGTGGCTCTGTGGGCGTTTCACTTATGCAATCTTCGTAGATGTTGCGCCGCCACCTTTTTTTATGTTATGTTATGTGAGATTGCTGTGTGTGTGTGTGGATGTTTGTTTTTATTTACATCACGGTAGTATAGTTGCTGTCAGGAATAAATGCCTGCAGGCTCATGCACTGTCTTTTCACTGTACTTTCTTGTGCAGGTATTTGAACTTTTGGAAAAATATAGTGAAGGTATTTTGTGGATGTAAACATTTGAGAGTGAATTGTAACAGTGCTTTTTGCAGTTCATCTTGTCATCTCAAAAAGCACTGTGCGAGTTCTCACCCGTTAAATGTAGATTACCATTTTGAGTTACAGTTCCCTATGCGTGATATTATCGCATACTAATTGAAAACAAACCACATCACTAGGAAATTGCATGAAAAGCTCGATGAAGACCTGCAAAAAGCAAATTGCTAAAGAAAACTTGTGTGCATGCACCTGCTTGCATTTTTAGATTAACAATAGAATTTGTATTTCAATGCATATTTAGCATGTTTTATTAGATGCTATTGCTCAGTTTGTGAGGTAGCTACCTTCTTTTATTTTCATAGTAGCATAAAAAATAAAAAAAAAAATACTCACTGGCTTCAGCACCTAGGAGCCAGTGTGGCTTCTGTTACCACTTCTGTTTGGGCACTGTAATTGCCACCACACATGGAAACGTATTACACTCGATGATGAGATAGTAGTACTGGAAAATTCCATGCAATAATGCCTGTGGGTGTCGGTGCCATGTGAGCGATAATGTGTGGGCAAAGGCATATTTTTCTCTTTAATACGGGCATGCTCACACTGGTACCCACAGAGCCCATTTCAGCTTGGTAATGAAAGAAACAAGCCGTCAAGGAGGCTGGGGTTTGAGATGTTGTTAAAGTCTTTGAGGTTTTCTCCCTGTGGGCCTCTGTCTGCTGCCCCGAATAAGAGGGGCTTTGTTAGATCAGCGACTGAGGATTTTCAGCAGCTTGTTGAGCAGGCCATCATCAGCTGTGCTCTAGGCAGGCTCGGTCCTGCAAATAAGTAGGCTGTGTCACCTTCTATTTCATAATGTAAGAGACAGAAACAGAAAGACATACCAAAACCTTCCCACACAGACTTGTTGCAGTTCAAAAGCAGCTTAGGCTACTTGCACTGACATCCCAGCTAAAGAAGAATTTTTTAAAACCTGCATATAATTGAGTTTATGTTTTCATAGATTCTACTGCTGGTGCCTCCAGATCTTCTTACTTTACAACCAAAGCTGTGACAAATCTCTTTCACCGGACTTACTAAGGCACACAGTTTTATTATGATCCTGTCAATCTTAGAAATTTTTTTAATTGTAAATTTTACACTTCTTGTTCTTTTGAGCACTCAAAGAGCTGAATAGTGGACATTCACATTTACCATGTAGTATATGATCTCGAGAGAAATGTCCATAGAAATGTCCAAACATTAATACTTATCCAAAATCATCCTGGGATATTTGGAGAGAACAGAGAATGCCTCATTGATGGTGGGTCATTAACTGTAGTAATGGAGAGGGCTAATCATAATTGTGTATCAAAGATCCTATCAATCTCGTCGATATATAATAATATTTCATTGTTTTTAACTATTTTAGAAATAAGGGTCAACTATCAGGAAGTCTTAATTGTGTGCTTCATGGAAAGGAGAGAGGGAGACATTATGAAATATATATTTATCCTCTGTCATGCAGGGTGACGTCTTCATCAGACCAAAGTACAGACTGGGGTTCAGGTATTGCTAGGTGAAAGATTTAAGGACGAGAAGCAACAGAGGATGACACTGAGAATAACAAATGTTACTGAAGGAACCAGTGGGGAACAATTCAACCAGTAAGCTTAAAAATACTGAGGGAGAGACGAGAGTGGCATAAGAACCAGAGGGACTAATCAGAGGGAAATTAGATGTGAAACAGCTGGGATGCTAAGTAATCTGACAGTCTGAGGGAAAGGTGACATAAACAGTGAGCAGAGAGAAACATTAATCCAAGTAAACAACTCCTAAGAAAACCATGTGAATAAATTAACTACCACAAGGAATAAACTAAAATGGCAAATAAACAATAAAGAAATGTTCAAAACGTAAACAAAGACAAAGTGTTTAACACCTAAAGGTCACAACCGGATTTCCTCACACCTAAAGGTTACCAGATACCTTCAAAAGTCCAGGCAGGAAGCACATAATCAGAAAAACAACCCAAGCCTGTTGACTGGAGGAGATCTCCAAAAGACTGGAAAAAATAGAAACAAAGCAGAAAAAATCAACAGAGCTCTAGTGGATAACTGGAAGATCGCCCTGACGAGGCAAAGCGTTCTGGTGGATGACCTACTGGTGTGCGATGGGTGAGCTTGAAGATTAGAAGTCTGTGTTAGAGGAACTTGAAAACTGTAAGCTGGTAATTGCAGCAGAGTTCAGGAGGATGCCGACAGAGGACCATGGCTACAGCTGTAGATCCAAGTAGCAGGTCAGAAGGAACTTAGTTTCATGGCAATGAAGTAAGGATGCCAAAGATGACCTGGCAAGGTGGGGTGTTTATCTACAAAACTTGGCTTGGTAGAGTTTATAGGAGAAGTTGAGCAGAGCTACCATTGGGCATTGGCTGAGTTATCCAACTCCTCAAGGTATTGTTCCCTTACTCCATCTTTGTTTTTCTTACAGAGAAATGTTGAGACTTTAATTCGTCTTTAAACATACCCTCAGAACTTGCAGCTACTGGATTTCATTTTGATCTCTCCACATGTTCTCAGTCAAATCAGGCCCCACCTCTGTTACCTACTGCTATCCCCTCTTAAGAAATAAAATGTGCTTGCATGCAGCCAGAAGGATAATCAGTTTACATCATCTTGTCTTTGCTGAGAGCAAATCCACTTAAAAGCTTGCTTGAAAATGCTTTACCCCTTTCATGTCATTTTCTTTACACTTTTCGTCGTTCTGCAATGACTGTCAGAAATTAAAAATCTGATTTCTGCTCACTGTTGGGGGCTTTCTGCACAAGGAGCTCCTCTCAGCTCTGTCCCAGAAGAATGAAGGTTTTTTTTTTCCATGGCATGTCATTCTTCAGGCTCAAATATGTTAAGCTCCTAACCTTTGACCATTTAGTTGTGCATTTTTACACAGGAGAAGTGTATCAGCCACATGTTTAATTCTTTAGTTTTGAACATTTCCAACATGTCTGTCTGCAAGGTTCCCTGGGCAGCAGAGAAATGTCTATCTCATCTGAATATGTTAACTCCATAAACTGCTAGAAAGACATTTCTTTACAATGGGCAATACCACTGTTTACCTAATATCAGTGAACCATGAGCAGCACATATAGTTTTACACTTGGGTTTAAGATCTGGTTCATTTGACGAAACTGTTAGGAGTTTGATAACTCCTTTGATAACTCTAAGTTTACTTCATAAGTTTTAAAGTTCTCTATGCAAATATTATATACACAGGTTTTGGTGTCTCCATTGTCAAAGTAGTTTGCCAACTTACAGTTGAAGGCAATATTTAAATTCATTGTATAAAAACATCCCTTTTCTTACTTTCTTACATTAAATCTAATGTAAGAACCTTAGATTTAATCTTCTTTGTTATTTAGGATTACCAAATTATTTGTATTTGCTGAACACCTAATTAATGTCAGATGGATTAAGACAAAATTGAAGTTTACATATTAAGAAAGGTTTGTGAAAATGTCCCCAAAATGTTTGACCCAAGTTATACAGGCAGCCTCAGTTCTTGAAATACTTAAATAAAGTTTCTAAATGCCTACAATGAACAAAAAAAAAAACCCAAACTTATTACTTTGGCATTTTACAAATAGAAATAAATCTGAACTAAACTGATCTCAAATGGCAAATGTTTTGTGTGATTTAATGTTAAACAGTGAGGAGAAATAAAGTGGTCTGTCTTATGTGGGGAATGTCAAAATCTGGTTTCAGGTAAATGTGATTGTGACTTAATGTTCCCTGATTTAACTTAGTGAAACAGAGATGTGATTGCACTCCATTTAAACTCTGGAAGCATACAGCTACAGCATCACATCAGTCAGCTTTTTATAAACACTGAATATTGCTGTGTCAAACACAGCTATATGAAGAGCAGTGAAGTTCTCTAGGTTGCATCTGATGGTCAGCTATAAATGTTAAAAGGATAGCCCAGGGTGATTGTTGTGTGTGTGCATGTGAGTGCTTAGCGGGCAGTAGAGGGGCTTGGGGCAGTGCCATGCCCCCTACAGTAGTTTATCTTGAGCTTGTACATGCCCCCCCTTGGTGGGGTCGATCCTCGGGGCACCCTGCCCCAGCACAGCTCCATTAGTGGGTGTGCTAACCTTGCAACAATGCAGTGACACCCTCGTTTTTCATCAGGACCTGGCTTCAGCCTTTTCCTCCTCTCAGCCCAACCCGGGAGTTTTTCAGATAAGACAGAGGTGAGATGAGCTTTCAGGTCCAGCAGAAAGAGGCAGTCTATGTGTCACTCAAAAATATACAACTTGAATCAAATATATTGAATTAAAATATTGAATTTTGAAGACCACATTTCATATGTCATCCTAAACTGACAATATAGAGAAAAATCCTGATATTAAATTATC
This sequence comes from Phalloptychus januarius, assembly GCA_902982915.1. Taxonomy (NCBI): domain Eukaryota; kingdom Metazoa; phylum Chordata; class Actinopteri; order Cyprinodontiformes; family Poeciliidae; genus Phalloptychus; species Phalloptychus januarius. The sequence continues at coordinate 16,736,294 of CADWAE010000477.1, forward strand.
CTGTAATGATGATAATCTCAAATTGCTCATGTTTCATTGTTGCATTGTTTTTGTCCTCCAAAACTTTTGATTACATCTGTTTGTAATATTATTGATGAATATTAATTGAAAACTATGGATTTGAAATGTATGAATTTAGGTTAAGAACAAATACATTTTTTTTCAAAATGAAATATGCCAGTTTTGCCCAACAGTTACAAAAGGATGTATTTGTATTCACAATTCAATAAAATGTGTATTTGGTGTAATGAAACAGGCTGTGTGAATATTTTTATTGCTTTTTCTAACAATATAAGTCCTGTAATGTATTATAATTTTATTTAATCATACATATCTTCTCGCTTTATTCAAGACATTGTAGAAAAAAAAATAAAATGTAACTTTGTCAATGATCAATCTGTATTCATGAACAGTAAATGTTATTGAAACAGGATGAAAGAAAGGTTCAACCTCTCCATGTGTGCTGGAAAAACTGTCTTTATCCCCTCATAAAAGAAACATAAAAGAAGCTGCGCTTCCCTTTTAGTGAGAATGTCTTTTCAAGTGTTACAAAATGCTCCCCGCTTGCTCCTCCTCCTCTTGACTTGGTTTTTCTCTCTCCATGCAGACTTTCATATGGCTTTAGTTACATCTTTCAGTCCTTCAGAATACCAACTTTAGACAAGGAAAGGTTATGAGGACAATAAAGGTCTTTCATCACTTATGCTGGATGGCAATACATCGATAGGTGCTGAAGGAACAATATAAGATTGAATTAATTATAAGAGCTATGTTTACATTTTAGTATTGAGAGAAGTTAACTGTTGTTTAAATGAAATGCTGAACTTATGTCCTATAAAAGTGAATGAAGACAAGATCTTTAATCACTATCAATCATGTCAGAATTACAAATGGGTCTGGCAGCACTGTCTATCTCCTCTTTTTTACATTCATGCAGATCACACGTTATGAATACATTTATTCAAGATGACCTTAATGACCCAGTTTAACGTGAAATATCTTAACCCTTAGGTTTAAAAAGTCCTAGGCCATCGATACAGATATGTGCTCGCACATGATCATGATATCCCACATCCAGGGAACATCTTATCTGTTTGTCAGAGTTTTTATTGTCCTTCAGTAATTGCTTTTTTCCTTTTAAAGGATCATAAATCCATAATTGTTACCTCCGACCAGTGAAACTCTGATAACTACAAGCTACTCAAAAAAACTTTGACCCCAAATGTTTTGGGTGTGTGTTTTAAAGTATCTGCTTAACTTTAAACAAGTGTCAAACAGAAGTAGGAACAATCTTGAACTCGAAGAATTTTGTGTCAGCCTGTTGAAGGAGTAGGGTTTCTATTATTAATCTACATTACTGGATACCTGCACAGTTCCTTCTTTTTTGTGAATCTCTTCGTAGCTGTAAGAAGACACATAATCTTTACATGTTTTTTGCTTCTATGTCAATACTTCAGATGCTTTATTGTATCTTCTTGCAAAGGAGAAATCATAAATGCAGATGATCATGCTAAAGGTGTCAAAAAGCTTGAATGTCTAATTACTACACCAGACACTTTTTCAGATACATCTCACTCTATCAAAATGCCATAAACATTTGTAAGGGAATTTGATCCATACTAATAACATCAAATAGTGGTTGCAGATTTATTAGTTGCACATCCATGATACCAATCCCCTCAAAGCTGCCCTATTTAATACAGTGAGCTTATGAGCTGAAAACATGCTTTGACCCAGGAGAACATTTAATTCATTGGTTGATAAAACACATGCAGGCCAGGCAGGGGTTAGTTAAAACAGAATGCTGTTTATTTATTTATTTTTTATTCTCTCACCTCCTCATGAACATACAAAGGATATTGGGCCTGGGCTAGTTTAAATAATACAGTTTTTGAATCGGGATAAGAAGTAATTTCTTGGTGATTTTCTACAAAAACTATTTTAACCAATTCCTAATGGACTCCATTTGAATTTAGTTATTTTGTTTGAAGTTTGCTCTACATTTTATCCACAATAATTGCTTTCATTGTGACTTTCGAGTGATTTTAAAGAACCTGTGTCCTTGTTTTTGAAAGCCAGAGGCCCCATAATCTCAGGTGGCACTGGTTTTACCTCAAGAATTTTTACATTGTAGTAGCATTTTTGCATCCCTTTTTTATTTTTGCTTTTAACCAGTTCTAGCCCCTGATGTCTGCCACACAAAGCTGAGTGAAGAAAAACAGATGAAAAGACATGAATAACATGACGAATCAAAGGGCTTGGAAATTGTAAAATCTCTGTGGAATTACATGGTTGTTATAGGCCTTTACTTAAGCAGGATGAATGAATTAGTTTCTTTTTCCGCCACTCTGGATGGTCTGTGATAAAACATTCAATCAGAAGTAGCCATGGGTGATACTATTTTAGTTCAGTATGCAGCGTCCTCCTGCACTCCTCTTTCTAGGGAATTTAGTCTGATTTATGGTGAAGTCTTGGGTACATGGATGAGAGTTTGCCTGCTGGTACCTTACATCTATGCATGTCTGTAATAGAATTCTCTAGCAAATAATTCAAAATGTGTCACTGAAATGATAAAATAACTAATTAGAAGTAGACACATATAGAGTTTGGTGATTTGTAAAAATGTAAGTCTATTAATCTTTCTCAGTTATTAATACATTGGACAATTGTTGTGGGGAAAAAAAATAACTGATCCTTTTAGTTTCTTGAATGAAGTAATCGAAATAAATCTCCTACATGGGAAGAAATGCACACATAAAGTATTTTGTCTGAAGACATTCCAGTCATTATATCTGATTTATTTAATAATGTCTTTTTCAATTTCTCACCTTATACAGGAAAGGCGTCTTAGATCTCAGGTCTATCATAAGGAAAACACAGACACCCACAAGACCATTAACCATACTTCAAAAAATACTCAATGTTAAACAAGGTTTAACTAAATAGCAGGCATGGATAGCTTGCAAAGATTAAACTTTGCTTTGAGCTGAGATTGTTAAATCATTGTTCTTCACCACCAGTACTAATAAAACAATCACAAACTCATAAAACACTTGTTTTCTATAAACCTCATATCGCTGTGCTGTCTCTACTCTATGGTGCTGAAGTTTAAAACCTCAGAAAGTGCTCTCATCAGCTACAAAACTAGATATAGGTCCTATAATGAGGGGGCTTAGGGACCAATAAGAGTAAACTCACACAATGAATTAGCTGATTATTTGCTATTATAGCTGTTTAATCTTTTAACGACTGCCTTCTCTCCCTGAACCCAGACGGTTCTTTTACCCATTCTGATGAGCAGTCCTAAGTTGATGCTTCTCTGGGTTAGGGTTGATTAGGGAAATTATATCAAAAGGTGAAAATACAACACTGTATACAGTGGAATAGAAAGTGGAAAAAAAAACTTTCACACAGATTTAGTATATATAATCTTTAATTGACTGGTCTTTGCTGTGTGTTGTTTTATATGGTTGCTTTCTGCAAAGATGCGACAGATTTGAGGACAGGCGGTGACAAAGTACCCTGGTGATCCTGTTTTACCCTGGGGAGGGGGAAGTATCCCTGACTGTGGAAGGTGAAATGGGGTGGGGGTTGTATGTCTGATTCCACTCTGAAACCTTTTTGGTCGGATAATCCCTCCTTTTTTTTTAAGTTGGATATTTGGCATCCATTCTCCACCAGCCATTCTGATTCACAAGAGTCAGCCATGACTTTTCATGCCAGACGCTGTCATGAACAGACAACGACTCCATGTACTTGCTATGGAAAGTGTTGGTTTGATTAGGGATCATTAACAAATTCTGATCAGTCAAAAGACCTAAATAAAAAGATCCCCAAAAATCAGTAGTTTCCAAGTGACCAAACATTGAGTTTCTAAGTAATGATGATAATAAATTATCATAAACACATAAACATAATATTTTATGTTTATGTTTGTATGCAAAAGTGTTTTATTCTTTAATAGGTTCCAGATCATGGGGCAAAAAGATTTCAAATAAATGTTGAATTGTGTTACTATGCCAGACAAATGAGATCCAGCATAGTAAAATGTTAATTAATTTCCCTCTTTATGTTAACATTTTATCTAGAAGTATTTGATTATATATTCCCAACAGCTTTCACAAGTTAAGTCTCTGTGCTTTCATTCTGTGCTTTTCAGCATGAACCACATTAATGAATTCAAACTGGGAGGTAACATTGTAATCATCACTTATAAATTAAATTAGATCACAAAAATTTGTTTTTATGCAGTTGTAATTTGAGTTATTTTGGTAATCTGACATTGTTGTATAATATTCTAAAAACTTTTACAGTTGGTTAATATGGACATCATTTTTATGGCAGTTTTTCAATGGGTCAGATTTGTCATTATTTGCTAAATTTACTGGATGTTTTAATCATAATTAATATTTACAATATAATCCAGAATCTAAGTTTCAGATGAAGTTCATTTGATTTTACTTATTGTTTTAAGAAACTTAAACAAGTTTCAAAATACTTTAAAAACTATTATTTAGCAGCCTTTATGGTTTTCTAATTTTGGAGATTTGACTTGGTTTACTTCTTCATATTCTTCTCAGAAACATCATTCATGACTTTTCTGGTGAGAAACAACTAATCCATCAATCAACAAAATCTTCAAGTTTTTTTAACAGCAGTGATGTGGAAAATAATACTAATCTAAGGCTCAACATATGAATCATGATTTTCTATATACGAATATATTATATTATACATTTTTTGTGTTTTTTCTTTGTTGAAAGAATGATAAAAATACTATTTAATTAGTGCACACCTGAGAGTTAAAATATCCACAGGGAACTGCTTCTAAAGACACATTTCACAACAAAAACTTCAAGGACAACCTTTAATTTAAAGATCTGCTGTAAATGATTAATTCAATATTGATGAATATTTAACATTTCTTAATAAATTATTATGTATGCTATTAGGCGCTACATGTATCTGCATAAGGACTAGAAGCACTTTGGATGGCTGATTCTTCTAAGCATGTGTGTCTGCTGTGTGTGTGTCAGTGGTTGTGTGTCCATGTGCGCACCATGGGAATTGTCTTGCTCCGGTTGTATTTTGACATTTGATTTATGTTAGTGTGAAACCATTTTCATGCAGGCCATTATGCAATCTATAAAAGCGAGCGTGTGGTTTTCACTGAGCACAGGGACCTGCTGCCGCATCACTGGCATACCAAGTGGCTCCTCTTCGTAAATTTCATTACACTATAGACACTAGCTGCTGCTCTGGCCATAAGCTAAAGGTGTCATTGGCTAATGAAGGAGCAGGCTGAAGCTGAGCGTTTATGCGTTGTGGCATCTTGTGGTGCCACTATTGTGGAGTGTTTTAAAAAAAACATGGTTGAATTTTTCTGGAAAAAATTGATGTAGACTATGTGTAGCTTTGCTCATGACATGATGCATTTAATTTTCAAAGAATCGAGGTGAAAATATGTTTAGCTGCATATGTAAAGAGGCTTGAAAAGAACTATGATGATTAAAAGAATAAATTATTGGATTTACACCTGCTAATTCATGTTAAAGGCAAAAAAAAAATGCTTATCATCCTGAGTTATTTTACCTCTTGCTTTTTATAGTGTTGCCACTTAAATTGCCAAAACTTTAGGTGGATTTAGATTACCATAAAACACTAAATTGATAAAAAAAAATGCTTTAACAATGTTGATAATGGCTTCAGGATTGTGCTTTCTTGTATACTTAATCGTTAGGTAGTTTAATATGTACTATATTGGAAAACTATAAACTGTTCATGTAATGTTAATGAGAGTGGCCAAAAGCTTGTTGTCAGACAAAAGAAAAACAACATAAAACAAAAAATGAGTGGGAGTTTAATCTAATTTTGATTCTGAATTAGAAGACATGACAAACTTACTGGGACATTTTTTTCTTTTTTCAGTAAATGCTGGCCAGAGTAAATTTTGTTGGAAAACTTTAGTCTCTTTTTTTCTTTTTTGGTCTATTTTACTTCACCAGGTGCTGATTTTCTCCTTTACGAACATTTTTATACTGCTTCTTTATAGTAAGGAAAACTACATATTTTATCTTCCTTTTGATATAACAAGTTATTTTTCCTTTTTCAACCAGACCTCTGCATTAGCGTGTGTAAAGACACAGGTGAATTGGTATTAGTCTGAGATGTTGGGCTTTGATTACATCAGTGCATCGTCCCTACAGAGATCTATTGTGATGCCTGAATAACACCACTACTCCAAAGTGCATCTTAATACCACACTCTTCTCCTTTAAATCAGTTTAAAGTTGCCTGCATGAACCCCAGACCTATTCATCCACACTCCAATCCAAAAAGAGATGCCTTTTACACAGGAAAGCAATACAATGACAATTACATTATGGTGGCTGCACTTTGGTCATCCATGCGTCTGCTCTGACCTCAATGATTGGTTAAGCCCTGACTGTTAGGCTCAGCTGGGAGACAGAGGTGGTCTCTGTCATGGCAGCTCCTTTGTTCAATAGGGAACTTTTTATGTGCAGCTGGTGTTGTCCCTGATGTGATTTAGGCCTTTCTCTCGTCCTCACTTAGGATGATAAAAAGCTTTTCTTAAAGGGTTTACTTGTGTGGCTCACAGGTCTGTTGGAAAAAGTGTGGCATCAGACTTCGAAGGATGATGCCACACTTGGATGCCACACAGGATGGTTACCCATAAATGGTCTTTCAGAAGTCTGACTTTACTTGAGGAAGGAGAAAGCATTTTTTTTCCATCGTTTGGCGTTATCTACAAAACCAAGGAAAAATATTAAAATTCCTTAAACTTTTTGAATTTGTCTCGTTATATCCACAAACCGGGTTTTTTGGAGTAAATCCAGGTTTGCATATTTAAAGTTGAAAACATTTGACCATTCTCATTAAAATAGCTCCACCTCAGTCAGATAGGTAGGAGTGTCTGTGATCAATAATTTTCAAGTCTGTGGCATACCTCCCCTTTAAATCAAGGGATTACCTTTATTATTTTCCTAATTGTTTGATTCTTTTTTCTTTGAGACACACCGAAAGCTGCTGCACCCAGGATTCTCTAGGATCCAGCATCACCTGTAGATAGATGCAGGTGGGCAACAGGACTGCAGGTCTTGGCTGACTCAGGGCTGGCTTAGTTGCTGCTGTTCCTGGCAATTGTCCTGCTCTTTCCTTTGCAGAAACCTTTGCATATTTCACCTGCATTTGAGTGCATCCATTGAATGTGAACGCAAGCAGAAAACCCTATACTTCCTACTCCCTGATGTAGCACCAATGAAAAGTTTAATGACTTTCACCAAAACTGATATGGAGTGATTTTTAGTTCTTTGAAGCCAGCTACAGGTAGATTGGTGCGGCTGCATGCAAGGGGTCCTTCAAGTGTGATTTGGTTAGCATGATAAGTTAACGGAAGCTAATTGTTTGTCTTTTTGCCCAGAATATGCTTGTAGTTGTCATACACACACTGATTGTGTGCCTTTTGTTTTACCAGGTAGGCTCAATATAAACATGTTTTAGCTTTTATTATTGTCAGCCTAGCGCTAAGGGAGAGCGTGGCCACCAAGCGGAAGGAATTCATTTTGAATGCTTGTAACGGCAATCTTTTTACCATCACAGACTGGTACAGAACTTGCATCTCTGCAGAAACAGCATCACACCAATCTATTGATCTCCCACTTTGTTTTTCCCTCAGTCGTGAACAAGGTCACTTTGTTTTCTTCTAGCCATTTGCTGGTTCCCAGAGCCTTTTACTGATTGGGCATTTCTAATAAAAAACATTCTCAGACATTTGAACAACTATTTGGTGGGAATATATTGAATCGTCTTTGAATTGCATAAAAATCAAGTCTTAACACAAGTTACCCTTATCTGCAGAGTTCGTTGTTAATATTCCTCAAAGCGTTTATGTCTGAAATGAAATAAGGCCTCATCTTGATGCTCCACTTTTACATGCTTACTCTTAAACATGCTTCCACAGCAGCAATGCCACAAGATCCAGATAAGCGAACCACCCACTTCTATTAGGTCACCATTTTATCAATACTTACTATCTGTGGTTGGCAAAAGCTAAAAAAGGGCCATAAACTGTCTCAAATAAACCACATATAACGGACTGTCCCTAAGTTGTAGAATATTGTTTCTTACTCAACCTGTGAAACTCGCTCAGATTGGTTAAGTATCTGCTTGTGGTGGTATTTTGTATCTGGTGCAGGCTGTTCTTCCCTTCCTGTCAAACAGACAGCAGAACACATACAGGCCCACTGTCAGGTGAGTATTTTCCAGCACTCAAAAAGGTTTTAAGAAAGAAAGACAGAAGCCTTCTAGAATTCAGCCAGTTTGCTCCACACCTCTCACAGCTCCGTGGTACGTAGGAGCAGAGCTGTCTGACAAGACCACCTCTCTTGCCAGACTCGGGGAAAAGATGGGGGAGGATGAAAGGAGAGGGGAGGAAGGCAGGGGGAGACTGGGCCTAGAGACTCTTTCCCTAATCTTTATGTATTAACAAAAACAACATATTCACTCAAGCTTGCCAAAGCTTTCACAATCTCTTGAAGAAGAGAAGAAGAGTCTTGGACAGGATTTGTTTATCTTTCCGATAGAGGTTGTGCATATGTGTGTGTATGTGAGACAGAAAGTGAGCATGGCATGGCTTTTTATTGGTTTGAGTGTGTCGAAGTTTGCAGCTATCAAAATGCTTGTGTTTTGTCCAGACAGCTGAGTTTTAGACTGTAATTGGTTCATGTTTTTGAACTCTGTGTTCTATGAATGGCATTTAGGTAATAACAATGTATGAATTTTTCATCACGGAAAGCAGCCTCAGCTCGTAGCTCCTATCTGGACAGATCTGTGTTTATTTACACCAAACTCAGGGTGACATGAAATCTGCATCAGTGTTTCCAGTTTCTATATAGGTGTGCGTGCATGTGTATATATGTAGACGGGGTGATGTTGGAATCCCAATATTAATTTATATAATTGTTGTCATTATGTAAATGACAAGCATCTGATTGTTATAAGGTTAAAGTACCCAGGTAGCTTTTACACATCTACACTTACAGTGAAGGGTGTCTGTTTTGTTACTCCAAATAATTTAATCTATTATGTGCATGGTATCTTTACAAGTCAAATGAACTCTTCTACATTTTTAAACTTAGGTTCTGTCTGAAGTTTTTAAGCAGTTGCTATCTTACCTCCAGTAAAGATCTTTCTTGGCAACTTTTGTTTAAATACAGATTAGTTGGTCCTGACTACTTGTCCAATATGAGTAAAGAGGAAAGCAAATGTCTCCAGTTTTAAAATAACTCCAATTTAAAAAAAAGCAGCTTTAAGTTATCATCACCTTTGCACATTATTTTGTATGTAAATAATCCGTGACTGGCTGCCCAGTGGTGCAGCTGGTAGAGCTGTTGCCTTGCAGCAAGAAGGTTCTAGGTTCGATTCCCGGCCCCAGTCTTTCTGCATGGAGTTTGCATGTTCTCCCTGTGCATGCGTGGGTTCTCTCCGGGTACTCCGGCTTCCTCCCACAGTCCAAAAACATGACTGTCAGGTTAATTGGCCTCTCTAAATTGTCCCTAGGTGTGAGTGTGAGTGTGCATGGCTGTTTGTCCCATCTGTCTCTGTGTTGCCCTGCGACAGACTGGCGACCTGTACAGGGTTTACCCTGCCTTTCGCCCGAGACGATAGGTGGAGATTGGCACCAGCAACCCTCCCGACCCCAGAAAGGGACAAGGGTGTAGGAAAATGGATGGATGGATAATCAGTGACTTCTGCTTAAACAGCCCAATGCAAATGTAAAAAAGGTTTAGATTCATTGATAACATTTATATTTTGAGGCTTTTTAAGATGGTCAAAGAGAAATGCTCTGCAAAAGTGAAAACCAACTAATCAAGATATAAACTACATTATTATCCTGCCTGTTCCAATGCTTATGAACTCATTTCTGAAGTAGTACCTTACTTCAGAAATCCTAAACTTCTCTAATCTACGTTTCTCTTTGTAGCGAGGATTTAATCTTCCTCTTTCACTGCCAAATTTTTTTTTATTTGTCTCCATTTTTTTCTAGTCTGTCTGGCTGTTAGGAATCTCTTGGGTTATCGAGTTAGTTGATATTGTATGCTTCCATGCATCACGGTTCCTAAACTGTGATTGAAACATCAGACAATGAGGATGGGACCCAAGAGATACTACCGGCCTGAAATACCATCACAGTACCAAGTTGTATCGTACCCGGAGTCTGACTCCCACACACATCAGGTATGCTTCATAACACTGATGTATATTAATCAATGACAATATGATTACCTCTGAATGGGTGGTATGCATTATTTAAAGCAGTGTCCCCAGGCTTACAATGTGCCTGCCTCTCAAATTAAACTAAGAATCAATAATTAATGTTAGATTAACTGGGAGCACAATCGGGGGCCAGGTGTTGAGTGCATTTGGACCAATGCTCTGTTTGTACTATCGACATGAAAACCCCCGTGAAGCACTGATCACAGTTTCGGACCTGTTCCCTTTGGTATCATCGTAACATCAGTGTATTGTAAACTTCACAACTTGTGATTGGAGAAGCAGCCTTTTTTTCAGTATGTCAGACTTGTGGATGACACTAATGGCAGCCATCAAGATGGTGTTAAGGTTATGTTTGTTCCCACAGTAACATAGTCAAAGGAGTTATATTAATCTCTCGGACCAGGGGATTTATACTGTCTGCGTGCGTGTGTGTCGGAGTAATAGGTGCTGGATGGACTGCAAGGAAATTTGCCTGGGTGATAAGATGCCAGCACATCAGGGAACAACAGCTGATAGGGCTTTCAAAGCACTTCAGCTCTGCTGAAGGTCTTCTGTCTGCCTGCCAAGAACCTGATTACTCAATCTAGCTTTTCTGCTGCTCACAATCTGCCCCAAGAGCTCCCATGGCTGGGCCTCACAGCTACCTGTCAATACCCGATACTGGTATGACCAGTGCTGCTTTACAGAGATGGTGCACAGAGGATAGAAGACACATAGTTGCACCTTTAGCTCTTCACAACTGCAAGCCAAGCAGCTGAAAAGAAAAGGCTGCAAGTAAACTTCCAATGCTGACAATCAGATCTCACAGCTTAACAAACCCACAAGCAACAGTTAGTCAGCTCAAAGAAGTCATGCAGCCCTGGAGAAAACAGAAAACCAAAAGTCCCACTTCAGCGGGTGTGGGAAGGAATCTAACTAATAACCAAACTTTCGCTAAGGAAATCTTGTTTCATGATGTACTCTGAGAAGAATTTCTCCGAACCTCTGTAGCTGTGAACAAAGGAGCGGCTTCAAGATTACAGTAAGTGCAACCTCAAACTCCTGTCAGCTACATGAAAAAAGTGTCAAACTGTAACATGTACGGCACATGCAACGTATTTTTGCTACGTCAGACGAAGCAAAATGCTTAGGGCATATTACGTTTAAGAGACTCTGTGGTATTTCGGTTTTCCATTTTACTTTCATTTCTTTGCTCATTTGTATGAGCAGCTTCAGTAAACTGTTCAGACGTTTTAAATTCAATACCATCTCAAAAAGCTGATGTACTACCATAGAAAATTGCTATGATCAGCAACGTGTTAGGCTTAAAGCTGAAAGTATAAGGTTTAAGATACACTTCACACAATCTATAATCTATCAGTTATAGATTGAGTCATTGCTTTTATAGGAATCATTTTGACTGAAGTAAATGTGCTATTCAGTAGCTCACCATGGTTCACGCTTCATGGTGAGCGTGAACCATAAAAACTCAAGGTGAGAAAGGCTCCACGCTCTGAAAAAAACATCAATATACTGTTACATCTTCACGTAGCAACTAGGTGTTTGCTGTGGATTAAAGATTTAAAATACTGCATAATGCAACTTTAGGACAAAACTTAGAATTGACAAAAAACCACATACTAAGTCATTAAAAAAACGGTTTAAGTACTAAATCTTTTGCTGACTTGTATAGATTCAATAAAATATTAAAAAACAGACCTCTTAGACACGAGATTTTACTACATAGTTTTTAAAAATAATTTTATTGTGTGCAAATTCACAGGAATATTGTCAGTTTGTTCAAATGTTTTAAAAAATATTCTTAGTTTTATTAAAAATTAAGTTGCTGCAGTGAAGCCAGAACAATCCTGTGTTTCTGCAGCAAAAAATTTTTTATCAGCGTTATTATTCTTCTTCTACTTATTAGAGTAGTAGAAGTAGTAATAGCAGTAGTGCAGTAGTAAATTAAGAAATGAAAACTTTCATTTCTTTCACTTAGTCACATTATTTTTTTTACTAACGCATATATTCTGCACTTCATTTAATTTGTTTTTACCTATAAAAAAATCAACATTGACACTGTCTTTATGAGATAAACTGTATAATTAATCTTAGAAATAAAAACAAATATATTTTGAAAAATTATGCATTTTTTTTAGAGTAACAAAGAGTTATTTTAATCATAGAAACTGGAGACTGATTCGAGCTTCCACCCCACAGTGCCCCCTTTGCCCAGGCCTTCCTCACACAGCTCCTTCAGACTAGTGGCAGCAGCAATTAGCAAACAGCTGCTTCAATTCAGATCCTTTATTGTTCATCAACGAGGAAATTGGTTTTGCAGCCAGGCATTCCAAACTTTCACAACAATATAAAAGAACTTTGCATCAGCCAAGCTTAACATACCCACTACTTCACAGGCCAACACTCCTAAGAACGTTGGTAAATAGCATAATGAGAAACGTTGTTGTGATGGCAATGGGCGTCACATAGGAGCTTTTTAAAGAGACACAGGCCAAAGCATCAAATTATAAAGTCAAATTTCTTTTAAGTCATGTTTGTAATATACTGTATTTTTATAACTGGAGGTAACAGTTATTTGACTGTACTATAAAAATTACACTATGTTCCAGGAAAATGCATAACCCCACCCTTTAAGAGTGATCTATATCACATTATGCTGATGTTTTTTTCCCCTCAAGTTCTCAAGGATGATGGGATATCTTCACAAACTTCCTTTTTTATTCCCCAATCCTTCTGATACACAAATCCCAGACATGTACCAATGGAACCCATTCATGCTTTTGATCACATCTCTGATGACCTCTACTTTCAACTGACCATCCACAGTTCCAGATCTTCACTTTTTCCTGCTCAGACTAAGACCACAGTGTTCACCTAGAACATTTAGGTTCAGTGGTTAGGTTCAGGCTTTGTAAGGAAGGAAAATTTCCCAAGGTTACATTGCTGTGAACGTCAATGCAATGAGGTTCAGGCGAACTGCAAAAATCCACATGCAAAGTTTGTCTGAAAAAAACTGGAAATAAGATCAGGCAGACCTTCTTTGTAGCTCATTCTGTCAAACATAAAATCTTTAATGAACATAGATTCACTTTAGAAATGTCAAAACACTCACACGAGTGTTATGCATTATTACGAACTTGACATAATGACTCATTTTGAAAGTCTTTATGCTATTTCCACTCATTTGACATGTATACATTTCTTTCACCTAAAAGCTAATTTATACTTCAAAGCACCAAGCACTTTAGAATTAGGTCACTGTACTGTGTGTAAAAACAAACGCCTTCATTGTGGTTTCTTTATAGGGTGACATGTCAGAAAGCTCACATCTTAGAAAATGTGAAGAACATGAAATAAAATCAGACTCATTAATATAGAAGTTACAAAGAGACAATACAGTTTCAGATGAAACATACAGAAGGAAACATTAAGCATTTTTGAAAATAATTGGAATAATTACTGTATTATCATAGCATTCACACACCTTTCTTTTCATACACATTATCCCACACAAGAGCTACTTCAAAAGCCATTTAAATATTTTTTTAAATGCTAGAAAAGGTTTGTTTTTCTTGATGTGCTTCACATCCCACCTGTGAGAGGTTTACTTTTAAACTTTAAATAGTGTGTTAAAGCTAATAGTTGCTATGTTAAGTGCTAAATAAGGTATTAAAGTAAATCTATAAATGGGAAATTATAACCTTTTAAATACATAATAAAAAAAATACTTTGAAGGACAGTTGAAAAAGGAAGTGAACCATGTGCTTCACCAAATATTAAATTTCTTCTAAACCAGAATTTGATGTCTATAAGTCAGTAACTACCTTAAGTTTTCTTCAATGAGTCTCTTTCTGCCTCAAACCTAATTTTTTGTTCTTATTGTTTTCTGCTCTATCGCATGTTTTCGTCAGAACGTCGTCAGCGTGACCTCCATAATGGATTGAATACATCCTCTTCTTTTCGGTGCAGCGAGCGCTCAGGCCAGGCGGATGTCTGCAGTGGTTAACAACAGTGTATACAACCTCTGTACAGCATATGCATAATTTTCCAGGTTTCTTCCCCGCCCTGCTAACCTATTTTATCATTCGCAAAGCTTTGCTTGTGGTAGCAAAACAGACAAACGGCACATCTATTTTTGACTAATAGGACAACAATTGTCCCATTTATTTGGGCGAGTAGAAGTTTCTGTGAAGGCCAGCATTTCTCACAATGAAGGGCCTCTAGATAGGCCTCCGCAAGACACGCTGCCTGATCCCTCTTTGTCTGAAATCTTTATTCGTCTTGTATCATGCATCTCATTTGTCTATAACCGATTTTCAATCTTTTCAAATAAATTCTATCATTTTGACTTTGATTTTTCCAAGATTATGAAAATTCAGGGCTTCCAATAAAGAAGCAATCTTTTTGTTATGGAATTCACTTGTGATTTTATGACAGTATATCAACACAATGAGACAAGGCTGATCCCTGAGCACTTCAGACCCTTTCTCTGTAATTACCTGCCTCTCACATTGTTCTGGAAGAGTTGAGGTGAGGTTTCTCCAGCACCTCCTGCGCACTTTGGGGCATTATCATAAATACGGCACATTAACACTTGTTCCCCGCTTGTCAGGATATAAATTAAGTCTGCAGGTGTCCCATCGAGGTTTACCCCTGATACTAATTAAAGCATGATAATTAGGTTTGTTAAATTCAGTCCTCTCAGCCCTGATACCCCCCTTGGAATTCAACAATCACAGATTGCAGACAAGAGAAGAGCTTAGAGGATCCTCCCCGAGCTAACAGACCAATGGGTGCCTGATAAAGTCATTCCTCAGTGCTGGAGGGAATACGCTGGCTTGTAATTATGATTTTGAGCGTGACAATTCTCATTTATCTGACTTGAATGTGGTCTTGTTTTGTGAAGAGATGAGACAACATTTTGATGAGGTTCTTCCTCTTCATCTAGAGAGAGATAGAACTATTCATTTACACCAGAGAAATACTCACCCCCCCCCCTTCCTATTCCTCCTTCTTCTCGTCTTCTTTCTCCTGCCTCTGTGACCTTGGCGGCTGCCATGCCTTATCAAGTAAGAGACAAGAACAAAGAACCTGAAGAATAACAGAAGGTTATGGCAGCTCTTTAAAGCATTACAGTGGTTTTAGCATAAGCTGAGTCTCTTGTGGAAGTAAAAAACAAAGTCAATGTAGCCACTGACGCTCATATCTTTAGATAAAGCTGGTGAGGGAGCACAGGACTTTAGACCTTTACAGAGCTGTCAATAAAGGCCAAAGACACAAATATTCTCAATTATCAGTTTTCCATCCCGAGAAGCGTTACAACCCTCATGGCTTCTGGAGTATACCAACCATGATACAGTGTTTGTGTCCCTCGAAGGATATGTCTGCTTTCTTGGAATATTAGCCTAAGTGAAAACATAAAAATTGATTCAACCTAAAAGTGAAAGGGGGAAAAAAATCTTTACCTTTTTAGGGGGACTTTTTTTGTGTTGAATTCAGAGGTAAAGGGAAATTGCTCAACCAGTGCTGAAAAAAAATGATCACAGGGAATAAAAACCTTTTTTTGTAATAAATAATTTTAGGAACAATAAAAAAATGAAAAAAACTTTTAAAAACTGAGGTTTACTGGCTGCTTGCTTTTTATAATACGTTGGGTTATGATTTATGACCTAAATGTTCTTGCACTCATGTCATCTTTCACACTCCTTTAAGGTTTTTACATGTAGCATTTTACTTTAGCAGCTCTGGCAGGATGGGAAGAGGGGTGTGTGCATTGAGCAGATACAGTTAGAAAAAGTGGAGAATGATGGCGAGAAAGAGGAGAGAATGAAAGGAACAATGGGAAAGCACTGCGCTAAAGAGTCAGCTGGCGCAACTGTAAAGCTGTTCATCATCCTTTCCCTGGTGACTGCGACCTGTGGACCCTCCTGTAGCAGAATAGAGAGATGAAGAGAGAGGATGGTAAGAGGATTGGAGTTACAAATGCGGACAAAGATGGATTGAGTAAGATAAACCAAGAGGAAGGAAGATAAAAAATATATAAATAAAAATCCGAGAATGGGAACAATCGCTCCCTCCTGTGTAGTCCAGATGTCAGACTGTGCAGGCCTCCCAGTACAGGCCTTTGGGACAGGCCCTGTCTGGTGAAGCCTACTGACAGGACAGGGGAGAACAGCTGTGCACAGGTCCTGGGCTCCGCCGCTGACGGCTCAGATGTGCGACAAACATGTACCGCTCTTTGTTTACACTTGGTCGTTATCTATGTATTGTGCTTGTCTGCTTGCTTTTTGAGTACATGTTGTTGTTTGATGGTCTCCTGTGACAAACATTATTCTGCATGGTCATCATAATGAACTTTTTGTGTCTGGCAGCTGATGGTCCTCCTGGGGTGTTTTGGGTCACGCCACAATAAGCATTTTTATGAGACAACTATGTTTTAATTCTTGTATTAGGCAAGACTGCACCTGATGTCTGGGTCTGTAGTTTTTCCATAACAGAGGTAATAGTCTGTTTGTTTATTTGTTTATTTATTTTTTTAGTTGACATGTTGTGAAAAGTGTAGACACAAACAAAAATTTGTACAATTAGTCTTATTGAAAATTCAAGAGTTGGGGAAAAAAAGGATGATTATAAGATATATATTTTGAATTTGATAGTACCCTCTCAAAAATATTTTATAGTCCATAGAACTATGATTTCTTTTATTGTCACTCTGAAAGCCACATGTGTCAAACTTGAGGTCCACCATAGCTATTTATGTGGTCCTTAAGACTGTAGAAGACAATGGTATGCTTAAGAATTATTTTATCATTCAAATCAAATACCGCAACTAGTATATTTTGCGAAGAAAAAAAAGACATAATTTTTCTTAGAAATTGGTGGTATCTTTTCCCTGTTCTCGTTTTCCTTGGTTTCTGCTCTTATTTAATTATTTGGTTTTCTCTTGGTGCATCATGTATTTTATTTTGTTAAGTTTTCAATACATTCTGCCAAAATCAGCCATTTGAGAATATTCATGATCTTGATAAGGCCTGAAATAAAAATCAGTTTGACACTCTTGCTCTAAACATTTTGTAAAACTGCTTATAGACAGTAATGCATAGAAATGTTATGGATATTTAAACTCCTAAAAAGTGTAAATTTACTTAGTCCTAATATTAGTCCTAATATTCCTAATAATATTAATAGTCCTAGTATTACATTTATTAGCAATCAGCTAGAGCAAAACTTTTCCCATTTGATCCTCCCTTTTTACTTCTGTCTTGCCTCATCATGGGGTTTGTGCCTATGACTGACTACTGTTAAGCCATTGATAGACTTCTGGTGACACAGCTACCCAAAGAGCTATCCATTATGAATGAAGCCACAAGAAAGACGACTGAATAGAGTGAAACTGAAGAAGGCAGAGTTGAGTGCCCCACTTCATTGAGCACTTGACTAAGTCCTGAGACAAGATTGGTTTAGTAATGTTGTACAAAGAACAATAAATGGCTACACTTTTCCTTTTTTTTGTGCATGGGATAGAAGATGGGGACAGATAAAAACGTCTAATGTTGCAGAACTATCTCAAAGGATTTTTTAAAATGTTTTCTTTTTTTTTGGTGAATTAAAAATATTAGAACTGATTCAAACATAGAAATCAAGAACTGTTTCTTTTGTTAGTGAAAAGGTGAAGTAGTTTTCAATGAAAGAAAAGAGAAGGTTTGAAAAGATGCTGTACTTTTACAAAAACTTGAAAAATTCTTAGTAAATTAAGACTTTATTTTTCAATCAATTGTTCTCACATTTTCTTTTCAGTTTTGGTTGTTTCAAGTTTTTTTGGTAATCATCGCGTGTGTTTGTGTGCTACTATATGCGCATATTGAAGGAAGCTTTAGATACTGCCTGGATGAAAGGCAGAAAGAATACAAGACCAGTATTGTTGCAGCTAAGTACCTTCAGCAAACCATATTATCAGCCTGTGTGCAGGACCTGAACAGTTGCTCGCTTCCTCCTCTCCAACTGTGATAACCTGTCCCAGCACCTATGTGATAACTCCAAGGTCTGGGGTTGTTCTGGCAAGACTACATCCCCATGAGAGCAAAGTGGTGGAAGGGGGAGCAGTTCTGCAGGCATCCTGAAAGCTGACTTCAAGAGGGGGAAATGCAGGCAAACAAACAAAGGGGTCTGCAGCCAGGAAACCTTAATCACTGCCACTGCCATTAGAGTAATGAGGCCTGATGGACACAC
Organism: Phalloptychus januarius; assembly: GCA_902982915.1. Lineage (NCBI taxonomy): Eukaryota > Metazoa > Chordata > Actinopteri > Cyprinodontiformes > Poeciliidae > Phalloptychus > Phalloptychus januarius. The sequence continues at coordinate 16,754,818 of CADWAE010000477.1, forward strand.
ATTCTAGTGAGAGAAGGGAAGGTGGGAGGAGTTTTTAGTGAAAGCTGATAAACACCCCTCCCCCTTTGGTCTACATCAGTCACCAGGGCATATGAATGAATAAGACAGTGACACATTATTATTTTGAAATTTATTCATGTCACCTGCACTGTAGGTAATGCTTAGATGGCATATTTAATAATTCTTTTAACTTGTTTTAATGTTTTTTGACTGTGTTCAGGCTTATAATTTGAAATTGTAAAATTTATTTCTATTTAAACACACTTTATTTACGACTTTTGTTTTGGGTGAACATCAAGCTGTGCACTGAAAGCCCCAGTTTGACCGTCCATCATCTGTTTTTAGTGTTCTTGGCTAAAGAACACTAAAGATGAGCCATAAGCATCGCTTTCCTTCTATGCTTATTTAAATTTTTGTGTGTTGCTCAAAGAGAGATGGCAGACAACAGGACTGAACAATGAGGACCCAACAAAGAACCTTGATAATCCTTCCTGGTGAACTCAGTCTGCTTGTAACTCAGGACAGTAGTGATTATCTGCTTGTGACAAAAAGTCTATTTCAAAACATCAAAATTCTGACAATTGCTGATTTACATACTGTAATTCCATGTCCAGTTCTGGCCAGCACTGTTACACTGGCAGCAGTCCTTCCATTTTTGTAAACAACCAAATGCTTCATACAAGGGCAGCCATGTCTTTTTTTTGTCCATTTGACTAATCCAAGTTTTATATGTGAGGATTTAAGTACACTACAGTAACATACTTATCAAATGTTGGTCATAAAACACCATCAGTCACACCACTCTCTAAATCTGTCAATTGTCAGTTTTCTTAAAGCAACACGTTGTTTACTTTTTCATGCTCACACATTTAGTGATGTAATAGAAAGGAAGATGGCATACTGAGGCCGTACAGTCAAATATGACTAGCCATGGCGTAACAAATGTTTTCTCCTTCATTTTGCTCAGACACAGAGAAAAAATTGCTCTCTAGTAAAATGATGTATAGTTTTGATAGATACATTTAATTTTGTCATCAAATAACAACTGCTGTCTGTTAACAGTTGCTTCATTATTTTGGGACAAAATAGTATTTCCAATGGAGAGACTCTCTCAAAAACAAGTAACTATTCAACACATTCTCATTGAAAAGGTCAAGAAAATAATCAGGTCTGTTGTTGCCATGATATATTTCCAAATATTATGTCATCATCCATCGATTGTTCAACCTTCCTGTTTCCATGGGCAGGTTTCTTTCTGAAAAGGAAAAAATATATATTATTTTGAGAACCAATGAAAAATGTACTTATATTTTATTTGCATCTTGCTTTCTAGACTTTCAGCTTTTCTTGGTCAAAAATATGATTTTTAGATATCCTTTAATGATTAAGAACTTAATATCAGATAATCTTGTCCCATAGGTACATCAAGTCAGCAATTAAGTTGCAACAAACAAGGCAAATTCTATAGTCATTTTATAGGTATCTTTAAGCCCTCGATTTTTACAAATGTGATGCGACATAATGTCACCCTAATTCCCGTGTTAACAATGCTATTGATTTAACTATAACTTTGGAGAAATGATCCTTGGCTGTGGCTACATGTGACCGTAGCGCTTTGTGGGCTTTTTTGTTCCGGTCGCCATCCAGGGGTTGCCTGTTGTGTACTCTCCTGTTTATGGATCTCATAGCTCTTTACAACATACTTCAAAAATTAATCACCCCAGAGTCCAATACAAGTTTCTGGCATGCATCTCCGGAACTGCTCTGGCCAAATTCAGTCAGGCTGGAGACGGATTCCAGTGAGCACAGTGCTGCAACACTGCAGAGCATTTTTAATAAGCTGTGAAAGAGGGAAAAAAATAGATCTGGCTCTTATTATCTGAAATGTATTGTAATTAAATCCCATCTGAGAGGAATTAATGGCACTTGCGTAATGTCGCAGAGACAACTTGACACTTATAGCTTGTCACAGTGGCATTTTTTAATGCTTCATGCTGCTGGTCCCATCACCTGCGTACCTTGGTTATTACTGTATTTCCAGCAGGTTTCAGTTTTAAAGCTCTCAGGTGGGCCTTTAAACGTTTGCTCAGACAACAGCGAAGGCCTCCCTCTGATTTTCCATCTTCCTCTCCCTCCCCCTGTCCGCTGTCCTTTTCAGAGCCTGATTTATGGACCACATAAGTGTGCAAGAGACGCCGAGATTTCAGAGGAAGTCATAAATAGAACAAGAACAAAAAAGAGAGGAGGAACGAGGAAGCAGACTGAAGAGGTGACAGGGACATGAAGAGTGAAAGCACAAGTATGAGAGAAAAAGAGAGGGAGATTTTTGGCTTATTATTTCAGTTTTACAGTAGAGAGAAAATTCGCATTGCTACTCTGTCTACTGTACACACCGCCTGTCTGGCTGCCTTCTTTCTTTCTTTCCTGTCAGCTGACCTTTGAACTCCTGATGGTGGATATGCCTCCCTGTGGTTTGTTCTCCTAATTGGAGTCAGGATGCAGATGCTTTGGCAGCTTGAGAGCAACATATATACTCATGCCTTTATTTCCAGCAAATGAATTGGCACAGGAGGGGGGAGGATAAATGAGGGGAAGTCTATTTATAAAGGAAATATATGTAAGTTCTGAAGAGATCTATAAGATCTGTTTTTTTTACATTGATAGATTTGTATAAAAAAACCTAATATGTATTGAGATATCTGTGAATGTTTTTGTTTTCTTGAAATGAACTAAAAATAAAAATAACATAGGAACAAAAGCTACTTTGCCAATTTTGTGATAAATAATAAATAATAATTATTATAATGAATATTTATTAATAATAAATAATTTTATTAGTACTTTGTGTTCATAGTTGTTCCTATTTTACCTTCCATGATTACTACTCTGTCGGTATTTGCAGTCAGACGTATGCTGCATTAATTTACAACAAATCCTAAACAACCACTGAGTAAAATGTGGTAGCACTTGAACTGAGAACTAAGGCTGCATTCACATTGCAGCCTGAAAGGACCCAATTCCGATTTTTTTGTCAATTTGTCCGCTTTTTTTTTGGTTTTTTTTGCTGTGGCCGTTCACACTGCCAATAAATGTTCTGCAGTCTGAACCGACAAACGATCTGAAAGTGTCCCGCATGCACAGTAGAGGGCGCAATAGCGTCAGCGTTCTCAGTGTTCTACCAACCGCCATAAAAAGAAGAAGTGCTCAGTGTTTACGGAAGTAAACACGGAGGCTAACGGTGGAGCTTAGCTTACACATTTGAAGTTGTTGTCCGGCCGGAGCAGCAAATTAACAACTTATTCCTCAATATAGTCCGCCATGCTTGTTGTTCTTCCCGCTTGTGCGTATCAGGACGCAGAATGGTGAGATTTGTCGAGTATCAATGACGTTCAAGTCGGAGGAATATGACGTTGGGTCACATTTGAATCGGATACTTATCGAATATGGGTCGCATTCGGAAAGAATCCGACCTGTGCTGTTCAGACTGTCATGAAAAGATCAGATACAGGTCGCAATACGTAAAAAAGTCATCTGGTACGAGAGTTCTTCCTCATTGAAATGTAATCTTTTCAAGTGTTCATTCTAGATAGGAAATGTTATTTTTCTGGAAAGGAGCAACAATATTCCCAGTGCAAATAAATTAAAAAATTGAGCCCATTTGTCTAAGAAATCAGAAATGGTAATTGAAGGTATGGGGGATTTGATTCTGGATATTTCATGAAGTTCTACCAGAATAAACTGATTTATGGATATTTAAATTGAAGGTCCTGCCTGGTTATTAACTGTTAAGATGAGAAAGAAAGCTATCCACATTTTGGTTTGTAAACTTTGGGTGAATGCACCATCACAGAAAAACTCTGCAAACAAACAAAATTCTGGCATAGCAGCACACTTATAAGCTGATCTTGTTGTGTTTTTCCTTTTGGTAATGATTTATACCATTTTCTTTTTTGCTGTTTACCATCCTTTGAAGGGGAGCTTCATGGATGTCAGTGGGCACAGACTGAAAAATGTGGTTTGCACTGACATTAGCAAACAGTCCTGGTGGACAAGCAGATAAAGATCAGTATTTATATCACAATGGCTTCAAGGTCGAGCAGATGGTGGAGTTGACTGGGGATGTGTGAATTTGCCTTCCTTTAGGTATCAAGATTAATTATTTTTTTAGGGACTGCAATACAATAGTTATCAATATGAATTCTACTTGGGTAGATTAAGGCACAAAATATTTAGAAAGCTCTCACATTGTTTCACCAAGTCAATTGAATTGGATAAAGTATAAGCTGCAGTAGTAGTCACATATGCTTTACTTCTTTAAAACTCCTTAGCTTTTAGTTTGATATGCTGCTATTTTCTTTGCGTTTTATTTACAGTGCTTTATTGCAGTATATCATAGTTCTCTTCTGCGCACCATTTGGGACTGTTTTTAGGACACCATTGTAGTCACAAAAAAGTCATAAAAAGACAGAATTTTGCTTAATTTATCAATAACCACTATTTTTAAAATAAGTAAAATTCATGCACCTTATGGATTTTATCTAGTGCGCCTTATATAGTGCCAGACTGCAGGTAACATATTGCATTTGTATGTGTAATTAAATTGGTAAAAGGGCAAAAGAAAATGATTTCTAGAGCATTTCTTTGTTGTTTTGTGTGATTATGTTCAGGATGTGTGCGTGTGTTTGTGATCTACAGACGGCCCATACATCACATCCTCTTTACAGTGTTTCCCTGTGAGTCATTTGCATGTCATTACCGCTTTGTTTTATAAGTGAGTGGCTATTAAGGAAGCTGCTTCATAAAATGCCTGTTAAAATGGAGAAAGGCAGCAGTACGGATCTTAAGCACGTTATCCATTTTCTCACCATACATGGTTGTTGAAAAGTTTTTCTGCGTGCGTGGTGTGTGTGTGTGTGTGTGTATAAGGGAGAGAGCGAGAAGCCAGATGTTTCTCCTATGGGACTTACACATCTGTTAGGTTTTTTTTAATGACAGCAAAATTCATGCAATCCCATTTCTCTTTCCGCTTTCCCAACCTCTCTCCCTGTCGCAGTCCCTCTGTTCCTCCTCTTTTCACACATCTGGACTTTTCTGTGTGTGTCCTGATGTGGTCCCCATCTGTGAAGGACGATACAACTGTTGGCACGTCTCTCCCTGGTTGCATCCACATTTGGACAGAGCATCCAGGGAGTGTGTGCTTCCAAACTGTTATTAAATGCTTATTTTGTTGTGTGTCTATGTTGCTCTTTCCTCCTGAACCAAAGTGTTTACGGTAATGTTTAAACTAAGGCAATAACAAAGTTTAAAAGCTTCTTTATGATTATATAAGTGAAACGCTCCCTCTGTAGCCCCCAGATTGTTTCAATTCAGTCTGGAACAACTCACCAAGGTGCTGACAGTGATGTCTTGCAGGGACTGGCTTCTGGCCATTTAGTGTAGTGTTCAAGAGTGCTTCAAGTTATTTTAAAGAAAGTATTTTCAATTAAGACCAGATTTATGTAGCAAGAAATAACCAGAAATTCACCTTGTTGTCTTTGTGAAAGGCAAAACCAGTTTGCTAATGAAACTAACCGTTGTGTGAGAGGTGATTTCAGTTGTTAAGGTCTGGGCGGTTTTGGGGCGTATAGTTGGCAAGCCTCAGCTTAGGATTGGACGCATGTGTCTCACATCTGGATCTGCTTACAGTGTCAGAGGGAGCACCTTCATGACAGCCAGGCACGTGGCAACAAAATAAAACCTTTTGCAGAGAAAATGTCCCTGTAGCTCAATCATGAAAGAAATGTTAGTGCGGCAAGCAGCTTTGACAAGCTCAGTATTGTGTTTGAAACAGACAGGCAAGGAGAGCCTGTGCAAAGTTCAGCAGCTTGTGCTAAGAGGAGGAGAGTTTTCCACTGCTAATGTAAGCATGCCTGTATTGATTTCCACATCTGCCAGTTTCCGTTTTATATCCGTTCAAAAATACTAAATTAATCTTACTTAATTAATTATATTTACAAGACAGGACACATTATTTTCAAACATCAAAACAATGTTGTATTATATAGAATTGTGAATAATTCACACTGTTTTAATGCCTAAACATAACACTGAGTATTTAAAAAAAAGCAATTATTTTGCCTGTTTAAACTTGATTAGCTGAAAATTAATTTGTCACTTTGAGTTCATAAAGCTTGTTTGTACTCGGATAGTTTCCTAACATGTTCTCGTCTGTAGCTGTTTGCTAGAACAGTTAGCAGGAGAGCTGTAGTGTGAACAACTGGTTCTCATTTCTTGCACAGTGGCTGCTCTGTTTGCAAGGGGTGTATCTGTGAGATTACATTCCTTTCCATCATTGCATGCATATGGTATATTAAAGAGGGATTTTAAAAGGTTTGTGCAACCAGTTTTCTTTTTTTTTTCTTGGTGTTCTTCAGTTTTTGAGACATGATTTTTGTGTCGGTTAGGTTGGTATTCCGCTATGTGTTACGTGTTTGTTCAGTTTGCACAAAATTATTTTCTACTTGTGCTACTACTATTTCTTCCCTCGCCCCTCTTCTTCCATCTCTCACTTTCTTCTCTCAGTCCACTCTCTCTCTAAACACAGTTTCTTACAGTTATTTCTCTCCCTACCCCCTCTGCTCTGTCCGCTCTTATGGACATGACAGTGCAGGGGGATAAGGGAAGAGTAATTATGGTTCAGTGAGGCTGCCAGGTGTGATAAATGACTAATAAGGGGAGCAGAGCCCTGGGTCCTCTAAGGAGGACTATTACAGTCTTATCAGCACAGGGCTGCAACTCGCAGACTGGCCTGGGACAGAGGCCCTTGTAGCTGCGCTCACTTCTCTCCTAACCCCTTCACCTCAGTCATCCTCCACAGCCAGCATCAGTCCAGCCCACCTCAGAGACAAGCTTCATCTTTAACACCATAAGTGCTGGTTCTGAAAGTGTATATTTTGTGCTTAGCAATATTATACAGTAGTTTTATGCAACAAATGATTGTGGTTATTTGGTGTCAGCAGTTACATTTATCAGAATATGGACTGGTGAGATTGTAAATATATTCATGTTATTGTTTTCTTTTTGACAAAACGTCACCAATTAATGATTCTGCAAATTAGCTATTGGCTAGATGACCAATGGTTAGTGCTTCAACTTCTGAGAAGGCTGGGCCAACTGCTTCATTTCAGTGTTCAGGAGAGCACTTTCTGTGATCTAGCATCACCTTACCACGCACCTTTGTAGATTGTAAGAGGTAAGACCCTGAACAGATACCCAGTCCTTCACAAGACAAACAGTCATGCACACACATGATACCTCATTTTAAAGGGCAATTTGGAGAGCTCAATTAATCTAACAAACATGCCTTTGGACGGTGGGAGGAGGCCAAAGCACGAGAGAAAACACACACATACAAGGGAAAGCACTGCAAACTCCATGCAGAAATATCCCATGCTGGGATACTAACCCAGGACTATTAGTAAAGCAACAGTGCTAACAGTTATGCGACAGAGATACATTTACATGACTAACTTCTAAAGTAAAAATTTAGAAGGCTTTAAAAGTGTAATAATATGGATTGTTACACTGGTGGCTGAAGACGTCTTTGCTGTGAACCAACAGTGCAAATTATTTCTGACTTTTTAAAGATGCATAAACATCTATATTGCATTTCTTTATTTGTAGCATGGATTAATCTATAATTATTAGGTGATTGATAATTCATGATGTCTGCATGAGAACTTCATTTCTCTTGGATCTCAACCCTTAACTGAATTGTTCTAGGCCGATTAGAGATTCTTCAAAATTCAGTCTGTAAACCAATTCCTCTGTATTTTAATATTCTTAAAAATATTTTTAAAATCTCATTTCAAACATTGACATTACTATCACATACTTCCTCATGAAGTATTTTCAAGAATTATAATGCTAAGTTTGATAAAATATGTGCAATTGTAATTGAACCAACTTTGTCTCTTTTGACCTTATGGTTAAAAATCAGGCAGGTTTCAGCATTTTTCCTGGTCTGATGTTTTCAGAAGGAATGATGACAAATGAGTAAAACATGGACCAAATCCTCTAACCCCCCCAATCTAAAACTCTCGGTTAATTCATAGCCCTGTTGATTACCCAGGGGATTTCTTTTATCTCCCCCATTTCATTCCTGAAGCACTCATCGGACGTTTTAATGGCTGCACTTTCATCGTCTGTCTGATATTTAAATGGAGAAGTGCGTATGTGCTGAGGAGTGAGGCTGTGTAGGGGCCATCTCAGATTCTGCATGTCAATCTTTAATGCCTAGAGATATGGACACGGTCTGACCTCTCACTCTGTCATTCTGCCTCTCTCTTGCATAAATTGACCTCTTGATAATCATTTCCTGCTTCTATCTGCTGTAACGAGTGTTGCAGAGCATTTGGCTGTCACGTGATCCAAAGAAGCCATTAGAATTGAGAGATTGACCTGTCTGCAATAGGTAGGCCATAAAGCTTTCTTCTGACATATGGACTACAGTAAGACTGTGATGGCAGGTGAATTTCACTCTGCCTGTTATGACCAAGGATATCATAGAAAGAGATGTAATAGAATGGGGAGCCATCGGTGTAATAGATTTGAAGCATGAGTCATTTGCCATTATTGGTTTCTGTTAGTAGCTGTAGCTAGAGTAATGTAAAGCTAAAGAAACAGAGAGAAGATGGATGACCATGTAATTTGATATGTCACATTCTTTTGTTTTGGCCACATTTTTGGGGGAATATCCATTCTCAAGGGTTTGGCAGCATTTGGCTTCAGTGCCACATGCATGTCAAGGAATCATCTTCTGTGATAATGACTCCTGCAGAGCACAGCAGCTTCACAGTTTTAGGGCCAATCGACCAATGGACTGGTTTCCTGTCTCACTTCTAGACCACACCATGACAGTCAAAAGCATTGTACACCTGCTCCACAGCAGATGACACAACTCTCCGAAAAATATTTAATTGTGGGGGATATAAGCCTCCAACATGCTTCATTTGTAGCAGAACAGTTGAAGCAGTCACATGGTTTCCTTTGGGACACACCTTTCCCATACATTGGCACAGACCCCTTGGAGGAAAGCCCTCACACTTTTGGATACATCACCCCTGACCTGCAAGGGTTCCTCCCTCGTTCCCTTCCTGCATACTCGGTTTTGCTTTTACAAAACCGTCAGAGAGAGTGTCACACTTTTCTGCAGGTGGTTCTATGCATTTACGTCAGTGAGAACCGATTTTGGCACTTTAGTATGTGAAGAACTTTAGTCTTTCTCTTATGCCCTTAATCAAGCTCTCGTAATTGTGTTTTGTGAATGTGATCCTATCATTTCATCTCGTTTATCATTCAATGCCGAGTTTATTTTGTCTGAATTTTAAAAAAAAAGGTAAAAAAAAAAAGACTTCATAGATTTGAGGATTGTCTGACTGTAAACACCCAGTCACCTCCAGATGCTAATTCTGGTTAATTAGCGTACCTAATCCTTACAAGAAAGATGCCCACACACAAGTGGTCCTGAAATGAACACGTAATCCTTCTGGGGGCAGCTCTAATCTTTCTATATTAAATGCTAAACAAGAAAATGAGAGTATTGATCTAATTACAAATGGATTTCTCTGGAGTACTATTAAAATAAAAATATTGTAAATATGGAGTTCATGTTATCTTCGACTGTAGGCAAAGGTAATGTACAAGACAGCGAGGAAACGCACCTGCTTTCAATAAGGTTTTTGTTAGACTCGTTACCATAGAAAGATAACACTATTATCTTTTGCATTCTTTGCATCTCTTTGTAAAAGCTTTATGTTGGGAAAGTAAATTAAAAAGAAAAACTCTGAATTGTTTCTACAAAAACCCTCCCAAAAAATAATTTAGTCTCTGAATTCATAGTAAAGTCACTACTGAGGTTTGTGCTTAAGATGGAACATAGAAAACCCAAATACCCTGAAAATTACAACCTTGATACCATGATTGACAGAAAATCTGGAGTTGTCCTGTTTTGGCACAAAAATGTTGTTTATTATTATTTGTTGTGTTTATTTTATAGAAACTGTTAAACTTTTTTTTTTTTAAATCAAAAACCCACTGATATTATGAAGGGATCTCCCGGGTTTGTTGAACTTGAAACTAATGCATTCCTGGGGTTTCCTGCTTAAAAAATTTTAGTTCATGTCTTTGATTTTGATTAACCTGCTCCTAGTCAAAAAGATGACTTATTTACAACATAATTTGAAAGAAAACTTGAAATTTTCAAATAAACTTAAATAAATCTATTTTTATATTATTTCTATCCCTTGAACGAGCAATGTGGAACAAACGCATATTTTCGAAACTCCTCCATGAACAGCACTTAACATCACATTGGGGAGATTTCTTTGAGCTTAAAGTTCTAAAAATGATAAACGTTCTGAAACTCAAGCCTTGAGAACCTGAAAAGTGCAGACTTGCTTTTGATCATAAGCATAGTCCCATCTCATGTTTTCCCTGCCACAGTATCTGAGCTTACTGGTTTTCATTGTTCATTGTTGGACTTTTCCATTTCACTGCCTAACCGACCAAACTTTGAAGGAATGATTTGAAAGGGAAAAGGAAGGAAAAATTCCGATAAGAACCACCTTTTGGTTTCATCTGCTTCTCAGCCCAGATCAGACTTTTCATGACTCAAAACCTTACTAAGACTTGTATTATGGTGTCACCTCTTGAAGAAGTTAGCATTTTTACAAACTTCTTCAAAGTTGAATTTAGTTTTACTTTGATTTCAGAACTTAACCAAAATGACATATTATAAATTTTGTGTTTAGATCTCATGTTTTAACGTTGATAAATGTCCCCTGAGTAAATACCATGAGACAAGAAAAGAGAAATTTTCCCACCATTGTGTAGTCACAAACTTTCTCCAGAGTACAACATGCGGAGGGATTCTTTGGCAGCCGAAATAGGGTAGTAGGACATGAGTATACGTCTTGAAACCAACAGGCGTACATCCTTACTTCAGAGATGACAACTTCCACCAGAAAAAAAACATGGTAAAATGACAAAGAAACAAGATCAATAGGAGGCAGACACAAACAACTGTGTCAGAATGCAAACAGGAAAACTGAGACAGAAATGGAACTAAACTAAGACTCAAATAAACTACAAACCAAAGGAAACAGAACAACACTCATCCAAGTGCACAAACAGAGCACAAGGAACAAACTGTAAAACGGAAGAACAATAACGATTACTGGATATGGTTAAACCTTTCTAACAATACGCTCATTGGTGCACCAATGCATCAGGGCAATGGTGCACTGGGAGGTCAAACCATACTCTGCTGGAACAGCTGGGACCTTCAGTGGAGAAGCTATAGAAAGTGAAAAAATCTGGAGGCTAGCAGTTGTGGCAAAATAGTTCTGCAGGCCAGTGGTAAAGGCAGAGGAACCCCTGGGGTCACCAAGCAGGCATGGAGAGCCCAAGGAAAATGTTGTCAATAGGGCAACCTGTAAATGGGGGCCTGGGGTGGAACTCACATTGGAGCTCTGGAGACTGTGGAACACTGGAACCCACAGTGAAGCTCAAGTGGGTTGATCAGAGAACACTGGAACCCACAGAGGAGCCAAGGAGAAACCCTGCCCTGCCACTGAAGCGGTAAAAGTGGCCTTCCAAATGGAAGAGCAGGGATGTCCTCCATGTCAGAATATCTGTAGGATCTCGGAGCTGTCGTTGACATGCATACTGGTCTCTGATCGACAAAAGTATAGGGTGTGAAAATGTAGCTGAATTCATTGAGGGGGAATCAGACAGGCTTTGAAATATCATATAATTGAACCTGGATAGCCTTAACATGACAATTTGTTACAAATTATTGTGTAAAGCTTATAATTGAAACCTTTTATTTACTGCATAAATATGTTTCATTTTATTTGAAAGAAAGACATCTAAAACCACTAGTTCACAGACAGATTTAACACTAAGCTTTAAAGTTTTTGTTTCTTTAACTTGGTATTTTGATTGATCAGAAATGAAAACTTTACCTAGAATCATAAGGGAAAAACGAACGTTGCAGATTATCACCTTTAACTCTGACTTAGCACAGCTGTAACTTTCAGTAGATGTGTGGGAGGATTCGCTTCTTATAATCTGCTGGGAGGATCTGTACATGCACTGCTTTGTGTAAAGGTTAATGAAATTACACAAGGGGCTGGTGCCACGGTTGGTGTTGCGCTCTCTCACACACAAGGAGCAGAGCATCGGAAAATAGAACAGGCTGTGTCCCTTGGTTGCAATTTAAATCCATCCACTTGCTGTTTTATTTTTCTTAATATTAGATAGGTTGTACTTGGCGTTCAGAAGCCCAGACTGCTTTGTTACACCTTCTCTTAACCCTGTCAAACATTTTCTATCACCGCTGAACCCAACTAAAACAATACTATGTTACAAGACAGGACGAAGACTAGCATGTTACAAGACCAAGGCTAATGCACAGTTAAAGTTGCATTATTTTAACAATTCCACAAGAAATGACGGAAGTTGCATTTCCACTGCAGAGCAGAGTACGTTTTCTTTATGTTAGAGAGTAGTCAGTCCCCTATGCATATACTGCTGAAACCAGGGCCAAATCATTCAGAAATTAATATAAATCTACCCCGAAAATGGATAGATTTCAACTAAAGATGGAGCGTTGTGGCAGGACGAGGCTGGGCATTTCTCTCTGACTGAATTTCCCTTGCATTTTTGTAATAATCTTCTAGTCTACACTCCTTTGTACTTCATATTTTGTATAACTGTCAAATGAATTGTCTGAATGGACTGTTGTTGCAAGCATAATTAAACCCAGCCACCTGACAGTCATGTTTTTGGGGGGAAGCCGGAGTACCTGGAGAGAACCCACACATGCACAGGGAGAACATGCAAACTCTTTCTGCATGCAAACATGCAGAAAGACCGAGGCCGGGAATCGAACTCAGAACCTTCTTGCTGCAAGGCAACAGCTCTACCAGCTGTGCCACTGTGCAACCCACTGTAAATTATATATTTCAAATCTTTTCATCATTTGTGTTTTGGCATGCAGGATAAAGTGAGCAGAGGTACCATTTGCAGATTTTAAGTTTCAATGTAGCAGACACACTGCAGCAACCTCGGGATTTCTGTGTGGTTCTTCATACAAAGTGCATCATGCAGGTTCAAAGAAATGTGGATTTGTACAAACTTCTTCAATGTGGAATTTAGTTTTTCTTAATTTCAGAATTTAGGAAATATGCCGAATTATAAATTCTCTCATTTTTCTTTTCTGTATAGGAGTAGCGATTGGTGCAATTAATTTGTTATATTACTCATTGGTATATAATTTATAACACAAATAACTACATTTTTAGCATTATGGACTTAATAGCTGAAGTGGGCAGAGATCTGTGTCACCAGATCGCTGCAGTACTCCTGCCCGAGGTGGACCAGTTCACTAGCAGGGGACCTTATCTACATAATCGGTACAGATTTCACAACCTCAGTTGAAATGCTCACACACAGCCACACGTACACACATGCATATAAACATGGGGAGATGAAAAGGTTCTGTTAAAGCTGCAAAATTTATAAAAAATATATATATTTTTACAGATTTGTTAAACTATCATTTTCTCACACCTTTCCCCTTTCTTTCTTCTATGTCACAGCAGGTTTTAAACAACATATTATCTTTGAATAATTAGTGTTTTTAGCATGACCACCAATGAAGGCAAATTAACATTTCTTCTGGAACAGTAAGTTGTTTCTCTGCCATTAACACATTTAGCGGTGCATACAATAGGATGATTGACAGTGTTACAACACTCCTCTCGGCTCCAATTAGTTGTTTTTGGCATTTCTTCAGATGGACTAGCAGCATTGGGAGGAGGTGAAGGAGTTGGATAATGTCACAGATTATCTATCTCATATTATACTGTCATGACAGGTTGACATTTTTAACAGTTGTGTAAAATATATATTTTTGTAAAAGTCGCATACTGCTTCACAGAAAAAAAAATGTCCAGGAACCCCTAGTGGAAATTTCTCTTCAAGCCAACGTTTTGCTCGGAAAGACTGGCTGCTTTGAAGCCAGAAGATCCTGGGTTCAAATCTCAGCCAAGGCCTATTTGTCTGGAATTTTCTCTGTGCATAAACATGTATTCTTTGGGCACTTCTTTAACCTCCAAAGTCCAAAAATCATGCTAGATTACAACTTTAAATCACACCTAGGGTGTGGGTGTGTGCATACATTGCCTGTCCAGTATGTTTAAAATAAACCCTTGCACATTGACTACTGCAAATAGGCACTGCAGTATGCACCTGTAACTCTGACAGAATAATCTGAATATAGAAAAGATGGAACAATCTGTTCTATGTTCATATAGATGTGTTTGATTCCGGTGAACAGATGTCTCCTGCTCAGTTTATGTTTTTCGGCATGTGTTGAACTATTTGCATTTGTCAGTGTTCACATGTGTGCATTGTATTTTCTGCTGCCCCTTCTTTAAAATTTTATTTAGATTAAAATGTAGCTGTTTTACTCTATCTCGAAACTTGCAATTCTCAGCAAAATAACCACTAACTATAAAGAGCTTTTTAGGGATTTTTTTTATAGGTGAACATCCATTTGTTGTTTATTACCAGAATAAAAGCATTGCATTTAGCTCTCTGGCATTATCTCTAAATGTGGTGTGGTCATAAACAGAAGAGGAAGGTTTGATATAATACCTAGTCACTGTTAATGATGAATTAGAAAACAGCATAGATTATCATGACATTATTAGAAAGGAAGTAAAGAAAAATACTGTAAAACTGATGGAGGACAGTGGTGAAAGCGAAAACAAATGAGACGGAGTTGCACAGAAAGATCAAGTTAGAGACAGAGAAGGGTTAGAGGGATACAGGCAGTGTTCTAATGACTTCACACCCCATTAGCCACTTAGTCTGATGCGTCACACCTCATTATGCTGCTGGGGCAGCGGTGCATGAACGCGTGAAACCGTCCACTCAGCCAGACCTGTCCACCCGCTTCAAACGTTCACTCATTTACAGCAATTAGGGTGTGTGCATTTGTGTTCTCTGGGTTGCTTACATGTGTGTGGGTGTGTGTATGCAGAAAATACATCCAACTGGTCTGTCTGTTTTTGAAAAACAAATGGTTGAAATTTGTCGTTTGAGAGCCAATAAAGCTCTTTCCAACAGAGAGATGGCACCTCCCAGAAAGTGGTATTTCTGCACAAGTTTGCCATGGCTACGCTGCAGCCCGAGTTTGAATTGCTGCAAGCAAGCTTCTGTTGAGTTTTCTTTGTCAATGCTCATAAGGGAGGAGGACTGAGTAACGTGCTCCAGTGGACTCTCCTTAATCACTTTCACGCAAGGGCACAGGCACACACTCTCGCATGGCAAAGAACGTGCACGCATTTACACACAAGGAAAGATGGTGGAGAAAAGAGAGGTCTCTACATGTCATTCCCCGCATGGGTAGCCCCATTTGGCAGAGTGTGAAGTGTTCCTCTCCAGGACAAGGCCTGCTAACTCAAATCCCTGGCTGGCGGCCATGCTCCTCTCCATTACAAACACTGGACCCATTTATCCCCATGCCCCCACTTTCTCCCTCTCCACTCATACTGCCACCCCAGAGGAAATGCCACATAATGGCTGTGTACTGCTGTAATTGACATCTCTGTTCAAATAATGTTTGTTTTGCTCTGCCTGATTTGTATCTCGAATAAAATTGTCATGTCCTTAGAATGTATTAGCCAATTGACACCACCATCATGAAGATGGAGTTTCTTTTGGAAGCTCAATCCCACATTATCAAAGATATATTTGATTATCTGTAACTATTTCTCTGAGTATTTTTTTCATTGCTAATCATTGACTTGATGCATTAAAATTATGTGACACAAAGACCCATATCTCTTAGTCACTTTCCAAAATTGGAAAGAAAAAAAAGAAAATGTAATTTAAGTAAAGCAAACATGTTTTGATCTTCATAAGTCCCATTCATACCGAGTCAAACTTGTAAGCTAGGATTTTTTATCAGTTGGTATTAAATGTTCATATGATTTTTTTACTCTAACTACTGTGTATTCAAACACACTGAACCTTGTGTTATGCTGCAAGCACATGTCTATTTATTTTACTGATATTTTATGTGATGTGCAAATACAGGAAAGTGTATTTTGCATATTTATGAAGTGGAAGTTACATGATTTATGGTGCTAAATTCATGAAAAGGACATGGCATCACAGTAATCTTACCAAAACAACTAAGCCAAGGAAAGCACTGATTAGAGAAGCAGTCCTGGGGCCCCTGGTAACTAAGGAGGAGCTGCAAAGATCCATTGCTCAAATGCAAGAATCTGCTGAAAAAAATGTGCTCACTCCACAAATCTCTTCTTTCTAAAGAGATGCCAGAAGAAAAACTTTATTGAACAAAAACCATACAAAATCCAGTTTCTCAATGCCAAGTAGGAAACACAACATATGTGGAACAGTATAATGTGGTCAAAAGACCCAAAGTAAACTTTTTGGCCTACATCTAAAACTTGACATGGACCATCACCCGGAACACATCAATGCTTCAGTGAAATACTGAAATTCATCAACAGGAAGAAAAAAAAGTGACAAGAGTTGATGTAAAGATGGGGGAAGCTAAACATTGGACAAACTAACAAGAATATCAGTACAAGCCTGCATATCCACTGCCGTCTCCAACTTGATCCACTGCTCACCTTTTCAAATCATGAGATAAATAAATTTATTGAGCTAAAAAAGTCTGGGAACAGCTCCTCTCCTACACTTATGCCTACAACAAGTTAAAAACTATTGGAGATTTCAGTAACGAGGCTCGATAAGAAACCAAGATTATCTTTACACCATGCACAGCCAGTGTGATGAGGAAGGTTGCATGTACCTTTAGATCGTCTTGGCTTTTACAATGTTTCCACAGCAACAATTGTACACATCTTTTGCTAAGGGTGTCAATAATGAATTCACTTTATATGAGTTATCAGCACCCCCAAAGGCAAAATGATTAAAAATACAGTTAAAGTATTTGATTCAGCAAAAACAAAATCCTTTTCTGTGTTTAAATAGCCTAAAAACGACAACAACAAAAACTGTTTATTAAATATTTGCCCTTTAGTATGGCTTTCATTCATCTGTCCTCTACAGTCACATCATGTGTTTGCATTTCCTCAATACTGCAGGATTCTCTCCTGACCTTCAGCAACACACCATGAGATAATGTAGTCATGGTCAGGGAGTCGCTGCTGTCAAACACGTCTTGTCTCTGTGATGAACGCATGCTGTGTGAGCATGTCAAACATCTCACACCTCACACCTGCCTGTTCCTATCTGCAAGCCTGCATCCCCCTCATCATCCAAAAAGTGGGGTAAATAATAAAAAGAGCAAGTGGGAGGCCAAAACTGGCTTAGATGGTTTTGAAAATCTAATAAGAAATATCATGCATATTGAGAGTTAATTTATGTTACTGCAGGGTTATTTACAAGTTGCAGTTTTTAAATTTCTACACCAAAGGTATAAGTGCAGACCTTATTGTGTTGCTCAAGTAGTAGAGTAAGGTGACATAATTTTAAAGTGATCAAACCTAGCTGACTGGCAGCTATGACAGTTGGCACAGCTTGCAGCGTGTTGGCTCCTGCAGAGTCTTGTTGGTGGGGTCACGGAAGCCTCGTTGGGACACCGTACAATGCAGACAGGAGGTCAGCTTTAGTGTCAATCTTGTGTGACCTCTTTCTTCCATTTATCCTCTTTACCCCCTTCATCTCTGGGTGCTTTGCTGTGGGAGAGATTACTTGAAATCAAAAATTGTTTCCCATGCTGCAATAAAAGTTTAGACAGGGTGATATATATATATATTTTTCTGAAGCTCTTGAGTCACTTTATTAGGTAAAGTGACCCAGGAGATTTACCTAATAAAGCTCCTACAATTAGCACAAATCTCAGAAATATTCCATATTGACATTATAGAATTGTGCAGTTGCTGCATATCAGTCAGCTGGACAACAATGACATGAAGCATGTGGGTCAGTTTAGACATGCACCACATGTCAAACCTGCTCTAATGAATGAATCAGTGGAAACTGTTTAGGCCACTGGATTACAGTCAATTCATTTCCAGAGATTAACATTTTCAGCAAAAATAGCCTGGCTGTGCTGTGTGCAATTTTCCTCTTACCATTACACTACCACCAACTGCCTAGATCACTGACACAACACAAAAAACGGTTTCATCTTTTGTTATCCAGCTCAATTTCTGACTCTACTATCTGAATGTTTCTGCTGAAACTGAGACTCATATACTCAGGCAACACTTTCCAGTCAACATAATGTGTGTTTGAGATGGCATTCTGTATGGCATTAACAAGTGGCTATTTGAGCTGCTTTTGCTTTCTATCACGTTGAATCAGTATGGTAGTCCTCCTCTGACCTCTGACACCAAAGAAGAATTTCTGCCAACACAACTGCGGTTCCATGGTTGTTTTCACATTTTTGAACCATTCTCTAAATCTTTGTCCTTAAAGGGGCAGCATTATGTAAAATCAACTTTTTTGAGCATTACATCTTGTTATAATGTTCTTCCCTCATCAAAAACAAGCATGGAGTATTGCTTTGACTCTTTCATGCATGTTTGAGAAATCCTTTAATGTCCTCTGATAGCCATTCTGTTTGCAGAAATGTTTGATCTCACCAGGCAGTGCCGTTTCCACAAAGGTCCTCAGAGCTGCAGGTTACAAGCTTCCACATCGCTCCTATACTGCAACTCCCTACTAGCTCCTTCAGACTAGCGCCAGCTGTAATTTGCAAACTGCACAACTGCTGAGCTCATCAGACAGACTATTTCTCAGTGCAATGCTGGAAAAAAAAACATTAAAGGTGTAATAGAATGTTGTTGTGGTAGAAGTGAAGTGTTGTACAGAGCAGCAGCTTCTTAAAGAAACAAAGAGCCAGATTTTAAGGTGCTATATTACAAAGTCAAATTTCTTTTAAATCTTGTTTGAGACATACAACACTTTTAACAGCAAAAGGCAAGATTGTAGCTTGATTGTGATGTGAAATGGCAGTATGTGCCTGGAAATTGCATAATATCGCTTTCTTAAAAAATCCAGTAGATCAGTAGTTGCTAGCATTACTCAAATGTGCATTTCTGGGATCAACAACCTCATGACATTCAAAGTCAATAATATCTCCTTTTTTGACCGTTCTGATGTTGAGTTTGGATCAGCAAGTTGCCTTCATCATGCTTAACAAGTAACTGGGCAGGTTTACCTATAATGGTGCAGCTGCACATCCAATGCAGTGCACATTTCTACTTGTGTGGGCATGTGGGAGATTTAAAAGAATAAGGGAGCAAAAAAGGTGTATCATCTTGTGTCATTTCTAGACAAGTATAACACCAGCAGGCTGTGCAGATTTCAACTGCTGAACTTCACTCTCGCTGCTCGGTGGAAAGAGCATCGGCAGACAGGTGATGAACATGCCCTTGCCCAGCATAGATGTATACAGAATAAATATCACCCTTTATTTTTAAGGCACAGTCATGTGAGGGAGAGGAATAACATTATGTGGTCAAATAGTCTCATTATTCAGCTCAGTTCATTATTCCTTCCACAGCTTCCAATCTCTGACCCCAAGCCTGCTGTCTCTCTCTCCACCTCCAATTCACTGTTTTACCTTTGCTTCTTGCACACTCACTCCTCTCTTTTGGACAGAGGTTTGGGTGAGATCATAATTATGTTTTGACACATGGCGTTAGCCCCGAGAGCTCCAGGATTTTAACTCAAAGTGGGAGTTGTCAGCGCGACATCCCGTACTACTCTTAATTGGAGGGGAGGGCCACGAGGCCCGCCCACAGACTCGGGTGGCAGTTTTAATGAGGTTATGCTTATACAGGAAGTCAGAGTTGTGACAGGAGGAAACTGTCATTGGCCCGTTAGAAAGACATCTCAAAGCTTGCCGGTGTTTGTCAGTGAGAGGGGAAAATCTCTCCTCTTCGCTCTCCACAGGTGGAAACAAGCAATTAAAATAGTGGCGAAGATGTGGAAAAAAAAACAACCTGAGCAGCGACGATGATTTGGGTGAATCACCAATAAAAACTAAACATAAGAGGAAAATTGGCTTATAGGAAAAAATACTTACAAAATAAAATCCTTATTAGAATTTCTGGAATCATACAAAACTTAAAACATAACCTCAAATCTTTCAACGGCATGGAAATCTGCAGGACAGGAGTGTGTGTGTGTGTTTTTTTTTTTGAGTTTATATGCTTCTCTATGTTGTGTATCTTTTTATGTGTGCGCTGGTGTACAATAATTTCCACTTCTCTGACTTTTCTTTAAGGTATTTCTGCTTTTTCTTTGGGCTCATAAAAGGTGGGAGAAGGCACTGAAAACAACCCTGCAGACGTCTCTCACCAAAACACTAGCCTTAGTGTTCTCCAGGTTCAACCTATTGCAAAAGAAACACTGGTGCCAGAGTAATGTGGCTGTTGGTAGACCGCCCTAACAAACAGGCAATGCACAACGTTTGATCTACGCCACCCTCAAAGTGAATTCCCAGTTCTATGAAAAGGCCATTTTCAAAACGTATTCATTTCTTTCTAACCAAATCCAAAATATTGGTCCAGCATTTTATTTCAAACAGGCATTTATTTGGAGTGGGAGCTGTGTTTGTTTTCCTGAGTAGATTTTGAACAGGTTTGAGTTTCACCAACGCTTTTAAGTGCACACATGATGTGTGGCAAAGTCCAATGAAAATCATCACAGAGATCCTAGCCATTTCCTCTCTCCAAAGGCCTGCATGTTTCAGGGAAGTTGGTTTATTTTGAAGACCATGCTACTATTGCAGGTCAGGTTTTCTGTGAGACATGGAAAAAATACAAGAAAAAAAGAGAGAAAAACATAGCAAAGCATTTTTGGGTTTGCAAAATGTCTTGGCTTCTAGGCACTCTGGCTCAGATAAATGTTATTAGCAACATAGTTATGAGAAAGTGACAATGTCTCACAGCTTTATTTATATAAGGACAAGCCTCATGTTTAGAAAGTTGAACAGCACATGTTTTCATAAAGCTAATAGCGGACAGGCTGGTTCTCAGATGTCAACGTCTTTAGTTTGCTTCTCTTGGACATTGTAGCATGGACTTTAATAGACTCTCTTTGTCCACCATGACAATATGTGGCTTCAGACAATTAGAAAGGTCTCCTTCCTGCCATACTGTAGATAAGGATCAACTGTGGCTGTATAGATTGGAGCGGGCTCTTCAAGGTTGTCTGGAGGTCTTTCTATGTTCAGCTTCGCATCCACGCACACATACCTCAGAGCTGACTTCTCAGAGGACGTGCAAAGAAACGGTCTGTCATGACCTTGTGTGCCATAAGCCACAAGGAGTCGGATGGAGATGAGGGAAAGCATTTGGTTCAAAGCAGCAAAGGACAAGGTCGTGGTGTTTCTCTGGTCTGGGCAGCCCTATTTGGTTACTTGACAAGAACCTCTTGATGCAATGAGTTGTGGAGATTTGGACACAAAGGTAAGAAAGAGAAGAGGGGCATTTAATGTTGCATATCAACCAAAAAAGCAAGACTTTTTCATCTGAATGCAGGACGTTTATCACCTTACAAGGTCAACAAGTGGATATGTGAGAATGTTAAAATTGTGACTTCTGAAGCAAAGCTCTGAGAGCGGCAATTGATAGCTTGCGTGTGCGTGTGTGTTCGAATGTGGCTCACAACTTAACTCACCCCACCTACAACATCTGCTCTGTTCTATGATCAGGTCTGACTGTATTCTCACTACAATTTAGGCTGTCTTCTCTTTGATTTCACCCCCGCAAGAAATTGTCATGAGTTTCAGCAGAGAATACTGTTGCCTAACTAGTTCTCTTTCTGAAAGGTTCGAGATCGTGAGAACTCACATGCTAATGTAGTTACACAGCACTTCCTCACTGTGTTGAAGGTGGAAACAAAAAACGTGCTTGAAAGAATGTACCAATGATGTGGAAACTTCTGAGAACTAAATTATATTTCACAACATTCTCATCTTTTCCAGTGCATTTTGACGCTATTCAAATAAAAATGATCAAAAAAGGTCAAATTGTAATCATCAAATTGGTATGAATGTCAACAATACGAAGGTGAATCATTGTGCGAGAAAGTTTCAGGAAACACTTCATTTACACGTTTATAGAAGCCTATTGTGAGTCTCTACAGTGATCACATCTGGTTAAACCAAGAATCTATAATGCTCCGAGGTCCACTTAGCCGGGCTTCTCTGACATTAATAATGCAGAACATTTTCCTAATGAAGGAACATATTTTTCCTTTTCCATTTTTCTTTCAACATGTTGAATAACTGTGTTAATCAAGGCTTTACTTTCAGATTTCCTCTCTAATGGCATATCCAGTGAAGAGAAAAGGTCACGGTGGTAATAGACTGATCTCTAGTCCTCGGGGAGATTCTACGTCTTTCTGCTCAGCTCCAGACAGACAGTCTTAGTCCCAGACATCCTCATCTGCCTCCTGCCGAGCTCAGCCCAGGATTTCAATCACAGGGCCAAATGAAATTATTAAGAGGTGTTAAACTTATTAATCATTAAATTAGCTAAATGATCCTACGAGTACGGCCCAGATGAATGACATGTCATTTTCTAATGCAATTTGCCTCTCTACCAGGTGAAGGTCAAGAAGGGGCCTGCAGCACAAAATTTGATGGCTTCCCTTTTTATTCCTCTTTTGAATTCACACTTGATCTCTTTTTTTCCTTGTGTCCATGTTCAAGCATTGAAATCTGGCACTTGTATAACAAAATAAACATTCTTTAAGATCAAAAAATAAATTATTAAAATGACTTGCTGTCATCACTCCTCTTTTGATTAGAAACACGTACAAGAGTTGCTTTCTGGTTTCAGTTTCCTTCTTATCTTGATTTGATTGGTGGGAAAGTAGGCAAGCTTTTATGTGAAACACACCTCCTACTTTTTTCCTCTGTGTTAACATGCAGTGACATTCTGTCAATATCATGTGAGAATGAGAACATAGATACCTCAGAGTAGATGTCAGCATTCTTTTGCTTTAAGAAATTGCAGTGATGTAGTTTTAAGTGGGTTACATATTCAGCAAATAACTGTGTGAAATCCTTCTTGATCATCATGACATGCAACTTTCTTTGATGTTGCCGACATTAAGATTCATAAAATGTTCACAAAGACATGATGTGTGCTTTCTCTTCTTACCTCTGACTTTCCTTCCCCAAACCACTCAGACTGTTGGAACATTCTGGCACCATGTAGGTTGCTGTAGGATTTTTACAAAGCATGCCTGAGGTTCACGATTAATGTTCTAGTTAAGGTCAGAGATGTGAATAAGCAGCCTGACTGATTGCAGACTTTGAGGAGGAATAGACAAGGTCAAACTTGAAAGAATTTTCCTTTAGGCACTGAGGTGAAAAATCAAAAATACTGGGGAATTGTCAGAAAATTTATTTTCTTTAACATTTTGAAATTCTTCCTTTGTGATTTTATTTTTGGTTTTATGTTCCATAAATAATTTTTTATCTCATAATTACTATCTTTTCATATACATTGTTGGCATCTGTAAATTGATGTATTCGTGTGTGGGTGTGTGTGGGGGTGTGTGTGTCTGTGTGTGACACACCTGAGTTGATTAGATTACAGTCCAGAGGAATTTAAATATCATTTTAATTAATCTGCTCACCTGAATTTAATGAGACATGTCCAAGGAACTGTATGCTTGCATGCATTTGTGCATATGTGTGTTCATATATAAACATAGGAAAAACTGTGTGTGTTGCATGTGCATCTGTATGTTCAAGTGTGCATGCCTGTGACTAATGAAGTTCTTTGTGGGTCTTCAAATAGCCTCCTTCATTTGGCTTTTAAAAAAATCTTACATACATTAGAGAGGAGTTTCTGTATTTACCTCACAATGTGAGCTTCTTTACTTTTACAATAGGAAAGGTTATCTGGAAATCAATTTAGTCTCTTATTAATTCATGTGTGATTATATAATTAGTCCATGATCAATTTGATATTGATTCCAATGCAAACAAGGGATTGGACCCCCTTTTGTTCTCTATTCTGTTTGGCAGACATGATGTGGCCATGTTCGACAGGCTGACCAGCTGGCCTGCAGAACCTTGACCAGGTTTGGATCAATCCCTGATTGAACAGAACACAAAGGTTATGGGAAAATGTGGAGTTGGGATTTTACAAAAGCAAATGTATTTTTGACATTCTGTCAATGCAAATTCAAATATTGATATAAGCATTTTTTGTATGAATGGTTGTTTTACTTTACTTTCTCTGAAAGCAAAACTCTGGCTGTGGCAAATTTTGAAAAAATACAGCAAAGTAGGCGGAGTCAAGAGACAGCCAAGTGTGGGGATGAGAGAAGGGAGTGATTGAAGCTGTGATCAGGTTGAAAGAAGGATGATGATGGATGCTCTGTTGTGAAAATAATACTCATAAAAACGGTCTTTTGTGAAAGTACCTTGTTTAAAATCTAAGATAACATTGTGTCCCAAGGATAAAAACACGTTTCAATTGTGGTTGTTTCAAATTGCCAAAATCAGCTGAAAGAGGGTGTTTCTGTGTACTCATTAGCATTCCACCACTGAAGAATTATTTACTTTTCTACAAACTCACTGCAATATGACATCTGTTTACAACAATTAGAGGAGCCTATTTTCCCTTTGTGCAGTTTTTTTCAGAACATGGTTGTCACCATGAAGTTGACAACAAACACAAAGGTATGTGCCAGACTTTGTACAATGGGGCTATACAAAACCTTCCCTCTCTCTAACTCAATTGCCATTTTCTCTCTCTTCTGCTTTTGTTTTCTCCAGCCTCATTTGTGTTGGTATTTATCTCAGAAACAGATACAAAATCCTTCGCTCTGTCTGAATGAAGAGTCATTTACAACAAAACCTGTATTTTACCATTACAATGCCCTCAGACAATGGAATATATCCGCCTGGCTCATTTGCACTCATTTCCGTTGTTCTGGTTAAAAACGTGCCATAGTAGAATAATTTCCTCCTCCACTTGGTGTATTAGATAATAAGATGATGCAGATACGTTCCTCAATACAGCCTTCTCCCCTACTGGCTAATCCACATCATTTAGCATTGTGAGGATGACAATGATGGTTTATTATTGCTCATTCAGAGCTCAACAATGATTTAAACATTTTCAGCAGAGGAAGAAGGATGCCGTTTCAGATCACTCATCCATTTATGCCTTTTTCTGTTTGGTAGAGGCTCTTTGCTGCTTTGGACCGCTTTGACTATTGTTGGCATCAAAGGTAAAACCATTAATACAACTGAAAAGCTGCATGCATGTTTAACCAAAAATACCAAAAGGAGACACACCAAAGCCACCTGATGTGCAGTGGGTGTGCACTCATGGCCCACATGAGTGCACATGTAATTGGGCCACATATAGTCATATTTATCTGTCTATATAAAATATAATCTTAATCAATTAATTAAAGTGATTTAGAAATATTACGGAGCATCTAAAGGGACATTGAAGGAAAGTAAAAAAAATAGATAACTTTCTTGTGCACACCAGATATCATCTGGTGTGCACCAGATAGCGTCTGGTAAGCATAAGATACAATCTGGTGTGCACAAGAACGTATCTGTGGCGCACAATATAGAATCTGGTGCACACCAGAACATTCTTTTTCTTTTTTCTTTCTGATATATCCGTAAATCAATTGCCACTTCTCTTGTCACACTGGTTTTGTTTTCTGTTTAAAAAAACGATGTGATATCTGATGGGACACTGTAAAGGCTATTATTGTGTACACATTATGCAAAAAGGAGTTGGCCTATCACCGAATCTATTCAAGCCTAAAATATCATCTGAATGCAAAATCTATTGCAGCAAACACGATGTCCCCAACGCTAATATCAAATTTCTAGTATGTTTTCAAATACTCAGTGATTGGGACCTCCTGAAACATTCTGCACCAATCTGAATGTTTGAGTATACAGAATAAATATGATGCTAAGCTCATATGTCTTTTTACTAAATTATTTAGCAGAAAAAGAGATTTTCAAATTTAAGATATTGCTGATATACATTGTTTTTGTAATTAATTTTGAACCCTGCAACTAACTTAAATAAAATGTTTAATTGAATCCCACCGATAAAATATGAGGGTTAAAAGTGACACAATTAAATAAATTATTAAATTATGAATTAAATAAATAAATGTTTAATTAAGTAGTCAAATGATTTATTTAATTATGTGAATTATAGAAACACAGGGAATGTATTGAGAATGAGATTTAGATATTATGTATAACACAATGAGCATTCCCTTTGCTCTGTGATCTTGTGAAAAAAGGACATCTTTCTGTTCTGCTAATCTCTCCCTCAGATGTCAGGCAACTACAATATTGAATTTCCCTGACACCTAAGTCATTAATGAGAAGCAGAACGACACCTTTGTATTATAGCTTGTGTCTTTGCACTCTCCATTTCTATTACTTGCTTTAATAAATTACTGTCCAATAAGAAGTTTTATGATCTTGGCATACGTTGCCTTTTATAGGTGAAAATAATTGCATTCCCACATCACCCTGCCCCTTCCGAACATGAGAATGAGACCAGCAGAGCCTACAAAATGAGATAGTTTCACAGTGTCTGAACAAGTCCTTCCCATTTGGGTCGTTACGCCACCCCCCCTATTTCTTTTTCTGTTTCGTGGCTTACCTTCACAAGCACCACCGCCCTCCCAGACCCTCAACTCTCTCAACTCCACTCATGCCTAAAGACGCCTGCACTTCCAAACCCACAGCCCTACCCACCGCCTCATTCCCCCATTTGACTTCACACACTCAGCCCGTTTCTAAGGCACACACATGCACAGGGAGTCTTGTTTTTGAGTTCCCACTGAAGTGTGACAGAAGCCACTTGACAGGTGACACACACACTTGATGTTATCGGGTCAGGGCCAGATATTCAGCCTCTTGAGTGATGAGAGACTGTCACTCGTATTGTTTATCTATGCTGCAGAAGAGGAGAGGTAGGGGTGACAGAGAAATGCCAAATATCACTGAGGGACTTAAGTCGGACTTTACATGTGGAATTTGTGGTCACAACAGTCAAAAAACTGGAGACTGAGCGTTGGTGATGAAACAGATCACGAGAGTGCGTGCTAAACTCTCAGACAAAGACTTGTGGGTGCCTGCAAAAGAAGTGGTCCTCAGTCATTTTGAAAAATGCGCTGGAGTCCGCTCACAAATTGATGTGGTTTTGTTATCGGCATTGTCGATTGATTTCACCCGAGGCAATAATGAAATAACTAATTGAATGTGTCTTCTTGTGAACAATTTGTGGGAATGAGCAAAACATAAACATACCACGCCATGAATGGTTTAACTGATTAAAGTCTGTGTCTGATAACCTTCACTTAACCATAACAAATGCCTTGAGCATAAAGGACAAAGGAATGGTTGTTTAGGTATCACACAGAAATTGAGGCATCTGATCACGATACTATGTCATTAAACACATTTGATTTCTTCTATCTCATAATATTTTACATAAAATAACCTGAGTAAACATCAAGCATAGTTTTCACAAAAGGAAAAACAATTATAAGGGAATAACCAAACTGACTGGTATGAAAAAGTCACTGATTTTGTAAAAAAAAAAAAAAATCACTTTGCGACAGTGGTTATATTTTGTTCAGATGAAATGCTTAATCATAATAGTGTGATGATATATTTATTTCAGTACTGTCAATTCTAATAAGTAACAATATGTTGAGATGATGTGAAATTCAATATTTCTCCATTTTTACATTTCATCATAGATGCAAGTAAAATAACAGTTAAAGTCAAAATTTGACAAAAAAAAAATAAAAAAACATTAACATTTTATAAGCTTGGGTTGATTATAGTTCATTCATGTTCAATAATTTATTTATTTTTTTCTGTTAACGTGAAAATATTTAAAGGGTAAAGTGAGAAAAAAAATCACACATCTCGACACGTTTTCTTGTTACAATACTTATTTATTAAATTTAAAATATCTTTAGCACAGGTTAGAAATTAGATACTTCCATCTACCATGGGTGCCTTGGGATTTAACATGGTTCTAAAATGGCTTACAATAAACACTCTTAAAAACCACCCCACCACCCACCCCCTGCAAAAAAAAAAAAAAAATCCAGTTCTCTCCATTGCTCCTTACATGCAATGTCACAATAGTGTTTCTAGGGCAAAGAGAAATTTTGGATATACATCTTTTTTTTTCTTTTTTTTAACTGAACATTGTTTTACAAAAGCAGAAACAAATTCCAAAATGAAAAAAAAAGTAATTTAATTGAATACTCTTCCCATGTTAGTAATTATTGGAAAAATCGGAATCAGCAAAAATAATTTTTCTATTGATGTAAGTTGCATTTATTTCCAGAAGTGTATCCTTCCAAAACTACATTTGATATAGCTGTTGATATCCCTTCTTTTCTGCCAACACAACTCTAATGGCAGGTCAGTTTTGAAAAATTCTATTTGTTGTGTTTCATACTCAGCTATTAATAGGAGTATGCATGTCAGCATGCAGTGGCAATCAAGAATTAAACACAACAAAGCCAGAACACCAGCCTTGTTCTCATTTTGATTGCTACTTACACTATTCCACAGATTGGTAATTTATTATCATATTTTGCCCTTACCTCACCTCTTGAAAAATAAAAAAATATCAAGTAACATGAGCACAGCACTGGAGTAAATGGCAGGCCAATGCAATACTTATCAGTAAGAAAACATTACCAGCTAAGACATATTTTCCCTTTTTGACATCATTACAAACCATATTGTTGTTCACAATTTATTATGCTGTTTCCACTTTTGCTTTTTGTCATTATTACATGCCATATGAGCAGTCTGGATTACAAAAGTACCTGAACAAATTGCGTGTATATTAGCATGCATAGCTGTTTGTTATTTACATTTTATTTACAATATTGGCCTAAGAAATAAGGGATCTAGAGTACATTTTGTTTCATGTGTTTCATTTACATTTCCAAGATGGAGAACAGAAACCAGCCTCGTATGGATTTCCAGAGTACACAGGACATGCACATAAAGTATGCTTGACTGAACAACTTATATTGTTTTATCCCCTATCACTGAAAAAAGGAATAACTGAACACTGTAACAGGCTATGTCTCTGACCAGCACCATCCGCATTGCATAACAAAGATCTATTTTTTCCTTTGTATTGTGCACCAGCCTGTAAGCACAGGGGGCTTGGAAAGGTTAATTTACGATGTTAACCGTGCCGTGAAGGGAAAAGCAAATAGGAAAGAGCATGCACAGCACCAGAGAAGGACATTAAGCTGTGGTTACATCTTTCTCTTTGCAACTCCCTGTATCTGTCCGGTGACAACAGTAGGTCCCCCCTGTTGTGTACAAAGACACAGGGCTATCACCATCCATCATTGTAGACATGCTGAGAGGATTTTACACAAGTGATCAGGCTGTAAGCAGGCACTCACAGCAGCTAACATTGTTTTTTTTTATTTTTCTTAAATGCTATGCCTTTTAGTAGCCACTGTAAAATGTCCGATTAAAATAAGAAGTAAAAATGGAAATAAAAAAAAAAAATATCTAAAGGACATTTTAGAGTCAATGTATCTTAATAGAAAAAAGACAATGGTAAAATAATTTCTTTTAAACTTACAATATAATACATTGGCTCCAAAGTGTCAGTATCAGGTTGTATAAGCCTTTCATATTAGCTAGTGAAAAAGGTTTTGTTTTTTATCTAAAAGAATGAATGAAATAAATGTTTGAACATATAGTGTTTGTAAAAAAACAAAAACCATTTTCCCATTTAGTGATACTAATGACAGTATTTTTAGGGAAGAGTAACCTGCTCATGGTACACTGAGGACATTAAAATTATTGCTCATTTAGCAAGAACATCAGTATCCCATCCTCAGTTTTCCCCACTGCTACGAGTCCTTTGTCCATCCAGCTCATTTACAGTCAACCTCTAATATGGGCAATCAGCAGCACTGTCCTCTCACTAGGGGTCCATAAACATTTGATTTCACAGGACTGCCTTTGATCAAGGAGTGAGGTGACTGCCAGAGTATGTTAATGTGCTTTCCCATAAAGCTTATCTCTGACTGGGGTCAGGAAAGGCCAAGTGGCAAGGGGCTGATTGCCATAGCAATAAGACCCCAGAATCTGTTACTGCAGCTTACAACCCCTTTGATAATATAACAGCTATCCATAAGGTCTACCTTTTGATAATCAAACCCCTCATTCAGGCACATGTGGGAAATAATGCGGACATTTACCACAGAACAATTGAAATGAGGGGTGAGCACAAATTAACCCCAAGCAACAGCAAAGGGGCTCGTAGTAGTTGGATATCATAAACTTTTAATTGTTCACCAGCAGCAGTATTTTAGAAGCATGTAAAAACAAAGTGATGAGCTGACCCTTACAACTGATCAACATAAAGTAAGTAAAGTTACATCCCTTTCCTACTTAAAGAAACCTCAGTTTTGAAAACATTACGTTTTACCTTGCACATTGAAATGCGTAATGGTAGCTCTCTATTTTTTGCCAGGTGTATGTGATGATATCATACAATTTAGAGAGCAAAAGACGGGATCTTGAAAAACAGTTGGAAGACATATGGTTATCCCCTGCTGTCTACCACTCTGAGCTCTGTAGGGGGCCAGAAGGGACATATTTGTAACTTTCTGGACACCACAAACTTTTCACTTCTTTAAAAACTGAAGGATTACACCCTGATCACAGCAGGGAGAACAGCACGCCTCCATTAAAGAAGCAGTTGAGCCCCTTTAATCTGTATTTTACACCCAGAAGACAAGCTGGAACATCATTTCAATAGTCATGCCATCTGATCGGGCTCAGATAGCAGGAAAAGGTTAAAATTAAATCTAGACTGTTACCTTTCTTGCAAGCCCTTTGTGTTTGATCCTGAAGTAAAGTAAACACAGACCAAAAACCTGTTCCTTGTTTTTCATGTGCATTAGCTACATCAATTGTTTCTCAAAGAAGGCAGATTGGAATCTAGTTAAGCTATCTTTTGTGCCAACAATTTGCTCTCTGCTTTCTGGCTAAGGTGCTAAAGACTAAATAAAGCTGTCAGAACCCAGACTGCACAGTTAAACTGTGCTGACTGAAATGGTACCTTTTGACAGCTTCTGGCAATTTATTGCTCTCCTGTTCATTTGTTTCTCCAGTGGCAATAAGGCTATTTAGCATAAGTCCCAAGTCTTCCATAAACATTTGTGAATAAAACGTATGTACGTACGTACAGATTTGAGCAATTTCACCACAGTTAATTCTGGTTTCCATGATTGCCTAATCAGAAACTAAGGATTTAGTTTACAGCATTTGTCAGTGGAATTACACGAAGGTCAGCCCCAAGCATTTCCTGCAATTGAGGCATTTTGGTTAATCCGATTCTCTCCACCCCCACCTTCACCCCCAATCTTCTTGGGAGCCCATCTCATTTTTGCGAAGGGCTTGGTGGCTCACTGCCCACATAGAGTTCAAGCTTATGCATGGGGCAGAAAAAGGAGGGAGTAAGAGCTTTACAATGTCTATTATTCATTCCTGTTAATAGCTCTGTGACATAAGGAGGCCTTCTCTGTCTTTGCTGTGGCTTGTCTAATAAAGCAGCTCTAACCATAATACCTGCATCACAATCTACCACTCATCAAGCTCCTTTTTTAATTTTTTTATTTACCATAAATACCTAAATGAGTTACAGCTCACACAGTTGGGGGTGCCTGGGTTGTTTAGAGAGTGTTTATGTGAATCATTTATCAGAAGTTTTACTTCAGCCTATTGGTCAGGATTAAACAAAAGCGGTTGACATGGATTGCTTCTCTATGTAATCCTTTCACCTTTGACTCCTCTCCCTCTACCTCACTCAAACCAGTGGCCAAACAGTATTAAGTGGCGGATGTTGTTAAAAATTATGTTATAAATGGATTATCCAAGATTAGTATTACACTGCTGTCGAGTAAACAACTGCCACTGTGCTGGTTAGGCCTATGCATTGTTTTTCTACGGGACATAAGACGTCTTAAGTTTGTTTTGGAAGTAGGAGTTACATTACACCTGAGATGAACAGATTCCATTGGAAAGGCAGAAAGCATTGGGATTTTTTTTGCCGTTAACTCAAATTAGCATTTGTGATAGATATATTTTTTCCTTTTTCATTTTTAATACACTACACCAACACTAGGCGTGCACCTGGTTTATTGAGATACAAATATTCAATACTTACAAATTTTACTAAATCATATATTCTCCCCAGCCACAACAGATCATAAACTGGGAGCTAATGTGCAAACTTTGACTTCACAGTTCAAGCTGCAACTTCAAGGAACATTTTTGTTTTATATCTGACCTGGACCTTGGACATTCTGATTCCTCACTGAACAGGATGCATCACTAGATTTGTGATGTTCTTCTGTAGTATTCATGCTTCCAAAACAGCATGAATCCCAATGTGTCTGCCTCAAGGTGCACAGAAACATAAAGTGCACATAGGTTAGCCACTGATGACACTCAGAAACTGTTCAGAGATAGTCCCATAGTATGGCCTTTTTTAACCAAATATATGAGGAAAGTGGTAGTCATGTAAAGTGGAGATAAGTTAATCACCACTGAGCTTAAAGAGTAGCTGACTGTAAAAATAATTCCTAATCATCCAGCATAGAACAACTAAACATCTTTCTGCTTCTTGCTCTTGTTTATCTTTCAGACATGGGTGTAGCAAATTAAAAAGGTCAATATCACTCAGGCTTCTGTTAGCTTAATCCAAAAAAAAAAACAAGATTTCAGGGGCTTCTTTATCCTGGTACCCCACTGACTAAAGAGAGGGATTGATGACTTTGCTGAAGCCGATTATATCTGTCCAGGAAAAAAGGGTGATGGAAAAGAGATGAAAGGATGAAGGTTATAGTTGATAAGGGCAGAAATGAGGTATTATGCAAAAAATCAGTGGCTGAGAAAAAGGAGAGCCAAGTTTCTAAGAAACAGGAGCAAAGAATACAAAGAAAAAATGGGAGGCTGATTAAGTGAGGCTTGAATAAGGCAGCAGACGAGAGAAGGCAGCGGATGGGGCCCAATAGGGGGTAAATCGGAATCAGTAAGGCTCAATATCGTTGTACCCTTGTACCCCTCCTCCCTCCTACAATATCCATCATGATAATATACATACAGCATGGCTCTCTGGGTAATATATCTTTGACCTGTGATTACGCTAACAGCCTATTGTTTGCACACTGAACAATCCCATTATGTAGGCGATCTGTTTACATATAGTCTTGCTGTTTTGATTAACATGGTTCGAATGTGTGTATATGAGATTGTGTAACCCAAAGACAAGGGAAATACTTACTGTGTATTTGTGTGCACCCACATCTACATGTGGAGGTGTCCATGTATTCTCCATGTGAATGTGAAGCCTTTGCCCAAATCTATTAAAAAAACCCATCTTATCCTGTCACATATCGTAATATCTTAAAAGAAATGGGACATCATTTAATATCTAAAAAAGTGGAAGGCTTGAGCCAGAGTTTCACTCAGTATCTTGTTTCTTCTCACCTGTATCCTGTTTGGCTGACATGTTTATCCTTTTTGTGTTTTAAATCTTCTTTAACTAATCACTGCTAAGACATGAGCCCAAATTTGTTTACGAGTTGACTTTAACAGTAGGATGTAAGTTACATCTAACCACATTTTCTTCTTAAAAACATATGTGTGTGTTGAAGTGTGTTCTGAATTAATGTGCAGGAATTAAAGTCATACTTGTATCATTTTCTGTCTGAAAGGAAACACTCTTGATCTCAAGAGTCTTAAGAGTTTACATTTCCTTTAGTCATTTTTATTTTTACTGGAGGAAGTTCTGTCACTATTTCTAGAAGTTTAAGCAAATGCAGCTGTCAGGGTTTCTTAAAAAAATCACAGAGGATAACAGGTATTTGACCACAAGGCTGAACATCTGGTTGAGCTAAGGGATCTGCTCATTAACAGAAAGTTAACCCCAGACAGGACGTGAGGTCATAGCAGCCCAGAGAGCTACATTATGGTGTAACAGTTTGAGGTCAAAGGGTTGTTGAGTTCTCCAAGGAGGTCAGAAAAAAATGATCATGTAGTTGTTAGGACTGCAAAAATACGTCAACATTGTCTAAGTAAATTTAGTTCTTTTCCTCCCCATCCTTTCTCTAAAGCCCTGCCTTTGCTCTTACTCTCTGCTCTTGGACCTCTCTGTCAGTGTGTAGACTCATTGAAATGTGCAAATCCTTTTGACACAAGATGAATAGACAGTTGTTGGCAGGACGCCGCATGCCACTTTGTTTGCTGCCACTTAACTGGAGCACCCCAGCCTGCCTCCCCTTTCTATTCTCCTCCTCATGCTTGTCATGGCCAAGTTTCAGCCTGACATTATAAGGGAGGGTGTGCTTCACTTTAATGTGTTCAGATTTATCAGCTCTGCAGGTTAGTGTGGGGGGAACAAAAGATTTGCTTTTCGTACACTACTGTACATTTTCAGAAACAGAAAGAAGGGGATAGAAAATTAAGAATTAGTGTAAATTGGTTCAGTCAGTCAACTGATTGACTATGTGCATGTACTCAACTATGAGTAGTTGTTATGTTCCATCTACAAGTTAACATGCAGAGTACAGCATCTGAGACTACACAGACTCATCCTAGTGTACATATATACAGCAACAAGCAATGAGTGTATTAGTTTCTAAGTGAGTATTTGATGTTTTCTCCATTGCTATACAGGAATCAGTGCTGAACTTCCTTCACGAGGCTCTCGTTTTTTTCATGCAGCAAAAATGTGGACTGTGGAGATAACAGAGGGAGTCACTGATAGGACATGAATTTCTTAAGAGGTAGAGAGGATGCGCAGTGGCGGAGAATTGCTGTCCAACAAGTTACAATAGCTTTCCTCTGTTGTCCATGCAAATGTTTTCTGCCTTCACCAGTGAGGGACTAATCATTGAGGTCATCTGTTCGTTGGCTAGGTGTTTCATCTGTCAGTGCATTTGGTTATCATCAAAGTTCATGGAAGACGGAGGATAACTCCTCATGTCCACATTGCAGGAATTCCATTTTGCTCCCCCATGTGTAGGCTCAGGTATAGAGCACAGTTTGGAACCGTGCAAAGAAAAATGTGTCCCAATAAAACAGCAGCTTTGCTTATAGCAGTTATGGGCATTTAGAAGGAGGGCACAGTTATTGCATTGGAAATACACAAATTACATACAAGGAGAAAATGTCCAATACTAACATTAAATCATATATGAAATGCTAAACATTGTGGTTTTGTCAGGCCAGTGGATTGATGGCATTTCCCATTGAGCTTGACTTTCCCCATTACAAGATAGAGACAAGCCAAATGTATTTCTGGTATTAGAGACCTATAATTAATACCTTTATGCATCTACTCAAATACAATGAAAAAAAATTCCATTATAAAATACTGAGATACTGAGTGGTTTACCAGTTTGGGGAATGCATACTACAGTCTTGTCCATGCTGCTGCCTTCACTCATTTCTATATACATATACTAATGTGGATAATAGATAGGAAGACTAGGCTGTTGCTTAAAAAATAAAAATGAGTGATACTTTTACATGTCAAATAATGATACCAAAGACAATAAAATTATACTTAAAATGAACATTTCATGGGCTTTTGACTCATAAAATGTATTCAGGTTTTGTGAGGTAAATCAATTCATGAGCACTCACTCCACAGTAATAAGGTTTATGAATTTGGTGACAGCAGCTGGGTATGCTGCCTGTTTCAGGAAAAAAGGTTGTTTTCATGATTTATTTACAGTAGCATGCATCATTGATCTTCGCACTCAAAAGAAAATAGTCTTCCGAAAGTATTTATCTGGTGTTTTCAATCATCTCATGATTATGAGTCTCTTATTTTTTTTCTTTTGTCTTGTTTTGTACAAAAAGCTGCAGGTAAAATATCCAGGAGGGAATTCAGAGAAAATGCCACTTTCAAGATCTTCAATGTGGGGGTTTTGAGAGAATCTGGTCGATCTTCTTTGTAGTTCTTCATTGTTAATTTTGTGCTTTGTAGGTTTCTTGATGCATCTGGTCAGCCACTTGGATGCCATCATAATCCTTGTTGTGTTATCTACAACAGAAAGAGGAAAACACATTAAATTGGGATTCACACTACAGAGTTGTGCTATCATGCATGCACATAGAAATATACACACTCAGGAGATCTACTGTGACGCAGTGAGCGAACTCCAAAATATGAGATATTCAGGACAATTGCCTTGGTTCAGTCTTGTCTTCAAGGGCTTATGCTCACACACATACAGAAAGTCACAAGCACTGTATTTGGAGAAAGACTTGGGCTCTGCTGTCATCAGTGCCAGTTTAAAAAACAAAGACAGAGTGACCACCCTGTGAGTGTACACTGCGAGCCAGCTTGGCTGAGATTCAGGGTGACAGTGGTATCAGCATGGGGGGTGACTCCTTAATCAGCTTTAATTAGGGCCAAAGAAAGACGAGCAAATTCCCAAACAGCATGCCTACTTTATATCTACTGTATATCATTCAATCTGTTTGTGGTTTATCCCAATACAAAGTCAACATACAGTTTTGTTTTTTACTTGATTTGTGTTTGGAACCATACAAAGTTCAGTGTGATTGTTCAACAACACACAGTGTGTGAGGATGAATCATGTTGCCAGGAGTAGTGCCTGTGGGTGGGCTATTAGACACAGAGACTGCAGTGGAATTCAGCTACTGCCTAGTGGAGATCCAATTACATGACCCTACTGTAAAGGTGCATCCTGCACCTATTATAAATCACCACAAACAAAGGAACTATTGACACTGCATTGCATACTGTTACACTTCCCCTCATTCCTGTAAATCATGAATATATAAACATGTATAATGCTCTGATTAAGTATTTCCCCTGATACATATTTCTTCTTTATTGTTTGTTTTGTCATATGTTTTGGGTCATCAAATAAATTTTAACATAAAGATGCCCATGGTAAATATAGAGTAGTCTTCAAGTGGCAATACCATTCATTAAAGGAAAAAGAACAATCCAAACCAACATGGCCCTATGTAAAAATATATATTATCCCTCTTGTGAAATTAGGACTCAACTGAATCCAATTATTTGGTGAAATTTTATGAGCTGCATCCAAGTCTGATTGTTTCCAGGCTAGTAAAATGAAGAAATTAAACACAATGTGTTTGACTTAAAGATGGTAAAGGCCTTCTCGCTCCTCTATGAACTTTTTTTCAATATTTTGAATAATGATATACTTGTCTTTAAGACTCCAGCAGACCACAGTGATAATAATTATTCACAAATGGAGCAGCAGTAAACCATCGCAACAAATGCTGATTAACCACAATTGCTTCATGATCACATCAGTAACTCATTAAGGATGCCACAACATAATCCAGAACACCTTATGTTGCACTACAAGTCTCACCTGGCAAAGGTGAGGTCCGTGTTCAGCCTTCAACATTTAGAAAGAGACTAAATAGGGTGGTGTAGAGGCATAGTGTGGACCAATCATTGACCTTTTATTCATCAGCAATATTACTGAAAAAACTGTTAACATAGTTTCTTAGAAATGACTGATAGGTCAGGTTATAACAAGTAATAAGATTAGGTGCCATAACTATATAGATGATATTTAACTTTGACAAAACCATAATTATCATGTTTTGCCATTCTTTTACTAAATCAGTTTTTTTTTCTTTTCCTTGGTGTCATGGTTTGGTCAAGCAACACTGAGTGAAAAGAGATCTCTTCACCAGAATGTTAAGTTGTCGTCTAAACTAATACGACAATCAGTTACGTCCCTGTGCATCAGCCAGAATGGCCTTTTCTCTTTTAAAAGGTTTTCACCACATTTCCAGGGATCTTCAGCTTCTTCTCTGTGGTCAGAGGTTTTTAGTCCCTAAATATAGGACAAGATGCTTTAAAAACAGCTTTGATCCTTCTGCTGTTATTGAAATAAACAAACTGAAGTGACATCAATGCTCTCAGTAGCTCAACAGATTTGACCTAATAGTGAAATTAATATTTCAACACACTATTTATGTCACAATTTTCAGGTTTTACTCTCCTCTCATTTAACCTGCTTCATTTGTATTATGACATGTGGAGCCTCTATCACTAATATATGTCAATGGACATGTGATGCGTACTTACATTTTGCAGTGTTTGTGCATAGATATGTATGCTTTGTACCAATGCAAAACAAATCTACCTTTCTGTATGAATAAAGTAACCTAACCTTTAAGTTATCCAAATAGATTTTGTTTTTTTCTAACTGCAGCCTTTGGATTTTTATGGTTCCAACCAACAATTACTGTGTTTTTTCCACCTTGGTTCTGTCATTTAATATCTTCTCAACTGACAAGATTTTAGCTGTTCACATGTTGCATTCTCCAACCACTGACTGAGAAGAACAATTGGCAGGTCTCAATCCCTTCAAGACAGAATGTGCTCCCGGTCTGTGTGATAGCAGTGTGATAGAAATGCAGGGCCATTTGGACCTCCAACGCCAGGTGTTAGCACTTCAGCTCCCTGCTTCATCAATAATTGACAGAGGCAAACCAATCAGAACAATTTGCTCCCCACAGCGAAGTGCTAGAGCAGCCTAACACCAGTGAATCATTAATGAGGCAATTAGATGAAATGGTTAGACGCTTAGCCCTCAGTAGCAAAACTCCTATGACTTCACTGCGATTGCTCCGCTTAAACAGAAGCTGCATATGATGAAGTAATGCACAGGCCAAAACACACCAGGAGAGAGACAGAATACAACCACACAGCTATCCCTAGATACAGAGCTCTGTTTTCTAAAGGCTGGTAGGCAACTTGGTTCAGTGATGCCAGCCCCCCATCTGTTGACCACAACTCAGAGGACCAATAATGGGAACAAA
Source organism: Phalloptychus januarius (assembly GCA_902982915.1). Classification (NCBI taxonomy): domain Eukaryota; kingdom Metazoa; phylum Chordata; class Actinopteri; order Cyprinodontiformes; family Poeciliidae; genus Phalloptychus; species Phalloptychus januarius. Next base: position 16,793,822 of record CADWAE010000477.1, read on the forward strand.
CCCAATTGGCCATTACCATGGGAGATTGACCTTTATTGGTTGTTGTTACCACTGCACAGACTGACAGAAGCTGTCTCCCGGGTGACTCAAGTGTGGGAGAGCCTTTATGGACATGGATGAAATCGACCTGGGTGACATCACTCAAACATGGGGAAAGGAACAACAGTAATGGAGAAAATGGGGTCTGCCTTTGAAGAACAGAAATCCTGGATTGTTGTTTGAGAAAGAAATCAAAGGCCTGTGGGAGCTGCTCACAAAGCCTCATTGATTGGTTATATTGGAACCATTTCATAGTTTATCAATGCTCATCTGCCTGTTCTCCTAGGCCCAGGTCCAGTACAGGCTCAATTAAACCAGCCACCTTGATCTTAGGAACAAACCAAGCGAATACAGGATACAGCATAGATTATTCCCAAACACACACTCCTTTCTGTATGTTGAAGGACTACAAAAATATATAAAGGAATTTGTAATGGGAATATCTTCAGTATTTAGTCTACACCAAAAGATGAAGTAAAAACATCAGTGTCAAACCAAAGATAAATAAATAGGACAGATTGACTGGACCATGTCTTATTTTTACTTTTTCTATTTTATAATTATCCAGTTTTAGCCTTTTTGTCAGCATTTAAAAGAACACAATAAACAGGTATATTTTTGACAGAGAGTTTGAAAATGGTAAAAGATCCCATCAAAGTTTGGATGAACAGGTTCTGTGGAAGATGGATCTGCAGATATTTTAGGTGCTCTTATGTCTGTACAAGCCCTGGATTTAGGAAAGATCAGACCTCTCTGGCTTTCAGTTTGGACCTGTCCTGTTTGACAGAGTATGGAAGTATAGAAGATTAGTAGCAGTCTCTACTGTGATTTTGTATTTGTGAAGACAATCTGAGCTCCCTAGGAGGAGTGGATCCTCGGAAGCCACAGTAGACACCGTGTTGTTGAGGATGGTGTGGGGCGTAGAGGGTGTTCACAGGAAGTTGACCTTCATCTCCCTGGCCTTGAGAGGGTTAAGTTCTATTAACTTCCTGACCACACCAGTAGACAAGCAATTCACTTCCTGTCTGTATGCAGATTATTATTGTCCTGGAACAGATCAATGTCATCTGCAAACTGTGGGAGTTTCATAAACTGGTCTGGTGAGATCATTTGTATAAAGAGAAGAGTGGGGAGAGAACACCCACCAGGGGTGCTGCTGGCTCTTGTGCAGGAGAAGATAGTGAGTCTCACTTGCTACCTTTAAATGCTTCAATAATAGGTGTTTAAAGAATTTTTAAAATGGTTTTATCATCACTAGTGGTCTTCATCTGAGTGTGGTCAGACCAGAAGGTGGATTGTAAGAACCAGGGAACACATTCAGCAAAGGTCATTGAGCTGGGACTTAAACCTCTGGAGGACTAAGACCTCCATACATGGCATGTTTTACCCCTGCTCCATTGACATGCCAGTTCAAAGAATTTTCTGATGACAGATGTCAAGGTGGATCAGTGTTCAAACCTGAAGCTGAATATTTCTTTTGAACCAGAATGATGGTAGAGCACTTGAAGCAGGATGTAATCTCACACAGTTCCAGAGACTTGTTGAAGATCTCAGTGGTGATAATACAGGGTCTCCTTTAACTGTCCCTTGAACTTGCAACACAACACAGATTAATTAGTGAATGAATTATCTCCTCTGTTAGGATCTTCAAAGGCCTAGTGATGATCAATTTACTTAGTTAAGGGGTGGTGAACAGGGGAACATCTAAAACATGCTGGACATCATTATTTGAGGACAGGACTTCAGGGGAAAGGGGACTTTATTTAGGAAAATGTGTGTGTATTTTAAAGCCTTAGGTTATATCCTTATCCCATTTAGAACTTTTCAAAATGCACAATTAATTTAAAAACATACATCCTAGTTCTTGTATTTCTTATTGTGCCACTTGAAAAAAAAGAACAGTTAAATTCTAAATAATATTCCAAAACTAATAAAGCCATTATTTGGTGATTTGATGAGTTTATGCAGATGACTACATCCACATTTATAAACAGGATGGCACAGTACTGTAAGAAACAAAAGAAAGTAAATTCTACTTAGTCAGTATATTCTTAGAATACACTAAGTAACTGGAGATAATGCAACAGAGACATAAATAGCACCGCTGTCTATCATATCTTTTAATCCCTATTTTAAGCTCTTGAACTCAATTTTCTGCAAAGTTTGATGAATTCCTTTTGGAATATTAGTTAGTCACACTTCACATAACATCAGTTTATGAATATTTTAGTACAGTTAGGAAGGGTGTTGAGTAGACTAAAAGGGAAACACTTCTTAGCTTCTATTTTCAATCCTATTTTCAAAGGAAATTATTGCTGTTACTAGTGTACAAATTTGATTATCTGATATGTCAAATATTATAAAACGTTTACAGAAACAAACATGTAATTTCAGTCTGGAACTATTTGTACATTTCAGAATTCTGACCAGAGTTGTGGCTCTGGAAGCACAACAAATGGACTTTTATGTACAAAGACAACAGCTGAAGAAGTCCAATCCAGACACCACTGCTGTCAAATACTAACAGAAAACTGGAACTACAATTAGTCAAATCATACAGCATCCTGTGATGGGATAAATGAGTGTCAATTGTAACAGTGATATTATGATAGGAGTGTCAGGATTTTATGTAAAAATATGCAACCTTGTTTTAACATTAAGGCTGTTGTAAACAAGTAATTGAGTAATCTGTTGGTTATTCTGACAATTAATGGAGTAATACAATAAAAAATGTATCAAATAAAATGTTGGCAATTACTGTCATCAGAGCAGTATTAATATTGTGTATGAATGTTGGCCCAAATGCTCATATCTGTGCATTAACAATATACTTTTTCTGTAGTTTAGAAAATCGTAACAATAAAAGCTCATTTTTAAAGTTAACCTGGACAAAAATGTACAAAAATCAGAAATTATATTGAATTTTATAGTAAAGCAGCAGGTTAAGAAATGCACTTATACAAAATTGTATACATTTCAGTGTTTGTGTGTTTATAAACACATAAGCTTTGTATTCATAAATACATTCATCGAAAATATTGTATTTAAATTAGAAAGTTAAGTTAAATACAATACACTCTAATAAAGTAGACTTCATGAATTTTCACATTGGCCAGCCATTTATTGCTTTTGTGTTCATGTGTGTTAAGTGGCAGAAGAAAAGAAATGTCAGTGTGATAGAGGAAGTATCCTTTAAAGTTGTTTTGAGCAAAGCTCAGAGAACTAAAGGTTTACATTCACAGATGCTGTATTTTAATCCACCAAACTTTAAAATAAACAAATAAGTACCTAAATAAACTGAAAAGCTCTGCTATGCCTCAGATGTATTCAGGAATCCATGAACTAAAATTACACCTCAGCTGAGACCCTTTTCCTTTTCAAACCACACTTTTTTTTTCATGTGGAGTCTACACTTCTTCCTTTGCTTACCGCAGCTTCCCCACAAATATCATTTTAAGATTTCCATGTTTACAATAGCAACAACTACAAAGACTTTTTCTCCAAAAGCAGCCCACTGCTCACATTAATATACAGAAGACGCACAGGCCACAATCCACCCAGACTTCCCACTCTTCCATCTTCTAAAGTGGGAAAAACAGCTGATGTTAAAAGCTTAATGGCTTTCCTGCTTATTGTTTAAAAATCACTCACAGTATAAATGGCTGAAGAACAGTCATCATTGGCAGCCTCAATTATACATTAAAAATAAAGTTATGAGCTGGTAGCTGAATTATTAATACCGACAACAGGAGCAAGTTGGCAATGTGTCATATATTTTTTGCTGATGCTTCATCTTGTACAGATAATTTTTCATCTAAAAAGCTTGTGGACTCTTGATCTGTGAAAGATGGAAAAACAGATCACAACTGTTGTAAATCTAATGCAATGAGACTGGAAAAAAGAAAGAAAGAAAGAAAACATTGAGTAACATGATGGAAAATGGCAAAGATTAAAAAAAAAAAACTGCTGAGACTTAGCGTTTCAAACTTAAAATAAAAAAGTCAAATTTTTTTTCTTCAACGGTTATTCAATTGTTATTGTACAGCATCAGTAAAGAAATAAGGTTAAACTGTTCCAAAGCTTGGGGTCTGGGGACTGTCCCTTTTCACTGACACATTTCCTGAGATGCAAATGCATGTTCATCTCTCAGTAGCCTCTAACATGTTTTGTTCACTGATTCCGTTAAATTTTCTAATACTCAAGCAAAGGAGTGGATGGGAGAAAGTTAAAACTTAATATTTAACTTAGAAATTAAGAGTTTTAAGAACTGCTTTGCCTTGGGTGTTTATGTTTCAAAATGGATAAAATAAGCAACGTATTTGGGGCCAGAAAGGTGTCTACCGAAATAAAAGATACATACTTACATGTTTTCTTTTCTATCAACATCTATGCAACTGTTCTTGTTATAAAAGGAATGCACCACCGTTTAGATGAAAAGTGTTCTCATTTTGGTGTAAAATAGTAAATTCTAACTATACGATCTAATCAAACATAAATTATAAACCGGAAGAAAATGTAAATCATATTGAACATTTCATAGAAATTCCCCTCTTAATATTAGACATGACTTAAGCGACAATCAGATCTTGTCTTGGAGGATGTTCTGAGCATTATTCTAGCGAGTGATCCGGAGGTCGTCAGGGTAAGTCAGTGCTAAAGATAGACAAGTGGAAAGAAAAAATTAACCAATCACATCCTGTGTTTTTAGAAATGGGTAAAATGTGACACCAGTGTTTCACAATCTGGGGCTGCACTGCACCTACTGAAGAGTTGGAAAAGTTGCAAAAATTGCCATCAGTCATGTCCTTCTTTTTTAGTTGATGTGTGTATTTGCATACATATTTGTGTCTACACACAAGTATGAAAGTTATTCATATGCCTTGAACCTCTTCAAATCTTGTCAGATTACCATCAAAAAAGTAAATGTAAAATTTAATTAAGTTGTGAAGTGGAAGAGAAATGATTCATGATTTTGTAATAGTTCTTCTGTGCATGCAATTGAAACCAGAGGTTTTTAAAACCACATATCCTACGTCTTTACGACGTTTTTTTGGCCAACATCGTGTTGGCCAAAATAATAAGTATAAACACAACAATAACATTATTTTTTTTTTATCAAGAGTGTAGACTATGACATATATGCCAAATTGTTTACTTTAAAAAAAAAAAAAGAACAAATTGATATCGTAGGAAAGCATGAATGTGATTTTCTTTGAAGTAACATTACCTTTCTGGTTAGAAACCAAATCTTTTTCTTGGCAGCTTTTGTACTACAGGCATCTGAAATGGCTAAATGAATCATCGGTCTCTATTTGAACAAAGAGTGGGAGGTTAAGTTGATGGGGAGTTCAAAAGATTCGAGAATTTTGGAGTGAAACTTGACTATAAAGCATGTGTCTGTCATTTCTGCCACAAAGTAGCATGACCAGACTGAACTTCTAGCCCAGCTTGGGGCATTCATATTCAAACATAGCATTTCATGATTCACCAAGCAGCGACAGGAAAGAGATGTAGTGGAAATTTGCGTCAAAGCATCGCAGGTCACATCAGTTATACATGCCTGTCTCTACTCATGAGCACCTTTGGATGTGCAGCATAGGCTTTAAAAGCCTGCTGGTGGATATTTTTTTTCAACTTTGTCAGTTTCAGCTGCTGTGACTCAGCTTCTGTTAAGCCACTGTCTTTCATCTCCTTAGCTGCTGAGATGATCTTACTTTTATTTCCGATAAATGACTGATTTTTTTGTTGAACTGGCTGTAAGAGGCCACCGTTAAGCTTTCCACACCTACACAGGAAATACATTTTTCACCTGTTTCATGAGGGGTCAGGCTCGCTCTTTGCAATGTGCAGTAAGGTTCATTTGCAAAGGGAGCAAGAGGAAATCAATATCTATCACAGTACTAAAATAAATTCATGTATCATATATCAATAATTTGCTATTATTGAAGGTAAAGAGTTTTTACCGTACTAATTCTGCACAACCGACCTTAAAATCATCATGAGAAAGAGCCTGTTAACTCTTACTTTATTCATGTAAAGAAAATTACAGGCTTGCAAATTTCCGCCACCTCAAAGAGAACAATACTTGACACTGTCTCTGATTTTTTTTCTGAGGATCTCATAGACTTCTAAGGTTTTAAAATCCCACGTGAGGAAAGCGTTCCATACGCCCTTCCTGTGCTGCAGATAAAGAACAGGCGTTTGAGTAATTATGGTGCATTATCACCAAGGAACGTTCATTGCTACATTTTAAGCTGCGTAGTGAGCTGTGACAAACGAACGACCAGTTTAATTTCTGTCAGGAGGAAAAACACATGGCTGGAGCCAATGAAGTCAGCTTTCTCATTCTGCGACTGACTGAGACCATCTGGACCAAATAAAGTTTTTCCCTTTGAATCAACAGCTGCTGGAAATTACACAGGGAATGCTCCCTGTCTTTATATCAATATTCTTTTTATCTCTTTCATTGCGCTCTCTTTAAAAACCAACAATGTTTGTTTTATGGTTTAAGTTTAGTGCCAGATTTGATCTGTGATCACAGAAGGAAGCAAAAAAAAAAAAACATAACCATCTCAATGCACTTGCGATTTCTTTTTACTCGGTTCATCTCTTCCACTCTTCCAAGTTTTTCCTCTGACCCAGCCTGCTTTGTGCTGGTAATCGAAGGTTTGACAGTGTCAGTCAATCTGTCAGCAGCTGACAGTTTTACAGCACATGCACTACACTGATGGGTACCATCACTCATGTAACGATCGGCCTCCATGCTGAAATCAAAAGACAAGAGAGAGCGAGTGGGTAGTAGAAGATTGTAAATGCGAAAGTAAAGGCGGTTGAATGAAAATAACAGTATGAATGCCTAAGACAAATATTGTGAGAGGAAACGGGTGTTTAATTTATTTTGATATCACCTATGAAACTTTGTAGTGTATGTTTGAAAAAAACCAAAAACAAATCTCATGTTGAAAGATTGGTTTGAGATCAAAGGTTGATTTTTCTCTCTGTGCCACATAGAGGAAAATCAACTTTCCACTCAGTGAAGAAAAATTTCTTCCACCCTATAGGCAGATAGTACTACTTAAAACTCTTCATTATGTCCTGGAACATGATTACATGGCCAAGATTTGTTTGTTTAATTCATCCTCTCTGTCCCTTATGCCATTTGACAAGCAGCCTTTGAATAGCATAACTTGCATTAAATGTTATGGATATTTTTTTTTTGCAAGCTTCTCACAACAAATTGTGCAAAACACATTTAATGCAGATAAATTTGAATAGAGACTTAACTGTCACAAACAGTGTTCTCTAAACAAATACGTGCTTAAAGGGAGGTGTTATGTATTTTCCAGCCACATAGTTTCATTTTATAGCTCAATCAAGTAACTGTTACCATCAGCTGTTATAAAAATGCTGCATATATCAACCATAACTTAAAAGAAATTTGACTCCTCAATTTGCATCTTAACATCTTCATAGTTACAATATGTTCTGTCTCAACATGTTGGGATTAGCTTTCATTTGAGACTTGTTTTAGGCAGAGGTCTTGATTCATTAAGATTGTGCTGTAATTTGAAACAAAGCACAAGCAGTTGTCTATGCAGAGGCCTCAGGGAGAAGAAAATCCTAAGTGTCCCTTAGAAAGCAGAATGTAAGAGTTGCCCAGAGGAGAAAAGGCAATTGAGCCAATCTGTTTGTCTGCTGATGGTAAAAAGGCAGAAGCTTCTTCCCACCCCTTGCTGTCATATGGGAGCCAGGTCCCACAAATACATGCTTAATGACTCGATTTATTCACTTTGTCACAATCTCTTTCTTGCTGTCTGTCTTTATAAATGATTGTGTCCATATGTTCTTCCAGTTTTCATTCCGCATTGATAGAATAGGGGAAAGGGTTAACATTTTTTGTGCAATCTATACTATGTGAAAGAGTAATACCTTTAGAAATAGGAAAAGTACAATTTTGGATTTTTAGCTGGTGAATATTGTATTTACAGTGGAAATCCTTTTCTTGCAACATCTGGCTGTTTCTTGGTCCGATTCCTGTCATCTCTCTGGTCAAAAAGTAAGATTTTACTTGGAATACTCAAGTTTTAGAATTATATCATTGTTTGTAATAAAAATGCATCCTTGAGTGTTATGGATGGATGCATAATTACGTGGATAACATAGATAAACAGAACATAATTTGTGAATATGTCCTATTATGCCTTTATGATATCTTTCTTGTGTATTAAGTGTTTGCTAAGTTTCCATTCTTTCTTTTTATCTTCTTAAGGTTCTGTTGGCTCTAGAGGCCTTGATTTGACAGCAGTCAGACAGGAGAGAGGGTTGTGAGAGAGGGGGAAGATCTGCGGCAAAGCCCATCAGCCTGGGACTCGAACCCTGAACTGCCGCTTCGACGACTAAGGCCTCTATAAATGGGTTATGCGTCTTACCCCTGCGCCGCCTCCATGAACCCATTCTTTCTTTCCTTTCTGAGATCAGGATTCTTTTTTTTATTTGCTGTAGTTTATTAGTTTGCCACCATTATACACAACAATTGTACAGCATAAGATTCCAATCAGAATTGGGCTGTATTTCCAATTGTGATCTTGTTGAGCTTTCCTGGGTCTGAGTAGTTCTCAGTGATCCAGTCACAAAAGTGTCAATTGTGTTTCAGGAATGGTGTGATGCATGTCAATGGCATCTGGGCCAACACTGGCAGGACAGTGATCAGACTATAGCTCTAGAAGGTCTCTCAAAAGCTTTATTCTTAAATCTATGCTGACAGGCAATGACATGATGGAGATTGGGTTGGTGAATTGATTGTGTTCTCTCTAGCTCTTTCTTTCCACTCCCTCAACTTCCCTCTTTGTCCCATCGCTCTGTCTTCTACCTCCTCCCTTTTTCTCCATTCTTCCCTATTCCTCACTTGGATATGTCAAACGCAAGATGTCAGATTATTTCCCAACAGACGCTGTGCTGTGTGACAGAGGACTCAAGCTGTATATCACGAGATGACACCTCCTTTGCCTCCCACCATCTCTTCACAAACAACATCAAGTATCACCATCCTTTTCTGATCACTTTAAAGGCTGTATTAGTAAAGGAGCAAGAGCTTAAACAAAGACAAACAAACTGTTTCTTCTGTCATGTTTGTCAGAAGGCCATAAGTGTGTTTTGAAAGTTTACAAATTCAAAAAGGAAATAATCATATGATGTTACATAACATGGGACTTATAATTAGAAATATTGAAAAAGACAGTTATTCTTTACAAAATTCTACTGTACATTTGAGTTCAATTATCACCTAAGGTATATATAATTAAATGATAACACTTCAATTATTTAGGGACTGTACATAATTATTTTGAACTTTCACATAAAGGTATTCTTACAAAATGTTAGGAGGGGGTGTAACTTTTAGAATAACAGTTTTACATACATTCGACTTTAAAAAAAAATCACAGTTTTGAAATATTCAGTTCAAATAACCAAGGCGCAAATCGCTCTACACATCAGTTTAAAACATCTTACAAAAAAAATAATTTGATTTATAAACCTGTGGACACTAGCTGCCTCTGAGCTCACTCAGGCCATTCATAAATCTAAAGTGGGGACAATGTTATCCTGCAGAGCTGTGACTTTATAAAAAATATAACCAGCCAACAGGGACAACAGTTTGTGTAGATCAGCATCGACATCAGCATTGCCTTCCTATGTAATTATTTTCAAAAGAGCAATGACAGATGCACTCAGTGTGGCAATCTTGTTGTTGCCTGAGTAAAGGTTTCATATAAAAATATCTCACTTTGTGTGTGTTATTCCACAGACTTTAGTCCTTTTCCAGAAAGCGCGTAGTACATGCCATTAATGCCACTTGTTGGCGTGAAGATTGTTGATGGATCATTTCAGTTGCTTGGGAATTATTTCTAGAAGCACTTATAGTCTTTGATGGCCTTGCACAGGCCCACATATCATACCACTGCCGTATACTACAACCAGAATCCAAATTCACTGACACCTTGGTAATAAAGCGATACAATCTCAAAATGCAATTCTTGGGTAGAAACACATGTGCCATGAGACGTAGAAGAGAGTATACAAAGTTCTTGATCCATGCCAGAAAAGTATCCTAGGATCCCATGAAGACAAACTCCCTTTTGGCTTGTGTTGTTGTGCAGTCCTTATGTGCTGAAGGCCTTATCTTTAATCAGTAAAATCAGAACAAACTACCAATATCCACTTTGTTTCTTCGGCTTTCTTGACCCAGTTTCACTCTTTTTTTTTTAAACCGTAACACTGTCACATTGAAAATAAAAGAGAAAAAGAAACAATTCTCAGTTTCATTGTGGGATATTTATCACCCCTTCTTTGTATATTAAATATAGAAACAAAATGTGTATGAAACATACCAGTCTGAAATGTATAGATTGTCAAGAAAATAAATGGAGTATATAGTCACATTTTACACAGTTCTCCCAACTTTACTGGAACTTTGCTGTAAACTTATGTAATAAAAATAAAATTTTAAGTTCTTTTATCATTTTTTTATTGTTACTAAAACTTGGCTTTAATCCATACTTTGTAATTTGGAAAGCAGTGAATGCTTTGGCACAGAGTGGGGTTAACCCAGTATCGAACTATTCAGCATATTGTTTCTGTGACACCTGTCACCCTCAGATTAATAACTTCAAGGTCTGTGTTAGTGAAGCATGCGAGGATACCAGAAATTACAATACTAATTCAGCTCTAGGGATTTACACAGCAGCCTCTTGCAGGATTTATGATGAAATTGAGCTGGCCGGAGACGGTAAGGAAGAGAGCTTAATAAGGAGGTGGGGGGGAACTGATTAGTTCAATAGGAGAAGCTGTGTGTTTGTAGTCCTGTGATTATTATTGTGTTTCTCATCGCATAATGAGTCTGAACAATGCAGTTAATGGTATTATTGGCGGGCCACCAGAAACAGGTTGTATATAAGCTTGATGGCACTTTTTCACCGCTAAATCACTCCAGTGCACATGGCAATATTTAAATCTATGTTATTAAAATTGTTGGAACAACACTATCAGATTTATGTTGTGTTATTTTATTATGAATTGATTATCATCATCACAGGCATATCTGATTTGCGTGGAGGCAGCTGGAGCGTGGTCGGTTTAATCCATTTTGATTGCTCTGCAGAGGAATTCAGTTGCCTTGCTTGAATGGACAGCAGCTTGCTGTGTACCTCCGATGATTAGCTGAAAGAGGAAAAAAGGCTGCACTGTTTTTCTTTTCCTCCTTTGTTTTCTTGTATTAGGGGTATTTGTTTCCACAACCAACTCAGTTACCGTAGTCTGTAACAAAAACATCTTTAATATTCCTGCCCTTATGACTGGGAATCAAGTCAAAGAAAATTCACGGAGAATAGAAAAACATCGTCATTTCTTATTAATAGTTTCCCTTTTACTATACTTGGGTCATTTATCTTTGTAAGACTGGAGATGAGGCGACTGTTTAAGATCATTACCAGTTTGTTGAAAGTATTATGAATCACTTCCAATCAAAAGCCAATTGTATTCAGAGGATGAAGACAAATGAAAATGGGCTGAACAGAAACTGGTTTGTAAAATAACTCTACATTTATCGAAAAAGAAAGGAAACATTTTGCAGAAATCAGGGGAACCAAACACAAGGAGCTAAGGTCTGATCTCTGCAAAAACATGCCTCGTTTCTGAAGCAAACTGTCATGAATCTAATTATAATCAAATCAGCTAAAAAGTAAAAAAATTAAGTGCATACAATGAGCAAATATGTAATCTTTGCTAGGAAAGAAGACCATGCTGTGAATTATTAGATACTAATTCTGACATTACAATAGTGATTCACTCTTTCTTGCCACATTCTCTGTCTTCTTTCTCCCTCCCTTACTCTCCTTTCCTCCTCGATTCTCTTTTTCCTCATTCACTCCTTCTCTGATAGCTCAATAACAGGTGCCACGCTAAGAGAGCTGTTACAGCTGTCCCTGAGTGGTTGTGTCAGCAGCAATGTTGGGGCTGTGCTTTCCAAGTTGCTCACCATGCAGGAAAAAGAAATGAGAGAGTGAGGGGGAAAAAAAAGATCTCCGGTCCCCAAATGATGTCCGTTGGGAGCCATCGTGCGCTAAATTTCGCCTGGTGGTTCTCCCTGGTTTTTTTGTCTCTGGCCCCTGGACTCCGATTTACAGGCAGAGCCATATTGGACCTTTCTGCCTGGTAGGGTCCAAGCAGCTGTGTTCAGCAAGAAAAAAAATGACAACGACAAAACATAAATAAATAAATAAATAAACTAACAAGTAGCTAATGTTTTTTTTTTCTCACTTGAATAAGGTTTTTTGTGTGCCGTCTGCAGAAAATGAAATATAGCCTGGCCTGAAGTTAGGTTAAAAAGATTTGATATCAAAACTAAAAAAAAAAAAGAAGCTGCTGTGGAAAACTGAGAGTCTGGAACTCCCTAAAGCACATCAAAATAAATTCATGAGGACTTTTGCGTCTGTCGGACTTTCAGAGTCAATTTACCCCTTACATCTGCCTGATATTTATATAATCTGCAAAACAAATTGTACTTATGATTACTCGTCTTAACGTGTCTAGATGAACACTTTCAACGGTCTTGAAAAATGCAAATGAAGCAGCTTTGTGAGAAGGTGCATCAGTGTGTGTGAAGCCTGAAGCGGGCAATAATCACAGCCACATTGTGTGCAAACAAGTGACGCTAAGCACCTCAAACCTCAGCAAGTGACAGAAACACGGATGAAAACACACAACTGTCTGTTTTGAGCAACAAAAATGGGTTCACATTTAAATCTTTTAGATTCTGTGATGCATATTAAATCCTACAAACTCACAACCAAGTAGAAAATGCTGCTAAATTTCAGCGGCAAGCAGGTGCAGATGTATATGCTCCCAGCATCTCAGCATAATTTATATATCTTCTTTTTTTCAAGGGGAGGAGGTATAAAGATATGTTAACATAAAGGTAGCCTAAAATTAGCTTTCATACCATCAAGGGAAGGTTTCAGTTTACATACACAAAAATAATAAATTCCAAAGGTGACCTGATGGGTTTCATTACAGCTGATTGATCAGCTTATGTGAAGGTGTCAAGAATGGAGAGAGACAAAATGCTTTCAGCATCCAACATTGGACACATGGGCCATCTATCACTGTACTGATATCAGCCAGATTAGTACAGCATTTGTCACTTTGTTCAGATTTTACATGTTTACATTTAAAATCATCTGTTACAGTTAGAACTCAGGCAAACAATCCTAAGCTATCCATCAATCCATCCATTTTCTAACACCCTTGTCCCTTTGTGGGGTCAGGAGGTGCCTATCTCCAGTTAACATTCCAGGTCAGAGGCGGGGTCACCCTGGACAGGTCGCCAGGGCAATACAGAGACAGACAGGACAAACAACCATGCACACACACACTCACATCTACGGAGAATTTAGATAGACCAATTAACCTGACAGTCATGTTTTTGGACTGTGGGAGGAAGCCGGAGTACCCGGAGAGAATCCACGCATGCACAGGGAGAACATGCAAACTCCATGCAGAAAGACAGGGAGTCAAACCCAGAACCTTCTTGCTGCAAGGCAACAGCTTTACCAGCTGCCCCACTGTGCAACAAGATCAGTACAGTTATGCAAATAATGAAAAATAACACACTATTCAAATAAAAATTATCTCATTTATTTCATTTCATTTTTCATGCTAAAAAGGTTTTGTAAACTGTTCTGAGTCAAAAGGATTTATATTAGTGGAATATGTTTTTCTTTTTTTAACTTTATAAACTTTTTTAATTACATTTTTGTTAATTGAAGAGAAATGACATGGCAAATGGCATTAGTGGTTATTTTTAAGAATGTCTCTGCATCCTGCATGAGTTTGGGGACTGAAACAGCAATCTCTCTTGTGAACTAGTAAATAACCTGTGCAATTCATCATAACAACAAGTAAATGTCAAGGGCACAGAAGTCACTTTTTGTCAAGGTCACACACATAAATAAACAGTAGCATGCTTGCAAAAACAAAACAAATAAAACACACACACACACGCGCCTTCACACAATGCTGCATTGTGACCACAATGTACCGTGTAGAAGTTGAGGCACTGACAAATCGCTGAGACCTGAAAGTGGGGCCGAGGTGGGACTAATTGAAATGAACTTTAGGAAAAAAATAGGGAATGGGATGGGGATATCTAATTAGAAAAGAACTTTCTATTCTCTATTTGTGTTGACATCATGGGGTCTAAATTTAAGCTCTTCCTTGCTGAGCCAAACCTGGAGATGCTCACTAACTTTGCATAAGTACAGCGAAGGAATAAGGTCACCGCTTTTCCTTAGTGGAAACATATTTTCCTTGTAGTCACATGCAACACTTTTCTGGAATTTGTGAGGGGCCCATTCATTATCCACCGCTTTTCCTGAGAGACACAGCAGTGCATCTGGTATCTCGGGTTGTGTGAGTTTACGTCTTTGTGCTGGGTTGAGACAACTGCGCAGAGCGTCGCGCTTATTGGTTTACACACTGTACAGAACATCTCTGTACACCTGGATTTGCAAAAAGTGAGTGTGGCTGGAAGATATCTGAGGTGCATTTGTCGGTTGCTCTTTATTGGCTGCGCTATTTTAGTGTGACTCCGTTGGATACACGGCCCAGTACAGAAGCTTTTAAATTCCCAGTAAGAGGCTAATTCCTCTGTGACTGTTTAAAGTGTATCCAGCAGTGCTAAATGTTCTCCTCTCTCTGTGCTTGATCAGAAAACAGGACCACTTTAGTCAGTTTGTTTAAGGTCTCCTAATGAAGCTTTCATATCCTCTGTCTGCTCACACATTCCTTATCTCTTCTCTTTTTACAGAGAGGTAACTCATTCAACTGACATTTCAACTAACAAGTAAATAAAGTTGACAAGAAAATAAACATTTTTATATGTTAAAATGTGTATATATGTTAACATTTATATGTTAACGGCCCTTTTAAAATTTAATTATGTACCAGACAATTAATTGTGCGAAATGTAAATATACAAATATATTCATTCATCTAATGCTAAAGCAATATTGCTATTTGACCTATGTACATACTTTATTTAAACAATGCTGTTCTTTTATGAATTGGTGGATAGGATGGATTGTTTAGGCTGCATGTTTTGGGCAAAATTTAACATATTTTTTAGAGGAACGCAGAGAAGGAATATATTTGCAAGGGAAATTCTTTGCAAAGAAAATTCCTCTCACAACACCAAGACATATTCTCTGTGTTTTCTGAGGCCTGGTCTGTTCTGCTATCCTTGTGTAAAGGTGAAATTTCTTCACAAGAGCTGACAAGTGTGAAATTACGATAGGAAGTGCTTCATACCCTGCCATTTACCTTCATTCATTACCACGACATACACACCCACACGCACACCTACACATCTTCTGCAGACCACAGCTGTATGGTTGATATGGCAGTCATTTCTCGAATCGGGAGTCTACGGAGGGAAAATACCATGCAAATTATGCATGACAGTTTTTCTTCCAAGTACTTTGAAACCCTGTGGAGTCCTCAAAGTCTCCGGCAATCCTTTTGAGCGCATTTGAACGTGGATGTACAAAAGTATTGGAAAGGCTAAAATAGAACTACATGGATTGATTCTACAGAGTAAGAACTGAGCCATACAATGGAGCAAGAGAGAATCCATCTGAGAGCATTTGTTCTTCGCTTTTCAGAACATTTAATTTAGTTAGCAAGACAAACGGTAGAAGAAAATAATTAAGTCAAGGCCATGATCTATTGTTCTTCACTTTTGATTTAATTCAATCAAAATATTACATCTAAGGATTCACTTTAAATTGGTTTAGATTAGTTGTAAAGATGTGGCATTAAAAGCTTAAAATGCTTACAAACGTCTGCTTAAATCTCTCCCCCAGTACTTTTGGCTCATTTCTCTGAAGGTTATCCTGCTGATTGTGGCCAGAGTAACTGAGTAGCTGGATGGTCATAAGTCTTTGTCTTTGAGGGCTGCACGCTGTGTCGGCATCGCTGTGGCAGCATAAGTGATACAGGCTCACACTGCTGAGCTTAACAGAGCCCCGTCGTGGCCTTACGCTCAGATCTCTCACGGCTGTAGGGCTCACAGTGCTGAGCTCTCGCAGAATAACAGACATTCACACATACACATAACACCCAGCAGGCTTGAGCGAGATCACAGCTAAAGAAGCCAAAGCGTAGCTGGTTAGACAAACACTAATGGAGAAGCTGAATGGAAAGTTAAAGCTCATTTCACCACAGCAGTAGTCCAACCTCTGCACCTAATGAAGGAGATATGCTTTTCCGGCTCTGTATTTTCTTGGACATCTACAAATGCGCCTTTTAATTTAAAGTTAGATTTTCAGAGAAAATTAAAACTTGAGTAAAAAGGTATTTCCTCTTGACTAGCATTTGCAAAGCATCATTTTCTCACTCAATGCTTTGTCATTGGAAAGAAGCTCCTCCCATTGACTCTTTAGTATAAGATATATTAAATCATATCACCGACCTGTCGGAATAAGTTTGGGCCACACCTGAGTGGATATGTCCTGCCCAGCAGCAACGTAACATAGTAAAAAATCTACTCAGGTTCACTAGCAGGCAAGATGGGGTCTTATGCTTTTATCCCTTGACTTGACATTCTGTGACATTTAAGAAGTTGTTAAAGGTGTGAGCATGTGTATAGGGAGAACCTACCTCCTCAGGCAGAGAAACATCCAGTGCTGTCACAAATAACACCCTGTTGGATTTAGTTATTATATTGGTTCAAAAATCATAGCATCACATGGCACTGTCATCAAACCATACATTCAGATTGTTGACAAATGACATATAATTGTGTTTGATACAAAGACACCCACAGTAACATGTCGGAGACAACAGGCAAAAGAAAGTATATCAAATGCAGAGCAATCCGTCCAAAGCCCTGATTGGTCTTGTTCTGTTTCTGTATGGTCAAACATAGCTGTGACAAAAACACACCGGGTCAAACGTCCCTTTTATGAGCTTCTTGCTCACCACCAAGAAATGGTGTTTGAAGTGCATCCCCATTCTTGGCTACTGCTGATACTCCTGGCAGGTTATGTTATCCTGTTTGTCCATCTCTGGAACCAGCTCCCATAAAGGCCAGAACTGTAAAACATTGCTGTTGACCTAAATTGTTAGGGGCCAATCCTCTCTTTACAACAAGTAGTAAATGTTTTTCTTTTTTTTTTCCAAAGCAGTTCCCGTTTATGAAGTAGCAATTAGCCTCTAGTACAGAGAGGAGCCCCATTCTTCCAGTAAGAGCGTGTCAGCTTTAGCTGTCTTTAAAACATAAGACAGGGAAATGTAGAAGCAGAGACAGGACACTTATTACAGAGCCCTAGCTCTCACCGAAGGGGCATGTAGTGCTTCTCCAACTGCTTGTGTTCAGACAGAAGAAATGCAAGAATTCCCTGACTAGAGGGAGCAGATTTACATATCTTAGATGAAAACACATTCTTGTGCATGTAATGAGTGTGCTTCTGCTTTTTTAAATATCACAAATGTGACGTGTATTCTCCGAACAATACAATGGAGTCCCTATCAAAGAGATGTGACATCTCTTTACCTACCAAAAAGCCACATTGGAAATATGTTTGCATTACAGCTTCTCATGTCTATATCTAAACATATGAATTAAGATGCTTTCAGCATGTAAAACATTGCACCAGATCCACACTCTTGCTGAACTGAAAGCCTTGAATTAATATGAGTTAAAACATTTAATTTCCATTTAGAATCAATAAAATACTTTTAAGTTTTAATTGAATTGAATTGCCCTGTCCTGTTTGCATGTATTTGGTGGATCTGGGAAAAAAAAAAGGTTTATGATCATTGATGTGCTATTTGTAAATATTTGTAAGGGTGTAACTTAAGCAAGGGTTTCCTCTCTGGTGTGATTTGGGCTCCGTTGGGACTGTCCCTTGTCCCTATTACTCACTACCTTAGATCAACATTATCAGAACAAGAATTCAGAGAAACCCCCACTAGCCTATAAATACTTATTCTGAACCCTATGTGTAAGAATAAGCATCTTATGTTTTCTTCTTTTGCTCTTTTTGTGGTTTGTCATATTTCTTTCTAACTCATGTAAAACACTTTGAATTGCCTTGTTGCTGAAAATGTGCTCCATAAATAACATTACTTACCTTACCTTTTTATAGTAGTCATATTGACTATAGTCTATATGACTATATGACTATAGTCATATAGTCATATTACTATATGACTACTATAAAAGTAGTATACTATATATACTACTACAAAGATAGAATGAGGATCTCAATATATAGTTATGGAGACGAGGTGTTTTTTTTTTGTTTGTTCTTTCTGTGGAAGCCTCTGGGTCTCATCTTTGCTTTGTGCAAACAAAGTGGTTCTATTGGCGTCTTTACAAAATGACCATCCAGAGAGTGCTGAAGTAGTTCACAAGGAGCTATGAAGTGACCGAGACGACAGTCATTGTCTCAAACACTGTGGCTGTGGTTCTCAATTGGAAAAAGGTGGACTGCTCCTTCCAAGTTACACTTTTAAGCGTCTTGGTGTATTGTTCACAAGTAGTGAACAAGTGGTAAGATGGAGATGGACAGGGCAAGACACATTGGGATCACCTGCAGCTGGCTGTGCATTGGTCTGTTATGTAAAGAAAGAACTAAGCAAAAAAAAATAAAAATATTGTACTGGACACTCTGCATTCCAATCCTCACCTACTATGATCATAAGAAATTAATCATGACCCAAAGATCAAGATCCCAGACAAAAGAGACTAAAATGAGCTCCCTCCATATGGTGGCTGAGCTCACCTTTAAAGATAGGATGAGGAGCTCGGTCATATGGAAAGAGCTTGGATTGAGCTGTTGCTCCTCTGCATTGAAAGGATCTGCATCTGAGCAGAATACCTCCTTTGGGCTTTCTGTTTTAAAGGTCTTTGAGTCATATCTCATTCAACGGGATCTTAAGGCAGACAGAACTTAGCAGAGTTACAATATATGTATCTTGGCTAGGGAACAGCTAAGAATCGAGAGTGGATTTTCATTTAATATTCTCATAACCCTGAGATGTGAGATGTGATGATGGATGGATGGATGGACGGACGGTTGAATGTTTTTTTACGTAAGACAATGTCATGCTTTTAAAGCAGTCATCTCAGTCTCTGTCTTTTGCTATATCTCTAGAGACTCCTCTATCCTGCATGAAGTGAGTAAATCAGTCCATGTGCTAAGAGTTAAAGTCATCCAGGTCACTGTTAGACCCCTGCACATCAATCTGATGTGAATGACGTCCCTGAGCAATAGGCAGGAGATTCCCACAATGCGGACAGAGGTAATGGTAGTCCACAGATGCCTGAGGGGGCATCATTCACCAAAAAAAATGGTGACAGGGTAACAAAGGCGACAGATATGTGCCCTCAGTCTCAGGTACAAGCCTCAAGAGTCACACCAGTTCCTAATAATTCACTCTGTCTAGTACAGCTGTAACCTCAGCCACCTCTCTTATCACATGAATAGGTTTAAGTCTGAACAGCTTGTGATAATACTGTGCCTTCCAAAGCAAATTATTTTTTCTGAACCTCTTTGCATGTTGTTACATAACCAGTTAACCAATATCCTTTTGGGTTTTTTTATAACACTATCTACAAATCCACAAACTCCAACATGCAAGGTACTGCATATTTTCTGAAGAGAAAGGAAAATTACAGGTATTTTTAAAAGTCCTTCACTATAATCCTGGCCATAACATGTTCAAAATCTTATGTTTAACATCCTGCAAAATTATATAAGATGTTCAACATCTTGTGTAGGACAATATGTGTGAACGTACACATATGTTTCACCTGTTAAAAAGTGAAACATCTAGGCAAGGCTTCAGCAAGGAATCAGTTAGCGGTACTTTGATTTCAGCCACCTTTATATCTTCTATACTCAATTTGTTTTTATTATGTCTGAGATGTTTGGGAGCTTGTGTGATGTGAGGGGTGAGCTGCAGGTGCAGTTACAGGTGCAGTTGCAGGTCAACTGGACACATTTAGTTGATGTGTGTGCGTGCACACCCGCAAGTGTAGGGGCATGTGTGTATGTATTAGAGAAAGTTTGTGTGTGACCTTTGAACTTTTTTCTGCTGTTTTAATGGTTTTATAATTTATGGGTCAGAAGTGACCCATAAGACAAACCTTGTAGCCTAGTGGTGTACAGCCCAAATGAAAACAAAAACAAAGTATCACTTTTTCTAAAGATGGGATCAATTTAGGAAAAGTAATAAAATTTCAAGCTGGACAAAGAAACATGTCAGTGGGTCACTTTTGACCAGCAGGACAACACAAGGGTTAAGAAAGCAGTTTATAACTATGCAAAATCACACTTCAAGTGTGGTGTAAATTAATACACTTTTCCCTTGCGATGTATCTATGTTTTATTATTACAAACACTATCTCCATTAGTGTTCATATAAAACATATTATTTTAGCTATCAGCAGCTGGGAACAGTGTGACTAAGAATAAAAGGTTATGCAGATTTTTTTTTTCACCCGATCTGTACCCATCCCACCCCTTTTTGTGATTGGGAGAACTCTTGCAGCGGTCAGTCTGACCTGAACTTGTTTGGGCTAAAGCCAAAACTAAACAGGCAGACATCTGGTCCTGTAATCCTCTTACAAATCCCACCCCTACTCTACACACAAACCTCAGTGGGGAGTCTGTGGTGTCCATGACATTGTGACATGGCAATTAACTGCAAGTTATGTTTATTATCTAAAAGTAGCCCATGCTAACAAAAGTCATGTAAGGGATTTAAATTCTTAGCACATTATTCAGAAAAAGAGGAGAATTTGAAACTGAACTTTAAGTGTATGGAGTGTATGTAACTATGTATGGAGCTTGAAAGTTAGCCTTTTGTATTTCTGCATGATTGTGAAAGCAAACAATGGATAACCTATTAATCACTTTATAAAACGTAAACATTCTATATTTAAACACTGTTAAGACAAACACTATCAATAATGTTAGTCTCATGACATTCAGGAGGTAAGATAGCTGCATTTTTAGATCAGGGATATATAAAACTCATTTCTTTTTTTTTTCCATGTTTCTAAAAATAGTTAATTACAGAAGAGGATTTAGGGCCCTAATCCTCTTCTGTAAGGATTAGGGCCCTCGGAAAAACATAAAACAGTTCTGACTTTAATGTCAAAATCCTGAGAAAAAAGTCAGAATTCTGACTTTTTTCTCAGGATTCTGAGATTAAAGTCAGAATTATTATTATTGTTTTTCAGTGGCCCTAATCCTCTTCCATAGTTAATGATAGTTAATGATATCCATGCTTAGAAACACCACACAAAAAAGTTCAAACTCCACAAGTCAATAGTGGGACAGATGAAATACCAAACCTACTCAATCAGAGGGTGTAAGTGGAGGACTAGTGTAGCATAATTTCCAGCCTTAAAATTATTGGGGTTATTTTGAGACTTAAAGTGAGAGGTAAACGAGACAAATTTAGAGTCTGGGCTCATCTGTCCACAATAGCATAATCCAATAGATGCCATACTTTGGATGGGGAGAAAGTTTTCTTTTCTCCAAACCAACGTGCATTTCTTGTTCAGATCAGCTCCTATTTCCTTCATTTTTACAATCGGCTGACAAATACTTGAGAAATCAATCTTATCCACCAATCTTAAGTCTGAAAATCAGCCACTGTCCACTTTTGCTCTGCCAAGAGAGAGGGCTGACTAACTGACCCTCTCACCAGATCATGTCTTTTTGTGCATGGTGAGGAAGCCACTCCACTGTTGCCAGATTTATTGACAAAAAACAAATTATTGACCAAAACTGAAATCAGCAGGTCACACTTTTTAAAGATTGGCTATCTCTAATCAACCAAAAAACTAGTCAGTGACTTAGGTTTATGGCAACTCGGTGACTAAAAAATATAATAAGTAGCATACTTCAGTAAAAAAAAGACAGGTAGTCAAACTCATAAGACAGATAAATTATAATATTTTGTTAATTATATTGTTGTTGTGTAATAATTGTAGCACATTTATGATTTGATTGCACACAGTATGAAGAAGATGCCGGTTGTGATTCCTACACAAGCAAGGTCCAAATATCGATTTTTTTTTTCTTTTTTGTGTGTGTGTGTGATAGCAAAAACACAGCAACATAGTAAACTTTTGTTCTACTGGAGTACAAGTACAAAAAAGTAGGATCCAGATGTTTCCACTATGAAAGAAAAAAGCAGGAGCAACAGGAAAGCTTGAGTAAGGGCTCTGAGATAAGAAGAGGAAACTGCAGTGTCTCTGCCACAGTGCATGGCCTGCTGTCATCACTCAAAATAACATTGTCACCAAAGTTTGCATCTTGTTGTTTCTATTTATTATAAGTTCTATGTGTTAAATATTAGTCTCCATATAGAAACTTCAGATAATAGCCAAAATATAAAAATTTTTCCGTCTCTGGCAGGGTGCTTGACAGAAATGATGAACCTCTTTTTTTAAGAGAAACTGGGTGAAACAGTGGCAGCAGTCTTAAATGGCTTCCTGCTGTGCTGCTGCGCAAGACTTAGCTGCTGCTTCATATTCGAGGAAGAGAGTGAAAGACGATTTATATCTTGATCACAGACATGACAAGGATTCACAGGTTAAATGAAAATGAGAGAAGCAAACAGTAGTGACTCTGTTGGAGGAACGCCTGTAAGTGAGAGGAGAGCAAAAGATGCAGGCGTGTCTTTTGGCTTTTTTTGTCTCTCCAAGTTCTCCCAGGCATGTGGCACAATGTAAGAGGAATCTCAAGTGGATGACTGTCTCAGTATTGCATGTTTTTATCCATCTTTTTTTGTATGTACTTCTGAAAGATGGATTCTTGAAGAAAAATGATCTGTCCATTATCATAGATCTGAAAAAATGAAAAGCCTTTTGTTTTATAAAAATAAACAACTCTTCTGTCTTCAAACCAAGTAAACCAGAGTGTGGAGAATTCTTGTTGGGGAAAAAATATATATATTTTGTTTTTGGTCCAATTGACTATGGAGTTAATGTGGAAGCAAGAAAAGGTGACTAAAAGACTGTATTGTAGATTTTTATTAGTCATTAAAAAAATCCCCCTAAATAGTTAGAAAAGGGTGCATTTATTTTAACGACCTGTGCAGGTGGACCAAATTTTTATCATTCCTGAATTGGTGTGGGGGGATGCATAAAAATATCCCAGTGGTTTTGTGCAGTGGCTGCTGGATCACACATTAAACATTGAGCATTAACAACAACCCTCTTCTGGATATATATTGAAATGTTTTACATTAAGAAAACATCAAAGATCCATGAAAACAGATACTATAAAATCTGATTGTACTTGATTCTTGGTTACACAATTTGCACTAGACATAAAAAGCTTTTTTTTCAAGTCAAACACGATTGTGTAAGTTGTGCTGAACAGTAATCAAAGCAACAAAACAGACTGATAAAACTCAGCTATATGTTGATGGATTCATTTGATTTATTTAGTCCCCTTACATGTGTGATATAATGTTAAACTGCTCAAACGATGTTTTCTTTCATATTCAAAGTTTTTTTTGCCACCCAGACGTTGGACTAATTGAAACAGTTTTGCTTTTTATTTAAAATGTTCATCAGAATGTATATGAGTAGTGCTTTGTTGCTTTTGCTTGGATTGATATTAACCTTACATTTATTTACATTAGGAAGTCTAGACCATATGCTATTGTATCCTGCGCTTAATTATACATAGCTGCAGTTGATGTGATATATTCTATCCCCATATCTCATTGCAGTCTGACAGCGTCTCCTTGAATGCCTGCATAGCCATAACAGGGCCTCACCCAGCTTTAACATGGGGCGTTCTTTATTACTGCTGAGCAAAAGATAGAACCGTGAGTGTTGTGTAGGTGACAAACCCCTCTGGGAAAACAGTAAAGATAGATGACACTTTGGCGTTTACTCAGGCCCTATTTTGATTTAGTAGCACTTTGTCACTGTCTTGACTTGTAGATATAAATATGGAGCTGCTACACAGATCCTTAATGCTAAAGAAACACTTATGACTAAGGAGGTAAGAGAGTGCTTATGCAGACACGGAAAGACGAAAAGAAAATGATAATGTAACTTTAATCACAACCAGACCCATAAATGTAACTCCGGCCGTAGTAATGTTAATCAGAAACAGAGTGGTCCCGTCAGGAGCCAATTTGCTTTCTGTTTTTCATTAGAATGCTGGCCACTTCTTCTCGTATCTCACTGTGCATTTAAATAGTTAATGGACTGCCCACCCGCTTGGCTACTGTAAGTTGCAGGCT
Organism: Phalloptychus januarius; assembly: GCA_902982915.1. Lineage (NCBI taxonomy): Eukaryota > Metazoa > Chordata > Actinopteri > Cyprinodontiformes > Poeciliidae > Phalloptychus > Phalloptychus januarius. Next base: position 16,818,200 of record CADWAE010000477.1, read on the forward strand.
ATAAAGAGGCGGGGTAGGCTTCTTCAAAAGTTTCTTTTTCAGATCAGAAAGAGCGACTTTACAATCCTGCAAAATTCATGATGTGTTTAGGAACTCTATACTCGAGCTTGGCTTTGAAGTTAAAGCAATATCCGATCTCATCCATTTCTCAGAATTCCTTGGCCCTTTTGCTGGTCAGTAATTGGGCACCAGTGTAAATACCCAGCATACTATTTTTATTTTTTTTTTCATATTTTTTTAATCAAAAGTTTGAAGCAAGACTAAACCTTCACATGTTAATGTCTTGCCCTTTTTCTGGGGAAAATTCTGGTCAGGAAATTAATCATATTACACTCTTTATTCTTGATAGTTTAAAATTATTCAGTCATGCTGACTGAAGACCTGATCTTTTAAAGGTTTGCGTGTTTTTCATGATTTTGCCGAGTGACTATAGTGCTGACGTGCACACAATTTGAAAAATTATTTTTAAAAAAAAAAGACCACTAAACATGGTTTGATCATACTGGTACATTTTTAGCAAAGAAAATCTACTTGTAAAAATCTGTAAATATATGCATAGCATGTTTGAAAAACTGACAAGTGTTGCTCCTGAGTAAATGAAAGTAGAGGAACTGAGAAACAAAGTGACCAGAATACAGCAGGATATGAGATGGTGTACATTCATCCAATTGGTGTCACTGTGTTCTGGCTGCTTTTAACCCTACAGCCATCCTCCCCTCTGTCTCGTTCCATCCATCTCCCCTGCTCCTCTATTCTAGGACTGCTCAAAGTTACTAATACACAGCATGCCAAGCCAGATGGCCAGCCGTACGGTCGAGGCATGTACAACTTGGCTTCAACAACCCTCTAACAAACCCTCCTCCCAGCTCCAGATGGCATGCCATGCCTAGTTCTGGTGCCACAGGGGGACTGCAACATACTGGTGTGACTAGGTGCCTCGGGGCACGCTCTGTGTCCGTGAACACGCATGTACAGTATAGGCTTGTTTTAACTTGTGCACAGAAGTGTGTGTGCTTGTCCCGTAAGTGCTCTTGTTTATTTGTGTGCTTTAGGGAATCCAATAATAAAAAGATTTTATCTCATGGGCTTCTGATATTTCCCCTTTGGATAAATTTATCTGCTGCGGTTCAATGTAGATAATTAGTGATAATTCTCCCTGCTGAGCCACAGTGTTTAACAGCAAAGGTTACTTATTTTGTTTTCTGATTTCCTTATGGTAAAGCACAAAAGTTGCAGTTCTGCTTACTACTCTGTCTTGACACATTAAACACATTTACTATCAAGAGACTAGTGGCACCCAGTCATGATTAAATAAACAGATTTCACAAGGGCACTGTCAGCCTGCAGCAGTGTTTCATTTGGCTGTAAGCCATACACACTACCTTTAGGAAAAAGCACACGATTCTTTGCGTTTTATGACACAGGAGGAGATTCATTGTGCTTTTGGTGTGTCTCACATCATAGCATCATAGCATAGTCTCAAATCATAGCAAACAGGTGAAAACACTTGACAAGAAAACTTTGTCTATGATCTGGGAATATTTCTTCTGATCACCCTTCTAAATTAAAAAGCAGTTATGAATAATCCTCACTGGAGACTCTGCTTAAATTAATGCCTCAATTAGATTGGGAACATTAAAGGTAGTAATGACTCCACTCCTCTGTATTGTAATTTAAGGCCTGCTTGCTCTTCCCCAGGAAAGCAGCTCTTTGCAGTGAATATATTAGAGCAGATTAATGAGGGGAGGATATAGATGTGGCTCGCACTGAAAGCCAGGCCACTCCGCATCCTTTCTTTTTACACTACCTTAATGGCGTGTAAAGGCAAGGTTTATCAATCATGCAGTTTTTTTCAGTCAGAAACACAAACACTTTAATGCAACTTGACATAAATGCCAACTCTAACAAAGAAATGGAATAAAGCATGCAGTAAAAAAAAAAGTGTAATCCATACAAGGGCATGGTCCAGTCAAGACCGTCACCTCTTCATGGTACCGTAAGTCACCACATGGCTCCACCTGAGCCATGGGGTGGGGTTGTAACGATTGCTGCTTGTAAGTGATCCATCCCTTATCGATCCAGACTGTCAGCATGGACTAGACATTCACCTCTGCCTGTTATCTCTTTCTGTAAGGAAGCCTGCTTCAGCCACGTCAGTGACCACAGCCTAACCTCACCAATCAGATCCAGTCACACCCTGCCGCTGTGCAAATGAGTCACTGCTAACATCCAGGCAGGTTCTGGTGGGTTTAAATCCAGGTCCTGTGTCAGATTTGAAATTTGGTGAAATCTACACAGGAGGGATTTTTCCAAGTTTGGGTTGCATTAAGAGTTTAAATCTTTAACCACCTTATTTTGGGTGAGTTAGCATCATAATTATAAGTTCTGCACAACACCGGAAGATTAACATGTTTATCCTTCAATAATCCCCATAAACATAGACACAATAAGCTACAAACTGATTAGCTTCCAGCAGGAGCAAAAAACGGGCTATTTATCTACAAGCGATAAATAGCCCCTTGGCTTTTTGTACACAAGAAATAGGGTAAAAAGAAGATATTTTTGTTGCTTAACACTTTATGTGGTTTCACCAACTCAAATTATAACACGTGAAATACTGCTTGTTAACACATACACTGGACGCAATAAATTTTTATTAAGCTGCGTATTTCAGAAATAGTTTGAAGGATTGCAATTTTAAATTAAAGTGGATTTTTAATGCAAAAGCATTCTGATAAACAGCCAATTCTCTCTGTAACTTCTACTTCACAATTAAAGTGTAAACATTTATCACTTGCTCCAGGCCTCAGAGAAGGATGGCTCCTTTGGCAGACAGGAGGCCATTTTGCTATGCTGCAAATTTGCCCATTCAGACAGGGAATGGGCAGAACCCCTCAAGCAGAACACATTCAGGAGGTGCGTTTTGAGGACTTCATGTTTGCAAATGACTTGCAAGTACACACATAAAGCTCCTCTACCCCCCACAGCCACGTTGCTCGATAAAGAGACTTGTTGAAACTCAGACAAGCGGTGCTGCTCAGCGACTCTTACCAGATGTAAGCTGAAGGAGACAGGTTGTGTAGTGAGATGGAAGACGGAGGGGGAAAGCAGAGGGAGGCATATGCTCTTTCCTTGTCCATGTGACGCAACGATAAGGAGACACTAGAGCTTGTTTACATGCAGCAATGGGAAAACAAATTGAAAATCCCTGCCGGGATGCAGATGCATATCAAAACAGGATTATTTTAGGAATAATCGCCCATGCCACAAACTGTCACCAGCTAATCTCCACTTTGTTAGAATTCAAATTACTCTCCCATGTTTACATTGCCATTACTGCAAGGGCAGGAACCAGAGACTCTATGGGGGCCTATTTGCACAAGAGTAAAAAAAAATGACAATAAAAAAAAGAAGAAAAAAACTTCCACATAAATATTGCAGACTCAAAAGAATGCCCAGGTCCTCTTGGTGCAAAATGAATATTGAGGTGGCTGTTTATAATAAGGTAGAGGCAGACATGTTCCCAGTGTTTTATTTATACCAGGTGTTCAATCTGAGCATAAATCAGAAAGGGACTAAAAAACTGGAACATAGAGGTTTGCTTCCACTGTCCTCCATGTGGTCAGGATGTGTTGAACTCAGAATGAGAGAGCCTGGCAAATCTGGACTTGGCCAAGAAGAAGAGAAGTGCATTAAGTTTGAGCTCTGTCGGAGGCAGAGGCGTCTCTTGTCTCTGGATCGGGTTGCTAGTGTTTATCACTTCTAGCTGCGCTGGCATTGAGGACAGACACATGATCCCTTATCCAGTGCTGTCAGTCAGTGGCTTGAGCAATCTCAGTCATAGCAACCCTGAACATCAGTCTGCTTCAGCGGTGAAGGGAGTCATGGAAAAACACACAAGGCTTATTGCCCCATATCCCAACCGATCAATGGGGCTTGTCCTTAAGTGAGAAAGGAAGTACAGAGCTGTGTGAAACAGTTCTCATGTGTCAGATGCACTGCCAAGCCATTACATTGTTAAACCTAAATATGTAGATAAAAAGGTAAATACAACTTTACCACCTCAAACCTAATTGCTTCAAATAAAAATACAAGAAGACGTTATTTCTTAAGTAATATTAAAAGCACAACTTGCTGTCTTGTTTTTTTAGAGGCTTTTTTTCCAGCAATCAACTTTTCTGGCATATTTGTTGCTTTGCTGCTTTAGAAGATGGCCGTATGGTTCCCAGAAGGATAAGGGATGTGTTTTGCGGTGAAAACCACTCTTTGTGACAGACAGAGTGGAGACAGAAGGAAAGCGGTTCTCATTCATGCTCTTTGCAGCAGTGGTCACATCAAAGACTATTAAGTTGTTTTCCCTTTGGTCCTCCAAAAGGCTCTAGCATTTTTCTTTACTAATTTAATCTTGAGGCCAAAGTTGGGGGACCAAATGGATATTAGTGAGTTAAGCTGGAGTGTTAAGCTCACAACATTGACCTCCTTCTGCACAATGAAGCCTGCAGTCTGAGAGGAGACACTGTGGTGGTGACTTGAATTCGTGACTCTGCTCTGACTTTGCTCTTATGTTCCCAGCCCTTGCCTGAGGCAGCAAACGGCTTTGCTCACTGAGGGAGGGAGGACAGGGAACATGGAGCCAAATGGGAGGGGGGAAGCAGGCAGTGGTAGGCTTGATTAGGTATGACAGGGTAATGCTTTGAAAAGGGGCCTCTTAGATGATTTATTCTCCAACACCTATCCATAATGGGCTGCTGCATGTTTCTATTAAGGCGGATAGTGACGGTGCCGCACTCACTTTTTTAGACACTCATTGGTCTGCAGTAGCGTGTGTGCCTGCTTTATATCTTCAGCCCCTTTATCTTTTTAAACTGTCCCTTATCCACTCCCACTGAGATGCTCTCATGAAGGTTCCTGCCACACCTCCTCCTGCTCTTTTCTCTTAAAAAAAACTATCTCATCAAAGATTCCCAATAGATAGTTTGTCAGGTAGTTCAGCTTGGGATCTGGAACAGGAGAACAGACATGCAACATCATAGCTAAGGAGAACGAGGTTTGCAGGAGCTCACTTCCTCTGTGTTCAGAGTCAGCATGAGGCTTAGCTTCTACCAGCTGTGTATGACTTGCCTTGTAATTAAGCCAATAGATATGAGTTTTGTCTTTTACATGTTCGTGTTTCACTCTTCTGCTGGCTTAAATCGCACTTTATGGAGGAAAAATGGTTCAGAATAAAACAAAGCAGTGGAGGGAAACGTAGAACGATAGGAACAATGTATTACAATAAAGAATGAATGAAAGAAGAAGTGAGTATCCGAGATTGACTTCAGAGGACATTTAAACTGTCAGCCAAAAGGGGCTGCAAAATCTCAACTGTGCAACGTGCATTACACGCATACACACTTCTTTTTTGCGAATGCACTTACACTGGAATAATTTACTCTGCTGCCTTCTCCGAGGCTGCAAGTTCAGAACATGACTTCCTGTGACTGGAGCAGAGCAAGAAAAAAACAATGGTTTCAGTTAAGTAGGGTCAAAGTTGAGTGAGAACATCATATCAGCCTCTAAAAGAAAAGGCAAAGCTTGGACAACCAAACAGGAAACGGTGTTTCACTCTGCAAGGCCTGAAAAAGATATTGGCCCAGAGAGTTCAGCGATGCGGGGTTTGTTAAGATATGCGTGCCTGCTCTAGGCTGTGGCAGGAAGAAGTGATAGATACCATTCGTAATGCTTGAAAGATGCACCTCATATCCTACAATTGCATAGCCTAAGTGAACAAACATAAGTATAAGACAAGAAATTAGACATCTGATCACTCATTTAAGCAAAAATTGGATATAAACAAATTTTTTTGGGTGACCATCGGATTTTTTTCATCTGTTATGAGACAGATCAAGTGCTGAAAATAGGTATTAATTATAGACAATTCCTTGTAATCAAAATGAAAACAACACAAGTGCAACTCTTTTGTTTTGATGATAAAAGCAATCACTCCTTTTTTCCCTATGGCGTTTTAAGTTAATTTTAGCAGTCATTGAACCAGTATTAAATCTGTTTAATTCTTTCTTTTCTAACCTTTAATCATGCATTTCTTTTCTACTGTCACACTGTTTGCTGTCTTACTGCTTGTTGGTGTTTTGAAAATTGTATAAAAGTGAGAAAATGAGTCACAGTATGCGAGACATCAAGGCCTTTCAATTGTAATTAAATAATAATAATAATAATAATATAATAATAAATTGAATGTTTATCCATTTTCATTCATCCTGGCTTTAGTTCTGCATATGCACTGGGATCAAGGGAATAAATTGCTCAGTTGTACCAAGAAGGGGAAATTTTGTAATGATCAGTTCAAGAATTCAGAATGTCAAAGGAATACAATCTTCATCAGCGCAGACAGAGTGTCTGAACAGTGTTGCATGAGATTAAATAATGATATCATTGGGTCATTGCTGCAATATATAAGTAGTTGTCTAAGAACTTTGGTATAGTCTGTTAACAAATGTCTACTACAGTGTCAAATGCATTGGAAGATGATGCTGGAATGTTATTTACCTATGATGTCATGTTCCAATGACTGAAACACAAAGTGTGTACAGATGGGAGTCTGATAGAGGTACACGTCTCTGTCTTTTGCTTGCCTAAAGTAGATGCATTTATTTGACTTCACATAGCAACCAGATGAACATCCCAACAGTTTCACCTTGCTAATATTTTGCAAGCAAATATCATACCATCATCCTAATCCCATTCCTGATGCACTGTATAAGCACTTGTTTTACAAGGAAAGAAAACAATGTTTCAAATTCATTCCCTTTTTTACTATCCATCCATTTATTATTCACTTATTTATTTATCTATCTTTGAAATGTCAGACATTATAAGCATAAATAAAACACCTTCTACAATATATACAGCAGCATAACCGGATGCATTAGTGTTTTGTTCCTAACAGCAGAGAGCGTGGGTCACCACGTACTGTTGCAATAAATCCAGTTAATGCATTGTCAAGACAGTTTGCTGAAAACCTACATTCATTATGTAAGCCCGCTCAGCGGAACATGTCAGCGGGCATTTTAGATGTTCAGAGTCTGTTAGTGTTTTTCTTCTGCACAGCAGTGGCAGAAGCTGCAGCAGTCTCACATTCCGGTGACTTTTGAGGTGTTGAAAAATGAAACACTATATGCAACAGAAACGACTGCATGCCTCCCACTCTCTCTCTCTCTCTCCCTCCCTATCTCTCTCTGTCTTTCTCTGCCTCTCTCTGTCTGTCTCTCTCTCCCTGCTTCCTCGGCCCCCCACGGATGTTGGTTTGCGCCTGTTGTTGCACCCAAGTTCAGATAAACAATACAGCACTCACACTCTCAGACACATATGTGAACCTCAGTGTGACCACCTTTACCACAAGTTTTTTATAGACCCCTCCTCCCCACCACCACCGCCCTTCCCCTTCCTCCTTTGAGCTTCAGATTTTAACAGTTAGAGAAACTAAGTTTTCACTTGTTATGAGTACCCCTGCGAATACTCAATATTGTTTACACTGTTTACTCGCCAACTTAAGTAAAGAGCCTCTTGAAGGAAATGTTCAGAGAAAAAAAGGTTCCTGTTCAAAATTCAAATCAGATTTGATGTTGCAATATGTCAAATCCGTAAGCATTGTTTCTTATCATGCATCCTTCTTAAAGAATACAATGTAAACTTATGCAAGCCTAAGCAGAGATCAAGACAGTGACAGAGAACAAGGCGAATGGCGGTAAGGAGGCAGTAAAATGTGAATGTTGCACACTTGTCTTACTCGGCTCACGCATTACTAGAAAACAAGACTGCAGCGGTCGCAACCCCCGTCTCGCATCCCTAAGGGAGGAGTGTGATGATGATGAAACAACTGATGATTCACACTTTACTGTCAGAGGATGTCAAGGGAACACTCACTCATACAAAGGGAAACCTTTGTCAACCGAGACATCGACGTTGACTCAAATATTCTCCACTTACTTTTCAGCGAGTTGCATTAAGTCACATCAACAGACATGCAAGTTTTGGATTAAAATATCCAGTTAAATATTAAGGAAATCAAAAAAACACATCCTGCAAGACATGCGCTGAACTTGACCATATGCCTTGAATGCAAGAAAGCATTCAATGTGTGTTGTGCATATCTACTGCTACTACTGCACACTGTCAGTCCTGAAGTCTGTTTTCCATCAGTAGAAACAGATGCCAATGCTGGGCCGTGTGAATGTTTTCATTGTGTCAATACTCCTTGGCATTTTACTGTCTCCAAGTTGCATTTAGTCTTTTTTTCATGAGGAAATTGGTTCAGTAAGGATTACTCTATAAACATGATATTTGTGTGATTGCCAAGTATGCCACCTGCAGTTTCAATAAAAGCTTGGAAAACAACAAAACATATTTTGTGTTTGCAACATCAAGTTGTTCAACAGCATGAACTTACTAATTGTCATATTTTGCAGCTATTCAGTTGTTTCATGAGAAGCATCCTGAAGGCCTGAGGGCTCTTTGGCGTCTGTCTAAACACTGATAGAGCTCTTCCAGAGTTTCCCACTGTCATCTAAAGACCTGCCTGCTAAAACAAACACTGACCCGAGCGTTGGGTAATGACATGCCACAGGTATGTGAAGTCCAGGAAATGGTCTTTCTTTACACTCTGCTCATGTTTGCATGGAGACTGCAGCTTTGTTTTCCTTTTACTTGGAAAATACTGTGCTTGTTTCTAACATTTAGAACTGCATCACTGTTTATACAAATTCAAGTCTTAGTCTACTTAAGAACAAAAGTGCACTTAATACATTTGACTTGACATTTTCAGGAACATCTTTCTCATATAAGACTCAGTTTTACCAGACAGACATTCTGTCACTGTCCCTTATGCTTTCCTAACACTGGCCCATCAAGCAGCAGCGGGTCTGACGCCCTGTGTCTTTATGGTCCCTCTGGACTCGTAAAGCTGCCAGGCCCAGGATGCAGCACACTCAACCAACCATGTCACTCTCAGGTCTCTCCATATCAGTGGAGTTGGCTCATGTCAAATGTGCCGCGGGATGTTTAATGGTCGTCTCGTGTGCCGAGGGGTGTTAAGATAACAAAAGGAGGTAGTTTCTCACCCCCTCACTCTGCTGCATCCTCTTGGAAGCCATTTACTATCACTCATTGAATGACAGAAAGGCAGGAGGAGTAGGAAGGACGAGGAAGCGGAATAAACAGCGTCATAAAAAGTTTAAAAGTAGGTGGATGGCACACAGATAATGTCTCCCTTAAATGTCTTTCAGAGCACCCCAGAGAGCACCCTCCCCTTCATGCCAACAGTGTCATGATTTGCTTTTTACTTTCACAATTCCATAAGAGCCTTCAGGGCATTCGGAGGAGACTCATATTAAACCAGAAGATAAAAAAAATCTATGTATTTATTGTCATGTTTGAAAAATAAACTAAAGAGGCTTAAATGTAAACATGTTTTAAACAAGGCTGACAATTGTAAAAAAAAAATAAAAAAAAGGCAATAGGGTCTCAAACTCTAAAGTTCTAATCCAGTTTCTTATCAATTAAACAATACCTTAGCACATGCTGTGTAAGATATATATATCTAGGAATTTTTTGCATATTGGCCAGATTTTCATTATTTTTAATGACATTTTTCTTAGAAAACAATAAAATGCTGCGTTTTTTACCTACTTCAGACACATTCTGTCCAGATGTGTTGGGGGTATCTTGGTCATAGGTGTTTCTATTGCCAGAAAGTAGTTATGGTTGTGGAATATGATAATGCTCAACAACTGGAATTTTTTTTTGTTTGTTTTTTTTTTAGAAACAAATGCAACAAATTCTCCCTGAAGACTCTAAAAATATGTATTTCTGTCAGTGCCTTCCCTGTTCAGCTTACATGTTTATTGACACTTTAGATTAAAATGTGACAAGAATAAACACGTAGACATATTTTTGCAGCACATTTACATTATTACAAAAACCAACATTGAATTATCAATACATCGAATAAAAGGGAGCCTGGCTGCCTCAGTTGGTGGAGCTCACACCACATAGGTGGAGGCTGTAGAACTCAATGCAGTTGTCCTGGGTTTGTTTCTTGGTCTCGGGACATTTACTAAATGTCTTCCCCTTCTCTTTCCTCCCTACTTCCTGTCCACTAGAGCCTAATTTTTTTTAAATAACTAAATCAAATAAACTTAGACTTTGTATAAGTCTAAGTACAAGCTTAGACTAGTTTCAGTTCAGATTTCCTTGGACTTAAACTTTGTGAAATATATTGATCTAAGGAGGTGATACAATATTCTTGTCTTAAATGAGATTTTTGTGTTGGTCATAGGATAGACTGTCTGCAAACAATTATGATGAAAGTTGTTTATTTAGAAATGACAACAGGCAGTTTACCACAAACCTAGTAGTTCACTTAAACAAATTAAGCAATGATTTACTTAAAGTTTAAAAGTCTACAGTTATACCTGTGACTTGTTTTGGCTGTTCTTGTGTCTGTAATGGGAGTACTTGGTTGTACTTTGATGGAGGAGGGTTTTCAAAGGTTTGGAATTGGTTTGTTTTGGAGAGGGCTCAACTATACAGACATGAATCGCCGCTGATATTAAGACCTTTCTTTATCATTATGAAATTAGTACAGTTAAAAACTAGAGCTTGATCAAATTAAATGATTTACAAACATAAAGTGATGAAGACTTGTAGGGGAAAAAAGGCAGAGCCAAAGTTCAGACTCCTATGGACCAGTTTAAGTTGTAGCACAGCTGAGGATTAGCCTTTTAAACAAAACACAGACACACTCACACACAAATGCAGTGATGAATTGCAAGAAAGCCTCAAGACCGCAAACCAAATACTTGGGTTTAGTTTTAATCACTGTACCAGGTTCAGGTTTATTGTACCATTTAGTTTTGATTGACCAACTGAGCAGATGGTTCTATTGATAGAGACCTGGGTCTAGTTGCACATCAATTAGTGTCGGGGGGAGTTTTGACTGATACCAGTGAATTTAAAGGAGAGCTACAATTTATGTCAAAGTCACAGCTACAAAGTTTTCTAAGTTTAATTATCTGAGTTATTTTAGGATGACTTATTAGTCTTCAAGATAGCGCTGACTGAATCAAATTTTTCAATATCATTATGTGTGACTTAAATAGCCACGATAGATCATGTTATAAAAACAAAGCCTTACAAAGTATTAATACATTCTCTTCATATATAGCCTATATATATAAAACCCTCTCTCCACAGAGGGTTTCCTGATTCACAGAATGCTAAGGGCTCAATACACAGGGAGTGATAAACGACAGCTAAAGGTGAAAGTTTCTATGTATATATATTATATATATATATATATATATATATATATATATATACCACATTTTTTATGTATTCAGGCTTCTCCTCTTTCAGCCCCATGTAACGTTCAGCACAGGCAATTGTAATCTATTGCCTTTGACAGTTCACTAATTGTTAAGTGGTTTATCTTTGTGTAATTCAATTGCAGTATACATGCATCTGATCTATGATTTTGCTTCCACTTCACAAGTACACACTACTTTGTATTCCTCCATCTCAAAATGTAACATTAAATATGTACTAGTCATGTTTGAAGAATAAAAACAAGTCTAGGAACAGATCTTAGAAAGAGAGAGAGAAAGGGAGAAAAGTAGCTTGAAGCCCAGAGAGAGCACATTTCAAGAAAAGCCTTTATTCCAAGCTGCAGCTTGGCAGCTTGTGTGATCAATATAAATAGCAGCAAATGGGTTGTTTTAAAATTGTCAAGACTTGTAAATGATCCCTAAAGACAAAACTGGGACAAAAGAACTCCAACTCCTACAAACACCGATGTACCGCCAAGCCAAACATATATTTTCCATCTGGATGTGTACACTACCGTCCTCTCAGCACTGTCTATCATCAAACACATTCACATGCAGCTGATCCCTGACTGGCTGAGCAATCAGAAACAATATTTCTAACGTGTATGGAAAAGGAGAGAAAAGTCAACAAAATATGCTTTTAACAGCAAATTACATTTGCACAAGCAGAAAGCACAAAAACACGTGAATATGTATTTTTGAGATTGCATGCACAGACACCCACATCTCTTATAAGAGCTGACCCAAGGCAATACATTTCCTTCAATAATGCAAACAAACATCTTTATTGCTTTGTTTGGTGGATGGCATGATTTATGAGAAAAACTTTGGTTCAGCAGTATTTCAGTTGCCGTATGCCAGGGGACAGTGAAAGGGCTGACTACAAGGAGGAGGAAAAGGAGACAGCAAAGCTGAGAACTAAAACATGCTGTACATGATGAGGCTCATGCTCAGAACTATTATATTCAATTTTAAAAATCCATTAAAGATGCAATTTAATTTGTTTTATTGTGATTCATTTTTATGTTTACACCTTTTTTTTGTTTTCACCACTTCCTCTCGCTCCTGTTTACCTCTCATAGCCCATACATTCATTCCAGGTAAGTCAAGACAAAGAGATCCAATGATTATATGAACTTATTGCATTATAACTCAGGAAAAAGATTAAAGCAAAAAACAGGGCTGGAAGGATGAGGGAAGGCTAAAGTGCTGTGCTGGCACTTTATGCACACAAAGACTTTTTTAATGCATATGCATCCTCCAATTCCTCTTCACAAATGGGTGCACCTTGAGCAAATATATTCAGGATATCTTTCCAACTTTTGAGGTAAAATAAAAAAAGGAGAAAAAAGAGCAGCATTCCAGCTGACAACAGAGCGCCCTCTGCGTAACCAGTCAATGCATTCGCTTTGCCAGAATGCTCCTGGTGATGGTCGCTAACTGTAGCCACGATTCAGCGGATATCACACAGACTGACTAATGAGCTTTAACATTATAGCTAAGAGACGCACAGGTAAAAACACAGAGGAAGGAACCTCCTGAGGATAAGTCTAACTTTTTAAATCCCCCTCTTTTTCTCTCTTCTTTACCCGCCTTCCCCCTCACGACCATTAACTAGCAGATGCCTTCAACCTCCCCACTGGTTCCCCTCCTCCCTTTTTTCTTTCTTTCAGCACGGTGCAATTAGCAAACTCATTGAATATTGAAGGTATGAAGAAGAATGGGGCTTTTTAGCCAGTTCTCTTCCGCTAAGACCATGGCTGCACTGAGGGATGGCTGAAGGCTTCGACTAAATCAGGATGCTAAGCTACAGCAGCATTACTTAGAGCCAAACAATCACTGATCATTTATTTAGTCAGTCTTATTTATTCATCCCCATTTGCTTTTGCCCAGAGCTGTGATTATTTCACTTAGCATTATTTTCATGTGATTCTCATTTCTTAAAGCACATAAGTCATCAGAGAGGCTGAAAATAAGAAAAATCATCCTTAAGCCGAGCAATGGAGGTTCAAATTCCTAAAAGCCAGAAACTGATCTGATTGTTCTGAGGAGGAGTTTTACATTCGCTTGAGGAAAGATTTAGTTTTTTCAATCTCATGTGCTTTCTCTTTTCTATCACATTACATTACATCATCACATTGTTTGCAAGATGCATCATATGTGTTTGCTGAAATTCTGAAAAGATATTACCCACAGTCCTAAGTTGTGTTCTGCGCTTTGCTCCGTAGGTTAGTGGTGTTGGGGCCACATTAGATCTATCAGTAAGATTTCTTTAAAATACAGTCAGTGGTTGCACTCTTTGAAACAGAGCATACACCATTTTCTCGCCACAAATATCTATGTTTTACTAACATTGTATGTTGTTAAATTTGACAAGCCAGTTCTAAGTGCTTCCAAACATCACTAGTTGATGAGTGTTAAGCAAAAGTCATAGAATATGTGCTTTCTGATCATGGGCTCTTTTTTTTACATTGTTAGATTTTAACTGATATGCAATTCTCCACTTGTATTGTCCTGCTAAAGTAAGCATAACCCTAGAACCTTTTCACATTTTTTATGATCACAATGACAGAGTATTTAACAACATCTTATGGGATAGAGAATCCCATAATTTACAATGTGGAATAAAAAGGACATAGTTTTAAAAATATTTTAGAAACAAAAATATAAAATATTTTGGAATTTTTCTCTACATAGTCCCCTTGTGAAGCCCTTTAGAAGAATAAATAAATAGACTAACCATTAGTCTCATTACATACAGATGTTCTATGAAGGCCTAATTAATTAAAAGACTGAACCGTGCACATTCATAGGTTAGTCCATACCAACATGCACCTGGGATTCAGAGGCAAGACTATAACAATATTACTTGCAGATATAAGTAATCTGGTTAGGTTTGAGGTATTTTGTAGAAAATGGCCGAAAAGATGTACAAACTGTGAAGACGTTCCCCAAATGACTGGCTGTATTTGCAACAAATTGTGGTTTTTCAAAGAACTGATTCATGGGGGACTGAATACAAATGCATGTCATCTTGTTTTTTTTTTTTTGCAAAAAATTTATAAATAAATTCCAACTGTGTATTTTTCCATTCACTTCTCATTTATTTGCAACTTTGTCTTGGTCTATGTACAAAAAAATAAAAATAAAGAAAGAAAAAATTACCATTCAGTAAAATGTCTGGTAGTACTATAAAATATTGTGAAAAGATTCAAGGGGTGTGAATACCAATGCAAAATATTTTGTATTGCAAACTTTCTGAATATTTTGAAAGTTAAATCAACACATCTGTAGAGCTTTAGCAAAAGAAATATGACAATACTGCTAAGAACATGCAGCACCGAAACACACAGTCACACACAGATAAAGGAAGGGAAATATCACCGCGTTATGTCTCCTACCACTTCCTTTCATATAGCTGTGCTCTGTGGTAAGTCATAATGCATAACATAAGTGCACAATGATGCAAATACAGGAATCAAATACATACACAGAGTCATTTCCAGGAAGTCATCTCTCACGGTTGTGCAAGTGACCACAGGCTGCCGCAGTAGCAGACACTTATCACTCTCATTTCTTGAGATTTGATGTGCCTCCTAAGACTGAGCAGCACTTGGTGCAAACAGCCTCATTTGACCACGCTGAAATAACCACAGCAGCAGCAGATGTTATCAAATCAGAAAAGCAGGGAGAGAAGTTGAAAGGAGACATGTTTCAGCCAGAGAAGAGACTTCCTATAGGCAAAAGCCAGACCACAGTAGAAGACAGGCTCCAGCCTTCTCTTACAGATCCATCAATGTTTAATGCAGTGGGGCAGAGAAAGGGCCGAGCTGGGCCAGCTACCCACACAGAGGAGGTCATTTCTGGAGTTGACTGGCTAGAGGGCGAACACAGCGATTTTAAAGGCTTTGACAGGAGACAAGAGTCTGTCACACAAAGCGTCTCGTGGGAGACGCGCTACCTTACAGGTCCGAGTCATTCGTACAGCTTTGTTTCCACTGAGTTCAGACAAGTCTTCAAAAATATTTTTGGTTTTTGACAGTCAAAAAACAAAATATTTCACTGAATTTAAAAATGATCACAATATACACCTTTTTATTCTAATCTTTTGCTAAAATGCATCATGTGAAATTCTGTTTTACAGTGTAAGAAACTGAAGTCAGCCTGATTCAATGTTGACACAAAATTCTTAATTCAGCTTAAATTTTAATCAGAAGTACACAGTGTTAAATATTTTCACTTGAGACATCACTAACATTATGATTTACTTTTGTGACAACAGAAATGTTTTAAGTGATAAAAGTTTGTGGGGCAGAGCATTCATTTTTTACCAACCTTCACAGTCATGCAAATTCATTCCATTACAAGCCTCCTGTGTGAAGACAAAGTGTATGGAACGATTTTCCATTAACTTTACTGCAAGGAAGTAATGCACACACATACAGTATCTATATTGCAGACAGTAAAGAGGATGATACTATATATGAGTATGCACTGGCAAAGTTTGAGCCTGTTTACGAGAGGACATCCTGAGGTGATAAACACACATAACATCAGGCAGTGGCCATCCAGGGACCGACTCTGTGATCAGAGCACGAAGAAGCCTGCGTGTGCTAGTTCACTCGAACTCAGTGGGTTTCACTTCATAGTCTTCTCATTTCACAATGTGTCAGGCCACACACACTCACAGTGGAAGCATCGGTGCACATTTTAGTGGCCAGACACATACAAGCTGTGATTACCTGGACCAGAGTCTACCTCCTCTGTCATTGAGGCCATTCGTGAAAAACAGAGCATTCGTAGGGGGATGGGCAACATGCGGAGGGAAGCACGGTGACCTTCGACTACTTTGCCTATTGGACTGTGGGTCCTTTGTGCAAAGGACAGAAAGAAAGGATGAAAATGCATGTGTAGAGTAGGTTAGCAAAGAGAAGGATGGCACTGTCTTTAAGGTGGTACTACAAATATACCCATGCCAATTTAAATACTTCAAATGTTGACATATTACAAGTTCCATATATTTTTATGGAATTTTAGACTTAAAGGAAATTGTGATTAATCTGGAAATGGGAAGAATATTTTACTCTTTTTTTATTTTCTAATTTCTTTGGCACGAGTGGCCTTTATCTGAAAATAGTCTAACAAGAAGGAGGCAGAAAGAAAGGGGGAAGATATGCAGCAAAGAAATGAAGGACGGAAATCAAGCTCGGGTTAGCCATGCTGGCCAATGCCTGCTCTAAACATTGCGCCATGCGACTTTTTAAAAATCTAATTAACATCTGAAAAGTATTGCACTTATTTGTTGTCAGCCATTATGGTGACTACAAATAAATCAGTACGACGGAGAAACTGTGAATGTATGTCACTAGCAGTTTTGTCCAACTGTAGCATTACATTTCTGCCCATTCCTCTTTAAAAAAATAGCTCAAAATGTGTAAGTAATAAGACTTTATTTCTCTGTTTTCACTATGTGATTCTAAGTGATGATATCCTTTGATCTAAACAATTCCACTGTGACTCTGTTTGTTTAGGGTTGTGGAGGACTAGAGAAACACACAATGGCATTTTGTTTTAGAGGAAATTCTAAGGAATTAGCGCTTCAATGTGGCTGGACCATTAAGAAGGCTCGTGCAGCCATAAGTAAGGCTCAGAAAATGAAGCTGGAAAAGCAAGTAGAGGTTCAACAGCAGCACATGTCACTGGGGAGGAAGTGGCTTCACAGTCTGACAGTTTCAGGGAACATCAATGTTTAAGAATAAGGTTGCCAATGTAGTTAAGTTTTTAGCCATGACATTTACTTAACCCCCAACTCAGAACAACAGAGAACCAAAAAGCCCCAAATACTCATACCTTTAAATCTTCGCATCTTGCAGTTTGAGAGGTCGGCCATATTGTTACCCTGGTTGAGGTTGAACCTCTCCAGATAGGGTTCTGCAGTCCTGATCCTAGTTTAAAATGTTATTCTTGACAGGTCGCATGTGTCCCTTAGTTTTTATGATGCTGTTTGCCCACTAATTTTCTCCAGTAAGTGTTTGAAGCCTTCATAGAAACATTTGTTTCACTCACAATAAATTTGACAAGATGGAACTTGATTTATTCATTAAGTAACCTTTAAAAGGAATTGGTAGCACTGTATTTTATTTGACAATATTAAATCATAAAGAACTAAATTAATGTGCACATCACATATTCTCTGATTTCTTTTTGTAAGAAAAAATTGAAAAGAATTGATTATTTTTTCACATTGCAATTATGTGATAGTTTGTTTTGGTCTATGACTGAAAACTAAATAGAATGGAAATTCTAATTAAAAATACTTTACTGATTTCATAGGGAAATTAGATGTTGTATCTCATATTAATTTAAATTCTTCAAAGAGTTGTTGTAAACAGTGACAGCTGTTGGTAGGAAAGATCTCTTGTAGCAGTCTGTATCACAGCAAATTTGAAAAAGCCTCTGACTGGAGAGAGACTCTGTTTTCCCAAAACAGCCTCATAAAAAGGATGGTCAATTTGTAATTTTATGAAGAATCGTTCATTGCATAATCATCTCCACAGGTGCTACATTCGTGGCAATACCCGTCACAACCATAAGACTAAGGTTGTGACATGAGAAAAAAATACCAGTTCAAGGGGTGTGACCATTATTGATAGGAAATGATATAGTGTTGTTGTGGTTAATTATTTTTAAACATGAATTCTAATTTGTCATAACTTGCTTTTTTTCCCTTTGCAACTCCCAGTCCACTATCAGAAACACCTTATTTGTCTGACCACATGCAAACATTCAGCAATGCACATATTAGATCATGCATGGGTCCTGAAGGGGTGTCAAACCTTCAGCATCTTCAGTTGGCAGATATGAGGATGAAAAAGGGGGAAAGAAGAGAAAGAGGGACAGAAAGTGCTGAGTCTGACACTGTCTGTGTGCCACAAACACAGGAACCAATTAGCTAGAAGACGGCTTCCGTTGCCTAGACTGTTACAGAGCCTCCTCTCTCCGAGTCTCTTGGGGGAGACTGCAGCTTCAGGGCCATGGTAGCGCATAGGCTGTGCACAGCAGACAAGTTGTACGTTAGACACAGATGGTCAGCAGACATGGCTCAGCCAGGGATGTCGTTTTGCCTTTCAGTCAGAAGAGGACAGACAAGACCAAAGAGTCCGGACAGGTCAAGAGGTGGGATTTTAACAGGCATTAAAACTGCATGTGGTCAGATTCAGATGATACATTTTGTGATCCCTCTAAATACACCCCAGAACAATGTAATCCACATTGTCTGCAACTCATTTTTCCTCACATAGCACAGACATTTCTCAAAATCCACAAACTGAGGCTGTCTATATTAAAGTAAAATTGCTTGCATCTCACAGTAAAGACAAAGATGTTCTGTCACACTCCGGTGCGATTAATTTTGCACACCACAAGACACTTAAAAAAATGAATGTTTGCATACTTGCATACACTTACACATAAACCTTTCTAACCTACTCACACCCTCATCCTGCTCAAAGAGGGCACTGGGTGACGCAGTCCTTTTATGACGATTATTGATCCTTTGGAGCGCAGTAAAAACTACCCCCAGACAGTCAACAAAAATAACTGTAACCATATAACAGCTTCCTGCCTGGGGAACAGATCCCACAGAGCAGCCACATGACAGGACTATTCCGGGATAGTACAGTAGAGCCCTAACGGGCCCAGGGCACTAACCAAGCATTCACTCCTGCATAAGATGAGGAGAGGAGAAGGTTATGGAAAAGTGTATATTCAATTTGTCAGTTCTTGCAGCTGAAAAATGAGCATTTCATGTATTTCTGCTCATTGAGAGGCTTTCAGTTTGATTGTTTATGTGCAGCCTTTCATTTCACCATATGGTGCGGTTCACTTTTAATTATGATAATATCGCAGTCTTTGTCGTGCATAGTCCATTTATATAATAACATTTTCTTGACGCATCGCCCCTGACATATGACGCCCTTCATACCCAACACACACGGCACATTTCCTTCACAAGAGACACAGCTTATCAAATATACCCTCTTTGGAGACCTTAAGGGGGTTTTTAGATTATTACACTGCGAAGCACATATGGAGAAGGCGCTCATCACAAACTATTTCAAGTGCAAGAGTCTGCTGTTGTATTCAGTGCTCTGAGTTTTTCACACAGAGACAACGTGGAAGATTAGTCAGCAATTGTCCCAAAGAATAATTTAGTTGGCAGTAAAAAAGAATAAAATTTATGAAGTAGTCTCTGATTTTCCCACCTTGTCATTGAGCAAAAGACCTCTGTTCCTAGTGAAATAGACAGAGATAAAATAGACAATGACAGAAGTGGTCACATGTTGGAAAAGGTTTGACGTTAAACTAAATATTGCTCACAAATGATCTTAAATAATTGAACGTTTAGTAGTGTTTCTGCAGATGCAAAACAGATGTGTGACTTGTCAGATTCATTTCACATGCATAGGGAACGCAATACAAAAGTACTAATATCACTTGAATCTATTTATAGGAAAACTGTTGTGTTCTTCACAAATCTAGCCTTCATGAAGAAGTGGGAAGATTCCTTCCCTGTTGACAGTCCTGTTGGACTGTGGAGTCCAGGCTACCATATGGTTGAGTCAATGAAGCAAAAACAGATGAGCGACAGTGGTCTGGTCAGATGTGGGCCACAAAACCCCCTTTTATCTGGTGGATAGTTGATCATAGTGTTTCCATAAAGAAAGATGATGGTGGTATCATCTTGTTGTAGAGTTGTTTTTTTTAGCTAAACAGTTCAGCTGGTCAGAATTCATGGAAAGATGGATGGAGTTAGATGCAGGAAAATAAAAAAGAAGAGAGACCACAGAAAACTTGAGATTGACAGGAGAGTTCACTACCAGCAGGACCACTACACGAAACATAAACAAATGTAAAGGCTTATCTACATTACATTTGAAGGAGTTTGAGCTATTTTTAAAAAATGAATATTACAATTTTGAATCGCAGCATTAACGCTCCATTGCCAGATATCCTAACATATCTGCAGTTGTTCTTTGACTCTTTGACCAAAAGACATTTTGGTGATAATTTGAGAATGCAAACAATAACAGGCATGTGAGGACTCATTTGTATACGGGAAAAAAAATCACAAACCTGACCAGTTAAAAAAAAAAAAAGGCAATGTGGTTGTGATCTGAGCTTACATACAATGCTGTAACCTGGCTGTTGCACAAACAAAAATTAGCCTTGTCAAACTCCAACAAAGTCCACATTGGAAACTGGCAGCAAGCCAATCCAGTGACAGAATCCTCTCATCAGTGCCACACTTCATCTGTCCTCAGAGGCCCATTGTCTGCTGGATCTGGAGCACTTCAAGTTCTGATCTGAGTACAAACCAATATGTAATGCATTAACTGAAGTGCTGCATTTTGACACTTTTTACATTGAGGACTTTCCCTGAAAAAAGCTTCAGTACTGCAGAACGTGCAGCAAAAAAGAGACAGACAGAACGTAAGAGAGCAAAGTGACTTAACAAATCTCATTTCATCTTCCTAACAACTTATCGTCTGTCTGTGTTATCACCTCATTAGTGGTTGTGGTATCGGCTCCACTAAAAGAGAAATACACTGACTGACGCTATGCAGCCCCCCAACCCCTCTAGAGGAGCTTTCAACTGGGGGATGGTCTGTTTGATCTCAACACTCATCTGCTTCATTTCTCTTCTCTTATGTGGTACTCAACAACCATCACTTTGATTTGTGGTCAGACTTGAGTGAAGTGCATTAACCATGTAGAACACAGATGCAGGCATTTATCTGCACAAACATATACATTAATAGGCACATTCTCAGAACAAAAAGGCAATTTTGCAAACCTCATAAGGAGTGAAATGAGCGTGCTAACTTGTCAGGAGCTTAATGACACTTCAGAAGGTGTTTGTTTGTTTAGGTTTCAGATGTGTGCTGCTGAAGAAATTACCAAAATGCTGTTCTGTTGTTACTGTGTTAAGCATTTCAACAAGGACCTTTTCTTCTGCTGCCAGAATGACTCAGTGACTCAGTGTTCTCTCTCAGATAAACCAGCTAATTTGCTTTCTTTCCTCACAACCAAATGTCTTATCCTGTAATGATTACAAACTAGAGCGAAGTGTCTTCTCAAAACTCTCTTCAACTTTTGAATAGTAGAATAAAGAAAAGCAGGCTATTGGAAATAAAAAAACAATGTATCTATTGTTTTAAGGCTTAAAAATAAGAGTTTTAAAATATTTTGTTAGTGCAGGCAACAAAGAAACTCTTTGCAGTTTTTACAAAAATAATCATTGGTAATTATCAGGATGTACTCATATCACACAGCGCCTTCAAGATAAAGTGGGTGTGAATGCATCTCTTGAACATTTCAGAACTACTGTGCATTTGAATAATGAACATTAAGTGCTAATGATGACTCAATTCAGCCAGAATAATTTAACTTAGAAGGAAATGTTCTATTCGTCAAGCTGACTTGAAACAATTCAAATTGGTAACTGCTCGGACTCATTTCTTAATACGTGGAGTTAAAAATAAATTAACACAGAAAAGCAGTGGTTTGTCCTCTGACCTCATAGCATGCAGTCCTGGGTTCAGTTATCAGCTGAGGTCTTAGGTCTGAGTGTTAGATATCACTTCACCTGTAGAGGAGTATATTAATATATTTTTACTTGAACATGGCAATTCTGTGCTTGGTTGTAACCAACATGATTGTGTTTCTAAGTTACATACTGGATGCTCAAAAGCAGTGGAAATGTGATGAATGATCTTTATTGTCAAGAGGAAGCTTGACAATAAAGATCACAAACGAGACTAGATGATGAGGGATTGGCATCACCGATGTGGCGCCAGCACATAAATCTAACAAGCTAAATTACTTCACCACATAATGCAGGACCATGGGGTTGTGGTCAGTTCACTCATATCTATGAGATCATTCTTCACTTTTCTCACATTAGATTTATTGATTTAAAGTCTGGAGTATTGAGTGAGAATATGCAACCCATGTTTTTGTGTCCAAGATGTTATACTGTAATTCTCTAAAAGTTCTTATTAATTTCAAGAGAAAGATATGTTCTTATCTTCAAACTGTTTCTTAATTGAAAAAAAAATATTGATTTGGTCTAAAGCAAGCAGACACTCAGGAAGCACATAGATAAATAGTTTTAGACAATGGGTAACCATGGTGTAATGAGAAAGACAAGAAGTGAAACTGAAAGCATGCTATTTCTCTGCTTGCGCCTAACTCTGTGCAGCTACATGTGAAATAGATTACTATGCCATCCAGAGTCCTTCATGCTGCTTGGTTGCAATGTACCCAAAGCTAAAAAGAAGGTAAGTATCCATGTAGATTAGCTGGAGAGCATGGGTGATGTACCTTAAGAAACAATTGGCGTGTTTAAAGAAAGAAAAGTATTTTCTACAGATCTAGACAAAGACAAAGAATGATTCTTTTTTTCTGCAGTGTCTACAATTAAATGTGTCCATTTCTTTTGGCATTTTTTTAAGACAAAGATTATAGTTAAAGATATAAAGCCAAGGAGTGGAGTAGATGGGTTTTGATGATGCTCCGAGTTTGCAAGTTGTCTGAGCTGATTGATGAACAAATAAAGAAGGAAACTGATTTTAGGAAGTCTAAATTGACTTACTCTAATAAAACATAGCTATGCAAAACCAACAGGATGCCCTACAAACCACATACATGATACAATGAAACAATAAAAGCAGTAAATGCTTCTGCTGCCTGTTCACTTTATGAGCGTGAGAAATTGTGAAATAAAAAGTTTTAACTCGCTCGTTATCATTGCGTCTGCAAGAAAAACAGCAAGAGGAAGAAAGAGAGATAACGAGAGAAAGAGGAGAACACACACTGACGAATACACACAGAATGAAAGCTCAGAATGAAAGTGCTGTAGATAAGACCCGGAGATTTCAGATACTGACTTTAGCAGTTGAGCCATAGTGACGGCTGAACACAGCTGTCAGACCCAGATGGCGAGGTGTTAATAACATTCAGAGTTTTGCAGCGCACGGTTTATTTCCTAATAATAAAACTGTTAGCGCTTGCTAATAGCATAGCCACAGTCTGCCAAGCTCGCATTCCAGTACACTGCTCCTCTGCCACTTATGCGCCATGTTGCAAAGCTGCATGGCTAAATAGTTGGTGTTGATGCAACAAGATACTGGCCAATGATGTTCTATGTGTAATTGTACAAATGAGAATTGACTTATAGATGTTGCAAGTATACCTTTGAATATTAATTTTGAAAGTGGATAAATCGTACCATTTAACAGCAGCATCTGCATATAGCCTAACACTGATAGAACTACCATTGCTTAGGACTTTGACGGAGCAAAGACAGCCTAATCAGTGCACAATTATGTCTGAGATCAGGGGGCTTTATGCTTGAATCCTTTCAATTCCAGAAAAAAGTGACTGATTTCTTCTAACCTGTAAGATGCAGCTGAAAGATCTCGGAGCACCAAGTTGCACCCAACGCGATTTGTCTAGCTTAATCACACAAAAGAATACTTTTGTATAACATTGGATTTCATGGATATCAGATAAGCCATTACTTTCCAAAAGCATTTTAGATAATCCAAGTACCAGAATCTGAGGACATGGGCTTCCTGCTAATAACTTCCCGTATAATTGGTAGAAATGCCTGACTCCCTGGCAGCTGATGGGGAGGCAACTGGGTCAGGAATTACAACCTTCAAAATTTTTATTTGATTTTCTTTCAGTAAGTGTGAAGAGAAATGGAAGACAGGTATTTAGCTCACATTCGTTACCTTTGTATTAAATGTTTCTCTTTCATTTTTTGTCAGTAGGTCATAAAAGGGTAATTGAATATCCAATTCTGGGTGACTGTTTTGTGTTGTCATAGTCACCAAAACTGATACTAGAAGTTGGGAGATGAGAAAATGAGACTGAGATATTTGTCTGTTTACTTTGTGTGGCTCTACCACTCGATACCAACAAATCCTGAACACTGGATATTTAAAAGGCCACAAGTTTAGTGAAATGATTTTTCAAATCATTTAAATTAATTCAAGTAATTGAAGGAAGAACAAACCAGGTGCCAAATTTATACAATATTTACAAAAATGACGAAAAAGACAGCTGCATATTTCTGGTGTGAAAGATAATTTATGAATGACTTGTGACTTTGTAGTAAATCTGTGCAAAACATCCAGACTCCCAGGGACAAAAACAAAAAAGTGCTATTCTGCTGACTCATTACAGAATGCCCTACACTAGAGAGCTACTGTGGTGTGACTGAATATGTCACAGGTCCTAACAGACCACTGTTTCCATTTACAGACTTTTCTGTTTTTGGTAAGATCAGTTGTAAAGATAAGCTCCTTCTTCACCAATATCTCTGTCACTCTGCTGCAGAAAAATGTCCATGCTTGTCTCTCTTTTTCCTTTAATTTTTAGAAATCTGGCAGTGATGACTGGTTGAAGAGAATGGCTTAGAATAATATGTTTAGTTTTTTCAATGCTTAGAAGAAATGGACCTGCTTCCTATTGTTCTTATGGTGCTCAGCACCGTCCCATATCAGTGAGGCACAGTACTTTCCGCCTCACCCTACACATTTTGATTGGATAGCCGATCAAAAAGACTAAATATATCACCACATTCATACAATATATTAGACTGTGGAACATTAATGTACAATTAAACTATTATATTGGTGTTATAAAGAGAGAGCGCGATGGGAACGCACCTACTGTCTCGGTCACTATGTGTGACACAGGGTCACCAGAGGTGAGACATAACACTGCACTGCCTCCCCCGTACTTCTACTAAGTATTTCAAGAGGTATTGTAAGACTTCAGCTATTTCAGCTATAAAAATGATAACACCAATAATAAAAAATAATATGTACATATATACATTATAGATATATATATGGAGCAGAGACAAAGATAAATTGATTTTCTCTCATCACTGTTTGTATCTGTTTTCCTTCTCATGGCATGTACGTATCTTTCTTGTCAGGATTACAGGTGATGCATTACATCACCTGCCTCCCCTGACCGCACACCACTGACCCTACCTGCAGTTTCGTAATATGTGTAAAATACTTCTCTTACACTTAATTCTGATATTAATTTCTGATATTTTCAAACTAAACTTTTTATATCCTGCATATGAAGCACTATTTGAGACTTACTACTGCAAGTATTACATATTAAAACATGGTCATGACAGACATGAGCTGTGGAGATGTTTTTCATCAGCAGGAACTGGGAAAGGTGTTGATGGAAAGGCAGATGGAATTAGATACCAGCCAAACCAGGAAGAAAAAGACTCAATTTTCAATTTGTTAATTACAACGAAATTACTAAGATTAAAGCATATGTGTGAGGGGTGCTCAGTCAAAGTCCAAACCTAGATTCAAATTGAGAATAAGTCACATGAATTGATCTTTGGATTCCATAGCTCATATAGGTGAATATTTGTCCCAGACCCATAAAAGGACCTGGGCTGGGGTCTCTTTTTCCAAGCATCTGTTACTGGTTTGAGGTAAATGATGTGTTGGTGATGTAATTAGCCATGTGTTCCTTTCAAACTTTCATCTTTTTGGCCAAAACCAGTAACAAAAGCATGTGAATAGCGAAACAAAGCCAGGTATATTAATGAGATATACGTTCACACCCTGAAATGTATTAGATTTATACAAGCAAGCTAAATTCAAGAACAAAATCTACCATCTTAAAACTTCTAAAACTACTATTTAAAAAAAAACATTGGGTGGTTTCTTTTGTAACTTCAGTTATATTTTAGAAACAACACCAAAGTCCATATATTGTATTTTATTTTTTTGGAAAATTGATGTTTTTGCCCTCAGTTTCTGCTCTAACAAGTTGCCATAGTTGCATTCTTCATACACAACAGACATTTTAGATTTTATGAAACATGTTGAAAACCATGTAATTCATTACTGCAAAAAATTAAAGGAGTGTGCATTCTTTAACAAGGCATCTATATATGTATATACATTTTCTTTTATATTTTTTAAATGTCAAATAAAAAAGGACAAGAATAACATGTAGCCAATTTTCTTTGGGTAATTAAAATAAAATAAACCATTTGACAAACTGAACTGAAGTGAATGTGAAAGTTTGTGTGCATGTTTTTAAAAAGTACAGAAAGAAGATTGACATTTGTCTATATCATGCAGTGCACAGTTGCTTCACCGTTTGCGTTATTTATAAACTATTACTGCAAGAGCTAATTTCTAAGTGTCATTACAGTTTTTCTGTGCACAGGTAAGCTTAGTAGGTGCCAAAATTAATTGGACTTCATTCCAAGGAGATAATTTCCGAATATGTTATGCAGACTGTAAAGGCACATTGCTGCAAGCATAATTACATTGCGAAGGCAGAGGCAGTCTGCAGAATTTATCTTTCGCCCTAAATAGGAGAGGTTCATGCTCCCTCTTTTGAAGAGGCATTTATGTTGTATGCTAGCAGTTCCTAAATGAGCCAGCACTGTCATATCACTGCAATACAGCTTAATTTAGGTTTAACCCATTCACTTTTTGCTTCTATATTACTTACTGTGGCGAAATATTTACACATTAGATGAACTGTGGAGATGCTGTATTTAATTGCACCAGTTTGGTGGACAGAAAAAAAAAACTAAAAAACTAAAGAAGCAAAACCAGCTACCCACATAAATTAACTCTAAATTAACTTGGTCTCCAGCTGCCTCATGCAGATGAGAGAAGAAACCTGTGTCTTGGGTAATTGAGCTCCTCCCTGCTAGAGTTGTTATTATGCAGTGAAATTTGACTCAGAAACAGGTAGATTCTTCTTTTCCCTGTGCAGCAATGTTGGAAGTGAACAACTCTAAAGGCAAAATGGAAGGTTCTGAGAAGTTGAGAAAGAAATTGAAGAGATTTATTGAAGTATATTAAGGGGATAAAGCATAGATAAGTTAACATGCAGAAAACTGGTCCGTTTGCATGCCTGTTTGTGTTTGTGAATTCACACACTTATTGGTGCGTGGTGGATGGGGGGTGCTCGTGTGTATGTGAGAAAGTGAGACAGAGAGATAGAGAGAGACAGAAGGTTCTGGGGCTGCTGTGTCCTGTACCGGCTGGCAGGGTGGCTGTCAGAATGGCCCTGTTTCCTGTGTCAGCTCTAAAATAGGTCCAAACACAGCAGAGATGCACGACACACTCTGGCTATTTACAGCACTCACACAGTGTGTGTGCAGGATGCTGCCAAGTGTGTGGAACCAGACGTACTGTAGCTCCTCACAGTTGGGGGAAAAATGCATTCACCCTAAATAGCATACACAATGACAATGCAAAGGAATGTTGCAAGTGAAGCCATCTTCAAAATAAAAGATGGTGTATAGCGAGTATTCCTACATGAATGCTTTACAGCGCAGAATAAGATGTGTGTGGGAACAATGTCCGACCTTGACCTCTCCATATGTAGGTGTTGCGAGAGCATCGTGTATGGAAGGGGCACTGTGCCCTGCTTATGTCATTGTACCCACCTAGTGTTCCCTGGAATGTTGCCCTCTGTGTCTGCAAAAAAAAAAAAAAAAGAAAAAACACAAACAATTCTTTTATAAAATAAAAATGCACTTCCACCTTGCTATAGGCATAAATCTTTCCCTGTGTACACACAAAGAAACAGATAGACCTCAAAACATTACGACTGGTTATTATCTGACTTAATCACATTCATTATATTAGATCAAAATTAAAATTAGTCATAAGTTTATTTATAAAGTAAAACAAGCCATGTAAACTTTGTATTTTATACACATAAAAATGACCATGTCTGTTTTCTTATTCTTTTTCATCTTGTGAAGAAGTTTTTTCTATCTTTTCTAACATTTTATGAGAACCAGTTGTTCAGCAGGCAAGGTTGACTCACGTAAATATATATGCAATTGTAAAAACTAAAAACAACAAGCATGGTTTTACAAGCTGGTGTCTACAGTCATTTGTGTTTTTCTGATTTCAAAGCAAGTCTGCATGATTTCTAAAGTTTACAATTTTCTCACAGATTTTTTTGCTCTGACCTGAAAAACTTCAGCATCTCTTTTTATCAAACATCTGCCCACACAAGTATCGTGAGTTTTACCTTCTGCTATTTTGGGGTTTGAAAACTCTAAAAATACAAATAACGTTAGGGTTCAGTTTCATTTTGCAGGATGCCCACGCTTTCTCTGTGTGTGCTTCTCTCTTTGATTTAGTGCAGCTTTTTTAAGCAACATTTTCATGTACAGACTTTGGACAACAAAAAGTGAATTTAAATCTTAGATTAAGAACAGAGACTGGAAAACATACAACAAAATGTTTTACAGCATTCTCTTTATGAGCAATGAAAACATAATATAGACACAATTGTCAGATATGTTTTAACTGTTTTAAGATGTAGAGCGTAAATGACCTGGTTGTCAAATAGTTCCTTAATGTGTGAACATTTGTTAAGGTTAAACAAAAAAATTTTGAATCCGTATTGAACTGTATGAAGGAAGAGTCAGTCAGAGAAGTTACTGATGCAATAGCTTAGTCATTGGGGCCTCTGATGTGGAATGAAGTGAGGAAGGAGTAGGAGAACAGAATAGTCTACTTCCTTGAACCTAAAAGATGGCTAAGACCTATGTCGATTAACACATTTTTAATTAAGTGAAACCAGCAAGGTTTGAATTTCATCATCTTGTTTATATTTGTGCATAGCCTGTATTTCTGCATCTCTCAACCTGGAGGAAAGAGACATTATGGGACTCTTCCTACAACTCATTGCACATTTCATTTTCCCAAAAATATTTTTTATGCTTTGACATAAAATTGAATTTGTATTTTGTGTTTATAGCAGTGTGCTGGTAGAGAATGTTCTTACTGGTTTAAGGGTCCAGCATGTTTACCCCAAAGTCAAATTGTTGACTCGAGGTTTTTGGAAGTTAATTTTTGCATAAACTTTTCTACAAGACCTGCTGAGCTGTCCTTCCTGCTTCAGTTGGGTCATGAAGTTTTTCCATGTGTGATTTACAACAGCATAGTAAACACAACAGTCATCGTTGAGTGGAACGACTATTACGAGGTCACAAGTTTGGAAGAGGAGGAAATTGTAATTGGCGTGATCCAATAAAAAAAAAAAAAAAAAATTTAAATTAAACTGAAGGTTCTGGTGAGATGTTCCCCTTCTGTATTGGCCCAGAATTGTGCATGGGGAGTTTAATATTTAAGTATGTATGCAGCCTTGAATCTGCTTTCTGATTGTTCTATATCTTTGTGCTAGGCTATTGAAAAGTATAAGTCAGGAAATGGATATAAAGAAATTTCCAAGATACTGAACATCCCCTAGAGTTCAGTTCAATCTATCATCGAAGAAATGGAAAAAAGTTGGACCAATTTATAAGTCTACCTCGATCAGGCCATCTTCACAAATCAAGTAACCGTCCAAGAAGGAGACCAGTGTGAGAGGCCAGCAGGACACAAGACTACACTAAAGGAGTTACAAGCTTCAGCAGCTGAGAGTTGAGAGTCTGCACACAACATTCATGGAATGGGTTCTTCATCATTCGAAGCTTTATGTATGATTGGCAAAAAGAAAGTCACTGTTGACGTAAGCTCATGTCAAGACTCCACTCCTTTATCAAACTTTGTCGAGTTTGACAAAGGAGATTCCATGACCAAGTGGAAGAGAGTGCTTTGGGCTGATGAGACTAAATTGAATTCTCATCAACACTATAAATCATCTCAGACACACCATTACCCATCACGAAACATAGCAGTGGCAGAGTCATGCTGAGGGGATGTTTCTCTGCCACAGACAAGGCTTGGAAAAATAGAAAGGAAAATCTCTAAAGCACTCTATTTATTCAGAGAATGTTTATTTACCAGCAAGACAACATCCCGAAGCATCCAGCTAAAGTTGCAAATAAATGATTTGCAACATGGTGGAAGTTCAGGAGCGGCAGAGACAAAGCCCAGACCTCAATGCCACAGAGAATTTGTGGCAGGACTTGAGAAGAGCAGTTCGGTGTTCATCCCCACGTAACCTGGCAGTTTGAAAAGTTTTGAAAGCAAAAATGGACTAAAGTTGCAGTGCTGAGGAGGCCAAGCTTGATTGAGATCTATACACACAGACTTTGTGCAGCTAGTAAATACTGACCTAAAGGGGGTGAATGTGTATGCAATTACTTATTTTGTTAAATATTAGCACAAAATATAATTTTGTGGGAATATTTTTTTACTTTGACATTTAAGTTTTTTATTTACTTTATTGTTAAAAAGACACATTTGCTGATCTGATTTGTAAAAGCAATAAAAGGGAAAATAACCCAAGCAGGTAAATACTTTTATATAGGCACTGTGTCTGACAGTGACCTTAGTGTCTGGATAAAAAGCAGTGCTACTATGTTTATTAGATCTGGCTTAAGAGAAAGAAATGGTCAAGGAGCAAAACAAATACCTTTGGGGATATAACAAACCTTTTGAGCCATGAATACCACACCAAGTCTGAGACCAAAGAGACTATTTCTCTTTTTTCTTATTTTGATGGGAAAGAAGCTTGAGGTTTTGGCCTGTTTGTAATAAGATACACTTTTTATCAAAACAGATACAAAGTGTACATTTCCAGACATTTTGAAATGTCTGGAAATGTTCCAGACATTTTGAAATGTCTGGAAATGTTCAGTAGAGTTATTTATCTTGTATTGCTAAACTATGAAACCAATTTGATTTTGATAAGCAGACTGGTTGGTGTCTGGTCGTTAGAATCATTTAATGTAGTTCGTTGTTACAACTGAATGCATAATTTCAGTGTCAAACATGCAAAAACGAACCAAGCTATGAACAATACAACACAACATAAATGCTCTTGTATGTGATCTGTGTGTACAGGTATATGTGCTTGCACATATTTAATGTGCTCCATCCGACCCAGCTTGGGTCAGATGTTTCTAGAGTTGTGCTATGAAAGCATCCAGACTGCACGCATCTTATGTCTAATCTTCCTGCTTTGGTGAGTGTAGAAAGGATGAGAAAAAAATCCATACTCTTTACATCCTCCTGTGACCGCTGCGCTCGTGAGACGGCAGCCGTGGGAATGGAGATGGATACAGGCGGCCCTGCCTCTGACCTCCCTCCACTTCAACAGAAGGGTGGAGATAAACAGGGCAACAAGGATCACTAACATCTTTCTTCCTCAAGCACACACAGATGTAACAGTGCACACACACAAATACAGAAAACAGCAGAGATATCTCATTAAAGCAATAGTAGGTGAGTGTTGCGATAGCAGTGTGCCACTGGGAGAGAGGTCTATTAGGGATACTATCAAGAGACGAGGGAAGGAAATGAGAGTCAGTGTGCTGCTCCGTTGTGCATCTAATTCTGGTGTGACATACGTGTTTGACGTATGTCTAATTTTGACCCTGGGGACCCCGCCTGAGAGCCAGTAGTTATAATTATTGACTATGTCATTATGATAATGTCGTGAGTACAGAATTTCTAAAAGAATTTAAACACTAAATATGTATTAACCAAAGCATTTGTGTCAGAAGAGAGAAAAAAGGCCGTGACATGAGGTTCGGGGCAAAAAGTGAGGAAGACAAGAGAGGTAGATTTTCTTAGAGTGCATACTCGTGGCAGCTCATCCTAAATTAATCTCCCCTCCTCTCTTTTTTTCTGGGGATTTTGGCGTAACACTCCCCTCCTGCTCCCTCACTCCCCAGGCTGTCACAACCCGTCACCACAAGTATTTTACTTTAGCTGCAGGGATGGAGGAAGAGATTTGTCCCCTTCCATCATTCCCCTTTCACATTCCTGTCACTAATAGCAATTTTGGAATGCTGGGTTTCACTGTGTGTTACATTTTCTTTAATTATATTCCATATATGTATATATACTAGTAAAATACTAGCAAAACTAGTGATTATTTATTTCATGACAAAACTATGATGGCAGCAAGTCAACCTTTAGCTCAAACACTGTCATTCCTTTGGCTGTGGCTCAAATTCAATGCTATGCATCTGTGTTATTATGGTTCGTCAGGGGTCATTAATGTAATCCAAGTAGACAGAAGTTTATACCCAGAGATGTGCACCATAGTATTCTCCCTCTATTTGTGTCTCTTTTTTTTTCTCTTTGCATCTATATGCAGCCACTTCCGATAATGTCATCCTATACTGTTCTCCGCTCCTCGCAACCAGACACTATCAGCTGTGAACTCATCATTCTCCTTTAAAGACCAGGTCAAAGAGAGGAAGAAGGAGGAAAAAATAACTGGGGAGCTTTGAAAGCATTGAAACTGCTATATGTGCTCAATAAATGAGCTGCACTGTCATGTGAGAAAGAAGATACAGTTTTCTGAAAACAGAGCCAACATACCACGGTTCTGGAAAAGTGACGGAGAGGTCTGATGCACTGCAACATTGGAAAATGCATACAAACACATTTACACACATCTCAACTAAATTATGCATTATCTTCCATGGGCATTAAATATTGGCACCATTTCAAGACACTTTTTATAAATAATAGTGTTGCACTGTGCCATCTGTTGAAAATATTTGTTTTTTATGTCTTCACTTTGTAGTTGGAGAGCATATGGTGAAAAAACAAAACATGATAGAACTTCTGATGCTACGGCCAGAGCTTCATTCTTCTTTGTTCAATTAGCTCTTTCATTGTGCACTCAGAAAAATGTTTGCTTTTGTTTTGCTTTGTGATAAGCTAAACACCTTTGTCACAATTGCAATCAGACTTCAAATGAATTTTATTTCAACATCATACTGAAAGCCTTATTTGACTGATTGTACCTTATATCAATAAATATAGTAGTGGTGAAATGAAATCAAATGAAATGAAACAGGCAACTATGAAACAAGTCAATAGATATTATATTTTAAACCTAGTTTGTGAAATTGTTCTTGGTCAGTGGAAGTTAAATAAAAGGTCATATTAGTGAGTAGTATTAGTGTGTTACAAAGCCATGACTTCAGGCCCATAGAAAAGCTAAAAAGGTCTTTGTGGGCAAGAAAGCCAACCAACCCAAATCAGTTATACACCTTCTCTCTGAACTATGTGTGAGATGCTTAGGAAAGAATATCCAAAACTTTTACCCAAATAATGTTATTTAAAAGGCAATTCAATGAAATATATGGAAAATAATTATTAATTTACAATACATAAAAATAAAACACCACAGAAAGTGTGGCATGAAATCAGTAAGACCCTGACCTTCTGATCGTCAATTAGCCATGTAGAAGATGAAGACAAACACGATTTATAGTCATCATTTCTGTCCATTCTCATGGCAAGGGGAGCGATATGCGCATGAACAAAACATGCCACTATGTCAGTGGTGAAGTGTAGCAGAGAACCATTTCTGAAATTCTAACACTTCAAGACTCTCTACACCATCTACAGAAAACTCTCCTCCTTCAGGTCTCTGAGGCCATGTTCTCTCCGAGGGTGACACTACAGTACACTCTGTAATTATAAAACTCAAAGAGCATTCCTCAGTCTGGTTAACCAGAACTATGAGGGAGAGGAACAAATATTTACTTCCCCCAGCCCCCTCATTTTGTTCCTCCTACTTTAACTTGCCCCCACCTCAATAATTTAACAGTAAGAGCAAGTCAGCCTTGTAAACACAATAGTTATGTCTGCGCTTACAGAGCCATGAAGCAGACATGCAGGCTCCACTACCCTTACAGCTACAACTGCAGTAATACTGGCTCCCCTCTGTTCTCTCCCTCTTTACCTCACACTGATACCATAAGCTCAGTTTGGATTTCTTTTTTAAAGTTGGATGTAAAACATTAGGAAATCTAAAGCAATGGGCATAGCTTTAAGATTTAACTTATTTCAGATTTTGATAGCCAATAAATTATCAAACCACAACAGATGCCCGGTGTAACTCATCTAGAATGGTAAAACAGAGCATCTGCGCTGAAGTGAAATATACTGCTCCTGGGCTCCACATATTTAACTCATTAGATATAATTTGTAACAGCTCTACCCGCACTAAATGTTCATTATTTCCACCTTACATGTAATTCTGGTTAGTATCAGCGATGGATTTTAAATAATCTTTTTTCATGTACTTTATTAGAAATTTGCAGTGTTGAAATCTATAAAAAGACCTGTTTGCACTGGTGTCTAACAATGGGTTGCTGGGAGGTAATGTATTTCATGCGGCTTCTTTCAAATTGTGTCAGGCATTGTTCAGTGCCTGCAAAGTTATCCAACTTTTTGCTTATATATAACAGACTCCAACAAAGCAGTTCAATTCTGAAAAGTGTGGCTTGTATTTGTAACTTCTGCTCCAGCCCTAAGTCTTGTGCAGCCTGTAAGAAGTTTTATACAAAGATGCCCTTTTTTTGTTTTGTTTTTTTAGCTACATTTAGTTACTCTGACTAACATCCCAGTGACCCTTCCCATACCATGATGCTGCCATTCCCGTGTTTTCATGTGAAAGTGGCCTTTTCAAGCTCAGGCAAACTGTTTGTGTTTTCACTGCAATAAGCATTTAAGATGATGGACAACACTTAAACTTAATTTAAATTCTCATCACTTTCTAAAAGTTGCTTTCTTCTTCCCACTCTTCCAAATTTACTACTTAGTTAACTTCAGCAGGCTGTTGCTCACAATAGAGTTTAAACACACTTGCATGACACACTTTTTATATTTTTTTAAAGAACTTTGAAAAACATATGTATTCTTTTATTCCACTTTACAAATACTAAATATTTGTATAGATTTTACTTTATATGTAGAAACAACAAAATGTGACCATTGTCCGATAGCTTTAATACTTGGGCTACACACTGTTTTGTTCTTGCATTTTTAGACAGAAATGCCCAACATTTTTACAAGCAGGAACTTAATTCTGCTTTCACTACTCTACATAATAATTTAATATTGCATCTGTTTGATGTGGATTTGTGATTTTCTGGAGAAAATACAATAATTCTATAATTTTTAGCACTCTTTCCAGCCTTGAAATGTTTTGGATCAGAGACTTTTATTGTTTAAAAAGGGATCTCTTTCATCCTTTTCAACTCATCTGTGTTGTTTCATTCATGCAAAACTACTTATACGTGTGGTAATTTGTTTTACCAGAATATTTCACACATGATTGAAATTTCCAAAGCAATATGGATTCAGTTCAGTCTGATCTTCTTCCACTGCAACACATGCTCCTCACAAAGGGACATTTATTGCTGGAGAAGCATTCTGACAGCTGGAAATGCATCTAAGCAGAATGCACACAAAGCAGGACGTCATCCAAAAAGCCCACTAATAGTACTTTTTGTATGCAAATAATAATTTATCAAGTGTGAAAGTAAATCAAGATGCTGTTCTAAAGAATAGTGTACAAACTCATGCAAGTATAAATACCTTCTAGATTTATTTTGTCCTTTGTTCCCACTTTGGCACAATCACAAACTTCCATTAAATAATTGACGAGATGATTTTGGTTTTTATTCAAATTCCTTATTTTTTGATTACTGTGCAGATACTAATAAGACAGTAAAGGCTGCTGAACATGTGGAGTCCCTGTCATGCATTGCAGATTTTCAACAACCAACAAATGGCTGGATTGCACATAAAGTATGTGTGCTGTTTATGATGTACTAATACACACCTAAATTATTCGTACCTCTGGTATATTTAGATTTGTCCTGATTAGAATATGGAATTTGTGGAGGGAACTAAACATTATGGTGACAGCAAATAAGCCTTAACCTCAGACAACAAATTAGAGTATATTTTTTCTTGTATTCTCAATAAAAGATATTTCACTACTTATTGAAAAGATCTAAGCAGTTTTCAACATGCCATTTTCAGTAAAAACATAAAAATGCTTTTGAGAAACCTTTTCACTTCCTAAACAAACTTCTTGATTGACTGGATATATTTTGAATTTAAATATCTCAGTGGTGTAAATAATATGGGCTTCACTATTTATACTGGATATAGAGACGGATAAAGGAAGTAAAATATTCAACATAATTTACAGATTAAACATTATTACCTATGGTGCAGTATAAGATGCCTGGAAAGGAAAGGGAATGTAAAGTATTTTTCTTTACTTTGTGTTTAGGGTAATTAAACAGTAATTACAGTGATAACACTTACTCATGTTTGTTTTGTTTTTTATACATAAATGCTTAGTATGCTAAGTATGATTCAACACCTTTAGCAGTACTGCATACGTGGAATGAAGAATAAAAAGAAGCATTTCAAGGATTTTCTCATGGCAGCAAGAGAATCAAATAATTGTATTGTTCTCAAAGGCTGTTTGTGTCCATTGTTAACAAGCCAGAACAATGCATTAGACCTGGGATGTAAGTAATGTGCACTTAGACTTGCCGTCCCATCCACACTACATGGACAGCATTGTTTAATGACCAGCAATAACATTGTTAAGCTGCTCCTTCTCTATGCTTCTCTTATTTCCCATGTTTCTCCCCTTTACCACTTTCTGTTTAAATCTCTCAAACAGCCCAGTATAGTGAACTATGAAGGATGCTCCTATCAGCAGCTTGCTATGTACAATTTGGTTTCCATTCAGTTGCATTTTTTAAAGCAAGACACTAAAAATGTTCCAGAAGCATCTGGTATTTTTGCCATTTTTACTTTCAGTGCAGAAAATAGAAAAACATATTTGGATTCAAGAGTGATGCTGAACTCTATCAGTGTAAATGCAAACCTGGCCTGCAATGAACACCCACAACCTGAGTAAACGACTGTGAGGGCTGCAGTATGGCAGAATGAAGTGTGTTCATTTCCTTATTTATTGACTCACTTGCTTTTCTCAGAGTGTTTGAAATTAATAACAGCCAGCAGAAATCAGACAGAGGAATGAAAATCAGCACTTTCCCCGCAGTGAAGCCATTCATCAAGCTAACGAGGGGGAGAATAAAGCAGGAGAGGAAAGCAGGGGAAAAGTGACGTTTGGAGAGGGGAAGGAGAGAAGGAGGGAAGCAGGTGCAGTGTGAGGCAGAGGGAGGGTTCAAAAAAGTGACGCCCTTAGAAAAGAACAAGAACAGAAGGATTATAAGCATTTGGCAGAGAGCTAGAAATCCTAAGGAGGAGGAGAAGCAAAGCATTTGTCATTGGAGCCTAAAAAAAGCGCAATTTGAGTAAGATATGTTTCCTTCTCACTGTGACTCAATGACAAATATCAACAAATAGATGAATAGCAGTTTATTTACCAGGTATGAGTTGAAAAAACCAGCTTCTGTCAAGGGCCTTGGGCAGTCCCTCACAATCAGTCTAATAAAAATGCATGATACAGTAAAATTCATCCAATGCCATCACTTGTGATTATACAGAATAAGAAAAAAACAAAACAATTATTGGTCATTGTTCTTTTACACAGCTTTGTCGCTCTACAGGACAATAGATGGGTCTGCCCTAATCTAAAGGAATTCACCTTGCCATGGTTGTGGTTCCATGCTGCTCCTCCTTCCCTACTGTCCACCAAAGACCCCGCAGCATCTCACACCCCAGAGTAGGGCTGACTAAGCACTTGCCACTGAGTCTTTCGTCACCAAGTGAGAAAGTAGCACCATGCTGAGATCACTGCCACAGGAAAATAATTAACAAAGTGGAGCTCAGTCCAAACTGAGACTAAATCTAATTCCACTTCTCTGTGACATTGAGCTGTAACTCTCTTTTTGCTTTTTCTTTATCATTATTGCATTCACACTTAAATTTAGAATTCACATTTTATGTTTTGAAGTTCTTTACTCATGATCCCAGGAACTCAATCTTTTGAAATATTCATAAATGTTATACATAAGACAGTTTAGTGTGATGCCTAAAAGAGGTAATGCATTTAAAGTTTTGAAGTCATTTTAAAATTTGACTTGAATGAGACTGGGACTATGTACTCTGTTGCCTCTAAATACAAACGCTGATTCATTTGACTGAACATAGATATCTGTATTTTTAACTTTAAACTTAGACCACAGTGTCTTTGGTCACCAAGGATAAATATAGTCATCTCCTCCTGAGCAGTCTCCAGTTTCTCACTCCTTTCCAAGAGGCAGGTGGAGCAAAGAAGAAAAAAGAGAGGGCAGGAGGTGTAACACCCAGTCTTGAATAAATCATCCCTTGACTTTTGACCCATATAGAGGCAAGAGGGTGGTTTTTATACTTCTGCGCTGCCCCCTTACTCTGTATGGTCTTTGCATTCCCCTCCTCTCCCTCATTCATTTTCTCCTTCACATGACAGGTCAATCTGGATCGATTTCATCTGCCCTCAATGACTGAGACCAACATCCTGGCACCCAGAAATAGAGCGTGCTGTAATAAAAGTGTCTTAGAGGAACCATAACTGTTCACATGCAGCCATGTGGGAAGCATTTTGGAAACAGGCAAAGAACTTCATTTACAACATGTATAGATTGACTACACTGACAGAAAAAAAAACTTCTAAAGACACAAAATTCTCTTTCAGTGAGATGTGGTGCCTGGGTTTTATTGTTTCAGGAAATTTCAATCCAATTGTTGTCACATGCACTGCTTCTTTACAACTGAAACAGCACATTCCTCGTATTGTATGCCAATGTGATCACATGCTTGTACATTTTCTAACTGAAGAAATGTGTATGAATCTATATTTGTGTTCAGTTTTCTAATCCAAAGTCTCTTTCCTACAGTGCATGTGCATCTGGAGTTATATCTTTGTCAGCAAATTCTGGGTTTTTCAACCCCTGCTGGGCTCTGAAGTCTAGAGTCCCTTTGCTTGGTGTGGCAACCCCCCTTGGTGAGTCTGCCTTTATAACACACACTAAACCAGTGGCAGGAGAAATAGGTTGGCAGCTTCACACATCTGTATACCTGTATATTTTTCCAGTCCTAACTTTGGCTCTTGCGCTGGAGGAATGGAACCATGGTGAAACGGTGACACTGGTGGGGTCTCAGTTTTCCAGGATGGAGTCAGAATGCTCTTTCCCAAGGCAAGGACACCTTGATCTCCAAGTACATTTCTCACCCTGTCCACCTGGAGCTATGCGGTCAGATTGTACATCAACCACTTAGCCCACCTCCAGCCAACCTTGCTTCTTATACGCATGAATCTCTTTGAGATCCATGCATAGCCAAAGAGATCCAGGGAATAGCCGAAGAGATGGCTATTCCCTGATGCATCCGCTTTGGAGAAGGTCTCTGCCAACTAGACAGACGAAACCACACTGTTTTTGTTCTGTCTTGGCTCAGATGAAAGGTTGTCAAAGCGCTGCATCAGAGCAGCGCAGCAGCATGGCTGGGAAAGTGAGATTTATGGGGCAGACTAAGATAGAAACACTCATGGTTTTCCACTTTCATTCGTTTAACATCCGTTCTCTTGGCATTGTTTATATTCAACACCCCTTAGCAGTGACCAGAGGGCACCTAATTCACATTGATGACTTCGAGGTGGGGGGGAATCAAAGCACTTAAAACACTTAATCTAAAGAAGATTTGTCCTTGTCATCCTGGATGGCTTTTGTCCTGCTCCCCCTTCTGAAGTAAAGTGAATCTGGAGTAAGGCCAGCCACTAATCCCACACCCTACTTGGACACAATCACGTAAATAATGCTCATTGCAAATACTTACACATGGACACTCGTCTCCACACTGTCTCCCTTCCTGTCATGACTCAAGCATTGTTAACTCATTAAATTGACAAAATCATAAATCCCAATTGGGTAAATTTAGAGGTACACTTAGGAGCAGTACTCTATATTTACACTTAACTGATTGGAGAGCAATTTTGAACAAAGTGTGTTTTTTTCACATTGGACATGGAGAGTTTAGTCCTACTGTAAATAAAAGTTGTACCACCAAGACAACAATAAAAGGCATGAAATCCAACACACTTATTCCAAGAGCTGGCACCACTGTAGTCACCAGACTTTCTTTCTTTCAATTAAGTCAACATGATGAGTGTGTTATTTTTTGAATGTTGTGAGTGTAATATTTTACATGTATAGTTATCTTTATTACAAAAATCTGTGTATGGAGTTGTACTTAATGGCAGATTCTATTAAATACAACATCATTTAATCTTTTTTTGTTCTTCGTAAAACTTGTGTTTGAATTTTAAACAGATACAGAGATTGCACTTTTTCATAGAAGTGACCAAAGTTGATATTTTCTTCACAAATGCACTGCTAAATGACGTCACATTTCGTTAGTCATTCTCGCATTTCAATCCCTTTTCAAGAACTTTCCAACATGTAGATAGAATGAAACTCTATCCAATGACCTCATACAACAAGCCCCGCCCCTACACATAATTAACATTTTTGTGAAATTTTGTTCATTCACAAAAAACCTAATTTGTGCTCCCATATCTAGTAAGTAAAGAATAATACTATATTGAATTTATAACGATGACAAAAAGTACAAATTGCAACATAAAAAGTATGCATAACAGTGAGAACGACATGAAAAGAAGAAACAATCTTGCAGAATGCAATTTTTAAATTATTGTTAAATGAGGAAAAATGACATTTATTTCTGAAGTTTGAATTTTGAAAACAAATGGTATAAAGATAAGAGAAAATAAATAATGTTTAAGTTATATGTAAACTGATTATAGCAGAGTTATTTTAACTCCAGATCAAACCATTTGTGGGGGAGATTGTAGTGACCAACAATCAGCAGAAAGGGAAGCAGAAGGCAAAAGAAAATGCTCAAAATGGAGTGTACAATAATCTCTCACATCTAACCACACTCCATCAATCTCAATTGTTTTTCCTGTTCATGCATTAAAGGATTCAAAGTGATGTGCCAGTTTAAGATTTTAGCTTTGAGATCAGCTGGTGGACCGAGTCCAAAACACTATACAGAAATAGTTGCAGCAACTCTAAAGCAACGTCTCAGCTAAA
Organism: Phalloptychus januarius; assembly: GCA_902982915.1. Lineage (NCBI taxonomy): Eukaryota > Metazoa > Chordata > Actinopteri > Cyprinodontiformes > Poeciliidae > Phalloptychus > Phalloptychus januarius. The sequence goes on from CADWAE010000477.1 coordinate 16,859,465, forward strand.
ACTCCTCTTGTGTCAACACAGATTCAAACTTTCCCTCAACAGTGGGAAAACAAATCTTATACCCAGTGGCTTTTATTTCAGGTAACAATGAGCAAAATAAAGCAAGTGTTGTCAAAAGCTTTAGTATGGAATTCTGTTCCCTCTGCTCTGTTCAGCACTTTTCTTAGCTGCACCTAAATTACATTATGAACTTATATTCAGTCTGAACACAGATGCAGTTTGTTATTCTATTTTCTTTATAAATATCAGATAGTGTCAGTCTTTATAACTATCAGTGAGTGTGTGAAACAGGCTGTGATATGTGTGCATGATCACTTTATGCATCTGAAGAAATCAGTACAAACTCAAAAATGTATAAGTGTTTACTGTATTTAGGCCGTGGAACAAAGCATAACACCAATGAAGACACTGTCCATTCATATTGCAAGTTGCCCTGAAATCAAGTGTTACACTTGATATGGTGAAGATTCAAACAAGAAAAGTGATATTTCTAAAATGGGACATGGGAGAGACATGTATAAATGGATGTGATAGCTTGAGAAATTAAATTAGTCACATGAATAAAAGCTGCTTAACCACCTAATTTGTTGATATATTCCCACATTGTTTAAATCCATGCAAAAAGTGGTGATAAATTAATAATTACTGACTTGCGTTGCATATTATAGCAACGCAAGTATTGAGTATCACTCTTCCTACTCGTTTTCTCACTGGAAAGTGAAACAAAATTATATCTTAATTTCCACTTAAATGCAATGCATCAATGTCTTGTTTTCTTTATTTAAATTTTAATATTTATTTATTTTTTACATAACTGAAATAATAAATTATGACATATAATTCATCAACAATTTAAATTGTATAAATTTTGATATGTCTGAAAGAAGATCTGGTTCAAAGCGTGAAATGAATGATAGTTGTTTACAAAGTTAAACAAAACAGACTAAAACTAACACACAAGTTGTGTTCCTCACTAAATTGTAGTTCAGACTGAGAACAGATACACACCTTGAATTTAGAGGATCACTGCACTTTCAGTGGAAAGTCATGCCTAAGCTAACATCCTGTCATGCTTGTATCTCATGGCTAAGTGAAATCATTAAAGGAACAATCCGGTTAGCTGCACACAGTCTCTTTCTCACAGCATTGATTTCAGCCCGAGCAGCACATTCAAAAGACAAAAGAGAAAATCTTAATATTTAATTTACATTTGAATGGCGGCTATAATCTGCTGGCTACACTCTTCATCAAGCATGGCAGTAATTTTACAGCTGTGTTGTCTGTGAATGTATTGGACATCGTTGTGAACTCAAAAGGAGGACTGGATACGTTATGGTACATTGTTATTTTCTGAACTGTGAAACACATCTGAGAAGGATTTTGCTGTAATCCAAAAGGTTTCCATGAAGAATTTACTTTAAAATAAATTTACTCTTTTTATTGAGTAAAAAAAAAAAAATTTAAAAAAAAAATATCTGAAATTTTAAAACATATAGAAATCTTTCTAGATTTATAATATTTCAAATAGTGTTTTAAAATAGGATTGAAAGGAAAATACCAGAATGTAAAGAAGGGTGATTTACCTCAAAGAACCCAGGGCAAAGAAGAAGGGGCGTGAAATCACAGATGGAGGAATTTTCTTGACGACCTAAAGAAGCAGATAAGATTGAACACAACATATCAGCATGGATACATTAATTTAAATACAAACACACATTGTGTCACCTTCAGTGCCGACTTCAGTCTCGTCCTTCTACCCTCCTGTTCAGCGCACATGCCGACCCACACAAACAATCACAAAGGAACAAGTCGAGCCATTATGACTGAGATTCACTCTCTCCATGTCTGTCTACTGGAAAACAGTGCATGTATCATAGATGGCATGGGGAAATGTAAAAATTTGCATGCAAATAGACTCTACAGGCATAGCTCATGCATCAAAGCACTGAAAGCAAAAAAAGACAAAAATACTTGTGAAATACTTCATCAGAGAAAAGGTAAAAAAGGTTTTTAATTCTGCTCATTTTGAAAAATGACATGTCATTGTTCTAAACATCTAGTGCTTTTTCTGTGCAATGGGTTTAAGTCAGTTTTTCTAATAACTTGTGAATGAAACTTACATTCAAGCTCACCAGTAAATTACACATGTTGTGTAAAATGGGATTAAACACAGTTATTTATAACCTCTATATATGTTGTTACAGATGTGAAAGCATGAGTGTAACTTTCTGGTTGTGTGCACCGATGCCAAACAGGGTCCCTTTAAAAAGTGACAGCTGCGGAAATACTTTACCAACACACTGCAGTGAAGGAAATTTTCAGTCATTGGACTTTCAAATAAATGGCACATAATTCATTTCTACAAAAGTAAATAGAAGCTGCAGAAAAGCAGCAGAAATGCTCCACTATGACAGTGAAACATAAGAATGAACAAAAATAAATTAAATTAAAAGTACAATTCAAAAGGCATGCTCACTTTGTTTAACATTGCTATATGCAGCTTCTAAATTCAGTGCAAACATTTGCATAACTGTAGAAATATTTTAAAATGTCTTATTTGGAATTATATAGAGATTTTTAGCAAAATCTGACATAAGTATTCAGAAATTAGAATATGAATTGTAATTAGGTTTATTTGTCAGATTAAAAGTAGGTAATAAACAGACTTTTAATCAATCCCACATTTCTGTATTTTTTTTATTGAATTCTTCTGAATTCTAATGTATAATGTTATTTTTCTCTTACCTATTAGTTACCAAAATTGAAAACATCAGCCTGTGTGTAATTATTCTATCTTAAAGTATTTATCTTAGTGGATTGTGTAGCTAAAATGTTCAAATCTGTCAACAATACTGTAATCTATCTATCTATCTATCTATCTATCTATCTATCTATCTATCTATCTATCTATCTATCTATCTATCTATCTATCTATCTATCTATCTATCTATCTATCTATCTATCTATCTATCTATCTATCTATCTATCTACGGTTGAAAGATAATCTTGCATTTGTTTAAGTCACAGGCTTCTAGTTTGGGTCTATTTACAGACATATAAAATTATCCCTTCAAGTGGCTAAATCACCTCATTACCAATATAACTGGGAGCAAGTCTTTCAAGGACAATTCTCTAATGACACCACGCATTTCCTCCTAATATCTATTTGAGGCGTGTTTTCTGCCACAAAGGAAGAAAGTGCACAAAGGGCAAAGTCAACTCTGATGGTCGGTCACAGATGTTAACAGATGCCTGAAATTCATTGAAGGACTGAAGGTCTTTAAATTAATTTTGTCTTTATGACTGCTCAAACACAGGGTAGGCTAGTGATCGGTGTGGATTGTCTGGTGTTGCTGGGAACCTTGTGAACATCTACTGGAATCTTTTTTTGTGGTATGCTGTTTCCCATGAACAAGATGCAAGCAAAAATAAAAATACAAAAACATTAGAACATTACTATAAATTGCACAACTGCAATTGCTCTGATAATTTTTGGTAGCTTTATTATGCTGCATTTTATGGTTGTCTTGATTAAGTCACTTTAAGGTGTGAAACAAGACACACAAAAGTTCAAGTCACTAAGTGTGGGTTACTGCCTATTTGACAGGAGGGGGAAATGAGTTTGCTTTCTTCTGTTTTACTCTGAAAAGACACGGCGGGGGTCTCATTTATAGAGGACTGCGTAGGATCCATACTAAAAGTCTACATTAAAAGTCTACAGTGGAAATGGAATACATTATGATTAGCATAAAGTTATCCTCAATGTTCTTCCTGTACTTAACAGTGACATTGTTTCTGTTGAGTTGCTGAGAGACAAAGAGTAGAAGTGAGGATAGAACTAACCATTGAGACCCTTCTGCCGATAACAGACTGAGTAAAGGTTGGACAGAATCCTGCATTTGAATACATTTATCTGTCTCCTCATGGAGGAGATTATCCACATGATACTAGTTTTACTTTCACAAATAAGCTATTTAAAATGTAGTTTATATGTACAAAATGCTTAAAAATTTAGATATTTTTACTGTCCTGGAAATGTATAGCAATTGTCTGTCTTTCATGTTAGATGTGCATGCATATTTCACTCAGTGGGGTCTGTGCAGAGGAAATGAGCATGAGGTCCCCAGGGTTAGGATTACTCTAATGACTTTGAGAGCAGCCTTGTGTGCTGTAACTTCTGACCTCTGTTCATCCTTTTGTCCAAAAGAGAGACAGGTACATGCATGCAGAGACACACTTTAATACGTTTACACACACATCCACGTCGCACTTGTCTGCACAAGCACCAATCAGCATCTCACACAGGCCAAAATTACTTATGAGAGATGAGCAGCCATGCAAAGATTTGTACTATTCCTTTCAGCACAATCTGAACCCTGTGATATTTCACATCTAGAACCAGTTTTGGAGTTTCATTCCATCAACTGACCAACGGTTACAGCACTGAAAGTTGTGCTGCGTCTTGTAGTCGGCCCACAAGGCAGCCAGCGTTCACACAGGCACAACTTTGGAGTATCGATCAGTTTATTACTCATCTAACCACAATGCACGGGTACCAGAGCAACATGTTTTTGAAAAGTAGTTTTGTCTTGACTCAGATATTGGGTCGCTTTCACATTGTGCCCTTTTAATTTGACGGCATTTACTGAATCTATTCCAATGATGAAAGGATTAAAATAGATTTTAAAAAAATCTACAATGAAGAATTAACGTTGAAGCATTTTCTTGTATTTTTTACATACCACTCAAGGGATTCAAATAGTCCTGCCACAAAAATGCATGGTATTCAGAGGAGTGAAGCCAAACATCTGGGCAAAAAGGATTTTGTCTCTGAAATGTCAAACACAGATGCAAAATACAAAATGGTAAAAAAAAAAAAAAAAAAGAAACAAAAACAAAGAGTTAATCTCCCTGAAGTGATTTAGTTCAGTGTTGTGGTTAATATGAAACATCAAAATATAGCAGCAGTACTGCTTTGATCAAATAGATGTAATTAGATAAATTGGGGAAGAAGGAGAGCAGCTTGGTTGTAAATTGCATGGTGTGTGCATGCTAAGACCCAAAACGGGTACAGCTGCACGGAGCTGCACTCACGATTTATCATCTCTACATCGCAGGAGCCAGTGGCCCACACCACTATTAATCATCAGCAAAATCATTTAATTCAGCCCAAGACCGACTATTGTCTCAGCCTCTCCGCTCACTCGGGGCAAATCAGCCACCACAGCAGCAGCACACACGTCTCAAATGGGATACAAGTGGTGGGTTAAAAATGCTTTTTCCTCCCCTCTCTGTTTTTTGGGGATATGTGTAAATGCATCATCGTCTGCAGGTGGTGTAGTTTGGCTTTTATTTCTTTCTCTGTGTAATTTTAGTAGTAAATGTGTACCTGCAAAATCTACAGTTTGAACAAAATTAGATAGTTAAGTTCTTTATTAACACTGAGAGTGTGGTTCACTCTTTATGAGAGGTCTGCTTTATGATTGTCCTTTACTCAGAGTCATGCAGAGCGGTTCCTAAAGTGTGTAAAGCTGACAAGCCCAGACTGAATTTGTCCTCTGAAGCCCTCAGTGTTTCTTCAAAATGTATTTTGGCGCATCGGTTTTCCTGTTTCAAAAAACAGATTGTTCTGGAACGGTGAAACAAGATGCCCACGAGGCTACTCCTCGTACCAGAACTTGCAAAAGCACTTTTCCTCTTGTGTTTCAGAAGGCAAGCATTCTCATTTAACACCACGGTGCATTAAAACGGCTACGTTGAAAGAGATCAACCAAAGATGTATAAACAGCAGCAAAAAAAGGCAAATGATTTGGTTGAGAAGCGCAGAAGTTCTTCCTGCTCACTACAGCAGTTGACTTATACTGATACCTTCTCGTGCGCCCCCTCAAATGCCTGTCACAGCTGTGCCCTCATTGCAACCCGTCGACCTGAGCACGTCCGCATGAGGCCAACCACAGCCCACTGACTAACACACAAGGGAAACTGGGTAGGCCGAACGATGACACGCCGATGACAAATGCTCTGAAGCGAGGATACCACACAGAGGCAAACAGGACAATGAGAAAGAACAAAAGTGAGGTGCAAATCTGAAACATGCAAAACCACTAGAAACTTGCATGTAGAGATGCAATTAAAACTCTCATTCAGGGAAATACACCCACGTTTGAATCCATACATATATAAACACATTCTGGCACAAGCTTTACACACAGGAACACTCTCATGAAGACGCATGCACAAAAACAGTTGGAAAGCCTACAAACACACACTCGCACACACCCTCATCACAGTTTTCAATAAACTGTCAGCTAAATAAACCTTATAATCAGTTTTAGATAAAGATGATGGGGAATGGTTTCATATAGAACTTGAATAAAATCAGATTATGAAACTCAAATGGGAACAAAGCTGTGTTATGCAGTGGGAAGATTTATTTTTGTTTAAATTTGAAGGTGGACTTGTGGGGAATATGATTTATGTGAACTAAAAATAGACACTAAACTTATCTTAGTGAGAACAAAAATAACTATAATGAAGTGTGCTAATCCAGATTACAGTATTTCACATGCATTAGAATGTATGGCCTCTATCAGTCTAAGCTACTGTCCAAAATCTTATTTTCTAAATTTAAGCTCATAGCTTCAAAGTGTTTTGGGAATAATAATTAAATAGTTAAGAAAAAATAAGTTGAAAGTAAATATTCAATGTGGCACGTCAGCTTGTTTGTAATTTCCCTAATGAATGCTTCAGTCAAGAAGACAAAACGTCTCTAGAAAAGTCAAAAGAGAAAAAGATGAGAAACTTAATGAAGACAGTTACATACATTTATTGCATATCTTTTAATTGTATGAAATGGAAAAAAAACGAGCACATATGAACATCACATAAGGTTAGTGAGTGGTATAATTTTGCACAGCAAAATATATATATATATTTATATATATACTATATATAAGAAAACAAAAAAAATAATTAATATATTTCTAAGATTCATTAGCGAATGGTGCTTTCGTTTTTGTACATGCAGGGTAACAATCCCTGAAGATCCAACAATGTCCAGACATCATCGATTAGAATAATAATAATAATTATAATAATTAGTTATTGCTTTGCAAATATTGACTTTGTTTAAAGACAAACAACAATCTCTTCCGACCTGATCATTACACATTAAAGCGTTACGATTAAGTCGTAACAGGGTGTCAATCTTATGTTTATGGGAGCTGTCCAGATTAACTTTTTATTTCCCTGACTCCCACAGCGCGATAGGCGAAATCTTTTTTTAGTGCAGCTCAGTACGTCAGTTTGAAAAAGACACATTTCTTGAAAGTGTATTGCAAGTCACTTCGCCTTCAACAATGACAAACTTTTTTTTTATTGTATTTTTATGCACTTTTATTATTTTAAATATTACTTTAAAAATAAAAATAATTAAATGTGTGGGTGAAATCAGAGCGCACACTTCAGTTTATTAATGCATGCTGCAAAAGCACTGTTTCTGAACTGGACAATGCTGCTCACTTTATAAATTGGAGCTTAGCCAATTTTTTCTTAACGATTGTTTTTTTTTCCTTTTTTTCAAAACAACCTCTCCTTGCTTTGGCAATCTGTGTTTTAACCTGTTGTTTGCAACTTACATCACAAAACTTTAGAATTAAATTATGTATTGAAAATTATTCAAATGTTGACATATGCACAATGGTATATATTTTAAATAACAAAGGCTTATAGCAACAGACTAGACTTCCAGAGACTGGACTGGTGATTTTCTTATAATTGTGAAGTCTCTTTTTATTTTTTTTGCGTCCTCTCGCTGCAGGATCTCCGCCGACAAAAGTTCCATCAGGTAATGCTCTGCGCACTTTCTGCAGCCTACAATGACAGTCAATGGTGGAGCACTTCAACACAGCTGAAATGCACTTGTGTACATTTAAAGGGGAGGGTGGGGGAGTCCTTTCACTTTTTTGTGTCCGTCCCAAAAAAGTGAGGAGGCCAAGATGGAGTTATGAATGACATGCTGGAGTCATCCGACCAAATATAAAGAAAGGGGGAAAAAGGGAACATCTTCAAGCACAAAAATAAAGAAAAGAAAACCATACATGCCCAGCATGCAGGGTAGTTCAACAGCAAATTTCTTTAAAACAATGGATAGTTTGTGATGAAAGTACAGTCATTTTCGTTGCTCAACACAATGAGAAACAAACGCATGAGATGAGGTGGCGTCAAATGGCAGGCTTGCGATCCTCCAAGATTGGTAAATAAAAAATAAAAATAAAAAAATAGCCCGTTTGCAGCTTTGACAGGGACCTGTACACTGAATTAAAAGTAAAATGTTGTAAAAGTCAACACTGATAAACTTCATAGGAGTATGCTTAATGCATGCATGCACACTTTATGAACAGCGGGACGTTGAGTCAACTTTTGAAAAAAAAAAGAAAAAAAAGAGCACTGCAAACCTTATGAACAGCGGTGGAAAAAGACCCTGACATACATTGTATGCGCTATATACAGCTAATAACAAAAAAAAAACAAAAACAAACAAAAAACAATTGATGAGCGTTTCCTCAAAATGCCTGTCCAAAATAATAATAAAAAGCCCTCCACATATAAACAGTCACAGACTTGAGGGAATTGCTTCTTTAAAAAAAAAACAAGAACAAAAAGTATAAAATCATAAAAAAAAACTTGACAAATTAGTTCTTTGTCTATTTGGCTTTGCGCAAAAAATATAATAAGAAAAAAAAGCTTGATAACCAAAACTTTTCGGAGGGGTGACTTTTTTTTTTCTTTTTTCGCGATAAGTTCGAGACTCACATGAAAAACTCCGGGGATGAAGGGTTGTTGTCACTGCTGGATCCATTTTCTCTGAAGCCGTTGCTGATGAGCTTCTCATACTTTTCCTTGTACGCGTCCCTCTCCCGGACCAGCCTGGAGATTTCTTGCTTTAGGTGCTCGACCTGCTGCATGAGTTGCGTTTTCTCCCCTTCCAGGACGTGCCGCTGCTGAACCCGCTTGAACCGGCATGATTGAGCGTAGCCTCTGTTCTTTAGGGTCCTCCTCTTCTGCTTCAATCGGATCACCTCTTCCTTGCTGACCCCCCGCAGCTGCCGGTTGAGCTCCCGCACCGACATGGTCACCAGCTGCTCGTCTGAGAACCGATCCTCCAGGCGCATGTGAGGGTGACTCGTCCCAGAAGCGCCGTTGGACTGAACGCCGGGTGCCTGGTGGTGACTGCCGTTGTGGTGGTGATGATGGTGGTGGTGGTGTTGCGCCCCGTTCTGGGCAGCTGCCGCAGCGATCACAGCTGACACCACGGCTGCGGCGGAGCCCATCTCTTCCCCGGCCATGGAACCTCCTGTCCCGGCCACGCCAGAAAACTGCTGGCCCCTGGCGTAGCCATCGAAGGACTGGAGCTGGTGACTGCTGTTGATGAGCGCCTCGACTGCGTCTTCGGGGCTGAAGCCCAGCGCCTCTGGATTCAACTGCTGTTGATAACCGGACATCCAGTAGAAATCCTCTATGTGTGTCTTCTGCTCGCTCCCCGAGCCCGGACTGGGCGCCGAGAAGCTTGGGGAAGGGGGCACCGAGCTGCAAGGCGTGCTCATCGGGGTGGAAGACAAGGATCCCCCGGCGATAAGGCGACTGCACTGGCTGATGTTGCGATCGGGCTCCACCGGCTCCTTTTTCACTTCAAACTTCATCAGATCGAAGTCATTAACATATTCCATGGCCAAGGGACTGGTGGGCAGGTCGGAGTTGCTCATTGCCAGCTCTGATGCCATCCTCTTGCTGCTGCTGACAGTCCTCCAAGCGGGGTGAAGAGCAGCTGTCAAACTGGACTGGTTGGGAAAGACGTGAGCCAGTTTGATTTTTTAAGCGTTTGTCTTGAAACTAGAAAAAACGAGGTTTTGCAGCGTCCTTTCTGCGCAGCCACGGAGTTGCAGGCGTGCGAGAGGAGTTTTTCTTTGCAGAGTCTATTGCACAGACGCAGCAGTGCCGCGCACACGAGAAGCGGAGTCCTCTTTCAGCATGTGAAACACGGTGGTTTTGTGTTTCAAACATTAAACACTTTACGCCTTCTCCAGGAACACGCGAGCGGAGAGAGGTGTAGGGGGAAACAAGCCGAGTGTCGGTCTCGCACGTTTGATGCCGCTGAGTACCTAGTGGGACGATTTTTTACTGGGATCACACAGCAGATGAGTTTAAGAGCATTGTAGCCGCCCTGACGTAAGGCTGGAAACGGGAAATTGACTCGGACGAAGAGCCAATAGGGTCGCACACTCGCAGAGCTAATTAACATATCAGAAGCGCTCAGAAACAAACTTTTCTCCACTGACAGAGGCCACCAGCTGTCTGTCAGCCGCGACTGACTCTCTTTGGCTTCAGCCATTGAACTTTGTTCAATAACTAAGTATGTTAGTTATTAAATAAAATGATATATGACATACGGAACACTGTCCCATTTAAAACAAAAAAGTTTTACATGCTAACATTTAAAGAAAAAGTATTGATAGATTGATAGATTGATTTTTTTTCCTGTTTCACTGCTTCGGATCTTTTCACTAAAATAGAAATGCACTTTTTCTAGTGCATCTTTTCTACATATATTTTGTGTCCTTTTTAGGAATTGTTTAATTTCTGATTTGTTCCTATTCATTGGGTTTTTTTCTCTCTGTTACATTTATATGTTGTACCACACATTAACCGTCAACGGACCTCATATACAAGTTTTTTTGTCTCAGCGCTATTTCTGAATTTGTCATGTAAATAATATGAAGACTGAACTCTAAGGATTGTCCCGTCTCCGCTATGATCAAAATTGCAAAACTCAACACTGCCACCTTTTGGTCATGCAAGCATTCCTCTCAGGCAGGTCTATGCACAAGTTGCAAGGAGAAAGAAAGTGATTAGAAAGAACATGATACATGTGTTCTTAGGAATAATTAGAAGCACACACGCACATACATATAATATAAAATATACATTTTTATATGCATTTTTAAAGATGCATTCTCTTGTGAACTTCAGATGTGTCTTACTGGAAGCTTTTATGTCCAATATGTCATGTCCAAAGAAATGAATGATAGTGACCACAGTGTTCGGTTCAAACTGTTATGATGTGCAACTATAATAAAAAAATCACTTTATCTGAGTTCCAGCCCAGGCGTTGATTTAGGTGTCATAAAAAGATCTCCAGCACTGACTTTATCTCAGTTCAGAGGTCTCCAACTTCTAATTGACTTGTGTACAACAGGGTCATGAGACAGTATGGGATTTTTTTCTGCAGAGCATATCTCCTGTGCCCTTTCTCTTTACACTGTCATGCACAGATTCAGGGAAAATACTGAATCCTTCCTAAAGTATTCCTTCAGTTTTTTTTTATGATTGAACAGAATTTGAACCACAGAGATAATGGATTTAAAACCAATATATTTACATTTTGGTTCCCATTCTATATAGGTAAAATGCATTTAAGATATAACCAAAAGGGTTTTACCGACTTGTTAGAAAATTTGATTGTTAGAAAACCAGAGATGGAAAAAAAAATGTTAATTGTGTTAAAGTGTGTCACCCTTCTATGACTGGGTCCTGACAAATGTTCCTTTGACAAAAACTTAAAATCATATTTTGTCTCTTGTATGATCTCATCAGTGTGCTTTTTAGATTCCCTGTGTTATTTGTTTGGGGTTACTTGACTGTGGAAAGGCACAGCAGTGGGGGCATGGCTGAAGCAGAGTGAGACTAACATTCAAACACAGTTATGGCACGAGAAAGTAGCAGACCTAATTTAGTTGTTTTTTGAAGTTATTGATGGTGCAAGTTCTGTTTTGGAAAAGTCAAATGCTGAAGAGAACATTTCTGAAGCCAAGATGAAGGAGGTAATGATAAGAGAACCATTTTTGGGCAATCTTACAGATATACATAACATTATTATGAGATTACAAAAGTCAGTCTTGTTCTATAGGCTTTAAAGTGAATCAGAACATATTACAGATTTTAATCTATTATCATTATATGAAATTGAGAAAAAAGGTTTTTCTTTGTTAGATATTGTATGTGTACTGTGTCTAAGTACTATGGGTTGCTTTCAGGAATACTTTGGTTTTCTTGTTTCAGTAAGTTTAGAAGTGCCTCACATAAGCATTTGACAAAGCATAAAACTTTTAAATGTGTGATTTTAATCCTAATCCTTTTGGTCTCATTTAAATAAACACACAGTCCAGCTTAATTGTTTTTTTTTCACTGATCTTGTTTGTGGTGTTCATGGGCAAGACCACAAGATATAGTCATGAAGAGGAGGATGATGTTTTTGGATGATGTTCTTTTGTTGGCATATCCAAGTCATGAACTTTAACAAAAACTGCAGCAGCTCACAGTCAAGTGTGATGCAACTGGGATGAGAGTCAGCTCTGCTTGGTCTGAGGCCATGGTCCTCAACTGGAACAAAAGGCTGATCGTTTACTTTGGGTTGGGAGACACTCAGAGTGGGGAACTCGCATTACAGCTGCAGCTCTTCTATATTACCATGTATTTGAGATGGTTTGGGCAAAGGGTCAGAATGTTTTCTGCACACCTCCCTTTGAAGGTTCGCCAGACACATTTCACAGGGTGGAGACTCCAGGGCAAACAAAGATGGTTGAAGCCTATGCACCACAAATCTGGAACAAACGTCAAGAAAATTGTAAAACAGCCAAAAGACAGAGTTCCTTTAAATCTGGACTTAAACCCCACCTGTCTAGAGTTGCTTTTGTACCATAATAAATGAGCTGGTAACCATTTTGATGTGTAATGATGGCACTTGCAAAATGTGATGTTTCACATATTTTTGTGTTTTTATGAGGTAAAGCATTTTGAATAAAATTGTATTTTATTTGAGTTGATGTACATATCTCTCCTGACTTGGACATTGTAGGATATTCCAAATATGTTTTTGGTAAAAATGTACTTCCTTAAAATTTTAAATTTCAAAACCATGTGAATACATATGACCCTCAGTGATATTTGACAAATATGAAAGCACATTTTATTTTTTTCTCTTGAAGTAATAGATAAGTTAATTCATTTTCTTTCAAAGATATCAAGGTTTTCTAATAATGTTTTCTAATTATCAAAATGAAACCCGTCACAGGGGCTTTTACAGAAAGCCAAGGAAATTGCCAACGTTACTATTAAATTTTATTTTAGTTATAAAAGCATCTGTTACTGATCAGGACTGCCTGCCTTATATGTAAAATTGTCTTCCAAACTGTTGTTGACGCTTGGAAATACTTGAATCAGAACAAGGAGGTGACACAGTTAAAAAAAAACATGTGAGACATGAACAATTGGCTGCTCCTTTGTGATAAAAGAACCAAAGTTTGTTCTGAATTCTCTTTTTATTAATTGTGCAAGTGATTCTCCAGCTTTCAAAATAGCACAAGGAGTAGCATTTATTAGTTTATTAGTGCAACCTTACCTGGAATCCCTCTGCCTTTTTGACTGATAAAGTGAATCAAGTAGGGTGATCAGAGTTCACCGAGTTGTTTTCTGTTTTTTCAGATGTTGTTTGCATGGATGCAGGTTGCGGGGGTTGCTCTGTTCTAGCTGCGACTTGATAAGGTAATTTCTTTTCAAGTTTTTTACATTCCTTGTAGCTGATAGCTCCCTGCCAGCTATCAGCTAGCAGGGAGTCACAGCCGTATTCTTAGTATTATTCTTGATAATAAAAATCAAAGTGCACAAATACAAGCCATGCTTTACATCTCCACACAAAAGAAATTATGGTATTGCTCAAGCCTAGTGCAATTTCATCAACAGTCCAGTGAGAACAGCACAACTGGAATATCAATTTTCACCCCACCAACAGAATGTGGGCACAGCCATGCCATAATTACCTTAATCCATTAGTCGGAAAGAGGGTGAGGCTGCGAAGGGTGCAACAGAGGACAGAGCAGACAAAACAAGGTCAGGAGGAGATCACATCTGTAGTCTGAGGTTGATTTTGGATGGCCTCCTTGAGACTGATGGAAAATATTTAGTCACCTGCAGCTGATGGGCCTCATGTGAGAGAAGAATGCTGATGTTTAGATCAAGCCAGGATCAACTCAGAGGCTGAATGAGCGACAGTGAACGAGAGTTACAGTGCTGTGAAAAGCACGATCTCATGTTTTCTGTCACTCCACACTAAGGTGGCGCAGAATTTCCAGGTTTAATATCAGTCCCATTCCAAAATGAATATTTGTTAAATTAAATAACGAATTTCAAATTGCTGTTGTGAGGTTTGCAAGTTTGTTCTATACTGTTCACCTCATGTACAGCAATCGAAGAAGACTGGTCAATATTGCACAAGAGCCGGCAGAAAGGTTTGCATATTAGCCATAATTACATTCACATGAACATAATGCATTGGTTTACTGTCATGTGTAAGGTTAATATGTACTGCAAGTAAATGATATATTAACTTTTGGATAGCTTTCCAAGTTTTCTCCATGATGGTTTCACACAACTTAGACTTTCATCTTTAACTGCATGCATGCAGTACCCTAGAGTGACCTTTAAACTCTGGCTTTGTGCATGTGTCTTTTGTTATGCATTCACACATGCATTTCTGGTTATTCAGCTCTTAATGTGATTTTAGGTTAAAACATATCAGAGGCATAAATCTTAATAAACAAGTTCACAGTTGTACTGACAAGAAAATGGTATTTTAAAATAGTGCAAAGGGATTGCTGAATGAGACAGAAATGCTGCAGTAAATTCACATGTGTTTGACAATGAAACATTTTCTGAAAGCATATATCAGTTTATATTATTATTGTTTAGTTTTTTTTCTTACTAATTCAGGATATTATGTGCCCTTCACTTTTACAGTTATGCTTTCAGAACTGATCATACTCTGCTCAAGTTTCTGGAAAGTCTCTAGTGATGCCCTGGGGCTATTGTCACCTGGATCTTACAGTAACAATAAACTGTGGTATTCACAATTACAGAGTTAGCAAGCTAATTAGAGCAGAGCAAAAGAAGAAAGAGAAAGGCCAGAGGGAAAGACGTCTTGGATTCTTTAGGTAAAAATATTATAAAACATTTTGGTTCCTGACCTTCTATAGGACATTCATTGCAGCTTAGAAAGAATACCTTTTTGGTCAGGTATTCCCCTTAACTGGCATAATTAACAAAACAACATTTTCTCAGATTTTTTGTTCCTAAAATAAGACAAAATCTCCCAATGTCAACTATGCACAACCAGAGATTCTGTCACATTTGCTCTCACTGCAAAAAGATTAAGCAACACATTATGGCTGCATTATGTTATGTAATAACGTGAATCATCTGATCATCTCCCACTTACAAACTTGCATGACCTATGACATTGTGCTGTTAACAATACGGACTGTTGTATGTTTTAGAGCTGGAGTCTGAATCACCTTTTGATAATGATGCCTTCTCAGTTGGTATGCAGCTAAGATGGTTAAAATGTCATCTGACTGTAATTGTGAGCCCTTCAAACATTCCCAGTGGGTGTTGCGTTTAATGTTCATTTGAGCTCTCCATTAAAATCCCAACTGAAGTCCAAATTAATATGATTTAAATTAACTCATTTAAGGAACATTTAATTACCAATAGGGTGTAATTGAATGTTCCTCTGAAGTGCTGAGTGATTCCTAATGAATTGGGAATGACGGTAGAAACGGAGGAGGCTTCACAATGTTGCTTTCTAAAGGGAGATGTTACTAAGGAGCCATAGATAACAGAGTGAATAATGAGGTTATGTTTAAAAAGGCAGGTGC
The DNA here is from genome assembly GCA_902982915.1 of Phalloptychus januarius. Classification (NCBI taxonomy): domain Eukaryota; kingdom Metazoa; phylum Chordata; class Actinopteri; order Cyprinodontiformes; family Poeciliidae; genus Phalloptychus; species Phalloptychus januarius. The sequence goes on from CADWAE010000477.1 coordinate 16,875,232, forward strand.
GACTTAAAGGGTTTTCATCTGAGCATGTGCAGTTGAGCAAAGGCTACTATTGTCACTACTGTTGCAGCTTCTACATTTTATGGCCATTGGAAATTCCCAAACCACAAAGTCCTCCCACCTGCACAGAGAACATTGTCCTCTAGAAGTACACATAATGCAGGCAGAATGTTATTCTGAAAATATATTTTTAAGGGGACTAGTGACATGAAATTCACCAAAGACCATGGATATATAATAGATGTAGTTCTAGCCTTCTGAATGTACCAGTGAGCACCATTGCAATAAACATACAGAAATAAAAAAAACAACCTAATTTTATCATAAGCCAGAGCAGGTGCTCATTCAATTTTTGACTCTGATGATGGGTAAAGTGAATAATCAGAAGAATTGCCCAGAGGCTATTGACCTCTCACAGAGAGTTTCAGAATCTCCTGAAAATACAATCACAGTTCCTCCATAGGATGGTCACTATCTGAGTACTCAATGATCATGGGCACAACAGTTGATTCCAACTTTCTAGCTCTGATGTTTCCATTGTGGCCACATGGACCACAATGTTTATCTTTGCTGTTTATCGATAATCCCAATGTCTGGTTGGTTGATCATTACGATTTTGTCTTGGAGTCCCACTGGATTTTATCTCAGTCATCCTCCACCACTTTGGGAAGTAGATCTAGGGTTGTCCAGTTCATGTTTTGTTTCTTAACCAGCTACTTAGGTGTAGTTGTAGCCATCATGTTCCATTCACACATTTGTTGAACACATTTGATGCAGGTGATGTCTATGTCAGAATGGCCCTTTGTTTATATTTTGCCATTGCATTATGAATCATTATAATAATAGGCAGCTCACATTAATGATCTTGCCTAAGAACCACTGGACATCTCTGTGACATAAATGCCTCAAATGGGGTTGCCACTTGGAGACTTACTTTATTTTCCAGACAAGCTATGACATGGTTATTGTATATCCATAGCAGTCAGATTACTTGTTAAATGTCTCAGTGTTTTCTGAATGCACTTCCCATGGTCACACAGACACTAAATTGCCCAATAAAAGGCTATAAACTAAATTGGAGTTTGTGACCCCAGAGTCCTGACGTTGGAGTGCTCATGGACAATAACTCCCAGTAGTCCGAAACACATCTTCTAACTTGCCTGACATTCCAATCAACAATTACTGGGCCCACCAATCTAGACTGAAACACCTACTTGCAAACACAATGGCAATAGTGTTCACACACAAGGGCAACTCTCATTCCTCTGTCTCCTTTTCTCCTCTGCTCCCACTGCAATCTTGTTATTATTTTTAACTCATTCATTAAAGAGTTTTCAGTCATTTAATGATTGCGCATTAATGGAACAACCGCAACAGCAGCACAGGTCTCAGTGAATTTTGCATAAATACCCTCTTCTAACTGTGATATGATGTTAAGATAAAGTTTAATGATTTGCCCACAGCTCACAATAAGAAAGTTTTGTAGGAGGTTCTGGTGCATTTCATAAAATAAATTGTATTTTGAGAAGTGCAGAGGGGTGGGGGGGATTTTTTGGAAATACTGAAGCAATATCTGAAGACAACATCTGTTTGTTAGGAACAAATGAGTCTTGAAATAACAAGACCTAGCTTTTTATTTTCTGGTGAAAAATATCTGGAACTACTAAGCCTGCACATATCTGTGCAGACCTCCAGGCTCATTGCCCTCCTGCTTTTGTTGTGCAAACAAACCAGTTACCTACGAACCTTGGCACATTTACATTTATTTGCTGAGACTGCTAGCTCAAATCCATGGCAGCCAAAACCTTGACACATAAACCTTCATAACAGTCTGCCATGTCTTTACCAAATAGCCCACACACTGACAAACTGGATAAAAAGTTAATAGAATGAAATGAAAAGAACAAAAACTTCCTAACAATTTAGACTCCAATGGTACACAAGGTATAAGCTGAGTGGACATCATGGTCCATAGTTGATTAAGTCTTTGTACACAAATTGGATACTTTCAGGAAGTTACCAGCAGAAAAAAACAACATTTTACTGTGGCCACCATAAAGTCCTGATCTCAGTCCTGTGGAAAAATAGTAGACAGGTTTGAAATAGTGTGTGGAAACCAGATTCAGTTGCACAAGTTCTGTCAGTAGGAATGTGAAAATGTTTGTAAAAATATATATTTTATGTCATTTAGCTAATTGAAATAAATTGGTTTATCTCAAGTGACTTTGAAACAAAAAAGGTTGACTTAATATCAGACCAGAAATGGGTCTCTATCTCTTTATAAGAGTTTTCTCACAGAAAATATGAGTCTGTAATATTCCTGTATGCAAACCATATAAGTATGACTTGCTTATCCAAAATCAAGTAAAATGTTAACTTTTCATTAAGCACTCAGATCAATTCATTCTGACCAAACATCTCCATTTAGTTTTTCCATTTTCTCTAAGGCATAAAAGAAACTGAACGTTACTGACATGTTGTACTCAAAGCATTATGTGCACTGCATAAATATGTGCTAATAATCTGGACTGAAGTTTGTTTGTAAAAGTCTGTTTAGCAACCGGTAATATTCCTTTGCAAATAGTACATGTTGGCCTGGCAAAGTTGGGCTGTTGTAAGTGATTCCTTAAAACAAAGATTTCATGTGGGTCTGATTTACTGCATATTTAAGCTGCATATAAAATTGCTGCTACAACAACTCCAGCTTCTTCAAATGAGTTAAGGGCGATGATGTTGAAATATCGAGGCTGATTAGTTCCCATTTAAGTAGGCCATGCTTCAGCTTCTTTAATCAATTCTGATCAATGTGTAAAATGATTTGGCAAGTGCTTAGCTGCAAACAAAGTGAAAAATGCAATAACGCAAACACAAATCCCAATCTTCTTGGTGCGTCGCATCACAAATCAATTGAACAAGTAAAGTTTGCCATGTGCACGTTTGCTGGTGGCTGCTTTTCAAAAGCATTTGCAGCAAAGTGAGCTGACTGCTGGGTCGTGCTCGAGCACAGCCTTGTGTAACTCACCCTGAAAAGAACATTTGTTCTCCATCTGTGAATACTACTCTCACTCCATGTAAAGCTGAAGTTGAGACACAGTGCTGCTCAAAATATGTTGCCTTGTTTTTTTTCTTTTTCAACATACTTGCTCCGACCAAAAGACTAAAAAGCTACAAGTCAACTAATTTTATGACTATGACTTGGCAGGCTTCTCAGGAATCATGAAAGCTCATTCAATGCATAAATTAAACGTCTTTTTTTGTCAACTGAACTCCTGGCCACAGGAGCATGTCTTGATGACAGCTATGTGTTTCCTGTTGCACTCAATTCAGGCTGCATCTGGCTGGTAAAGACATTAGTCTCGGCTGGAAATATTGTTACTTTGCCAGTTAGGCTCACATGTCTGCAGACTCACAGACAAACCTCAGATATATAGCCACAGTAGAATATATCCATTAAAGACCATTACTTTGAATTTAATACTTATTTAATGAAGTGTAGATTGACTATATTTATAGTTTGTGTTGTTTGCTGCTTTAAAACAAAGGGACATTCTAGGCTTTTACCATCATGATGGTTTATTGTGCTTTATGACATCTATTTCAAATTATTATATTGATTAGGTAAAAGAAGCATTTAGCCACTTTCTGCAATAATGATTTAAAAACAAAGGGAGTGTTTTCATTGTTTGCAGACACATGTGACAAAAAGAAAGAGATAATGCTTGCATGGGTCATGTCTGTTTCTGCATAGTCACATTCATACATGTCCAACATACAACGAGTCGTTGTGCAACCGTTGGTGATTTCTCGGGTCTTTTCTTTTCCACCTTTTTTGTTTGGTTTAGTGCAGGCCAGAGGCTTGGTTTGTCTGTGCAGATAGGATTATCACAAATCCAACTAGTTTAAACTCCCTAGCTACTACTTAGCACCAATCTGAAGCCCTGCATAACTTATGTTTTCATTTTCATCCAAAAAATCTACTTCCAGCACTAACTGGAACAAGGAAGAAGATTGGACTTGTACACCTTGAAGTCATGTCTACTGGATTGTACGTGTTCATTAATAGTCATACTCATAGATAATTGAAATAACATAGCAAATAACCAAAGTTCAGTCATCCTCAAACATATTGATTACTTAAATATGTGACTTAGAATTAGGTGGAAAAAAAAACAAACGATACGTTTACGTGAAGTTGTAAACATGTCTATGTTTGAGTGTCATGTTTCTCTTTAAAACGATGATTTTCTTAATACATTTATTTCTTTGTTTCCCTTTCATTTAAAACATGACAGATTTAATTTCACAATAATACAAAATCAAACGTCACCCTCTAGCCATTTATGAAAGTAAGAAAATGTATTGATGAAAGGTGTGTATAATCACTTTCTTGAAACATCACTATCATTTCCATCAATATAGTGTGCTGAAATGTTCCCTAATTCCATCCATCCTGCAGCAATTCCGCAATATGAATATCATACTTCATAGATGGGAAGTTTCTTCGTTTTATTGAAATGTTATAATTATGGTCACACACATCAAAAGCAGTTTAATCACAGCACATTTTAATTTTTTATTTTCTATTTTGTTGAATGGTGGTTTTCTCCTTCCTGAGTGGCTGAGCCAATGGTGGAGCAGGACTGGTTTTGCAGTAAATTCAGTCTGGAGAGACTCACATGGAAAAAAGCTGCTATTAGAAAGTTTTATGTGACATAAGTGAATTAGAGTTTTGGCGCTCGGACCCCGGCATTGTGAAATGCAATAGCTGGGATGAATAGTTTAGGATGAAGGCTGCAGATGTCTTTACCCCGGAGATGGACACTGATGGAGAAGATTGAAGAGAGAATGGAAGCCTGAAGAAGCCTGGACAACAAAGGTGGAGAAGGTGCAGAGATGGGTTGAAGCTCAGCTGGAGAGCAGATGGAGCCATGGATGGAGCTCCTTGTAAATATAGGCTTGCTCTGTAACTGGCTGTGATGAGGCACAGTCCAATGCTGATAGCCTGGTGTAGAAGTGCAAGATGAAACAAGTGGATGATGCAGGCGAAGCTGCATAAATGAAGTCCAATTCGTATTTACCTCTAAGATTCATTAATTACAATCGCTTACCATCTTTGAATGAACATTTTGCAGCAAAATTAGCCCATCTCTGGAAAACAGACTGTGGCTTCACCTGGAATGGTGAGGATGTTCCAATGCTGTTTATATTTGCATGTGTTTTTTGAATGAGATGAAAGTATCCTCTCCAGGTTGTTTTTTCTTTACTTCCTGAAATCTTGACTTTTTTCTTTTTATTTTCCCATGATCTCATGCAGCAGCATGTTTGTGTAGTATTCAGGTGCGCCTCTTAACTCAAGGGTTTTTTTAATTATTTCAAAAGCATAACAAACATAAACTTTAGACTTTAAAGTAACAAAATTATTTTTGATAATAGGAAGAGCTTGTAGGCCTAACTAACAAAGAATAGAAGAAAAATATTCAAATAAAATTTTAGACAGTGAGAAAAAATGTCCTTAATACAATGATGTAATTATCTGGTTTCATATCTATATCTATATATATAGATAGATAGTTACCTATCTATCTATCTATATATATATATATATATATATATCTGTCTTGAATGTCTTTCATCAAAATAGACCAAAGCAAATATTTTTAGCCAATAATAAGTATGGAGCAAACATAGACAAATATAAAATACATAAAAACTTCTGTGAAAGGGCAAGCCACAGTCCTCAGTCTCTCTCAGGAATGTTACATAACAGATTACTCCACAACAGGATTGTTTTCTTTTTCAGAGTTCAAATATTGTGGATATTTTTAGAAAATGACCAAGTTTACTTCCTCAGGGTTACAGTCTATCTGAATAGTTAAAGACTTTAGACATGCAGAACAACAACAAAAAGAATCTGCATGACTTCAGGAGATTAGATGTAACTTGGACTTTGTACTTTGGGTCAGGAGTGGTTCTAGGAAACGTTTATGACCATATTTAATTCTGTGGTTACATGCTAACTGACCACAGAACGTAAACTTTAGGTTTAAGGTTTACAGAGGTTACATTGTAATTAAATATCAATCAATATATGGAGATCTGTACAGTTGGGTATTTGTGTAATATATTTAATAAATGCTTTATATGCAGACAGATATTAGCTATATCAAGAAGTTTTAAGCTGAACACCCTAGAACATAAGTACTGCTTTAGATATTCAAAGGATATTCTGTCGACTGAATCTTTTCTCAAGGGAGAAATTACTTTCAGATTCAGTGAAACCCTGAAATTTGGTCCAGTTGACCTCGGATCTCTGAATGAAAATCAAACATGATTTAATTGGAGGTTAAAGGTCATCATGGGTCAGTGATCTTGCTTGGAATCTCCATGTTAAACTCCTCAGGGAAAAAGAAGGATGGCACTTTGTCTCAACAGATCCGCAGTGGTGGCCTAATTAGAAAACGCAAGACACGGTAGATTATCCTGTTTTTCTGAGGATGTAAGTGAAAATGAGAATCTCCTTGTGCTGCTGTTATTGTTTTAAATGAACCTACTGTAGGTTCTCCTCTTTTTTTTCTCTCTTGTAGTTGGTAAAACGCTTTTCCCCACCAATAAGGATTTATTGTATGAAGTGTAATTTCGAGATGCTGCTTTAGGGAACAGCTTCCTCAGGGGAAAAGACAATTAGTCCTTCTACAAACAACACAAATCAGTTGCTTTAATTAAACCCCTCCCGTGATTGCCTTGTTTCAGTTTCCACCCATTCCCTCCCCTCTTCGTCATCTCTTCTTGTCCTTCCATAAGTGCAGATTTTAATCCAGAGTCAGATGACACCCTAATAATTTGTTGTGTTCTTAGTGTGCTCCTAATCAGTGGATTAGATGGACATTGTTTGGTGGGGTAGTTTGTGGAGTTAGCACTAACAGGATTTACCATCTACTGAGTATATCAAAGCCAGACTTCTTTGCTAAGCACTAAGCACTTCACCAAATTAAAATGTGACCCACAGGTAGCCTCTTCACAGTGTTTGTGCCGACGGGCCCTGACGCTAATTGCTTTCTAACTCTGTTACCGTCACCATCAAATTACACCCATCAATTAGAGTGAGGAGGAGTTTGAAAAAGGTGTGAGACCTTATCCCTCTGATTAGTGATATGTCTTTCTTATGAGCATCGAGTCAGACACAAACGCAACACAACTGACCTCTGTTTTTCTGGAGAAACGCTCGGCTTTCTCAGAAGACGGAGGAGTTCCCCAGCTGAGAAAACATAAGAGCAAAGGAAAACACATAAGAACAAAGGAAGACGAAAAGCCTAGAAAGTATCTGTGAACCCCAAAAGGGAGAGAAAACAAAACTGAAACACCACAGGAAACGACTGTAAGCATACGTGATTTTGGAACACTACCTCAGCGCCTGTAAGTGTGCCTTTCCTTTAATGTGAAGTGTTGAAGTAGTGAGAGGAAGGCAGGATGTTCTGCTGCATGTTCATACATAACATCCTGTGATGTTGGGGATCCCCACTCTAGTCTGTGACTTTGAAAAAATCCATCAGTCTACCTCAAGATTTCCTGTACCCTTTAGCGCGAAACAAGAATCTTAAAAAAAAAAATAAAAAAAAATATGTGTATGTATGTATATGTATGTATTGTATATATGTATGTATATATATATATATATATATATATATATATCTTTATATATATAAAGAGAGAGAGAAAAATTAAAATGTGTTCCTTAGAAGCTGCTCAACAATTCAAAAAACCATTGAGGGAAACTTAAAAAAAAAACACCAAGTAGTTCATTATTATTACCCCCTATACGGTTTATCTTGTGTAGAATCAATTTGTTTAGTTCAGCATGATTACCTTTTTTTTCTCATGCTTTCAGCTGACAATGATTTTGGGAAAGTTATGTAGCTCAGTGAACCATAACTGTAACAGTTGATGTGCCGGGTCAAAGGATGGGGGTGGGACTTCTGTGCAAGATGCTTTACTGGCATTGCAAGGCATACAGCTTTCCTGGAAGAGTCCAAATAATGGGGAACGAGAACAAAGAGAAAAACTGTCTTCCTCAGACATCCATATCAGACATCACACCTGTAGTAGGAGATGAGTGTGTCAAGTGGCTCGGTCAGGGTAGTAATTCCATCCATGCTCTTCACCCCTTCAGGCATTAAACTAACCCAACAGCCTTTGTTTGTGACAAGTAGGTAGAGAAAGGTATAGTTGTAAGCATTGCTGACAATCTTTGATATTTAACAAGCAGTTTGTAATAAAATGTCTGTTGCACTGAATAATATGATCTAACATCCTCTCAGGTTTATCCCATCAAACAACAAATGCTTCTCTTCTTTTGCTTTCAAATGTTGATAGTTTAATTCCCTAACTGCATCTGGGGATTTTCACCTGCTCCACATTAAGCACCATGTAGCATAATGCATGTAAGGGAAAATATGAAAGTAAAAAAAGTATATGTAAAGTTTTTTTTATTGTACATGTGTTAATTCAGTGAGTGATTTGAAAAAAAGAGGATTTATTCTTGACATTTTCCTGATGATGTTCTTTTTTTCAGCTTTGGAGGCATTCCAGCACCTTATTTATGAGCCTTATTTAATTGCTCTAGTTCATATAAACTAATGATTTACACTAACAGCACAACTGTTTTGATATTCTAGTCAAGGCAAGCAGCTCTGGGCATTTAATTTTGTTGAATTTGTTTTGTAGTATGTTAGTGTGTCATAAAGCTGCGATGCAGATGTGTCCTTCTGGTTCTCTGCAGGCAGAGGCATGTTCTCAGTTCAGACTTCTGCCAAGACAGGAAATCTTTCTTGATTTATTTCCTGTCTATTTTATTCAGAAAGCAATGGTCGGGGAAATATTTGACAGAGCGCTTCAATGATTGAGTGAAATACATTTCCTGCAGGAATGGGAAGGTTTTCTTACATAATCTAAAAGAACGACTGAACTAATGTTTCTTTCCGCTTTCTCGTGACAGTAATGTTACTTGCTGAAGGGGATGGGATTTATACAACTCCACACAAGATTACCTGGAGTAAGCTTTACTATCTAGTCTTTAATGCTGAATAATATTGGTAAAATTCTTTAGCGGCAAACGCTGATTCTTAGACTTATTACTTTGCATGCGATTGGCCACACATATGCCAATCATTTACAGAATTACAGAATGCAGCATTCTGTAATGCACACAAAGAAATGCAAAAATATAAAAAATGTAAATGTGTGTTTCTTTAATCATGGATATGGGGATCAGAAAGTATAAATATAAATACCAGTATAAAAATATGTCTATAATCAATGCATGTAGGAAAATGCTCATGTCTAAAAATATAATTAATATCCTAAATTAAACAGGTTTCCTTGTTTTGGCAAGAGAAATGTTTAGTATAACGTTGCCATATTCAGTCTCTAAAAACTTTAATTTATCTTTTCTACCATCTGTGTCCAACATCTGCTCAACTCTGAAATTGTGTCACATATTTATTTTTGATAGCACTTACTGTGTAGACCTTATATCTGCAAAAACCTGTCTTTAGTCGCAGCATGGCATAATCATCTTAGTTGTAGAGACAGCAGTGCAGAGGAAAGGTGCAATTGCTGTAGCAGCTGGGCTGTGTTACATCCCCAATGTGGATATTTGTTTTGCAGTGAAGTAATACGGTGTGTTTTGTTGTAGGCTCCACCTCCTCTTCTAAGATTGGATGCTTCTTCATAGATCTCAGGCCAATCGTTAATCACCTGTGCCCTATTTAATGGCTGTGAAGCTGTTCTTCTGTGCCTCTTGGCCACTTGACTGCCATATACCGACGTTTGTTAAACAGGCTCCAATGTCTGTTTGCACTGCTTGGTCAGACTGCCTTCAGGGGAGAGCTGCCTTTTGTTCAGTCTCAGTTTTCTCTTGTTTATCTGCTTGTTATTTAGGGTTTGTATAACTAGTTTTTTAAATTTATTTTGGAGTTTTATTTTATTTCAGGGTTGTTTTGTTTATTATGTTAGTCTGAGCTCTTCCTGAAATTACTTATCAGTCTGTTTAGAAAATAGCTTAAAATATGGTAGAAAATAAACATCTTGAATGACATCTTGCCTCCTCATTCACTGTCCAAATTTATGATCTTACATCCTAGACACTGTGCTACTTTGACAACTCCTGCTTCATATTTTCAGTGCCAAAATCATGTCGACACAAGTTTATATAGCAAACAAATGTGAGGAAAACCCTGGAATTGAACCTATAACTTTCAAGATTAGGAAATCACTACTCCTACCATTGAGCCACTGTTATGTTTCCTCACATGAGACAGTGACAATGACAGTCAGAACAGCATCAGAACCTCATCTTGTGTCCCAAGACATCATCAAGACCCTGCAATGAACTTTTAATTCAGACAGGTTTTTGACATTGCAGCACTATAAGGGGTGCACAGGGGTGTGTGCGTGTGTGTGTGTGTGTGTTGAGGGGGTTATGTATTTGTAATCCCTTTGGTGGGCAAAGGAAGGGATTTCCTAAACTATCAGCTTAGCCAAGAAAGGAAAAGCTTGAAAGAGAAGCAATGGATTTCAGTTTTTGGCCTTGGATTTGGTTTATGAACCTAAGTGATGAATTAGCACCCAGCTGTGTTCTGCACCACAAAGGTGAATCTATCTCACTGTCTGCTGCTAGACAGAAATGAGAAACATGGAAACTCATTCTTTGTCTATTCAGAACATTTTTGTAGAACTATTGTTATAGGTCACTTATGGAATTTGTCGTAGTGATTGCAATTTGAATGCTACTCAAAGACTAAAAAGGCTTGTATTAATTTTAGCCACATTAGCCAAATGATCAAATGATGTTTGTAAATGAGTTGGAGCCTTAGGGATGTGATTGAATTAAGTTCACATAAAATACAGTTTAATTCTAAGAGATACCACAAATTTGCTGTGTGCTATTTTTTTTATTTAAGCTCTGCATTTTTCATGAAATCTCCCCCATGCTTTGACTGTACAGAGAAAACTGTGTCTAATTGAAGAAGACACAACATTTGTTCTCACGATTTGGTCAACTGCCAAGTTGAGTTGGGTTAAACATCAGGGGGTACGCTCCTCCAGGCCATGGAAGCTCTCAGATTACCTCCCTCTGCTGGCTTACATCTTCGCTGGGTGTTAGATTCCTCCTAACCCTTTTCTTTGCTGTCTCTCAACATTAGAGCAATTTGTTTTGGCACGCGTGTGTCTCTAAGTACAGATCTTGTTACGCTAATTTAGACTTTGCTGGAAGATTTTGAGCTTGGTCCAGACTTGATAAACCCAGCAGCATGCAGCTCTAAGGAGGGCTAAACAGAAAAGACATGATATGGGCTGTTTGATGAGATTTAATACGCCAGCCGTGTGGTATATACCAAGAACATGATCTGTAGGCTATGATCTTAAAAATTATACATGAAGTGTAATCTAAAAGTGCATTTTTTTCACAGCTCTGTTGCAATGCATACGCCAAGTAACCAGAAACCAACAGATAATTGAGCACACATGAGAACAACATACAAAAGTGACCTGTCAAAACCAATACGTCTGTTTGAACGGCTGTCATTTCAACTGCTCTTCAGTTCAGCTCTCATCTTGATAGTTCAACTGTCCTTTTTTTCTCCACAGTCATGCTTGTCCCTCAACAAACAAAAAACAAGGATTAGCCAAGAGCATTCTCATTCTCTCCCAGACGAAATCCTGCTGTAATCTATAACATAGATTGCAGTGGCCATAGGATGAGACGGAAGAGAAGGTGCTGCAGGTTTTTCATCCACCCTATTGTTGCTTTAGGAATTGGTTTGATGATGAGGTTGAGCTGAGGTTCAGATTTTGAGCAGGGATATCCAGCAGGGATAACCAAGGGGTTCTGAGGTCATCACAGTTGAGATAACACATCATGGTTCAGTCTCAAACACAATGCTTGGATAAGCTGCACTTTTGTCTGGCACCAAACACATCCAGCACATTTTCTGGAGGCGAAATTCAAAGAACATTTTTTTTCACTGTGATGTTTTCTAACAAGTTATTTGCTATACCACTAATGCACATTTCAAATGAGCTTACCCATATGTTCGAAAAAACTGTGAGTTAATATTTTAATTGATTTACCAATCATTGTGTGTTTACAACATTCAGAATCAGATAAAAAAATTTTATATACAAATGCCATTTGTTTTGAACATCAAACATCAAACCTGTTGTTCACAAAACAATGACTTATTTTCTGCATAATGTTTAAAAACATCCTATTCCTCATGTACTTTTTTCTTATTTTGGTTACATGCTTTTTATGCTGGATCCTTACTCTGTCTATATCATTAAACTGAATATATTTGGACAATTAAACAATTTTCTGCACAATTTGACCAAAACGTAATATACCAGCACGATAAGATAAAAGGATTTAGATCTGAATATCATCAGTAGTGTCCGCAGGAACCAAGGTGTCTGTTTCCTACATAGCAGTGGGAAGCAAAGCTGCAAACAGAGGGCAGAGAGATCCCTTCAGAAAGTAAACAAGCACAGAATTGAAGAAACAAGGAAGAAGAAGGCATTTGAAACATGTGGGCATTATGGGAATGCTTGTTTGAATGGACAAAGGCTAACTGTGATGGCTGGAAACTATGGACTTGTCCCTCCTTGTTTGGAATTACAAAATTATGACCGAAGTCATTTTCCCACAAGTCGTAGGTAAAAGCATTCTGGGCCAATTTTACTGACAGGCATTTCAGTGTTCAAGTAGAGAGTGGGAAGATATGTAGATAAACTGGTCATCCATTGTGAATCAATACGTTGTTTAAACAGTGATCAATTTATTGGCACTGGACTTTTCTTTTAATCTCACAATCCCTCAGACTATATGAAACTTAGAGACTGAAGCAGACTGTTGTGAAACAGCCGAAGACTCCTTCAGCCGTTTAAGTTCGAAGCTAAAGTGGCATGAATATTTATGTGAAAATGTGACATATTGAGGTGCTTTGGTGGTGCAGGGGTTTAGCACACCCACATACGGAGGGCTTAGTCCTCGACGCGGCCGTCCCAGGTTCGAATCCCGGCCTGGCAACCTTTGCCACATGTCTTCCCCCTCTCTCATTTCCTTCATCCCTGTCCATTAACTATTAAATAAAGGCCACTAGAGCCAATAAAACCTTAAAAAAAAGTGACATATTGGCATCATTAACAGCATTTTCACACTTTACTTTAGTTATAACGTCATCAAACTGCCTGACATGCAGATGGTTGAAAGAAAACAATTTTTCTTTGACATATTCTTCTTAAAACATCCAATTTTCCATTAGCATGAGACCAAGAGAAGCACGTGTCACAGAAGGACATAAATCTCCTCTTTCCCTTCCCCCTGCCTGGCCCCGCACGCAGTGTGGAGGAAGAGAATACAATTCATCCAGAGCCGCTTTCTGCTTAACCATGTCTAGCAGCTGAAAAGGGAAACCTTTGGCGTACTTTATGCTTTGCCTCTTTGCATCTAGCTATTATTAGTCAACATAAATTCAATATCCATTTTACAATTCTTAAAAGTAGTCATTAGCACCTCATACTCCTGTATGGGACTGCACAAAACCAGTGATGGATGACTTCTTACTGTGGTCTCGAATGGCAAAGAAAATGCTCACCAAAAATACTTCTACCTAAGTCAGTGTAGGTATGACAGGCAGTTGGTGAAAAAAAAACAGTGAATGTCACCCAGCCTGTCTTTGTTCATCTCTTTAGGAATACCAAACACCAAAGGAAATAGATTCCAGAACATCTCAGACTTTGGCTTCCAATTATCCGTTTGAACAAATAAAAGGCAATCTTCAACAAAAGACCACAGTTACAAGTGACTGCTTTAAACATGGTTCTCTTTTACTTAAATGTAAAAACATAAACTTGATAGTTGGGCATTTACAGTCAAAGTTGCAACTAATTTCTGTTATTTTACACAGAAGTGTAATGGAAGCATGTGGTGAGAGTTTTTAGGTAAAACAGATACAATCAGTAGAATGAGCTTATAGCTTAAAGCAATCTGAAAAGTTGTATATCAGAACATATCTAAAGAGAAGGAGTATTATATGTGAGCACCTTCACAGACACACATGGCCAAAAAAAGCAGTCGCCAAGCTCTGATTTTTAAAACTAAATATCACAACTCTAGATGGCATAAAAAAACTAAAACTGGACAAAAAAGTTACTCATTTTATATCTATTGTTCTCTTGTGAATAAACCACCGTTTAAAAATGTCCACAGAGAGAGCTGTGCTCAGTTAAAGTTCATCACATAGGAAACAATATGAGGTTTTGTAGTTCACTAAATAATTATCGACACTCATGAAAGCACTTAAACCTGAATCAAAAATGTATAATTTTTTTCCCAGTTTTAAAGCAGTGCTCTCTATTATCAACTTCTCCTTTACTCAGAGTTGTCCTTTATGTTTTACGTAATTTTATTTTTAAAAGTAAAATTGTGACACTGTGACTGCCACCTGAAAAATGTTCTGTTGCATAAGGTGTGTTTGTCTGAAAATTATAATAAATTAAAAAAAAGGATACAATTTTACCACTGATGTGACGTCTGAGAGACAGGGGTCAAAGTTTATGCAGCTTAGTCATAAAGCCTTAACAAAGAAACTAAAGTAATTCTTCATTATGAGTAAAAAGTAAATAAACATGTTTTTTTCTTCTCTTCACCAAAACGTCTATGACAATATTCTTTATGCAGGATGAGTTCCTATGTCCACATTTGGTGGTTGCAGTTTTTACCCTCTTTTAATTTTATTTAAATTAATTTATGTCATTCCAATCTTCAAACCTTGCTCTATAACTGATCCAAACATAAACAAAATACCTGCCATTATTTATGCTTTTATTAGCAGGGAACAGATTCACAGACTCAAATCTGATGGCTTCTACTGGAACAGATAGAATACAAACTGGAGGAAAAAACAAGGCAGGGAAGCTCAAGCCAGTCAATTATATTGCCTTAGGAGTTGGGTAGTTCTGCTGAGAAGGTCGCCTTTGGACACATCTGCCTCCCATTGCAGATTCCACTCCTCCCACCAGTGCACATATCCCTCTCTCTCAGAGAATAGGCACTTCCACTTCCATAATCCTGTTTGAGACAATATATCCAAAGCAGAGAAACACCCTGTTTTCAACCTACATAAATCAGGAGTCATTTGAAATGAAAGCTATGTGGTTAAGTGTACTTGAACGATCACCAATAAAAGCATATATTAACTGCTAACATTCAGGTTAATGTTGTTGGTAATGGTTTACCTGAGCTTATACAAGTAAAACAAATAAAATAAACAGAAATCAGTTAATTTTATTAAACTTACATTTTCTTTCAGCAAACGAGCTGTTTCAAGTTTGTTTCTGTATGACTGCAAAAACAAACAAAAATATTTATTTGTTAAAATAAGTGAATAAATGCATTAGAGGTAGGAGCCGGTGTCCAAAATCATATGAGGTGTTGGTGGAATGGAAACAACACAGTAATGTACAGAAATGCAGGCTAAAGCTCCAAGTTAGACTGGAAAATGTGCAGCTGTCTCCAGCTTTTCCTAAATGACACCACACTCAATGGTATTCTCATATGTCTGGACAGGACATGGGGCTTGAGGCCTGGCCAATACCCATCACCAGGCACTGCTGTCGGGCACCGAGCTGAATGATCCTCTGTACTCAAGCCTCACTTAAAACCTAAAGCAGACAAATGTTAATGTCTGCCAAACCAATCTCATTTAAGGCATTCCTCGGAATGAATGAAGGTAACATCTAAAAATTTGAGAGTTAAAGAGCGCATGAGTATGTATAAATATACTGAAAAGGATTTGTCAAATAGATAAACACCAATTATTGATTGTTAGGTGTTGCATCTGCTCTGTTACTGAATAAAAGGCAAAAATCTGCTCTTACAGGTCTACCAGTGATCCTACCTTAACCAGAATTTGGTTTTGGTAATTGAAAAGTAAATAGAAAGTATAGTAAGAAATTGACACAGAGTCAGTGAGCGACGGGTTACTAGCTCAGTTTTGTCCCGCTGAGAAACATCCAAGCTGCTGCTTCTGCAGAGGAAAATGTTTTCACCATCCTCTAAGTGCCCATTAACTGTCTATTCCCATTCCAGCCTCACTCTGCACTGTGCTCCGGCTCAGTGGGAGCTGTGGCCACTGCAACCCACAGTATTCCAGAGAGGCCGAGGCAAGCGAAGAGCAGAGAGAGGTGGAGAAGTGTGGAGAACTGTGCATTCTCTTCTACTGCTTGAGGACATGTAGGTCAGTACATTTACAAACAGTGTGCAGAGACACTAAGAGATCCAGCATTTAAGTAGATGATGGTGTAACTTTGCTGTGGTTAAACTCTATCTTGACTTTTCATCTTTTCTCCACTTACATGTAATTTAAAGAAATTCATCACACTTTGACACATGGCAGCCACACACTTTAGTATATCTTCTTATAATTGAATCTGATAAATCAAAATAAAGAAGTGCATCATTGTGAATTGGACAGAAAATTATCAATGCTGTTAATATGCTTTAATTGGAAATATAAACTATGTAGCATGCTGTTTTCCTTTCAGCTCTGAATGAGTCTGAACATGCAGCCTGAACATGCAGCCAGCCAAATGATCTAAACCATTTAAAATGTTTAGATCATTTTAAATGGGTTCCTGTCTATTTAACTTCATTGATCTTTATTTTGAAAGGGCAGTGAAAGGCTTTTCCTGTTCAGATTTCAGATATTTCTGAACTGTATGAACTAAATTCTGCAGTTCAGAATTTAACTGCAATGAACCAATTGAATGGTTTATTGCATATTAACATGTGGAATCAAATTTTTAATCTGTGGCATCATTTGACAATTGCTGTCCACTTAAGATTTATTCAGCTCATTCCAATCTGAGTGAGCTGAAGTCAGAGGTGGTCTTAGCCTTTTTGGCACCCTGGGGAAGTGCACGCTCAACCCCCTCTCCCATCCCACCCCCGTCAACAACTGCAGAGGGGTAGTGGGGTGCAAAACATCCAGATCCCATGCAAAGTTAGAGAGGTGGTGGTGGGGGGGGGGGGGGGGTCCTCATGCCGCTCCCCACAAGATGTCGCCCTGGGAGGTTTCCATGTCGCCCATATCAGAAAGTACCACTGGCTGAAGTAGCTTTCCAGGGAAAAATGGGTCAGCATTGTCAGACAGGGCAGCAAACCCTCCAAAAGTCTTGCAGCTGTACTGGCAACAAAATGTTATGTTAGTCTGACAAGTATTAACTTTGGCACACAAAATACAAATAAATGTCACACTTCTTCACATTTTGACTATTTACAGAGTCAAAATGTGACAAAGTTCAAGGGGTATAAATATTTTGCAAGGAAGGATATTTGTTTTAATCTTCTGTCACTAATTATATTGTTATTTTGTTAATTCGGTTTGATACTACTGAAAGAATTATATTGGGGACATTTTTATTTTTAAGGGCAATTGGGTAGAACAATTTACAAGTATTATTAGCTTATTTACTATCTGCCATTCCCATCATAGATTTGAACCTCCTAGGGTGAGAGTGATTGCACCCCAATTAGGGTCTGATAACTATTCAATACTTGCATATTCTGCAAGCAGGAAGTAAACGATTAGGCTCTTGGGAAAGGCAGTTCAGATTACACTGTTGTCAATGATGTAAGACGGAGAGAGAAAGGCAAAGGACTGGAGCTCAGGGGTAAGAAGCGCACATTGATACAAATAAAGAATTTCAGAGAATCCTGTCTTTACCTGCTTACTTTGGCTTTTTCACTTAAAAAAAACATCTTGGATTTCTTCAGTGTACACCTATATATTTCACAACTAAGAACTTCTGAAAATGAAGTCAATTTGTGTAGTAGTGGAAGAAATGAGCTACATCTTGTCTCGGGTTTGCTGTGGGGGCGGGGGTGATCTGTACCACCCAAGCTGAAGTTTGCAGTGCACAGAGCATATGAGGGAGTCTGTTCCAATGATAGCCAGAGGCAAACCACGGACATGCAAACCACAAGTGGAAACAGGGAGAACCACCACAATCTTTTCAACCCCATGCCCTTATTTCTGTACTTACTGTACCATGCTGCAACCTCAAATATGAGGGGGACTATGAAAACTGATGCCACCGGAGATCTATATTCAAGTCCTTTTAAAAATTAATCATAGCTGCAAAATTTGTAGGACTCAAATTCACCAGGACCTGGGTGGATCAATTATTTTAAAAATTAAAAGGTTAAAAGATTTAATGAAACACCATAAGAAGTCAATAAAACCAGTCTCATTTAAGGCATTAAGGCATTGCAGCATTTATGATATTTTGAACTTTTGTGAGACAAGATGACATAATTCTATATATCAGACTGAGCATCAGCAACCGGACTTAGATAAGACTAAGTTTACTCAACAAAGAAACAAAAGAGTAACTTCAGCGATTTCAACAGATATTTGCATGCAAAGCAAAGTATGTTACAATCAGAGGAGCTCAGGTTCTGGTGGTGTCATGGCGGACTTGATGTCTGATGGGGAGCAGGATGGGATGTCTGAGGACATATTTAGGTGGATTCTGTGCAACGCATTGGATGCTTTTCCAATGTACACCATTACAGATCACCAGTGGCTGACAAGTCTGAGAGAATCTCACCAGCTCCAGTATGAGGAAGGGCAAGACATTTCAATTCTAGAGTTGATGCCTAAAATGTTATTCTAAAAAATAACTTGTATATTTTGGTGTCTTTCTTGTGTGAAGTTCAAACCCATACAAAAACGTTTAATTGCATGTTACACTGTACGCACCATATCAAGAGATTTTAAATGTATTTTCTGTCTTGCTGTCCATGAAGGCTTGTAGATCAAAAATAAAATCTTAATAAATAAATAATTATTATTAATTCAGGGGTCGAGAACATGTGGGGATTGCATTATAAGGAGCATAAGAGCTGAAGAATTAAACAGACCTATGTGACCAATGGTGGCAAATTTTACCTTCTTAGGAAGAATAATATATCTTACCTGGCAACAGATCCAGCCAGCGCAGATTCTGCTTGTACAGGGGTGGCGACATGGAGTTGTGCTATTCAAATGCTAATTAAAACCATTGTCATGTGAATTGCCCCCCTGCCATAATCCCCCGCACCTTTCCCCTCAGTGACTCATTTACAGCATGCTTCTGGCACAGTAAAAGTCAAATGCTGTAGCCTGTAAACAGCAAGTTCATGGGTGTTCACAGAACCATAAATCTCTTTAATTTTCTTTTTTGGGCTGTGAAATATTTTAAATATTGATATTCAAAATGATGTATTTGCTATTTTCAAAATGTAAAACTGCCATCTTTAGCTCTGTTTCACAAATAGTTTACATATATGTGAAATGAACATAAAAGTAATGCATGCTGAAGTTTTACTTTTTCTAGAACTAAGACAAAAAAATCAATTGATTACAGTTCCCTTCCTTTGATGCAGCATAATCCGCGTCGTATTGTGAGAATGTTAAGAGTATTGCATTTGCATATCAAGACGTTTTGGACTCTAGGTGCTCCTTATTACTCATACTAATGTATTGCAATAATCCCTTTAGATGTCAGAGTAATGAAACAGGGGTATAGTATACGTATGTGCGCATCCCTTTAAACCTCAATCTTGCGGGGGTTTTGTGTGACGCCTGCAGAGGAACTCTGAAAAGAACCATTGTGCAGAGGGAGTTTTCTCCTGGTGGGTAAAGCTTGTAAGCTGCTCTCCTCCACATGGGGCCTGCAGACTAGGCTGTGAGCTGTGGTCTGGATGGCACCAGAGATTGCTCCCTCTGAGACAAGGCCAGTAATAGCCGTGCTAGTTGCCCAGAGAGAAAATGAGGCACACAGAAAATATGTGATACAAAACGATGCTTTCAAAAATTCTGCTATGGAAACTGAAAGAGAAAACGAGATTGTGTTAAAAACTACTAAACTGTAAAGTACTTAACTTTACTTCCTGTCACTATCAAATGATTGATAAATTTGCTCATAAATGGATATAATGAAAAAACATCCATGAAATTGAATGCATGTAATGTCCCTTCTGTTTTTTACTTCTTATATACAATATACAGAAATATGAATACATCAGTATCAGTTCGTGGTCTTTGTTTTGTTGGTTAACTGCATGATTATAAATTCAGTGTAAGTGACACACTGCTTCCAGATGTTAGGATTCATGTTCCACAGAACCTGATGATCTATCACTATTGCATTGGGATTTCCAGGATCTGTTCCTGATCACACCCCATGGCTGAGGCCATGTGGTAACGACCTCTCTTAGCTCAACACCACAGGAAATCGATACCAGGCACTCAAGGTCAATGTACTGTTGGAAAACTACTTAAGAGCTGATGAATTGAGGGCCTGCCAGCAGATGAGACAAGCTAGTGACAGCTCCTTCTTATAATTTAATAAGTACACACATTCAGAAACTTATGCATTTCTTTTACTTGATTAACTTAAAATGGCTACACCATGCCAAACTGCCAAACACACCAAGCAAGTGTAGAGCACAACATTTTTGCATTATTGAAAATTTTTAAAAACTATTTAGAAAATGTGCATCTTGCCAGCATTTATGATATGTTGTATGTTTTATACTGGTTCTCAAAGACCAGCTTCACATTGACTTTATGCCAAAAAAATAGACAATAGACATCCAATGTGGATATAAAAGCTCTGGGATGTCTTTTTCCTTCCCCCAACAAAACTCTTGAATCTTTGCTTTCAGGTCCTATTCTCCTTAAGCACCTTGCCCAGGGTTTGCATTGCTAACTATTAGCCTATCTCACTAGGTTCACTGTCATGCTTCTTCAACAGAGAAAAAAACTGAGTGATTCAGTACAGGGATTTACTTTCACACCTATGCAGGCTGGTCAAAGATTGTCAGTGGGGTTGATGTGGGCAGCGGACCATAAAAGGTCCAGGTCTGCAATTAAGAATTTGAATCTGACTCACTGATATAGCTCAATTGAATATTCAGCCAAGTGGTATTCAGAAAAAGTAGAATGATCACAGACTAAAGGTTTACTCAGAGCAGAGAGAGGATAACATTACAGATGTTCACATGAACTATGAATACCTTGGGATCCCTCAAATAAAAATGAGCATCAGAAGAAGGATGTTCTAATCTACTAACTATCCAAAAAATGCAATAGAAGTCACAGAGGGAAAGGCCATTATGTTGTATCAGCTACTAGAAAATCCAAGAGGCAGTGAATTGGTTACATTGGATTTCCAGCCATACTCTTCCTGCTATATAATTACATTATATTACATTGTTTTTTGTAACATTTTCAACCACTATCTAGAGCACTGGATCTCTGCATCACCAACAGATGGAATCATGTGGTTTGTTTCAAAAGGTGTCATTTCTTTGATTAGTGGCTCCTTGTCCTTACAGCGAAGTTTTTCCACTGTTTCCTCTCCTCTGACCCTACATGCATACTCAACTCAGTACAATGCAATGCCATGACGTCAACTATACAACGCATGTTATTGTCTACTCATTGCATGCTAGTCTAGGAAGAGTGAAAACTGCAAGTCAATGACCAATGACTCAATGTGATCTCGTGGGTTTTAATGCACTATTTGATAACTAGGAGTGCCTCGATATAACGTGTCGTGAAGTGGCGATATCTAAAGAAAGTGATTTTAAACAAGTTGCAAGAGATAAAGTATTGACTTATGGTTACATGAAATGATAGACAAACTACAGTGTGTTAAAAAGAAGATATTTTACTTACTAAAATCATTTGTGTTGATATGAAACAATTTTTTTTCCCTTTTTTTAGGTAAAAGCTAATTACACTGTGTTTCCTTTTCCTGTAAAGGAAATGCTGGGCTGGATGCGAATAATTCAACTCAACTCTCATGTATTTCTCATTCATGTTGCTCAAGGCCACATGGTACTTTCATTGAGGTTAAAAGTGCGTTGTAAATGAAGACATCAAAGACCAACATCCTGTACAGGAGTTACAACAGGCTTTCATTGTAAGACCTCAAGAAAAAGTCCGGGTTTATCAAGAAGCAACAAACTGGTGTTGAATCCTCACACAGGAAAGCCACAGCGAGTCTTTTCGAGTAAGAGATAAAGGGTTTTCAGTTCAGTAATTAACAGCCTTACTCGGTGTGGGTACTGGCTGTGGGTAATGTAACTGCTGTCACTTACAAGTTATCTACAGACATTGCACATGTAAAAAATGGAAACACCATAACCATATATGAGCATTTTCATAGAACAGCATCATAAAAAGCCTTGATGTGTCTCTGATAATAATGTCCTACTGAGAAGTGCTACATTACTAGAAAATTCAAAAGCAATTAATTCATTTTCAATGAGAGGAACGCTTTAACATCATTTTCAGATAAACACTAGTTTTGAATGTTGCGGTAAATCACTGGAAATTTGTGACAGTCAAGCTAATTTCTTCTCAATTTGCAGAACATACATTTACTGCTTCCAGATTGTGTTAATAAAGCAGATTAAATTTCTTGCTTTGTATATGGAGAATTTTAAGGAAAGAGATTTATTCAATACAATTTGGAATAAAGCCGTAACATGAAATGTGGAAAAAAAAGTGAAACCTTGAATACATTGTGAATATACAGATGTTTTGATTAAAGAGGCAACTCTTAAACGTGAATACATTACATACATATTGGGATTTCTTTCACAACGTGCCAGACAAAAGTTGGTTATGCCCACTTGCATATAGACAAATGTGATTGTAAGGGTCCCTTCGACCTGGACTTTAGCAGTGATAATGTTTTCATCTGCATGATGGTTTATGTGGGTAACCATAGAGGTGAATTAGTTTTATACAAATAATGAGTGAATTTACACATCACAACACATTTCAGTAACTAGACCTGTTTCACTAACTCACTTGAAGCCATGGGTCACTTAGACAACAATCTGGATCAACTGCTTTCTAACACCATATTGGATGCTCCTTTGCTTCAATGGCATTGTTAACTCATAGAGATTTAGCTTTTCTTACTGCTGTAACATGATTTACATGTACTGTGTTATCATGCCAACATCAACATCACCAGAATGGAAGGAAAGTGAAGAATTTAACCACTGGCAAAAATCAGCTGCTTTCCAGGGAGCTGAAGTTGGAGGAAAATGTAAATAAACACTCTTCCCCCTGAATGCAATAAATGAGAATGAACATAACAGCACTGCATGAGTCAGTTTGAATGGGCATGGGTGAGCACAAGATGAGAGCAGGGGAGGAAAATAATATGTATTCTGCAATGTGTTACTTCTTTTTCAAGTTCTTAACAGATGAATAGAATATTTGAAAGCTCAAAAATTGTATTTTGGAGTGGTGAATTAATATTCCTCCAACATTTGTGTGAAACAAGAAAGGTTTGGGAAGACATACAAATATAGGTTTAATGTGTCATTTTGTACTGGGTTACAAATACAATCTTTATTTTAATGTGTCAAGCATTTATTTTGGCAAATTTATTTTAACATCAGCTAATGGTTGCTAAGAAGTTTCTGCTGTGAATGTCATGCAATACATCAGAGACTCAGGTTACAATGTTTAATGACCCCTGGAGGGTACTTAGAAACCTTAAATACTGTAAGTCTGGGCCTGGGAGTCAGCAGCCTGTTTGTACATGAAAAATTAGCCAGGCCCTGGGACACTGGTCATTATGTGGTCACCACTCGGCTTTTCCACCATAACTGAGCCAACTTGGACAGCGCTGGGCCAAAGTGATCCATGACAGAATCTTCTTGAGGAAAGATTCTCTTTCTTTGGAGAGTTATAAAGCTCTCCAAAGAAAACATCAGAGGGAGTAAAGCTTACAAGGATTGAGAGGATAAAAAAAGGCATTGGAAATACCAAGAAATCATGTAGTCATATTGACTGGTGTGAAAGTCACTTTACACTTTTACCTGGATCCACTGGGATACATGCAGAAATGCCATAAACATGCAAACAAAATGTCATTTCAGCTGCAGGTTTTCATTTAAAGGGGTGGTGTTATTTTTCCAGGCACATGGAGCCATTTTGTTGCGCAATCAACAAAGTATGTCACGTTCAGTTGTTATAAAAATGCTGTATTTGTCAAACACATCTTAAAAGATAACTGACTTTGCAGTTTGATACCCTGAAATTGGCTTGTGTCTTTAAGAAACTACTGCTCTTTCCAACTCTGTCTTCAGCATGTAATCACAACAATGCTTCTCTGCTATGTCATTTACAACTGTTCTTAAGAGTTTTGGACTGAGAAACAAATGCAGGGAAAGGATGCTTTATTTGGCAGAAGCCCAACTGGAAACTGTATCTCCAAGGAGGAGCTTTGTGGAAATAGGCGGTACTTTGTGAGAGCAAGCATTAAGGCATGTTTAAGCACTTCCAAATGGCTGCCACAAGAGATTAAAGAATTCCTATTGCAAAGCAGTTTGTTTTGGTACCTAATGCACAGACCTATATTTTGGAAGTTACTGACTTGCAGTTTAGTTAAATGTCCTCTTTTTTTCTGTTTTGATGATCACACATCAAAACAATATGTGGGAAAATCCCTGCAGAGATCAGATGTGTCTGGACATGATGACATGTTGGATCATTGGCTGATGCACCTTTAAGCAGAGCCGTGTACTTGTGATACCATTAGGTTTGTGTAAAATGCAGTCAAAGTGAAAAGGCATTATTCCTGTGGTGAGTTGATCGTTACCAACATTCCCAACCAAAATGTGGCTGAAGAATTAAAAGTTACAGTGAACACTGGAACCCTTACAGGTGGACTTGTTTCATTTTGTACACTTTCTATAGGCTTTGGGAGTAAAATTATTATGGCACCACAACGTCAACTAAATGAAGAAAAGCAAAAGATTATCCAGTTGACTACACTAATGATTTTCTGTGCAGCTGTAACAGTTATTAAGTTCAACAAACTGCATCTTTAAATGAATTGAGTCTGAACTGAAGTGATGAACTGTTATGAAATGAATGCACTGGATATTTGCAACATTTAATCACAAGGAAAAGTGCATTTTACAAAAAAAAGGTAAAGGTTTAGCCCCAAGCCACAGACAAACCTGTTTTAGCCTACTTTACAATATTTTTGTTCACTATGGTAGAATTGGTAATTGCTTACACAAGGATTATCTTGTGGGAGCTGACCTGCTTTTCAAGAAAGAAGTAAAAAAAGATGGATTTTTTTACAGCTATTTAAAATTTTAATTTAGTGCAGGTGAAGAAGAATGTACAACTATTGTTTCAACCAGAATACTCTGCAGCGTTATTTGTCTTTGCTTGTTTAAAGTAAAGTTTATCTTTCACCTCAGCTTCTCGTTGCATTTTTATGAGAATATTCAAAACTTCAAGCATGATGTGTTTTTAGAAGGTAAATGTACTAAAGGACAAATGAGACCAAGAAAAAAGAACACTAAGTGAGAAACATTGAAAGAAAAAATCATTTTGACTTTCTTTGACTGATGTTAGAAAAGCCAACCTGTGTCTGGAGTTACATTGCTATGCTTTACCTCTGTGTTGCCATATTATTCATTTAAAAATAATATCTGAATATTCATAGGCAGACGTTATGGCACCCGATGATGTATGATCTGTGGTTGAGTAGGACCCAAGTTCAGACAGGACGATGACAGCCTTTTGATGATGACTAAAACAGTGAATGCCAACCAGAAGAATACTAGTGAATAAAGGCCATCAGTGCCAAGAAAACCGAAACAAAAAGTGCAATAAAATTTGGCAAAGCTATTTTTTGGGGGGGGGCATATGCAGTTAATTATTACTCATTTTTTTAAATCCACATTCTAAATGCAGAATCATCTTCCACTTCAGTCAAACTCTCCCTGCTGATGGCCATGGGAGCCTTAAGGAGACCACAGACTACGTTAGAATATCTTTTCATGAAACGTGTCCAACCACACAGCTTCATATAACAGGAGGAATTTTATATGAACAAATGAAAGGGTTTAAAGGCGTCTTTAAAATCTTTCCTGACCACACTTCATGAAAGATCTCCTTTGTTTCTCTGTCTAATTGTTGCCTCTTTAAAGTTTTAATGGCAGCTGTAAAATATTGATAACTTATATCAGGTGGAGGCCAGGATTACAATTTGGCAAGCAGAAAAAGGCCTCCGTTTAGGTTGTGTGTTCCCTAGCTGGCATATCTGCACAAGCTTGAGTAAGTGTCGATGTAAACTGGCTCCTAATGCTTAAGCATTATTTAATTGTTTTTTTTGTCACAGTGAGATAAACAGGAGCAAAGTTCACAGATCAGCAACCTAATGTATAGTCTGAAGAGTCTTAAGCTTGACATGAGCATGGCAGATTATTTGTTTATTTTATTTTACAGGGAAAAAAATTGTAAAAAATCTGGTCAAATTGCTGTTTTACAGCAGGTTCCTCTTCCACAGAATATAAAAAACACAAAAATATCCAACATCACATCACATTAGACACAGACGTACCAATTAGCAAAATAAAAGAATAGCAACATACACTGGTAGGCAGACCTATGATTTTCACTTGAAGACACTTAAAACCTTTTTCACGCGTCAGTTCAAATTACCTGGAAAAATTGTCAAAACTGTAATGAGATGTAAAATATAATAAATCAAATAAAATAAATCATATAATAAGTCATAAATCAAACTTAGAAAATGAGTAATAAATATATTTCGAATGTAACTGAATTGTAGAATGGCGTTATATACGTCTAAGCCCATGTCGTTGGATCAAATTATGCACAGAAACACAAACCAACAGCAAATAAATAAACTCAACCTACAAGAAATAAGTTGTTTGTGACACCATTTCAAAATCAAGAAATCGGTGCATTGTGAAAAGATAAAACGACTCTGTTTACTCTCTTTGTAGATTCTGGGGAGATTTCTCATTTATCTCTCTGCTTAAACATCGCAGCTCACCCTGCTGTTAAAAGCCCACCTCAGCAGTTTCTCTCCTTCTCCTTACCCTTTAATATTGATGATTCTCACAGGATAAAATAAGTTAAGTGGAGATATGGTAATCCCTCCTCTGCTTGCTGAACTCATTTGTTTACTCTGGGGTGACTCCAATGATGTAGCCATGTCTTTCTTGCAGCATATAATTTCACGTTTAGCAAACACTCTCCCCTTTAATGTGCCGACTATCAAGGTCATGAACAGCTACTTTTTTTTTGCTTCTAGAATAAATTATACCCAGTAGATAAAACAAAAGAGGTTTCTTTCCAAAATGTTTTCGTGGCAGCCTCCCTTTGCAACATCTGTGGGTTATGAACTGTTTTTGTAACTTGCAAACACATCTGTACATGTTTGGAAATAATTGTTTCACTGGTAAAGAGCTTCTAAAATCCTAAAAGTGGCCAGGACATTTTTTTTTTATTAATCAGTGTTGGTGACAAATAACTCTTTTCTAAAAGGTAATTTTAAGATACCATGCAGTGGGGGATGAGAAATGTGCATCAATTGGACACCTGGAACTTTGTTCCGTAATTGATGAGGAGGACAAAGACTGCTTTGGCAGCAGACATCATCATGACAAAAATGAGAGAGCATTAAATGAAACTGGGACCTAAATAATTTTATTCTTAAGGCTATTTAAGAAGAATTTGCACCCGATCATCAAGATCTTGAAGTTTTACCTGTGAATGAATTAAGGCAAGGATTCATATCCAAGGTTAAAGCACTGATAGACCAGGACACCCTGTGGATTCTCTCCAAGTTCAAACAGTGGAAATGGACTGAATACCACCAGATTAGGACCTTGCTTCATTGAACAGCTTGTTTGATGAGGGATCAAACTCTGTAAAACTATTACTTCATTTTGAACGCAATGTTTGAATTATCTTCTGCACTTTAAGACAGTTTGCACCTTATTTTTCTCACTTATTTTGCCGTTTTTGTAAGCATATGTCCATTAAAAATATGCTTTTTTGAAATCTGTGCTTACACTGATCATTTCAGTTAAAACAAAGGGTAAAAAAAGTCCTTATAATTTGGAGCTATAGCAGCAGTAAGAACAATCCATTTCAACTGCTGCTAACATTTGCAATTAGCTACCATGCTGACATATTCATAAGCGCTGCTTATGAATCACCTTTACACTTTAATTATTGAGTCTCTTTCCCCTCAGGCACCCCACTGACATCAGTCTATCTCTTTTAAGTTTCATTATCAAGCTCAGAGTCTGATAAACTTGTGTAACAATAGAAAATACTTTCTTTTCGTTTCTTGAAAATGAATGTTATGCAGTCTGGGAGAAAGTTTTAACAAGAGACCTTTGAATTCATTCTGAACTTTACACTTAACACTACACCAACATTGTGGTTTTGCTCAAATAACACTTAATAGCAACTGGGAAAGTAGCATATTGGTTTAACTCAATGCACAAATATTTGATCCTATTACATTATTACACACCTTGAAAAATAACATTCAATTCCCTTTTTAAGTGTCCCATTTAGTGAAACTTAATTCTTTATGTGAATAAATGTGGAATAAAAGTCAGTGGCTAACCTTTCAGCATTGGTTGAGAAGTTTAGCCACTGCAGTCACTATGCATCAAAAGTACCCAAAAGCTAGAGTATTTTATTAAAGAATTATTATATTTCAAAACTGATGTTGATGAGGCTGTTAGATAGCATTTTTCCATGCTATCTAACATGGAAAAATTTAGTAAAACATTGGTAATCAGGCACATTACTGAGTGGTAGCCTTGCAATAAACAGTAAGCTACTAGAGCTACTAGAGCTGTCTGTCTCATCTAGCAAAAACTAAGCCTAGTGGAAAAAATTATGAACGTTAGATTGGAGAACACAGCAATCATAAGCTCAAAACAAGAGTGCATTCTATTATTTATGGAGTGAAAATAGTCTCAAAATATCTGTGCATGTGTAAAACTATTTGTGCGTGTGTAAAAATGTATTTGTAACTCGTGAAAGCGTCTTTGTGTGTAACTTTGAATAGTTGTATCTGTGAAACCTGATTTGTAAACGATAAAAAGAAAATAAACCTCAAGTTATTTTGAGACTATTTTCTCTCCATAATTATTTGACACTTGCTGTCTTCCTTTCTTTTATTGGTGCTTGTGATGAGACTTTTTTGTGCTCTCCTCTGTGGGTGAAGTCGTAAGACTAAAGGCCAAATCTCTTGTGGGTAACCATAAGTCACGTATGGGTTTAGCACATTGCTGACGAGCCACAGCCTAATTCACCCAGTACCATGAGGAGACAGTCCGTCTACAGCCTAGAGGTATGACCAACAACTGGTATTACTGTAAGTAACTGGAATAAAAATGTATCCTGGACATAGTTTTTAAAGAGGTGAAGGAATAAATCCATAAATGAATGAATGTTGTATACCACTCTGCCTTTATTTTGGCACTTGTTTACTTACTGTTCTTTTAGTTGTTGTCTTATTTCATCTTCTACATCTAAATAATGTGTATTAAGCTTTAGGTATGTTGAACTTAGGTGCATATCTGTTAAGAACCTCTTTAATAAACACACGTGTCAGTTCTCCTGCCAAATTGAAAACTGAGCAAATATGTAAATGAACAAGTCATTCAAGAGCTGACTTGACAGTTTAAGGATAAATGGCAAGGAGATTTTAAGAGTTTAAGCAGCAGAACAATCTTCCCGTACCTCTATCTCGACAAGGCACGCTTTCACTCTGCCACTTGCTGGAGATGTGTGGACATGATAACAGAGTAAACATTCAAAGACTGTGTTCAAGCATGCACACACACTTTGTTCAAATTATCCCCTTGTGCCACAGCAGCTACTTTAAGAATAATAGCCCCCATGTGTGTTTCGGGCTCTGAGGCTGTGTGAGGTAGGTGGACTGGGCTCTTTGCCCAGTCTGAAACCCTGTCAAGACCATTGTAAATTTTTCCTTGTTTTAGCAGTGGTAATTTAAGAGCCAGATGTGCAGGAGACTACAAATTGAGCAGGATAATCAGCTTGTTAAATGATTCTTTACCATGTCCTGAAAACTTATTTACAGGGACATATCTACATCAAAGTACCCCAACTGTATCTATTGTATTCAGTAATACTCATTAGAAATGTGCAATGTATTTCACATATTTTTTCTAGTAGCTTATGTGGATAAAAATGAAGTATTAAATATAGTCAGGCAATGGGTGTCATTTATTATCTTAAATAGCATTAAACTTAAATACTATATACCTTTATGTTGTCATCCCATGAGAGAAATATTGGTGCTGGACATTTTCGGAAATGAAACCAGTTGTGGACTCCAGCAAAACAATGATTATGAGAATGAGTTCAGTCTTGTAAGGACTTACATGCATGCATGTTTTAAACATGATGCTTCTCAAATTGCTGATCATTGCTGCCGACTCTGTCATTAGGACAAACAAGCTCCAAACATTTAGGCTCTAATACTTTACAGATAAACTTTTAGAACTATACATGTAATATTACTGTATAGCAGATTTGCAGTAGTAACTTAATCCATTTGTTCACTGCTTGAGTGCTTTGTAGGATTGTGTAGTTGTAATCTCTACATAAGTGTTTGTGTGTGACTATGTGTGTGGATATCCTCTGAACAATGCAATGCAACACTGACCAGACAGTCTGTGACCACACAGAGTGAAGCAGCAGGAGGTCAACACCTCCCTCTTTTACAACCTTCAGAACAGGTAACCTCATTTTCTCCTGTGGTTGTTTTGACACTCTTACTTTTCTATTTTTGGCATGAGCTCTAATGTTGGATCGGCCATGGCTGTTGCTCAGTAGAAATTGTTTTATGCTTATTAAAATAATTGCTCCCAGTTTTACAACCTACAAAATTGCCATTGTTATTTGGTGGGAAATTTTTCTTTTGAAACCCTCTCTTGCTAGACTTATGGCAGCAGTTTTAATTGGTAGCATTGGATATCCAAAGAAATTAATCCAAGGTGCTGCACAGAGCTATAATTGCTGAGGTAATAGTCTTATTAATTCAGACACTAAGGCAAGCAACAGCTACACCTTCCAATGCAGACACACAAACACTCACACACAGCTCAAAGTTGTTATTTGTAACCCAATAAAATTAATTTGAAATACATAGATAATTAGGGTTTTTTTGTTTGTTTTTTTTTTCTCTTTGCCAAATAAGTAAATGGCGTTGGATGCCAGAACAGACCTGCTGTGCTGCTTACAAAGGCAGAGGCTCTGTTGGTCCAAATAAAGAATTCCACCTAGAATTTCTTTGTACCACAGGAATCCAAGCAGTAGACTGGTTGCTACTGAGTGCTTTCATAAGCATGGACCCTTCTGGTGTAATCCCATAATCCTGCAGCACAGGGGTCTCAGAACTGTGATGGAAAGTGGGGAGGTGTAGAGTGCTTTAATTAAGAAACGAAAAGGGTTCAGTAATGTTGAGAGATAGAAGAAAGAAACTGATGTTATATTCATAAATTCTTAATGATGTCCTTATTTTGTTGAGGACCTTAACACTGAAATTAAATTATTCAGTAAGAAAAATGGAGACTTTTAAGATGCAAGTCACAAAAGGAAATATTGCAGGTCAAATTTATAGAATGATCTAAACAAAAGTGAACTACATGATGCATCTCACCTTATTTACCTCTTTGGTCATTTCTTGTTTTGCCATATCTTATTAGTTTGCATTCATGTCTCCTCCATTGAGCTATTGATTTTGGTGAATGGGGCTTATTCAACATAGCAACATTTTAATGTTCTGTTTATTACTATAGGATTAGGACTGGGCAGTAGTGCTTTGTGAACTCATATCAAATAAAATTTAAAACTCCATGTCTATGCTGTCAATAAGATTGACTTAGAACAATCAGAATAACATTATAGTAATAGTTATAATATATGTATAGAATCTGTGTATTTTACTAAGGACATGATTTCAGAAATGTTTCTGTAGGAATTTAACTTTTTTTGAATAAAGTAACAGCACCTGGCTCAACTTCCAAAGGGCCTCCGAAACAAGGCAGCAGGAAGCACCTGGGGTTTCCACAAAGCTGGCAGCAATGCTAGACCAACATTAATCCAATCACAAAGTGACAGCAGGGTGGCTTCAGCCAAGTCTTGTGCATATATTGCTCCTGTCAAGACTTGACCCCAGAACGATGGGCCCCATCTTTCATAACTCTGATAATAACCTTATTTTCAAATTTTATGAAAAGTGAGCCTACAATGTTGGGTTATTTGTATCAAAAGCAAATAGAATGCAAAGCAATTATACCAACATTTTAATGTATTAGCTGTTTTCATTTTGAATAGTAGCCCTTTCATGGCCCAACTTCCCTGGCTCAACTGCAGCACCATGCTTTAGTGCTGCAGAAGAGGTCAACCTGACATGCAGTCTCGGGAGTTACTTATAAAAGTGGATACAAGTTCCTTTTCTTTTTTTTAAAAAAAGCCACAGGATATTGTGTGACCCTGATTCTCTGTACAATCCTTGCAATAAGGCAATGATTGAAATTGCTGTCTTTAATTCTTCAGTACAGCATAAGGTTTACACCATAAAACAGGTTAAATTTCAGGTCAAGACAACCTTTTGTACAATAATTAGTGACTTTAGTGCCGGAACACTGAAACCCTGTTGACCTCTCCTGTTTCAGCAGTGATGTACAAACAAATGAAACTAATGTTAGTTCACTTTTAGCTCTTTGTTTTAACATATTAAATAATAGGCTATTTCCAATAACTTTTTGTAATCTGTATGGCACCAATTACAGTTATTGTGACAAAAACACACAAGGCCAAAGGCCACATTTTCATTCATGCAGAAATGTTTCTTATCAGAGCCTGGTACTGTAATCATATGATACACACACTTGATCTGTGCAAGAGGGTTTGTTTTACTGGGTGATAAAATCTAATTACATTTCAAAGGTTCCTAAAGTGTGGCCAGCAGGAGGGAACACCCCTGTGTTATAGACAAAGTATGGCTGCATGTTGCTATGTCTTTTTAGAGATAATACATAGATATGTACCCAGTAGTGTTTAAAAAGATAAAGGTTAAGAATCTTGCCCATTAGCTACAGTGTAGCATATGCTGAACATAATTGCACTGAATATTACAGTGAATCTGCCATTTAAAAGTTAAAATGGTTTCACATTTTCAGTGTGTTTAATCAGGAAATGTTTTTTTTTTTGTTTTTGTTTTTTCCTGGTGGGATGTTTGGGGAGCAAGGGGTGCAAATTCAAGCTGACTCAAAATACCATTGGCAGAATGGGAGCAAGGCTTTAAAACTGTTGTGAATGTCTCATTGAAGCTCAGCATTGTACTGCTCATTCTGCCTCATGAGTGAGCAGGCTGAAAGGGAAAAAAAAGAAAAAAAAAACACTTTTGCTCTCCCAGAAAACCTTGTAATTAGGTGTACTGCTGGATAGGTCTATTATAAAACAAAACTACAAGACTACTCATTCTAAAGTCAAGCAAACCCAAAGCTAAAAGGATAATACCTTGGCC
Organism: Phalloptychus januarius; assembly: GCA_902982915.1. Lineage (NCBI taxonomy): Eukaryota > Metazoa > Chordata > Actinopteri > Cyprinodontiformes > Poeciliidae > Phalloptychus > Phalloptychus januarius. The sequence goes on from CADWAE010000477.1 coordinate 16,908,718, forward strand.
TTAAAACGAAACATTGCTGAGCCACGGAATAAGAGATATTAGGTCCAATTGCTTTGCTGAATACATAAACTGAATCAAGTAGGTGCAAATTAAGAGATTTCTTAATTACACCAACTGCGAGAGAGAAGCACTTCATAAGAGCAAGTTGAAGACTACATGATTCCCTTGTGACACGGTTGGATTAGCTGTGTAATCTTATCTGTCACATAAAGCGAAGCCCCAAATCTCCCCTTGCTCTGTGGAGCATTCAACATGTCAGCTGAATTGAAGGCGGTCTTAACGAACATCTCAAATCAACTCGCTCTTTAACATGGGCTTTATAGCTCCTACTGATGCCATGTGTTGCACTGCTAAAACAGAGCAGAGTACAGCGAGGAGGAGGGTAACACTGTTTCAACAACAAAAGAAAATTATTTTTCTTCAAACATTTAGTTTTTGTGTGCAAACAATAGACTGTTGTCTTGCTCACATTGGGTAATTTATTTCTCACCAATGTCAAATAGTTGCATTGACAGCTACAGGACATGAGATGCACAGAGTGAATGAAATAATTTTGGACAAAAACTAAACTGACATGAGATACTAAAGTAAAGGAATTTACTGGAAACTGAAGAATTGTAGTAAATGCAAATTTCACTATTCTTTGCTGTAGTGAAGCGACTGAGGGTAGAGGCCCCTGTTTTTTCTTATGCATTATCATAAATCATAGTAGGCCTATTTAATCATTCAATACCACACTGTCCCCCAGGACCGTAATCTGTTTACAGGAGCACTGCAGCTTTGCATAGTACTTTCAAATCCATACCAAATGCATTTTTAATTGGTAAATAAATGCAAAATGCATGCTAACAGGCTATTGTAGCAGTGCTCCTGAATGCTTAAATATGGTTTTAAGCATGATGTTCACATTATGGATTTTGCATCACCATGTGTTTCCAAGGTGATTTATAATCAGGTAAGCATTCAGTTTGTACCAGAAGGTCTTGAATCAGACTGTGACTTTATCACTTTTCAATAAGAATATTTGCACTACTTTGTGGGGTTTCCTAAAAAAATAAATCTGTATAAAGTTGCTGAAAATCTTTTAATATATTTGGTGCTACAATCACAGGCTTAAAACTTTAAGGAGTTCTAGACATATTTTTGCAAACCACAATAATCTTCCAGATTTTGTAAATGCTTGTAGTATGTCACCGACAAATCAAAAAATTCCTTCATTAATTACAATTCTGTGAAAAACAGTGTTGTCTAAATGTGGTCTTTTAATGGCATTTTTAAGTGCATAGGTTAACATAATGTACATGAAAAATTAACAAACCCAGTAGAAACAGGAAAGAAAATCACATGGCCATATCATGAGAAGGAAGTCATTTCAAATCTTTGAATTGCGTCATTTCCTCGTACAGTCAGAAAAAAATTATGTTGGGTTAGTTGGTGGCTATAATTTGACTTTAGATGTGAATATGTGCGTCTGAATACGGTTTTCTGTCTGGAGTGTCTATATTGGTTTGACTGACACGCATCCAGGTTGACTGACACGCATCCAGGATGCATCCTGCTTCTCACCATTTGACTGCAGAGCTGGCCTTGAAATTTAAATAAAAATAAATAATATGCAAACTTACAAAAGTATGACAAGTATATATAGTACAGTATAAATCTCAGTGCAAAATTTATTGGAGAGACAAAAATACTTGAGGATCCACTGGTGGAAGCAACATGTGCTTAGATGCTCATTTGAAAAACAACATTTTGGAGAGTAAGAAATCCAAAGTACCGTACCAAAGGTTTGTCAAAACCTCTTGCCCAAGAAAAATGTAAAACACCACTGTCCACCAAAATCCTGTTCATGGAAGGAAGTATATATACAAAGATTTCTTCTGCTCATTTTTATTCTCATCCCAGCCCTATCACATGAAAATATGTGAATCAAAACAAGAAATCAAAAATCTAAAACCTATAAGCATTTAGAATTTCATCCTACTGGCAATATATTTTGCTAAAAAAGAAAAACAAAACAGTAATATCTATCAAATTCACCCCAAGTTTTCAACTCTATTTAGAGAAAACAAACAATAAATGGACTTTTCTTTTTCTGCAGTACCTCAGTTATTTTCACCAGAACCAAGACCATGTTCTGAAAAGTGACTGCTGTCCCATATCTAACCAATGATCAAAGGCCAAAGCTCAGTACCATGTGCCAGAGCATGTGATCTGTCAATAGTGAAGGAGTACAGATCATGAAACCTGCATTATCAAGAATGTTTTGTGAATGGAAAACAAAATCATTCATGTTAGTTCAGAAGAAAGAGATTGAGTTCTGCACTAAAAATCTTTGGCATTCAAAGATATTAAATGCAGAATGCTCACAACGAACATAATAGTTATTAATTTTATTTCAATTTGTTTTATTTTATTATTCAATTTTTATTGAATTTCATTATTCAAAATTAAATTAAATATATTTGATTAAAATATATTTCCTCAAACTAAAGGTAATCTGAGTGGATATTTTTGGCATTATTACTGCATTACTTGTTTTGTCAGCTTCAAAAGTTAGTCTAACTTGAAAATACTGTTGCGGCAATCAGTTACTATTATGGCACCATGATACCATCCCATCAATAATCCTGGCTGTACTCCAACAGGATAAATTACTGGGAATTAGGTCCAAAGTTGAAACCTTTATGTTGATTACTCATGCTGAGTAAAACCAGACATTTATAGCTGTGTAGAAATGGACAGCATTTATCTTCCTTTTAAAATAGTTCCATTGAGAAGACAAATGTTTGCTACATGGCTGAGATTCTGTAGAGGGCATGTTGAAATGAAAATGAAAGATTTTCATTTTGTTGGTGCATATCAAACAAGACAAACCTAAATCTACAGAATGTCTTTCATTGTCTTTTATTTTTTTTAAAAAAGGTTCTGTATTGATCCTTGACTCATCAATTGAGTCGAGGGTTAAGAAATTTCTTATTTTTAGCGATATCTCTTTCCAATGTAAGAATATACAGTGATATGCATAAAATAACAATCTCCTCTGACTATCTAAGAAGTTGTTAAAGAAGGAAGGAGACGGTGGTATGTCATTTGTAGAAGCCCGAGCAGTAAATCAATACAGCCAAAGATTTAAGATACTGTCCTTATCGTCTTTTTTATCAAACTCTTATCAAACTATAAGCTGCTACAGCATCGGGGGTTACCAATGAACAAACCGACTGCTACTGAAATAAACACAAGGGCACCCTGTGCTCTGTCTGCTGTTATCGTAACAAGTTATCACATGGTCATCAAACATTACTTCAGTAATCAAAATGAAGTGCTTTCACTGAATTTGTGTCACCTTTGCCACGAGACTGCAAAGTTATTTCAGGTAATAACAGTAACATCTGAGTCAAGCGTGTGATACTGCAATTAAGATAGGCATGAATATTTGATAAAGTATGCAGAAAATGAATTCTTGGTCATGATCATTCATGCATAGTGACACTATTCTATAAAGGAGCTATTGTGTTTAGTCTAAAGCTGTTTAAAGCTTGTGTTAGCCATGAGATACTGGTAAATGAACAATGAAGAAGTTAATATTTACTCAGGAAACATCCAGGGAGAAAAATATTGCTGTTTGGGAAATTCTGTTACATTACTGTGATGTAATTTATAAATTTTTACCTTAATAAATAAATAAAGGTAAGAGTAAGTCATTTGCAATTGAATTGTATAGAAATAGACATAGTTTCTATTTCCCACAAAGTAAAAAAAAAATAAATAAATAATAATAAATTGTTCCTCACATTTAGAAAATTGTCTATGTTAATTTCAAAGATTTTTATTAAAAAAACAATGGCGCGCAAATTCATGTATCCATTGTAAAGCATGTCAACATGAATTTTACGAGCCAAGAAAAAGGACTAGCATCTACAGCTGAGAAAGTTGCAGACACTTTGCGAAGAACCACCATTATATTGTTTGATCTGTCAGTCAAGCTGCAGGAGAGGTGAAGGGTAAGAAGGTGATGGACATGCTGACTAATCATTTTGTAATCAGGAATCAAAACAAAACAGAAAGAAAATGTTTATCTGAACGGTGCAGGCAGCTGCCAGAGTTGACACAAATGTTTTCTTCTCCTGTGTCAATATGTCAGGGCTAATGGACAGTGCTAAAGAAGGGGGCTAATTACTTTTGAACACGCTTGCTCTAATTTTTTTCATAATATCATGTCCCTTTTCCCCTCTAGTACCTCAACAGCTTAAATAGTGAGATATTACACCACCAATATCTCACTATCTACATTTTCTCACACATTTTTTTTAAGAAAGCTGATGTTTTCTGTTTTTAAAAGTATATGTCAAAATTAGCAATGCTGTATCATTTCAGAATTGTATCTGGGGACACACTAGACTATTGCTATTCAAAACAAAATATCACCTACAGTCTTCCACATAGAGATATGTTAGCCTGGCTTTATTTCAACTACAGCCTGATAGAACTGAACTCCAAGTGGGCTTTCATGGCTGACTCAGTGACTGCAAAGAGTCAGTGTCTTGTGGTTGGAAAACAAGTGTGAATCAGAATTCCTCTAACACCATGCTGGGCTCTTAATTTGAAAATGATGGCTTCCATTGTGTGTTAATTTTGTGCAAACAATGACTTTGCTTTTGACCTTTCGTCAAAACTTCAACCCAACCGATGAATGATTAACATTTGCAATAATCCCCCCTCCAGACCAAAGATGTGTTGCCTGTGGACATTTAGAGTGCAAAGACATCCGGGTGGGTTTAAAGTTATTGCACAGTGCGTCTGAAACATGACTATGCAAATTACCTTTGAGGCTCATAGAGCCCCAATTGCCACAGCCTCTTTTCATTTTATATGTTATCATAATGGTAGCAGTCAGTATATATACAACTCTGATAAATGATTTCCCCCCTGGCTGATATATGTGGAAAAGCTAAAAATGAAGAGAAACATTTCATTCATTGCCATCAATCTGAACAGGATCTGTGAGCACAAGTGCAGATGGTGGTCGTTCATTTTAAAAGGGGCATTGTGGGCTAACATTGCCCAAAGCATGAGTTGATTATTCCTCAGTGTTTGACTGGGAAGCTGAAAATGGTGCCATTTTAATAGATTCTTAAAATTGAAAGGCAGTCATTGCCAAATATGCTTTGCATTTGAAGTTGGGTAAGTTAAATAGTACAAATTGAAAATTGTCTTCATTACTTCTATATGGACTGGACTGGAACAAACAGAATCAAATAAATGAGTGTCTATGGAAGAATTTTAGGTTCTCTGGAAAAAAAAAATCTGAATTTTTTTCAATCTTGATTGTATTATGAATCCTCAGTGTTTTATAGTGGACATCTGTCTTTAATTCAGTGGGAATTGGTGACATCTATATACCTGGTAGGTAATAGAGGTAAATGATGATGCACAGACAAAGCTGAACCTTTTGTCTTCTTATTGTTTGGGTGAGAAATAATAACGAGACATAGAAATGCTAATCGAACCACTTACAGTTGCTTTTAAAATAAGTTTATTCTTATAGTGATGCTCTTAGAAATCAAGAGACTGATGAGCATTTACGTCAGTAAATGACACCAATCACTCAGCAAGACAAATCCTCTGTACCATGTGCTACTATGAGAGACAGGCAATCTCCCTGCATACAAACAATGTCCCCAATTTGTCAGAGACACAAAAGGAGCTCTGGCAGACTCCATTTGCATCACTTTTTACACAACAATGTATTTGATCACAGCATTGATTATTTTATTGTTTGGAAAAAGGATGTCCCTATAATGCATATGAGCCTTTTGATCAATAATTTTCTGGAGTTTATCTGCTTTGACCTCTCCAAAAAATATTTTAAAAGGTGTAAAATAAGAAGAAAGATGAAATGTTTGAAGGCTCGAACAGGCAAATTAAAGATACACTGTTCTTAAGAAATATTCACTTAAGAAATCAGTTTTACTCATCAATTTAATTTAACATGAAATCCAACTTTTTGCACAGCAAAATTTGTGCCAATAAATTTACGCTTACCTCTTGAAGAACAACCTTTCAAAACTTAAGTTCCAAGAACCCTGGAAACTAAATCATGCTGTCAGAGTTTTTTATTAGCAAGGTCTGTGTTACTAGTCAGAAGTGAAGGAATGAAAAATGGCTCCAAAATTTGACAAATATCTAAGAAAAACAGATTTTCGTTTTTAAGAAATGTTGAACTGTTCACCTTTGCCATGAAGCCCCCTAAATAAATAAGTTTTAGAATCACCTATTACTGAAATTTCACCTCAAAAGTCTGCATGTCTTTTGGTGGGCATATACCAGCCTTTGCACATCTAAAGATCAACATTTGAACACATTCCTATTTGCAAAAGAGCTTTAGCAAAAACAGATTTGTGTACTTGTCAGAAGTTTTAGTCTTACTGAAGACTTTTAGACTAATGTAGGCCTGGACATCTAACACATGAATGTTCTGATATCTAAATTATTCTAGTGTTGCTTTCACTATAAATGCATAAAGTCACAGTGTAAGATTAAACACAGGATATAATTTACAAACATTATGGTTTACAAACATTTATCAAGGATGATGAAAAATTCTGTCACAATATCATTCATGGAGTAAGATGTACGGTCAGACGGATGGTGGGAAACCTCTTAACAGAGAAGCAGTGCAGCAAAGCCGCTTGTTTGAACCAGCTATTACTTAGCTACTCTCTCTATTTGAGCATGTACATCACATTTTAGTGGTTGCATATTATCACCACACAAGGACCAATTGATCATTAGTCCATCAATATTTAGTTTGCATAAAATTATTTCCCCTAAATAGTCTATGTTTGAGGTGATTCGGGGTTGGTTTATCAATAATGTAAATGAGCCTTTTGGGCATTAAGAGGCTGTCTCTGAGAATGACAGACCACAAGGCATTAGTAAGTTAATATCCAATGCAATTCTCCCTGCCACAAAAGCCAATGGTTAAAGTGATTGGTTCAGTCACTGACTTTTGTACTTTGTTTGTTGCTTCATTTAATTGTTTTTTGTTGTTGTTGTTTTTTAGCGTTACCTAAGAATATTGTAACCATGATTTAAATTTATTTTAAAAAAGACAACATTTTTGATTGATCTTTTTTTTTTTAATAGCCTTTGTTTCTTTTTGTGAAAGTTTTAAAAAGTGTACTTACAGATTATTACAAACGCACTACGCAACAGAGTCGTCTTAGACTGAACCTTTTCCCTCAATCTGTAAGGGATTCTGTCTACAACTTTGACTCCAACATCTCCTCGGTCCCTGCCGATAAGACACCAGGAACAGTGTGGGGAAATATCTACAATCAAATATGTTACAATGTTTTTTTTTTATTAAAAACATAGAGAAGGTAAACATTGTTATCTTTTAATTGTTTTAAAAGTAAGTGATTCAAATTAATAGCATAAGAAAAAGAGGTCTGTCACTGTGTATATCGTTATTTATGGTGTTACAATATGTTGTGGTTTACTGCAACAAACAAAATAAAAAAAATGTAATCCAAATTAAATATGCTTTTGTTGAAACATCTGAAAGGTCATAAAAGTACACTACACATAAATTATGTATTGCTAGTTTTATGTTATTTTATAACAGCAAAATTAAATCACTATAAGTATACTATAGTCTAAAATCTGTATGCAATAACCTATTTATAGTTTATCGTTTGGTTGGTAGTAAATTCCCATTCACTATGTTAGCATGGCTCACAGAGATCCAAATATTGTCGGTGTTTTGAATGTTGAGCGGATGAGCTCGATAACAGTCTGATTACATGTCTCAGTATGACTGAGTCATATCTCTATCTACCACTCAGTACCAACGCTCTGCCATTGTCTTGGAATGCTAGCACACAAGGGGACTCATTAGCCTGGTATTACAGATGTGACAAGCGCACCATAATAGGCCACTTATCCCAAAATGCCAAATTTCACTCCAAAGGAAAAGAAGTGTGTTGTGATTAATGGAGAACACTTAAGGGGAAGAGTTAGACAACGCTGTTGGATAGGAGAAAATATGTATCAGGCTGCCACCACTACAGATGCTTCCTCCCTCCTGACAACTGCAATTCATTTGAGATGCTATTAACATGCATAATTATGCTAATCAACCGGTAATTAAGTGCCAATTCATCAGAGACAATTTTTTTGTCTGTAATTTCGTCAAGCGTGGCTGGTGGGGTTTTTTTTTTTTTTTCTTGCATATTTCTTTATGCAGTATTGCCCAAATGAGACTGTCTTATCTCATCAAACAGCTCCCTTGCTCTATGTATTTGCAGTTTGTAAACAGGATGTGACAAAAAGAGGATGCAATGTATTCTGGCTATGGTATTCATATTTACACACGAGGTTAATAAAACCACACACATTTATTAGCAAAACAGGTGTTTTGTTAATAAATGTGAAGATCATGTCTCTAAGAGGTGGATAGCTTACAAAGTAAAATAGTATTTTTCAGTTTGTCAGAATAGTAAATCTAAAAACTATTTATGAGTACTCTGAACTCATTTTGGAAGAAAAGTGTGAAAGACTGCTTTGTTCCTCGACTCAGTGGAAATTTTTCTGTTTCCTTCTTACAGACCATCAGCATTAACGTTTCCTGATTGACTCTCCTTGTGTCTCATATCCGCCGAACAAAATTAATATAAAATATGTAATAAATCTCTATGACCCGGCTTTTAATCGTTCTGTTTATAAGTGATTTTGCAGCGAAGAGAAAAAGTGTATGCCATTTTTTTCTTTTATTTTTTGCGTCATACCTAAATGTGACGATAATATCAGTAATTACAAAAAGCAGTTTTCAAATTGTAATTTCATTTATTACATGACAAAAGCTATTCAAACACACCTGGCTCAATGTGAAAAAGCAATGAACCTGATATATGGTTGTTCTACACTGAACAGCAACAACTGACATCAAACATTTTCCATTTCTGGCACTGAGGGATTTTGACTTATTCTTTCTTGCAGTATTGCTTTAATTCAATAATATTGGAGATTTTCAAGAATAAACGACTTGTTTATGGTTTTGTCATAGGATCTCAGTCTGAATAAAGTCTGAACTTTGACTAGGCCCCTTTAATATTTTCTTTAATATTTTTTTTCTCCCGTTACTCACTTGCTGGTTGGTTTGGGATAGTAAATAAATAAATGTTGAGACTGATTTTTTTTATATTAAAAATGTTTTAAACTATCTAAAATATTTCAGTCCAACAAAAGAAGAAAATAAATTTACAAGGGGCAATTACTTTTTCCAACTCATTATAGATTAGAAAGTAGATCTAAGAAATGGTAAAAATAAAAAAAAATAACTAAAACAAAAGGTTTAAACTTTACAACATCATACCGTATATAGAATTTGCTGCAATTTTATTCTTGCTCTGTTTTGTCTCTTTTAGTGCACCACAAAATTGTTGTCTGAGACAGCACAGCACAGCACATATGAAATGTTAATTGCATTGGCAAGCCTCTGTCCAGTTTCATCCTGAGAGTCAGGTGTTCTCATCAGACATGAAAGCTTTTGGTGATGCGTGTCAGTCTTGATCACCCATGATGACGGCCAGAGGTGCAGAAACAGCGTCCATTCTTCTGACGTGGGAACTCTTTGACTTTCAGCACTTTTATGATAGTTCTGGTTGTCAAACCAGCCATTCAGAGCAGATTAGCTCAGATTTAAAAGTGGGTAACATAACATATTTTCTTTTTTTTTTTTTAATTATGATGGTGTTTGTAATTTTACAGTCTGAGTGTATATGTGTTAACTTGTTTATACAAGGCTCTGTTCTTGGTGGTTTCTGGTTTGAGAAGTCATGTCTGGCTTAGTGTTCTTATTTACTTCAAATAAAACCAACATAATGAGTAAATTATTTAAATGAATGCAATATTGTCTTCAATTGTAGAGACATTTAAAGATTGTTCATAAGAAGTAAGCACACCTCTGTGCAACATCACTTGCACATACAAAGAAAATAATCTCATTTAAAGAGGCTGTATTTTATAAAATTGACTTTTGTTTAGCTCTATATCATCTTATAATGTCACTCCCTCATCAAAATCACACCTGGATTGCTTTAATTTTTTTCACGCATGCTTGAGCAATTGTTAAATATTCCTTGGCAACCATTTTTGGTTTGCAAAACATTTGGTGGAATGTTTTCAAGCAGCTCCTTTTCATAGCTGCTGTCTCCAAGCTTCCCCACTCAGAATGAACCAATGAATGTCACAAACACTTACACTTAATTAAAACAATAGATACCATATTGCAAGGTAATATGTCAGTCAAGCCCTCCTTGCCTGCAGGTAGCAATTTACAGCAGAGACATTATGAGAGAGGGTGACACAAATAATAGCTATTAAACTGTCAGTGGGTGCAGGCTGGATCACATTACTGAAATTAGCCTAAGATGCACCGTTATAAACAAAGCATCTTTTCTCCACATAGACATGCACAAAGAAACATGGAAAGCAGAGTAAAAGTGAAAGAAATGTGGATACATCTGACATAATTTTAGAGCTAACTTGTTTTCCTTTAATGTCAAAAGTCTTGCATAGAGTATGACTTTGTAATTAGAGCGGCATGACAGAAGATTCTTAAACTCTAACACCTCCCACTGCATTCGTTGATTTTTCAAGAATAAAAACATAATGGATGATTAAATGATTGTCCCAAAGTAAACAAAAGTGATCAGATGATAAGTGATAAAGAGCTGAAACCAAGAAAAGTTCACAACTGGTGTGATCCTGTCAGACTATATAGGCAACACTGACACCTGCTGGTTTAAAAGGATTTATGTTGCACTTAACATTCAATTCATGTAACCTCTTTGCCTTTTCTCATGTATGAAAAATATTATAATAGTCAGCTTTATTAAACCTGTTGTTACAATTACTTTATGCGTTTTTAAGTTTTACAGTAATGCCAAACTCCACACTTACATCTCTTCAATTTATTTTATGTTGATCAGTTGAATAAAAATAAGAACTTATGACACTGTCATTTGAACTTAATCATCAGATTATTTTTTTTTTTTTTTATCAAACTAATGAAATGCAGAGCTAATATATTACTTGTACTGTGCATGTTTCAAATATTTTAAATGGGTTTCCAAAATGTTTGCCAATGTGCCACTGCTACAATACCAATTGCAATTGCTGCAGTTTTAAGAGTCACAAACACAACCCTGATTTTATAGAGCTTTTGTTTTCACTGTAACAAAAGCTCACTGCTCTCTTAAAAGGAGCAGAGTTCCATAATTACATACAACTAAAGTCCCCAATATGTTATTAACATATGAGATGAGATGTACATATTGTGAATCGTTTTTTGTAGCTGCTGCAAACTTTTCAGTGAAATAGGAAAATGCTGAACATTTTTTTGTTGGTTTAACCCAAAGACAACCAAAAATTCAATATGACTTTTGACAAATCTGACTAAATGTAATATTGTAGAAAATGAAAGTTTAGAAAAAATCTAAAATGTCAAAGCTCATTTTAAATATTTGTCAACTCCAGTTCACAATGCAGTTATTTTGAAGAACAGACAGCTTAAACTATCAGAGTTGTGCCCACATGTTGATCAAATACTGACATCAGAACAATCTAAGAAACAAATTTGCTATTTTTATTTAAATACATTGCATAGGTAAAGTGCTCAATTAAAAGAATTAAAAAATAAAGAAAAAAAATAAGCCTACTAATGAAAAACAGACAATACCTCATGTTTCTCTTCGCAAAGCAAAATTTTGTCCATCATTTCTATTTTTGAAATGCAGGGTAAAGCTACACTAAAATAAAACTATATACAGTTTATTAGGATTTCTTTAGGCTGTTCCAAGCAGCAGCAAAATGTTCCTAAGTGAGACCAACATTAGTTAAACACACCATAAAACAGATGTGAAAATAAATATAAACCAAAAAAGGCTAAAGCAACAGACCGACTGGTCTGAGCAGATCAATATTTTCCATCCCGGTGATCATTTGCTTCCAGGTGCAGCTTTAATATGTACTGCAGTTTCTAATGGGTTAATAAAACTGACACATATGGCTACTGATTACTTGCCAGTATGCAACATTTTTTAACAATTAACACATTAAGCCATTTCTTAGTGGTTTAATGTGTATGACATTAAACCACATTTGTCTGTTGTCAGTTTTTTTACTTAAACTGACAACAGACTATGCAAATATTTTGGTGTATTATAAGGGTTAAAAAAGTAAATTGGGGGCACTGCGGTGGTGCAGGGGCAATGCACAACACACATATTGAGGCCTTATTCCTCGTAGCGGTGGTTGCAGGTTCGACTCCTGGCCTGGCAACATTTGCTGCATGTCTTCCCTCTTCCCGGTCTGTCAGACTACTTTCAAATAAAGGCCACTAGAGCCAACAAAATCTTTAAAAAAAAGTACATTGGAAAAGACATAAAATTATAAACAGACCGTTTTTGCAGTTTACCCTCCTGTATTCCAGGTGGCAGTATTTACACAGCTTGAATTGTTGCACATAAGAAAAAAAGAATATATACAGACTTATGCAAGTTATTCTTCCACACACCCATCATTCCACCCTGGGGGGGCTCTTAGTCCCAAGCTCACATCCTCCCAGAGGGTGCTTGAGGGTTCTTCACTCTGTCTTAGCTGTTAAAGCCACGAATGCTCTGGTGAAGATGCACCAACTGTCTGTCCATCTATCTATATCTAATGTTGAAACAGAAATAAATATTAAACGCCACTAAAAGCTGCAGAAATATTGGAAACCTACCATTTATTAATGCATATTGATGAATGACAATGTTATGCTCTAATTAGGTTAATTGTCTAATTAGCAGAATACAATTTACACAATAACTTTATTTTAAGATCTGATATACTAAATGAAATGAAAAAAAAAAAGAATTCCAAAAATAAAAAGACACAACCTTGAAACTGTACATACAATCCTAATTGACATTTTAAAAAATACAGAAATATTTAGATACAAAATGGTCAATAAGACAGTTTTAAAGCAGTGGGGTAAGATTTGGAATCAATCTTCAAAAGGAATGCCAGGAGCAGCCTTTGTAATGCCATTCGCATAGTATTAGATACATTTAACTCTTAAATACTGAGATTTTCAATCTTACATCTGATCAAAAAGACAATGATAAATAAAACACTTATATGTGTTCAGTCTTCCAAACCCATCCAGCAAATCCCAAAAGAAATACATCCTGGTGAAAAGCCATAATAATCTGTCAGCAAATGTTAAGTCAATAAGTGGAAGATAAAACTGAGTTTCTTGTTTGTTTATTCAGTTATTATCTGGAATATTACTTTGAGCCTTTACAGCTGCTGGCTGCCACTTTTCAACCTGTCTGTCCAAAGTTGAGCTAAAGCCTCTCTGAGCTGGAGTGAGCACCCGGGAAACTCCGTTCACTGTTAGTGCCTCACTGTCAATTGGGCAAATGTAGTCTGCAGATTCATCGGGTTTCCTCTTTCTGAGATGACTGAACTGGGTGAAGCCCAGCTTCTTTGGCTGAAAAAGCAGAAACAGTACAATAAAATATTAATACATGTTTCTATCTGTTATTTTTCTGTAATAACTACAGATAGATCTGCTCAAACGGCCTCTTACTTTAACTTTAGCAGTGGTAGTAAGTGGGACATGGCCTGTGGCGTTGCCATACTCTCGTTTCTCCTGCATGGCTTGAGGCCCAACCAGGGCAGCGAAAGCAGTAGCAAGGTGACGTCGGAGCAAAGTCTTCTGTGGAGGAATATTTAAAAGCAGCGCCAAAGTCTCAGAACTGAAACGAGGCTCCAAGATCTATAAAAGAACAAAAAAAAAAGAATACATTTTATCCTAAGACTGAAAATAAAATATTTAGTGTTCAGACTGTTTGTTGTCTGAAGCCACAAACTACACAAAAGGCCTTGAACAGCAAAAATTCTCCTCTGAAGCCATTTTTTCCTCTTTTACTGTTTTACTGTTAGCATTGTGACTTAATGAATAAAGTCACAATAACTGTAAGGAGTTCCTAAAGATCATGGTATATGGTCTACACTCTTTAAAGTGTCAATATATTTAAGTCTTCTGGGAAAATTGTTTAAAATATTTAGAAATGTGGCTGTGGAAATATCCACCCATTCTTTCAGGAGAACAATTGTGAGGTGAGGGAGTGATGCTGCTTGAGGAGGCCTGGCTCACAGTCTCTTTTTTATCATGTGTTCTGGACTCTGTGCAGACTATTTAAGCTCCACATTTAATGGAAAGAAATGACATCAGACTTATCTAGCGCTTTTCAACACTCAAAGCGTTCTCAGAGACACTTTACGATGAAATGAGTCATTCTCACTCATACATTCACACACTGTTGATGGCAAACTACTGTTTTGTAGCCACATCTGCCTAAGATGTGGCTACAGAGTGACAGAAGTGAGGCTGCCATTTCCAGCCATCGGCCCTTCTTATCAACAACAGCTAGTATGGTGGGTGAAGTGTTTTATCCAATGTCGGAGGCACACAGACTCAGACTAAACTCAGATCCAGCTGCAAAACCAAGTTTATTTCATGAAAAGTGTCTATATCCATTGAAATAGCTTGAAGGCTAAATGAAGCTTGTAGGTGTGTAGCAAGTGACAATGCAGAATGTTGGCAACCTCTGCTCTGTGAATTTATGTAACCCATAATATTTTGCCTGAAGTTCCTGTCATTCAGTTCCTGTCATTCAGTTCCCCTCGGCAATATTACACTTATGGCCACGGAAGGGATTGAAACAATTGAATACAACAACGTGGATGGGTGACTCAATACTTTTGGCAATGCAGTGTAATAGCATATTTGATTGATTTGATAAACAATCACTTGTGACCTGAACTGAAGAAGTGGCTTAATTTGCTGGACAAATAATCAGGTTTATGCATATTAGATACTGCAGCACTAACACTGAGTGGCTCTATGCTTTATAGTCGTTGATTTATCTAAAGGAACCTTAATGTAAAATTTTAAACTTGTTTTAAAAACATTTTTAGATAAAAAAAGAAAAGGTCTTTGGGTGTTTTTTTTGTTTGATCTTGTCATTCTTTAATCCCTCTCTTAACCTGGTGTTATGTTTCATTCTGAATTCAAGTGCAGTCTTGATGTGAGATATGTACAATAGAAATGAAACTATTTTATTAAACCACAAAG
Organism: Phalloptychus januarius; assembly: GCA_902982915.1. Lineage (NCBI taxonomy): Eukaryota > Metazoa > Chordata > Actinopteri > Cyprinodontiformes > Poeciliidae > Phalloptychus > Phalloptychus januarius. The sequence continues at coordinate 16,923,911 of CADWAE010000477.1, forward strand.
AATAGGACAGACCAGCTATTTATTTTTTAATAGTACTTACAATCAGGCCGCCATGAACGCCACTCCCCCGTAGATTAGGAGCATACTCAGCAAGATCAACAGCTCTTAGCCACTCCATTACACAGTGGTTTGACCACTGTACTACCTCCGAAGGAGAGGGATGTTTCTGGGAATAAAGGAAAAATGTCATTAAAATAATATTCCATTGAAATAAAAAGAAATACCTACTAGAATCTCATCATATAAGAAATATTTAATCACTGTTGATGGATAGCAAAATCAATTGTTTAAAAACAAACATAATGCCTGAGATTAAGCACATTTGACCTCTGCTGCCACCCTGTGGAAGATTATGAGATTACATTTTTAGTAAACACCTCTCTAGTAAGAACATCCATGCCTTTAAATAACGGTGAGGCACGACCATATTTGTCATCGTAATACTACCACAAGTATATTTTTAGTTTCAACGTGCTTCTTTTTGTGTTTATCCACCTCTTCGCCTGGCCTGCGTCGAAGACAGTTTGGGTTGAACTTATTGGCATGAAGAACATGAATGGCACATTTAATGCTGAGATGGTGAAGCTGGCTGGTGACCTTTAGAGTCAAGAGGTCATTCTGAAATTGCAAAAAAATAAATAAGTAAACCATTGAATTTGATGAAAAATTTGCTTTCATACAACAACCAAAACAGCTTCATTGCTTTAAGTGTATTAGAAAGGTAATTTGATTAAGCCTTACCACTGTGAGATACTGGATCATCCGGCCATCTACTCGAGCCTCATGGAATTGGTCTTTATACTGAGGCAATCCAATATCATCCAGCCAGCCTGCAGAGGGACAGACAATCCTGCATAGATAAGCTCACTAAGACACAACATTCAAAACATGCTTTTTTTTAAAAATGTGTTAAGTTGAACTTCCATGTTTTGGCAAATGATAATATTTGCATTTTATTACGATGTATTCCACTGTGTACGATTGTTTGGCTTATGACAGAAGGAACCCTGATTTATCATTGTGGATTTAACTAAAATTAGAACATTTCGAGATTAATTAGAACATTTTCCTGCAGATTAACTCTTACGGGTGACCCAGATGTGATCCAGCTCTGATGATTTCTCTATAACCTTTGAAGTAAAGGCCCTCAAAGCAAGTTGTAGCTTTTTCCTGTGAAGGGGATGTTTCATGCCCATCTCCTGAAATCATACAGAAAAATCAAAGTGGAAACCAAAACCACAGTTCAGATACATTATACAATATTTGTATGACTCAATATACAAGTGTAAAGATATGTAAAACCTATTTTGTACAAGTGATCCATTTGGCATGCAGTTATCTAACCTTCTCAAAGTCTTGAGGTGTGGCTGCCAAAAGCGTCTGCCCATTTTCAACCCACTGCCTGGTGAGATTGATGTACTGGCCAAGCCCGTAGTCTTCAAGCCAGCCACACACCTGCTCCTTGGTCCATTGACTGAATGGAATATTCAGGTCACTGACAACAACAAAATTAATAATGAGACAAAATATACTATTTATTAAGGTACTGAAAGTGCAGTAGGAACATGTTGAAACACAAAGTGTTTTACCGTGAGGGGTTAGATTCAGGGGTTCGGGTGAGTCTGGGCCCTGCTGTTGCACGTAAGCCTCCTCTTCTGAACTGACCCGCATCTGGGTCTGCAGGCTGGAAGCCGCCGGACTGGGTTCTTCGAAGCCTGTTTGAACAAAAGTGCAAGCCGGCAGATTAAAAAGACTGCAGATTTGATACTCAAAATAAATACTGACAGAGACTTTGCATGTCGGTGTATTGGGATCAACCAAACGTAATTCACAGTGTCCTGCTTTACCAGGGCAGGGTACAAACTAATATCACTCTGTTTTTTTGTCCAGAGTTAAGTCAGAAGATGATCTACCAAAGAAATGTTATAACACCAGTTTTAAGCATTCTAAAACTGCAACTGCAATAACAATAAAATAAGTAATAAATGTCACCTCTTTCTAATTGCTTGGATATCGCTTACTTGTTTCTGTGTCTCTGCACTTACTTTCCCCAGAATCTCTTGAAGCTCCTGTTGTTCTTCATGTATTCAGGAGATCCCACAGCTCGCTGGCCAGGCTGTGCCTCACAATGAGCAGGGGAATTCTCACTGGGTGTGCAGTCATGGGGTCTCTCCAACTTTCCTTAAAGGGGTTATAAAGACAACAATCAGTAGCTGAGAACAAAGACTTGATTCCTAAAAGCACCGGCCATTTTAAGGATTCTTTTTTCTTTTTTTACAGGCATATTTATGTTGTCGACTAGACTGTTGTCGAAAAAGTGCTTTACTCAGAATAGCGTCAGGGCGCAGACTAAGCTTCAGTAACTTCCTGCCAAAAACATGCTCTTGATTAATAACATCTGATTAAAGATTATATCTGTTCCCCTGTAGTTAACGCCATATAAAATATCTTGATAATGATGAGTGATTATGGAGCCAGATTTCTTTAACTTATTTAATTCATGTGAAAAATGTGTGGTACTCTGATTGTTCACAGTGCTTTGTTGAGTTGATAAATACTGGTTATAGATCTCTGGGTAAATGCATCAACAGAAACAAAGGATTTAGGATAATTTGCATGGCGATATCTATATGATAAAGTCTGTTGTCTGTGCAAAAGGTTCAAAGAGATAACAGGGTGTGCCTGGGTTTTAAACTGGTCAGTCACATCAAAGAAGGGTGGAGCTGGGCTGAATGTGGTTGGTTCAAGAAAGGGAGAGGTTGGGCTGGGTAAGTAACCCTATCCCACGAGCCATCTGCTCTGACAGGAGCCTCTGCAATTAGCTGTGATCAAGAGTATAGTGGTCTTCTGGTCAGAAGAGAGTGGTTACAGCTCCAAATCTGAATCCTGTCTGCTCTCATGGGAATCTCTAGGCCTCTAGAAATACATTATGCCAAAGCATTTTACACTGCCTAGCCTACAACATCATGAATAACAGTCTGGAACATATTGTGTGGACTTACTTTGGCATGAGTCTCCATCTTCAACTGGAGTTTTTTGTCTCTGAATATCAGCATCATCAGTCTCATTTTGTTCCAGGAGAGTAGAATTCACAGGCAAAGTCTGACTTCTACCGTCACCCAGACCGCCACGGAGAAACTATTTACAAATTTAAGAGATATATACACAAAAAGGGAGAAAGTGCTTAATGATTCTTATGCAATTCAATGAGCTCAGATCTTTTAACACATTTACGGCCATGTGGAAAAAGTGTATTTTTCTAACATTTATAGATGAGGCTATTTTAATTTTTTTTGTAAAATGTCTCAGGAATAACACACTCACACATCCATTATATGGATGGACGTGTGAATATACTCAACTCATGAATATAACATCAGGATTAATCAAAATTTTGAAAGCAACTGATTATTTAAATCTCAAGACATTTAGTTTGGTTTGTTCCCGACTGTTAAAGTGAATGAACGGCATGTTAAGATAAAAGCCTCTGTCTGAGTCTGAGTCTTTCACGAGGACCACTGTAACAACTCATAAGTCTGGTAAGAGACTTAAAGACACTTCTAAAGAATTTGAAATCAGTAATGACACTGTGCAGAAAACAGTCATGTAGAGTACAGTAAACATAATTGCTATATCTCCAAGTTTGTCTGACTAAGTAACTTTCAACCATAACTATACAACAACAAAATAAATATTCAAAACCCTGAAATATTCATAATGTGACCAACTGGAGGCACTTGCTACTTTTGAATCAAATGTCTGTTGACTAAAATAAGGGAAGATAAATACCTCACTAATGCTACAAATACCTTGGGTGAATGTCCATTTGTTATGTCATTCAAGCTACTTGATAAAATCTGTAGCTCTGTTCTGTAAAAAACACAAAAGACAAAACAGACTCAGAAATATTCCAATAAGAGATGCAAAATCCATTGTGATGAAAAAGTATTTTACTACCTGGAATCACAATCTGTCTGGATTGATGCTTGCTGGGAAGACGAACTATTTGTTGAAATCTGTCAAAAAGTTACAATACACAGAATTTGCATGGACTGCTCAGATTAGTATTTTTCACACTAACTTTATTTAAAAGCTAACTTTAAACCCACCTCAGACTTCACATCATCAGATTTTGTACTGGTAGAGTCAACAGTCTTGGTCAGGATCTGGTCTCCTTCCTCACTGCTACTTGAAGCAGTCCGACCATTTGACAATGAACTGACGGCAGACGGAGCTGCGGCAAGTTGTGGAAGGATTATACATTATACATCATAAGGGTAGAAATTCAGTCACTCATAAGGAAGGGTAAATAATCCCAATACCTTGTCTTGAGATGTGCGTAACATCTCTGAACTGTCTGCACTGATTCAGGAGCAGAGTGAGCTCTTCAATCTGTCTGTCCTGCAGAAAACAGCAGTGGAGCTTTAAAGTCAACGTAACCCTATTAGGATATTCATTAAAAGTTAAGAAGCATGACCACCCGCTGCTGGTTTTACTCGGCTGGTGGCTGTTACGCCCACAGACATAACCCTGCCACCATATGGCCTTTACATCAAAGTAACGGAGAGGGAGGGAACAGACCTAGACCTCACTGGAAACTGTATTTTGCAGCAAACAGCTGCAAGGAGTGTGTTTGTTTTGAAGTGGTGCCCATGCCTGGCTTTGCCATAGTTATCTTAATGTAGCTCACTCCAAAATTAAACTTGGCAGAGCAAACCCTGCTTAATTGTGGCTAGTCTGAAAAGGCTCATTTCAGGATATGTGTGTGTAAGTGTGCAGGACCTCACTAGTGCGCTACACACAGGTCTGTCTGCAAGTGCTTAAAGTGCAAGATACTGCAAAGGAACACAAAGGATCCTCTGTGCTAAACGAAAATGGTCAGAGGGTGGCACCTGTAGGAAATAACAGGATCTAATAGCAGGTATTTTTCTTAAAAATGACTGTGTTCCCACATACAGAGCAGTTGAATAAGTTATGGTGTAATTAAATGTTTTTCCACAATAAAATCATTTTAAAAAGTTGATTTACATTTTTTTCAAAGCTTACCTTTTCATCATTGGCAGCAACCAGTGATTTCATTCCACTGCGAAGCCTTTGTAGTTCTTGATCTTAGTCACAAAAAAAGTTACACAGTTCATTAATCTATGTTGGCTCCTGTTTATTCAGGAATACATCAGCATTTCTAGTAAACGATAACTATGAGTCAAGGTCTCAGAAGCAGACAATTTTTGAGAAAAAAGATGTTTCTTTAGAAACACATGAAGACAATAAAGACCGAAGTAGTAATTTAAACAAACTTTTGATGATTTTCAAAGATGTCTTTTAAAGCAGAAGGAAATAAAAAAGATAATTAAGAAAAAACACCCTTGGGAAAAAGCAGTGAATCTAAGGCAAGGCCCAAGAGATTTTATTGAGTGCTACATAGGCTTACATTTGGTGCTCAGTCTTTTCCTGAACAATCCCTCTGAGAGATAGACACACACACCCCCCCAAAAAACACAATTTATATAGGGTCAAGCCAAAATGTTTCCATGGCTGTTACTGAATGCAAAAGGACAGTCGATAATTGTCTTCATCTAATAATGCATTTGTATTGGTAGCATTTCACTGGCAGGTTGTTGAAGGCTTGAAGTTGCTTGCTTACCTCTCTCTGAGATCTCTGTCGTCAGAGGAGGTCTAGCCAGCAACTGAGTGTGCAAGCTCTCAATTTCTGCATTCTTTGTGAGGAGAAGTTGCTGAAGGCTGCTGATCTCTGCCTGAGGGTGACACACAAGGAGGAATTTTAGCAGAATGAAACACATGTCTATTCACTGCTAACAAAAAGTTCACACTCAATAAAGGCTAGACATATGCATGCATTTCAAATCTCCTAAAAAGTTGCTATGTATAAAACACCCCAAACAAAGAATAGAAAAGTTATTTCCTCTGGGTCCTAAAGTACCAAATGTTGAACCACAACTCCCTGAAGTTTAGTTTGTTTTAAAGGAAGTTACATAAGGAGGACACAGATGAAAAACATTTGTTCAGGCTGAACTGTGTCACCCTCTTTGGAATAAAGTTAAATGTGACAAGTACAATAATTAAAGTCGCAAGGTATCGCTATTATACTGGCAAATAATCAGTTTTGTAATGCAGTTGGATAATTAAAAGTTACGTTTTAACATAAAAAGTCGACCAGAATTCATACAACCTAAATCTAAGGAGATAATTTATGTAAGATTGACAGTTTGAACTTCCTTTCAGCTGTTCAGTAAACTCCAGTTTCTTTAAAATCTTTCACGTAGTTTCAAACACTGTGCTCTATTTACTTCTCAACAGCAGAGTAATCTTGGCGTACTGCTCTTTAACAAAATTCCTGTGGCCAGTCTGTCTGATGATATCAAAGTGACAACAAATGTGGTCCCCAGTTCCCAAAAACCCAGACAGAATGTAGCAAAATGTATAAAAATGGCACATCTAGACCAATGTCACAGTTGATGTTAATTCACAAAAGGTGGTTTCTGAACTGTACAGGTTTTTATCTCTACAGACGACTGTTTCCTCTGTGTTTTTTTATTATGTATTTTAAAAGACCTGCACTTGTTTTTCTAACTGAAGATAAACAATACAGAGGAAAGTATTTAATAAAGCCATATAAGAAAACATAAAGATGGCAATTAAATAGAGTAAGCAATTATTAATTCTATTTCTATTGAATGAAAAATATGCCATAACCAGAAGTGCCTAAAAAGAGAGGGAACACGTGCGCAAGAGAGTGACTCACTTAGCTGGCTGAAATATCAGACTGGAGTGCATTCAGGAAAGTTGAGCGGATAATTAACAGTGGAATTTGGGCACATTTGGTGCATCGCAATGTCAACACAGAGATATTTTACCTTGGTTGCCTTGAGCTTCTTTTCATATTGTAACTTCTGGTCCTCCAGATATTGCACTTTGTCCTTGAGAATTCTGAGCTCTTTTAGCAAAACCTAAACAGGAACATTTGGAAAACTTAGCAGGTTTACAATCCAGTTGCTTTCACAAAGACACTTACTCTAATTGCACACAGCACACAATTTTAATGACTGACAATTCTTAATATGTCACATGTTATTCCATAATCCAAAAGATATTTGTTGTGTTTGTTCAGCTATATTTAGCACTGCTTAATATATTAGGTGAATGTTTCAATTCCATCTGATGTGCAACACAACAAAGTAAGACAACCCATGCTGTGCACAACATTGGAAGCCATGCAGGTGAACTATGCCTACTCTTTCTCCTCCGCAGTGGCACAGCTGTTCTGCATCTGAGCTACCCTCTCTCAGGTTGCCCAAAGGTCTGTCTGGAGCCTCCTCTAGCTTCTGCATACACCCCAAGGGTCCATCACAGGACACCGTGAAGTTTTTGCCTCGGCCCTCAGGGGACTCAGTGGGGCCCACCACTGGAAACCTGCTGTCAGTCGAGATCTCCAAGGCCTTTTTCTCCTGGATCTTGCTATTGATCTCCTTCTGAAATTGACACATCTGCTCCTGCAGTTCACTAATGAAATTCACTACAGTCTGACAGATAGAGTGGGGAAGAAAAACATTGAGAAGAACATGTTTAGAGAAAGAGAATGAAACTATGTGCAGGATTTGTGCATATTGTGGATTTAAAAAGTCTACACCCATGTTAAATGCCAGGTATTTGTGATAAAAGAAAAATATAAAACACAAACAAAATAAATAATTTAGAAACTTTTCCAGCTTGCATCTGACATGTATGCTGTGCAAGCCAACTGAAAAATAAATGAATCTATTGGCATGAAACACTGAGAAAAAGGCATGTATCAACTCTTTTTGCATATGTGTGCACAAAATTCTATGAAACCACCTCTTTAATTTTATTTCAGTAGTCTGTCTTTGTTAGCTGGAGTCTGTCCATGTCCCTCCCATACGACTTGGCACTGTTTGCCCACTCTGTCTTGCCAAAATCATCTAAATCTTTCAGGACTTCTGACAGATTTGTGGGGCTGTGGATAAAACTGTGGTTGTTCACAGCTCCTAAAATCTGTAAGAAGTCAGACTGATTTTGACAATCAGGTGATCCACAAATATTTTCTGGCAGATTTAGTTCTGACCTCATATTCAACCTGAACAATTTGGGGGAAAAAATGCAAAAAAACTGCTGATGTGCTCTATGTTTTGGGTTAAAACAGACTGGTATTAAGAACTTCATCCACTTTAAGACAGGTTAAACTACATTTGAAGAAAAGTAGCCCCATCATTCATTATTTGCACCACTATCACCTACCTACATTTTATAGGAGGTGCTGTCTTCATTTAGTGATGTACAGTACATTTTATATACATTTTGTAGTTGTGGCCAAAAGTTCAAGTTTAATTTTGCCAAACAATAATTCAATCTCCGACAAATATTTATGATGTCTTAGCCAAGTTTACATGACAAAAGGCTTTTGTCATGGAAACGTATTAAAGCACTAACTTTGTTGGAGCTCCAGTGCTATATGTGGCTCTGAGACGCCTCACATTAACTCCCAATAAATTTGATCAAAAATGCCAAAAAACTGAGAAAATATCAAGGCAATTTAGAAAATATTAGCTTTGGAAGTTTATTTCCAAGCATCTTTATGAACTATATGCATAGCATGTGTAGCATTTTGATTTTTGTAACCTCTCTTCAAACTGTAGCTTCAGCTAAGGGACTCAAATATCAAGCACAGTCTTAAACAACACCTGATCTGTATCTGTGTTAGATTCTCTATAATCAATAACAGGTGTGTATCAAACAAAGACGAGTGGTTCAACAAAGAAGGTGTGCACATTTATGCAAACATTTTATGCAGCTTTATGCTTTACTTTCTTCTCTCCAGAAGATTTGTTTAATAAACTGAAAAATGCAGGATGTATATCACATTAAAGGTAGACAAGTTCTTAATCTATTTCATTTTATGTGTTTATGTGGAGATCAGCCTCCACATAAACAATACTCTGTGAAGTATTTTTTAAATTCATTTAATTGTTTTATATTATCTATAAAATCACTGAATTCCAGGTTTCTGGTATTGAATGCATCTTCATATGGCTACATTTGGAATTAGTATTTAAAGGGACACATTCTGGTACCGTTATTCTTCCTGAGCCAACACTGGTTTGTCCAGAATATATTTTATGTCGTTTTTACAATTAAAGACCTAGAGAATATCCTGTTTGGAACTGATGATTTTCCATATTAACAGGCATCAATACATTTTCAAGGTGATTTCTACTCATGTTCCCCCAGACAGTGTGTAAACAGCACACATGCTATGCCTGGACAGGGGACAGAGGAAGTCGTACTTGGGGTTCAGTAAAACGGATATGACAAATGATATGGAAGGCCTCCATGGCTAATTTTAACCATAAGCTTGTTGGCTCCAGGACCAAGTGCCCTGCGCGTGTCTGTGTGTGTACATGCAAGCATAATGTTTAGATAACAAAGGCAGCAGGTGGGGGACAACTATAGTGATAGAAGCAGTTTCTTTGATCTCCTTTAGTCAAAGCAGGGGTGCAAAATTTAATTGGTGATATTTCGGACCTACAAATGCAAACTGCCAGACATATTAACTGTATTCAGATGATTCCAAGAAAATTTTATGAAAAATATTTATTTAAACTGAGAATTTCTTTCAATAACTAAGGGCTCACATATTTGGCCCATCACGACAGCTCTCTTGGGTTTGAACCCCTTTAAGCAGAGGACAAAAAGATCCTTTGAGCAGTGTTTGGACTGTAATTACATACATTACTGTATCCTGTCTGGTAAAAGTTCTGATTTCCGATTCTATAATTCATGTGGTCTCTAAATGCCCAGGAAGCTGGCTGGTAACCTAACACACCAGTCTTAAGCAAATAAATGATCTGGTTAAACTAAGAAAAAGAAAAAAATTAAATCCTGTTCATTATGTTTTTCCCAGGTACAATGAAGTCAGTATTTGGGTGGATGTTCTGTTTCCACACATCCTATAGGGGTTTATGGGCTTCCTTAAAGTCAACAACCTACTTAATGAGGAGATCATTCAAAAAGCAGATTATATTTACCCTTGTCATTACTCCCAGAGCTACATTTAAGTTTCCTGTGATTAAAGATATTCATCTTCAGTAAATTAAACAATAAAAGGTCATTTGGAAAGAAGACTTTTATGGTGGTAAAAAACCAGGTAATTTATTCACTTTGGAAACTATGACAAAGCAACTGTGAATTAAGTGATTGTTCTCTGCACATCGGTTTTTTAACTGACAGACACTGAGTTTAAGACAATATAATGAACCCAAAATGGCCTATATAATCTACCTGAGGCATTACTGACCCAGTCAGAAATCTCACCTCAGCTTTGTGCTGCCTCTCCGCCCCATGGACCTGCGTTCCCTCCATGTCTGTCAGCTTCAGTTTCAGATAAGAGACCTCCCCCATAAGATTCAGCTTCTGTTTCTCCAGTGACGTCCTATGCACGAGTTCCTGTCGTCAACGACACACAGCGAGAGTGTGAAAAACACAGGCAGACAGAACCCTATACATTAAACGCTCAATGTTAAACGAGATACAGCACTTGCTCTACAAAGGCAACATGAAGTGTGAGGCACAGCACGTTACCAGCTCTGCAATGACTGTCCCTCCACACAAACCACATTGGTTTCTGAAGCTGTTTGGGTGGCTAAATATACACAACCCATGACCACTATTTATAATGTGTATTTCGCAGCTCTCTCAAAGTACATAGCAGAGAAGAGGGAGGGGGTGAAACCAAGAAAAAGCATGCAAAACATTCATTGACAGAATATCAAAATAACTTTGACAGGTGCATTTCCCTGTCCTCTGTATAAAAAATGACCTTCTGTCAAACCTAATGCTGAGGTAGATTACAGTTAAACAGCTCTGTGATATCTTTCCTCAAAGGCTGTTAACCATCAGAGTTAAACCAGAACATAAGTAAAATGTACTTCTTACTTTACTCATGTCAAGCAGGTGCTGGACATCCAGAGAAGAGCAGAAAACAGTGAAAGTAGACATAAACATTTAAAGTGTAGGCTTTTTGAAAAGATCTGAACTTCTTCTAGAGAGCACATGGAAAGTATTTTAATTCTGTCACCAGGAAGAGATTTAGGGCTCAGGTCCAAAGCCTCATAATGACCACATCTCCAAGAAACTGGCTGCCCGTTTCATAATGTGCAAGCTTGCTAAATAAGTCTTAGAAGAAAAAGACACAGTTATAAATAAGTTTTTGACCTATTTAGATTTTTTCACTCTGGGCTTCAACAAAGATTTTGCAAGAGTTGCAACATAAGAAGGAAAGTTAATACCTGGTTTATCCAGTGTCTGTCAGTATTTCCTTCATGCAAACAATGTGTCGGAGTTCACGTTGAACAAGGTTTCACATATCCAGTTCATCCAGTGGGCTCTAACGAACTGTCTCAAATCTAAAGCAAAAGAGGCGAGTGCCAGCAAAGCACATCCAGCTCCTACAGGAGCACCACTGCGCTCTTTTTCCCTCCCATCTCTCCACCTTTTTTACAGCTGTTTTTCTCCTCCTCGTTTGTTCTCTTCTCCCTCCCTCTGTTTTTCCTTCCTGTCTCTCCAGAAGCCTGCATGTGAGCAGTCATGGTTATTACCAGTTAGGGGAGTGGCTTGCTGTGCAGTTAATCTCCTGCCCAGACAGACTAGTTTGGCCTTGCATAAATCAGACAGGCACCCAGAGTGAGAAACTGTTTGGGAAAATGTTTGAGCGTCCTAAATATTTTTGTTGCCAAAGTAATCCAAAGCTACCTCCTTCAGAATCCAAGTAATGCATTTCCTAAGGGGAAGTTCTTCCTGGGTGCAGCTTATGCACTTTTCTGCATGAAAGTGCAGAAAAGGTCACACCTTAAAAGAGATGAACTGCCTTAGTATCCTGTATATTTTTATGAGAACAACAAGTTAATTGGATTACTGCTGTAGTCATTATGAGGCTTTCCAGACTTTGGTTCAGATTCACGCAAATGAATTTTGTCTGAACAAATCAGCATAGTTCAAAGTTCAGTTGAGGGAACTACCTGCTGTAGCATCTCTTCTGTGCTGTTGAGTTTGAGTTGATGCTCCACCAAAGAACATTCCAGATCATGGATCTTCACCCCTTGAGCCTCCACCTGGTCTGTCAGCACACTCACCTATGAGGGGTTTTGTATGTCAAAACATGATGAATAGGTTCTTAAACTAGACTGATGCTTAGGTTCTTAAACTTTCCACATATATGAGATATGATAGAAAAAGTTCCCTTATGAAATTTCTGTGATTCTAAATAACAGCAATCTCAGCAACACATGTAGTTAAACATACTTGGCAATAAATGTAAAAAACGTTAAGTATGTTTCATTCAGTATGTTTTGCCAATAAAAACCTTGACAAAATTTCAAACCCAATATCAAGAGCTTCCTCTGAGTGACTCTCTTTTTGACTAAGTAAATACAATTAATTTATAAACCAGTTTGTCATGTAGAAGTCACAACATGTTAAACAGAAGAAGGCAAACACTATGGAAGACGGGAACAATCAAAAGCAAAAATATAAGCCAAGAGAAGCACGTATATCTTAGAAAACGCTACTGGATTATGCTTTAACTAATTAAAAGGTGGCAAAGAAAAAACAAATATTTGTGGTGCTTCTTAAAAGATTTAACTGACTCACAGTCATGAAAAGATAAAGGTAATTTATTCCACAACTTAGAATAGGTCAGAATAGACATTCCTGTCTACTTTGTCTTAAAAATGAGTCTGCAGCACTAATTTCTGACCAGATGATCTCAGACTATGAGAAGGAGCACAAACCAAATGGTGAACTTTATTGGATTGCATATCATAGAAGTTTAAAGAAACAAGAAACATTGGCTGTTACACAACAACTAGAGGCCTCAATAGTACGCAAAAGAAACATATACAACCAAAATAGCTTTGCAGCTCCTCTTTTTGTTGCTCGGCAACTTGAACACAAATTGCGGTTGCCTTCTTCAACCAACTTTTATCACATGTTGCATTGATCACTCTGACATGAACAGTACACTCAAGTTCAGCTTCTAATTGTGGAGAAGTCAAAAGATGACAAGCCTTCTTTTTTATTAGTATTTGGCAAGTACTTCATTGGTAAGACCCAATTACTCAACTCTGCTGCTCAACCCACAAATGAGTTTTCAAGCAAATCTGGAGCTGTTTAAGGAAAAGAACTGAACATGTTTTTGAACACCATGAAGAAACTTTACAAGAAAAAAAGAATTAACCAGAAACAAAATATCTTACTGTTTGTGCTAAATCTATATACATGTGCACAAAATCTACCCCAAATATGGGTAAGTATGGTTAGTGTACACTAACTATTGTCAACGGTACATTGACCGTTGAAGCAAACATTTCTAAAGAATTTAGTTTCTTTCTCTGAGGCCTAATGAATGATAAAAGGCACCTGCTCTAAAGTAACTCTGACACACAAACACGCCTACATGCAAGAGGTCACATAATGGTGCGAGCCTAAGCCTGTCTACAAAGCACTTGTTCATCCGCCCTGAGTGCTACACACACCTAGGGGTATAAGGAAAACACATCAGTCAAAACAAGAGATTCTGGTGTCATAATAGCACCAAACCCACGTTGTTACTGTTGCTTCACCTGGGTACTGAAGCAGGAACTTGTGCAACATTTGCAACACAATGCTGCCATACATCTTTGTTCTTTCACCCTCTTTTTCCCATCTCTACCTTGTCTCGGTGTTGAAATACAACCTGTTCCCAGGTAATTCACTCTATATTCAGATACCCAGGAAAAAAACAGTGTTGGGAAAAGTGTAATACTTCTAAACAATCTTAGTTGTCTTTTTTGTATTTTCCAAAACTAATGCAAGAGTGTCCCACCTGCAGAATTAGTGACTCTTTGTCTCCCTCCAGACGTGATAACCTTTCTTGATAGGACTCACTGCTGTTGTTTAAGGTGAAGTTTGCCTGTTGAATAGAAAGAATTGAACAATTTTTCACAAGACAGAACAACTTCTCAGTGGACATTAGCTTTTCATTTTTATTATTATTTACATCCTTTAAGCACTGAAATCTTAAACCTCTTACAGTGCCTCAACTGTGCCGAGATTGTAAGAGGTTTACAAATCCTAATCCAGCATTAAAAGTCGTGTTCCACATTTTATGCCAGTTACATAGTTTAGAGGGGAGTTCTGCATTAGGTCAGTGTTGCCTGTACTCAGTGTATTTCACAGTCATCGAAGTGAAAAGCATATGATTACAAACCGTATTTCCTAACTATCATTTGAATTAAAAAAAGCAAGAATTGAATTTAACTGAACTTCAAAACTACTAGAAGAAATTATTGTTTTTCAGAATTAATTGTTAAGCTTTTGTGGTTTGTGCTGCAGAGAATTGCAACATACCTTCTCAAATATGTAAAAGTTTGACGTTAAAACATTAATGTTTAATTAGACTATTAGCTTTATATTAAAAGCAGCTACAATTTAAAACCTTTTCAACTTATCACAATGTAGTGAATAAAGTTAAATCTTGAATCTTGAATCTAAATCTGAATCTTTTGTGGACTCCAGCAAACCAAAGCGACGGCCAATGTCCTCAAATCAAAAATAACTGTGCCTTGAAAATTGATCATTATAAATGTGCCAGTTAGGTAAAGAAAAAAAAACAGCATACATGGGGGATAATAATATGGGTCAAGATTATTTTTCCACTGTGTGCATGAGGTGGGTAAGATAGTCTTTTTTAAACACAAGCTGATTTGGTTAATTGGTTGGCAATGTTGCAGTAAGCATGTGTAACTGCCAAGTAATCAGGGTCATTCTCAAAAGATTTGTGAGTTCATTGTACAGTTATAAACAACACTGAACCACATTTATACAATGATGGTGGCAAGCTACATAGTAGCCAAAGGTGCCCTGTGGCAGACTGACAGAAGAGAGGCAGCCATGTACAGGCGCCACAGGGAACCACCATCACTAGGCAAGGAGGGTCAAGTGTCTAGTCAAAGGACACAACAACTCATGCGGATGAAGCGTTCTATTCAGAGCTCACTTTCTATTAACCTAATTAGCACTGAATATTAAGACCCATTAGAAACCAATAGAAGTGTTCTCATCCATAACAAAATGGCAGATACTTATTAAAATATACTTCATAGATTAAGGTGAATTATCTCACACATTGTACTTTCTTTCTTTAATTCAGTTTAAACAACTTAAAATTTCTGAAAAATAAACAAGGCAACTACCTTAAGATAGAAAGCTTGTGATGTCAAGCAACAAGAGTCTTAAAAAGTTATGATAGCACAAAATTGTTTGTTATGCAGCAACACTTCAAGTTTGAAAGAAGAAAGTCTTCCACTGAAATACTGACTGTAGGAACTGTAAGCATACAACTGAAGAGCAAAAACAAGAACCAAAAACTAAATCAAAAAATGCAGGAAAGAGTTGTGCAACTCTGCTGAATAAAAGCATGAAGAGTAGACATAAAGGCAGTGAATGTCTTACCTTTCTGAGCCAAGTGAAATGTTTGTAGAAATCAATATGATTCTCCATTCTGCAGACCCATTGTAGTTTGAAATCTTACATTTTATGTCTAACAGAACTGAATATGCGCCATGAAGCACCAACACACAATCAAAACAATGGCTTTTAACTGCAGTGCATGCTCTCCTTCTTTTACTACAACCCAGTGCTGCAAGGAGCATGCAGGAAGGATCTAGGTCTATGTGGTTTGGAGTCCGGACTGCCTCAGACTTTTAGAGCTGAGCTGAATAAGTCAAACTATGCCAGTTGGCTTTATGTTACCTCCTGCCCCCCTTCCCCCACGCCCTCTGTTATTTTTTTCTATCTACTTTCAACTGCCCTTTTTTTTTTCTTTCTTTCTTTCATGCCTGACTGGAGTTCTTGTTTTTAGTTGCATATTTTTCATTTGAGCTCCATGTGTTAATGATTTTCTCAACTATTTCTGTCCCAAACCTTTCCCTTTTCTCTTCTTTTCTCCTAAGTCTGTTCTCGCAGTACCCCTCAAGCAGCCTAAGTTTTGTGGGGCTTTCTAAATGGGGAATATAGGAGAGGAAACTTTTTTTTTTTCCACCATATGTTTCTCAGATGTGGTGCGGGGCAAGAAGTCAGTAAAGACTATACAGAAGGGGAGGAGGCGGAGGAGAAGAGTGGAAATGAGCATTACGTTTACAATATCACATCTAAACAAGCGCAACTACTTTAGGTGTCTTATGTGAACCACATAAAAACACTATTTCTGAAAGGAAAAGACGACAAGAATAAGAGATAAAATGTGAAAAGGGAAATAAAATGACTTGCACTCCAAAGAGAAGCTCTGGATCTCATTACTAGTGCCATTCACTATATACTCCTTCTGGCTCACTTCTTAGCAGGCCAGAAAACAGTCCCCCAGATGTTACTAAACAGAATCAAAGACCAAAAGTGAAGCAAAAATAAAAAATCTAATCGAAGAAGTAATTCTTGCCAGGCCCCAGGAAAACTTCTAAATTCAATAACCACACCTTTTAACATTAGAAGACAAAGTTCTGTGGATATCTGCATGCCCATTTTTCACAATGCTATTATGTTTGCTTAATGTGTGCAAAAACTGCCACTGTCAGTGAAAACGTACTTACCTCTTCTCTTTGCAGCCATTTTAATATAACATTTGCTGTGTCTGTAGACATTTGTTTACAGAGAGCATCCTGCTTTTCCTCACTTCTCTGGCCCTCCATCACAGCCCTGAGGACCTCCATCAGCTGAAGTGCCTGAAAACCAGGGTCCATGGGCGTGAGGAGGGGCAACTCTGGGTCAACATCTGAAGATTTGTAACCTTGGTCACTTGGCTGCACTGGAGGACTGAAAAGACCTTCACACATGTTGCCTGGAAAATGAAACAGAGGAAATCCACAAATATAGAAATTTGCATTTACCTATTGTGGTTATTTCTGTCTTTATGCATTTTTACAGGAGTTGACTAAAAACTCCTTGACTTGAAAGTCAAGGAGTTACCTCTCCTCGACTTGCAAGGAGAGGAAAAGGATTTTCAGGGATGCCCTCTTGTGGGCAGAATAATGACCTGCTGCTGCATCCAACCATCCATCCATCCATTTTCTACACACCCTTGTCCCTAAGTGGGGTCGGGAAGTTTGCTAGTGCCTATCTCCAGCTAACATTCCGGAGAGAACCCACGCATGAACAGGGAGAACATGCAAAAGGTAGAGTAATGTAATCATTACATGAAATGAGAACCTGAAGAAATACGTAGCGTTAACATTTAGGTATTTGATGCCAAAATTATTGGTTGCTTTGATTAATTACTAGCTTTTTTCCTGCCCTTTAAGTTGTCGCTAAATGTGATAATGACCAGTTTGTCACCTCTCATAGAGTCATGACTCCATGCTACAACACTGCTGTTGTTGTAGCTTGAGCCGTGAGCAAAATGTATCACCAATGTGAGAAAAGAATAGACGTAAAATGTTAGAAGTATGTTAAAGCTCACATTGTTCTGCGAGAATTGTACAAGAAACAGCAGAAGCTTGAGTTAAATAAATTACTCAGAGAAACAAAGTCAATTATATACAGCGTGAATGAGCAGGAAACATAAAAAAACCCTTACTAGCCATGCTAAGCAAGGATTTGCCATTAAATAGTCATGTAAAGTGGTCATAAGCAAAATCTCTTGGCTGCTGGCGGTCTTAAGAAAGCCTAACATTAAAAACTGGGCAGTCTCTTGAGACTTTGATGATGAAACAGAGACTCTTACCAGCTATAATGTCATCCATTTGCTCCAAGGCAGCTTCTAACATGTGGCTGGCATGTGCCTCCATGGAAACTCTTAAAGCAGCACAGATAGATACTCCTTTGCATGTGTAAAACAGAGTGAAAGTTGATCGAATGATGGAAAAGATGTTCCTCTGAAGGGCAGGACTGTAGAGTGTTTTCAAGTTCACGGTAAAGCTCTAACAGCTATCCTGACATTTTTGTGACTCTGAAAGTAAATAACGTCCAGAGTGTGGCTTTTGGGTTTAAACTCTCCTCTCATTTTGTGACCAGAGTGTCACAAATTGTCAGGCTTGTCATCCAAATGAGGTCTAAGCTTAAATTTAGAGTGTTTCAAATCGGTTCAGTTTAGTTTATTTATATAGCACCAATTCACAACAAAAATAAACTCAGTGGACTATATAACTTTTTTTTGTAACTAATGAGATTTCATGTGACGTAATCATATTTATGGTTTTAATAATAAGAGAGTAGATTGTAAAACATTCATCTACTGAAACCAACAACAAGTTTATTTCCCAAAAACTGCTTGAGCTAGCCTGGTCATTGCCTTCCTGTGCAAAAAGCTTATTTGAACAATTCTGTTCAAATAAGCTTTATATTGCTGCAGAATCTGGGCTTCCCCCTTTTCACTTGGATTGCCTCCAGTATCTTTCTTTCTACATGGGTCAATCGGTGAACGGAGGGAGAGGTTGTTAATGGTGATGTTAATTTTCTGCAATGTTTTAGAATTGCAGTCTGCCTGTAGTTTTTTTGTCATGTTTTCTTTAGCCTCAGACTTTATAAGTCAGCCACCAAACACTGTTTTCAAACAAATTGTGTGTATTTTTAATTGTTTTATTGCTAACATAAAAGAATATAAGTAAAATAGCAGGACATGAAAAATTACTAAAATTACTGGATAAAAGATATTTCTAATTTCCCATTTTTGTTAGTTATTGTTGTTTTTAGGCCAAAAATAGTAAGTTCTACTATTTATATTACATACAATAAAATATTAATATGTTGATATGCATGAGAACATCGTTCCTCTCTTTTCAAAGGAGAAAAAAATGATTTTAGAAACCATGGCACAGGGATTAACCAATAATCTTGAAATGTAGATCGGTCAATAGTACAATCGCACAAACTGTCCTTGAGAATTGGAAAACATTTGGTCTTTATTTACCAAGTATTAAAGCTGCTTGAGATATGATAATACTGATATTATCAGTATTAAACAGTATGATAATACTGTTTAAATTAATTAAACTTACTGTTTGATTAATTTAAACAGTAAGTCTTTAACTGTGTTTATTCATCTCATAATGGAGAACACATCCTGCAGATTTGCTATTTATTTGCCAACTTCATCTGGGGAGAACAAAATATGTCAGCTGTTTGAAATAATCTGTCGTGAAAACGGCCAGGTCCGCGTCTGGTTGCACTGCGCGCTCCCGACACAGGGGGAATTTGCACAAGAACGGTAAGCTTCATAGCGTCAAAATGTAGCACAGAGCTACTAGCCGACTGAAAATATGTACCCCTCACCGCCAGGAGAGTCTTAGACTGTTAATCCCCTCATGTACTGGCTGCTAAATGTGCTAATGGTAGAGAACCAACTTACCATTACAGGAAAACCGTTTATCCACCGTTATCAGTGGCCATGCTAACTAGCCTACGCATTCATTATAGGCTTTGCTAGCTGCAGCATAGTACAGCGCGAGGAAGGTGGAGCGGGAGTGACATCGCTAAGACCCGCCTCCTGACTCTGATTGGTTGTTTCTAGATAGCACGAGGAGAAGGCAGAGGAGTTATTTTTTTTCACAGATTTGCTATCTCGTACCATACTGTACTGTCATAATACAGTGATGGTTAACAAATATGTTAAAAATATATATTTTTATAAAAGTTACGTATTGTAGCTTTAAAGTAAGTAAGTTTAAATAATTTTGGAACTGACAAGGTTCAATTTCCTAATTTACACCTAGAAGTAATTTCTTTAAAAATAAAATAATATTTTATGATTTTGTTCTTCTTTGTTGTTGTTTTTCCATTTAATCTTACAGAATATATGATTCAGACATTATTATCATATATTCTAATATTTATTTATACTCTGAACAGGCTTAGATTTATCATTGTTTTTTATTCAACCAAAAAGTATGTTTGTAATGAGACAGGCGTCTCAAAAAGTTTATAAAACATTGTAAAAGAAGAAATGGTTTGGAAGAAATGATCTGATCTGATTTACATGACTGTCCTACTTATTCAGAGGAAACATGCTTATACAAATAAATACTTAAAAAATACTTTAAAACATAGACTCATATGTAAAGAAGTTTTGAAAGGATTCATGAAAGTCCTTTACATTACACAAAGACTGCTCTAAATATGATGCACATCATGTTTGTGCAACTGTTGCTTGGTTAACTATGTGGCATATTTACTATAAAAGAAACAGTTTTTAGTGCTCATTTATCCATCTACCACAAGGTTTTCTTGTTCAAAAGTTAAAAGGATCCTGTCGTTACCTTCCTCAGTTACCAATGTCACTTAATAAAATATACTTCTTAGCTCCATATCAACTTTATATCCTCTCATCCAAATCTTTTTTCAGGAAAGACATTAAACTGAACATGTATAATAGAATTACATTCAGAAGTTTATTTCAGTTGTAAAAAAAAAAGGCTGTATGAGAGCTGCTATTGAGATTTTTATTTTCTAAAATGTGATTTTCTTTTTTTGCCACCAAGTGGCGCTAATGGATCACAGATCAGGCGGTCGTGTTTATAAACATTTATAAAGATCATTCAATGCTTAGCCCTGAATACAAATTATTTCATGAGTGTAAATTAGTCAGGTCTAATTTGTTCACAATGTTTCATATAAATATATAAAGGAAGTTTCATTGTGCAGTTTGGCTTGAAAGAATGTACACTTTTTGTCATATCTAGATGATTGATTTTTTTTCTTTCTGTTCATCAGGAAAATCATTTAAATTAAACATCATTGTTATAACAATTAAATTAAGTAAAGCATTTAGTTTTACCACAACTATATATCTGGATAAGACAAGGCATTTAAATAATTTTCTCTTTTTTTTTCTTTTCGCTTTTCCACAAAAAAAAATCTCTGATGTGATTTCAATACATTCCTGATCAAAATCTTGAAACTCAGTGTTCCCGTTTTCTTCCGGATCATACTCAGGCAAAAATAATTCTAAAAAAAGAAATAGGCGCAGCTCACAGAACGTATTAGAAACACATGTTAACTTAAATCACAGCCTTAAGAAGTCTAAATCTTAACATAAATATTTTTTCATGCCGTTTTGTGAAAAGCTCTCAGACCGCTATAACTCTAGGCAAAAAAGGCTTTCTGGCTTTGGGCATGGCAGGATCAGTGGGATCCACAAGCAGGACTTCTGATGGCAAAGGTTGGACCCAGTAAGTAATTTCAAATCTCTTAAAAGTCCCTGAGAGCCTAAGGCCTGGTTGTAATTCAGCAGAGCATCCAGATATTTTACCCCAGTCTTAAGACTTGGAGCAGGAGTGCATATATGTATTTTAAGTATTTTGTTGCTGTTTCACTGGGTTTTTCTTTCTTTTTTTTAACTACAGACTGCAGAGGAAAAAATTACTATTTGTATCCCCTATATTCTTTGCCAGGTGAACATTTTAGTGTCATTAGATCAAACCAATAATCATTATCATTAATTACTTTTAAAAATACCTGTCTAAAGTACCTTTGTTGGAAATGTTCTATCAATGTAGCTTTTTACAATGGATTTTCTTAAGCTTTTTAACACCAACACTCTTTGGTTGCGTAAGCCAAATGTCAAGTGGATAATTATTTCACCAGGTAAGATGTTCTGTGATAAGATCCCTCTCTCTCTCTTTCCCCCTCCTTGTCTGAATCATTGTACTACAGTGCAGTAGAAATGTGTCATACACAGTGCCCACTAACAAGGCCTTAACAAGCAACCCACTCACCTCTGTCTCTACAGTGACAACCAAGACTCTCTTTCCTTTTTTTACGCTCTTTCAGATGACAATCCAATCACCATACAGTCACATGGTGTGTTATAATCAGCAGCTGACAGGGTCATGATTCTTCACTGCTTGCTCAAATATTTGAAGGGCATGATAGTTACAGTCTTACACTGCTATAAATAAGCAATAAGCAGAACCTGGGATAAAAAATGTAAATCAATTTGTTGTGATCCTACTAACAAAAACAGGGATTTACATGAACAGGAGTAAGAAATGTTGTCATGTCCACATGTCTTTTTTCCTCTTCCTCCTGGTTCTGTTCCATCTACATTTTTCATTCCCTCATTATGTTTGTCAGATAAATGTCTTCAAAAATCTCTGTCAATTGGTCCAGACTGGATGCATTATCTTGTCCCATTTTATTACTTCTGCAAGTTTGCAAGGCACTGTTAATATCATATCCTAATGTCTGCATATGTATTACTTTATAAAGCTATTAAGGATTTTCTTTTCACAGACTATTTGTCCCATATAATACTGTCACAGCATACTGATAGTTTTAGAGATATAAAAAAAACTGTTGATGTACTGCAGCTTAAAACAATTTTTTTACACATTTGTTGTAATACAACATGTGTATTACAAATGTGTAATACAACAATATGACAACTCAACAAAAGAGGCTCCAGTTACTTTTATTCGACACTATTTATTTCCAACATTCAACATAGTTTTGCTCACATATACATTGTATGTAAATTAACCATTACTTCACATCAACAGACAAAGCAACACACTGCATTGTAAAAATAGAAACAGAAGCAAGCAAACTAGGAGATTTCCCACCAAACCATGACCTCATGCACCAAGTCAACACCAAATAGAACAAAAGAAATGGCATGGAAGTTCAAATGGTTTTAAGTACAACTTGCAAGTACAGACTCACTTTATTAAAACAAGTACCAAGACTATGTAAAAATAAACAACAGTATAGTCTGTATAAATGCAGGGATTGCACAGACTTAAAATGTCTGCATACACCTGTTTGTCTAATGAAACATCATTAAAAAACAAAACATCCGTTCTTGCAATCATTCTACATGCAACATAAGACAGTGTGCATCTTTCCTTTCCATAGTTGTTACTAAATGCCTGCATTATTTTTATTAAAACCATTTTAGAACAACATTCAGCAGCACTCAGCAAGAGCTTCAGGTTGATCAGTAGTTTCATTAAAATCTTTACTGAAGGCTACGGAGAAGGAGGAGTTTTTAGGGAATTGCAAGATCCTCCTTGGCTACTACTTGAAGTCCCCTGGTACTGTAATAGA
Organism: Phalloptychus januarius; assembly: GCA_902982915.1. Classification (NCBI taxonomy): domain Eukaryota; kingdom Metazoa; phylum Chordata; class Actinopteri; order Cyprinodontiformes; family Poeciliidae; genus Phalloptychus; species Phalloptychus januarius. The sequence continues at coordinate 16,947,014 of CADWAE010000477.1, forward strand.
CAAAAGAGAAAGAGAACAATACAAAAAATAATTAAAGAACAAGTAAAACAAATTAAGAAAAATATATACATAAATAACTCATAGAAACATACATATAAAGAGAAAAAGCACAACATTTACAGTGCATGTACAAATTTTCATTTTTGAACATATAAAATAACTTACCACCAGCACAGAACTGGGTAGTAAAACAAAGCAGCAAAGTTTAGCCTTTATGCTTGTTTTAATCAACTTTCTTTTCTGACTGACATCTGCAAGTGAAACTATGAAAGTTTTTCAAGATAAAGTGGTCTGTGTGGGATGTGAATGCATAAATATGCAACTCCAGGTGGAACAAGATTTTTGGGAGAATGAGTGATTTGTGGAAATGAAAATAAAACTTGGATTAATATTTTTTGTTACAACACAGGATTCAGAATACAGCAGCTGCTAAGAACATAGAAAAATACTTTATTTGTTTTGATTCCTAGGATGTCTTAGTTTTTGTTTTTTGCTGCTAAACTTTGATGATTTTCAACGTACTTGAAAATTGTTTCTGTATTGAGTTGCTGAAGGCGAATGAAACTCAATTATCTTTTCTTTTCTTTTCCTACTCAGGTTCAGACTTTACAATCACTTTATTCAGAGCTCCTACTTCTTCTGTGGAAATTGTTGTTATTTGAGGTACTGATTTTTAAATGTTATTCTTCCTAGACGGTATTTAAATTACGGCTTCTCTTCTTGAAAAAAAGACTCAATAATATACAAATCTTTGGGAAATAACCCCATGGTTTAATCATTTGTAGGACCAACAAAATTAAATCACTTTTTTTATAATGTAATCAGCCTTTGAAAACCAAAACTATTACAATGTGTACAATAATGTTTTCTTTTATTGCAGTTTCCAGGCATTTATTAGTTGCAGATATTTCTACAACTATGGCACTTTCTTTATCATACTTTCTGTGGCAGATTTGAAGATATCCTGAGCATCATTTAACTGCTGTATGACTGGAATCAGCTTTAGGACGATAAGCCTTGTTTACCTTTACACTTATATTAGTATTCTGGTCAATGCAAGTGGTTTATGTTTCCACTTTGGTCTCTTGTGTCTTAAGACCATTGTTCCAAAGACATCTAATTTATCCAATACATAATAAATATCTGTATGTAAAAAAAAAAAAAAGGATCTCTATGCGTTTTTAGAGAGAAGATGCTTTTTTTGTTCTCAACTTTTTGTTTTATTTATGAAAAACTAGGATGTAGAAATATGTACTTGTTTCATATTTCTATTTTTTTTACAAGTTTGAAGTTTTAAATCTTTTGGACCACTTCAATTTCTAGAAACTCATTAATTTGTTAAAAATTTTATTGTTCCATACAATTCAGGAACTGGAAAGAAGAGTCAAGCTCTGTGGAAGATCCCAGTTTTGAAATGGTTATTAGAAAACAACTGATAAAAAATAAATGTTTGCGTTTGAAAACTGGTCAGTCGTCCATGCCGGGAAACAGCTGTCACATCCATTATAGAAAAGCCAACTCACCTCAACAAGAGGATGCCAGTGGGCGACAGGTTTCCGTGGATATGTGAGCATTTCACTCCAGTGTTCTCGACCGAGGCTGTCTGCATCATTGCCGACTCGACACACACCAATGACCTCATTATGACCCACACTACAGGCACAGGGGAAAGAGAGAAGAGAAATAATGTAATCTCAGCTTGCCTTGCATTCTGGGTCAATGCCATGTTACATTCTTAATGAGAAAACTTTCTGAAAGGAAACTGTTAAGATTGTTAAAAATGTTCAGACTTTAAACCATGGCTTACACATTCCCTAAAAAAGGTTTCAGGATAGGTTTATTATTTTATTGTGTTGTAATTATTAATAAAAGGTAACTATATGGTGTAAGTTGTAAGCTAACCGATCATAGTCCATCACTGCTATTAAAAGGCTGATCTGCTCAATGTTTTCTGGAAGGACATCAAAGACAATAGCCTCGTTATAGACTGGATTCAAGGTGTTCCTCTTCGTAGATGTCTTCCTTTTCTTCAATCTCCGACCCTCACACATCAGAGAAACCTTCACATACGGATCTTTTTAAAAGACAGAGAAATGTTTAAGTTATGCATTTATTTCTTTCCTGGATAGCAGTGCAACTTTCTATGGATTCACAAGGTCTGATTTCATTTACCCGATGCACCAGTTATATCCATGGCCTTAAGATTGCGAGCCTGTATCATGGTGATGGTCAACCTGCCTGCTGTAGGCAAGTAGCAGAGGGAGAACATCAAATCCCCGAGGTCCACGTTATCCTGAAAGACATCAGAGACACATTTATTCTCAGCCCCGTTTGAATCTTCGCTTGCTGAGGAAACTGAGGAAGAACAGCAGAAGTGTCTTGACTTTTATTTACAGTGCTTTTCGTGCTTTTCTTTTTTTTCCAAAATAAAGATCCGTGTCCTGTGCTTGGCTCAGATAAAACCTTCCCATATTTCAGCTTGAATGCAGACTTTTGCTGAGATGCAGCTCACTTATCACCTGCACTGAAAATAGCTCCACCAAGAAGTGAGAACCACGGCAGCAGACAAAATGGGTGGCGAGCATTACTCCTACACTACGATTTCTTCCTGAGTTGATGTGTTTGTTTAATTTTATAAAATGTCAACCCATTAAACATTTAAATGATGTGGACATCCATCCATCAACCCATCCATGCTGACAATAAAGTTAAATCTTGCAAATGGTTTAAAATTTCTATGGGAAAGACTGTGCAATCGTATGTGTGTGCATCTTTATGAGAGTGGAAAAAAAAAAATCAAAACATTAAAAAAATATTGAAACTACATATGTGTGACAGAGCAGTGCAGTATTTTCCTATGCGATTCCAAAGTTATTGTATGAACCAGTGATTCTGTGAATCACTGGTTCTCATCATTGCAAGATTTTTTCTGTGCCAACAGGATTTTCATAAAGTAGAGGAATTTAAACACATGCTCCAAATCTATGCACACCAAATGACCTACACTCAAGGTTTGTCATGGATAAAATTATTACCCTTTATGTTTTTGTAATTAGCTATAGAGAAGCAAAGACACCATCTGAACAGTAATCCAATCTTAGCTGGGAAGAAATATTTTAATAAATCATCACTACCAGAGGAATCTCAAATCTGTGACTTAAACAAAAGTCGCTTTTAATTTGCAAAAACTTAGTTTACAGACTTGATTTCACACTGTAAAGACTCAAGACTAAACTCAGACTGAAGGTCTGGGATTTGAGTCCCATGAACAATCTTTATTTGATGTAATTAGAGGTGAAACTAAGCCAGTAAAAGTAGATCATTTGATTTTAACGAGTAACTATAGCCCAGAGGTACATGCATACAAATAATTGTTTGACATGGTAATGTTATGCACAGTAAATACGGTTTTTATTCACTGTTTCTGCCAGAATGTGCAAGTAATTACCTTGAGTTTCCGAGTATGTTTGGTTTTACTTATTGATGCAGCTCTGTGCACAACAAGCACAACAGATGTGCTTGTTTTCTCCTGTGAAAGTGAAAGGGTTCTTGTGATTTATTAACTGAGATTGTTCAACATGGTTGTGTAATGACTTGCTCAATTTAGCTGTAGCTTCACAATAATTACCTCACAGATGTCTCTCAAACTGAACTCTGCAAGATGCAAAGAGTTCAAATAAAAACACTTCCCATTTGATACAAGTGGAGATTTAACATGAAATGGTGCCATGCATAGGCTATGAATACAAAAATAGATATTTATGTATGACGTGTGGCAAATATTCATTGTCATTAAAGCAGTTGAAATTTATACATTTCATATTTTTAAATTATACTTTCAGCAACTATAAATACTGTGTAACTGTGTTAAATTAGGCTTTGGAATAATTCACAGCAATTCTTCTGCAATTTATGACTAGAGGCAACCTGAAATGAAGACCACCAGTAATTAAATTTTTTAAAACAATAGATTCAAGTATAAAGACATTTTCTGTCCAACAGTTACCATTAGATTCACCTAGGACTGTCATAGCATTAGAGGTTCTTAAAACTGTTTTTATGTTTAATTTGATGAGTCCTTATACAATGGTTGAGATTACTTTATATGAGGTATTTGTATTCAGAAATTATAAATACTCGAGTGTTACAATGTAAGGCAAGAAAAAAAATACCACTAAGGGTACACAAGGGCATATATCTCAGCATGAATCTTGTATTATCGAAAATGAATAATCAAACGCAGCCAAGGATTGTTTATTTATCTATTAACGTAGTATGGTTCAGATCCCACAAAGAACCCTCGGGTCTTACATGCTTCATGTCCCACTGTCAACATGCATCATCAAGATGCACACAGGTGAACAATTTCAAAATCTGCTCTAGGATCCAGTTTAGAAATCACATGCTGAAGTTTTTCAACAATATTACATTTATTGTTATTCTGAATTTACCATCTGTGGCACATTATCCTTCATTACATGAAGTTGAAAAGCAAAAATCATCAAGAAGAAATCAAATCCAAATCCCCGTAAGCAACAAAAGCATTACGTAGCATTTATTTTTATTACCAGTGCCATTCTCAACATCAGAAAAATAACACATGTTCTTCCATCAATATACAATCTGCTTCTGCTGTGGAGCTCAATGAGACCAATCTGGCAACAAAGCAAATAGTATGGTCCCTCCCTCTGGCAACCGGGCTTAATGAAAGTTCTATCATTTATACCCAATCATCTGAATGTCCTACCTCTGTATATTGTACTAATTTCTGGAAGACTTCTGTCTTCCAGATTTTGTGGACACAAGCATTTGTGCATGTCTTACAGTCTGTGCTCAGACGAGGCATACAGCCTGTGAGCTGTATCTGGTTCCTCTGAGTACTGAGTGTGAAAGAAAAGTGTGAGAATGGAGGATGTTGGATTCTGTGAATCACTGGTTCTCATCATCCACCTTTCTCATGGGTTTCTGCTCTAAATGGACAACATTGACTAACAATTAATCAAGGGCATAAGTGGAGGCATTGATCCACAAAACAACCATAAGCTGGGAGTTTGCTCACAAATATCAATACTTTTGTCGATATTCCTCTGAAGTCTCTATGTGGCAGCAAGCCGACAGAATAATGTCTGTGCCTCTTTTTCTCTGTTGATTTGTGACAGCTTTCTCTATTCTTTCACTCTTCTCTTACACATGGTAATAAATGTAAAATGTTACTGATGTAATGTATAGTATTTATTCATTGTTAAGCTCAAACTAGTTTTGTCTGTTTCATTCAAAGTGAGACCTTTTTGCTTCTTATTTGATTGCATAAACTTGCCGTTAGCTCAGGGTAATTGGAAAATCATGATGTGCATTCATTGAGTGCCCTAAAATCCACAGGATTGTGAGTATGATTCATACACTTTACAAAAATGAAGAATCGTGACTGCATGTGTGCTCATTGCTATTGTGCAACAACTGCATCTGCAATATTGTTACATAGAAATACATTTGATAAAAGGGTACAACTGCAAAACTTATGGTTAATTTAATTTGGAATTGTGGGTATCAGTAAAGTTAATAAAATACTTCAACAAAATGATCAAAACTGGTTGTAATAGTTATAATAATAATATCATTTACACATGCATTCCATGACAAGTTATCTATAAATTGTATTTTTTCTGAAATCACGTGAAGATGCTACTTAACTAAAATGTTATTTTACTGTAGATCAAAATCTACAGTAAAGACGAAGTAAAGAGGAAATACTTGCTCTTTACTAAACATTATTAAAGGAAGTCTCCTCATTCTCTCAGTCAGATAGACATTTAGCTGCAGCTCTACTTGAGCTCAGCGAGTGAAATGGGAATCTCTAAAAGTTTACATTGCTCTGTAGCTTTGGAGCAAAATTACCAAACCCAGTTTGTGTCCTTCCTCAAACATGATTTCTTCCCATTTGTCTTCTTTCAGAAAATCTGTGGAGGCTCAGCAAGCAATTCCCTCTCAAAGGTAACTGGAGATTACTCTTAGTTGAAGGATATTTAGTGCAGAAAAAAAGCTTCCTATCTTGGCTGTTTGCATGACCAGTTAAAAAAGATCTCTGGTCAACTATTTTCTTCTTTTCTCTCTTTTTTTTCTTTTGCATTATCAATTCAACAACAAACTAAAACATTTTTGCAAAACTCCTTATCCTTTCTGGAGCCCATACCGGCCACAAAGAGAGAAATGGTAGGCTTCACACAAAACAAGTTCCTTTCCATTGCAGGGTCAACCCATAGACACATAAGGCATGCACTCACACTTGGGGCTAATGTTTGTGCTTTCCAGTTAAACTAAGATACATCTATAAAGACTTTAGGGTATAACCAGAGTACATAAAGAAAGCCCACCCATGCACACTAGGGATGTGTAAACTTCACAAAGTTTGTGCTGCCAGCTTTCAAACTGAGACCTTCTTACTGTGAGTCACTGATGTTAAAGCTGAAGCCTGGAGCCCTTAAATCTATTCACATTTTTAAATTTAAGGATTTAAGGAACCAAGAGGCTAAGGCCAAGGCATGAATAAAAAAAGATTGTTCATTTAATGCAAACAATAATTTCACTACCACAGTAAAGTATTTTGAACCTAAATATTTTGAACCAAAGTATTTTGAACCAGGCAATAGTACTAATAATTATAACATTACTGTCAGTGAAGACAATCATGACTCTCATACTTTATCTCATGTTGACAAGGAAGTCAATCAATCTGCTGCAGAAAAGGCTAAAAAAAAGATACTTCATTTAAAATATTGTCTAATACTGACACTATAGGCCTCTTATGACAAACATATAATGCTATTTAGGACATTCAAAAATGCTTTGCAAAGAAAGGACAAACACAGAAAACATAAATCTCCCTATATCGTCTTTCATTAAACAAAAGAATGTTAAGTTATTTGTTAGACATGTTTAGTCCCAGAATATAACTTTTAGCATTAACCCAAAAATGAAATGAGCCACAAAACTCCAGTGATGATGTTTAGTGTTCTTTTCTATATTTAGATATATGAGGAATACAAAATTTAAATAAAAAAATCCCACCTTTGATCATACTTGTTGAACAAAAATTATAATTTTGTCACCTTTTAAAATAGACACAAGCACAACTACAATAAACCTGATGTGGGAAATGCTTTTTAATCTTGTTGATTTTCTCAAAAATCTTGTGAATATTTTGTCTTTTGGCAGAAAGAGAAATAGCAGCAGATGCAGACTAAACTGAATCAGATGTCTGGTAACTGTGAACATTATAAAGGATTATATTAGATAGATCATATTAGAAGGCTACTGTATGCTGGTTGTTTTTCCTTTCAAATATTTACCTTTTTGGTTGTTACAAAGACTAGTCAACCTAATTTAATGCAATTACTGGAAAGGGAAAAGCAGATAATGATTTTATGCTTCTTCACATCACAAAGAACCTCAAAGAACATTTGTTTAATGAAGAAATGAATAATAATGAAAAATATATATATATAAAAATAAACTTCTAATGAACTATGATAAAACATACATTCTTTTTTTTCTTACTTTCCATTTCTATAACCATGGAACAAATGAGAACCTGAAATGACTTACCGAGGAGACATATTGGATTTCCCGGCAGAGTTTTGTCTCCCGGGGAAAATCTGCCAGATCCAGGAAGTTGTCTACCACTACTTGACCGATGATATCATGGCGTGAAAAGCGGTCGAAGTCGTAGATGCTGAAGTGCAGCTTTCTTGTGGGAAGCTCAGAGTAAGCCACAGGGAACAGGAAGACCTCGTCAAACACAGGGTTGAGCGTCTTGCGGTGCACCTTGGTCTGATGTTTAGTCTTCCGATCAGGCAGCAGGTAGATCTTAACATAAGGATCAGAGGTACCAGAGAAATCCTTGGCTGGGAGGTTCTCTGCTTTGTGGATTTTAACTATTAATTGTTCCAAGTCACAGTCAAATTTAAGAATAAAGTGGAGGCGGCCACAGCCCCCACCTCTGCGACTGCCCTCGTCCCCCTCAAGTGAGCGCTGCTTGTACAGCTCGGGTTTGAGGCGGCCGAGGCCGAGACCCATTCCAGTAAGGGAATCCTGTCTTTGGAACTGTGCCACATTGAAGTCTGGGTTAGAGAGGTTCATATGTCTGCGAATGGAACCTTGACTGAGGACAAAGAAGGCAAGCAAATAATCAAAATCAGAAAGAATCCACTTTTTTTTTAATTTTGTTAAGAGAGACATATGATTGGTAACATTCAAGATAATGGAAAGGCTGGACTCTAAGAATACCTCTTAATTGTGCGTATTAGGAAAACCAATACCTACCCCATTTCTGAGCAACCACCTGGTGCTGGTTCTGTTGTCTGCCTCTGCATTCGAGGGTTTGTGTGAACTCCATTTTCCCGAGTTTTATTCTGAGCATCCAGTGGTATGTCCGGGGATGTGTGGCTTATCTTCATAGCTGCCTCTGGTGTGGCCATCACCACAGGTGGAGGTGACACGGGAGTCATTGGAGCCTCCACTGACACAACAGAGGCCACGGGTGTAGGCTCTTTGGCGACAGAACAATGTGAAGACTTACGGCGGTTGTGCATCGGAGGGTCGACGGCAGTGTAAACTGGCTGTTTGGGTGCAGGCTGTGTGGACAGAGGGCTCATGGTGGGGTTTATGTGCCCTTGAGCCTCCTTTGTTGTGGGTGAAACTCCTCGCTCCCTCCATGGTATCCAGCAGAGTTTCCAGGAGACAAAGAGGGAGACCCCAAATAGGGCCAAGCCACAGGCAGTAACCACTAGTGAGAGTAGGCTCACTGATATATCTGAGAAGATGACAAGTGGAAAGAAATCAGAGTTAAATTGAGATTTTACTTGTAACTTTACTTCCTGCTAAGGCTACAACAACATTGCTGTCGCAGAATAACAATAGGAGGAAAGTAATGAATTCCTAATACAAACAAATTATTTCAAAATAGTTTTTGTTTATAAATTACACAGGACAGATACAGTAACATGCTAGTTGTGAGCCAAATAAATGTTCTTAGACTTTAGCTTTATTTGGCTTTTTTTAGTTCATTGGGGTTCAGTTTGAACATTTTGACAAGAATTTTTTTTTTCTCTTAAGACATTTAACTCTGCTGTATGGAGCATGTACTCTGGTGTTATACATAACCGAAGGAGTGTCTATGTATAACAGTATAATTAACATATTAATTGTTTAAGATTTTGATTTCTTTGCAACAAATATTATTTTAAACAAAATTACCTGCAAAATTAGTTATACATTTTCTAATATTTTGCACTTTTTATTGAAAATGATACAATATTTTCTTGCAAGAATATCTTAGATCAAACACCAATTTATCTGTTACAAATACTTTTTAAGCTTTGAAAATGAATTTCCTCTTCACCTGTCTACCCAGTTTCTCTCACACTGTGTAATCTGGGAAAAAGACCTGACTAATAATGTGCTGACAAAGCAACCAAAGTCAATAGAAACTCTGGCTCTTCAGTCTTTCTGGAAAATGTACTGCTGATCAACACCACTTTAGAAGGTATAATGAAAAACTAACTTCATTCAAGTGAAGTACAAAGAAATAAATATTGGACAGCACTACCTTACTTATATATTAAATCGTGGGGAATCTCATCCAGCAAAAGGTGGATTTCATGGTTTTGTCCTGTTAATATTTTAAAAATAGATTATAGGCCTTGTGGTTCTTTTATTTTTCACTCATTCAAACTACAATCTGAATGTCGTTCAGACTGTAGTTTGTTCTTTTTGCTTATCATAGAGGAATGAGGTGAAAATGTCAAGGCGGTTGTACTTTTCTCATTACATTGTCCACTCATATGTATAAAAAGTATAACAGTGTGTAGGAGCTGAACTACTACCTTGTGCTCAGTTGATTTTTTAACATGATAAAGTATCCCAGCCAGCCTTTATAAGTAAACGTGAACCACAATATTCATAAATATGTAATGCATTTCTGTGGCAAGACAGGAAAAATGCAATTCACAGCAGTGAGACAGACATGGCAGAATCAAACTTATTTTACTTGCTGAGACAATAAAATCTAATAAATATGAAACCATTCACACTTTATAAAAACCTACAGGTTAAGAGCAGAAAAGCCTTAAGATTCTTATCAACAGGATCCTTTCTACTCAACACAAAGAACACAGCAGCAAACTGAGGATGTTTTTTATATATTTTTTTACTTTAAAATGTTAAAAATAAAAATACTACTCAATATATTTAGAAACATTGCGATGGACTGGCAACCTGTCCAGGATGTATCCCACCTCTCGCCTGAAACATTCACTGGAGATTGGCACCAGCACGGGTCAATGGTGGGTGGTTGGTTGGTTGGTTGGTTGGTTGGATGGATGGATGGATGGATGGATGGATGGATGGATGGATGGATGGATGGATGGATGGATGGATGGATGGATGGATGGATGGATGGATGGATGGATGGATGGATGGATAACCCTTTGAGCCTCTTTGCACTTTTTCCATTACAGCCACAGCCTTCTATGTAATTTATTGGGATTTGATGTTAAGGTCAACCCACAGCACTGCACAGTTTTGATGATGACAGAAATTATATGCAGTTTTACATAGAATGTTTTTCACATAAATGTTTGAAAAGCGTCTTGTATATTTATGTTTATCTCTTCCAGTTGATACTGTGCAGAACTTCCTCCTGCTACGATTAAATTTGCAAGTTTTCAAAACGTTTAGCAAAATAGCTCTGCCATATTCAATGAAGATGATCTATAAATATCACATTTTAGGTCAAATTCTTCAATGAATTAAAGGATTGAATTTTGAGCAGACTATTCCAATCTCTTAATATGCAAATAGCTGTGGGCCTAACCCTTGTCCTCAGCGTTCACTGTCCTGCATATTTCAGATTACCCCTGCTCCAACAGACCTGATTTGAATTATTATATTTTCTTATCAGTATGTCATTGAGAACTGTTCATCGCCATTAATTTAAATGAGGTTTCTGACCATTGGTTTGGGGACACTGCTCTTAACCGTCCTACTGAAGCTCTGGATGTATGTTTAGCTTTGTTGTCTTGCTGGTGGTTGAATCACTGCTCTATTCTAATCTCAAGTCTTCTGCAGGCTAGGGTGGCTTTATTTAGCTACATCCACCCTACCAATTGATGAAACGTGTTAGTGTAATTAAAGGATTATTTTTTAATTTGGTAATATAGGTAATAGGTATTTGTTTGGCTGAACTTCTCTAGTTTGTGTCTTTTTTCTTATCTTAAATGCTAATCTTTGCTGTTTCCCTACTTGCGTAGTGTATTTTTTTTTTAGTTGTCACAATTTATTTATCCATCCATCCATTTTCCTACACGCTTGTCCTCTACTGGGGTCAGGAGGGTTGCTGGTGCCTATCTCCAGCTGTCATTTCGGGCGAGAGGCGGGGTCACCCTGGACAGGTCGCCAGTCTGTCGCAGGGCAACACAGAGACATACAGGACAAACAAACATGCACACACACACTCACACCTAGGGAGAATTTAGAGAAGCCAATTAACCTGACAGTCATGTTTTTGGACTGTGGGAGGAAGCCGGAGTACCCGGAGAGAACCCACGCATGCCCAGGGAGAACATGCAAACTCCATGCAGAAAGACCGGGGCCGGGAATCGAACCCAGAACCTTCTTGCTGCAAGGCAACAGCTCTACCAGCTGCGCCACTGGGCAGCCCACAATTTATTTTTTTATTTTTTTATAAAATTCAAATTTAACTAAAGATCGGGTGTGTAATGAGGTCCTCACAACTATCATCACACAAATGTGTGTGAAAAATCACAGGTTACATGCCTGCCAGGCTGTTTGTGTTTTTCATTCACCTCCCTCTTCTTTTGTTTGTCTCTTCACAGGTAGCAGGAAAGCTTGTGTCAATCTCCCCTGATTGGATCCTCTCCACCCATGGGCCAATCAGCATCCAAGGAGGCCTTATATAAGCAGCTCACCTGGGGAACTGAGGCCTGTGCCACCTGGCTGGCTAGCTGACACATGTGTTGTTGGTGCTCTTTGTGTAAAGGTTTATGGTGGGAGTTAGAGGACTAGGTAAGTTCAGGGTACCCTGTACTTTTCCATCACGTAGGTGTTTTTCCTGTTAAATATACTAAGTAGGTGGGTACCATCCCTGAAAAGTTTTGGTAAAACTTTTGTTAGATCGGGTTAGCAGAGTTTTCTTTTCTAGTTGTTTTATGTAGCATAGACTATAGCTAGGCCCTGTTTTGTTGATTATTTTCTTTGATTTGGCACCAACTGTCCCTTTCTCCCCCACAGTTTGTACGAGCCTTCTGGGATTTTTTTGTTGTAAATAAATCCCTCATTTTTTTAATCACATTCACTTGGACTCTGTTGAATTTCTGGTTGACGTGTTACCCCCCTTCTCCTCACAGGTGGGCGGGTGTAACAATGACCTTCAGATGAGCAAATTGTTCTACTGCTATACTCTTGTGATTATTTGAAGGAACTTTTATATGAACCATTGTGCAGTGATCCAAGATGTTCTGAATGTTTAGTGCATCCTAATACATGTAAACATTTAGAGATGAACCATGAGATAAGCATGTTTCCCTTGTGTATCATTAGTTAGGCTAATTCTTTTTACTAATTTCACATGATAAGACATGAATTGGTTTTTAATTAATTAATTTCAGTTGATTTTATGGATATGTCTCTGTAGAGATTCAAGACTGAAAATTAACTAAGTTATTAACGCAAAAATTAAATCTGTATATAATTCATCCCTGAATAGAGAATCTGAGTAGAATTTTTTTTTCATGCACACTGAGATAGAATTTTTGCCTCACCAATCACTTCCAGTTTCATGAAGCAAAGAAAGAGCTCTTATCCTGTAGTTAGTATAGGTGCAGGGGAAAGTATCAGCCTATATCTGACAGAGCTGAATCTGACAGCTGTAAAAACATTATTTTGAAGACAGAGCAAACAAGCCTTTGCTGTTCTAGAGTCTTTCTTTGCTTAAGCCTTAAGGTCTAGTTATGCAGCAGTGATTCGTCTTTTGCTTGGCACTACCACACTGTCTATCAATGCCCACTTCCTAATTTTGTCACACTGACAGATTCTTTAATTTGATCTAAATGTCTCCACTTTTGTTTTCCATTCTATAGTAGTCGCTACGTTAAGTTGTTGCTCTTTACATCAAACTAAAATTTTATGTAGTTTGGAAAGCACTTGTCTTTGTGATATGACATTTTCTTGTAATATTTTGCAATCAAACTATCCATCTGAGACATTCCATTTTTTTCCAACTTCATTGTGCAATCATGTTCATTTATTGAAACGCTGGCCACCCATGTCTGCCTTCGCTTTTGACTGAGCTCCTTGAATTCAGCTATGCTGGACACATGGGTATCTTCTAAAACTCCACCCTCTTGCACAGTGTTTTCTAATAGCGGCAGTATCTGCAAATCCACCTGACCATGTCTATTTTTGGATATGCGGTGTCAGTGGTGCAAATATTCTGCCTTCTTATGCTGACTGTGCAAGATGCCATAAGTTATCTTTTGTAAAAGAGAAAAGATGAAATTTTGTGCCATATATTCAAAATAAATGTGTCCAGGCTGGCTATGACTTGCATAGAATTTTGGAAAAAATAAAAATACCCATTAAACATCTCTAGTAATGAGCAGGGCGGACCTTTTGCTTCTATCCTATTGTGACCTAGTCATAGAAGCTTGCAATTTTTTAAAGCAAAATTGACATTTGGAGAAGAATAGTAATTTTTTTTTTCTAATAAACATTGACAAATCATTGTGTGTAAAATATTTCCCAAATCTGTCAATGCCAAAGGTCTTACTTTTAAATTTTTGTTTTTAGTTGTAATATTGAAGAAATGTATCATATTTACTTCTGTTTATGTTTATGCTAATTAGATAGAAACATTGTGTCCACCTTAAGAAACAAGTCATTTTGGCAATATTTTTGGAAACCATTAACCCACTGGTTTCCAAAAACCCCTGTGGATTACAAAAGGGGGAGTTAGACTTTGGTTTTCTCATTTAAATGATGTGTATGAACGAGGTTGGGGTGGGGTTAGAGAGACTCCTTGTTTCACGCCTCCAGCTATGCGATGTGTTTCCGGGAAGGGGGGGACTCTTAGAGACTCCACTTCCTCACCCCCTGGCACAGACTGCATTCATCATTGTTTTTTTTTTTCATTCATTGCAATGGCATGGCCCTTCCCACAGTTTGGGAAACTCTGCATTAACCAAAGAAAGACAGTTTTTAAACAGTGCAATGAGCACAAAATGATATAAAACCAGCAATTAAACAATCTCAAATGAGTGTATTATTTGACATGAAGATAATGGTCATGAATAAAAAAAATGGATAGCTTTTTCTCTTCTTGTAGCTCAGAAATCAAATCCAGCAAATTTGCTTAGTACATTGTTGAGCCTGTGTGTAGGCACGGTCATAAGAGTTAGCACAAGAATTTAGACCAACTGTCCTTTCTGTGCTGCGAGATTCTGTGAACACCAGAGTAAGTGTGATCAGGGAGAAACTGAGGGATTTGCCATCTGAGGACAGCGAGCCCAGCTTGGCAGAATGTTGAAAAACTGACTGGTTAAAAGGAATCAACAGACATCTGGGACAGTTTGGAGACAGCATCACAATGAAGAAGGTGGACCAAATCTAGAGCACAAGACCTTTAGAGGTGCAACAGTGTAGGAGGTGAGCAAGAGATGAAAAAGCAATGTGCAAGCTCTGAGATGCTGTTTTCTCAATGTATAACAAGCAGCATTACTTGATTATCCAGTTGTTAATTAGAAGTTAGTATCCAGGGAAGCCTCATGCATTTTAAATTGTTGTCCTCCGGGTCTTACCCGCTGCTTGGTGTTCATATTCACAGAAGCTTAGTTTTAAAGCTGTAACACGTATTGGCTGATGGTTAGATAGAAATGTAATGGAATTACAAACAGAAGCACTTTGTGTGCTACTTTTAAAAGCAGCAAGAAAAGTTGCACAATTGCTGCGTTTTATATAAGACAACCTATTTTGGTCATCTCCAGCTCAGTGTCTTTATTCTGGGAATCTATTATACTTAAAACTGGGTCTCAAAGGCAAACCAAGAAACATTTCTTTTTTCCTTTATGATTTGAAATGGAAAATTGGATTGTTCATACTGAAAATGAAATCAGCTCCAGGATAAAAGAGATGACAGCAGGGCATCTTTGCACTGGTATGAAACCAAGATTGGCAATGAATATGGTTATAACAGTTATGCTACCAACTATATGAGGTTATCTTCGATCAATTCTGATGCATAACCCATGACTGAAATATTTAGTTTATTTCTGAGTAGTGTCCGGAAATAGATTTGACCTTTTTTCAGGACACTTCAAAACCTCTTTACCTGCCTTTAGATATAGTCAAAACAATGCACAGCATTTTGAAGAAGAAGATTACATGATGTTGTTGCTCTACATTCTCAAAAGTGTTTTGTCTGAATGTCTGTCAATGTTCTCAGTTCATACGATCTATGAACATGAAAGGTCAAAAAAATCGACTTTTCTATCATGCTCTAATTTTACTCTCTCATCAAAAACATACTTGGAGTGTTGCTTTGATTAATTCATGCATGTTTGACACATATTTCAATCTCCTGTGGTAGCCATTCTGAATGCATCTCTTATTCCCCAATGCTCCATCTTGGACCTTCAGCTCATCCAAACTCGTGCCCCACAGATTACCCCTCTCTGCCTTCCCTACACAGCTCCTACAGACTAGTGGCAGCAGTTAGCAAATGTGAGAACTGTGCATATCTTGAGCTTATCGTTTGAATTACTTCTCAGTCCAACCCTCCTAAGAAATGTTGTAAAAGGCACCAGGGAGAAGCACTGTTGTGATGATGATGGAGAAGTGTTGGAAATGGGAGGAACGTCCTAATGAGACAGACGTCAATATGTCAGATATAGCTATGATGCAAAGTCAAATTTATTTTAATAGTTTCAAATTGTTATACCTGTCTGACAATTTGATATCAATATGTGACTGGCATTAAAAATGGTTAACAATAAAAAGATTTGTATAAAAACATCACTTACATGTTTATGAGAAACAAACTTAGAAAAGTCTTTTGAACAAAGTCTAGTCCAAGCTCTTTAGAGCTGTTGTTGATCCAATGACTTTATCATTCTGTTGTAGCATCATACAAGATGATATCTACCTGCTTTTGTAAAAAAATAAAATTAGATTTCATGTGATTTGAGATCAATAATCTCCCCGTCTGCTTGTTAGACCATACAAATCCTAAATTTGGGGATGTGAGTGAGTTTACTCGGGACAGAAAATTAAGGAGGAAATTGACTAGAGTAAAAATAAAGAATCATAGAAAGGACAGAAAGACCTAAAATTGCACGATTTCTGTATAATCAGAAGTCATCATCCAAACTATATGGACAAAAATAGGCTTGTGGAGGTTTGCAGGAATTGTGCCCAGCACGATCTATGAATTGCTTTTGTGCGCATGCGCGCTCAACCAGCCAAGTCAGGTGAGGTTTGATACCCTCAAAGCCTTGATGATTTAACATAATCGTATTTCTTGAATTTTTGCTTCCATTCTGATGTGGTTTCAAGCAAACGCTTCCTCTAAGGCAGAGACTTTTAGGCAAGAGAGGAAAATAAACTTTTAAATAAGTAGGAGCCTAGAACTGCGAGTAACAGAGGCAAGTAATGGACCTCCTGCTTACTCAACCGAGAGAAAAGATACATTATGTAGAATTAACTATGTGAAACAACGTCAGGAATTAAGTTAGTTTAATGTTTTCTTCTGGTGGGTACCAAAATGAAATCGCATAAACAAATAGGGAAAAAATAAACTAAAAACATGACATTTCTTCAAATATAAAGTGAAATTTGTATTTAAAATTTCACTTGGTTTTTAAGGGACAACATAAAAACCAAGGTTGTTGATTAAATATCTACTATCATCAAATAAATGCTCCAACCCGAAAGCTCGTGCTGTAAGCCGGTCGGTTTCAACCAAAGAAGTCGCATGCACGTTCCCTCCTGATCAGCCACACACTGAGGGAAAGCGTGCAAATGATGCCTTACCTGAATCTGAATATCGTGGTCTGGTGAGATCTCGGAAATAGTAGATAAAATCCAGACAGTTTTCATTCTGCACTTCCCCCTTTGAGCAAAGATCTGACAGGAGTTCGAGTGCTTTTTGACAAATCTCGTCATCTCTGTCTCCAGGCATTTCCCATCAGCATCCTTATAAATGGACGGTCTCTCGTCGGCACCTCTTCCACGCTGGTCCGCACGGTTTGTGGAGTGAAACGCTCACCAGGCGGCACGCCTTCCGATGCCGGACTTTACTGGAAAGCGCGAAAAAATCCCAAGTCCAAGTGCTCCAGAAATAAAGCAACCTATCCCACATGTGGAGCACGAAGAGTTGTTTTCTTTTGTGTAACAATGAGTGAAACACTATTCTCGCTGTGCTGCTCTGCTGAAAGCCACCGGTTGAATCCACGCACCGCCTCTGCGGCGCCGTGCGCTGTCCAATGTGCTGAAATGTGCGCGTGTACTCCCGCTGCAATAAATCGTTTGCATCACGCTGACTTCTGTCTCCAAATCATTTTTATTTGAGCTGCGAAACAATGAGAATCCCGGGAAAAGCTGAACACATTAACTCTGAGTACAGGCGGGAGCGAAATAGCCGCATTTGCAAGCTTTACAAATAAAAAAATAAATAAAGCGATCAGTGCTCTGACAAGCCTGGTGTGGTTTTACGTTCCTGCACATGGCCAATCAGAACCTACTTTTTTCGCTTTGTGAAATCATTTTAGGCAAAACCGCGCTTCCGCTTAAAACCGATCAAAATCTGTGATACTGTTCGTATAAATTACGGTAGCAAACTTGAATACAGAACTGTTTTTGCTCATTGAGAGAAATTGTGCTTTTCATTGATGTTTTCTTGTTACGACCTTCTGCCACATAAATAACAAGGTTGTTTTCCCACACGCTAGATTTAATCAGGAAACGATGTATTCAAATCTTCATGTCTTTATTTATTTATTTATTTTCAAAATTTCAGATCATTTCTTTGACTTCTAGACGTATAATTATAATGAACCAGTAGGCAGCCTTCCATATTTCTCATGGGATAATTGGTGTCAATATATGCGCTATTGCATTGCTGTTCTGTAGTTCTTTATATGCATTTACTTCACCTGCCAGTGTTCATGGGTCAATTTCACATCCACTGAATCATTGCATTGATTGAAAATCCCACTAATTATGTGGTTTTAGTGTGCACACTATTAATCTTAGAGAGAAAAAGTAACAACTTGTAATATAAAGGAGAAAGCAAATGTAAGCTTATCTGATTATCATAAATTGGCAATTTCTTCAATCTACTTAATAATTTAGAAATTTCATTTTTTTTTTGTTGAGATTTTACAAGACACAGTCCATTGAAGAAAACTGTTAGAAATGACTAAAACAAGGTCAAAAAGCCTGGCCGTGTTTATGCTTTTCACACTCCTTCCACAGAGAACAGAACATCCAGCCGTTCTATTCCATCAAAGATAAATACAATATGTAACGAGCTGTGAATTCATTCTGTTGCACTGCAATTTCCCATCTCTTATGTTTTCTGTGTTTGTGTTGAGCTTTTGTCTCATGATTGCAGACTCTGAGAAAAAAATAATGTGCTCAAATGAACATTTTATGACCATACTGAATACTGATTGGGCTTTAACTAAAAAGAGAATGATAGATCCAACTGATGAGATGAGAAAATACATATTACATTTACGAGAGTCAAGAACTGAAACAATTTTGTGAAAAATGAATAATGCCTTCTTTTCCCTGTTTTCACAAATACAGTAATCATAATTCAAAACTTTATTTTAAAGAACCTCAAATTAGTGTAGTTTGAACTCAGACTTATACTAACCTATATTTAACCTGTTAAGAAGCTTGTTGAGATCTACAACTTCCTTTTATTTCTAATTCACTTTAGCTCAAGAATAAAAGTGAAATGAAAAAAATATTTTTTTTCTCACTTTTCTCTTTCTGATTAAGTTCAATTTGGGGAGGAATACATAAAAAATATGGTAAATAAAATAATATGAGTACCGCTATTATGATATTACAGAATCTGGCTGATATATGGTCTTTTTGGATGATTAAACCTGACTTTTGGCTCTGACACTTTTGGTTAATTAGAACCCAGCTGGGGGTCCTCATTACTTGATCTCTGTAAAACATGTTTTGCGAGTTGCTGAATATGTAAAACGCTCTCGAGCTAAAGAGTTAAGGTTGTGTGAGCTTTTTGTGTGGAATGGTTAATGAGTCTGATGTTTGATTGTGTATGTGGGATTTCATTCAGTGAAAAGTGCTTGCAAAGCACAAAATCAGCTTACCTGGTGTCCATGGCAACTAAAACAAGACACTCTTTACTCATCATCTTCACTCCAACTCGTCCTGCTTTTCTTCTTCTTCCTAAATATAATATTACTGTGTTCTTTTGCTTTTCTCCTCACCATAATTACTTTTATTTCCACTTCTTGCCGTCTTCACCATTATCATCTTCTTCCTGTTTCTTGGTAGACTGCGCTTTGTTTTTCCCAATCTCCTTCCAATTTAGTGCTTTTCAATTAGCGATACTTTTTTTTCTAGTTATCAGCTAATAACATCTGCAAGGGTTCGCAGAGTGATAAGAACAAAAAAAGAATACTGACACCAGTGACTATTGGTCTCCTTACCCATTGCCCATTTAATGAGCTGAGTCTCAGTCATAGCACTAAAGCTCATATCCTAGAATTTAGGACCAAGATGATGAGCCCATATGAAGATTATTTACCATGACTTCTTAAATGATAAACAATATGTCACTAAACGTCAGCAAAACTCGTGGGCTGCTCTGGCTTATTTGGGCCCCTTTTAACGGCCCCATCTCTGGGTGGTCTGGTCATTGGATTGAAGATGCTTGGGCATTGAGTGTCCCTTGTCTGTTATGATGGACTTCTTTGTTACTGCAGCAGCTTGGTCTAATTGTCTCCACCCTAGAATAAAGGCGACAACCTTCTGAGGTATTATTACCTGAATGTGGAAGTATAGATTTGGAGTTTCTGCCCGCCGGTGTGTTGGTAGCTTTTGGTATCTGGAGCTAAAGGTATGTACTGGCTCACTCCCGGTGGCTGCATGGTAGGGCTTGTGTGCCCTGGCTCTGTTGGGCCCCTCCTTAAGGGGTGATATGCCCTTGGGCCTTGGGTCTTGCTGGATTTGCTTTGGTGAAGAAAAATATCATGATAAATGGTAAATGATGTGATAAACACGCACCATTACGTAATAACATATCAGCATGAGTAGCCATCTCTTGCAAGTGGACAAGATCTGAGATAAGGGTCACCAGACGGTCAGAAAAAAAAAACACTGTTCCAAGGTAGCTATTAGGGGAGAGGTGAGAGGTCAGTGTTGTAGTACTTGAGACAAGTGTTGGTATAAAGACCATTTTTTGATCGTTATCAGAAAATTTTTTAGAGATTCTATATGGTGGGAATGTTGCATTTTCTGTGATTTGGTTTGTTTGGTAATAAATGTGCTTTATGGTATCATATTGATTCAAATATGCATCTGAACTGAACAGCATGAAGCTGGAATAACAGCTATACAACATCAAAATGATTTTTGTGAAGGAACAACATTGGCTGTCTCTAAAATCAAATCAATTTTAAGTTAGTAAGTGCCATTTAACACTCATTGTTTAGTTGTCATCGTCTTGGAATAAAGCGATGTTTAAAGAATAGAGCTCACTCAAAACCAGACGGTGTTATATGTATCCCCTGGCTTAGTCAATTGTCACTCAAAGCAGCCACAGCTATAAAAATACAATTTCATAACAAGACTGTAAAATGTCTAGCCCTATCTGAGTCATTTCCCTTTATAAACATTTTGATGCCACTCAATGTGAGAACACTGACATTTTATGTCTCACTGCATGAGTTATGACAGTTTGAATTGACAAAATTGATGCTGATTTGGTCATTATTTGGAGGTTTAAGGAGGCGGACATGGGTTTGAGTTCATTGACAAGAGGACCCAAATTCAACCCTCACCCCACTAAATATCAATCATGTTTTTTAAAATGTATAATTTGCTTTTAACTACAGGCAAGTAGTGCTATGTTGCATAATAACACTGGCGGTAGGTTATAATATTTTAGTTCTGGATTTTCACCTTATTGTGGTTTGACCTCTGTGAATGCTTTTCTGGTGAAACTGGTCTAAAGTTGGCAAACGGTAAACACAATTTTATGAAATGAGGCAGTGAGCAGCCAGTAGAGCACAGCAGAATTCACGTGTGGCTGAAAAATACTATATGAGAATTACTAGAAATTATTCTCATGTGGCCAAGCTTTCCAGCTTGCTTTCTATCAAACAAGGTGCATTTCTGAGGAGATTCTTGCAAGCAGAATGGAAGGAAATTCACCTCCACTGCTCTTTTTTGAATTTGCTCTTCTGTGTGCTTAAAAGAGAGGGCCTTGAACATCTCCACTATAACTGAGAAGAAAAACCCTTAAGTAAATTCAAGATGTTATGAGAAAGCCTTTATATGAGAGATAGAAAGTTATCAGATTAAAATATTCTTGACTGTGATGACATGTGACATATGTTTAAGTAATAAAATTAGGAAGAAAAAAATTGTTGGCTATTTACATGAAATTCACACTAGATGTTAGAAAAAAACTGGAATAAAGCAGAAAAACAAGGTAGGAGAACAAATTAGCCCATGGATTTAGGTATGTCTAAAACAGTGGAATGACTGACAATTTTTCAGCAAAAAAACTATTTTTGTCATGACATCTGTATTACCTTGGCTGTTTTTGGAATCACAAGCTGCATTTCAGTTAATGATAAAATTGCACAAATTGGAATTACAAAAACAAAATTGCTTAATTTAAGCAGGCGAATAAAAAAAAAACACAAAAAAACTCATGTTTGTGTGCCAGGATGAGGTGGTTTGTCAGCTTGTTTTTTAATGTTTTATCGTGTGAAGAAACTTATTTATGTGTGATTTTAATTGCATTTTTTAATTTAATGGAAACACCGCAATTACAAAATTGTGGGGGGAGGGTTCCGACGTTAGTGGCATATCAACAAGGTTTTGGGCAGATTTGTAATGGAAAAGCAGCTGCTGTCATGCTGAAAGATCCACCTTTGTCTTCTTTCTGGATTCTTCACAAGATTTTGCAACAATAAATGAAGAAGTACATGTAATAAATACTATCAGTATATTTTGCAACAGTAAGGTTGCAAAGGCCTTCCTGGAGCTTTTTGCATCCATCAAGAGATACCTCTCTGATACCTCTATAATGAGAAATCTATTTACAGACGGTCAATTAGGACTAAACCAATTGATATTTGCACTTGTAGGGGACAGGATTGCTTTCTATATGGAGAGATTTCAGTATTTTTCTTAGCCTTCAAGCCTATTTGCTCCTCCATATTTGCCCGTTTCAATACATTTGTCTGACTCATTCTGCTTTTATGCATACGATTTGTTTGTATGAACCTATATGGGCTAATTTTGGTTGATTGTTTTTGAAAGTGCAAATTACTTGAGTTGTTATCAACTTTTCCTTTGATTATCCTTAATACACTCATTTGAAATGTTTTTTAGTGGTTACTGCTTACATTTGTTCCTGCTTTACTATTCATAAATGTCAAAGTCTTTAAATGCAAGAACTGACATTTAAAGACTTTGGCACTTCGAGTATTTTATGTGACCAAATTGTTACATTGCATATCAACATATATGTTCACAAATTATATTGATGCTGTAACAGGTTATCACTCATGCACTATTTGGAGAACAGTAGAAGTCAGGTTCATCCACAGAAGAATACAATGGAAAAAATGCTTTGACTTTAGTGGATAATTATGTAAGACAAATTAAGATGACAGAAGCAGCTTAGAAGACGTGATATATCCCTGTGGAAAGACAAGGAGTAAGTACAGTTAACATAATGAATCAGTGAGGGACAGTGAATGTGGCAGGTGTTGCAGGTCACAAAGGGGAGTTGGATGATTGGGATCAGGTGCACACACCTGAGGGAAAAGATTTAGAGGCAAGGGAAACAAGACAGAGCACTTGATCCGCTGAACCACAATCTCCCTACCAAACATCACTTGAAATTGCATGTTCACAT
The DNA here is from genome assembly GCA_902982915.1 of Phalloptychus januarius. Taxonomy (NCBI): domain Eukaryota; kingdom Metazoa; phylum Chordata; class Actinopteri; order Cyprinodontiformes; family Poeciliidae; genus Phalloptychus; species Phalloptychus januarius. Next base: position 16,970,220 of record CADWAE010000477.1, read on the forward strand.
GCAAGTACAAAAAAGCAGTGACTTTATGAAAAAAAACATACAAATATCCATCCATCCAGACAACAAGCAAAACCAGAACTAAATCTTTTTATTTGCAGTTTCTGTCCACAGGGATCGAATTAGAATATAATCCCACTGTGATGGGAACAGAGGACAAGTTTTAACAAGCAGTAAAGGAGTCAGTTTACATAATGGTTTGTTTTCAACTTGCAGTCTTTATTTATTTCCTTTGAAATTAATTATCTTGGGAAAGGTGTACAGAGAACATTGCTGAGCAGGGGCCACTTAGCCCTTTAGATTAAATGGAGAAATGGCAACAAGCAGTGTTTGGAGATTTTCAGAATATCTTTACATTTTTATCTTTAATTAATGGAATCTTTTGAAAATAAATGTTATTGATCAAAAGAGATAATTTCATACAGAAAGCAACAAATCTGTCCCTGCTAAGCTTAGGCAGTGTTTAGTGCCTAAGATGCTCAGAGAAAAAGAAAAGTTGTCAAATCATTAATGCAGTAATGTTGAAATTGGCCACAGAGGTACTGAGCATTCTCAAGTGGCAGACAGAAGTGGAATGGATTATTTTTTTCTGCATCTTTCAGTGCCAATAGCTGCAGGTAATAATCTTTGTTGGCTCAGTTGCAACTCCCAGCTGTCAGACCTAGTGTTATGAAACTCTAAGCCTTCCCTTACTTCTATCAAATCAAACATGCCAACCATATTCTGAAGACATTTGAGAAGGATTTGGTCTTTTGGACTGACTTTTGGTTAGTCCAAAATCAAAATGAAGATTTTGTCAAAACAATTCATCCTTGGGGTGCTGTGGTGGCGGAGGGGCTTAGCACACCCACATACGGAGGCCTTAGTCCTTGACGCGGCCGTCCCAGGTTCGATTCCCAGCCTGGCGACTTTTGCCGCATGTCTTCCCCCTCTCTCATTTCCCTCTTTCCTGTCCATTAACTGTTAAATAAAGGCCACTAGAGCCAATAAAACCTTAAAAAAAACAAAAAACAATTCATCCATCTGCTTCTTGTTGTTTTTGGGGGTTAATTAATGCAACCTTTCAATTCAATCTAAGGAAATTTATTCCAATAGTGATGGTCTCCATCCAAAATGCAGACCCATAGATGTATTTCAAAAAATCAATGCCAAGTTTTTGATTTATACATATTGCAAAAGGAAATACATAATGCAACATGCTTTTCTGCTGCGTGACACCTTTACTAATGTTATGAAAACATGTCATCACTTTTGTCAGGTTTACTGTGAAATTTTTCTGGTAGGACCTAGATATTTTTATTTTCCCTGATAAGTAGATGTCATTTGGTTTATGAACCGTTAGAAGAGACATATCTAAAAAAATATATAATTAACTTGCAAAAATAAAGTTATAGGATGCGTAAAATAAAAATGTCCTCTTAGGACTTGATTACATGACAATTATAGTCTTGTTTTTACCTCCCTCTTAGCTCCTGTTTTTAAATGCATTGCATGTAGTAAAATAGTAATTAGGCTTGATGTGTGTATCTTATTTAATTTGACACCTGGTTAAAATATCCACCAACTCCTCTAAAACAGCTCTATTTACATTCTGCATAAATGAATTGAAGTGGGTTGCATACGAGGGTTAGAGTTAAGGTATTTAAAACAAATCTGGAAGCCACGTAACTGGAAACAAATGGTGAGATTTTATTGTGGAACTAATCACAACTCATTCATTTCATACTAATTAACAGCCAAACTATAAATGCAATTATGAGTTTGTTAAATTGAAAACAGAAGAGCAGCAAAGTTATAAGGTATGAGCCAGTGTACAAGCTTGACATAAATCAAATGTAAGTGAAACAGAGGTCACCCACCAATCATGGGTTAATTATCTTTGGGATTTAGAGGAAGAGAACATCCAGATATAATAAAAAATTATCTAAAGTATGCAGCACTGTAGGACAGCTGATGTGTTATTTCCAGAGCTGGAGCATAGAGTAATATTACTCAGGGACTGAGGGAGCCTCATCTGCCTGTCCATCATCTCCACTCTTTCATGAGTGGCAGATTGAAAGCTGCTGCAGAAACGAGAGGTGTTGCTCAGCTAGACATTGTGTTCCCCTTGGGAGGGAACATCCCAGAGAGAGGTTAGAGACCTGATAATCCTGGTGAGACTCAAGGGAGAACGCTCCCAGACAAAGCCTTCAGATTAGAGGAGAAGAAGATGAATACAAGCACATCCACACAGTGGTTCCTGCTAAAATTGGTGACCACTGGTGCCAACTAGGAAACAAATTCTGAATGCATACTAATCTAGCATTTATACAGTAAATAAGAAAGTTTTTCAGTTTCTAGATCACAATTTCTTGCTGCCTTTTCATTGTGGTTTTACAATGAAATAACTTTTTTTGTCCCATGCAAAAGTAAAAGCTCAAAATGTTTGCAATAAATTGAAGCTGGTACACTTCTTAGATGCACCTTGTCATTAGTGAGTGAGGAAGCACAGTTGTGAAACCCGCATAATGACGACGTTGATTGTGTCCTGAAGTGTGCAGCTGAATGAGTTGTTTACTCCAGGGGTGATGTGAACGATCTATTCCTGTGTGATAATCTTGCATGTGTTCAGAGCATCAGTGCATCTTTGTGAGAAAAAGACGGCTGGAAAAAGGCTCTTGGGAGTAGGGGTGGGGCAAAAGTTTGCAATGTGTGTGTACGTTGTTTCATGTCTTTGTGTTAAGGTTTCCGCTTACATGTTCTGTATAATGCATATTTTCTAGGCTCTTACGATATTGAGCATACAGTATAGTCGCTCAGGGACACAGTGAGATGATGTGTTTGTGAAAGCATTTCAGTAATAATTTATCAGAGAGACAGGGTGAGGCGGTGTGTAAATGTTGCATGTATATCCTCAGGGGTCAGAGCACTGAGGGTCGCAGACAAGCTCCACTGACTGACTACCCTACCAAATACACAGAGGTGGAAAAACCATATAATGGATTTATAAATGCTTCAAATATTAATATTAATGCATTGTAATATTCCTGTATTCTGTACGATTTTTCTTGATTAAAAAAGATTATAAAATAAAGTAACTAAGACTAACTGAATGTTTTAACGCATGTATTACATATAAGTGAAGCTGCTAAATAATGAAAGCATTTCTGAGTTTAAAGATGAGCAGAATGCTTCCATTATGGGAAATTCTGACATAGTTATCATGTCACTGAATATAAAAAAAGGCTCTTTTTTGTTATTGTTTTTCATGGCTTTAAGCAATTATTCTGGGCTTCAGTGACTCACATCTGCAGTCTTTGCTGTGTTTGCATCATAAATCCAAGAAGCCTCAGCTAGTTCAAGGTGCACAAAAAGCTAGGCTGAACCATTGCACCAAACAAACCAGCAACCAATCTCAGAGAGCCAACATTGACACCCCCCCCAGCCCTCCCCACATGGCTTGTTGCCATAGTAACAGTGCAGCGAGTTCCTCCATAGCTCTAATATCTCCGGCTATGGCTGTCCGTTTCCATTCCTAGGTGGAGGGATTGATCACTATTCCGCTCACCAAGTGTCGAATCATGGTGGCACTGGTGCAGAACAAGCTAAAAATGGCATGAGTCGAGACACTGACTACTCGCTTCCCACTCTACAAACCAAGTGGGAGGGCAGTCCTGATGGGAGTACGGATTCTTCCAGGGTGGATATCTGTTTCATCCATCTTTCACTCTGGCGTCAAGCTAATCTGTGTTTATTCTACTTTTTCTTTCTACATGCATAGTTATGCATACTCATTATGATTCTGAAAACGTTTTAAATGTCAGTTTAGAAACAGAGAATCAGTCCCTCCTAAAGCAGCATGCTTCACAAACACTTCACTGAAATTACCTTGTTGACAGCCATTGGAATCAAATAGTGAAAAAATGTTCTGTGATTAAAATGATTGCTTTCACAGCTTCTTTTCCTGCTGGTGCAGTTGAAATTGCTTAGCAACACTGAAGTAAGCTAATTAAGAAATTATGCGTTTGGGGTATGGCAGAGAAGCACAATGTTATCATGTGATAACAGGGTTAGTCACATGGGCACTTTAGAACCTGCTAAAGTGCAAATAGCCATGGGCTTGACACAACTGTATCTCCTAACAAGGAAAGAAAAAGCTTCCACTATTTATCATCTAATTATGACACATTATGTCAGCATTATTAAGCTGTTTTGACAACGCATAATATAGAAGCTATAAAAAATGTATAAAACGTGTCAGAATCCAATTTGTGGATGTTTTTTTATTGCTTCGAGAATGCCCAGAAACCACATGCTGGTGGTTGTTTTAAAACTCTGAAAGACTTCTGGGCAATGGCACCAAAAGCTTTCTTTTGAGACTCAGTAGATACATGTTGTTTGAGCTTTTACGCATGCTGTTGGTATGCTCAAAAGTTGGTATGCTCTTCTATAGCAAATTAATTATTCCACCTAGTCTGCTGAAACCTCACAGATCTGGTTGTGGTCTCCAGTTCTATTATGTCTCTGCTCATGCTTCATTTACAGCTGCACACTCTCATTATCATACTAAGATTAGTCCAAGACAATGGAAATCTAGAGCAAGAAAAACTAGAATAGATCATTTTAAAAAGGAGATATCGTCATGCTTTGTTGTTTAGCAAAAAGTCTTCAAGCTCTGATTTGTGTCAGCCTGCATCATTTAGCGCACTAGAATTGGCATAGCGATACCCAATTGATTAATTTTGTTCTAAAGACATTTGATATATTGTCTCTGTTTGATTAGATGCTGGGGGTGGATGGATGTGTTGGAGTGCCAGATTTACTGAGGCTTGCTAATGAGTTTGTATTCCCAAGTCACTTATCCCAGAAACACTAAGACATTCAAACAACGACTAAAGAGGTGGAAGGGGTGTTCATGTCTTTCACAGAAGCAAAAGTATTAGCATATTTATCTGAAGTACAGATTTTTAAATAAAGGCCTTTTAAGCAAAGTAAATTACAAAAGATGAACAGGACTACACAGGAGGCTATGGCTCCCAGGGATGTGTTGGGCTGACTTTGGGCTAGACAGGACTCCATACCTCTCGGCCTCCCAGGGCTTGGAGGTAATGTGCCCTCCCTGCCCCGGTCCCTCTGAGTTCTGGCTGCTTTAGTGGGTTAATGTCTGCCTGGCACAATGGAGGCTTTAGGCAGGAAGTAAGGAAAGAAGGCTTAGTTTCTAATAATTTGCTGTATATTTAAATCACATAACTGGATTGGTTGTGTAAGAATTTTGTCTTACACTGTTAAAAAGATACATACTTCCCAAAACATCAAATGTGGCAGATGGAGCAAAATAAAAAAAAGTAAACAAATTTGCTGAAATTGAATGAATGCTGGAATAAATATGATTTTTTTTTCACCAGAAAAGCACATGCTGGGTTGTCCCAAATTGCATGATCAATTGTTCACTCCTGCAACAAGCTGTCATTTGTTTTTCCACACTGTTATCATTGCAATCTGGAAACTTTGAACCTTTTTGTTCGGTAGTTGCAATAAATTCAAAATAATTATTTGTAATAATGTGTCCATGGGACAATTATTGAATTACTTTTCTGGGGATTTATAAAAGAGAATATGTCATTGTGGGTTTATTATATTCCACAATGCTATCTCTGCATTGCAAAAACATTTACTACATGTGACATTAAATAAAATATGACCATAGTGAGGTCTGGCACTTGGTTAACGTGGACGGATTAAATTGGTCATAGTTAAAGGAAGTGACTGAGTTTGATTATATGCATACAGGCCTAGACTTTTTTTCACTGCCTACTCATCCTGTAAGCTATGCTCACACTTCCCACATGCTCTGCTGGTCTACATTGTCAAGAGATAACCAAACCATGGAGTACAAAGCCCATTTGGTCAGGGGGAATAAAAATAAAGTCGTTTCAGGATAAATAAATCGGATTGACAAAAACAGCAATTGTTTTGCTTGTGATAAAGAATTTCTCTGGAAGAGAAAGGATACCGGAGGAGTGAGCATGATGTAGCAAGGGGGTTTAGATGGTGTGAGCAAACATTTGTAGGAGCCATCACATGCTTTGGGACAGCTCTGGGAGCCATTAGCTTGGGTAATTCTTCCGTTGATTTGCAGAGTCTGATTTGCTCCTCGTAGTTTTAGTAACTAAATGGAACCTGTTTGATCATGGAGTTGGTTGCTAGTAGCTTTCAAATGTAGCTAGAGGTGTATTGAGCACCTTTCATTTTGGTAAATTAGGTGCAGTTGCGACAGACTGGCGACCTGTCCAGGTTGTACCCCACCTCTCGCCCTAAATGTTCGCTGGAGATAGGAACCAGCACCTCTCCTAACCCCACGAGGGACAAGGGTGTTAGAAAATGGATGGATGAAGTTGTTGGATGGATGAAGATAGGTGAAGTTGTTAAGAAATGAAGTTGTTGAATTGATGCATGTTGTGCTGATTTAAGCAATGGCTAAATGAACCTGCACTTTAAAAATATAAATATTGAAAATATCGTTGTTGAATCTAATTTGCTTTTCTCCAGTGATGCTATGACATCTCCTTTATTCTCTAGTACACAAACACTCTCTGCATGGAGCCTTTGTGCAACCTGTCACATAAACTGTGCTGCACTGTATTAAACCAGAAGGCTTTTCATCTATCTATGATTTAAAAACCTGTAGTCCAAATTAACATTAGCATCTGTTGTTAGCTAATGTAGCTTCCTGAAGGTTTCATTCTGAGGGATTTAATTGAAGACCAGGAACTCTTCTAGATAAATCTGTATGCTATGTGCATTCTGGGAACACACAGTGAATAACAAGTTATACTTTGAATGGAAATAATATGGTATGTTGCATATTCTCCAACATGACTTATGTATTTCTTTTCTCTAGTGTTTTTTAACAAAAACACAATTCTTCCACACACACATACATTTTTTTCTTTAAATTAAATATTTGAATTCATACTATAGTTGAGTCCCACCCCGTTCTATCCACACAAACAATCTAGATATAGACATTCGTAGTACTTAGTAAGATCATGCTTTATTTTCTCATTAGTGAAAGTCAACTGAACAGCTTAAGAGATTTGGAAAAGTTATTGTTCATATTGGCCACATGGCCATGAACTACAAGGAGCAAGATGGTTGGTATAAGAACTACTAATCCCACAATGAATTGTTTCAATCAACCTTCAGTTTAGTGGATTCATTGCATGAAAATGTTACTGTGTTAGCAAAGAGGAGCCACTGAAGGAAGTTGTTCTCTTTTGCAACCCGAGGCCACCATTGGGGATACAGCATGTAAATTTATTCGACCTTGACTGCTCCTTATCTGGAGCCCTGGATCCAGAATATATGTAGCCTTCTCTCTGCATATTCATGAACTATATTCCAGCCATTTAGATAATTCAATATAAATTAGACCTCATTCCCAAATTCCTCTTAAATAAATGAGATTTCTCCAAATTTACAGTTCCTGTTTAACTATGACATCCTTTAATAATTTATTGATCCCATTCCTTTACTGGTATATTCTTACTGTTTCCCTTTTAGTAGTTTTAGTTTTCCTCATCCTTCACATGTTACTTAGCATTTTAGTTGAGTGTTACTAAGCAACACTTGCTCTTTTTGGGACAGCGTTATTTACATAATTTTTTTGTGATTCACACCTAGTAAAAATGAAGTTAAGAGAAAAGAACTCTTTTTACGCCATATGATCAATGTTTAAATTTGACATTCACATAATGATTTCAGGTTCAGTCCAGAGGTTATCAGAAAGCACCCTCCAAACAATAACATTGTGGTTTGGTTTAAAAACTATTAAAACAGTTCATGCAAACTGTGACAAACTCTACTAATCTGACAGAGACACAGATCCACTTTGCAGAGGCTTGGTCCCAGGTGAGCTCAATATTTAAAAAAAGGAAAAGAACACTATCAGTTGATTCAGTTTAATGATTTTGTGTTTTATTTGCTGTACTTTCTTGTCTCATGTTGTTTTTCCTTAATTACCAGATTTTATGTTCTAATTTGCTGGCTGGCAGAAATGAGAAAATATATGAGAACAGATGGATGGTCTGATGGTGGTTTTCTGTGTCTCCCTCTGAGTCATTGTGACCCAGAGCAATCTGGATGGGAGGAAGAAATCAACATCTCTGCTGACATCACAAGGTTCAAGCTTTCCCAGGATGAAGCTGCAGAGAAATATTGCACATATACCCACCAATGAAAACCCAGACTACTAAATCTGAGAGCGTGTTTGGGTCAAAATCAAAACAAATTAAGTTGGTTTAATTAGAGACACTGTTGTATATTACAAAGTTGCATACGAAGTTTATTCAAAAGGAAATATAGACCTTTTTTTAGCAAGGAAGCAAAGTATGTGTAGTGTATTTTCAAAATTTCCTTTTTATATAATTCTGTCTGACACAAACATTTTTATTTATAGAAATGGTTTTACATCCAATTTGTTTAAAAGTTAACTGCAGTTTAATTCGTTTTGACCTATGGTGATCGATTAGGTCATTATTTCTAAAGATTGTCATTGACTGATCTCAACTTGAGCTTTTCTTCTAAAGGAAACAACTGGCATTGTATATTTTTTGTCTTAAAAATAGTTACAGTTTATAAATGGAAGGATAATCTCATGAGACTGCAGTATTGAATCACTCCACCTCTCTTGTTGGCAAAGATTTTTCTTTGACAATTCACCAGTCAACCACGTTATGCATTATATATGATATTGCTCCTTCTTTTCTTTGTGAAACAAATATTTCTCTAAATGCAAATACAGTAGCAGAGAATGGAATAAACCTAACGTCTTTAATAAGTGCTCCTCAAAAAAAGATATTTCTGTCATGTTTTGTGTGTGTCTACCATACTCGCAAAATTATTTTTTTTTTCCTGATCAGACGTTACTGTAGAACCTTTGTGGTGAGTCTGTAAAACCACCCATAGAGTAAATCTTTTTGAATTAATTTAGGAGTTCTTGCAAAGTATGGTTCCTCAGCAGCAGTAGAATAACATGACAGTGAAATTAACTTGCTCTATCACAGATAAAGTGTATATTTTTCTAGGTCTACCTACTATTGAAAATGAGAGGCAGCAAAGAAGATTTGTGCAGGATATGGGAGAGAACTGCAACAGTGGGCAGAATAGCCATTGTCATTTTAAAATTAAGCATGCATTAGGTTGAGATAATGAGGCATAGCCTGTGGGAGATTACCAGTCTCCAAGCTGCAAACTTCACACATCAAAACCCCAACTCTGCCTCACTGACTATAATTGTTTATAAAATGAAACATTTTGAAGTATATTCTGATGCTGAATGAGACAGTGTTCTTGCGTTAAGTTTTAGCAGGTCATAAATTCACAGGATTTCAATTCTTCCAGAGGTCTATACATTTGTGAAAAAGAGACGTTGCAGGGATTGCCATCTTCTTGATTTTACTCCTGAGGTTAATACATTTATGAAATCCAATATTTCCTATATGTTCCTGCAAGGACGTGAGGCAATAAACATTGCTGTAAACAAGGAGGACTTTCTTTTTCCATTCTTTTTTTATTTTGAAAAAAGAGAAACGGAAAATTTTCACAAAATCTATCCAAATTTGGTATGCTCTATATCATTGTCTTTTACTCTGAAGGACTCTGTGATTTCGTCTGTGAAAATTATTATAATCTTATGTACTTATTAAAACTGACAAATGAAAGATTATTCTTTGAAATCACGTACACTCCAAAACAAACAAAGGTTTAGTTTTTATGTATTTTGCTCCAGGTGATACCCCTGCAGCAGGTCTGCCTTGCCTTTCAGTGGCATGGCAAGGTACTGTGTGCTGCACAGCATCACTTTCCCAAGCGTTTGACACTGCAGCATGCAGGTAAGCCAGGCAATATTTTCTGTTATGGAAAAAAACAAATCACTCACAATTTAGATGTATCATTAATACCATATGCACTTTGTTGCTTCAAAATTGATAGAAGTTCAACCAAAATCTTTAAGCACGACCCAACAACATTACTAAATCGCATGTTATGCAATCTGATGAAAATTCAACTCACCATGGGGTGTTGAATGCTCCGTGTGATACATCCTGACCTGATTATTTCAGCTAATGATTATGTGGCCACTGAGGGTCTCATAGATAGTGTATTGAGTAGGAAACTTTCATCTCCAGATCATTAATTCTAGAAAAAAATTGAGGTAACATCTTAGCAAACATTACATGCCCCGTCCTGATGCAGTTGAACATCAAAAACTGGACATATAACACAAAATAGGGTAATATCAAAGGTAACACTTCGAGACATGACAGGATTCTCCACAAAAGGAGAATTTAGCAAGACATGAATTTAGACAAACATGAGGAAATGTGTGACCAATTGAATGATTCCTCTATTACTCACACTCACAATGGTATAACAACTTGGATCATGGTTGCTTCTATTGAGAGGATAATGATTAACACCTGTAGCTCGTTGTCTCCTCTCTTGTTCCCAGGGTTGAGGGTTTCCCCGTGCGTAAGGGCAGTTCTCAACATTCACTGTTCTACTTCAAACATATCCAGAGTTTATTCAGACAAACAAATGCATCAAATCACACCAATAACAAGAATAACATAGAAGAACAAAAAAATGGACCAATACAGAGACCAATACAGAGACCAATACAGAGACCAATACAGAGACCAATACAGAGACCAATACAGAGACCAATACAGAGACCAATACAGAGACGCAGCAGCACCGGTGCCACCGCACCCCAACGATCTGATTAATTCCTTGAGCTCCGAAACTTTTTAAAGGAAGGTGTGTTCTCTTCTCTAATTTATGCAGTCTGGGAGGTCCTTGCTCTCTAATTAGAATAAGTTTCAAATTTCAAAGGGAAGTTGCTCTAAATGTTTTATGACTGTCGTTGCTGGGCTGATGAGTCCTGAGAAAAGCAACATTCCAACACCTCTGTGTGAGATCCTATCTCTCCAGGTGTCCTCTCCCTCAATCACATAACAAAAGGCCCCAATCCTTATATGGGTTCAGGAAACAGTTATCTCTGTGCAGACCCCCTCCTGCTGTCCCATCAAGTGGCACATCAAGTAAAACAGACTTTTGCTGCAAACTTAAAGTGACACAGAGCCTCCTGGAGGAAGATAATTCAGCACTCTTTCCCAGGCCGTTAAATTACACCACTGCTTTTGGATCTTAGTATTAGCACATTTATCTTCCAAAACTCTTTTATCATATACCTGAACAGTTTTAATACTACAACATTAATCTCCTATTATTTTGATTATAATGCATTAACACACACCCAAGTTAGTATGATTTTGACACTAATTAGTACTATTAAAACGAAACTAGAAATTAGACTAATTTTATCAAGTCATGCACATTATGTCTAAGAAAAATGTTCTGCTGATCAGACTGTTGATTGAGCCAAATCTAACTAAATGTTAACTTAATTTTGAGGCCTAGTCAAGATAATGTTGATCTGTCAAATATTTAAACATGTGCTTAAAATGAAAACTAGCATAATTGAATTATCATTTCCAACACTTCACCAAACTCTGGCAGAAAAAAAAAGAAAGAAATCTGTGATTTTTCTAATGAATGCTAAAATATGCAACTGTGGCAGAGATGCCAACTCATTGTGGGCCATGATGTCTTGTATAAGATGACCTAGGTAAAAAAAAAAAAAAAAAAAAAAGCTAAAATAGAAATAGGATCAGAATTTGGGTTAGCACTGTGGTCTGTACCCAGTATATAAATATTAATGAATGTGTTCACAGACAGAGAAAAGTCATTACAATATCACAGTATTGCGGAAGGACTCATTACGTAATCACCGTATTTCTTTGAGTTGGTTTTAAGTCACATATTGGAGAAACAAATGGGTCAGATGACCAGGCACCTCCACAGAGCACCTTATTCGTGTTTAAAGAGTTTCAAATTCTCTCAAAATCTACAAAAGATATGATTAATTTTCTTAAACTACTCAGCTCTCCTCATACTGTACTCTCTAAGGCAGTTCTTTGACATCTCAGTCATGCTTGTAATGGCTCCCTTTGCCATGTCTCCATTGCCTGTGAAGTGTGTAGGCTTTCCCCATGTGTGGTTGTGTTGGCATGGAAACAGGAAAAGGATTGTGATATGCATTTTTTTAACCCCTGCCCTCAGGGCTGCAACATGAGGAAAGCCTGACACTCCCACCCTCCACTCACTTCCCAAAAACAGAGAAGGGCAGAATATGTCCAGAGAACACATTTATAAATGAATAAATGAATAAATAAATAACTTACCGTTTCTGGTTGAAAATGCATTTTATTTTTAAGACAAAAATAGCTTTGAGAATCCTCACATTCTGACACATTCCTTTGTAAAATGCAGGTGACGATAATCAGATTTATATTTCTTTACCTATGTTTTGGTTAAAATCAATCTATACATAAAAATTAAATAAATCAGTCTTTTTTTTGATCTGCAGAGGCTTTTAAAGCTATAAAGATCCCTAAGAAAATCTTCATAAACTACTTAAAAACTTGTAAAAACATCCATCCATCCATTTTCCCTTACTGGGGTCGGGAGGTTTGCTGGTGCCTATCTCTAGCTATCGTTTCGGGCGAGAGGGGGGGTCACCCTGGACAGGTCGCCAGTCTGTCGCAGGGCAACACAGAGACACACAAGACAAACAACCATGCACACACACACTCACACCTAGGGACAATTTAGAGAGGCCAATTAACCTGACAGTCATGTTTTTGGACTGTGGGAGGAAGCCGGAGTACCCGGAGAGAACCCACGCATGCACAGGGAGAACATTCAAACTCCATGCAGAAAGACCGGGGCCGGGAATCGAACCCAGAACAGTCTTACTGCAAGGCAACAGCTCTACCAGCTGCGCCACTGTGCAGCCCCTTGTAAAAACATATGTAGATTATTTTAAAAATCCACAGGGAATAGTTATTAAAAACATATTTTAGTAGATCAAATTCTCAACTATTTTTCACTTCCACACTGTGCTGGAAGTGATTTTCTTTTCAAGAAGAATTGCACAAGGAGGCAACGGCCAGGCCACTTAAACTGAAGAAAAAAATGTAAAACAGTGACATTTCAAATGCTTGTCATTTACTGATTTAAAGAGACAATGTTTTTTTTTAATTACTGAAAGATAAGATAGAAACTGGTCAGATATTTTGTTCAAAGGGTAAAACAATATTCTTAAATAGTTGAATGTCTCACAGCCAAAGTAAATTAACCGGAAAGTTTTTTAACCATATCTCAAAAGTGTGTCTATGATTTATAATTGATTAACTTTTTATATGTATTTGAGTAGACTGGAGAGGGAATATATATTGTTGTGTGTAATACTTTACATAACTTCACATTGTTTCACATTGTGTTTTGCTAACCTAGGAATGTTTTTATGAAAGAAGGAAATAGGCTTCCTGTCACCATCTAGTGGCAGAACAAGCACAAAAAAAAACAAAAACACGCAATGCATCATAACCGTATGAACAAAAAGACAGATCCATGTGACAAGTTGTCACATTTAGTTTTATTGTAAAGGTAATATTATTCCAAAATATTAATATGTTAGCAGAACAGAAATAATGGAAAAAAGGGCAACACACATCTAGAAAACACCTACACAACACTTTGGTAAGAATCTTGACACATTGTTATAAAAAATACATTGCAAAAAGATGCAAATGCAAAAAGATACATATTCTAATGATGTTCCAAATGATATAGTCGTCAATCAAAATGCATCTAAAAGTAAAAAAAAATCAACATGGCTTTATGGATCCTACAAAGCACTGAACAACTAAAAGTGCATAAAAATGACTGGAATGGCTGCACACCTGTGCTTCATCATCTACTTAATTATTTTGGGATACCACAGGTTAAAGCAATTTTTTTTATTCTTATCAACAAGTAATTTTATAATCATTTTCTCAACATATATATACCACAATAAGTTTACAGTAATGCTGCAAAAGAGATATATGTGTATCAGAACTAGTTCTTGAAGCACAGCAGATTGAACAAATTTGAATCAACAGATTTCCAGAGAGATCATAAAGTTCATTTTCTCTTAATAACAAATGACCTGAGCTCTGGATTTACACATACATATACAAGAAAGTTGTTGTTTCAGCCCTAAACGGAGTGCATTGGATCGTTGTGCGACAATGTGCTCTGTCTTCTTCTCGCGTCTCTTTCTCCCATTCATACATCTTAGCAGGGTTGGACATTACATGCCCTGATCTCTTTTCTATCCTTGCAACTGGACAGCTGGGCAGTCTTGAACTTCTGCTTCACAGTCATAAGTCGTTCCTGTATTCCTCCACCACAGAGCTTGGTGCATTCTGTCCAGCTGGACCAAGGCCTCATTCTGCAACCTGCAGGTACAAATCCAGAAAATGAAGAGCAGTCGCTTAAACAAATGATCATTCTTTAAAAATACTTCTACTGTATTGCAACAACTAAAGGTCAAATGCCAACCTGGATGCTCAGAGGCACCTTCAACTCTGCCCTGTTTGCTCCTCTGTTTTTCACGCTGCTCCTTGCGTCGTCTCTTCTCATCACTGTTGGCTTGTCCTCGACTGCACTTCCGAATTTTGCACTTCTTCCTCTGGATTGTTTCAGTACAGGAGTCTCCACCAAACTGGGGCTCCATGGTGACAATGCGAGTCCGGATAGTGTGACCTTTACCGCAGGACTTGTTGCACTCTGACCACTCAGTCCAGTCTGACATGATGCAGTCGATGGCTAAAGATGAAGATATAAGCACAGCAAAATGAGAGGAAAGAAGCAATATATACATATATGTACACATAGTATGTGTAGTGTCCTTTTTAAAATGTGTGATGTTACCTGAAAGAAATTAGTGCACAGAAGCTCAAACTACTTTTTCAAATCTCAATTTACCAAATTGAAATGAATGCAGCAGAACCCACATTTTCAGTGTTACAAAGTCATTCAGAGAAATACTGCGGCAATGATTGCAGTATCTTACAAATATATTTTGGAATTATGTCCAATATTCCATGTAAATCCCAGCTAAATCTCCTTTAAAAGGAACTATTTTTCTCTTTTTGGTGTGTGTTTTTTCTCTGCAAAATTTCAAGAACACAAGTTTAAAGCATCTTATACCCTGAAAAAAGACATTACTCTTTGTTCTGCATTTCTTGCTCTGCAAATGTGTTTCACAGATTGCATTTTTTTTAATTGTAGAGACTGTTTTACCCTGGACTCAATTGGATTTGTACCAGTGTTACAGTTGAAACAAATACAATGTCATATTTTCTTGTTTAATACACAAAGTTGTTTTTTTTTTCAGCATTTCGTTCATCTTACCTTTAGCATGTAAATTCTATAACTCCAAGATATTTTTTCAGCAGATGATGGACTAGAAATTTGAACTTCATCATTAGAGTACACAAAGTCTACTGTGGACTGTGAATGCATATGTTCAGTGTGCATTGGTGTTCAAATGAGGACATTTAATACTTACGACACTCTGGTAACATGCATTTCTCCACCTGCTCCAACTCCTCTGTACAATCTCCGAGCTCCACAGGGGATTTAAGCATTCGTTGTCGTGTTCTCAAGCCTTTCCCGCATGTAACGCTGCAATCACTCCACTCACACCATGGAGTCAACAAGCATGGTATTGTATCTATCCATTATAAAAAATAAAATAAAAAATCATGAAGACACAATATGCATCTTGCTAAGAACTGCAGATGATGAAGGCTAATCTCTAAGTTATAAGCGTTGGTGCCAAATGGAGACAGTTTTCAGCATGCTTATGGCTTAACAGGCTATTACTACTTACGACATTCTGGCATCATGCACTTCTCAACCTCTAGAACCTCTGCACCACAAATGGAGCCATCTGCAGGAGGCATCTTCACCATGCGCTCTCTCCTCTTCATGCCAAGACCACAAGTTGCACTGCAGACATCCCATTCACCCCACTCGGTAACCAGGCAACTGCTGGGAGCTAAAGTTAAGAAAGTTAAGATAGGGAAAATACTAGATTAGGTCCACAATGTACATTAAATCAACATACTACAATCCATGTGCAGCAGAATTTTTAGATAAGCTGGACAGAAAAACTTACAGCAGTCTTCATTGACCACGCAGTTCTCGTTCTCCTGTGTGGGCAAAGTGCACACTGAGCCGTCATCAGGGAACTGTTTGACATAACGTTCTCGGGAGCGTGTGCCTGTCCCACAGGAAACACTGCATGGAGACCATGTGATCCATTCAGACATCATACAGGTGGAGGCATCTGAACAGAACAGGGACAAAGCCAAAACGTCAATCCTTGAAAGAGCCAATAATTCCGCATAGGTGAAAAAGAAAAATGAAAAAACTTATTTTAAAAATGTGTTTTATCAAATCCACAGTCAGCACAGCTGTCTCATAGGAATTTTACTGGACTTCATAGTTGTATCTGCAGAAAACCTTTATAGATTTGATTTTGTTTTCCAGTACGCCTTGACCTTACCTTCTTCAAAGAACATGACACTGAGATTGATAAGTCAGTGAACAGAGCTGCATTAAGCCCCACGGAAAATCTATGGTCATTAAAGCAACCAAGGATTATTTAATCCTGGAGCCACAGGCTGATCACCTCCATGTCACTCTGCACCATTGAAGGAACTGATTCAAAAACACATAATTTCAGCAGGTCAACATTTCTGGATAAAAAATAATTTCCCTAGTTGTTCTTGTGTATAATTCAAATTTTCTGAGGAATTACAGTTTGGGTTTTTATCAGCTACAAACCATAATCATCCAAGTGAACAAAAATAAACATGTTAAATATGCTACACTGAGTTTAATGAATATATATATGACTTTAAGTATTTAATAAATCAATAATAATAATATTCTAAAGCAACTAAGATTTAATGTAACTATGTTCAAACAGTTGTGTGCAACATTAAACATATCTTTCTTTTATCGGCTAAGAAATTTGCTTATTAGATGCTCAATTTTCAGAAAACTATTATAAGACATAGTGCATTGTGCATGCATTGCACTGACCTTCATCGCTGCATCCAGGCCCCATGCACGGCTCAAAATCCTGAGTATGTGGGCAGGGGACACTCAGGTCCAGCTGGGCCTTCAGCATCCTCTGCCTCATCCGCTTCCCCTTCTCACAGGTCGCTGAGCTGCAGGCAGACCATGGAGACCAGTTGGAGTAGATACAGGTTTCTGGAGTATCATCTGCAACACAGAAAAATTAGAAAACATATTTACACATTTGTCTAACACAACTAAGTTTATTTCAGTGTGTGCATGTGACAAGGAGACATAGAGAGCGTAATGAAAGAGAGAGAGAGAGAGAGAAAAACAGTATTAATACCTTCCTCTTTTTCCTCCTGGGCAATGTCTGCTACAATGTCATCAACATTGTCCGGAACAATGTTGCATTGCTCACCCTGGGGTAAAAAACATATTACTACATAAGCAAACTGCTCTGTAAAGTGTATAATGCACTACACACTATTATGCATGAGAAACCACTCTCCCAATGAAAAAACAAGAATGCACTCTGCATGTGTCAAATCTGTGTTGATGCAGTAAATTACAAGGTGATGTTCCCACAGCTGCCTCTAGATGCCACTAGAGGACAACAAATGTTGTGTCAGTTTCTGCAAAGCAGTTAAGATTTTCAGGAGAAAATGGATTAACCCCAACAAACCAAATTAAAGTAGAATAAATTATTTTTTTGTGTGTGACCATTTTAATTTAAATTCATTATAGTAAACAGATTTAGACAAGTAATTAAATAGCCTGAATTGATATGTTAGGAAATTTAAAAATTTTATTCAGTGGTTTATTATTATTATTTTTTCAAAGAAATATATGCCAACAGTAAAACTACAGTTGGTTAACAGTAAATAAATTGCTCCCTGCTGGATTTCTAAAATGTTACAATAGTTAAAAAACACACAAAAAAAGCTCATATTGTTTTGCATCTATTTTGGTCAATGACGTCACTAGAGGAACAAGAATTGAGGGGATCAGGTGGCCTGAGGAAACACAAAGCGACTTAACAGATCATGACAGATTCTGATGCTTTTTAAATTTAATTGCGCTCAGTTAATTTTTATAGAGCCAATTCAGAACAAATGTCTTTTTAAGGCACTTTACCAAAACATTCAAAACATGTACAGACGTTTAAAGAAAATCAATCAATTTAAACAGACTGATCCATTCACTGGTAGAGCAGTGATGTGATTTGCAAACTTTCATGTCTTCATCTCAGTTTGACATTAAATACCCCCAAGCCATTTACTTATTTTATTTTATTATTTTTGCATATTTGCCAGTCATACAATCATTCAATTTTTGAGAAGGCACTCTGGTTCTTTTGATAAAAAAACTCTCATGTATTTCATCATTACCTATTATTTTCTATAATCAAAGCATTTTACTCACAAAAGTCTCAAACGTCAATTAAGTAACTGCATTTGAATGAGGAATCTGATTAAAGCTTTGCAAATCCATAGGGACAAGAACGAGAAAAATTAAAATATGCGCTCAAAACAACTCTGATCATTTGTTGTTTATGAATTGTGTTGTCTCCAGAGGCATGTGCTTGTTCTGAGATTTCTTTTTTCATCACATTTATATTACAAAACACCAAAGACAATAGAAAACACAGAGCCTGGCATATTTTCTATAGATGAGAAACCGTTTCTGAAGTGAGTCTGATTCATCAAAACGTCTAGCTAGAAGCTGTAGCTGAAGATGTTATAGTAGTGATACATTTTTTACTTTCAGCCTTTCATCAAACCTATATGTATTCAGTTGGAAAGCGGATATTGAAAAAGTTCTTCATAAATCACATACACAGTCAAGTCGGTCGACAGAAGAAGCATAAAGTATCACTTCTTCGTCTTCTGTAACTCAATAAATTGTTTAATTTTATGACTGTACAGATAATTACTTGGTAGTTCTTACAAACTGAGTGAAAAGAAAGAAAATTGCTGATCTCACATTTCTTTGTTGCCTGAAAAATGAGTTACTGCAGCCCAGCAAAGAACTGCTATTAAATGGATTTTTCTCACAAAGCTGACATTAAACATTACATTAGTCCAACAAAACAGTGGTTGACCGGATGAGTTAAAATACTGCTGCATAATCGGAGAAAATGGATTTAAATGCATGTATAATTATATATATATATATATATATATATATAATTAGAGAGCAGGTCTGTCTTTTGGTTCAGTTTAATTTTAAATCATGCTGCTCTTTTTCTGTTAACTTTGAAATACAAAACAAACCTAAAGGTTTTTACACTGGATTTTTAACTGATTTACAGTTTTTTTTCAGAGGTGATACTGTAAATTGTAAAAAAAACTTCAGAGATTGTATTGATGAAATTTTCTGCCTGTAAAATCAATTTTGGCTCAATAAGGAAGTCTGATTTCGTTTAGATCATTTCAGTTGAAAATGTCAGCGCTAGTGCACAGTCTCTTATCATAAGAGATAGTCAACATTAGTTTTTCTGTCCTGACAATACTTCTATTGTTAGGCCTACGAAATGAACAACAGTGGAATTAGCCAACCATCACATTTTTTAAGCCTGAGTAAACAAAATTCATGACTCATGGTAAAACTGTGTCCAAAACTCTGCAGCCAAACATAAGGACGAAGAAAATCTGCATAAGAGGTGGTTGGGGTGAAGTAGTTCATGCTGCCCCCTGAGGTGAACTGTGTTTAGAATAAAGAAACTCATGATGGAAAATTGGGCTGTTGCTATGTGGTATCATGACCCAAACTGTGAGATTTCAGGAAATATATCTATAGGGAAGGCAAAAAGACCTTTCTGGCGATACGCTCCACTATGATCCTTGCCACAGGAGTGATGGCACCTCCCTCAGGATCATAAAACGGGCTTTGAGGGTGATCAAGACTGGTAAGAGGGCGGATTTTTTCCGGGGGCGCAGTTGGATTGTTGGGAGCCTGAAACAAAAAGAGAAAAAAAAAAAACATTACTTGGTCAACAAAGGATTTCTAAAATAACCCACTGCACAAGTATAATAAGTAGAGAGTTTCAAAGTGACACAAGCAAAAGTCACCCAAACTAAAAGTTTCAAAGTCAAAGAGCAGCAGCAGAAGAGCAGCATACTTTACAGGGGAGGTTCTCTTATTAGTCAACAGTAAAGGTCTGCCAGCATGGGGTTGATAGAAGCAATGCCAGAGGCAGTCTGGAGGCATAAGACCAGCCCATTCCTCACCCCCCAACCGAGGCTACTCAGAGGGGCGAAAAAAGAGAGAGCAGCTTTGTTTGGTTCAGTGAGAATGAGAACGATGGGGGAAACGGCAGTGAGTGGCCACTGATTAAAAGATATAGTAAAAGTAATGACACAAAGGATAGATCTCATTACTCTGTCACAGGCCTGTGCCTTTAATGACTTTGTCCCAGATAGCCAAAGTCCCCACACTTTTTAATAGCCACAACTTCCCAATGCTCTGCTTCACTACGTATTGGTGGATATAGGATTTCTCTAGAATGATACAGCTGCGTTTTGTGGCCACCCCGATAAAAAGGTTTCTGCAACAGTTGACATTTTATTTAATATGAAAAAAAAAAAACATTTTTGGGATGGAGGTTAATGTCACCTTATAGTACTGAGCATAACTCCTGGAATCTGAATCTTTAGTAATGCTATAATGGAAACTGAGAATGTCAGAGTATCCTAAATTAAAACTGCATTAATGGTAACACAATACCTTGACAATCTGCAACGTCTCCGTCACAACAAATGTGAAAGAAAGGAAGGGCTTAAATTATTCAAGTAAAAGTGGTAGGCTGCACAGTGGTGCAGTTGGTAGAGCTGTTGGTAGAGCTTGCAGCAAGAAGGTTCTGGGTTCGATTCCCGGCCCGAGTCTTTCTGCATGGAGTTTGCATGTTCTCCCTGTGCATGAGTGGGTTCTCTGTGGGTACTCTGGCTTCCTCCCGCAGTCCAAAAACATGACTGTCAGGTTAATTGGCCTCTCTAAATTGCCTCTAGGTGTGAGTGTGTGTGTGCATGGTTGTTTGTCCTGTCTGTCTCTGTGTTGCCCTGCAACAGACTGGCGACCTGTCCAGGGTGACTCTGCCTCTCACCCGGAACGTTAGTTGGAGATAGGAACCAGCAACCTCCTGACCCCACAAAGGGACAAGGCAGTATAGAAAATGGATGGATGAAGTAAAAGTGGTAAAGAAAATTTAGATAATTGTGTGCATAATTTATTAGAATTCTGAAAACAAATATTGGTTTACACACTTTTATTTATTTTGGATCTTTTTTATCTGAAAAGATTTTACCACACATATTTCTTTTATTAAACTTGTCTTAAGAAAGTTGCACCCTTACCAGTTGGTTTCCTTTTCATCATAGCAAACATAATTTTTTGATTAAGGCTTTGGGAAGGTTAATCGAGATGCTTAATATTAGCATGTTTTATTTTTTCCGAAACCATTTTGATATGTATGTGGATTTATTATTCTATTGGAAAATATCAACATCTCAAACAGCCAAACCAAACTGGATCATCATTCCCAATCACAAATCAAAACTGCATTTTGAAGGATTAGGGCACATTGACAAGCATCTGCACCCAGTTTTGTTGGCTGTATGTTACGTAACTGATTTTTCCTAGTAGTGAACATGTAGCCCTAAAATCTGAATGTCCGTAAAACTGGATCTCAGCCTGAGGCGGCATTCCTTTAAAGTTCCTCATGTAGGATTTTTATGGTCACAAAAAATATTTTAGCAGGCCAAAGGAATGCAGTCCAGTAGTGAAAGTGGACTGGGGTCTACATGGTGACAGGGGTAGTTAGGTACATATCCGCAGTTTTAAGTGGTAAATGACTGGAACAGGGAATCTGCATTTAGACCTAACTTGTGTCTGTGTTTTAGCAATTATTTTGTCCTTTACACCTGGATTGAAAATGACAGAAAAAAGCAACAATACAGATGTTTCTTGTTGAAGTTACTGCATCACTTTTATGGACAAATGAATCCCTTTGGGGCCCTGAGTGCTGGCAGTATGAAGCAACATCAGTGGGTCAAGCTATAATATTTAACTGTGGGTTTTCAGAACACTTGCCTTTTATTATACATGTTTCACAAAGGCATAAAACATTTGAATTTAACAATCAGGACATAAAGCGGTTTTTACATCCAAAAATGCTGCTAAAAGCAGTGTGAGTGTGTATGGGGTAGCTAGAGTTACGTGTGTTTGCCTATGAGCCCCACGGGATCAGCCAGAGGCGCACACATGTGGTCACAAAATCTACAGACTAATCTGTTAGTGCTGAGTGGAGAGCACAGCTGAAAGCACCTCAGAGTGACTTCTGTGAGGGAGGAGGAGCAGCGCTTACTTATGGGGAGACTGGATGACGGAATGAACTATAATTTATTTTTTTACACCAGAAGTGAACAGACCTTTGCAAAACAACTGTCTTTGAATGTGGTCGGACAGACTGATGAAGAAGTAGCGGTGGATGTAATGACAAGGTCAAAGTCAGACTTACTCTGTGATGAGAGAGAGGAGGGAGGTAAAATAAATGTGAAAAACATTTTGAGAAAGACTGAAGAGGAAGGCAAAGTGAAGTGAAGGTGAGCCACAAGATTGATCCCGAGAAATTATTTGAAAAACAAACAAAAAATTATTCACTTTTATTTTTTTTCTAATAATGAAAGATCATAGTTATTTGTTAAAGTGAATATAATCTCCAAGGTTGCTTGCTAATTTTTACTAGAAAGGATATAGCCAAAGCTTTAAGTGATAAGTGCTGTTACTTTGACTATATTTCTAAGTAAATTAATCCTCATATTTTCATGGAGTGCACAGCTTATCCCTGAACAAGTGCAGCCTTTTGCTCTGCAGACAGAATGAAAATAAAAATAAAAATTCATTTTGTGTTTATGGTAAAACCTCTGCAGCAATGCAATGCATCATTCTTGCAATTAACATTCATATAAACAAATGTTTGCACTGACCTCATATGACACGCCGCTATCAGTGCCGGCATCCCATGGGATCAGATCCTGCACCACCCTCTGGGCCCAACCACACTCTTTGGTACACAGGTCCTCAGCAGACAGTCCCACGTTCCAGTCTGGACTGGGTCCCATCATGGTTAGGAAAGACATAAGGTGGCGGCATCGGTCCACAGAGAATTCAGCCGAGGGGGCAGCACGCCTGATTAAGAGAGTTAGCACTAAGTGAATCAGTGCAGTTTTTTTGATTTGAGTGGGGGGGAGGTGTAGCAGCAGCTGTTAGCTGCATGCCAACAGAGAGCTGAAATAATTCCAAAGGCATTATCATGCATCCTGAGGCTATGCAGCACTGGCCAACTAATGGGAGATGGTTGCCCCAAACATCCCAAATGATGCATGAATTAGGTTTAGCTAAACCTAATGCATTTTGAAAGACACACATTTCCTATGTTTGTCACAATAAAGATTCCCTGACCAAGCCTGCTGGGGTTCACAAACACAAAAATCAAGTAAACAGATAAGACGTATTCATAGCCTAAATATTTTACAAATCGGCTTTATTCAAATAAAAGGATAAGTGAAAAAAACAATTGAGGGAAATTCCAGCTTAAATAAAACAATTTTTAGAAGCACAACAAAACTGATTCAAATGTAAAAAATGCTAACAGAGGTACATGGGAGAACATACATTAACTAACTCAATTAAATTAGCTCAATGATTGTTATTTTATGTTAAACTTATAGGCAGTAGGCATTTTTGAAACATCAGTAACAATTAGAGTAAATAAGAACCTAAACAATCCTCTCCTGAAATGTAAAACATTTCAAGCCATCATATATTTAGATGCCATATTTTACGCTCCCTGTGCCGGATCGCATGAACCCCATTTTGTTCTGCTCCAGCACAAGAGCAAACTGCACACGCACACACACACGCATCTTTGGCCATCTGTTTTGCTCAATGATTGACAGCTAAACTAATTACAAGACATTTCTCAGCCAATACAAGATTAATTAGAAATGGGAAGCTTCTTGTTGAAACATAGACAATTAGACAGTCATTCCTTGGCTTTCATCATGCCCATTTAAATCCACATGACCAGCTTAGTCCTGCCCTTGCACAGTCCATTAATGATTGTCTTGGAGGATGTGAAATAGGCATTACTGCCTAGAAACACAATTCTTGACTCCACTGTAGTGAACACTCAAGCTTTATGTGAATCTTAAAGATAAATGATAGAAAAGTAGAGAAAAACCAAGCCCTGGAACAAACAGGGCTGTAACAAATAAGTGAGCTAATTAGACAAATGAGCCGAAGTAAAATGCTTATTAATTTTAAGATGTAATAACTTCAAAAGCTTGCTTAGACTTTTACAGAGAGTGCTGATACAGAAATGAGAAACTATGATATTCCTGGGTGAAAATACACACAACTCTTGTGAAGATATCAAAGCTATCTTTTCTGTTTATCATTAGTAAAGACTAATCCTTCTGACGACACTTAAAGTATCAGACCAGGTCACTGGTATTGATAATTCTTTATTTTAGAAATATTTTTGCCATGGATTAAGCCTTACCAAAGAAATGTTTTTTTATGATAATTTCCAGTTATAGCACTCACTGGAAAACTTTTCTTTTTTTTTTAAAAAAAAGTGGAGCAGTGTTTGATGTAATACTCTGCACAGATAGGATCCACTGCTATCAACCCCAAAACGCTGAATGTTGCTCATTAAGGCTGAATTCTGTTCTTCAAAGAAGATCTTTACTTCGCATTGTTGACAGCTGACTTCCTCCTTTTAGCGGCTAATCACATATAAATCAGGGAACACCAAAGCAGTCTTTGGGTTATTAGGATGATGCCTGACATAGCAGAGTGGGAGAGAACAGGGAGTCAGCATGAGTGTCGGGAAGGCACTCAGGCTGTCAGGAAACTAGTTACTAGTTTAAAAACGGAGGAAGCTGTGGTGCACACAGAGGGTAGATGAATGAAAAAAGCTTCAGTGATGAAACTAAAGGAGGAAAATAATGTCAGGATGAGAGAGAAGATATGGGGCAAAAATGAAAGTGGTTGTCACAGGCAGTGCGTTTCTCAAGATTGAATTTATCACTCCGCTTTGACAAATTTCTGATTTTCACAGAACTGATAAAGAGAAGTAACAAACTGGCCAGAACATTGTTGAATCAACTGCAAAGTTGCCAAGGGAGCCATTTCTGCACGATATCTTCTGCACAAGAACGTGCACAGGTCACAGTGCTAAAAGTAATTTATTTAAACCTCAAATGGTTTGAACGTTGACTGATCTTATCGACTATTTGGTCAGGTGTACAACTCTCTATTAAATTTCTGCAGCACTGAAAAGACAAAATGTATTCAGCAATTTTTTTCTTAAAGGAGTCAAATTAAGAAATCTATGGCAAAGTTCAGGACACGATTGAATTCTTCTGCTATCAAGAAAAAAAGGGAGGGAGGGAGGGAGGGAGGGAGGGAGGGAGGGAGGGAGGGAGGGAGGGAGGGAGGGAGGAGGGAGGGAGGGAGGGAGGGAGGGAGGGAGGGAGGAGGGAGGGTTGGGTGGATGGTTGGGTGGGTGGATGGATGGATGGTTGGGTGGTGGATGGTTGGGTGGTGGTTGGTTGGGTGGATGGGTGGGTGGTTGGTGGTTGGGTGGGTGGATGGTTGGGTGGATGGTTGGGGTTGGATGGATGGGTGGGTGGGTGGATATCTACATGACAGCTAAATATTTGACAACATATTTTAGTACATTATTAAGATTATCTGCTAAACATTAAAAGTTAATGTTTATGTATTGTCATATTCACCAACATTATCACAAATTTCATGTTTTTATTATGCAGCCCGAATAATAAAACATACATCTATTTGTATTATTTACATTGTTATATTCATAAGTATGTCCAGTTTTAGGGATTGCAGACATGAATATGGAACAGCCATTTTAAATGCAGAATAGACAAGAAGGTAATGAATGGCGTGATTAAGGATTTAAGATTCAATTTCTTAACATATTTTTCATTCAGGTAAACAAAGTGTCAGTTTGATCTTTTCCTCAGACATTTGCTGGGGAAAGGAATCTTCCTTTTAATTACAGACACAAAATATTCATACCTTTCCTCCTGCCTAACTAACCTTGCTCACACTACAATAACTTTTATATGCTGCATACAGTCCCTGTGGAAAGTTATTATTGAAAGCATATGGACCATATCACACAGGTCACTTGTTAGCCCAGGTTTTACTAATTAGGCTGTTTTCTTCAGATTGGAGACTGATCTCGTGGCCCTGACAGAGGCCCCTGCAGTTGAGGAAACAATGCTGTGCTCGCACTCTCAAACGTCTCCCCACAAACTGAGTCAAAAAAGGTTTTTGTTTTTCTCATGAATAAAAAATTAAATGGCTTCTATGAACCTGGGAGAAAATTAACGTGCACCCTGAAAACCAGCGTAGCTGGCAGTTTCAAGGCTCTACTGAGTTTTTACTAATCATCAAACTTTGGAGGCAACTTTGAAAACAACTGCAGTTTTAAAAAGTGGATGTTATAGATATTTGTAATGGGGGAAAAACAAACCATAAAGCCTCAATTTTACTTTTAAACGTTAGCTTACTATACAGTTTTTCATAATAATATATAATAATGTATTCTCTTAAGCAATAATGTTTTATGGCTTACCCAGTTTCAGTATAAATAAAATACTTGTTTTGACCTCACATCATTTCAAAGTAATCACCTGAAACTCGGCCAGATGTCAAATATATCTTTGAGCTACACACCTCGATTAAAATCTGCATATATATCATTATCACTTTGTTTTATCAAGTTGTTAGATAGTTCCAATCAGAGATATGTTATAAATAAATCTCTAATACTCACACTGAGAAAACAAATATTTGATAATTAGACAAATATGTTCAGAAAAACATAATATCACAGCACAAAACATGTAATAAGCTTATTTTTCACAAACACACAAAAAAAACAACATAAAACATATCCACTATACTGCTGGTCAGATAGGTAGAGAAAAAGAGGCTTGCAATTTGAATAAAAAACTGGTAATAGAGTGAAAAGCAATTTTCTTTCAAGACCTAATTTTACTTACACATTGAGAGGCTGCCAGGCTGGCCACTGAGCCTTCATCTTGATGACTGTCAGGACTTCATCACCCTTTGATGAGAAAGAAATACAAGCTGGGTCAAAAACAAAGACGTTATTTTTTGAGCAAAAGTGACAGTAAAGAACCAGTCTTTACACCTCATAAGCCGATGGTGAAGTAACAATAGAGAAAGGGCAGGAGAGGCATCTTAGCCACTGAAATATTGAAACAAATAAGCAGTATGTTTTATCAACAATTTCTCCTTTTCAATCTCTTATTGCTAATTAGAGACTTAGGGTAAATATTTTAAAGAGCTCAAAAATAAGACCTAACGTGACATTTTAGCTTTAGCTAAACTTAACATTTCCCCCTGCAGACTTCCAACACTGATAGCAATAATTTGCTTAAATCAGTTTTTATTTTTATTTTCTTTAAGAGTGTAACAAAAATAATTTCACTAAAGATGAAAAACAAAACCCTTATCTCCAGACTAGGCCGATTCATTTTTACTACAAACGGTATAAATATTGCAAACATGTTATTCAAAATAAAAATTAAAAGTTTTATTTATTTAACAGTCAACATTGACATAAATATCTTGAATACTTTTTGTTGTTGTTGTTGCAAAATTATGTTAAGTATAAATGTTTGTTCAGTAATTGTTTGATGTGATCCCAAGTTCAGACATCTAAGAAATGTATGTTTCAGTTGCCCACGTTAAAGGCCAGTCACTTCCTCAAAGTCTAATGTAGTGCAAATATTTGCAGAAAAATGGCAAAAATGATTTGCATTCCCCTTCCTAAGTTAGCAGCGAGACCTTCCTGATTCTCAAGCACAAAATTTAGATGGAAAATTCCAAAATTTGCACGAAACATAAAGACAGAACCCTACATAACCTATTTAGACAGTTTATCTGCAAAACAAGTTGATTTGGGGATTAGCTACATTTTTAATATTGTGACATGTTATTTAACAAACAAAACTGAACTTTAACAGCCACCTGAAACCAGAAAACCATCAGGCAGCAGGAAAAAGTCACATATCTGGTAGATGCATGCAGAACAGTTAAAGGACGAACAGAATATGTGGACAGTCACTGCAAAATCCCTACTGGGGTCCATAAGATAAAATATTCTAGAGCTTAACTATGGTTGTTCCAACTGGAGTTGCACCTTCCTCCAATCCAAAAGGTCCACTTAACTATCGTTAGGTAAAAATAAAGCTGTAAAATGTAGAACATATGCCCTATAATTGAATATAAACATAACATATGAGTTGTTTTTGTCAATTTACAATGTTTCTATGAAGCCCCTCGGTCGCAGTCGTGATCTAGTAGCAGAAGCAGAAAAGTATGAATTTTGAGAAACACCAGTTTAATGAAGAAAACAATTTATGCACATAGGTATAAAATGAAATGTGTTATTTTAATTCAGTAGAGGTTGTAGTCTTTCAGCTAGCTGCTAGAATAAGGTTTACAGGTTTCTTAAACCTATGAAGTATTTTCATTTAAGCTGGAAATATCATAAAAAAACAGGAAAAGAGCAAAATTCTGATGTGTATAGCCATTAGAGAAAATAGATTAGATTAGTCATTTAGAAATGACTAAAAAAGCATCACTGTTTTTTAATAAGTACAAGCTGTAATGGCTGTAATTTTACATATTTGCCGCCATAATAGGAATATAACAGATCATTAAGCTTGCACAAAACTCACAAATTGAAAAAGATAGCAATAGCATAACCATTATTTTCATCTGTCACTTTTCTTCTTGTCTTTTTCCAAATCTGCACATTTTAATGTTGTTTTTTTTTTGCTACTAATCTACTGGATGCATATATTAATACTACTTCAGTCTTTTTAAAGTCTTCTAATACATCTTATCTAAATCGTATCTACTACATCTTCTTTCAGGTGTTTGTTCACTTTGGTCACTCAGTGTCGAGTTTGATACATTAAACTGTTTAAAGTACTACTCTTTTTTTTTATTCAGTGGACAGATTTGCTAAACTCTACAAAGTTACAGTCAATTATATTAAATAGCTATCCTTACCATTTTTAGTTGCTTTTGAGTAATAATATAAACGTGACTACTCACTAATTCTATTGTCAAAACATTTTCATCAGTTAAATGAATAAATTGTGAAGTGATTCAAGTCTATTCTGACAATGAAAAGCGAAGGTTTTACCTTGTATACTCAAATATGTTTAACTGTTTTTCAACTAGGAATCAGGAACAAATTAGATGATAAAAAGTAGCTTTTGGTTCTATTGTTTTGGTGCGTGTTGTAAAGTAGAATGATGAGTCTTTTCTCATTTTTACAGTGACAGCAGACACATTTACCTATTTGGACAAACGCTGCAGCTCAAATCATTATTTTAAATAGAATCCATCCTTCTGGTTTTAGTGTTGCTTTTTCATTTAGGATAGTTTTCTCCTGAACTGACTCCTTTTTGACAGGAAATACAAAATGTCTTTTATTGCAAATTAAACAGCCAATCAAATTCCTAAAACTCATATCATCATAGATCAAAAGTGGCTTGGAATCTATCACTGCTGCATTTTTAGCATTTCCAGATAGGAATACCACCCACGAAGAGCTTCACAGAACTTGTGATTTTTTTTCCCAATTTACATAAAAAGCCTGTTTTAGAATGTTTTAACACTTTTGGAAAATATACACACCATCCGGGACTGCAGAATGAATCTTTACGTTTATGTACATGTGTTTAGTTTAAACTATGCACAATTTTGCTGCTGACCTTTTTAAATAGGAACACCATGAGCTGGAAGTGAACCTATTGTCAGAGTCGCCTGAAGCCACAAGCCCAAATCTTTCCTGCTGGGGGAGAATTGACCTGTCGTACTCCCTCACACTGGGGATATCAGCCATGAAATTGGCTCACAGTGAGCAGAGGGTAAATTCTTTAAAGGTAATAGCTAAGCAGTGCATGGCTCTCCCTTTGGCACAGAAAACCTTAGCAACCCTCACATATTTTCCTTTTCCTGTCATTTCCAGGACAACTGTGCATGGTGGTCATACTTTAGTTCTGTCGAGAAGCCCTCTGCATGGCCAATTCGCTCTGACATTCACCACTCATCTGGAGTTTTTAAACTGCTTGAGTCGTAGTTGTGAGGTTGGCTCAGCTGCTGCCAAAACATCATGAAGATGAATAAGACATCTGGGCTCCATTAGAACCACTAGAGAAGAATCTTTAGCTTTCCCAGACTGCAGTGTCAAGTGTAAGTCAAGTTATTCCTGCAAATGTGTGATCATACTAGAGATACTAGTATGATCTACAAAAGTGGAATTTGTTTTATTGATGGATTCTGCAAGCTTGCAACTTGACCATCTCTTACCCTGTGACTGAGCTCTTGCAGGTTTTTATGAAAAAGTGAAAGAACCCGAATGGAAGTCAGGCAAATTTTGATTATTATTTTTATCTTACATTCTTACAAATAAATTAGCTTGATCCTTAAACCTCTTTCAATTAAAAAATTATATTACAGGTTATGCACTTTACCTCCACTAAGAATCAACATACATATTATAAGTGGAAGACTTTGAAGAGCTTTCATGGTCAAGAAAGACCATGAAAACATATCCGACAGAGAAAGAACACAAATTTATCTCTAGTAAAAGTTGTTGGTTTTATGCTGCCAATTTGACTGCAAAGCATACTGTGGATAGACAGAAAGAAATCGTATAACAACACATCACAATTTCAAACATTTGACAAAAACAAATCTTTCTTATCTCATAGTTTGAGCAAAAATCACAAAGAGATTTTTGTTAGCTGAGTCATTTCCAGAATACAGAACTGCTTGAATCTATTAGTGAAGACACATCAAGCAGTGGAAATGGCATCATCTTGTAGGGAACAGATTCACATTGCATGAATAATTCCCATCTAGTCTTGACAAGCGCAGTGAACCTTCATTTGTGATGCTTGATTTAGCATGTCTAATTCCCTGTTAGGCAAGAAACTACATTTATACTGACATCACTGCAAATAAGAAACTGTTAGGGATGGAGTTGAAGTGTTGATATGGTTAATGTTGCCCTTTTGCACTAATTACAATTAGGGGTTAAATATGTATATATGCCCCGGTTAATATGAATAAAATGTGTTTATACGGATTTACACCACAAAATTTAGGAGATTAGCTGCAACTTTTCCATCACCGTGTCAACAATTTGTAATTCCTCTGTACACCAGCAACATGGATTTTAAAGGGATTTGGTAGCATCACTAATATTTAGTGGCAAAATGTGTGAAAATCCTCAAGATCAAACTTTCAAATTGATAAAATAAGAAAAATCCTCCTTTTTATTTCTACTCACTTGGTAGAAAACTGCGACACACTCAAGCATATTTATGTTTGACAAAATCACAGGTTGCACTTTTATTCCCATTGTTTACCCCCATTTTCCACACTTTGGTTGTAGAACATTTCAAAACGTTTGAACTCACAGAGAAGGAGATTTTGACAATTCATCTGTGCAATCTCTCTAGATTATCCTGAATTATTGGTTCATTCATAGCTTTCTCCTATTCAGCTCATGCCACAAGTTTTCTATCGGATTTCGGTTTGAGAGCTGACATAGCCATGGAGGACGGATTTTATGTCTGGTGAAACAGATTTTCTCAAATGTTTTGAAAATGTATCCTTCTGGAAGATCCAATAATGATCCATTTGTAATTGACTGACAGAGATCACCAAGGGTCATAAATATACATAGTTTATGACCTTTGCACTCTGACAAGGTCTGCAGCGTCTTTGGAAGAAAAACAGGAACACAGCAACACCGACCCTTCTCGCATACCGAACAGGAGGCATTCAACTCTTTTCTATGTATCATAGTTGTTTTACATCGCTCCCAACTGCATTGTTTCTTGCTGAAAAGCACAGCCTTAGTCTCATCTGAGCAAAGCACAGAGTTCCTGTTAAAGCAGTAGAACTTGGAAAACTGCACGTTAAAACTTGTAACAATAGGAAAGGAGTGTTTTTATACTAGCTCGTCACCCAAGCAACTGGTTTGAAAGCACATGGTGTCTATATTGGTTGCTAGAAAAAGTTGGTGACCCCAGGATGACACGAAGAATGGAATAAAATATCCTTCTATTATATTCCCATATGCTTTTTCAACATACAACTGCATTATTGTAATTTATTTAACATAATTGGCCCCTGACCTCTATGCTTTTTTGAGATCTGAGAAAAGTCCAATAATTTGATTGGTATCTTGCCTGCAGCATTGTGCTTTCACATGTATGGAACAACACAAAAGAACAAAACAGCTGAGATGTCATTCAGATGACTTCTTACCGACTCAGAGAGGATTTCTCATTTTCACAGAGCACTTTCTGGGTGGAAAATATCTAAAAAATGGAACTATATTTTCCAAAGCCTCGCAGTAAAAGAAAATCTCAGCCAATCTGTCACAACCATTCTAATGTGAAAACACCATCCAGCCCTCGAGCTGCTGCCCCCACCAGCAGCCTTCACTGTGGAAAACAAAAACGGCTGCACACAATATTTATGCTCACCACGATTAAACTGTTAAACATCAAATACCCATTAGTGTAAGAAATTATTCTAACTTTGTGTTATTACTTATTTGCTTTCCATTGCGCCATTATGTTTGTATTGCAACAAAAAAATTAAGGGAACCAATTTGCAAATTGTCAAGCAACATAACTGTAATATATGAAATTGTGTAAGAGTTTGTAAAGCTAAAGCTTCTCCCATGAATGTTTGTCTTCCTGTGTATTATGTCTGGAGATGGTGCATGCATCCATTTAATTTTTTTAATTAATTAATACTTTTTCTTCTGTCTATATTCAAGTCTCTTTTTAGAGCTAAATTTTAATTCATTAAAATGTTAATTTTCCAGAAACTTGCTTCAGAAAAGAGATGAAGTAGTAAGCTTCCCAAAGCATTTAAAACCATATTTGCATCTTTCATGTCAGTGAAGCCCGACTGTCACTGAAGCAGAAGTAGGGAGGGGATTTCTGTGGAAATTGCTCATATTATTCACCCAGTCTCTGTGAAAAAATTATACTAATGGCCATTCCCAGTTCCTGGTGGCAGAGCTGAAATGAGGACCATGAAACAGTAGCAGCAAGAACTCCTCATACACACTTGGGATTAAATAAAATCGCCCACTTGTGGAATTTGTTATAACAAAATAAAAAGACCTGCCCAGACATTTTTGCAGCACAGATTCACCAGGGTTTCAGAAAAAGCCTAATGAGATATTAGTCCATATTTAAACAAATGCATAGATATGTTATAACTGAAATTAGAAAAGCCCCAAAAGACAGTGATCATGTAAACAACAGCAGATTTTGATGATGGAGGACTTCAGGCAGACAGGAAGAGTAGAAAACTGCAGGGATTAAAAATGTCTAAAAAGACCAACTGGTCAGCACATGAGCTCAGAGTTCTTCCCAACACTTTGTCAGGTCCTGTGGGTTTGTTGGGGTTAATCCTCCTCAGAGAAGGTGTTGCCTGG
This sequence comes from Phalloptychus januarius, assembly GCA_902982915.1. NCBI lineage: Eukaryota > Metazoa > Chordata > Actinopteri > Cyprinodontiformes > Poeciliidae > Phalloptychus > Phalloptychus januarius. Next base: position 17,003,857 of record CADWAE010000477.1, read on the forward strand.
TTGAGCTGAAGTATAGAGACTGATACTGCTCCTGTAATCTGGAGCAAACTCCCAGAAAACTGCAAAGCTACTGAAAAACTGATTTAATTTAAATCAAGGCTAAAAACTAATTTCATTAGAGTTGCTTTTGGTTGATAGGATTAATTCTAGTCTGGATTGAAACTTTTCAGTATGTCTCTTTGTGACAATATCATGTTTTTTCTCATTTATTGTTTTATGTTTTCATGTTGCAAAGCACTTTGAATTGCCTTGATGAAATGTATTCATATAAATTTGACTTAATTTATGACTGAGGAGTTGTGCCAACAAAATATCCCAGCAGGAGCAATCTAAAGCATTGATACCAGCCAAGATGGATCTATTATTTCTGACTTTTGTGCCAAATTCTGTTCGTGCCATCTCACTGTCATAGCTGAAATTGAGACACACATAACCAGGCAATATTTCTTCACTGTCCGAATTTTGGTAACCTATCTGGTTCGAGGTCTGACATATTGAAGCCTTGTTATAATCCAAGTATTCCATATTACTGTGGTATGATGGGTAGTTTTCTTTTAGGTATTGCTACTTTTCAATCATCTCAAACCTGTCTTCACCTCAAACATCAGCAAGTCATTTTTGTCAGTAAACTGCCACTCACTGTATATTTTCTCTTTTTCAAACCGTTCTTCTGCAAGCACTACAATGTCTACATTTATTCTACATGCCTAAATGCTTTGGGCAGCTGCCATGTGATTGGCTGAGTCACTATTTGAGTTAATAAGCAATGGAACAAGTGTGCCAAATGGAGTAGCTGGTTAGCATAAGGCTGACAAGTGACTGAATTTTGAACATGTCATTTTATAATAAAAAATAGTCAAACGGATCCCTGCAGCACAAGCAGAAGCAATTATGTGAGATGTTTCTGCCTGCGAGCCAAAGCCCCATTCAGTTTGACAAAGCTTTTTCCTAGGTTGAGATAGTAGCTTCTCTGATGTGGTAATCAATGTTCTGCTAAAGAATCTCTGATCTGTCTGTCCTTGCAAACACTTCGCACTATTAATAGACATAGAAAATTGCTTCAAAATTCCAATTGGATGCAAGCTGGCTGTTATCAGCAAGTGCTGTGAAAGGCTTACACAGCCTTCAGGTGTTAATTAAATCTCCACTGACATTCCCATATCCTGCTCGGCAGAATGGACTGCAGTTCAGATATTGTGTAGATGAAGTCTCTTCAATCAGACGAATCTCGTGCAAAAATAGAAAGGAGAACAAACAACGGGCAGGAGAGACGGCATGATGACAAGAGATTTGTCCATGCTAACGGTAGATGTGTTTGAATACTTCTCTAGAGAGCCAAGAACTGATTTGCTGACCGTGGTTGTCCTCGGTGGCACACTCTTTGCCCGGCAGTGAAGCCTGGATGTCAAAGTCTTCCCTGGCAGCTTCATTCATCAAGCAGCCTGAACCAACATACAGGCAACCAGACCTGGATCCACGGCTAGAAGGTTTTATTAGAGATGAACTTAGATAACTGTTCTTGATGAGCCAGTTCATCATGTCTGTTGCTCTAAAAGTATTTTTCCCCTATTACTCTTATGATTTTTGCTTTACAACAATGTCAATAAGGACCTGTTATTTTTTGAAGTATTTATAATTACTGATGATTCTAAAACTGCCCAGAAAATAACCTTAATTTTCATGTGTTCAGAAAGCAATGCAAGATACTGGCATCACAAACAGCTTTCCATCAGAAGCAGAAATGAGTCTAAAACCAGCTGGACATTAACTGAACTCTTTATGAAAACTTTCAACATTAATGAATTAAAACAATCAAGCAAAAGACAAAATGTCCTCAGTAGACATACAAAAGGTTTATAGAAATGGCGACTGAACAATATGGCATAACATAATGACCAGACAGCCCCAAACTCCACTACATCCAGGAAAGTAGTAGCTTAACAGCAAACTGTTTACGTTCTGAAGGTTGTGAGGCGAGGCTTCAATGAATGGATATGAATCATTTCTACAACACATCTTACAACTGACAAATAGGAGAGACATCACTGCAATATGAAGATCAACTCAAAACATCAAAATAAATGTTGTGTTCCTAAGAACCAGGCTGCCTCCACTGGCTTGCCTTCTTTCAACAGTTCATCATGTTTTGATATAACATGTGTCTGCTCACTGTAAGATCACCTGATTGTTGATGTACAATTAAAAAACGGCATCATTAAAAAATATGTATCAACTCAAGTATCTTTATCATCACCCATCCGCTCACTCTGCACAGCGTAGAGAAACTTATCCCAGGTGGAATTAGGAAGTGGAGGAGCAAACCATGGACCATTTGTCAGTTAACCAAATGACTAATATGAGATGGGAAGAAATGCAAACTCATAGTAAAGGAGGAGAGAAAATGCTGCATGAAACTTAATCAGCCACATAGAGAATGTGGTAACTGAACACAGCAGTTGGGCCAATCATGCTGCGCCACGCTCACATTGAAAGTTTAGTATATATATTCATTAAATACTCATTCATAAATGCACATGAAAGTTACTGCATAAATTAACAGACTCATGCAAGCTTTGACAAAAAACTAGCTGCATGTTTTTCATCAGACATTACAATCCATCCAATACAAGTATGAGCAAAACAAAACATAAATGTGTATTTGTAAGCTTTCTGAGGCAAAATATTAATGTGCATGATAGTGTTTGATGTGCATATTCACACACATTAAGAAATAAGAAAAAATGAGTTTTTTTAATGCAGTTGTTGTAAAACAATGCATTAAAAAGGACTTCATTTGTTAGACGCAGATTCGGGATTTCATTTTTCTTCACCTTTACCATTTCTGCACCGGCTGTGTTTATGGTGGAAGGTCACATTTGGACTGGCTGTGAAACAAGTAACGATGTGATGGGAGCACCACAACAAGGCGATTGGTTCCAGCCACTGTTCTACAATATAAATTGCGTATTTACTGCAGTATTCTGCAGTAAATGTTCTGCATAGACACCTGACATATTCGTATCTATGAATATACTAACAAGTGTTCAGCAGTGATTGGCAGAAACAAGTATGGATGCATATATATGTGTAAGATACTGAAAGGATAGAAGACATCAGATGTTGCAGTGATTTTATATGCAGGCAGAGTTACATTCTCAAGCATAAGGTGGCTTGACTTGCTCTTGAAAACTATCTCTAATTGTTTCTGTTTTATTTTCTGCCATGTTAAAAAGATGTAATAATTAAACAAAGGTTCAGATCAAAGATAGCGTGCAGTAATATAAAAATCAGCTCACAATATAGGTTTTTTTTTGTTTAAGAATATTGTTCCCAAATCAGCCTTGTATGATGAGTTATTGGAATGTAATTTTCCAATAACTTGCTTTGCCACTCTTGGTGACAACATTTGCCATTTAGCATTTGCAATTTATAGCAGAATCTTCTAAAGCAATGAGAAAGAAATGTGACACCTTCTTTTTTCTGAAGTGTGAAAATCAGCTACATGTGAGGGATTTCAAGGATAAACAAGATCCTGGCACAGAATATTAGATGGATTTAAGTCTAGAATTCAATCAGGTCATTCATCAGATTTTGTTTTTCTTCTTCTTCTTTCTTAGGCTCTTTGGGTCATTCAGAAATCGACTTGCTGGTGAGCTGTTCATTATTTCTGCATGACCCAGTGGAGTTAAACTGGTGGCCAGAAATTATTTTTTCACGATTTGCTAACAGAAAGCAGAATTTGTGTTTCCATCAGTTATGGTAAATTGTCCAAATCCAGACCATGATAGTACCACATAGATACATTTTTACTGTTACTTTCTTTTTTTCTGAAAGTTAGTTTAATGGCAGATGTAACGCTATCACTGTTTTAACATCAATTTTAATCAATAACTTTTTAGTCAAGCTATAAAATCTCCATCCATCCATTTTCCTACACTCTTGTCCCTTACTGGGGTCGGGAGGGTTGCTGGTGCCTATCTCCAGCTGTCATTTCGGGCGAGAGGCGGGGTCACCCTGGACAGGTCGCCAGTCTGTTGCAGGGCAACACAGAGACACACAGGACAAACAACCATGCACACACACTCACACCTAGGGAGAATTTAGAGAGGCCAATTAACCTGACAGTCATGTTTTTGGACTGTGGGAGGAAACCGGAGTACCCGGAGAGAACCCACGCATGCACAAGGAGAACATGCAAACTCCATGCAGAAAGACAGGGGCCGGGAATCGAACCCAGAACCTTCTTGCTGCAAGGCAACAGCTCTACCAGCTACTTCACTGGGCAGCTATAAAATCTGTTTAATATATAAAATTGTTATGAATTACGCTTAATTTTTGAGCCTATTAGGAATATGTATGAGGTTGCTTCTGAATCATTTGTCCTTATCCTGCTCTATCTCTGTCTCTTTCCATCTGTTTGACTTTCTCATACAAAGAGAGCCTCTAGTTCCGAAAAGTACCAAATGATATGAAAATTGTATTGGATTTCAAGTAGCAGTGCGAAGGTGTTATTTACACTGAGCCAGAAAAACAAGCATCGCCGTTTTTGAAAACAGATTTGTCAGGTCACTTCATGAACCAAACATTACAAATATTTATTAAGATGGCTTATTGCCAGATTAACTGCTCGTGAAGATTTGAAGAGATATTACCTTTTGGACAATTATTCGCAATTGACCATATTACACTTAGAATTTAAACATAACAGGACAAATCACTGTTCACAGTCTTGTCTGTTTGATTAGTCTTGCCACAGTCTGTGTAACAAAAATAAAGCAGTTCACAGCTGAGTAATCAGCTGAATGAAAAGCAAATATCCACATATACTACCCAGCTGCTTAGTATTATAGATTCTGTAATATAGATTTTGCTCAATCTGCTTTCCAACCTGTTCCTGACTACTTCTCATGGTTTGCACAGCAAAAGTAAGGGAATGTCTCAAAAATGTTGCACTTTTTTTTCCAAACACACACTTAAATTGCAAAATATAAACTTGCAGACTTGGATTCACAAATAAACATAGTCAAAAGCAATCATGCACATCAAAAGAAAAGCGACAAAGCCTTGATAATACACTGATAAGAGGGGGAATCACAATCCTGGAGAATACAGATCCAGAGCTTAGTAAAAACATTGTTTGATGTTTAGCATTAATCTTAGTTTTAATTTCCATAAACTGTCATCTCAAACTGGAAGAGTTGTGAATGATGTTGATTTTCTGCACATTGTGAAATAAAGGAAACCATTAAACAAATAAATTCATATTACAGACATTCAAACACCGATATTTTTTATTGTTTCTTTGATGAATGAAGAAAAAAAATCAGGTTGTGTTTGCTCTATTTAAGTGCTTTGGACTTGTCATATTCTGGATGACTGAGAATCTACACCAATGCAAATTCTCATGGGTACACCCCATTGACTGTCATCTTTAACCAGTACAACTGCATCATTGGGGATCAATACCCATGGTGTCAGGTATTCTTGGTTGCTGTACAAAAAACAACAGAAATGCACAAGATTCAGCTGGATTAACACAAACAAAAAACCCAACTGCATTGTAACCTAATAAAAAGATAATCAATGCAAAATCCAGTCAGATAAGCAAATGGCATGTGTTTAAAGAGATGTACACTTAAAAACTCACAGAAAGGCTTTCATTAAAACTGAGAAAAAACAGAAAGCAAAACCATAAGCAAACAAAAGAGCAGTGCCATGAGAAAAGTTGTAATGAGAATCTCTGGACACTCTTTCAGAGATTGCAGTGTTTATCTTATTGACCATCATGGCTTGGGATGCTTGAATACATTACTAGGGTTCAGATGTCAGGCCTCATTTTAGCATATGGTATATCTATGGAACTGAGATAAAAAAAAAGAAAGCAATATACCCATGGAAGATAAAAAGAAATGCTAGGAGCATGATAAAATGGTTTCTGAAAGAGAAGAGAGTGGTGACAACAGTGAAGCCTGTGAGAAATAAACACCCTGTAGCAGACGTGGGTACTATCCTGTTAACATGTTGTGCATCTAAGTGTTTTGTGTTTTGCGTCTACAAGGCAGCATGAGGTGGGAAAAAAAATCATATGATTGAGAAACCCTGAGATTTCTGTCAAACTAAAATATTTAGGTTGAAAAGTTGACAAAATGTGTTAATATGACATTACTACTGCATATACTTAGGTTCAAATGAATCAGCATTTCCTTCACTCTATAGGATGCTTCCAGCACTATGAGATCTGTAATATGTGGGTCACTGTCATCGGTTTCAGCATTTACTGCAGCAACATTCCATCCAATAGGCTAGATATATTGTTTGCATACAAAACACAGTTTGTGTCCAAGAAAACTGTAGTCAATCAATACAGCCCTCTATAATTGTGAGGTTATTGGTACACAGACACTGATTAGTCATAATATTTTGATTGACTATCAAATAGTAAGAGGAACGTAATAAAGCTAAATAACTTAAGAACTGAAATAGGGTAAAACAAGAAAAAAATGGATGAAATCAAAGAAAATCTTTTGAAGTCATAAATAATAAGCAAAATCCTGACACATATTTGATAAAGGCAATTCAAAAGAAATTTAGTAAGTATTGGTGGCTTTTACCCTGAGGTTATTCGAAAGGTTAATAATGTAAGCCCAAACTACTAACTTCGAAATCCTGGTTTGTACTAATTTTGCTTGAGCAAATAGTTTTGTGAATGTGTTCCACTAAGAATATTCTCAACAGTGAGCTAACTTCAATTTATGGCTTGCCAACTTCATTTTGCATTATTTTTTTTAATGTAAAATTGCTGCACATCTGCATCTGGCAAGTAGTCAAGATGGGACCCTCCAATGTTCTTTGCACTAAACCTAACTTTATTTCTTTAGGGTTTTAGTGATCCTTTGCAGCATCAACCAGAGAAGTACAGCAAATGGTTGTGCTCATGATATGTTTAAGTGATTTAAGATTTTGTATAATGTTGTTTTTTTCTTACTCTTCCTCCTACTACTTTCTATGTTAAGTAATCGTTTCACCTTTTATTTCTACACACAATAAAATAATTAATAAAATTCAAATAATGTAAAGAAAGTTTTACTTTAGATGTGTTAACGAAGAACATGATGGCATCTAGTAAGATAGGAGACAGCGCTGTTCATAAAGGCAAGTGGTTACTGTTCTTGTCTGTAAGGATATTTGCTGGTTTAAAGTGATTCTGCCAGTTTTTACAACTACTAAACAGCCACAACAATAATCCCCAAAATAGTGAGGTGTAACGAATATCTCTGTGTCATCTAATCTTCACAACAAAGCCAAAAAAACAGCATTTAATGGTCAAATCAACAAAATGTTTAGGCGTTCTCAAACATGAGACCAGGCCATTTTTAAAAACCAAGAAAAGAGCCAAAGGGAAAAATGTAAAACACAGAAGTGTGTGTTTGTGTGTTTTCTCAGGAACGATGTGAACCACATTTCCTCTTGTGACATAAAAGAGGCTGAATTTCATTGATGTTTCATACATGCTTTCAGGCTATGCAGCATATAGTGCTCTCCTAAAACCAGCAGCAGTGCAAAAATAATTAGTTGGTCAAGAACTTTAATGAACTGTGAGAGTTAAAAATATAAATTCGGAATGGCATCAAGGTGAGCAGCAGTTTGACTTCAAATAGTTTGATGAGAGACTGAATCTTTTAATGAAATGAGTAATCTCCTCAAGAACATGGCTCAAAGTCACAGATATACTGCAGGAGAAAACTATTTTCCTCTTATGAGCAAAAGCCTGTACACCAAAAATATTAAAACAGTGTGAGCTTGAGAGAGTTCTTGTAATGCACTTTTTGTTTATGTTACTTTTATTCACCTGAAAACAGATTTATACAGTAAAAACAGGATTGATGAAAGAATCCACTTTTTAACATAAAAATAACAGAAATTAGATTAAATTCCAGGCCTAATATATCAAAGTTTGGAATCTATAATGTTATATTCACCTGCATTGTCCTGTGGGTGTAAAACAAGCCAAAATGATCAACATCTCTACGTTCATGCTTGATAAGTATAGGGGGTTTGTTCTTTTTGTGCTCCTAGAAACAGTGTTTCACTCAGAGGTTAAATAACTGGCTTTAGTAATTTGATAAACATGAGTTTTGCTGAAAGAGTGTTTTGCTTTTTCCAGTTTAACTTTATAAAACCGATGTGCACTGACATGTCATTTTTAGAGAGAATATTTTTTTCTCCTGGCAATAAGCCATACTTATTTAATTTCATCTCATTTTATGAGATTTAACATCTGAGTGATAAACCAAGGTAGTTACAGTCTGAGATGTGAATGAGGAGATCTCTTGTGTCATCATATTTAAAATCAGCAGATAATTGTACAGAATTGAGCTATTTCAAAGCTGCCCAAAAAAAATAGTTTAAAAATGTACTCAAGGGGTGCTTTGGTGGCGCAGGGGTTTAGCACACCCACATACGGAGGCCTTAGTCCTCGACGCGGCCGTCCCAGGTTCGAATCCCGGCCTGGCGACCTTTGCTGCATGTCTTCCCCCTCTCTCATTTCCTCATTCCTGTCCACTAACTATTAAATAAAGGCCACTAGAGCCAATAAAACCTTTAAAAAAAAATGTACTCAAAACTATTCATAGATCTATCTGAAATAGCAATCTTAAAAATTTGAATTAAGCAAATTCTAATTTCCTTAGTTTGCGTCTAACTTCAAATAGATGCAAACACATATCTACCTGTTTACTCAGAGTTAAAGACTCAATGTAATCTTTTCTTCCTAGTAGCTATTTTCTGTTTCTTTTCACTGTTTTCTTATTTAAACATGGCAAAAACAATCACACTAATACTGACTGAGCTACACAAAAAGAACAGAATTACTAATTTCCCTCATGTTATTCTGGTATTTACATCTAGTTCTACTTTTAGGAGATTTTGAAAGAAAAAAAAAAACATAGGGCTCACAGTTGTATTAACAGGCATCCACATGTCTTTCCTGCCTTTAATCTGCCATTCTGACTATGACCTGAGGACGGTTGGTTGTGCTCTCTAGTGCAGCTGTGCGGCTCATGATATTAGAGGATTCTGTGTGCGTCCGTACTGTGTAATAATGAAAAACACCCCACGCTGCGAGAGGAAATAGGAGATTTCATAATCCGTCTGAGGCCTTGGCCCTGGTTGCTCGTCCATGGAGGGAGTCTCATTAAACTTCTCATTAGTGACACACTGAGCTTCTGTAATGACTAAATGCATATATAAATCACCTCAAACATGAAACGAGGGATGGCAACAATGAGCTCTGGCTGCATCCCGGTGCTGCCTACGACACTGATAAGAGCAATTGTACATGAAAAATGGAATAATATTGCACATCTGTTTACTCTGCAAAGCCTTTTAAAAAAAAAAAGTAGATGTGTTTCCTATTAACTTTGATGGCTAACCTACTCAAACTGCAGTGATGTAGCCTTTCGACGTTTAAAAAATGTCTTACAATTCAAATAAGAGTGCCATTTTGTAAAATGTGAATGGTCACTTCATGATGATTCTTATATAGGAATCTGAAAAAGAAAAAAAAGGTCTTATTGTCTGTTTTTTGACTTATTACTCTGGCAACGTGTGTGAAATGCAAGTTGCCAGAATGACTGAATTGTCAGACATGAGATTAACTTCGAAAGAAATGTCTAAAAGTTTAGTTTAGTCGTATGGAAGTCTACATGTGATCTAGACATCATAAATCTACCCTACTATATCAAATATTATTTCTTCTTATTACAATGCAAATACATTTCAAGACAATGTGTTCCTATATTCACATTTCAAGACAATGTATATGTAGGTGTCCCTATATTCACAATGTAACAAACCTCCAATTCTAAAAATATATTGAACCTTGGACATGTAAATTTTGTTCTACGACACATCTGATGGAGTCACAGCAAGACAAATTGCCAAGCACAACCTGGTCCCAGGTCTGAAAGGATGACAAATCCAAACACAAAATAAAGCTATCACACTGTGAATTGAGAAAGGTGGGATTAAAAAAAAAGGCTGTGCTTGTAAAGGTGTGTGACAGCATGTTTGTGTGGTCTGCATGCCTGCTTGGCTTTACAAATGAAACTTTGTATGAACACTCAACGATCAGCGCACCCTGTGGCTGGAGAGAAGCTGGGCTATGAATATCAATTTTGCATTCATCACTAGCTGCTCCCCTTGACGCCTTTGCAAAGCGAGTCATCTTTCTGTTTGTGTCAGCACTTCCTAGGCAGCGCTGCACAGCCCAAAGCAGGGACACTCTTTTGCCCAGTCTTCTTAACGCAAGGACAAGGACTGTTTTATGAGTCAGAAAAAGTAGATAAAGTGAGCATGCAAGATGCTTGGTTTAGGAAATATAACTTAACCATTTTTAAACAAATGTAAAGACAAACTATAAACATGTTTTCAATGAAACTCATGTTAAATGATTCAAAAAAATGTTAAAGTGCTTTTAAATGTTTTTGATCATTTAAAAAGTACAGACAAGAGAAACACTGAAATTGAAATCAGTAATATGACACTTTCATTTAAAACCTCTATTCTGTTTACTTGTGCTGTTTTTGACAACTATAATTGTCTTCATGTCCTGAAACATACGGAGCCCCTAAGGGGACATGGAGAAAAAAAAAAGGAAAGAGATCCCGACTTATTTTCTCAAGATCCCGCGAAAAAAAATAAAAAAGTCAGGATCTCAAGAAAATAAGTCGGGATCTCGAGATCACAACTTAGTTTCTCGGGATTCAAGAAAGTAAGTCGGGATCTCTTTCCTTTTTTTTTTTTCTCCATGTCCCTTTTGAGGCTCCGTAGAAACACCAAAAAGTGACAAATGTAAAAAAAGTTAGTTAGGAGGGGCAAACACTTTTCACACCATTGCAAATACCATACTGTCTTTTTGGGGGATTGTCTCTTCTTGTAGGAAAATATTGAAACTATTCTTCCTCTAACACCAATCTAAGCATTAATGGGCATTTTTAAAAACTTACCATAGTTTGTGAACTACTACAAATTCACAAACACTTTAGATATTGTGCTAAAATGCTTTACTTTTCAGTGTTACCAACTCATTTTATTTATTTATTTTTCTCTCATAATTAAGTATCACCTGACCATTTGGAAATTTTATTTAATGAACCATTAGTGGAGGAAGTGTGGACTCTATTCAAAGATAATTTTAGCTCTCTTATTAATAAGCATCCAAGAATCAACATGTAAAAAAATCACATCAGTGCCTGGTTCCCCCAAGATCGATCTTCTCCATCACAGATGAATCCATTCTTGTGCAGGTTACAGTTACAGAGTACAAGCACTTTTATTCACAGATCATTGTCCATCACATTAACACGCTTCAAACTAAGGTCAAAGCAAAACTTGGCTTCCTGTACGGAAACTATTCATCTTTTACATTCTCAGCTAAAAGAGCCATTATTGAAATGTGTACTCTTTCATTATTCGATTATGGTGGCATAAGTTATGCCCACGCTTGCAAAAGAAGTCTTCCAAGAATTGGATACAATCTATTATTCTCCCATTCAATTTATTAGCAATGACCCTTATAAAACACACTACTCACTGTTGTACTCTCAGGTTAATTGACCTTTATTGCTGTCTCGTAGTAACATTCGCTGTCTCTTGTTCATTTATAAAACCCTACTAGATCTTTTTCCTCCTTCTTTAAATCAGCTGCTGATACAAGATACAATGCTCATTCCTTCCTACTTATTAAACTGAAAATCCTAAAATGGCTTCTTTTTGCCATTTATCTTTTGGTTTTGCGACTGCAATGATTCAAACTTTTATCAATATACACTACATCTTGACACTTTGATTTAATGTCCTGCTTTGAAAGACAGACTAAATAACTTAATTGTTTTGCAGAACGAGCAAATTGTCCTTTGTATGTATTTTTGTATTGGTATCCTCTCCCCCTCGCTTCTCTTTTAGATGTTCTAACACTTTCAGGCCAACATTGTATGTGAGAAATTGTTCTTAAAGTTTTCCCTGTTGAAATACAGGTTCAACCAATTGACCAGTACCCCCAGTTATCAAATAATTATTTCCCAAATTAATCAGACAGCAAATTATGGCTTTAGTTCCCCTTCAGGTTTCTACCATCCATCATCCGACTGGTGAATAAAATGTCTGCATTGCGTAAAGTGAGATAAGGTTATGTTACTATTGGCCCATTGTTATGATATCTGAACTGTAGTTACATCACATCTTATATTTTGAGTTTACATGCCGCATTTATGAGGCTTTTTTTGTTTTGTCAATGTGAAAAATCCATGGCAAGTTGGTCATTATAGTGTTTAATATGTAAAAAAGGGGATGAGTGGGTTTTATCCTCTTGTACTTTCACACAACTCGATGAGATTATAGGAAATCTAGATGATAACATTAAGCAGAAGCCCAGCCATTGTGATGAGCAGAATCTATCCAGTTGAGGGAATTACGGTAAAGAACAGCTTTATGAAAGGAAAGTCTTCAAATCTCAACCATCCAAAGTTAACTAACGTGTGCACATTTTCTTATAACTTCACATATTAACAAGGATTTAACTTTGCGTTTGTCAGTGGGATTAATTTAAAACACATCAACAATACTTGCTTTTGAAAAACATACACAAAGGGATATATTGTTTGGCATAATGTATGTTTTTACTGTTACTAGATGTGTAAATCAAACAAAGTCCACTGCAATTTCACTCTCGCTTCTAAGGTTAGAAATAACTTGTATAATAATGTAGGCTTAGAGCTCAAGCCAAATAAAAGAGCGCATTAACAACAGTAGGAAAACAGAAACTAACCAAGAAATTCACAGCTTTTACTGTGCTCCCATTATGTACTGTAGGTCTTTAGCATCAGCAAAGAATAAAAACTCTGTTGAACCATCTGCTCCTCCAGCATGGGCTATTTTAAGACAAAGTGAGTAAGTCATAAAGACAAAGGAAAAAGGAAGATACAGACAGGGTAAGAAGAATGCGAAGGATGAGAGGTGAAAGGCCAGAACTTTAAAACAACAATAGTTGTGACAAAGTCCTGCACAGATAATAATCAATAAACGTTCAAAATGTGGAAAGAACAGAAAACACCAGTAGAAACAATAAAATGTGATAACAGAGGCAAGAGCACAAGTCTCAACACATTTTAAAAGCCAAATAATAATAATGTTTCTTAAGATGAGTTTTAAAAGTGGACTATGAACGCACACTTCTATATGTAATGGCAAATCATTCCATAATTTGGGAGCTGCAAGATTAAAAGCTCTGCCTCCTCTGAGCTTCAGGTTCGATCTTGGTACCTCTAAGAGCAGCTGATCAGCTGGAGGGAAAGGGTTAAACAGCTCAGAGAAGTACGATGGGGCAAGCCCATGTAAACTTTTAAAAGTATATAAAATAATCTCAAAATCTTCTATTCAAATCTAAATAGAAGATCTGTAGCTAAGATAACATAGATGCTTGAATTAACTCATAGGATGGGATGCTAATCACAGAATAGTGAACTCGTAGGGTTTAATTAGCAAGACAGTCTCCTCTACAAACAGAGAATTCTTACCTTTTGCCTGATCTCTTCTTCCATTTTGACTGGTGAGCCCAGCTCAGCTACCTGTTGAACACCTTCGCTGGCTAAGCCTCCAAATTCCCAGAGCACGTAATTCTTTGAGTGGGAGGCGCCGATGATGGCTGACCAGTGATTGGTGCGACCTGTAGAGTTAGACAGTAAAATAAATCATCACCTGGATTTCTCAACCTTTTTTTTTCTTTTTTTAACTTCATTTTTTCTCTTCCATTGCAGATTATTTTTGGAACTGTGGTTAGTAGAACTTTTTAAACGCTTCTTTTACTTTTAATTGACAGACCAAACATCTCATTCTGTAAAAATCAAATAAATAAATGTTCGCTGCAATTTGCCAGGAGCCACTTATTTCAATCAAATAATACTTCATTTTTAATGCAAACCTCCTGCAGATATATAATAAATGTCACTCATGTGCCTTTGATTGTCTTTTATCCAGGACAAAAGTATGTAGTCTTGAGAAAGTGTAAAATGTTGGTTTCAAATTCTGTACATGCAGACGTAGAGATCATGCAGCTGCGCTGGTATCAATACTAAGTTAGTATTGACAGGATTAATATGAGAACATTGGAAACAAAAAAATCAGCTGCACCTTCTAAACCAGAACTTCAGAAGACGTGGAGTATTGCTTACCATGTAAGGATTTATTGACATCTTTTTGATGTTTATGGGTAATTTTTGCATCATCCTTACAGTGTCTGGGCTTGAAAAGCAGCCACAACTTTATTGCCCAATGCTTTTACATTATTTCATCATGTGCTCTGCTTTCCTATTATGGCCTTTCCATATATGTGACATGTATGCTCTTTAACTGCTGCAACATCAAGCACTGGCGTGTGTGAATACAAATCTAGAAGATTTAATTTACACAAGACTGTAGGCTAAGGGGGAGCAGATCAAGGATATACTGGCTGAGCTAGGTTGCAAGGTTTTCTTGGATTCATGTAAGAAATTAAAACAACAAAAAAGTTATTAAAGTCCAACACTTAATTCAAAAGAAAGCATTTAAATGATTAAATGTAAGCCAATGACATAAGAAAAACAAACCAACACAGTAGACCCCTCCAAGGAACCACTCTAATACATGAAGTTACCGTATTTTCCGCACTATAAGGCGTACCTTCAATGCTGCAGCCTCAGCCTTATCAGCTTGGCATCACATACTAAACAATTTGATGTGAACACCGTTTCCTGCCAAGCCTTTTACTGTGACACTGAGGTACAAGTACCCAGCTGCAAAAATGTTCAATTGAGCAGATGTATCCAGCAGACGTCAGCTGCCACTTTGACCACTCTTGGTCACTGGGCAGCACAATCATGAGGAAGACTGCTGACATGACCAGAGAGAGAGAAAAACTCCTCCTGCGACAAAAAATGCAAATTCAAGGTCAGGGGTTGGGAAAGGAAAGGTGTCAGAATGGAGTCTGTGCATGGTACCACCGAATAACATTGTCTAGTGCAATATCTGCAGTGTTATAATAACTAGTTACCAAGGAAATGACTTTGTGCAAGGAGAAATCAATCTGTAGAGCCCCAAGAGTCAGGATGAAACAGAAGCCACACAGCTTGCCCTCTCCTCCGCTAAGTTGATCCATCTATGAAATGTGTGAGTGCACGCATACACGTGTGAGAGTGGATCACGCACCAGCTACTTCCTGCCTAGGATAGTGAATTAGGGCTTTCTTCAATTCCAGGTTTTATCTCATTCCACTGTAATCAGTATATTGATCTGACTGGGGGAGATTTAAACAAGAGAGGCATTGTAAGCCGAAAGTCTATTCACATCCTGATAGTTTGGCTGAAGGTTATATGCGCATCACACCCAACTAGGTGGTAATAGCTTACCACCCATATCTCTATGAAAGGGATGTGCAAAGTCAAAGTCACATTGTTAAACCATCAAAATCCTTTCTTGTGTGGTTTTGGTTTCCACAGAATCATTATCCAGATCTATTAAGATAAGCCCTGTAATGTAAGTTTGGAAAAAGGCTGCAATGTGTTTATTGTTTAGTACAACACAGGTTGACAACTGACACTAAAAGCTGCAATGTATGTCAATTAGTAGCTACAAAACAACATTAAATAAGTGCTAATTCTGTGTATTGTAATAATATATTGCTTATTATCAGAATACATTTATTACTAACTTAGACAATTGCAGGGTTTCCCTGTGTGCATTATAAGCCTGGCGGGCCGCCGGGTTTTACCTGCTCCTCTGCCAGGCTAAGCATTGCTTGTTATCTTAATTAGGTGTTTTTATACACCAGCAGTGTATAAAGATTCGGAGACAGCTCAATTTGGGAAACCTCCCCTTTGTTGTGCCCTGCTGCACACTTCACCAACAGAGGGTGATTTTATCAAAAGGTTTCTTCTAACTACATTATTAATGTTTTGGAGTGAAAACATTTGGTGTAAAAACAGATTAACTACTTATTTTTCTTCCACTTTAGATTATATTAAAATACCAGAAGTATAACTGTCCTTACGAGGAAAGTCCTTGGGGTGAATCTTCTCTGACCAGTTCCCGTAGAAGGTGACTCTGTACTTTGCTGTTCCACAGGCACAACAGTCAAGTAAAGGCTTATCTGTGCCGTCTCCATACAACGATTCTGTTCAGAAATGACAAAGCAGAGGACAATGAGATATAGATATCGCTCATAACTAGAAAGAGAAGAGAATGATGCCCATCATCCTCGAGATGAGTGGTTAAAAGAGTAGGAAGCAAGAGAAGAGGAACGTGGAAATAACATACATTGTACTGTATAGTTCTTTTTGAGGTGCTGCTGCATGGCAACCAATACCATGCAAAGCTAGGAGAATCATGTAGCTATTCATTACAGTATTTATGCAGCAAACAAGAAATCCCCTGCAGTTAAACTAAACCAGAAAGAAAATATGCACATAAATAGCACAGCGGGGAAAAATCACTACCAGTAGGGTAATAAAAATGAAACTAAATGTATAGTAAAACATTTATTCCATGTCAGAACATTAAGCGTACCTTTCTCACACATTCGCTTGGTTAATGCACCTTCATCCTGAAAATAGATGATTCTCTTCTGTACAATGCTTGCCCTAAAAACAATCACAAGAAGAAGAAGGCAGTGAGACACAATGTTGTTAAAGTAGCTCCAACATGACAATCCTCCTCTAGCAGAGTAAATAAGTTGACGTTTTCTACAGCACACACTTTACTTTGTCTTTGCCTTAGTATAATAAATATGATAAATCTGCTGGTCAGGTGGAAGCCTAACATTAAGTGCAACGTAAAACAGCTTGAAAGTGAAAGTAAAAGTATGAAAACTCAGATGATAGCAAAATAAGGAATAAGAGAAATGTAAGATTGAGCTTAAAAAAGAAAGAATGCACTATATTGTGCGCCGGGTGTTGGAATGAGACGGCTGAGAGGCCAAAAGTAATGCTCCTAAAACAAGAGGCCTGGCAAAGGGGAGGTTTCCCAAATTGAGTTGTCTCCGAATCTTGTTCCACTCTGTGGTGGGGAAGGCAGGTCTAAGAGGGCTCTTGACATGTAAATTGGTCAAAAGAAATTCCCAGAGGCCATTGGACTTGAGAAAACAACAGCAGAAAATAAGCCTCCAGAGACCTGGATTCTTTACAAACACCAGTCTTGGCTGGAGGAAAGTTTCCATGGGGATAAACCCTGAGAAGGAGGAGCTGATGATGGTACCACAGGAGCCAGATGGGCTGAGTCCAGCTGGAATCTTTCTTTGTGGAGATGAAGTTGAACTGTGCCACGGCGTGTAAAACCGCTAGGCTAGCTATCTCGCTTTCTAGCTAGCTCGTTATCTATCTATCTATCTATCTATCTATCTATCTATCTATCTGCAATAATAACTATCCCTTAACTGGATGTTTATCGTTCAAACAACATAAATAAAATATGTTTTTTATATTATGTCACAAAACTCTCATTTTAAATAATATATGAAAAATAAATCTATATTTACCAATATATGTCACCGGCCCGTCTCAACTGCCCTACTATAGAATATTATTGCTGCATGTTTTCATATAGAGTTTATGGTTAGGATGGCCTCTCACACTCTTGATGAAATGGATAAAAGGTAAGCATCACCCGCACCACATCTCTAATTGTTCACGCTGTAATTCAATCTCACCCCAATTTCTCATATCTCCATGAGAAGGAGGAGCAAGCTCTGCCTCACCGCTTGCCCACTTTCCTGGGCTGGTCAGACAATCAGGAAGAGTAATGCTTATTTAACATCCAATTTAAATTCTATCTCACTTTTTTTGGATCCACACCACCACCGATTACAATCATCCCGAAAAAGCTCTGATTTCCGTATGTGTGGGGGTGTGCGTGTGTGTGTGGGTGTTTGTGTGAGTGCAAGTGGTGTGGGGTTTTGTTCCAGAGAAATAATAGACTAAAAGTGAGAAAGAGAAGATAAAAGAGCAAGACAAAGGTCGTCAAATTTGTGTATAAGAACTCGTTTTGTTGTATCTCCTCTAAATATAACCTTCAGCCAAATTACTCTGTTAGCTCTTTCATCTTTTACAACAACCCAGGGGAACAAAATGTAATTATTTTGTTCCACTAGCTCAGCTAACTTGAGTGAAATAAGTATTTTGGGCGTAAGAACACATTCAATTTATATTTATGTCCTTTTGATCATCATATGATTTTTATAATAAACAGACAATGACAACTGCATGTGCTTGTAGTACTCATGTAATCAATGATGCACTCTGACTGCCTATTAAACTGCATCACACAAACATCCATGCTAGAGAAGAAAATGACAAATAAATTGCTTCTCACCTACAAATGGAAATATAAAAGGTCTATGTCAACTTTAATGGTGACAGCAATGTGCTTCGTTCTGGTTGTGTGAAACAACAAAGGTATAATTAACCACGGGGCTTTAGCACCTCTTGACTTCACTAGCTGAACGTGCTCTTTAAGGCAATTAAATCTGCTTGATTTTATAGTGTTCCAAAACAAAAACCCTATTAAGCACCTTGTGAAATGCAGTTTGTTTTATTGTGAGGAGATTGTCATTGCCTTAAAATGTTGTCTCTGTATTTGATATCGATAGCCTGTCTTGACTCAAACCATGTTTTTAGCGGCTAAAACACATTGACCTGTTGCAGAAAAGCATTGAAACTAAGAACTGGTAATAACAGGGCGGGTAGCTTTAGAGGACTTGAGTTAACGAACAGTAGATTATGTCATGTCCAAAAGTTCTGTCATGTTTTAATTGATTTCTCTAGCAACAAAAATGCTTAAAAGGTTTCTTTTGTTTGCAGAAATGAAAACACATTTTATACCATCTTTTGAAGCCTGCTGTTGGTAAAATTAAAAAACTCAAAAATATTGTAAAACTTAAAACGATATTGAAACTTATGCACCACAGAATTGTTATTTTTAAAACTTAAAAAGTCCAAAAAGAATAGGACCTTAAGTATGACTTTCAAATTTTGCACAAAGATAGTTTCTGCACCCAAGTGCAAAGAAAAAATCCTTCTAGAAGCAAACAAGCTGCTTGCAAGGAAAAATACATGACGCTTAGAAAAGGGAGCTCATTTCTTACCAAAAGCTGTCTAACTGACCTTGCATTAGTACATATTATGTACTATGTTTAAGTACACAGGATGACAAATATAGGATGACAACATATTCACACACATGTTGACAACTTTGACTACCTTATTTTTTTTTGTTTTTTATGGATGGTGTGATCTTTCCCATTAGAGGAAAACTTTTAAAAATGTGTATCTGCATGCAGATACACATTTTGTCTAAGAAATTTTATTTCTTAGACAATAAAACATAAGCATTGAAATAAAAAAAAAATCCTGAATTTTAAAGTCAGTTTTTAGACAGTTACAAAAATATGTTCTCTCGTCATCTCAATATCTTTTTAATTTTAGCACAGGCATTTGCTTCATCCCTCTTTGGCAGTTTTAAGCTATGTTTAAACATCTTACTGTGGACATGCTCTCTGCCAGCTGGCATTTCTACTGTACTGACCCAAACTGTGTAGCCAAGAAAGACCAGCGCCTTGTGTAACATTTGTTAAACTGTGACTGAACTCTGTGTTTTACACCTTATCAAGAACAGAACAACACTAATAAAGTGTTGAAATACCCAGAAAACTGTAACAGAATAATTGGAGAAGTGTCAGTTTAAATCAACATCTATAACACTGCAGAGTTAAAGATGATGGTATAGCTGACACATGATGAAGAAAGGCTTGCAGCACATCAAAAATCTTAAAATAGATTTGAAAACTTTAACGTCTATTCTCCGAGTTTATGATGTAGAATGTTCACTCAGGCCTGGCCCTGTCATCATGGACAAAATCAAACCACAAGGCTCGGCTTTTTTTTTCCATCTGAAAGAGCAATAATAGCAATAATTATACTGCCAAACAGCAAAGTTTAGGGTACACAATGTCAGTCAGGGAAGCTTTTAGAAACACACAGACCTACTCATTGTGTACACTTGCAATTTTCAGTGCAGGTCTTCAGTTTGATAACCAATAATATTCTAGAGGCAGGAACCCTGACTGGCATTGAGATATGTGAAGTTAAATTAAAAACAAACATTTACACTGACCTCAGCGGTGATGAGTCTTATGTCCTTTTACTAATCTCAAGTCACTTTTCGTTTTCGATTTTTCTGTATATGTTGACTGTAAGGTGTTTCTATATACTTGACTGTTTTAGTCATATATACTGTATGTGTGAGAGTGAAATTCCCAGTTTTATTCAAAAACATCTTTCACTTTACAAACACAGGAGATTAACTTTTCTAATCAATGTCACCAGTAAGATTTTTGAGCTGTTGCAATGCAGAGTCTTTGGACAAAATTACTTTCATCATAATTGTCTTGCAGGTAAACGGCAAGACAAATAATTACTGCCAGCCTGTAATTATGATTCTCACAGGCAAACTCTTTTTAAACCAGAGGCTTCTCTGTGTCTTTGTCCCCATTTCTCTCTGCACTCGTATTAAAGCTGAAGCTCTTCATGAGCTGAATGCAGTGTCACACTTCTGAACCATTTTCCCCTCTATCCTTGCATTTTACTGAATACATTGCCATCTCCCCACTGGTCTCTGTGTAAATGAGGTGAAGAACACAGCAAAAAGGGGTGTGCATGAAAGTAAAGTAAGATCACAGGAAAAAAGAGCAGCAAGCAAACTAAGGAAAAGCTCAGAGGTTATTTATAGGGAGAAATAAAACAACACAGAGAACAAAGAAAATTTGTCATACCGCAACGTTCAAATCAAAGTATGCATTAGTAAAAGTGCAACATTTTTATTGCTCCTTTGTATCATCAGATGGCATAATAGAAAAAACAGTATGCATTAGCAGTTAAATAATGCATTGATCTCAGTCTGTTGTGAATTGAGATCCCACGCTATCTGTCCATCACCTACACTGGTTTTGCATCAGGAACAAAAAAGGACTAAAAAAAACAAGATTTCTGTCATCCATCTTTAAGCAGGCATGCATGCAGGTCTAAAGCTTCCAAACTGAGTGCCATAAAACATAATAAGGGAAAACAAATAAAACAGCTAGAAAACAGCTATTGATACCATTTAAAAATATTTCATAAATGACTAGACACATCTTTAATAAATACTATTAGGGAGAGTTGCAGCCAAAATGTGGAAAGGTTCAACATATGATTGAAAAACTGTTAGGGTTGCGTAGAGTTTGCTGTAATAATTACTTCAAATTAACTTGTTGCACTACAACCCTGTTAAGGTGTCCATGCTTTATGACAAATTATTATGTATGTGTATGATAAACTTATTGTCGGTAAATCGGTTTTCCTAGAGTTAAGAATAAATCATACATTTAATTTGCTGGTATTGGTGGGGTTTGTAATGGAAAGAAAAAAACAGTGGCTGGTAAAATGTCTGGGTGGCCGGTAAATAATTTTCTCTACCAGCCACTGTGGCTGGTGGAGAACATTTTTAATTTCCACCCCTGAACAGATCTCTGATAGCAGACAGCATGTCCACAGTCCAAACTATAATGTTGTTTGGAGTTTGCCTGAGGTAATCACTAGCCAATGAGGGAATGTGGTCAGCTGTTAATCAAATCACTTCAGTGCCATACCTGGCTTGGTGAGGCTAGTTCTACCCCTGAAGCAGCCACAAAGTCTGAGAACCGAAAGGCAGAGCCTCACCAGATCAGCTAATGGAAAATGAATCTGGTCAGGCTGGACCGGGTCCGTACCGGTGAAAAACCGCCTTTCTGTAAGTGTTGGAGCTGAGGACTTGCCTCTGCTAGACAGGCTCAACATCCACTTCTGTATACATACTTTAGAAGAACACAGCCGGTGCCACCAGGGGGCGCAGTCCAAAAAACCTGGATGTTGCTCCGCCTGCGAGGAGTGCTCTCTGTCACTGCAGGGGGGCAATTGGTCATGAACTGTGTTTCTTCCTCGTCAATTATCTGAAACACAAATAAATCAGCGATCAACACAAATGCACTCAGATGAGAATTCAACAAAATCACATCAGTGGATTTAGCCACTGGTTAGACAAAAACCCTTCTGACAAAAACATTTCCTTCAGGAAAGAAATATGGCAATCTGATCAATTAACATTGATCAATTAATGCTAATTGATTTCATTCCCTAAAATTCCCTAAAACATTGGGAATTTTTGTTTAGTGTTTCTGTTTAGTATGGCAAGTCTTTTTAAAATAAAAATGAAATAATATTTTGCCATGGCAAAATAAAGGAAAGCCTTGAAAAGTTGAACAGACTAAGATATACAATGTTCTTGTTATTAATAAACAGTGACAACTAAACAAATGCATTTGAAGGAGCTAATTTTTTCAGCATTTTTGCAGTTTTCAAGAAGTTTGTTCCAAATCAGAGTAGACCTGAAACTCTGGTCTTGAGTGGTCTGGAAGGTTGATATAGTAAAAGATATTTGTTATGAACCCTTGGTGTAAATTCAAACTGGAGGATTCTCTTCATCTCACCTGGTCAGCCAATCATCTCCTCATGCACCTCATTCGAAGGACTTTGTACTTGTCATATGTCAGATAATATTTCACATATTTTCTGTCTTACTGTCATAAACATGGAAGGTCAACCCTTTGTAGCGCTTTATGGTCATCGTCTGACACTTTTACTACAGCTAATGGTCAGAGTGGATTACCCCTCTCATCCCTAAACTGTGTCGTCTACATTGCATGTACTGAAATCATTTCACCAAAGGTAGTCAAAATGTTGTGCTATGGCAGCTGCTCTTTGAGATCAGAATACTTTCCCTGCCTTTACTCCCCATGTGTATTAATTATGCTGCTGTGCTCTTGACCCTGTGCTGATTCATTGATTGACCCTGAACTGAGTAATTTCACAGATACTAGCAATTAGATACCTGAAAACCCACAAAAGATGTGCAGTGATCCACTCATTACAAAGTGACCATCATCTATGACACCATGTCACTCCCTTTTGGAGTACCTTTATAATTTTCAGGAACAGATGCCAATGCTATAGGCAAACATTTGCTAAATGAAAACCTCCTCTATCCTTGTATAAGTCAGTTGGGAATATATATGAAAGGTCATGTCAAATTTCTCAATGGCTGCATGCCGTCCGGTTTACATTACATTGCCATAGGCTGTGAAATCACATTATGTTTTGTACTTAATGCAAGACATGAAAATTAAACAATTATCTTTTTCAGAGCACATCATTAAACACCAAAAACTGTTACATGCTATATTTATTGGGAGCAATGTATACCTTGCAATCCAGACAGCCATACATTAATGTAAAAAACAATGTAAAAAATAGATTAATTTAGTAGAAAGCGCTTTTCTATTAAAATAATGTTTTTGTAATGGATCCATATTTTCCAAATATCCACTCCTTCCTTATGTATTGAACAATATTGGGTTTGAGGTTTTTATTTTACCCTGACTTTGAGAACTTGCCAGATTATTAGATAAATTATTCACTAAAACTAAGGCAGTGCTATTTACTAGAATAATTGTTAATTTTTATTTTGGTGCCAAAAGACAAGTCAAATAAAAATACATTTTATTAACCTAAGAGGCCAATTTGTTTTCCAGTTGGCAGAAAATAAAAACTTTGTTTTTCCTTTCTGGTATACTAGAACTTCACACTTACAAATGTGCTTTTATTTTGTAACGATTCCTGGCTGAACAAGAAAAATGGAGATCATGCTTTTAAAAGTCAAACCAAGATGGCCATACAAAAAATTAGGAGAGAGTCAGCATAGCCACTGATATGGCAGGTACGGACTGACAGGTGGTCAGTACCAAACATACCATGAATGACATACAACCTAAAACAACCAAAATGACAAAGGTGGAAAATAACCTGCACCCTCAGCAGCAGCGACGTTTAATAAGTACGACCGCTAATGAACTAAGGAAACTCAGACAAGATTAAAAGATTGTAAATTTGATAGAAAACATAGAAATGGATTGCACAGACCATGTTTTCTAGGCGAAATGTTCTAATCCTTCACAGCTTAAAATCTACATATAGTTCACCCCCATCGTTACCCCAGTCTTAAATCATTTGCTTTTATATTGTTCAGCCTCAGGATAGTGAGGCATTTCAAGGCCAGCCAACAAATAAACCATCAGTTTTATCTTCTGAGAAAAATATAAGGAAGATATCTGAAAGGTTTTCAAACCAGATGCTTGAAAACCTCTTCAAAGTGCTCCTGTTGCTGCAGATGGCCAATAACTCCATCTAAGCCACTTCTGGATGAATGAACTCCTCACCATATATAAATCTTTGAGTCTGGGAGCCATTTTGAAAACTTTACTTGCAATGTAGTCATTGGTCACTCGTGAGGTCACTCAGCACAGTTTGTAGTCATGGTACTATCAGATTTGCATCAGCTTTCCTTATCAGGTCAAAAAAATTGCATCACCACAAAGGTGTCCATGATACCCTTAAAAATAGATTTTTACCTTTTTTTGTTTGTTTTCTCTTTATTTAGGTGCATGAGGGCTGAAAGGCAATGACAGAAAAACACCACCCAGCCAAGACAAAAGCATCTCCACACAAAGCAAGCTTCATATTACATGATGGCAACCACTTTATGCATGGAATTTCTTGATGATTTTAGCTACACACAAAACTATATCAGCTGTGCTAGTGAGCTAATATTCACTCCCCAGAAAACAAATATGTGTTTGATAGGAAGAGACATCAGGGTAGTAAAGATGAGGAACCTTCTCACTCCATAAAACTGTCAGTAGAGAATTTCCTTTGTCATGCCATGTTATGAACGAGTTCCCTTCAAAAGTTCGTGGGTGTGTGTCTGTGTGTGTTAGAATAAGTCAAAGGAAGAGTAAGTTTAGCAGTCTGAGTGCTGTGTGTGTGTGGGGGTGTGTGGGGGTGTCCATGCATGTTCTGTGTACTTAGCCCGTCTGGGTCTAATAGATTACACCCCCACTTCTGTGTATGTTCCCATGGTTTCAAAGAGGCATCCTCAACCAGTCTGGTAGAGCCTCAACATATGTTAAAACAAGCAGAGTCTTATGGAAATGCATTGAATACCATCTTCACAAACAACCAATTAATCAGCTTTTTTTCTTTTGTTTTAGAATCTTCTTAGTTTTGCTGCAGCTGCTGGTCAAGCCTGAGCAAAACTATCAAAACCAACATGAAAAAGCAAATATAGCGAAGCAAAAAGCAAACTTTTAACCTGAGATGCAAACCTACTAAAGCCAGAACATGTCAACAATGTCATCCTTTTATGCAGTCAAAAAACAATTTTCCTTTTCTTGTCCAATTTTGTCAGCCTGCTGAAAGGTAATGTCTCACCAGACATCGCCAACATTCCCTGTTGCTTTACAGTCTTGCCAAAAGCCACACAGACACACACACAGTGGCAGCTGACCTCCCCAGAGAGCTCAATAAAAGTGCTTTTCATCAAGTCAGGAGCTGTTCAGAGATGGCTGGGATCGGGCACACCAGCAGATTTCAAATGAGCTGTATTTTAAATAAACCTTGACGTCTTCTGTTGAAGCATCTCTCTTCGTTCCTTTCTTTCCACAACTAAACCTCAGTCAACTCAACTTATTTTGAAAATAGTGAATTTGTGTGTTTTTTTTTTTGTATGGAATAAAGGACATCAAACATGAAAGACGGATTGGCCAGTTGATGATAGAGAGATGTCTCTTTTATTTTATTTTCGAAGCTCTGTCTTCTTTCAAAGACAGGTTACTTTATCGTAGCTTCGAAAATCCTGGCAGGAGTATAATCAAAAGCAGGTCCCAGCACTATCTTTTTATTCTTGCATCTAAAATGCTTTGGTCACACATCTGCTTATTTCATCTCACCTTCTCAACACTCCACACTCAGACATGTGTGCAGCAGTACGACTGATTTCACTTGCGAAATCTTATCATTTTTAACCTGATGTTTCTGATCACACACATAAGGTTAAGGAGACGCACACTGAAAACTACCATATAAACAGCATGATAAGCAAATAATAATAAGATGTTCTAACATTAGCACTGAATAACGAGAGACGATGTGTATATAAGATAAAAATAAAATACTCCTCTCCTTTTAGTCAAAGTTCACAGATGCCACAGCACAGCAGTGGGTTTTACTACAGCCACTGGGGGACTGCTGTGCAAATTTCCACATGAATTATACTGCAGGTTCTTTTTAAAAGGATAGCAGCTCAAAATGTCAAAGCCCCATAAGCCTGAACATGTGATTTCTTCACTTCACTGATTAAAACTATCGTTTTTTTTATAAGTTTAAAAACTGATTTAACGTATTTTCTACACTATAAGGCGCACCGCATTATAAGGTGCCTCTTCAATGAATGACATATTTTAAAACTTTTTTCATATATAAGGTGCGCCGCATTATAAGACGCATAGAATAGACGCTACAGTAGAGGCTGAGGTTACGTTATCCATCCATTAATGGAGCTGCACTAAAGGTAATGTCAACAAAACAGTCAGATAGCTCAGTCAAACTTTATTAATAGATTACAAACCAGCGTCCTGACAACTCCGTTCCCTCCCAAAATGAATAAATACCTGTTTTATTCCCGTGCTCTTCTGCGTGTCACTCTGCCTTGAGTTTAAACTCTGCGTCATAAGCGTGTCTCTTAATAGGAATCATTCTGGGGTCTTTACACAAACAAATGGAAATGAAACAGCTCTCTTCGTGCAGGCATATTTCCCAGCATGCACCGCGCGCTTCTTCTTCTACGGGGGAAAATGAAGTCGGCGGCTGCTTACCGTAGTTGTGAGACCTGTTGTGGCTCAATATTGGCCCATATGTAAGGTACACCGTATTATAAGGTGCACTGTCAGCTTTTTAGAAAATTTAAGGTTTTTAGGTGCAATCTTAACGGAACTTGAATTGTTTTTCAAAGAGGGAAGGTCAAAAATACCTTAACCCACGATCCAGGAAATCATTAAAAGCTACAGAAAGTATCTAGAGTCTGTTATTTTTGCAAAAGAAGGATTTACTAAATATTAATGTGACTTTTTCTGTTAGGGTGGCCAAATTGTTGCACCTGTTAAATTTTGTTTGAATGCATAGTGCAAATTTTCTGTTAGTCCAATAAACCTCATTTCTATACTGTGTCCATCAGTTATTAGACATATCAAACTGAAATAGCTGTTGCAAACACCTATTTTTATATATATAAAAAATTAAGATTAATAAGGATATCCAAACTTTTTTATATGACTGTATATATATTTTAAGTGCAATATATTCAGACCCTAGAATTCAATAACATAATTAGCTAATGTATGGACTTTCACAACATTATTTCATACACTGAGATTTAAGTGACTGACGTTTACAGCAGTGGTTAATCACAACCTTAATTACAGCATTAATCAATAACAGTGCAATTGCATGTTTTTCTGATATTGTACAGCCCTAAAAATAAATTATAGTTCTACATAGAGGTATACTAGATTGTAATAATGTTTTTTGCTTTGTGTCTAGTAATTCTGTCACTTTTAGAATGGTGCAACTAAAATACTGACTCAGTTCTCATCAAATCCTTGAAAATAACATCTTTATATTATTTTTTTTTGGTCTGCCTAATGAACAAGCTGGAATCAGAAGGTTCTAAAGATTGATTTGCCAACCACCTGATGGATGGATAATCACTCCAAAACCTTGATCACAGCCTTCAGTATCGCAACACCGGGTCAGTGTAATAAGCTAGAGGAATAAACAATTTTTGTCAAGCTGTTCTGTTGGTTATCAAATTTTAATGCTGGAGATGAGCACTCTAGCCAAATAAGCTTATATATAAAATGAAATTGACTACCTTAGCAATTTTATCTCTCACATAATTATACATAAGCAGCAAGAAGATATTTTCTAGACCACACACCACATCTTGCACTGCATTATAATTACAAAAGCCCCACGAATTTGTCCATCAACACATTAGCATACCGTGACGGCACCAGTTCTCTTCTCATTTTTATTCTTCTTTTTGAACTTCTGGCCTCTCTCTGATCCCTGCCTCCTCCATTTATTACTCAGGCTGAACCTGGTTTCATAAAACTCTAATTATACAGGGAACAGTTCTAATTGTACACTACTCACAATATATCATTGCATATGAAAAAAAAAAGATTTATTAGACTTTACACGTGTCAAGGCCAACAGGCCTGGAATATGAGAAGAGCCAGCAGACGGTTGGCTCTTCTCATATTCTAAATCTAGCCTGTTGCGACATGTGAGGTGGAACCATCCAGATCAAACAATTTAAAAGCAAGACAACTGAAGTCAAACACAGTGCTTACTTTGGAGTGCGGATGAAAGATGGTGCAATTTTCAGTTCCAACATGTGGGTAGCAGTTTCAGCCACTGACAGTAAATGTAATATATCACACATAACTTCCACAGAATAAAGTATCATCCTTTATTTTTTAAAGGATATTCTCAGCTGATTCCATACCTGGAAATTCCCAGCATAGTCTTCATCCTTGTCTCCTTCTGCACCTTCCTTCAGGGCAATGAGGGTAAATCCTCTAAAGTAAGATGGGCTGGTTGCAGTCAGACTCACTTGATGAGAAAAAAAACAAGAGTAACAGCAACCATCAATTTACTGAGAATTAGGGTAAACTACAGTCTTGAATCCAAACAGAAATGGTGGGCTCTGTCAACAATCACCTAAAACTACAGAATAATATGTTTCCATTATCTGGAGATTCAGATTTACTTTATTTGGAAAATTAACAACATAAAAAAAAGATTGTTACAGCAGCTTATGCAAAACCTTCATTGCAAATTCTTGGTATATTATAAATCAGGGATAAGATCCTTATCCATTTAACTGTCACTTTCAATAAATATATTCACTAAGTGATGATTTGCATGACGCATCTTTTTACAATTTAGATATTCTCAGAATTAAAAGCTACAGAAATGATCACTTATATGCTTTTCTTTTTCAGAATGGCTTTAGGTCTTAGGGCCACAGAGCAGATGGCACATGTTTGCGCTGTAGACAAAAAACAAGCAGAACAGGTCAGATCTGGAGCTGCATTAAAGTCACTGTCATAAGCACAGGAGTCTGGAGTCTGGAACTATTATATTAGTTATTAAGAGAAGCTCAAATTAAAAATAAATCAGCCGAAGTTGATTCAACCGTATCCGACTTATCTTATTAAACACTGGAACTAAATCGTGAACTTGTTTCAAGTTTTGCGGACGGAGTTGTTCTTCGTAGATCACCCACCTCTGTATGTGCTGCCGGGCTGGTACCGCTCAGGCTCCCCCTCAACCTGGAGTTGAAACTCGTTGTTGGTCTCCTTCCTATTGCTCTGAGCCCGTAAGACCCGGCTGCAGTAGCTGTCCGCCTTCACCGCTCTGTCGAAGGGCTCCTCGGTGAACGCGAAAGTGTTGCAAGCGGCAGCAGAGATAAAGCAGAGCAGGAGGACAGCCCGAGGATGCAGTCGGGCTGCTATCATTTTCTTAATTTTACGACTCCGAAATAAAAAAAAAAAGAAGATAAAAATGAATCTCACAGATAAGAGTGCAGGTCTGCTCTGATTTTCACTCAAACTTGCCAGCTGCTGAAGTGGACTTGTGCGCTCTTAGCCGGGGCAAATCCATCCTGGTCTGAATGAGAGCGCAGAGGAGGAGGACCGGCTGGGATGTGTGCGCGCTCTCTGCATGAGACGCACACTGAGCAGGACAGCAGGGGCAAGTGGCAGAGCGTAATGAGCGTTGCGTGGCTGTCTCCAAGGCCACGGACACTTGCAAACCCATCGGCAGTTCTGACCAACCAACAGGAGCGACATCCGCTGAGTTTGACTGACTGGAACAATAATCTGTCCGTGTGTTTCATTTAATCCCCTGAAGGATTAAGGGACGCACAAAACCACAGAAAATAAAAACTCTAGGATGCTGCTTTCAGTGACTAAACAAATCTTGATTTATTGGCTCTTCTGTGCCGTCAGCAGGAGGACTGAGGTTTAAGCTAACTTTGCTGCCTCAATCCTGGCTGGGGGGCCACAATCTTATTTTACTAATGTTGACAAATGTCTCAGTCGTACACCTAAAGAAAAGTCTAAAAGATAAAAATGGACAGCCTCTTTAAGAAGCTCCTTTTCCAACACTGCACCTTAAGTCATCACAGCAATGCTTCTCAATTTTGTAGCTTGCAACCATTCTTAGGAGCGTGGAACTAAGAGGTAGCAGCAGATGCAGTTCCACCAGATGCTTGCTACTGCCACTAGTCTGATGGAGCGGTGTGGAAAATGTGTGGGGGAGTAGTGCTCTGAGCTGCAGAAACTCTGCTGGAGACTACAGCTCCAAGCAAGCATTTAGGCACCCCCAAATGATTGCCTTGGGAGATTTATGGACTCCTCAAACATGCATGAAAGAATCAAAGCAACACCCCTAGTATGTTTTTGATGAAGGAATAACATAATAGCTTGACATAAAGCTCAATATAGTCAGTTTTAAGTGATTCCCCCCATCAGGATTGTACTGTGACAGTGTTCTACTTCTAAATTAGGAACATTTCTTTACAGTGTAGCATCTCATCCAGGAAAGCAGCCAGAGAGGCTTCTGAAAAGATAATTTAGTCCAACAGAATTTCAAAACTGTTTGATCACCTTACTTGACATTTTGTGCAGATATCTGCAGATGAAACCCACAAGACATGTAATTTCACTGATGTGCACCGCTGAAGAGTCCAGTGTTTTCACAGCTTGAAAAACAACACTGGCGATTAAAGAACTTGTCACTTAATAAAGGATTGTAGAAATTTGGTTGTTACTCTATTGGTACGTGTGCGTATCTTAAAAGTTTATCTGAGCTGTTTGTGAATTTTGCATTTACAACACGTTTCTGTATAATTGCAAAAGTATCACAAATTTAAATTGTTATTTAAAGAAGGTAGATGATGGCAAAAGTTTGACATACCTTCTGTTTTCAAGGACATATCATTCTTCCCGTCTTCACACACGTTTGAAGTTCCCAACTGCTGCACCAACCTTTAATAAATCCCCTGGGCTTTGTTTTCAGAGAGGAATAGAGGTCAAGAGGGAAAATCAAATTAGGTTCTCATTTGATCGTGATAGAGGAGAAGCGCCTGCTCATTAAACAACCAAGTCTCCTGCTGTGGAGTCATTAGGGCCATATTTATCATGCAATAGGAATATAACTGGGAAGATTAGAGAGGATTTACCATGTTTTTGTCCACGTAATTTGAAGAAGAATTGAGAGCATTTGAAAGATATTGACTAAAATAAAAACAGAGAGAAACTCGATTGACTTTGTCGGAAATTTGTAAACTTTGAAGGTTTTTGTTCTTTTATATAAGAGCCATACATTTCCAATATAAGGAATTTATTCTGGGGAACTTAGAGCCCAGCACATGAATAATTAGACATGATTGTCTTGACGTTAATGTCCCACATTCTGTAGCGTCACAGAGCGCAGATCAAAAAACCAGGTGCAAGGAGTTTGTTTTTAATTCCACCATGGCTTCTTGCATTTAACACCCCATTCACTGCTTTGAAGATAATCCATGTTGATGTCCATCTAAAGGTTTGAGTGGAACATGTGCTGTTCAGAGGCCAGAAAGCGAACAGAGGCTATCAGAAATGATCACAGTCAACCAGAAGGTGACAGGGACCGCAGAGGCAGTACTTACTGAATCCTGTCTTTAGCTCTGAAAAGACCCCAGCCATATAAATGGCTTTGAAGAAATGACACTCCCTGTCATAAACTATTAAGGCTCTGTCACAGAAACAAAACTACCTGAGTTTAAGTTTGCTGCTGATATACTGGAAGATGATAAAAACATTGTTCAGTGCACTCTTTAAATGTTTTACTTTTTGACTATGTGCAGGAATAAAATCTAAATATATGTACTGTTTTATTTTAGGATATATTAGTGTCATGGTGTGTTTGTTGGTTGATGGAAAACCCAAATGCAGGTGGAGTATGTGATGAAAAGGTGTTTAAAGAGAAATGATGAACAACAAACTTACAAAGAATCCACAGAGAGCTGGGCAGAATGCAAACCATAATCCAAAGAAACTTTAACTATTTAACATAAAAAGACATGAGGAGTACAGAGTAGATCAGGGAAGTAACAGAAGGAACCAGCAAAGAGTGAACGAAAGGGGGTTGATTTAATGCTGAGAGAGTGAAAGCTGGAACAATAGACCGGGGCTGATGAGTTAACTGGTTGCAAGTGAGAGAGGAGAGAGCAGAAGGCAGGATGAGAAGATGGAGAAAGAGAGAAAGAGAGAGAGTCAGTCACCAGATCCACAGTTTCTTTTTTATGCTTGCATGAAAGCATTCTACACACCATAAAAATTTAAAACAAAAACCTGAACTGAAACTTGCAAATGTTGCAGGAGATGTAATGCCTTTGACAGAATGCATTCAGTAAATAACCTTTCCAGTAATTTAGAGACATAAAAAGAAAGACACCCAGCTGTGTGGTCTCCTTTAAATGTCACATTAACATGTATGCTGACATTGCAGAAGTGGTGTGACCTTCTGTTTAAATCTGTGCCACAACATGTTCGTTTAAGTTATCGTTTATAATCTTTCTATTTTAATTCTCATTGTGCACTGATTTCTTCTGAAAATAAGTTTAATTTACAAAATATCCAGTGGAAAGGTCTGAAACATCCTAGCTGTTTACAAAACATTTTTTACCAGTGTTTTCAAAGAGGCCATGGCCTTTTCTCAGCCACAACATCCCACTTGTTCCTGACCTTTGACTATTAAAACACAAGCTGAAGACCCTCATGTTTTTTTTAAATGTTACGTATAACAGTCCTAGATGTCTGTGTAGCTCATATAAGCATCCTGTTTTCATGGAAAATATACCTCAGATTCAACTTATTAGAAAGAACTGAAAAGAAAATGACAAAGCAAAAACATCACACTGTTATATTTCTATCAGCCAAGGTATTGCTAAATGAATTGTTGCAAGTAATTTAAGAATGTAAATTATTTTTTTACGCTTAAATAGTTTTAGGTACACTTAAATATATTGAAGTAAATTAGATATACTTATAATATATATATATATATACATACATACTTGGATATTTATAAATGTATAAATATCAAAGTAAATCCAGTCAATTGGCTCATCTGTCATGTTGCTTTTCTTCTGATATGCAACCAGGCAGCTTCACAAGCCAACCTTACCTTATCATTCATTCTTCCCCTTGAGGCAGCTACAAAATTACTATATACTCTGGGAGTGAAGGCTGGCTTGTGGGGCCTGAAACCACAGAGGAGCTCAAATTGTTCACTGTTTGGTTCCTTCTGTTACTTCCCTGATCATTGCTTGTTCTGATGGAAAAGTGTTTGACTGCACAGAGCATCACAGTTTGTTGCATTTAGTTATGCCACCGGTACAAAAACAAATGCACCAACAATGAGATCCTGGATCCCAGAGCACAGCAAGATGGACGAATGAATCATATATATTTTTTACATAAATTGCACTAACATGTACTGCGGGAAGAAGGAAACCCAGTGGAGGCAGAGTGACGCTAATGAGGGATGGCTGATGCAAATGTTTTGGACCTGCCATTGAGATGGATGGATGGATCCAGGCGTGGTTGCAGACAATGCGCACTTTTTCATGGAAAACTATGGAAATGCATTGCTGTAGGACTCTTAGCTCTGCCATGAATAGTTTGAAGAGCACAACAACAAAGCTTGAGGTGTTGGATGGCAATCTAATGAAGCATCTGTGATAAACTAATACACTCCATGTAGGCCCCACCACACCACTATCAGGATTTAAAAATCCACTGCTGACATCATTGTGTCAGATGCCACAGCACACCTTTAGTTTTCAAGAGCAGAAATTCACTAACAACTTCCACAATATCTGGAGAAAACAGGGGATTGACTGGATCAATGCACATGCATACTGTATTATTATTTTATTCAGAATAAATTCTTGAAACAATGTTTTATTTTCCTTACACTTCAGTCCTTCAGTCGATCCACTAATTTGTGTTGGTCAAAAAAAAATATCAAGAAAAATTTATTGAAACTTGTAATATGTTAGACTTAGCATATTAATTACATTGTTTTTTTTTTAAAAAAAATCAAAAACACTGTTTTGCATTGTCCGTTTCCCACAATATTACATAAATATTGCTAATATCTGATCAAGTGATAGATGGCAGATGGTAACTTGTTCCCAGAAGCCTCAGGTGTTGAAGGGAAAAAAATCCTTAAATCGCATTCACAGTTCAGAGCTTTCCAATTAGCACAAACAAGTCTAGAAAAACTATGCAAGCCAAAAGAATGGGCAAAAACGAATTACTCAAAGGT
Source organism: Phalloptychus januarius (assembly GCA_902982915.1). Classification (NCBI taxonomy): domain Eukaryota; kingdom Metazoa; phylum Chordata; class Actinopteri; order Cyprinodontiformes; family Poeciliidae; genus Phalloptychus; species Phalloptychus januarius. The sequence goes on from CADWAE010000477.1 coordinate 17,038,290, forward strand.
GAATGGATCATTGGAAAGACATCAAATACCAAGCATCTAATTAGAACCAGACTCCCACACGACTGCAATCAAGAGTAAAATGAAAGCGGCCCCAATGTGTAACAACAGACTTGGCTCCTCACCATGGATTTACCTGCCCCAGAAAGTAAATTAAAACTTCCACCTTACCTCTGTGACACTTAACTCTTCAGGTAGACGTTGCTATTTGGATTCCATGGCTTAGAAAGAGTTATTTAACCCGTTAAATAGAGAAACACACCTGCAGCACTTTAGACATTACGATCAATTCACATAGTTTTTTATTTATTGTGGTGGAAACTGATAACACTTCAGCTAAGTGCCCATCATCAGCAAACATAAAGATAATGAGCTTACAAAGATATTTTAAAAAAATCAATCAGCCTGTCGACTTGTGCTTCTGCAATTAAATGTTTTCTGTTTGCTTCACACTAGTTTTGCATTCAAAGTGCTAAAATAGTTTGAGGGTAAGTAGCAGTGGATGTTATGGGCAGTTTTTACATGGACTCAAGCACATGTTATCATTTACACACAGAGCTTTTTTATTTTTATTTCTAGCCAGATTATGTGCATGGACCATTAATCCTTTCTTCTCTTTGTGCTATCATTCTTCATTCTGTTCCTATGAAGTGGGCATGCTTCACACATTGGTCAATTTCTAATATAAATTATCATAAAAATGAAATCTACAGAGCCACAAGTGATTTCCACGGTGAGAAAGGGACGCATGCAACTCCACCCCCGGAGTCCAGCACACACTAACAAACAGACAAGATATCGAAACAGCCTTCAGGCTATGAGCAGATGTATTCCTCTCTATCTTGTAACTTCTGTTATCCGCGGGGATAGCTTTTAGTCTTAGAGATCATCACAACATCAGGATATTATCTCTCCATCACACTATTCACATCCCCCAAATCCCAACACTTGCTCATAAAACCATTCCTCCCATCTTTTTTTCCCAAAATAATCTCTGCTTCAGGCGTTACTCATTTCTGCCTGTCATGTTGGGGGTGTTTTTCAATAGACTACGGACGAAAGAAGAGCATGTGTGTGTCTCTCAGATACTGATCTGCTGCAGCAGCAGCGTATGAGCACAGACTGGATGTGATTGGTGAGCAGGCAACCTAATACAATCACACTGATGATCACTCACCTGGTTTGATAACGAACCATTTCGTGGGTACATGATAAAGCTCGGTTATAGATTGAGTAAAGTAAAAAAGTTAAAAAATTGGGTTAACATACAAAAATCTTGTTTAAGTCTTTGTTTTAGAAACAGTCAACTAAATCTGTGCTATGTTGAGCAACATGTAACTTAATGTAACCACTGAAATTGACACACTTGTTCATCACTGCTCTGATAAAATATCCATATCTTGATTTATTTTATGCAAATGCTAAGAGATTATCTGAATATGTCATTTGTCTTTCAGAATAAAAGGCGATGATGAAAATATGGCACATAGATTACACTTGCAATAATTCTCTGGTGGTAGAAACTCAATGATACGATGGAATCAAACTTAATCTTAGTTGGTCAAAAAATGCTTGATGGAAAAAGAGGAAAAACATCTACCTAGGTTTGCAGAGTGTGACTTCCATGAATCAGACTTGATGTCCAGCACATATTATAGATGTCAGGGTCCATTATCCAGCTGAGGAAGGACATGACCATTCTCACAGAAAGGTTGTGCATGGTCTACAACGATGGTAAGTTAGATGATATCAGTCAAAGTAACAGTAATGCCAGAACTCAAAGTTTCCCAGAAAAACTCTTCTCAAATTGTCATACTCCCAACACAAGCTCTTTTGATTTGAAATCTGGTTTTCATTTGTGTTTTGATCGTTTCCTTATTTAATTTTTAAAAGTTTTCCATATTCCATTAATTTCTCTGCATCCACTTTTGTTAGAAAGTTGTTGCCATATCGATTCTTTATTTTATGTTTGTTTTCTTTCTTAATTTATTGTGTTCTGTTCTGTGTACTTTAGTTCATTGTCTTAGATTAGTGTTAGTCTTTTCCCTCTTCGGTTTGGTTTATCTAGTTTAGTTCCACCAGTGCAAATTGTTTACTTTCTGTCAGTCTCCAGATTAACTCCTCTGCATTCAGTGTAATTTTACCCTCTTACCTCAGTATGCAACCTTATTGATTAGTTCTCGCTACTCGACTCCATCTCCTGCTTATCCTGTGACTTTTAGTGATGGCAAGATGCAGCTTTAGGAGGCACAGAAAGCTTCCTTCCTATTGGTCCAGTCATGAGCCAAAGCTTCAAGATGCTTTGTTTGGTCTACTGTGCCATCAAGTGGACAGCAAACACAGAACCAGCAGGCTGATAACAATGGCATGACTTTGGTGTGAGAAGCTTTAAATTTTAATAAAGTAATTAATTGTGTTTGTGATACATAAATTCTGAATGTGGTCTGAATATGATCTAAATCCATCTTTATCTTCACTGGCTGAAAGGGAAAATGGAAACAAGTAAGGAGAAGTATGTCACGCTTTGTGGCTTTTGAGGAAGACCCAAGTTGCAGCAGAACAGCAGGCACAGAGTAGTGAAGATTGAAGGGTTTTAATAATGAAATGATACATTTGCAGAACTTGGGTTGACATGAAGGAACAACAATGGCAGGAAAAAAATAACAGAAGATTCTAGCAGTGAAGGAAACCAAGAAGCTAAAATATTCTGGAGATATGATTCCAGATTATGTGCATGTACATAATCTGGCATGAAAACCAGGTGAGTTCGACAAACAGATTAGCAGGGGAATGCTAAGCAGAGAGCTGAGTGAAGGTGAAATAATTGACACAGGGAACACAGGAATCTGAATGAACAACAATCTATGACATAAAGAGATCCACTAATTAGACAAGTATGAGTGCCAGGAAATTAATAGTCTGAAAGGGTAGAAATATTACATTACTTCCAAACACTAAGAAACCCAGGACAAAATGAGACACTGGAAAATACTATAATCATCTAAACAGAAACACCACAGAGAAAAAATACACAAACACCCAGGGGCAAAGAGTTGGGCTGAGTCTACAAAGTAATGTGAATATTCCTGTGTTACTTTGTTTGTAGCCATGCTTATCTTACTAGGGACAAATGTTGTTTTTCCACTGTGTTGGGCTTTGGGCTGTTCTGTTTTTTGATTTGATTTTGCCTGCTATGGAATAGGCCCATTTTAGAAAAGAAACCAGTGTAGATAATAAACAAAGGAACATCAAGTTCACAAAGATCGAGATAAACATTTTTTTATGTCTTTCTCAAAACTCCAGACAGACGATTCTCCAGACTGTCAGTGTTTGATTCATTCGGGTTAGGACAGACACTTTTTTGTCTGCAGTAACATTTTGGGAGCATTACTGCCAGACTGTGGTCTAAAGGATAATATAGTTTGTTTCCTAACACAACATAAATTACTATAAAAATGATTAAACTCAATAGCAATATTAGAATGTGAACAATGGGTCTGAGAAACTTCTGATAATAAAACTGACGATGAAGGTGAAACAGCGGCACATTCAGAAGCAAGCCTTTTATTTTGGGTGATGATCCTTACATTTTTAAATTTAGGATTGAGCAAGAGATTGCTAAAACATATGCAATAAAATCCCAAGATAAGAAAATGTGACAGGGGAATCAGCAGTGTTATGCTGCCCTTTATATTTTGAATCGCACACAAACCTGCAGCCCAATTCCTGAATCATTATTGCTACATCTGACTTGCAAGGTTTCAAACTTTGCCGAATAGGTCATTAACATAACCTTCAATACACACTTCACAAACATCTACCTGGATTTCTCAACACACTCTTTGAAGCCTCGACACAGCAGGACGCATCACTAGTGATTTCCCCAGTAACCTTCCTTGTTGTTTATTATTAAAAACTGCTCTTTGTCAGTTTTTAATAATAAAATCTCAAATAGCAAAACCCAGCTCCACCAACCTTCTTCGAATGTTGCATCCTGCATGCTATGTGATCCCCAGGTAGGTGACACACCTCAACCGCCTGATGCAAATGAAAGGAAGTTGCATCAGACCAGACCCTCTTCTGTTAGCTGCTTTTATTTGTGAAAAAATATGAAAAGAATATGTAAATTAATTTGCCACCACTGAGCAGCCAGGGCTGCACAGTGGTGCAGTTGGTAGAGCTGTTGCCTTGCAGCAAGAAGGTTCTGGGTTCGATTCCCGGCCCCGGTCTTTCTGCATGGAGTTTGCATGTTCTCCCTGTGCATGCGTGGGTTCTCTCCGGGTACTCCGGCTTCCTCCCACAGTCCAAAAACATGACTGTCAGGTTAATTGGCCTCTCTAAATTGCCTCTAGGTGTGAGTGTGTGTGTGCATGTTTGTTTGTCCTGTGTGTCTCTGTGTTGCCCTGCGACAGACTGGCGACCTGTCCAGGGTGACCCCACCTCTCATCTGGAACTTTAGATAGGGATCGGCACCAGCACCTCCTGACCCCACTAAGGCAAAAGGGTGCTAGAAGATGGATGGATGGAATGGAATTTGCCAACCTTTTCCCATAACTGTGAGCCAAAGAAGGCATGTCCTTACTGTTTTCTGTATATTACTCTTTACCAAGCAGTGGTTCTTAAGCACAGTGTAAGAAAAACAATTTACTAGGAATTACAAAATATCGCAGTCTGGCATTCTTAAAAAATAAGAAACTTGTTAGGTTCTCAATAGCTCTTTGTATGACCCGGCTCTAGCCAGAGTGGAGGCCCACTCTGCTCCAGACTGATGTCCCTCAGCTGAATACTAACGATAAGCCTCTGATCTCACCCTGACTTTGACTTTTGCAATTAGGGACAAATGTAAAGCACTCTGGTGGTCTCAGGCAGGAACCTTCCAATAGATGGCTGCCCCACAGAGGGATGTAAAACACTAACATGAGGCGGATCGAGGAGGGGGTAAGTTTATGATGTTCCTCCTTCTGTTATATCTTTGATCAAATCTACAATGATCTAATAATTTCTTCTGTTTCTGCTTTTAATATTTATTTTTACTTCAGCATGGCTTTCATTTCATATTCCGTGATCCTCTTGTTCCTCAGAAACCATGAAGTTCTTGCTTTCTTCTGAAACTACAATAAAAATAAGCATCAGAGAGGGGAGTTTAGACAGCGCTGGATTCAGCATTGGATGATTCGGGCTGACTGATCCCCCTTTGACCAGAGGGGGGAAGAGAACTATGGGGAGCAATAGATGTTTTATTACTGGAAGCAGAAAAATGGAGGACTATCAGGGATCAGAGGAGGCAGAAGTGCACTATGAAAGAAGCATCAAAGTCTATGTGTACAGTTGTTTGTTGCTTAGAAACATGAACAAATCTCTTTTAACATGTTGTTTTGTCGTGGGTGTCGGCTGCTGGCCACAATGCCTCCCACTTCCTCCCACTGCACTTAAGACTATGCTTTCTAATCAGCCTTTAATTGAGCTGATCAAATCTCCATTGAACCTTTGGTTGTTCCTTCAGGTTTGCCCGATGCCAACAGGAACACCAACTCCTATAGTGTTCCACATTCACATGACTTTCTATGTTTTGCAAAAGAAAGAGCAGCCTTTACCACATAGTAGTTCTTGATTACTGTGAGTGATTCTGGTGCATTTATTTTACCCAGATGGATTTGTAGCACAGAAGAGACTCTAAAAAATAAATAAATAAATAAATGGTAAATTGTGCTGTCTCACTGAGGGAACAGTTTCATAATGCTTTTGTGTTTAGGGTCTGAAACGCAGACCCAAAAATGTAATTGCTTCCACATTCTGCAAGTTTTAAATTGTGCAATTATGATAGAAAATATCAGTCAACTCAATCAGTCAGCCACAAAGAACAGAAGATAAATAAAATCCCGACAGAACAATGATTTTGAATATAACCATTTCTCTCTCACACTCATCGTCTTTGAAATGTTGGAGCTCATCAGAGCTGACAAAATCATTTCCCATTGAACAGGTAAAACAGCCTGTCCTCAGAAAGAAATTACCTCTTTTTCTGCCATTTTTGTCTTTATCAAAGTGATGCAGGGAAATGGATTGCTGCCTGTCATTGAGAAACAAACTTACGCAGGCTAATTTGCTTAACAACTTTAAGATAAATCTGAAGGTCAGAGCTGTAAGATTAGACATAGTAATGTCAGTCTACTTAACGAGACATTTATTTGAGAAGTTTTTGTTTTTCTGCTGGGTAATAGGAAGCAAATAAATGATCAGTCGATTCCTTTACACATGAAATTAAAATAAAACTTGTTAACAATCCTCCTTTGTTTAAGAATGACGAAATGTTTGCACAGATGATTTTAATATGCAGGAGCAAAGACTCTAGTTGTACGATGGCTGAAAGTGTCGAAGGAACATAAAGAGTTGACAAATAAATGTCTGCTTTTTCACAATTATGCATCCAACAGGGATGTTCATATCAGATAGTAGGTGAGTAAAATCCAATTAAAGTGAAACAAAAACAATTTTTATTATTACAAATATTCAACTTTATTCCTTTAGACACAATATTTATATTAAAACAAATTAACACAAATAGCTCCACATGACTAAACTATATGTGTGAACAATGAAACTGATGTTAGTAAAGAGCCCAAACAAAATGAATCTCTTCTTCATAAGAAGTAGTATATGTGGTAAATCTCCGTACATTAACAACATAATATTGTTGTTAATGTGATTAAGTATAAAAATAACTGCTATTAAAAACAAATAAAAGTAATTAGATTAAAAAGTCCAGCTTTAAAAGCCACTGAAGTTGTAGTTTGACAAGCACAAGTTCACATGTTTTTCTTTCCTCTTCGATTTTAATTTCTGGTGAGTTCTCCAGAAGAATTTAAAGTGACTTTAATTACTTTAAATAAATTCAGAACCACGCAACTCATTTAAAATAACTAATGAGTTTTTGAAGTATGTATTACCAATACAATTCATCAAGGCTAAGAAATTTAGTTTGACATCTTGGCTTTCTTTGTCTAAGAGAATGAGTGCTCTGAATTTTATTATTTTACCAACTCGAATGTGACTGAAAGTGCAAAAATGCTTGGTGTGCATTGATTTGCTTGTTGTCCTTTTATAAAGTTAAAGAAATATTTGAGTTCCAGAACATATAAAACATTGTCTGTCCACAATCACTGTTAACAAAGTATTTATGTTCATTACAAGGGGAAAGCAAATAATATTTTAAGCAAAAATATTAAATTATTTTCACGTTCTTGCACATGTTGGTTGTTATGTTGGCACCTTACTGCATTTTTTGAGATCTTGGAGAAAGGACTTTGTAATCAAATACCCAAAAAAAGAAAAAAAAATCTATTTTACAGCTCTTTATAGGAAGATGTTATTTCTTTTTAATCAAAGCCTTGCATATAAAATGTAAAAGCATCCAAAATTTGAAGCACATGCTCCATACCTTATTTAAATGTAATTTATTTCATGTGATTGAATATATCATGGTTAGTAGGACCAAAGAAAGCCAATAGAGATTACGTTTATTTTTCATTAAAAATCAAACAAAAAAAATAATAAAGAAACCAGAGGTTTAGTTTTTCTTTGTCCATTATTTTTGACTGACTGAGTCAAAAAAATTGTATTATAATCAGTTTTTACCCATCAGTTTTTTAAAATAATAATAATTATGCTAATTCTCATTAGTATCATACTCATTACAGCTACAAGCAAGGACAGAGTAAAAAAACGATCCAGTGGGTCCACATTTATTCTCCATTTCCCAGTAGGATGCCTGTGTCCTTCAAACCACCTTAGCATGTGCGGTAATGAGTTAAATGGCAGCAGGGCTTCAGTTAAGGCACCTTTTCTCAGTTTAATTCAGCATGTGGAATGAACTGTGACTCTACAGGGGATCAATAACCTCTTTGGTCAGGCGGCCAGCTCAATTGTGATTTTTTTTTAACCAAACCATAAAACCATTTACTCATTACAAAATTGTAAGTGTCTACTATGTGAAAAAAAATGCATAAGTGGTAATATGAATAAATGTAAAATGCCTTGAAAAAATACTTATACCCGTTGATCCTTTTCATATTTTGTGACACAGCCACAATTGTAAATAGTAAATTGCAAAGTGCAATGAAAATTATATATTACAAAATATATTGCAAAAGAAATTTCTGAAGAAGTGGTGACTTACATTTGTGGCCTCCCCCAAAAGTTGCCACTTTGTGAAACCTAACTTTACAGCAACAACAGTCTTCTAATGTTTTTGTTTTGCACATTGAGCTCAGTCAAAATGAATGGAAAGCATAAGAATTCAAATTTAAGGTTGCATCAGGCACAAAATTACATGTGGGCAAAATACTCTTTTTTTTCAAGATGAGGGGAATGCAGTGTCTTGACTGAATTTTTTTTTTTAACCATCTGATCTTGTTTTAAGACCAAAAGGCAAAACAAGGTTCATGAAAATTATTGAAAAAAAAATCTAAATTTTTGTTCAAATAGAAGAAGTGTTGGCAGTTTCTTCATACTGTGTTTAATAACAGTTTTGAGCATAATATCATAAACAGCGGGAAACAAACATTAAAATTCAAGTCATTAAAACGGAACAGAACATCCATTCATGGATGGAGTTTATTTGTGCAGTTTATAGCAAAATATTTGTGAACACAGTTTCAGCATCAGAGTCAGTTTCTAAGTGGTCATTACTGAACTCCATTTTGATCTCAGATGTGGTGAGCCTGCTGGGTTTGCAGTTGGCGAAACTGGATGGCCGCAGCTGGAGGCAAGGAAAAGTAATGGCTTGTTTTATTTACACAAGACCAAGTCGGAAAGGAGTTTTACATTAACTGAAAACATTATAATTAACCTGGTCTCCTTACTGAGGAAAAAGTTTTAGCTGCTTTCTGCATTTGTAGTTTGAAGGAACATCTTAAATATTTATTCACCTACTGGAAGTGTGTTTCAAAGAGATGACTACCTGTTTAAATCTCTTTAAGTCAGCCTTGCTTACTTTTTACTTTAGTGATCCTAGTTTATGTTTATTTCTTGTGTTTAGTTATTCTTAGTTACTTTAGTTTATTATGTTTCTTGTGGGGCTGCCCAGTGGAGCAGTTGGTAGAGCTGTTGCCTTGCAGCAAGAAGGTTCTGGGTTCGATTCCCGGCCCCGGTCTTTCTGCATGGAGTTTGCATGTTCTCCCTGTGCATGCGTGGGTTCTCTCCGGGTACTCCGGCTTCCTCACACAGTCCAAAAACATGACTGTCAGGTTAATTGGCCTCTCTAAATTGTCTCTAGGTGTGAGTGTGTGTGTGCATGGTTGTTTGTCCTGTGTGTCTCTGCATTGCCCTGCGACAGACTGGCCCTGCCTCTCACCCAGAAACGTTAACTGGAGATAAGAACCAGCAACCCTCCCGACTCCACTAAGGGGCAAGGGTGTATAGAAAATGAATGTTCAATTTTTCTTACTGTTAGATTCATTTCTTAGTCCCCTGCGTAATTTCCCTTACCCCCTGCATTGCTGTAATGCCTTCGAACCAATAGAGTTATTTTTGAAACCACTTACATGGTAAAATACTGACCAGAAACCATGTTTTCAGTTTATTTCAATGATTAGAAATATATTTTAATGAAAGCTATAATGAATAACATTTATAATCTTCTTCATTGTGTGGAATTCAGTTAATGACTAAATACCATGACAAGTGCAACGACTCCCCTGCACATCCATACAAACCTTCATCATACTGTCATTGTCAGGCACCAAATACATATGGCACATGACTGTTAATAGCCTGTCACAGTGAGAGAACATGATGGGTATGCCAAGTATGCAATGACTTTGACAGAAGTCACCTCAAAGTTTTAATTTAAAAAGTTTTTTTTTTTTCTGTGGTTTCTGACCAGCTATTCAGCACAAAGGAATTCCAATTAAACAGAAAATCTCACTACAACTTACTCAGCTGATGATGTTCAAGGTTATTTCTTTCCCTTTGGTTATCCAAGGATAGAACAAATGGGGACGGCAAATGGAGTACCAGTACATTTTATCTGACAACACAAGTAACTAGAATATTCCAAATAGCACTATAAATAAAGATTTTATTAATTTTCTCAGAACTGAAAAGGAGGGAAAATGTACACGTCTTCTTAGCCAAAGCTTTAGTTTTTATTTATTTAATCTTGCTGTAATTTAACAAACATTTCCCTGTTTTTAAATTATAGTTTGAGACTGTGACTGCTGCTAAACGCTTTACAAAGTTCTGATGGACATCTGTCACAGTCTTTTCAAAAACAATTTTCATAAGAAGGACCTAATTTATATCATAAAGGATTTCTGTGAATTAGCATTGGCACCATACTTGAAACAAATAAATAAATGGGTACATAAGACACCACAATGCACAAAGCTTAATAACACATGATGGTTTATCTAAGTGGCCATTAGAGTGGTGATATATTCAACTGGAAAAAGGCTCTCATGACTTTTTATATTAGTTTCAAAGAAAATCTGTGGATTTTCCGACCTTTCAGTGGCCATGCTACAGCCACATATATCTCTGAGGGGAGAAAAAGATGGTAAATGAAGTGAATTTATATAGCTATTTTTAAATCATGCTTTCCACTCAGAGTGCTGTACTCTAGAGAAACATTTTCCCAATGGCTTCTCAGATCCACACACTAATAAGCAGATCAGTAGAAAGCTTGGGGTGAAATTGGGAACCATTGACATGTGGCTTTAGGAAGCTGAAATAAAACTCACAACTTTCTGATTGTAAAAACAGTTACTCTATCCACTGACCTGCAGTTGCCTCAGATCAGAGTAATCTGTGGTTGAAGTAAAAACTGGTTGTAACTTAAGATGGTTGCACATAAATCGCTTTGCATTCACTCTGAGCATTTCTGTGCTATTCAGCTATGGATTTGGTTTTCATCTTAAAATCGTATTAAACTCTTCTCTTTCCATTTCATTACATTTTGTGGAGTGTTTTTGTTCTTCAACTGCAAGTATTTTAACTAACACTAAGTTTTTGTATAATCTAGAATAGCAAGAAGGTGTAGCCACTTAAAAAATATGTTCCTGACTTATTGAGTGCCAAAAACTACTGTGTATTGTTTGAAAGTTGCATTATGTGTGTAAAAGAGAGAAAAAAAGACAAACACAATCAAAAACATTTCACATTTTGCGAGTTCTTCTTTGATCCATTAGTGCAATGTTTGCTTGAGTGTTCATTGATTAATCTTCAATGAAATGGGATCAAGAATTTTACAATACATTCCTGACTTTTATGACATTTTCATTAGAAATACTCTGTTAAGTCTGAATATAAAGTCCCTAAAATCTGAAAAGAAATAAAGCCAAACACGATGGCATATAAAAGAGCTTGAAGCAGGATTCCTCTCAATATGTCGTCCTTAAACCATCACAAGGACACCACAGAGTCTACTAGTCTCTTTGATACCAAATTCACTCATATTTACACCCTTCCTATTCTACTCAATTTAGTAACGCACATTTGCTTGACTGTGAGATATGAGCTTGTCAGTATTCACATCTATGTGTGCTTGTGTGATAGAGCTTCAATTTCCAAGCTGTGGGCGACATAGAAATTGGAAATCATTCTTTCTCTGGTGGAAACGGGCCACCAACAGCTTTCTGTAAATGCCTGCCCACCTGACCCTGAGATCTCCGAAGCAATCACTGTGCTGATGGAGACATTTTCAAACTATTTAGACAGAAGCCCAAACCTGCCGTTTAACTCGAAGACATTTTTTAAGAGAAAAAAAGAAAAGACATGAAGAATTAATGACTGTAATGTTCTAACAAAGAATAGAGAATAATTAAGCTGTTTTTCAAATAGTCCACCAAGAATAAAATTGCTGCTTTTCCTTCATGGAAAACACAACATTTAGTTGGATATCCTTACAGAAACGCAATGACAGTTGTTCATTGTGAGTTAAAATCTTTGAATAAATCCCATTTCTTCTCTTGTTTTTTCCTCTTGGAATCCCCTCGTCCATTGCTGCTTAATTCAAATATGTTTATTAATACTCAATATTCCACAGACAAATGGGACAGTGTTTTGCCACTATATCAGGGCTGTCCAACTAAACTGCTCAGGGGGGACACATTTTCTGAAACCCAACGGCTCCATCGCCAAGCATCCAGCAGTAATAATAATATGCATTGTGCATCAAGCCTAACCAAGTATTAAGATGTAAGTATTATTTACTGCATTAAAGCATGATTGCTGGATGCACAGAAAACTCAACGGACTCATCTGTGGTGCCACAACTCAGCCAAAAACCTGCAACCACAAGCATGTTTACACTGTCCAAATTTAAAACGTTATCTTTAAAAACACACACACACAGTTAGATAACATTGAGAAGCTCCTAATCCTTTGTCTCATATGTGACCGCTGAAAAATATAATTTTCTTATCAACTATAAAGCTATTTTCTTAAACCCCAACAAAGCAGGGATCAGATGTTTCTCTGCACCCAGTGATTATTTCTTTCATGCCAAACATGAGGAATTCACTTATTATGGACATGAAGGTCAGCTGGTCTGCAGCTCTGAATAAATGCCCTAGAGAAAAAATCAGATTAAATGAGTCACAAGCATTTGCTTTTGTAAGCTTTACATCAAAATGTAAAATGCCTGTAAATCTAAATAATGCAAAAGGCTTGAACTTTACTAATAAAAGTTCATTGAGCAATTTTACATTACACATTAGATAAATTCACACACCATTCTGATTTTAACATATTAAATCAGTATAATGTAAATCAGATTGGTGCATGAATTATTCTGAAATTTGTACAAAAAACTAAATTGTAAAACTAATCAAAGACTACAAAAAGCACCATTTCAAACCTGCCCTGAAATGAGTTATTAACTCTGCTTTGTCCTTGCAAAGTCAGAAAAAATCCGGTTCTCATACTAGCAACTCAAAATGTCAGGAATTATTTTTCTGTCTGAAAGGCATGTGAGGCTCACACAGAGTACAAATCTGTCCCATTTATCTTTCCTTTTTATTTCCAACAACAATCCAGTTAAAGTGAGCATACAATTTAATCTGAGCCTCAAAAACTATTATTTTTTAGAAAAAAAAGGTTTACATATCAGCAGAGAAATTTGTTTTCCTTGGTATGTCAATACTAATTTAGATTTTAAAGGTTCAAATGATCAACACTGATGAACATGATAAGTAATGTTGGGGGTATTTCTGTGTGTTTGAGTAACAAACCTGCTCATTGCAGTAGAGACACGGTACAAAGTAATGCTATTAGAACACAGTCATGCATGAACAACTCAGCTAATTTTACCATGGCTGCAATAGCTTGCTAAAGAAAATTGAACATTATTATTACTCTCCATAAAAAATATTGCACAGACTCTTTCATATTTTCTTACAGTCCATAGATGAGTAAGAGTGAGAAAACAGGTTTCATAAATTCCCTTTTATGTCAGATCTATCATTCAAAAAACAGGACTAACGACAGTCTGACATTAAAGAGGGACGAAGGAGTTATAAAAATGCTGTAGACATAAAGGCAAAGCTCAGCACTATTTTTCTCTGCTAATAAATCTTTTTTCAAAGATTTTGTTCACTATCTGCAGAAACTCCTGGAACTGTTGCACCAAATACAGAGAATGATTTGAGTATTTCTGACTGAGTGATTTTTTTACCCATTGTATTCATTATTCACTGTTTGAATGAAATCATATTTTATATTTGTTTAAACAAGAGCATGTGTCTCAGTGGGATTTAGATGAATATATAAAAAAGAATATGAAACAGAAAATATTTTCTAGTAATTACCAATAAGTGAACTAATAATTAAAAAAATATTCATCCATCCATTTTCCTACAGCCTTGTCCCTTACTGGGGTCGGGAGGTGCTGGTGCCTATCTCCAGCTATCGTTTCGGTCGAGAGGCGGGGTCACCCTGGACAGGTCGCCAGTCTGTCGCCAGGGCAACACAAAGACACACAGAACAAACAACCATGCACACACACAATCACACCTAGGGACAATTTAGAGAGACCAATTAACCTGACAGTCATGTTTTTGGACTGTGGGAGGAAGCCAGAGTACCCGGAGAGAACCCACGCATGCCCAGGGAGAACATGCAAACTCCATGCAGAAAGACCCCAAGCTGGGAATCGAACCCAGAACCTTCTTGCTGCAAGGCAACAGCTCTACCAGCTGCACCACTGGGCAGCCTCAAAAAATATCATAAATGACAAGAGTTTAAATCATATCAAAAGAAGAACAGTTAAAAAAAATCTAATTATTTAGTTTTGCAACTCTTGTATAGAATCAAAAGTGATAAATAATAGAGCTGAATAATAAATGTATTCAGCTCATGGACGTGGTAGGATCAAGAGGGTCAAGCTGAACTTAGTTCTAGGGATCAAATGTAAAAACAAATAGGAAAGAAAAGGAAAAATAAGATATTTCATCAAATAATAATGAAATTCTTGTCACACTCTATATTGAAGTTCCACAAAGTTTCCACACAGCCATAAAACAGCCACTTAAGAAATTTAACATACATCAAAATGTGTGCCTTCTAAACAAATAGTAAACCTTCAGCTCAGGATTTAGCTTAATAATTTTCTGTTACAGATTGATAAAATGTAGAAAAACCATGAAAGCTAAAAAACCCCTGAGCCTATAATAACTGCCAAGAGACAACCAACATTAAAAAACAAAACCCCAGATCAGTTGCCCCTCCAGCTAGCCAGTGTGTCTGGGTATTTGTGGAGTGTTAATGGGTGCTGCTGCGCCTTTGATTCAGATAATGGGATCCACCCACAGGTTGGTGCTGCTGCACTTAGCATTGCTGCTGCTGCCGCCTTGTTTTCAACTGACACAAGTGTTTGCACTTCTCTGTCTGTTTGCCTGCACTTTTTATAAAGATGTTGACTTTAAAATTTCCCGTGGACTCCTGATTAAACTGCCTGGATGCAAAATAGACGACTATTTAGTGGTGTAAATGATGTGAATCGGAGTTTGTATAATAGACCCTCAATCTAAGTTTGTTTTTTTTTGTTCTAAATGTTAGTTTGTAGGAATTACTTACGTCTTTCATGATTACATTTGCATAGAAGGATAACACTTCTTCATTAGAGGGATTTGAATATTTCAAAAACAAATGCAAAAAAAACCAAGACTGTCTATCATGCAACCTTTCAGTCTGTGCATTAGACTGAATTTATTAAATTTATAATTTAAATTGTTATAAATTTAATTTACTCATATTTTGGTTTTTGTTTGTTTGTTTTGAACCACAGCACTGGTTTACCCTGGAAAAAACACTTTTTACCTCAGGAATAATGTAGCTGCCTAGTTAGATCTGAACTCTTTGTGACTTTCTTCAGCATAAGGGTTTAGAGGCACCCCTACGGAGTACAGTAAGTACCCATTTATCCAAGGAGAACATAGGGGGGAGGTAAGAGAAGTAAAACTAAAAGCCATGTGTTTTACAATTCTGTGAGCACCAAAAACCCCTTAGAAGGAAAGGTAATAAAAGGTAGAAAGCAAACTATAAAAGACTCTGTAATGTCCTTTAGCTCATTTTGCGCAGAGTCCAGTCTGGTTGTACAGTGATGTGATTTACGGAGAAGTGGTGGAGATCCATTAGTAATGAAACAACAAATCCTCTATCTAGAAAGTGATTTATGTATTCAATAAACCTCCTTTCATTCCCTCTATTGCCTTTTTCCACTCCCTTACCCCTGACACCAGAATTAAGACAAGTCACATTATGGAGGGCAAAATATACCAACTGCAGTGTCCTACAGTACGAAGGTAAAACTACATCATGAAGCTGCTGTGATGGAAATTTGCTTTGGCTTCACAGTAATTGTGTTGTCATATCTGAATTACTGCAAATAAGTAGTGCAACAAAGTAGCACACTTTAATTAAATGAAAGTAATGTAATGGAAAGTTTTCAAAGCATGTGCAATTACTCTTGTAACTGTAAACTGGTTGAGGAAGCATCTAAAATGCCTAAACTGCATGCATATATGTCATTGCAATACTGACAGCTTTCAGATCATTTATTCCCATTATTTATGAATATCAATCTAATGACTCACAGTCATCTAAACTGATGAAAAATTTCAGATAAATCAGGTAAACAGTATGAACAATATGAATTATTTTAAAATATTCTCAATAAAACTTATATGATTTATTGTTTACTTCAATAACTAGTTGGTAAAGTGACCACAGAATCGTCAATAATAAAAGGTGAAAGCACCATGCTATCACTACTTTTCAATTTGTCTGCAAAGCAGCAGATAAATGACAAAAGTAAGATGACAAGAATTTTTGGAAAGCTGGATGTAGCAGAAGTAACACCGGAAAAGAGGTGCATGAGGTCCGAGATGCTGAGCCTGGACGACTGCAGTGGCTTTACAGCACACATATTAGCAGGGGACCTTACAGCAATGTTTAGCATAAACTATCACTTGGCAATTAATTTACAAAGAGAAAATACAGTGAGGTCATCAGAGAGAAGTAGAAAGGCTTGGCAGAAGGGGTCCAGAAAGTAAGAAATCAGCAGAAAAGGCTGTGAGGAAGAAAGAAAGCTGCTTACAGTAACACACATTAATTTCCCTGAAGGCAGGTACTGAGGATATTAAGCCTCAGAGCTACGGTCTGTGAGCTTCACTGATCCTGCTCCAACCAAAGCTTCACCTTGGCAAACACACACATAACCAAGACAGAGCAGTAATTAAATAGCTCTGGAGTAACTCAACCTGACTTTCACCACATTTAAGACAACGGCAGATTTTCCAAAATCCAAAATCAGTCAGATAGATTGATGCCCAGGTTTTCTCCATGTGTGAAATTAGCAAAGGGTGCAATTATTTTCAATGCCTTTCCATAACTTTTCTTTTTACCACATTAGCGGGTGGATAGTTAAAATCCCAAAAAGTAAGCTGTGAAGATAGCTATTTTAACAAGATAACACAGACCTGTGCTGGAAATTAAAGAGCTCTAAGTGCTAGCTGGAACAGCAGGAGCTTTATTACACATCTGAGCCTTAACAGCACAGATGTTTCAGTGTTGATTGAGCCGAATCAGACACTTGAGTCACGCATCCCAAAGGTGTGAGGGTTCAGGCTTCACTTTTTCATGCTGAAAGCTCCTGTTACATTTTGACTTTCAGCAACGTCATTATAACAGTGCCACGCTGAAAAGCTAAATGTAGATTTTAGAGAGATTAGAAAATTGGAGAAAAGTAGAGCAAATGAGCATGATAAAATATGACGTTATTTTATTTAACTGTATAAATGTTAGTAAAGCCAACTAGTTACAAAATAGTAGCTGGTCATGGTGAAATGTGGTATGATAGATTTACATAATTAGTCAAATTAACTAAACTAAAACTGTTGATGAAAACACCCCCACATTTAATCTACCTCACCAAGAAGGGACCTGTCATTAAGCGAAAATTACTCTTAGTTCAAGAATGATTTGAAATAGAGCACAAATTGTTGAGGTTCAACATGTCACCAAGACAAATTACAAATACAAATGGGATGAATTTTGTCTGGATTTTTGTTTCACATCAAATTTATATTGACCAATCGGAGGGTGGTGTGATTAAAATTAACTCAAATTAAGGAGTAGTCTGTAGATGAACCACCTCTCACAAGTCCTTTCTGACTTCAGATGTTTTGTTAAATGTGCCGGTTTCCTCTCTTGCCTTGCTGTTGCTTTGACACAGTGATTTACTGGATCTCTGTCCTGATTCTTACTCAGAGGTTTGTTTCATAATTATTCTAATTAGCCTTCATCAGTGATAATGATCCTTCAGAAATGGATCACATGTAATTACAACAATCAAATTAGGCTCTGACCACGTCTGGACTCTACCTGGGAAAGGAGACATTAACCCTCCTGTAATGTTGCGGGTCAAATTGACCCATTTTAAAGTTTAAAAATTGTTGCAACATAGTTGCTGCCACAATTGTAATACAAAATTGTATTACAATTGTGGCAGCAAACTTTTTTGCTTCAAGTTTCCCTTCAGTACAAAGCAGTTGAATGACTTCTGCATAGATTATTTAATAATATTATATATTACTGACCAAAGAGATTTTAATGCAATATGACTTTTGGAGTTACTGGGAAAACTTAAAACTGTCTATTTTGAAGGGGAATCAACTCATCTAATCTTTTGTATGGATTTCTCAAAGGTTTTGATGCAAACTTTAACTTTCCTTAAAACCAATACATCTGATTTATCATTTAGTTGATCATTTTATAGCTTAGGCAAAATTTTTGTGGCTGGAAAAAAAACTGGAGTTCTTCTCATGGCTTTAGGCTGCACCCTGGTGGTCAAAAATCCGAATTACAGCTATAGGAAAATGAGAGAAGACCAAATTAAAAACAAATAAAGTAATCTTGTTTGCTTTATTGTGTTATATATCTTGTGATATATGTGCTGTGTATATTTATAAATATATAGCACAAGATAAAGTTGAGTTTCTTAGTGAATTTTCACTTCCTTTTTATAATGACATTTCTGAGAGAAATTGGAGCAAAATTGCCCTTCTGCTTTTGATATCTTAGGCACCCGGCTGAATAGGGTTCCTGGGAAACCTTCATTTATTCAGTGCATGATTTAAATTATGTACCTACTGCAAGTCTTATATTCCTATCGGCTTTTTCCCTTTAGTTCATCTTCAGGTTCCCCTTTCAGAAAGTTGGTTTAGTGGAAATTCAGAGGAAATTCAGGGATCCTTTTCATCCTTTTCTGTGCCTGCTCTGTTGCATCTAGACTCATTTAATGCACACATAAATGTTAAACAGGCGTAGTGTCAAAAATACAACTGTGAAATCATACTCATGCATTGACTTGGTCAGCAATTCTTTGCCACACTGACTATTTTGTTTGGGGCAGCAACAGTATTGCTATTCTTGTGAAATATGTTGATGTTGTCCATACACCATTATTCATTTTTCATTTTCCATTGGCGAGAAATATCCACACACTCAGATATATCCAAAAGCTATTGGCAGTAGCGAAAATACTAATAACCTTTGAAGGAGGGTTTTAATAAAAATATGCATAAACATGAGGACAAAAAAATAAAAACAAATCCAGAGAAGTCTCACTGTTGGTCTTATTCATTGTGTTTCTTTTGTGTATTTGCTATTCTGTTCATTGAAGAACTTTGTGATTTTTATCTTGTAAAGTGTTATATGAATAAAGATTTACCTGCTTAACTTGTATGATATCACCACCAGAATGTGTCAGCCAAAACCTGTTTTTATTACTGTGATATATAGTGTGATAAACTACATCTAAAATGAGTTGGATGGATTTTGACATAAGTCTGCCATGTAGCTTTAAAGTAATAATGATGAAAGTATGTAACCTTTTGCTACTTGAGGTGGTAGTGGAGGCGGTGGTAGAAGTTTGCCCTGAAATCGGTGGGTCATTGGTTCAATTTCAGTTTCATCTGTCATTGGGCAAGACATTTGCTGATTTTATTGTAAAGCATTTTTGAGGGTCCTGAAAAAAGCCTGATACAAGTCATTTCATTAAACCATGAATTGTTCATGTGTTTGCCACTCTGTTGTTTGCTAAAGCATTGTTAGTTGACAGTATTTATTGTTTTTTTTTTGTTTATTTTATAACTTGAAGTATAAAAAGTAACATACTGTCCACAATGCTTTAAGAGCCTCTGTGCATTGACTCTTTTACCAAAAGCATTGTGGAAAATATGACATGTGGAAACTTAAAAAATAGGCATAAATCAACAGTTTTTTTATTTGATAAAATCATTTATTTCATTTGAAATATTTAGGTTAGCATTAACCTCAATTCCCTTCTTTTTTCGGCGTTAGATTCATCTCTAAATAACATCAGTGAAAATAAGATCAAGCAACAGATAAAAATAAAATGAGGAAATGCCACATGAGGACAAAAAGACATTGATTTTCCAATAGAGTTAGCTCACCTTTAACTTTATTGAATAAATTATCATGTTTCATTCAATAAACCCCCTCAGATACTTTTATTTAACATTGTAGTTATCCAGCATCAGAACGAACACAAAAATGGTTTTCAGTACTGTTTTTAAGACAAAACTCGGCCAAACAAGTAATGGCCGAGTTCTTGATGAGTTTCAGAACAAGAGGCTTCATGTATCTACTTACACATGGAGTCATATGATAAATAAACAGTTACTTGAGTTGACAAAGGATTTGTTCAACAGTTAAAAGGCTAACTTCATCCAGGACTGATAAAAAAGCAGCCTGCTGTTCCATGAATGGGAAATAGTCAAAGGCAACTTCACTCATACACATCTCTCTTGTGTCAAAGCTGACAACTTCCCAGCACTGATTATATAATAATCCACATTTTTAAGGTTATTAGAAATCATACAGTACAAGTTGGAAATCTCAGTGTTAATGCAAATCACACAACCCCTGCTACAGGTCAATACTACATGCACTTCTCTGCAGAAAACCTCATAGATTGTTTTTATTTTCTTCCAGAGTTGGAATATTTTCACACACACAAAAAGAAAAAACATGTTTGAATTGATTTTCTTATGTGTAAAATTACTTTACTGGATAATTTCTGCAGCTGATTTGGATCCCCTGTATTGTAATGTTATATTGGTCTGATCTTCAAGTCATAAAATGAGATTAGCTTGCTCCTTCATTAGCTGGCTCCTTCAAAGAACACCTCTGTTTCCCTGCTGAACCTTCCTCATTTGTATCCCTGCTCAAAGTGCTATTACCTCTAAAAGTGATATTTATATTTTCCAGTGCGATAACTTGATTTTTACCAGAACATGAACTGCAGAGACATTGCACCCGAGGAATATTGCACACTGCCCAGCATTTTCATTAAATGCATCACTTTGTTTGTAATGAATTTAGAAATTATGAGTTTTGCATTTTGAAACAAATTACTGAAATAAATCAATTTTACAATGATTTTCTAACTTAAATATCTGCTGGTACATCTAAAGCAAAATAATTTATTAGGTCAACATTTCACATGTGAAGAACTTATTTCATGTGTTTTGAAGACATCTTCCTATATAAGGTATATTTAAATAATAAATTAATGCATTCCAATATATAACCACCAATAAGTAAAGGCAATGACCAGGCTCATTGTGTTGCAATGCATTTTTTTAGACACATTTAGACACATGGATTTTACAATCCATTGGGCCAGAAGGTTTTGCTGCAGGTGACTTAGTACCAGACATCTCAACAAAACCTGATATGTTAATAGTTTATGTCATTGCTAATTGAAGGTGTTTGACTGGTAACAAAATATTTTACTTAGAATTAGCCATGTAGTCACAGACTTATGACTGGTGAGTAAAAATACAAACAGCATGAAAATAATTTAACATTTTCATTACTTTGGCTGTTTGTAACAAAATCCTTTGAGCAGCACCCAAAAGTCATAAACCTGCCAGATTGCTGACCTTGTTGTGGAGATTAGCTCACTGGAGACTTTCTTGAAGTATTTAAGCATTTAACTCTAATAAAGTATTGTATTGTATTCAGACTATTCCCCAAGCCTGCGTCCTTTGTAAAGTCCTTAATTCACCAATAAACCCATTTTAGTAATCAAATATTTCATCTGCACCTTACATCATCATATGTAAACCCAAATAAATCATGTTAGATTGATTTTAAAATAGGTTTTAAAGAATAAGAAGAAGTTTTAAATTGTATTTTGTCCATTTGTTTATTTCCAGTTACGAACCCTTTAAAACAGAACCGTCAGATTATCGAGGAAAGTTGTAGTTTGTGTTGTTGATATGCTATTTTTCTCAGACATGTAAAGAAACTACAGAAAGTATAACTAAAAATGAATGTGTTTTTCATTCTGAGATTAATGTTTAAAAGAGCTGATCCAGCTTAAACCATCTTGTTTAAGCTGATGCTTAATAACAGGCTTGGTTAGATACACAATGTTCTTAAACTGTACATGCTCATATACACTGTGAGTTATACTTACCCATCTGACAGAAGGAATTTGGTCCTCTCAGTACAGACGATTACATTAATAAATTTTCTCTTGAAAGTCCCACTAAGATCCTAATCTGGTCTAGAAAAAAATATGTTTTTGACCTTTAGTTTTATCCTATTGATATATCTACATAGATATGTGCATAATTATCTGGGACATCATTGACAGAAAATGGAATTATTATTCTCTAAAATTAAACAAATCTTTTGAAGTTTCCTTAATTGACGATCTGACATACACCAGTTGTGTGCAAAAAGAGGTGGATTATCAGCAATTAAAGATCAGTCTGTTGGAGAGTACAAATATTAAAAACGGAGCTGAAGAAGCATCACCTTTGTGTGCCTCTTTCTAAGACCCAAATATGTCTGTATGTTAAAACTCAAAAATGTCATTCTGTTTCTTTGCTAGCTTGGCCACCTCCTGTCTTATAGCCTGCACAAGTGCAGAGGTGGAGAGGCTGCTCAGAGGCATGCTGTCCATGTCCTTCAGCACCTGGGGGAGACTTTGCCAGAACTGTAGGGGCAGTGGGCGGCTGCTCCAGTGTCTGGCTATATTGCAGGGGTAGCCTGGTGGGACTCCCCTGTGGGTAACGAGGATTAGGAAAAGCTTCAGCATACCCAGGTAAGGGAACCTAAAAGCAGAGTGCACAGGAAGGGAAAGAAAAACACAATCTTTATAGTCAAGCAGGAGCTTGTAAGTGCACAAAACATTGGAAGGAAAAGATTTCCAAAGTAACCATGACCTTTCAAATTAAGTGGGCAGTTTATAAGAACCTCTCAGGCCTTCACAGAACAACTCCAATTACAGTGAGATAAAATTGTGCCCAGGATGACTATTTACTAATTAGGTGGCTTCTGAGGACAGATTGTTGTACTGGGTTTCATTGTGATTTTTCTTTTGGAAGAAAATATGCTCACAAAATCATTACTACAGACCCAAATACAAGGGTCTGTAATAATAGTCTGTTTTTATATCTTTGTCATCCATCACATTTTCTAATAGTCTTAAAAAGCGATGCTTATGGGCGATCATAGGGCACCAACATCAGTTTATAGATGTGCAAAACTTAGAGACACAAAGATTTGCAGCTACACCTGCAACAAACAGATGGTGTTAATTTATTGGGGACTGAAAACGTTTGCGCACTACGCTTAATATGTATTTTCAACTTCTGATATTCTTTTTTTAAGTGAGCCTTGTTGGGGCGTAAACAGTATAACTGGGGTTTCTTACAGAGTCTGTCCACTGCGGCTGGACATCCTCAGGTTCTGGAGGGTAGGACATCCAAGATGGACTGTGATAGGACGTAGGGGACGTGGGGACAAAATACTGTGAGTACCCTGGCTTTGCAGCGGGGATGGCGTAGACAGCAGTGATAGGGTTTCCTGTTTAAATAAAAACAGTCAATGATCGTTTTGCTTTTTTGTCAAAATGATGCTGTTCTTGTAAAGACTCAATGCAAGCATTTTAAATTCTACATCACCTCCTGGTCTGCTTACCTGAGTAGTTTGGGACAGGCTGTTCTGCAGTGATAGATGGAAGTGCTGCTCGTGTGAAGGGCCCATATGGGTTCTTCTCACGTTGACTCCGCATTTCAGTGACAGATGTTTCTGAGCTTCTTCCCTTAGGCCCCAAGTCCGAGGTGGATCTGAGTCAAGACATTAGAGAGGCATAAAAAACCAGCTGCAACAGAAAGACATCACTAGATGGCACACACACTCCATGTACAACAAAACACATCATTAGTATTCCTGCCATCTCGCCATACACAAGTTCATTATAAAAATTTATACAAGGCCTTAAATCACCCTCACCACAACGAATCTCATGATAGTCCCTGAATATGAATGTTAATGTGATTTTTAAAAAAGGAACATCCAAAAGGTTAGCAAACAAAAGATGGCCATTTGTCTCCAGCAGTGTCTGTTTTTGTGTTTTCCTTTTTGCTAATCTTTTATGTCTTCCAATTCTTACCAAGTGCCTGTTTAAGGAAAGTTTTGGTGAAGCTTGTGCTCCAGTTTTTAAATGTCTATTTTGTAACTTTGTCAACCAAGACATGTTCTAAAATCTGAAAATAAACTTCTATTTTCATTTATGGGTGTCTTCATTTTTTACCGTCTTAAGGAGGTTCTATTTGGAGGTCCGGTGCGAGGCGGTAAAGGAGGCGGAGAACCCACGGCCATCTCAGGAAGCTGGGTGAAGCGAAAGGCCTTAAAAGACAGTAAGAACTCTTTTGATCAAAGGACTTGTTTTTGGATTGATTACTTGGAAATACAAAATTACTTTTCCAACTCACAGGTTTAGGCAGGCTGCACTGATAAATATCTGCTCCGTAAGATGGCACCCAGTGGAGTCCGCCCCGCCCCGAGCTCATAGTGCCTGGAACGCTGCTGACCACATCTGCGTATGGGAGAGGAGGCGCAGGGCTGTATTGGTCAGGAGGGGGCTGCTGGTGGTGACCATGCCTTCCTGATGTGGACTGGCCCCCAGAAGCCAGGCTGAACGCCTCCTCCAGCAGCAGGTGCATCTGCTGTCGCACTTCGTCAATGGATGGCTGTGAGCTCAGAGTGGATGTCTCTGAGTGGCCTTTAAGGCCACGACCATACATGTATCTCTGCGGCCCCAGAAGATGATCAACATTTGTCTCTTCGATTAGCTCCGGCTCAGTCTGTGAAATATATAGACAACATGATATATTATATTTAATAGATTAGACTTAACACACTCTTCAAATACTATGAGAACTGAAGACAAAATTAAAACAGTTAAACATAACAATGAAAAATCCAGAGAAAGATGGTATTATCTCCACAAAGTTTCATGGTATTCATCTGGCAATTTTCAGTTTTTGTTTTGTGTAAAACCTTTAAGATTTTCTGGCAAAAGGTCCAGTCTGGGTTCATCAGACCACATTACATTCTACTACAAGGTTTCAGATTTTTTATTTTCTTTTTGTCAGAACTGGATGTTTCATTTAGAGTAACCCTGCTTCTTAGTCTGGGCACAATAAAGATAAAGGTGATTGAGAAGAAATTCCTGTAGTTCCTTAAGAATTGATGTTGGGCTCTCTGGCAGCTTTGAGTCCAGTTCTTGTCTTTTTCTTTCATTAGTTTTGGAGAAACATTAGGCTTTTGAAGAACCACTGTTGTTTATCCAGTTACCATTGACTACCTTTATTGTGCCATGTTGGATTTATACAGCAGAGGAGCTTTATTCCTTTGAAATTTATTTGCAAACTATGGCTTTAGCTAAAAGATGCAAATCAACAAATGTCAGAAAAATTTTATTAGGATTTGAACCTAAGATCTGATTATCACTGGTGACAAAGAGAAGACTAAATACTTTACATTTATCTTTTGGGTGGGGGTTTGGTTGTTTTTAAAGGGTGCTGAAATGATGTATTGTTAAAGACTGTGGTTACATGTGATGTTTTCTTCAACAAATTTGTTTTTCATTTGACGTGCACAGAGTAAATGCAACACTGTAAATACAAAAACGTTTTGAAAAGATTGATCCTGGTCAAATTTTTAAATACTACTCTTTTGAGAGCAGTATTTATTATCCTTATTATCCTATTTATTATAATCATTTTTATCTTTTAACATACTTTTTTGTCACAATGTCAATCTATTCAGTAGTCCAGCACAGTGACAAATTTGTATAATTTGAAGCTGCCCTACTTCCTGTGCAAAAAGAGGGCAGCCACAGTAGAGCCAGCACAGAGCACCTCATAAATCAGCCCTCCTGAAAAAGGGAAGAGACTTAAATCTGCAGCCAGACCAGTCCCTTTGTATTCAACAAGGCCAGGGCTCATGAAAAAACACAATGCAAATCAACACATGATCATGGAAGTATAAAAAATGTTTTATTTTCAGAGGACGTGTCATACTTTCTCTGCTATTCAATCCCCTTGTGATGGTGAGGTGAATGCTTCTCACTGGACCAATGTGAGATTTCTGAGGCTGTTTTTGTGCAGGCCAAAAAGAGCCAAAGCACCATCACTTTGCACAAAAGCTCCATTTAACTATCCAGCAATGCTTTATAAAACTTTGCATTTAATGATAAATTGCCCATTTCTCTGCTCACAGTTTGCAGAACACTAGTAGAACAGGTCTAATGTGTAGCTCTGTTTGTACACCCAGTCTCACAATAAGGAGAGAGTGATTTCACAGAGTCCTCATAATCCTTATAATCAAGGGTCACGTTTAATTGCATATGTTACAGTTGTGGAGCCTACTTTTCGGTGCTGCTCAGTTAATTAATCTGTGAAATTTGGTAACATCATATTTCTGCAACAAGAGTCTGCATCTCCTACAGGTCTTGGTATTCGCTAAAGTTGGAGTATAATTAATCCAAAGTCTCTCTGTTAACTACATCTCTGCAGGATCACATTTCTATGCAAGCATCTTTAACAATGCAAATGTACCCTCAAGCTCTTCTGGACAAGAGTTCTTGTCCAGTTGGTTTTGGGAAGTTTAGAACTGTTAGCCCTAAAGAGAGGAACTGTGCATTTTCTCTCCTATAGTTAGCTCTTACATTGCCCAATAAAACAACACATTTCTTTAATGTGATATTTTTTATCACCAGCTCCTTTAAGCTATAGCTCTGAAATAAAATGAGACGGCTTTGAGCTGCTAATTGGCTGATTAGGTTGGGTCGAAGCGGTTGGTGGGTGTTGACATGGGACTCACATCGTAGCCACTGTTGCGGATGCCTCTTCTGGGCCTCTCTCTCATTACAAGGAGGTCCATCTCAGTTCCTCCGGGACTTGGACTGCTCAGGCTTTGTCTGCTGCGATAGGCCATCTGTCCGACCTGGGAATGCCTGCCAATTAGAGTAAACCGAGAGAGTGGAACACAAATCAAACCTGCAGCAAAGCAATTCTTTACTCAAAGCGTTCAAATTATCCGTTCAGTCTTTCATGTGCCTTCAGCAGAAGAAGTAGAAGATAAACCTCGTTGGTTTATCGCTTGAGGCATGATGAACAAGGTAAGGAAAATAATTGGACTCCTATTTGAAAGGTGTGGCGCTGCCAAAATAGGTGTTAAATATGAAGAGGACAAAAATAAAAAATAAAAATGTTGGTCACACAATAGTGAACAAATACTCTTTTGATCTATTAAAATAGTTAGCGTCATTATATATTTTAATAATGACACCGTAAAACACAGTACTAGGGAAAATATTATTAACAGATGCCAGATGCAGATCAAACCAGATCAATCCAAAATATCAATAATATAAACACCAAGTCGACATCAGTATCGCTTTGATGCTACTGTGATAAGGAACACTGGTTTTTATTTGTCAAAAAAATATGGCAACAGTGTATGATTTTCATACCAACTCACAATTATGTGGCACTTTGTGTTGTGTTGTGAAATTCCAATTTAAAAAACAAGTTATTTAAAGATTAGTGCTGGGAAGTGTAGTTGTACTTTTTTATTATTTGAAAGCAACAGGAGATTGGGACCATGAATCATGTTGGCAGAGTTCATCAGCTCCCAGAACCAGATTTGGCTCTGGTTGCCCACGGCAACGTCCCAGCATCTCATGGAAAACATAGTCACTCCTTTTTCAAATCCAAAAAGTCCATTAAGGTTTGTTAATGGACTTAAGATTAACAAACCTTAATACTAACAGGTTTGTTAACATAAATGGTAACTATTTATTGTTTAAAAAAACAACAAATAGTTAGTATGTTTTATATCCATATTTCCTGTTATATATTTCAGAGGAGGGAACAGAAGGAATCCACTGATGCAGCAAATTACAAATCAGTCACTGTGTGGTAGAATGATGAAACAGATGCCAAAGTGATGAAGATGGATCTATGGTGAAGTGAAATTTAAATCATTATTGACACAATTTGAAATGTGTGATAACTCAAAACAGAAGGCCTAGAAGCATCCAAACCTTTGACTTTCTTTTCATGATACCTTTAAAAATTTGAAAAAGCAGCAAAGATAATTTTGTGCAAGATGAGATGAGGGTACCATCAAGATGAAGAGGGAGACGGATACAAATATGATTATAAATATGTTTTTGAGTGCAAACCCTAACAACCACAATCATATTTCTGGGAAAATGACACAGCCTCAGGAAACGTCCCAGTCTGGACCTGAAGGATTTTGTATTCTCAGAAAGATAAAACTGGAAATCCAGTACAAATCCTAGTGAATCTGATTGAATTTATTTCTGCTAAGAAGAATGGGAAAATGTCCAGTAAAAGATGACATGCAATTGCAAAATCAGTTTCTGGGTGAAAGACATACCAATATATTCTAGAAACCTGTTATTTCCTGGGTGAAGAACTATGTGTCAATAAATGCAATGATCTAATATAAGGAGCCTGGACTGGAAACATTCTGACAGCTACGGAACGCAAGCAATGTCAAAACACATTTTACAAAAATCTCCCAGCAAAAAGTCTCTATGTATATTAATATATACCTACTCCATCTCGTCTGCTCTTACCTTCTGTGAGACTTGATGTATGTGGACCCTCGTTCATCATCTGGCTCCAGGGGTCTGCCATGCTCACTGACTTCCCTCTCGTAGTTGCTCCGTTGCTTATGCACCAGGGCTCGACCTCCACCGCTGCTGCTGCCGTTGGTGGACGGGAAATCATAATACCCTTTCTTCTTAGCTTTTAGCCTCAGCTTGTTTCTGTAGTGCTCAATGTCTGATTTCTGCTTCAACGCCAAGTTAACCTGCAGAGTGAGCACAAAAACAAATGCAACTGAACACAAGAGGATCAGAACTTACAAATGAGAAGAGTATTAATCTTGCATCTTCTACTGTGGTACAGATGGTGGGTTGAATATGATATAAATTAAAGATAAGCTATGAAAAAACTGTTTTTAGTTTCTTGTTAAGCATAGGAAGTTATAGCATGGTGATATTACTTAATACAATTAAGCCTCTGCATTTGTTTTGACATATAGCAATTGTATTAAGCAGCTACCACAATGCAAACACAACAAACAAAGTCAGGCATATTCTAAGGGAAAGGAAGTCATGCAATCAGTCTTGTCCTTTGTGAGCAGAAGGAATGCATGTCGATCAGCATAAAAAGTGAACATCTTTGCAGCCACTCATGGAGAATTGTTATTAAAATATTTTCTATGATAAGGAAAAGAAATCTTATATTACAACAGTGTAGAAAGGTAAAGTATCTTCTAAATCTGCCATGAGAGAAACACTTGGTGAGAGCAAACAGGCAAGTTCATGGCAGAGTGAGAAGGGTTTTTCATAAGGATTAAGTAATGAAAGAAGAGATTAAATTTAAAGTATGAATAAAACAGCTGATTCAGAGTAAATAACCAGAGATAGAGATATTTTAAAGTGATGGTGGTTTGGGGTTTCCAGAGGCATGGGAATTCTCTTTGGGATGATCTAATTAAATAAGAAGCTATAACATAATTTCTAAAATGTATAGGTTCACTTCAAAATAAGTAATTTTTACAGAGTAAAATCCATGATAGTGTTGAGCAATGGAAATTACCACAAAGGTTTGTCAAAGTAAAGAGAGAAGTGGAATAACTGGATTCAAATATATCCTTTACAAATGCAGGCCATCATAATGCTACCACTGTGTGTGACTGTTAGCATGATGTTAATTTTCTAAGATGCAGTGTTGAGTTTAAATGCAGGATGCCACATGGGCAAAATATTTCCTGTGTCTTGCATCAGTCCACAGAATAGTTTCTGGCTAATTGGAAACAAGCCTTAATGTTGATTTTGGACATCATTGCTATTTTTCCCAGTCTCTTTTTCATTTTTAAAAAGTTTTCCTTAAAGGAGGCAAGAGAGTTAAGCAGTTCTTAAGATGTTATTCTGGATTTTTTTATGACTTCTTTGAATAGTTATTGTTGGAGTGATGGTCATCTACTGGCCACTTTTCCGCGTTTTCTTTATTTATGCATAATCATTCTCACTGTGGGTGGCTGGAGTCCAAAATCCTACAGAAACGGCTAAGAGGCTTTAATCAATTCATGTATCATCTGTGTTTTAATTTAGATAAGTACAAAATATGTTGCTTTTAGGCTACTTCATCCTGCAGTTTCTATTCCAGTCATTTCTTGGTTCTAGAAGCGTAAAGGAGGTGTGACCATTCATACTAAAGTAAAAAATATGACAATGAGAATATCTTTTTATGATATAAACATTTGTTTGATAATTTAAACCATTGAAGTGCAACAAAAAAAGAGAAATCTGTAAGAGGGCCAGCTCTGTTTTGCAGCACTGTATCTCCAAGTAACATTCTTGGCCAATAAAAACCAACATCTCTGAGTGCAGACGTGGGTGTAAATCACCTCTCCATTGACGATGGCTGAGTCCTGGCTGCGGTCGGAAGATGCAGGGTGGGAGCAATTTGTCTGTGCAGTTACAGGCTTTATGGAAATTAGCTGCAGGGACCCAGAAGATGTGTCGTATGGATCTGAAGACAAGAGCAGAAGTTTACAAACAAAGAGACAGGAAATACCAATAATCATTACTGTGCCAATCACTGGGGGAAGAGTTGTCATCCTGCCTCCTCATCCCCTACTTCCATCCCCCAAAAAAGAAGAATGTGAACCAACAATTTCTGAATTTTATCACACAAAAGTCATCTGTCTCAGTAAATGAAGTTGTAGATAGCAACAATAGATCACAAGGACAGCTTTGGCTTCCAGTGTTGTGGTAATGCATCTGTGTGACAAATGAAAGAAACTGACTCTGCACTTTTGTCCGTTATCCAGCATCAGACAAAACTGGACTCGGTTCCAGTTTCACCGAACTCAGCTGTTGAATTATTCAAATCTAGCCGTTAGGAAAATCAGAATCTGACGAATTTCATCAAATTTACAAGCAGAGAAACGGAACTGGAGGAATTTTACTCATGTCCACCACATTAGGAGCACTTCGCCTCAGAACAGGGGACAGAACAAGACATTATTCAAAATAGAACAAAATGTAATGGAACACGAGTTATGAGATTTCACAAGGTATTTCTGGACTTATAAGAGTTGAGTATTAGAGCATGTGTGTGTGTGTGTGTGTGCTCATCTTGGTTTGTCACAGTACCCAGCAGTCAAACACACCATACCTTCTCAGCAAAGTGACTGTCTGTCTCATGCATATTCATTTGGTCCATCTCCACCTACTGCTGGGGGGTTGGAGGGCTGCTTACCTTTCTGGCTACAAAAAAGCTGCAGTGCCAGTGCATTCCTTTTAACTGACCCACAAAACCTTAAACAGTGCAAACATTTTTATCCAAAAAGGGAAAAATGTATTTTTTGCTTTGCTTCTTTTTGAAGCTCTTGACCTTGCCAGCAAAGAAGCGGTAAAATGACTCGTTTTTATTTGCATCTACGTGCGACTCTCACCGTCCCTCCTGCGGGACTCCTCCTTTGTCGATTTCTGCTGCGCTGTGACTTTCGGCACCGTCAGGCCCCTCTTAGAATTCAGCTTCTCTGATTCGTCGCTGATGACGGAACCGTCTTCACTTGGCAACTTGCTGCAAGTAACCATAGCAACAGGAAAGGCGGTAAGTTCCCAGGAAGCTGGGCTGGCAGCCAGGTTATGTCATCCCTTCCTTTTTTACAACCTCACCTTTCCCCTGCTATCCACTAAGGCTCTTGTCCATTAACTATAATGTGTTTGACAAAATTAAATAAATTGCAAAACTACTATCCATGTTTAATGAATACCTCTTGCACAGTCAAGTTGTCTTACTGCTTTTAAGTAGATAGCATAAAACAGAAACATCTCTTTATTACACAACAATTTTGCTTGTATGTTTAAAAACATTGGTGGAGCTAAATATCATTTCACTTGTGTCAGACTCATTTATCTTAGGTTTTTATTTAAAAAAAATACCACTGTGTATATGAATGTGCATTTTTTAAGCTTTTGTGGCACTGATCGTCTTCATCCACATTTGTCAGGCAGAAAGCAAGCAGAGAGAGGGAACGGGGGAATGCAGCAAATGTCCTGAGGTTGGCATTTGAACCCTGGCTGTGTCTCTGTAAGACCAGCAGCTTCCCACTGGATATTGATTACTCATATATGTCACATAGCTGGAGAAACAAACAAATCCTGGAATAAAAATGTGCTAATTTCAACATTTTTAAAAGCCTTAGAGATTACCACTTTTATTACTCTTAGAGAACTGCAACAAAGTATGTAATTTTTTTGAAGAAATATGTCAGAAAATTACAGTGAGTTTAGGATTTGCTTTTTCAATACAGTAGGTATTTTGTATTGTATGGTTGAGCATATGTTGAGTATGTTTCTAACGATGTGTATTCACGTCTAAAGTGAGTTAAGACTGCTTTGCAAATTAACTGCACAGTTGTTGTATTTATACTTGTTCCCCTGGCTTCAAACACTGTAGTGTTTGCTGGATTTAGAGCTAATCATTCCCTAGCTGAAAAAAAAAACCACAAGACTGGCTGTGAGATCAAAGAATCATTGTATAACGCCTAAAAGTCTGTTAAAATTGATAACAGCAATGAAAAACTCTAAAACAGGCAATGCTGCAGAGAGAAAGACACAAAGAAGCGTAACAAGTTTAGTCTAACAGAGGTGTGCAGTTCACTTTCACTGAAAGAAAATTGTGATTAGAAGACAAATGAAGTGCAGGACTTTCTATCCACTAAGCATGAATGCATGTTTTTTTTTACTAGAGTGTTTGTCAAATATTGCAGCTGAAATATGGTGTAATTTTAAATAAAACTGAAAAAGGAAATTATGAAACTTTAAGTATCATCTGAGCAACCTGGTATCAACAGCTGCTGCTTAAGAAAAATAAAATTGGTCAATTTTATTTTTTTCTGAATTAAAAAAAGTACCAACCTGTTAATGTCAACCATAATACAATACATACATAAGTAAACAAAATTCTGTGAACTTTGAGTTCTCATTTTTATGACTAATCTTAAACAGGGGCGCCCGATGTTGGGGGGCAATAAGCAGCTGTATACATTTGCTGAACCCCCAACAAATTTGCATTTGTAATATTTTTGTACTGTTATGCTTTCTGGCCAGTATTCTATGTTGCTAAATACATATTTGTTTCAAAAGACGTTTTACACTGTAGAAAAATAAATAGAAAAAAGCTTTTTAACTGCATGCTATTGAAAAAACAAGTTGCTTTGGCCATGTTCTTAATATGCTATGATGTACAAATCAAAATTATATTTCTGGCTAGACTGAGCTACATCTTTTTTTTAAAGATTTTTTGACTATAGTGTCCTCAATTGAAGAGTGAGGAAAAAAGGAGGAGAAAGACAGGAAAGACCTGCAGCAAATCACCTGAGATAGGGAATAAAACCCGACTGAACCACCCAGCAACCATGCTTCATCTTTTTTTCCAAGAAGACTAAATCAAAGCTGTTAATATAATATTCAACATTATAGCTTTGACACAGTTTTGGAAAATAAAAGGCTAAGAGAAATCATAGCTTGAAGAGAGGAACAGTGGGAGTATCTTACCTTTTGTGTTTGTCAGCAGTGTGACTTTTTTTGTTGGCTGTCCCGTCTTGTTGCAGAACCTTTTCCAGCGACAGTGATGTGTCCCGAATTTGTAGGGACATCACTAAAGTATCCTGACTGACAGGCAGCGTCTCCTCATCTCCTCCCTGCTGGCCCAGGTGCTGCTTGGCATAGTCAAATCCCTGGACTGGCTGATGGACGTGTTAGATAGGAATAAAGAGTGACAGAAGAGAATGTTTATGTCTAATTTCCCCCTTCTGCCCAGAAAATGCAATTCAGTATAAAAAATGCAAAGATATGTATGAGTCCGTCACAAGATTCGCACAGACAAGCATCTCAACGCGGTTTCCAAGTACATCCTTAAAAGTTAGAGGGATTTAAAAAGCGGAACTGGGATTACTGCACGTCATGGCTTTGAATAGATAAGCACAGATTTAACTGTGACTCTTCTTGGTGTTCGTCATGTTCTTCCTGTCTCTGGTTAAATAAATACCAAACGGCAGCAGTCAACAAGACAAGATACGCCGGTCTTTGTGGAGATCCAGTGATGAAGCTCAGCAGAATACAAGATAAAAGTGGAAAACCAAGTTTGTGTAAAATTTGGTATCAGTATGCTTATAAATAGACGACCACTTGCACAAATATATGCTCAAAAATTTACGACTGCTGTCATCACAGAGTCATAAATTGTCTGACACACATCACAGCCAGAGAGCAGCCGGGCCAAACTGCAAAATCAATGTGTTATACTCCCGCTGAACGTTCATCTTCTTCAGCACACACTCACATCCACACTCAGAGTTTTATTGAAAGTGCTGCTGTTGCTAGTCTTTAAAGAGGAAGCAGTAACAAGTAAGTATGATGAAAGGGTTCGGCTTGTACATTCCCTATTGCAGAGGGCTTCATGTGAGGGTCTTTTTAAAATTTTAGGAGTCACTATCTTTGAGCATTTCAAGGGCTTTCCTTTGCTTTCATATTCCTTAGTAGCGAGTATTCACTCTGAAAATTAAATATGTTAAATATCCTGGCAGACCACACATGATATTTAATGCAATGAACATGCTTTTAGCGGTTTCTGTTTATAAAATGAGGTAACAGGATCTTCCTCTGTGTATGATAGATGCTCTGCAGGTAGAACCTGAGTACCTCTTTGGTTTAATGCATAAGATTTTACTGCACTCTCTCCTATGAATGAATCAACAGAGAAAGTGATGGGGTCTGCTGTTAGTTACACTCTGCATTTTAATTTGTCTCCTCCGATATATGCAAACACCAAAACAAGATAAGCAAGCATATCATCTCAATGTGAAAGCACTTAGTCTAAGTTGACTATTTGCATGTACCCAGGCAGAAATGGTCTTTCTGCTTAAAGCATCCTGTATAACACCATTGCTCTATTAGACCTAACCTTTTAAATCCTATCCTGCCTAGGGAGAGCTACAATAAGAAGAAAGGACAATATTAGCCTCGCTTCCCAGAAAATTACTTTTTGAAAGCTTTGTTATCCTGAAGTGCTGTTATCTTCTTGGTTTCCATCAGCACAGCTGGATTTACTGAACTATATCAACAGTGTTCTCTGAACAGAATCCCATTCAAATCCTACGGCCGCCTCGGCAGAGCCTTGGAAATAAAAACACAGATTAGTACTGAGAAGAATTACAGAGTAATAGATACCTGGTGATAATAGCTCACATCCCTCCGATACGCCATCTGAAAACACAAAGGAAGCTGTTTAAAAGGTGCAAGTGGGATCTAAGTTTGGCTACCAGATTATCTGAGATTCTCCCAAAAAAAAAGACTGAAAAAATTAGAAGAGCTTAGGTAATGTGAAAAAAACCTAATCTCTGCATTATAGACTCTTTATTGGGTTTGGTTCAAATCAATCACATTAACTGTCATGTCCGACACTGGGAACTATTTTTAAAAATAATAAATGAGAAAAAGGGCTGCACAAAGGTGCAGTTGGTAGAGCTGTTGCCTTGCAGCAAGAAGGTTCTGGGTTCGATTCCCGGCCCCGGTCTTTCTGCATGGAGTTTGCATGTTCTCCCTGTGCATGCGTGGGTTCTCTCCGGGTACTCCGGCTTCCTCCCACAGTCCAAAAACATGACTGTCAGGTTAATTGGCCTCTCCAAATTCTCCCTAGGTGTGAGTGTGTGTGTGCATGGTTGTTTGTCTCCTGGACAGACTGGTGACCTGTCCAGGGTGACCCCGCCTCTCGCCCGGAATGTTAGCTGGGGGTAGGCACCAGCAACCCTCCCGACCCCATTAGGGACAAGGTAGTATTGAAATTGAATGGATGGATGGATGGATGGATGGATGGATGGATGGATGGATGGATGGATGGATGGATGGATGGATGGATAAATGAGAAAAGCAAGAACAATGGAGATAAGAACCAAACCAAAATTTGCAGGAGAGTGATAAAGTTGCATTTGGAATGGAAAACAATATCCAACAATGACAAAATAGCTGACAGGAAAGGGAACAATTTACGCTCATGAAGTCAAGATTTATATGATGATTTATCAACTGAGGAGGAGAAAGTCAAGAGAAATGTCGTGTAAGAGCTTGCAGACTTAACAAACCGATGGAACTATAAACATTCTGTGGTGAGTCCAGTGTAATTATGGCTCACCACAGTAGTGAATGTGACACTACCTGCAATTTGAAAATCTAACCTATGTTGTTTCTCTCATGTGCTTGCCTGTCAGCCAACACTGTCATTTCTGCCAATAATTGTGCTGTCAGAATAGCCTAAATTATATTGGTGGGTGAAGGAGCGATTGTGCAACTCAAACTGAGAGTTTGAGTAATAAAAAGTCTCTTCAAATGAATGTTACACATGTCATGGATGGAGGGGAAGGTGAACTGGTCAGACAGCATTTGACATCAAAAATTATCTCCATCACTTGGCTCATACACAGGAAAAAAACTCATTACTGCAGATACTTATTGTTGGTAAATCTGCCTAAGGAGGTTTGGAGAAATCATTTAGTGATGCATTTAATAATATGATCTATGAACAGTAGATGTTTTACATTGACACACAAAGCACAAAAACACAATAAAAGGGCATAATTTCTTAACTTTATTCTAACAAACAACAAATAATTACAATATTTAGTGAGCATGGAAATTGATAGAAATAACTGTAACTAAAGCAAAGGACTGATAGAGGGAAACCTACCTTGGCTCTGGGATTGAGGTTACCAATGGCGTCAGCTTTAAAGTCGTTCTTGTTCTTTTTGCACAGCACAGCTGTGATGATGATAATGATGAGTGTTACCACTGAGATCGGGGCCAAAACTGCAGCAATAATCCAGAGGTTATTTGGAGGGTTCTTGACCA
This sequence comes from Phalloptychus januarius, assembly GCA_902982915.1. Classification (NCBI taxonomy): domain Eukaryota; kingdom Metazoa; phylum Chordata; class Actinopteri; order Cyprinodontiformes; family Poeciliidae; genus Phalloptychus; species Phalloptychus januarius. Next base: position 17,075,134 of record CADWAE010000477.1, read on the forward strand.
CAGCTGAAAAAGCAGAAAGACATTTTACCATTTCTTAATTAACCTGAATTAAGTGGACTATAAGAGTGTGGTAGAAACATTTGGTCCACGAGTGAATTACCGTAATTTCCGGACTAGTGAGCACAGCTGCATATCAGCCTCATTCAAAAAAAGCCACATGTATCCATGTTGTAATATGAGATATTTAAACTGAAAGATTTTTGTTAAAGTATTATTTACAGCTTTTTATTTCAGTACTATACACAAATATGTACTAAATGTTTTTCTGAACACGGCTGCTTAAGACAAAGTAAAATATGGTAGCCTACCAGGAACAGTCACTGATTGCTATCTTCATCTTCCTCCTGTGCACTAAAACTACTTCAGTGTTGGAATCAAACAACCTCAGAATGACTTTATCACACACTTCCTCAGTCTCTTTCATTCTCAATATCTCCTTCGTCTCTAGTTAAACATCCATATATATATCGGCTGCATCATTGTTGCCACAGTGTTCAAAACGTGTGAAAAAAGCACACGTCCGGAAATTATAGTCCGGAAATTACGGTAGTTGCAAAGGGTAGAAATGTTAAAGCAATAAGAAAAGATGACATTCTAAAACATGCAGAATCATTAGTCGCCCTCGCCATCGTGCAGATCAATCTGATATACAGAGACCCCGATTCAGCTACAATCTATAAGTAAAAGCTGCGTGTGTGCACCCTTTCTCCACTTCGCTTTCCCTCTCAGCATTGAGCAGATCTGCAGCCCCAAACAAACACTGTCCCCTGGGAGCATTTCAAGGAGATTACAGAGAAACCCTTTTCTCTGGGCCCCTCACCCCAGCGCCGGCTCTTTTTTCAAAACCGAGGCTGAATCACATGTCTTCATGTATCTTACTGTGAAGGGTTCTTTATGGTCAAACATGGGAGAAAGGAAATGTGCTTACGTTCTGCTTGCACCTGGACAAAGTAGCCCAGGGTGAGTGCCATGGTCTGGGAGTCCACTGTGTTCAGGACCTTGGCAGCTGAAGTGCCAGACAGAGGGATGCCATTATGCTGGACGTAGTAGGTCATCTCTGCTGGATTCTTTAAGCCGGACACTCTGCGGATGCTCACCATCTGGTTGAAGACAACGTGTCTTACGCCATAGTCATCGGAAATAATACACTAGATCAAGCGGGTTGATCACATTTTTGTGCAATTCTGTTAAATGACTAAACTGAAATGTTAAGAGCAGTTGTTTAGCAAAAGGTCTCTGGCTTGTTTTGATGGGCAATTAGTAAATGATGAGCTGAGAAGCCCCCTAATTATGAGGCACCGACCACAAGTACTCATCTCAAGCGTTATAAAAGTGTTTATCAAAGTGTACATCTTATGAAATATTCATAGCATTTGAAAGAAGCCAACATAAACAATTTCATTTCACTGACGTCTCATAAACATGCAAAGCCAGTCTGATAAAATATCAGAGAAGACTAAATAAGCTGATGCCTGCTGTTTTAGTACCTGGACGGTGAAGCTGCCCACAGTTGTGGCTCGTCTAAAACGAGTGCCCTGCTGCCCTGCCAACACAAACAAGTCGGCCAACCGCTGCTCCATTAGACTGGCAAAGCTTTGGTACTGTCCCTCCAGGCTGGCATTATCAACATCCTGGATCACTGCAAGTTCAGTCATAAGGCAGAGATGGTTGTTAAGAAAGATAGTAAACTGTTCTTGAGGGCAAAAAGTGAAAAAAGAACAAGAAGAGGGTAAGAAATGTGCATGTGCCCTTCTGGTTTATACAGCCTAAAATGTGTAAAGAAAACTTAAAAGGGACAAGCAAAGTAAGTGTTTTCACGTCTGGGAAAAATAACTGATATTAAAAGTGTTGCATCCCAACAATTTAGGATATATAGATGCTTCACAAACTTCCTGATTCCTGCACCACAGAAGACAAAAGCAAAACCCCAAATGCTCATTCGGCTGGGAAACTGGGCCTTTAACTTTAAACTTCAAAGACCTCTTAAACCTGTCATAGAGAAACCAAAACACTATAAAGTGTGTTCTTTCTGAAATATTGGCAGTTCATCACATAAAAGTTGTGGTGAGACCAATAAAGGTACCTCAAATTTTAACAGGATCGGTAAACATGTTTTATTAGGTAAGCCTCATTACTAGGACGGGTTTGGACCTAGTTTTGCCTACAGAACTGCCTTAATTCCTCAATTCCCCTTTCTAATATTCAGTTTAACTTAACTAGTCGTCTTAACCATGTTTAGGTTCCTATATGCCTAGACTTGTTACCATATAACATGTGATTTATCTTAATAATTATAAGAATTTCCAGTTATTTTGGCATTATCTAAGTCACTGAAAACTCTCTCATCATCATCCTCAAAATCATTTACCAAATTCAACCAAGGAGATAAAATCTAAGCAAGGACATAAACATTTTTTTATTATTTTAAAGAAGAAATTTTAGCTTTATCTCCAAAGACAAAGGATAGGTGGATCAGACGCCATATTTTCCCAGACATCATCTATTTTCAGAAACCAAATTGTGTTCAAATCTAATAATTTAATACTCAAAGGTCTGTTAAAATGTATGAATTTGATATAATCTAACAAGTACAAGAAGACAAGCTGGCACATAAAAATAAAGTGGTTTCTTTTAACCTTTCTTTAGTGCTAAACAAAAGAAAGAAAGAAACCTCCACCCAGGTGCTCCACTTTATCGAAAACTGAAAAAGCATTTCTGTTGGTCGTATGTCTTGTTGAGTGGGAGTAAATCTCATTACAGAGGTGCTGACCTTGTATTGACTCAGCCTAATCTTGCAGCATGTGCAAGTTAAGAGCCACAAAATCTGATTTGAGAGACTCATACCTGAAGCCAAGGTAAAAAAATGCATTCAAACATTGAGATTTATTCTTCATTCAGCAGCTAATATTATTTTGGAACAATAGAAGATACAGTAGAAAATTAAGCACCGCTCTACCAAAAGAAAATATTACAATGTAAAATAATAAAAATAAAAGATATATATATTAATTTTATATTTGTTAAAATTAATTTAAATATCCTGTAAGTGTGCTACATCCTGCAGTTACATTATTATAAAAATCCAATATATTCATATCATTTCCATTTCATTTAAAAGGTTACTTTAAACCTGCATGTGCCAAAAATATGTATAACTTTGGTTTTAACTATAAGCTAAGGCCAAAGTGAAATAAAATATTTTGAATACAAGCAGACTTTTCTCATGTTTTAACAAATTATGCTCTAATTCTATCATATAATTTCTACAGTATTTCAATAATACTGTACAATGCATTTATAAAACGCTTTATAAATGCATTTTGAAATACTTCAGAAAGTTTCAGAAGATTATTTTTTTCTTTACCCAATTGCAGCAATGACATGCCTACCTGTGACTACCCAGAAGTCTCTGGTTTCAACAGACGTGTTCAGATTGTGGTATTCAAGTGCTGCAAAGACAAAGAAACGCTAGCATGAGAGTCACATCCTCTTTTCATGCTTTAATCTTGTGCACTTTGACTTTATAAAGCTTCCCTTATGCCAAGTGAGACATCTTTGATTTGAGTGATTAAAAGGAAACATTTAGAATAATTTAAATGGCTTTGATTACCCTGTGTCTGAGATGGTTGACACATATTTTGTATTTGAGAAAGTGCCTTGTCAAAATTTCCAGAAACATCACAAGGGTAGGCAACAGTTGACACTTTTCCACGTTTTTTTTTTTTTCCTTGTCTGTGGTTGAGATGTCTCTTCAAAGCCTCGTTATCTCTGAATGTCAGACAAATAGAGAAGAGACGATGTGCTTCACGCTGAATGAGTTCTGGTTGTCTCTGTATTCTCTTACATGTATTTCCTGCCTGATTAAGCTCCTGTGCCGAGGGGGTAGGTGGGTTTGGCACAGGGTTGTTTGGGGGAATGCTGCATCAGTGGCCTCTTAAAGCAGACTTGCATATGTGCACACTCAGGCGAGTCAGGGGGAGACTGGCGGGGGGTGAACGGGTGAGAAGAAGAGCGATGGTAATAGATAGGTTGGAAAAACCGTCAGCAAACTCTGCAAACAACAAACTTAGCTGGATCATCAGAGACAAGGATTCAAATGAAACTGTTTACAATAAACCATTGAAGGGCTTTATGACATTTTTAAAAAGGGCAAAAATATATATTTTGATCCATAAAACAATTTTTAAAACAATATTTCATTTTCAACCTATAATTGTTTTTTAATTGCAGACAAAACAAAAAAAATCCCTACAGCTTTACTCATGTTCTTGAGAGAAATAGATGAAGAGTGGCGAGGGAGTAAAAGAGCTGAAACATGCAGTCCAGCTTGCACAAGAGCCGCACAGCAGCACAGAGCTGCAGGCTTGCACTTTCCAGTCGTGTGAGATCCCAGGTCTGGTCTGTAGGACCAGAGCTCAGGGTGGTGGAAAATCACCCACTGTTAATTATTGGCTGCAATAATTGCCTTTGAAATGAGGGAGCAATGTCTGCCAGAATATGCTTACTCCACCCATGTAGAGAGTAACATTATGTATGAATAGTTAAGGTACAGCAAAAACAAACACAAAAAAATGACAGCTGTCTAAAGTATTTGTGGTGTACGGAAGAGGATTAGGGCCACTGGAAAAAATAAATAAAATAGTTCTGACTTTAATTCGTTCTTTTTTTTCGGTGGCCCTAATCCTCTTCCTTAGTGTTATTTCATTTGTGTTTCAGTTTCTATGTCAGTTCCTGCTTCTTTTTCAGGGGAGTTTGTCTTCATCTCTTTGCTTATTAAAAGAAATGGGTCTGTAGTTAACCAAACCTTTCAGCCTAATTTCACCAACGAAAGAGAAAGCAAAAAGAAAAGAAACAAAAGAGACTCTTCATTTTGGCTCTATCAGACATCCAATTTATCTCAATTTAACTAGAAAATAAACTACAAATCAAGATCATGACAAAAATTATTTGCAGATTGAATTTCGGCAACAAATCCTAACCTTCTGTTCTTCTCAGATTGGAAAAAAACCTCCATTTGTTTTTAGATAAATATTTAGCTTCTTGTCTGGTCTTTCTCTTTTAATCCGCCTCAGGTTCCACACACTCATCTCATAAAGTCGGGGAAAACTTATGCAACCATATTTTATTTACCAGGCTGAGCTGCTTATCCACAATCTGCAAATAAATGACACATCTACTTTGATGAAAAATACACAACCAAGATAGTAAATGATAAACTCCAGATTACTTTTAGTCAAACACTGGAGAGAGTCATAGCAAAGCAAGCATAAATGTTTCTATCAAGGACACACCAGCTGCAAATGAAGAAATAAAATGCTTTCAGATAAACACATTTTATTTAAACTAACATTACTGATTAAAAATAAAAAGTGTTTCTCAATCCTGCCTAATTTTATCCATTCAGTCTGGAGTGAGAGAGGAAATAATTAAACAATACAGCTAGAAAATATACTACGAGTCATTCATTCTTTTAGTTCAAATAACTAAATGTTTTTTTTAAAAAATACATACTGAGCATTCTTGTTTCTTGTTTGCATTTCTTCTGTTAGCATCTTTGTGAAGATTATATATGTATAGGTTTTATGATCTTGTACATTTTTAATTTTAATGAAAACTTGTTATCCCCAAATCGCTCAAGTTGATGCATCATTCAACAAACATTTATAATCTACAGCACAATGTTTCCAATAGGAAAACATTGTTCTAACAAGCCTCCAGTTCTCTGTTACTGAAAATGAGGGCATAATGTTTTTAATTCTCTGCATCTTTCATCACTACACTTTATCTGTTTATTTGTGATTTGAGGAACCGGATGTAAAGAAACAGGAGCTGGATCTGCTGGGCATGCTTCCATCTGCATGTATTAAAAGCATCCAGTATCCAGAATTTGTCTTGTTCAGTTTTGGCAAAGTCACAAAGTCTCAGAGATATTGTGTTTATAGATTTTCTGCCTGGAAGCAGAATCAGTCTTTTTTTTTTTTACCACAACCCCAGACTGTTACAAGCCAGTATCTGAGGTTTGCATCATGATGGATGAGAAATGGTAAAAATATCTAACCATTAAAAATGCTCACTTTACACAACAGTTTCCCTTGGACTCTACAACAAATAATTGTACCATTCATGATTTTCTCCTGTTATATGTTAGTAGAAATTAGTTTCAACTGGACTTAAATCAGACGTTCCACATATTTACCAATCTGCTTAGTGAAAGTCTCAGTTCTAAAGACACCATCTCAGGGCATTTTTTCGAAATATCACATCTGTCACAGGAATGTGACAGACACATTGCTCCGAGTGCTGGCTGTTGCCACAGGCAGAAAAAATTGCTCTCAAGGCTGTGATCAGCCGCAAGGTATAACAGAAAAGCGAGTCTCGGTTGTGACTCATGCTGCTCAAATGTCTCAAGCATCAAGTCCTTCGTGATTTTGAGCGTTATTTTACATATAGCAAAAGCCCAGTTCTATCAAGCAACAGCTGGTGAAATACAGGCAGCACAGAGAAAAACAGCACATCTTTCTCAAACAGACAATTAAAGAGGTGTAGTTCAAACCACAGACACTTCTAGTGAACGACATTGCACCTTTACAACTGTATATTATCTTGAGAAAGGTTTTAGTTTATCAGGCCAACTGATAAATAGAGGATTACATTTTACCACAAAAGAGGGCAAACTATAAGCAGAGTTTCAGAGAGTATATAGGTTGCAGTATTGAGTACAGCTCATCAGAATGATGGCAAACCTTACAGCCTTAGAGTTCATTTAAGGTAAATATGTTTGACAAACTTGCTTCTTAACAGTTATGCATTAAGTTCAATCAATTAATCACATATACATAATCATTTGCATCGTTTTTTTTTTTTACATGCAAAGGTTCTGGCCGGCAAGAGTAGCAGTGGACTACCAACCCACTTCTCTTGGCCCTTTGAGAGTTAATTTTTGTTATTTGATGGGATGCTGGAAAAGACTGTTGTTGTTTGCAGGTGGGGAAAACATCATCAGAGCATCCAGAATATAATCACAATGTAACATATGCTGCAGCAAGCAAAAACATCCCAACGAGACAGTCCACATTTCTGAAGACGTATTTCTTTGAAGAATTTGCATGAATTATCATCGGATCCTGAAATACTTAAAAGCTGAGGGGGTATAATTTACTTTGCACAACATTGATGGTGGAATAAGTTAAATAATAGATTAAAAATAATATTATATTTGTTGTTGAGCTCGTATGTCGATTCATTCAACAATTTAGCAATAAAAAGGGTTTTTGAATTGAAAATGTTGTCGACATTTAGCTTTCTTTCAATCAATTAACTGCAATTAATCAGTTACAGACCCTGAAATGTACTCAATTAAAGTTTTAATGAAACCCCACCACAATTTGTTTTTGCAAGAAATGCACCTGAAAAGCTAACCTCGCTTTATCCTTCCAAATCTACAGAGTTTGCAATATGAAATCTGAACACATTATCAAGATTGCATGGCTGTTATGTTTACAAAAAGTATCAGGGAAGTCTTTATGGGAAAAGGAAACAATTTCTGTAAATTTTAACAAAGCATCTTAGTGAAATTATTAAACTAAAACAAGTGGAAATTCTTGATTTAAAAAAATATATAAATAGATGAATGTAGTGCAATTGAAATGTTCCATATATTCATTCATGATGTCTCGCTTTAAGAGATGGTCAATTAAGCATTAACTTTGAAAAACTAGTTACAGAAAAAAGAATATTTTTTAAAAAATGTGTTGATGTGCTTTTACACAGTGTTTAAATAATAAATATCAAATGTAAAAAGGTAAGTGAACGTTCAACTAGTGTTGAAAAATGAACAAGTACCACTTGAAGAGAGTTATGAGTCCAGTGCACGACAAAAGGAAAGTGGAACAACATTTTTGAGAGTATACTTTATATTTACAGAGCTTCAACATTTAAAACTTAAAATTAGAGAATATCTGTGGTGATATGGGATATGCAGACCAGATAATAAAACTAGTCTCACTGGAGAGAAATGTGAAGAAAAAATGCATTTCATATAAAGAAAATGTAACAGCAGATGTATTTTAAAGGTAGGAAGAACCACAGCATCACAGGATAACTACAATATACCAGTTTATATTAAACCAAGACTGATTCCTTTGTTAGAGTATATATTACTTTTCATTTATGCTTATTATAGACTCATTCAATAAAAGACACATTTACTCAAATTGAATAACTGTTCTTATTTTGTCATACATTGCTTTTTGAAGAAAATGTAATTAATCACAATTAGCTAAACACAAAGCCTCTTATTAATTCAATTATTTTAATCGCATCCAACCACTACTTGCTTCTGGTTTTTTATCTTAGACCTTTGCCTGTCGTGTTTCTTTTTGCAGAGACACACTGGACTCCCACTGAGACGACTGTTTAGTCTCCTGCTGATTCCTGTCACTGCTTATTTATCTCTGCACTTTTAAATAAATGAAAATTGAATATTTCTTCAAAAGCTGCAGAACAGTCGAGATCCCGGGATCACTTGGAAACCGGCAGTCATTTAGGCTGACAGGCGCTTTACAAGACGGACTCAGTGGCTCCATGTGGACCACAGCTCTTAAAAACTTTCTCTAAATTAACACAATAGATTTGAGGCTGCCAAAGAAACACTCCCTAATGAAACGCATGCACTCTTTGCAGCATCTGAATTCTGTATTAACACATTTATTTCAGACTAGAAAAGAATGCAACTTACGCTCAGCAATAATAAGAGGAGGATAGAAGAGGAAGTAGCCCACAAGCTCAGCAGAAAACTGACCAAGAAGGTTGGAGGCAACTGTTCCATTAAGAAGTGCAGTCCCGTTCTTTACAGTGTAGACTAAAGTCACAGCAGGAGAGCCTGGTGTCTGAGAAACACTCAGAATCTAGAAAAAGATTTAAAAAAAAATATCAATTTAGCAAGAAATCAAGATGCAGACGTAGGAAACAACAGAAGAAAATGGAAAGCAATAGAATAGTTAGCTATAAACGCCAGTGGAAAAAATGCAGCATATGTTTTACTGAAACGTGTCAGTGTCAAATTAGCTTTAATACATGGTGCACTTTAACATGGCAGCACATTAAAATTAATACAAACAGTGGTTCACTGGCATAATTACATCTCAAAAGCAGCTGATGAAAAAAACAAAAACACGAGGGGAATGTTTTGCGCAAATGGTGAGCAATTTGCCTCTTTTTGAAGCTGCCAAATCTTATAAAATACCAGATGACTAACAGTAGCAGACGCAGCCCAGCCCAGGCAAATTAAGGTCACCGCATTACCTGAACTGCAAGTCGGCTTTTAGCGTTGAGAACTTTGGCCTGCGCCTCAGAAAAGACCTTCTCAAGTCTCTGTTCCATCATTTGTAAGAAGCGACAAGATCGGGGGTCATCACCTGCCCCCACAAACTGCAACACTGCAACACAAACAATGGCACAATGTAAAACTTCATTTGCTACTAGAAGTTGATGTAGATGTACTGTGCAGGGTTATAAACTTTACCGTATGCACAGGTAATGTGTCATTTTAGTCTCTGATGTGGTGTGACAAACAAGCATTTTTTTCTCTTTGCAGGGTAAAGTCACAGCAGGGGGAAAAAACACTATGAAGTCTCTAGCTGATTTGTGAAACGCTTGTTTTCACCCTGAGTGAGAGTTGGCTGACCTGTTTTCAGCTGGAAGCCAGTGGCGGGGCTGGATCTCCACAAAGCAACAGGAAGAGGCAAGGCTGTCACCATGGGGAGGTACTGTCGCAGGTCTGCAATCAGCTTATCACGGCCGTAGGACATCAAACCCTCTGTTACTACAGAGGGAGGGTAAACTGTCTCCCCTCCTGTCACGTGATAAGCCACCGTCATGTTGGGAGAGCCAAAAACCGTCTCCACCTGAGATCGTTGAGTTCAACAAAAAAACAGGAAATGTTTACAGAATTATGTCTTTACAAGGAGCTACTTATGTAAACAATATGAGTTGGTGAAGTGTCTCTTTGTTAGGTTGAACAGCTCAATAGTAAAAAAAAAATTTTAATTAAGTTAAAAATGTGCTCACAGTGTAGAAGGCACAGACCCCCACTTTTAAAGGATTCTTTTTTTAATAGATTCTCTCTATTATTAAATGAAATTTGTCTAATGTTCTTCATCAGTAAAATAATAAAAACTCAGAGGGAAGATTTGTATGGAAAAAAAGACAGATCCAAAACCTGTAGATTAACACAAAACAAAAACTACTAGAATCAAAATCTGAATACATTCAAACTTTATAAAAATGTGAAAGCATGTTAATGCAAACTTGCCAAGTATTTTGAACCATGCAGACCTTCATCCACTCTGATGAAAACCTTAGCTCTATCTGAAGAAAAGACACCCAGGTCATGATGCAACCACCACCATCACTTACTGTGGATATGATGTGCTTTTGGAGATATTCAATGTGTTTTTATTACCAAATAAATAACTTTGAATGCTAACAATTTGAGGCTCCATTGTATTCTGCTGAGGTCTAAAGTTTCCTTGTTCAGGCTCATATATCGTGCATTCTACATTGTCAAATATTTTAGAGGCTAATACAAATTTTGAAATGAGTAGTGTCTAAAAAAATTCAAGTCTTTCTGTGTCTAAGCAAAAAAAAATAATCTTTAAATGCAGAAAGTGTGGCAAAATGAAAGTAGGCTCCGTTTCCAGCTTCATTACGGTGGATACTGACTCCACATCATATACAAATTTTACACTTAAATGCATTTGCCTATAATTTGAGAGAGAGAATGGGAACAAAAATCAAATGCAAGTCTCTTAAATGTTACCAAACATCCAAATCTGTTCATCCACAGTACTGCTGGTACCTCTATTCACAGCCAATGTCACATAAATGAAAGAATCCTGCAGGCTGTGTGGGATCCAACATTTCTGTTGTAATTTATAATTTTTGACTCCACAGAATAAATCAGGTAACATACTGATTCACTAATAGTTACATTGAGTAAATATGTCATCATTCAGTTGAAAATATGTTGGCGTAGCATTTTCATGTGCAAAGTACTGGTTCTTAAATGTGCTTCTTTGAAGAAAAATTGTGATGTTTGAGTCCAAGCAGCCTTTAGCGTATTAACTGCAGTATGAATGAAAATGTGTAGCCAGGTGTTATATCCCCATCAAATCCAAGTGGGCTCTTTTTTAATACCTACTCATCATAGACATCCATATTTACTACAAACTCGTGAGAAGTGGAGTAAATACTGATAGAACGCATTCCCACAGCACCAATTACCCAACTGCTGGGCAATGGTTTGGGTTTTTACAAACCACTGAATGTAAAAACTGATTTGTATGAAATGCTATCACACAGCAAATTCTGTAGAGTTAAATCAACATTATTCTGAGTCTATTTGGTCCTTATTAGAATTGGTGTTAAATTAACTAGTTATTTCAATAAGAAATTGAGTAATTTTAAGACTTGAAATGGTCATGACTACTCAAAATAATGTTGAAATAACTGCAGAGTTAAATTAATGCCAATTCTGAAAAGGACCAAATAGACTCGGAATAGTGTTGATTTAACTTTGCAGAATTTTATATATGTGTCAAATGTCTGCTTTCCTTGCTGTGAAAAAGTTCTAATAAAATAAAAAAAATAAAGTCAAATTAAATTAGCAAAAGCTATGATATCTGAAAATGCTAAAATCTAATAAAAAGACCAAGGTCTCCTAAAAACTATAGTCACATATGAGCACAGGAGGAGAAGACAGTGGATGCAGAATACAGATATGTCACAAGAACCAGTAAGAACTGAGAGGTTGCTGAGAGGAGGGCAAAGACCAACAAAAAGAAAATCCTGATAAGGAGACTGTCAACTCCTTAAGTGTTTTAAGAGATGGCTTTTGTTATGAGACCGCGTGTGTAATTGCTCAAGCTAAAGCTGAAAAACAAATGTGTGCTTTTGCATTTGTGCATCGAGACACAGAAAAAAGCTCAAGTGTTTTATCAGGAAGAGTTTGAGTTTTTCCTGAGTTCTCCTTATCATAAAAGCTGGGATAGGAGCGATGATGGACCTGGGAGTTTTTGTAGGAGAGGTAGAACCATCCAGATCTGTTATTGAAACCCATCAAAGAGCCCGCATTGACGATGAGGCCAAAACACTGAGAGCCTCTTGTCTCCGTAGCTGAAAGTTACGACTCTGCCTCCACACAATTCAGCCTTGTTACAAGCTCTATGAATAGAGCTCTTTATCATCCCTTCATCCTCTCAGGATCAACCCATGTGAAGGTGCTGTTAGGAACAAACCTATTATTTCCTTCATGAAGAGTAGGAGAGACAGACTGAAAACTAAAACAACTACCAAAAAAAAAACATGTAGATCTTTAAATTGGCATTAAAAATTCAAAAATAGTTCTTCAAAATGCTTTTAATCTTTAGTCTTGTGTCATTGAGCTAATTCATAAAATCAGCCCTGCACATTTGTCTCCTCCCAACCGTTTTAGTCTATAATTAAATGCAAAGGCAATTTCCCCAGCAATCAGCTGTTATAAATGGCCCATGCATTGTTCAAATAGGTGACCAAAGTGCGCTGAAGCAAAACACTGAGAGACAGAGGGAGAACATGAGCTTCACATAGTTAGGAGCCATGTTGAGGCAGAAACACTCATTTCTGGGTTAAGGAATGCAGAAAAAGAGAGAAAAATGTAATAGCACTGCCCACACTATCTGCAACTTACTATATACAGAGGCAAATTGTTCTTCACACTTAATATGGTTAATTATTATATAAATATTAAGCAATAGAAGCTAATTTATACTCTATAGCTAAAACTGATAATGTTGATAGCCTTGATTCTAACTGAAATCAGTCTAATTGTTCGATTTCAAGAAAGTTTTGAGGATGGCTTTCAGATATTTGCTTGTATATTCAAATAAGACTGAGGCTGTTGCCTTTAGGCTTTTAACACCACAGAAAAACAAACTTCCACTTTGTTTACATTAGAAACTAACTGTTATGCTGAGCTAATCAGGGCATATATAGATTAATCAGCTGTTTAAGCACCTCAATATTTGCTACAAAATATTTCAAATCGAGAAGTGGAGAAAATCTTTCTCGTTTTCTCAACTGAACTTCCAACTTTGGGACATCTTTCTGTTGATTTTTCAAATTGAAATTTAAAATCTTCTGAATAAAAATGGAGCATGTAGTTAAATTGCATCGTTCTCACAGGATCAGTGGATATGAATGTTTGAATGTTTTTTTCCATTGTTATTTTTTTTTCTCTGCCTTGTTTGCTTCTGTTGAACACAAGAGCACAGACAGATAAATAATTACCTGAAGAGATCGTATCTGGCAGTTCTGGCTTCGTTAAATTTGCTCCCTGTAAAATCCGGACCTCAGAAATGTTCCCAATAAATAAAGTTATCAACTGCATGATATTTTCTAGACCGGAAACTTTGCATCTGTAAGATAGGAGTACTTGTAGTTCCAGGGTTGTGCATAAGAAGAGATGAGTTTTTAGCTTCTGAGTCTCATCTTCGTGAATACCAGCTCAAGTTCTCAAGAATAGGCCTATTTCCCATTCTGAAGCTTACAATGAAAGTTTGTTTTGTTTATTTTTCCTGAGCCTGCCCTTTAGTTATGCTGCTGTAATTATATTCCACTGAGAATATGTATATGGAAACTAGCACTATACAAAAACAATGAATCAAACTGGTCCACAAGACTTTTTTTTATATCTTTTATATGTAAAACAGGGAGGGAGGACAGAACTACACTAAGCCTATTGCTGAATTCAACTCTGCTTTTTCCAAATATTTCTTTTTCACATATTTCTATCAGGCTGTGTTCAGTAATAACCTTGCATAGCTAAGAGGTGCTCTTAATGCAAATTCACATCGAGTGGAGGTTTTAGAGAGCGGGGAGATTGGATGCTTTTTGGCACATTGGGAAACATGATTTGTTCCACAAAAAGCTAATCCGAACACAAAGGTCATTTTGTGCATGCACTGGATTATTGGGGAAACACTGAGTGGTTTCATTCAAACTTTTTTTTTCTTTTTAACCAGATCAAAAATTGCAATACCAGCATTATTGCTGCAGATTGTTCACAAAGATGTGACTCTGATCATCCACAAAAAGCTAAACGACATCATCTTCAATGTTGGTACAGTAACTCAAATTTGTGACACCACACTGTGTCTTCTGGGAGCCAGTCAACCTAATTTCTATATTAATCTTCATCTCTTCTCTAATAGCCTACATCAGGGTCCTCGGTATGATTACACACATCCAGTTTTCTTGCAAGGGTAAAATTAGGAACAACTCACCCCTGCTTCATTGAAGTTAAAAAAAACCCAGCAAAAGTAGATTTAGATCTGCAAAAAATTTAAATACTCCCAACCTGCTATTGCCATTCCATGGGAGCCGTTTCTTTTCTATGAATTTATCTGGTAAATCACATCCAAAGCTTTTTTTTAAGCTGCTTCATCCTGTTGACCTTTGCTTCTTCCTCCACAGGCCACGGTTTAACCTCGCCTTCATCCCTGCTGCCCTCCCTTAAATCTGACTTAATCAGTGTCATGTACATCAGTGATGTTGCTCTGTCTGCTGTTTGGTGTGTGTGGAGGGCAGGGTCTTCCTGCTGCTCTCCCTACCGCAGGCATTTTGCATTTGCATGAGGAAGGTCAGGAAGGTCCCTAACAAGCACCAAAAATAAAAAGGACTTTGGAGACAGGAGGCTGGTGTAAGCACACAATAATGCACAGTAATCGTGTTTGATTTGTTTGATCGTTTGCTGGTGTGATCTGCAGATTCTTCCAACTTTTGTGTTATCAGTGAATGTAACACAGAAGCCAAACACTTTTCACACAAACATTAAACTGCACATACGTTGTCATATTGCATACTGTAGAATAAGCATTCTTACCTGTGCTTGGGCTGATGTGTCATTCAAAGCTTTTCTGAGGCCTTGACTCAGTCCCCTTCGTAAGTTCTGCCTCTGAATGCTATCCAGCCTATTCCGTCTCACGTAGATTGAAACAACTAAAACAGACAAAAATAAAAGAAGAAGTCAATTTGGAAACAAAGTATGAGAAGAAAATAATATTCTTCTTCTCCAGACTTTACCTGTTTTCACCCATAACCTCTCAGTTATGTTGCACAGTGGCTGTGGAGCCTCTGTGGTCGTGGTGAAAGGTGAGACGAAGACGGCGGTGACCCCCCTCGGGGGGTTTGCTCTTTGGTTGGGTGATGTGAACGTTCTTCTGCTGGTAAAAGTCCTGATGGTTGTGGTGGTTCTTCTGGTAACGGGTTTGGGCTGCAGAGTGGTGGTGGTGGTCGACGGCATCAGTACTTTCGGAGAAGTCGTGGGAGTGGTGGGAGTTTTTGTAGGTGGCGATTCGGTTGCTGTGGTGAGCTTCACAGGGGCTGTCAGGGTATCGTGTTGCAGGGTCACCAGTGGTACCTGAGATGTGTTCTCGATGGGCCCAGCAGAAAGGATTACCCTGTCTGACTGAGAAGAGCTTAAACTAACCTCATTTTCTTTGGGGAAAGTGGACACAATTGATTTAGATGTTCCAGCTGTAAGATCATCCATCTCTGGCTCTGCAAGAACAAACGCCTCAGTCACTTGTTGTAAGTGATCAGAACCTAATATCCAGGTCAAAGCTGGTGAAAACCAAGGGAATGATACTTTCTATGGGTGTAAGTTTGGTGGTGTTTACAATATGTTAGTTGAATAAAACACTGAAGAGATTTTTTGTAAGTATGAGGAGAGAAACTGAGAGAATGAGGGTGATGGAAAAGCAATTGACTGTGATGGAGATTGACATAAGAATGGAGGAAGTGAGTTAGATTGTAAAGCTGACCTCTTTGATTCAACCTCTTTTGGTAAAGTTTGAAAGTGTTACAGCCGAGTCAAATGCATACTAGGGAAACTGAGTATGGGGCTTTCATGCTCTTATACCTCAGTGCAAGAAGAGTAGCTTTAGATAGTATTTCAAAGTTAGACATCTGAACTCCAGACATGTAGCAGAAGTCCATTAACTCGGGCAGTCCGCTGGCAGACACAGCAGATGTAGGATGAGCCAAAGGCAAATCAGGACTTTAGTTCTTATACTTCGAAGTCCCTTGAGCAAAGGTAGAAAATGTATGCTCTCCAAAGGTCAGATACTTTGGAAATGGACTACTGGTGACAGCTGTTGAATCATCCAAATTCAATAAATGCACAATATGCTCCTGTTTGTCTTCCAGTTTTTGATGTTCATATGATGAGCCATCTGCTGCTAAATTAGATTTAGCACTGTCAAAGCTGCTAGCTGCGCTTCCTGCTTTAAAAGCACTGCTTTGAACCAGAACTGGCTTGGTGGCTTTCCACTTTGTATACAGAGCCATTAGTTTTTTGCCAGAGCTGAAAATAGCACTCGATGTCTCCACGCTGTTCGGTCCGTCACTGAAAGAGGTAGTTACTGCAAAGGGAGCAGCTAAAGCATTGGTTTTTTGCTGGCCCAAAATTGAATTTGATTCCTCTCTGCTCATGCTGGTGATTGATCTCACAGCAGAGAAATTGGTGTCATTTGTGTCAGGAGCGTTTTTGCTAAAGAGGAAGAAGAATAACTGGCATAGAATTTGATTGAAGGGCTTTTAAGAGGTTTTAACACACAATCAAAATTTTCAGGTGAGGGCAGTTCAGAAAAAGACATTCTGTTACTGTCTGTATTTAAAAAAACAAAAAAAACAAAGGTGTCATGAAAAATAGAAGACTGTGAACTGTCCTGTCTTGTAAAAGGCTGAATCTCTGATCATAAACTCTTCATTTCTATTGGGGAAAAAAAAGGAGTAGCATAACTACTTTTGGTTTTTTGGTGGAACTCTTTTGAAGACTGGTTCTTATGCGACATGTCTAACATTATGTGTTTTTTCTTTCTTGGAAGTCATCTTCTTTCTCTTATCTCCCAGAAGTTGAGGTTAAAGCAGGATCCTCAACAGGGGTTTTATTTTAGGAGGTTGTTTTGAGAATGTCTGATCCAAAAAAAAACCCCTTTTTACATAGAGTCCAAGTGAAATGGGTTTTATTCAGATTTCTAGATTGTTACTTAACACTTTAATGTTCAGTCATATAGGTTGTTTTTTTCTTGTATCCACTCTCTGCTCTAAAGAAGGTTTTGCCCTTTTGTTGGGTGTAAATCTCTTTAGAGCTGTCCAGGCTGTGTGGGCTACAGTAAATCCTTGAAAGTGCCGTTATTGTTACAAATTTCTCAACATCTCTCGGTGCATCCGAGGCTGAGGGGGTGAAAGCGTTGGTGGGCTCAGGTCTCAGCTGAGTAAGTGAAAGTGAGTTATTCAGGTGAGATGGCACGTAAGCAGATCCCAACTCAGCCCCCGCTATCTCTCCCTGGTTGTAATTTATATTGATAGCAGGAAGTCTGGGTCTGCTTTGACCTGCTGCCACCAGTAAATCACCAGGGTTAGATCATGCATCCTCTTAGGAGAACGCTACAGCAGAGATGGTTTGTGCTGGCTTGGCGACTGTGCTTTGACAGGGAGGCAAAAAAAAAACAATTTGCTGGTTGTGAAGGTTGTTGCTGGTGTCACAGTTGGATTGGCAAAATGTGAAATGATTGATGACATGCCTTGGCTTCTTCTGCAGGCTAAAGTGTGACTATCAGCTGTAGTCTTGTCTTGATTCCTAATAAAGGCTGTTCGGTTTAACATCTGCTGTGTGACATGACTAGAAAGTGAATAGCCTTTAGCACGGGCAGACAGCAGTGCTGATGTGGGATTATGTGAAACTCCCTGCTGCCTGCGAACTGCATGACTCCTGTGATTGGATGAAATTGGAGAGCTGTTTTTAAGATTATCAGCAGATACAGAGTTCAGGCTCATGTTCAGATTTTGAATGAGTCTGTGTAAATTAACTAAATGATTCAGACCATTGTTTGGAGGAGAATAAAAAGTGCTAGTAAGACAAAATGTCTGTTTGTCATTTTATTGCTACTTTATTGCTGGGCTTACTTGGGAACATTGATGACTCGCTCGTGGCGTTTTGTGTATCCCATTAAACAACATATACTGCAGGTCACCAACCCTATAAGAGGTGGATTTTGCTGGTCTAATGCTGTCTACCCAAGCCGGAGGCTCAGCAGGTAATAACGTTGATACCTCTATCTGAGAAGCAGGCTGTGTTGGACGCACTCCCCTGACCCTGAGATGAAACAGCTTTGTTTATCTGCTCAGTGGAAGATGACTGAAAAAATAAAGATGGCACAGAGAAGGAAGATGGTGCTGGGTCGACGTCGATGCCACTGATAAAATTGAAATGATGAGAGGTTCTGCTTTCCATCTATAAATGACACGTAATGGCTTGGAGGCATGGTATGTAGGATATTTCTTAGAACGGCTAAAAATCAGACCTGAGCGTGCTCTGAAGCTGTCTCCGACTGACGATGATGAGGAGGACATGTCTGAATCTTGGCTGGAACTATGTGAAGGCCATTGGGTGGTGAGTGTATCATCTTTGCTGATAGTTGGCAAGGTTCTACTTTGATCAAGGCTCACTGGATGCTTGACAGTTCCTGCCATCACAGTTAGGATGGAGGAAAAAGCCGGCTGTCCCGATAAAACTTCGCCCTCTACGTCTGAGTTGCTGTCCGAATGAACCACTTGGAAAGGCACCTCCCCCGTCGCTGACACCTCAGCCCTTGGTTGGACATGAGGACTTGTGAATGCGGAGCTCCTCGGTGGGGAGCCAGAGGCATCATAGGTGGATTTTTCTGCAAAAAGAACATAAAGAGAAGATCATGTATTTTTACTTTTATGTACAGCCCTATATAGATGCCATTTCTCTGTTGAAAGTTTGTGTCAATTATAAGTCAACTTATTCATCACTAAGACTATATGTATTTATCTTGCATAAATATCCATCTATCGTCAATACCGACTTTGTTGTGCAGGGAAACATACCGACCAGGGAGGTTAGCCTCAACCTGCTTTGACAGCCAACACAGGAAAGTAATTAACTGTATCACAATAATAGTAAACTCTGAGGAAATGCTGTTAGATTACTGCAATAAATACCTGTCAAAGGTTGCACATTTTCTTATGCATAATTTTAGATATATTAAAATCCAAATTTCTCTATCATTTCATAGGCGTCAACTGGCCAAAAATGTATAAAAGCCACAAATAAATGAAAATGAAATGTAATACAAAGTTTTCAGAAATATGTGGCTGTACTAAATTATACATTAGATCTAAGCATTTATATAGCTACTTATATCCTTTATTTATGAAAATACTTAAATAGAAAGAAATTGTTACCAAATTGTTTGCTGTGTGTTGCATGAAATGGAAGTAGGGGTGGCAGCGGCTCTGGGCGTACGTGAAGCTTTATACAACTGCAGGTCAATTACCATTTACCATGTAGGATGGGGCAAAACCCTTCAAACTCAAATTGGTCAACAATTAAATAGAGAGCACTGAGGATGACAGTCAATGGTTAATAAGGGCCTAAACTAGAGACTGATAAGATAGGAGACTTTAAGGAAGCTCACTCAGCCTTGATTTAATAAAAAGGACAGTCCTACAGCACTAAATTATATTACAATATTCCTCAATAAACATGTAACAGACAACAAGCAGAGTTCAAAACAAGTCAATTTCACATTGATTAACTCTGACCCTTGTCTAAAAATAAAACATTTTTTCAGCCTTTAAATATGCCAACAGTCATGATCTCTGAGGAATTAGCTCCCTTCAGCTCTTCTTTTCCCACCTTTTTGAACAGGAACAAAGGTAACATCAGTGAGTTTCTTTGTATCACAGTCCTCAATACAAAAAAAAAAAAAATCAGAAGTCAGTGCATAAAAAAAAGTGCCTGATTAGCCCATCGTGCTGCCTTTACCTTGACAGTTAATGCCAGCATAAAGTTTGCTTACATACTGTATATACACAACATTTTGCCGCGAAGGATTTTCAAATTAACAAGCAAGTGTCACAGTGTCGCTGTGGACAAAGCAAAAGCAGCTCATCTACTCCCCTTCACACACACAGAGACAAGCACTGAACCGTGTAAGGTACAAACAATGTGTTACTCAAGGCTGGCAGGTGTTTTTGCTTAACCACTGCTATGATGAGGGAGGATCTGTGGTTTGACCAAGCACTCAAGCAAACATAAAACAATCAAATAGCATTCATTTTATTCTGTTTTCCTTCTATTAAGTATGATTCTCACTTTGTTCAGTTCTTATTTTTGTCTTTATGGGGAATGTTTCAAAGCTGTAGTCAAAGCTTTTTTGCATTATTATAAAGATACTACAAAATAAAATGTCACTTTAAGTTGTTTTCTTTGGTGCACTGAACAATTGAAATATTTATTTTTCCTTGTGCAAATGTTAAGACCTTCATAAGCACTGCTTTCAGCCCAGGTTTGGGGTGTAAATGCATTTTTTGTGACATTCCCCGACAGCATACCAAGGGCAGACAGTGGTGCATTTCCTAACAAACGAATACAGAGGCAATCCTCAAAGTAGAACAAGTGGAATTATTCAAGAGAGAGCAGCCATAAGCTGACCTGAAATCCGACTTCCTAAAAAACACAAAAAGGACTCCTGGCGCAAAGCTGCATGCTTTTCAAAAATCACAGCTCAGAAATAGGTAGCATGATGGATGTGGAGAGCAGAAACTAACAACAAGATGCTGCTGCTGATTACCAGACAAAATTCAGCTGGAATGGATTTGTCTTTCGTCCTTTTCCGTCCTCTTAGCTGCCCTTATTTGTGTCGCGTTATCGACTCGACCAAACAGGGTTTCTTTCTTCCATTTTTAAAACTTAGCAGTCGTGTCACATCTGCCGCCCCCTTAGCAAGTTTCCACCGCTGAACTGCAGCAGCTCACACACTCATATGCGACTGCCGTTTCTGAGCAGTCATGAGCAGTGGTGTTTGACGAAACCTTACAATGCCTGCAAGACGATCCGACTTTATTTCATTTGTTTCATAAATCTTTAATTAGTCAAAATGTGAAAAGCTCAGAAATGTTGAATATGTTTTCATAAACTGACAACATGGAGAAAAATTACAATTACGCGCTCACAAAATGACCACTAACAAAACAAAAGACATCAGTCCTGCGTCAAGGCCACAAAGAGGTCAGTGAGATTTTCTACAGCCAATTAGTAAGCCCAGCGGCATCATAAATGTGACTGTATGCAAGAGATGCCAGCGCAGGTGGAGGTGTGAGGTTCACCTGTGGTTTGTCACCTGCTCTGATGGTACAGAGCATGAGGGGATATTCTCACCAGCATACAAGAGGTCAAGGTGTGCAGATGAAGGAAGTAAAGGATGAGCTGGGAATTAAAGAGAAAAGAAATGAGAGGTGACACATGATTGAACTCAGGCTCTCTGAGTATGAAAATCTAATTTCTTTCCAAGTTTGCAGGTCAAAAGAACTTTTATAAAGAATTGTTTTTGTATTTAAAATGTATTAAAACAGCAAGTATTTATGCTGATGTTTTTTTGCATCAGCATAAACACACTAAATGAAAACAGTGGAACTTTGTGGAATTTTAATTGTTGTACCAACAGTTTAGCTAAAGTGAATTAACAAGGTTTTACAGCTTCCTTCTCAAGTCACCTGATAAGAAAAATAAAGTCCACCTCTGAAAATTGAATCTCACTATAAATACAGCTTTTCCACAAAAGCCTCAAGTTTAACAGAGAAGATTTCTGAACACGTAAGTAAAGACCATGGAAGACAGAACGACATAAAACAATATTTGTAGCTACAAACCTATGGCCAAGCACACAAACCAGTAAGTCGGACAAAGCGCACATTAATCATAAAGGCAGTCAAGACGGCTACTGTAAGGAGCTGCAGAGATTCACAACTCCAGTGAGAGAATGTGTTGACAGAACATCTATTAGTTGCAAACTCCATAAATCTTTTTTTATGCACAAGTAAAAGAAAAAAGCTTAAAGTCCACAACCAGGGACATGGCAAGCCTGACAGTCAAGGTGCTCTGGCCAGAAGATTCCAAAACTGAACCTTTTTGTCCGCATGCAAAAGGTTGTGTTGAAGAAAATTAACATAGCACATCACCCTGGACACACCATTGACAAAACATGAATGCAATGACAAACATGGAGAACAAGAATAAGAATATATTTCAAAGATTCAATGTAACATTTCTCTGTTATTTCTCATTTAAATAGATGTTGTAGAGATTACATTTATATACATAAACATTTAATTTGCTCACAGTGGTGCTTGTCATCTCTTTAGTGTTGCAATAAAATCAAGGACTTGAGTATTAATGTAAATGTTGTTCATTAAACAGATGAGTATCTTGAGATAAACAATCAATTTCAGTGTAAACCTTAAAAGCACCAACCTTCATCAGGTTTCATTTTAGCAGGGAAACATAAACTGTCTTTAGTTTTGATTTAAAAGTGCCTGTAAACATCTTAGGTCATCTGTTCTTATTTATATCCGTGGGGCATCCTATTAACACAACACCCAATACCACAGGCTCCTAAAAGAAATTAATATATGATCAGTAGGTCATTTATTCATTACAAAACACTTGTTTTTAGTGTATTTTTTTAAATAAAAAGAAGTCTCTATGACCCTGCTTTGTATTTAAAAGCTTCTTCAACTAGCAGACCCAAACCACAGACCTCATTTCCACACTGATTTCCCCCCCTCTGCAGCCAGCATTATCTTTGTGCTACCAGGGCGCAGATGTGACACTAGTGGGGCCTGCACTGCTCCACACTTATTATGCACACACTTTCTTTTTGCTTTGAGCTGTTTTTGTTCTCTCATGTGCAGAAAACAGTAAACAAGACAGTATAATTCAAATAGTAGCCTAACGGTCCGCTGCAAGCGCAGAAACACGCTGAAGAGGCCAGGTCGAGTTTTTTATTTTTATTTTTATGGAAAGTGCCTGAAAAGTATATTTTACGCATTGGCTGTTATAGAAAAGCAGTTCCACACACAACTGCTTTGAGCTGTTGTTCTTTTGAAATTATAAACTAATGCAGCTGAACATATGCATTTACATCTGGTTTCAAGCTTGGAGAAGAAAAACCTGGAGGTTGTGGCTGAGATGGATCACTGGGCCAACAAGATAGATGTAAAGCATGTTACACAGGCTGAACTTTTTCATTTTTCTGCATATGTTTTTATGAACCATGAAGATTTGGCACGGACAACTTTGTGCCAAATCTTCTCTTCCCACAAACAGAGTTTCACATCATTTGATTTGGGGCTTGTTAATACCAGCTTTACACATGTAAAAACACAAATAT
This sequence comes from Phalloptychus januarius, assembly GCA_902982915.1. NCBI lineage: Eukaryota > Metazoa > Chordata > Actinopteri > Cyprinodontiformes > Poeciliidae > Phalloptychus > Phalloptychus januarius. Next base: position 17,098,434 of record CADWAE010000477.1, read on the forward strand.
TCAATCATTATTCCACCATTGGGCAACAGGCATGGGATAGATCAACAGTTCATCACTGGGCAACAAAAGACAAACAAACATGCATACACTCACACCAAGAAAAATTTATGTTATGGATGGTGGGAGAAATCTGGAGTACCCAGAGAGAACCTATGCATGTGCAGGGAGAACATGCAAACTCTGCAAATAAAGACCCCAGATTAAAATTCAAACCCAGAATGTGTTTAACTTGTTGGTGGTCTTCTCTGTCAGGTCATGCATATCACTAGATTTCTAGTTCAGCAATGGTTTTCTTCCTCCTATAATCATTCTCAGTTTTCCATTTGTTATGAAATTTCATATGTGACAGTTAAATGTAGCAAATTATTAACATGTAGCCTGAAATTCACAGTTTTTTTGTCATATGCATTTGGTTATGAGGGAGATATGAAGTCTTATTGGTGTTGGCAATTACCAATAAAATGTACATCAGGGAATGTAAATGCTGTGTCTAAATTAACCCATCTTGCATGCATTGTGTTTTTTAATGATGGGGTATGTGGAAAAAACTCTGTGACAGCAAACAGAACAGTGACTCAGAGGAAGAGCTGCTCTCACCATCATTCTCTCTTCCTCCTGCCCCGTCTTTCTTTCCCTCCAGATGAACATGCAGCCACCTTTTCAGCCTGACAAGTCAACAGAGTGACTCCTGTGCTGAAGCAGCTCAGGACACTCTAGTTATTAAGGCTTATGTTACTGCAGTCATGTCCACTCCTATTACAGTTTATGGAGCATGTTCTCTGCTGCCCGTCTTCCAATGTTACAACTCGAATTATTTGGGTTTCAGTGGGAAAAAAAAAAATTAAAAATTGCATTCTGGTCATATTATAGACATCTCTTCTTCAATGTTCCAAATACAAGGAGCTCACTACCTGTTTAGGTGATATAGAAGCAAATAAAAAACCCATCTATACAGGCATACTCATGTCAAGTAGGAAGAGCTAGTCATGAAATTATGGATGGCACACTGCGCTCTCTAAACTAAATGTTATGATCATTTCCTTCTGTGTTTGCACCTCTGTGTGGTGCATTAGACCAATCATCCCATTGAGTGTCTCTTGTTTGTCACTGCCTGAGTACAGGATACTCATAGTCCTCTACTTCATGGCTTTTAGGAAAGCCTTTTTTTGGAAGCGACAGGGTCCACATTCTCTCCGGGCTCAGATAAGTGATCACATATCAGATTTCTCAGACTGTTCAGCGAATACAGAGGAACAAAGGTCAGCATGAAGAGATTATGTGCTTCCACAAATGGCATCAAGCTGCTTTTGAGTCTTTGATAGTGTTGGGGTTAAGTCTGGTTTAAGAACTAGCAACTTCAGATCTTCTTATTTTTCTCCAAACTAAGCAGGCGAGTGGAGTGTAGTCGAAGAAAAAGCCAGGTGAGCTTTGATGTGTGCGCCTCAAGCAACGTAGCACCACCTACAGATCAAAGGACAAGACGCCTGTGTCTAATGAAGCCGGATTTAATTTGGCATGAGTTCAGCAAAAGCAGCAATGCAGAAATTCAACCAAAACTGATTTTATTTTTTGAAGTTATGAATATATACTCACTCTCATCAAAGTCAAATCCAACTTTAGATAAAAGTTTGATAAAGTTCTCCTGTATTTGTTTGTTTTTATGAAAAAAAAAAGTGTGGCTCCCTGAATCTTGGTGTTCTCTTCCATTTCGGGGTTTCAATGATCCGAAGAGCATCAGTAGAAAATAATACATTTTAGACTCAAGTGAAGAAAAAAAAGCTGATTGTTTCAAGTAGATGGCTGGTACAGTGACACAAAAGCTCACACGCCCCAAATGTATACTCAATGTATCATTAAAATGAAAAACAAATGTAATGGTTAGAGGAAAACCTAAAGAAATAAAGAGCAGCAATGATCTGTATGCTTAAATTAGCACAGCATTAAATTAGTACTTTGTTGAAGCGCCTTTTGACTACGCTTCAACAATCTTCTTGCGCTCACTTTTATCAGTTATTGTGAAACTGGTTAACCAGAAATAAAGGAGTAGCAAAAATTTTTCTGAATTTTGCATTGCTTAGCTAAAGTTAGAGCTGAGCAGAAAGGTTAAAATGATCAAAATGATCTTACTGTAAATTAGTCTGCAGAAGGGGGAAACAAAAAACCTGCAGCACTTTATACATACATAGTGACGACAGTCTACAATTAATGGAAAAAATATGTGTGACTGGGCCTTTACAATACCAGTAAAACATGCTTGTGTTGGTGAATGGCACGATTATGATATAATATAAAAACAAATAATTAAAAAGTGTTAATGTCTTTCTGCTTTGGGTTTAATGAAAGAGACTCTAGATAATGAGCAGTCTTTCCAGCTGACGAAAGAACTAAATTCATTATTTATTTCTCAGTATCAAGGCTCAATTAAAAAAAAAAATTAAAAAAGCTTTGCACAGGTTTCTGCTGTTTATGCAAGGACAGAATTTTATATAGGATTCTTAATGACTTGACTAAGTTCCCACCTGTTTACCTGATAAAGCATTTCCTACTTAATTGCATCATGCAAAATTGATATAAAGTAAGGTTGAAGTTTCTCCTCAATAAAATGAAAAGCTGTCAGGCTCTAGTGAGTAAAACAAGTTGTGTGCCATTAACAAACACGCTGATCTGTACAGATGTATTGTGTGTAAACATGTAGGAGTATGTCTGAGCAGAATATTCGTTTGATGACTGAAGTGATGACTGAAGTGATCCAAAGAACCTCGTTGAGTCAGACATGATGCCTGAAAGTCAGAGGCCTCAGAGAGCTTCTTCAGGCGACTGCAGACGAGAAAAGATAAGATTTTTTTTTTACTTCCTACACCATGTCCAGAGGCAAAGCAGGCCTCTCAATCGTCAGATAAAAGAAAAAGAAGCAGCTCACCGTGGAAATTTTACAGGAATGAAATCTATGCATTAGATTAAATTTCTTTCTTTTATCTAAATGTTGTAATTCTCATCATTTTGCAAGAAATAAGATGCATGTTTGTTCACAAAACTGGGCTCTCAGGGATGTTTTTAATAGATTGGCAGGAATCCTATAGTCGTTGTACCTATTTTCTGATAAATGAACAGAGAGGAGGTTGTGTCAAACCAGGGCTAACAGCTGTCTACTGTAATGGAGACATACATATGAAAGCGAACAGGCGACAAGATGCTGAATGCTTGGGGCGGTGATGGGCTGGGAAATTACAGCAGCCATTTCACATGCCAGGCTGTTGAGAAAAGGCTCCAGACAGTGACAGCAAATGATGAATAAGGCAAAAACTCATGCCCCATACTGTAAATGACTTTTTTTTGTTTGTTTCTCAAAAATGGTATTTTGGCAGAAGGAAAAAAACTAAAAGACATAAATGTTGATATAACTGGAAAGGTATGAAACAGATAACTGCAATGAACATGTGACAACTGTGCTGCTCTGTACAGTCTGATCGTATCAACCTGGCCTACATAGCAGGCTCAGTTGTGACTGGTTTGGTCTGGGAAAGGACACGTGAAAGTGTGTTTAAACATGAGGAGGTCCAGATTCAGCTTTCCAGCGTAAATGTAGCATAAACTACTAGATTTAACTGCTTCCCATACCTATTGTATAGATGAAATATAACAGATGTTGTTTCTCACTTCTACGTGTATGGAATTATTCACTTTGGCTAGTTTGTGTAATTTTTTTGCACTCTATAAATTCATCATTTGAAAATTATTTTATGTATTAAATTAGGCTGTTTGTTTGACATTAGAATTTGTTTGATTATCCAAAATTTTGAAGTGTAACCAAATAATAAAAAACACAAAAAGTAAAAATATACCGTATTTTCCGGACTATGGAGCGCGCCTCACTATAAGCCGCAAGTTTAAAAAAAAAACTGGAAACTTACATATATAATCCGCACCAGGCTATAAGCCGCTGGTATCTCTACCGCTCTCTGTTTTCCACAAGGACGCATAAATCTGCTATTAAGGACGCAGCCCTGTGTCTCCAACGCCGAACCATGGATTCGCTCACAGAAAAGCCGCACCGGGCAATAAACCGCATGGTTCAAAGCGTCGGAAAAAAGTAGCGGCTTATTGTCCGAAAAATATGGTATATATTTTAAAAGCTACAACTCCAACTAAGGAGAAATAGTTTACTGGGAACATAGAAGACACGTAAGATCCAAATTAGACCATTTGTGAAGTGGGATTTATGTATTTTTTTATATTCAACTACTTGCTCAGTAAAACTCATAGAATCTTCAGATATACACAAAACATTAAAAAAAAGCCTTCTGTATTAAACAAATAATAAAAACATAGAATGCCCTCAGGTGTCTGTGGTGAGATGTCACACATGAGAGGGCTGTCATATCAGGTGGAGCTCAGCATGGTCAGACGCTACTTCTCCGTTCTGCTGTCATTGGCGAGACGTTCCCATGCCCCTCTGTCTGACCATTTAATTGGACCCTCAGAGAGACTTCAAAGGAAATCAAAGCTCTTCTCTTGGTGTGGCAGAACGCTGACTGCTCTTGTGTTTTACTTGCCCTGTGCTGATCTTCTGTCTCTGTCCCTGTCGGACCAGCTGAGCTTCAGTGATACAATTACAAGTCTCCAAAACATATTTTGAAGAATACTTTTGGTTTTAGTTAACTTGTGGGGAATCCCACCTTCCCCCAAGTGACTGTGATTATAAATGAAATCCAAAATGAGAACAATTAAAGTAAAACTAACCTTACATTATCAACTAATGCAGCCAAATCATTCATTCTACTCTTCCACACATTGCACCTGGCTCATGTAGTTGTAAAACCACGACCGCTAAGCCGTATTTTTTGAATAAAGAGGCTTGATGATGTCAGAGCAGATCATTCTTTCCACTCTGAATTATCACAAAAACCCATGCTGACAATTTGCAGGCTAGTCAAGAGAAAAAACAGTCACTGTGCCTAAATTCTGCATAAAGAGAGCATATTTATTTCTATTAGGATGGTGCGACAGCATAAACCCCAAAGCCCTCATATTAAACGTTGATGTTTCATACAGAAACAAGCCAGCACTCATCAATCAGCATCTCAAGTAAAAGCACAACAAAAGGAGAAGCTGACAACGAAAAAAGAGAGATAACATATTTATAATTTTAATTCAATGTTGGACACAACCTCACAACTGACTCATTATGGTTTCTATGTTGAAAACTATTAACCTCTGAAAGCTGTTCAAGTCACCATCATATTTATTCCCTGACAGGGTACCACAGAGTTTGAGGCCTATAAAAGAGGGAGGACAACCATGACAAATAATAAGGTGGGATAATTCTGTTAAGCCTCCAGGATTCCTCCTGAACTCAACATTAGAGTCAAGTGCAAGAATGTCAAAATCGTTTTAATACTGTCACACAGCTTTGTAATCTGGGGTCACTATAGCAAAGGGCCACAAAGTAGCTTATTCTGGCTGGGATTCACAGGGATTTAGGAGTCAAAGTTTCCAAAACTCATTGATGGATTACAAATATGACACCATACATTGCATTCCATATTCAGACACTTGAACTTTTAACCTTTTATTACATTACAATCCAAATTCTGTATATTTTATCTTCAATTTTACTTGACAGACAAAGCAGTGCACAACTACAGTGCATAATTGTGAATTAAATGGAAATGCATAGAGCTCAGAGGTTTGAGCACATATTTGTAGTCCTGCAAGTGCCGCACTAAACATGTAGTCTGATTTAAAAAAGAAAAAAAAAAACACCTTTTTGGCCTTCATGCAAAACACTGTTTGTAAAACACTTGCTGATTTTCCTCAGCAAGAACATAAAAGGCAGTCAGAGTTCATAGAAAAATGAATGAAGATGAGCTGAACACACTAGATATTCAACTCAAGGCAGATAATTGTTACAGAAGTCACGGTGATTATTTTTTAATGTTGTGTGTTCATGACGGTTATTCTAAAAGCACTATAGGAAGCATTGCCACCTTGCGATCCATGGATTGAAACAACATTGTGTTTGCTATGCTGAGAGTTAGTTTGTTAGATTCCAAAGACTCAGGTGTGAAAAGTTTCACTTTTTAAATACTATTGTTTTAAGAATTAAGTATGTCTGTGTTTTACATGCTTTGCTCTCAAGACCAAAACAGTAACACATCTTTACCTTTTCATGTACTCCAGAGAAGTTAAACCTTTATGATTTTATGGTGAAAGTGGGCCTGAATATTGACATCATAATAGAAAGACTACATAATTGTTTACACCCACAATGATAACCTGAGCAAAATGTTACAACTATAACGCCGTGAAAATAAAAACAGTAGAAGCTGTATTATTGCTAAGCTATACACCGGGACTGTCTTCTGGGTCAAACAACATGTTTGTGACACAACACAGGCACTGCTTGTGTTTCCCATCAAAGTGATCAGAAATTCAACCTGAACACCTGAAACAGGCAAACCAGCAAAGAGATCACCACTCCTTCCAGCAGGCAGAGTGATGGACGAGCTCTCAGGGAAACACATCCTAAATTCAGCCAATCACTGCAGGATAAAAACTCTTACACTGCAGCACCCACTGAGGCTGATGCCTCACAAAGACCAAAAATCAATTGCAGACCCGATTTTTGAAAATATTCCCTGTAGCACAGAGTTGGGGAGGACTATGCTTTGAATAGATAGTCATTATTGCAGGGTCTCCAGTACTTAAAATACTCTCATTATTATGAACTAATGCTTTTCCTGCTACGACATGTCAACACTTCCAACTGTGAAAAAGGTTTAATTTATGTCACTGTGGTTGTGAAAACCATTTGCCTGCAGGGCCGCTGTTACTTAGTTCATGCTGCTGCTGCAATACAATGCAGCTTTAATTGTAATTTTAAAACTGACATGAAATTAAATGATTTAGAAGTAATTATGTAATAATGCTTCAGCCTCCTAAAAACAAACATTCAATTAGAAGCTCATTAATCATGAAAACAGCTAGGAAAACAAAGGGCTGCTTTTAAACAGCATATTGCAGAATTTATAACCATACATTTCACTCTTTTAGTCTGTCACAATAGTTGCAAAACATGTTACCAATGAATGCATAGAAAACAACCAGTGGTAACAAGTGGTAACACTTATTACCACTGGTTGCTTTCTATGCCAGCCTACTTGATGTGTTATAAAGAATGTTCAAAATGTCCAGCCTTGTTCTTCTTATTCAAAAAAATGTGAATTTTTTATAGAGCAACTTTTCCAGCTGCACAGTGTCTCTCTGTAACAACACATTACAGACATGAAGTACATGTAGAGCAGATTTTTTAAATCATATTTCACTACAGAAGGGTGTCAACCTGGTTTCCCTTACCTACATTACAGCTAATAAACTGGGCTACATGTTGCATGCTGCAGAGCAAGTTATATTACACATAGAGTGCAAAATAGTGAATCTACTTCCTAGACTTTTTAAACTTTCTCAAAACAGCATGTAAAGTTTTCTGAAACCTAGAAAAAAGGATTATTCTTTCTAAAATGTCATTTACATCTACTGTAGTTTTATGGACAGTTCCAACATCTTTATGGAAAGCATAGATTTGCATTTATCATAAAAATTAAAAAATATAAAGAATTATCTGTAAACATGGAATAAATAAATATTCATTTAGAAATTAAAGCTAGAGGAAAATTTAAGTTCAATGTACAGTATATTAGATTTTGCTTCATAATAGCAGGATTATACAAAGATATGGTTTCTCCTAATTATTTTTATTTTATTCTATTTTTTAAGAAAAGAAAAGACTCTTTCAATCCAGTCCAACCAATAGGACACTAAAGATGTGTGATAAAATAATCTACTGTATCCGCTGTAATTTTTCGGTGGGCAATGTATCGTCCTTCAAAATCTTACCTATTCCCAGTTGGATTGTTGATCATATTTACACACAGATTGCAGAACAGCTAAGAGGATAGACATTGCCATGGAAGCCATCTATTCAGGATGAATAGCTCAGCTAGGATATGTCTTTTGAAAATGATCCTTTCAGAATTAGAAATGGGACAGCAATGCTGTAGAACAAGTGTGTGTATCTACTGTATTATATAAATGTTGGTATAAGTGCATCAGCAAAGATTGCATGGCCTGGTCCATTTAGATTTCCTCTGCCACAGTTTGGTGTCTTATGAACAATCTTTATAGAACAGGGCAAGCCTGATGCTTTGATTGTTTTTTTATTATCAATAGGAAAAGGGAAAATCAGAATTCTAATGTTAGTGTGACTCTTCTTCTGAACATAAACCTATAACTATTAAGCTATAATGAGTTGTCTTCCTTCACAACAAACACATTTTAAACTCTGAACTTCTTTTGATCTATTTTATGGTCTTAACAGTCCCACCTGTAATGCATTTACTGTCCACACTCCACTGGATGTTGTCCATGTCTCAGAACGGCATCCATTGACTTTGATAAGCCTTTCGAAATAGAATTACTGTGAATAAACTCGTTTCATGATATTATCCTGAGGAGAGCTGCTTCACCTTCAATGATCGTCTAAAATGGTGCAGCGCTGCAGGCAACAAAGACACATGGAGAACGAGGTAGACAGCGACACTCTGAACAGAATCCTGTTCCTGCTGTACAGTAAAACTGTTTCCTTCTCATCTGGGAAATTGCTATAGAGCCACAACTCTGCTGAGGAAAATATTAGATCATCTACCATGCTGTAGCCCACTTCACCTTAGAAAAACTGATGTAATACAGCTAATATCAAGAAACCAGCTGACAAGGTCCTGACCACTTTCTGCTTCACTCAAATGTCCATGAATAACAAAGGCGAACATATTCTAAAGCCAGCTAATTCTAATTACTTATAAGGATCAGCTACTACGTCATGATTATCACAAAGTAAATTAAATTGTTTATCTTGTTATATGCAAACCATAAACTGTGACATTTGTAAGACGCCTACATGACATTAGGACTTTCTGACCGAAGTAGAATATTCTTAAAAAAAACGTTAACCAAAAACAGATTTAAAAAATTACAGAAACAACCCAATTAAGACTATGTTTGAAGCCCATGTTGAGCAGGACTCCAAACTCTCTAGATACCAATCTTTACAAACAGGCTACAAACACATGAGAGTATCTGGGAAGTATTCAGAGCTTCATTTTACTCACATTTTATGTTTCAGCCTCATTCCAAATTGTATTAAATAAATGCTTTTTTCCTCAAAATTCTACGCATAAATACCCAATTAATACAGTGTAGAAATTTTAACAAATTATTAAAAATATAAAACCAAAAACTGCATATATATATAAATCATTTGGGACAAGGTTGTAACATGATAAAATGTAGAAAAAGTGAAGCGGTGTGAACACTTTCCAGATGCACTGCACATTTTGAGCACGAATCCTTTAAAGGAGCAATTCCCCTATAGAGCCAAGACAAAACTAAAATGATCCATGATGGTATATTCTAAAGGATCCAACACATTTCAAAAACAAATCTGTTCAGCTGTCATTTTGTGCTGCAAATGATAACGCTAAAAAGGAATCCTCCTTTGCACCGGTGATGAAACTGATGGTGGTAGAGCAGAAGCCTCCCATGCATATGGTTAATTCTTCAGATTGCGACAAGGTCACTGAAACAAACTAGTGTGATACCATGGTCTGTAGATCGTATAGCACTTAGCTGTATCCTGACCTAGACAGATAAACTTAAGCTGCACCAAACCCTAGGGCATTGTGCTATTATGGGCACACACGTCAGAATCATATCGGGAGGGCACTGCTGACATATACAGCAGGTGCACTATTTGGCAAATACTAAGAATGTAGCAGCATCATGACTGCCTTCATGTTGAACAAAGTTTTCCAAATTAGATGCTATTCAGCCACAATCTGATGGGATATGTTGGCGACTGAAAGTATAGATTGTGAGCGTCTGCCCTTAGCACAAGTAAATGGAAAGGTCTTATGTGTGCGTGTGCATGTAGAAGGTAAACTCTCCAGAAGCGGCACAGCTACACACTGCTTGATTATGTGAGTAATGATTTGATGAAATGGGTTCTGGAGAACAGCCTGTCTCATTTTAAGACTTAAAGACGGGCTCCGTCGCTCTAACAAGAGATAAAATCCATCAACTGCAACACAGATTAAAAAATGCACTCAAGCATAGTTAAGTAAATGTGTTGAGCATAAAGTGTTTTAAGTTTTAAATAAGAATTGCTTGGAGTTTTTGTCCTCAAAAGCCAGCATTCTGTCCAAAGATTATTATTTAAAGTCCTGATAGAGTTTAGCTGAGTGAGACTTAAATATTGTTTAAATATTCACTCAGTGAGTTTAAATTACTCTTGATGCTTCACTGTTCCTGACATCTCTGCAGCAGGAAGACTGCCTCCAACTTGTTTTACTAAAGCTAAAATCAGAGGGAGTTCTTTGAATCAGAGAATTGGGTGAGCTTCAGTATCAAAGGCTTTTCTATAAGCTGAAAATGAGAAACACTCATTTATTCAGAGCCAGAACAGGCAGCCTTTTTTTATGCTGGAAACCAGACATTGGCTCATGCCAGGTGATGAATGGTCTGTTTATATTTTCTTCAAAGATGAATGCAGTGAGCTAATGTGCTGTCAATGCCATCACATACTTGGGATTTGTGAAATCTGGAGGGGAAAAATAATGCTCCTAATGTCAAGTTAAATGTAAGAAATATTTTTATATAGTTAATTTTTGCTTGTTGGTTTCTTTATTCTGTTAATCCCTTCATGTGGTAAAACACAATACTCTGTGCTCCTTCTACCATGATGTAATCGTGTTAATGGTTGAATACTTATTTGTTCAAACCCACAACATACAGTAATTAGAGGACACAAAAGATAAAACAAAAGAATAAGTATTTAGATTTGCATGACAATTAAAAACATGCACTGATGGAACAAACTGATGAAAATTCCCACAACCAAAATGGGATCACCGAACAAAAATAAATGACCCATTCAGATTTCTTCTAGAACAGCTACTTATTTTATCAACAAATTGTGTATGTTTGTGTTTCCCTTGTTTTACTTTGTTTTACTCCCTACATTTTTATTGGGACAATATTTTATGTCTCAAATTAATATTTAGTAAGCACCAATCAAATAAATCACGTTTCATGTAAGAATTGCGATACAGACTACAAAAACATGGCAATTTATGCCATCATTTTTTTTCTTCTTTAATTACACCAACTTCAACAGTTACTATTACTGCAAGTTACAACTTTGTTTTTAACTAAATAAAGAAATAATAAAGATAAAACAATCAAAATACTAATTATACAGACTATTGTGCCATTATTCTCTGCCACATTCTTTAGGCAATATAATCAAATTAATAAAACTATTCAGGTTGGCTGCACAGTGACGCAGCAGGATGAAGCTTTTTTTTTTTTTTTTTTGAAGTTTCAAACATGCTATCATTCTTTTAATTAAGAATTTAATTCCTTTTTATCAGTGCAACTTCTTTTGTACTAAACAGTTGCCTTCTGAACAAACTAAATACTTAAAAGATTTATTTTTTTGGTTTAACATTTAAGTGTACACCTAATTAGTTTCAAATAACATTGTACAATAAAATCACAAAGGAGTTAGCCAAAAAAGCACTGACAGATATAACTAGAGTTACTAACAACTTTGTGAAAACATTGACATTACACATGAGTTTCTGTGGCTGACCACAACTGCTTGAATTGAAACTTACAGGCATTTGTGGGTCAAAACGACATTAAGAAGAAAAGCCAAGATGTCATGGATGTTTATGTTATGCAGGCCAATTCTGCTGGAGACTAATAATAAAAAACATGACCAAAGAAAACAGCACGGTTTTTTTTGTTACCTTGACACAGTACTGATATTCACTATTCTCACGATTGTTGGTGAGGGTATTTCTAATATTTTTTTTATAATGCTACAATCAAACACTTCTTTTAGACAGGACATATGCTGTCCTTCTTGTACTCATACAGTTTTTTTCTTTTCAATGGTTTTGAAATTTATTTAAATTAGTTTTATCCATTCCGCCAGCAACTTACATAACAATCCAGCTCCTCCCAAAGCATCCATGGTGCAGCCCCCCATTTGCCTGCTATTAAATCTGTAACATTTTGAATGAATGTCTGATGAATGTGCTTGTATGTCTTACTAATCTCACATTCCCTCCTCCAGTGGTTCAAAGGGATTTGGTTAAATGCCACGGTCCACAGAGGCGCCTGTGCTGAAATGCAAAGCAAAGCTTTTCAGTAGAGTTAGTGCTCCCATTTATAATGAGCACAGCTTCCTATTAAAAGCACTCAATGACTATGTCTCTAGACACTTGTCTCTTTTGTTTTTGGACACTAAGGATCCTAAATCTTGTCTGAGAGCTTTATTTTTTTTTATCTGCGACATCTGATTTTATAATGAAGGATTAAAGCTAAACAATCGAGAACTGTTCTTAGAGGTGAACCCTTTGATTTACCTTTTTTAATATAAGTATTAGATTAATATTTACTCTCAGGCACAGACATGAAATTTACTCGATGTTCTATGAACCACCAAAGAGTCTGAAGGGCGTTTTGAAAACTAATGGGAGTTATATTTAAACATAGCAGGAAAGTTCTAAACAAGAATATAAAATAAATTTAAGCTACATTAAATAGTAGTCCTAAAGTTAATAGGACTACTATAGACATAGCAGATATAGTAGAGATAACCTGATTTATGATGTCAGTTAGTAGAGTAGAGGCTCACAGCCTGCAAATCCAGGAAAGATACAAGAAATTTTTCAGTACCACTGAACATTTTAGAAAAGCACTGAGGAGTCCATTATTTGGAACCAGGAATCTGCCTAAAAAGTGAGCAATCATGGAAAGTAGGCTGTGATCAGAGAGGTGTGCAAGAAAACAATCGTCACTAAGGGTGATTTCAAGTGCTCCCTTGTGGAGGTAGACTCATCAAGAAGGTTAATCTTAGCTAATGCTCTCCACCAATCAGCTCCTTACATTACAGCAGCCAGAAACAAACTGTAGAGACTGTCAGACTAGGAGAAACAAAATCCTCTGACCTGAAGTACAAGCATATCTGGACAGCATCCCAAATGGGATGAATGGAGGTGGTGGTATAATGCTGTGGGGAGTTTTTTTTTTCTGTGATCACAGCTAAATTCAATGAGACTCTTTAAGACTTCTTACCACGTAGTGCTCCAAACCTCAGACTAAAGCAACGACTAATCTCATCAAGGCGACATTGACTCTAAGCACACAGCCAAGATGACAAAGGCATTGCTTTGGTGTATGAATGTCCTCATGTGGCCCAGTCACAGCCGAGACTAAAATCCAGTCAAGAACTATTTTAAGTCCTAAAAATGCTAATTCGCAGGATTGTGAGAAACAAAGCAAGCCAGTTGATGCAAGTGTTGAGATGAGCTAACTGATATCATGATTGTTGAATGAAATATAGACATTGTAAATGATTTTGTTGTCATTTATTCACCCACAAGTACGAAGGCAATCATCCTAATTGCACTTTCTTTTTTAAATTATGTTCTTAAGCAACCTACACAACCAGTGCTTGGGATCTTTTTGCTGTGGTTCTGTGTACTGCTGTGTGATTAACAGCAGCTCCGTGCAGAGCAGCCTGCAATCTAGCGTGTCCCAGTAAATCAGCCAGCCTGCTACCCTTTCTCAACCAGCAGCAGAGCCAAGCCCTTCATCTGCCATCAGCCTCCGCCAAACAGCCGGAGAAACACAGGGAAACAAAAGAACGCAGAGCCTCAAAGGTACAGAGGGAAACATGGAGATAATAGTCGCACAATAGCAATATTCATTGATTGTACCAAACTTAACGCAAGGCAGATGGTGCATGATGCTAATTAGAAGCCTTTCCTATCTTTACATCAATGTGAGATGGACCTGCTGCTTGCTTTGTATACAGCTGAAAATAAAATGTCCCCTGCTTTGACTTTTACAATCTGTCAGAAAGTAAAAGACCATAGGAGTGACTTACAGCCAGATCAGACAACAAATGATCATAGTCTTGCTGAATGATTCCCAACACTAATATATTTTTCATCACCTAACAATGCAATTTCTTCTGTTTCCCTTTCTTGCTCTCAAGTTCTTTCACAGTTCTAAACAGAAGCTGCATTTTTTTCTAGCAAAATAAATGTATCCTGTAATAAAATTACCCATTTAGAAAACTGCTTTAGGCACACATCTTTTTTTTGGGAGAAAATCACAATTGGGTGTTTGCATTAACATCTCAGCTTGACAAGTCTTCACTAAGACAAATGTTTGAGCCTCCAGTGGACGCCGAGACAGCTGAACCCAAACCTGTGGGGAAAAGGAATAGAAAAGAATCGTCGCATACATCTCAAGACTCTCTAACAGGTTTACAAATGGCATAATTAACTGCATTTAAATCTACACCCGCAATAAGGCAAGACCAGCAAAAACTAACATTACAACATATTCAGGCAGGTCACCTGAGAAACACCAAAACACGATTTTTATTTATTTATTTTTACTTCAACATAAATGTTCTTGGTAAAGAGTAGAGAAAAAGCAACAGCAATTCTCTCCACAAACACAAGAAAAAGGCAAGAAAAGGCTTTTAAAGGAGAAAACCCACAGAGCATGTCACGAGCCAACTAATGCATTAACTGACAATTCACAAGTAAGAAAAGGTAAAAAGTGCCGTCTGTTGAGAAAATAGTTTTCAGCCTTCTCTTAGGACTATTTCAACGAATTTCTGGGCAGGAAGTGATGACTTGCAGCAGCTTAAGGACAGCGTTTTGAATTGAGAGCTGTATGAGGTCAGTCCCCTCCAAAGCTGTCAGCACTCATAAGTAACTGTAAGATTCTGCTCAGACATCACAGGAGGGATACCTTTCTCTACTTCAAGTCCTCCAACCATTACTGAGTCTCATTTAGCCAACTTTGAGTCTAGGACAACTGTGTAAGCTGCAAATTAGTTTTGAGTAAGTATAAAAGGAGAATTCTCTACACTGCATTGTTCTCTAAACAGTGGTAAGATAAAATGTGATTGTACCAAAATTGCTTTGACCTGAGAAAATTCTGATACAAGATTTATCAAACTCTGTTTTCCGAACAACAGAGTGCAGCAGCAAACATTCTTTTGCTGCACAAAACGAATGAGGCGTTGCAAACCAGTGTATGTTTAGGTTTAAATCTTAAACTATTATTGTGTTTTTGTTTGATAAACAATGCAAAGACGGTCTCAGGGTTTTGGAAGTGCAAGTACAAACGCAACAAATATTGGGTCACCCCCCAAATTATAGAATGTATCATTTCCAACCACTTCAGTGTCCACATGGGTTTAAAATCAGTTTCCTAAGCTTGCAGACAATGTCTACAAATATTTTTCAGGGGCTCACAAAAATCCACCTGTGTAATAAACCTCATTGTGACATTTCCTTCCTACTAAATATTCCACAGTTAGCTGTTAGTGGATACACTGTATAAACACAAAGTGGTGGGCTACATTTAATCATAGGTTATTGGATAATGAGGCACATCTTGTCCAGAAGTTGCTACCTTCCTGTATCAGTATTATCCAAACTCCACATGGCCTTCAGATTAGCTTGGGAAGAGAGCATGGAAAACTTAATGAAATGGGTTTTTATGGCCGAGCAGCCGCATCCAAGTCTTACATCACTAAGTGCAATGCAAAGTGTCAGATGCAGTGGTGCAAAGCAGGCTGCCACTGGACTCTGGAGCAGCAGCGGAGATGTGCTCTATGTAAAGATTAATCATGACTCTTTGTCTGGCAATCCAGAGTCTGGTTTTGGCAGTTGCAAGAAGCTTGCAACTTGCAACAAAGTTAAGTCCAGTCAAGGTCATTTGTACAGCACATTTCAGCAACAAGGCAGTTCAAAGTGCTGTGCCTGACAAAAACATATGAACCAAGGGACAAACATTACATTGTGTCAATTCCATCACCAAAATCATCAGGAATAATCATCAAATATAAGTGTAAACAATCCAGCTATTAATCTCAGGTAACTCTTAACAAGAGAGAAATTTTGGGCTTGATGGGAAGGAACTTGATTTTTCAGCTGTTTTGTAGTTTTCTGGAAGTTTGTTCCAGATTAGAGGAGCATAAAAACTGAATGGAGCTTCTTCATCTTGCATTCAGGAATGCAACATGAAGGGATCCAACCAGTAAATTATGGTATCGGAGCTGATCAAAGCCCTTTAGTGAAAAGAGCTCTTCATGCTGTAGTATACCAATACAATTTGGACAATTTCATAATCCTGATTTTGTGGGGATAGTCTGCAGAATGGTCCTTTATTTTCAACATAACTGTCCACCAGTACACAAAGCACAGTTCAGAAATACTTCAATGAGCAACTTTGTTGTGACATATTTGACTGGTCTATACAGACTCCTGATTTCAATCTAACATAATGCCTTTGGGATCAAATGGAGTTAGGACAGGTCATCTCATCCAACATCAGTGCTTGACCTCACAAATACTTTCCTGGAAGAAGGGACAATAATTCCTATAAACACACATCTAAACCTTGCTGATGCCTTTATTGCTGCCAAGAGCAACCTAACGCCATTTTAGAGAGATACTAAGAGTTCATTAGTGATCCTAAACTAATCCAGAAATTGATTAAAGCATCCATGCTTTGGACATACCTGGGACAGCATTTGTAATTTTGAATGTTTGTGAATAGGTCTGTACGCTTTGCTTTGCTGAACAGTTTTATTCTGTTCTTTCAGAAAGACTTTTCAAGCTTTATCAGATCAGATGAGGCATGTGTAAGCTGCCACCTTCATGTTTTTCCTCAGATGTTGGAAGAGGGCTATGTGTGTGTGCAAGTGTTTTTATTATTGTTCTAATTGTGGGAAGGGGTGTGCAATACTAGAAGGGTGGGAAGTTGGGGTTTGGGGTCAGTCTCTGCCTTAGGAAGAGGAGTGCTTCCCTAGCTATAACCACTCACTGTGATTTTACACAGCCAGACTTACAAATGTGCACATACACTGATATGCAGATCAGTAGTGCTTAGATTTAAGCACTCTTTGGCAACACACCTACTATAGATCCATGAGGGACAAAAACCAACAAGAAAACCCCCAGATGAGTCAAAATTTAATTCAAATTTTCAACTAATGGAAAGGGTTTTTGTGTCTAGCATGATGGTCACTTTGTTTTTTACAGTCCAGAAAATCTAAATGAACCTTTTTTTATCTGTTACACTGATTCTACATTCTTGAATCTGGCTTTAGGGACTATTAAAAGGACTTGCGTGGTACCATCACCAAATATTTAGCAGCTCAGGTGCTTCTGCACTTATGTTTAAGAATGGATGTGCTGACTGCAAAGAGGAAGAAGAGAAAGAGATGGGAGGAAGAGGAAAAGAAGGAGGAGACTGTGCTACTGTAGCAGTGCATCACCAAGAGGTGAGACTACAGCCACGACACCACAGTTTGCAACCCGGAAAAGGGTAAGAGCGCCACTGTTTGTTTAGCACCTGCAAAGGAGCATCTTGTTTTGTTCTCCTTTTAGTTGTGGATGCATAAAGAGACCTCCAGGGCCATCGGTACTGAAGTGGCAGAAAGAATTGCACGAGCAAAGTGGAATACTGCAAAATCAGTGCACTTGCAGAGAGGAACTGTCCTTTACAAGAAAAGACTTGCTCAAATTGTTGATTTTTGAACAGCAGCAAAGTTGGCCTGGCTTACCTCAGCTGCCTCGCGTGCCCACTGAGACAAACAGACCCACAATGGGCATGAGAATGTGTGTCATTAGTCCTGTCCCAGATGCTCTGAAAACAGACTGCCCTGTAAATGCACTGCATTCCCAGAATAACTCCCTGCAGCTTGTTACAAACAATGATACTGTTTAATAACCCCTATAGTGGAAATGTAACTTAAATGGAACTGTAACAGAAGTACAATGAGGTAGTAAAGTTGGACTGGGGTAAAGGGATGATGATGAAATGGCTATGAGTGCAGCTTCTGGAGGTCTGTGCAGTGCAATCAGATCAGTGAGACAAAGAAGTTAAATGGCTGCAGACGCAGGTGTAGGAGAGAGATAGCCAGAATCACCACAATCTGAAATACTATGACATGTCAGGCTCCTTAAGGTATTTCACCCAGCCAATAGGTCAGTCAATGACAGCAATCATTCTTATGTCAGCAGTAGCATCTTCCAGCACATAAAAGACAGATCGAGATGGTTAAATGACATAAGTATTTATATTTTTTTTACCCCTTCCTTTCAAAAATGATTTATCAAGCTATTCATCCAACCGCAGCTTCATCTGCACAGCCCAGGAATCATGCACCCTGCAGTGGATTACAAAACGCTGCCTGTGTAAAACAAAAGATCCATTTTCCACTGAGTGTGCTCTTTTTTGTCATCCTGTTCACAGTAAATGCCACATGCAGGGCAGGTTTAACGCAGAAAGACGTTGGTGCAACAGATCAGCATGCGCCTCAGCGTGTTGGAGCGCATTGCTCGGCGTTGAGCTTACCCTCTGCGGCCACAGCGCACCGGACAAGGAGTGAAAGCAGAGCCAAAGACAGCAGGCAGTATGCGAGCATCCCCGCTGCTCCGGCTCGCAAACCGCTCCTCAAACACCTCCTCCCCCTGTCTCCTCCGGCTTCCCTCCTGCGCGGTGAGCATCCATCATAGGCGTCTGCCCCGCAGGCTCCCGGTACTTCGGGATGACTCGCCCGCCCATCACTCCTCATACCGGGAGCCATATCCAGTGGACAAGTTGCTGAAGTTTCGCTCGTAAATAATGCATTGGATCAATCCACGTGTGTGAACGGGGGGAAACACGGCCGTCACTGGGTCACGTCGTGTGTCCAGGGCTGGATAGAAGGACGAGAGGAGCGCGACGTTGAAGGGAAATTAAGAAATGCGCCCTTATCGCTCCGCTGCGCTTGGTCCACCCATCATCACCGTGTGGCGCAGAGTGGCGCTCTCACTTTGCCCAGAGGTTTGACATTTAGCCGCTGGAGGTGAAGTGGCTCGCTCAGACCCGCTCCTGGTGGCTGACGGTCACTGAGTGCACAAGACATTCAGTCACCACCAAAATAGGCATATTTCCACGGAGCTCGGCGAGTGGGTGGCTCGTTTAGGTCTTCTACTCTGGCCAGGCTGAAACAAAACGGCATCTGTATAGAAAGTCAAAGCTGACCTGTCTGCGGGGCGCCCTCTGCTGGCTGTGTTTGGCTCAAACTGCCAATGTATAGGTAATTTTTTTTTGCATTACTGGCCACGTTCACCTATGACGTAATCCACACACAAAAGCCACGCTTCTACTAAGAATGTAGTTTTAAAGTTTGGCGACTGTCAACCTCATCAGGCTTGTTGGTATAACGAGAAGGCATTTACAGACGTGGTTGTTGTACCGCTTTTCGTCCACAAGATGGCACCCTTAACTCACAAAAGACAAGTTGATGACATTTCTTATTCCCAGCTACATAGAAACTTATGGAATAAGCATTTTTATACATTTTAACATTATAATTTCTACTACTTCTTTAGTTAACCTTTATTTAAAATTGTATATGAACATATTATAAAACTTATTATTATTGTATAATATTCAAATGTTACTTCATTTTTAACATATGCTCATGGATAATGTATATAATAAACATTTAGTCTTCTGATCTATTTAATTCCATATTTCTAACATTACTTTAAAAATAGCATAATGTTAACACTACAAATATTACTAACATTGTATTTAAAAAGTAATATATTTTAATATTATTAAAGTACAATAATAATAACATAAATAAATAACATAATAACATAAGTGTATGCAAAGAGTGACCAAAACATGGTGTGAGTGTATTAAAAACTCCGAAAAATTAAATTAAATCCTAATTGAATTTTATAAATGTACTTTATAAATGGTATTTTCATTATTGAAGATTTAGTACTAAAACACATCAATGAATATTTGTCTAAACTAAATGTATAAATAAGGATATTTAGATAATTGCTCTGTCATACAAAAATAACTCAAAACTATAAATAATGACATAATTTGTCTTGTCAACTTTTGTGCTCTTTGCCCTAGTAAAAGAAACTGACAGTGAAAGTGGAGGAAAAGTCAGGACACAGAAAGGGCTGCATCAATAGATTTTTTTAATTCAAAGTGAATTTTAACAATAATACACCATAAAGTCTTATTTTGACACTCACCAAAAGAGTCACCTGGAAAACCCGCTTAATGTGACAAAGTAGAGAAGGCTTGGTCACACCTAAATCACTGAGAACTAGAGAGGAAACACTATCGCAAACTGTATAAGAGACATCACATCCATAGAGTTAGTTTTCCCAGTCCTCATACTGTAAATATTGCACAGTGCAATTGCTACATGGCAAACTAGTGTAGCACAAAATCAAAAAATTAAAAGCAAACAAAACATAAAAACAAAGCCACAAAAAATCTACAGGTATTAAAACAGTAACAGTTCAGATTTCATAATAAAGACTAATTGAAGAGCGATCTAAACAGGTGATTCCATAACTTGCAGTGTGAATTAACTCTAAAATTGAGAGAGATGACCAGAAGACTGAAAAGAAGAACTTGAGAAAAGCAATCCTTGTTCAATGAAATCAAAGAGTTACACAGTAGCACATTTAGATCAATAAGAGACCCTGAAGAAAACATTGTAAAGGACAATAATGTCATCACCAAAATCAGCAATTTAAACAACTGGACATTTTACAGCTGTAAAATACACTTTTATCTGCTAGGCGTGACCATAATCCTCCAAAATTTATGAACAAAGATTTCAATCAGTTAAAATAAAATGGAAAAGAGTGTAAAGATTTCTCTCCTCTTGCATCCATTGTTTCGTGTGACAAATACGGGAGAGTTGATGCAGGCGCGTTGCTGGTGAATAAGCTTTGAGGGAGTCAAAACACAGATTACATTTCACATGCTTATTACTGGGGACCTATCTCAAGCACTAAAGCATCTAGTTCATGCCTCATCATCACAAGATTTCTTTCCCAAAGTGACATTTGAATGTGATCAATAAAACAAACAGCTAAGAAAAGAAATCTCTCAAAACAAAAAAACAAAGATGCATCGGGGTAGTTGTATGGATGTAGAAAGCCGTTTCCATCTGGAGCACGAAATCAACAACCAGACAAAAAAATAAAATAAAATAAAAAACTTTAGCTTCTTTGATTTTGAAAGACCAGTGTTGTCAGCTGTGCTCTAGTTGCTCCAACTTAGCCTCAATCTGCATGACAGAAGACAAAAGTGAAGCGAAGTGTGCATGTGTTCATGCAAGGTAATGTGAAGTGTGGAGATTATCTAAGAACACTTTGTGGTGCAACGACCGCACAATGGAAAGTATTGCATCTGCTGTTCAGCCAGAGTGACTATCTGAAGATCACCATGCATCATATCATTCAAAGTCTAACTGTGGGGTTTTTTTTTTTATCAGCCTGTTGTCACACAGAGGCTTTTTTGTGGACTATCTGAGAGAGGAGCGGATCGGGAGTCAAATTCTCTGGCATGACTCTATGACAAAGTCCTACTTTAGAATTTGTTTCTCCTCTCTTTGGTAAAGCAGCCGCTAAAAAACACTTCCTACATGATCGTTGGAGTTGGATTCTCTGCTTTCTTCGTTCGTTCGCTTTTCTGGATCTCAAGGCACATACACAGTGCTGCTTACACTGTCGCAGTTTCAGTAAAGGACACATAACAACGGCCACCGCCTCACACTGACAAAAACACTTTGATATGAGTCACTCATAAAGGGGAGAGCGATCTAAACGCAAGGCAGGTTAGAATATCCCACTGATATTCTAAGCAGATAGAACATTGAACAGATAAAAAAGGTTGCAGTAAGTACTTTGTAATCATTTTTGACATAAAACAAGTTGTGAAAACTGTTTTGGAGCAAAAGCATTGCGGGTAAATTTCTTACTTTAATCAAACATTTCCAAGCCTCACTAGCTGTAAGTGCTTCGCGACAAGTGTCTAATGTGAAAGGGACACATTGGATCTGTATTTTGTTTAAGTTTTTTTTGGTGTTTGTTTTCTGGCATCTCACAGTGCTCCCATAACTCCGAAAAAGAGTACTGGTAATACACGGTGTTCGTGCAATGAGAAAGTTAAATCAATCCTGCAAGCTACAGCTTCAGATGTGTACAAAACATCGATATGAAAACATACAAAACTTAAGTTACATCGATACATCATTTATATGCAGTGACGAGCCCGAGAGGTTAATAAGGATAAAATACTGATGCTGAAAAAACACGCACCCCGAGGAACAACAAATCCAACTAATGTTCATCATCAGCAAATACAGTAGTTACAGTGACACTCCGAAAATGAATGCAAACACAGAAATCAAAACCACTTCTATTTCAGATAATTAGGGACCTATACAAAACGCTAGGTTTAAACTCAGAGAGAAATCACCTAATTTCACAGCTAGAGAAGTGGCAATCATCATATAGCAGCTTATCTATGATACATTCAAGAAAGAAATGATGCGACTTGTTAATTGCCCAATAAGCTAGACAAAACATCAGCTGTTTTTTCTTTTTCTTTTTTTTTTAAATATAACTTTTTTTTTCTTTGAACAAAACCTCATTTTACAACTACAGTATAACTGAGGTCTATGCAAACAGAAAAGCTACCTTGCTCAATATATGAATTACAGTCTTTGGTGCTGCACAAGCAACGTCATTTGAAAAACAAAAGACAGAAGTAAAGGGATAAAAAAAAAAATACACACAACAAATTCAAACATTGGCTCCCAAAAGAGGACACACCATGTTAAAAGGTCTGGGTTCAGTAAAATTTAAGTAAAAGACAATCTGCTTGCCAACATATCCACACCCTTAAAATAATACATTGTGGAAAAATCTTTGGATACCATGTCAGTATTCAGTCTCCCTTAGTTCATCAGTATGCCAAGACTTGACTAATCTATGCCCACGATAGCAAGCTAAACCTCTCAGATTATGTAAACATCTCTTGTCCTCATTAGTCTTCACATAAACCCCACAGATTTTTTGTCAAATTTAATTCTGGTTTCTAGACTAAGCCATTGAGATTGTTTTTTCATTACAGTGAAGTCATTTTATGACATCATCGTCATGCCCCGATTAGGGTGCATGTCCCGATTAGGGTGCATGCCCCGATAAGGCGATAAGGGTGCATGTCCCGATAGGGGTGCATGTCCCGATTGGGGTGCATGTCCCGATTGGGGTGCATGTCCCGATTGGGGTGCATGTCCCGATTGGGGTGCATGTCCCGATTAGGGTGCATGTCCCGATAAGGGTGCTGATGATATTTGGAGTAACAGAAGAAAAGTTGAAATGTAATTTCATCAGACTCTAATTGATGTAAAAATGCGGTCACTATTTTGAAAATTCCTGCAGCTCCTTTGGTGTTGTTTGACAGACTCTCTGACCAGTTTCAGTTTCTTCTTTTCATTAGTTTTGATAAAAACTTCAGTTTATGTAAAGCCCTCATTGTCCTATTTATTCTCCAACCATCAGTGAACACCTCCACTATGGCGAAATTTCCCCCATCTGATATCTTGTTAGATAAAAATCCTTTCCAGGTAACGTCTCTGCAAATTAGGGCTTTACCTAACGGATGTAAGTGACCAAACAAAGTTAAAATCCTACAAGGCAGCTGAATTTAATTTATGGTTTATCCGACTCACTTGAGTAAACTTAGAAAGACTGAAAATGACTGACAAGGTGCTTCAACAAAGTGAATCAATTAGAGATATAACAGGAGTTTTTTAGCTTTCACATTTTTTCCACAATGTCAGATTAAAGATGATACACGGTTAGGGCAGTTATTCATCATAATTCATTATACACTTATTTTTGCACATCTCAAAATCTGCCATTTGAACAGGAGTGCGTGCATTTTTTGAGGACCACTCTAAATGAATAAAGAACATAAGAACACAGCACTTTATATATATATATATATATATATATAAATATATATATATATATGCTTCCTCCCTGACGGAATGTATAAAATAAGTAGTTGACACTGATAAGCATTAAGCCTTTAACAAATGGTATCAATGTAAAGGGGAAAAGTTAACTTTATCACACATGCATAAACGAGAGAATTGCACACAATTACCTCACACCTTAACAAGCATCTGTACTAAATATTCTAGCTCTATAATATATGTCATATATGTGTGTATATCAAATACTGCATGGTTTGCTCAGGCTAAGAATATTCCATACCGTAAAAAGAATTTGTATTTTTTTTTTAAATCTTACCTAATCAAAGCCATGCCCGTCACACTTCTAAACATCTAAAAACAAAGTGAAAACACTCCAAATAAAATTAGAAAGACAAAAAAAAAGAAAAAGAAATATATAACCGACGACTATTTAGATTGTATTGCCGTTTTTAAACAGTACAAATACTGTTAGTAGTAAGAGTTTCACTAAATAGAAAGTGATTATCAAATGTTAAGCAATATCCAGTACTTGCACTTTGTACACTAGTTCATTCGGGTACAGAGAAAAGGAAAAAAAAAATCAAACGTGTTTAAAGAAACAGCAGGCATTCGCAACAGCAAAGCATGCCATTCTTCTTGAAAGAACAGAAAAGGAACTCACTACACACTGAAATATACAAAGACTCCAAAAAATAAGCACCGCTGTCCGCGATACATCACATCCATGCAGGCTATGCATGGAACATATACACATGTGCATATACATACTCACACATAGGATGCATCGACTGATTGGAATTTCAAGTGCTGCAGTCCAGTACATTAATATTCATGTATATAGTCATATATAAGTAGTAACATTAACAACCTCAAATATGTAAGGCACTATGGCTGGGGACAGTTATACAATGCAGCGAGTCTTGTGACACAAACAATAAGAGCAACGTCTATGCATCTTTCCGTTTACATTTTTGCTCATGCAAGACCACATGCAGCGTGATGAACAACCCTATTTAAATCGGATAATTGACTTGACATTGCGAACATCAAAAGACACCGAAAAGGTACAAATACTTCAAACGCAGTACAACATACACCGTGGACAACATGTGCATCTGTCAATCTAGAGCTAGAGACTGGGATGGCTTTACAAATATGGATGTGTCTTGCACACATAAGAAGGCAATGTAGAAAAATAGCTGGGACCGGGGGGTTTCTAACTATTCAACAACACCCCAATTATTCATCTGTCTTGAGGAGTATTCGTAGAAGATCCAATGCAAAGATATATCAAATGTGCAAAACACATTAAGTGTGAGTTTAACTACTCATTCATTCTATCATTCAATCATTCATACATTATTTCCTTCTTAATTTTTGCCAGATCACCTCCACTGTTGGAATTTTTTTTCTTTTCTTTTTTTAAAGCTTAAAAGTTCAATTACAACCAAGTCGACATGATTCAAAAAATAGCTTGTTTTCTCTATGGTTGTGCCATGGTTTTTTATTAGAAATGACAACCATGTTGTTTGTGGTTTAGGATGGGATGCTGCCCTGCTTAGCCCCCAGGTGGTAGGAAAGGAACCAGAGCCACACTCAGATGTAGGGGTACTGGTTTAGTTTGGTGGGGCTGAGGGGGAAACTGCCATAAGCAGGCGAGGCGATGTAAGAGTGCGGGGGGAAAAGGGGCTTGAATTGGCTCTGTGGATGCAAGGTAGGGGAGGGGAGCAGCCGGGGGTTGATGCCCACTGCCACTTGGTGCACAATGCCTGCCGGGTGGGATATGCCATAGGTGGGCTGGAGGACGGGGCGGGAGGCGCCAGGGGAAGCCAGCAGGTGGGCCATGGGAGCCGCTGTAACCAGAGGGCCAGACGGAGGGTACGACAACAGGGTAGGCTGAGAATGCGGGTGGCCCCCAAGGTGGGGGTGGGGGCCTGTTGTGTGGTTTGGACTGCTGTGGGAAAGTGTGAAGGTGTGCCCATGCATGGTGGGAGGGATGTACGCCTGCGGTCGCCGGTTGGCAAAGTTCCCGTTCCATTCTTGGTGGCATGAAGTGAAATGCTGGACCTGAGGGAGAGAAGAACACGTCTGTAGTGTAGAGCACAGAATCTTGGCTTCTAGTTATTCTTCATGCAGGCGACACTGCTAGTTTTCAATCCGAGAAGTGCTGGTATAAAAAAAATACCAGAACAACCAGTTCATTGAACTGGGAGTGCCATTTGTAGAACCCAGCAGGACTGCGACCATTTTAAAAACGATTAAATAAACGGTATATTTAGAAAGATTGCTGTAGCTTCTGTTCAGTTTGACTAAAGCTGCTTTGTGCTTGCACATTTAAAACACTTCCAACAATGTAAATTTCATAAAAATTTTAATCTATGTTGCAAACAATATCACTGTACTTATCACAAGTCGCACTGATTCCTTCCTGCGACTCATTCAGTTTCACGATGCACTGTCTGTCTGTTTTTAACCAATTTAAATGATGTTTTGCATGTGTTTTTTTATGTATGTTCTTTTGTGTTATTATGCCCAAGAGTCTGTTTAATTGATTGATTGAGATTTTTATGAATGTTTATTACTTTAAGTATGGAGCCATCTTCATAATGATTTCAGTCTTTGCTCAACTCAAAATAAGTTCTAGTTCAGAGTTGTTCATTTTGATTTATTTAAAACATAGAAAACAACATTTTCTATTTTTGACTTTACAATTGCAGATCATGGCAAATATCGTCTGATTTTTGTGCTTAGCACAAGCAAGGCACAAAGTTATACAGTGGAAATGTTCAATAATTAACAAGCAAGTGGAGTGAATAAAGTTCAATTTATAACATGAAGTTGTAAACTAATCACACGCACTGCCACAAAAAGACATTTGCAATTCAAATGTTCTCCTTATGGCTCTTCAGACGTCACCCTTTGTAACAAACTGCCAGCTTCTTGTCAGATTCAATGCTTCCCCTCAAAACACACAGATGCTAAATGTTAATGCCCTAAACTGGCAGTGATATAAAAAGAAAAAGATGACGAGCGAAAATCAGCATCACATTTGCAAGGAAGTACAGCAGCTTTCTGCGAGCTGTGCACTCCTGTCATTGATCTATTAAGAAGGTGAAACATGTCTTTCTACCAAGAGATACTAAGCTCATCATAACAAAGCTGCACTCAATGAAATCTAATTAACTCTCATCAGACCGATGCCACTGCTGCAAAATGAAGCTCGACTGATGAAGTGCAACTGTTTTCTGCATTTAATAACCCTTTAACAGCGTAGAAGTGCAACCATTACTCTTCTTTTAAATACTGATTTTCTCTGTGAATTCCCTCACCTGCCCAAAGCCTATAGGCTGCTGTTGCTGGGGCTGGAACACGGGGCCGAGTTTCTGCGGCCTGTTGAGGAGCGGAGTGGAGTGGTGATGCTGTCGCCCAGGAATGCCTCGCCCTCTGGAGTGGCACGAAGACTCTAAGACCGAGAGAGGTCACGCAACATGAGACAGAGAGACAGACAGAGATAGGGGGTAACACGTGAATACACACATACTGCTGCCCGGGTCTTGATGTCAGAAAGGATACAACAAGCAAACAGGACTCGAGCTGGAGCATGTATCCAACTGCAACAACTGCAAATGCACAGCATATCTCGGTACCCACTTGGAAACATTTGCAGCTCTGTGGGCTTATCAGAGATTTCAGCTGTGTGGGATCAGTTCCAAAGCTTAAAACATAGATGGGTATAAATAGAAGCATTTTTGAAGAAGAGGAGAGGTTTCTAACTAAGCTTGATCATAAAGCTTATGGTGGGGGTCAGATCGGTGGCTATAAATAAATCTTTCAGCACTAAAATAGAGAGATGTGCCCTTTTATGTTGGGCTTCATTTGTAGTAGGCAGGGGAGAGATACGCCATTGACACAAAAGCAAGATGAGTCCGTATGATGTTCTTTTGGGATGTAAAGCCAAACACTTCACTTTCCTAAAGTCAGAAAAAAGTCACTCTTCACAGCAGTTACCAAGCCCACAGAGATAAGGCGTACCAGCAGAAAAGCTACACTTCAAACATTAGTTTTTTAAAATAGCAAGAAAATACTAAACTTTTACCTATTTTGTTTTCAGAGCATTGAACATTTGGAGGTTATTACACATGTACTACGCAGATTTGAGAAGTGCAGATCCACACAGTTTCAGCAGATCTCAGATTTAGAGAAATGTAGACATCATGCAAGTGCTCACATCAGAAATCAGAGCAGATTCGTCACAGCAGGGAACCCATAATCACCTGTGAGAACCTCTGTGGCCTACTAACACAGCATAATCCCAGGCCATGTGACCTGTGGAGCAGACAGGAGCACTGTTGACCAGACCTTTGACCTGCCATAACGTACTTAAGCACTTGGTAGCTGTCTGAGTGCATAATACCATCAAAAACAAAACAGCAACAAGATGGAAAAATGTCTCATTATTTCACGTATTGCAAGCTGTAATGTAACATGTAACATATTTTAGTGCCAGGAATGTTAGTATGAAACATAAATAAATAAAATCAGCCTTTCAATAGGTATTCAAACACATTTTTCAGAAACAAGAGGAAGCTTTTGAGTCATGCCCTGTTAGCATTGTGGCTTTGCATCTGTGAACCCTGACACATTGTTTCAAACCAAACTGTCTGTACATCTCTTGCAAATCACAGAACAAATTGTTTTCCAGATAAAATACAGAAGTGAGGAATTCTTCCATAGAAATCATCTATGTAGTGAAACATGATAAAAGTCAGGGGGATGGAGTTCTCTTCACTCAGCCAAAACCAGTCCCTCTGTTTCAAACAATTTGTGTTCAAAGATTATGAAATAACTGAAATCTTAAAATAATAGAAGAATCAACCCAAAACTTAGGGATGGGGACATAAGCTAGTTTAAGCCTAGACTAAATTCAAGTGGTCAACATCCAAATCACCAAAGACACCAGAGCTTTTGTTTGTGAACTTTAAGTTTATCACGGCAAAGAAATGTTAATTCCATGAATATTTGATGGATTTTTTTCCACTGTGTTTCAGCCAAAGGAAGAAAAACATTTGACATCAGATATCTTTGAGAATCTTTACTAGCTACATCCGATTCTACAGAACCGTATGACGTTTTGTCAGCTTCATCGTTGCAGTGGAGAAAAACCTCATCACTAAATCAAAAAGTGAGACTTGCACAATCACTGCAAGTCTCTGCTGTCAGAAGAAACGGCCTTGGAGTTTAAGAGTAACAATGCTGGTCAATGGTTAGGTGCAAAAAAATAATGATATATGTCCTTTAAGGATAACAAACATTTAAATGCACTTCAGTATAAAAACTTTAGACTTCAAGGTTTACCTGTGTTTCCAGGTGTTTCGCTGATAGAACAGTTGTTATTGTTCTGCACCCGCATTGGAGGCACCACAACGGTGCGTATTGTGGGCTTGCTGGGCTCTGTCTCAGGGGCAACGCACGCCACGCGCGGCTCACAGTTCTGGTTGCTGTCAGCGATGTAGCGGCGCTCGGTAAAGGGACTGCTGCTGTGGCCGGAGTTGTGTGAGGCAGGCGAGCTCTCCACCGTGTCACAACCGCTCTCCTGTTCGTCATCCGACATGCTGGAAAAGGTTTGACAAATCAGCTGTTTCTGTTGAATTCAAAACGTGTAAATGCCCTGGATGTACAAACGTGATCAAAAGCAGAGCTTTACCTATTGGGTTGTTTGCATGGGGAGTTGTTAGACTGGGCTGAAGCTGAAGAGCTGGTGCTGAGCGTGCTGTCTGGACTGCTGAGAGAACACACTCTCTCCATACTGATGGTGCTCTGACATGCTTCACAATCTGCACTGCCCTTACACCTGTGTGTAGGTAAGCAGAGCAAAAATGAGATGCAAAAGCCTTTAGAACGAGAAACATAAAACCGAGCCCGATGCTCAGCACTTACTCCCCCATTGAGTGTCGTTGTGCGTCCTCCTCTTCATCGCTGCTGATGCTGATGACACTAACAGTCGGACTGGCAAGGCCAGTGATCAACATTTCCTGCCGCTGTTCCTGCGACACCGAGAGCTCCTCGCAGTCTGGCTCCACTTTCGCCACTCTCGACATCTGGCTCCCTCCTCCTCGATTTCCTCCACATTCTTTGCTGTATCGGCCATCTTTGGGGACTGGCATGCCACATTTTGGATGTTTGTGTTTTGGGAGGTGCTGCTGCCCCTGCGCAACGAATAGAAAAAAGGTTGTCAGTTCCCATAGGTGCATGTTTCCATGTCTTTCTGAAGGATAAAATCCAGGTGAAGTACCTGTTCACGCAAGGCTTTGCTCGCTTGTTCGCCGCTGGCTGTGGCCACACCACATGTGCGATGCCGATGTTGACTGGCTGGTGTGTGGACATGGTCATTTGGTTGGTTAGGAATGGCTGAGGATGTGCAATCATGGAGCTGAAATGGTTACCATGGGGACGCACTTTCCTGCAATAAGAAAATAAAAGCCAAAGGCCTTCAGTGCAAACTCTGAATGTGAAAGGACAAAGGTCAACTTTGAGTAAGGCATCATTAACATTAAGGGGGGGAAACAATACAGCTTCAGCCTACTACATCCATTCATTAAAGACAGCAAACAAAAGTAAAAAAATAATAAATAAAAATAAAAAGCTATACATATAAGGCTTTACAATGAAAGTATGATAAATCAGGGGTATGTAATACTAAAATAGAAAGGATTCTCACCCCCAGTCACTTAATCTCTGTGTGCCAGTCACAGTGTCAGAAGCCAGTGTGGTTGATGGTGGGGGGACAGACGTAACCTGCTGCCAAGTGGGCACCAAGATCTGCTGGGCTCGGCTCGACCAGGCCTGTCAGCATGAAGGAAAAAAAACAACTGAATGTTTGACCTATTTTAATAAGGGATACACTTTACCTCAGTCTCTCAGCCTAAATACTAGTGCCTTGGGAACATATTCACATGTTGTCACATCGCAACCGAACACATAATATTTTTATGTGATAGACCAACACAAAGCAGCACAGAGATGGGAAAATGAAGGAAGAAATTCACAAGATTTAAAAGTCTGAGTTTGTGATGTGCACATGAGTTCAGCCTCTTTTAATTTAATACCTCTAAATAAAATTCAGTGCAAAACAACCTGCTGTGGAAGTCACCTACTTGCAAAATAGAGCCTATGTGAAAGATAATCTAAGTAGAAATGCAGCTGTTCTCTCTTGGCTACAGGCACGTGTTAGAGAGCATTACAGACCAGTTCCACATCTTGTGTGGGAGACACAGCAAACATATGATACAAATAAATTTTTTGTCAGATGAGACCAAAACGCTACACATGGAGCAAAAGTAGCACCATGTCACTGTGAACACACCATCCCAACAATGAAACATGGCAGAATTGTACTGTTGGGATGTTTTTCTTCAAACTATTAGTGGCCACAAAAGACTTGAAGTGGGGTCAAAGTTAACCTTATAGAAGGGCAATGACCCTGGATATACACCCAGAGTTACAATGCAGCGGTTTAGATCGAGGCATTTTCATGTGTTAGAGTGGGTCAGTCTAGACTAGGCTGAGACCAAAATGTCTCAGAAGGCTTGCAAAGAGTGGGCAGAAATTTCAGTCTCCAGATGTGAGAGCAAATTATACTTTCACAACACTTTGAATCAGGGAAGTTGAATACATATGTATGGCACTCTTTTCCCATTTTATTTCTGAAAAGAAAAATAAAAAATTACAAATATGTATCCTCTCCTTCCACTTTACACTTATGCACCACGAGTAATCCTTCTCCACCCCCTACCTGAGTGATGACTCCAGGTCTGATCTGCAGTGGCTGGATTGATGGTGCTTGAGTGACCAGAGGTACAGAGGCCTCCATACGGACAGAGTAGCCAGCTGGTTTAGCAGTATTAGTGGGGATACCTGAAGATGCGATTAACAGGATATTTGACCTTTAGATATTTACCCAAAAAAAGACAATTTATAAAAGTGAAATCAAGACCAGCTGTACCTGGTATTGTCGGGGGGCACAGAATGAGAGCTTGCTGAAACGAATCATTGCATCCAAACTGACCACCACCAGTCTGCAGTGGTATCCCATGGTGCATTACTGACGGCGCCGATGGAACTAAACCCTAAAACAAGGAAAAAAGCAAAATAAATGTTTTATTCTGCCAGTAGGTGGCGACAGCTCTATGAACAGAGTTTCAGTTGGACGGAAATCTATGCTGACAACAAAGTCACTGTTCTGACAAATTTAAAATTCAGACAAAAAACATACCAAGAGCCCACTTCTTTAGGATGAAGTTATCAAGTTAAGGCTTTGCATTTTCTGTTGAGTTCCTATCATCACATGTCCAAGCTGATAGAAGTGGCTTTTTATGGGATTGATTTATCCAGGCTGGCCTGCCGAGGTCAGCCTTGTTTGTTATATCTGGATACTTACCAGGAGAGCTAACAATGCTGAGCGGAAACAGGTCAGACCCTTTAAATAGTGGAGCATGTGCTTTTGCTTCTGTGCTAACCCTGCTCCCGTGCCTGGTTATAATCACATTTAAAGGATAACGAGAAGTAGGGCTATATTGTTCTGCTACTGCTACTGCATGTAGCCCAGCCCCCCATACACATGATGGTGAACACAAAGCAGGCTTTCATATGGGTTAGACCACGTCAGTTACGACCTTCTCCTATAAATGCCTTCTCAGCAGTATTAGATACTGCTTAAAATTGGAAGTGGTCGAACCTATTTAGTTATGCATGTGGAAAGCAACATGACACTTCTAATATTTCGAGCTGCCTGCAAACATTAATATGTAAATATTTGTATCTTTCTAGTTTTTAACCTCAGCATGATTGCTTTCAGGTAAAGATGTTGAGACGTTTTGCGCTATAAAAATCCAAATAACAAAAAACAAAATAGGTTGGGGGGCCTTGTCTCCTCTTTTCTTCTCCGCAACAACAGTGATTTGTACTGTTGTCATGACCTCAGAAACATGATGTAATTTTGTTGCCATGACAGCAGTACTAGGATGCAATAAGACAGGCAAGACGACATACAAAGTGGGTAATAAAAGCAAGAAATCAGTCTCTGTTGGAATAAATGAAAGGAACAGAACATTGGATCTTGGCTCATCTAGTAATTATTCTTGCACGGGTTTGTAAAACACAAATGTACATGCACAAAAGTGGACGTTGCTACTAAAACACTCTGAACAACTTACTTGAGTGTGAACAGCTGGGATCTTACTGAAGGGGAGGTTGGCTGAGGCAGCAGTGGTTGTAGTTACAGGTCTGACGAAAGGACCTTTATTTCTGTTGACAGCCTCGTACCCAGTGGGACGAGTCCAACAAACGTCCATGATGTGGAAACAAGACTTCACACTAAGGACAGGAAAGTGACATGTGAAACAATCATAACAATCAAACAATCTGCAGAACGTCTTCAAATGTGAGGCACAGCTGACTCACTGGTTGCTGTGGGGGAAGTCGAGCAGGTGTTGCATCGTCACAAATGGGTGAATGAGCGCTTCAGCTGGGGCGATCCTCTCTTCTGCGTCGATCAGCAACATCTTCTTGAGCAGGGCCACAAACTCCCGCCGGTCAGCCTTCTCCGCTAGCAAGTCACAACCTTCCAGATTCATCATCAAGTTCACCTGCAATATAAAGGGTTCCTTTTTTTAGCAAAATGTGCCGTTACCATCAAGACACAGTCTGTGTGCTCTCAAAGAGAATATAGACCTTGTTGTCGCCATAACATTTTTTTAAGCTTCCAATATTACAAAATCCAAATTTGCAAAGAAGTAAAAAGGTCAAAGGGATCAGAGGACTCAGATTTGCTGCAGTCTGTTCAGCTTTCCTGCTATCTGCTGAAAGTTTGCCCTCTCTCATAGCATGAATGGAGTGCAGACATACTCAACATGTCAGAAAATACTCATTTAATTTCTCTGGCTTCCTTTTAATCAAATTAGCATCATGGATTTAGAGCAAAACCATGTGAATTTGGACAATCATTGATGAATCTCTAAGAATAAAATAGTAAGTTTTGTGACATGGAAGGATGTTAGTAGAATATACTTTATCTAAAAGGTAAATTATGATAAATCATATATGAATTTCCTAAAACCTCAAAAAAACCATACAAATTTTAAAAAGTACTGATAAACAGCAGGGGAATTTGCCAGTTCTGAGGAAGCACGTTGGGAGCTTATGTTATAAACCTTAAGCTTGGAATTTCACAAGGAAATTCCAAGAATTTCCTTGTGAAAAGATTTTTCTTGAAAGTGAAGTCAGCCATTTTCTTATGACCTAACAGAAAATCCTGCCATGTACAATTCAGTCCAAAGAGCTAAACATACGTGTGCTATGTCATCCAAACAGCTGAAGATGTACTTCCTCGCTTCCTTCGATTTCATTCCCGTCTCCGTCTCGTGCTCATCTGTTGACTGCAGAATGAGAAAGCATTCAATGAGAATCTTAGATAGAAATGTGTTGAGACAGTTCCTGTACATGCTGCTGGCATATATGTTGCAGTTCATTTCCTCATAAAATGGTTTATTGATGATAATAAAATGATATTAATACTGAGAATCTTTGATTCAGAGTATCATGGGTAGTTGATTTCAGGCATAAATAAGCAGCAACCATGTCAAACAGATGGTGAACAAATGTTTTCTTTAAAAGCTCTTATGTATGACTTGAATCTTGAGGCCATAATTTCCTGCTCTATTGGAATTGCAAGCATTCGCCAATAGAAAGTAGAGTACAATTTTAAAAGTAGTTAAGGTTTGATATGTGACATTCATTTTTAGCATTAAGCAAAACAGGACCACAATCTGTTGCTTCAGATAGAAAGTTATATTGTTCCATGTTTTGTCAGTTCCCACCTTCAATCTCCATGCTGTATAAGGCGAGTCCGACTCTTTGCAGAAGAACCGTGCTGTCTTTGTCCCCGTATTCAGTAACTGTTCACCTGGCAAACCTTGTGTCTGCGAGATGTAGCGAATCTACAGGACAAAGAACAGAGAGGAGCAAAAGAAGATTAGCAAAACTCAAACATTTAGCAACAGAAATCTGGTTTAAAGTTTGATAATGTCGCTTTATTCTAAACAATGAAGAATTGTATAATAGATGCACTTTACAAACTTACATGCAGCGACAACTCTCCTAAACCCCTCCTTAAATTACTCTGAATGGAAGTTTGCAGAGTAGAAACAACTGCAGAACCATTCAGGATGCCCTTTTCCTGTGAAAAGTCTGAACCTGTCGTGCAAAAGAAACACCAGCACATTGACTGCAGTTTGTGCAGATAATGCCTGAAAAATGCCAGATAAACTCTAATATCAAGGCTCCCACAGTTTGAGTGCTTTCCATGGCAACAGCGGGTAGCAGTCAGATGCTGTGGTGCAAGAATGTCACACACAGATTTTTGAAATGAGAGTGTCGAGAACCCTGGCTGACGTCAATCACACCCGATTGTAGAGAACAACAATCATTAGAGATTCGGCGCAGCTTATAAGCACAGTTTATATTACCCCTCATCCTTAGAGAAGGATGAGGGGTAAGGAAAAGGACCTGACAGCCACACAGTCACACATTTGATCCTTAAAGATCTACCAAACAGAATGTTTAGTAGACAAATAGAAATGATGCTCCATTCATTTCAGCTCTTTTGCTCTGTCATCCATTGTATATGTATCTTTTTTTTTCCAATTTAAGAAAAGCTTCTTCATTGAAAATATTTGCTAGGCACCATTTAATGTGTGTTTTCACAAACTGCTGGTGCACAAACTGCAATTTGTTTTAGTGTGGGTGGGACCGTTTGCTCAGGTTGGCTTGTCACAAACCCACTATATTGCTAAACGTTTTGGGAACACATCAGGAACCTTACTGACATCCCAAGGCTATAATACAGCTTTAATATGATGCTGATCCACGTTTTGCAGCTGCAACAATTTCAACACTTCTGGGAAAATTGTCTACAAGTTTTAGACGCTGTCCATGTGAAAATCTGCTCATTCTTCCAGGAGAGCATTAGTGAGGACACACACTGATGTTGGATGAGAAGGTCTGTCTCTGCAATAATGTTGATGAGACCTATGATGAATAATAACACATTGTAGATGTCGTTCTGCTTTGGGTTCAAAACAAATGTAGACTCAACATAACGAGTAGTCTAACCAGCTAATGGGACAATTATTATTGTAGTAATGTTGTCCTTACTGTACAGTTTGTTGTTCTGTTTTCATTTATTTCAATACTTTCATTCTTCTATGAACCTGCATGCCTCAACATCCTGTCACTTTGCTGCTGAATTTCCCCACTGTGGGACGATAAAGGGGATCTCTATTCTATTCGGTTTTGCTTCAAGCTGAGGTCTTCTGGTTTGAGCTTTAGTTCCTCTGGGATTTTACCACCTTACCACCACTTTATCTTCCAAAATATTTTCATCGTGCTGCACCAGGTAATTCTTCTGCTTTGTGACAATCTAAAAAAAAAACATCTAGGAAAGCCTGATGGGATAGTGGAAATCCCAAAACTTTCAATGCGCATCAACATCATGCATTTTTTTTTTTTTGCAAATTCCCCTATACTTAAAATTTTCCTCAGCAGTGGTGGATTGAAACCCAAAGCATAATTCTTCCTTTCATTTTCTGTGTAATTTTTTTGTATCTGCTAAAAAAAACAAAACAAAGAAAAAAACAGGAGAAAACAGGAACAGAAAGTATTTTCAATGGAACATAGTAGCTGCTCAACGGCAACAAAAGGATACGGATCCTTGTGGGTGGAAATTCATGCCACAGGAAAATCCTAATTTTTCCTCAAAAGGCTTATTTGCTCAGAAAGCTCACAGTTCAGTGAGATCGTGGCGCAAAGCTTCGGCTTCACAAAACAGCTATCTGTTGGGCTGGACCTGCTGCTAAACAGACAGTGAGTACAGACTGTACAGATAGCACTGCATGCCTAATATATGCAGGTCAAAGTCTTTCCTCATAATAAAAGTATTAGAATCACACAGTCTGTCTTTTATATGCCTGATGTCAATTTGTCACGTGTGACATCAAGAGACAACTGTGCCAAAGAGGATAATTCCCCTTTACACTCCTAACCTCACTTTACTTTTTTTGTTTTTTTTTACAAGCTGAGTAGTGCCAAAGACAAAAGGGAGGATTAGCTGCAACAACTGCATCACTTGCAGTTTTTCTTTTTAAGCTGCAAGGCAGAACGATGATCTATAACTGCTCCCAGAATCAGTTCGTCATGCCATGAGAAACCTTGTATCCTTGTAAAGTATAAGATAGTGAGACTAGGCAATGAGGTAAGAAGAGGAGGACAGAGAGACGAGGAAGAGCCAGTTATAAATACAATATGCTGCGTGGGATGGAACAAGACCCCAAAATGAAAGGTAAGAAGAAAGGGGGAAGACGGGTTGCAGAAACTTCATGAGCTGCAGCCAAATCATCCGGTGACCCCAGGATGACCATTCGCGCCAGCAGGTAGCTGCTTAGCAAATTAAAATAAGATTTAATTAGTTATCACTCCAATGTTTCTTCTTTTAAACTCCTTTATTGCACTTAAAGGCACAAAGTAATGTGCAAAAAGTGTTTATCCTGCTCCTGTTTTGTCAGAACATCAACAAAAGGTAATGCTAGATAAAAAATAAAAAATACCTGGGTAAATACAAACCACAAATTTCAAATCAAGACCAGAATATTGCCAGGCGTGTAGAACAGAAAATAAATAAATAAAATCACCCTGAAAGAAACTGCCTGAAAATACAAGGTAGGCTATAAGGTTTCACAAAGCAGCTGAGCTACACGAATAAAAACAAATAGACGAGATGCAAAAGCCACAGACACCTGGCTGTCTGAAAAGGGTTACAAAGTCACAAACCACAAATGAAGAAAATCAACATCTCATCCGGGAGTTTCCAGATGAAAACACATCAAACAAAAAACAAAAGGAGTCACTTTGATGAAGCCCAAGGTGAGAAAATATTCTGTGGACTAACGAGATGAAGTGGAACATTTACAAGAGTCTGGATGGATCCCGTCTGGAGTAAAACTAACACTGTATTTTATAAAACAAATAAAACAGGAGCTGAACATGATGGCAGTAGGATAGTCTGAGGCTGATGTGCTTCTTCAAGGCCTGGACTTCATTGATGGAACCATAAAGAAGAAAGTCCAGCCATCAGTTTCTGACCAAATATGGCTGAATTACAACAATTTTGTCAAGAAAAGTGGCTCAAATTTCCTTCTACGTCTAAAAGACTATTGCCAGCTATCAGAAATGCTTGATGGCCATTGTTGCTGCCAAGGATGAACAAATTGGTTATTAGATTAAGGGGAAGCAATTATGTTTTCACAGAGACTCACATCGGCTTAGATTTACCCAGTTTGTTTTTGTTTAACAGTAAATGTAAAGCTACAAGCAGTAGCTTTAAAAAATCAAACAGAAGCAACATATAAAGGAGCAAATACTTTTTTACACTTTATTTCAAAGATCATTTGGGAACTTTACAATGCACAGATAACAATTTAGCCCTTTGATGGCTTCAATTGACCACTGGGGACATTTCCATGACCTCTTCCTGGAAATGTCCACAGTGGCTGCTTTACGAAGGCAGCCAGGACTTGGTAGAGGCAGACATGTGGGATAGGTGTCACATAGCACAGGTTACTCAGAACATTTCAAAAAAGAATAACAAGGAAGCCCACTCCAGCTTTCAATTTTTGTCACTGATTTACATTTGGTGGGTTTTGATCTCTAGCCAATAAATTTACACACGCCTTTCTCTAACTTCTACTAGTCTTCAGAGTCATTGCCTCCTACAGTCGCAATATATTCCATCGTTTTTTGTAGAATTTCTTTGCTCTGTCCTCATCTTATCAACTCCAGACAGTCCCATATTAAATTTAGAAGGTCCCCCCGAGATATTTCTAAAGCAGCTTTGCCGACAGACTGACTTGTTCTTATGAAAACAGATTAATCATCTTTAGACTTTGGTGCCACTGTGCTCAAGTCAAATCTCTTTTCGGAGATGTTGAGTTATCTCTTCTGTCGCAGTTCTGTGGAGGGTGAAAAATGATGCCAGAGCACAAAAATACATCGCTCTGAGTGCAGTGTTGTAATATAGGATGCTGCAAGGGACAGCAGAGGATCTAACTGAGATGCTGTTGGCATGTTGTGATATACACAGCTCTGCAGCGGGGGGCGGGTGGGGAAAGCCGCTCAACATAAGCCCTGATCTGTCTAGTCCGAGGAAGATAAGATCAGGGGTCTGCTGAGAGAGGGAGGCATCCAACAGCTCCCGACATACATACCATCATTCACTAGAATGTGCTGTTCTGCTCACTGTAACACACACCAGCTGACGCAATCCTTCAGGTAGGTATGTCACCGAGAAACATGTTTACACTGTGATACATTTTTTTCTCACTGTAAGTTACATGAGCAGCATATCTTCATTGATTTGTTATGTCTGATCAAGGTGTCACTATTTTAAAAGTTTAAATACTGTATTAAATGTCATAAATAAAATGTTATACTTTGATATTTATGATTTAAGTTGATTGACATTGCTCTAAACTACATTTACCTTTTTAATGAAAACATGCTTGTTGGAAAAAGCAGCAGATGTATACTGGCATAAAATGGAGAGAACTTAAACAGAAGAAAACTGGCTAATAGGAAAGCTTCTTTGTAAGGAAACCCAGAAAGGAATACAATGAACTCCCTCCTTGGTAGGTGAATAGAAAAGAAGGAAAAGTAAGAGAGGAGAGATGATGGACGCAATCAGGCTCTCCAGTTTCAAGGTGGAAATAGGAGACGGAGAGGCTGTAGATATGGGTGTAGCTTCAAAGGAAGGAAAGTCCACTTAAAAACATTAAAGTGCAGAAGAAAACAGGGCCCCAAAAAAAAGAGACTGAGTCATGAAAGATGGGTGCAAAAGAAGGAGAAAATGCTGAATGAGTCATATAACAACATAAGCTCTGTGCGGGGATGACAAAATCCTGACAGATATAGCGGCCAAAAGCCGTTGGCCGATAAAATGTGAGAGGTGAGAAGAAGGTTGTTTACCTGGTCGTACTCCAGGGCCCCGGGATAAAGAGGCCAGCCCAGAAAAAGCTCAGCGATCACACAGCCTAGGGACCACATGTCTATGGCTTCACAAAACGGCAATCCCAAAATGATCTCTGGAGCCCTGTGGGACAGATAATACACACACCTGTGAGTCCAAAGCAAAGTGCAATAGGAAAAACTTGAGACATTTCAATCACAAAATATGTTTAAAACGTGTTACTGAAAAAATGTTTTACACAGAGAAGGGGTGAGCGGTGGGACGGCATTATAAAAAATCTTTGTAAAAGTCTACACAAAAACAGAAGTTATAATATTAAAATAGAATAAAATATAAAAGAAAAGTCCTTCACTTTGAAATAAACTCTATCTGCACACTTGAGGCTTTTCGTATTTGTGCAGTTAACACCTGTTTGATAAAGCTGTGCGACTCCTGATGACGTTCGCTTTGATGGGATTGTCGTAGATGTGTAATAGAGCTAACAAATGCATAAGCCGGTGTGTGTGTGACAGAGCCACATCGCAGCCTGCTGTGGCAGTGAGTAAGCAGGTCAGTCACAGTAGAACCAAAACTTTGACAGACCTTCATGTCTGGAAACAAAGTAGCGTATTTTCCGCACTATAAGGCACACCTAAAAATCTTACAATTTTCTATAAAGCCGACAGTGCGCCTTATAATACGGTGTGCCTTATATTTGGGCCAATATTGAGCCACAACAGGTCAAGCAACTACGGTAAGCAGCCGTCGACGGTGGAAAATATGACTGCGCGAAGCGTGCCGTTTCATTTCCATTCGTGTGTTTGTGTAAAGACCCCAGAATGGTTCCTATTATGGGAGTAAAAAAGCTGTTTATTTATTTTTGGAGTGAACGGAGTTGTCAGGACGCTGGTTTGTAATATGTTAAAAAAGTTTGACTGACCTATCTGACTGTTTTGTTGACAATCCGTTTAGCGCAGCTCCATCTAATGGCTGCATAACGTAACCCCAGCATCTACTGTAGCATCTATTATATGCGTCTTATGATGTGGTGCACCTTATAGTGCAGACAATACGGTAAGTCCTTTTTTTCATCTGAAGCGCCTCTTTGTGACTTCATAGCTAATTATTTTATTACTTCACTGGGATTACGAATGCAAAAAGGAGGCTGTTAGAACCAGTAAGATGTGTCTCATTATTCATTCAAGACCGATAAATATAATCAGAATGTCATTTTGTCTCTTAAATCATAATTACATAAAAAAGCAAAGAATTGATATTTATTTCAACTTCAGTATTCCTTTCTCATATGCATAGCTGACAGTAATAGAAAAGCAAACGGGGAAACTTGAGTAACGGGGATCTATTTCACTTCTGTTCAGCAAATAAATGTGAAACCGTTTACCAGCATGAAACAATCCAGAGGATATAAATGATCTAAAGAGTGATGCAGGATCTTCTGTTACATCCTGTGTTTGCTGTTCCACAAAACTCAGCATACCGACCAAGAGAGTCCC
Source organism: Phalloptychus januarius (assembly GCA_902982915.1). Classification (NCBI taxonomy): domain Eukaryota; kingdom Metazoa; phylum Chordata; class Actinopteri; order Cyprinodontiformes; family Poeciliidae; genus Phalloptychus; species Phalloptychus januarius. The sequence goes on from CADWAE010000477.1 coordinate 17,139,979, forward strand.
GCACTTTCATGTTGGACATATTTAAAGTGACCCAGGAAATGCCTCCTCCATGACGTCTTTAGAGCCATATGGGGCTTAAAGCACGCAGGGCATGTACAGCAACAGCAAGCCTGAGGCATGCTAAATTGGGTTTTAGATCATTTTATCACTCAACAAAGACAACTGCAAGCAACAGTTGGCAGGTTAGTTTTAATCTTACAAGCATGTTTTAAACAAAATATTATGTAATTTTTTCGGGACAATCTTGTCATTTTTAACTTCATAAAATGAAAGTTTTATAAAATACAAACACTTTGTGTTCAGTTTTCCATGTCATGACATAATAAACGTGCTAATGTTTGTTGGGGGGAAACAAAGTCAGCTGCTTTGCTTATATACTAAACTTCCCTTATCACACGCTACTGGACAAGAGCTCTTTACGGCTGTTTCTTAATCCGACTCGCGCTCGCGTTATGACCATTATCCTGCTTTGGTGGAGTGGATTTTTATTTTGGAAACCTATCTTTGATAAGAGTCACTGAGTCTTTTAGTGAGACACAGCAGTGACAGATGTTTTATAATCAGCCCCTAACAGTCATTGATTCCTTTGCACTTTAAGCCACTTCCTCGTTGAAAATCTTGTCTGACGGTGGATGAATGCATAGTTTTCCAGCGTACTAAACCCCAGATAATCTTACTTTCTTTCTATTCTGTGGTTCTCACTCCTCCCAGCTGCATCCATAAAATTAGTACAACAGTGAAACTGAAATGAAACAAAAACAAACTGGAAAACAGCACGTCTTTGTTGTATAGCCTGAAGAGATAAGTGGAGGTTGCATGGTTACATCCAGATTAACCCAAGGAAGGCCTTGTCCCCCTAATTTCAAATCAAACCTGTTTTTCATTCTAAGAAAATGACGTAAAACACCAGGAGCTAATGAACGGCAGAGCAGCAGAAGCCTTGTGATGCTTCCACCACATGCAAAAACCACAGAACAGATAAATGGGAACAAATTCAAAAGCTGACGTATCTCGTCTTTCTCAGGTGCGTCATGACAGATAATACAGCAGGAAAACGAGTAACGTCTTACTGCAAAATTACTCAATTCATCAAAGCAACACCTAACGGAAGAATTATTTTTAAAAAACTATTCTGTCTATTTGTTACAGTCACTTCAATTGTGATGCTTTAGAGATCGGCAACATCACAAAGTATTTACAAGTGAAAGGATGCATCATATCGGATCTGCTGACGAACAACATTGAAAGTGAATGACTAAGAAGCAGACCTTGGTTCTCAGCAATGTTACTTTCGCCTCCTAACCACAAAGGTTCCCGCACTGTCTCATCTGTTACGTAAGAAACACTTAATAAAACCCTTTAACAGCAATAAAGAGCGATTTTAAATAATGAGAGACACAAGTGTTCTAAATGTACGCAGTAAATACAGACTCGGTTTGTATCAATTGTCTCAAGTATGACGCCAATCCCTGAGTGAAACCAAAACAAGCTCAATCAGCGGTGGCATGCTTTTGCTTCTCTTGGCAAAAAAAAACAAAGTAGCTCAAAAAACTCCCTGGAAACGCATCGTCTCTCTCTGTGCTCAATTGTTTTAGTATCCGCTGCTGCCATGCAAACACGGCTCGCTGCCTGCTGCTCAGTTACATATTGTAAGGAAATGTTTTGTTTGTAAAACAATGCAAACATGGTGGTTTTTGCATGCACTAAGTTACTGACTGAAGTTTGGAGGGACATATCAAATAATGCAATGAGTCAGCTCCTCTAACCTGATATCCTGAGTATGGGCAAGTACTCAGACATGTCTGCTGGCCTTAGTCTGCCTTTCTATGTCTTTGTTAATTAATACATTTATGTCTGATTAAGTCCAATCTATTCCCTGTTGCTTTAAATCACCAGAGGTAGAAGAGGCTGAATAAAAACCTGAGAAAAAAATAAAAACAAAACGTTACTTAAAAACTTAACCACATGAAACAAAGTTACTTTTTGCCAAGTAAAGAAGCAACTATTTTCCACTTGGCTTTGTTGCCATTAGGAGACATGTTGGTGAGGCATAAATTAACTTCATCATCATTTTTTATTCATGGCCATTATACCAATGTCCAGAAATAGCCCTGTAACTCACCCTGTTCTGTCCTCCAGGGGAGAGGCGGTGTGTAAACTGCCCACAGCACAGCAAACATGGCTGGCCACACCTTCAGAGCTGGTCAGAGTGTGCAGCGTGCTCACACAGGTCTTTAACCGAAACTGACAATCAGAGAAACTCAGCAGGACTCAGACAAAAGTATGCTTTAAAGCTCAGTCACAACGAGAGACCGACAACATGGCTGCTTCATAATGAGAGAGCGGAGGCTTAAAGCATGTCTCTTCCAGGAAGTGTAATTCCACACACTCTCTGGGCATCCTGCATTATTAAGTGGAACACAAAGGCAGCTTTGCAAAGGGAGGAAGAGGCACATGCACTCTGATCTGCCCAGACTTTAGATTAAAGACACAAAACTTAAGACACGTTTTACTAAACTCTGTGTCAACATGGAGTTTACTCCCCCCAAGTTAGGTATAAACTCGCTTCTGTTGTTTTGAGGTTTAATACAATTAATACTTGAAAGCTTATGAGTCTAGTTATTCAGGTCACTCTAAAGTAAAGAGTAGAAAAAGAACATTTAATCATTTCCATTCTTTGAAAATTGAAACACATTCCTTAAACATGTAAATTGCTGCAAGTTTGACATTTTTATATGGATAATTTGAGTATTCATGATAAAGTTAAGCTACAAATCTAGCAACTAAAGACAATAACAATAAAGAGCTCCTCGACATCCTTGAAAGTGAGATATCATGGCCAAAATTTACCATCTTAAGTCATTTTATCCCAATGAATATGAAATGCCCAGCAGGAGGTTCGTTTTAATCACTGAATGCTGCTTTCATTTTCTCCATCAGTTGTACTACCAGCTTCAAAGGGCATGCTGAAAAGATTAGCTTTTACTGTAAAGTAGCAATATAACACCACGTGATGTTCTTGGACCTGATCTTGCTGCTGGAATAACATCAATAATATTGGAGGAGGAAGGATCGTTATGTTTTCATTGAATTCATATTTCTTACATTTTTTGTTACGAAAAACATCTAACTAAAACGCCATGTAACAACTGAAATTTAATGTTTAATTTACAGATTTTGTTTTTACTGTAACATTGGCATCAAAGAATACACACAGAACTTCCCTATCTCCTCAATACCAGCAGAGACATCTTTAGCTAGAAAGATGAAGTAGAGCAGATGGTTGTCATGGACATGTGACATCAGTTGGCTGCACAATGTAATAAAAGTGCAATAAAATTTACAGCAGACATGTGCGAACACAATCAAAGCATTATACTAGGATTTGTCTCATCTTTTTTCCAAGTTTTAAACGGTGCGCAAGAGTTTAAAACCAAAAGAGAGAAGTAAAGGGTTTAGAAAAAGCTTTGGTACTCATTGTTAGCTAAAACTCAAAACAAGTTTATGAGGCTGTCTGAAGAGCTACCTAATCACAGAGCTACTTTGCAAATAGAGGTTTGCAAAGACGCTTTCACAAACAACTGCAAAAACACAATTATATCTAGTAGCATGTCCTCATATTATATTGTTTATACGGGGTTACTTTTATAAAGAATAAGAGCATATCCTAAATCAAAGAATGTAGCATGCACAGATCCCAAAACATAAGGAAGCACAGATTGCTCAGCAGGTGACCCGATTAGGCTAGTTATCAGTTTGGCTAGACTGACCCGTGACCAATGTATCAGGCGCTCAAATACAAAATGCTTTTTTTTCCTTACTCTGGTCTGTGAACAGACAATGCAGACACATTTCTACTCACTTCCACTAAGCAGAGATCTCTCCATATACAAGCTCAGAAAAACCCAAAGTCAGCAGTGATGATAAATAAAAAGTAACAGATTGCACAAAATGCATTAGAAGCAAAATAAACAATTCACCTAATGCATGAATAGGTAAGATTTTACTTTTCAACATGTTCAGTTTCTCCTGAATGCTGCTGACATTTAGTCTGATAAAAATGTTTGCCCTGTATTTGGTTTTTTATTTTTACTTTTATTTAATTTACACATAAAGTATCAAAGATCCAGAAAATAGAATTGTCCAAAAAGTAATAAATGTAACCACACAAATGCAGAAATTAAAGTAATAACACAATAATAACACAAATAACAAAAAAAGTCTCAAATAAAAAAACAAAAAACAAGCACAGTATAGTTTTGCTAAACAAAACTAAATGCAACGTGGCATTAAAAATAGATTAAAAACAGATGAGCTGGCTGACCTTGAGTTAGTAGGTGGGAGGTCTCTAGTGTTTCTGTTTTAGACTTTGGATGCCGACGTGTTTCACCATCTATAGAAGTCAAAGCAAACTGGCCAGACTCCCATGAACTATTTTAAGTCATCCTCTCCTTTCGGCCTCAGCAACGCTGCTCCTTCCCAGTATGCTTAGCATTTTCTTGCCAATGATGCAGAGTGCAAGTTAAACATTGGTAGGCTACATGCATTTGGTTTTGAGTCATTGCTGCAACTGTCCCAACATTGCAGTCAAGTCAAAACCACAACACATGCTATTCACAAAATGTATGAGCTGTAAAAATATGCAGAAGTTACACAAGACTTGCTCATGCAGTTATCTGGGCTGATGGGGTCAAAAAGAATCTAGTCATAATCTATTTCATCCATCAATTTTTTTTTTTGATTGATTGATTGATTTAGTGCATTTTAAAAACAAAGCCATAAAGACTAGAACAATTTTTTTCCAAGAAAAATATGAACTAAAATAGCACAATAAGCTGGTGGTCAACTAACTTTTACATCATATGGCACAAAACAGCATTCATGTCTTCAAGTCTTTATGTCTTTAATCACTTCACAGTGCCAGTATGACAGTTACAATCTCAACTGTGTGCAAATGCTATATAATATATGCATGCCTAATGAATACATAATAAGTGTGTTGCATGGAGTCTGATTTTAGTTATTGATTTTTGACTGCAGGAAGTATTTGAAGCGCTTAGTCGTGATCATCACACTCAAACAATGTTTACATTCATTTGTGCAAAGAGATTGTCACAAAATCATTAAGAGCAGCACTGTCTTTGGTTCTTACTTGTAAATTGATTTGGATTATTGCACATACTAAATCAAAACAATGCAACAAGTCCACAAAATAATGGTCACTTTGCCATTATTCTGACAGGAACAGGGTCTGTCTTGGTTATCCAGGGTTTTCCCCAGTGTATCATAAGGCTGGCAGGCCGCCAGGCTTGACTTGCTCCCCCCACCAGGCTAAGTGCCATTTCTTTATTCTAAATAGGGCTTTTTATACACGAGTAACAGTGGCAGTCATGACTGATTAAAGTAGGTTTATAGCCGACTCATTGAACTAGGCATGAGGGGGTGCGAGTCAATTGTGCCGTTCCTTCATTATTTCCAAATTATGATGCCTGCTTGTGGACTTCTAAATTTTTGCAACTTTCAAACTTTTTTAACACAACATTGGTGGTGGTGCTCCTACCATGAGCTTAGCAGGTTTTCTGAGGGAAACCCTGCCATCATAATCAACCAGAGCAGCCGCTGACCTAAAAGGTGCCCTATGAACTGTCGACCATCTAATCCCATGGAAAACTTTATACTCTGATTATTTTGTACATTGTACATTGTAACTCTAGTTTCCATATTGTAAACAACCACTTCCCCCAATGAAGCACTCTGTATTTTATGTCAAACTAAATTTAAGCAGACATCCCTGTGAGACCATGCTAAGTGGGTAAACGCTGCACTCCAACATTCCAAGAACAGTTCAATCATTTCTTTATGAGCCTGTTCCCGCAGCACATTATTCAACTTCAGTGAAGTCAGTCGGACCCCTGACTGACATTATTACCAAGTCAGCACAGGTATTGATGTATGTTGTATCAAAATACAGCACCACGCATGACGTGTGAGAAACGGCTGTTCGCCAAAGCTTGAGGCTGACAGCGCTGACGAACTCCAGCAGCTGCGGTGTTCACTTCCTCCAACCACAAAAGCACAGAAAACTATGACAGCTCTATTTTGAGCGACTTCCTGAAATAAAGAGCCTTCACAACAACACTAATAGCTTCTACAGAAACAGCTCATTGAATGAGAAAGGATTAATGAAAATGTACCCAAGAAACATTTTTCCACTGCTCATGTGTAACTGCAGCTCAATGAAAGTTTTCTCTGCTGACTTTGAACAATGAGAAAATTGGCTGGAAATGCAAATGCAGACAGTTATCAACTCCCTTTTGCATCAATTTTCATTGATAATCTGAATTCCCAGCAAAGCGTGCTGATTCATTTCCTTAGTGTGGAGGCAATGAAAATTATTCAAATATTATGTAAATGATGCTCACAATGACAGCTAGCACTTTGTGCCGCTGTCTTCCAGCCAGACTGAGAACCCAAATTTAAACTGGCAACCACACATAAGCATCTAGGGGGTAAGTGGGAGTTTAACTGCAGACAGGTCTGATAGTACCTCACTCAGTTTAAATCTCTAGTGACTATAAAATATCCTGCTGCACGCTAACCATCTATTAAAGTGTTTTCCACACTGTAAAATCAATAATTTCAGTGACTGCATGGCCATTAAGATACCATATGACAGAATCTGTCTGATTTGCTATTGAGCATAAAATTTAATTTACCTAACATTCTAAGCAGAGAATGATGTTTGTTATTCCAATAAAAAGGCTCTAAAGCTAAGCTTAAGAATATCATTCAGCATTTAAAGCTGTATAAACCTGCTTTGGTGTATTTATTTCACACAATTCATAATAATAAATCAACTGTTGACTTATCATCAACTTTTAATGGTAAAATGTAATTCTAAAAAGCTCAAAAAGATAAGAGTAGTCATGCACTGAACAAACTTGCTCAAAAACGTGGTCACAACTCTGGTAACTAAATGTTCAACCCAGCATGTATTTTTCACTCTTCTTTTGACGTAATAACATTTTTGTTACAATAGATGAATGTCCTGCACAATTGTCAGACTCCTGACAAAGGCACTTTAGATCTTTTCATGAAGAGAGCAATGAGCCTGTAGCAGAAAAACACTTCTAACAGGCGCCTTGCAAAAACATAAAAATCACCCAATTAGAGAAGCACAGAGGAATTGACTGGTAGCCAGACTGAGTAGTCAGAAACTCAAAAATATGTTCTTTTCCTTTAGTGCATTCAGAAATGTTGGGGATTTTTATATGTGAGGCATCTACCTCCTCTGAAAAATATACATGCAGGCTTGTCCTTTACCAATGTTAACCAGGCTAACTGCTAATATGAGACACTTCTACAACTGGTCTGTATCTGACATATGAACTTAGTAACTACAAGTATCAAGTTGTTTTGCTCAAGTTGTTGTTTTTTGCTGGTGAATTACAATATAACTTTCATAAATCCAATCAGCAACACAGAGTGCATAAAATGTTCATAAAATCTGTCAAGTATGATTGTTATATTTACAAGAACCAAGGACATCTTACAGTCAGCTGTAAGGTCACATGCTTAACCCAAAGAAGCCGTCTCTTAAATATGCAGGTTGTAGAATGTATGGACGAGATTTTATTTAAAAGAGAACAATTGGAATCTCCAAATCAAATGTGTTTACTATTTACTGAGTGAGAAACCTTTATCCTTGTACTCACCTATAGTACCGAGACTGAAGGTACGTCGAACACACTGCTTTGGACACGTGACTGGCTGAGCCGAAGTCTATGACCTTCACCCTGTAGGGCTGCCTCACGGGGTCCACCAGCATTATGTTCTCTGGCTTTAAGTCTGCATGAATCAGACCCATGCTCTTCAATTTTTTCAGCGCTGTAGCTACCTGCTGTAGCACCGGTCTAATCACCTTCAATGGCAGCGGGCTGAACTTATTCTGCTTCAGGAAATCATACAAATTTTGCTCAAGCATTTCAAATACGAGGCAAGTGTGGCTGCGGTGCTGGAAGCATTCAAAGGCCCGCACCAGGTTGTGCTCATCAGCGTTCTCCCCACTCAGGCGAGCAAGGATCCCAACTTCAATCTGACCCTGCCTTGCGTATGAAGGGTGGTTCTTCAGGATCTTCACAGCCACAACCTCCCCAGTTCCCCTCTTCCAGCACTTCACCACCTGGCCGAATGTGCCTCGCCCCAAGAAATCTAGCACTTCGTAAGTATTCTTCATGGAACACAGGACTTCGTGCTGTACTACCTGATAGTCCCCATCACCTCCTCCTGTCCCTCCAGTTGCACATACAGCCCCATGCCCAACACCCTGTTTGGAGGGGCCACCCCCGGCTCCAACAGCCGTCGACGCAGTAACGGCTGCATTCCCCACATTCGTCGTTTGCAACATGGCAGGCAACATAGACAGTTCCTCCACAATCTGCATGGTGCTCCCTCGGTTATCCAGGTCCTCACTTTTACGTTTCAGCCCACATCGCTGAGAGCTGTCAGCTGAGTTCAAACTTTCACAGTTCTCCTCTCTGTCACCCTCCTCCCCCTCTCCTCCTTCCTCAACTTCCCCACTGCAGCCCTCTCCCCTTCCCCCTCCTCCTGCTCCTGTTGCTCCACCGCTGCTCCCACTTTCTTCAACCGCCTGATGCTGCTGCTCCTTGCCCTGTGAGTCGACGACCCTCGCCTCCTGTTGCTGCTGGGCCGCAAGTGGGCCTGGTCCCCCTCTTCTTTTACCAGGCTGTTGTCTTTGTACGCCACGAACCACAACTGTCTGCACCGGGTACTGCTGTCCTCCACGTGCTCTCAGGCCCACTGCTAAGTCTCGGTTCACAAACGAATGGGCTTGTTTGGTCGTGTGTGCAATGCCAACGGTTCTGCTGTTCAGAAAGGTCCGCGGATGTGCCCTCTCATGGTACACACAGCTGCTGGGCTCAACTTTGAGTTTCTTCACACTGCTAAAGGCACTTGTCTGGGTTTGATAAATGTGTGGTGGGTAGACCAAGACTTGTGAGGCCATACCTGCAAAAAGAGAATAGAGGAACATGTTACTACTGTCCAGGATGTCAACCAAAAACAAGCAAGTGAGAGTAAGAATTGGCAACGGCATAGAGTAAAATATAATGTTCAAATTAAGTTGGCTGTTTTCAGGATGTAAAGCTCTCTTAAGTTCATTTTCTGTGTTTGTTTGGTTGAACAATCTTTAACTTAAAGATTAGTTAAAGATGACAATACTGAAATGGTTTATTATTCTGGACAGACACAAATCAACGTAATAAATGAAGTGGCTCACGAAGTAAGAGTTTGTCTTGTAACTGGAGGGTTGCCGGTTCAAACACTTCACCCACCTTCCCTGCTAGTGGCAGTCAGAGGGTCACAGCCTTGGCTCTATTAGACTGCATCAGGGCAGCTGAGACTACAATCCTAACTTGCCACCATCAGCATGTGAATGTGTGTGTGAATCAGGCTTATTGTAGTGTGAAGTGATTTATCCTCTGGACTTGATAAAGCATGACAATTTACAGTTTTAAGTGCATCCTTATCAACAGCTGAAACATAGTCTTTATCACTTTATCTTCTTCATCCCTTCTTAATTGTATTGACTTTGTGATCAAATGGATCAGTTTTAAACTAGAGTAATATTTACAAGCTATTATTAGCTTAATTAAAATATTAGTAACCACTACATCTTTCTACATGAAGGGTTCCACAGAAACACATTCTCTTTCCTTAAGATTTCTATTCATTACTACAGATAACACTGGATGGTTGTCTGTAGATAGAGACATAAAGACTAATAGCTTTATTTATTCATTTGCTCATATTGGAGGTGGCACTTTAAATGTTTCATTAAAGCAGTGCATGTAGAGGAGAGCATGACACCTTCAGCATTATGCCATACCGACTGCATTCCCAGCAACACCTCCACACAGTAGATGACTAACTTCACAAAGGTTTGTCTGACCTAATCCTGCCATTTTCATGCATCCTACAGCAGGTTTCTAGGCAACCAATGCTGAGAGGATAAGGGGGAGATAAAGAGAGTAGAACAAAGTTAAAAATCATCATTAGCCCTGCATGTCTAATTACATGAGGCATGCTCTATTCTTATACTCCTCCTTATAATCTGAGTCTCTGTTTGATCGAGAAAAAGATCACTCTCAAATGATATAAAAGCTAAATTTGGGCTTGTGGGCACACATGGACACATTTTGCTGTTTTTGCTAAAAGGCGATACAAACATTGTGTCTGTGTTGGCAAGTGCTCATGTATTATTCAGATTATTTAGGACTTTAGTCAACACAGTAAAACTGACATGACTCTCAATGTACTCATTTACCAAAGACAAACTCCTTCCTGATGTATTGTAAATGTACTTTTTCTGGCTGATTTTGATTTCCATCTTTTTCTTAATCTGACCTGCTCGCTGTAATCCTGATTTATTCAAATGTTTCTTTTTCTAAGGATTGTAACACATTTAAAGTAAAGAATGTGCCCATTTTCTGTGGGTACATCAAAAAATGAAAAGAAAATTGCAAGATTTTCTCCATCCTGGAAATTACTATAATTTATTAAATATAAACATGATCTGTTTAAAGACTGAAAATGTTGGGAACTCTTAGTTTTGATATATTTAAGGACGAAGGGAAAATCCAATCATTCACTATCAGAACCAATCAAGACACAATTGGAAAATTCCAATCTCTCACCAATGGTTCGATGCATCAGCGTGTTACTCAGAATAACTGCTTGTCTTATGAAACTAATTTAATCAATAATAAAACAACCATAATGTGAAACAAGATTTGTCAATTGGTCATTGGCTGAATTTAGTTTGATTTTAAGACACAACATTTATTTCACTCAAATACAATGCAGACTTGTTTATATATTTGGAGCTTCTCTGTAATTTTTCAAAAAACAAATGTGTGTTAGAAGGACTGATAGGCAAAAATAAGCAGATGTTGATGACCAGTTTTAAACAGAATGCTTCATTGTGATAACATGTGCCAAGTCTGCTTACATTTTATTAGAAATAAGTAAGCAGAAGTAGACTTGTTTAACAGCACAACTCCTTTTTTGGTCTTTGCTGCACAAAGGAGAAAGATCATCACCCTTTTTTGTGAGCTCAGCTCCCCACAGTAGCTTTGAACAGTGACTGGATCTAATAACGTAAATAAGTTTATGTCTTTCACACTGATTTTCTATTTTTCACAAAACATAAAGGTAATCAAGCAAGGCCTCAGAGTGTTCTGGCCGTACCACCGATTTTATTATAAGAAGAAAAGCAGAGAAATAAGTAGGGAAGCTTCATAATAATGGTCTTGTTCAAAAACAATCTTCAAAAGAAGAAGCATTACTTTAATAAGCATCTTCTATGTGCTGTGCAGCACTGGAACTTATGATCTACTTTCATCTTGGGGAGGTATTTAATTATATACAAGCTTCCAAACTTTAATCAATACTATATTTACAAATCTATTTTTACTTTCTGGTATTCTTTCCGAAGAGCATCCTAAAATAAATTCTTGCTGGAGAGCCCACTTGGGTTATTACAGTGCACCATCAACTTTCCCTTTCACTCTGTTCAGACGAGCTTGACAAGATTTTGTCTCAACAACTCTTTGCACAAAGACATGTAAGAATAATTCAAATGATTGAAAGCACAGCTCAGAAAAACAATCTGAAGATTCACATAATAAGATGACTGTCTATTCTGATTTTAGAGGCTGACACAAGAAAGCCTGTTAGCATCACAAACATTTTTTGTGAAGATAACTCAAAAAATGATGTGATGAGAGGAGTATAAAATGTTGCTGGTAGCATTGGTTTTACACATTTACAACACATTCGCTCTCCAAAATATTGGTGTTGAGTCTCTAGGTTCCATTGTTCTGTTTCAGCCAAATGTCAAAAACATTTCTAAGAAATCAGCACATCCGCCTCACTGCACTCAAAATAAACCACGTCTACTAGATAGGCTGGTTAGGAAGCCACATGAGAACATAACAAAGAATCTGGTCGGACTCAAACATCACGACTCCTTCCTGTCCCCCATCCAGACTAAAAAAATGTACAAGTACCTCTGTTAATAAAGCTGAGGTAATAAGCCACAGAAGTGCATCAATGTAAACCACAAATGCTTACAAATTTGCATCTATGGCTGACTGAAATTTAGAACAAGCCAAAGAAAAAAAGGTGACAGCCTCTTTTATCACAAAGTCAAAGCTTAGTAAATGATAAAAAAAAAAGAATGGGTTACATACAAATAAACCAAAGATTCAAAATTATTAGAAAAACCTTAATTACGCCAACAGGATTGTTCCAGATATTCCCGAAACAGGACAGGTTATGGAATAACATGGACTGAGTTGAGCGTTTATGCAAAAGTATGCTAAACAATCGCTGAAAACACCTACGTTCTTCCAAAACTAAGGAAACATTTGGCAGATAAATTGTATGAAAGAAGGATGCATTGCAAATAAATTTCAACTAAGCACATTGAAAAACTATGACATTTTCACACACAGAAACCTCAAATAAAAGTGTAATTGGCACGAAAACTGTCTCACATAAATTCCTTGTGTTTTTGACTCACACTGACATTTCATTACAACTATAACAAAGGTGACCCGCTAAAACTCCTTCGCTCTCCCTTCACATTGGGACAGACAGTCGGCTGCAAGCTACCAACTGAAAAGTTAAGTGGAGCTACTGCCTTTCTTTTGATCACAGCGTTGCTGTTCGTGTCAGTGACTGAGCCTTTGCCTGAGACATGCTGGTGCTTTTAAAAACTTTAAATGGGCTTCTGTTTTGCAGCCCCAAGGACAGAAACGTGTGTGTGTGTGTGTGTCCATCATAGTGTCATTTCAAAATACACAAGCCAAAACTATCTCTGATCATTGAAGGTAAAAATCTATGTAATATATACATTAAATAGGTAATACACCGCAAAGATTAGTCCTGTAAATGCAATTATAGATCAGTTTTTAATGTAGTAATAAACAGCTAGATATCAAAATTGATATATGTTTCAGCAAAGAGCTTTAAGTCACACACAGGAGCATCAAGCAGAGGGTCAGAGGTCATCAGGACACCCAAACAATCTACAATCCATTCAAGGTAGACACGCCACACATGAGGGCTACTTTGAAAATCACTCAGTTGACTGTAAGATAAGCTCTTTTAAAACATTTTATATACTTTGGAGTTCTAAATCACACTGAAAGATAATAATGTACAAACTACCAAACAAACAGAAATGTTGTGGACTTAGGGGACAGAAAACACTGAGCTCTTGACAAAAGAAACATGATGGAGTTTATAAGTTATATGTCAATTTTTACATTAACACGTTTACATAGAACTGCAGTGATTCCTTAAATGACTTGCAGAATTTAATAAAAACAAGCAAAGCAAAATCTGTTGCCCCAATTTTGTTAATTGTGTAGAATGTCATATTGTCCGCCAACTATTTTCGTCCCCCACGTGGTCACGTGTTTCACATGGAACCGTTATTGCCATTACACAACCTGCTTCTGTTTACATGAACTGTGATGAAAAGAAAACCAGAGGAAAAACAGACAAAACATAACAAGTTTAGCTCTCCATCAAAACAGAGAGAAGAAAACATCCTGATCAGTAAATCGAGTTAGCATAGCATGTTATGTTATTATAATATACTATGTAACATTATTACATTTTAAGGGTCATTCATTCACACTTTGCTTATCTAAAACACAGTTGGCTAGTTGGCTGACCCTTCATGGTTATACTGTAGAAATGGGCTGTCAAAAAATATTTGTGGTATATCAAACTTTTTAAGCTTGATATACCTTGTTACAGGTAACCAGTTTATGCCGGGCCAACTGTAGGGAAATCTGGTCCTGTGACTCCTACAAATAATAACTATAAGCAGAAGGTCACTTAAATTTATTTTGGTTTGATCAGGGATCCTGATCCGTCATATTTATTTGCAGATTAACTGTTCCAAATGGGAATGGGCTGAAATAAAAAGACTTTGGAAAATATAATGAAATAATTTAAATGATCTGATCTGCGCAGTTGAAGAATTAATGCATCTATTTGTCTCTATCATAATATTTAGGTGCAAATAAAAACAAATGGCAATGAATGTTTTGCTTTATGGGTAAGAAATGGAAGAAGGTTAAAAAAAGCAAAGTTAAAGCAGAACCCGACACACAATTTCCACATTACATTGTTTATATTCTACAATTATGTTTATTTTGCAAAGACATTACATTTTTACAACAATTTACAAAGGCTGTCGACATCGACTAAAATTAGTAACTATTTAGAGTCGAATAGCTTTACTTTATAACCTAAAACAGAACTGAGCTGCAATGATCTCCACAGCTTAGGATCCACATATCTGAGCTACAAATGTCTGCCATCTTACAACACGTTACAACGGGCCAATAAGGCTTTCACGCTTTTGTCAGATGATCTGGAAAGCTGTCTGTGTGATGCATTGTTGTCACACGTTTATCCATAGTGCATTCTGCTAGGCTGCACTGCTTCCTACACCAAAATCTGCCCTAAAATGCAGTGAGGCATCTCTGGCTCCCGCTGACCTTAAATAATCAGACCTAATGATGGAAACCCTAATCCACCCCGATGCTGTTCCCATGCTTTTAATACCACACAAAGATTACTGTCTTAGGCCACATGGCCACAACCTATGTGCGGTGCTTTCCCTGAGTCTCGTGAACTTGGTTTTTCATACTCTTCGGATAAAAGGCTCCTTATTTTCTCAAGCATGTGATCTCGTGCTATCTTGATTGAGAAAGTCTGACATTTTCTGTGCAGTTTTCTTTTAGTGTCATAAGCTACCGTTTTGCTGGGAATGTCTACTAGCATAGACGTACAACACTGGTGATCAAATGTAGTGAAAGAGTCATTTAACTACGGTTTAACTTCTACAATAACATTATCACATTCAGAACTGCCTTAGCAGGACTGGTGCAAACCTAGCCAATAATGTCAAGTCGTTACCTCATAAAGTGATCCCTGTCCTTCTTTAAAAAGCAACACTAATGCTATTGTTAGTCTGCAGCAACGTATGACCGACTGACTGAATGAGAGGGTGAAATGTTATATCCACAAACAGGAATTTTGATCGATCTGCAAAGCCCTGATCACAGCACTACATAAACTGATATTAAACAACTGCAGGACACAAGAGAGACGGCTGTTTAGCACATCTGTTTCGAAACTAAACCATCTCGGGTGAGAAATGAACAAATTACTAAATTACAGCAAAATAAAGCCTATGAGCTGAAGTCGTCACGTGGCTCAGGAGATAAAAGAAACTTTCCAAAAATCACTTTTGCAATCTTTGCTAGAGCACAACACGGCCCTGACACTGTACTCCCCCTATAAACTCTCTCTTACTGCTGTGCATCTGTAGGCGTACGACCAGATGACATCATTCGGATAACAGCTATTTATGCCTGCCTCAAAGCAACCGATGACCAGAAGCTCCAGGCAATAAAATGACTGACACAAGTGAACACATGCAAGTTGGAAAAGTACAACGACTGTAACGACTTTATCGACAGAAGAGAGAGAGAAAATAGCTGCATGCTTAAATGATTAGCATATAATTAAAGCTTTAGTTTGAAAATGACTTCATGCCGAAATCCTCAACCGCATTAATTCCTGCAAAAACCAAACATATCATTTAAGCTAAGCATGTGTGATTACATTAGCGTTAGGCTTAAGTTGTTTTTGTTTGGGATGTGTTTATGTTTCCTAGGGCAGTGGGTTAAAAGAAAAACAGATTAGAAAAACACAAAAACATTGCTTTTAATTGTGTTTCTATGAAACATTGCAACTGAACTCTGTTCTGAACAACAGCCACTGCCACAACTATATTTAAAACTCAAACCCCCCATGATATTAACCAGCATTTTAAATGAGGTCAACATACCGTTTTCTTTAATAGAAAGAGGCTTGCAAGATCCATACGGGATTTCAGGCATCATTTTAATGTTTTTTTACTGTAAAGTCTATTTTAAAACATACCACTCTACTAAACATCTTGAGCAGGATTTTAGATAAGTTCAAAACAGAGTGTTTACCAATGTGAACTGACTCAAACATGCTTTAATAATTCCCTGATCTGTAAAAATCTATGTGGCACCAATATCTGCTGTTATGTTCGTTTGCCAAATTGGGCTGAATGCATTAAAATAAACAGGAACATTTTGCTGAGGTTATTATTTTAAATGGCCAAGTTAAGCCCACAGTTGCTCACAATCCTGGCAGCTTTAAAGTAATCCTTTAATTTTACCAACATGTTTCTTCTGACTGTAGGTAATAGTAATGTTTTGTGTTTTGAGTGCCCCAGCCAGGAACTCAACATGAATCAAGTTGGGAATCTGTGGAGGAAGCCAAAGATTATGGTTATGGCTTTCAGTCTCAAAGACCTGAAGCTCATTAGCAAAGACGAATCTTCAAAATGCCAACGGAAACCTGCAAAACGCTGCTCCGCACTTATAAGAAAGGTTTAATAGCAACAAAAAGTTATTTTCCATTAATTGCTGAGAAGGAAATAAATATTTATTGACATTTCATTTGAATAAATAAATATATATATACGTGCTAGGGTAGTAAGGTTATCCTTTGTTGTATGAAGCATAAAGTAATGCAGCACAGGCTGTCTGCGGCCTGATAGAATCCTGCAACACCACTGCGTCCCTTACAGAGATAGATCAATTTTACTGTTTCCAAACATTTCAAAACCCATAAAAAGGCAGGCAGTCATGGTGTAACGCTGCAGGACCGATCAGATCCACAAGGTTAACCAAAGATGGCAATTAAGCAGCTGACTGTGGGATCTGCCTGAGCAGATAGCCTGACTAATTAACCAGCTACTGTCAGTATAATACACATTTTACTTTATAAATATCATAGGAGCAAAAAGGTGTAATATTCACTGTCATAGCCATTAAAAACTACCATAAAATGTATTTGATTTACATGCTTACAATATCCAAATAACAAACAAATGATAAACTATATTACTTTGTCAACAGTGGGAATAACTGTTGCTTTTCTATTTTAGGCAAGCAATTATATAATGTAATACATTTATTTTTTACATATTAAACTAGTCTCAAACTGTGCTACATTTACTCAGGTTTATTATACCTGAGCATAACAGGTATGCTCAGGTATACCTTCTAATTAAGCATATGTCTAACTAACCCATGCCTAGTTAGGAGGCATAGAATGTATATAGACATAAAATAACATTTTAAACTAAAAGTAAAACCGAAATGAGACGTTAGTTATTCGGATTACATTTGAATAATCTTTATAAACATGTTGTATTAATAATGCCTGTAATAGCATTTAAATATGCTTCTCATGTAGTCTTTTCTGTGCCTGAGTCCAGAGGTAATTTAAACAAAGTAAAACAAAACTTACCAGTGAATTCACTAAATTCATACTGTTCAATTAATTTAGTTTTAAGTAAGATTAATCCATAAAATGGCTATGATGGAAATCACCAAATATCCGAGACAGAATATCGAAAACAACCTTAACTCGTCGCCGTGACAACACTTGTGTTTTCACGGCAGTTGCGTTACAATAAATCACCTTGGACGACATCGTCACCACCATTTGGCACGAAAGGGAAAAAAATATTTACCTCAATTAAAATGACTACTTCAAGTGTAGCCTGTATTACTCACGTTTGATGTTAAAGAGACATCCAAAATTGGTTAAGTTTACAGCTAAGTTATGACAGAGTAATACGTCATATCCAAATCTACGTTTCAAATGTTTAGCTTGGAAACTGACAGCTTTCAGTCCGCCACTTACCTTCACATAGAGTCACTTTAAGTATAATCCAGGGCTTTTCTGAGCATGTTATGGACTTATAAATCCATCCCATGCACAGTTCGCCTGCATTGCTGCCATCTTGTCCTAGACGACAGGAAGGGAGAGCTCGCTCTTGGTAACGCCACCATCTCCCACATTTCAAACATGAAATAACTCTTGCATATGGTCGTCCTGGAGCAACACACCAAGTCCGGCTTGTAGCTACTCAGCTCAGATCCGTGTCCTTTCTCCTTGGGCGCCGTTGCCCATCTCTGAAAGGGTGCCCGTTACCCCCTGTCTAGACGAGCTGCTCCGCGGCCCTGCCAGCCTCTAACATGTCCCTTCTCTCTCTCTAGCAACTGGAAGCAAATGTTTGTGAACTGACGGCATCAGTCAGACCTAAGTAATCCATTGCAGATTACCTTAAAAATCGAACTCCCAGGTTTATTTGGGATACAATGTAAAACCGCCCAAAACTACTGAAAATGCATTAAATTACATTTTATTATATATATATATATATGCATTTAACCTAATCATATGTGTGTCAGTACTATATATATATATATATATATATTTTTTTTTTTTATAAACTTATGTCTTCCAAGCTTCACAATCGCACAGTGTATAGCCTCAAAGACTAAAATCACACATATGATTACGTTAAACATTTAGAAGGAATTATGAATAGGGAAACCTGTACATAATTATACAAATATATAATAGGTAAAACTAAACTGTTTGAGAACGGAAAAATAAAAGCTAAATATGTCTACATGTGAACGATAACTGCTGCACTCTATTACTCTAGTCTGTTGGCCAGGCTAGTCAGGCTCGCTCAAGCGCGCGCTCTCTGTGGCGGTGGTTTGCTTCCCCCTGTTGTCCAATAGAATAATATAATCAGTGTCATTTGGTGAAAAATCACTTGTTCTTTTTTCTGCTGAAGAGCCTTCCTTAATTATAACGCATGCATTATAGCTCACATATCTCACACGGTATTTGCTTAGAGACATCCTATGCTTTAATTAATTCTAGGAGTGTGGTTTCATCATAGTGATTTCTCATCTTGGTGTAATTTAACCAAACGTGAATGTAAATCATAGTATATCAAACTGATTTTAAAAATATGAATGCCTTTTTTTTTATCCGTAATGGTGCAGCCAATGCTTTTATTTTGAAGAAATGTTGACAGCGGAAATAACTTTGTTGTTCCTGCACGGGCAACGGAACACTACTGTCTGCCTTCTCGCCATTTTAGTCATCGGCCAGTCCAGCCGTTGAGCTGTTAGCTGCTCGAAGGCAACGTAAAAAAGTCACCCTAAAACTATGCCGATGACCTAGTAGTTTTAAGGAAAATTCCTGCATCTTGCTTATTTCGGTGTTAGTTGCATTGGTTGATAACTTTTGAGGCAGATACTCTTCAACCATGTCGACGGAGGGAACAGCCGAGCAGGTAGCAACACGCAGTTCTATTCATGGCCAAGCTAGCGGGATATCTTTGTCATAGCTAATGTTTTGTCGTACAGCCTTGTTAGGCACGTCATTTAGTTTGAAAGGTTCACTGTGTGCAGCTTTATCTGCGAAATCAAACGCGTTGAAGTCGTGTACTTTGTTTTTTTTGTGGCGTGGTCGTGCGCCATATTGATTCAGCCGCTTTGTCGCAACGTGAAGCTAGCCGATACCAACACTACGAGCTAACATTAGTTCAAAATCATGTTACTTTGCAGCTTCTGAGAGTTAATTATTTTTACTCTAGATATTTCTGTGTAAGGTTCCATTTAATGGCGTCAGCTAGAAAAACTAAGCTACATACGGAAATACGTATTTCAGCCGATTTATCTCGATTTTGTGCATCGTTTTTCTGATGTTTATGGTCCAGTAATGAATAACACGATTACCTGCTGTGTGGGTGTCCAGCGCTATGTGGGCCTTCGCATCACATTACTACAAGCAATTTGAGTTTGCTAACAACATTGCTTGTTGCTTTTTTTGTGTTACAGACAGCAGCTGAGTATATTCCTGAGAAGGTGAAGAAAGCAGAGAAGAAGTTGGAAGAAAACCCATATGACCTTGACGCATGGAGCATTCTGATTCGAGAAGCACAGGTTTAGTGACACCGAGTTGTATTACTGGGGATAAGGATACTGGGAAAGAGGGTGGTGGGCTTGGGGTTAGAATTTAGTCCAATACAAAACTTTACATATCGTCTTCCACCTCATGATTGGCAAGATTGCCATTTTTATGTTAAATAGTGAGTGGAATGTAAATGCAATCTCCTCCCGTAGAATCAACCCATAGATAAAGCAAGGAAGACCCATGAGCGACTTGTCTCACAGTTCCCGAGTTCTGGCAGATTCTGGAAACTATTCATTGAAGCTGAGGTCAATACTTTTTTTATTCTTTTCCCTTGTGTGCATGGCTGAGACTTATTCTAACATAATCAACTATGTGATTTTCACACAATCCAAATGTATCTGACTTCAATGGCGTTTAAAGTCACAATTCTTGTCTTGAGCCCTTTTGTCTAATCTCAAAGATGTCCTTCAAAATCTAAATAATCCTCAGTTTCCTAAAACAAAGTGTGCAAAGTGAAAAACCTTCTAGCGAACCATTTATGAAAATTGATACAAAACACTTTGCAGTTGGGCTCTACTAAAGTTCATTAGGAATTGTGCCTTTAAGCAAGAAGGGGTTATTATCTATAATTATTTAAGGATAATTCCTCATGTTTCCAGGTTAAACGAAAGATTACATATCTGCGGCATATTAAATATGGGGTAAAGTGCATTTGTTGCATGTTTGGTCTGCAACAGTATTAAAACAATTTTAATGGTATTGGAGTGCATTAGCCTTTTATTCACTTGTCGTGTCAATTTATTGCCTCCTGTGTCATTTCTTTTGGGTTATTTTCATAAAGAACGATCTTTATTGTGTGGCCCATTCTTTTCTTGAGACCTTTCGCCCCACTTCTCCAGAACACACAAACTGTGACCCTTTGCTTGTTTTTTTGTTGTTGTTTTTCTTTTGCCAAGAATAAGTTTTACTTTCATCCAACCAACAGTTTGACCAGAAGATTTAATTTCCCTTGCATCTGATGATCAGTTCTAACAAACAGTCACTAAATGCATAATTTTTTTAAAATTAAGAAATGATGTCAGTATATTTAGATTGTAGATTCTCCTCCAAATAAAACCTCCTCATATATTCTGCCTTCCACTAACTTTTTGGCATTCCGCAATGAATTTGGGAAAACAAACTTCTCTTTTTCATGATAGACCTCAAGCCTTAAGTATTTTTCTTATTTGCATTAAAGTTATAGTGGTAACAATGTTAGTAACAAATAGAAAAATGAAGATAGTTTGATCTAAGTCATTATTTGTTTTACCATAAGACAGAGCAAGACAAATAAACCAAAAGGATACTATTGGTGCTTATTTATCTTAAACACAAGTATATTTAGAGTTAACAGTATCAAAAAAATGTGACTTTAGTGTGATTTATGGACCTTATGGATTATAAAACTGAGATGATTTGGGATTCTTAACCAGATGGAACTGAAATATTTTTCATTAAAGGGAAAATATTTTAGCTTTATTTCCATTTCGAATTGTTAATGTTTGATATAAAAAATAAAACTGGCAAAAGCTCATACAAAGACAATCAAAAAGGTTAAACAAATCCAGCATCAACATTGTTTCTTTACAGAGTGCCTTGCAAAAGTATTTTCCATAAACCTTTCACCATTTTTGTTACAATTGTGAACTTTTCTGATTTTATAAGACTTATGTGAAAGACCTACACAAAGTAGCACATAATTATAACGGGGAAAGAAGATGCATGATTTTCAATATTTATTGAAAACGAAGGCCTGTTAATGTGTCATCTATATTCAATCCCTGTGACTGAAATCATTTAACCACTTTTTACTGCAATTACATTTTGGCACCTCTATTAGCGTGCTCTAAAATTTCTACTAAATAGATTTTTTTTCTTTTGTATCTACACTATTCCATTGTTTATATATATTCTGCCATCTGCTTTAGAATGAATCTCTTCCCCTGTCTTAAGTACTTGAGGTTTTAACAAGTTTCCTTTTTCCAAGTCTAACCAGATCACCTTTCTCGTGGTTCAGAAAAGTATCTACAGCATGATGCTTTGTCTGCCCCTCTTTCCCTATGAAGTCTTCCTTGAAATTTTCTGATGAAGCACTGCTCACTCCAGAGTGAAATCATGCATGACTTTCTGCTTCTCTACTGCGTAAATTCCCAATAACATGTTCTAAAGTTTGGTTGTAACGTGACAAAATGCAATCAAGCTCAGTTGGTGTAAATACTTTTGCCAGGTACTTTTCTGTCCTCCATTAAACTCCAAATACCTGAATTTCCTTAAATCCGCTACTTAGTTAGATTTGAACAACAACAATGATTTTATTTTGGAAATAACACTGTTAGAATTATCTTACCAATTAAAGTCTCCTAGGATTGTAATCACTGACATACACCAAGTCATTCTTAGTATAGCTGCTCCCCCTGGTGGTAAGTATATGTATGTGCTAATTTGTATTTAAACAGAACAACTGAGGACCACATTGGAAATTCCCCAAAATGTACAAAATAAAAATGTTCTCTGCATATTATTGCCATTTTCCATGACATGTTTGATTTGCCTGCTAGGCCATCTTTACGTACAAGAGACCCAGCTTAGCTTGAGTTGTTTCCCCCGCCGGATTAAAAAATATGGAGTTGGGGGCGAGACAAGTCCTATGAAGATTCATTTATTAGATGCCCAAGATAGAGTTAGTGGATATGCTAATATAGAGTCATGGTGCCATACACAACTAATGCTTAATGAATACTTTTTAAGATTTACACTCCTTGTGCTCTTAATACATTTGGTAGATAAACTTTGAGGAAGCTGATTGGAAATAACCTTCTGTAAATCTTTTCCTACCTGGAAAGTGTAATGTAGTAATAGTGTGTGTAAGGTTATACTCTTGACTATCAAAGGCTATTGATTTTGGGCATTAGCAGCTGAACTGGAGCTTTACTGCACGTCTCTGCAAACCACACAAAGGCTTAGGAGCCAGATGTAGCCATCGCTGAGAAGTGGACTCGGAGAAACTGGAGCTCAGTTTTTAATTTGAAGAGGTTAAACTTGTCTTTTTCACGAATGACGAACTATTGTGAAGAAAAACAGCTTTCACATAAAGATTCTTGAAAGTATTTTGGCAAAATGTTTGGAGTTTAAATCTGTGCTTTTCTTTAGTGTGAAGATGGAATCGTCTTGACCTGAATTTGAAATGCTAAATTTAAGCGGGCAAGACTGAGTTTGTGTGCAGTAGGGCCAGAATTTCAAATTGTTCTGACTCTCCTATGGCACATTTATGCCAAATAAGGTCGCTTGCAAGTTGTTATGCAGATTTCAAGTTCAGTTTGACTAAAAACACTTCTTTTGTGGTATACCTCAAAACACTATGTATACTGTAACGTTCTGTATTAAAACTTAAGGATTAAGGTTCTATGCTGTGTTTCTTGCATTTTACGAAACGTGAACTAAATATTTGCAGGATGTGTTCAGGATTTTCTAATTCCTATTCTTCTAGTCTGTATGCCCTCCTACACCTCTGAGCCTGGTATTCAGTATTTTTTTTAAGGAGTAGGGTGCCTGAAAAGATGAAACCATTTCACAAATATGCTTATCTTTGCTCTGCCCGTTTGCAGTTTCACAACAATAAGACTTTGATCTTAAATCCACACATAATTTAAACATTTGTGTAAAAAAAAAAAAAAGCCCCAATGATTTTATATGCTTAGCAGGAAGGATTTAAGCGAGATGAGATAGCATGTAGGATGTGAAGAGTCAGGGTTGTTATACTAATGTACAACACTTTTTTCTTGGGTTTATTACGATACAATAATTGCTCAAAATTATGTATGGCATTAAAATGTTTATTTTTAATTATTAGCAAAAACTTTCCAATCAGTGTCTATGGGATGTTTACACTCTCACTATTTTTAACTAGTAGGGCTGCGTCTATTACTGGAAAGAGCCGAGAGGTTTAAAGGCAGAAGATTATATCATCTATGGTTTACTACCCATACACCCCTAAAATTATAGGATCGTTATTTAATATTAACCAACATAATAAGATGTTTTTGCCTTTAAAAGCTGGTCTTATTACAGTTAAATTAATTTTGACAATATGAATTGTTTGTTTTTCTATTGCGTTTTTTTGGCTTATGTGGCGCAAATGGAAAGAAAATAAAATAAACCCCTTTCTACAAGTTAGTTGTCATTCTTGTGTGAATATCACTGTTGATTCTTAGGGTTGGGTGGATGTGTGTGTTTGGATTATTAAAACTGCATGAATGCATGTTTCCTTTGAGCTTTACATTTATAAGTTTTTACACTTTTATTTGCAGATAAAGGCTAAAAACTATGACAAGGTAGAGAAGGTAAGTGCCCAAACTGAAAGCTCGTTTTCAAAGTTGTAACTCTGCTTAATTGTAGGCTAAATATGTTGAAATTTTGCTAATTAGATTTAAAAAAAAAAAAAAAAAGGTTGAACTAGCATCTTCTGGCTGCCTTTTCATTATCGTTTGAACTATCCGTCTTCAATGCAGTATTCCCCCAAACTCAAACACTTTGTAGTTTTCTTTTCACATATTTTCATCTACATGTAATCTGCTTGATGCTGTGTGTACCTTTCATGTTGCTTCACTTTAATAAAGTCTTCAAATGTTTAAGTGCCTGCTCATTTCTGATTTTGACTGTATTTTATTTCAGCATATAATCTCAGAATTCTGCAAGCATCAAACTGTAGCTTGAAGATCGCATAGATTAAAAAAATATATGAATGATGGAAACAGTTTTAGCCTCATGGGACACTTGACCAGCTATTATTTGGTTGCTACAAAAATCAGCCTGTGTATGTGGTTTCTGTCTTATAGGGTAAATGTAAAATGTTTTTTCTGCATGCTCTCACATCTTGTTGCAGTTGTTTCAGAGATGCCTAATGAAAGTGTTGCACATTGACCTGTGGAAATGCTACCTTGCATATGTCCGAGAGACCAAAGGAAAGCTTCCCAGTTACAAGTAAGAAGACATTCTGAATTATGGCAGCCAATATATGAAGAGAATGTAAATAATTTCATTCTCTTATTCTCAGAGAGAAGATGGCCCAGGCGTATGATTTCGCCCTTGATAAAATTGGCATGGAAATTATGTCCTATCAGGTTTGCAAATATGAACTTTTATTAAGTTGTTTTAGTTTCTGTTCTGCTCTTGCCTGACTTACTGTTGTTTCTTTCTCTCAGATTTGGGTCGACTACATAAATTTCCTAAAAGGAGTGTAAGTGTTTTTTGCTTTTTTTCCCCCTATTTGTTGAATTCACTTTTATCCTAACATGCATTAAAAACTAAAATCTTGTTTGTTTTGTGTCTTCTATTAGTGAGGCAGTGGGCTCATACGCAGAAAATCAGAGAATCACTGCGGTTCGGAGAGTCTACCAAAGAGGTTGCGTGAACCCAATGATTAACATTGAACAGCTCTGGAGAGATTATAGCAAATATGAAGAGGCAAGTGAGCCAATCAATGCTCAGTGGTTTTTTTTTCCTGCATGTAATTTATTTAATCTTTTTTCTTTTTAAATGAGCTTAAAAGCTTCACTCACAACTCAAACAGTAGCAAACGAGAACATAAAAACATATTCATCCATACAATCTACATAAAATATTTCTTGGTGGAGAAGATTAATGAACAGTGAGGATGAGAGTTCAGTTTTAAAGTGAAATTGTATTTAAGCGTTGTCAACCAATTTGATCAGTTGGGAGTAGGTTCCTTGTTTTATAGTGGCATTAATTAGTCAAACATCTTCATTCTGTTTGGGCATTTTACATTATGAGTGTGTATTTTTGCCCTGCCTGGCACTAAGAGTTGTGAAAAATCACATAGTTGTTTCCTTTAGATGACATATATATATATATTTACTGGCTCAGACACTACCAACGAAGAAGATACTGCATACGTGAGAAGAAGCATAATGAAACATGGTGGTGGTTGTATTTTGGTTTCCATCTGTAGTGGCTTTCTGTTGAAGGCAAAGAAAATCACAAAGCAATAATTACACATTTCTATCAATTAATTCTAAATGCTACATTTACTTAAATCTCAGCAGAATCTAGACCAGTCAGCAAAATACCTCTAGGCTTTCCAGAGTGGCTTTAATTCAAATTTTTTGATCTAGGAACATAAAATCAAAGGTTGTGACATTAATACTGCAGGAGATTAGGTGTTTAATTTTGGAAACAGATCACGATTCCAGAACGGAAATAGTTCTGGAGACATTCATGCAAGCAGGGTATATGAAAGTTATTTGAAATATAAAAAGACTGACATGAGTTATAGTGATGTTGGATTTTTATTATATTTAACAAAACTTTACACAGAAACTTACAATGGATGCCAAAAACTATCAAGCACAAATATATGTAGGTTTAGAGCTTCAACAATAACAAAAGCGAGACTGATCTATGGATTTTATTTACAGGGTATCAATGTGCATTTGGCCAAAAAGATGATTGAAGATCGCAGCAGGGATTACATGAATGCAAGGAGAGTGGCAAAGGTGCGAAATCAGATTCCCACTGAGTAATGTACCATTTGCTGGGTAACTAACACAGCCTGTTGGGTGGTTTTTGTGATGCAGGAGTATGAGACTGTAATGAAAGGACTTGACAGAAACGCACCTTCAGTCCCACCACAGAACTCCCCTCAGGAGGCCCAGCAAGTGGAAATGTGGAAAAAGTACATTCAGTGGGAAAAAAGCAACCCACTCCGTACAGAAGACCAGACCCTCATCACAAAGAGAGGTAACGCTAAGTGCAATGTTAAATGTTGGTGGTTTTGTCTCAGAGCAGATGTCTGGTTGTTGTATATAGTTTCTTACATTTACTTCAGTCAGTGATGTGTTAATATAGAGATACGACACTAGAGGGCAGAGTTTTACTCTTTTCTGACACAAATCTCTTTATTTTACTGTTGCACTGCAGGAACATTTTTATTTAATTGCTTTCTAATTTGATTGGATGCAGTGATGTTTGCCTATGAGCAGTGCCTGCTGGTTCTGGGCCACCATCCCGACATTTGGTATGAAGCAGCTCAGTACCTGGAGCAGTCCAGCAAGTTGCTGGCAGAGAAAGGAGTAAGACACACATACACTTTCAAAACTCAGCCTGAATCATTTTCAGATATTAAATATCAGTTAATATTATCTCTTAATTCCTAATTTTCTGTCTTTCAGGACATGAATAATTCAAAGCTGTTCAGCGACGAGGCAGCTAACATCTACGAACGTGCCATTGGGACTCTCCTCAAGAAGAACATGCTCCTCTACTTTGCGTTTGCTGATTACGAAGAAGTGAGTGTCCAGTTACGTGTTCAAAACAAACTGACCAATTCATTATACCTCTCCATCAGCATTATTTTTGTGTCTCTCTTTTAGAGTCGTATGAAGTACGAGAAAGTGCACAGCATCTACAACAAACTGCTTGCGATCGAGGACATCGATCCCACACTGGTCTACATTCAGTACATGAAGTTCGCCAGGAGGGCGGAGGGCATCAAATCAGGTCGCGCCATCTTCAAAAAGGCCCGAGAGGACCTACGCACGCGTCACCACGTCTACGTGTCTGCAGCTCTGATGGAATACTACTGCAGCAAAGTAAGACCGCACAAGCAGAGGTTCGGTGTGTGGTTTTAGGAGCGGCTGGACACACAGATGCTTCAAATCCTGCTTGTGCTTTTCTCAACAGGATAAATCAGTGGCCTTTAAGATTTTTGAGCTGGGTTTGAAGAAGTATGGAGACATTCCAGAGTACATACTTGCCTACATTGATTACCTCTCCCACCTTAATGGTTTGTAACATCCTCCAAATTGTTCACCATCCTGTAGCTTTGCTGCTTGCCTTTACAGACCTTGTTTTATGTGTCCGATTCTTTTCTCAGAGGATAACAACACTAGGGTTTTGTTCGAGCGGGTCCTCACCTCTGGGAGCCTATCTCCAGAGAAATCAGGGTAATGTCGAGCATTTGGCGATTTTTGTGTGTGCATGTCTGACTTTAAGATATCCGTCCAAACCCGTGAACTGTGACATGCATCTGTTCCGCAGGGAGATCTGGGCTCGGTTCTTGGCGTTCGAGAGCAACATCGGAGACCTGGCCAGTATTCTGAAAGTAGAGCGCCGACGTTTCACAGCCTTCAAAGACGAATATGAGGGGAAAGAAACAGCTTTGCTTGTAGATAGATATAAGTTCATGGACCTTTATCCCTGCTCTACCAGTGAACTCAAAGCCCTTGGTTACAAGGTACGTTTTTCTTCCTGTTACATGACTTTGAGTCATGACTGCCAGTGCAGTTGAGCCAAGAAAGACTTTGTGATCAGGTGTCTGACACATCTTCCTGCTTGATTGCAGGATGTGTCTCGTGCCAAACTGGCAGCAATGCTCCCTGAGGCTGTGGTGGCTCCCTCGGTGCCTACACTAAAGGACGACCCTGATCGTAAACCAGAGTATCCCAAACCAGACACCAATCAGATGATCCCTTATCAGCCACGTCACCTCGCTCGTATGTAATCCCCAATATTTCTTGCAGGGTTCATTTTTGTTTGTTGGGTTCTGTTTTCTGCGACCTGCTGCTGTCTTTCCACTGTTTTCTTTCGAAATAGACTTGATGTGTAAATGGATTCATCTTTGATCTTACCTCTGCTCCTCCCCACAGCTCCAGGTCTACACCCGGTCCCTGGTGGAGTTTTCCCAGTCCCTCCAGCTGCTGTTGTCCTAATGAAGCTGCTCCCTCCGCCTACGTGCTTCACTGTAAGTTAAGGCCGGTTGACGCTACCAGGCTCGTCTTTAATGAGCTGTCAGCAGCGGCAGCGGTGTTAACTTTTCAATTGTTTCTGTCCATAGGGTCCCTTTGTTCAAGTGGATGAGCTCATGGAAACCTTTAGGAGATGTACTCTTCCTGACAGTAAGTTTGTTTGATGTCAGTTCAAGAAGCAACAGAAATGTTGAATACTTTCAGCGTAAAGGAAAAGACTTTCAGCGCCTCACAAAAGTATTGACAACTCTTGAATTTGACATGTTTGTTTACAGTGTGTGATGTGACAAATATAAAGAAGTACATAATAGTGAGGTGGCAGATGAGATAAAAGTTCAGTTTTTGCCTCATCAGAAGATATTCTTCCATATGTTTCTTTATCCCCCAACATTAACTTCGTCTGTCTTTACTACGGAAGACGATTAGGGCCTCCGAAAAAAAAAAGAATTCTGACTTTAATCTCAGAATTCTGACTTTCTGAGATTAAAGAAAGTCAGAATTCTCTGAGATTAAAGTCAGATTTTTTTTTTTCAGTAGCCCTAATCCTCTTCCATACTTTACAGTGCTTATTACAGTTTTTACTTTTATTTTAACAATTATTTTCTTCATACCACTCCTCTGAAAAGTTGAAAAAGTGGAATAATATTTTACATTGTTCCTTGGTCTCTGTGATGGTGTTTGTATTTACTAATCCAGTGATTTCTGAAAGCAAACTAGTTGCAGTTAATTTTATTTAGAATAAAAGGGGCTGCATTCACTTTTCAGGTTTAGAATTTTAAATTCTTCTGGAGATACTGTCTTCTCCCAAACTAGTCTCTGTTGCTTCATTCACATAAAATCCAAACCAAAGACCCTGAATTGTATCGTCCCATTAAAATATTCTATTCGCTTCTCATTATCCTGCTTATAAATACGACTGATTGTGTTCAGGTGTTGATGCTGCTGTGGAGCTCATCACTGGCAGACAGCCTGAGGCGGCGGGGGAGGGCAACGGCCCCATGGAGAACCACGCCTCCGCCAAGTCCCTCAAGAGGCCAAACGCCGATTCCGACGAGGAGGACGACAAGGGAGCCATAGCTCCACCCATCCACGACATCTACCGCGCGCGCCAGCAGAAGAGGATTCGATAAGCCAAAGCCGCTGGAAGAATGTAATCTTAACAGACTGTCATAGAGAATAAAAACACCCGTCCACAGGACTGGTTTTTACATCTGTACAAATAACCATATCCGCGCTCACACAGATACTTTAGCACACAAAGGTGTTTTTGTTTTTTTTTCTGTTCCGTCAAAGAGTTTTTTTTTATTTTGAAAGACTGATAATTATACTGTACAAAGTTTTTAATTCAACCGTGGACTTTGGGATACACTTCAGTTCTCATCTTATGTTTCAAGGGGAGCAAAGTGGGCGCTTTTTTTTTTTTGTTCTTCTTCTTTTTTAGATATCCGGAGGAAACACTGTTCCTTTCAATAAAATTGGAAAATAATTTGAGCAGTTTGTGTTTTTATTTGAGCATGAAATATTGCTGATGCTTCAGTGTTAGCTGTTCAGTGAATCAGCAGAAGTGGGACCCATTTGGGATCAGACTGGGCTCTCTCTGTTTACTAGTGTTTCTAATGGGAGATTGAAAAGGCTTACATGCTTCCTTTTAGTGTTTACATCCTGATATTTAAACCAGTTAAGCCAACGGCACCGTCGTGTCTTGCAGAAAGTGTGGCTGTATCCTGGAAACGTTTCCCTGTGTCTCGGTCGTAGTTTGAAGTAACGGGTAACAGCTGGTGCACAGTGGAAGCATATGAAGGATTCTGTGGTTTTGACTTCTTGGAACAAAGGGATTTCTGTCACAAACAGGACCATGAGCTATTAGAAAAAAACATTTCAGACATATCGTATTTCACAGAAAAAGTTCACAAGTTTATTTTTCTTAAATTTACATGCAGAGAATTGCTTTGTCTTTCACATTTAACCACTCTGAGTCCGTTTATAACTGGCATACCAGATGCCACTGTCTTCTTATAGCTGATGCAAAAAAACAATGCATGAAAGCTTCGGTTCTACATCTCAATTTTACCTTGGATGACATGAAATACAAACAAGATGTTTCAAACCAGCAGGAAACACTCCAGTCATTTCCCATGAGCCAATTAGAAGTGTTATTTGTATCTGATTTAAACAACAGGCCACTAAAACGTGGCTGAGGTTGTCATAAAAACAAAAAAACACTCTCCAACATATGGTTTGATTTTTTAGAAAACAAAACCAC
The DNA here is from genome assembly GCA_902982915.1 of Phalloptychus januarius. Lineage (NCBI taxonomy): Eukaryota > Metazoa > Chordata > Actinopteri > Cyprinodontiformes > Poeciliidae > Phalloptychus > Phalloptychus januarius. Next base: position 17,170,978 of record CADWAE010000477.1, read on the forward strand.
CCAGAGTCAGGAGCACATCCCCTCTGTCACTACAGCAGAACAAGGGACTTTTAAGATTTCCAATGTCGAATTTTCACATTTTTATCTGATGCTATTGCACAAGAAAAACAAACAGCCAACTTGTAGGTTTGCTTTGGACTGAATCAGACCTATAGTCTATTTGAGCTTAAAAAATAACATTTTTCTACATCAGAGGACGTATCAGTGGTTTCCACATCAAAGTGAGTGTTTTGCCTCAGTGACCCGCACCAAAGAAAATAGTTAAATAGATCATTAAATATTATAGCTTACATTTTTGCTCAGTCATCTGTTACTACCAACACAACTGCATTTGAACGTAGTTTTTTTTTAACTATGATATATAACTTGTATAAATATTATTGCAACAACATGTTGATACTCGATAATTTAGTTCCAAAGTATTGAACAAAAATTTCAGGGTGAGCTTTGTAAAACTGTCCCAGCAGGCGCCTCTTCTCCTTACTGGAGAATTTGGGGTTCTCATAAATTGTCCTCAGTAGAGAAAGGATCTCCTCGTCCGTGGCTTTCTGTCCACTTTCTGAATATTCCTTAGCACTAACCCTGGAGCAGTATGTTGTACCTGCAGAGGAGGAGCAGAGAAAAGAAATTAATTTACGGCAAAGCAAGTCGTGTCTGTTAATCTACAGCAGCAGATAAACCTGCACACCTGTTATCACATCCGAATCCTTCCCCATTATGATATTCCTCAATCTTTCACGCACCATTTTGTGCAAGGAGATGGGAATCTGGTAGAAAAATTAAACTCAATTCAGTTCAGTTTATATCAACTCCAATTTGTCATCTCAACACCAAAGACATTAGCTGTGGTAGCACTTACATTGAACATATCACAGTGGTTATCCATCATGAACAGAACCATCAAGTCCACCTTGCCCTTCGAGAGCCTTCTGCTGTACACAATGGAGCTGGAGAACGCCCTCTTGACCGCCATTCTGTTCTCAATCTGGGAAGAGCATTTAGAGTTAATGAGGAGCAAAAACTAACACAGAGCGGCACCCAGGATGAACAGGAGCACTGACCTCTTTGTGCAGCTTCAGGTCCTGCGGTTTGGCCGCGGCGGCCATGAATCTCAGCAGTCTCCGGAGTTCCTCCCGGCTGTGGGAGTCCTGCAGCCTCAGGCACAGCTGCAGTGCCTCTAAAGCCAGATCCAGCTTCCCGTTAACTGACAACGCGACAGGAACAATTATAAACTTTAAACTGACTGAAAATAATTACTACTGCAACACTAGGATCTGGTTACGTGATCCAAAAACGGACAGGGAACAGTTTCTGCTGCTGTTGAATTGTGCTGCCTTATTTTTCACACAATTATTATGGATGTTTTTTCAACCAGAAGTATTTCTGAACTATATTTGATTTTCTTGTAAAGCGAGTAAGTAGTATAGTCATTTTCTTTTAGCCAGCTGGCCATCAGTGTGCAGGCACTTTTTCTGACACAACATAAAATTTTTTTTGAAAAGTAGAAACTGTTGGACTGGTCCATGCCAAGATTATATTACTGTATCAAGTTTACATTATGAAAAAATGACTGCTTACCAAGTAGTTCTGAGATCCCAGAGTGGATATCAAAGATGTAGTTGTTAAGCAGAGGTGGCCGCTGCGTCTGTCCGTAATGCCTGACCAGGACCTGGTAAAGCAACCTCTTGCACTGAACGAGGTCGTCCATACAGGCAGCCAAACCTCGATTGACCTCCACCACCAGGTCATCCGGCAGAAACTCCAGACAGTCCACAGCTACTGACATCCACTCATCAGCCCTGAGGCAGAGGAAGGGGAGGAATTATTTTTATACATGGATTTTATTTTTTGTACTTTAGTAGTAACAGACATAGAAACAGTTGATTGAACAGATGGCTTAGAGTCTAACTGTGGACGCTGCAATTTTTGCATATGGCCCCTAATCTACTTATCCCACTGTGTGTAATTGTACTGTAATCACAGCATTAGATGTGAAGGATCTCAAGACACCAAGGGAGCAAGTCATTGGTCAGTAATATGTTCAGTTGTGACTCATGGTAGAAATAAGTAAAATATACATTTCTACTCATTTTGATATGATTTCTCATCAGAGGGTAATTATTTTAGGTTTTCGATCTAGGAAGTAGCCTTTGAAGCTCATAGATTATAACTATAAGTTGAGAAAATGACAATAAAAAGGTGACTTTTCCACAAGTCACAGTCAGGCCTTACTGCGCTTCACTGAATGCTTTCAGAACTTCTCGGTCCAGGTAGCTCGTTGTGCACAGCAGGTCAGGGTCGCTGTCCATGCCAAGCAGAGAGGATCGTGAAGCGGCGTCGCCTTCTAGCAAGCTCTCCACCAGGGGGAGCTCTATGAGCTGCAGCAGCCTGGACACCGCCTGCTGGTGCCACACTTCACACAAACCTGCCAAGGCCAAACAGCAGTTTTACAGTGTTTACAGATTAAAAAACTGGTTTGTTTTACGACGCGTTTGGGTGTCTGGTTGGTCGGGAAAGAAGCTTACACTCCTGCGAGAGGCCGAGGTGGCTCATCTGGGGGGTGATGGTGGCGCTGAGGTTCAGGTTTCCCAGCACCTCCTCCAGTAGCTTCTCTCTCTTTACTGGGGAGTGGGTGGAGTAGCTTGGGACCACTTGGCTGATAGGTTACATAAAGAGAGCAATAAATGGAAATGAGTCAGAGACTCGTTACAGGAACAGGCACATTCAATACTGCAAAAAAAATGTCCTTATATCTGCCTTTCATTCACATGCTGGTTTACAGGAATTGTTTTCCAATAAATGAAGTATGCATTGATAATAAACTTTGTCTAGTGAAGCCTTGATTTTTTCCATGAATACTGTATCCGTGTTTTATCGCCCATTCGTTCCAGATGTAGACTGCAGAATGTCTCACACTACTCTTTAGGCAGGATGACAGTTTAAAGTATATTTTTGTAAGTTGAAATCTCTCATCATTGTTTATTTTACTTCTATGTGTCTGGATTTCCTGCCAATTGACTTCCAGATAAAACCAAACGACAGCATGTTTCCTAATGTCTCTACTCACAACCACATACTTTGTTTAGTTCTTTTATAGCTTTCTTTCCTATTGAGTTTCGATGTTTAATATTAACTTTGTTTTTTTGTGTTTTTGAATTTCTATAGTTTTTTTGTGCCACATTTGAGCGGTGTTTTGCTCTTGCTGGTATTTTGTAGTTTACCGGTCATTTCATTGTGCTTCTTTATTTTATATTACAAATAAAACATGACTATTTTTGAGCATTCTTTTTTTTGTACATATTATCTTTGTTTTTTTTAGTATTTATTCAATTGCATTGTTACAAAACAAGTCAGAAGATGCAAGACAGTGAACATTAATTAATTGGTTAAACACATTGTTTGTTGTAAGTGAAGCTACAAACATCCAGTCTGATGTCATGATGGATGTGGGACTAGACTGAATGATCAGATGTTACATTATGATTCCATACCTTTCGCTTGTCAGTGAGCAGCTGCTCTGGTTCATGTTCAGCGAGACGTAGCTATTCTTGATGGTACCAGTGGACTGAGAGTTGGTACTGGTCAGAGCAGAGGAGGAGCTGGTTATTGGACCCAGGAACCTGTACAAACTGACGCTGCTGTCCTCAAACTTGTCTCTTTTCTTCTCCTTTCCAAACACTTTACCCCCGACTGGCTCAAACACCTTCGAGTCCATGAGGACCTGACAGAGACGGACGGCCTTATGTCGAGACACCGCTTCATCGCCAAAGAAGCGGCTGAGGGTGATGTGCGACAGAACCACATCCACAGCTTCTGAGCCCAGGAAGCAGTCATGGTACGACTTCAGGTTGTGGCGCCTGTGCTTCACCTCAACTTGACTTTGGAGATTGGAAATGATGCTGTTCCAGATGTAGGTGGCCCGAAAAGGCTTCCCAGCCATGCTTTGTTCTGATGGGGGGAAATAATAGAAGATGGAAAGTATAAGGGACTGCCAGAGATGTAAAGAGGATAAACTGTGAAACCAGCTGTGAAAAGCTGAAAGCAGTCTGCAGGCTCTGGGAAATGTTTCCGTGCTGTAAGTTTTACAGCTTATCCAGTGCATGAAATGAAACAACTAAGAAACACACACAACTACAAAACGTCTTCAATCCCTTGAATTTCCAGCAAGTTGAGATAAGCAAGTTTTCCTGTCAAACAAAATGGTGGAAAATAACTGAAAACGTATCATGTTGCGTAATCACAGCTGTAGCACAGTCAAATTCATTGATGTGAGATGAAGCAGCTATCAGAGGTTTACGCTGCTTCTCTGTACAAAAAAAAAACTGTTTCACAGATTTTAAAAACAATAATTAAAATTCCACCCATTTGAATTTATTGTGGATTTACTGTAAAATGCTCCTGGTAAAATGTTTACAAAGGTGATTCTTACACCTAATGTGTGTCTCTCTGCAGCTCCTCCAAACTAAGAATTATCTTCACTGCTCCTGCTTTTCTTATGTCCTCGAACAAATGGCTGACGCCTTCACAGGATGGTTGTACTAACACTAAAACTAAATGACTTAGATTCTAAGAAACATCTGAAGTTATTGCAGGTAGGTATTTAGATTGTTATTTTTCAAACAATGCTAAAAGGGAAACGTTGGACAACATGATGCTGCACTCAAGTAAAATAATTGGCTAGAAAAATGACAGAGGAAATCAGCTAAACAACAAAGAGAGAACTCTAAAATACTACTGATTAAGATCTTATTAAGATGTTACATAACATTCTGACTCTTAGAGGGAGGATGAAAAAACATGAAATTACTTCAGCACAAACTCTCTGAACAATAGAGAAAAAAGTGAATGAATGTCTGAATTAGTTTCTCTTCTCTGGTCCAGAGGTCAAGTCTGTTTTGTGACCTACTTGTTATCCCCCAGTTAGGTTTTTATGCTCTGTTTGAGCCAAATTCTCAGAAAGCCCATGAACTGTGCTTTCCTCTGTCTCTACCCCACACACTCCCTTGCCCCTGAGTTCCTGGATGTGGGTGTGCAGAATCAGGACGAAAGTTAAGTAACAGAATCCATATCACTAATTAGGCCTTTTGTGCTCAACATGAGCTTGAAGTCGTAGTTCCATTCAAGATGAAACACTCACCTCATGGTAAAAACCTTAAAACCAAATAATTTTGCACTGCAAAACTGCAAATAGTTTTGCAGTGCAGCAATAGTCCCTGTTGCTGTACTGCTGTTGCCTCAAGCACACCAATCTCGCTTGCATGAAAGCGAGAAAAGCTTTCATGCAAGAGACTTAAGTCACAGTTACTAAAACGCAAACAACTCAAACTGGGGGGTAAACTCAGGGCGAGGCGGGCAGGCGCCGAGCAGGGGGGGCGATTCAGATATAGTATATAGTATAATACTGAATATAATATGTCCAATATTATGTAATTTGTGAGCTGTGTTGGAAAAGCGACTTGTTTCATCCCCCAGGACTCACTTCTGTAAAGAGAAAGCCAGTCTGGCCTCGGTGAGATCTTAGCATCTTAACAGGAAGCGTTTAAAGCCTGCTGAGCAAATGTTAGGGAGGTATGTGAGGGGCTCAGCGAGGACATAAATCAGGCCCTGACAGACTGTGCGTTTTGATAACACAACCTGACAAATGCAATTACAGACCCATCTGTGAAACTTGAAGACAGAAGAAAGAGTCCTGGAACAGTGCAGCAGGAAAAGCAGATGTTCCCGTATCAAAGGTGCAGAGGATGGTGATCTGCTGATTAATGAGATAAATCTACGTCAAACTGTGTCTCCCTCTGGGGAGGAGAAACGGTCCTGGACTCAGGATTTGCACATTAGGAAATTTGCATTTTGGATTGCAGCAGCTGTTCAAGAAAGGACACTTTGCAACAGTTTGCATTAGAAAACTAAACGTGAATGCAACAGAACGGTGTTATGATGAGTGAAGGCAACTCAAAGTGAACTCTCTGGATTATGGTGAAGAAAATCAGAAAAGACTGCAAGATGTCCCAGGAGGTCTAAAGATTACAGTGGTTATAAATCTGGCTCTTATTATTACCTGATGAGGCTTGTTAAAAAATAAAGAGCCCTGTTACAGTAAAAGGCATTGACGTATGCTTTTCGTCATACGTAAATGTTTCAGAAGATTTAAAATGAAACATTACCCGATAAAATACAGAAGGCACTTTAGAAAGTGGGTGTTTAGTGTTTTTTTTTTAAAGCTATTCAAAATGATCAAAGCCAACTTTGCAAAAAACAAAATGCCCCTTAAACATCACAGTGGTGGAAGAGTTTATTTTTTGTGAATGCTGGATCAGTTACTGATGCTCTCTTGTTGTGTTCTAAGTCAATGTTCTACATGCCAATCAATAATTAAAGATAAAGACAAGAAGCATTTTCTTTTTTGATTCGAATTTCTTTTTATGCAGTAAATATAATCATTGGAAGTATTTTTTTTTTTAATGATCTGCAACTTTTAAGTGTGACAAAAAATAAAACATAAAGAGATGTGAAAGGGCAAAACCTTTTCACGTTGTTGTCAGTAAAACGTGGAGCAGGTCACGTTGGTCAAAGCAACCCTGGGAACTCTGCAGAGCTCTGCTGTCACCTCTTGTGTTTTTTGCGCCAGTTTAAGACTAAGCTCAGTTTGCACAGTCGAAGCCAATTTCTTTTCACTGTGATGACTTCTTTTCTCTGTCCGTGAAAAACAAAAGAAACGGGGAAAATCCGAGCATTCTGCGCTGGGATGGGCAAATGGCCCAACCTTTCCTCCAAGGCACAACAGCGCGCCATGTGTTTGCACACATCAGCTGAGGTAAATAATCGCACAGGGAGCGGCGTCGTTCCAACATGGCTTACCTTTTTTTTTTTTTTTTTTTTTTTTTTGCTGTTGCTTTAACTCTCTGCATTTCAACTGTTAAACACTAAGCGGAGATAAATCCGGCAGATGAAAACGCAACGTGGCCCAGTCAAATCACAGCCGGTGGAAGATAATATCTTCATTCCTTCAAGTTAAGACCAGTCAGATTAGCCGGTCTGGCTTCAGGGCGCAGCTTGAAGCTCGGTGGGTTATTGGCACGCATGAATGTAAACCCTCATATCCTGTGTGGAGTATTATGCTAAATCATCTTTTTGTAGTCATGTTGTGACACAAACTGACGACAGACTGAAACTGCTGAGTCTGCACGGAGTAAATGTCAAACGGACCACTTCTAAAACCAGAGGAGTACTTATAATAATATAATACTAGATAAACGTCAATATATACATAAATATTTCCATTCAGTGTGAAACTTTACTAAAATACTCTTCCCACATAAACTTGAAAACTGAAAAAAATGCTCATAGAAGTAAATCAGTTTATTCTGCTCAGTCACCAGTAATTTATTCTAGTTAATTACAAACAGAGTAACATTGTGAGAGGAGCCCTGAGCCACGGAGATCATTGCTGTGCGTAAAATGATTCCACAAACCCTCGTATTTGTAACATTGTATAAAAACAACCAGTCAATATGTTCCATTTAAAAAAAGACCAGTGAAAATAATAATAATCATAATAATAATAATAAACAATAATATTTCATAATCAAAATCAACAAATCGCGATTACCTGGTCCTGTTGTGGCCGTGTGGACAGCCATCCATCCGCACCATGTCCCTGCGCTTTCCAAGTCAAAACGTGACGCACGGAGCGGACAGCAGACAGAAACTGCGGCTCCTCCCTCCCCCAAAGCTATCATGCATTATTTATGTGGCCCTCACTCCCCACAATGAGCCGACCCACTGAGGCCCAGAACTTCAACAAAAGGAGCATTACTGGGATTGTTTCTTCATTTTGGAGACTTTTGTCAGAGTTGAAACTATGGTATAAATAAAAAAAATAAAAAATAAAGAGTGCATTTAACAGCTTTAACACAGGTGAAGAATTGTATTTATTTGTTACAGATTAGTTACAATCAGTCCCCTGTTTTCTAATTTACTCTAACAGGCTTTATTGAGCTAAAAGAAAAACACTAATGAGGAAATACAAAAAAAATCCAGTCGGATTGTTCATAGCTTTTCACACAGTGACACCTCCATTTGACCAGGTTGCACCTTTGAATAGGAAAGTCCTGACCTGTGGATCTATCAGAGAAAAGAAAAGCAGTCAAGTAGTTTCAGATTCAAACTGTGAAACACAAAATACACACAAGACATGTTGGAGTATTTGTTTTTTCTTTCCTCCTTCAGCCAAAGCAACTATGTGCATCAATAGAGGTTTGGAGCATGTGACTGAAGTGTGACAATGCTATGTGTTGATGCTCTCTATGTTTCAAGTGATATGGGATGAGAAAACTCAAGATCTGGATTTATTTCATGATCTGAAAATGTTTCGACGCAGCAGTAAGACGGAGCTGTCAGGACGGCGTTCCTCAAGGCGACTGAAGCTCTTATCAGGGAGATGAGTTGTAAAGGGTGAGGCATGCAACTGCGACAAACTGGTTTGGTCACAATCCTTTAGGCTCTTTCACAGAAGAATAAACATTGAGCCTTCTTTCATTCCATGATCGTTGAACATGTTGTTAGATTTTTATTTGTACATTGAAAGTACTTGGAATAATCCATGAGGAAATGAGCTTAAAATCCTGACAAACCTTAGAAGGAAAAGCTTCCATGTTCTAATGCTCTAAAGTTCTTCGTTTTGGTGTCTTTATAGGGTCATTCCATCATTTTTTAAGATCAAACTTTCTTAAATTATTTGACTTTACTTTGGATTTATTTTTTTAAAGGTTTTATTGGCTCTAGTGGCCTTTATTTAACAGTTAATGGACAGGAATGAGGGAAGATGAGAGCGGGGGAAGACATACGGCAAAGGGTCGCCAGGCCGGGAATCGAGCCTGGGACGGTCGCGTCGAGGACTAGGGCCTCCGTACGTGGGTGTGCTAAACCCCTGCGCCACCACAGCACCCCTTTACTTTGGATTTATGTGGTGTTTTGACTAAAGTGACTAAGTATATTCCTAACACCTGCCTTCATTCCTTGTCAGTGAACTGACAGGTTGTTAATCAGACACATTCCTATGTGCTCTAATGACTAACAGCTTCATATTGTTGCTTGTCCTGAAAACAGAAGCTGGATTATAATTCCTTCCCAATGACGGATTCTGAAACTCAGACAGAAAAACGTGACATAAAGCCTCAAAACTCGGGAAAATGAACCAGAGTCATTTTTAGGTCCAGCTTCAAAAACTCTTTAAATAAGAAACTGGATTTATTAATCTGAAAAACATTTACATAATATCAGACATGGTTTTTCTAAGCTAATGCCAACAATGTAGTTGTATTGGATTGTTGTGATGCTCTTTTCTCTTGTAAAAAAAATTAAAATCCCATTTGGAACTGCTTCCAAATGCTGCTGTAAAAATATTAACCAGAATTCTGGTATTAGGTTTTTAAATATTCTAATTGTCATTTTATTTAGTTGTTGGATTATTTATAACTTTTATTTATTTTATTACTTTGATGAAAAGTCAAATTGTATCTTATGTCTGCATGTTTTTTCTTCTTCATTGTTTTTTGTAAACATGGTAGCCATGGCGATATTTTCTCCTCAGTAGTTGAGCTGATGTTTGTGTCACTAATGAGGTTTGTCTCACAGATGACACCATAGCCCATATTGACCTTGGTAACACGTCTTTGTTTCTCTTAGATAGGGAGGAAGGTAAAGTTTTCCACCCTTACAATATCATCCACATCATTTTAAGGTGCTGTACCAATTAGAGCAATTTCCTCCATTATACTGTTTTTGTAATCTTTTACATCCTAGAAGAGGATCGAACTGCTGGCATCTAATCACACAATTTCCATTTCAAATGTTTTATAAATGAAGAATTTTCCTAATTAACGTGCTGTTGTGATTAGAAGGTTTTATCGAGAATGAGAACAGGTGAACAGAAACATTATTTTATGGGAGCGAGAAGCTCTTACATTTTCTCATGGAAACAAAGGGAACAACATCAGAGATACTGTCAAAGCCAGTAGGGGAAATATATGCACTTGTAAAGATAAAAGCAGTTAATGGTTAGTTGTAAACATCTAACTTCATGTTTGAAGAGTAAAGTCCTGTTAAACCCGCATGTGCTGTGTTGTTCCACAAAGCAAGCAGGATGCCTCGGCTTTTCTCTGTTGCTGCATATTTTTATTGTCTACACATACTGGAGGAAGTGTAACCCAGTCAGTGCCAGGAATCGCAAGCAGAGGGTTGAACTGGTTCTGCGGCTCCTCATCTGAATATGTGCTGGTGTTTTGTAAACTTGACACAAAGAGTCTCCACCTTGAGCCTGGCTTGAAGCATCGCAGGAAGAGAAAGACGGAGTGCAGCCGTCATCAGACATTCTGGTCTACGAGGGCAGAGCAATATTTACTCTTCTGCTGGGTTCAATGTGCCCAGAAAGCGTCGCATGCTTCCTTTTGTTTCTCCTATTTATTAGTCATGAAGCTCTGCATGAATTTAAGATGGTGACGAATATCCTGGGGAATGTTCTCAGAGGATGGCGAGAATGCAAAGTACAAGGTCTTAAAAACTGGATTTAAAAATGTGCAGAAAGTATTTGCACATTCAGACTTTCATCACTTTAGTTTTTCCCACCCCAGGCCAGTAAATCTAACTCATTTGGAACAAACAAAAAGCATTCAATGCGACAAGAGTCTTTAAGTCTTGTCAAAACTTTTTGAATGTACTCATATCTGGACTTTGACCGGAGCTTCCTAACACATAAAAATGCTTTTACCTGAGCCATTTCATTGTAATGCTCCCAGCAAGTCAACAAGTTTTTGACCTGTTGAAAGGTGAACAACAGGTCACAGTCTTTTGAAGCCCCTTATAAGTTTACTTCCATCCATATTCCCATAAACTCCAAAGAGATTCCCAGTTCCTGAAGAACAAGATCCATTGTGATCCTGTCAAGACTCAAGGCTGTGTTTCATTGTGGAAAGACTCAGCTGTGTTGTGCTTGTGACATGCCAAAATGTGGAAACGTGGAGGGGGTGTCTTCAGTCAGAGGCTTCTTCAAATATGTTGTAGTACAGACAGCTACAGGAGACCTTTCCTGCCAATAAGATTTTAATTAAATTATTTACAACATTTAATTTCTCTTTGGGATCAAAAGAGTATTTTTGAATTGAACTGAACTTTGCAAGGTATTAAACCTATATACATATATATATATAATAACCCTATGTTGTTTAATTCAATACTGTGTTGAAGCTATCAGCAGAATCTGATTTGTAGAAACCAATCAGACATTTAAAGACATGTAATAACAATGTAACCACAAGTCTAAGTCCTGCAGAGCAAAGAATATTTTACGAACAAGCAAAACTTTCAGTGCGTTTCCACACATGATGAAACATAAAACTACATCATCAATCAGCAGATAATGTCTCATGAAGAGAAATTTCAAAAGCCTAAAATGTTTTTCAGTCCAATGCAACAGAGAGCAATCGTGTTTCTGTGCCCTTCTCACATCGCCACACAGCCTGAAGGTCCCCTCAGTCTGACTCCCACATGTGGAATGATGCAGGACATTAGCAATTCATGTGATTTTCATCTGGAAAGCAGACGCTCAGAGTCCATGCCTTCCAGTTGTGCCCCGGCTGGAATCCAAAGTGCATGCCTAACTGGACTGTCCTCCACCCCCATTCTACTGTCCAGCTCTATCAGACAGAGGACAGTGCTGTAACTGCACCACAGAAGCACTTTTGTGTTTTGTGGCTTGCCAGTAATTTTTTCCCCCCTGCATTGTTGCTTCTCCGTCATATTTTATTCAACGGCCCTGAGAGCCTTTTGGTCAGCCAGCCGGTCGCTGCTGAGTTCTGAGAGTTTGGTGGGCGAGCGTCGCTGTTGTTTTCTCTCCTTGCTGTGCCCCATTGAAGAATGTGAGCCAACATTAGCATGAAAAACCACTCAACAATTTGGTAAAGTTTAACTTTAACCGACCCCAGTGGACAGAGCTACAGAGGCAAAACAAGAATAATGTATTGCTGACATAGATTTTTTAGACCAAGTGCAAAAAAGGTTCAGCTAACTACTATTTTCTGGGTAAAACAGTTCTAATGAAATTGTTTACACCACAGCCGACTCTACTCAGAACTTCCTTTCCAAGTGTTCTCGCTCCCAAAAGAGAATCAGCCGGGCGCAAATTTTCTGGTATAATCCTGCCAACACAGAGGAATGATTAGTAGTTTAATTACTACATGTGAATTAAAACCACTTCATTGCTGTTCAATTGTTCATCTAATCTTGTGTTTTTACTTTTAATCATCGGATAAATTCATACATATAAAACACAACATATCTACTGACACCCTGAGTTTCCTGTGGAGAAAAACCCACAAATCACCTGCAACAACTTTTGAGACGCTCTTTATTCTATTCCATTTCACACTTTTCTCAGCACTGATTTGGATTTCTGAGGATTTCCTCTTCGCACAAAGCCGCCAGATTGTCCAGAGTCCACACCCGGTCCAATGTGTCGTCCTCTGTAGCTCAGACGATTTTTTTCAACTTTGTATCGCAAAGAATCAGGAGAAAGATGCATCTGTTTTCACATTTCCCTATCGATTTAACCATAATTTGGTTAAAACGTTTTCTGTTTTCTGGTATTTCAGAGTTCAAGTGATCCACTCTAAAAGTACCTAGAGACTACAGAAAAAAAAGCATTACTGGCATCATCTTCAAACAAGCAGCTGTTTGCGACCAAGACTTCACATTTTACTGCAATTTCCTAAAATTGAGTTTCAGAGATTTATTTTCATTATTTTCCTCTGAACTGATTAAGGTGTATCATGACAGCGACAATCAGAAGCTCCTAGTTTCATCTTCCTCCACGGAGTTTGTGTGTTCTTGTGAATGAGTGATTCCTCCTCTCACAATCTAAAACCATCCACATTCGATTAATTTCTCTAAATTGTCTTCAGAAAGTGCTAGAACATGAGTGTCAACCTGTCCAAGGTGAAAAACGAGCCTCTACTTTACTTAATTGGCTTTTTGTCATTTCTATCTTACACAGGGACTGAGAGAAACATTTAAAGCTCAGAGAAACAAACATGTCAAGGACTGAAAAGTTATTAGACTCTCTTATGAACAGAAACGGTGTAGTATGAATTACAAAATGATTAGGTTCCATTTATTGTACAGGACTTGTTATAAATGACAAAGATTTTGCATAAATATTTCGGAAGGACAATCAAAAAAATAATAAGAAAAAATCAAACGCAGATTTTTTATCTAGACATTTCAACATGGAAATATGCTACTGTAGTGAGAGATTAATGAACCTCAATATTTTAACATCTTTACCTTGTATGAAAGATGATGTACTCAGTTATGTGATCTGGTAACAAATATAACATTTTCCCCCCAGACTTTAAGAAGTAAGCCTTGCTTGCACCGTGCAACACACCCAAACACATTTAACATATGTGCCATTTTATTTACAAACTGCATCTGTAAGCAACGAGAGTTAGTGATATCATCAACATTTCTGGCTAACAGTCAATCGTGAGGAGAAACGTAAAAAAAGACAGTGAAAAAACCAATGTCTCCTAAGAATAACAATAATTGCTTCTGTGAAAAATATATATTTGTCATAAAACGTGGGCTTTGTATATAAAACAATATAAAGACAACTACCAGTTATTTCATTTCACCTTGAAATAATTCAGGGTAATGATTTCTGTTAGAGAAAACCAGTAACTGGTGCTGGTTCCATCAAAACGCGTCTCAGGAGAGAAAAAGCTTCTCTCCTGACGCATTCAAGTTAAACGCTCCTCCAGAGAACGGCTGCAAGTCTCACCTCTCGCTTTTCGTTCCACAAAATGTACATTAGATATGGAGAAGTTGGCACTCCATTAAACAATGGACGCTTATCTAACAGTATGCACTATAGTGATACTTTATATATGCTCGATTTTGTACAATATATCAACTCTGTATGTAAGCCTACTTAAATGATTGATGAAGGCTTGTTAAAATGGTACTTAATCAGATTTCTGTTTGTTTGTCCCACTCTACTTCCTCTATCAATTGTTTCCTATCTAGAACACAATTAAGGGTTATCATATGGCATCTAGCCGAAAATGAAGGAGAGCAGAAAAGCCAATATAAACCTATGAAAAAAAGGCTCATAAAAAGATGGCTTTTAAAACTATAAAAACGTACAAAGGAAAGGAGTCGCACTGCACGGAGTTGCTCCGAAGTGCCTCCCGAAACAAAGTCTTTCGTCGATCAAATTACAGCTTTGTGTTTTACTCCTGACATCTCTGTGGCTGGAGGGGAATCCACTCCACACTCAGTCTCTGCTGCCACTGTGACTTCAAGGCATCCATTTGAGTTTAAGCGATGAACTTTGTAGTAGCTCCTCCTTGTATTTCTTTCTAAATCAAGTCTGCCAAAGCTAAATCATCTGCAGACCTGCTGAACTTGACTGATTAGCTCTCCAAAGCGGTCAAAGAGCCCGTCCACCCAGGCTCCGTTCTCCAGGCACTTTTGGACGGTCTCCTCCTGCCCCAGGTTGCCAGCCTGCACTCGCAGCGATGCAATCTGGACGACAGAAGCAAACAGACTCTGAGGAGCAGCATTCAGGAAACGTTTCCGGATCAATTTGGATTTGTTAGATCATAATCGCATAATAATGATAATTACAAATTTAGCAACCAGCAGAAACTGTAAGCGACTCCTCACCTCGTCCTTACACATGAGGTATGTGTGGTATTTGTAATGCTGCAAAGAGTGGTAGAGAGAGAACCACTGAGTCTTCTGCTGCTCCACTGTGTACTCCTAGGAGAGGAAAAGGTGGTATAAGAAGAACAGTACAGGGCAAAAAATATTAAAATATTGGTTTCTGTATTAAATAGACTAGAACAGCAACAAATTCACAACTCAAAACGTAGAATGTTATTCCAAATACTTCTACATTTTAAAAAAATCAGTTTAAAACCAAAACTCATTGAGGTTCATTACAATTAGAGAGTCATATTTCAATAATTTCCTTACATTTTGATAACTTTGGTTTGGAGCTAATGAAACATTGATATTCTACTTTTTTAGAAATTAAGAATTTCATAAACCAACAATAGGAAAAGGATTTTTTAATAGATAAATGTTATTATTTCTCCCGCACCATACTATGTTTGGGCATTCAAGCCCTCTGTCAAAAGCGTCTTGTTATGAAGAAAAAAAACCCACTCGGCTGTTGCTCAGTTTTTAGGTGTGACCTTTAACCCGTAGAAAAGACACCAGACCCAACAATGATGAAGACAAACTGGAGGCCATTATTAAATTAACCTGGTTTTCTATGCTTTGCCACTTTGAAGCAGAAATTCATGCAAGTTCAGTTCAGTTGTGTATCGATGGTCAAGTCTGAAATGCTCAGACTGGACAGTAAAAAGGTTTCAGTAATCAGACATTTC
Organism: Phalloptychus januarius; assembly: GCA_902982915.1. NCBI lineage: Eukaryota > Metazoa > Chordata > Actinopteri > Cyprinodontiformes > Poeciliidae > Phalloptychus > Phalloptychus januarius. Next base: position 17,186,424 of record CADWAE010000477.1, read on the forward strand.
TGCATAATTTTTTCCTTAATTGTGTCATATTTAATATTCTTTAGATCAACATGATTAGACGACATTTTAGACGTCTGTTCTTCCAGTTCAGAAAAGGAATTAGACCAGAGGATACTGACTTATACTCATCTAGCAACCCTGAACAGGAGCACCCAGTTGACATACTTTAGATCAACATTGGATTCTGTTTCTTCTTTATTTTCTCCTACCAAAAATACATGTTTAGGATATGTCAGTATGTGTGTAGTGGATCTATATCATAAGAGTTTAACTAAAAAAAGAATACTAAAAGGGATATTTTAATTGGCCCTTGAATCCGACATAGAAGAATAAGTTAAAAACTTGCAACTAGCTAATTAAATGTTATGGATGCTTCTTCTTGAAATTCCTTTTAGAGAAATAAGGCAATAGAATCCAAACCTAATCCTTGGAGCTTTTTGTCTTGCAAATTTTAGATATTTCCTTGCTTCAGTTTACTTGTTTAAAGTTGGCTGGCCATTGACAAGCCTGGTCATAACAAGCTGCTGAGACACAAATCCCCTTTAATAGGGCATATTAGAGAAGAAAAACGTTTAAAATAGGGAGCAGTGTGCCTGGGGGTTAGAGGACAGGAATGCAGGACAAGGACAACTGGTGCTGCTGCGCCCTCTCCTGGACAAACCACGTAATAAAACATTCTGCTAAAGCAGTGTTTCCCAACCCTGGTCCTCAAGGCACACTGGCCTGCATGTTTTAGATATCTCCTTGCTTCAGCCCAGCTGATTTCATACGATGACTAATTAACAGGTATTTGCTGAACTACAGTCAGATGTATCAGGTACATTAAATTAGGGAAACCTCTAAAACATGTAGGACAGTGAGCCTTGAGAACCAGGGTTGGGAAACACTGTGCTAAAGGATGAACATGTCTGACCTGAGGCACTTTGTTTGGCAACTTGTAGGACTTCATCGTCTTCTTGTTGTAGGCCCTCCCACTGAGACGTACCTTAAAGGCCGGGGTTTCCCCATCCTTCCTCACCTCAGTCACCACTGAGATCTCCGGGAAGCTGTCTAGAGCCGTCTGGAAAACAGCAATAAAAAAACTCAGCTCAGGTAAAAAGACAAAACAGGTTTGTATATGTGCCTTTTAGCTTTGTTCACTAAGGCAGATGTTAAGGTTAATAGAAAAACTCACCTTTAAGACCTGCCCTATGTGCAGTTTGTTAAGCAAGCGTTTCCTGATGTCAGTGATTATTCCATCTACCTTCTTCATATGCGGCAGCAGCAACTCATCTGTTATAAAAAAACACATGAACAACGTGCTAAACTCCAACTAAGAGGAGTCAAATGTCATTGAAAATGTAGATCACCAACCATTTGCCCTTTCCAGTGCTGCCATCACATCTTCATCCAAAGCAACACTAATAAGAAGCTCAACAAAGCTTCTGAAAGTCTCTTTCGTAGTTCGTGTGTTGAGGAGCCTTGAAGCAAATGGAGGGTTTAACTCTGAAATGCAACAGACATAGAAAAATTCAGGAAGCAGCAAAGAGAAATAAAAGAATACAGATTCAAGTTAAAAGTTAAATGAGAAATCCAAATATTTCTGTAAAACAAAAGTACATTCTCAGTACCTTCTTCTGCAGATGATCCTGAGGGGGTGGGTGAAAACTCCTCCTTCCATTTCTTCCTCTTCTTGGGCGGCGGTTCTGCCCGTGGCTTCACTTGTTTGGGGCGGGGCTTATGGTTCTGGGGAGCTGATGAAGGTGGATCCGTCAGGCCCAGCAAAGCTTTCATCTGAATAGCCCTGTGAGATAAAAAGAGAGAGAGAGAGCAGTTATACAACTGAAAAGTCATCCTAACAAATGTATGAAATTAGATTCATCAACTTACTTTAGTGAACTCATAGGCTTGCTGCGTGGTTTCCGACTACAAACTCTCACATACTCCCTTTTGTTAACCGTTTCCAGAAATTTCACATACACTCTCTTATACATCGTCTTTGCATCACCAAAGTATCCAAGATACTGCAATGCAAAAGAAAAAAGGTTACATGTTGTACATGCTATAGAGTATGTGACTTTCCATACATCCATGGACAGATTTAACTCACACTGTTTGTGGCAGAAAACACTCTTTTCCCATCTTTCAGCTCAGGCACAAATTTCTGCAGCAGTGCTTTCTGCACCTTCCAAATAGCTGGAGGCTCCACTCCTGCCCTCATTGTGACCTGAAGTCGTGCAAAAGTTGTAAAAGAAGGAGAACTTCAACAATTTACAGCAAATGAAATTATGAAACAAATGAAAAAAGACTAGATCTCATTAACCTTAAATAAGGTTGAGCTTTTGCTGTATGAACACTGAGCTGAAGCCATGATGACCCAAAAGAGCTTTATCAAGGTAAACCAGGCAAAATGTGGGGGGCTGATGGACTCGTACAAAACAACAATAAAGGATGAAGCTTAAACACGCTTATGCAATCTTGTTAATGTAACTTTTCTTTTTTTTTTCTCCACAGCAGATTTGTATGGAAGACCATTTCCGCCATGAAAAAAAAGACCAACAGGAAGTCATAATTTCGACTTTCAAAGTCATAATTATGAGATTCAAAATCATAATTATGACTTTCAAAGTAATCATTTCGACTTTCAAAGTCATAATTATGAGATACAGTCATAATTATGAGATTCAAAGTCATAATTTCGACTTTATTATGAGATTCAAAATGTTGCGTTTTCTTGTTCAGGACTCATGTTAAACTTCTTTTCGTCAGATAGCTGTGATTTCTTTATTGCTAACGGTTAGCTTCTCAACTTATTCTCTTCTCATACAAGTGTGCTGCTTACACACAAGAACTCACTCACATTGCCCCCAGTGGACAACAGCAGTACAACATGCACATAAACATAATGTGACAGGATACAGAACACGCACATGTAAAGTAAATTAGGAACACATAACACAAAATAGAATTTCATCATTGGTTAAACCGCATCTGAAATACTCCTCAATTTGTTTATAATCAATTAAAAGGAGAAAAATCAGTGTTTTACTGGTTAGACCGATCAGATGGAATACTCTTTAAATCTCCTACAAGACAGCATAACTACTGAAAAATGACAAAATTGGCTGTTTTGGAAAGTCGAAATTATGATTTTGTGTTGGAATATGTACTCATCTTAACTTGTCTTTGAGTTATTTTGTGGTTATTTTGAAGGTCGAAATTATGACTTTGAAAGTCATAATTATGACTGTATCTCATAATTATGGCTTTAAAAGTCGAAATTATGACTTTGAAAGTCATAATTATGACTTTGTATCTCATAATTATGACTGTGAAAGTCGAAATTATGACTTCCAGTTGGTCCTTTTTTTTTCATGACGGAAATGGGCTTCCATAGGGATTTGTTAGTTCTTCACTTGAATTATACCAGATATTTGTCACCAAAAGAGCAGAACAAATTTTGAAAGCATATGACCTAATTTTTTCCACATGATCTAAACCATTCTGTGCTATCAGGGGTGTGTCAATAATGTGATGTAATGTGCTACAAAACAACAAATCTTTGCAGTTTATGCATTAAGTGGGAGAAGGTAAATGGAATGAATGTTCTTAAATATTCTATGTTTATGATTCTGTGTTTAAATCCCACCAGATATAGCTGGTGTTCAGTCAGCACTGGATTGGTCAAAGGTCCAATATGCTGCTTTAGTTTGAGGAGATCTGTTTTTTGAATGCCAGATATCTGATTTGAGTTTTTAAACAGAGTGGCAGGCAGGAGTCAGGTGCATAATCTGTAATACTAAAGTAGCAGAGGTACAACTCTGATTCTCATTGTTAAACTTCAAGTACCTTAAAGGTTTCAATGTCCTCATTCCTGATGACAAACTCGTCTCTCTCTCGATACATCCCTTCTCCCCCGCTATCAGACGGCTCGTCGTCAGTCAGCCCCTCCAAGGCCACGCTCATAAGCTGCACAGCTATCTCGTCTGATGGCGTCTCTTTTAATTTCTCTTTGGTCATAAACTCCTTTTCTCCTGAGGTTGTGGTCGGCGCAGGGGTCACCACAGCGGCGGGGGCGGATACCGGTGGCAGGTAAATCTGGGTGATGGTGAGAGGGATGGTGGGAAGCTGGACTGGCTTCATTACTGTAACCTGAATTTGGTTATCTGAAGAGGGAGTAGAAAGGTAATAATAATGAGGAGTTAACTTATTTATGGAATAATGAGTCAATCAAGAGTTGATTGAGTCAAAGCTTTTCCCGTCTGTGATAAAAAACGTTTTCCATTATAGCAAAAACAGCATGAAAACATTCAATATAAGCTGAATAGTCAAGTTTAGGTAGGATGCTATTACCCATAGTCGTTTTCCGATCTGAAGTCTCATCCAGAGCTGAGAGAGCTGAGGTGATGCTGTTCCTCAGAGCTTGATTCTTTCCAGTACTCTCCTCTTCGTCTGAGCTGAATGATGGCAACGTCTCCAGGTTCTTGTGTAGATCCTCTTCCAGACATTTCTGCTGGGAACTCAAACCTGGATTCTTCTGGGGAAGCAACGGTCCAGGAAGAGTGGGCACTTTGGGTGGCAAAGGAGGCAAAGTGCACGGTTTGGAGGAGGAGGATGGTTTTCTTGGACGACTGCTACTTCTTGTAGAGCTTGGGGAGTACTGCTGTTTGGGGCCAGATTTGATAAAGTCTAGGAAGGAGCCAAGGAACCCGGTTTTGACCTCTGGCTGCTTCTCTTCCACTTCACGGATCTTCTGCCTGATCCTTTCATGCTGAGGACAACTGTCCTGCGTGCTACTTGAGGCAGACGGAGGAGTGGCATCACTGCCCCGTGAGTTTTGGCGCTTAGTTTGACCACTGCGCTTAGCCATTCTACTCAGTCCCTCACTGTCCTCAGAACCCCGAGGTTTGGTTAAGGACTTGGAGCGTGCTTTCTTTTTTGGCGAGTCATCAGTGCCTGGACATTCTTGTGTTTCTGCACATTTTGTAGTCTCTTGGACTCCATTGTGGACACCTGGGGAGTTGAACACCTGTCTGGCTGAGTGGTAGCCACTCTCAGAGGTCATTCCATCTCCATTCATGACGAGATTAATGTTACTGTTGTGGCGAGCAGCCTGATCTTGACTCTCTGTAGCCATATGAGCACCATTTAGTGTCATGCTGATAGTTTGGCAGTGAGTGTTGGTGATGGCAGGATGTTGTGATGAGGAAAAACTGGGCGACATCTGGCTTACATCCACAGTCAGGAGCTGACCTTTGGAATCAACAGGACTTGCCCTTGCAGTCATTTCAGCCTCAGCGGACGATGTCGCTTTGACAAAATCTTGAGGTGTGACACCACAAGCCGCCACTGTGGCAGCCAAGATGTCGTCGACATTTGACAAAATATTTCTGTCATCTGCCAGGAGGATAGAGTCTGGAAAGCAAATAGAGTTAAGAGCAAACTGGTTCTTGCCATCATTTGGCTGCTGACTTGCTGTCTGGCTGTAATGGTGTTTAGAGGAAGAGCATTCTGAGCTTGGTTCAGACATGACCACAGTCTGCTGACTCTGGCTTTCATTAGAGACATTTGTGCAAAGCAGGCCTCGATCCATCTGGAGGTACTGTATGTGAACTGGACCCAAACAATGGGCTGGTTGGACACCCTGCATTGATGCTAGCTTTGAAGAGTTCTGACTTTGGTGAACAAGAGGTTGCTGGACCAGAATCATCTGGTTGGGCTCGAGAAGCACCTGAGAGCTGGGGACTGACATAAACTGAGAGTGAGCTGTTGGAATTTGACCTTGGGACTGAGAGTGGGTTTGCTGGTTTTGTTGGTGTAGCTCAGGAGATCTGAGTTGTTGGTGAAGATGCTCTGAACCGAGAGGTCTATGTGATGAAACAGAGGTATTTGAACCCTCTGAGTTAGCAACCTCATGACCATCAGCACTGCCTAAACAAACCGGCTGCTGGGTCATGCAACCTACATGTTCATTCTTTGCCTGTGCCGAATTTGCATGGCCAAGTCCCAGGAACTGTTCGTCAGAGCGAGAATTGCTTCGTATAACACTCTGTGGTTTGTGTTCATCCATTTTTGAAACCACGTAGATGACATTGTTGTGAGAAGCCATGCCATTATCAGCAACAGAGACCATTGACACCTGCTGTAGAGCTTCTATATCCTGGGATGGAAGTTCTTCAAGCTTTTGTTTGGCGTATGTTGGATCCGTTTCTTGTATGGAGGATCTTATGTTATTCTGTATGGGTTGAGCAGATGAAGAGTATGTAGGCAAAGGTATGGATAAAACACTTTGAGGCTGTGTCTGCTGGTGGGACACACCTGTATGAGCTTTACCTGTCACCGAGTCCTGCATGTGGCTATAATCCACCAAAGAATTAGACGTAGGAAGACTTTGCACACATGTGGATTGGAACACAGTATTGAGAGATTGTCCTGTGTTGTAACTTTGAGAATGTGTTGCTGAAGCTTGTTCCTGCGACTGAGACGTAAACGTCAGATTCGGGGGCCCCTGAGAGTGGGCACTGGAGAAGCTGTCTGAGAAGTTTTCTTGACAGAATCTCTGAACCTGGGCTCCGTACTGGATCTGCTCTTGGTTCAGCCCAGGAGTGGTTGTATAAATAAGAGCTTGGCTAACGGGAGCCACATTGTCACAGTGACTCGAGTGGGATGGCAAGGTAGTGTAAAGTGAGGAGAGTTTCTCTGAGGAGGAATGGGAGGTTTGTGACTGTGTTTGTGGAGCCATGTAATTTTGAGACAAACTATCCGACATTAGGCTAGACAGCTGGGCCGCTTGTTGATTAGCAATGACAGAGTTCTGCTTCTCAGTAGGAGAAGAATAACGCTCAGGAGTCCCTGTTCTCAAGTTCTGAGGGTGATTCTCTTCATCTCCAGGAGAATGTGAATTCAGTCGGGAAGAAGTGTCTTTATTTTTCAGCAAAGAAGTGGATGAGTATGGTTGTGTTCCACAATCACTTTTAGATTGCGGAGACCTATTGACTCCTTGAGTGGAGTCTGTTCTTGAAGACGGACTACAGGACACTGGTGTGTGACGGGACGGGTCCTGCTGGTAAGACATATCCGTTTCACTGCCAGAGCCAAAATATCCCTGCAGGGAGTCCTCTGAATTGGGCATGTGCTCTGAGGGCATGTGGCTACTTGAAGGCCTCTGGTGGTGCTTTATTACACTACATTCACGCTGAAGAGCTCTTTCAATAGAGCCAGAGAAAATTGTGGCCCCATAAGATTGTGGGGCACTATGAGTTGTGGGCAGCGCAGAAGGAAGGACGCCAAACTGGGGCTGTAATAGGTGGGGGGCTGACTCCTGGGCTGAGCGGTAAGTGGAGGACTGCACAGGCAGTGCTGAGCCCAGAGAGGGAGTAGAGAGGTGATTGAAGGTCAGGGCAGTGGGAATCACAGCTTGGCTGGGTTTAAGATTAAGCAGTGGGTCATGGTGAGGAAACAGCCCATTGGTGGAAGTACTGAAGGCAGGATCTGGAAGTGTAAGGGATGTGTTGGCAGCATAGCTCCTGGGTGGGTAGGCACCTGTGTGCTGAAAGGAGGACATAGCAGCAGGAGAGGGGAAACTGGCTGTGGAAGGCAGAGCACCACTCAAATACAGCTCTGTGGTGGAGGAGTTGGCACCTACAAAGAAGAAATCAAAGTTTGAAATAAGCCCAGCATGAACAAAGCAAAGGGACACATTGTGCATAATTTGTGAGCTTACAAAAATCATCAAACGGATCTGTTTGTACACAAACTCCAGTTTCTGTGTTCTTACCAGTAGTCCAAGATGGTGGTCTAAAAGGAGGAAGCAAAGAGGCACTAACAGGACCAGTCTGAAGACTTCTTGACTCCATGGCTGACAGGAAGCTCATGATTGAGGTCACAGGATTATTACCACTTGACTCAAGTGTGCCTAACAGTCAAAATGAAGAAAAATCCAATTTAAATTAAAATCATCCTCAAAAATTGAGGCCTTCCATAATGTTAGCCATTTAGCTGACTGGTCCCACTTATGAGCAAAACTTGTAGCATCTAAAACTCACGTGCAGCTGCTGGGATGTGTGCTGTAGTGTAGGTGGGGAGCTGCTGCGTTGTAGTGTAGCTTTGCTGCTGGAGGAGCTCCCCATCAAGGTTTGGTGCAACATAATTGGGACTGTGTGCACAAAACAAAAAAAGTAAATTTGTCCAATTGCTTTTATTTTTCAGAAGCAACACTGAGAAAGGTTCGGTATTCTGCATACGTCCTGCACTAACACAGATTCAAATGACCAATTATCTCTGTAGCCTGCCGTCACATTCTGCTGTAGACTGCTATAACACATTTCTCTAACTAAGGTATGTTTAGAATCACCTAATTAATGTTGGACACAAGCCTCTGAAGGCTGACTTTGGTCACAACTGGTAAAGAGTAGCAAATGTCTATCTAAACCCATAGCAGATAAAAAACTGTTTCTCTATTTACTCTCAAATAAATATTTAAGTTTCAGAATATAAATTTCAGAATAAAGATGAGCCCCATTGCAAAAATACTGAGATTTTAGGAAAACATGCAAAAGTCTTTGCCATCTTCAAACTGGGTTAAACGTCTTATCTACAACTTCTCTCTGTCCGACAAATAATTCAAACTAGCTACTGAATATCTTTACTACGGCTAATCCTGTCACACTAAGCAATAAATTAATTAATCACATGATAAATTAAAATGAGCTTAATAGTTTCCATTTATTGTTTTTCTCATCTCTCTCTTTCTACCAGAAATTGGATGACAAAAGTCTTCAGTCTGGTGCATTGGTCTCTCTCAACTAGTTTATTTTGTTTACAGACTTCAAAATGCATTTTATTTGTTGTTTCTGTTGCCTTGCTTACTTATGTTGGAGATTTTAAATGTATTATCGTTTATTGCGATAACTTCTGGCACAATTTATTGTCCCGCAAAATCTGTTATTGTGAAAGGCCTTACTATAGCTGCAGGATATGACATTATTAGTGTGTTTGGCAGCCAAAAACAAAGTCTGCTGCAGGTTTCCAAACAGTGGAAAGCATTAATATCAAACGGTGTTTATCAGTTTGCCAAGAGAAAGAACCCGATTGATCCGAGTTCTTGTCAATTGGGTTTCTTTCTAAAAAAAAAAATCACCCTTTGTTTGCCTTTTTTGCTTTTGCAAAAATTACTCTACCAACTTCCTTCAAAATGTTTTACACAAATAAAGATTTGCATCAGTTAGTCAATTGAAATAGTCCTCTATTCTCAAATATAATTAAATCCAGTCAACCAGATTTGAAGTACTGACCTTCAGCCAGAAGGTAAACATCTATGAATGGAAAGATCCTAACTAAAGTTGTTCTGGCTTTTTACTGATCCCTTTTACAAATACAAAGTGCCAGAAATCCTGCAACTGTTTGCAGATAAACTGACTTCAAAGAACGCTAAATTCTATAAAGTAGATAACTAAACAATATAGCTGGCTTCTTTGGGTGTTTAAACAGTGGGAGCCAAAAGCCAATGATAGTTTGATCATTTAAAAAGAAACAGTCGACACAACTGCCATGTACTACTGCGTTGTATTCAGTATAATTACATTTACTCTGTTAAAGCGATAAATAGAAATCAATAAACTATTGAGTTAGGATTTGTTACAACTTTAAGCCTCATACATTTATTAAAAAAAAACAAAGCTGCTTATAAAAAAAACACTACAAAATGAACAATTAATCACCAAGTTTGTTCAAAAGACCCTTCCACTAAGTTATTCTCAATGAATAAGCAACAACAATGGTATGAATCTGCACAGAGCGACACGAAACACTTTCCACAACTGTCACACAGTAACTAGCTCTGCCTGCTAACAGTCCCATTTGCTTTGCTTCCAACTACCAACCACGAGTGGAAAAAACACTTTAATAAAATTAAAGTAATATGCGCACCTGGCCAGCTCATAATACAGATACAAAAACACTTTATTCTCCTACTAGCTACAGTCCACGGACATGATAGGAGTCTGTTTTGCTAACGTAAATTAGCTAGGGGGGAGGCATCAACATACGACTAAAAAAACCAACAAGTTAGACTCTACAGCCGTGTTTATGTCGCGAAATACATCCACATATTTCAGTGTTCCACGGAAGCAGAATAGCCTCTGGACTTCTCTCCAAAAGCAAACACTAGGCCCTCCATCACCGGTATTTTCTTCGGAAGGTGACCCGCCCTCTCCTTCTTCTCCTACCTTGGTTTGATAGCGGCTGAGCCGCGGTCATAGGCCCATGAAGCTACGGTCTGTGGTGGTGCAGCCAGCGCGTCCGCGAAGCTGGAGCTCGGGTAGTTCCTGTCCATCATCCGGTGAAAGGTTCACTTCCACACAGGAGCTTCGTGAAGCAGCGGGAACACATCGTAGCAGCCACCGGGTCGAACCCACCGGACCCCGGGAAAAGCGGTGCACGGTCCGCGGAGGAAAACAGACCCGACTCCAGGCTGTCCTGTGTCCCAGATAAAGTGTCTCCCCTCTCTGCGTGATTTATTTTTCCTTCATTTCCCGTCACGTTAGTTTGTTAGTTTACAAGAAGTCTTCAGTGTTTGAGGCAGGGACACATGGCTGCACCTAGCGGGCTACATGAAACTTCTTTTAAGGATGGATTGTGTTACACTGCAGACAGAAACACACACACACAGCAGGGAAATTTTAATCCGAAAAATCGACTCCAGATGTCCCAAAAAAGAAACTATGTGACCATGAGCAGGCTTGGATAAACAAGTAAATAAATGCAAGTGAGGTATTCCTATAATTAAGGTAAATTGCTTCATGAAATAGAAAGTGATCATATTTTTTTTTCTAATATTATTGTTATGGCAAAACACATGTGTTTCTCAAGAAATAAAAGCTGTTACTAATATTGTGCTGTGAAAAGATTACTTATGAACCAAAACAAAGATCAAATTAAACCAAATCTAACGTTTTGCTATTTGTAAATTGTGTCAATTTGTAAATTGTAATAAGTGAATTTATCTGTCCAATAAGAACTGGACTGCAAGATTGTGCATTTCTTTATGACCGACCGAGAAAACCCTGAAATATGACATTGCAATACAATTAGACGAATAAAACATAATTAAAATAGAATTTTATTTAAAAATAAAGAAACGATTTGACTTCAAATTACAGCTGTGCTTGATACAACCCTGAAAAACACAGTTGCTTAATGAAATGCAAATTCTCACATTTTGAAAAAATAAATCTGTCTTAAAATAAGAGTTCAGGAAGTATTTACAAGTACATGACTTATTTGTATCTGTACTTTTAAAACAACTAGATTCTCAAACTACGACTTTTGGTTGGCAATCATTTTAAAAGAAAGAGCATCAGTTAAAATGTCTGAAGCATCCATGTACATCATTTATTATAATTAAATAAATTAGATTAGTTATAAATGTGATAATTTATCTCAGCCTAGACTACAACAGGAAAATAGAAAATTAGTATATAATTGGTGCTGTGTACATTCTTCAAATTGTAAGGAAAAAAAATCACAGTTTATAAAAAGTACACAAAAAAAAAAAATTAACAGTGAATCACTCAGGACTAAGCTGGTAGTTCAGTTCATAAAAAATGCTTAGCGCATTTCTTTGACCGCAGTTTTACCATCAAGGAAATTAAAGCAGTGTCTGGCTTTTACTGTGAGGAACTCATAAAGCCGAGTCATGTCTGTCCCGTCACAGAGATTAATATGCCGCGTTCCTTGGCACAGGATCCATAGAAAGCCCACTTTTGTACACTGCTACATACTTTCTCTGCTCTTATGAGGAACAATTACATTTTCATTAACTTAAAGCAAATACTCATCATTTAGATAAAAAGCAGCAAACCATTAGAATTGCATTATAAAGCTCATCTACATAGGGGGGATAGGTATAAATGCACATTAAGAAGGGAACCAAAAACTAAGGTTTTAAAGCTGGAGTAAAACTTACTTTAATAGATTATCGAAAACAAACCAGCCCCATCCCTGTCCCAAAAAATATGTTTTGGTCCGTACTGACATGCTTCAACAGTTAAAAGTTTTTTCTTACCTGAAACTTTCTGTTAAACAGTAACAATGTTTTCATTTTCAGCAATTTTATATGGAATAATGTCCGGTTTTCTTCTAACCGTAACCTATCTCTTTGGGAACTATCTCAAAGTCTTAAACTTTAAAAACATATCTGCCACATCTCTGTCACAGGCTTCAAATCCCACTGAAGATTTGTGGAGGACACTGAACTTGATGCTCAGCAAACCCACCAACCTCAAAAAGAAAAGGATAATTGCAGAAAACATTCATATCGGATGAAAACTGGTAATTCCAAAAATTTGACTTTTTATGAAATAAAAAAAAATGTCTTACTTCTACCAAAACCCATTCTTATTTTGGTTTTCCGAAACCCAAAATTAAATTCATGCTTTTGCAGACATTTGAACTTCCAGTCTGTCTGTGTAGGGAAAACCAGCTTAATAAAGGTTCGAGAGGTATAAAACCACCATTAGAAATCTTATGATGTAAAAATACAGTATTATGATGTAGATGCTACTTATAAATTAAATTTTAATTTCACAGTCATTCTCTTGCATTGTTTTTTTTTTTAAAGATTAATGTCGAACACTCCCAGGTCTTGAGCTGAAACAAACAAAAAAAAAATTAGAGTTACAATGAGAGTTTTTGTGAAATTATTAAAAGTATCAGATCACATGGATTACCCAGGATATGGAGGAGGTGGCGCATCATGCTGTCCACCTGCTGAGATCGCCTGCTCGTATGAGGGGAGGCCAGGGGGGTCTTCTATGTCCAAAGTTGGCCCAGACGTGGGAGAGAGCGCAGCCTGTCTGGAGACATCGTCCAACCTTCGCATTATTAGGGAGGCGTTGCTCCTCCTGGCATGTCCTCGGATGGAGCTGTAAGGGCAGGCAAATGTTTACATTAGGGGATCAAGAGAACAAATTGGAACCTGAGTGTCAAACTTAGTCGTAACAGAACATGCATTTATGGCTCCTCACTGCACACTTTGCAAGAGGCACAGACGCAGAGTGAAAACAGACAGAATTCCCATTTAAAGTCAATAATTTTATATTTTTAAAAAGTGACTGCTTGTTGTTTTTCTTTGAGACATGCAGAGAAAGTACACTGTTATTGTGAAGTAGCTGAAGATGTGAAGGTGTGATGTGCTTATATTAGAAGATGCTGGTCCATAAGAGTTCAGTTTGTTTCTTGTCAGTCGCATAGAAGAACTTCTTCATTTAAATTTTTCTCACAACAGCCAAATGTAAGTCAAATGTCAAGAGAAATTGATCAAAAAACATTAAAAAAACAACAACAACAAAATACAGAGACAAGGCCCCAAACTGTACCAAGTACCAGCATAGTAGTGGTGGTAGCATTGTGCTGTGGAGCTGTCTCATTGCCAGTTTTACTGGTGCATAAAGTGGATGTAGTATCTAAACACCGGCTAGATTTCTAAATACTTGACCTTACCAAGTGTGGATGAAGCTGACTTACCTTGGACGACGGCTGAAGCCACTCTTAAAAGTGGATCGACACAAATACCAGATCAAGACACCAAGGATAACAATCACCACTCCACCACAGATGAGTCCCACTAGAAGTCCAATTACATCCACCCTTGAGGGATTCTTCTCTGTGTATTGGCAAAACCACAGAAAGTAAGATTAGATAGCCGCAGCTGCACAATGACATGTATATATAAAACTGTATAACTTAAATGCTGAACAGGACATTCTTCTAGCTTGGAAAACTCATCTAACTTTTCTGTATGCGCACCTGACAGATATTAGCTCCTATCCCCCAGGTCGAGTAATGAAGCTAATTATAGGATTGATTAGTCATGAGAAAAACATGTGAAATCATGTGATCTGCACTGACAAAACAAATTACACGCACATCAAAATATGCAAAGAATTCGGCACGCTAAAAGGCTGCTGGCAGACTAGCGCAGTGACTATGCTTCCTACGCTGAACAGGAAGCATAGTTGCCAGGAAGAGAGCTGTAAGTCAAGTCTAGTAGCTCTAATTGGGATCCTACCTAAATATCCTCTAATGGTAGGTGCAATGTTTAAATGTAGAACCTCTAGTTAAAGCAATATGTTTGACAGCATAAACACAACTAATATTTTTTGGCACAACTGGATACCCATCAGATATTAAGAGGTTAAAGCACATTACCAAAGATAAATGATCAAAATAGCAGTGGGAACATAAAAAACTGGTCACTTATAGAAAAGATAATGCCAGGCATTGTTGGTAATTATGATGGCTGCCCAGTGGCGCAGTTGGTAGAGCTGTTGCCTTGCAGCAAGAAGGTTCTGGGTTCGATTCTCGGCCCCGGTCTTTCTGCATGGAGTTTGCATGTTCTCCCTGTGCATGTGTGGGTTCTCTCCGGGTACTCCGGCTTCCTCCCACAGTCCAAAAACATGACTGTCAGGTTAATTGGTCTCTCTAAATTGTCTCTAGGTGTGAGTGTGTGTGGGCATGTTTGTTTGTCCTGTGTTTATCTGTGTTGCCCTGCGACAGACTGGCGACCTGTCCAGGGTGACCCCGCCTCTCGCCCGAAATGACAGCTGAAAATAGGCACCAGCAACGTTGGTGTAAATTCGCCATTTTACATAATCTAATACGTTCCTGAATCCCCTATCACACACAAACTTCCTGATTAAATGGATCTGAAAAAAGGGGTCTGAAATTTTAATCATAACTCTATGCGGCTTTACACCAAAACTTGTTCTTTGTATTCTAAGACCTAAGTGAGCTATTCCCACTCTTGGACTGCTGTTGCAAATTAGCCTCAAACCACCATAAGCTAAGGTGGAGCATGTATTACACATGCCAAGGATCATACTGGGACCATTTTGCTGACATATAGTGGTCAGTAATTAAACTAATATGCATTTTTAACACCCAATTTAAGATCTACTGTGTGTGCTAGATTCAAATCAGCAATCTTAACTCAAGCTAAGACAGTAATAACATCCAGAATATTATTCACATTAATTGCATTATTTATTTCTTACCTTTTGTGTATTCTTTCCAAAAGGCATCCTACAAAAAACACAAGCAATCAGAAACACTAACTAGAAAAGACACTTTGAAAAACAACCACAAGTATCAATACTTAACTGTTTGTGGTATGTTTTCAAAGACTTCCCTTGCTTCTTCATAATTGCAAATTTCTTCCACACACTCCCTCTCCAGGTTTCCAGGAACGAGCAATTCAAAGTCAAAGCGATTGGCCAGCAGATGACGACCCAGGAACAGCTTCGCGTCTGACTCACCTGCAAACACTTTACCCAGATACAAACAAGTTAAGAAAGGACATATTTGGAACAAGAGCCAGGCCACACAAAAAAAACCCCAAAAAACTAAAAAACTCTTAGTAGCCTAAAGTATATCTCACCTTGATCTCCTGGTACTTCATTTTGGGAGCTTAACTTCCTCGCAGAGGCCGGGTTTCCAGCGCTGAACAGCTGAAGCAGTACGAACAGACCAAATAACATGATGTATCCACGTACGAACTTTGCGTAAACACTCTGTCCTTTCAAACCACAAACACTACCCAGCGAAAAATAACCACAATAAAAGCCATTCATTCTAAAGTAAAAAAAAATAACGCAGCACTTATTAATGTCCAGAGTCCAGCAACAGCAAAATGAAAGTTATCAGACGAGGGAGCGGCAGGTGGCCCCAAGCTGTCGTTCGTGACGCTAATAAAAACAAAAATGGAAACGTCCGTTTCACTCATTAAACTCCATTCTGTGTCTCTTTCCCTATAACGAACTTCAACTCCTCGACTGTAGCCAAAACTGAGGTAAAAGATGAAAACAACTCCACAGACTTAAGAAATGTATTGTCCCAGGAGGCTCGGCTCTGTAGCTACTCCGAAACTATAGAGCAAAGGCTTGATCTGTCGATTACCTTCACCTTGACTGCATTTCCTCCAGGTGAACGCTTGATGGCAGCAGAAACACACCGAACTGGGAATACTCCTGCTAATATTATACTAAATACGTGGGATTAAAACCTGACCGCTGACTAAGAAGCTTGTGATACTTTAAGCTGTCGCCCCACCCAGTGACAATTCATATTTTTGGCTTTAATCACACATTTCTGTTGTAATCTTATGTAATCGAGCCATTACATATCTGGCGTCCTTAAATCTATTGTTTTTGAAAAAGAAAAGAAAATACATGCCAAAATAAATACCTTTTCAATCTCTGGTTATAGAAATGCACAAAGTTAGAGATCTAAATGAGTTGGTGTGGTGTGTAAAATAATACACAGTTTTTGGATTTTCATTTTAAAAGGTGCTTTCTAAGAAAGTCTGCCATGAGCTCACCATTTGCCTCTAGGTAAGTTTTCGCTTACGTTATTAGAAAGTTGTTAAACTTGTTCAGCAGGGTCTCATGAAGGATCACTGTGTTGTTTTCTAAAAACAAAAGTGTGAATTCAAATTACATATGATTCAGTGTGAATCATGCATGGTGTTTACAGTAACCTGACACCAAGATGAATATCCTAAGGATGTTTTGGGCTACTATGGTTTGGTAGCACTTTGGAGTCATCCCTAGCAGAGCTGTGTAAAAGCCTTAAAATAAATATATTTTTTATTTTTATCATTCCAGTAGCATATTCAAACAAACATTTTAGAACATTCAAATCTTTAATCTGTCTAAACAAGGTTCACTGAACCTTTAGTAGAAAAACAGACCCACAGCATCTAAAATCCTCCACCATGGTTAGCCTGGCGTACTTTTCCACATATTTATATATTTTTTCCGATCAGTCCCACCTGTGGTGTTTGTGGCTGAAAATCCAATCAAAGTCTACAGTTCCAGTAAAAGTCTCAGTTCAACAAACCTATATATTTGAACACTTTTACACATCTTTTCCAGGTGTGCCAATACAGCAGGTAAAGCACTGAAGACATACGTTATGCAAAGATGCATCATTGTTCATTTGAACTTTAAAAGGAGTGACAGCTTTGAGCCCAGAATCTGTTGTTACTGATTAATTTACCCTCTTTTTGTATCTGATTTGTTTTGTTTTCTATATAACATTCTCATGAGTTATCTTTGAACATGTGGCTCATATTTATGCAGTGCATTTCATTTAACCGGACCAGCTTGTTGTCTGAACCTTCTAAAAAAATGAATGCATTAACTTTTTCCAAACAACTTAACAGTTTTATGCCTTTCATATGTTGTAGCATCTTTTGAGATCCTTCAAGTCAAAGCACTTGATCTACTTTACTCAGCATTTTCATAGCTGTTTGGCTGAATGTTGCACTGTTAACAGCTTCTATACCAATGCTGTCTATACAGAAAACTGTAAATTAAGCTGAAATAGTTAGTAGGATTAAGGGTAATCCTCCCCTTTGTTGATTAAAAGAAATGCATCTCAAGTAATAGTCTCTATGTTTCTCTATGATTAAATTTGGTTTGGTAACTATGGAGATCTTTGGGGTTTGTGGGGCTTTTCGTTTTTGTTTACATATCTGCTATCTAACTGTCTGCTGGTTGGTGCTAATTGATGTTCAGACGGAGTCCCACTTCTGTAGTTGTTTGCATCTCTTAAGTACTATAAGACTGCTGTATTTGCCCAAAAGATTTATGTGATATTGCAAAATAATATGTTACGTAAGATGAGCTGCAATAAGCTTTGAATGATGCTGTCTTAATGCATAATAATTAATAATAAATACTGGTTGATGGGAGAACAATCTCTGTGCTTATTGGTGTTATATTCATCTGCGATAAATTAAATCTAGCAAAGTTTCCATTCTTGGCTTTATTAGATTATGACCACACCACTCACTTACAGTAAATGACCTCAGCTTTGAGCAAACAGGAGCTAGTTAACCAGAAACGTCTTTATAAGTTTTGATGGGAGAGAACAGATCACCCACCAAGACACACCTAAAACACAAGTAGGAAAAACTGCAGAAGTCGTCTGAAAAAATACAGAAACTGAAACCAGATCTAAACTTGAGTTTGAGTCAAAGTAGTTTCCATCTGCTCTGCTCTCTTCCTTGCAGGTGACTGTGATGGGATTGCGCTCCAAAGAGTGTTTTGTGATTTACATCCTGATAGTGGCTGGAGATGCTGGTCTGCTACGGAAAACCGGACACAAGTGTGCGGTGAGGTTAAGCAGTCCCCTGAAATGATAGAAAAAAATGAACTAACAGATTGTAGTAGTGAATGGCGCTCCAATGGTCTAATTAATCTAAAAGAAATACTTCAGTGTCTGGACTAAAATACTAAAACTGCAAATCAGTGGCGTCTGAGACGTCCAACCTTGGTCTGCATCAATAAAACGGAAAGTTTAACTGTGAAGGAAATGAGCAGGACGGATGAAAGCTGAGGAGAGCCAGAGTGCAACGCCAATAATCTGCACTTTGTCGGTCACTGCTGATTTCATCACTGACCCGGAGAAAGAAAACCGAAACAAATCCCTTTTACACCTAATCTCTATACCATAAATCATGAGATTAACGTCATAATACACTAGAGCCCGCCTGAAAATGGATTACAGTTCTTAAGTAACTGGTATTTAATTTACAAAAAATGTGGAACAGCTTCTGTATATTTTTGCCATTTCACTGACATTAAACATATTGAGGGAAATTTTCTTGAATTACCTCTTACTGATGAAACATTTGTTGTACCTAGTCCAGTCTTTTTTTTTTTTTATCTGTCAGTCCAACAAAACCGAAACTCTCAGGGCCAAACTTGGCAGCAACACGAAGAAACGGCTTGAAATAAAAGTAGCAAAGTCCTTCCTGATACCATTTCCCTCCCCAAACAAGCAAACTGGTCTCCATTGTTCCTTCATCTTTCTAAAGCCAGAAGTCCTCAGAGAGGCGATCTGCTCACACTGTGCAATGTGGTGCTACAAATTATTTCTCATCTGCATCTGTAAAGCGGCTCACTTCTGAATTAAAGTGCTGCATAGAACAACATCTATAGTTAAGGTCGAAGTAAAGCCAGTCCAACTTTTCTGAACAGATCACTGTGTTGGGAAGAAATTCGATTTATTGCAGTGACAGGATACACAGAACCGACATGCTGCTGGTTGTGTGTGACTGAATCATTAACTGAAAGGGCCTGATCCAAGTGATATCAGTATGTAGTTAAATCAATGAGGTCGGACACTTTGTTAAAAACGTGACCCTTAGTTAGAGGCGAAGGCAAACACTTTCTACACTCTACAGTCTAGAGTTCTTAAGTTTGTCAAATGACCTCCATATATTTCATTTAAGCTGCAGTAGACTGTTAAGACAGGTCAGGCATGATATGTTTCTCATACTCCACAGACGGTGGATCAGTTTGAAATATTTGAGGAGGTCATGTTGCCTTATGCAACATGACGAAGGAAATACCCTCGAGTGTTTATGACATCTCCTAACATTGTGATTAACATTGTGGACTGGCCCAGCCCAGCCCCTCCGGGCCTTAATCCAATAGAACGTTAGTAACATCACATCAAGAGTTCGGTTTCTGGCAAAACTAATAAATGGAGTTATAGAATGTGTTCCAATAGTCCTGGGCAGGAAAACCTGTTCACAGGGGAAAGAACTTGGATGACAAATGTGATGCTGTCCGTCAGAAAGAAACTTATTAATATTATGATGACTCATAGGAAGATTAAATCTGGACGCATGTTTCAGGTTTACAGAAGATGCTTTAGTTTGTAAATAAACATGAAGACACTTGATTAAAAAAAAACAGTATTTTTACAGATGAGCTTTGTTTTTCCTCAACTTCTCTAGAGTGATTAGGACACTTTTTAGTATTTTGATTTCGACAAGATAACGCATGGTTTAAATATTATAAACTTCACTCTGTATTTTTAAGTACATTTCTTTTACTTTGAATGGAACGGTTTTTCCAATCCTCTAGAATGAGAGCAGCAGCTTATTGCTTATGTTTGCAACCTGAATTGCTATATTCCTCAGGAGATATAAAGGGCTGAAGTAGATGAGCAACTTCAAAGTCAATGCTTCAACTATTTGTTTTACCAATTCTTTAATTATGGTCCAAACTTGTATGTCTTTATAGTTGTTTTTTTAAACTAGAAATTACATAATAATTGTGTAAAACATAAATATCTCTCAGCTGTCTGGCAAAAACTTAGTTTTTCCAGAACAGAACTTTCCATGAAAGGAAAAGCTACTTTTTAATGTGTCTCCTAGATGTTAATTCATACATTTTGGTCAAAGTCACATAGTGTTGTTGATCCTTTCTAAATGTCAATTCATCAGTAACTATTAATCACAGACAGTTGAAGTGTGATTTTCACAAAAAAATAAAATAAAAATGAAAACAAAAGGTTTTGCCCAACAACAAGAATACAAAACAGTTTAAACAACTGAACTGTCTATATTTCTGGAATATAACAACTCATGACATTTTTTTAAAATGCCGACCCAGATATTAGTTTGTTGTAGAATTATTATTTGTGGCAATGATTTGCCACAAATCATTAGCAACTTAATCCTACATTTCTGCTTAAAAAAAAAAAATCCCCCAATATTTGAAGTCCTTCATTTCAGTTTTAGGGGGATTGTAGACACAGCGAGTGAGCTGATGACTGCTGAGCAGACTGTATCAACCCAACTGAACGTTTCATGGTTGCAACAGCAGGGAAGGAGCCTTCAGCACAATGCAGCTTTGACCGTAACATGGAGGGTCATCTTAAGTTCACATGAAAATTGTTATATCTGTATGGATAACAAACTGACCCTCATGCTGAAGGTTATTTCTCACCCCCAGTCACAGCTCATCTACTACACTGGCAAGCTGTCTTGTAACTGGGAGCAGATGTTAAGAGCTGCTAGAGGAGAAGTTCCAATTAGGGACCCTGAATGTTTTTGTTAGAACATTGAAATAAGAAATAAAACAAATATATATCAACACAAAAGCCCTCATTTGTCACCTTCACTTTTTTTATTTGATGAATATAAAAACTGATCTTTTCAGTCAGAGATTCGGTGAAGCAGTGAAGATTTGAGGGGTCCATGTTGGAGTTACGCAGAAGGGGACAAGGTCTGCAGACTGGTCTTGACGGTTGCTAGGTTAGCCTTCCAGGAGCTGAGGGTGTCGTACAGCTGCTGCCACTGCTGCTTGCCAAAGGTGCGATGTGTGCTGTGGCTGAGAGAATGGAGACAGGAAAGCAAGGCCAAGGTCACTTCACGGCAAAAGCAGGTTCAGCTATGAAAAACATGCAGGACAGTTTCTGTACAGACCCGAGATCATTTACGGACTAAATCGTTTGAAGAAAAAAAAAAATCATTGTATATATTTGTATCAAATCTAATGTTTTTACTACACCACAGTGGACTGCAAAAGTTGAAATCTTGCAGTCCATAATACTTAATTTATTCACAATCATGAAGAGTAATCCCGTACTTCAGGAAACATTTTTAGAAAATGTCCTGCACGCAAACTTTATGGAGCATTTCTTCTTCCTGTTTCAGTCTTAATGTCCAGTTTAAACCAGTGACAAGACAGTCAGGTAACAAAAAGGTCTAGGAAAAAGAGGGAATGCACAAGCACAGCAAAACAGGTGACAATAACAATGTTGTTTGATTATAAAAGTGCATAATGCAGTAGATTAAAAACCAGTCAAGTTGTTTCTGTTTGACCGATTTAATAACTGAAGATATTTTTACTGGGTAAAAAACAAAACTTGAATTCTTTATGTAAACTAGACCTGCTTTGTGAAGTGGCTTCAGGTAGCAACTGCTGTAAATTTGTGCTGCATATTATAAATAATCTGAACTGCAGTAATTTGAAGGGAACAATGGGCAAAATGAGATAGATGAACAGAGAAAAATATGAATTATGAATAAATAGATGAATCGGATTATAAGTAGGTACGTTTGTGAATTTAGATGACGGATCAGTAAATCCGTCATCTAAAAGGATGATTGTTTCATCCATTTAGATGAAAATAAAAACTTTATTTTTCCCTCTAAACCTATCCAGACCAGAACAATACCTAAATCAAATGCCATACTTTTCCAGACTGCCATGGCCATCTATTTACTTGCTTTCTTGGTTATCAGAGACCAAACATCTTTTCCACAAAGCAAACTGCAGCATGTTGCCCTTTTTTAATTCCACAGTTTTTTCTTAAAACCAATAAGCTGAACTATAGACAGCTTAAAAAAATCTTTATTAGCTACATATTCATGTTAACGTTTTTATGGCACAATATTGAAAGAACTTACCTCACGACAACTTTTCTCTGCGTCTGGTCAATTTTGCAGTAGACCATTTTGGTCCGAACAGCTGGGGGGGAAACAAGCCAAGACAAGAAACAAGGTGAGGAGAGAACAAGCACTTCAACAGGATGTGAGAAATACACAAATCCATGTAGATTAACTGATCAGGATGGAAATCTATAATTTTTTTCCCATTCTGTCAGCTAGAGATATCTTGGGCACATCCAACCATAGTTTGACCCTGTATCCAAATCGTTTACTGTAGATTATTTTCTTGTATCTGACTATCACAGCCTAGTTTATCATTCATGTTACTTTCATTCCCAACAAACCTTTGTCTTTGATTTTCTCTCTGGTTTGTTTTAGCCAGTGAATATTTTGGCAAAAACAACAGTTGGCCATTACACTGAAAATAATATTTAGGGCATAAACAAATCAAATGACAGCCTTGTTATCTATTTAAACAGCAGCAAAATTAGCAATGTTACGAAATTTAAATATGAGACGGAAGTGAATACAAACAAAGATGGGTTTATTTTGGCCATAAGTGCAACTCCAAAGGAAAAACAATCACTTATTGTGGAAAATGTAATCACGGAGACTGCACGTTTTCCACATAACATATATATCAGTTTTATTCATTTCTGTTATGCATTATGCAGGAGTTCTCCTGCTTTTAATGTTATTGAATTACATGTTTAAATGACCTAAACAAGTGCTTACAGTGGAGTAGAAGAACCGATAAGTTGAGCTCGATAAAGTCTGCAAATTACCACAGACAGGCGAAAATTTAACCAAAGTTTAGCATAGAATCTTGTTTCAAAAATTCCTGAAACATTATAAATCGAAAAGCAGCAGAAAGATGATGTGTCTTAACATCACAGGAAGCATTTAGCAGCTTGCAGATCCCAGCGGTCTTGTCTTTTTCTGTCGGCCCATCATTAAGTGTCATTCACGCATCGCACTGTGATTCTGTGCTAAACCTCTGCAGCGTCTAAACCCCATACATCACCTTCGAACCAGAAGCAGCCCCAAACGTTAGAAAGCTTTTAAAGGTTGAGTGAATAATTCGTCACAGATACTGACGCTATGATTGTTTTTAAAGTACAGTTTGGATGGAGCTCACCCATTAGTGCAGTCAAACTTGACTGATGTGCAGAGCAAGCGGAAACAGGGAAATGCCAACAGGCTGCAGCTGTGGGCAGCTCTAATAACATCCATGTATTTGGGTGTCAGGCAGCAGAAAACACAATGTTTTAAAATGGGGTCATATTGCAAACAGACTGGAGACATGGATCTAAGCCGTCCTGACTCCAGTTAAATAGTCTTGAGTATATATTTCTCTGAACTGTGGACTCAGTGTGTCCTTCAAACATGCAGAGTGTTTGAAGGACACAGCTGGACGAGATTCATTTGAAGTTTATACCGTCAATGACAAAAGCCTCGACGTCATCAGCTCCAATCTGCAGCTCCTGCTGTATGGTATCAAAGGAGATCTCTTTGAATTCCACCGCCATGCCCATGAACGTCAGCAGGCGCATCTTGGCCATGTTCTGCTCGTGAGAGAGGCCTGAGGACCAAAACGCAGGGATCATTAAGCACAAAACAGTCACAGGCAATTAGTCTCCGCTCGGGGAGTTTCCCTGTAATAAACCTCGGGACGTTTAGGACCGGTCAGGGTTTCTACTCATTAACAAAAACATCTCTCTGTGTTGGCTGTTTTGAGAGCCCATCCTACACATGTTTTAATTGAACTTCATTCATTATGTAGCTGGGCGGAGGGAAAAGAAAAAGAAGGTACTGCTGACACAAACATTCTTGGTCTGCATCAACACAAGCAGACACTCTCAGGGAATAAAATACCCCACAAAAGTTCACCGTCTTGCCACAAAAAAAAAACAATAAATAAATAATACTCTTATTCACATTTAAAGATATAAGTACTTACCAAGAGAATCAATAAAGTCTTTGTTACTCTGGTAGAATTTGACATATGCTGCTAGTTTTGCACTCACAAAGATGGTTAATAGCTGAGAAGACAGATGGGAAGAAAAAACACCAGTGAATATTCAGTCAGATGGACTCAAACAAACTAAGGTCATTACGTTTCTGGACTGACATCAAAGCTCTTGTAAACTGTGAAATCACAAAAGGCGCAATTCAGCAAAAAATTTTAAGCCTAATTTAGCTCCTGCTGATAAAGCATAACAAAATATTTTTTTTGATAAGATTTAAAAAGGAAAAGAAGAGATGCAATCCCTCCAATTTTTAAAATGCAGCTAATGAGAGATATTGGACGAATCTGTCTTATTAAAACTAACCTACATCCTGATAATACCCTGCCCAGACCGAGTTACACAGAGAATCCTTCAGCACTTACATCATGGATGAGCTCTCCCTCCAAAAAGCGAACAGGTTTCAGGGTGAGCAGGTGGTCAAACAGGAAGGTGTTGGGATCTTTGAGAGCACGGACAATACACCTGAAAATGATGGAAACGGGTTGAAAAGAGGGACGCTGTTTCAAATTTCAACCAGCGTTGAATCAGTTTTAATAGCGCACCTGTGAGCATCAACGCGTGCTTGTGAAGCATTGTCCTCTGTGTAACTTCCCAGCAGCTCAACCATCACTTTTGCTGCAGCTTCACTGCAAAGTGGAAAATGAAAAAAGGTTAAACTCCTTTTAACATCCATGCAGTAATTAACACAGACCAGCGATATGCTAAAACACACCAGCAACCCACTGCGTGATAAAGCACACATTACACTGCAACATTGTTACATTGCAATGTTTCTGAGTGACACAATGTGTCAAATTACAATCCTCATCTCAAAATAAATGTGTGCAATACTTGAACTGCAAAATCTTCTTGGCTGCAGTACTTGGTAGGATTTCACATCATTCTTCAATGCATTCAAATTCCACCACTGCTCTCTCTATACAAGATGTTAAGTCAAAATGAATGTCATGTCCAGTAGTAACATCACAGAAATATCCTGCATTGCTCCAATAAAGCAGAATGCATTTGACAATTTAGATTTCTGCATCTGCTGATTTTGAAATAGTCACAACAAACATCCAATACTCTGCACAGTTACCTTTTTTTGCAGTCCACCAATGCTTCATACACCAGCCTCAGCATTGTGTGCTTCTTCTCTGTGTTCAGGTTCCAGTCAACAATCCACTTGCGTACCTATTCAGCGACACCAACGCGAATCAAGCCAAAGAAACGCACTTTCAAATCGACACCACTTTTAAGACGGACATTGGAGATACCTGATCTAGGTCAGTGGGGATGAAAGAGATGGCATTGCACGTTGCAGCCACCTTGACGAGGCTGCAGAACACCGTGTACCTCACTGGAGTGTTCTCGTCCATGCCGTGGAACAAGTTGCTCAGCCTGAAAAAAGCAACTCAAGAGTTGACAAGGCCCTTTATCTTTTAATTATCGGAAATCGACACGTTTTTGTTTGACGGGACTCACAGCTGCAGGCGAAGGGAGGGTCGCTCTCCCTCACGGAACTTTACCAGCTTCTCACACAGACTTTCAATCAGCGCTTCTTGCTTCTCTGGCTCCAGGATTAATAGCAGAGACACGATGCTGTTCATTACGCTCTCAACATCTACAAAGAGACAGAAAGTAGACAGGTGACTCAAACAACTGAACTTAAGTATTTTCTCTCTCCGATTAAAATGAAACCAATTTCACCTTCTTGCTAAAATAAGTCAATGTGTGAGACGCAGAAGTGTCCTACATCACCCACCTTTATCATCATCCTTCAGACAGACGTCAGAGGCCTCAATGATCTGAGCCAAATCAACATGAAGTCCACCTTCAGCATTCTCCTCTGAGATATCAGCTCCTTTGGCCTTGATGTAGGACCTCAGCTCTGAAGCCTGACATATTACAGTGGCATTGTTAATGTCAAGGATGTTTCCACTGCAGAATATTGAACTATTGATCCAACAAGAGCAAGTTGTATTTTAGTTAAGAATTTAATAAACATCCTATTTGTCTATCTATGCCCTGAAATATCAAAGTGCTGGAACCTTTTACTTTTTAGACCAGATTATGAGTGTCCAAACAAAAAAAAATATATGTATGAAAAAAACGTTGTTTACTTTTTTACCTGCTCAACAATAAACATGCAATATGTTAATTAAAAAGTTATTTTGGGGAAGGCGAGAGAAGTATAAATAGTTCTTTTAGGTTTGATAAAAAATAAAGCCAAAAATTTTAGTCTAATACCAGCAATAGGAATATGATTTGATGTTATTCTCTTTCTGTGTCTGGAATTGCTAAATGATTTTAGCCATGTCTAATAGATTAATGAAAGGCAAATGAAAAACAAAAAAATCTGCTTTTGAATAAAAGTCACTAGATAGACTTTTATTCAAACGCACTAGGAAATTAAAGAGAATGCAAATAAAGCCTGGTTATTAAAAGCAAAATGCTATGCTGCCAGTATTTTCTATTGTAATAGGATTTTAATTTGTCTGTAATAAATTTGCCCCAATTTAAAAACAAAATATCTTTATCTGCATCAACCACCTGTGTTGGTGCCCTAATTTGTGTCATTCTTGAGAACTGGAGGAGGCGCTTTGGCCATCTCTACATGTTATATCATTTGTATAATTTAAAACATTTTAACCAAGTCAAACGCAATCCTTTGTGCACATATGCAACCTGCTTGAAAGCTAGATCACATACATTGTACAACATGTAAAAACACGCAGTGTCAGAAAAAGCTCCGGTAAGGCATTCAAGCTATAGCGCATAGAAGCATTAATCCAAAGAAATATGTAAACACCTGCATAATTTCCACCACCAAAAATATAGTTTGAATTTAGTGGCAAAAGCTAAAGGGAAATCGACGGAATAATCTTAATGTTTTGCTTATTTAGTTTATTTATTGCAAGTTTGTTTATGTCTACGTGTATGTAGGTGGCTAGCATATGCTAGCCAAGCGTTACTTTTCCGACTGCAAATATTTTGATGTAGAAAAAGCAAAGAGCAACATATCATATCTCAACGAAACCCCATGTTACTAATCCAAAATGTAAATAATTAGCCTTATTACTGAATTCGCTAACATACACGTTTGCCATTACCTATCAGTTGCTAAGTATGGAGTTAGCATTGCAGGTAACTAGCACATGCTAGCCTCCTTAAATGCTTATCTTTAATTCTACAGTTGATCTAGAAAACACAATTTTAGTATCCTTAGAAAACGTAGGTCACACCTGGTCTTCTTCTGTTATGTCGATAAACGCTGGAACGCTCATTTTGGTGATACGGCGAGCCTAGATGATGAAATCCACGCTCTCACCAACTCCGAGAGCAGAGCGGAAAAGAACGTTCAGCATCGCCGGGTAGACTGATGCACATCCGGGTCATTTTCTTAAAGCCCCAGCAGCCGGCTAAACTCATTTAGGTAGAGAGTTTGTATTTATTCAGTTTGTCTCTGTCGTTCTGGAGACTGGGAAATAGTGAATTATGCTGCAAATAAGCCGAACTTTAACCTGATTAATTAACACTGGTGTATGTGAAAAAGTGTTGAGTAACAAGTAAATATAAATCAATAAAAAGGCCCTTGATCTCAAAAACACTCATCAGCATCCCTATCCTGGAAAGTTTATTTCATTGGATTTATTTTGTGAAAGAAGCATTGAGTTCATTAGTAGAGCCATTTTGCCCCAGCTGAGTGAACAGAGTTGCTGTACTCATTACTGATGTGTCATTACTCTAAAAGCAACATAAAAGCCAAGATTACAGATTGCATTCAGGGACAATTACCTTAATTTTTGGAGACATATCCTATGATCTAAGAAATCTATACCTGAAATGTTTGACCATTATGACTTATTGATATATTTGGGGAAAAAAGGTGAAGTTTGCAAACTGGAAATCACCAAAATGCAGATAAGTTTCGATGCACAAGGGGCCAATGCACTTGATCCTAGGAAATAAATTTATCTTAAAATTTATAACAGAAAGGTCAGAATTTTGGGCCAAAACGGACCTGTACTAATGTATAATTTCATCCACATTGACAAAAACCCCTGCTCCTTTTGAGAAAAGTGTGAACTGTGACCAGTGTGTTTCACCGTGTGTTTCACATAGTGTTTTTATGGTGCTGCTCAGTGCTTGTTTTTGTGCAAAACATACCTTCTAACATTTTGGCCCAAGGTTTCACTTTGGGTTAATAAGTCTATAACACATTCACACCGTGTTCTCTTTGAAAGAAATGCATTTTTCTACAATCCTTAGTTCGGACATATTAAGATTGTCTGAACTCTATTACAACACAGCCACAACATATTGGGAAATTTCTGCAGCTCCATCTGCTTCTCTGTGTGTCTCTTGGCAACCTCATTAACAAGTTTGACCAAACATCTACATTTTGTAATGTCACTGTTGACTCATATTTACTAAAATCATTGATGATTGTGTTCATTCATTCATGTTCAATGCTATTTAATATTTTTATACTCTATTCTTGTCTAATAGCTAGATAGGTTAACTTTGTACATGGTCTCAATGACTTTTGAATACTTATTAATTTTTGTCTTGGCGCCATTCTAAAAAAGCACAGCATAACATCTGCTAGTCATATATGCTAATGTTATTATAACTCTGTGACTTACTAAACTAAAGGTATGTATTGCAAATCTGAGTTTACAGTTTACAAGTGAACTGATTTGCACAATATGTAACTATTTCCAGCACCTGACTCTTATTGAGCTAAACAGAAATATGTGCCAGAGCTTCAGAATACCAGAAATTCAGAGCTATGATACTGCAAAACTAAGTGTCCACTATAAAGGAGAGAATTGGGCTAGTTAACTCAGCATATGGCTAAATGTGTGTGAAAATTCCCTTTTGCTCTTTATCACTTAAAAAAACAAACCATAAACTTTCTTAATCTTTTTTTCAGTTTTTATTCTTCTTTCAGTAAATGTCTCCTCTTTGAAAGATTAACGTTAAATGTTATGGATTCAAGTACAGAGTTATTCTGCGTTGAGGTTATCTTATTAAACTCTAGTTCATTTTTGCAGACGAACACAGAAACTTTGACCCAAAGTCGGCCCATGTGGACATACTGTCAGTGTCAGAGAGCATGTCTCCCCCACCACATGCCCGCTATGTGAACATGTGTTGGGCCCCTGCACCAAAAGGGCTCCTATGTATTGTTGCAATGGAAGGTCACTCTGTGATTAAGGTGAGCAGGGCAAGGGAAGCAAGAGGTCATCTTAAAACTATGGAGTCGGGTTACTGATGTTTGGGTGGCGAGGAGGCTCATCGCAGGGTAAGGATACTGTGGGGTGTTTTTCATTTCCCTGCCTCACTGCTCACAGTTCATCTGTCAGGAAAATATGTGTATTTTGGGGATTCATGGGCTATGGAGACACTTCATGCCATGTCATAATTCCTTGAAAGTCCTCTTGTCACATATTTCTTTTAGCAGTTACAGAAAGGGAACTTAACTCTGCTACATTCATCAGATCATCCACTGCCTGAAAATAGTGTGCTGAGGGGAAATGGCTGATTGAGTGTTTCACCACAGAGCTCATTTGATGCGTCATTGTGTTGGGAAGGAAGGCGCCTGGTACCAAATCCCACCTTCACTCTCTCCCCGCCCTTGTACGCTGTCATGTCAAAGAATTTATGGGTGTTTCTCCACAAGAGTGCTTGTGTAAATCTGAGGCTTCTATTATCTGATTAACAGCTGTTGTCAAGTGTCTGGTGTATTTCAAGTCCCGAACAAGAGTTTTGTAAGCTTTGAAGCACCAGGTGCCTGTGAGACATTGTTTGTTGTTTATTAAAATAAGTCTTCAAAAAGTCACATAGCATTGCGGTACACTGATCTCTTTATGTTGAGCGTCAAAGCATGCTTAAACATAGAAATGCAGTTTTCTGAGGCGTATGATAGGGTTTGCTGTGTTTGTTTTTATTCTGTTTCATTAGGCAAGTTATATCTTTTTGAATTTTCCTTTTTATCTAGGTTCAAGATTTTCAAACTGCTGTGCAAGAAATACTGAGATTACATGTGGTGCCATCAATAACACTAACAGAACATTTTATTGATATATATTTACAGGGTAGGCTGCACAGTGGCGCACCTGGTAGAGCTGTTGCCTTGCAGCAAGAAGGTTCTGGGTTTGATTCCCGGCCCTGTTCTTTCTGCATGGAGTTTGCATGTTCTCCCTGTGCATGCATGGGTTCTCTCCGGGTACTCCGGCTTCCTCCCACAGTCCAAAAACATGACTGTCAGGTTAATTGGCCTCTCTAAATTCTCCCTAGGTGTGAGTGTGTGCATGTTTGTTTGTCCTGTGTGTCTCTGTGTTGCCCTGCGACAGACTGGCGACCTGTCCAGAGTGACCCCGCCTCTCGCCCGAAACGATAGCTGGAGATAGGCACCAGCCCCTCCTGACCCCAGTAAGGGACAAAGGTGTTAGAAAATGGATGGATGGATATTTACAGTGTTAAAATAAAGCAAATTAGCTATAGAAGGTAGCATAAAACCACCAAACTCTCATAAAAAGAAGTTCAAAATCATGTCTTACAATATAAATGGTTTCTTGAAAATTCATACAATCTAACAGAAAAAAAAAGCTAATGTCCATATGTCAACAGTTAGCTGCACTGGAAAATATTTTGAGGATCCTGCAGAGGAAACTGATGCAAAATGTCAGTGAACCAGAATGTGCTGATATGTTGTATTATGTTTACTTCTTAAGTTAGAATTTTGGAATATTATCAACTCCAACTTTTTCAGGTTTTAAACTCAGTTAATTACTATTAATAAGACAAGCCAGCAGTAATTTAGAGTAATGGCAAAACTCATGTGTTCCCTTAGATATCCAACAATTTTTCATTAGCATCACACATAAATTATTGGGTCATTAAAACAAATGTAATATTAGACAAATAGAGCCTGAAGAAATGTAAAATGCATTTTTCAAATCTTGCTTTCATTCATTAAAAAGATGAAAATAGAAAGAACAATTTGTACTTTCCAAAAGAATGTATTTCTGATCTCAGCAACTCTTAGAGAAATGTACTGCAGACTGATGAAACCAAGTGGAACTTTGTAAAAGATGAGCGTTCTGTTCCATTCCCGTTTCAGAAAAATAACGATACATGATGGTGGGATGATCATCTGTGGCTGGTTAGCAGTGTCAATATTTGAATAACATGTTGTCGTTGATGGAAACATGAATTTTGCTCTCTACCAAAAATTCTTAAAGAACAAAAAAACTCTTGGATTATGCAGCTAGACAACAATCTACAAAAGGCCAGCAAGTCCACGTGTAGCTGCTTTTTCTCACTTAATAACTGCATTGTGATTTGAAAGCAACATTTCATATTTACTGAGTTTATCTGCTGCTTATCTTTTGGTGATCTCACATATGTAACTTAAAAAAACAGCTACACAAAAACAAAGAAAATAAATGTGGGTAAATCGTTTTCTCACAGCGCTGCATGTCTATGCATTTTATGTTCTAAAACTGCTTTGCAAAGGGACATTTCAGTGGAAAAAAATAACACAAAAAATAGAAAGAGCCCAAGTCCTGCTGTAGCACCACTAAAAAGATAACATCTTGGTAATTAGAACATTTAGCAATTAGTGGGTGGATTTTTTAATATAAAATGTTGGCACGCCACTGCTATGGTTTCATTGAGACAGCAAAATATTGACTCATATCATCTAAGCATAAGAACTTAATGTTTCTAATTTATGATCCAGCCTTTGTTTTTCTTTGGGATTCAGCATTCTGAGTACCAGAATACAGTATATTATCTCCTCATTTTCTGCTCTAGTATAACATATTAGATACTCAATATATACTTACTCTTGTATTGTTTATATAATAACCAATAGCTATAATTCCCTTACATACTTTCTGATGTGAACATTCCGGATATCAATGTTTTGGTCAGTTTGGCTTCTTTGACTCATCTTGGTGGGAATGAGCACATGCTCTTCCTCAAACGCTGGCAAACTGCCCGGTCAGCCTCTTCAAAGATAAATGACAGTGTGTTAGGAGCTGCTTGAACCCAGGTGTTGGGCTCTCTCCCCACCAGTCAGCCAAGCGGTGAGTACTCATGTAAACTAGTCTCATGGTCGTCATCCAGCGTGGCTGCTCACCCTTCCTCCGACTAATTGTCTGGTTCCCACAGTTCTGGCTGCCTTCACAATCTCTGAAAAATCCCCTCGCTCCAGCTCATCTATCAGTTGGTGACCTTGTCAGGGTGCAATGCATGAGTAGCTTCCCCATTTCTCTAGGTGCAGCAAATTACTTGTTAATTACTTATAAGCTAACCCCCTTTAACACCCCTT
Organism: Phalloptychus januarius; assembly: GCA_902982915.1. Lineage (NCBI taxonomy): Eukaryota > Metazoa > Chordata > Actinopteri > Cyprinodontiformes > Poeciliidae > Phalloptychus > Phalloptychus januarius. The sequence continues at coordinate 17,219,011 of CADWAE010000477.1, forward strand.
CTCCCCCCCAAGATGTACTCTAATTATCAAATAAACAAATAAAGCCGACAGAGATGCGTCCAGAACCTTCCACATCCTATGGACTATCTTCTAATGGACTATTATGCACAACATCTGCAAAGAAATAGATTAATTTTGAACTTATAATTTTTTCCAGCAATCAGAAATTATAACTTGTTATTGAAGTGAAAAAATAAGTTGTCTGAAGGTATTTTTTCCACGTTTGGTTTCCTCAGCCTAGGCTTTGGAACTTGTGATGGTTTGTGATAATTTATGGTGTTCCATCTGAAGGTCTATAAATCATTATTTATTGTTAGTAAGCACTGTTTTTCTGCCCCCTACTGGCCAGATATTTGTTCAAACCATTTTAATAATAAAAAATTTTATTCCTGATACATTTTTTAATGTATCAGGTATGATATCTATGATATCATATGATGGATATCCATGGATGGATGGATCCATGGATATGGATATCCATCATCTATCTATGATGGATAGAGCATCATTTAAAATGCTCTATCCAATGGGGTAGCACTGTGCATAATTTATCCCACTGAGCACCTATGGACTATTCTAATAGCTCTCCGGTTACTATGGTGACTTTCTACACCAAGTGATCAATCATACAGCACAGTTAAAGTCAGATGTCTGACTTGGAGAAGTTAATAAATGATTAAATTGTTATTATCAACACATCTGCACACTTTGAGTGTGCATTTTGAACTGCGCACTCAAAATGTGTTGTTCAAAAATTCTAAAGCAAGGTCGCCAAAATTAGCTTTATTCTGCTGTCACCAAATTAGAACAAGTTTATTGCCTTGAGCTTTTTACCATCTCTAAGAAATAAATCTGGAAGACAAACCTCACTGCTCAGGGTAGCATCAAACCAGGACAACATGAGAACAATTCATATTTTAATATCTAGAACTGTGCAGAGATTCTTTAAAATGCTGTTTTAGATTTCTGAAAACTTCTTCGTATGAGAAAAAACTCTCAAAGAAAAGCCAGTTCAGTGTCTTATCTGAAGTTTAGGACATCTTAGATTGTAATGACTGTAAAAAATCCAATATATGCACCAGTTAAATCTGGATTGAAATATTCAAATCTGGATTGAAATCTGAAAACAGATTTTTTTTGTAAATAAAAATATAAAGTAAATGTGACAGCAATAGCTATTACTTGCTCATCCTGTCCTTGAGAATGTAAGAGCTTTGATTGTTAAACTTTTACATTTTATTTAAACAACTTCATTTCAAGAAAACAACCTTTAAAAACATCCTGGGATCAGTTTATAACAATAAGACCAGGTTTGTTGCATACAACTATTTTGCAATACAGAAAATCTGTGTTTAAAATTTTCTTAAGGCTGAAATGACTCGCTGCATTAGTCCTGAGAATAAGGCTTGGTAAAGCAACACTTTCCCTTAAATGTAGCGTCAGATGTTATGGTTACATGCTGTGCTGACTGTGGTGATTTTTATATTTTCCCAACACTGTGCAAGTACCTCAGAGTCATACCGGTAACTTTTGCTCGCCTAGCCTCAAAACGAGGCTCAAGGGTATGACAACAGATATTAGCCACTGGAGATATGTGAACTGTTTTCTGATGACTGCTTACGCTCCAGCCACAGCTGTCAGGGTGTGACGGTGAGGAAGAGGCTGTGGTTTACTGTAAAGAACTGATAAGGGCCAGCCTTGATCCTGACATAAAGCCACCTGCTGGGATGAGAAAAAGATTATTCAGCAACCATCAAATATGTTGCGTGACGCATAGTAAACGAACCACTCCCAAGACTCCAGTTTTTGTGTTCAACACATTTGGTCAACGCAAGTTTGATGATGTCATTCACCTCCGATAATAATGAAAACAAGTCTTTGCTTAAGCATTCCAATTTAGTAATCACTGCTCAGAAATAATATCGCTATGAGTCACAGCATCTGAATTTGGACATATAAGAGAAGAGGACTTATCCTTAACATCACACATTGTTGGTCTGTTTAAAATTTGCAATCAATACACATTAATTAATTCTTCCCTGACATTTAGTGAAGTAATCACCAAATAACTGCTCATCTTGCATTTATGAAACAACCTATATATCAAATACAAGGATTTTCAAGAACCTGTCTTCCATGTCTAAGCAAAACTCATGGTTTTATGTCATAAATGTTGTCAAAGATTTTTGTCCAAATAATTTTCTGTCTTTTACCAGACGGTAGTCAGGGTAAATTTAGTCCTTAAATGTCCAAAACACTTGTTGATGACCTCTTGGTGATGACCTGAACCTTTCGTTGTTAGGTCATGGATATCCTGTTTGTGACAGTTCCAGTTAGGGATAGCTATCAGAGGTGTTGCAATGAACGTAGTTGTCACTGTTACAGTAAGTTATTGCACAAATATCATCCTGGCAACTTGTTGTTCTTATTTACTCCTGAGGAAAGAATAACTCTGAGGTAATTCACAATTTAAACTCAATTGGAAGGAGTCTTATGAAAACAAGTTTGGCTATTTTAGCTACTTAATAAGATCTTTGCAAAATTTTCCATTTAAATTCACTCCAAATGAGCAGAAACTACGAGAAAATATGAAGAAAAGAGGAACTTATGTGACATTTTTGAGACTCTAGTCTGAATCAGTAGTACTGTTTGGCAGAAAAAAAAATTATTGATGAAAACTAAAATAAAGAGGTTCACAAATTGACAGATAAAACTTGGATTTCTGCTTTAAGCAGGAATTAAAAACTTTGACATGTTAATAACTGTTGTCATGCTTTCAGTAGATTTTGCGATTCAAGTTTTATTTACCGTTTTTTTGCCTATTTAACATTTCACTTGAAATAAATCAGAGGATGACTCACCAATAGAGCAGTTCTCACCATAAATGTTTGCTGTCTCACATATTGTGATTTTCAATTCTTTTTCCATCAAGTCTGATATGCCACACCTTGAGGAATGCTCAAAAGGGCAAATAAACAATAAAACTAAGACAAAACCTGTGATATGTAGTTTTACGATTATTTTACGAACTATCGCCGTTGCGTCGCCAATGGTTCAAAGCTTCATAAAGACACACAAGATGTAAACACCTGCACTGGTGTGTTGTGAAAGAACGTTTTCATAGCAAGATGCTTGTCAAAAAGGATTTTGAGAAAGATTAATTATACATTTAAACTATAGGAACTTAGAAAAGGTGCTGACGATGTGTATTGAGTGACAGCTGTAAAGAAAATTTACTGTCATGTGTAAAATAAGGGCACTAGTACAGAAATTAACTATGGCAAAAAGTTTTTCTTTTTAACAATAACACAGAAACTTACTGGAGAAATTGCAAGATGAGCAGGACATGGAGCACAACAAAAATAATGAGAAACCAGCAAAGAACTATGAAAATCAGAGAGCAAGCAAATGAGAGAAGAGTGAAGATTGATACTGGATTCAGGTGAGATACTCAGGAGAATGTGGAACAGCTGAGCAAAGAGCAAACAGGGAAGGAGAATAATTAACACATATGGAGTGGAACTACAAAACAAAATAAAGTTAGATTTGCAAACCAAGTGGGGGAAAGACTAACACTCACATAAGAGCATGTAACCAAAATACAAAAACACAAAGGAAAACCCAAACACCTGAGACTGTTTTGATTTTGCCTTCACTCTTAGATGTTTTCAATTAACCAAAAATAAAATAAATAAATAAATCACCATAGAAACTACAAAGTCAACCTGGCTCAATGTGGAAAATCCCCCCATTGGTAAATGATGAAAAATGTGTGACTAACTACTCATTTTTTTATACAGTTTCACAATCATGGCCCAATTACTTTTACTAGTAAAACAAACTGACTATTTAAATAGAGCATGTCTGACAACATGAAGTCGACTGAAGGAGCTCAGAAAGCAACACCTTATGCCCTGCTTGACTTTGGGATTACAACTGCAATGACAGCAATTGCAAACAAAAAGAGAACACATGGAATAGTGGTGAATTTTCCCTGGATTGGCCAACCAATCATAATTATTTCAAGAGTGAACTGACAAAAGAACCTAGAACAACATCTCAAGCATGGCAGACCTCAATGATCTCTGTTAAGTTCATGATGTTAAGAAAGGGAAAGAGTAAACAAGGCATCCATATGTCAGGACTGATTGAACCACTCTCTAGTCTGCTTAGTACTTTATTAGAAAATGAAATGTACTTATAACCTAAGGAAAATAGAAATGTTCTTCCCAACGTGTCTGTTCAGTCTTATCCATTTCCCAGAGATTAAGGCAGATAGAAGGAAATGATGAAACATTTCCACACCATGTTGTTGGGTTTGTTATCAACTTGTTTCCATGCCCACAAAGAGAAGTGAAGGTCTGAGCTTTTATTTATGCTCCTCTCAGCACATCCAAGTACCACCTGTTGCTCTATTGTAGCACTACAAGTTGTCATCAGTTGTATTTTTTTTAATTGTAAGTTAATCCTGCCTTTTTTTGGATTAAGTAAACAGTAAAAAAAAAAAAACAACAATAAATAGCCTATCTTCAAAAGTAATAGCATGAAAACAGATGTTTACTGAAATGGAAGAAGCAATTCCCCTCTTTTGCCTCTGCTCGATTCCATTTCTGTGTAGTTTATCATGCTTCTTCTTGGCTGAGCCATAACCTTCTCAGATTTCCTCTTACTCATTGTGCTGAAAAGCTTGTCTACTTCTTGTTAAGGGTCGGAGGCGGTGTTGACCGTTTCCCTTTTTCCTCCACTGAGATGTTGTTTTAAACCCTGAGTTAACCAGAGTCTGATCTGAAGAATGGATGTATTTGGGGACTGCCATTCGTCATATGGCCTAAAGGGTCGTTTTCTCCCCCAGACCTGTCACCTTTGATGAATCCTCGCTAAAGACTCCTCTGCTTAAGGCACGGCCTGCATTTGCGTTGGCTGAGAGGCCTCCCGCATTTGGTCTCTCTCTCCGACTTTTGAACTGTACCACAACCTTTACTCCATACAGTACATTACTTTACTTTGTGTTTGTTTGTGATGAGTGGACTACAGGGGGCTTTTTATAATTGTTCTGGGAGAAATTAATTTTCTTTGTAACTATTTTCAAATCCGCTACGTGAAAACGTTCTCCGTGGGGATGACAGTTTTGCCTTTTGCACTTGTTTATTTCTGAAAAAAATAATAAAAATGTCAAGGATCACTTATTTTTCCATGTGGTCACAAAAACCACACAGAAGAATTACTGGAAAGTTTAGGTCTACTGATTTTTTAAGCTAAAACTGCACTAAGATAATTCCTACAATTTTACAAAAATAAGAAATATTAAAACACTGAAACAAAACTGTTTAATAAGTTTACAAATATGGCAGATTTGACATCGGCCATGCAAAAATATTGAAGGTTACATACTTAAAATTTTGCAATCATGACTAAAAATTGTCTGTGTGAAGCCAGCTCAGCATTTTGTCCGCTGATTTCATCACTTTAAAAGTGACTTCTCTTCCCAGCCCCTTCATTTCCCCCTCTTCCCTCACACAGCACTTGTTTTTAAGTTGATATCGGGGTCAGTGATGTTCGCTGGAACCCTAAGCCATGTTCCAGATGGTGACGACAGACACTGGTTAATACTCTTCAAACTCCAGTCTCCTGCCTCACATCTGATGGGCTTTCTAGTAGCTTGAACTCAGTCAAGCATAAAATTAATTAAATGTCCATTTTTATTAGGTTTAAAACAAATCTTGTGTGATTTGAAGAAAAAACTTGAACACTGAATTTAGAAAATGCATCATTTTTATGAAGTTCAGAATCTTAACACCTTTTAACTGCGAATGAATATTTGAGATTATATTATATGTTAAAATGGGATGTGATTGGATTTCTGATGCTAGAACAAATCCCATGCTTCATGCTTTAGATGAGTTTATGCCTTAAATTGTGATGAAGAACAAGCATGAAAGAGCAAATACTTTATGAATAGTCTTATCATCGTCACTTAAAAAACAAAAATATTTGCATATCTAAAAAACTCAACTTTGATTTTTAATTTACTTTTTCTTACTCAGTTCAGTGCTTTTAACTAACTTAATTAAAAGCTGTTAAACGGAGATGTGTTGAGTATAGTTTTCTGCTTCGTGCTCTGAGCTTTATTATTTGTTTGTTTTACATTATATTTAGAATATCTAGAATTTTAGAAAAATCACTTTCTCAACCATTTGGAAAAAAAATTGTAGCAGTTTATTTTTACGTTTTTGATATATTGTTTTGTCAGTTTGAGTTTATTTATTTGACATTATTTATTTTACTGCTAATTGTACTGACTGCACAAATTAAAGTTGAGTTGTTTTTACATGTTTGACTCAGCTTGTGAAGATATTGATATATTTAAATGTACTGTTCTGGTCATGAAATACATTTGTAATTCAGTACATTGTCTGTGTTTTAAAAGAATAAATGTTTTAAGTCTTTTCAGCACTGTTTTTTTTTCTATTGGATTGGAATTGGCTGATATTAAAAGTCAGATATCTGTGTCAGTATTGGAAATGGAAAAGTGGATCAGTACATTCCTACTTGTCAGCAACTTTTCTAACTCTGTACTAAGATATCAAAAGCCTTTTGAACTGCCTTATAAAGGTTATTTTGAATTAAACCAGTTTCATGTGGAGGTCCGTCTTTTCAGCTTTTTAACATTTAATGCCTACAGTATGAAACTTTCATAACTTCACAATATACGGTTAAAATGATCAGACTGCATAGTTCTAGTTTTGTCCAACCTTCAACACTGAGGGAAAAGTGGCACTAAAGCAACAATGTAATATTTAATAGATTGCTTTAACTACTTTTACAATGTAGAACATGTTCAGCAACAAGTTATTTGACTCAGAATAAATGCAGTATGTTAGTTTATAACATGCTAAAGAGGAGATAGGAACCAGGCTTAGTAAGTAACCACATAAAAACAGCAAAACTTGATTTATTTTCAGAAAGGTTACAAAACGGTTTCCCTCCTGGGGCACAAACAGTGGAAATTAATACATTAACTTTGAATTAAGACGCTGTGGGAATAACTACAAATGTTTACCTTAGTGTGTGTGCAGCTGTTGCGTTTGCCAACTATTCCTGTGGGAATTGAAATTCTCTAATATTACCCAAGAAGGAGAGAGGACTCTGAGAAGACACAAACTCAGTTCTGATGCATTCAAACACATAAAATGTAAAGACAATTACTTTTTACCATGTCAGTTTAAACTATTGATTGAGGTTCTGTAACCATTAAAAAGTGGGTGGACAGAGTCACCTCCAGCTTTATAAAAGAAGTGATTACAAAAGAAATGTCTCCCATTCCCTGTGATGGACTGGCGACCTGTCCAGGATGTACCCGACCCCCCCGGTCCTCAGCGACCTCTGGAGATTGTCACCAGACCCACCGCGACCCTGCAAGGACAAGCGGGTTCAGACGATGGATAGGTTTTTAGAAATGCCAGAATTTTGGTGATTTTCTTACATCAAATTCAGATATGCATTATCATTTAGAAGCAATATCTGTAAAACCTGGGGAAAAAAGTTGCTGAGTTTTGGCCCTTTTCTCCAGAACTGATATTTTTTGTTTCAGTGGGTCACAAGACATGTCACTATATGGTTTTTTGTTGTTTTTTATTTGCAATGGATAGGTGTTCAAAACCCTATTTCCAGTAAGTTTCTAAACAGTACTGAATCATGTTTCAATGTGCCCACAAAATAATTTTAACCACTAAAGTATTGATATTGTGGGAACATAAAGAAGAGTAACCAGTTTGTTACAATCAATGTAGCAAACCTTCTTGGATTTAATTAAATAAATAAACAGCAAAAACATTGATTTGTAGCGCTTTTTGATTGTTCTCGGCTCTGAGGGAAAGGAGGAACCCATGTGTTGATTTGAAAAATATCACAATGTTAAAAGATCCGCAGCAGCTGGCTACTTTTTGCAGGCCTATTGAAGCTCCTGCATTCCTGCGTATAGCTGCACTTTGAGTAAAGTTAGAGTCGAAGCTGGAACCTCTGTGTCTGACACACACCCACACTGAACTCCCTCTCTCCTACACTAATAAATAATTATCCTTTTGTGTGATGTGGCTTTGCTCCAAGGCTGTGCACTGTATGTGAAATGCTTTTAGCAAAGGAGTCCAAAAGGGGAAAATTCACACAAAACCACTTTGACTTTGGGAGTTTGTATTACACTTTTAGATGAAACAGTTAACAGTTTTTTTCCACATTGTTGCATCAACAAAACTGATCTTTTCTGTATCTTCTGACTGATTAATATTTTTCTAATCATCTTTTCTTTATACTGTTTTCCTCCTGTTCTTAATTGTTATACATACTTATTCAAAAATAGAATAATGATGTCTGATGATGCTCATTTGACAAAAAGGACCAAATACTCAAAAACGTCCAGACAACAACCCGTAAGCTTTTTCGGGACATAATTTAAAATATATTTTAATTTAAACATTTTAATTTCCTACAGCTAAAGACAATTGGGCCACAAATAGAGACACATCTAATTTTACTAACTCAAACCCTCAACACTTCAGCTTGGACAAAGAGCGGAGAGCAACACCGTCTAAAGCAATGGTGACATTTGTCAGAATCTACTCAGATAGATGCAGTTTGTAGCTGCTGGGCCGAAGCAGAGGAGTCATCTGGCTCCTCCTCCTGTTCAGAGTTATGCAGTATTTCAGGCTTCAGGAGAATAAGGAAAGCCAGACAACGTAGAGACCCACATCCAGACACCATTAACTCAACACTCTTAATTCTTAAACCTAATTCTTCTGCAGGTACCCGAGAAGCTTCAAATTTATCATCCAGGTTTTTATCGGTCAATTAAGTATTATTTTTCCTCCATTATAACAGGCTGAAAAAATGACTTTGGAAGCGTGCTGTGAGAACTTGTTTTTGTTTCTGAAGAAGTTTTGTCTCCAATCGTTTTGTTATTTCACGTTCTCCTACTGAGCACCTTTTAGGATCACCTGAGTCTTTTTATTTATTATTTATTCCTTTTTCTTGGACTATCATCCATTTTTGTGTGGACTGATTTTAACTGCATTCAGCAATGCTGACTGAACTGAACTTTGGAGGCATGTCTGTGGGGTCAGATGTCTGCGATCTGACCCTCTTACCGCCAGCACCCCCGGTGCCATCTCTACCAGGAGCAGGAGGGATACCTGTTGGCGGCGGCCAATGGACCCAGCTGCTTGACCTTCACCCTGGGTCTCCCTACAGCTCCCTGAACTCCCACCACTCCCTGATAAAGCAGGAGCCCAGCTGGGGGGCCACTGACCTGACTGAGGACTGTGGACACGGGGCCTTTACCGTTCACTTCTCCGGCCAGTTCACAGGCTCGGGCCCTTGTCGCGTCGGCACCTTTGGGGAGACACCCGCAAGTCAAAGGATGTTTCCCACTGGGGCCTACCTGCCAGGCTGCATGGACAGCCCACCTCCGACCAGAAACCAGGGTAAGGAACCCGTCACAAATCTGTCTTTTACAGAATCAGTTAAAGACAAACATAGAATTTTTAATTAGTGACTAAAGCAGCGTAGAGGTTTTCATTCACCCTCATGTTTAAATGTTTCAGATCAGAATCTCAACAGGATCAGAACAGCTGTGACAGGATCTGTAGTAGATTTCTGACTTCTGCACTCAGCCAACACTTGCGGGAAAAGTGTCTTTCTTAAACAGGATATTATGACTCAAGTATCAGCTGAGAACTGAGTCATTTTTATGCAGTGACCCAAAAGTAACCACTTGAAAGCATGGCTGAAAATACAGTATGATCTCTGCCAAGTCCAGGATTTTAATACGTAAACAGCTGTACGTTTTAAAATATTTAAAATTTAACTTGAATTGTACAAAACCTTACAGCACATATTTCAAAAAAACACCGGCTGTACAGTATGGAAACATTTGACAAAATAGCTCTCGATTTCTACTGCCTCATTTAGTGACAGGATATCTTCTTGGGTCAAAAATGTAAATGTCAAATGGAAAAACATGTCATCACATCTTTTAAGAAACATTGTCACAACAAAGCTGTATTTAGACTTCATGAATCATTAAATGAAATCTCAGGGGGAGGGGCGAACGTACCTAGTTCACAAACTCCAACTCATATTCTTGCTTTGGAAACCTCTTAAAATCTCCTATTCTTAATTTTATGACTGTGCTACTAGAATTCACATTTTTTTATGAAATTAGGCTGCCTCTGCCGATACACTTTACAGTGGAAAGTGGTTTCTGATGCAGCAATAAAGCAGAAAACTATTTTCAAGATGCTTAAGGGGTTTAAGACTTACTGAGTCATTTTCCGAAGAAAGTATTTAACTTCCAGCTTGGACATGACTCAGGATGTCCCTCATTGGCGTGTGTGGGGGTGGGTGTGTGTGTGTGTGTCAAATAAACGTTTTAAGAACTTGTACAACAAAATTAAGCCTCCACTTAAAGTTGTCATTATGTTTTTAAAGTGCTCTGTATTAAATGTGAAACTCCTGTTACCAACTGTGCATGAGTTGGCATTGATATTGTTCATTTCTTCTAAGCTTATCCAACAGTAGCTCATTCTCAGACTGTCTCTCGTGTTTTTGCCAGATTTCTTTTTCCACCTGCCATAAATTTTGCAACCACAAGGCCAGAGATAGATGAGGGGAAAACGAATATGTTTCTGAGGAAAGAGGATTTAGTTGTGTGATGAATGTCTCTCCGCGGTAACCCTGCCAGGGACTAAGAGCTACTACCAGCAGAGTACAGATAACTGACCTAACAATTTCACAACCTTTAAGACATCACAAGTCGTTTGTCAGATTGTGACCTTTAATGGCTGGAGCAGAAAAAATTACATCTTTTTTTTTTCTATTTCCATCGCCGTCTTCATTTGTTTTTCCTCCCAGGTTATGGAGCAGTTGGTTTAGACAGCAACCCCAGTTACGGTCACACACCCTCCCACCACACTCCCCAGCTCTCCAGCCTGTCCTTCAAACACGAGGACATGCTGTCGCCGCCGAACAGCATAGGTAAATGTCTGCGCCGTGACGCGTCTTCACCAGACTGGAAAACTGTCGTGTCTCATCAAGGTTATATAAGAAGTAACCCATCATTTCCCTGATCACAAACACCATCGCTAATATCCACTTTCATTCAAGTGTCTCCATTTCTGGCACATGTAAACACAGTTTCCCTTAATGACTTTGGAAATCATAACTTAAAGGGAATAACTTTTCTGAGACCCTGTTGGAATGTCAAAAACTGTCTAGGGAGTAGTATACTATACGAACCCGAAAACTACCACAGCTTCTCTTCAAACTTCTTGAAAAGAGGAGATGTGTGAGCGATTTAAATTAACTATTATTTGTTTTACAAATATATTATGAAAGTACATGCAGGCACAATAATATTTCTGGGCTCTCCAAGGATGAATGATATGGTTGTTCATCTGGTTTTTATTGGATCTTACAATGTTTTATGATACGCAAATTATACAATGCACGTTTTTATACTCAAGTTTTAACCTGAACCTTTTCTACCAGAAATACCCCAATAAACGAACTTTTGCAGCACAAATGGTCGTTTTTGCTTTGTTGTTTATTTGTTCTTATCTTTAGAAACTAAGAGACGGCAACTACAGACTAACTCTAAATCCCATTTTACAGGGTTGCTGCCCCAAACTCTCCCTCTCCCCCTTCACTTGGTACTTCACTGTGGAAAGGGTTATACTGGAGAAATGGAATAATCTATTGAGAAGTGGATGCATTATAGGTTCTCAATGGCTTCTTGTGCATGAACATATGAACTAACATGTCTGCAGTTGTCGTGTAAACAGATGTCATCATTATAATTTTTTTTATGCTTGATTACAAGTAACAAAATGGCAATACTATCCAGAAATTAGCAAAGTATGAATCTACTTTAATTTATTTAGACTATATTTAGGTTTTCATTACTGTATTGCCAACGTGCTAGCAAAAAATACACAACATTGTTGCTATTTTACTTAATTTTCTAAAAAAAGCAAACTGATTTCAAGGATTTCCGTTTTTTCTTTTCTATAACTTAAACAGAAAAATGCGTGGGTTTTATTTCCTCCATTTTTAATAGACCTGAAAAGTACAATAAGACTGTTATTAACAAAACCATTGTAATGGTTGTACTTGTTTCTGTTTTTTGTGCTAGACAAGTTTTAAACATCACAACTAAACATGTAATCTATTGTAAAAATTCAACTGAGACCTGACATTTGAACTTTCGTCACACTCGTACTTAGTTTGGGTAAATGTAGGTGGGTAAATGTTTGGTCTCAGCATAATATTTCCACTATCTATCTACCTCACATGAATGGTTAATAATATTGCTTTTATTTTTTATTATTGGCTTTCAGTACATACAGGTTATTCAAATCTGGAGTGCATCAAAAGTGAGACACACGCTTCAAAGACATGGAAGGATTTGCAACACACATGGCAAAATATTTAACAGTCGGCAGCAGTTTTATATTTTTGAGTGTATTTGGAAGCATATAAACTACTGATTCCAAGTGATTCCAAAGAAAAAATTTTTTTTATGGGCTGGAAAGTCCTCTTCCTCATTCACAAAGATGAATGAAACACCCTGCACAATAGAACGAGTAGGGCAAAGGGGTAAGAAAGGCGGACAGGGATTTCAGCCTGTCTTTTTTTAAAGGTCACGCAATGCTGACCTATTTTAAATTAACTTTATACATTTCATCTTTTCAGTTGATCAGCAGTATTCCACACCAAATCCCATGTTTGGCTGCCACAGTCCTCCAGAATCCTGTCCGAGCAACCAAGCTCTGCTGCTGAGAAACTACAACAGGTACAATTATGCCCTCTTCATGCAAGCTCCTACTTTTCACTCTTTCTACATTCAATTACCCCAAAAACAAAGAAGAAAGTACAACAGACAAGTTTAGTGGAAGTGTGAGAGCTGGTTGGGGGGTTTAATGGGAAATCTGCCTGTTTCAGACACTAAATGTGTCTTCAGCTTGTGTTCGTTTTGATGTAAAGCGTCTCAAGCAGTAAATTAGGAGGACATTCTTTAGATGCCGACTGGAGATGTTGTTGGAGAAAAGGAACATGTGCAACCCAAATATTGGGACAGCCGCAGATAAGCAGGAGGAAGAGTGTGCTGCTGCAAGAGCTCATGGCAGGAACTGGAAACCCTCAAGCGAGCGCGCAGGCATGCACATGCGTGCACATACTCACACACACAGCAAGTACATGTCAGATATCAGTGAGTCTTTCCATAGTTTACCATAGCTCAGGACTGATTAGCGAGCCATCGCGATCCTTCCCTCAAGGACTTCTCAAGGAATGCCGTCCAGAATTCCCCCGAAACTGTTTCCCGCCACTAATGATGCTGAGGACAGAGTGATGTCATGCTCTGGTCCAGGGTGTACTAGGCACGGAGGCGTTCACTCCCACAGAGAGTGCAATCGCATCTTCAAAAGTGCGAATGCCTTTGTGTGTGTGTGTGTGTGTGTGTGTTGGCAGTGGGTTCTGCCAAGGTAAAAACAGACTCAATGTGTTTCCTAACGAGCACACTATAGTTTGGTGGGTGGATGAAAGAGTTAATGAGCAAACTATCAGCAGTTCCTTTAAAGATCTTCATCTAATCGCCTTCATACCATCTTATGATGCTATTTCCTTTTGATGCCAGTGATAACCTGTACCAAATGGCATCTCAGCTGGAATGTGTCACATGGAACCAAATGAACACCCTGACATCAACAATGAAGGGGTGAGACCACTTTTTCTGTTTTAACTGTATATTTTTAAAATGGCGTCTTCAATAATCCTCGGACTGGGTTTTGTGGAGCTCTACAAAGAGAGATTTAGCTAGATGGTTTTTGCCAGTAATAAAAACAGGGCACAAAGAAGAGCTCACATATATATACTTAGTGTCTTTATCTGTATATTTTATATTTGATAAGCTTTGCCTTTGAATGTTTCAGGTATTATTATGACTAAAGGATACATTTGTCTTTTTAGTCAAGTGTATCTTTATGAGTAAATGATTATATGATGATCAAACACAATCATTTCTGACTCTGAATCATTTCTGATGTGGTTTAGTCAAGTGTAGCTCACATGACATGACATAACATGTTTTTGTTTCATGTAACAGAAATCTATTTAAAAGCTGCGAGATAAGTTTGTTACAGTTTATGTTACAGTTAAGAAGCTTTTGTTTTAGTTTGTTCTGAACCCTCACATCCAGCTCACTTACTTGCATTTTATTAATCTGCACTTGCCAGCAGTCATGCAATCAGTTATGACAGCGACCCTCCAGCTCCAGCCCCGCCCATGCTCGTCAGCGCCCAGTACCACATTCACACACATGGCGTTTTCAAAGGACTCCAGGTCAGACAGATAACTGAAATGCATACGTATACACTGGTAGTAAATAAGTAAATTACTTAAGTTCCTTCTGTCTTTCCAAGGATGTCAGACGGGTACCCGGTATTGTTCCTCCAGCAGCAAAGTCTGCAGAGGCCAATGAGAAGCGCCCCTTTGTGTGCACTCATCCCGGCTGCAACAAGAGATACTTCAAGCAGTCGCATCTGCAGATGCATGGCCGAAAACATTCAGGTAAGAGCCACAACAATATTTAAGTTGTTTCTTGCACATTTGGGCCCCCACAGGGAAAAAGAAATGCTAATGTCAGTGGTGTTGGGGGTTGTTTTGCAGGAGAAAGGCCTTACCGGTGTGATTTCACAGATTGCGGCCGCAGGTTCTCTCGCTCAGATCAGTTAAAGAGACACCAACGCAGACACACAGGTACATAATAACATGTTTATTGTTGCTAATTACGGCGAGATTTCTGTTATTAATATTACGATAGCAATGTATTGCATAAGTTTGAACATTATATAATTAAATTTGAACAATACACAAGAAACAAATATGAATATATTTTTGTTTCTTTCTGACTTATACATAAGTTATACATAAGCATATATATATACACATATATATATATACATATATATGTATATACATATATATATATACACATATATATATATATACACATATATATATATATATGTATATGTATATACATATATATATATACACATATATATATATTTATATATATATATATATATATGTATATATAAACAACAGAAATCCGTTCAAGTCATAAAATTCAAGGACATTGTTTTGAAATGGTAACCTCTCTAATACATGCTATCTGCACCACAGCCAGTGTTCAACAGTGATTGCTCCATCTGATTGTACATTCATACTCTGACTCCCCACCCTTCCTCTTGACATTTTTCCGCTGTCACTGTGACCGTCACGTCTGCAGGAGTGAAGCCCTTTGAGTGTGAGACATGTCAGAGAAAGTTCTCACGGTCAGATCACCTTAAGACACACACTCGGACTCATACAGGTAAAACAAGTGCGTATACCTTTTATTTTCTTCCTCTCAATTGTTCTGAATTCAATTTGCCAACAAATTTAACTCATGCACTTTATCGCGCCGCCTGTTATTCTAAAGCACTATCTTCTTCGGTTTTGTTTTTTTCTTTGTTTGTCCACTTTTTGTCAGGTGAGAAGCCCTTTACTTGCCGCTGGCCCAACTGTCAGAAGAAGTTTGCCCGCTCTGACGAGCTGGTGCGCCACAACGGCATGCACCAGAGGAACCTGACCAAGCTGCAGCCTGCCATCTGAGCAGTGCGAGGCCGGGGAGTAACATGAAGAAGAAGGTGACAATATGTTGTGCCAGCTCACAGAGAAACATGCCTTCAGCCAGGTCAGCAGTTTAGGGTGGCCTGCCAGACGTGGTGAAGCGGTGAGCACAGCTGACGGCGGCATCAGTCAGACATCTGGTGCCAGAAGAACAGACTGACTAAAATCATCAGGATACTCCTCAACCGCTGCTCGTTAAGGTTATATCACATTAAATCTCAGACCTTGAGCGGATAGAGTGCCACACAAATTCTGAGCCAAGAATATTTTTTTTGCTGTATATGGGCGATGAAGGAAAACATTAATACACTATTCTATTGTCATGTACTTGCACAGTTTTATTTTTGTTTGATTTGTCTGTCATTAAGATCATGAAAACGGACTTTTATTCCCACTTTTTTGTCAAAATTTTTATATGCCTTAAAGTAGGTATTGCTCACCAAAGTGCTTTGTATATATCGTATGTGGTGCCTCTTTGTGTAACACTCCAGACATTCCTTAGGCATTATCTGTGCTGTTTCATAAAACTGATTTGACATCAGCGTTCTGTGTGAAAGACTGTGTGTGTGAGAGACACAAAATACCGGGCGTTGTCAGAACAGGAGAGGCCACCTATGAGCAGCGTTGGTGAGCGTTGATGGTGAAAGACAGTAAAACGGTGCCCCTCTGTGACTCTGACAAGATGCAGGTCTGACCCTCTTAAATCTCTGACACACATCTTCATAACCAGTAACATCTGTGGCCCGTTAAATCTCATTAGAGAACATACTCTACTAGACTTAAGCTACAGCCCCTTCTGCACAAGATAAACATCATAATCTGGACAGGTTCACCTCAATAAATGATATCATTGAACAGTCAATTTATTTCAGGAATTCAATTCAAAAACAGAAACTCATGTGTATTACTTACACACATAATAATGTTAGGTGCCTATTTCTTTGATTGTTAAGATTTTGGCTTCCAGCTAATGAAACATTTTGTTATCGCAAAATTTCAATATTGTATGGAACCAAATAAAAAATAAACATAAAATAGAATGAAGATTGTTGCTATAGAAGGTAGCCGTTCAGACAGTCCCCTATCCGAGTGGAAAGTTAGGTGGAAGGAAAAAGTGCAACATTGAAAGTCCGCTGAAGGGCTGCTGAAGGGCTGGTTATGGGGAAATTGAGAAGATGTGGGCAGCAGTCTGAGGTAAGGTCACGGGCTACAATAGACACATTCCTTGTGCTAAACCTCTTCTGAACTCAAGTTACTTTGGCACAGAACAATTGCCTTCCTGTAAAGCCACATTGATGTGCTATTTAGGTGAGGGAGCCCCAACCAAGTATTGAGTACATAGATACACTTGTCAGTACGCTGCTGACATTTCTTTCATAAAAAGCTTGTAATTGGTCTTTTTAAATATAATTTTCTGAAACTGATTTTGAGGTTTCATCAGCTGCAGGCTATATTGATCAAACTTAGCAGGAATAAATACTTAAAATATATCATGATGTTTGTATAAAGTCAATGAAATATCAACAGACATTTCTATTTTGAATAAAAATACAAACAAAATAAATTTTTAGATGATATTCTAACTTTTTGACAAAATTAATTTGTCAAAACTATTTTGTCAAGCTCATTTGAAGAACAAATAAGCTTGTTCTCCAAGCTTATCTGTCCACAGTTTGATTTTTAACACATTTGAGCCACATGATGGCAGTGTCAGCATGCTCAGTCCAAACGGGATTTACTTCAGACTTCAGACTGAACATGTCCACTCTGCTCTGGGCCTTCAAGGTACTGAAAATCCACAACACTTTTGGTGATGTCAGTGAAAGGGAGAAACAAGGTGGCCCATTCATAGTGAGCCTGGCATCATTAAATATAAATGTTGTGGATGGAGTTGTGTGTCAGCTTGTGTGCAAGAGATGAGATGATTCAGCCACTGCAGGTATGTTAATAAAACATGACTGAATGTGGGCAGAAAGAGCTGCTGCCCAGCTATCAGGGGCAATTTTGTCATATAATCGGAAAAACAATGTAAACACGCAGGCTGGGTATATTTAGAAGTGGATTAACATATTTGATCCTTCAATGCATACAAACACAACCTAGAAATAGACATGCAAACAGAGGACATTCAGCCCACTATCACTATCTGAACTCGCTGTCGAGAACCAAAGAACTCAACACAACTTCAAGCACATTTTTCATTTGCTTCTTCTTTTTCCAGACATTTGAAACAAACTTTCTTGCTGCTTCCGGATCAGGGTGGCTTGTCCTGAATTATGAATTCCTCTTCAGAATCATGTATTTCAGAAAGTTTTGATTATGTACCTGAAAATAAATATTCAGGTGATTTCTCTTCCCCAAGACGTCTAATGATGCAACTATCTAGATATAGAATTTGTTTTACTGGGCTTCTCTTTCATTCTACTTTTCAGCAGTGGTGTCAGACTCTCAATCATCAACTTTAGCTATTGAACAGTGAACAAAAGTACATTTTTACTACACTGTCTCCTATTCTTGCACCTGCAGGGTGAATTCCTGCTGCAGAGCCTTACAGTTGCAGAGCTAACAAAGATTAAAATGTCTTCCTCCTGCTTCAGGGTCAGACTCGGTTCATTTTAGTCTTTCTTCAGGTTGTTTTCCAATCCGCATAATGGCTGTGAGGCGCAATCTCTGTGATGTTCAGTTTTCTTTCCTGTTTCTTAATCCCATGCACTTTGATTAGGAAAGGCTGCTCTTTGTTCTGGCTCGGCAGGGGCGTTGTGAATCATGGGGGGAGATCACAGGAATCGCCGAGCTGAACATTTTACTCACTCCAGTTCACTCTTAACAGAGACCGCAGACGAGAGCCAAATACTTTAAACATCCTCAGTCATTACTGCCATCATTATCACATGCTTCTGGAGAGACGCTGACCTCGACCCCTGTGCTGATCTACCTGATTCACTGCATTCCACATGAATGAGAAGGTTTCTGACTGGACGCTGTGGTAGATTTCAACTCTCCACCAACACAGCAAATGTGAGCCACGATTCTATCTCCTCCTGTGAAATGTTAGCTCCGATCTGAATGCATGAACACACTCAAACTTACATGCACACACGCCACCAGATGCCCCCTCAGCTGTACTGCTGGCTGTTTGCCTTTGAGGGGTGTCGGCGTGGGTAATCTCAGGTGACGTACACCTGGTAATGCACAATCCAAGACATCTGTAGGACAGCAGGCCTGCTAGCTTCACAAACTTCGCAACCAAAGCATCTTGAAGCTTTTCTCTTTCAATGCAAGCACATTGTTTTACATCCTGCACAAATCACCAGGAGAACTGACAAAGCTTATTCGACAAGTTTAAACCTTTATTTTTTTTGCAGTGCAGCAAATCAAAGGGAATTGTGTTTTTATATCTGGGTTTAGTTAAACCCGTGTATATTCTGCATCAACATCTGTCTCCTGTTGAGATTCACTGGGTTAAAAAGCTGTTCTCCAACCTCTGGGAGCTGGAAAGGTCAGTGCACATGTAGCTCACACTGGCCCCTCTGACCCCAAGGGGACTGTTAACAAGGTCAAGGCCCAAGGGACAAAACTTCACTGAGTTACAAGGAAGCCTGTGTGCAAAAACAAAGCTGCACCACCAGGAGGCGCTGTCAGGGACTGTCTGACTGCTAAGTGAAGCATGTTCTTCGTTGTATTCCCAGACAGCTTTTACCCTCCCCTCGGGCTGTAGTGCTCTTGTGCAGAGCTGCTGCTTTGCCGTCTGAGAGGCCTAGGGGTTCTTGGGGGGTATTCCCTGTGGTCCAGCATGGAGCCTGAGGGGCTCCTGTGTGTAGGGGGCTTTGGGAATGCGGAGGTCTTGGGGGGCCTGGAGCTCAGATGGGGCCTTGAGGGGAAACTTTCTCACTGAGGGAGCAAAGATGGAGCAGATACAGAAAGACAGCGAGAGGAAAACACCTTGAGAGGAGGCTGTCAGACATGCAGGCAGCAGCCGGGACGATCCCACGAGGGTACGCAGGCAAAGGAACACAAACACGTGCATATGTACACTCCAAACTAAAAGAAATATATGGGTCAGCAAATAAAGAAAAACATCCCGCTCCCTTCTCAAACATTGCGGCTTTCATCCCCAGCCCCTCCACCCTTCCTGTTGCCTCCTCTTTACCACAGGAAGATATTAAATTCTAACAGGATTAGATGTGTCTCTATCATGTGAGATAAAAGATCACAAACCAACCCAAGCTCCCGAGAGAGCAGCGGGATGGGAACGGCTTCATCTCCTCACTTTCCACCTTTGCCCCAAAGATATTCAGATGCTGGAACATGGGGAGAAAGAACCCGAGAAACAGGGAGACGAACGATGACAAATGGAGCGAGAGAGTCGTTTTGTCCAAAGATATGTAGTCTCTCTGGGACAGGTCTGCCTCGACCTTCTGTGTTGCGGACTCCAAAATGTCGGGAAAGAGGCCTGTCTTTTAATTAAAACTTGAAACGTTTCTCTGAGAGTAAATCAGATGAAATATGCACAAGCCTGTCAGAAGTGGATGACTGAAACAGCCTTGTAAAATCTGTTTGAAACTGATTTTGAGTCACTCTGACCTCATCTGAAAGGGCCCTCCATTTCTCAAGAGGCAGTCACAATTAGTTCCCAACTCACTAGGTTTATGGTTCCTAAATTGAAACCTACCGCTCTTTAAAGCCTTCTCTCTAATTGTATAGTCATTAATGGACGATTCCTTATCTACACCGTGTTGATGGTGCATAAAAACTCATGATGATAGATGAGCACAAAGTGTAGTTCTTGAAAGGAAAGAGGTTTCCATCCTGTGCCGGGCAACAACCACTAGGGGGAGTAAAGCTCTGTGCTGCCAACGGATGAGGGGGGAAATCACTTTCCCAGGGATAACGTAAAAGATTGATGCCCTCCTTCAAGCTTCATTGTGCAGGAGTAGAAACATGCAAGGCGCTGAATTAGCCTACATACACGACATGCACATACAACCGCACACCTTGCATAAATGCAGGGGGAGGCCTGCACATCATAAGGGACTGCTTTTACACAAATGGACCGTTCTTATTGCTGCAGGACAAGCTTGATTTTTCACATATACTTACTGATTAGTCTACCAAATAATAGTTTCATGTGATTTTGATTTCCCATTGAATTTCAAATAAGTTCAATAACATTTTTCTTTTTCAATAAAAGTGTTTTTGGACTTTGGAAGTAAGCCGGAGTACCCAGAGAGAACCTATGCATGTGCGGGGAGAACATGCAGAAACACCCCAGGCAAGTAGTCAAACCCAGGACTGTCCTGTTGCAAGACAACAGCTCAACCAACCACAGAGCAGCCTTGTTAATACAAATAACTTTGGAAATCATAACTTAACTATCAGGGAAAATGCTCACTCTGATATAATGTCTGGCAGTGAAAAATAATGGTAAAGAATAATTTTGTGCAATTATGTAAAAATCTGATTTCATGCTCAGAGTCTAGACCTCTGCTTGAGAAAATGATGCGAGGATCCCTGTCCTACAGGACAAAAGCTGCTTTTTTAAGAACTTATTCCCCTGAGGCCAAAACCGCAGAGTCCTCCAATTTAGGTACAGCATAAACATTATCTTTTCTCTTTCTACATGTCCGTATGTGCAACTCTTCCTATTATAAGAACCATAATAATATTCTAAATGTTCTATGACAGAATGAAAACAGCCTTAGTGCAGCATTATTTGACCTTTGTAGTGGGGTTTCTGGAGGAAATCTAATTTTTCCTCCAAGGAGAAGCAAATCCACAGCCTCTGCCTTCAGCAGACACAACATATCATTGTCAAAACACCAAAATAATGAACAAAATACTTTTTCAACTCTGCATACTATTATATAATGGGCAATGTCATAAAAGCCTCAGTGCAAGGTGGGAATAATAATAATAATAATTCATTTTATTTTGAAGCGTCTTTCATAACTCAAGGTCACTTTATAAAGAAAGTAAAAACAACAGCAAGAAAAATCAAATGTCTTGAACAGGTGGGCTTTATTTGTCTCAAAGATCATTGAAAATAACAACATGGGAAGTAAATCCACAAGATGAACAAAAATGAAAATGACTAACATGAGTGAGAGGAGAAAAACTTAAACAAAAAATAGGGCATCATGATGGTTGTATGAGACTGAAAGGAGGTGAGAGGAACTGACAGCAGATTGTATGGATTGTTTAGTTTGTTATGCAGACTGTTTAATTGTCGTGGCAGTTTGGAGTTCGCTGCTGTTAATTTGTGATAAGGAAATGGAGGTAGAAAATGAGAAGATGACGGTTGGTGGACAAGCCTAAGCAAAAACGATTCTTTGAGTTTGCTGAACGGTGCACTTTGTGACCATCTTCTCTGAGTGTCTCCAGCCTGATCCTCACCCAGAGGGCTCATTATTATCAGAGAAAAAGGGCTGATCTACGCAGACACTCATATGAGATCCGTCTGAAGGCATTACTATGCGCACACTCTGCCTGCCCCCCAACCCAGTGTGAATGATTAGTACTCTGGCATAAACAGGAGGGGCAGACTGTTAAACATGGCCGCAAGGCAGCTAGCCTGGGCGCCCTCCCGCCACGTCTTCAAGTGAACACACATTTGGTTCATTTACATCTCTGCACACCACTAATACTCATCCACCTTCAATCACACATTGGTTCTGACACACAGATTCAATACGACACATGACAAACCTCATATGCCGTCTGGAGGAAGTGCATTGAGGAACTTTGGAGTTTCAGGCTTCCCAATTATGCAAATGCATGAAAGTGGAACAACCCAACATGCTTAAGTCAACCAAAGCAGCAACCAATATATAGTCTACATGAGACTGAAATGTGAAACACCTTGAATCTCCCCAGATCTGCAAGAAAATCTATACTAGTTATCTAACCTTGCCAAATAAACAATAAAACATTCAAATGCAACATCACAGAGAAGCTTTTTGGGGAATTTTAGCCTCTGCTCTAAGATTAAAGTAATGGCTTAGGTTATAGCACAACAACATGGCCAACAAATACACCCATCGCTCCATCCCTTGTTCCTAATGAGCTTTATCGCATTGGTCCCGCTTGACTTGTCTTGCTAACTGGCACACATATATCCGTATGTTCCACATGAGCAAGCAGAGGGGACAAGCTGGGTGGCACCGCCGTTTTCTCAGTTACATCCGAGAGTTTTACTGCAACAGCCAGCAGCAACAGCAAGTCATCTCAACTCCGTCTCCACAGTGCATGTGGACCGCAATTAGTCTGGAGAAATGTTAACAGTATGCGCTTGTTTCTTATGTCCACTGAATCGGAAGACAACATTGAGGATTTAATGTTTGAAAGACCTAGATTGGATGTGTAAAACTGTAAGAAAATATCACAATACAACCTGGGAAAACAAATAAACTAAAGTTTTGTAGATTTGTAAGCTGTATATGTTTGGGGACTGATTGGAGGAGCTTTAAGTACTTGAGAGAGAAAGATAAAGTGAGTGCTGGAATAGGTCCATTATGCTTTGTTGGCCCGGTCATTGAATAGGAGTTCTCACTTGTACCAAAATCTTAAATTCACATGAAAACTAATCCATTTACCTCAGATTTCAATACGATGCTTTTAAGGACTTAAAACTGCCCCAGTTAAAAGTTGGAAAATGAGCCTTTTGTCCTCAATCGCCGGGATAAATACAATTAGCAGAAAAAAATTAAACCTCAGTTTAACATCCACTTTATTAGGTACTGATGCAGATAACACACTGAGGATGGCATACGGGATGATGGATTGCATATATGTGAAAGGTCAAAGTGACCTGTGATTTTTGGGGGCCTGGTTGTGTGTTTATGATCTAACAAGCCGTTACAGGACATGGCTGACTTGTGTGATCGAGCAATAGAAGCCCGGGGTTCCCCAGAAAAGAATCTAATCATCGCTGTGAAAAACCCAAAACAACCACTTTACCCACAAACAAATCCAACTTTGAGGAATCAAGGAATGAGTAAAAGTATTTAAATAGAGAGGTGCCTCATTCCACTTATTTCCTCCAACCTCCTTCCTGTTGCAACCCAAACTCCAAAAAGCTCTATAGAAACTTTGTAATGTAATAAACAAGCCTAAAAGACAGGGGTATGACGCAAATAAAGTGGGAAAACATATTTATTACTCTTTTATGCATCTGGACAAGATTTGAAGACTTGTGCCATTTTTTTTATTCCTCAATGTTCTCAGTTTCTCATAAAACATAATTTTTTACCAATGATCAGAATAAATGCCACCATTAGGTTGTGTTCTTACAATTAGCTTGTTTACAGTAAGTTTCATAAACTCCTTGAAAGCAAAAGGAATTTTAGCAAAATCAAACCATTCAGATAATTACGCTGAAAACTTTTTTCCAATTTTATTTACAACTTGTTGGAAAAAAAAAAATCAATTGTGGAAAAGTGTAAATTTAAATCTAAAACAATATAAAAGTAAAAACTAACATTTTTGCATACACTAATAAATACAGTAAAACCTAAATATGGAGGAAGAAAAAAGATGTTCACAGGCTACATTAAAACCAAATGCGTGCAAAGTTCATGCCATGTTTTATCAATGTTCAGCTAAACAAAAACCCGTTACTAATTAATACAACTGTAATTAGACTGCACACAAACATTTTCAGTAAAAAATCCTATTTCCTCCCCAACTTTCAGTATCAAAGTCATCTGATAAATATCTAAAAAAAACATAATAAATGCTCTAAGTTGCGGTTTCACATTATCGTTTCTATCACAAACTGATGTCTAAAAACACTTTTAGAAATCTCAGAGGCAGCACAGCCTGCTGCCGCATGGCTGGAAGGCACTGATCAAAACAAAGAGCAAGACCCCTCTGGTTTTGTTCCTGAATGTCAGGAACAAAACTATCTACAGGAGAACTAAACACCGATCAGGAAATCTTATATCCAGGTCCATCTTCTATCCATCTCCTACTTGAGAGGCATCAGTGTAAGGCCCATCCTGATTTGACTGGAGTTTCTGTATTTTAGGACACAGATGCACATCAGAGCTCATCATGGTTCCTGGTGAGGTCTTCCCCATAATTCGTGGCTTGACTTCCAACGAACATGTTCCAGTTGTCAAGAATCTCCTGTTTGGTCAGTTTTTGATCCTGGTGACACAGAAAAGGGACAATAAATAAACTGGATGCATTTTGAAACTTATTGCGGCAGCTGAAGCAGCGCACCTTGTCCTGGTCGGACTCGTACACAAGGTGTCTGGCCTCGGCCTGGGCATGGTCGTAGTCCTGTGGCATGATCCACTGCCGGATTTCATCCTGATCCATCTTTCCGTCTTTGTTCAGGTCTCGGAAGTCAGAGAACTGCTCTCGCTCAGTCCTGACCCAGTCAGGTTCGGGACCTCCGTCCTCGTGAGCAAACATGTCGGCTTGGGACAGAGAAACACCTAAGTTGTTGTTTGGAGATGATTTTTCCTCTTAAGTCATTTTTTAAAACTAAAAACACAACAAGGCTCAAATTATGAGCCTAAATAAATATAGAAGCACAAGCTTTTATTTTGAAATTTGTAGCAAAAGACGTTATAATACTGAGGGTGAGTTCAGGGTTCAGAAACAAAACTGTTTGCAAATGTAAAAGACTTGTTTCAAAATTTTATTCTGCTTCAAAGAAATTGAAAACTTCAGACATGAATAAGTGTTAAAGTCAAAATAGCCCAGCCAAAGTAAAACTCCTCCCCTTTCCTTGTATTCTAACAGTTTCCTTTCAGTTCACAGAGGACACTGCCCAGCTGGCAGTGCTGATTTCTCCAAAACTATTTTTTAACCTAATTTGATTTAATCTGATTTTATTTCTCCAAACTCACCAATGTACTCGTCTTCATCCACATGTCCGTCGCCGTTGTTGTCGATGTCCTCCAGCGTTTCCTGCATTCAGAACGAGTTAACAGCGTCATTAAAAGGAGACATGAGGGTCAAGTGTAGTGGGACTTCCACTGAGAGTCGTTAAAAGGGAGACATGTTGCCGCTGGCCGTGCAAGTGAACAAGTGTGTGAGGGTCGACTTATAGCCGAGCTGGCAGACTGACACGCCGATTATAGCGCTGCTGATGAGAACCGAAGCCTCTTAATTAAAAGACAAATAACATTTTTCAGCAGCAACAATTAGTAAAACTTAACATTTAAATCTCATTCTGAATAGTTCTCACAATTTCATCCCAGAATTATTGGGTGAAAGTTAAAGATTTAACCTTGATAGATTTTCTGTAATAAATACATACAGTTAGTTATTGAAAGTTACTGAACCTCTGATAATAAACAAGATCTTTTGTACCTTTTATAAGCAGGACATAATAGTCAATTTGTCTGGAAGATTCGATATAAAAAGTACTTAATATCTCCAATATTATCTAGGATTTTTTTTCTAAAATGTTTGCCATAAGATTCCGGTTTTTACAATATAAAATAGCATTGTGTACAATAAAATAAGTGTATAGTCAGTCTGTTTTGTCTTTGTAAACTTACAGTAGTTGAACAGCAGCAAATTGAAAATTAAAGTGGAGAAAACATCAACTATTTCAGTTTCAAAGATTTGGATTATTTCAAACCAACAGATTAAGTTCAGTCCTTTTCCGTATAAATACACGGTTCTGGTTCGCTATTTAAAACTCTTCCATGTCAGACAACAGGGAGCTGCAGCGCCACCACCTGTTTACACCACCTGGCCCAGCGTAGTTAATTCAAGTAAACAGTTGTTATATTTCTATCATTTACTGGCTTCACTCCAGATTTGGATCCTTTCTAAAGAAGAATCTTGAACATTTTGTTCAGCAGCCACTCCTCTACAAATCTGGCCTCTGAGAGCAGAATTACAGGCAACAATGAGATCTCAGCAGGTAGAAATGTGAAGCCGGGCCTTTTAACACAGAGTTCTGTTATGTGAATGAGAGTGTGTGTGTGTGTGTATCGTTGGCTTTTACTTATGTTCTTGCCTGAACCTGCACAACAACCTCCATTAGTTTTCAGTCCTGTTACCCTACAGCCATGATCTCCCTAAGCCACAAAGTGCCTCCTTCTTATGTTTCCCCCTGTAACAACGCGCGCCATCAAAGCCTCCTTTCTGCACTTCTGTGTGAAAGACCTGAATAACTTGTTGGAAAAAAAAAACAAAAAAGAAAAACACAGTACATCTGTGCATCAGTTTTAGGGACTCCAATCTTTGACAATTGTGTTTACTACAGCAAAGAGCCACTACAGCATTGCTGCCTGCGCCGTTCCTTGGTTAACATTCAGCGACATGGGAAAAATGAGGGATTAATTATTAACTCTGTCAAATGGGTGGTACAAGTTTTATGAACACGGCAGCGTAGTGCACCGCTGCTAACATTTGCCACGCCAATGTTCCACAAACCCAGATTTATATTTAAAGATCGGGGCCTAAATGGGACTGTCTGTTGGCTCCCATCGGGTCTGTTCCAAAAAGGATCTGCAGACGCAACGATTTCCAGAATTTATCCAAATGTCATTAGGGAGTCATACAAAGATGGCAAAACAATTTCACCACACAGATTAAACCCAGCTAAATTCCCAAAATTAAACTGGGGATCCTAACTGAAATAATATGTCATGTGATTAACTTTTTTTTAGGATATTTTGCTTCTTTATCCAACTATAACAGTGGTTTCAGTTCACTGTCTTTGAAATCCAGATAAGAAAATTGATGGTGTGGTCCTACAAGTTAATCATATGTAATTACTGTGTGTTTTTTAGGGGTGGCGGGGTGAGGGGGGCTTACCAGAACCACAATACTCTTCATGTGCTCAAACTCCTCAGGATGGAGGAAAGATGTGAACTCTTCCCGGTCTGCTGCCAGGTCGCCGTTCAGATCTGCAGCTTTGAATCTCCTCTCATCTCGAGGGAGCATCTTCTTAAAGCTGAATTTGTCTGTGGCATCCTCAAATTCCTCAGGGTTAGCTGGAAGCATGCGTTCAAAGTAGGTTATTATCTGACATTGACATAGCTCTTTAACATAGTGTTATTAAAAAAATAAAAAACAAAGTGGCTAAAGATCGGGACTGGCCAGTCTTCTCTCGATCGGTTTTGATCAGTCATCAGCAGGTTAAAGACAGGTTTTTAATTACTACTTATGAAGTACACCAAGATTAAAAACTCCCATCATTCTCGGTCTATAAACAAATAGCGCATACTTCCACGCACCTATTTTTAGGAAAACAAAGACAAGTGTTCGGGGTTATGTGCTTTGGCACTTAATTCAGTTTTTTTTGTCGTTTTCAAATCTAAAATCTCAACCAAGGAACTTCCTTCATATGTTTCTACTTCTCCATGCATTTCAGGCCTCAGAAAAACAAAAAAGGAAACAAATCAAAAAATTTGGTATCATCAAGCAAAAGCCTCTTTAAATAATAGCATGTCTGCTGCCAGAGGAGCCGTACCGAGATAGTATCCGTAAGTGGCCTGCTTGTACTCATCCCATGAGATCTTGTTGTCTTTGTTCAGATCGTAATCCGCCCACACCTTTGCTACGTTCTCGTACACGTAGCGCTTCTGGACACGCTTTATCCAGGCGTTCAGCTCATCTGTTGTGATGTACCCATCTGCGTCTCCGTCTATACGTTCCACGATTTTGCTGAGGGGGAGTTAGAAAAATAGATATTATTGAAACAGGTTCTTTTTTTTTTCATGAAGATATTTCAACTCTGATAATTGACAATTTAAAAACATGCACTTGATTCCAAGAGGTTCAGTGAGGCAACAATTAGAAAGGCAGAAAAGGTATTTAATTTTAACAGCTCCAATTGGTCATCAACAGGCCAAATACTGATAAAAACAATTCATTTATCAGAATGAATTCAAAACTTCATTCTGATAAATCAAAACTTAAAACGTCATCTGTCAGTTAAGAGATGGATACAGTTCTGTTTACCATTAGAGTCTGATATATCAAATGCTTTTGTTAATAGTCTCTACTGCTAGAAATTAACACTGAGCTACTGCTTTTAACAAAGTTCTGTATGCCAATGTTTTTATTCTATAAAAGAAAAAAATAAAATCAGCCAACATGCTGTGTAATTGGTGCGTTTGTGTGTTACAGGCCTTTAAGATCAGACCTCAAAGCCTAATTGGTGCATCTCAAAGTATTTTAGCAGAAGGGACACATCTTCTGTGAGAATACTCCAGTGGGTGGAGCGGGGTGAACCCAACTTTAGAAAGAAAGAAAGCATGCACTGTGGGCTGTAGTATATTATTAGATATATATGTTGCCACGTTGAGACATCCCAACAGGGGTCCTCCCACTTCCAGCTCCACACCTCATACATATGTGGCACATAATGCCAACTTGTCACCAAAGTAAGTGAAGCTGAAAACACCTTCCACAGCACATTCACTCCAACAACTGTCTGCAACAGTTCTAACCTGTAAGGCTGTCCTGTTGACATAAAGTAAAAATATCATCTTAAAGAACATGTGTTGCTGTTCATTTTTCATGTCACTGCTGCAGACAGCATGAGGCAGAGAGGATTACAATAAGAGATTCTTACCTCAGCCTGTCTCTGCTCTCCTCCGGGGTGAGCTGGTCAAACGTCTTGGCCTCGTCCTTGCCCAGAAAGGCCTCATGGTCGTACTGATAGCTCTTATTGTCTTCGTGGGCTTGTCTGCTCAGCTCTGGGTCCCGGATGACCCTCTCTTTCCTCAGCATGGGCTTGGCGCTCACTAGGAAGGCGCTCAGGAGCGCAGCGCACACCAAGCTAAATCCAGCCATCAGTCTGTGGGGCTGATTTTAACCAGCAGCCCCCCTTACACGCCACAAACAGGCCTGGAAAAGCTACAATCAGTTGGCAAAGCGTCAGCAGCGATGCAGCTACTTTCCCTTCCTACTGCAATCGGAGCTTTTTCTTCTTCTTCTTTCGTTGGAAGCCGAGCCTGTAAAAACATTCGCGCCAGCCACCAGCTCCACTAAAAACACTTCCAGTTCCTCACTTGTAGAGTTTGAAAGCTGTTCCGTCCTCTGTTCTTGTGGTAAGGATGCAACCAAGCCGGGAGTTCCTGCCGCTTTACGTACAGCCAATCACAGCATCCGTTTCACAGTGAGCCCCCCGCTTCGACCAATCACGTGATCCCTACGTAGCACAGATGGGATTTTCGTAACATTGCAGGAGTTAAGGCGCCACGTTGCAAGTGATAAGAAGAAAGTACAATGAGAAGTATTACTATGAAGTGACATAGTTGAAAAATAAAAGAAAGTTTTAAAATAAACTGTAATCTGTGGCACGTATTTGTATTCAGATTATTTTCATAGATACTTTGTGGAATCACATTTTGCTTCCATTGACTCACTATGTCAATACCACATCCAGAGACTAAAGTTTTCTCCATATTCTGTATGGTAAAATACCTCAGGCTGAGTCAGATTCAGTGAAAAGTGTGATGATGTTGACAGGTTTCAGATGCATGTAGCTTCATCCATCCTCCCATCAACAATGACCAGCATGCAACATGATGATGCCTCCACCACGTGTCTTAGTTTTCCACCTCTCAGTGGTTTTCATACAAGTCAAAAAAGTTACATTTTGTCTTATCTAACTAGAACAGAACATTTTTCTCCATATTTGCTGTGTCTCTAGCTTGTAGAACGCTGCAAATTGGAATTTATTTTTTTTTTATTGTGGCTCTTCCATGATGAAGGTATGAGGATGGATGGACAGTTGTCCTGTCTGCAGATTCCCCGGCCTGAGATGTGGATCAACAGAGCTCCTGCAGAGTTACCGTCTTTAATTAAAGACATTTGCTTTGAAATACCTAAAAAACACTGAGGTATTTTTTAAATGACTTGATCTTTAATGATAAGAAGAACTGTAGATTTTAATATTTTATGGTCTTTTTCTCATTTCATCAGAATATTTTTGTGTTCATGTATTCATTTCTATTGGGAATTGATTTATTTATTTGTTCCAGTGTTTTTGAATTTAAGCCTTTTTAGTAATATTCTTAGCCTTAGGGTTTTAAAGTTTCTATGTTAATTAACCTGGATGTAAATATTGTTCAGTGACAGTTTTTTTTTTTTCAGAAAAAGAACTGCCTAGTCTTTTGACTGAACTGGTTTCCTGCAGAAACTAAACTCTTTTTAATGGATAATATCTACAACAATCCTACATTGACTTAAAGTTTTAAGACGTTTCAGACCAGTTTATCGGTAATTAATAGAAGTTTTCAAAATTAAGTTTTCTGTGTTCGTTTTTGTGACACATAGGACATTTAATCTGTTTTACCGAAGCTACTAGCACAGTTTCTAGACAACTTTAGTTTTTCCTTATATTTACAAATAAATAATGGCTTATGTTATAATGACCACATCATGTTAAATTGTAAGAATTTAACCAAATGCTTAAAACCTGGAAAACAAGTAACAGTTTAATAATTTATACTCTCTCCCTAATGATTAAAATAAATTCAACATGGAATTTGCTTCATTATTTTACTATTTCTTAACTGCGTTGACTTCAGTAAGAATCATTCTGTCATAATCTAGGGGTTTCTGTGTCAAGTTTTGCTCTAAACAAACATAGTTTGCTGTAAATTCCTGAAATATGGAAAACTATTACAAAAAACCAATGCATCTACTACTGCTATTGTCTCTGGGAACTTACAACAGTCGCTGCAATAAGTTATAATCTTTGTTACAGTTTCATGACATTGTGAAAATTGCATTTATTGAACTACTGATTTTACAGATTTTGCACACAGAATGATCAACACATTTTCACTGCTGGACCGGCAGAAACTGTAAGACATCTTTAATCAAAACTTTTCCTTTTTATTTGTGGCAAGCGACTGGATAGCAACTCCTGCTGCCCTGTTGCACACTGCCTGGCAGGTCTGTCATGCACCTGCAGCGCCACCGGGCTCTCTGACCACCACCTGCAGGCAAAGCAGGTAAAGGACACAACAGAGTGCAAATCAAACCGTCAACCTACTGATTTTTAGTACAAACTCCTACCACCGTCACTGTTAGTAGGAAGATTTATATTGTGATTTATCCAGTGAAGAGGTGGAAATGAGGATAAATGCTACCTGGGGTCAATATCTTGAAAACCAAACAAAATGTTACCCTATCAAGGGGTTAGAAGAGTTCTGTGTGGATTTCCATCTGTGGCAATTGTTTGCCACTTTAATTCAGTGGCAAACAATTGCTTGTTTCAAAACTTTAATTCACAGCACTAAAAATTGTACTAATACACCTTTAACAAGCATGTAGCTCATTTCTCCAGCTACATGCTTTATTTTTGATGTATGTTGGAGTGAAGAAAGAAACAGACTAACAAGCAGAGCTTTCAGTTTATCAATGTGTCTGTCTACCCTCCAGTCGAGGCCTCACCGACTGGAGGGTATCACATTGTATAATGTGATACAAACTGCTTTTTGGAAGACAATATACACCATTTCTTAGGTCTCATTAGCCAGCGGAGTAATACAGTATCGCACAATCTTAAGCAATAGATTGTGCGATACTGTATTACTCCGCTGGCTAATGAGACCTAAGAAATGGTGTATATTGTCTTCCAAAAAGCAGTTTGTATCACATTATATCACAATTCCAAATGTTTAAACCAGCATTAGAAATTAGCCTTGAATTTTCAGTTTTTGTAGGTCCAAAGTTTTTTTTGCCTCCAAATTTTAAATGTTTTCACCAACAGAAAATGGCTCGAACAAAAGAAGATTATTATGAAATACAGCTGTGTTGAGTTCTAATTTGTAACATAATTTTTTTTTAATAGGAAAGGATGAGCAATAGCTGCGGAGGGGGCACTTCCAGGCTTCCTGATGAGTACAGGAAGAATCACATTACACAGCTGCATCTCAAGATGCTGCAATATGGAGGAACACACTCTATGCACTGGGAGCAACTTGCTGATGCTGCCATGCCTAATCCTCTTTTGTGAGCAGGAGAAACATGTATTTTGCCATTCACCATTAGCATAATAAGCCAGCACATGGCACTTTGCTGTTTTGCATAAGTAGTACACCCCAGTTTATGCTTATAAAGAGGCCTTGGGGCTAACTAGCCTCTTTATTCAATTAATGAATAGTTCATATATTCAAATTAGTCCCGCCTAGTCAATCTGAATCAGTGTTTTAGGATAACAGTATGAAACAGAAATATGTATTTTAGAAGCAGCTCCAAATTATATAAAGATCATATACATTATTAGAAGCTTTATATGGTAATCGTGCTGTAAAATGTTATAAATAAACTTTATCACACTTTAATTTAACAGTCATGAAGATGTTTAAATTGTCTTGTTATTTCACCAAAATGAAGATTTCAACACTTCTGCTAATATCAAAGAATAGTGGCATGTTTTGAAGAGGTTATTCCCTAACAATGATGGCATGGTTGAGCAACTACGGGCAAGAACATGTTGGAGGAAGAGAGTCGATGGGAAGAGTGGCTTTCAACATGAATATTTCACCATGGGACGAGGATGGGAGGTGTGTGGATGGGGGTAGGGGGGCTGCGGCAGCTACAGGGGTGTTCAGTTAACCATGAGATTGCACACACAGCAGAGCACATTTGGTTAATGTAATTAAGAAAACCCTATGGTGGGAGACACGGGGCATTAGTGTCCAGGATGGGCTCCGGTTTTGTTGTGGCCTCTTGCTGCCCCATGAGAACTGTCACTTCCATATTTATGTCTTCCAAAGATAATTCTGTCTTTATGCAGCAAAGGCTTTCTAGTTTGTTGAAGCATGGACAATTTATGGATAACCAGGCATTCTTCTTGTTTAAGGTTAAATTTGCAGCTAACAAAATCATGTTATGTTTTTATTGTGCTTATGTGCTCCTAGGTTTGTTCCTATGCAACTGGCTTACATGTAATTCAGCATAGGCATAGATTTTTCTCCTTGAAGGTTTTTTTGCTTTGATGAAAGTAAAAACCCATCATATTGTATCTGAATTTTGATGGTTAATAAAAACCTACATTTGTGCTACCTTTGTGTATTTCACATTCAGATTCAAAAATACTTTATTGATCCCAAAGGCAAATTGAATGTTAGTTTAATTCATAATTTTCTTTAAAAAGGTTTGGTAGATGTGGATGACTGTGGGCAGGAAGGATCTCCTGTAGCAGTCAGTATTACAGCAACTCTGAAGAAGCCTTCAACGGAAGACGCAATGTTGTTGTGTGTTCTGATTTTATGAAGAACTCTTTATAAAATCGTGATTATTCGCACCATCATTGCAAGAGGTTTCGTAGGAGTCTCCAGAAGGAAGCCAGCCTTTTTATCAGAATTTTTGGCTTTCAATAAGTCCTGGGTTTTGATGGATGATCTGTTGGATGCTGGTAATCCAACAGATGATGGCAGAAGTACAGCACCACAGACTTTCTTGATTTTGTTTTACTGCACATTTTCATTTTTTCTTCAGAGCCACATAAGCAACAGAGAAAAAATAGCCTCATTTGAGGAATTACAATGCTAAAAGTCAATCATCTATCCAATTTACATAAACGTCAATCATGACAAAATACAAAATATTGGGTACATTGATTACTGCTTGCACAATAGAAAGGAATTTTGGAAAACATTAATTAGTTGATAAAATGTTTAATATTTTAATAAAGCAGATTGGTATGTAAATATATTTTTTTCACATAGCTTCATTGTTTAAGTACTAAATTCTACATGCACATCTTCCCTTACAAAAAAATCCCATGAAATTCATATGTGATCACATGTGATTCCCATTTTCCACATGTGGGTCACATAATCACATCATTCACACATGTAAAAAGTGGTGTGAACCACATGTGATCACATGTGAAAGTCACATGTAATTTCATGGGATTTTTTTTGTAAGGGTTGATTAGCATTAATTCAGTCAACTCTTCTCATTTGTAATGAATAATGTCCAAACGAGAGCGTTACGGCCGGTATGATTACTGTACTATGAGAACTGCTGTGAGAGTTGTTGTTGAGAACATTTCCATGCTGGAGCAAGAAATTACATTTGAGTTTAGCTTAGTTTAGCAATATAATTAATGACACAATCAAACTAGCAAGCTGAAGCTATCAACACTGTAGGCATCATTATCCTATGTGAGGACGCCAACCTGTCCAGGATGCACCTGTCTCTTGTCCAGTGACTCTGGATTGCTGCTCCCTGCAAAGATAAGCAGACATAAACAATAGATGGATGGTTTTAGTTTTGGAAATTAAACCAATCAGAAGTGGATTTTTGGAAAACATGGCAAACTGTAAGGGGCTGCACAGCTGGTAGAGCTGCTGCCTTGCAGCAAGAAGGTTCTGGGTTTGGAGTCTTTCTGCATGGAGTTTGCATGTTCTCCCTGTGCATGCGTGACTTCTTTCCGGGTACTCCGGCTTCCTCCCACAGTCCAAAAACATGACTGTCAGGTTAATTGGTTTCTCTAAGTTCTCCTTAGGTGTAGGTGTGTGGGGGTGTGTGGGTGTGTGTGTGTGTGCATGTTTGTTTGTCTGTCTGTCTCTGTGTTGTCCTGTGATGGACTGACAACCTGTCCAGGGTGACCCTGCCTCTTACTTGAAATGTCTGAAATGTCTCGCTGGAGATAGGCACCTCTCCTGACCCCACTAGGGACAAGGGTGTAGGAAATGGATGGATGGATATTAATGGATGAGTCTGAGTTGGCCAACTATCAAAAGTTTTTTTCTTCTGACAGTTTCTATGTACAGTATTTCATCTTAGCAGACATGTTTGCTTTTAGTTAAGTGTTAGGTTGGACATTTAATTAAGACATTTTAAACCCATAATCACTGCTGAATGAAAGTGGGTTCACACTTGAAACTGTGATAGTGAACATCGAACATTAAATGATTCCTGAACTGATGGTAATCCTTCATAATCCCTTCTTTTATCCCATTTAGTGAGTACTGCTGGTGGCTTTCTGGCAAAGAGAACAATAAAGCAACAATAAAGTCCATATCTGTGAAATATTCCACAGAAAGAGCTCATCTCACCTTGTTTCGACCAAAATGAAATATTTCTGTTCTATTTCGGTTTGATTGTAATTTTAGATTTCAATCCCCTATAAACTTTTACCTCTTACATTTCCCTCAGTTTTCATCGTCACTTTTATTTTTCTGTAATTATTGCGGTTTTCAGAAAGGTTTAAAACTGGAAATCAAGCACGATACAGATGTAACTGAACACCTCAGAGTGAATTTAGCATTTCATCGCTAAATTACTCCACACAATTTCCCACACAATATTCTGCTGTTCTAATAAACCACAGAGCGCTCTATTCTGGAGAGATTAATAAACTTCTCATTGCTGCCACACAAGAGAAAAGAAACCTTTGCTCTGTTTAATGACAACTGTAAAGTGGAGGCAATCATGGGATGCCTGCCATGACATTTTCCCGTTCCCTGTCCGCTCCACTTATCTCAGACAAATGGCCGTGCCGGGCCACTATCGAGATGAAGCGTTTTCCCCGAGTCATTACGTCTGTCACCGGGGCCATTTCCATATTGAAAAATCTGAAACAATAAACGACGCCCGAGCTTTTAATAACCGCGAAGGAATCATATTTGGAAAATTGCATCGAAGCAATAACCTTTTCTCCCTGTAATTAGATGACAGAGAGGTCCTGGTTTTAATTAAGTCAGCAATTTATAGTCGCCCAGCCATACCTCAGCGCGCTGATTAGTATAGGAGGGATCATAGAACAACGTTGCTTCAGTTTGAACAGATTTGATCTCGTAATTACTGTGTTATATGGCAAAGGCCGCAGCAAGTCTCAGTCGCCAGGCTGGGCTGTTGTGGTGCTCTGTGAAGCATGGCCCCCTTTTCCTTTACCAGCGCCAGTGGAGCTGAAAATATGTGGCAAGCAAGTGTCTGTCTGAATAGGTTTTCTGAGGTGGTCATCAACAGAGGGCATAATGTTTGAGGAGACACATTAAGGTGGAACTGTGAATGCCAGCGCTCCTCTGGGTGTGTGTGTGTGTGTGTGTGTGTGTGTGTGGAGTATGATTTCACACTGCATTGTAATTGATCCTCTTGGTCACTATTAAATGTTAACATTCGCACAAGGCAGGGGGGAGCAGGAAAAGGGGAGTTAAAAGATGCTGCTTTGGCTCCGTGTTAATAAACATGGCAATTTACCCTCAATTTATGTCCTGACAGGTCGTAATGAAGACCATGAAAAGAAGATTAGCTGGAGCTGTTATGGTAGCCTGTCTGGGGACCGTCATCATGAGACTGTGGGGACAGGCGCTCGTTGTGTGTGAGCTGGCAGCCTCCGGCCTGCTGTGGCCATCCACATGATTGACAGTAATGGTCTGGTTTCAGGAGAGGAGAAGTGGATCGGTGTTCTCATTCGTCACATTATATAGAGACATGCATCTATAGGCGATCAGGACAATAGCACATGGCAGCCCCCCCTTGACATATCATTAGTGACATCAAACAGATGCTTGTGATCTGTGCCACTAAATCCATTAGCTTCTGGGACTAACCACTAAGGTGTCTTATGTTGTTAAAATGCTCCTTTGATGAAATCAGAGAAAGAATTGATCACAGACACAATAATAGTGTGATGCACAGAAAAGAGTTATGAGCCATGCTAATAGCTCGAGGTGCAGCATGCTGTTTGTCGGCAGTAACTTTGTTTAAAATGGACTAAAAAGTTCAGAACACTTAATCAGTGTTGCACATATTGTTTGCAAAAATGTCTATATCTTCTTTAAAGGGAAATATGCCACACACCCCCATTGCATTAGTTTGTTTTTATACAACAATAATTACAAGTTGAATGGACAGTTTTACTGTTTCTATTATAAAAAGCTATGTACAGTGATAACCCAATGGTTTTCTCAGTTCAAATATTTCCAATTTGACCACCAACATAAAATTCACATTCTAAAGTTGGCAACAGTCTAGGTAACCAACACAAGCAAAGAAATCAGAGCAGATTAGTCCACTAATGAAGTTAAGGGTAAACAATATGACAAATGGAATAGTTATTGAAATCTGTCCGTATTTTGAAAGCGGCATCAGATGGTTCTGTTAACTGATGGGCTGCACACAGGCTGGCATTAACTGGCAAAATCAAGATCATCACATAAAAAATATTAGTGCTGCAAAACACACTAATGGCAGCTACATTTATAAACATCTGAATGGTCCAGTGGGCTCACTTGATGGGCTCTCAGTGATAATCTTGCAGTGAAAAGAACATAATTTTACCATAAACCAGCCATGACTAGGAGCTCCACATATGGAAGTATAAAAACATGTTGTCCAGGAGCCAATGACCAATCAAAGAGAGTTTCAGAAAGACCTGGAATTAAAAGGTATGTTTTTCCCATGAAAACGGGTCAGTAATGCACTCATCCCCAATGGCTTTAATGCACCGTCACAGCACAAGACTCCACTGCTGAAGAAGTGGAGCCTTATTTATGTAGCATCTTTCAAGATAAAAATTACAAACTGCTTGAACAAATTGAGAATGAAAATATAGCACACAATTAACTGAAAGCAGATTTAAAAAGATATATTTTTAGCTGAAATTTAAAAGAAACCATGAATCTGCTGACCTCAGAGACAGAGGAAAGGAATTTCAGAATCTTGAGGGACAGAAGACTCTGTCTCCCTTTAGTTTCCAGTCTTGTATCAGAGACTGTCAGCAGGTCTTGATCACAGGACCTCATGACCCTGATGAGGGTGTACAGATGTTGAAAGATCATGATGAAGTTTGTTTAATGCTTGCTACAGAAGATTTGGATGAGCCACTGAAATACTGGGAGGATATCATCTAGTAACATGCGGGCAAAGCTGATTTTCAGATGTTCTGTGGCACATGTGTGTAGATGAAGAATGGATCTGCTTCCACCAAAATCAAAACACCAAAACTGAGTTTTACTAGGGGAACCTTCATTGCATGGTGAGGGCTGTAATACACTATGTGGTCCTGGTGGATGTCACATGAGTGAAGGAGGGTGAATGAAAAATGCACAGATATATTCCTGGAAAGAAGCTAAAGATTTTTATATAGATTTTTAAGGAAGAAGAGAGTCACAATTTAATTAAAGTTTGTGTGAAAGAGTACAGCAAAATCATACTCAACCAATTCATATGAAGTACATATTTATTAATAATCCTGCATTTAGAAATCTTGAATATGAATCTCGACTTTGGGCTTTGTATACGCCCCAGGACGAGACATTTTGTTTCATACCTGACAGATGTCTGTTGAATGCTGAATGGAGATTCCTGCAAAACTAAACTCCCGATCTTATGGACAATCCCAGAGGCCTAATGGACGAATGGGGTTAATTAATCCCAGAGGACTTTTCGGGAAGGGTAGAGAGGCTCCTCAACACCCCCTTCCCTCTTGCACTTCCCGCCATAAAGGTCACACTTCACAATAGAGAAACAATGCTTGTGTTGCCCCTCTGAGGACTCATCTCTTCCCCCCAAAACATCTAATTTGATCTCTTTCCTTCAATCAGCACAACTATATATGGCCTCAGAACAAACCCTGGAACACATTGGGACATTAAGTGCCAACACTAAATGTTGTCCTCAGGATGAATCATCCACAGATCTGTGACAAAGCACCCTCTGAGGCTCTGAAGTCTGGTACTAAACGTCCACCGGCGGCTAAACATCATTTGCATACTGACGTTAGATGCTAAAGAGTGTCTCCAGGCCATGGCAGTGAGATTGTGGCCTCTGATTTTTGGGTCATTATTTGGGTGACGTTTTCCTCTGGTCCAGCACAAATGGCTTTAGAATACTTTTTAGCACCTTATCTGCTCTCTTTTTTCAAATTGATTAAGTGTGTTGATAAATTAAGAAAAATTAATTTTTGCTGAAGTTTAATTTCTATGACAGCTGGATTGGATGTTACTACAAAGACAACCTGGTTTGAGTTGGCGTTTCTGTCTCATCATTTGTGATTTCTCTTGATGCATTTCATTGAGACATTTTACATGAAACACTAATGACAAAGATCAAATTTGACTCTTTAGATTCATTAGTACCGGCTTACTCTTTATTTGATTTGCCTCAATACCTTCTCATCCAGCAGACATGGTAGCGGAGGGTTTTGGCTGCAGAAGGAGTGTCTCCCCTGGGCTGCAGAGGAGCTCCTGTCCCCCTTCTCTTCCTGCAGCTGGAGCTACCAAAGCCAGATGCTTCGCAGCTCCACCACCCTCTGTCCCCCCTCTTTCTCTTCCAGGAGGATGGTGCCCAGAGAGGAGGATGACAAACGCCTCTGCCTCCGCTTACTGACGGATTTGGACGACCTGACTCCAGCCCCGCACTGTTCCAACCGCCAGCACAAGATGTTGACTTAATGGAAGGGGGTTGGCTGTGGATGGGCCCATATGTGTTTGTATTCAGAAAATATGGCAGAATGGCGTGTCCGTGTAGCTGTGTGTTCAGTGGGACAGCATTTGGGTGGGTGTGTGTCGCTTCCACCTAGCCCAGACTGCCTACATCCATCATGCCATGACGCTCTGGCAAAGAGTGGGACTCAGACAGCTTCACTAACACACGGTCAGTTAAATTGCCTGTTAAATTGTCCTAGGCTGCAGCTATCTTAGGTGTATATAAAAACACTGCACTTAAAGTATGCACTTAAAGGCAGAAATTGTCAAGTAAATGCCAGCCTCCTTCCACACATTGAAAAAGAAAAAGAGTAAAGGAGGGAGAGACAAAGATCCTATGAGGGAAACAACACTGCAGCATCCTCTGTGTGTGCAGAAAATGCTGCAACTATGTTTTCAACTGCATTATCAACAATCTTCTCCATATTTGCATACAACAATTCAATGTAATACTAATATTCTAAAGTCTAAAGGCATTTTAGAATATTAAAGTGCTTTAACATTCTGCTCTTTTGAATATTAACATAACTGTTAAAGAATCCTCTTCCAACTGGATGTGTGAGCCTGATGCCCATCTGATCAATAGGCTAAATTATGCATGAGCAGCAAAACCCTAATCCTTCCTTATCAACCTTAACCGTGATCCCTTAATGATTAAAACCGCAGTCTCAATCCAATACGTTTGACATTTCTCTCCATGCAACCAGATGGAAAATTAAGTCTCATTCTTTTTGCATTACTGAGATATTAAGGGTAATTGCATGCTTCTCTCACAAACTTGGGAGACACAGGCGCGCAAAAAAAAGCTTTGCAGAGCTGCTCCATTGTAACAAGGGAATGAAAAAAAATACTTAGTTATGGACACTGGTCAGTGTTTATGAGAAGAGATTAAACAAATAATGAAGAAACTCACAAAGGAAGTGCAAAATCTATTCATTGTCACATTATCTCAGACAAACTTTCCAACTTGCGTGAATATAAGGTCAAATCTTTTTAAGAAATTGCAAGATTGAATGGCTTGATTTGCTTCTAAAACTATCTGTTCCCTCTGTGTGCATTGATTACTTTTAAATATTAACGGTCATTCATAATTTGCACTGCTTATATAATTAATTATTTTTGTATGTGTTTTTATTGTGTAAGATTGACAACTGAAGATGAATGTCATGACATTATTCTAATTTTTATTAGTAGATGCACGCATGCAGCCTATACTATAAACAGTGGAGCTGTCAAACAGGTATTTTTTTATTGACACAACAGCGGCTTCATACATACGTTTGCTGCTTCAGCTGGCAATGTGTGACTCTGACTGCAGAAGACATCAATATATGTCAGTAGCTGTTGGTATAAAGCCATGAAAATCGTTAAACTGCTCAAAGGTGTAACAGGGGGAACAATATTTCCTAAATGTCAAAGAACAAATGTAACTCCAATAAGCTGACTGTGTTTATAAGGACTTGGGTTAAATTAGGTGTTTTGTGGTCATTCACTGATTTTATTGGACAATAAAAAAACGTATGTGGTGTACTGACAAATACAAATTAAGCTAATTTAAAAAAACAATCCATAATTTTCCATAAATGTGATATTTCTAACTGAAAATTTGTATTTTAAAGATTATTTTAATTGCTTTCTTGCTTATTTGCCAGTTCCTCGGAACACAAAAGCTCCAACTTCTCATTGCAATAGCTGCAGATTTCTCAGCCGCCACTAGGAGTCAGAAAAGCTCCACAAGAGGCGAGTGATGCGCGCTGGGAGCTGCTGAGGCGCTCAGGGCAACTTCTCAAACAGTTCGCTGCTGTCTGAAGATGTTTCATTTAAATTTAGACTCTGGGTCGCTGGACGTTTTCTTTAATGTAGCTGGTTTGGTTTTGAGTAAATAACTTTATTTGAACGATTACATCGAATTGATACAGTTTCAATAAAATCTCAGAGATAGATAACCTTAACCCTCCTGCTATGATCGTGTCTGAGGTAGAGCAATAATGTTCCTGGGCCAGTTTGACCCGGGGAGTGTTTAATCATGCAATAGTGTCAGAAACCAATAAAATCCTCCAAAACATTTTTGTGTCTGATTATTAACTCCAATACTAACCATTTCAATCAATATTTGTGCAATGATGTTCTTTTTTTATTTCTCACAAATCAAGGATAAATCGACAACTTACTAATTTGCTCAAAAAAAAAAATTTAATTTGCAATTTTTACATCCACTGAAAAAACATACACAGAAAAAAACAACAATTATCCTTGAAATTGATCTTTTGTAAATTTTTTCATTTTACAATTTGATTTTTTTTTTCAAGAGGTGATCTTTATAATTGAACTTGAGACACATATACTCTTCTGATTAAAATCAAGATAGATGAGTCATGCAGAGGATATTTATGTTTCCCCTCCACTTCTGCTGAGTGTCCACTCAGTGTGGGTGGAGTTTGCCCACGGGAACAGAAAAGGTTCCCGTCAAAAGTTGCATGAACACCTGCTTTCTCGCAGTTTCCTAGTGAAGTAAAGAGAAGAGTGAGAAAGTGGGCTTGTGAGTGTGCACGTATATGTGTGTGTGCGTGTGTGTGTGGTGAAATATGTCTCATAGTTGCAATTAAACAAATAGAATTGGGCATTTTTTTGCCTTTTTTTACCCTCCAGTTTGACTGCTGGGTCAAATTGACCCAAACAGTATCTATGCCATATGTAGACCGGGGGTTGCAAATGAACCATTTTCAATTTTTATGTAGAGTGTATCTATTAAGACAAATAGAAAAAGTTTCATGCCGAAAAAATACTTCCAACTATTTAAAAAAATTGTAAACTTTAAAACGGGTCAATTTGACCCGCAACACAACAGGAGGGAGCAGTGGAATAAAAATCTACTCCTGTAAATTGTGTGCTTAGTGGAGCAGGACGAGTTCTTGGCTCATCATCGTGGTGTCTAACTTTTGGCCCTCATGTTGGACTTCATTTCTAGAAGAAGGTGTGACCATAAGCCAGACAACAGTCTTCTTTTAATCTGCGTTTTTCTCTTGTTCTGCTCTAGCAGACATGGTACTTTGCGGGGGATTTTGGCGAAACTTCTGCCCATCTGCTTGCCCATCTGAAGAGGGCCAAACCTTAACTTTCGCAGCGCAAAACCACAGAGGAAGGAGCAGTTACTGGGGGATGGGGATGGGAGGCGGGGGCATTAGGGAATCAGTGACAGTTTTATTGCTGTGTGACGTGATGTGATTTGGCACACTTTTACGCACAAAGTAGGCTAAATAGACACCGGAAAAGCCAAAGCAGTTGCGACCTGAAAGACCGCTCTCTTACAGCCTAATATCAAAATGACCCCAACTAGATTTTCAATAATAAAAATAAGCTAAACGTCTGACGGAGTTCCTGTTCAGGGCGGAACCTGCCTGGTTAATGCGCACACATCACTCTAATGCATGCTGATCGGAGACTCTTCCCCGTGACAAAACCCTACAGCTGTCTTCAAATCATTACATGTCAAAGCGATATGACAATAAGCTATGCAAATCCAAGTCAGGTGAGTCATACTGCATATAGTAGCATATAGAGGAAAATAATACCCAACCAAGTTGTGTAATTTAGTCTGACATTCCCACCAAGGTTTGATTTAAACCTGGTAAAAGTTCGAAAATTGTTTTTTTTTTCTTTTTAG
Organism: Phalloptychus januarius; assembly: GCA_902982915.1. NCBI lineage: Eukaryota > Metazoa > Chordata > Actinopteri > Cyprinodontiformes > Poeciliidae > Phalloptychus > Phalloptychus januarius. The sequence continues at coordinate 17,262,778 of CADWAE010000477.1, forward strand.
CTGGGTTTATTTAGCTGTCTTGCTGTATTAAAGATGAGCAGCAACCTTTAATCACAGTTCATCCGTCATTATTTACTGAATATTAAGCATCAGCGACCCTGCAGTGCGCCTAGATTTGTGTGCGCTCTTCTCTTTTTTTTTTTTGCGTCAACGCAGGAGGAGGGTTGCATCTGTTAGGGTCCAATGTTAGTCTTAATTACTGGCCTTCATGTTCTCCATGGCCCTCAACCGTCTTTAATTAAAACCTTGATTAGGGGGGAGGAGGTCTCGGGCAAGACTATTACCAGATGGGTTTCCAGCAATAATAATAAAGACTTTATCCTCCGCCACGGCTGCCGCCTGTGAGCCATAAAGCGCAGAGAGCGCCGGCCGAGCATATCAAAGCACAGCGAGCAGAAAGAGGCTGTTAATTACGCCGGTAATTACTTGTCTAATTACGGTTCGTATGTGATTACATTTAGAAACGTTTCACGGAGTACACAGAGGCCCTCCGTGGCCAGAATGCGGGCTTAACACTGCATAGACTGAAATGTAGTGTGTATCCACAGCGGGGTGCTGCTGAATAACCGGCATGCAAGGGATGGACTGAATAAGATCAATAGTGAAGCACTGACCCGAAAATCATCTTTATTTCTCCTCGGAGAAGTCTTCAATAATCTGTACGTTCAAGGAGTAACAAAGTGAATCCAGAATAAGTCACAAACATGTCGTCAAACACAAAATGCGCTGTTCTCCTTTGTCGCTTCACACTTGTCTAAGATTCCTTGTTTTGTTGCCTCTTTCTCCAGAATCTGAAAGGCTTTAGAGGTTTTAGTGAGCTCTACTGAGCTTCCTTAGATTTTCTGTGCACTTTATGAGTCTCGGTGTAATAATTCACAATTTCTTAGTGAAAATAATCTTTGCGATTTGCAGGAAAAGGATGGAGAGTCCAAATCAGTAATGCATCCTGACATGTTCCGCAGAACTGCGCATTAACGATTCAGGAGTTGCCCCTTTATGAATATATCTTGCCAATGGTCTGAAAGTCATTAGGAGTGCGCACAGGCATGCCGCCGCTTTTATATTCAAGACGGAGAAACTTGCAAATAACAATCAGTTCAATTATCCTCAAAATATTTACTCCGGGATAGGCTTTGTCATCCGGACACGGAGAAGGAGGGAGGGGAGAAAGAGGTGATTTCTTGCCACACTATGTGCGTCCATTTTCCAGACGGTTTGCCGTCGTTATTGCCTGATTTGCTGTGTGTTGTTTTACATAGGCCTGTTATCTGTGTGGATTTGCCAAGCCTGCATTGCGCTGCTGCATCCATTTATACGTATCACAAAGATTTGCGCTGAGTTTGTCACATTTGGTGCTTTAATGTTCTGTCTCCTCTGTTGCTTGGAGCCATGATGGTCTCTGCGTCAGGCATTCCAACGTGTCTAAAGAGCCGCACATCTATATCTGGCAAATACCTTGCCAGATATTTCATTAAACACTTTAGATATTTCTAAAATTTTGGTCTAATGTTAGACTAAAACAATCCGGAAGTGAATCAATCTATCTATCTATCTATCTATCTATCTATCTATCTATCTATCTATCTATCTATCTATCTATCTATCTATCTATCTATCTATCTATCTATCTATCTATCTATCTATCTATCTATCTATCTATCTATCTATCTATCTATCTATCTATATATCTATCTATCTATCTATCTATCTGCCTGCCTGCCTGCCTGCCTGCCTGCCTGTCTGTCTGTCTGCCTGTCTGTCTGCCTGTCTGCCTGCCTGCCTGTCTGTCTGTCTCCTGTCTGTCTGTCCGTAGGTGCGGGTGGTGTAATTACCTCTCTGCAGCAGGTGCTCTGGCCTCTCTGACCCTGCGCAGTAAAGCGCCACAGGCCAGGTGATGGCATTAGCGAACTAATGTCTATTTTTACATCCCGCCTCCTCCACCAGGAGAGAAAAGAGCGGAGCTGAATTGCAAGCTCACAAATGTCATTCCGTCACACGTCACTCATCATCGCGCCTGCTGAATCTGGCGAGAGGGTCTTCCAATACTCAGCTGAAGAAGATTTGATTTGGAATGCAAAGTTTTTGAAGGCAGATTTGATATTTGTCTTGATATATTCATATTTAGACATGGGTTAAAATGTGCAGCTTCTCCTTTGCATGGAAGACTTAAAAAAAAAAAATCTGAATCTACAGAGCTCTGACATTCACACGCCTTATTGGAGTAAAAGAGTTACAAATTAGCTACCAAATGGAGAAACAAATTCAAACTTGCGTTGAGATCCTATGTCATGATCACAAATACCAAGCGGTGTGTTGGCTAAAACGCACATCCCATATTTCACAGAAAACGCATAACCTAGATGCACAGAATGTTTTTGTTCTCGCAGCTGACTCGATACTAGTTAGAGGCTGGGATGTGGGGATGAAAGTGATCAAGTGAGGAGGATAAAGCGCGCTTTGCATTTAAGCTCTCCAAAACAAACAAAGGTTCATCTCAACAGATAACGTGAAATCGCTGCCATGGTGGCTCTAAAACATAAATTCCAACAGTATTTCACACAACACAAATCATGGAGTTTTTTTTAGTCAGCTGCTGAAAGTCGGAGGTCAAATTGCTATATTATATCACATGTGTTATGTAGGTAGTGTTCCTTGATGGTGCTGAATCCAGACCAACACCCTTCATTTGATGCGTAATTTGCTGCACCGTGCGTAATTAACTGAGTCGCCATCAGAGCCCGGTATTTGCAGCACTTTATTTTTGAACGGTGCAATACGTTTCCATTAGATGTTATTAAAGCGCGGGGAGTGACGAGCTCTCATTTGTCTTGTCAGGACATCTGACAACCTCGTTAGCTCCCATTTTCCCCTGTCAGCTCACAGCGCGACACGAACACTGACTTTAGCCACTCCTGGCAAGTGAGTGATAAACGCGCCTGTTCAGCCCTGCGCAAACCAAGAGCATTATTGTTGCGAGCACAAAGCATCAGAATCAATCAGGGCGAAGCCTGGATGGCAGGTGTCAGTCTTGGGTGTGTCTTTTTTTTAATCCATGAAACTGTCAAACTTTAATTTAATTTAAGGGTCACAGATTTGGGGCATACTATCCCTTGGTTTATCTACACACCCTGACACTGACGTGTGCCGTTCCACATATTTCACTGCTCACACAGGCCTCTCACATGGATCAAATGTTTGGCACGTAGACCTGTTTTGAATATTTGTCAGCAAAAAAAAAAAGAAAGAAAGAGGGGGATGGAGGGTGATCATGTTGTTTCCAAAGGAAGAAAAGCCAGAAGAACACTTAATGGCACGGGATCTTTCCGCTCTCTGCGCTTTCAGATGAAATTCTAGATCGAAGTTCGGCTTGTCACGTTGAGCGAAAGTGAACTCCTAACATCCAGGGCGTGCCTGTCTGCTCCGGACAAATTGCATCCAATCACCCCGGGGGAATTCGGCTAATGTCTGGATCCGAAGCCGGAGAGCGCGGAGAGAAAACAAATCAAGTTCTGCGCACACAGAGCGCGCAGAACTTCTTAAAACATTCCGCGCAGAAATGAGAGAACCGATAAAGAGCGTCTTTACGTTGGTATAATGAGAGGTGGGATTAGGTTAGGTCACTATTTCATGATCTGTAGCAAACTGACATGATCGGTTGAGCCTCCTGAACACTTCTGATGCTTTGAGGCAGAACCACACTATCATGTCATCCATCAGGTATCCAGGGGCCAAACAACTGTTGCCCTTTTGATTCATCGTTCATTGCGCACACAACAACAGGCATTTTGCAGCTAAGCGTTGTGATTTAAGGCATTGAATGAGGTCCTATTCAAAATAAACTTCAAGTTCAGGAACTCACCTTCTTGGTCTCGGATTTCCTGTATTTGAGAGCTGCATCATCGCTGCGTGCACCCTAAGTGCCTGGTCCTCCTGGACATTTTTCTCTGTCTGCTACAGCAGCAGTAAACAATAAGCTCATGAAGCGTAGGGCTATAGTAGCATAATGTTCTGCATGGCTAGAGAGGGGAGGTCGATCATTGCATGATTTCTTTTAATTTTTGATCCGACAGAACGACTCCAGGAGATTGACATCTCAGTGCAAGAAAAAAATTATATATATATATATATCTATAAAGGCCAGAGTGTGTCTAACTTATATATCTACAAGTTAAGTCTGATGTTTAACTTAGACTGGGATGTCTTGGTTAATATGCAATGGGAACAGATAATAGAATCACATGCAAATATGGGCTGATATCATGAATATTTGAGTTGCAGAGTTTCCATACATCTATAAAATGCAGAAACAACTGTCAGTGTGTTTTAGTGTGCAAATGGCTGCGTGTGTGTGTGTGTTTGTGTGTATGCGTGGGAGAGAGACACAGAAAAGCGGGGAGGGAGGGAAGGAGAGAAGGAGAGGGAGGTGGCGTTGTGCAGCAGCAGCGTGGTGACGGCAGAGGGAAAACCGGCTGGACAGATTTGCCTTCACGCCTGATCTGCTTCTGGAGAGCGGGGCTGTGTGGGAAGGGAAAGGGAGCACCTGGCCCGACCGCTGCATCCCATCTCGTTTTATTGACAGCCTGATAAGCAGGGACCAAGCCGTGCGGTTTCCAGCGCCCATGTTGAGCACCCTGCTGCGTTGCACAGTATCGAGGCCTCTTAATGGCAGCGCATCCAAATAATGACCCGAACGCAGCCAGTCCTGGCTGGCCCGTACCTGCCCTGGCCCCCCTCCTCCCCGCACCGTCTCTTCCTGGGAGACAAGCGGCGGCGCGGTTGCCCATTAACTCACCGTCTTGTTCAAATTGACACAAACGTCAGCGGTTGTGGAAAAAAAAAAAAGAAAAAGGTTTGAACCTTTTAGCCTGGCTCGGTAAAAGTCGAGCAGAAGCCCAATTATGAGTCACTGACGACAATTTTATAGAGCCAGAGAAATAAAAGGCAAACCCCCCCCCCAAAAAAAAAAACAGTGGAGCTGTCTGGTTACCGCTGCTTTATGGCGGAGAAAACGTTTTATTCCTCTCGTTTCTATGCGTGAGTTTCTATGTGAGCGATGAAAATATACCCTCATCCACCCGGGAGTGGCAGAGGAGGTCTGAGAGAGCTGCTCCACGTGGTCTGTCCGCACCTGTTGCACTGAGCATGCTCAGGCAGGAAAACACCCCAAAAAACACTTTTAACACCTCACCAACTGATTCAAATATTTTTTTTGTCATGATTTAAATCAGCACAATTTATGTCAACACAGAAATGAACCGAGAATAATTATTTTTATGAACTAGATAAAAAAATAATAAAATGCACACATTGTAATTTCCAAACCATTGAAATTCAGAGGAGCCTTAGCGAATTTAATGCGATTTATTGGATATATTGTTGCTGTGGTAGAACTTACTTATGTGGTACACATAAATAAATAAATAAATAAATAAATAAATAAATAAATAAATAAAACATTTTTTGGTAAATAGTATTTATTTATTTAATATGTTAAATATTTTTAAGAGTGTAAATTTAGATGGGTGGCAGATGCCCCCCTGTGGGCCTCCCCTGAGTGCGTCACTGACCAGCGGCACGCTCGGCGTGTATTTAGAGAAACTTGAGAGCAGAGCGGACAATTAAATTAAAATACACACGATTAAAATAAAACAATAGCCTTTATAATGCAGCAGAGTCTCTGCAGAGTCAGTGCCTAGCTGCCCCCCCTCCCACACACACACACACACACCCCCACAAGCCGGTGAGCTCCACATGGAGGCCACCTTGCGCACTTCCCAGTCCTGCGCTCCGCCGCGTCCTGTCCAGGGTGTGACGTCGAGCCGTCGCTCCAGCCAATCACTGCCAACGTCAGGCTGATGCTGAAGGGGAAAGTTGCTGGTAAGTGCTGCATATTTTTTACAACCCTCCTCACTCTCATTGACATTTCAACTCCACCACGGATCCGAAGGTAGACAGATTTCTTTTTTTTTTATTCGGGAGCTACACGGTTCTGAGGAGAAATCCGGCGGAGGGCGAACTTATATACACACGGATAGGATACACGGTTACACACCGCTGCTCCTTCACTCCGGTGAGTTTCGCTGAATCACATTTTTTAAAAAGCTTTTCATACATAAATGTGAATCAATTCTGATGTTCAACGACATAAACGCTGCTGGAGAATCTACGTACATTTTGCTTTTATAGGACGAGAAATTTTACAACCTTGACGCATGTTCGGATACTAAAAACAATAAAAAGAAAGGAAGAAAAGAAAGAAAGAAAAAGTGCTTCGCATGTTGCTCCATAATCAAAGACACAAGCTGATCAGAGTGAGCGGATTTCCTTTTTGTTGTCACTAATGCAGCTTTTGTTTAATCCTCACTTTAAGCGCTTTTAACGCATTTCCACTAAAACCTCTGGTGAGTTGGAAGCTGCTCTGACTCCATTGATCAGCGCGGTGGACAAGTCGCTGTCCAGCAGCGGAATCTCTCACCTGCCGATCTTGGATAAATGCTTCTCCAGCTTGTTTAAGTTTTTGGATATTTTGGAGGCGTTAAGTAGTGGACGTGAACCTAATGAAGTTAGACCGCTTCAGTGAATGTCGTGTGAGTTCAACATGAGCTTTGATGAAGAAAATGAATGAGTTGGGCGATTTGTAAGTCATCCTATATTTTGGTCTGCACCTTCTTATCAAACGTGCATCTATAATATTTGTTTACAACTCGCCTCGTCGCAGCCTCAGGTCCAGGTTTTTCCTCTGGCCCCTGTGTCTCTTCCTGTATCGCATGTTGAGCTGCTCTGTGACTCCATTGGTCCCGGAATTTCTCCCAGCTTTTATTCAGGCTGCTCACCTTAAGCGTCTTGCAGCAATGCACCGAAACATCCCGTGCAGAAACATGAACTGAATTCAATTTAATATTGAGAAAATATAGTATAAAAACAAGGAGCATAACGCAGTATAAAACATTTTGCTATTTTTTTTTTATTACTTATACTTTTATTTCTACAAAAGACGTACTAAAGAGGAGACGAGCAACATTTAGACACCGGGAAAACATTTTGAACGCCGCGTTTCCTTATTATATGTAGAAAAATCGCGCGCAGATAAAGGAGCTTTCTCTGTTTCTGCTCGCGCTCCACGTGCGCCGCCAAGCAGGGAAAAAAACACTGGCTGATGAAATCTTACAGCATAAGTTCAATTTATTTGTATAAAGCCAGAATCCTACTTATCCAACGCGTCGATGACATATGCAAATAAAACAACCGGTTTCCTCATGCATGTTGTTGAAGTGAGTGGATGTGTCAGTCAGAGGCTGTTTGATGAATCACAGTGACAAGAAGAACAGCCGAAGTTCTGCAAATATTTGTTAAGCATATTTATACATGCATATAAAAGACATATTTTACAATAACAGCTGCAATAGTATAGTTTATAATAATAATAATAATAATAATAATAATAATAATAATAATCTAATATTTCTAAATGTCCTGAGTATTCTGTAATACTCATTACGCTGTGTTAAATATTTTTGTTCTAGATAGTACAAAAATATATAAATATATGATAATGTATAACAATAATGCGTATTTAAAATATAAATATAATGAGAAGTTTTTTTTAATCTTTTTGAAATTAATTCTTCGTTTTTTTCAGCTGATAGACTTCTTTAAAAGGCAGAAGTAGCAATGTATTAATTGGATTAAAGTCTGAATTTGTCGTAGATTGTCATGTTGCGGAGAAACAAATGATATATATATATATATAATCCCCTCCAATAGGAGAGTTTCATGAAAGGCAAACAACTCTGCTGAAACAGCAAAAATATTTAACAGGTGTTTCCAGTAATTACGTTTTCTTACATTTGATCTAATTTGTCTCTGATAACGTCACCAGTGAGGTTCAGCTGGAAAACTCCCATATTAGTCAGCATGGTTACTTGACTCTCCAACAGATCTGCTTTCCCCTCAGCAAACAGGAATGTTTTCACTTCAGATCTCTCTTTTTTTATTTATTCTTTCTTTCCACTTTTTTGTATTTAAAAGTTTCTGGAGGAATACAAATACTGCGTTGCCTCAGGGAGAAATAGCGAGCAGCTTAGGCTTTGCTTTCAAGGCCTGTGACATTAGTTACTGCTAATCCGAATTGGGCTAATTGCTTTCCCAACATCGCCCCCACCCCCTTCTTCAATTATTTATCATTTTATACAGTATTTAATTTACTGAAATTAAATTAACTTCATCAGCGTCAAAGTTTTAAATAAAAAAGAAGCTGATATGATCTGAAATATTTTTTTAAATTGCTTTTTTCCAACTAGGTTTGACACAGATTGATGTATCTGGGAAGATTTTGAGAAAAAAGAAAAGAAAAAAAAAGATTACAGAAACCTCTTGAGAGGAGAGACAACGAATTAGCTGTTAGAGCGGATTTACAGCTTAACCAAAAAGAAACCAAAAACCTACTGGAGGCATTGTTTCCAAAGAAAACTACTTGACACTCTCACCGGGGGATCTGTCTGTCTGTCAGGCAGCCAGGTTAGTGGCGTGCATTTTGTTTGACAGCTGCAGACTGTGACGAGTGAGTGGCGCTAAAGTTAGCACTATAAAAATGCGCATTTGTGGAGAATTTTGTGGAAAAAAATAAAATAATATATACATATTTATATATATATATATTTCTGCGACCCTCTGAACTTTAAAACGAAAAAAAGAAACTTTCCAACCGCCCTCTCAGTTCTCCTGGAGCTCTCTTTCAAAAACAACACTGCGGATACTGAAAACTTTCGTTGGCCCTTTTAGCGTCAGTCTTACTTTAATACATCCAAACTCTTGGAAATTGTAAATTATTCAAAGCAGTATAGCTGAGTAAATCTTTAGCTCCTCCTACAGTTTAATGTGGAACCAAGTCGAGGTCCCTTAATGGCACAAACCCCTGACTAGGAGGAAGAAGAGGTGAGTGAGGAACGGTGCTGTGTGTGTGTGTGTGACAAAGTGTGTGAGGGGGTGTTTTTGGTCTAATGCATGTCTAATAGGAGGGGTCACTGACGTAAAAATGTTAGGGAACCCCCCCTCATCCCCGCACCCCCTTCTTCAGATGATATAAGCTGTGAGCATTCACGGCGGGCCCATCGGCTGAACCACCAGTCTGAGTAAGTAGAAACAAAGCAGCAAGGAGAAACAGATGAATGTGCTCGTTTAGTTTACGGGTTGTTTGATGAGGGAGCACTGGCCAGAGTGTTGTTCCTCACCACGGGACCCTCGGTGACAGTTTGAGCCGGTCTTCTCAGCTCATTATCTCTCCGGCCCACTGAGGGCCCCATTCAAGCCGGGCAGACCCTCGCCTCCTTCCCTTCCATCCCCTTCCCTTCCCTCGCCTCCCTCCTTGTTCCCCTCTCTCTCTCTCTCTCTCTCCCTCTCTGGCAGCTTCGTTTGTCTACTCATTGAACCCGCAGTCAGGAATGCAATGGTTGTTAGGGAGCCCTCTTTCACCTCCAAAGTGTTTTATTGATGAGCTTTGACTTCTCCTACTTTTTCACATGTCAAAGAAAGTCAAGTGTAGGCCCCCATGACTTCATTTCGTGGCCCCCATCCCTAAAAAAAAAGAGAAAAAAAAGTAGAGAAAAATTTCCCTCCCCCTCCTCCTGTTTATGCTCTTCATCTCTCTCGTGTTTTGGCCCTCTCTGAGGCACCCTCATTTATTTTATTTTATTTTTTTATTTTATTTTGCTTTAGTTTTGACCTCAGCATGCACACAAATCTCACTCCCCCACCCTCAAACTCGGAGCTCGCCATGTGTCCGAGCTCAGAGTTTACGCTCGGACACATGGCGCAGAGGGGTTGCTTTTGGGTGCGCTGAGGTGTGCGGTAATGGTCCAGTCATTCAGCCGGTGCAGTTACGGGGAGCGTGTGGCCATAGCTACGCAGTCATTTGCTTTACTTTATTTACGCGCGTGCTCTTCGCTGTCAGGAAGCGGGAGTGACGTCGCAAATGCACCCCCCCACACACACACACCCTCACCCTTCAACACCACCACTCCACCTCCCCATAAAATGCAGCCGAGCTTGCCTAAAGGGCCGCGCTCTTTACGCATGGCGCTCCTTGTTGACAGGAGGGGTATGGCTGTTCCGGAGGGGAGACGGTGATGCTCAAAAAGAATAAACAAAAGCACGTGGTGGGGATTTTTTTTGTTGTTGTTGTTGTTCAGAGTGAAGGCTGGGAGTTTTTAGCTTACAATATTTGGATTTAAGATGGGGAAACTTTTGCCAATGAGTGACGCTTCTAAAACCTTGGGACAATTACGTTTTATTTTATTCCAGAAAGAGCAAATCCAGGAATTTATTACAGAGCAGCAGACAGAAGGAACTGTAAGAAAACCAAACTAGTTGTTGCGGCTTGTGAGCAACATCAGCTAGGAAAAAAAAAACGTAAATCGCATATGTAGAGCATCGGCATGCTGCTGCTCTTTGTGGTTTTAATTCGGTGCTACGAGTTCCAACATTCACGTGTGCGCTGCTCCACTGCCGTGGGTTCCGCCAGTTCCTCCCCCATTTGTCCACTTCTTCCCCTCCCACCTCTTTGCAGCACCGTCAAGCCTCAGGTTGGAGCCGAGCATGCCTTAGATTCCCTGGAAGGGGGATAGATGGGTTTTTCTTTCTTTCTTTCTTTCTTTCTTTCTTTCTTTCTTTCTTTCTTTCTTTCTTTCTTTCTTTCTTTCTTTCTTTCTTTCTTTCTTTCTTTCTTTCTTTCTTTCTTTCTTTTTTGTCTTTGCAGTGGGCACAGGGTGCATTTGCATCCGTGGGCTGAAGAAATTAGTGGGTTGGGAAAGACTAGAGACTTTCTGCCTCCCTTTTGCTTTTCTTCTCCTTCTTTTTCTTCTTCTCCGGCGCTGTGGCTCAGTCCTGTTTCCCGCTTTGGCTGTGGTGCAGGGGGGAAAGTGTTTATATGGGGGATGATGACAGAGGTCGGGTCGCGCTAATGGGCCAGTGAAGAGCAGCGGAGGGAGGAGAGGAGAGGAGAGCAGAGCAGAGGCGAAGCGCACACAGCCGACCAGGAACACATAACATTAATACACTTGTTCCATCACCAATCAGCATAGGTGTGTTCACTCTCTTTACCCCCACCTCCTTTCCACCATGGCTCTCTCTCCCTCTCTCTCCCCCCCCTCCGCTCCTCCTCCTCCACCCTCCCTCGTCTCTCTCTTCCCCACTCTCCCTCATCCGGACTCTCTCATTCGCTCTCTCACACGCCAGCGCACATCCAGCGCCAAACTCCGTGCGTTCTGACATCTGAGTTCACTGTCAATCTCTGTCTCCTTCGCAGGGATACCCCCTCCGTCTCCGCCGAAGACCACTGGAAACTAATTTTTCCTCTTCAAAAGTTCCGGAGGAGAGCGAGACACTCAAATCCTGGTCGGCTTTTTTGCTTTTTGCTCTTTTTTCCCCCCTCCTATTATTTTGGTGTGGAGAGCGGGGCTCTACAGCCTATAGTTTAAAAAGGACGGAGGATGCCCCAAAAAGGTGAGATTTTGATTATAAGTTCCTCCATTATTTATTATTATAATTATTATTATTAAAATAGTATATTTTCAGCTTTAGTTTGAGGATTAGTGGCTGTTTTCTCCGCGCTGTCTTCTGTTTGGACTCTTTCAAAAAGTCCAAGTCGCCTTCAGCGCTTCTGTGGTATTTTTTACGCTCCACATTATTCCCGTCATTCTGTTGTCGGAATCCCTGGACTTGTAAGCGACAAGTCCAGGGATAGCTTGTCGCTTATTTATGACAGCACGAGAGACGGGAGAAGAAAATAAATAAATGAAATAATAATAATAATAATAATAATAATAATAATAATAATAATAATAATAATAATAATAATAATAATAATAAATAAATAAACAAGCCACTATGAGCCAGGACAGTCAGTGATCGTCTTGGGGCGCGGAGCGCAATGACCCGTTGAGGAAAGGTGTCAGATTGATTCATGCAGGCGAGTCTTAGAAGCGCCTTCTTTAAAATTTAAAATAAATGAAAGAAATAAAATAAAATAAAGTCATAAAGACATCACATACTCAGGAAGAAGGCTGGTTTATTCGTATTCCAAATTAAAAACTTCAAAAAAAAAAAAAAAACTTCCCATCCTTACGTACTCTTCTAGTGACCTGTAAGCAATTGAACTTTCTATATTTCATTAAAATATTATTATGTTTTTTTTATTATTATTTTAGGAGTTAGGATACGTACATTATCTCTTATAAGAGCTTGTAAAATAATCACCATCTAATAAATCTTTAAAATATAATTTTAGGCATTTAAAATAGAAAATGTGGAACTGCTGCTGCTTTCAAGCGAGTTTCTTAAAACTTGTCCCGGAATTGATTAAAAAAAAGTATTTGATTTAATTTATTAATATGTTTGTGATTATAAAAAAAATTAAGCCATGAAACATATATTTAAATAATAAAAAATATATATTTGTATATGAAATTTAACATTTGACTATTTCTCTAATTAATGCATTAGTAGCAGCAGACATAATTATTTTAACAACAACAATAATATGCTATATTTTCTTGCGCATGTTCGGCCTGAGTTTGGGCCTCACGCGGACCGGTTGTGTATGAGAATGTGAGCGCAGCGTCCAGCCGCCACAATAACGCATGTTGAATTAAGACATTGTTGTTCCGGATTACTACAGGGAAAGAAATGCAGATTAGGTCCTAGTTAACCCCCAGGAGCAACAACGTTTGAGCTTTCGACCCTAAATAAATGATTAACCACTCGGGCCCTTTATAGGAAGCCTGAAAGCTACAAACTAACAACGAGCGCATTTATAGGGCGATAAAAAAAAATCTCAGTGTATTTATACTGCCTAGATGCAAAGCACTAAGTTTAAATTAGTACATCTTGAATTCTTAATTGTGTGATCTCCATTTTTTTTAAGATGTGCCTGCTGGCTGATGAGCAACGTGGGTCAATGTGAAGGAATTTGATTTGATTAATGACCGAACAGCTTATTTGTTAAAACACGCTATAATCTAAAAGTAATGGTGGCCCCTGCTTGCGCCTTCCCAAACTAGTCTCGGCCTAAACACGCATGTCTATGAGAGACAAGGACTGTGCAGCCTCCTTTTTTCCTTCCCCTTTTCCTCTTTTCTCTTTGCACACAACACAGCTCCACATGGAGGGAGAAAATGAAAACTTCAGACTTCTCCCTGGCCTGGCCCCCTTTTTTATCTGTTTCCCCCCCTCTCTCTTTTTCAATAGCTTCTTTACGGCATTTGTCTTTTCCAATTGAGCGCCCCACTGCGCTGTTGTGTCGTTAAAAAAACCGCTTTACAACCCGCACCAGCAGCACCGAACAACCACCAAATATTTATAACAAGAAATTACTTTTTTTGAAAAAGAAAAGGAAAAAAAAAAAACATTTATATCTCCCCTTCTCTCATCTATGAGAGCAGGGCAAACAAAACCAGCATTGACGCACCAGCGGCAGCGGGGTCACGGCCGTGTGTGCGTGTGAGAGACAGAGAGAGGGAGAGAGAGAGAGAGGGAGAGGAGTGTGTGTGTGTGTGTGAATGCTCCCGGAGGGGGTGGATTCATGCCTCCGGCTCTTTGTATTAATCTGAACTTGTTGGTGTGTTTTAGCTGCGTGTTTCTAGTCGTGAAGGCCGAGTTTTCACCCCGGAGTTGGAGGTATATGCAGAGAGGAGGGGACGCAGCATTGTTAGGGTAGACCAGCAGGCTTTGTACACCAGCTCTGTACCCCCTCCTGCTCTCTACTTTTGCAAAGCAATGAGGCGAGGTAGACAACGTGTGTCACTGTACAGTTCCTACATCGAGTCTTTTTTTTTAAGGGATGTGTGTGTGTGATGCTTAAAGGCCTCTTGCTGGGACGATGAGAGCTGATTTCTTTGTTTAAAGCCCCACAAAATAAAAGCACCGAAAGGAAAAGTGCTGTAAAAAGAGTTATAGGCCCACTGGTGGTTAGCTTGAGTTTATTTTGATATGTGCTGACATGTATGTTGTCTCACGTCAATTATAAATCATTTGCTTGGCAACCGGATTTAGATTAATTGTAAATAAAGGTGGGGGGAGGTAGGGAGAGGGGGAATGTAGACTGTTAGGTTTGAGCAGATCAGTGTAGCTGCTGCTGTGCTAATATGTTGTTCTGCTCTGTCCTATAGGGAGACATTAAGTAGTGAAAGCGGCAGATGATTGACTAAATTGTTATAGAGTGGACAGTCAACTCTGTTTCCAGGCAAGTTTAATTAAAATCCACATATATGAATATATAAATATAAACATGCACTTAGGATGTAAAATATATATATACATTACTTTTGCATCTGTATTTGTAAAAAAAAATAAAAAAAAAAAAAAAAAAAACAGATGAAAGAGAACAAGAAAAAGCAGCTACTAAATTCAAATCGAAAAAAAAATGGGAACAAATTTTAAAAATGCTTTAAAAAGAACTAGAACGTATAAAAATAAGTGAAATGAACATGCTTATAGGAATTTCCTAAATGTGATGCTAACCAGATTTGTTGTCTCCTTGTGATGCTTAGAATACCACAACCAAGCCACGTGGGAGTCTGGCGTAGCCTCAATGATGCAGAACAGTAAGTTGTTTTCATATTTCTCCATTTTATGGTGAAAGTTCTCATTACAGCCGCAGCTTCTTAACGTGGCTGCATGGAAGCAACAACCGCTGACATGTTTGCACTTTCAAAAAAAAAAAGAATCATGTGTGCTTGCAGAAACTTGCATGAGGGAAGAAATGTTTGCTATTTGATGCTCGTTTCATTGCAGTTAATTTATTATTTTTGTTTTACCTATTTCGCAATGATATGTATAGGCAAAGTTATTATTGAACAAGTTAATCACACGCCATGCCTCTCTAGAGAGAGAGAGAGAGAAATGGGGAGAGAATAGAAGGGGGTGGGTCGAGAGGGAGATTTTTTTTTTTTTTTTTTTGTTTCTGCTTGAGTTGGTATTAAATAATTGCACAGCCGTCTGCATTAGCGTTAGAGCTGGCTGCCAGGGCTGCATACTAGATGAACTTCGCAGGGAAAAGAGCCCCGCATGAAACACGGGGAATGGCAATAATGTCTTATGTAGATTAGTCCATATATTTCTGCAGCACAGACAGCATGAAGCAGAAAAAGAAGGAAAAAAAAGTAGAAAGTTCATATTCTAACCGGTGTAGGCTCAGAGAGAGGATAAATAATAAATAAGAATATTATCATGGGGACTGGGGTAGGGGGGGGGAGATGAAGCTGTTTAAAGTTTTATTCCTGGTGTGTGTGTTTGTGTGTGTGTGTGTTGAAACATAAGAAGGATAAACATGAAATATTTTCTCTCTTGCTGCTGGACAAGAGGTGTATGACATCTGTGATGAAGGTGTGTGGAATAATTTCATTACATTATTCTCCATATACCTCGATGTCTGTGCTGTAATCTGTGCGCATTTTAATCCAAACATATTTGAATCCACATGGCTTGTTGATTTGTCTGATAATAACAACAAGAACAACTAGCCGCAGTGGGGGGATTTTTATTATTATCATTTATTATTATTACAATGATGATTTATTATTGTCCTATTTTTATTTTTTCTTGCTTGCCACTTACAAGGTATGATGGGGGGCCTTATCAAAGCTGCGTACAAACACCCCTGCGCTCCTGCTTTGCTGCGGATTGATGTTAATGGGATGCTCCCCTGGCTTGGCGTGTGATGTCTGCTGCGAGTTGCGGAGCAGATATCACTCCGCCCGGCCCTTTGGGTTGTCTAAAGGTCGCGGCGGCCTCGCCGGCTTTTGTGCTAATAACTCCTGGGTGTATATGGTGGGGAGCGTCCAAATTGACACCATATGTTTTCCTATTAGTCGACTTGCAATAGAATACAAGGGCGCGTAATCAGCGCCAGCGGGCGAGATCGACTGCGGCCACTTGAGGGAATTGCCGCCATGATTAAGACTTAACCTCAGAAGCACAGAGAGAGTTAGATTTTTATGTGACGTCCTTATCTGACAGTTTTATTGATCTGGAGGATTTATATGATAGGTATAAATCAGAGGTGATGGAGCGGCGGAGGAGAAGCAGCGCAGCTTAATGTTGGAATGGGCCAATTTCATCGTCAGAAGTCTATTAATTCCACTTAATCCTGGAATTACCAAAAGAGCAAGAGGGATGATAATGGATTTACCATCAATCAGATCCACGCTGGGAGATTATTACACGTTGCGGCCAAAAGGGATATGTTGCTCAGTTAAACAGGTTTGCATCCAGTCAAGTATGAAAGGGATATGTGTTTTTTTTTTCTCAAAGCATAAATAAAGTCTGCACTCATTGTTGAGTGGATGTTGCACAGCGCAGAGTAAAGACACCCACCGACTGCACACAACAGGACTGCAGTGGCTGTGAGCATTTGTTGTCAAATACAAACAAGGGGGAGGGAGAGAAAAAAAACTGCATGTCACTTTTAATATGTTAAGAATCCAGGCGCGCCCTCGTTTGTGTGGCCGCGCGTAGCCCCTGGCCACCTTAAAACGAAGTCTCCCTCCGAGGGTAAACGAGTAGCGTCCAATTTTGTCTGAGTGATATCCAAATGCAGACAGAAAGGGTCGTTTTATCATGCTACTATTTGTCGTGACGATGCGATTTTCAAAAGCGGAGCGGTGTCATAAAGTGACATGCCTGCCACAAGTGCTCCAACTGATCTTTTCAATTAGCCTCCCATGCATGATCCGAGGCGACTTCCGCCCATTTCCAGAAATTAAGCTCAAACTTGACGTGCAGCTAGCTTTATTTTAAAGACAAATGTCAGGCAGGCTCATCATATTTTCCCCCTCTTCTATATTTGGAGCTTATTTATTGCTAAGGAGCCTCTGCTCCCGGAGTCAATGCACCGGGCGGCAGCGCAGGGGAAGGGAGCGGAGAATCAGAGCGCAGCACAGGCACTCCGGGGAGTCAGCTTTCCCATTTGGCTTCAGGTTTGCGGGTTTATTCTTTGCTTTACAGCAGTGCAATAAAATAAGTTTAAGGATTTTTTTTTTAAACAGGCTATTTGATTTTTAGACATTACAACAGCAATGAAAAAGCCATTTTGGAGTTTGCATTTAAATGCTTATCGTCTTATTTATGCGTCTTTTTACAGCAAAGGTTTCGGATTTATAGCCTCTCGTTTTAAAATAAAAGCTGCGTTTTAACTGAACTCCGTCATTTTTTAAACGCGTTTGTGAGGGATGCCGGTTATCATTTAGAAGCTTGATGTTGGGTGAAGTGCTGGTCTTTGTGGCAGGATGGAGAAGTTTGCCGGTTTGATAAAAGGTTGGTTACATTTTCTGCAGGCAGCTGATTGTACAAATATGATTTCTGTCACCCAATGAAGATGTTTTGGCTTGGTTTGTGTGACGCTGCTGTCCTCTGACTCCTGTTCTGCATGTGTCAGCCGCTGCATTTCTGTGCTCTGTTTGCTATCAGAGGAGAGCAGCTCTTGAACGCCTCATGTGGGGAAAGGTTTTCTTTCAGTTTGCTGCCTTTATGTTGCATCTTTACCTCGGTTATCCTGAACGCCTTAAGCCACCCTGCTCACCATTACATGAAAGTCACTGTGCTTTATCACACAGTTTTTTACTTGCTTCTGTTGGCACGCTGCGCCGTGATGTGATGACTCCGACGCTTTTGTCTCCATGTAGGTCACAGTGGCGTAAACCAGCTTGGTGGTGTGTTTGTTAATGGCAGACCGCTGCCGGACTCCACCAGGCAGAAAATAGTTGAACTTGCTCATAGTGGCGCTCGACCCTGCGACATCTCCAGGATATTGCAGGTGAGACTTTAGTTTTTCTTGTGTTGTATTTTTTATTATAATTATTATTATTTTTTTGTACGTAAAAATGTATCAAATCTTTATGCAGACTGTGTCCACAGTCTGAAAATGATCTCTGGGAGCAGAATGGAAATGACGCAACTCCTAAAAGATTATTTAAAACGCGATTTTCTTTCCCTTTTCAAGGCAATAAAATTCTATAATTTGCTCACGGCAAAAGTAATTAGACCGCGAACAACAACAACAACGACAACAACAACAACGACAACAAACAAAAAGAAAAGTACTCTGCCTGCTATTATATAGAAAAATGCCTAATGTACAATTGAAGGCATATTTTCTGTGTTTGTAGACCCATGATGAAGTCCAAGTGCTGGACAGTGAAAAGGTGAAAATTATTTGAGCCATCATAGACATTCCATTAATAGTCATAAATAATGTATGTGAATTGTGTCTTTTGTTCCCCGTCCAGGTGTCCAACGGCTGCGTGAGCAAGATCCTGGGCAGATATTATGAAACTGGCTCCATAAGACCGAGAGCGATAGGCGGCAGCAAGCCCCGTGTCGCCACTCCGGAGGTGGTCGCCAAAATCGCGCAGTACAAGCGGGAGTGTCCGTCGATCTTTGCCTGGGAGATTCGCGACCGGCTGCTGTCGGAGGGGATCTGCACCAACGACAACATACCCAGCGTAAGTGCATTGACTGGAAGTTGTGTGCATGATTTAATTTGCCACATGAAGTGACTTTTTTCCCATGCAGTGGAGGAAAAGGAGATGGGCATCCAACCATTCAGTCTTATTAAATACACCGCGTTTCAAAGTGGAGGGGCAGTACAGTATGAAATCCCCCCCCCAACCCCCTTCCCCCTGACATGCGCCAACCGAGCAGGAAGCATTTTAAAAACTCCCCCAAATTCCCCCCCTCTCATGTTGTGAACTCAGTGGACGTCTTTTTTTATTTATTTTGTTTTTCATTTTGCAGTTCCTCCTCTGACTCGAATCCTCAGTTTGATCATATGTAATTTGTCATTCAGGTGTCATCAATAAACAGAGTCCTCCGCAACCTGGCGAGTGAAAAGCAACAGATGGGCGCAGATGGCATGTATGACAAGCTGAGAATGCTCAACGGTCAGACAGGAACTTGGGGGACCCGGCCAGGCTGGTACCCCGGAACATCAGTGCCAGGGCAGCCCAACCAAGGTGAGCCTCATTATCTCGCGGTGGCCATACAGACACCTTGACGCACGCCGCTTCCAGTTTCTATCTGATAATTATAAAGATAAAGCCGGGCACTCCAGCTCTCATTGATGTCGTCACTCACTAATATATTTGATTTGCAGCTTAAATTTAGAAAGAGCTGCCATTCCACCCCGTCTGCAGGCAGGTACTGCAAGCCTGCGCCCTCCCTAACAAGTCCATCAATTAAGGCTTTTCTATTAGAGGAAGCTGAAGGCCATACATGCAGACTGAATGCCTCCACTGTCCCAGACATGGATGTGCGTGACAACGGCTTGTCCTTTCAGCAGAGGTGTCCATCCAACAGCCCTGCACTTCCTCCCCCTTTTCCACTGATGAAGAGGCGGAGGCAGAGCCGCGGAGCGGTGTGCGCGGATATCAGTACAAAGGAATGTTTCCCTTCACACGCAATGATTGGTTATGGGAACGGCCCGCACTATGTGTAATTGCTCATTAGAGTGGGGCTTTGTGTCTCATTATGGCAACATGCAGGAGCGTGGAGATAGATGGTGGGGCTGCTGTGGAAATGTTCCACTTCAGAGGGCTTCGGTGCTGTTGGGCCTGCGCGTTACAGGCCTAACTCTGTGCAGAAAAGATCAGACGGAACAGATTATGTCTGTAAAAAAAACGAACAAATTAAACAAAGAAGTATTTTATTTGTGTTTGATTTACACGCACCACAAGGCGGAAATGCAAGTGTGGATTTGAGAAAATGCAGAGGAAATTAGAATTTATGTAATGACCATTTCAACACGTGGGGCTGACCCCACGCAGCAAAACAATTTATTAAACAGTATTATGATTATTATAATTAGTATTATGTAGTAGGAGTGGTAGTATAAATAATATTATTTATTATATTGAAAATGGCTGTTTATATAAAAATGTAAGCATACAATTATATATTAATATGTACTTACAAATTAGATGTTAATGTAAAAGAATTATCAGCATTATATTCTCAACAATGTAATAATAATAATAATAATAATAATAATAATAATAAAATAATTATTATAATAAGTATATAATTATTATAACATTCGATATAAAATATGATAGTATCATAATTAACATCATTAATAATAACAACAACAACAAAATAATAATAATAATAAAATAATAATAATAATAATAATAATGATAATCTATGGTGTAAATATTATTACCGACGCTTCAAGTATTTGTCTCAGGGGAACTAAAATATGTTTTCCATCAGTCAAGCGGACTGAACACACAGAAAGGTTACATAAAGAGTGACAGGGGCCCCAAACAGAAGACAGCTCTATATCCCAAAGACTGACGAATAAAATCCTCGGTGCCGATCTCCCTCTTTTATCCCTTTCTCCTTCTCCTCCGCCGCCTATATGGCTCCAAATCCCGTCTATAGGATTTAGTCTCTCACTTTCTCTTTCAGTTTTAAGCGGTTTCTCAAGAGTGTTTTGATCCAGCCTCAGCAGCTGAAAGGTGCCGCAATTGGTTCGGTATCTCCCTTTTTTTATTCTTCTTCTGCTGCTGCTGCTTTTCCGCCTGACTGGTTGAGACACCGCGATGCTAAAGAATGAGTTTATTTCCCAGCGCTTTTATAAAGAAAACAAAATCCCATCCGAGCGTCAGAGGGTCTGGCAGACGCATAATAGCTGCACATTCGCTCTTTTTTGTGGATTATCCGGAGCTAAGAAACAAATAGCGCGGACACAAACTGTTGGTCTATAGATGAATACCTTGCCCATTATGCAGCAGGGGAAATTGTCAAGTAACATCAGATGTCCTCCACTGACTCACATATTGAAACATTTGCTACATATTTAGGCCCAAGTGAACACGTCAACATTTGCTTGCAGATAATTTCAAATGCATCATCAAATACACACATTTGATTTGATGTGCCTTGTACCGTGCAGGGATGGCACGCTTGTTCCAACGTCAGTGCAAAAAAAAAAGAAAAGAAAAGAAAATAAAGACGCATGTTTTGACGCCAGGGATGCGCAACATTGAGATATTACATAAACCTCCCTCCCATAGCTCACCCACTGCTTAATTTCGCATTAACTTCTCGGTGTGATAATGATGTCCAACAACAAGACAGACATTAGTCGATAAGCCTCGCCCTGCATCTGAAGGGGCCTTTGGGCCCACCGCGGACAAGCAGGGGCAGTGAATAGATTGGCCCTATTTCGGGTTGTTCAGGGGGTTGCATGCTCTCTCCTCACTCATTTGTTTCCAATTGAAGACAGAAATCCTGACTGGCGTGTAGCTGGCCGGGGGACGTGATTAATGATGGTAGTGGATAAGGGTTAACACACTGGACTCAAAGCTCTGTTGACTAGGATCCTCGTACGCACAATGCCGGAGCACTATAGCCTGCGCGCCTCCACAGAGAGAGGATCCTTTTGTCATCTGCCCCCCATCCTCCTCCCATATATTACACCCACTGAGGGCTCGCTGGTCGTCCCTGGCTGTGTCCATAGTTTAATGGTTCCCCTTACTCCTGGAGGCATTGTATCATTCTGAAAAGCGTCTTCTACTATTCAAAAGTTGGTGGTCACCTCAATGGCTCTACCAACGCCCATATGGGAGCGGCCATTGAAGCGCTGCTCTGTCCTAGAAAACAGAGGGGACGGGTTGGGGAGAGGGGCCGCAGAGTTTTGGGGTTTTAATACATTTCATAGGCTCTGAAAAGAGGCTCGCCACTTCTTGACACATTTCTCTTAACCTTTTGAGAACACAAACCATTGTTGGGAGACGATAAGTGCGCAGGGCCATCCTGCTTTTCCCACAATATTTTATAAACACATTAAAAACTGTTTTCTATTTTTTTTTTACACTAGCCCCTTTTCACGTAAGCACTCGTCAGTAATCTGGCAACACTAGGAAGAAATTGCAATAATTCCTCCAATTTTGAATTAAATTAACCATGATGGAGGGAAAAGGGGGGTTAATTAATGATGTAGCACAGCGCGCTGTACAATTAGCTGTAGGCTCATGCAACAACATAATTAATTATTCAATTAGATTCAATGAATGTATATTTCTATTAACGATTTCTTCTTCTTCTTCTTCTTCTTCCCTCCTCTGCTCTCAGATGGCTGCCAGCAGCAGGACGGCGCAGGGGAAAACACGAACTCCATCAGCTCGAACGGCGAGGACTCGGAGGAGACGCAGATGCGTCTGCAGCTCAAGAGGAAACTGCAGAGGAACCGCACGTCTTTTACGCAGGAGCAAATCGAGGCACTGGAAAAAGGTCCAAAAATCTGTAAATTATTTCGTCAAACTCCCCTTATATAAAATAATAGCAGCCAGTATGTTCCCGCTGACCAGATGCATTCATTCTGAGAGGCGAAAGACAAAATAACTTGCGCTAATACCTATGTAAATATGCAATTGTGCATCCGCGCAGCTTTGTAGTTATTAACTCGAGTTTTTGTTTGATTTATTTTTTCTATTACAGAATTTGAGAGAACGCATTACCCAGATGTTTTCGCACGGGAAAGACTAGCGGCGAAAATCGACCTGCCCGAAGCAAGAATACAAGTATGGCCTGAAACAACTTGTGAAAGCTTGCAGATCAGATTATTCTTCTGGGAAGAAAAGATGCATACATAATCCTTTATTTTCTTTATCGAAGGTATGGTTCTCAAACAGAAGAGCAAAGTGGAGGCGAGAGGAGAAGCTGCGGAACCAGCGTCGACAGGCCAATAACTCCTCCAGCCACATTCCCATCAGCAGCAGCTTCAGCACCAGCGTCTACCAAGCCATCCCTCAGCCCACCACACCGGGTAGGCCCACCACACACAACTGCAAACTCTTCAATTTTATAAATATTTAAATATGTCCCAGTTGGAGTCTTTTTTTTTTTTTTTTTTATTTAAACCTTGTATTCTGCGCTGTGGTCAAAATTCTGGGATCAAATTACCACAAAAATGTGCCTGAAGATCCACTTTCCACGCCAGAAGGAAACTATGACAGAAAGAATACATTTACATTCATGATTGCATATGCATGCAAAATTGCATCATGAAGCTAGTATTTGGTTAAAATTAGACTATGAAAGTTGCATACATGTCCAAACTGGCTGACATAGAGTAGACTTACTGTCTCTTTAAGCTGAAGGGAAATTATAGTTTTCCCAGAAGTTCATGTAGAACTGAACAAGATCTCTCCAACATGTTGGGTTTACTTATGAAACAAATACACACTTATCGAATAAATGTCAGAAACGTCCACGGTGACGGATTATATCACTTACTAGTACAAACCAGACAAGATCTGCCTGAAATATCACTAAACAGTAAAAGAGTCACAGTCTGAGTGGATTGTTATAGTAAAGGAGGTGCTGTACACTTGAAGAAAAGCCGTGCTTCTCTTTTAATGGATGACTGAGTGAAAGTTCACAGCTGACTGTCCGTGTAATTGCAGAATCAGGCAGGAGAGCACAGCGGCAGAGCTGAAGCTCATGCTCTAAAGTCAGTCACCTGAGAAGTATTGTACAGTGTCTCTCTGGACCCATCAGCATGCTGAACGAGAACTCAAATGAGATGAGCTCTGTTGACCAAAAGACTGCATGTGTGTAGATGAGCACAGTTTCTGTTGTTTTGTTTACTTTTTTTTCTCTCCCTCTCCTTACAGTGTCTTTCACCTCGGGGTCAATGCTTGGCAGGCCTGATTCTGCACTAACAAACACCTACAGTGCGCTGCCCCCCATGCCCAGCTTCACCATGGCCAACAATCTACCTATGCAAGTAAGTGCATAGAAACTTTCAGTTCAGGTTTTGGGATTGTGCAGGTTTATCAGTCTGAAAACAAACACACCTGAAGTAAGTTCAGACAGACACCCTAAAAGTCTTCCTAACAAAAATTAAAAAAGAAAAAAAAAACAAGCAACAACAAAGAATGGCTTTTACGAAAGGGAAATATAACAAACTGCAGCATTAAACTATTACAGACTGCTGAGCTGAAAATATGGTTGGCTAAGCTAATGAATAATTCTCTCCTCGTTTTATAGCCCAGCCAGACCTCCTCTTACTCCTGCATGCTGCCTACCAGTCCGCCTGTGAATGGGCGGAGCTACGAAACATACACGCCCCCTCATATGCAGGCACATATGAACAGCCAATCAATGACCACTTCTGGTACCACCTCAACAGGTAGGCAGAAAGTTTATTGTTTAACAACAACATCCGTATGGGAGCTAATCGCAGCATTGTGAAATATCTGCCACCTCTCCTGTAATTAGGGGGTACTTCATAGCCATCTCTGATTCATGATCTGTCGCTGCAGCTTTACCTTTCCATCCCGTCTGTTTGAGATGCTTCCATCCTTTAAACGTCCCGGGGTCAATATCAAATCATTTTCTCTCCTGCAGAAGTGTGAGCCCTGTTCATTTCATTGCCACCATAGGCCATCATGTCAGCCCCACGACTCCGGCACATAGTTTAGTTCCACCCCATTAGGGTGCTGTTTCAGAGGGCCATACATACCGGTTATAGTCATGAAGAGTTAATCATGCATAACCACATTTCCTCTGTGCTAAATTGCTAATTAATTTGATTCATTTGCTGTTGCACTCTCTCTGTTTAAATGCCATCGCCACGGCCTCAATTTATCGAGCTTGCGAGCGTTTCAGAGAGCGGCCATGTGCAGAGCATTGTGACTCACCGCAGCCCCCACCCGCCCCAAAGCTTGTCCGCTCATTTTTACAGGCTTTTAAAGCACAACACTCTGTCCCGATGTCACCTCTGACTACACACGGTGCATCCACTCAACTACTTACGACCTTTAAAGATATCTATTGCTTACTTCACCTCTTTGCTGATGGGTTTCTCTATTATTTTTTTTATTTCTTTTGTTTTTTTTGTCTCTGCAGGACTCATCTCTCCTGGAGTGTCTGTCCCTGTCCAAGTCCCAGGGAGCGAGCCTGACATGTCTCAGTACTGGTCAAGACTACAGTAGAGAGAAGAGCTACTTCACCCTGTAAGCACCCACTCCACCATCGCCCTCCGGCAGTGCTCCTCACAAATACATGGCACAGGAGAGAAAGGGGGAAAAAAGGCGCGAGAGAGTTGAGGAAGAGGCAACAGACAGGAGAGGAAAGAACGAGAGGGACTCTGGGAGACCCTTAGGACGTCTGGGCTTTGTTTCCCCCCGCTGGGACAGTGTGCTGTTGTGTAGCTCTAGGCACATTCAAACGAGGACTTGGAAGAGAGAGACCAACAGTGGAGAGAGACAGAAACATAATATGGACCTCTGTAAAGTGCCCGGTGTTAAATTTTTATGGAACAAAAACTTATCCGTTCTTTTTCTATTTCCAACTTCAGTCATTGTTTCCCTTTTTTTCTCTGATGTGTTTGTAAATGGCCATTTGTATGTTAATATGAAAAAAAGAAAAACAAGATCAAGTACTGATAGATGGACTGCTAGAAAACCATGTTGGTTTTTCTTTTTCTTTCTTTTTTTTTGCTAAAGGAGAAGCTGAGAGAATCTGCCATGACTATCTTTTAATCTGCTTATATTGAGACTTTCTACCAGCCTTTTGCATGGTCTCTGGACGCATATCATTAAAGACGAAAAAAGCTGGAGGGAAGACTCTTACTGTGACAGAAAAAAAAAAGAGAAAACTATTTATTGGTCCTATTTGTTGCGAATGGATATTCGGTGGAGGAAAACTCCAAGTCGATCCACCCACTGAGGCCGCGGCGGTCTCGGCCTCTGATACAAGGCCTTGCATTTATTAGATTGGGAATCCTATCAACAGCTCCAAGCGTGCAAAGACGGCACAGCTTGCAACACAAGTTGGACCTCCTGCTTCTGTGGTTGGATTGATTCTTTAGATTACCACCGAGAACACTATGTGTGGAAAACAGGTGCAGCAAGAACCCCCTCCCCCACCTCCTTTTTCCACTTTTCCTTCCCCCCCCAAACACCTGTATTCTGTAAATGGTTGACTGCGTCTTCGATATAATCCAGTTTGTTAATGTCCAAATGTAAAGTACTTGTCTTCCCTTTTTTTCGGAAATCTTCCAGAAAGATTTCTCCAATAAAAAGTCAATTTCAGTTTTACATTCCCAAGAATATTCTATAAATGTTCCATGCATCATGAAATACATTTCTTTAGGGTCAGGTACAATTTGTCTCTTAGGTATAGTTGTAATATAGTGTCCTATGGTCAAAAAAAAAGTGCAACTAGAAATATTTAATTCCTATAATTATGATTAAACATTGCTTGACGGAGTTTTAAACTTAAGTGTTTGGCAGTTGTTTACAAGTACATATCAGATCTAATCATTGTTGATTGTAAAACAGACCAAAGCCTTTGTATTTCATCTAGAACACTTCTTTCATTCTGTTTTTTTTTTTAAGATATTAGTTTTGTGTTGCAAAATTTTGTAAGCACATTTTGTTCAACTACACTGGCTTCGAAGACTGCAGTCGAACAGTCCTTATTTATAATTAAAGACCATGGGATGGGTTTTATTTTTTGTTCTCTTTTCTAGCATCATCTGTCATCATGCTCTTTTTTGAGTTTTGCATTTTTGTTTCAGTGTGTACGTAGAACATGGACACATACCGGGGTTTACGTCTGAGCTTTGCTTTTGAGATAAAACACGCTGTCTCTTAAATATTTCAATTTAATTTTATTTAAAATGGAGCTTTCTAAATGTATTTTGTGAAAACTATAAAACATTTTGTACAGTAAAAAAAAAATGTGTCTTAAAGAAAGCCTTTTTTAAAAACATTTCTTTGCGTGCATTTTGAAGCATGAATCACTCCTACATTTATAAATAATTCCTAGCGAGGCAGCTTGTTATACACACCGCAACATTTCAAACTCTCACCAAAACAAAGGTGTCCAGAATAACAAACCTCTCCTGATATATGGGGCTGAGCCGAGTCGACACAGACCACACAACAAAACACCACCACACAATGAGAAAGGTCAAGCAATTCACCATCGCTGGCTCTTGTTTTAGTGGAGTTACGGTGGTATGAAAAAAATACAGAGAAGGAGGCACGAGAGAGAGAGAGAGAGAGAGAGAGAGAGAGAGGGGGGGAGGGAAAAAAGTTGGGAATAAAGCAGTCAGAGCCTAGAGCGAGGAAGAGGAGCAATTGTGTGGCAGAGTGAGTTATTTTGCTTCACTTGCTGCCTCAGCAGGGGGGGTTATGTGTGTGTGTGCGGGTTTAAAGGGGTGTGTGGAGAGTCCATCTCTATAAGGCAAAGATACTCAGGAGAGGAGCGGGGTCAGGTAACACACAGCAATCTAGAGCACCAAATGTCCCACTGAAGCGATGCGTTGAATTTACACGTCTCACTCAGTATCTAATAGTCCAATCAGAAGTTGGAGGATTGGAGGTTAATAAGATTTCTTAGATGACCCTCCTGCCCCCACCCTGCCCCATCCTCATAATGCTATTTCTTTATTCATTAAATCCACTTTATCTCAAAAATGGAGGAGCAGTTTGGAGAGAGTGAGAGAGAAGAGAAGACAGAGCAGAATAGCAGGAACATTAATAATTACAGAGAAAGAGATGGAAGATGGATTCAAAATGCAAGGTCTGCAATTAGTGGAAATCTAAATAATACACATCTTTGGGATGAAATGGTTTAAATGTAATTCTCACTCATTGTGAAGTCAGTGAGTTTCTTTAAAAAAACTTCTTGGGCTCTTTGTGCTTTCAGGTCCATTCTTTATTGAGGCGGGTTCATTTCGAGAGATCTTAATGCGAGTTCAGACCGCAGAGAACAGAAGGCGGGACTTAGGTTCTCTGTGGTCTGTGGGAGCGAGTACAACAGCCAGAGTCTATGCAAGAACGTGTTCTTGTTAAATATTACGAATGCATAGGTTGTAGCAAAAACCTGGACAAATACATGTGGTTCATCAAAGCAAAGTTTTCAGAAAAATGTAGTTTGGTTTAAAAATGTCGGACTTTCAAACGGAACTGTGGCGTAGAGCGCCTTAACCTAAAGGAAAGTGAGAGCCAACATAAAGCAACTTCTGGAATCAAAGAGACATAAAAGCTGCTGTAAGGACACATTCATGCACTTGGTCCTGTATTACCTATCTGAAACTTTTGTTGCAGTTGCATTTCAAAAGGTATCTTCTTAAAGCTGGTTCTACTACACATTACTCAAATGTAATTTGCGTAATTATTTTTTTTCACAAAACTTAAAGCACAATTACAGATGAGCCCAATAAGAATCATTCTTCAAGAAGATTTAGTTTCTAAATTGCTTTCAATCACTCAAGCAGGAAGTTTGTTTTTGAATAGAAATCAGCTTCAAACTAAAAGAAAAATGTTTGCAAAATGAAAAGATTACTTATTTGTATAAGTAGACCTAAAATACTTTGTGGTTATTGATAACAGAAAATACGTTACAAACAAAAGGCCACA
The DNA here is from genome assembly GCA_902982915.1 of Phalloptychus januarius. NCBI lineage: Eukaryota > Metazoa > Chordata > Actinopteri > Cyprinodontiformes > Poeciliidae > Phalloptychus > Phalloptychus januarius. The sequence continues at coordinate 17,291,208 of CADWAE010000477.1, forward strand.
TGTGGTGATCCCACTGCTGAGCCCTGGAGGAACCTTATAGGAACCAATCACGAAAACCTTGAAGCTTTACCGGAAAAAATTGAAATCAGCTTTACCTTTTATCATGAATAGTGTGGCCATAAATCCAACACCACATAATTGAAACCATGACTTCGTTTAAAAACACATTTAGACTGTGAATGTGGAAACACGCAAACTCAATCTGAGAGGAACGTACACAGACTGAATGTAACATTTATTCATTGCAGGGTGAATTACTTTCTGAATAGATGGTTGAAAATTGAGGCAACGTCGCTGTGAAACTGGAGCGCAAACTGCCATAAACTAATTTATAAAAAGTTCAAATTAGCCAATGGCTCGCTTAAGGTTGGGGGAAAATGCAAAAAGAAACAAGACACATGAAACATTATGCCGACTTTGTCAGTGAAGTTGAGTTGCAACTACTTAAACATGATGCCAAATCTTCATCATATTGGATGGTTTATTTTTTTTTTCTATTCATGGATAAAAACCAAATGATGTTTGTTGATGATCTGAAAATGAAAGAACAGCAAACCAGCACAGAAGCACTGAATGCTTTCAGGTCAAACAGTGGAGCAAAAAGAAGCAAACATAAAAACATTACAAAATTAATCTGTTCACTTTTAATGTGTATCCATTATATGTTCATCCATTCATTCACTGGTGGGGTCGCCAAGGTCGCCAGTCCATCCCAGTCCTTCATGTTATTCCCAAAATATTAAACTCCATAAAAGTGACCTGTGTGTCCCACAAGCTGGTCTGAACACATGTTGCAAACTACAAAGTTTCAACAGGCAAAAAGATTCAAAGTGGTATCAGCTTCCAACAAAAGAAAACAAACATAAAACATTGAATTTTTCATTGGTTTAATTTTTTTACATTTTGTATGTGACTGTTTGACCTAATTTGATCGTTAAAGCAGCTCATCCATCAAACACACGAGGTGTGAAGCCAGTACCCAGATGCCCACATTGCTATTGTTTTAGCTCTGCCTAGTGGATGTAGATGCTGCTCACCAGCAATGTCTCTGCGGATTAGACTGGAGCATTTCTATGTAAACCTGAAACCAGTGAGGCAGATCAGAGCGCTGCCATTCAGGACGCTCCTCAGAGTTGAACCAAGATTCAATAGAGAGACCGTGTTGGCTTTTGTACAGTTGTTCTCTTCTTTAATTAATTTCACAAGAGCACATTGCACTGTCCCAGAACATAAATTGTATTTTCAGACTGATTTAAATGGTGGAACAACACAGCAGATCCCTCTTGTTTGTAAAGAAAGCCAAGAACGAAGATAAATTATTCAATGTTTCCCAAGATGGAGAATCCGTAAAGGCTGTAAAATATTTTATGATTACACTGGGGCGAGCTTTTGTGGGTAACAAAAGTAAAAAGAAGCAAACTTGTTTTGTAATGCAACTTTTTATGACATTCTAGATGATAACTATTTAACATGAGGACGAAATCATGACAACTTAACATATTTGCGTAAAAAGATTAAATGCAAACAATAAGTGTGTTTGCTGTGAGCAGAGCTGTTGTGGATGTTTAGATCTTCAACTCTGGCTGACCTGGTTGGCAGGTGGTAACGGCTGGCTGCTTCATCGCAGTTGACATCACCTGAACGAGGCAACACCCTGGTTGCCGCAGCAAAGAGGACAACGGCCACGGTGATTCAGTCTTTGCTTTCCTGTCAGAAATCCAGGTTTTTAGTGCCGGAAGCACTGGAGCCACAGGCAGAAGCCAGTCCTACAGGCTCCCCCCTGCTGACACGACTCACCGTCTCGGACAAGTCCGGAGGCAAATGCAGTCGCTAGGAGAGAGGCAGAGAGAGGAACAGAGTATTAGAGCAAAAACAGTAGCAGTACAGTAGATCAGCATACAGTAGGTGGTACACTCCAGTGGTGCTTATTCACAGAGAGCCATGTTGGGTTGAAATTGCATTAGATGCTTCAGCACTCCCTTTAACACTGGCAGCATCGAGGAAATCTGCTACCTTGCTGCTAAATGCTTCAGAGAGCTTTAGTTCTGTTACACCTCACAGCCATAAAACTGGATGCATACCAGTGTGTCAGATTTTATAGAACAAAAAAAGATAAACATAAAAAAAAACAGGAGAGAGGGGAGAAAGTGTGTAATCTAGCATTAAAGGGTAATAAGTACCCAGAATGCTTTTCTTTTGCTTTGTCCTTAAAATGGGTAATTCTGTTGAGTTCATGCCAAAGTTACAGTCAGGTGCTTTAGCCATTTTGCAGCAAAGCGTTTCTGTACTCAACGCACAATAACATTAAGAGGTTGAGGAGGTACACTCATTTAAAGCATACGGTGGAAGGGCCACACTTCCTAGCTCTCAACAGAGTGAAGCAGAAAGGCCACCAAGCGAACAGAGTCCTGAAGGGCCCTCGAATGCCTGAAAGGAGCTGAAGTATCTTCCAAGTCAAGTGTGCCCCTGTCCCACTCCCCCTCCCCCGACAATGGTGTTGAGTAGCACGTTGCTCGAGTGTCTGTCAAGGAAGTTAAATCGGAACGCTGCCATTCTTTGGGACAAGAGAGGTTAAACCCTGTAATTTGCCCTGAAAGAATCTGCTATGACATCTGAAACCCTCTGGTCAAAGCCTCCGCTCTCTCCCACCCAATCCCAACCTGCTAAAGCTTCCCTGCCCGCCACATCCGCATCCCCTCCAGACATCCAGCTTTACAGGAGAGCCCTTCCACTCCCAAAGATACTTATCTTTATTCTAAACGACTAGGTGTTTGGGTATGGGGTTTAGAAGAGTTTTACTAAGAGATAAATCAGGACCACGTAATGTTTTTCACCCCTTTAGGGTACGCAACGTCCTCCCTCTTTTCAGTTTTGTTTTTGGAAACACCTGAGTTTGTTGTGTTATCACTGACGATATTGTCTGATATGAAGGCTTGAGTTCCTAGTGATGACGTTAAACAATTTAGAGATGCTCAAATGGTGCTTTTCTTAAACTACAGAATATTTTTGAAAAAAATTGTGATTCGGTGTGAACTTAACTGCTGTAATGTCTCTGACCTGTCCAGAAAGGTAGTTGGACTCCTAAAAGGTAATTTTATGTAAAGGGTAACAATCCTTGCAGCTTGAGGATCTGATGAAGCAAGCCATGACAGATGGATGGAGAAAACACACACCGAGCAATGGGCAGCTTGGATTAAAGTACACAAAGGCCAAACAAATCCTTGGAGTTCAGCCATGGGTAATTCCTTCAGTACCAGGCTCCGACACATTTGCTTCCATACCCAAATTTATAGATATTTTTCTGTAGCTTTTATAACTTTTCTGGAGATTTGAGTACAATACAATTGCCATGATTTTGTTTGCATCTTATTATTACCACAAATAATTGTAAAATGCTGAAATTAGCCTTAATTATTTAAAGTGCGGGGTGATTTAACTGCTTTTGTGGCATCAGGGACAAATTTGGACCAGGTCTCCATGAAAAACCTTCAACTATTGAAACTAAAATTGAGCATATTAGAATAAATGCAGATTCTTTAAGACACAGTTTGGAAAGGTTGGTATGTTTGCATTATAAAAATTTACTAAAAATATTATTTACTTTTCTGTTTAATAATGTAATAACAAAAATTCATTTGGACTTGAAATTAAAACTGTTAAGAGACCAAAAAATGTAGTTCAAATGTATTTTTGCAGTTTCAAATGAGTGTGTTTCCACAAAGTAAAAAAGAAAAAAAAAAAAATAAATATATATATATATGCTTATACTTATGCATATATTTTGCATATACTTATATATATGTCCAATGCATTGAACCCCATTGAAAACTTCGTAGTTATTAAACCACATATTGATTTCTGAATTCTTCCTGAGTTGAAACATTAGTGGTTGTTTGTAAATTAATCTAAACTTGTTTTCTTTGCATTATTTGAGGTCTGAAAGCTCTGCTTTTTCTTTGCTATTTTGACCATTTCTCATTTTCTTAGATGTAAAATAAATAAAAACATTTTCTTTGAATTTCAGAGACATGCTGTTAGCAGTTCATAGAATAAAACAAATGTTCATTTCACTCAAACAAATACCTACAAAAAGTTAAATCAGAGAAACTGATCATTTTAACTGGAGCTGTATATGCAAAGACAGGGATTAATTTTGGGTTTTGTTTTTGAGAAACATTTTGTGGGGTTAGAGATGGAGTAAGACAATGTATATTTTTGCCAAAGTAGTTTAGAGATTTGGAGAGAACCTGTAATTTATCTCAAGAAAAAGGCAACAAGTGTAAGACAAACCTATGAAGATCTTAGTAAGACAAAGTTTGTCTATGATTCTCCTACCAACTTCATTCCAAATGCACACAAACATCTATGGAGTCGTCTGGACGCCCTGCTTTGCTTCCATCCCTGCCAACCCTCACCTGGGTAACCTTTCGTGTCTTCAGCTCACTCGAGTGTGATTGAAAAAGAAAAACAATGCATTGATCAAGCCTGGACTCAGTCCTACTTAGTGCACTGCAGCAGAAACATGGCACAGAGAGGAATGGGGGAGAAAAAAAATCAATCACATATACATCACCGTCACTGGGTGAGTTAAAAAATAAATAAAGAAATACACTGCTGTCTCTCTGCCACGGGCCTGCCTCTCTTTGGCTCTGGGCTTTGAGAACCCACTGAGCATGTGCAGAGCGAAGGTCAAAGCAATCCAGAAGTGAAGCTCCGCTCTTCTAACCTTTGAGTTCAGGGGCAGAGGGGAACAATCAATGGCAACATCAAAGTTGGAGGGAGGAGCAGACAAAACCAATCGATCGGTTCGACACACTGAGGGAACAGGGAGCCTTGCAACAGTCAAAAACCATCATATACATCACAGGGCAGCCAATGTTATTATCAGAGATATGAAAACTTATTTTACAGGTGCATGAATTTCATTACCAGGTAACATGAAGAAATTAGCATGTTTGTGTTTAGATGTTAACACCAAAACCAGGAAGCAGTTTAAACAGAACTACACATTCCCATAGATGTAGATCCAATAGATATAGATGAATGGGGTTTAGCAAAAGGCTCAGAAAGACTTTGGTTAGAGGCTCTGAGTCGGCTTTCCTGTGACTTGCACACTCCATGATGTAAACAAGGACATCCGGAAAACCCTCAGAGGCATAGCGGGGTGGATGTTTGTGCGAGATCTTTTCTCTGCTGCCTGGCAACCTTAGTGAGGGTGGAGAAAGAAGGGAGGAAAAAAAATGAGTTGGGGGTTGAGGGGGGTGGGGGGGCGCCGGTGGGTGTCAGTGGACGGCGGGAAAAGGGACCACTGGTTGTGCTGCATTGATTGAAAGCATGGCTGGGTGGGGGGGAGAGAATGTGAAAATGGATGTGTGCCACAATCTTAGTGTGATTATGTATGTGATGTCACTGCTGCCTCACCGGTGGTGGTCAGGGGTACTTCAGCTCTGCTCCCCGGCCAGAGGGGCTCGAGGCATGCTGGCAGCAGGGCGAGGGGCGACAAAGCTCCAAACGAGTGCTAAGCACTTCATATGAGCCTCGAGGGCCGGCCCACAGACTAGCTTAGCCTAAGAGGGTTACTGATATTCACAACATGCAATACTTTAAGAGCATCAAGCATAATGATTTGTTGCACACAACAAATCATTACGCTATCGGTTTCTAATATAGCTTTGTTTGTAACTATGCTTGACTTATGGGGCATAATATTCAGCTATTTTCCCGACATGGAGCAACACAAAGCAGAATAAAACTCAACACCATCAAAGGCATTCCTCTGATGCTAACGGGTTGCTAATGAATGGAGCATTAGGTGCTAATTTAACGAGTCATTTCTTCCATAGAGTTTCGGCCACACTTTCAACTGGCCCGTGTCACTGTACAGCTTAGAAGTATGGGAAACCCAACACCTTGTTGGACCACATGACCACCGCCGTGGCTGTTCCAATCAGATTAGCCGAGGGTGGAACATGCACATGGAAGTGACACATTTACCTTCAATGCCACTATAACACAATCCCTGCTGAGACGCAGTCACTATTTTCATAAGCTCCACTGAGTGGGTGACATAAAAGTTGGTGGATTTACACTAGAAATCGTGAGTAAGCAGTTTGGCTCTACAGTGTGATAAATAAAAAAAAAAGCCTAATGCTGTCCTGATGTGCAGCAACACAAACTACAGAATCCTAAGAAGTTTCATTTTGCCATTTTTGTTTCCCTGAGCTGCACAGCTGCAGCTCGGCTACTGTAAACTAATATGTCTGACCCTGACAGTGGGTCGGCGTCCTCTATTTCAAGCCCCATTTCTACAACCTGCCAAGGGTCAAAACAGCAGCAGAACGTTTCATGGCTAAAAACTGGGTAGATATTTCCCAGACTTGCCTTCCCGTTCATCCGCTAAACCAGCTAAATCACCTCAACAGAACCGTAATCTCCTCACACCTCTAAAGTTACACCGCATTGTGTGGGAAATCATTTGCTGAATCTAAGTGACCTACATTGGTGTCTCACCCACTATGACACACAGCATAATGAGGTAATGTGATTGTTTATTTAAGACACAAATTTATGTTGGCAATTTCAGAAGATGCTTCCGCTGCCCTGGCTGAAATAAAAAAAAAAAAAACTTGGGACAAATCCTATTGCTTCTTTGCAGTAATTCTAATCCACCTGCACTGAACAAAGACTCAGAAAACCCGTGGCAACAAAGAGTGAAACACGACCCTCAGCTGCAGCCAGAGAAAAACCTGTTTATAAGAAAGGTCTTTCTAATTCACACTTCAGTCTAAACTTTCTTTCTGTTATTCATCTCTTGTCATTAATTTAAGTTTTTCAGTTATTTCTAACATTTGTCCAGGAGCACTGTCTGTCTCTCAGCCCTACTAATACACTAAATTGCCAGCTTTGTAAAAAAAAAAACAGGCAGAGAATACTTTGAGTCCATACTTTGAGTCCATACTTTGGAGCGGTCATTCTCCAAAAAAGTGCAAACAGACCCAACATGCCAAGTCTGGTATTATTAGACAACACTTTCTCTGTTCTGTTGGTGCAGGTAAGTGTGACACACTAAGGAGGTACGTCTCGGCCAACAACTTGCTCCAAAATTGAGCCATGATGGACCAAGGGAAAAAATCAGCTTTGGTCAACAGAAAAAAAAATTTATATTCTGTTTTATAGAATTCAGTTCCCAAAATCTGGAGTGTTGGTGCAAAAGATGCAAAGAGTACAGTGTCCATGCAAATGCATGCACTACCAGTGATCCTGACAGAGAAAACTTTGTTTTCTTCAAATTCAGTGAAGTGACTATTAGATTTTTAATGGACTTATTCAAGTTCTGCATACTCAAAATACAATTGATTTAAATCTATCTATTCCAGTATTTACTTCTTGGCAACAATTCCACCTCATCATCAAACTTTGGCAAATGTCATATCTGTCCTAGGACTTTTACTCTTATCATTGTTTTTTTTTTCTTTTTGCAAAATCAATGCACTTGCTTTTCCACTAAAATCTTAATTGTATTCTACTTTACATTGAATAAGAATCCATATAGTGAAATCAGGATTTTTAACACCTGATTATTCTCACAAAAGATATGGTTTAAATTAGCGTATCACTATATTTTCACTTCCACAATTTGATGTTGACAAGCCTACATGCAGTAGAAGCTCTTTAACCGTTTTGCTGTTTGAGTTGAAGGAAGAATTGCACAAGCTGCGCTGCAGTTCTTCTAATATTTCTCTTCGGTAATGTGGTGATAGTCACCTGCCCACCAGGTCACCTGCCGCCTGATCCAGGATAATCTGAGAGGCAGGGCACACAGACAGTCAGGCGGACTGACAGATAGACAGATACAGACACAGGCTCCTCATCTCTTCCGCTTCACGGCCTAATGAATCTGACAGAGTAGGCAGCAGGCAGGCAGAAGGATGAGTAAGCATTTTGGGTGTAATTATATTCCCAAACAGAGAACGAAGGGGAAGGGACTAATAAGTGGCTGAATTTCATTAGAAGTGAGCATGTCCAAACAGGAAATTGATTAGCTGACGATATTTCAAGTTTTTTTTTTTTAATACCTATTGGAATGTCTGTTCATGTTGCCTTTATTAGGTAGCTCCTCACTTACCCTTCACGCTCCACAGGCTGATAAAATGCAGCATTTGATATTATCTGTCACGTTGCTAAACATGACACGCATGGGAATAGGCAAGCTCTGGGTTGTTTCTGAATAACAAATGGACAAACGAGGGCCAAAGTGTAACTGCACTGTAATACAACAACTTGACTTGTTATCTCAGCCATCAGTGTCTTCAACTAAACACTCCTCTGGGGTCCTCGGCTTGGTCCTGTCAAGCGCCTTGACAGGAAAATGCAGCGTGGGGCCATTTTGTCTCTTTTCAGTTCTGTTTTGTTTCTCTTTGCAGGGCGGTGTTGGTACAGACCGTGGGCGTTGAAGGGTGGGGGGCACGCTGACCCTCAAAGCAAAGGATAGGCGGTTAGTTGGCATTTTGGATGTGGGCACAGCCATGGAGTGCTGGTTTGCCCCCCTAGGGTGACATGGCGCCTGGGGAGAAAACGGGAGTGGGGTAGAGGGCGTAGAGTACAAACATATCTAAGTGCTGCCTTCACTAGAGATAGGCCCATAGCAAAGAGCACGGCCGCTCGGGTTATGACAGCATGTCTGGGGGACCTTTTGTGCCCTCCACCCCTCAAACACACATTTTGCCCCTCAGACCATGACTCTGTTACAAACGTCCTCAGGTTAAGGCACCGCTGACACTTTGTAACAGGATTTTTACAGTTTTGCAGATGCTGTCTTCCAAAAATCACACTTATAGCCAATCTACAGCCTAAGGGTTATTTGTAAGATAAATAAATGCTTTTTTGCAGGGTTAATATAAATTTCGCTTGGTTTCAATTTAAACCTAGAGTTGGTAACTTAGGTTTTGGGTGATATCTCACTTTGTCAATTTGTAACGCCATTTTATTGCCATTTGGTTCATCCTTTGCTCCATTTTGTAGCCGTAACAAACTGTCTTGCACCAATATACCTAACAATTACATGTCTTCCTCTTTTAATATAAAAGCACTTAATAAAAAATATTAAACCTCACACACATATTAATTTATTTATATTATTTTTTTTTAAGTTTTCAATAGACCCCCTTTCCATTTCTTGTTATTCTTATCCTCATACAGATGAGATTATTTCAGCAAAATATGACAAATTATGACTTCTGATTATACCACAATGACAGAGTAACACACAGCCAGATATTTATCTTTATTTAGTGTATTTCTACATATAAGGTTATAAATAGATTGTAGAAAACATCTTCAAATCATGGGTTGTTAACAAATGTCCCCCAAGTGGCTGTGAAACTGCTGCCCTCTGAGTGTGAAGGATTACTTGGAAGACATCCCTCTTTCAAACCTAAAAAGATGGGTACGACATGGCAAAACCAGCCAACAATAATTATTTTCCTAATATGTAATGCATATTCTACACAAAAAGCATAGTAATACCTGCTGCGGGTTCATAGTGCATAATATTCAGAACTGTTACCCTAAAAGTTAAAATATTCCTTTGAGATACTTTTTGCTGATGTGTTACAGTCACAAAAAAAGCAAGAACATTACCAAGAATACCTTTTTCATGCATTATTCAACTTTTCTTCTGAAGGCAGTCTACAGTGCACACACTCTTGTAGAGAAAAAACAAAAAAAAACAGACACACACCCACTGCCACTCTCCTATGCATGTGTCACACAGAGAGGTATTTACAACATGAGTGCACAATGCCGGCTTGTACGTTGAGGATTTCCTAAACCCAGCCTCAGCTCCAGTAGAAAGTCCCATTTTTCACCCATCATTTGTCCTGTGATAGAGTTCACACAGTTTACAGGCATAACATTTGGCAAAGCGAAAGGTCGTCTGGAGGTTATTGTGTCGGGCTGGGTAAGTGGCTGACCGCTTGGGAAGGGTGGGAGGATGGAGCGACTCTCACAGAGGAAGTCTGTTGTGCTAGTAGGAGACCAGCACAGAATGAGATGAGGCAGGAATAAGACGGCGGCACAACGTGCGCCGTGTAAAAGGCTTCCACTGTCCTCAATGACAATTTTAAAACTGTCGCCACAAATGTGTTTCAAATAATACCTTTTTTAACTTCCATCTTGCACAGGGTAGCACTGCACTGCAAGAAATAAGAAAAACACAACTGCATTCCTGATTTTTTGTTCCCTGGTCAAAAACCAGCGTTCTCCTTTATATGTCCGACAACATGAAATTTAGATTAAGATGAGAAAAGTAATTATTTACATGACTTATCATGTATTGTATCAGTATTGGCTCAAATGTAGTTTTGTAAAAGCTTTATACAAAACATTTGGTATCAAAAAAAAAAAAAAATATATATTTGGTTAATTTCTAAGCAGATATTCAAATTTACATAAAGTGGCAATAAAGTATTTCAAGCTAGGTGAGGTTATAAATTCATCAGACTTGCATCTTCCTCGCTATAATTTAACTGATGTCGCAATAGTTTTGCTGTCACTGAAGGTGTGCGTCTACTTTTGTGCATCAGTGTCTCTAAGTCTGCAAGGATGAATAAAGGGGGTTGAGAATAATCCATCACTAGTTGATAGTCCTCACAAAAAAAGAAGCCCTTTTGCTAAAAGGAAGGCCCTTGTGTGGACAAAGACCACCATACTTGGGACTTCATAGGACCCAGCTGAAAAGGTGTTGCCCAGAGTAACCTCATTCACATTAACAGGCATGCTGGCCAAAGCCAGTCATTACTGCTGACTTGGACCAGCCGGGCCACACATAGACCAGCGTAAAGCCTCAAAGGCCATTCACTTCTCATCAGCCCACAGGAAAAAGGCCTGAACTCTGCCACTGAGGAGCATCAAGAATTGTTACTGACCTATATGCGTGTGTGTCTGTCTGAGAGACATACATCTTTGAGAATGCATGTGCAGTCTTCATGGGAATATACATATATCATAATTAAATAGTTAAACTGGGTATGTATATATATATATAAATCTTAGAGCTTCAACTTCACAGGAAAATGTCTGAATTCAAACAGCATTTACATTTTATACATTATAAATCTTTTATTAGAGCAAAAGCAATGATTTATGTAGATTTAATCCAATCTAACCTAAATGTATTTTCAAGACACGTTTTTATTCTTGTCTTCATACTTCTATGTTCTCCTTGGTTCTTGGACACATAAAAACACTCAACTGACTAGATTATGTTTTATAGTTCTGTACAAAACATTTTCCACCTTTTTTTGTCCTTATTTGGCTTCCAGTTTTCAGAAAGTCGTTTTCTATTCCTGTTTGTTTTTTTCTATTGCCTTCTTGTCTTGCACAACCAAACACTTCAACTATATTTTAATTGAAACTGGTTTTGTTTTTACGTTGCAACTGAAGTCATTTTTGTTATTTTAGCTAAAATTAAGATACAATATAATGTCTTATGTAGATTTTTCATAAGCTAAATGAAATAAACTTTTACTTTACAAATACCTCAAATAGGAATATTTAAGTGAAAACATGATGGTGATCCTTAATTAAACAAGGACAGTTTTTTACGTTGACTTTTATTTGTTTTTCAAAAGAAATTCGATAAGTCATTTTTTTAAATTACTTTTTGAACAGAAGTTTAGATTGAATATCATCAGGATACGAACATAATGACTTTGTGTCCTTTTCAGTTAATGCCAAAAAATATTTCAAAATTCATTTGGTTAAACAAAAAATTGCAAATTACTAATAATGACATAAAATAACTAAAAGCATAGTAGAATTTAAAAAGTATCAGGTTTCAGGCTTTGTGCTAAACTTAAGGTGCATTTGATAAATTGTTATAAAAAATACATTAGCATGCCAGGAAAGATGGCAAAAGTGATGACGAGTCTGTGTTTAGTTTCCAAGGACAGACAAGACTCAGTTACAGAAGAAAAAAAGATATTACATACTGAAACTTTCAGTAACTAATCTATTTCTATGCTGGCTTTGAACCCAGTATTGTATCTGTTACAGCATTGTGGACTGAGAAGGTGTTGCCAAATAAAGTGGAACCTGGTTCAGCTTAGAACAAATTGACAGAGTGATCTTTGAGGCAGGCGCTGAGGGTTCACTTCCTGAACTTGAGACTTTTGCAGCATGTGTAAATATTTGCAAATGTTGGATGCTGAGGTACTTTTGACTGATTTTGATTGATAATATTAATGCAAGTGCGTTTGTGTATGCAAGCACAGAAAACATGAGAAGCCTTTCAAAATGAGATTCAACATTTTAACATTGCACAGTAACATTTGAAAATATATTTTAAAAATTAGCATTACAATAAAGATAAATGGCACATTATGATGCAAATGTATGTGATCATGGAGGAAATGTGCAAAAAGAAAAAAAAAACAGCACTGTAAAGCAAAAATAACCAATACGCACTAAACTTTTTCTGTAAAAGTCCAGCACTAGTTTTGTATTCTGTACACAAATAGCAAAGAGCATTCAAAGTCACCGTGTATATATATTTCTCTCTCTCCACCACATTTACCCTCCATCCCCTCTCCACCACCTCCACCTCTGTGTTGCTCTCCAGTACAATCCCTGTGGGCAGGTGGTTGTGTAAATTTAGCCACAGCTAGGTGAGGTGCTTCCTGGGCAGACTGTTGGCAAAGCCACCTTTAGGGTGTTCAACATGTCAGAGGGAATGAGACATCACCTCGGCTGCCCTGTCAAAAAATTCACCACCTTCCATTTCCTGCATAACCCCTAGGTCCTCGGAGCAATCGGGGGTGATGGGGGAATTCTTGTTTTGTGTTTTCTAATTTAGCCTGAAACACACCAGCCATTACCTAACCCAGAGCGCTGGGTGAGTGTTAATTGTGAAGCATTACGAAAGCTATTAAAACAGTGAGCCAGGGCCTGGGGAGATTGCACGCTAATGTCAAAAATCAGAGAGCCAGCACTAAATGCATAGTGTACCTTGATTGTGACCCCTTTAAGAGGTAAAACAATGGAGGATGTTTAAATAAACTGTAATCACATAAACATAATAATAATAATTTACCTTTAAATACTACACGCCTACTGTGAATAGCAATGAGGTAACTCATAGCAATAAGTTTTCATCTGCAAATGTGGGAAAAAAACGAATAAAAAAAATTTAAACAATCAATCTATTTACAAATGTATAAAAATCAAGAAACAGCAAGACTTTTTATGATATTCACAGTCCGTGTGTTTCAATCTAGCTTCTATCTCACCAATGTGAGACATTATAAACTGATTTGATGCTCAGGTTCTGAATTAGAAATATTGTCTATTAAAAATCTCTAAGAGGTGACAAAAGTTTGTTTTTGCGAGAACAGTGTTGATTGAAGCAATTATAAAAAGTAATTCATAGTCACTGCTTAATATTGTTGCAGAAATGTGGAAAATCTTAATTGTAATGCAATTTGTAACACATTTCCAATGTGTAGAACTAATTAAAAATGCAATATATTAAATAAACAGATTATTAAATGAAAGAGAAAAACTAAATGGTACGACAGAGCTTTTTTCTATATTTATTGCTTAATTGTAAAGTGGAGTAACAGAAAGTGTAAGAACAGAGATGGATACAGAACACTGAAGAGATGTACAGAATAACAAAACTAGAAAGCAGCTCAAATGTTACCATCAGCTTCTTCCTTCAAGTTGGGCATTTTGCTGGGAAATGGGCGGCCTGCCAGATTGGGGCCAAGTCAGAGTTGTCAGGGGATTACAGTTCTGCCTTGCTCACTGCAGGGGGTTCGGAGTGGGCCTCAATTACCCTGCAGCGGCGTGTTTGATTTGGCCCGGCACATTTGGGGACAGACCAAAAGCTGAATAATGCACCATTAGCAACTCCAAATCCTGGCCCAAAATGAGTCCACTTATGCATCACATACAGTAATTGTGTGTCTATCAAAGGCTGGCAGGTCCACACCAATTACCCCTGATAATAACAACAGGACAATGTACGCGTCATATTATCTACAGGGCACCTGTAGGCCACCACACACATGCAAGTCTTCCTGTTTAAAACTTTTAAGCTTCATTCAAAGTCTGGCATAAAGAAGTGGCAACTGAGTGTTCAAAGAACCAAAACGACACAATCTGAAAATATGAGAAATGAAGAAGCGAGGGAGAAAGAGCACGTGGAGAGATAGAGCCATGGAGTTCCCCCTTCTTTGGCTACAGAGGAGCTGTGCAATTGAATTTCACAGGGTATAAGGCAGCAAATGGCATGTGAAGGCTGAAGCATCAGACGGTTCCTGCCACACACACGCAGACGGATAAGGGAGGTGTAAGTGACATCATTAGGTAACACTGCAGGGTATCAGGGGCAGTCGAGGACTGGCAGGAGACTATGGGAACCAGAGGTCCTCCTTCAGCTCCTTTGAACAGCCACTGGGTCTGATATACATGCACTCACAAACACGCAGGGAGAATCACTTCTGCAAACACCGACTGCAGAAGTGACAAACAAGGACTCGAGGTAGAGACACGAAAACGACTGAGCGCTGTTTTCACTCCCCGCCCACAAACACAAGCACATTAGCACATGCAGACGTGCACGCATGTACACAGCACTTCAAACCGCAAACGCCTCATTGAGGTATCAGCCCCAGCGATTGTGTTTGTCCACCTGAGTATGAAAGAGCCATTCTGGCTGGCATTGAGGAGGCAGTAGTGTGGTACCTCTCAAGCCGGAGCCCAGCAAGGCTACGTCTGTCTCAAGTCTCTCAGGGAGGGGAGCAGCCAAGTGTGGATGCACCTCATTACCTCACTCATCCACACACCAATTACCCCTAAATAAATACACCCAGCCCACAGGCAGCAACAATGACATCTAGCCTGAAAGGGAAGAAAGGATGCTGTTCAGAAAGCATTTGCACGCACAGAAAAGTGTTGCTGGATAACGATGAAGAAAAGAAGTAGAGAGAAAGGAAGCAAAAGGAAGAACATGCAGGGGGGCTCTGAGTCTTTTGAAGAGCTCAAAGACGAAAAGGAGAAGGAGAAAGAATGAAACAAACACAGAGCAAGCAGAGTGAAGTGATTCAGAAAATGATAATTTCTTGCTAAATTTCACCCAACACATCCGCAAATTATTGTTGTGGCGGGGGAGGAGCAAAGTTGAATTGTTTTAATGCACACAGCCATGAGATAGCTCTGCTGCAGACTAAAATGGTGCTCGCGCTTGGAGCCGACACATATTTACATGCAAGACAGACCGCTTGGGGCAATGGAAAGTGTGATTTGTCCGAAAAACCCAGGTTCAATAGAATGCAAATGGTTTAAACGAAGGCTATTTAGGAGGACATGGCACGTCCTATGAAACAAAACTGCAAACAGTTGCAAACTAAATAAGAAAACTTTATGTTGTAAATGGGGAACAAATTCTAGCACCAGAGTGCGAAGGTGATGTTCCTGTAAAGGTTTGAGGGAGAGAAAGGAAGACAGATGTGTTTTCTAGGAAGGGAGGTACAAATGAGGAGAGGAAGCCAAGAGATCCTTCATAGCCCCTACACCTCCCTCCATGTGGGTTCCTTCTGCATGAGTGACTCAGTCATACCTGGGGGACAAAATGGTCTCTCTCTCTTTCTCTGCTTGTCTCCATCTCTGCCCCAGTTCTACCCTTCCTCTTCCCCATCACTGCTGTGACTTTTGCAAGCTAAGCCTGGTTTTTATGTCTGCTGCCATGTGGAAAACAATCCAGAAGCAATACTTTAAGACGATCTCTGTACCAACTTCTTTAAAAAATATGCAATAAAGAAAAAAAGCTGCCACAAAGTTGAGCTTGTTTGTCATATTTGCTGGACTCCACCAAAGCTGCACCTCCTGGGCGCCTTCCTTTCCCAGGGGATATCTGGGAAAGGTTTTCCCTGTAGGAGCTGTTACCAATAGAACTGACTGCTTTGGATGGATGGATGGATGGATGGATGTTGAGTAGAGATATGGAAAAACTTCTTCATAAAACACCTGGTAATGGGTGGGACTGTTTGAATCTGGTGAGGTGTGTTGGGTGCGTGCCTCGATCTGCACTTCCTGATAGGGTGATTTCCCCTCTGCAGAGTGTCAGAGCACATCCTCAACTTGAACATAACCCACATGACCAAAGTTGGGCTGATTTACCACACCAGAGGCAGATTCCTGATTAACTGAAACAACGGCTGGGAACGCGTCAGTTTTCCACCCTGTTGATTCGATGTGATGAACAGAACTTGATGGATTGAATGGAAGTGAAGGGAGCAGGTTTATTAGGATTCCTTCCTGTTGGAAGGCTAATTGATAAAGAACTCTGCACAGGTCGGGTGCCACAGGTGGGTGGAGTAGCGCTGACATGCCGTGGCAGCATAGTCAGGATTCCTCAGCCCTTCAGTGGAAGCAAAGTGTATGGGAAACTTAGGTTCTGTCGCACACAACAAAACAGGTAAGGCCTGTGAAGACTTTCTACTAATTACTTTGTCTTTTGTACATATATATATATATATTTCTGTTCCAGGGATTAATACAATGCAGGTCCGGTATTTTTCAGTTTGCTGAACCATACAACACCACACCCTAAACCATGCAACAAATATTTTCTATGTGAATTTTGTATCCTGTATTGCTTGCATACTTTAGTATGTGATAATTGTTTTTGTAAATTCTCAGGTGATTCCCTCAAAGATAAAGCTTGCGTGACTTGCTAGATTTCACACACTTTGCCTGAGAAATGCTACAACACATTCACTAATACTTCACAATCTGTACCAATGAAAAACATAATGCTACATAAAGCATCATCTGGCTTTTGTTTGTAATTGCTAACACATGCCAAGTGTGCACGATTTACAATTCCAGGAAATATCTTCCTAGAACTGTATGGGAAGAAACCATGGGGACTCTCCAAGTCCTGCACTTTATAAAGTAATCAGACAAACCTTTGTGGAGGTGCTGGAAACATGTTTTTGTTTACTGTATTGCGATGCACTGATCAAACCATATAATCTTTTTCTGTACAACTTTTGAAAACCATATCCTGTTCCAAGTTGTCTTGGACTGACAACTTTGGCGTCAGTCCAAGAAAAAGTTAATGTACATCTGTTAATGATAAAAAGCTTCAAAAACATACAATATATGAAGTCTTTAAGATAAGATTTAAACTGAAAACTTCACATTTTTCTCAAGATTGGAAAAGCATGCAAACATTTTCTGGCCGCTCTATTTAAACAAATGTTTGAATATTTTGAGCAGTGTTACATATTAAAACAACATCACATAATAGCACAATTTTCAATAAGCAACACTAAGAATTACATATTTCATTTTATATCGGCAGCATCCATTGGCGAACACACTTACTTCACCGGCCAAATCCCTAAATTAACACCTTTTTCAGAAAGAAGGCTCAATTTGGAACACATCACACCAACACCACAGCTGGCATTCAAGGGTAAAATTAATTACTTCAGATACATGTGCTTCCTCTCAAAGTGGCAGACTTATTTGCATTGAGGAACATTCAGCAGAAGTAATCGATGCACACACAAAATACGGCCACCCAAATGACCCCAGCCCCATCTCAAAGTCTCCTCCCCATCCCCAAAGCCCTGACGGCTCAGCCATGCGTGCAGGAACAAACACAGGTAGCGCGAGCAAGTCTGACTGCAACAAAACACAAAAACATGAATGGGAAGCAGTACAATGACAGGCTGGACGCAGGACAATGGGCCCAGCATTAAACAAACGGCAAATCCCACGACGGGCTGCGGGAGTATGATACAGATTACAGGCACCTAGTCCCCGATGGGGAGCAAGGGAGAGCAAGAAAAAAGGAAACAATATTGCAATCTGACAGCTGACGTCTTCATATAAATGTATGAATTTACATTCCAATTAGAGGAAATTTACATCTTAATCACAGCGAGCAGTGTGTTGGTCCCCCGGTTAGTGTGCTGCTACGGTAATGAGGTGGGATGCTGCTGTGCTCTCTCATCCAGACAGCGATCTGTCAGCAGACGACACCTCCCTGTTATGAGGAAGCTGTACTCTTAAATACAAGCGGCACTGCAATACGGTAATATTCATTGAAATCTGTCTTAAATACCAACAAGGTGCGGGATGCCACCCGAGGATAATGTGCCAAATATGGAGTTTGAAAAACATCAAACATATCTTAAATACAGCACACTGAACCAGGAGTGTCTTTAACTGTCACTCAAGTGACAAGCTTTCCGTATTCGACGGTGTTACATTTCTCATTTCCATACTAATAATGGGTATATTATCTTTAATGGCTTGACTTTGTTTTATGGCATCTGAAATGGATCATGAAGGAGTGTGCAGAATAACTTAAACATATCCTGTAACAAGATCAGATGCTGCTAGCAAAGACAATCTGAATGTGTGATGTAGTGTAGTAAACACCATAGATTTCACTTGCCACCTAATTTGAATGTTTCTTTTTTTTTTATATATAGGTACCTCTAAAGTGTCCCACCAGACCTTTAGATGTAGCCAAAATAACCTGTGAAATAAGACACTCATGGGTGATTACATAATAGTTTTGATCAAACTAAATGTTTTATTTGCATCATAAACTTTGCTATATTTGTCTACTTTTGTGTAAAGTTCCTGCAAGATTGTATTTTGTTTTTCCTTCACACTATACACTTGTGCTCAGGTTCACTTCATAATATCCTTTAACAGTGTCACCTGGTTTCATCTCCAGTTAGAGAAGCTTTCAAGCATCTAAAAAACCAGTGCCAAATGAAACCAGGATACCTGCCTGTGTCAGGGTGATCCATGGAAGACAGAGCTTCTGTTGGAACTTAAACAGACTATTTCTACAGCCAAGAAAGAAACCTAAGTGACTTAGCTGCCTGAACAGAAATGCGATTTTTTTAGCCTGATTTCAGACTAAAGTAATGCATTCTTACCAGTTTGCCTCCCTGTTCAAAGATGACTGAAATACATAAAAACCCATTTGCTTCTTATATTAGTAACAACAAACTGCTAAATAGCTATACAAAATAATTTATCCTTCAGATTGATTCTGAAGCAATGCGAATGGTCAATATTCGATTGGTTGTTAAATCTATTGGTTTATGAACCAGCATTTATTGAAGCTTAATAATTCTACAGTGAGATGACTGGATTGAGCATGTGGCAGTATCAACAATGCACATTTTTTAGTAATACAAATCCTAAAGCCCGACTCTAAAAGGAAGAACACAATAACTCAACGTACAGCGTGTGTGAACTTGTGGGGAAACAAGTAAAGTAGGCCTGCAGAAACGGTTCAAAACAAAGAGTAAAACCTGCTGGAAGAAGTTCTCTGTTAAGGTCTTAAAGTCTGTTTGTTGACACTTGTTGTGGTTTTCTTACTCAATTAGCAGACAGGCTGGTTTGAGGTTTGGAAATCAAAACCACACAAACAAGCCTAAGGCCGGGGAGGATAACTTTTTTAAACACTCGCAAGAGAAAGGAAAAAAAAAACTTGCACACTGTCTGTAACTTCAATCAAGTGAAATCAGTTACTCAAATGGAAGCGCTGATTGCTGACAATGCAATCAGGAAGAGCAGATTAGCTGCAAACGAAACAGAAGAGCGCATAAATCATTTTAACGCAGTCCTTCGCCATCTTCATGCTTCACTTTAATACAGAGATATGTGAACAAAAAAATTGGAGGGAAATGAGGCATGGCTTCTTTATCAGCTACCTCGAAGCCAATCAGACCCCTCTTGCCAGAGACACCGCTCTAATGGCCGATATCTACGGGAGCAGCCTATTACTGGATACTGCCTGTAATTAAGACAAGTCAGATTACACCAGGGCAAAGCGTCTTCTCTGATATGGAGGCAGCCATTAAGTCCTGAAGAGGTAAAACACTTGAATGCTGCAGTGAGAGAAAAAAAAAAACATGTCATATGCAGGGTAAGCAATGAATGTGTCCCCAAACATTCCATGGGGTCATTTGCAGGGCGGGGCTCAGATTCCACTTTTGGCCGCAGGGGTTTTCAGAAAGGATGTCAGAAAGCTAAACACAGTCTCTCTGGCCCTCGTTTTGCATATTCCGACATTTCAGATTAATTCTCAAAGCATCTATCTTGCACTTCCATCTGAACGTCCAAACAGGCTGCCCGCCTTTTTGTTTGAGCACAGCACAGGGTGTGTGTGCAGCTCTGATGTTCACCACGATTACAAGTTCTTAAAACAGGGAGCAGCCTATAAGGTGCCAGGGTGAGTTTGTGTCTGCAAGCAAATGAGGTAGAAATAGAGGAGCACATTTTAGTTGAGTTCCTGAATGTTGAAAGAGCAGTGCTTCTAAAAAGAAAAATGTAATTAAAAAGAGGAGTGGAGGGAAGAAGCTTCTATGGGAAGAAAGCAAAAGTGAGTGAAAGAGATAGAGAAAGAAAGAAAGGGCAGCATGTGAGTTTGAAATGGGACCATGCTTACAAAGTAGACTCATTGCTGCACATTTTATTTTGAAATACATATTTCTTGTTTTTTCTTGTAAGGTACAATATATTTAATGTAGTTATTTGCATTAAGCTTAGCGCATAGGTCTCTGGAGAACTTCAATTGATGCCATATAAAGGATAAGTATTGACTGTTAGGCCTTAGGAAAAAAAAAAAAACATTAATTACAATAAACTTTTTCAGGAACAGTGAGAAGAAAAAACATCTCTTAGACTTTTCTTTAAACAGACTAAAAAATAACGTACTATACAAAATTTTGCCACTTTGTATCAGAAAAATATTTTCATTATATTTTAAAAATAAATAATACATCAAATACAGCTTGAACACTGATTAAGTTAATGTAATATATACTTTATTTGTACCCAAACAAAATCTATCTCCAAGACCTATCAGTTGTATCCTTAGTAAAAATGTATTTTAAAAAATCCTTTAAAATGAATTAATCATTTCCTGAAAAAAAAAATCCATACTTTAATTTAGTTTAATTTATTCCTTGGCAAAATATTCTTATATACAGAAAAAATTGTTTTTCTATACATGTGTTGTGCAACAATAGCCAGTCTAGTTTTGGTTGTGAATAACTATATACACTTGCTTAGGGCAACTATTGATAAAACTAGTAACTTAGATTAAACTAATCGGGCACCACTCGATTATCTCAATTATTTTTTATGAATGCATATCTGACACATGCTTCAGTTTTAAAATAATAGGTGATGACTTACGTCCAGCATCGCCCTTATTTGAACAGCAAGACGCTACACAGATATAAGACGAACACAAAGAATTGAGTGTTTTGCTGTTTAAACAAAAAATATTGTTGACAAGCATCAGCAATTCACTGCGACTGACAACAGCAGCAGGAAATAGCTGTATTTGTACTACTTCAGCCTTCATGTAACTTAGTGGCAAGAAAGGGAAATAAAATACCAATTAAGGTGATGAGCTCAACCTTACTAGACTTTTGGTGTTAAAACCAAATTTTCTCTGAAATGAGACTTCAACAGTCCAAAAGCTATAATTAGCCTTAGCTGCGGCATGCATGGCCTGCTTTGTTTGGATTACTTCTAAGTTCTAAGACATCAAGTAAAGCAAATGAATGATAATACTCTCTGTTTCAAAATGGCTACAAAGAAAAAGCAAAAGTATTTCTTTCTAACACACAGAAAAGGAAGTGAAAAATAAATCTCCAAAGCTAAGGGCGGATTTTTGTGATTTTCAAGTCCCCATAACAATCAGAGGGTATTGACTAGTTGAAATGGATATGAGAAAAACCTTTTTCTACAAATAAAGAGCTGTAGTTCGGTACAAACTAGCGAGACTAACTGGCACTGCACCCTTTGGTCAAATGGGACTGTGAAATAATCCAAAAACACTGCCAAATCAACACAGCAATGCTTCACCAAACAAAATCCTTCCTCCGTCCGCAGACCTAAGCCTTTTAGAAGAGAAATTAGCTGAAGGGAAGAACCTAAATATTTCAGTTTGAAATTAGGCAACCTCATTAAAACATTAATCTATTTCAATGGGGTTTGCATGACTTTTCCAGAAGAGCCGATAAGTGTGAAAGGAGCTGCAGAAACAAAACTGCCAGGTATAAAACCATCATGTATGTATGGGTTTAATTTGAGGATATCCTAAATGCAAGTACAGCAGCATACAAAAGCAGGCACCCCAATGCACATTCACAGAGGGCGATGAAGCAGGCATACATGACATCCCCATTCAAACAGTCTGTGTAAGTGAGCGTACAACATCAGGCTATCAGATCACTTCCCTCTCCAAACATGAAGCCTTTAATAGATGTGAAACTGCAGGCCCTGAATCTTTTCACACCAGTGGGTCACAACCCACAGAGATAAACAGGAAACAAATGGTGACAGTGCAAAAAAAAAAAAAAAAAGACAATAAAAATAATTCAACAGAAAGAGTAAATGTATTTACTAATGAAAGGATCAAGAAGATACACATTACATTTCAATTTTGTTTCATTCAGACAATCCCTTCAGAGTTGACAGAGATTACACTCATCTGAATTAAAAAAAATAAAAAATAAAATAAAACAGACTCATAAGAATCCTCAGACTAACATATGGAAAACCTTTGAGGCCTTCCGGGACTTGGGGGTGGTTCGACAATTTTGCGGGGGGAGTCTAACGCTCCAAGGACAGTAGGCACGCTAGGGAGAGGTGAGCTGTCACCCCCCATTACGATCACCGCCAGACTTCAGAAAAGGGGGAAGGGGGAGAGGAGCTGGCTACAAAAAAATTCAAAATAAAAATAGAAAAATACTGGTCCCTGACTAACCGCCATCTAGATCCATCTCCACAGATCCTTCTACGACAGCCCCCTGGGGAACGCTTGCATGCAACCCCTAGTCCCTTGTTAGCAGTAGGACATTTGTGTGAAGGGGTAGAAGGAGGGTGTTGTGCCTTAACTTTGGGTGCGTGAGCTTAATATATGGGTCTGGTTAGCCGAAAAGCTGATATTTAAGCAGGGATATGGTTACCAAAAGCAATTCAGACAAATCAATATTTATGGCAGCTTTCTTTATTTAACCAGGTAAAACCCCAATGAAATCCAGATCTCATTTGCAAAAAACAGCTGCTGTTATTAAGGTTCTAAATTGGAAAAAAGAAATGGCAAAGAGAGTTTTCAAGGTTCAGGTAGGGGTGTTTTTAGACAATAAACTATGAATTAAAAAATATACCAGCATGATACCATGAACCCAAAGACAAACAAAATATTGTAGTATATTATGTGATTTGTTTCAGAGTGAAATAGAGTTTGCTGGCGAATATGAAGCATGCCTCAGCTTTGACCTTTTGCTGGCTTTTGTGTAAGTCTGGGTGAGCACTGCTTAGGCACATTCTGTTCAGCAGATCCCACCGCTAACACCCCTGTCACTCATCATCACTCATCATTGTAGGGGACAAAAGCAAAGTTTGGTTAAGCTACACAGAGAAGAATTCTCCCATCGTGGTCTCCCCCATGGCCACTACCCTCTACCTTCACACATTTCCGTACGGACAGTGCAGACACGCATTATAAAACCCGCTCCATCTTTGCCGCATAAACACAAACTGATGAGTCAGACATGCTCCTCGACTCAGAGATGGGGTCGCAAACTTTGCATCACCTTGCCCTCTAACTTTCTTTTTGAAGTGCAAGCTTGGCCTTTGAATGGCCCTTTGGCTCATCAAGTGTGTGTAATTAAAGCCTATTCAGAGCTCTATATGTGTCCTCTATCCTCCATCATCATCTGGCTGGGCCTTTCAATAGCCACCTGTGAACTGTGAAGGGAAAGGACACATGCCCCCGTAAAATTCATGACCACCAAATCATTCAGTTGCCGGCTAACTTCCCAACACCGCTTTAAACAACTGAGTTAACTGTTGGGTGAATCCTTAAATGCAGCCATGTACAGTGATGTCAGGTTTCAATAGCTCAACTAATTACATGAAACAAGTGTCTTTATGTTGTGAGAGGAATGAAAGATAAAATCTGCATTCATTGCTGGGAAAAAGAAGCGATGAAAACTATTTACAGAAGAGTCTCATGGATAGATGATACAACAAACACATCCAATAATTACACAAAGGAGCAGGGAATAAAGTATGGAAATAAAAAATAATGCTGCAACTTGGAATTTTATGCAATATTTATCCAGAACTGGAAAATACCTCAATCAATACTTGTGAAAGAACCCTACTTGAAAATATTGATATTTAAATGTTAATATTTACAGACAGATGAATGAGGAGCCATCTTTCTGCTTTTATGATTCTCACCTTTTCGAGAGTCCAGTCAATGACAGATTGCAGTGACTTTATTCAGGAACATTGCTCTGTGTGAAGCAAACAGATGAAGGATGGAGCAACGCTGTTGAGTCTTTGAACAAGCACCTGAGGTAACGCGATCAAATAACCGAGTATGAGAGCTGAATGTCAAAATGAGAATCTGAGAAAAAAAGATAATTTTCCCTCAATAAAAGAAGCAATTACCTAAAGATTAGTTTTTCAATGGGAATCTAAACCTCAGGTAAATTAACTAAACCTTTGTAGCCGGAATTTGATCAAGAATTTATATTCACAACAATAATACAACATACTGGAACAATTAAAAACAAGACAAAAAAAATACAAACACATACTCCTCTCCGTGACCCCCCCTTAGGACACTGAGCAGAGAGAGTGTGGGAAAGTTATTTTTAGGAGCCGCGCAGAGAGCCTTCCTGAGTTGGATGCTCCTGGTCGGGATCAACATTCCACCTTTGAACCGCTCTGACCGCGGAGCTGTTTGTGCCTAGGATGGCAATTTTTACTTTTGTTGTGAATCAACAGCAATGACAAAATTGTTACACTGTTGACATTGATTGTAGATAAGAGTTGAACATTTTAAATTTGAAGAATCAACAAAACGTCAACCAAAACAAATTGTTCTTTAAAATTGTGGTGATATTTTAAAGACACAGGCACAATAGTTTGCCGGAATTTTTGCCCATTCCTCCTAACATAGCTTACGTTAGGTTTGTAGGTGCACATTATTTAAAATCCTGGCTTTGGGGTGGTTGCTCTAAAACATTGTAATGTTTCATCCTTAAACCATCTTGTGACTAATTTTGCAGTATGCTCTGAGTCACCATCATTTAGGAAATCTTATCTGTGCCCAAGCTTTAACTTCCACAATGAAGGCTGGAAGTTTGTGTGACATGACGTTCTTTCTCATGATGCTATCTGCAGGGAAACACCAACCACAACATGATACTGCCACACTCATGCTTCACAGCTAGAAGGATGTTCTCAGGCTTTCATGTTTTCCTATTTTCCTACAAATGTAACAATGGTTGTTATTAACACTTAAATTATAGCATCAACTTCTTCACAACATATTTTAGAACAAAAGTCTTTCTCCCTGAGCATATTTACAAAATGTGATCTGGCTTTCTAGCATATTGTACCTGAACTACGTTGGCACAAGACTCATTTCACCAGTTTATGAAATAATCTTCACAAGCTCTTCAATCTCTACTGTGTAGGAAATGTACACATACAATGAAACATGTTAATCTCTAATTTAATTTCTCAAATGACTTTCTCTTACAAGTTGAACCTTCTGGTATTTCTGACTGCCGGAAAAAACAAGACATGCTTAAAGTGGTTCTGTCTTTTTATACTGTGTATGTAAATATCTGTTTTCAGTTGTATATTTCAAACTCTAAGCAAAAGAAGTTCTGCCCAAGGTTTACAGTGTCACTCAGTTTGTAACACATGAACAGAGACTGCATAAACCTGAGGCAAAATTATACACAACTTTTACAAAAATCTAGCAAATATCAAGAGAAACACATCTGAGGCACAATTTATAAGTACCAGGGGACCTATGGTTCTCCAGTCACAATCAATATGCTAATAGACGCCCTATCTGAGCAGAATTACACGTACCCTTTAGTGCCACAAGACCCCACAGATGTAGGATGGCTTGCATGTTATAGCCTCTTTTCTTTTCCCTAATGGGAGCTGAAGACAACTGGGGCTACTTTAATCAGGTCTGAGTCCAATGTGGCCAGGCTAGTCTGATGGGAGCTGAGTGGTGCATGGACTGCGTTAAGGGTTCACTGCTCACTGATGAAACAGTTTCACTTTCAGGGTGAGTTCAGGCAAACCACGCTCTTACACAGTCTGGCAGGAGGAGCAAATATGCCCTGTTTTGTTTAGCTTTAGGACTGTCTGCTTGAAACAAACGTTTGGGCGTTTTGTTCATATAGCGCGGACGGCAGTGCATTTGGTTGCTTCAAGTATTCTTTTGCCCAACTTTGACTCAACTACCACAAACAAACCCACAACTGCTTTTCCACCCAGAATAGTAAATGGAAATGGAAATTCTTACAGTTGTAGTCAATGTTTACATAGATTTTTTAAAATTGACATAATTTGGTGAACATTAACTTGAACCAGCCAACATTAGGGGTTACCATTGCATTTTTTGTTGTAGATATCTTGGACTGCATCTGCTTTTGGAAGATTAAGAAGAATTTAAAACATGCATTTCTGCCTTTGACCTGAATCACTTAAGGATCTTGCAAATACCCCAGCAGATGCAAACATCCCCCAGCATGTTCAGGAGTCAGCACCAAAGCATGCACGCTCATCTTAAAAAATACACATGCGCATTTCCAAAGTAGATAAAATGCATGTTCAATAATGGATGCAAACTTGATATATGTAGAGAATTGTTTAGCGGAAGAGTTTGATAGCGTGCCATTGGCTGGCCTTCCTCTCTCTCTCTTTTGCCATGCACACACAAACCAAATGCATCACCTGAACACCAACTGCAACCGAGGTTGATGTGCACCAAGGGAGGAAGCATGAATTATTTAATTAGAATATTATGCCAAAAGGTCCATTCCCAACTGATCGTGACTTTCTTGGCAAAGTATAAATCAAAGTTAGGTGTCTTGAAAGGCTAAATGACTTCCTTGATTCAGGACAGTCAAACAAAGGCATCATCTTAAATGTATTTCATTTCCCAGAAAATAGTTGCCATGATCTCTAAATGAATTCAAATAGTCAGCAACTTTCTTCAGATGAGTTCTTTTCAGGATTGGCCTCTCCCTGATCTTCTGTGCCAAACACTATTGGACGCAGAGAGAAAAGATATACAAACAGGCATGTAAAGCAAACAAACATTAAAACAAATGCAAAAAAACAAGCCCTTAGGAGTCGGTCCCTGTCTGACTCGTTCTGCATTTTGCAACTCCTCCTTCCTCCCCTTTTCATTTCTCTCTCAATAAGGCGGTTTGGTGCCTCTGAGGAGAAGCCCTCATTTTAATTAGACCTGACCTGAGAATCACTTAACTGCTCCTCTCCGCTTATGCCTCCCCCTCCCTCTTCTCCAAGCCTCTCGCTCTGTTCCTCACATAGGTCCATTAACACCCTTCCCTTGGCACCCACAGGCTTCAACAGGGGGCAGACACAGGCGTTGTCTTAAAGACATTTTGAGGACATGCCAAGAGACATTAAACTACTCCATACACCTCCTTCGGACTCTTTCACTTAGTTTCCTCTTTCTCTTGAGTCCTCTTCTCCTCAGCATCTCCATCCTGTATTTGTGTTTCATATTTGTTTCACCTTTACTCACTTTGGTGCAAAACTACTCAACTATTAGAGTCATGAGAGGAGCAACTTGAGATGTTTGTAGGAGTGAAAATCTGGTTGTTGGATCTGAAACACCAACATATTCTTGATTACAGGTGCATTTTCTTTAAAATCACACTTCCACACACATTAGAATGAGCCACTTTAAAAACCATGCATAGGTGATCACCCAGACCAAAAATACATACTGCACTGAAATGCTCAGCCATTGTTCCATTTCAAAAATTCAGCTTAATGTACTAAATCCTCAAATTTAAGAGTATACTAAAACTTTGTTACCTAACTCTGCACATATGGCCTTGGTATTGGATCAAATGTTTACATTTGTTCACAATTGCTCCAGTTAATCTTCGAAGTAAGCATTACACCAATAGAATCAAGTGTAATATAAAGTTCAACTATTAGAGCAAGATTCAGATGACACATTTTGCTTGCTTATGTCTGTTTTCGAACAAAATAAAAGTGTAGAAATAACCTTTATTGTCCGTCAGTGAGGATATTCAGGTGCACCAGCAGCTAAGTGACAGGCAAATCAAAGCATGTAGATTCACTCAAATATAAAAATATGAAGGGAACAAGAAGAACAGACTGTTAAGTACAAGCAAATTTGTTACATAAGAAAAAAAAATACTGTTCAGTAATAAAAATAGCTTCCGGAGATTCCAGAAATATGCGACAGATCAGGGACATTTTTAAAAATGTACAAATTGTGCATAAAAATAAACAATTTACCACGAGCAAAAATAAAACTCTGTAAATAACAGGGATATGATAATACCAGCAGGACGAATGATAATTCTCCTTTGTGCACCTGGTGCAGCAGTCTGACAATGAAGGAGCTCTCCAGGTCTGCAACACTGGGAATAAAACAAGCAAATATTGGCCTGATAATTAGTCAGGATTTCGGTTTGGTCTGCAGCTGGAAATTTTGTCTTTGTAGTCAAAACTCAAGAGTATGGAACTTCTTTCAGCAAGCTGAATGCTGTGTGCAGGTCCCCAGCACTTTCATCAGCATCTCAATAAAAGGGTATGAGTGAATTGTAAAAGTTTTGGTACCAGCCCATATCTACAGGAAGCTGAACATTTCCTATGAGCAGCATACCCAGCTTCAGTGACATGTCCTGCATGTCCAACTAAAAACACCTCCAAATAGGTTCTCTATTAGAGGACTAATTTGACACAAATCCCTTTCTTACACTGTAGTTGACCTTTTAGCCTGCTTCTGGCAACCCTGTACCCCAAAGGCACATTGCCTGTCAGTTTAAAGGGTCAAGCAAAGGTAAGAAGAATGTAATTGCGTACCATCTGCATTCTTCAGAGCTTCATCCTGAAGCATCATGCCTTGTGGAACGTGTGACAAGAGCTTGGGCGGCGCAAAATGAGTGACTACAACAACTCTCACGCACATAGCGAGTTACGCAGAATTGTTTTCACGAAAGCAATTTGGATGTGTTGTTGCATCAATGTCAATATATCGATGTGTGGGAGCAAGAAATGTTTGCATATATGAATGAGTGTGTGTTAATCCTGTCCAAACACCTAACACTCCCCTACCTGCTCAGACAGGGCCATGGGTTAATTCTGGCCTCAGGCGCCGCGGCTAATAACTGCTCATCAACCGTAGCTTGAACTCTCAGTAAGTCAAGTGTTGCTGGCGCAACCTCAACACCAAGAAAGTAAAGCATTGATGAGCCAAGTGTGGGAAGTCCTAATAACTTAAAAAAATAGTTTTATTTAAATCAAATAAATCATATGTTCTGTCTCCTCATTCCTGAAGTGCTTGACAATCGAAGGATGAGTTCTGCAGCAGTTTAGATATTAGTTACTAGCACAAATCCACACGTAGCTGGGATGGCATGCAGCTGCCTGAACCAGCTGGTGAGAAGCTGTTCCTGTCAATCAGCTGTCATTCAGCACCACCACCACCCACATATTATTCCTCATAGAACAAATGTTGAGAGCTCTCTGATTTGCTGATACTAAAACGGGACAAATATGCTAAAAGTCAAACCTACATCCATCTCAGCGGGACATGAAGCACAGTGGAGTGAGTGCTGTCTCTTGTGGCTTCAGGGGAAACGAGCCTTATAGCCTGAGTAAATGAGATGATGACCACTGCAGCGACTTGTCAAACAAATTCAACTGTCATCTCATATGTCAATCAGCTGTCCACAGAGTCAGATGACCAGCAATACGGCAGTTAACCCAACAGCAGTCCAGCCTGTGATCCAACACATACGTCTCTGTAGCCTTTTTAATGTTTGCGTCCCAGTAGGTTGTCATCAATAACTACAACCAATACAGAAGAACATGATAGGGTATCACAATGGCAAACCTATGTCATAGCTAATTGGATGCGTGACTATGGATACAACACTCTGTGGGAAATTCCCAGACAGGTAAGAATGTGTCATAGCCAGGGATTATGATTGACAGGTTTGATTAAGTGCGGAGCACAGAGTCAACAATGGCAACTATTTGTGGGTTGTCGTCTCATGTTGGTAGAACTAATTGTCTTTGTCAAAGCAGAGCCAGAATAAGATTCTCATTTAGTCAATAAACATATCCTTACAGACGGATCAAATATTTTTGTAAGTAATGGTCTCAATGCTGACATCATCAGATATGACCATTTACATGGTAGTCAGCATTTAGACACGAAGTATAAAGTACCATGTCTGCACAAGCGGATGGAAACAACATGAACTGAAGTTTAAGTGCTGGTGGATATTAGAGCTGTACAAGCTCCAGTATTGACTTAAAAAGTCAATATCACAGAAATATTTAAAAAATCCAATACATGTGAAATATATTGCACTTTATGAACAATGACTGGCATGCTGCCATAAAGCTCTAATGCTAAGGCCCTCAAACAGCTTTTTTATTCATTTATTCTTCTTTTTGTGATCTTAGTTTTAACATATTTTCAGGACTCATGCTTTGTAAGATTTTTGTGGCTACTCATGATCAGTAAAACAATCACATTTCTTTAATTTTAAACCAATATCCCCTTTGTCAGCTAAAAATGTATTTTTATTTTCCATGTGTAGCCTTATTTTCCTCATAGTTTTTTTATTTTTTCATGTATTCTGGTCTCCTACTTTCTCCTACTGTTATATCTTTTATGCATAAGATATAACACGAAGTCATATCTTATGCATATGACTTTGTGTTATCAAGGGCGCTTTATATCTAAAGATCAATTAACCAACTGATTGATTCATTGGTAATAATATAAGCTTTACATTAGACTTACCAAACTTGCTAAGATATAAATATCATATTTCAATATCGATGTAATTCGACTTCCTGATA
Source organism: Phalloptychus januarius (assembly GCA_902982915.1). NCBI lineage: Eukaryota > Metazoa > Chordata > Actinopteri > Cyprinodontiformes > Poeciliidae > Phalloptychus > Phalloptychus januarius. The sequence goes on from CADWAE010000477.1 coordinate 17,322,195, forward strand.
GAAAAAAGGAAAACTCAAAAACTTTATTATCATTTCCAATCTTGATAATCCTACTCTGAGCTTAGAATAATTTGTCTTGAGAAATGTTGAGAAAGGGACTGCAAAAGAAAGTCCAATCTTTCAGTATTGGGTAAAATACTGCTTAAGCATATTTTCTGGTAATTGGCTTCCTAAACATAATATCCTTAATACTAATAATGTTTAAATTTATCCAACCATTTAAAATTCCACCATTCATGAACATTAAAACGTCACTATACTGATTTTGGATTTTTAATTATTCATTGCACGGAGAACAATGAATTGTTCCTTAAAAATTCAGCTATGTAATAATAGGAATTCACAAAGCATTCAGCAAAGATTTTCTTGCAACATGCCGATTTCTACCTACTCTGAGAATGTTGTTCCGTATTTCTTTCAAGCATACCCCTCAATAACTCTGTCTTATTAAAAATACACAAAGCTACTAAAATATGCAACATTTGATGCAAAGAAGACCCAAGATTGTACTGATCATTTGTCTTGACAGATTAGCTCTGGTCTAAAAATAGAGAAACAAACAAAATCATTGACTTTTACAGACCTCATAATCATAATCTGAGGTCTGTTATATGCAATATTAGAGTCCCCTAATATGCAATAGAAGCATATTAGGGGACTCAATGAAAGGAAGAGAGAGGGCTAATTAAGACAGAAGAAAGGATTAGAAATATCATCAACGGTGGCACAAAATGAGAAGATGGTGAGCGTGGAAATTTGGGGGTAGGGACGGCATTCCGCTCCTCCCCTTCAAATCCTAGCTAAGACAATAGGACTCACTAAAGAGCCCAGGAGCAGAGGGTGTGATAAGGTAATGATAATGTAATGAGGACCAATCATACCCTGAGCCAAGTGCAGGGCCTCCTAATTTGTCTCTGGAGCAGCAGTTCACTGTCAGATTTGTATCTTTTGAAGAGAGGAATAGTGTGACATATAAAATGAAGTCAATGAGGATGAGAAATCAAAAATCTAAATGTATGTTGAAAAGGTGAGTCCAAAAAAGGCATCTGAAGTGAACATCTTTTATGAGTTTAAACTATATTTGAATTTTAAAAATAACTTTTCAAAAAACACATGGAAAATTCTAAGCTTATAAGAAGGATGATGTTTGCTGACTTTTTGTTTCCACATCACTCCTCTGTGTCTGGCAATGAAACTGGGTTTCCATTGATAAAAGCTTACAGTGCCCAGTTTAATGTGAAGCCACACTAACATTACATTACTTACTTCCCTCAAAGCTGTAGCAACTTGATTTTTACTCTGCCACTTCACAGTCCAAGTGACGAAACATTTGAAAAGTAACTACATATAAGGGCACCTGGAGACTTGATAAGAACCACATGCATCAAAATGTGAGACATAACACTTACCTGAACTTCTATCTGTGTTCCAACTGTCATATTTATGGAAATAGATATTTGTCTCACTCTGTTTCCTCTTGACTTTACACTGAAGAAACTGCACCAGCAAGTGTGCATAATCAATAGTTTCACCTTCCGTCAGTCACCCAATAGCAAAGCAAAGTAAATACATCTTGGTGGAGTTTTGCTCCTGGGTGAGACATCTCTTTACTTACCATTTCAAGGTAGGAAAACAAATGCCACCGTAAAAAATATTGATAAAAAAACAATACATTTGCACATAGAGTGCATTAAAAAATAATCTGGAAATTTTCAGGTTTTGATACAATACAGACTTTCATGGTTTCTATTGGGATTTCATATTATAGCAAAATATAAAGACGTCCATAATGGTCAATGGAAGGAAAATTAATTTAAACATTTTTTCTAAATAAAAACTGGAAAATTGTCTGATGAAAAGTCACCTTTATTCTAATACCCCTGCATATTATCTAGTGGCAATGGTCAGTCTGGAGGAGCTGCAGAGCTTCACATCTTAAAGTTTGCCAGAGGATGTGCAGCTGGAATCGCTCAGGTGATGAAGCTCTGGTGAGATTAAATCCAAACTGAACTTTCTGGTTTTCATGCAAATGCCAACACTGTGCATTTCCTTTGGAAAGCTCAGAGGATAATTATGTGCTAGAATGGCTCAGTCAAAATCCAAACCTAAATGAAATTTATATTTTGTGGCAAGACTTGAAAATTAATTTTAAAAGACACACTTCATAGTCTGTCTGAGCTTGGCCTGTTTTGAAAAGTCAGTGGGCCAAACATCAGGCCTTAACCCCAAGAGTTGCAGCTGCAATTTTAACAAAAGGCGTGTCTTCAAAATATTGAGTGAAGGGGCCTGAAAAGATATTCATGTTAAGCTTTTCAGATTTTTGGAGGTAAAATGACAAGATAAACATGTATTTCTTTCTTCCACTTGACTATTCTGCATTACTTTTTGTTAAAATCCCAATATAATCCACTGAAGTTTGTAGTTTCAACATGGCAAGTTATGGAAACTTCAATAGGTATGGATACTTTGCACTACAGTCAGATTAAAGCTAAGTCATGAAGTGCAAACAAATATCAACTGATAGATATTATTAAAAAATAAATAAGGGTGTTAAGGGAGAGCCAAAGATCAAAGCTGAAAACATACCTCAATAGTAAACTGTTTTCTCTTGAGCTTAAAGGCCAGATCCTTGTGGTCAGGGAGTTGCCTCGCCAGACAGTTCAGGTGAGGTACCTGGCGCACATACAGCAGGCCTATGAAGGACAGGAGAACCGGATTAAATGTGACAAAAAGTTCATGGAAAATAAAAACACACTCCTCAACACAAATTAATGTAATTTGTGTTTCATTTTTGCACCCATCTTAGAAAGTGTAAACTAACCCTAAATTGTTTTTTTACTATGGATTTCTGATAAAAACAAGATAAAAACAAACAAATTTATGTAAATCACTGAAAATTAAGCAGTGTTCATTATGCAGCTTGAGACCTTTCCAGAACATTAGGTGAGAACTCAACTTTACAAAACAAACTAATACATATAAAAAGCAAACAAAATTTAAAGAAGTTGCTAATGGCATATGTGTTTCTCTCCACCTTGATTATTAAAACCTGAACTTGTTTTACACTAATACATTGAATATCCAAAATTCACTTTAAATTAACATGTAACAAAATTGGTCTTATAGCAGAACATTAATGATGATTTTAAGTGAACATTTTTATGAACAAATTAAAGTGAAACTGAAAGAGTTTTTTTAGTTTTATTGTAATGAAACAATAAAATAAAGTGGGTTGGCAATTCATTAAATAAAATGAGGACTTTTACACAAATGCACAGGAAAAATAGGAAATTAACAGAACTTGCTCACACATGATTGTGATGAACAAGAAAATGCACTTTTTTCTATTCCCTCTTGTTTCCTTAAAACTGAAGAGTTGGTATTTTCCCCAACGATTGCTGTAACAGCTTAAAGTCAGACTCATGCAATAACATGAGGAAGAAGTGTGGGATTTTTTCATACTTTGAACTCCCCTTTTTATTTCATTCCAGCACAGTGACATTTCCTTAAAACTGTACAGCACTGTAGAAGTGGGTTGGTACAAACAAGCGTGACACAGAAAAGCAAAGGATCGAGGGAGTAATGGAGAAAGGAAGGCAGACAGAGAAAGTGGGGGATGGTGGGTTCTCTCCTCTGTGCACTTGGGTGATTTCCCTCTGCCTGATTTGCAGTGACAGGCTTCCCAGCATGCTTTGAGCAGCCCTGAACTGCTGCCGCAAACACGCATACACACACATGCACGCATCAGCTACACGCACTCTCCTACTCGCACCAGATGCGTTGGCACTCATCAACACACATCAACACAATCATACACATAAATGTGTTTCAGAAGCCTGCACCTGAATTAGTTAAGTAGGAAAAGTATGGGATTTTAAAGGGATTTCAAACAATATCAACTCCAACGGACACTTTCGCAGCTCAAAGGCAGTTAAGAAAGTGATGCATTGCAAAACCCACAAGAACAAGTTGTGAGTTTTCTAGAACTTGTTCACCACCGCACAATGCATTATAAAAAATGCTGTAAAGGATCTAGGAAATGTTCTGGAGGAGGATGTAAAATCTAAAACTGAATGTTTATATGTGCCACAATCTAAAGGGTTGAGGGATGGTGGTCAAATGCGAGGAAAAGCAAAAGAGTGAGTGAGAGAGTTTGGGAGGAACTGCTAAAAATACCGGCCTCACTTATCCTGACCTTTATGTGTGGAGAGTGATAGAAAAGAGAAAAGCGAGGAGGAGAAGGAGAGAAATGATAAAACTGTGCTGAAAAAAAAAAGTGATGGTGAGGACCGGGAGAGCAGAAACAAACTCTGCTCTGCCCTCCCCTCCCCTCCCCTGCCTTGGTTTCTTTCTCTCCACACGTCTCCTTACCGGTGTCCTGTCTCTCCACTGAAAGCTTTGCCCTCCATTTATTAGCAGAGCATGCTGGCCACGGAGACATTGAGCGAGGGATGGAGAGATGCAGGCAGAGAGGAAGAGAGAGTGATGGTGAGAATATCGATTCCCCAGTGTTGGTCTGCGCTGCTCCAGAGCCTCAGGGGTATGGGACCGGGGATGGAGAATGGGCGAGGCGAGAGGGAGAGAGCCTCTGCTGGAGGTGGAGGGAGGAAGAGGGGAGGCGGCGAGGCAGGAATGGAGGGAGGTGAGGGTGCGAGAGAGAGAGAGAGAGAGGGGGTACGGCGTGGCAGCTGAATCCCCCCCGGCCTGTCTACTGAGGAGCACGTCTGATTGAGCAGCAGCACGCTAACGCACACTGACAGCCTGGCCTGCAAGGGGGCTGCCCTGCCTCCATCCACAGCCTAACTCTGGCTTTAATGCACTGCCTCTGTACATGTGTGTGTATCCGATAGAAAAGAGATTGAAAGATAAGCGAGTGTGTGTGTGTGTTTGTACCGTGGTAGTCTTTGTAGAGAGGGTTGGTCTCCCTCTCAGAGCCTTTGAATGATTCCAGGGCGATGGCATTGTCACACAGCCGGGTTATGTTGCCCATTAGAGCTCTGTCCTGTAGGATGTAGAGGGATCCAGAGTGAAGAACAACACAAGTAGGTAATTAAAAGCCTCCTGACGGGATGTCACCGAGTTGCAATTAAATTAGGTCGTCATTTCCTGCCTGTGACCAGGTCCTCTCTGGCCATGACTTATCTCAGTGCAATGAGCTGGAGAGGGTAAAAGTGTTGATTGGAGTCACACAGTTGACCCGAGGGCAGGCTCCTTACATCAGTCATCTATCCACATGTACAAAATGGGATGTAATTCAAACAAGCAACAATTTGACACTATTTCAATTAATAAAATATGCTTGAGAAACAAGGTAATGGCTGCTGCATAAACCAAAACCTGTGAAAAGCAGGGCAGGATAGAGAAAAACAGTAAGGCAGGTTTGATGAGGAGAGCTCCCCCTACTGGTTAGGTCAGTGACAGATCAGAGGTGAAAACAGAAGATGGTAAAGGGGATGCAGGGAAAAAAATATCCAGAAGGTTAGATGGAGAAAGGGAAGGGAGGATAGAAAGAGAGGGACATTGGGACACAGGGAGAGGGGGAGTCCTGCATTATTAATCCCTTTCCCTCCTGAATCATTCACATCCTTCTCTCTGTGTTGGCTGCCACCGCCTAATGCAGTTTTCATGCCTTCATGTCTTTTTCCCCGCTCTTTCTTCCTCCTTTTCGTTTTTGTCCTACTTTTAAAGTATGCATATCCTAGCAGTCGGTACCACTACCGCAGAAATAAAAGTACCTTAGTTGGCTTTATGTAGTGGTGGGAATCTTAACAGTCTGGATGAAACCAATTGTTCTAAAAATTAAAATATACAGAACAATGCTGTCTATTCTTTTCCTGGGAAGCCAATATAAGTAATTAAAAGGGAGCAACTTAACCTGATTTAAATATTTTAAAGTCAGAGTAATGAAAGCGTTCACTGGAAGCAGAGCAGTACAGTCGCAAAAGGGCAGAATGAGGTCACTAAGAAGGGAGGGAAGTCAACAGCTCTCTGTCTTTATAAAGGCGGTCAAGCCATCTCAATTGTAGAACTGTTTTTAAACCTTATTCTAATACAACAAATGGCTCCAACAATGATTTATATGGCTCTCCATTACTGTTTATAACTGCTGAATAAACTTAGATACACCCAGACTGGATGCCCTTAACAAACTCTCTACTAAATAAAATTGAAAACATGAGTCAGACAATAATGACTTAGAATAATGCTACAAAAGAATTACACATGATGTATAACTACCATTAAGTAACATAATTAGAAAAAGCAAAAAACTTTTAAGAAGTTGTGGAAAGTGGAGGAAAGATGAGGATGGGAACTTATGCTTACAAACAGCAACAACATAAACAGAACTTCAATAATTATTACAACAATGGTAATACTATAAAATTAACAGAAATCTTTAAAATATATGGACTGAATATCTATTCTTAGGGAATCTCCCAGATTCAGCCAAGAGTCTAATAAAACTCTGTGGAGCATTTTTACAAGCTAAAATAAACATGTCAGCGTAAAACTGAGCCAAAATGTTTGCACAATTTTGAAACACCACCAAGTTTTAGCTATTGGTGATTTTATTTTGTTTATTTTTTTTTTTTAATAAGATAAAAAAAATTATTAAGATGAATATTGACATTTTTTACAAACCACAAAGCATTTATGTTCAAGCATCTTGTCTTTATTTTGATAGCAGAAAAGCCAAACTATGAAGACATCTTGCACCTGGTAACAGAATATATAATAATATCAAAAGATTCAACATTGTCAAATGAAGAAATGTGTTCATCAAGCAAACAGGGGAAGCGATTATTACACAGAAAAAATGGGAACAGAGAAATCCAGAGCGACGCCGAGAAAAGGCCAAATATTAATGCCCAAAAACAGAGGAAATGTTCATTGGAAAGTCCTGCAGTATAGATCTGATGATTAAATAGATCACTGGAAAGATCTGAAAACAGCTGTGGATTGACATTCTTTCTTTAATCCTATTTAACTATTTCTTTAAACATAACCTTAAGAAGGATTGTAATTATTGAATTATTTAAAAAATCATCTGTGTGGCTTAAACATAAATCTTCTGTCCTTCATAATTATTTGTAAGTATAACAATAGGGATTCTTAGATAACTTGGACTTAACAGGGTTTTAAACAAAAAACAAATATGTATATACATTTTTCTAAGCACTAAAAAATTTTATACTTGCAATGTACGCAGGAATTTTTGGGACCTATATTTTGTATGTGTGAGGATTGGGTGTGGTTTCAGGATATTGTATGATGGAGGGGAGTCTAATTAATGTTTCAGATGGACTGTCGCACTGGGCTGCTGTGGGGAGGCTTTCAGTGAGTTGCTCAGCTTCCTAAGCTGCTCAATAATAGATTAAGTATTGTAGACTAGTAGCAGTGGGCTAACTGTCTGAGACCACAATGTTTCAAACAGTAAAACCACTGATGTTAGTCTAGACTGTCTTCAAAGGCCGTGCTCTCATCTAAACTATCCATCTATCCAACACAATGCCAGAAATAAGGTCTATTAACTGTTTCAATGAGAACAGTCTCCACACTTTGGCGACACTTATATTCTTAAAACAACAGCGCAAAGTGAGATTTGAAATGGTAAGTTAATCACATGGTCATAACATAACAGCCGCTAATTACCTCCATGTTGGCTTCGTCACCAAACACCTGATTCAGTCCAAAATTTCCCCCTCTCTCCTCTTTTCCAACTCATTCACTTCTCTCCCCAGGGTGGAGAAGGGGGAGGGGACAGATTAAGGATTGGGAAGCCTGGCCAGAGTGGGACAGGAGGACCGCTCCCACCACAGCTGACATCTGCTAGTTAGCCACTCTACCTTTTTTTGACTAGCCCAAGCCGCCTTGCATAGAGCGTCCAGGCCTGGAGCCAGAGCGTGTTGTGACAACACAGCTGTTCTCTGAGCTAGGCATTGACCTATATCTTTAAATAAGGAGATCACAAACAACACAGAGTCAGTGCTCTTCAGGATGAGTCTCTTCAAGAGGGATTCAAGAGTGGCCAGGCTAGTTTGGTGTATAGACGGCTTTGGAGGCAAGTGTCCCTCTTTGGTTGATAGTCTAGGGAAGGGTGGTGGTTTGCCATATGCCTCAGCAGATGACTCCACCTTCACACTGAGAGGCCAGACTGGACACAGACTCATAGCCCACCATGCAGCCCCCGCCTCACCAATATACAACTTTAACGAGCATTGCATGCGAGGCCATGAACAGGTTTAAACTCTTTGTGCAACTTTAAGTTGAATTTGTTTGTAGGATTGGATTCACCAGAGAGTACATTTCTCTACAAATATTTGATGTGATTGATTTTAAAGTAAATTGAATTTAAAAAAACTAAATCAAAAAGTTTGAAGCCTGAATTCTGCAGCACAGCAGGTTGACAACAGACAGATGCGAACAGGTAAAGGGCACTAGTGAACCTGGACAGTAGAAATGTTTGCTGCAGTGGGTGATCCCCTCCTTTTATTGTCTGGTTATTCTTCTTATAATAAGAATAAGAATTCTTATTATTAATTTTTAATAAGAAGAATGAAACCAGAGGTTTTAGCAATATCTTTTTAAGAACTGCAAGATTCCCATGTTTTCATATCTCTTATAAAAACCAAATAACTTTGGTTTTTTATTGCTCTTGCCACCCCTGACAGAATAACACCCTAGGAGGGCAGCCATATTGCTCATATAAAAAAACCCTTCACTGCACCTTAGTCAGTCATAAGCAATAAAGAAGGAGCACATTGTTTAAACTTCAATATTAAGTCTTACAGTCTAATCTGCATTCAGTGTTCTGGCTGAAATCCCAAATAGTTTAAGACACCAATACGGAGTGAAAGTTCAGAAGCACGTAACCCAAACAAACACAATGTTACCTGGATGAGATGTGAAGGCAAGGTTACTACAGCAACCGAAAGCGATGACCTCAACAATGCACGGAGTCCATACAGAAAGGTAGTCAGGGCGTGGCTGTGTCTAGGTTTGTCAAGGCAACACAGGTCGTCCCCCCACAGAGCTGAGCCCAGAGAGTGAAGCCCAACACGCAGGATGTTACGTGACTTTGACTGTGAGAAATGCAAAGAGGGTGAGGAGGTGAGGATGTAAACATTAAAAAGCAAACATGAAAATGTATCAAATGTTGCAGAAGAAAATGTAAACTTCAGAAACTCAGTATAATCTGAAAACTTGGGTGCTGCTGTTGTGGGCCATGCTTCCAAACATTGGGTGAGAGCAACTGGACAGACTGCTCAGCGGCACAGACGATTGGGACACGGAGCCCAAACGTGACTGGACACAACTGCCCAATCACAGAAGCCATCTGACACAAGCACAATGGACCTGTCAGACTGGCTTCCAATATGGCCGCCACCCAGAAAACCCCAGCACATTCTTGGCACAGCGGTGATGCTCTGCAGCCAAGGGGGGCCTGGGTAAGGGTGGAGTGCCTTGCCTTAACTCCCCCCTGACTGCATCCCATCCCAGCCCACCACAAGGGATCAACTGAAACCAACTTTGTTAAAAAAAAAAAAAAAAAAAGTGGGCCAAACTGTGGTAGGATATATATCACTGCACCACAGAAAATGGAGAAGCCTGTCCAAACTGTGAGGGAGTCTTAGTCTTACATACAATTGCCTTTCATTTGGCCTTTCTTATAGAATGGTTCAGGATTATTGGGGTGAGAGCCAACATCAATAAACAAAGGCCTGCTTTAAAATCTTACTTTTTATTCAATCTTTTTCATAATTTAAACCTCCTCCAACTCTTCTAAGACATCCTCAGCCCAATTTCTCAGAACTTCCTCACCCAACTGCATGACCTAAACTTTTTTACGGATCAGGATCAGCATTGAACAGATCTAAGAAAAATAAACGCCATTGTCCAACTTAGTTTTTCAAAGCTGCCTCATAGTTTCCAATAAGACTCTTTTCTCTCCACAACATATTATCAGTCTGTATCTCAACCTGCTGCAGTATTAGCATTCTGCACGTGTGGCGTAGTCACAATAAGACATGCCCTTCTTTTGTTTAGTGATGTTTTCCTACACAAGTTTTGAGAGCAGCAGAATCAGAAATCTGTTTCTGTGTCTGACACCCCACAGGAGGTCACTGCGGTAACACGACTGTTGCTGTGGCAACATCAGCATGCAGCGACAAACTTAACTCCTATAGCTTATCCTATAGAAAAATCAGGGAACGTTGCCAGTAGGGTCCAGCCAAAGACCAGAGGCCAGCCATATAGACTATAACTAATCTGGGATCACAACCCAATCAGAAAGGACTCTAATGAGACTCAGAAAGACTCCAGTCTCATTCTTCTGAAAAAGTCTTTCTAATTATTAATCACTTTGGCAGAGTTCCCTTTAAAAGTTGAAATACTTGACAATGTCTAAGAAAACAACAAGAAGAAGCAAATCATCCAATCCACACTGTTGTCCATACTGGGCATGTTTTGTGCCAGCGCCCATGTCGCTCTGTGCCGGTTTGCATTCCTGGACTGTGCCAACAGTGTGTCAGGTGGTCCTGCTGCTTTAATGATGTCAGCAGTTAATCTGGTGTTTGAATGACAGCTCCGGAGGGAGAAAATCCCATGTGAGTGACAGGAGGAGAGGTGGCTCCAGGTGACGGGCACAGGGTTCACAGAAAGTAGGTGAACAAGGCATAGATACTGTTTATGTAGAGTACCACTAAAAAAACATTATTTTATGGTCTTGTATGTTTCAAATCATTATGCAAAAACTGTATTTTGTAATTGCACTGTTTTTTTTTTGTTGAGGTTGCTTCATATTAAGTAACCGCTAGTCTCAAAAACGTAGACATATGCCAGCTTTGAGATTCAAAAACAGTCATGTAAACTCTACCTTTGTAAATATATTGAAAGATGACCAAATTTAGCTTGAAAAACCTAATGACTTCCATTCCATTTGATATTTTCTTTGATATCTGACTGGCATTTCATTGTTCTCAAAAGACTAAGATTGATAAAAGAATCAACGTTTTGAGGCAAACTTGATTATCAACACTGATGCATCAGCAATGGCAAATTATTTAATATGCTGGACAGAACAGCCTTTATTATGAGTTTAAATATTAGAAACTTGCTACTAGGCCCATTACTGTTCCAATCTCCTATAGCTGTGAATCACTGCAAGGTCAGAGACTCTATGGAAAAGAACAAGACCAAAATTACTAAGGCACAGGATAATGAAGAGATAAGTGACAAGACTCCCAATTCCTCACCATATCTGTATCATACCTTTTAATAAAAATCTACTGCCACTTTTTTATTTAATTATTGATTGAGCTTTTTAAGTGTCAGAATAAAATAGGAAATTTGAATGCTATGACAACCTAACTGAAGACAATAATGTGTAAAAGAAAAGAAAATTCAGCATTTTCTTTTGCAGTAAGTTTCAATCCAGGATAAAATAAAATATTTTCTTAACCCCTATTTGATTTTGATTAAACTCATAATAGTGCATTAAAGCACATACAGTTGACTGATGTGTTTAAAGACTGAAAGTTGCGGGTGTTCTTTGCATTGATGTATTTGATGATAAAAACATATTAAATTGGTTTGAGGTGAATAACAACATTTTTGTAAAAAAAAATATGTTTCAATTTGAATGAAACAAAAAGCAGAACAGCTGTTTGTCTCTTACCATGGGGGTCGCCAAATCAAAGCCCTCTCTGTGTATGACCTCTTGCAGTGACTTCAGTAAGGCAGAGTAGGATTCAACCCTGGCATTGGAGAAAGAATGAGACACATTTGACACAGTACAGCAGAGAACTTGCATGAGAACAGAAAAGGGGATACCTAAAATGTGCAATCCATCGCCAATAGTATCTTAATAAATCTGGGCCAAGCTGATCACTGCAGTAGCCTAATCCTCAATGACTGCAGTCTGCTGCTACTCCTGACTGTGCTTTTCTGGAGCCACCGAAGCAGACAGATGATCCATATCAAGAGATCCAATTAATTTATTTGGTTGATTAAATTACAACATGACTGGTTCACCGTCAGCTCCCCGAGGATCCGATTGTGCCGAGACAGACAGACAGATGAGGTGCACATATGCACGAACGTGCACACAACGGAGAAGATATGAGGGATTAATGGGCTGATGGCTAAAACTAACAGAGGACAGCATTTTGGTGTTTAATCAAGGGTAAGATGTGCACCACTGACAGGGGCCATGCAGTACCATCGAGCAACATTTAGCAACAGTCAAGGGATGGATCACTGCTGAGCCCTTTATGAGTTTATGGGATCACCAATAATAATGTTAACCCCATCTTTTAACACAGGACCCTCCACTTAGAAACACCTCACTATTGTAATGACCACTCTGTGGCAGCTCACAGTGGGCTGCTATGTCAGCTGTCAGTTCAACCTGAGAGCCACAAAAGCTGATACACATAGGTTGGTCACACGCCAAACCCCCACATAAAGAAGAGAAGCACACACTTGTGTTGATTACACTTGGCCAAGTATATCAATGAACTCTATTTCAGTTATTCAGCGCAACAATGGTGCCTCCTGACCCTGCTGTGGCTAATGATAGAGCTGCACTGGTGAAAGAGGGACACCTACCCTCCACGGCCTCTCTGCCCATGCCCCAGCTCTGAGGTGGTGGGGGGCTGGGACGGTCTGACGTTCAGTTGCATGCAGGAGGTTGCCACTGGTTGGCAGCCATTGTGGAGACCAGCATTGTGCTTTAGCTACCCCTACTGAGCACGGCTCATTCAGGTACCCAAAGAGGTCTAGGTGCGTAGCTACAGGGGCTAGCGCGTCAGCTAATTAGGATCATGCACCAGGAAGAGTCTTTATCTCAGCGTTCCTCTTTCAGCAAGGAAAGAAAGAGTGAGGGAAGGGGGATGCTTGGTCTTAAACAACAGGATCTGTATCACCTAGAGAGCAATTTGTGCCAATTATGCCTTCAAGTGAAACGGAGCAATTTAACAGCTAGGGTATCAACATGGGGCAGCGGACACGTGCAAGGGGGAGTAGCTTGCTTTCGAGTTTGTGTGTTACATGAGCGTGCAAGATATGCACCGAGTGTGTGAGCCTGTATTCTTGTCAGTACTTGGGCAGGCCTTGGGGCACAATGGTGCTGTGCAGGTGGAGCTTCCAGCTGTCAAAATGCCTGTAAGATCTATAACCCATTCACACTGCAACAGCACCACTATGTCACCTTCACTCAAAACTGCACAACCAGGGAGATTTTTTCTCCTACATTCTTCACATTAACCATCATTACACTGTGAAATGATATCTAACCATACTCTTTCTACCTCAAGCACCATACTTGTGAAAAATATACATTTTAACCTGAATACCTGCAACATTTAATGCGTTTGTACGGGCAGCACGTTTACCGGCAGTCTCTGTTTGCTGACAGAAAGAAAGAGGGATTCTTTACAGCCTCCTCCAGCATCCTCTGCTCTCCAGATTGCTGTATTTACCCAGTTCAAACGAGTGTGTCTTCGTGTGCCCGTGTGTGTTCAGCAGCACTCTCTGGGTAAAGAGCCTGTGCGACCTCTGAACCCTAAGTACACTCAACGCAGGAGAAATCAAACAGTCGCTGAGCAAACAAGACCCTTATTTGAATAGACATACGCAACCTTTTTCCAAGAGGCTGAATGACCCGGCCAGTGGCAAACAACGCAAAACAGGAGGCGAAGCAGGCTGATATTTAACTGATTTGTATTAGTTGCAAAAATAGTGATTATAGTGTTGTTGTAATTATTATTTGTTCACAAACGGAGCACTTCCGAATAACTGCTTTATTTGAACTCAATAAAAAACTGTAATTAATTAATTGTTTGAATGAATTGAATAGAAGAAAAAAAAATTAAATGATCCATGATCATGCAAATTATTATGACTTCAATTTGTACTTTGAATCAACTAAGTGAATGTTATTAAGATAGAACAGAGTCAGTTATATTGTTTTCTTCTCTGAAGTAAAAAAATAATAATTTTATTGGAGCTGAAACAATTGTTTGATTAGTTCGGTGATTTCCAGAATAATGATTAGTGGCATCTACATCATAAATTTAAGTGATGCATTTCATTCAGGCAAAACAAATATCAACTTATTCAAGCATCTATTCAATACTCATGTCTCAGGCACAATTCAAATGAATTTTAGTTTTTGTTCAATTTTGAAACATTTCCCCATCAAAACGTGAACAAGGAACCTGAATTAATTAAACTAGAATAAAAAAATCTCATCTAATGAAGCCCAGTCTACTGAGCCTGATCATGTTGTTTACTATGATTATTTATACAGGTTGTGCTCTTTAAGTTCTGCAGCTCTGTCTTTCTGCATTATTGGTTCACCTGTTCCTGCGCGAACATTGCCATGTTTACTCACATGCGTTCTGCAGAGAAAGTCGTATTTGTACAGCCCTGTTATGTGGATGATGTCGTGCTTATGCGCCTATGTTCGTTGCGCCGTGTCTCATTGGTTTTGCTTGCATTTTGAGGACAATGTCTCGCTGTTCTACCTGTGTGCTGTTGATGACGGGGTGATGTGATCCGGAAGGTAGAAGCGGTGGCACTTGGCTGCTTGGCGAATCTCTGCCTCCATCGTCTTTGAGACATCATAGTAGTGTCCGAATCGAGAGGAAGATGCCAAAGCACTCTGTGATATACAAGGATAAGAATTGTAATTTTTTCTGACATTATTGCTTGCGCAAATTCTTTTAAACAGCATGAATGACTGTATTATTTAAAACTAACTATGCATATAGCATAACAACCTTATTTGTTTTTCTAAAAATGCAATTCTATGGCAATGCAATTGCATTGTTTATGGGTCATTCCTCAACTTTTCTACAGCAAAGAAGTTAAATAAGCACTATGACCAGCCTCTTAATCATTTCTTACATAAATGTCCACTTCTGGGTGTGAAAGCGAACATGTCAGGGAAGCAGGGGAAGGCGGATGTTTTCCTGCAGCTGAAAGAGAGAGTTTTAGCTCTTCTTTCTCGGTAAAACCATGGACTCCATTGTGAGAGGGGCCCTTAATCTACTCCTAATCTGGATTAGGGCCCCCGGTGTGTCCCTCTCCCGTCAGAACGAGGGGGTCAGTAGGGGCGGTGGGGGGGTCAGGGGCTCATCTTCTCTTTGTGAACCAGGCAACCCGCTTAGCGTTCCATCCCCGCCCTGACGGCCTCACCTTTGATCTGATGTCTTCATCAAGAGAACGACACAGTGGGCCGTGCCAGGAGAGGTGTGTGTAAGGGGAAAGTAAGCGTTGACTCTCGGGGTGAATTTGGGATGCAAATCCTCTGGCGGGGCTTACTAGAGGTTTGTAAAGACGATTTTACAGGGGAAGGGGGGGAGAGGTGAGGAAAGGACACAAATATAAAGAAGTTTCCACAGAGAGAGAAAGAGGGAGAGGATCCCTAGGGACACACTGTGTTCTGCTAATCCACATAGCGATATGGATTATAGACCGACGGGGGTGGACTGCAGAGAAGAAGAAGGGGAGGGTCTCCTCTCCTTAAAGCGGAAGAAAGAGTGTAGAGCTGCCGACCCTAGCAGGGGGAAAGGCAGGGATTTGGGGGAAGACGGAGGCGCAGGTCTGGGTCGTAGGGTTGAGCGAGCAGACATGTCAATGCACTGCCTGCATACTATTCTTGTTTCCCAGGCTAAGCAGGGGTGCAAGCGTGTGTGTGTATGTGTGTGTATATATGTGAGTTGGGGGAACAGTGAAAAGCCTACCTATTGCCAGCTAAGTGTGAGTAATCTGCTGCAGCTCTGAAAAGAGAGGCCGAGGCCTCATTCACTCCACAAAGGAGTTTAGAGGTAGATGGATTTAGTGGTCGAGACCATTGTCAAAGGACTAAAAGCACCGATCCAGTACCGAGCATTCTCATCCTATCATTAAGAGAGACACATGTTGAACCTTCACTAAATAAAGATGTAAAAATTGCCTCTGGTCGACCGTACAGGGAAAGATATTTGTATTAAGGAGGACACACTGATCGATCACCTGTACTTTAGGCAGATTCTGATAGCGCCAGGCAATCTTCATGGCATCCAGACTGTCCTGGGGTTCACCCGTCAGTCTGGGCTGCTCCACAGGTTTGGGGACAGCAACATCATCCAAGATAGGTGCTGGAAGCTCCTAAACAAATTATGCACATGTAAAATGATATCGAATCAGAATACAACATTGATAAACATAAAACAACTCAGAAGTTTAATTTAAGCCTTTCAAGTAACAGACTGACCCAAAAAACAAACCGCATGATAGACAGCAAATCTCAGTCAAAAACATTTTGCTATTTAATTTTTTCCATCTAATTTCTTTAATCTATTTTGTTTTCTGATGACACAGGTGAGGAACAGAGTTATTTAGTATTAAAAGAAAGATATAAATTTCTTTATAACAATAATGAAACAAGAAATATACACTTGTACAATCCTGGATTTATACATTATCAGAGCGCAGAGATACAATGGATAGTTCAGTAAGTAAAGAACTGGATTAGATTGAATGATTCAATTCTAGTCCTAATCAGATCTACAATCAAAGAAAATAACTTCCATATTTCTGACAAATTGAGCCTAGATTTCCACTTCAACTATAAAAAGTGTACTGTTGTAGAGAAGGACATAAAACATATTTAAAATAACCCGACAAAGTGGGTCAAATATTTCTAATCCAAAACAATTTGATTTTGTGAAGAATTATCTATACATTTACTTGTTTACTTGTTTCCGTGGTCTCATCTTTCACCCTTCTTTACTTATTTAAAGTAATTGGTGTGTATGTTTCTTTTCTCCTAAAACAAAAATCTGTGGAGAGGATGAGTAAATAATGTTTTCCTCATCTGTATAATAAACAAAAAAGAGTTAAAAACATAAAAGCTCTGAAGAAATTTACAGGAAATTTGGTCATTGAAACTGCCACAGTGCTTTCCTTTCTGCAACTTTACATCCTTAGAAGTTGTGGACATGCATCTTTGTTCATGCTAATGTAATACATAGTGCAAGTTTAGCATCTGGAGATTACCATGCCACAAATACAACAGTGGAAAATACTAAATAATTTGATATATCCCCAGTGGGACTATCCCTCTCTTAATAAGTCTTTGATATGTAAAGAGAGGGTGAGCCAATGAACCCTCCCACTATCAATCAGAGGGAGAGAAGCGCCCCTCCTCTTTGCTTGTTGGCAGGCAGCTTCTGCAGACTATGGTCCTGTTCATGGATTGATAAGACGGGAAACATTTCAACAATGCCAGAACCATACCACTCTCGACCTCTCAGATACCCCTGGTGGCCCTGACACATGTTGGAAAGAGCCGCAGCTCTGAAAGAAAATACTCAAGAAGTAATCTCCAAAATCTTTACTTAAACAATGTCGATTTTGAAAATTGTACCGTTATAAAAAACAGTTAGTCTTATAGAAAAACTTTGCAGGGTCAGAAACTTTCTCATTTAAAAAACACGGTGTCTCATCTCCTACCTGTAGGATTTCATCAGGGTTATCTTGAGCTGTTGCCACAAAAAGTTCATGCTGACACACCACTCCCTCTGCCAGAAAGTACTTCAAGATCATGCGGGAGTAGCTGTCAAATCGGTCCTCCTCTGACAAAGAAACAAAGACGAGAACCATCAGATTATCACACGTGAATGACAAAGTGAACAAAGTCAAAGAAAAACATAAATAGCTTAATCGGGTCACGTAGTCTTCCTCTTTATTATTTTGAACACCTCAGCCCAAGTCCAGCAGTTCATGCCCACATCACCCCTCCAAACTGTAATCGATGTAAGGACACCTTCTACCTGCCTTTTGCAGGCAACACATGACGTAGCAATCAACATGGCACATGGGTGTAGTTTCTACACTGAGATTTGACTGTCAATGTAAAAACTCACCTCTTCACCCCTTATGCCAACATATTACAGTATTCCTGTCCACTTTCACCAATCATGTCCCAAACTGGCACCACAGGAATGAAGGCAAGTGGAAGACACCTGCCTTAAGCATTTACCTGGCTCTTCCCACACAACAGAAAGATACGTTGGTGGTCAGGGCAACTGCCAAGAAGAGAAAGAGTGTGAGGAAGATGGTAGTTGTCATCAAAACAGTTCTTGACACCTGGTTGCTTTGAATCTCCCCATTTTTGTTTGGACTCTAATGGCAGTGGCATCCTTTTCACCCTGTACCACAAGGGTCATCCACATAAACTCTTTTTGAACTTCAGGGAAAGTTATATTTTCAGAAGGCAAATCCCAGAAGAAATCACATGACAGCATGTAAGAAGTGTGTCTGAGGCATTAAAAGGAGAGGTAAAATCCTATAAATGTATAAATTGTCCACACAAAGGTAGTCTTTGTATATTTCAGGCTTTCAAGATGACAAGTCCCCAACCCCCTCGTCAGCATCATCATTATTATTGTCAACAGAGGAAGGCACATAGCTCTACCAAGTCTGCCACTGCTGTTTCCTGTTACCGTCACTATTTTGTTAAGATTCCATAGGCCTTTCGTCACAATGGCAAACAGTGGGCACACGGACAAAGACAGCAGTGACAGCTGAGGTAATGGGCATATAGCTGACAGCTTGGGAATGACATCCTGATGTGTCATCCTCGGACATTTGAAGAATTTCCCCAACCTCCCTCCCACGTTCTCCGATCCGCGTCCTCACCTACGGACTTCGGATGGCCCAGGAAATTCCACGGCTCTTCAATTTGTTGTCGGCGGGGCTCCCTGTTCTCTTATTGATGGGTTTTTAGGTCAGCAGGCCTTTGTGGCTTTCAGCAGGCCCCACAAAGACTCCCAGATGGGCCCTCTCAAGATGGGGCCTATTGTGGTTGTGTTTCTATGGGAGCCTTACAAATGAAACCTCCAGGAGTCATTAGGCTGTTGAGGCAGGGGGTATGAGGAGGGGCCTGGAGGTGGTGAGGTTTAGGAGCAACAGGGGGTGGGGGGCAGTTGTGTCTTTGAGGTAGACCGGTCACTCTGGACAGTCATAGGATGATTCCCTTCACTTTTTTGCTTTTTTTTTTCTCTTTTCTGACTAAGGTTGCATAAAAGCAGGATGTCTGTGCTTCATTTGCCTTCAGACAAGGAAGTGGGAGTGCAAGTCTCATGAATCATATCTGCTAGAGCTGCAGGGCAAGGAGACAAAAGATGTAGGTCAGATGTTTTCCTCTTATATGTCTTAGGTCCATAAAATATTATCTTTAAGTTACAGTATAAAAAAGTGAAGTGAATAAAAAATGAATTAAATTTTTCAAAATGTTCCAACTATAAACTCTGATAATGCAATTTCACTTTAGTAATGTTTAATTCGACAGACTTAACTCTCAACAAAAGTCACCCGGATGGTTCAGTTTAGCACAATGTACAACCCATGTCAATACAAATGAGAGATTTCATTTGGGGATGTTAATGACTCAAACTTATAATACTTATTAACAGCAGCTTGCTGTGGACTACTGTGCTGTCAAGCAAAAAAAATCATTTTGAGATTAACCAATATTTCATGCGGTGAATTCTGAACAGTTCCTTTAGTTAAACCTGCGCTCTACCTGAGTGAGCACTCTATCTGCGCTCACTTTCAAATCTCTGTAAAAATACATTGTTTTCATACTAAGTCATCAATCGTAGCCAATAGCCTTAAACAAAGATTTTACAAAGATTACCACGATCAGATGTGATTGGAGATCAACAGTTACAGAAAATTGAATTTCTATTTTCCTTTAGAAAGAAATGCTTCAAAACATAAAGTCACAAAGGCATCAAAAAAGTGCATCAAAAGTACAAAAAGTATTTTTTGAAATATGCTTTGATGCATATGCAGCTAATGCTATAATTCCTTCATTTATTGGTTCTACCAAATATTCAGAATTTCTTCTTTTTGTTTTTTTATGCATTTTAACCCTTAGGAAAAACAGCAATATGTTTAAATCGGATAATTTAATTAGAAAACACCTGATTGGTGAATTTTAAATTATCCATATAACATTTAATTTATTTTAAAAAACAATTGTAAATCCTTTTGTTTACACTGCTAAACAATCTGTACGCCATCTCTGTGTTGCCCATAGAACTGAAATAAAATAATTTAAAACAGCTTGAAGTCACTGAATAAAGTGGCATTTAAATCAAAGAAGCTTTAATCTAGCAAAGGAACAAAACCATAAATGGTCAACATAATACAAACTCGGCAGCTTTGTTTCCCTGCTTGCAGAAACACAAGAGATCCTTAGACAGTGGCCATACTGAAGAGATCCCCCCTCTGGGTGACAAATCAGGACAGACAGCTCAAGACACTTCAAAGGCAGACAATGACCAGTCTGATAATTTTGTGTCTGTGTCTCACAAACAGGCCATCACGGCTAAAGGGGCAGACTGTAGCAGACGACACAACACAAACAAACACACACTCCAAACTCCCCACACTCCGCCCCACTCCACCCAGGAAAAACACACACACCGTGCACATATGCCACTCTTTCAGAGACAAACACAAGAGAGTGCTCAACACACACACGCATTTCACCTTTACTGTGTCTCTCATTACCAGATGAAACCAACCGTACATTGATTCACAAAATGGAAGGGAAGAACGCATTAGTGTGTAATCACTGACTCCTGCATCGATTGGGGGGATGAATTAAAGGGCAAAGCAATATCATCAGTTGGTATAGGCCTTGGCTACACACAAATTACGGCTTCAAGGGGAAACATGACTACCTTAACCTCACTGTCCACCAGTGCATATAGCCTAGCCTACAATGAATGATAATAATAATAATAACACAGTGGAAGACATTTAAGCCCCTAGAAAATCCACTTGCAATTTATGTTATTCTGAAAACTTCTATAAAACATCTGCAGAGGAGCATATTAATGAAGAAGCAACTGAAAAGTGTGAACACCTGGGATTCTAACAGGAGACCCTCAGCTTATTAGTCTATTTGTCAGACTGTTTGAGAGTAACACACTTACTGCAGAGCATGAGGATGATTCCTAAATAGTTTCCAATGTCAGTTGCAGAAATTGAGCCAATATGTTGCTATGGTTTTAAAGACCTTTATAAAAATTAATCTTCATCAAAGTATCATCACAGAGAAAGATATAAGGGGCTCCTAAAAGGAGAGTAGAAAGCAATTCAAGCAATGTGAAAAAGTAATTGCTCCCTAAGCCTTATAACAGCTTGTGCTACTCTTGAATCAGCATCTACCATCAAGCATTTGCAATAACTGGTAGAATTTATTTTTCTATTGTCGATGTCAATGGAGGCTTTTGGGCATGAACATTCTGTTTAAGGGGATCAAACAGCATTTTTGACTAAATCATTCCAAAACCTATTTTTTATCCTATTCTCTTATTTGAGCCAAAACAAGGTGGACTTGCTGGTTTGCTTATCATCACTGGTATCCCAAATGACTTACGGGCCTGAGTTTAAGATCACAAACACTCTCCTTCACAATATTAAGAATTTATGGTTTTGTTGATTACATAAAGCCATGCAGGTCCAGAAGTAGCAAAGCAGGTTCCAACCATGACATTACCTTTACCACCACTATTTTCAGTAAGTCTATTGTTCTTTTTCTAAAAGCTGTGTTAGTTTTATGCCAAATGTAATGGAACGCACAACTTCCAAAATGTTCTGTTTTCGTAAGCATATAGAATATTTTCCCAAAAGTCTTGGGGATCATTATGATGGTTTAGATGATGGCAGTCTGGAAGTATTTTTTTAATTAAAATTTTGGCTCTAGTGACCTTTATTTGATAATGAAGTGACAGGAAAGCGGGTTGTGAGAGAGGGGGAAGACAAGTGGCATAGGGCATCAGGCCAAGACTTGAACCTGTGACGGCTGCATCAAGGACTCAGGCCTCTGTACATAAGTCACACGTAACTTAAAGAAATCTTTAAGTTATTTGCAATGGTTTTGCTTTGAAATTGTCTAATTGGATACCATTTTTGCCCAGTCCCAGCTTCAACACTGTTTCGTTTTTCTTTACATTTTGTTTAACACCTCTCACTGTGGTTGAATTGAATCTGAAAGTCTTAAAAATGACTTTGTAACCCTGTTCAAGCTAAAAAATGTCAATGATTTTCCTATCTATTCTTGGATTTCTTATCAAGAATGGATAAGAAATCCATTCTTATCTATTTGCTGAATTATGAAATATTAATCTTTTCTTATGATTTCAAATTACTATTGAACTTCATGTGCTTTCATCCTCAAATGAGCAAATTGTTGATGTACTAATGTGCACCAGCAATTTGTCTGTCTGTGATACACTGCTTATTGTTTTTATTATAAGGATCTATCAAACCTTAGACATAAAACTCTTTTCAAACAACCAAGTGTAACACAAAGTGCGAGGATGAAACTTGAACCAACGGGATAATGTCTACTTAATGTATGTCCAGCTCCAGTCTTCGCGGCTCAGTGTCATTGCGGTTTTAGATGCGTCTCTGCACCAGCACACCTGACTCAATGATCCTCAACATGTTAAAATTCTACTGAGCTTCTGCTAGTGAACCAGAACCTCTTCTGATTCAGATGCATGGAAACAGAAAAAGAACAAAATCATGCAGGATATCATCACTTGAGAGCTGGTTTACTTGAATAATGTCTGAGCAGTGAAATGGCATTATTTGCAATGATAATACATTCATTCAACTAATTCCAAAGTTTAGAATAGTTCAAAGTCCAGACCTAATTTCACTTGGTATTAATATTAAAATATACCAGCTTGTAGATACAAAACTTGCAACTTACACTACAGGGAGATTAAGTTCTACAAAAAGTTTATTCAGTGGACTTCAAAACTATTGCATGCTGTACTTTATACATTTTCTGGTAAAAAAATAAAAAATAAAACTATGCATATTTTCCCATTTTACTTTTAATTATGTCCGACACGGTGTCGGTTTATCATATAAAATTTATTAAGATACACATTAAGGCATGTCATTTTTAACATTTCAGGTAAGGACAGAGATCCTAAATTTACCTACTGTTGGACAATAAAGTATATTTATATTTGTACGCTGTTCCTTCTTTGGTGTGAGTAGCCTAATTCACTTCCAGCTAAAAAAATCTATACAATTTATAGCTCACGTTTATTTGAAGTGCTAAGTGAAGGTTGTATCCTGAATAGAACAAAACAAAAAAAAATTTGCATTAAAGAAATTGGGGGTCCATTAAGGTTAAAAAAAATACACATTGTTTCCAGAAATAAGAAACACTGTGTAGATTGTAGACAACAAATGATCTACTTGAAAAATGCAAAGACTCACCAATGAGAAGCACTGTACCAACTGCTAATCCACCACCTGTCGGGAGGGAAAATATATTATAGCATTATTAATATCTCTCTTTCTATAAATGCAGACATCCATCTGTCTTCTATACTCCCTTTTTCCCTTAGTGGGGTCGGGAGGAGCTGGTGCCTATCCCCAGCTAACGTTCTGGGCGAGAGGCAGGGTCACCCTGGACAGGTCGCCAGTCTGTCACAGGGCAACACAGAGACACACAACCATGCACACACACACTCAGGGAGAATTTGGAAAGGCCAGTTAATCTGACAGTCATGTTTTTGGACTGTGGGAGGAAGCCGGAGAACCCAGAGAGAACCCGGGTTGAAGGAAGAACATGCACACTACATGCAGAAAGACCCGGGCCGGGAATCGAACCCAGAACCTTCTCGCTGCAAGGCAACAGCTCTAACAACTGCGCCACTAGCAGCCCCAAATGCAGACATAATCAGAAAAATCACATTTTAATTCTTACATATGAATATTATTGTCGCTAAAAAAGTAATATCTAAACAAAAGTGAGGGACTGGGCGGCATCTTGATTATATCATTCAACAGTATATAGACCACCATAAGCAAGGGTTTTAAAGAGTATCTCATGACACTAATTTGGCGAGAGAAATATCTCAATGAAACCTTTCATTAACAAACAAACTCTGCAAGAGATAGGGATAATGCAATACGAGCACTTCTGGTTCCGACAAAGATCCATCTTAATGCTTTTATCTTATGATGTGTTGAAAATGCGAATGTGTGGGTTTGTCTGCAGCTGGGTGTATTCACTCTGCCCAACTTTGCATTATAACGGCTTTTAGCCTGTGCAGCAGCGGGACACTGACCGAGCAGGTAGTCCAGCGACGTGACACCGGTCGAAACTAAGAGCTGTCCATTTTGGACCGAAGGTCTCGTCCCGGGTATGGAGATCAATTTACTCCTTGTTTTCTTCTGAAAGCTCGTACAATTAACCTGTGAACGGTCAGCTGACGTTTTACCCACACTGTTCACGGGAGCTGCCATATTGCTACTAATGACGTCAGTGTTGTGGAGCATGTTATCCAATCAAAGAGAAGTCCCTGAGCAGGTCGACCAATCACGATCTTGTTTGTTACTTTGCCGTTTCAGGAAGCTGTCAATGGGAGGACAGAACTGTTATTGTGAGTGCATGGTCACACTCAGCGTTGAGCTGTAATCAGAAAAGATCCACAGATATATATGTAAGTTAACAGCCAGTGCTGCACGTTTATCAATATTTGCTATAAATAATGTTGATTTTATGTGTTCGTGGCAAATCCTGGAAGCTAATCAGGGCTTAAAAGTGACTTCTCACTTCAGGTTTTGCACAGAAAATAGTCATTTTCGGTTAGTGCTTAAAAGATTTCGGTAATTTGTGTTTATTTTATAGAGAGTTCATTAATAGGTAAAAGAAACAGAAAATTTAAAAGAATGCTTTAGCCGATTTAAGAACAATTCTATTTAAGAAAAAAACGTTTTGATTTGGGATATTCGCCCAGAAAATGGGTTTATTATTGTTGTTGTTTGGAGTAAATTATTTTTAATGAAGTTGGTAAAGTAGGCACTAAAAAGAAGAATAAATATTGATTTATACTGGTATATAAATCAATATTTATATTGATTTAAATATTGCATAAAAGCAAGATATACCAAATATCTTGCTTTTAAAGTAAAATATGCATATTTTGAAACAGGAATTTTAGAAAACACAACAAAATATAAAATATAGGTAGATTCACAGGTAGACTTTATGGTGCGAGCATGCAAGGACTTGTCATTTATTGTTTCTCTTTTGTTCTTTGTTTAGAAAAGAGCAGTATTAATATTTTTTACATCGATTAAGCTATTTACTATTGTTGAAAAGTTTTTTAGAGAGATTTTTTGTTTCAGGGATCTGACAGTCAACAGGCCTAACTAAAGTCCTCAAAAACATATTTAATCACATTCAATTATGTTTTACACAAGTGCCAGTCAATTTTTGTATTTACACCCTGTTTGATAGGAAAATTATTTTGAGGATCTGAAACATTTAAGTGTAACAAGCAAAAACAGAAGAAATCTCTAAGGGGACAACTACTGAGCAACTTAGCTGATAATGAAATATGCAGCAATTTATGTTAAACATCAAAACTTCATTCATCGACCTCTTAGTGAAACATATTGGAACACTTCTAATATTCCACTTGTGTTTTTGGTTTTCTTAAGCAGATACCAAGGACATGGTTTTGGGTAGGAGGGCCTCAGGTTTTGGAACTTCAGGGTCTCATCTTTGATTTTGGCAGATGATGGGTTTCTGTTGGCATGTTTGGATCACGACTGTCTTTATTTTCTCTGGAGTAGTTTGCAGCCGAGTGTAAAGTTTCTGAGATGAGAGTATCTTGGTGTCTCATCCCTGAGTGATGGTAGAATGGAGAAGGAAATAAGAAAATGGGAAGACAGACTGAGACCTCGTCTGCAGTAAGGTGGGTGCTGTTCCAGTCTGCTGAGCCACATGCAAAGCTCCCAATTTACTGGTTCATCTCTGTCCTTGACCTCACAGATGGTAAAATGGATCTTGAGAAAGCGAACAAAGTCCCGGATACAAGCAGCTGAAATAAGCTTTCTCCGTCGGGTGGCAGGGCTCACCCTTAGAGATGGGGTGAGCAGCTCCGTCTTCTGGGGGAGAGCTTGGAATAGAGCTGCTGTTCTTTTGCATCAAAAGGAGTCAGTAGAGGTTGTTCAGGCATCCAGTCAAGATGTCTCCTCGCTTTGGAGGTTTTTTCAGGCACCTGAGCTAAAAATTGGCAGACGCAGAACTCACCGGAGAGACTATGTACCTCTTCTGGCCTGGTATGGAGAGTATTTAAGTGCAAGTTGGCCCTCTTACCATCATGGTCTGATTACGAGTGAGCTAAAGATAATGGCTTATTGGATTGAAATTCAATGAAGGTATTACTAGGCATGAGACAATGGACAGATATTGGATCTATATGCACAATAGTATCAAAAAACATAAAGCCACAAAGATTATTGTGCATAAAATTACTTTTATTTATTCTTAGACCTTCAAAGCATACTATTGAGGACAACCCCAGTTGAATTTAAACATTACGTAGTCCACTAACATTCCTTTTGGAGTCAATACTGATCAGTGACATCCTTAAGACAGCTGTAAAAAGCTTTGTATAGCAGAGAGGCCAGAGGCCATGTAGGATCGCAGGATGCTGTGATTCTCCCGAGGAAGCAATCGCCCAACTGCTCACTTTACAAACGCTCTCAGCAGAGACAGTCCTGCTGTTTTGACAGCATTATTGAGACTTATTCATGTTGACAGGAGGCCAAGGGAATATATCATGACTGACAACGCCGGGCATTTTGGAGAGACTATACGAGCCACATAAGATGCTCTAACCGACCTGTATTTTTGAAAAGGAGATTTGGCTTCACCAGAACAATAAGTGCAGGGATTTCTGCTAATCTGCATAGTATTGAGATTGATTAACAAATCTCTGCTGGACTTCTACTGTGCAGAAATATTTTCAGTGTCTCTACAACAGGCTCGAGTAATTGTACAAAAATAACACACCTTTTCAAATCAGGATCTAGCGGGGAGGTGTGTTTTCTACTCTTATTATGTCAGCTGCTGTATCTGATTGAGCTAAATAATAGCAGCAGTCATAACATGTCAGACCTTTTCCTGGTCTGACTGTTTTGCTTTCTGCAATGTTGCTCTGGAATCAGTGTGGAATTGCTATAAGGAGTTCTAACTTTTTGCGTCCAGAGGATGCCAGATTATTATCAGCATGCACCAAATTTGTTTTGTTAACACTGAAAGAAAAGCAATAGTCTAACAGTCTACTGGCACAATAAGCACAGGGCAGGTTTTGTTTGCAGTTAATTTTGTCAAACAATTTTTCCCCCTTTTCATTTATTCTGTGTCCCATAGTTTGAATTGCTTCATTCTGGTTATCTCGGATTTTTTTGTTTGAGTCATATGATGTTTTGACATATTCAAACACATTTAGAAACAATCAAAGTACAAAACATGCTCTTGTGTAGAATTGAAAAGAAAATTGCAGTCTAAAAATTGTGGGTGAGCTAAGTCAGTATTAAAAGATAGCAGCTAGTGTTGAGCTCGGGGCCATGGATAACCCAAACTCCTTTGTAAATCTGATACAAGCGCAGATAAGATCTCTGAATTCTTTCAACACAGAGCCAGCACCACACAATCTCTTGTGGTCAATACAATAAGGCTTAGTGACTGACTTTCCACTGAATGTAATTGGCTGGGGACTGTGTCAGCCTGCACTTCCTTTCACTTCGCAGCAGTTGTATTCATATCACTTGGCTATTATTTGCTCTGACTGACCCTTTGATTGTAGGTATAAACCCTGAGCTCTTCAAATAGCAACCGCGCTCAGCTGTTTCACGGCTGCGTTGCTATTAGCAACAATACAAAGAGCAATATGGAGATCAGTCTTTTCAATTAAACCTTTGATAGAAGGCAAGATCCAGAGGGACGGGGATTTTGTACAGACACTGTCCTGGGACTTTTACATCTGTCACTCCCCATCCAGCCAGGTGTCTGTGTTTAAATCTTCAGGATTAACTGTGATTGCACTGATAGTTGAAACAACCCCTGTTACTCCCCCCCGCACACACCCCTTGTTGCCAAAGCTCCTCCTTTTTATATCTCACATTAAGATCAAATCAAGCCATGCGCAACAGGATTCACTCCCCACCCTCCCCTGCCTTCTGCTGTCCAGAGAAAGACATCAGAGGTGGGATTCGTCCCCACTCTGGTGTGGCTGCTTCTCCAGACTCCCTTCCATCTGTGATCCTCAGGGAGAAGAAGAATATCTGACAAGGGGCTCATAAGCCTCTTAGCCCCCCTGTTGGCCAGTTCTCTCTCAGCCCATGTTTTCCTAATTTAGTTGTGTAAGAAGTCCGCTGCAAGGCCCTTGTGTGCTGTTTGGATTGAAATTCGCTTTGTGGTCCTAATAGACTGGTCATGTATATCAATTAACACTACTCACTCATGGCAGGGTCAAACCTCTTGAGACCAGCAGAGGTAATTCCTTTCTGACTATTTCCTTATGGCATCAATAATGTGTGTTTAATTAGGTATCACTTTTGGTGGGTTACTGACTATGTTTCATTTTAAGTTCCTGCAGCAGTTTCTGTTTTAGCAGTTGGCTCCAATCAGTTGGCCTGCAGATTTTCCAATCATCATCTCTGGTGTTTCATTGGCTAATCCATTAGTGGTTTTGTTGTCTGTACATCAATTTAACTAAAGCTAATAACTTCCTATTGTTTTCATTTGTTTCAATCATCCTGTTTAAATGCAAAGTTTTTGTGATGTAAAACATTTGACCAAAAAATATTTCAAAACATTTTCAGCATGTAATGTGACATTTATCCTGTACAATTCAGCTGGAAAAATATATATCTGTTTGGCACAAAAAAGTAAAACACCAAAAAAAAGTACAGTAACATGATTGCACAGGTGATTCGATTTCAGCATCCTGTCTTTTTGAGTTCTCACCTCCCATCAATTAAATTAAATCTGATGAACCTCAGACAAAGTTCAAGAAGCCTATCTCCAGCGTCCATTATGCAAGAGAACGAGTACACCTTAGACAGGTTGCTGATCTAGAATTATTTAATTTGACCGTCATTATTTTCCAGCCCATTTTATTCCACTGGATTTAAAACTATTAACTCTATCAAGTGAACTGCAGTTCACGTTTTGCTATGTAGTTAATGTTGGTTAGATAGAATCTCAACAATCTCAACAGGCATTTCAAACCTCAAAGAAAACCAGCAATTAAAAAATGAGTAAAATCAAGACTTTTCTGTGTCTCTAATATTCACCAATTCAAATCATAATATGAAGCCTTTTCCTTATAAATATCATAGAACTGGACTCTAATGATATTGATCGTTTCCAGTTAACTCACAATTTAAGCCGAGCGGCAGCAACTCTCAAACTGCTCAATTGTTTCACCTTCCTGCATTTCTACAAAGATATGTATGTCTTTATTCACCTTAATGCAAATTACAGAAAAAAAACACCAAACTATTATTTTCTATCCTTAAATGTTTTTAGCCTTGCAAGCATTTTCACAAAATGAGTATATAACATTGGGCATTAAAACATGCTGATGATTCATCTAGTTTTGATTGCTTGAATGAATGAATTCGGGTTCCCTCAGTAAGAGGATCACAAAGTTAAACACACAATGACATAATTCCGTCTGTAACTATTCATTTGAAATTGCCCTCTTATCCTGACTGTAGCGCTGCAAGGTGACAGCAGGAGGCCAGCGGTCACAGATGGTTCTGCAGGGAAGGCTCCTTTGACTTTTTTCTCCTGTTGTTGTTTTCTCATGAACATGTTTGCCCTGTAATCCAGGATTAGCAGGGAGATATTGTGTCAGTTTACAGCTGTAATACAACATGCGATTAATACCCTTTGCCCATCCAACACCACACACACTCATCCAGGGGGTATTCGAGTTGAAAGATAGTATTGGTGTCTTGATTCTTTCCCTGAGGGAAATTAGATCTAATAGATATTTAATTAGAAGTCTCTGTGTATGTCCACCTCATTCTGAGTCCCAAGAGTAACTTCAGCTCATATGTTACTCTTTCTATGTACCATACAGGTGATGCTTTTGTCCAAGCATATGAACACACACACACAAACACACACTATCAGTGACAGAGGGGGACTCAGAAAACCAGGCGGCTGCATATGGACTCTTGATATCAGTCAGTGGCCGTGTGATCTGGTTATGCAAAGTCTCCTAATCCCTACCTATGATGAATGCATGCTGGAATGGAGGGGAGGGGGTGTGATGAAATAGAGATATGAGGGCAGCTGTATGGGACGCTGTCCACTGTGCTCTGTGAATGAGTGCTAACAAAGATTCCTGATCCCTGGTCTAGCAGAAGGAGGTGAACACTGGAGATCATGTCTAAGAGTGCATTACAGTACCACAGAGATGGAAATTCAGGTGAAGCAAGCTGAGAGTAAGAGGAAGAGGCATGAACACGCTGCCTTATAGCGCAGAACAGAGATTCACATTAACCTTCAGTCCACTTTCTTGCCAACAGAGGAATTAGAGGGCCAGAGGTGTTATTGTACCAGCTGGGGAAGTTTGCAGAAGAAATGGGAGTATGTTGGAACTGCAAAGGGGTCTTTCTTTTGGGTTCCATGCAGGGTATCTATATATCCCCTTTCACCTGCTTGAGTCCTGCTATTCACAGTATTTTCTGGAAAGCGGAGGGTTGTCAGGGGTGACTGTGGAACAGAGGGAAGAAGTTGTGGGGAAGTGAGAGGATGGAGTCTATCTTTTTGGGATCAAAAAGGATGGTGAATAGGCCAAAGAGACGCATGAAAGAAAAGATGGAGAGTTTAATAGATGAAATGCAGTTGGAATGAATGAGAGGGACCTGTGCGTATAACAGAGAGAGAGAAGAGTGGCGGGGGTAATGGGATTAGGGGTAACACCTTTGGCAGGACTCACAGAGCCACCTGACACCCGGTCTGTTGGGAACCTGGGGAGAAACAGGGGGTGGAGGTGGTGGGGTAAGGGAGAAATTGGGGGTCCTAATCCTTGTCCATCTTTGGGAAGTCATTCCCAGAGCTCTGAGGATTTGGGACTTTGGTTTCCGCTCTGCTTGCTTTGGTTAATAATACCCTGGGAGGGAGAGAAGACATGGCGAGAGAAAGAAGGAAAGAGACAGAAGGAATAGAAGAGATGAAGAAAAAGATTTCTTTACCCTGTGGAGGGCTAGCAGGACAGCAGCCTGAGAAAAAAGAAAGTGGCTGAAGCAAGTACTAACATCTAAGCCCAGCCGTATGCAGTTCCTGTTTGTGTATCTGCAGGTGTGCAAGAGCTTTTCTACATATAGAGCCTGATGGACAGTGTGTAAATACTGCCTTGCTTTCTTCAGTTCATCCCGCAGGTTGAGTAAAAGTCAATAACCCAAAAGTGGTTGTGATGTTTGCTCAGAAGACCTATTCCTTGTGTGTTTAAATGACAGTGTTTGCAGGGCTGTTGTAAGTGTGCCCGGGTGTTTTTGTGTTTCTATGGTGCCGACAGGAGCTGATAACAGCTCTAATGATCATGGCAGCACAGTCAGGGAAGTCGCTGTAGACGGGGCAAGACTGCCTGGCTGGATGTGTCACAGTTTCTGTGTTTGTCCGTCACCTGAGCTCAAGGTGTTGATAGGTCCATCGTCCACAGGGTCAAAGTGCGGGACAGTTTTCTGGTGTGAACTGGCCACTCAGCCCCTGAGAATGAAACACTAAAGAATGTGCCATCTTAGCGGTAGGCCAACTGTGACAACCTTGTCTACACCTCCAGAAATGAAACTACTCACAGCTTTAGTATTTTTTATTTTATTTTTATTTTTTTGAGGAAACCTTGTAACTTTTGGTTGTTCTTTTCCTTAGGTGGAGATGTTCCGTCATATGCTGGGGAAAACCCTGGGCCTCGTGGGTTACACTATCCAGTATGGTTGCATTGCACACTGTGCCTTTGAATACATTGGCGAATTTGTGGTGGTTCGTATTTACAAGATTACATCACTGATACTCCTTTTGTCACATGTTTTTCTACACAAAATAATAACCTTTTTTGTTGTTGTCTTCATTCAGTGTTCTGGTCCTTCTATGGAGCCCACAATTGTAAACCATGATGTTGTGTTCTCTGAACGTATGAGTCGTCATCTATTTAAAATTGAAAAGTAAGTAGGATGGATCAGAGATTCTGCTTTTTTCACTCAAACAACAATCTTGTATTTAGCTTGATCAAACCTTTTGACTCTGACATCCCATCTCTAAAGACTCTTTGCTCTTGTGCCTGTTTCAGCTAGTGGAATTTTGTGACCTAGCTAAAATAGCATCTTCTTTGGAAAAAGATTGCAAGTTTCTCAAAATAATGTGCTTTATTTACCTTAATATTGTAATGCTACCATTGTTTATATGAAGGCCATCTACCACTGTATTTGACTCTTAGATTTCTCTAACCAAGAAAGGGAAGGAAATTAGGTAGCAGAACCATAAAGCTCGAGAGGAAGTGGTTCCAAAAAAGTAAATCAACTCCAAAATAGACATTACCTTTACTGTTTTGGACAGCAATATTGATATTTCTCTTCAACTAGTCCACTGCCACTATATGGTTTTTGTATCTGCATTTTGGTGTGCTGAGGAACGTTCATCTGACACACAGAGGACATATGTACATTTGTACTGTTCTTCAGTAAAGTTTATTAAATGGCTAAAATAAGTCTGGACATGTCGTTGTCCATGGAGGCTGTGATTGCTTGTGGGAACCCCACATTTGTGTAGAGAAGCGGTAGGGGCGTCCCCAATGTGTCCCCGGTCCTAAACAGTCCACAACCATGTGTCTGTGCATCGACTGGTTGGCTTCGGATTAACTATGTGGGAGCATTTAAATTTCCAAATTGGACCTTCAATATGATCTTCCTCTTGACATTTGAGAATTAAACATATAATTGATACGTTTTAGGGTTTTAATTCACTTTAAACTCTTAGTCAACAAATAGTGTAACTTAGAGTTAGTCATTTGCCTTGTTTATTAGTTAATTCGACTTATAATTAGGCTTTCTTTGTTATCTTTCTTTAGCCTATTAATAAGTGCTGACTGCTGAATTAATGTTAAGCGTGACTTCTTCTGATCGTTTAGTTATGCCATGCTTACTCTTTCATAGTTATAAAATTCTAAGAAATTACCTTTTCTTCCTCTATGAGTGTAGTTTCTAACACCTCAGTAACTGACTTTCAATGACTCAACTTTATTGATGAGCTATTTTACTGATTTGATTTTTATAACTATTGAGATAGGATTGTTTCTGTTTTTTTAATTGAAATTTGCTTATATCTGCTCCAGCTGGTTTTGCGAATATAACTGATAATCTTCAAGTCACTGCATCATGCACTGTGTGTCATTACCTGAATATTTCTATTTATTTGTTTTCAGGGGTGACATAGTAATTGCAAAAAGTCCATTCGACCCACAAATGAACATTTGCAAAAGGGTTATTGGACTGGAGGGTGATAAGGTCTGCACCAGTTCTCCGTCAGATTTCCTCAAGACCCACACATATGTGAGTATCTTTATTTATGTTCTAGTATGTCCCGCAAACAACCACAGTTCAGAGTGTTTCCCAAAAATGAGGAAAAAGTACAGTTAAATAGAGAGTGAGTGGAAAATGTGTTTAGTACAAAGCACTTGATAGCTTCTCTCACTCTAAAATGAATGCTTTTGCATAATGCAAAACTGTGTCTGAGTTGTTCTTTGTGTGACTATCGCAGTCTATAGGCTTTCAGAGTTGTTTACATTTTAGACCATGCACATCCATTTTGTGTCAGTGGTCAAAATATCAGCTTTTGACAACACCTATATTTCCTAAGAATGGTGATAAAACCAGAGAATGAACAGGGTTTCTGCTGCCAAAACCACTGTCATTGCTTTTCTATTACTGCTCCCCCCCAACACCCACAGCTCAGGCCCGCAATCTCTCTGAAGCCTGTTAGAGTTAGTGCCAGCCGAATGAACAGACTGATGGGTGGGAGGAGGGTTATCTGAGTGTGTGTGTGAATGAGTATATGACAGTCCACAAACCAAAGGTTGTGTTTATGTTGCATCTCTTTGAATTTACTTTGTATTTTATAGACTATGGGCAAACGCCTGAATAAGTTCAGAAAAATATAGCACAAGGCCAGGCCTGCAAGTGACATTCATCAAATGACAAAGTAAATACTTACTTCTACTATCTTTACCTCCACATAGAAACGATTGAAAAAGTGTACCATATTTCAGTGAAAATCTTTCCATTTTAAGTCATTTTAAAACTCTAAACTAATTTATTGATGTTCAGGTAAACTTTTTCTTTGAACACTTTGAACACACAGTGACATTGATGTCATGCTTTCTACTCAATCTTTAAGACCAGTTTCAAACAGAAACAGGACTCTATGATGTGTTCATCAGCAACTTATATGTAGCTAAAGACTATAGAAGTCCCCTTGAACTACCACAATGAAATTAACCTGCACGAATACCACATAAATAGCTAATTATTCATCCAAGGATCTTTCCATCCATCCATCCATCCATCCATCCATCCATCCATCCATCCATCCATCCATCCATCCATCCATCCATTTTCTAACTCTCTTGTCCCTAGAGGGGTTGGGAGGGATGCTGGTGCCTATCTCCAGCTAGCTGAACATAATTTCCCTAAGATGCAAAATATTTGAAGGAAAGCTGAGGTATTGTATGATCTGTTCAGTTCATTAAAATAAGCCGTCTGTTTCCTGGTGTCTCTTCTATCAGCTGTGTATGTGATGGCACAATTTACAAGACTATGTTTGTGTTTTGGGGTTCAAATCTGTGTTGGTAGGCTCTGATTTGAGGATGCAAGTTCAGCTCACTACGGAGACAAAAAACAGGTTAAAGCATGTCATAGCTCACTGCTTGTTTAAATGTATTGTGCATCTTAGTAATAACATAATAGATACTTAAAGCATTTTAATGTCATCTATCATCAAATGTGTGGTGTAATGAATTATGTATTTTAACTCCTAAGAATATATTAAGACTGTTTACCAGCATCTAGTGTAACTGAGAAAATACCTCTTCAAATAAATTTCCCCTAATGTAGTTTTTTTTCCTCCTGTGCAGAGAATCTATGTCCCTGTGTGTAGTTATTATGATGGTGTGAAACATTATATGTAGGCCTGTACAGATGATTTTTGTAAGACGGTGTTAGACCCTGTCATCACCTCTTTTCTTGTTCAGACAGACAGATAGACAGACCTGTCTCCTCCACCCCAGAGATCCAG
Source organism: Phalloptychus januarius (assembly GCA_902982915.1). Taxonomy (NCBI): domain Eukaryota; kingdom Metazoa; phylum Chordata; class Actinopteri; order Cyprinodontiformes; family Poeciliidae; genus Phalloptychus; species Phalloptychus januarius. The sequence goes on from CADWAE010000477.1 coordinate 17,357,392, forward strand.
CAATGTACTAATTGCTCTCTCACCTTTTCAGAATAATTTCTATTGTGTCAAAACAATGCCGGTTGATCTCTAATGTTACACCAGGGGACAGAGGAAGACATGCGAGATGAAGCGGCAGCCATACGTTCTGTTCTCTGCTGTAAAGTTAGACAGAGAGATATGGTTGGAGATGAGCTGAATATTCATTCACACTGTATTAATGCAAAGTAATTCCTCACCCCAATCATGTTAAAATAATGAACAGTGTAATGGCAAGGTTGTTAAACAGCCGTCCTCCACAGTGAAGAGAGCTCTGGCTTCAGCTCTCCTCGACACATCTCTGACAAGTACACAATGCCTGGCATGGACCCAACCTGCTACCGCAAGACTGCTGCTGTTTTTCCCATCCATCCTACCGGCAGTCCCCCGGCGGATTAAAGGAACTCCATGTATAAATACTTTAAGCCTGTGTTGAACTTGATATTTAGAGATGCTTGTTGAAATCTGTTCTCCTAAGTCAATTGAGGATAGATGACAAAGTACTTAACAATCTCATCTGTCTTCAGATAAACTGCCTAATAACAGGTTTTATGTATCATTTTCTGAAAGATAATACAAAAATAAGTACCTGGTTCCAGTTGAGTTTTCAATGCTGAAGTTTTCCTCTGACATTTCTTTTTTTTTGTGACTTAAATGAAGATAGTTTCTAGCTTTAGTTTCAATTTGTAATGATCTGAAAGGCCAAATTTCAAAGATTTCTGTTTAATCACTTTTTAAATTACTGCCTGGTTCATCTTCCAAATATGCTTAGATGAGAAAGTGTTGCCAAATGATAGTTTAATAGATAAGATTCTTTGTTTAAATAATTCTAATTGGCTGAAAAATAAAGAGAGAAATTACAATGATTGATCTTAATTATCTAGACTTAAGAGAAAACCACCTGGGATACAGGCTGTTCATCCGGAAACTATTCACACCGCTTCAACTTTTCAATATTTTGTACCTCTACAGCCTTATTCGAAATTTAATTAAATTAATCTCTCTTCATACCAAATATTACAATATGGAGTTTGCCAAAAAGCCCCTGAAGGACTCTCGAATCATGAGAAACAAAAAAACACCCTGACATGCCTCATCATCAGGCCTATACCTTCCCTGCTGTGAGGCATGATGGTGGCGGCATCATGCTATGGGGATGGTTTGCAGTACCAGAAAGAGGTTAGATATAAAGATGAATACATCAATGTACAGAGATGTCCTTAATGAAAACTTGCTCTAGAGCACTCTTGACCTCAGACAGAGGTGATGGCTCATTTTAAATTATCACAGCGACCTAAAACACACTGCCAAGACGTCAAAAAGTTGCTTCAGCACCAGTCTGGAAGACCAGATTTGAATATCATTGAACATCTCTGGAGAGATCTGAAAATGACCCAAAATTATGAAGAAGCTTGAGAAGAACTGCAAAGAAGAATAAGCAAAACTGCCTAAAGATTGACGAATTAAGCCTGTGGCATCATATTGAAAAAAGACTTGAGGCTGTAATTGCTGCTAAAGGTGGATCAGCAAAGTATCCACCATTGCTGATCCACCATACCAGCACCTACATAGCAGGTGGATACCTACTTAAGTATCTGTGAATACATATGTATTCACAGCCTTGCATAAGGCAATGAATACTTTAAAAAATACTACACAGTAAAAAGAACATTTAAAATACGACAACACAACAAACCATTTAAATAGTGTCTGTCTTCATCAAATGCCCGTGCTGGTACACCAAATGTGTATTGCTCTTGATGTGAGGTTGAGGCTGAAAATGGTCACACTTTGATCACTACTATTAAAGATATTTTTGCATCTGATTTTGGAAACCTTGAGAACTCACAAATTCACTTCACACATTGTTGTGCACTAACTTTGTCCATGCAAACAAGCCTTTATATTTAGCATAAATGCCTGAATAATTTCAAAAAGAAGTGTTGGACAGGCCCTTGACATTTGTTGACCAAAAAGCTACATTTATTATGGATAAACAGAATTAAGAGTGGGTTTTTATAAAAAAAAAAAAAAAAAAATTAAAAAGCCGAGCTATGATTTGGCAGATGATGATCTGGCAGATGACAAACAGTAGTGTTTCTTTTTTCTGTGCTTGGGAGCCAGCATATGTTCCCATGTTAATGAGGTGTAATGGTGAGAATCCAGCATGTTGACATATGGTTCTCAGATGACTCCTTTAATGATATTCATTTATGTCGTTGTTAGTCAGTGAGTTGTTTACCTCATGTTAGGTCAACGTGTCACTGGCTTGTGATTATGTCACATCATCTGTCTCAATTATCAAATATGAAATGAAATGCAGCGTCCCGCTTTATGACTGGGGAGCAATCAGAGACCCGAGTGATAGGAAGAAGGAGAACAGGAAAAGGCATGACATCATTCCACTGCTAGTTCCCCGTTTCCTTATTCACGTTTTCCCCTTTCTTCCAGAGGACTTTTGCCGTTAAAAAAGTTGGGCAACACAAAAATAGACTCGTGGATTGTGATGCCCATTATGACAATATAATGTGTTGTTGATCCTGTCTGCACATATAGGGGGACAGCACACTTAATTAGGGCCTTGACAAGCCTACTCTCCTAAAGTGATGAGATTAATCATAATTGGTGTCACTGTGAATTAGAGCCTGCTTGGGTGACTGCCCCACTGGCAGGTCGGACCGCGGTGGAGACCCTTGGACGCTGCTGCTAGCCGCAGCTTAGTTCGCTCCCTCTTTCTCCCTCTGTCCAGCTATCTCAGGCCCCTCTGTGGCTTTGCCCTCCCTGGGTACGAGAGGGCGCAGATCTCAGCCAACAGCCTAATGACCCTGTTTGAAGTTCTCCTAAGTCTCCATCTCTCAACCCGGTTTGTTACCCATGACCCCTCTCTTACGACATTGCAGTGATAAAGGGGGATCTGCAAGTTGACGTTAAGATACGTGAGGAGGGAGGGGTAGCTGAGGGGACTCGATGTGGTGAACCGGGTGAGGTTTACTCAGAGTTGCACTACATTGTGAGAATAACTCACTTTCATGCAGTTTTGAGGGCATGTGGGGGGGAACTTAAATCTTGTTTTACTTTGCACAAGTGTACAATGTAATCATATTGTCAATATTGCATGTGTGATAATGATTTTAGGTTCCAATGGGCCATGTATGGCTGGAAGGGGATAACCTTAGGAATTCCACTGACTCAAGGAACTATGGCCCAGTTCCATATGCCCTGATCCAAGGTCGTGTTTGCTGGAAGGTAACACACAAACTCAACTTTAAAAGTATCTTATTTTGTAAAACAAGCATAAAGCCTTTATGATATGTTCTATTTCTTATCTTGGGTTGAAAATTAGCAAAGTGTTTGGAGTTGAGTCACTTTGCACTTATTGTTCTCCAATAAATCCCTCCATTATGGCCAAGTACTAATCAGAGATTATAGTCAGTTGGAAGTTTGAAACAAGTGTGTCTGATTGGCCAAAGCCTGGACAGCATATTGTCTAGCTTTCCATTCTGCTATGTTGTCATGTCACCGGATGTCATCGCAACCATGACCCTGGAAATAGGTCAGGCAACCTTCTGTCCATCTGATTGGATGGCAGCACTCCACTGGAGGCCCTGCTACGACAGCTGATGAAATAACAGGATTTTTAATGAGGTCAAATGCATCATTAAAAGCTATATTAGGGCGTGTGTCCAAGATGTGAAATAGAGTGTTTTTCTCCCAATAATGGCTTTATTTTTCTATTATTCAAATCTCTTTTCTCCTTTGTTGTTCTGCTTTTTTTCCCCTTCACAGCTCTGGCCGCTGCATAGTTTTGGTACTATGAGTGAAAGCCCAACCAAACGCATCATTAAAGCTCAGAGGGACTCAGACTCAGATTGACACATTCAATTGTCAATTTTCTGTACTTAGTTTGAACCTCTTTTTAATAAAATGGCTACATAGCCAATTTTCTTGTTGTGATTTTTGCTTAATTATGGTCAGACACATTTTAAATGCAGGTTTTCTATTCTTTTTGGCAAACACACTTAGTGTTCATTCATACTTGATTAATGGTACTGCTTTAGAAGTGCCAGAGCCCTTTGTCATCTGGGGCTTACAGTGTACTTATGAGAGTGTGAGCAGTGTGGAAAACCAAGTTCCTGTGGAACTATACATGCAAGAATTTGCACAGGTAAAAATGAGTTACGCAATCATCAATATGCTTCACAAATAGAGAAATACAACACAAATCTGTAGATTTCAGATCTCATGCCACTTAGCATAGATTTCTTTATATTTAATTGCAATGTGAAATACATCTAGTATACTAAGACTACATAATTATGCAGAAATGCTGTGCTCACCTTTCTACAAACAATATCTGTCAAAAAATTAATGTCATGCTTTCATGCTTACCGTCTTGGTATTATGATGAAACACACAAAGTCCCTGGCTGCTTAATATTTTATTAAAGCAGAAAAAGCAGTTGGAAAATTTAACTATGCAATATTAATATGTACTTAGTAAATCGTGTCTTGCTACTGAATACATTTTGTGTTGAACTTTAGTCTCATAGTAAAATATCTCCAGACCTTCTTTATATGTAGCTTTATAGATGTAATTCCTCATTGCCTATTTGTTGAAGGCATAGCTTAGACAAAGTCACTTTTGAAATTGTTCATATTTATGGCATTTTTCACTGAATATGCAGGCTATAGCTTTAAAAGGGCATAAGTATAACCTCGTTAAGGGATAGTAATTTGCTGAAAACTTTTATATGAAGCATTTTTGTAAATAAAAGTGTTTACTTTATCCCTTAAAATCTTACTAACATTAAACCTTATGCTTTTTTATATACCAAAACATTAAATATCCATTTTGAAAACTATCCTGGTTGAGAGAGAAAGAAGAAATATCACTGCACTACTGCACATTTGCAAGTCTTGTTTCTCCTGCTCAGAGCTTCCTGGGCATGAGGACACAGAGCGTTCACATACTGAGCTCAGCTGGTCATCCTCCGAGGCAGAGAGGGGACTCTTCTCTTTGAGCTCCCCGAGGGAAGCGAGTTCTGGGCAGCCGTGGGTCCCTGTCCAGCTGCTTCATCTGTCTGGAGGGGACCAGAGGGTCACAGACAAGGCTCTCTGTGACACTGAATTATCTGCCTGAGTGTGATTGTGCCTGCTGGGAGAGACACTCAAGATAATATGAGTGTGTGCTTCGAAAAAACATTTTTTCAGGGATTTGCTTCCAGCACATCTTCGTTCTCAAGGTTTTACATTCATCTGTTGCGTGTCAACACTGGTCTGCTGCTTAGCTGAAATGCTGACACAAGCAATCTCAGCATGTGCCCCTTAAATATACTTCTCTATGGAGGGAGCCATGGCTGTTTACTGTTGTAACTCCTAGTGGAGTTGAAAGATGCTCATAATTCAAGGAAAGTTCAGGTTGGGGATTCAGACCACCATTGGTCTAATAGGACATGTCTGTCGTTCTTTACCAGGGACAGAGCCCTACCTGGGGAGAGTAATAGTATTTTGTGTTATAACTCTTGAGTTGAACCAAAGTTCCAAGGAAATGACAGAGGTGTAGATCACTCTGATGCTGAGTGGGCACAAAGCCGGGAGTGAGGCTGGAGGAGGTAGACATCGGAAGAACCAGACAACAGACAGCTGTGCTGAGCTATGCAGCACTGCGCAGTCAGGCTGTGTGCTGTCAGTGAGGCTGAGGTGTGTCTGCTCCCTGCATGGGAGACAACAGGGACAGAAGAAAGCTGTACCAATCCCGTGTCATTTCACGTTATGGAAATGTCCTGTAAATACAAACACAGGTACTTTACAATTTCTGCTACAGTAAAAACAAACAAAAAATAAAGATTGAAAAGACATTCCTCTATATGATGATAATAATCACTTGTAGCTTTTATAGCGTTTTTGCTTTCTTTTACCTAACAAGTATATCGACGGAAAATATAGACTGCTTAATCAATCATTTAATCATTAAAATTGCAAGATCACACCAGTTACCACTCATTAATTAAGATGAGTGGTAACTTCCAAACACTAGTGTGCTCGATTTTATTTTACATGTGGTTATCTTTCTTTTTTCTATTTTAACAGTGGTGGTCAGGAATGTTTGATGAGGCCAGGGTTGATCAGCAATGGTCCCAGTGTGTTTTAACGTCCCTGTGCATGTTTGGTTGTGAAGTTATTGGCAGTCACTTACTTGCTGTAGCCAACTTCAAACAGACCAGTAGCCCTGGTTTTTTTGTTGGTGTTGTTTTTGTGTTTTTTGGCTCAAAAATGTTGATTGTTTCATCCTTTTTATAAACTGTGCAAATTATGTTTTGTTTTGTTTTTATTTGTCCAAAGTTCCATAACTAATTTTTTGGAGTGATCAGCAAAGGGAAAACATCATGAATCACAAATTAAATTCTGTTTTGAATTCTTAGTTTTCTTATGAAAGCATAAGAAAACTATTCTTATGTTTCATTCAGAACATACTGCTTTTGTTTTGTGACAATTAAGAACTTGTTATATCTGATCTGTCAACTTCATCTGGTAGAGCCTTAATTTAACTATAATAAGGGGGCATTTTAAAAAGTAAACAAGAGGTTGAAGCTCACTAATAAACTTTTTAGGTGTTTATAATGCAAACAGATTAACATTCAGAAACTGACTCTGCCTTCTTCAGAGTTTTTTGGTGTTACAGTGTTTGTCTGATGTATTGCATGTTTGCACTTTACAAAGCTACAAACTCAAACAGCAAGCTCTTGTCTTCCGTTGTGTTTTAGAAGTTTTTCCTTTAGCTTTAAATTTCCCCTTTCTGCAGATAGAAGCTCCATTTTACAATACACAAGTACACCCTGGACAAGTCACCTGCCCATTATGGGGCAACACAGACACACACAGGACAAACACTCATACCCAGGGACAATTTCATAGAGATCAAATTTTTGCATAAAGTGTTTGCAGTATAGCAAAGGTTTGCTACTGATCTTAGCCGTTGTGAGTGGAAGCTGATTGGAAATGGTTCTAAATTGTCCTTTGTTTAGCTATTTTAATATTTTTAAAAATCCCAATTTAATAAAAAAAAGGTTCCTTCAAAATTTGGATTTTCAGCTTTTTTTCCCTCAATTTTCACAGTTTAATATATTTTCACACTACAGATCCATTAAGAGAAGTAATAGTAGAGATGGTACAAAGCGGGCAAACAGGACAAGAAATAAGGACTGTGAAGAAAAATGTGTAGAGAGGTAGACAGACAGCATGTGTTCATTTCAGGTTAACTGGATCCTTTAATAGTGCAAAGACACATGAAAAAACAAGAACTGAAGGTTTGGGCAAAGAAAGGGCTGTCACTAGTAATAGGCAGGTTTGTTTGTTTTTATATCCATGTTGGAGAATCTGACCCAAAAGCAAACCTAGGTCAGATGCAGCAGCATTGTTCTGACATCCTAATTTCTCTTGTGCCACCTCCAAATCAAAACTATCTCAAATTTAATATGTGCCATCATATAGAGGGTACTAATGACAACCTGTTTCACTTTTATGGCAACAACTGCGACTTGTAAAATTCTTTATTTAGGTAAAGTCATGTCACTTTTCTACAAGGAGTCTTTCCTTATTTCTGTTCTGTTGTTGCGCCCAGCTTTCTTCCATCACTTCATCTTTACAGGCTCTCCTCTCCCATCCACTTATGTTGCCTGTGGCCGATGGGGAATTGCTCCTTTCACTGATGGATCCTTTCATTCTCCCCTTTTAATCAAGCCTGTTAGTACTTCTTAATTAAGACATCACAGCCGTTTTTGATCACTCGCACTCCTCTCTGAGCGGAGGGAGGTAGAAAGACAGTGAAAGAGATCATGAAAAGGAGCCCATATACCCTACCGGTCGCAGTTTTCTGTGTGTGAAGATGACTGAACAGCTTCAATTGTAGCAGATACACCTCCTCCGACTCTTCTCTGCCAGCCCTTGAGGCTTGCGGTGTGTACTTTCCCCAAACCAACAGGCGTCAACCTCCAGAGATCCATACCAGACAGATGGTATTGGAGGCTGGGTGGGATGGCTATCGAGCTCCCTACTGTCAGTTTGTTCTGATGATCACACACACCAGGCTGTCGATACTCACAGTCTACTAATCAAAGAGTTTAAAAAAACAGAGCACAAAGACTCTTTAGAAACTTAAACTTTGCAGGTTTCATTTAGGAAGTGAGACTCTGAACTTCAAAACAGTAAAAGTTACACTGTTGTTTTTCCTGCTTTATGCCAGCACACTAAGTCTGAAGGTTTTCTATCAACATTAGGCTGTCTTTGGCTTTGGTTTGTTACCTCTGTCCTTTATATTAAAGCTGAGTGGGATCTGAGTTGGTGTGGTAAAGATGGCTTATCTCTGCTTACAGTTCACTTATTGTGAGTTCAGAAGGAAAGCTTTGGGAACTCTGCCCTCAGGCGGAAAACAATGCAGAAAGAGGGTGACACAAAAAGCACCGTTAGTGATTGAATACTTTACAAAGTCATTCTGACCTATTTTCCCCTTTATTCAATACAGACAGAGAAATAAACAACATTCATTTGTAGTTTGGGGAGGTCTTTGAAGAACAGAGTAAAACTTTAACTTGGTCTGGTGGGAAGTATTGCGGTTTGACTTATTAAGACTGAATCCTATTTCTAATGTCATGCGCATAACTCATATAATGGATAAAATACTCCTCTGATAATGGGACATTTAAAGGAGCTGATGCAACATCAGTTCTCCTTGATTTCATCCACATAAACAGGCGTGGCATAATATGACATTCAGCCCCTACTAATCATATTTAATACAGTGTCATAATTTACTAGGAAAAAAATCAAACATAAAACAAACATGTGTGTCAAAATAGTGGATTTAAGTATATGCACCAGAATTAGGTAAAAATTTACTCAAGTAAGAGTAGCATTACTGCAGTATATTTCTACTTAATTAGAAGTAAAATGTAGTAAAATAAGTGTAAAAAAGTATTTGGTAAAAATGTAGAGGGAGGGAAAATATCCGAGATATCTTTAGGTATAGATGGTACTATTTACAGGTTGCTTAGGTTCAATCTAAGTGTTTTCTATTGGTTTTGCAGAAATCAGATTTTGGTGCCTGAAGAAGCTCAATCAAGAAATATGGTTAAATTACAATTTAACAAAACCCATTCAAGACTTTTTCTCATACAAGTTTAGATATTTGCTTTTTTGTAATAAATTCATAGTACACTATGAACGTACAAATACATTTATAGTGTGTTTGTGCTATGAAATACAAAGGTTATCCTTGTCTAAAATTGAAATGTGCTTGATGATCTGGAACATTTAGTGGTTATGAAAAGATAGAGATGGAAATATTTTGCATTTTTTCTTATGTAGTTAGCTGCTTGTTTCTTATCTTTTATGGAAGAGGAGGACATACGTAGACCAAAATAATAAAATGCAAAAATCATAAAAATAAGAAATTGCAGCTGGGTGGACTCTTACAAGCTGTCATTATCTCCACCTTCAATTCATCATTTCACATGAAGAAGTTGTTCAATGTTGTTTCTCTACAGGAAATAATCTTATAGCCTTCAGTTGTATCTATTGTCTCTCTATACATTCTGCTGTCTCAGTTTAATATTAATAATATAGTAATGTAAAAGAAAAAGGAATTAAAAAAAGAAGCTGGTGTGTGTGCGCTAACCTTAATTCTTAAAGCCTCTCGCTGCTTCCTTCACTGCTGTCTGCTGGTCAGTCAATTAGCCTGTGAGTCAGTGTGCTACTGAGTCAGTGAGATTAAGGTACAGTGTGCGTGTTATTTTCACTGTGAGCTCGCCTGTCTGCATATGTGGCCCCTCTGGCATGTCCTGGATCCCCGTAGCGGGATGCGCAGCCATTTCTGCCTGGTTAGCTGATGGGGGCTGTTCTGCTTCCAGACAATTTAGCAAAGGAAACTCCTGCAACAAACATAAACAGACAGAGACTGATCCAGGCAATAACAACCAGTACATACACAAAGAAATCCCACAAACACAGACAGGAGTTGCAAATGTGTGGAATGGAACGCTTGTCTACTATTCAGATTATTCCCATGTTTTTTTTGTTTTGTTAAGTCTTCCTTCATGAAAGTCACTCTGATTTCTGTCTGTCTGGAAACCATCTACAACAGAAGGTTCCTGTGACTGGATTAGGGCTTGCAGCCTCTTTCTCTCTGTTTCTGTGACAAGAAGTCCATTTGCCCCAAAGGTAAAGGATAGAAGGGTCAAATAAAAGGAGGATAGAAGCGGAGAATAAAAGACAGCCAGAATGGATAACAACTTAGATCCTTGGAGCGAGGCATGGGCCCGAGTGGAGATGGAGAACTGGCATGGGGAATCAGAGCATTGCGTGCGTGTGTGTTTGTGTTCCTCTTTGGTCAGTCTAGTTCAAAAGCTGAACTGCGTCCAAGCCGTGGTAATGATGCAGGCAGCCACATCAGACCACAATAACCAACAGTCTATCGCTGGCCAATTACTGTCTGCCACAATTATATTTCCAATTCAGAGGTAACAAGGGAAAGTGGCCCAACTCAACTAATCATTTCAAGCAATTACTTTTAAAACTAATTAGAATGTCAGGTTTGGCTGTGCGTGCTGAAGCTTGGGGGTGGGGGGCTTTTTGTTTGTGTTTTTGTTGCTGTTTTCACTTTGTCAAATGGATGGACTTGAAAGCAGAGACCAAAGGGAAGGGGCAATATCAGCAAAAGTGCAAGCCAAACATCGTTCACAGCCACAGTTTGAGCGACTTGGTCATTATGGAAGTTTTAGTTGGTTTGGGGGAATCAAAAGGAAAATGCTGTGTTGGTTTTGTTGATGCCAGGCTCTTTGTAAAATGAGTTCTTGGTAGTGTCAGCTGAAGTGCTGAGAGAAAGCAAACTGACCACATTTCTCTTGGGCCCCTGAACTGATTAAAGAAGGATACAACAGAGACCAAACAAGAGGCAATTCAGAAGGGTTGCAGGAAAAGTCATTTACACTTTATATACCACAAAGAATGATAATACAATGTTGTTGCGTACATATTTAATTTTGTTTAAAATATGTTTTGGGCTGCACAATTTTGTACAAAACTAATGGAATGCACACATTTTATGACATTTAAAGCAACTCAAACACAACCCATGAAGCTGTGGTGTAAGACAGTGATTCTTATTGTAATTATTTTTGAATTTCAAAAAGTGTATTTGCATGCTTTTCTACTGTATTTGGATGCTAATTTGTAGAAACTTTTAGTTCTCTCATTCAACAAGTACACAGCAAATTCTACAGAGTTAAATCAACACTGTGCCAAGTCTATTTGGCCCTTAGAATTGGTGTTAACTTAACTCTTTCAGAGTTATTTCAATAAGAAATTGAGTAATTTTAACACTTGAAATGGTTATGACTACTCAAGCTTTTGTTGAAATAACTCTGCAAGAGTTAAACTAACGTCAATTCTGAAAAGGACTAAATAGACTCGATATAATGTTGATTTAACTCTGCAGAATTTGCTGGTTAGAAAATATAAAACTGAAAGAGGAATAAGAAGTTTTACGAACCATATAAGGGAGATGTTACTAGATGGACAAACTGATGGTGTCTATCAACGGTAGGATATTTAAACAGTCTCAGTGTTCAAATGTCCATAGGTTCAATATTTCAATATTAGTCAGTTGAGAAAACAGCAACAAATTTATCCACTGTCTTGTGAAACTAAACCTTTTTAATCTGACCTTTAGTCCCTTTTAATATAAACTTTCTGGTGTAATCCAAGGCAGTGCTGGCCAGGTCATGCTGCAGCAAAACACAGCCAAGCAATGACAATTTCACCTTCTCGCATAACTTTTGGTAGATGGTCAGGAAATTTCCCCAAACATGTCCACTGCTCTGGTGTGTAGCTAACTACATTTTACACTCATCTGTCCAAAGAACACTGTTCTGGCCTTTGCCTAAAATTGTCTGGCAACATTTAGCCCAGCCTTGGTGTTTTTGTTAGGAATCAGAGTGAACACTGTTTCTATAGAGTTAATGGTTTACCTTGGTGAAGAGATTTATTGAATCATGCACTGAAATTATGGCAGAATGATCTATCTTTAAAAACCAAGGAGCTCAGATGCTCATCCTGTGTGATGTATACAGATTTCTTGGCATTTGTAAGCCGTCACTTCATAATGCAGTAATTATTCTTCTCTACTTCTTGCCATTAATATTTCCATGTCCATCACAGCAACTGCACTTTAGGCTAAACAATTAAAACATATCTTGCAAATTTGCATGTTTCAGAGTTGGCTTTGGGTCACAAGTACTCAGACACTCACTCACACACAAACACACAGGAAGATAATACAGGAATAAACAAAAACACACTAAAATGCCTCTAGTAGTTGTCATAACCGACCGCCCCTGATGGAGTGATGCCTCATTAATAGACGGTTTGCAGCAACAGCATGGCGTTACCTCTCCCACTTTCACAGAGCAATTGTGACAGCTCTGATTTTATCAACAAACTCAGTGGACGTAAAATAAGTCAGTAAGTTTATGAAAAGAATAAGGACATAAAATATACTTGCGACTGTTTTTAATTTTATCTAAATCTCTAAAGTGAGTACCTTTTTACTCTTTTGGAGAAAAGCTTTAGTGATTTGTAAAATGTGAAAATATAAATTCAAGTATGTTGTTTTGTAATCCTTGTCGCTGAATCTGCTTAGTTAAAATTCATGAAAGCTTCAGGCATGATGTTGACAATCAACATTTGTTAAGCCGCTCCAGAAATGAAAGCAATTTCTATCAACTGGCCTGTAATAAGCATTTTTCTGAACTACAACCTAAATAAAAATAAATATTGATCTCTTATTTAACACAGTTCAGTCCATTTATATTGATCTATTTACTTTCCACCAAGAAGAGAATCTATTTGGAGCTGGACCTTAAAAATAGTCTACAAGATAGTAATAGAAATAGGGACATTAAAAGGAACAGAATTCACCCTATTAATACTTTGCTGTGAAAATGTATTATCCCACTTCCAGATTTCTTATGTTTTGATGTTGCAGATCATCAGGTAAATTTTAGGACCAGACTGAAATAATCTAACTAAATTCAAAACCTAGTTTTCAGTTGATGATTTTATATATTAAAACACTTAAACAATGATTAGGTGCAAAGATAACAAAACAGAAATACATCATGCCTTAATCAAAAGCGCATTAGAAGCACATCAGTCATTTATAAGGTTTAATTTCTTAAATCTTCCTTAAATCTTCATTTCTAAGGTTTAAGGACTCCAAGCTACAGTGAATTGTTCTAGGAATGGCCAGCCTTCCAAAATTATTTGAGTTTGTCGAAAGCTCATCCAAGAGGTCACAGTAGATCCAAGCAGAATTTAATAAGACTTCACTCGTTTTATTAAATTCAGCAACAAAGAGAACAAGCCCCCTTGCCAACATCTTAAATTTTCTTTGCATTGACAAGACAAAAGTACACATTTTAAAAGATTTGCAACCTATTCCACTTGGCATTAATCTAAAACAAAATTCCAAATTATGAAAATCCTACAGACAATCAAACATTGTGGTAATAATGTCTGAGACTGCTGTGCTGCTTCAGGACCCGGAAGGCCAAACAATGAAACAATAAAGTATGCTCTCTGCCAGAAAATCTTTACAGATAACACCCTGGCCTCAATCTGGTACATTACACTCAAGACTTGGATTATGCAGCAGGACATTGATCCAACTCACAGCGATCCAATTTTTGTTCAACTCACATTAGCTATCCCAACAGCAAATGGCTCCCACAAACAAAACAAATGAAAGTTTTGAAGTGGCCTAGTCAATGTCCAGACCTAAATCCATTTGAGAGTCTGTAGCATGACCTAAATGGGCAAATCATGTTTGAAAATGCTCCAGTGTGGGTGAGTTAGCAGAATCAGTAATTATATTTTTACACAGGGTGAGGTTCTCCTTGGTACCTTTTATCAGCTTATTTGAAAACAGCTTTTTTGTTTACTCAAGTTATCTCTTATCACTTCAGTGCTTACACTGTAGATTTATTTCCTCCACACAGTTTTATTTGTTTGTTATATTTTTGCCATTTGCAGCTGAACAATGGATACAAATTAAACTGGAAAGGGAGATGCTCATAGCAATGTTTCATGCTATTCCACATTTGAGTAGTTATCAGCACGCTAATTACTACTTATGTAACTAAATGAGGATCAGCAATTGTTACTTTTTTCTATCAAGTGCACACTTTCAGGGAAAAATTTAAAATGATTATTTAGGTTTATTCTTTGTTGTCCATGCTGATGCACAATTAGATCAGCCCGTAAACACCCTCCTATTGTTCAGCTCAGCACATCTGGAAGTGATGCTCGTCTTCGGTTTGTTTGACGAGCCCGTGCCAGAACATTGAGCCCAGGCTGCTGATTTGATCCAGAATTATTTTTCAGTGAGCGCACTGTGACTGGGGGGAAAGAGTTGGAAGACAGGGAGAGAGAGGGCTACAGAGGAGGAGCTGTGGTGACTAAAAAGTGGGGGGAAAAAAGGAAGAGAGGTACTGTGATTGACAGTTGTCTGGCCCCGTGCCTGCTGAGGTTGTTCCCCCCGTCGACTGCTATTATCAGCAAAAGGACTTCCCCATCGGCTTGGCAGCAACTGCGTCACCCCTCTCCCCTGGAGGATGCTATCCCATTTGGGAGGAGATGAATAGGGGTCCCCTCACCCTGTATGAGGTCTCCGTGGACAGAATCTTTACAGATGGGACACCAAGAAGTAAACAGACTTCATGTCAACGCCTCTCTCTACCTTGGTCTTTCTCCCTCTCTCTGTACTTTCAGTCTAAATCATTTTGAGTGAAAGAGTGTTTGACTTTGCCTTAGCTTTACAGATTCACAGCCATGCAGTGCGAACAATTTGAAACGGAGATTACATTAACTGTTTGTCACTGTGTGTTTTAGCTCATAAAATACGACGTCTCATTGTTCTTCTTGGAATTAATTTGTGGAAGGTAAGGTGCTCTGCATTCATCTGCGCTGAATGATGAATCATTGGGGTATAAATTTTAAATGATTTTTAAAAGGCCTTGCATTAGTCATTTGCTCATGTTAATTGAAAACTAAGTGATTCTGGCATGTAAATGATGGAACAGCCCATCATGACGTTTGTCCCCACTTTAGCATCCGGAAGCTGCAAGTCTGAGAGTATTTTTGGCGCACGGTTAATTGCCAAAGGAATGCAGACGACACACAGACACCTGCGCTGTGAGGTGATTGGCATGTTCAATGTGCTATGTGTAATACACGCAAATCCTTCACTTTGGCAGGTGGGGGAGGCAGAGACAGAGAGAAAACACTGTGAGATATTGAAGGAAAGAAAGAAAGAATAGAAGCATGTGCAGGTGTCATGGCCAGGTTTATTAAATTGTGTTCTTTTGACAACATCCCTGCAGCCGTGGGTGTGGGGAGCCTCTTGTCTTACCCTGTAAAATTGGCATGAGGTTTTTTTTTTTTCAGATCAGCTGCTAAGCAGATCATCAGAAGAGAAAATCAGGCAACATGACAGTGCAGACGGCTGGAGTTTGAAGTGTGTGCCTAATATTATCCCACATATGATGTTCCTCTATTAAAGAGCCATCTGGGTAAATGGTAATGCTTTTATCAGCAGGATTGTTGCCTAATGTGGGCAGTGAGTGTGATAAGTACAGAGGACAGCGTCCCCGGTGAGAATCTATAGAGATGTTTTATTCGCCTTATGTACGCCATGACACCTGGACCTCCTCACCTACTGAGTCAACCAAACCTTCAGTTCATGCCAACCCTTTATCTGCCCACAATGTGATGATCCAGAAACATTTCTAATGAAAACATTTAAGTGCATCTCAATAGATTAGAGTATCATTGAAAAGTTTGCTTATTTATGTCATTGTTTCTGTTCAAAAAGCAAAACTCATATAGATTAATTCTAAACAGGGTGAGATGGATCAAGTGTTTCTGTTTTTCTTTAAGGATTATGACTCACATCTAAAGAAAATCCAAAGTTATGTTTCCAATAAAACTTTAACCTCATATATGTTGATATGATACGAAAATGAAATAATTTCATGTTATGCTTCACATTGTGCTTACACGACTTTGGTTAAGATTGCTAACTTGACAGCTCTTATGCAGCTTAACACTGACACCCTCCACAATGAGGATACGCCTCAAAGGTCATTGCCAAATCAGGTGGATGTTGTATTCAATAATCTCTTCAGGCATATTAATAAAAGGTTAGGTGAAAGGAAAAACTGTGTTGAAAAAATGTGCACAAGCAACGTTTCTAACTAAGGCCCATGAAGCCTACAATCCATTTATCTGGCATAATAAGATGCATAATGCTTTGGTAGAATGAGCATTTCAGGTTTAAAGGAAATTTTACTTAAATCATACCAATAAAATAGTCTTATGGCTTACATTGTTATGGGTCGTGGACGCAAGGAGAAGAAGCTACAAAGGTTAGTTGCTACAGAAGCTGACTGTTTACATAGTGCTCTCTCTATTCAAGCATTTTAACAGAAGATTGAGTGGAAGGAAAACATGTGGTAGATAGAGGTCAGGAAATTTTAGGGCTCCTGATACTTTGGCAAGCTTTATGGAGATACATATATCATTGTTCTGCAGCACCTTATACTTATCTACACAGCCAAAATTACAGATTTTACATCACTGTTTAACTTCATTGGCTAACAAACATGTCTGTCATTAACACCAAAGAGAAATTATGAAGTGTTGTCAAAAAATTAGACGAAAGAGTGCAACACTGCAGACAACCTGTAAGTCGCTATTGAAGCAACCTGAGCTTCTTAAACTGAGCCTTTAGTTTGGTTGCATGCAAAATCTTTAAATTATTACCTTTATTCTACAGAACATGGGGATACTTTGCAATAGGCAGAAATTAGGTGTTACATTTTTTTCTTTGGGTTTATGCAATATTCAAGTTTTGGAAATAACTTAAATTTAAGCTATAGCTGTCAAAAGGAGTACAAATAAATTCTTGGAAAACGTTTCCTCTTGTTAGAATTTCAACTTCATAGCCAAATTGAAACTGAAATGCAGTAACGACCCAGTAATGTTCTAACTTTTTTAGATCCACCTGTACACTGTTTCATACTCTCACACAAACTTATACTTTCATACTCTCAATTTAACCCTAGCGTGTGACGGGGCCCATGGTAAGCTTCCTTGTGGGTGTTAATAGCCAATGGAGCAGATTTTGTAATGAGCCCTCAATCTAGTTGCTTGCCATCACTGCAACACATTAGCCATTTATACAAATTCAGTCCACTCGCCCAAGCAGAAGATCTGGATGCATATTTAATGTTTATCTTCTACAGATCTGGTTTTAACCGATCTGTTCCTGAAGCAGCGTCTTTTAGAAAGGTGACAAACTCCCTGCCTAAGGAGAACCAAGCAGTATGCCATGCGTCTTTCCTCTTCACAACAGTGAGATGATTATGTTTTCATGATTGTTGTGATTTGATTAAATAATTGCACAATTAGCACTAACTCTTAGCTAAGGTGTCTTACATCAATTAAAGGACAATGAAATAGTCTCAGTAGATGAAAGCGTGTTGAAGCATATATAGTCAAGATGGAAAACGCAGCATCCCTGGGAGATCCAGAGAAGGAACGGTTGCTGAAAGTGTCTGCATTTAAGTACCTCAATCATGCACCTGTCACTCCGCTTCCTCACATAGACGTCAGTGTTTACCAAAATGAGGGCTGACAGAAGACATCAGTGCTGGTTTGTGTGCAAACAGCTTGTGTGGACAGCCTCGTGAAGCTAACCCCATCCTGCACACTCATGCATTTCTTCTAGTTCATGGGAGATAACGCTTCAGACAATCAGAGGCAGGAGAACTGTACACTTGTTAGGATGTAATTTTGTGTCACTTTGCTGACAGTACATGTGTAGGAGACACTGTGTGTGGAGCCCAATATTTATGGTCCTGCCCCTTACCATTCCATAGTGTCAGGCTAATTGTCATGATTATCTGAGGCCAGTGAAATACAGTCAGAAAACACATTAAGCATCTCTGTGCGTTAAAATAACCTTGAATGCATTTGCAATGGATCCCCTATTTGGAAAAAGCTCAACAATTTCAGCATTGCGTATTCCAAGTCACCCGGACAAGATCTGAATGCAGGTTTCAGGCAAGGTTGGGTCCAAATCAACTGTGATAAATGGGTAGATAAGACAATCAGTGCACGCTGTGACATAGGGCAATGTTAGCTGTCAGAGCAGTGTTCTGCTGGGGAGTTCACCCACAATTCTGCAGGAAGGGGTAGAGATCTGCACAAGAAGGGGCACTGCAGCCTGTTTTCATGCATACGCTTAACTTTTACTTTTTGCCTGCTTATGTCTGCTATGTTATGCTGCTGCAAACCACAGAGGCCTGCAAACATAGCGATGACCTTTTCAGAGTTATAACAAGACAGTCTGTTAAGGACTTGTATCAACTGATGCAGGAAATCACACAATTCCTAAGCAGAAAGAAGAAAATGCAGAGAGAGCTGAGAAACTTATTCTGTCTACATCTACTGTCAATTGCTCATTATTGTACTCTCCAGCCCACAGGCTTAAATGCTTCAAACAGTGGCATAATAAAGCAGAGTGCCCCACCATCCACTTGACTCATTTCCAGGACTAAATAATAAGCCTGATTGTTATTGAGCAAAAACACGATGCTCTACACAAGCATCTTCCACAAATCCCCAACTTACAGCTTTGCAGAATGTTATAAAACAATAAAAAGTGCTTCTTTACAACAAATGGAAGTGTTTTATAATTATTTTATGATTCCAGCACAGCCATCTCTTTTTCTGTCACCTTTATACCACACCTGCATTTGATCATCAGATTTAATATGCTCAGTTTTCCCACTTTGGATCGTTTTTAATGGTGTGATGAGCCTTAAGTTTCATTCAAATAATATTAGTCATCAACACATAACTGCAGCAGCGAGGGAAAAGTGTTAATGTTCAGTTCTGTGTTATATATATATTTTTTAAAAACCACAACAAATATGGCATTTGTGCAGGATCAAATGCTCCCAGAATAGGAATGAGCAAACTCCTGAGATGTGAAATGCTTTCTGCAGATTTTAATATTAAGTCCAGAGTACAGAGTGAGTAAGGTATATAATCACTTGTCTGCAGGATTCGTAGTATTTCTCTGTGAATAGGGAGACTTTTTATTCAGAGAAGTGAAGGCTGGGACAGAAAGGCCAGTTTAAGAAATGTGGATGTGACAATACTGCCACCTAGGGGTGATAAAAGGAGCAGATAAAAGTACTGTTTTCACTGCTTGGTTAAATTAAGATTAATGACAGAATTATATGAATTTCAATTAATCAATCAGTCAAGTTTATTTGTATAGCACATTTCAGCAACAAGGCAGTTCAAAGAGCTTTACATAGAAAACCACAAACAGTTAAGAAAATCAGTAACAAACGTTATATTTTGATTAGTGCCATCTCCAAAATCATCAATACATATCAAGTAAGTGTTTGATTCAATGGTTCAAAGGCAACTCTAAGTAGGTTTTTAGTCTTGATTTAAATGAACTGAATAGAAGCTGAATGCTTTGAAGCCACATAATTGGAATACTAACACCAAGAATTGCTTTACAGAAAACAACTTTTTACTTGCTTCAGAGCACCACCATTAATTTTTATGTCATAACAAAAAAGATGAATTTTGCCTACCTTCTAGTTACATCAGGTGGGTCAGACTCTAAATCCCATCTGCCCTGCAGAAGTAACCCCGGCAAACGGTGACCTGCTCTCATTTGCAATCAAACAGAGATGCGTGATGCTGCTATTTTTCTTAAATGAAGAGAAAGGGCTCACCTGTGAAGCAGAAACGGCCTGTTCAGGTGGGACCTGTTTTGACCTGTTGCCTCAGGGACCTACAAGGTTAGGGGGGAGTGGCCATCTGGTGTCTGTGACTGTTTGTGTGTGCCTTTGTTTACACGTCAAAAAGACAATAAAGGGCCAAGGAATTTCTCAGCAGCTGTCACTATGAGATCATGCCAATATATTGGGCAATTTAAAACGGTGCTTTGATGCCTCTTATGTTGTGTTAACTGATCACTTTGCAGTGGATAGTTTTAATCTTTTTAGCTCATTTGATAATATGCATGTATTGGATCTTTATACAGCATTGAAAAATAATTCTGATAATTCAGTTTAAGCTAATTTCTAAACTAGGATCACTAATGAATCCTATTGAAACTAAACTAGTGAAAACCCACATTTCAATTTCTTGTCAAATTTAAATATTAAGGCATGTCCAGGTGTCAGCCTCTAGGGGTGCAAAGGTAGAACAGATTGCTTTGGTCTTGTGTCTTACAACCTGCCCGATTTTTCTTCTAACACTTTTTTCCTTCCATCCTGCTTAGATCCAGGAATTTCTAAAAAAGCATACTTTTTAGCAATGCACACATGGAAGATGACAGTCACTTTCTACTGCACAACTTCTAATTATGGGTGTGGAGGCCAAAACATTTTCTATCCATCACACCAACGTTTCACTGTGTGCAATGAATACAAATAATAAATGAGTTTAATCTTCTGAACTTAATTACTCAAGTTCATTTTTTATGATACTGTAATTTATTGAGCTCACATAAGTTTGATGTTGGAAGTATATTGTTTTAACACAAAACTGCATCTTTTGCTGCATGACATAAGATGAGAGATGGAAGTTATGAATTGTTTCACTGTAGTGGAAGGCATAATCCAAGAGAAACAACTTATTGTATTGTCTCAGCCTTCCTAGGAATATGCAAACTTTAGGACTTTTGTTTCCTATAACTCCTTGCATGTGCATTTACCATCTGAATTGACTATTTATACCTCAATGTACAAATAACCCTCTGACAATGACTGTGATGTGATCTTCTACTTCTTATAGTCAAAGGTCATTTATTTCTACAGTTGTAACACTGATAGTCAAAACAAAATCACACACAGTAATGGGAACAATAACATGCTCTGACTCAGACAGGGAGTGACCTTTGCTGCTTATGTGGAGGAGCTGGTTGCTTGACGATCCACACTCTTGCACATGTGTATCTCGTGGGAGCATTTGGTAAAAAATCAAACTGGGATTTTAAATTGGTTTGAGGCCTCAGGGCCTTGTTTGAATCTGCGCCGTGTCTGTCTTTTGTTTCTGTCTTTCTAAGGTCATTTAGAAAGTGCTTGTTTAAGGATGAGCGATTAACAGGGATGTCCAGGGGCTTCAGACTCATCTGAGTCTTCCTGGAAAGGCAGGACAGACCTGCTGCTGAACAGCCAGGGCTAGAGGGCTTTGCTGCCCAGGACAGTGGTAGATTCTTCTGCAGCCACAAATCAATTTGTATTCATTTGCATTATGCAAATTTACACCAGCGGTTTCTTTTGGGGTTTCTAAACTAATCTATTTCTACAGTGTTGCGTTCTCTGACCCGGACTCTTTAATATCAGGAGACAACATGGTTTCACATTCAAATCACAGCACATCCATGCTCGCTAACAGACAAGCATTGGATGCAACAAAGTCCTCTCCTGAACCTGACATCCAATTTAACAAACACCAGTTTAAAGTCCTGTTGACAAGAAGCAGGAAGTGAAAAGCGAAAGAGGATATGACATGAGGAGAAATCGGCTCTGTCTGTTTCTTGTCACTCCAGATTATTGAGGACCTACCCAACATGCACCTGGGGGAATCAGTGTCTGTCCACGCAAGTCTCTCTGTCTTATGTTGCTTTGCCTCTCTTTTGGAGAAACATAGACACACACATTTTCTTTCTTTTCCTTTTTCCCTTTGCGGTCTTTATCCCAGCAAGCCATCTGATCCTTTACAACCCCATTCAAATTTTTGTCCTTTTTATTGAGGATGTTCATTTAATTAGATTCTACATCTTTTGTGTTCTAAAATGTCCAGATTGAGCGTGTACGTCTGCCTGTGTGTGTTTCTGCATGTGTGTACATATGTGAGCAGATGTTTGCTTGAGGCGGACTCGCATGTCGCTCCCTGATATCTCAATGGGAATGTGGGACAAACTTGGAATCACAAAAGAACTTTGCATGGAGATGTATTCAGCAAACACACACTGAATAAATAATAGAAGCGCCCAGATAAGCTCATCTCCATCACATCGAAACCTCCGCTTTTTGGGCCCTCTGTTCATTATGTGACAATTTATTATAATTTGCATTATTTCTACGTGTTCAAGGAGGGGGAAAAATACATCTGTTAATAGCGCGAATCCCTTGATAACGTCCCCGCAGAATAGGCTCCTGCTTCCCGTCCTGTATTAATAGGTCTCAGAAACACAGCTTTCGTTATTACAGTTATTTATACATTTTACCTCACAAAGCCAGCACACCTCACTGAGCACTAAATATATTTTGTCAAACTCTTTAATGGTAATTTAATGAACCGTGACCTTAGGATGACAATTAATGCCAGATGTATTTCCACAATCTTCATTTATTACAGGGCTAATTTTACCTTGCCTGCGTTCTCTCCTGTGCAGATATTCATGGAAATCTTGTTTAAATGAGATTTTCCTCATTAGTTTCCCTCACCACGATAAAGACTTCCCCGTCTACTTTTTGGAGCTGCATTTAGAAATGCAGCTTTCAGTTCTTAATGAATATGTTTATGAAAGCCACGGGTTGATATACCGGAAGACCTTCTATTATCAGTTGTTTTGATAAGGCCCAGGTAGTCCAGGTTAAATCTGAACCGACAGTGCTGTGAAAAACTGTTTCCCCTTAAAGATTTCTTCTGGTTTTTTTTGTTTGTTTGTTTTTGACATGATTAAATTTACAGATTGCTACAAAACATTTTATATCAAATCTGACCTGGTCAAAAACTGAAAACTTGCAGATGATTCCTGCATTTAAAAACAACCTGGCCTTATCTGAATGTAAAAGATTTTGAGCTCTAAAACTTGTAATTGGATGAGCCACCATTTATGGCAAAGCTCCCATTATATGTCAGTGATTCTTTTATATTGCTACAGAGGAATTTAGGCTCTTTACAGATTTGTTTTAATTTAATCACAAATGGAAGTTTTCTGAGCATGAAGTCCTTGTTTAAGGCTAGTTCAATCAGAATGAACTCTGGTTTTTGAGTAAGGCAGGCCAAGACTTTTCGTTTGTTTCTTTTCAAATGTGGACTTGTTAGTGCGCTTCAGACCTTTGAAGCAACTCAGTCCTCTTTAGCATGAGGCTTATGAAATGATGGTTATTTAGTCAAGTCATGCAAGTAGTCAAATAACCTCAAACTGTTGCACTATCATATAGTGAGTCTTGCAGTGTTTTAGATGTCCTTGTCAGCTCTTTGTGACCTGCTGGATGAATTGTCGATTAGCTTTTGGAGTGACGTAGGAAGGCCGGCCATGCAAGGAAAGTTTCATCCTGTTCTATGTTTTCTTTGGTGGGTGACGGCTCTTGCTGCTGCTCAGTGGACTAATCATTCTCAGATTGGTAAATGTTAGAGTTGTGAATTCCGTTAAATGCCTTTTGTTCTGAGGCCGGATGTGGTGTTTTTTGATATTTTTCTTTTTAGCTTACTGGAACCGGATCAACGGAGGGTTCTGTTTAACCCATCAGACCATCAACTTTAGAAACCGCACAAAAAAATCACTTAAAAGTGCTTGCACACAGGGTCAATGGTAATGCAAGTAAAAGAACTCGGTGGGTCTAACGGAGATCATCTCTTCAGACCACGGGAGAGTTAAGTAACTTGATTCTGTAATCACACTCAGCCCGATCAGACAAATTAAATTTTAAATTTGTCCAATTGCATTTAGCTATTGCAATTATTTTTCCTTATGAGGTTAATTCTTTATTTTTTAAAAAGTTGCTTTTTTATTTACTAGGGTGAGCTGTATCTGATATTAAAATTAGTTTGATGATCTCAAACATTAAGGTGAGTGAAAAAAGTAAAAACAGATTAAATTAGTAGGAGGAATAATTTTTTTAAACATTATTTTTAAACATATTTCCATTGGGCGCGTCTTGAGTCTCTCAAGTTTATAAGCCTTCTAAAAAAAAAAAAGTCTGGAAATTATTTTCCCTTAATCAACTGAGACAACCATCACAAGATCTTAAAAATATCTAGCTTCCTCTTGCTTCTTTTCTTTTTTGCTCCCCAGCCTTCCTTGCCATGTTTCCAGTCTATCATACATCCCCCTCTTACTGGGATAAGTGGGGCCATCACGCGCACACCTTTGATGTCTACCAGAGTTAAGCCGGTTTTGAAGTCAGATTAGTGAATTGTAAACACCCTTTTAGACCTTTCAGTCTCTCCCTGTAGAACGAGGGAGAAAGTCAGAGTTGCAGGATTAATCCACACACAGTCAAAGATTTCTTACAAAAACCACAAACCAAACTGTTAGAGTTATTTACTCTCTGTATTCTCTCTCACCTCTTTTCAAATGGCTTTATTTTAAGTCGGCTATGATGGGAGCAGACAGCAGACATGTGTATGAAACAAGCGCACACGCACACACATGTATGCATATGCACACGCGTACGGAGAGAGGGCAGTGTTTTTCAGACGAGAAGCCCGTCTGTCTCTTTCACATTCCATTAGTTCCTGGAGCTACATCAGAGGGCAGAGAGAGCGCACAGACATTCCTGCAAGACGCAGATGTCAGGATCAAAAGTCAGGCTGACTCCTGTACGCAGCAGGGGAGAAAGACAGAGATGAAGAAAAGAGAAACAGTGAGTGAGGGGCAAATTAGGCTGGGTCGAGGAGAGAAACAGCAGTTGTCTTTTCCTCCCAACAACTATTGGTGAAATCCTCCAAAAAAAAAGTTCAATCCTTTGGAAGGCAACCAGTTTTAGAGCTGCCTTGTGTTTTTCCTCATGCACCTGTACGGGAATCTGTATTTACTGTTCTCAGGGCTGCTGTTACCTTTGTGACTTTCCACTCTCTTGCTGCCAGGCTGTTGGGAAACCATGCACCATGCTGCCTACATCTTGTGCCTTGTTTCAGTTATTAAAAGGCACGGGACCAGATGGTGTGTGGTGTGTGTGCGCACACGTACTTGTAAGTGTGTGTGTGTCTCCAGGTCTTTACTTTGGCTCCAGGCTCTTCCAGAACTGGCACAAGCCCAACTGGGTCATCCATGCAGTATCTCACTTTTCTGTCTCCCTTCCTCCTCCACCTCCTTATCAAGAGCGCATCTGTGTAGGCCTTTGCTTGGGGAATGTTTGTGTTTGTATGTGTCTGTGCTTCAAGTTTCAAGGAAAGTAGGTAAAGCTCAGTCCCTCCTTGATAAAACCTATATTCTGCTCTGCATATGTTTTATTCTCTAATCTCTGTTTTACTTTTCGTCTCTTCCATTTTATCGACAGGAGAGAGGTCAGTTAAACATACAGTCAAGAGATTTAGCAAATCTATTTTTGCAGTTTTTGAAAGATCTAATCTATCATATATAAAAAAGAAAAAGAGTAAACCAAAAAAGAGGCAAAGTGCATCAGGCTAATTACATTGTCATTTTTATATTTTTTATATATTTACTATTTTCAATGGACGTAGACATTGAATGCTATAGCCAGGATGATTTCTTCCACCATATTCAAGTCTAAATGAAGCCATTTTAAGGCTTATTTTGTAATTAAATGTACAAATAAAATCAAGAAATGTGCACCAATATACAGAATATATCTGCAACTTAAGAATCCCAGTCCCACATTTTGTGATATTTAAATATTTACTGCCTAATGTGTCACATTAAAATTGAGGAACTAGAAGAATGATCCTGATGAAGTACACAAACATCTTTTCATAATCATTGTATTTCAAGTGTTGCTTAAGTTTTTATTTTCTCCAGATCATTCCTCTCAATGCCATTTAGAAATAGGTGAAGTTGTGCAATAGACATTTGGATCTCTTAAAACTTACTTTTTCAAAACAGGATTCATTAAAAGTGTGAACCAGGATTATACACAGAAATCTTGGACTATTGAATAAAATGGGCACCTGTGATCTGTGGTAATTAGATTCTTCACCAGGGGGCATAAGAGAAGAAATGGATTCAAAACTGCAGGTTTTCAAGAAGGGCTGGTGACACAGTGGTAAGCCGAGTTGTCTTGACTTACAGGAAGAAGTTTTTTCTGTAGTGATTTGTGTTCTCCCTGTGCATAGGTGGGTTCTCTCAGGGTACTCAGACTGCTTTTCCACTCATTTTTAGTTCAATCCAAAACAGCAAATACCTTATGCAGAATTGAAGATCAGTTAATCATTTAATTTATTTCCTGTCTAAGCAATTAAATTAATTAATTTAAAAATGAACTGATTGTAAACCATGCTTTCATCTAAAGCCCTTTGTAAATGACTTTGTCGTTGTCTGTGCAACTGAGCGGTTTTTAGTATATATCATTGATTCAAATAAAGAAACATGAACTGATTGCTTCTTTTTTACTGGTTGCCTGTCTATCCAGCCACTCATTGTTTGTCTAAAATATACAGTCCTTCAGACAACTGTTTGTCTCAAAGACAAACATTTAGTTTGTCTAGATTTGAGGCAAACCAACTGTTGAGCAAAACTACATAAAAAAGAGCATTTTGCTCCTCACAGGCAATTGAGGAAGCAATTGTGGATAGTTCAACATTTTTAAGAGTGACAGAAGAGCAGAGAGGTTGTTAAGAAGAGATATGAGTCAATTTGCTGTCAAGGCAGCTACAAAGCTGGTGAAGCAACAGACTTGTCTGCAGCCTTTTAGAAAACAAAAAGATCTTGTCTGAGCTCACAGTGTTGTATTTGGGATTTTACACGTGCCTCCTAACAGACATTCCCTGCTATTTTCAATATGAGCTCAGGGATCCTTCTCTAATGTTTACATGTCACCGTTACGTTAAGCAGACTTGAAACAGGACATCGTATATTCAGCTCAGAGCTGCGCTGCAAATCTTTCAGCCATCAGATCGCGTGTACTTCACTTTGGAGACAAGGGTTGAAATTTGATGAGTGGGGGATTGTCTCTGCATGCTGTAAGCAGTGCTTTCACTCTGTTTAACCTCCAAGAACAAGAAAATGTGATACTTTTTTGCATTTCAATATAAGGAGCTGTGCAGATCACTTCGTTGTTTACACCTTGCAAGGCACAATATGTAAGTAAATCCTCCCACCTGCCTTCCTGCTGATCTTTCTCCACCTGCCTCTGCAGCTTCTGCAGAGGGTACTGATTGCATTAGCCCTCAGAGGACTGAATGGATCAATAAGGAATCACTGTTCAGTCCGCTGGAATCACAGCCGCTTGCTAATGAGAGGGAGGAAAGTCCAGACAGAGATAAGATAAAGCAACAGAAGAAAACTGACGCCTTCTAGAGATTTGTCTATTTTGTTTCTGAAACTACCACCTGTCATTGATCAATATCGGGTGAAGATTTAATCATTTACTCTAAGAATGAGTCATCCATCGGCAGAAGATATTTTACTAACCATACTGCAAACTGCACCTCTGACATAATTAAAAGGCCAACATGAAGCTCTCCACCAACTGTAAGATGACAATAAACACAAGAAGAAGTGGATTTCTTCTGAAAGCTTTCTTAAAAACATGTAGAACTGAAATACTTTGTTTCATTATCTTGTATGAGATGCCAAACTTCTTGGTTGAATTAAAAGTAATATTAAAATTAAATATATATACATACATTTTGAGTTTAGCTCTCTCTGTGTGTCTCTTTCTCTTCTCCCTCTACTCACACAAACAAACAGACACACATATTCACATGGATGCTGTGCCCCAGTGTGGTTTCATGTCTAGGAACACCCCTGGATCTGTCCCCATCTGTCCTTTAAATAAGGTTCCTTCAAAATAAAGGGCCATTCTGTTGTCTTTTTGGGGGGCACGCTTTCTTTTTCTTTCCCTCTTTTCTTTCTCTCTTTTGCACATCGCTGTTTAATGATGGTAATTTTCCACCCAGGTCCGAGAGTGAGCTGATGTGGCGAGGCTCTTGGCCCCCCCGCTGTTCCTGATGAGGCATGATGGGAAATTACCCAGAGCTCTCTGTTGTCAGATAGTAACTCAGTGTTTGGTTGTAATAAGCAGGCAAACCCCTGCATGCGCATTCAAGCGCACACACACACTTGCTCGCGCCTTCACACACTCGCACACACGCAGTCGTAGACACCTCTGATTGTGCGCATTAATTGCACTGTGTGAGATCACCACAGTGACCACAGCTGTGCGGGCTACGCCTTGTTTTCCGGGTCACTCGGGTCATCAGCTCCCCTAGAACAGCTACAGCACCTTCACTGTCAGATCCAACAGAGCATAATGAGAGTCCTCCTTGCTGCGCTCGCTGTCCAAATATCACTGAAACGCTTTCCTCCACCTATCAAGCCAGCCTCGTCAACATTTCCATGTTGTCAGTGCGCTGAGTGTGTGAGTGTGTTCGTGCATCTGTGTTTGTGTGACTTGCTGTGTATTGACTGGCATGAGGGAGGTACTGGTGAGGACCAGTGGTGTTACTGTGTGTTAGTTTGACAGGGCAGGGTGGTGGGCAGTGTTTGCCCCTGTCACTGTGGTGTGTCACCTTTGCAGTAGAGCTGTCACCAACAAATGGAGCTCTAGTGGAACCCTGTAAAGAGAGTCCTGCTGAGGTACTGTTAGAACCAGCTTGGGACACTGCAGGCCGTGTTTGATCAACATCACCGGATGTTGGGAGAATGTCCACTGCTAGTTTACCACCAGATGACCATTCTCAGTCAAAAGACAGCAGGAGTCCATCATAATAATATAATATTTAAGCAAGATTGAGAACATCACAGGCAATGTTCGCACTACAAGGACCTTTCCCTAAAGATTCATATTCAGAAGAAGTTGGGTTAAGTTTAGACGTTTGGATTGAATCTCCAGATGTCTAACCCTCTGTCTTGGATGTAACATGTGTGAGCTTTTGGATTGAACCTTTTTAATCAGATTCAATCATATTCAATAAATGCAATCATGGGATTTAAACAATCATACCTGGATTTAGGAGGAATTGTGGAGCCTGTTTTGTGCCCCACACAGGTGTCTTTCACACATTGGAAACTCCTCACACTTTAGGCTTATTTGACAACCAAAGTATTTCGTAGAGTATTTGACTGGACTTCATTGTGTTTTCTATTTTCTAAAACGTAGAGTTTTTATACTCTATTTCTGTTATTATTTTCTTCAGTATTATTTGAGGCATTGTAGTTAGACATTTCTTGTTTTTTATTGTAGTATAAAAATGTATTTGACTATGATGTTATTTCAGCTTAAAAATAGCATTTCAAGTTATGATTGATTTTTTTCTTTTAATTAAATGACAAAATATTATTTGTCTAAAGGTTCTTTTTGTGATTTTGAATAAATCTTGTGTAAGCTTTAGTGTTTCAGGTAATTCAAATTAAATTAAATTGATTCATCCAGCTTAAATGCTTTTGTCTTTATCTGTAAGAAAAAAAGTTTTTTTTTATTTTCCTGTTTGTCTGTTTTTTGATTTAATCTTTATATTTAGCATTTCTGAATAGTTCATTTAAAATAATTTGAAGACATTTTTTCACCTGGCTTTTGGCCCCATTAGACCTTTCTAAACTCTACCCCGCTGCACAAAGATAAAGACTGTCATTTTGTCTTCAAAGTCTAAGCACACCTTTAACCCTCCCCACTCAACTCCTCCAGACTAGCAGCAGCTGAAATTAGCAAACTCTTGGTGGAGCTGCACATTTGCTGAGCTTATCGTACAAACCACCACTCAGTCCAATGTTCCTAAAACTTGTTTTTAACAAGACAGTTACTGACAGCAATCATCTTTCCTGGATGAGTATGTAGTGACAGTGGATAATCACTTGCATTGTGTTGTTGACTTTGGAGCAGTCCCTCAAGCTAAGCATGCATGTGGCGACAGTGGAGAGAAAAACTCTCATTTATCAGGAATCAACTTCTAGTAGAACCTTGTTCAGTAACAAAAATGAAACAATAAGTCTTAATAGGTAGTGTGAAAGTTTTATTACTGTTTCAAATGTGTAAGTTTAAGAATTTAGACAATCTCATACATGTTTATAATTATAATTAGAAATATTTATAATTTGATAGTTATGTTAATATTCAATAATAAATGTGATTTAGTAATTTTTTCTTCTTGAGTCATATTTTATGCATGCTATTACTATTTTCAAATAAATCTTGACAAATAAGTACCTTGAGTGCTTTGAAAAACAACCAATCGAATGTGAGTCCCTTTTTTCACGACTTAATCAAAACTGATTCTTGTGTTAAGAGTTTGTACAAAGAACATGACTGCCAGGCTAAATGATTATGTCTCAGGAATACTCGCAGCACTTTCATGCGTTACTACCCATAAGAGCTTCTTCTAATGTATATCCGTCAGCATTCCCATTATCAGAGCGCTTCTGGTTTCATGTGGCCTAGCAAAACCAGTGTTAACAAAAACGGTCTCAGATGAGGCTAAATCTACCCAACACGAACTTCCTGTCTTTCCCTCTCCAAGTCTACAAGTCAACAGAGAGAGCCAGGGGCCAGGAGCTTACAGTAAATAAAACCAGAGTCTCTCCTTAATTAGCTCTTTGCCTCAGGGCGAAAACACAGCAAAAGTGTGTCAGTCGCTGCCTATGTTGGACACTGAGGGGACACCCAGTGTTTCTGACTAAAGAGCCAAGAAAATTTGCATTTTTCACTCAGATTTCAGCTAAGATGCAGTTAAATATCTTTATTTTATTAACTATAAGGGCATATTTTAAAACTCATCTCACAATTTTCTATTTTTTTTAAAGTTTCATCAACTCCATCACTCTACAAAAGAAAGACAACCTTATTTTCATACATGAGTTGCAATTAAGATTCATAATAAAATGTAAAATTAGGCCACAGTCATCAGAAGATATCCAAATCCGTTTAGGTGGAAATTATTAAAAGCTGATTAAATTTAACAATTACAAATTAATGTCAGTATTTACCGTTGCGCCTGAGTGATGGCTCAGCCTCTTACCAGAACCTTCATTAGGATTTTAAAAATAAGCTTTCATGAAGCAGCGCAGCTCTGAGTTAGTGACCCTCACACAATGCCAGTATGAGATGTACGCCTGAAAGTAATCGTTTTTAATAGTGTGTCCTATTTAGTTATTTTTTCAAGAGAATTTGATATTTATAAAAATTGCAAATAAAAATAAAAATCTAAAATAAATATTTTAGATAAGAAATGCTGTGTATGTGGATGCCTGTCTTTCATAGAATTGATTTTAATAAGCTTGTCAGCCGAAGGGCAGAGCAGTACACTACTGCCCCCTTGTGGTTTGATCTTTGTAAACGGAGCATCAACTACTCAAGTGAACTTTATCTGCTTATGTTGACTGCAAAGTAATTTTTGGGGGGACGTAAAACACACAATTTCTAATTAACGTAAATGTTGAGGGTTCCATTTCCTGAACATTACGTGAAATATAATTTTAAAAAGACCTTACCACCGTGCCCTCAACCATCAAACACACACACGCACACACGCACACCAACATTCCTGGTTACAAATGATCAGCTTTTTTCCATATAAATTATTTTCCTCATAAATATTCAGAATAGTTCCTCGTTGTGAGGTAAGTGAGAGTATACCAGTAGAAACAGGAACAGATGATGTACCTGTTCTGATTTACAGAACAGATTTTATTTTTTTTTTTTTTTCGGTCAAACTCTCTGAAAAGGATAGGTTGAATATTTGTCCCCCATCCAAAAGCCTCATGTGTCACACCTGACTTAACAGCGGCGGGGATGTTAAAGAGCAGCGGATTTACACCTCGTTGCTCATTTGATGTCACTAAGCTATGGGTCAGAGTGAGGAGGAGAGTGCTGGTGAGTAAGACCTCTGGGGGAGAGCAGCTTCAGGAGGTTAAGTAAATCTTGTAGTGGACAAAGGCTCAATCAGATGGAACACAGAGGGGGCTTGTTGTGACTCAAATCGTCATTGAGCAGTAGGAATAGGGCATGCAGTGAAATAATATACCTGCTGGAGACTCACAGAAACTTACATTTGTTTGATTGAAGTCTCTTTTTTTCTCCCTATAGCACTGGGAGACTCTTGTTATAGAAAACTGGTAAGTGCTTCAGATCAAACATGCACAAAACATGCATCAGTAGTTGCACATATCAGTGGCCCCTGGAGCCATAGCTCACTATGAGTGGACTATCAGTCATCACTGAAGGAAAAGCCCAATTAGGAGCATTAATTATGCTTCCCTGGCACATAGCTCTATCATTCTCTGTTTAGCCCGAAGACTATTTCAGTCTGTAGCTGCATGCTCCATCTTGTGGCATAATCCGATCTAGCTGAAGAAGTTTGTCACGTTTGGCAGAACTGGACTCTGGGACGAGAAATCTAGATGGACAGAGCGACGGTGTTCAGCTCATGCACAGAGAGAGGGTTTGTAGTGTCACAGTAAATGAAGTATGATTTCCTAGACTAATTCTCAATTCTGCAAGATGCTCCACAATATGCTGTAAAGAAAAAGCTATTAGTAAAGCAGATGAAACATTTTTAAGAACTCAAATGTATTGTAAGCGATACTTTCTTCTGCAGATTGTGACTTGCAAACAGCTGAATCTAACTGAATGAAGGCTGCAAGATAATGAAGTTGTCAGCACCGTTGCAGCCAGAAGGTCCTGGGTTCAAATCTGGGGCCTTTCTGCGTGGAATCTGACTTGGGTAAAAATTATCTAACTTCTTCTCATCGTCCAGAAACAGGCAGTTTTTGGTTAATTGAATTATTATGTCAGCCTGACTTGTTATTTGTCTTTGTGTCACCCTCTGATCAGTGGTTCATGACCTGCCTATTGATTACTGGACACAGGCCCCAGCATAGATGACACAAGGAAATAAATTAAACTTTATTAGATTTAACAAGTCATTTAACCTAAATATTCAAAATGCTTAAACGGAAGAAGAAGGGAGTGGAAAGTGATGTTTCGCTGCTGACTGCCAAGCAGTACAACAAAGTTTTAGCTCTAAATCTTTGTCACTCTTCAGCTTTGCTTTCAGTCAGTTTTGGTAAGATATCAAGTCAACAAAGGCTTAGATTTCATAATATCTCAGAAGAAATATCTGATGATGGTGATGCTTGCAGCATCACCACTCGCAGCAGTTTCTTTATTGGAACACTGCAAAACTTTGGACAAACAATACTTATTCTTCTAAGACAGATCAAGTAAAATAGCATCTTCAGCGACTTTTCCCAGATCAACTGGGAATCAGTTAACCTCTAAAGTTAATGAACACACAGTTAAAGAACCAGAAAGTTTATGTCTCACTTCAGCATTTTCACACATTATATTATTTATGGTAACAGGCTAATGTTGAGTTCACCTTTAGAAAAAAATTGCTTATGTAAAACAGAAGCGCTGTTTTATGTGCCTGCAAAAGTCGGTCTCTTTATTAATCTTTATGTCCATGTCCCGACCTGCAGCTTCCAACCACACACACAACTTGATCTGCTCATCCTGCTCTAAAATATCAAGAGATTACCAGACCTCTGTTTTCATGGCCAACAGAACATTAGCATGCTTATTGCTCTCGCCGATTATCCTCACTATGTACGGTACATTAGCAAACTGTACGATTGGCCAACCCCCTGCCTGTGCAATCAACAGAGAGCGTGAATGAATGATCAGCCATTAGCAGGTCGGGTGTGAACTGTGAAAATGGGCTCTCACACCAGTGACTGCAGGAGGCCTTGATTTACTCTAGCCTAGCCTAGCGAGGCTGCTAGCAAGGCCCGGCGCTTGTTGCTCTGTGTGGCGAGGAAATCAGCTAGCTTTGGCCTGCCTGCCCAACGTAATGCAGTGGAACACAGAGAAGTGTAGCGTGCTGAAGCCCAGTCTAGTGAAGTGCTGTGTGCAAGATCATAGTAAGACTCCTTGCTAACATATGCTTGTGTTTAATGCAGCGACCTGCTTCTGCATGGTGGGTTTACACATACCCTGCAGTGAAGGTACCGTGCATGTGTATATGTGTGTATAATATCAGTAATCAGTGTACCTCACACAGCCAGAGTATATCTAGGCCTGGTGTGGTGAGAGGGCTGGAGACCAGCTCTCTGCTTAAACCTGGTTCAGCTAGGACAACTGGAGGCTCAAGCTTCAGATACCCAACAAGCCAGTCAAGACCCCAAAGGTCCAGGTAATAGCAAGACTATGTCCTTGTGGGTGGTTTGCTATTCATGGCCTGTCTTGAATAGGATATTCAAGACAAAAAAAATAGCTTATTTTTTTCTTTTATACATCCTTGTAACATCTATGTGTGTGCATGCCTGTGCATTAATTCGTTTATGACCTTTGAGCATTGCACACGAGGGGAGAGAAGAGAGAATTCAGTTATCAGAGTTTCAGAGATGCTGTAGAAAGGGTACATACAAATCTCAGTGGAGAGTGTGTGTGTGTGTGTGTGTGTAAGTCTGGTCGCTGTGGAGAGGAAGCTATTAGAGCTGCCAGCATGAAGGCAGCCACATGTTGAGGGTCAAAAGAGTATTACAGACAGGAAAAAATAAGTATCAAGATGATAGCCAAGTCAGTCTCAGCTATACTTTGTCAATGTGTAAAAATGACAGAATTAAAAAGTTACCCTCTGGGGTGAAGCTGCTGGAATTTGATCATAATTTGATTATTTGCACTTTTTTTGCGTTTGTCGCCTTGACATAAAGCAGAGTATGTTGCAAATGTAGAAGTTTAACGCGATTTTAAGCAACCTACTAATTTTTTGAATGCATGTGTAGAGCTATTCAAGATATAGTAGAGTGTGCTTCGACAAGAGGGACAGACACAGAGCACATTAGTCACAACAAAGTACTCCAGCCACTTTTGATCAAGTACAATTTTTGCCTTTATGGAGTTTGACAGGGTTGAATCCTGCGAACATGAGAGGCGAGAAAGTGTGATTGTGTTCCAGCCTCATGCCTGCTTGGTTTTTCCCACCTTCACACCCCACTCTAATTTCACGGCACACGATCCAAGTCGGCCCAGCATGAAGGTTCATCGTCTACCCTTGAATCAGTGGACCAGAGCGGTCCCCGGGCTGCGGCCCGAGCCTCCAGCTAACCAGCGTCGGCTCAACTTCCAGACACCCACATGTGCACAGATAATGTTATTGTCGCATATGCATGTCTCGACGGAGCCAGGGCTCGTTGTTTTGAGGACCGGGTTTTAGTTCCATTCACTTGTCGGAATGCTCTACACATGAAAGCTGATGTGAGCTTTCTCTGTGAGAGATTCATGTGTGAAAAGCAGAAAGTCTTTTGGTGACAACATTAGTTTGGCCATGTGAATGATGGACATTTTTCTCAATTTTGGGTCAAACTGCATAGATTTTAGGATTTTTGTTTTTAAACTGAAATACTGCTTTTCTCCTATATTAACAAATTAAGTTATTGAAAAGTAATATAAAACTTTGTGATGCATATTTGATAACTTTTCTAGATTTTACCAGTGTCCTGTAGTTCAATATGGGTGGATGTGAGACAGTAAAATCATGCACTGCTGAAATGATGACCTTTCTGTTCCTTGTCACTGAGCAGCTCAAGAACCATCAAATTTTTATCTTCATATCCACTGTTCAGGATTTCAGAAAATTTAATAAACACTTTGTTATTCCTCTAAGTCACTGGAAAATCACTAATTCATCTTTCAACTTCTTGAATCTGGGCATGCATTTTAATAATATCTTGCCATGTTTACTCACATGTGAAGATCTATGCAACCTAAGGTCTTAAGGGGCCTATCATTTGGACATGGCCAGTGGATGTGAGATAAGGAGGTTTTGTAATGAGTGAGCTTCAAGGCAAATAATTGCTAAGCTTTATATTAAATTCACACACTGAAGATTTTTAGATTAGTGTCGCTTTTTTGATTTTATACCCTTATTACTGCTGCACAGAGTTGGATCAGTGATAACAAGCAACATGATGCCACGAGTGACTGGGATAAACACTGGATGCATGTTACATTAGGTGTAAACAGTCTTAACCAAATTCACCTGATTTGACCAATTATTGCAGCAATGTTTTCAGCCATGTTAGTTGTTCACTGATCATGCTCATCATAACCTCTAATTCAATTGACCTTGAGATAAACATGTGTTTATTAGGGTATAAGATGGAGCGTTAAGAGGTTGCTGCACCGAGATGTAATGATTTGTTGTAGCGTGAGGCGTTTTAGCACAACGCCTCAAAGTGATAGAGTTAAAGTACAGGAACAGCAATAATGTAGTAATTGTCTGGGCAATGCTTTAGAACAGAAGGAGGGAGGAGGGGGCAGTGGAGGCCCAGCTAGTGTCCCATGCTTACTTGGGTGTAATGACCCATCAATGGCGACATCTTGTTTCATCAATTTCTGCTTCTCTTCACTTGTCTGTCTGGACCAGGTCTCTTCCTTTCCTCTGCCCTTCTCCCCTTCTGCCTCCTGACATCCATCTTCCAGTGTTTTTTTTTCTTCCCCCTTTGCGTCCTGTCGCTCGATCTCTGCTTTATAAATGTAAAATATAATTCTGTGCCATATGCTGAAAATGACATATAGTTCCAGCAGTAGAGCATGTTCTTTCAGGAACAATTCTATTTTTATACATTGTGAACACAAATTAATGCTAACATCAGAAGCTATTATTTGAGTAATATATTTGTTGAAAGAGGTAGACATTTAAGAGTACAAAAGGGAAAGTCTTTTGAAAGCTTGACAGAAACTCATCGGGGAGATTCGCAAGAGTCAGAAACACTTACAGAGAAAGTACCTGAAGGGGAAGAACCTAATAAACGAAGAACTATTAGTTCTTTGTTTATTAGAAGAATAAATAGTTCTTCTAATAAACTATTATTAGAAGAACTAATGTTCTACGTCTGACAACAACCTCCTGCATTTCACGTGTGTCTCAACTAAGGATGCACAATGACATTTCTTTCAAAGAAAACATCCACAACTTTTTAAAGTTTCCCAAAATGTCTGCAAGGTGACAAAATTTGACCAGTTTTGCACAGAAACAAAACTGCACATCATCCAATGAACACAGTGAAGCATGGTGGTGGCAGCATTATGATCCAGGGTTGCTTTTCCTCTGATGAAGTTTTTTTTTTTCCAAGATAGGTGAAATTATGAGTTGTTCCAAGTTTTGTCATTTTTGGCCAAAAACCTTGAACTGCCTGGAAGCTGACAGGATGAATTTCCTATTTTCAGCATCACAGTGAGTCCAACCCGACATCAACAAAAGATTAACTTTACCAGAAGAAAACAAGCCAGCATCCACAACTAAATTGCACGTGTAATTTCTGGGGTCACTACAAGTTGTAGACAATCCGATAGATGTTGAGACACAAAAGGGGAAAATGTCCCTAAAAAAATCCCCATAAAATAACTGACAGCCCATCCATCCATTATTTTACTTTACTTGTCCACCGTTTATTTTTTTTTTAAGAGAACAATGATCATTTATCATAGATATATTTGTCTAGAGCTGAGACTTTGAAATGATAGCTGTATGCTAAAAAGCAAAGGTGATAGCCAAGTGAACCAAACACAATATACCAGCATAAATTGCATTGTAATGGTCTTTGTCAGATGTGTGTGTGAATTTGTATTTGTGTGTGTGTGCATGAAGAAGCAGGGGGCCCAGCTGACGAAGCCTCTCGCTGGGACACTGGCAGGCCCAGCTCGCCGCAGGCCCAGCTCTCAGCTCCACCTCTGACAGGCTTCATACTTATTGCTCAATGACATTCGATGTTTTCCTTCAGTTTGCTGTAAGATTGATTTCCCAGATATGTTTGAAATATCTCCAGACCCCTGGAGCAGGGTGACTGGCACAGTGGCGTGGAGAAGGGAGAGAGACTGAGAGGCAGTGCAGCAGGGGAGGAGAGGGGAGACAGTTTGTTTAGGGTAAGAAAAAAGCAGTAAATGTAAAAAACAAAAACACTGCAGAATGCTGAATAAGTGTTATTTTTGGTTGGAAGTGAAAGATACTGGAACTGATAATTGATTTATACTGTCTTTGCTTTGAATGGTTTGCATTATTAAACTCCAAAGGGATTTAAAAGTCAAACTCCAGAAGCAGCGAGAAAAGTTATGGTGTAGTTTTTTTTTTTTTTCCTAATAAAGCAAAGAAAAAACAAAAAGAACCATGAGAGTCTATGTCAACACCTACTATTAAATATGCTGTTCATATCTATTTTTCTTTTTCTGCATTGAAGCAACGCAACCTTTATTTCTAAATACAATTAAGCAAATTGAGTCCCTACAATAAAAGACAAATTTTAACTTTAAATCAGTGCTTCTCAAATGATTTGATTGAATTTTTTGGGGGTTCAATATATTGATTTTAGTTTCATTATTATTCTGTGTTCCTTAGTTTCTTTTTATTTGTTTCTGTTTTTACTTTAGCTCAGATCTTTCTTAGTGATTTTAGTTTATTATGTTTATTTCTTGTGTCCAGTTATTCTTTCTAACTCTAGTTTATGTATTTAACTGAGAATGGCTACTCATTCTTAGTTAGATGGTTTTAGGAAAAAATAATGCCAAACTAAAAGTGTTAACTTAAAGTGTCATCATAGAAGGTCAGAAGTCATAAAAATAGAACCCTAAATAACCTGTTTAGACAGTTTATTAGCCAAAAAGGTTGATTTGGAGTTGAGTTTTACCTTACGTCCTGCTGCATTTCACAAGTGTACAGGAGCTTAATGTTGTGAAATGATGTCTGGTCATTCTGCTGCTGTATTTTCTGGTAGAGAACAGAATGTATTGCTCCATCAATTACAGAAAGCCATCCAGGTCCTGAAGCAGCAAAGCAGCCCCAGACCATCCATCATGTTTGACTGCACACATGATATTTTTCTATAAATGCAGACTAAAGCCAGAGGTAATGAGATGCACACCTTTCAAAAAATTAAACTTTCATATCACCGGTCCACAAAACATTGTCCCAATTATTAATGAATAATCAATAATGAAAAGAGAGTCAGGCCTATGTGTAGATTTTGTCAGCAGCGCTTTTGGCTTTAAAACTCTTCATGGATGCCATTTGTCATGAATGCTGACCTTGCAGTAGAGAAGTGACCCTGCCGTGCTTAGATGTTTTCAGGTTTTTTGATTTCCTTTCTGAGGTGTCAAAACGGTCTGATGGGAAGGTCCAACACTGTCCAGTTTGTGGGTGATGGCAGACTGATGGATGATAATTACTTTGTTTCTCATCTATCTTCAATTGGAGAAATCCCAGACAAAGGAGAGAACAGAGGACATTGTGTAGGAAGGTAATGGCCTGGCTAAACTGTTGCTGGCTTGTTGAAACAGAAAGACAGCATGTTGCTGAAATCTTGAAGGAGAGAATAAAAGTAAGTTTACTCTTTTCTGAAAGAAGCAGGTTCGGATAGTTCACTCCTGAAGTGACACAAGAGTCATAGTACTGCTCATCTATACTTTTTTATCTAGAATATCCAAACAAACTTATCAAAGTCACTGACTTTCTACCAGCATCAAAGCACTTTTCTAAAACTCTTCATCTCGCTGTGCATAGACCGGTTCTCACACCTATCTGTACTCAAGGTTGAACAAGCTCTGCACTGGTGGAAACACGGTTCCTTATTGCATTTATCAGCTAGCGACCATCGTAGCTCTTGCTGGATGGTTTTGACCATTGTGAGACCTTCAATACCCCATATGAACCCCAACCACTGAAGTTCTTGTTGAACTGAAAAACTGCTGTTTTGAATATAATGCATTAGGATTCTGAAGCAGCAACATTTGAAAAACATTTACGTCAGTGTCAAAACTTTAGGCCTTTAAATCTCTTCTTGCATGACCAAGAGAAGCCAGACAATCATTTCAATAGGATTTATTTCTCAGAATCAAGTTCCTGTTTCTCCTCAGAGGTGTTCATCATAATCAGATGGGTCCTCATGATAAGATTTTCCGCCCTTTGTGAACGTGCATCCTCTGTGCACATTACACTATGTCACATCTCGTCACTGAGCATTTGATCACATTTGCTGCTTAGTGTTATTTTGAACAAGAAAAAAGTGTGGGGGTGAGTGTGTCTGTGTGTAGAAGGCATATCCAGTGTTTTAAACTCTTTAATGCAATTTAACAATCCCACATATTCTTTTCACGTTTCATTGGGGTCCTTTAGGTGTGAAATTGCAGAGGCCGGCCAAGCCTTCGTGACACAGTGCAGCAGAGACACGGTCGCAGTGAAGCGCCAGATGTGGGAGGGAGAGCGAAATTAAT
Source organism: Phalloptychus januarius (assembly GCA_902982915.1). Taxonomy (NCBI): domain Eukaryota; kingdom Metazoa; phylum Chordata; class Actinopteri; order Cyprinodontiformes; family Poeciliidae; genus Phalloptychus; species Phalloptychus januarius. The sequence continues at coordinate 17,397,671 of CADWAE010000477.1, forward strand.
TGCCACACATTGTTCAGTGGGTGTGTGCTCACCTCCAGTAAATTAGCCGCTCTGAGGGCGTGACTGTTTGAATAACACGAATTAGGTATGAAGCCTCTCACTCACAGCTGAAGCCAACTTCAGGCTTTGCATTCAATTAGCTGATCTGCCCCCGAATTCATATGCTTAACTTGTCGTTTGACAGTGTGTAAAGATGGAAAACAATTTTCTGTGAACAGAACATTATTTTTTTTTTTTTATTTCTGTGACTTTCTACAAAGTTTTTAATGTATTTTTTTTCTCTAAACTTTCACTTTTGTCCTTAAAGACAAGAAGCACTTTACTTTTAGGTAAAAGTGTCCCACTCTACTTTTCAGTCACTTATTTGAAATAATATGCTTATTCAGAGTTTAACTTGATGATATGGATGTTAAAATTAATGGACTTGTAAAAAGAAAAAAAATTATTGGAGAAACTCATTGCATGCATGAATTTTAACATTCCCTGTTAAGTTGCAAATGACTGGAAAAAGATTGAGATCACAAATAATCACATTAGAGACACATGGGTCCCTCCCCTGTTAAGGCAACAAATCAATACTGTCACTTTTTATTGGATTTATTATTACTTAACTTTGAAGACGTTACCCTAGACCGCTACATGAATGCATGACAGCTGCATCTTCCTAAGAGTTCCACACAATTACCTCGAGACATACAGCATCAAGAATAGCAGCACATCATAATGTTCCTCTAAAGTCTATGATTACCATCTCAGCTTCTCAAACTGACCCTAACCCGCTTTGTCAGCATCATCTGTATCAGAGGAACTAAGAGTGGCATGCCCACCTCAACAGTGACCCTGGCATGGACTCCGGCATGAAGGTAGGATAGAACACCTCTTCCCCCCACCTGCCCCTCCTGTCTCTGCATTTTCCAGGGCCATATAGGGGGTGGGCAGGGGTTGGAGGCGTGAGGGGGGGGAATTGGGAGATAGTGGTGGCGGTGGGGGGCTCTGCTTCCCCTGGGGCGGCCTGCTGGAGCGAGGTGACCCAGCTTGTCGCTCGGTGACCTGTGAGAGGGACATTATGAAGTGTGAGTGGCTGTCACCCTAACTGCTTGTGACAACACAGCCCCTGGCGCAGCTGCAACAGCCTGCCCCAGCCAGAGACCCAGGGCCTACGGAGAAGAGGGCGGCAGAGAGGCGTGGAATAAGGTGGGGTGTCTGTGTTGGGCGCAGGATGGGCAAGAAGCATAGATCTCATTAAATCTGGACATTTAGGACTCAATTATATAAAACATATCCAAGAGAATGAGTTTTCTAAAAGTGAAAATGTCTGCATCTACAGGTGTTGCTCCTGGGTTTGGTGTTGTTTGCCAGTTTCTCACTATTATCTGAAATATTGACTTCTGAAATAGGATTTACAGTTTTCAAATTATATTTCTCATTAAAAACTAACTGTAGAAGATCTCCCACCTGTTGCACATAAGTTGCAGAGTTAACTTTTTAAGGGCAGTTTTACACAATTATTTAGAAATAACAAAGACAAAGGATCAAAAAAACTAATTTGCTTGTGAAGATAATTTAGTATTGTAGCAGTATAGGTTCTAAAAGTGGAGTTCTTAAAGAGTGATTACATTTAGGTGTTTGACTTGAGAAAATTCAGTGAGTCTTGCCTCTCAAAATAACAGAACCTGTTTATTTGAATATGCTACTAACTGTATAAATAAGATTACTCAGAGTAATAATTGTGAAATGTGAAAGCATGCTAAAAATTTGTGTGAGGAAATCTGAAGATATACGACCATCAAATCTAAACAACATCCACAGAAATATTAGTGGCTCTACTGACTAATGTTAGAAGAAACTTTTAGTTATCTTTATCCGAGTCCTTGTTAAAGATGTGATGAATCTCAGAAATCTTCACCAAAAGTGATAAGTCAAATACTAAAAATAGCTACAGCAGCAGTTTAATTTGTTTCATAATGCATAGTGGGGAACTCTGCATAATTAACATGTGGCTCCATCTGTTAAAGAAATGTGCAGGAAGTTATGATGCATGCTGCTTTGGACATTATTGTTCTTCTATGGCCATCTGCTCTTAGTCCTTGATTAAAGACAGACAATGTTTTTAATGAAGTCGATCTTCCAAAATGATATACAAATAATTAGTATTTACTTAAATTAACAGGAAATTGCATGCATTGACTGCACTTTTATACATCTCATCATTAGTTTAGTTGTGTGTAAATTGTGAACCATGTAGTTGCCACTAATGTTGATATCTTCAGTCCTCAATTAGTTTCTCCTTTTCATGCTTGTGTTTAAATAGCTTCATTAAACATTTTTATTATTCTTCTGCATACGTCAGTCATTATCTCCTAACTTTGGCCATTAACATTTCTTCAAGGCTTCTATCCATCGTCACCTTCCAGGCTAGGTTTAAAAAGTCTGCTGGATTATCAGTTTCTGCCTGCTTCTTTTCGCCATCTCTTCCTTCTAATACAAGTTTTAAAAAGACATGTTTAATCTAGGTCTAATGTGCATAAATAAAAATATAAAGTCTTTACTGTGAACAATAAAGAGTTTTAGGAATGTATTGAAAATATGTGGTCTTCACAATTTGTCTAAATCTGTTTGCTTGTTTTTAATCTAAATAAACGTCTTCACACTGTTGCCACTCCTCTTAAATAATTTCATAGAATTGGACAACAGAACAAAATGTCATTTTTAATCAATTAATAGCAATTTGAACTGCAAAAAAGTTAAAAAATAAGTCCTTCCAAACATTGCATGGATGTGATACTCGCCTGGGGCTGCAAGGTGGAAAGTGGTTACCACTGTCACCTTACAGTAAGAAGGTCCTGAGTCAAATCTTAGTTTATTCTGCAAAGAGTTTGGGAATCAGAAAAAAAAAAAACATTTCTAGAAGATTTATACTGAGAATTTATTTTTTAGCTAACTGTGGCCCTAACTCCCAATTAGACCAATGTTTTTTTTATTTCTTAGTCATATATTATCACCTTCCTAAAACAAATCCATCCCCTTTTTATTGCCAAAAGATGATTTAGGCAAAAACAATCAATTTTGGAAAAAAAGCATGCCTAAATTCTTGTAGAGAGCCTTTTGGCAAGTTACTGTACGGAGTAAAGAATATATCCATTAAAGTCCAACAGTCAGTTCGGTCCCCATTTAACTTTTCTCTCAAAGATGCATCAACATCCCCTTTCTGCTTCTGAACAGAAAAGGGATGTTGATTTCATCCCCACCTCTTTCTCTCTCTTTGTCCTTCTGTCACAGCTGACCTGTGCCTTCTCTCTGCGGGGCCTCTCCTGGTAGCGCCCAGCTGGCACACTGTGAAACGGCTGGGCAGAGGCAGGAGCCAGTGCCAGCTCTACTGGTGCAGAAATGGGCACACCAGGCAGACAGGCCCAGAGTCAGCAGTGGCAGCATGCTATCCCCGCTGGCTGCTACATTCACAATGCACACATATGCAGGCATACATGCCACTACAGCCCAAATGCATGCAACACCAGCATCAACGAACCAATGCTAAATATGTTTGGTCTGACTGGGACCTAGTTAAGTGGGACAAAACATTTGTTTGCACACCAGACTTGCTGAAAAGCAAACAGACACGTATAGTTACACAAAAGTACATTTGAGGATACAATGCTAAAACACAGGCAGAAAAATAGTTGGAGACTTTCAAGGCAATGATGTTCTGCAGCTGTGCAGCAATCTGCCTGTCCTGAGCAGTGAGAGCAGCTATTAGCCGCCATTATGTTCTCCTGCTTCCTCAGCATTGCAGCCAGTTTCATACAGTCATACCTAAAAGAGTTGCACAAAAAGGTCAAAGCTTGCAGAGAAACATAAAGATAGAATCTTAAATTACTTTAGGCAGCTTATCAGCAAAAATAAATGATTTGTGGGTGAGTTTCACTTTAACTAATGATAATATCCTGCTCTTCTTTGAAGGACATTTATTAAGACTTAGAAACAGAAATTTCAAGAATGTCGAGAAGAAAAACTTGCTGATTTGAATTTTGTTTGATTGTCTTGAGTCCTTAGCCACACTTCCTTTTTGTATTTGATTGTGTGTGTGTGGTTGTGTGTGTCTATTTTGACCTCTGTCACACAGTGAGACCCCCAAATGTGCTCCAGTAGCCAGCCGAGCTCGGTGAAGCGGAGCCGATATGCTCACTGGCATTTCACTCACCCGAGTACGTGCATGTAAACACACACGAGCAGCCATTATCCAGCTGGGGTCCTGTGTGAAACACACATACCCAGAGACATCCACTGAGATATGGAAATCGTGGTTGGGGTCGGATCCGCTAATGCACGCTTTGCGAAGCACCTCCACGCAGCAAAAGGAGCCTCTCAGCCACATCCCCACTGTCCTCACTCCATCTCTGCAGGTTTGCCCATCCTTTGCCATTCCCGGGATCTGAGGCGCACTTCCGCCTTAAAAAGTTGTACACCTCTTCCTTTGATAATCAAGGAAGAACCTAATTGAGCTCACCCATGCTGAAGATGCGCTCGCCTTTTTTTTTTTTATGCACACACCTTTTTTTGTGGAGATGGGGGCCTATACTGTTTCAGCTCATCCAACTGTGTGATTCTCCTTTCCCCTTTCCAGTCCTGCCATCATCTCACTAATGGTGTTTCTATCTCTTCTCCATAGGAGGTAAATGAAGCTTTTAAGCAGGGAGGAGGGAAGGGGAACTGCTGAAAAGATTAATTGACTTTCTGTGGAGCTTCACTTATCCTCCGCTGGCACCTTTGACTCATGAGTGTATTTGTGTTTGGATTACATGATTATATCACAATTATTGTTGCAGTTCGTGGTTGGCTTGAGACTGTGTCAAGACACATCAAGCTGTGTCCCATCAACCATTTCAGTTACTGTGACTACCTTGGACTTTTACGCAAAAAGCTCAAATCTTGATGTCAAACTTGGTCAAAATATGAATATGCTTTTACAAATGAATAATACAATTTTGGGCAATTTGGAAAAAAGTAAATCGGAAAATTGCATTTGCAGCAAAATTAAATTTATAAAATAAATGCACAGCGATCTCTGCAGAACATCATTAGATTACTGATGTCACTGTTATGAGATCAACTAAGTTCCAAAACAAGAAGCTACAAACACAAGTAAATGAAAAGTTGAAAAAGATCAGATCAGAACTTGTATTTACACAATAGTCTTTCTATGACTATGTATTTATATTAACATTATTATGTGGGGGCTTTTTTGATAAAGGTTGAGATTCTGAGTCCGGCTGAAAATTAATTACAAGATGATTTCAATTCCCGGATCTAAGCAAACTTCAAACTTCAATCAATATTTTGTTGTATTAATTGTCGTATCGCTACTTTCTCCAAATGAGTTCTAACCCAGATCTCCTACTTTGTGTATAGGTGTTGATTTACTAGAAGAGGTGTGGCGGGCTTTGTGTATAGGTAAAGAACGAAAAAAGAGAGTGAGAGTTAATCACAGTGGATGTCATTGTTTCAGTCTTACTCAACAGAAGTGAAATTATGCTTTCTATGTATTGTACAGCTTTAAACAGTGTTTTAAACAGACTAAATGAGAGATAATGACAGTGTAATGCAAAGGGTGTGGAATAAGCAGCAACTTAAAGGTGAAGTTTATCAGTTGGAAATGAAATAGAGTATACCACTTATACCTGTCAAAGTAAAATCAATCTTGCTACAAACGTTGAAAAAGTATTGAAAACAGCCAATAATTAATGCATTGTTAAAAACAAACCTTAAAAATGTTCAGGTCCTGACAGCATTTCTGGATCAGGATCATATTTGTTTGTCAGTTTGTGAGAAATGTCTCGCCAAACGCCTTTTATTCATAGACGTCTCAGTTTTTTATTTATTGTTTTTAATGGACAAACAAAGTGAAGGAATTTGCTCAGTGCTTACAGTTAGTGGGTGTTTGGATACTTTGGCACTGATAGTTTTAAGGTGACAGACGACAGATGCAAATAAAACTCGTACACGGAGAAAAGCGAATGCGCCTCATAATGTGTACTCGATAGTGAGATGAGAAAAGTCCAAATGTGTGAATGTTCAAAGGACGCAACTAAACACTCACACCAGCACAAACTCACACCACCTCTTAGTCTTCCACCCACAGCTGCACACCCTTCTCTTGTCCTGGTGATAATCTCTTTGTCAGGAGCCGTCTGTTGGAGATTTGTCCGTCTCATTCGGTGAATGTCCGAATGGCAGGTCGTGCTGTAGTGCCACAGGGTGTCCAAGGCTGTCTGTCACTATGATGTGTGTGTGTGTGAGTGTGTGTGCTTATAGTTTCATAGGTGGTGGACTCTCTGCTCCTGTCAGAGTCTGTATGTTGCTTGTCTTCATCACTCTATTTTGTAAAGTAGGAGGGATGTTGAACACGGTGAAAACAGCTATATTTGCATCAGACGACGGCATAATTTGAATTTAATAACACGTGTACTGATACTTGTTCTGTCTGCCTGCACTCATCCTTGTCTTTTCTCATCTGCACGACAGCATGTTATCCACTCTGCATTTTAAATGAGATGCTTCTTATGCTCACTTATTGATACATTTATTTTAACTAATTAAAGAAGTTTTAACACCATCCACATATTTCTCTTAATGTTCTTCCTTCATTATTTGCACGTTTTAAATTATATGGGTGTTTACTTACATTTTGCAGGGCCACCATGAGGGCAGACTAAATTGTCAAGATAGTATCAAAAACTGATATCTCAGTGCATATTTTCAACTGATTGAAAATATGCACATAAAAAAGTGGGATAGAAAAATAAAAACATGTTAACAGATTTGCGCTATTAAAAACTTCTGCAGATGTTTGTCTACCATGGCATGTGAGTTCTGTTGTCTGAAATTCTTGAGCTGACAGTTTACTAATAGCAGCTGGCTGCCTTTTGTGAAGTAATTAACCAAAATTTAGAGTGCTCAAAACATTTTTATTATATAACCCATATATAATAAATATATATGGGAAGAGTTATGTCATCCATATAACATAACTCTGCTGTCTTTTTGTTTGGCAGTGCATTATTTGTCAGTAGAAAAAAAACAACTGCACCACTAATAAGTATCTTAAAGTGAAAAAATAAGCATTATGCCTTTTAATCTAGAAAATTTCTCTCCGTCACATTTTTGTAATTAGGAGTGACTCACGTTTTGTGAAGTGAGTGTAATATGGACGATACATTTTACAAACAAAAACAGATGCACTTTGTCTGAGGACAGTATAACTTCTACATATGTTCCCATAAGTAAATGCATTTAGTTAGTCATTCATTTAACAAAATGATTTCCAACAAAGTTTCTTGAGCTGTTCGCCAATCATCAACATACTCTGATTACATACTCTGTCTAGCCACAGATCAACCAAAGACTGGCTTGTGAAAAGGACTCAACCCCTAAGCTTTCTCATCAGCCGTAGCTGAGATCCCAAATGCAGAGAATGTGATGAGTGAGAAGACATCCTCCACTCAGAGCTGCAGCCTGCCTTTCGCCTAAGAAACTTTCAAGTCCCTTTCCAGAAGATCTGATCTGACTGAGGCGTGCAAGACATTCATCAAACATTTTTGTAAGATAAACTTGATGGGTATTTTTTTCCCCATTACGATATCAGATTCTTGATGTAAAACTTCCTAAATGAGAAAAATTTTTAAGTTGCACATTTACTTGGACATGAATAGTCAGTAGTATAAAAGAACTCATTCTACACAAATGTGATTCTTTGTACACGAGTGAAACATAATCCAAATATCAAGAAAAAATTAGCTACATAAGAGTTCAGCAAACATTAGTTTTGAAGGAAGGTTACCATTGTTACTGCAAATAATTATGTTATTCGATACCTAGAAATCAACAAAAAAAAAGCTGAATCCTGAAGATAAATAGTTATCGCCATAACTACAATGAGAATACTTACAAATATGGTAGGCCTTATATTTAAGTTTAAGATTTCACTCCTATATTTTTCAAAGTTCCCCCTTTTTTGAGCTCTGATATAAACTCTGACAAAGATGTAATTGTCAGGTTGAGTTATTGCTTCTCAAAGCTCTTATTTCTCCTCTTTTTCGCCTTTCATCTCTCCCCTCCCGACACCTTCTCTTTGCTCTTTCTGTTGTTTGGTCTCCTCTTGTCACTCCACTGCAATCATCCTCGCAGGGGGCCTTGTCATCTGTATCTACTCATATCCTACAATCCCTTCTACGCTGAGCACTACTGCACTTAAATGTCAGGGCTGATGAGACTGCCACACCCACCTGACACATCAGCTCAGCGCCTGCTAAAAGCTTTTATGGAGTGAGGGCCTGGTGGTTGATATAAATTAAAGAGTTTCATCTTGTTCTTTTCTTTTTTTGTGAGGGTTAGGGGTGTGGGGTGCATGGCTTGAAGACAGAACTTCTTCTCAGTAGAAGATAGATAAAGACAGAGAGTGAAGCAAACTGAGAGCATTCACTGTGACTGGTTGCCATCTAGTGGCTCTAATGCAACTTGCTCTGAAATCAAAGCTGGGAAGAAACATTTGACAGTGCAAAAGATGAACCGAAGATTAGATCCATGATCACTTCCCCATCTCCAAATTAATTTCTTTTACCAAAACATACTCTTTTGTTTTTCTTTCTCATATGAAGGACTCCTGATCCTGTGCTTATGTTTTTTTGTTGTTTTTTTTGCTCTGCGTCTTTACGGGATGCAGCCAGTGATGGATCTCTTGTTGCAATTAACTGTGTGTTCTCTTTTTCAGACAACTGCTTCTGTATTTTCCTCCATCTAAGTCATGTTCCCTCATACTAAGTTTGGCTCTGAGGTTTCTTCCTGTAATTAGAGATTGGTCTCTTTCTATCGTTGCCTCATGCTTGCGAGGAATAATGGATTGCTTCAAAGCCAATAATTTTGTGCATTTTGCCAGGCTTTCTTCAGCAGTTAAATTTTCACTGACGCTCAATGATCAACTGAACTTAATGTACTATATCACAATTTATAGTGACTTTAACTTTATGTCTAATTGGATCTAATAGTGACTATATGCTGTGAGGCCAGATGTCCTTCAACGTTTAGATATGTCCCCAGTCCAATACTGAATCAAACGGATGAATCACAACAAGTACGTTGAAGTAGGGGCATCTAAAATTAGTAGGTATTCAGGATCCTTGATACAGTGTGTTATATTTTACAAGCAGTAGGAATGATTACTGCATTTCTGTCTGTTTTAAATTAGTTAGATGATGGCTGCATTGTAGTTTTAGTTGTGACACTGAGATCTTTTTACTCAGGGTTGTACCATGAACATAGCTATAACTAATCTCTCAGTTCCACTGCAACAGGCTTGAATGCATCTTTTTATCTTCAGATAAAATTGAATTAAGTCTGTATTTCTTCTGGTTAGCATTAAGAAATGTCCATCCATTTTATAACACCCTTGTCCCTGGTGGGGTCGGGAGGTGCTGGTGTCTATCTCCAGCTAACATTCCGGACGAGAGGCGGAGTCATCTTGGACAGGTCATCAGTCTGTTGCAGGGCAACACAGAAACAAACGACCATGCACACACACACTCACACCTAGGGAGTTTTTAACCTGACAGTCATGTTTTTGGACTGTGGGAGGAAGCTGGAATACCCGGAGAGAACCCACGCATGCACAGGGAGAACATGCAAACTCCATGCAGAAAGACCGGAGTTGGGAATCGAACCCAGAGCCTTTTTGCTGCAAGGCAACAGCTCTACCAACTGCACCACTGCACCATTAAGAAATGTCTAACAGTAAAACGTCTATGTAAACAAACAGACTTTTCATTTAACTATCGACATTGTTATTCATATACTTTATTTGGAAAAACTTTGGCCTTTTTAGCCAGTCATTTCAATGCCTGACCAGGGGTAGACAGTCTGTGCAGTCTATAAGCAATGGATGAACAACATCTCAACATATTTACAGTTTCCTTAGAAATGCAAACACAAAATTTACAGTCCTTCCGGTTGCACATCGTAGTACAACATTGCATATATAGACCCATTTTAACCTCTGCAGTATTGAATTTGCATGACAGTATGTACAACCTGCATTAGCAAACAATATGTACAGCTTCACCTCCAACATGAGGCATATTGCACAAAATCTAAAGCAACTATTATACACCTAAAATATTGCATCAGTTCCACCTAAATTTGTTACAGACATATAAAGCAATAGCTTATGCATTTGAGAACGTACAGTAGGATGTACACAATTTGCTACAGGTTCTTTTAGATACCATATTTGCTTTCCTTGGTTTTAGCACCTACTGTAATAGTGTTTGTGAAAAATTATAGTTTTCATTTCTGCTGGCAAAAAGTAGAACACAGCATAAGTGCCACTGACGTCTGCATTTTATAAGCCTTTTCATGGTCTTGCCTTATGTCTGCTGCTCCTAATCTTAATAGATGCAACAAGGACTCAGCAATAAACAGAATAAACAAACATTTAGTACACATGTTCTCAAATATTATGGCTCTGATAGTGTAATGAAAAGACAAGCCTATTGCTAGCCTTGGCAGAGGTCAAATAGAACAATGTATTCTCATATTCAGATTAATTGAACAATGCATTGTTTTTAACTGAAGCGTTTGCAGAAAGAAATGGGTTCACAGTATGACACAGCTACTTTAACCCTCCCAGTTTTATACCTACTTTCTGCTGGCTCAGTAAAATAAATCTGGGATACATTTAACTGCAAAACATCTTAAAGAGTCAAATGCCAAAATTATAGAGACATCAATATATATATAAATATACACAAACTCAACTATGAAGCAGACATCATGAAAATAAAAGTCAGTGCCATAGTTACCTCAAAACTACTTCTCTATGGATATTTACATGTCTTTTCTTTTACATTTTCATGCAAAACTCCCAAAAGAATTGAAGAAAAATATTGCTATAATGAGTGCCACATTGAGACAAAATATGAGCTAAAAAAATCTTGAAAGAATTGTCTGCTATGGGTTTTTTGTGGCACCAAAAAGTGATTTTCATTTCTATTTCCCAGTCCATTCTTCTTATTTTAAATTATGTGTAACCCAAGGCAGTTCCAGTTAAGCTTAGTGTATTGCACAGTGTTTATTGCACAAAAGTATTCCCTCCTTGACAACCTCTCCTTTAGGTTAGCTTGGACTCAAATGAGGACATGTGTATTGAATTTAATGGAGGGTTTACTCCATGTTTTTTGAATTAAGTATGAAATGACTACAAGACAGGTCAGAAAGATCCAAAGGATCTATGAAGGCATCTGCATGTTAAAATTGAATTGTCTCCACTAAAGCCACTTTATTGTGATCATAGAGAAAAGTTCTGTATGAAGACATGCATAATAAGTGTTATGTCACAGTGTAAAATTAGCGCATTTGATGCAGTTTGGAAATTGCACTGAGAATCAAGTCAATCTTGATGCCACTTTAGTGCTAATTCGGCATGATTTTGTGCTTGTCAGAACATGAGTCTCTTTTTGATGCAGGTCCTCATTGTGACTTAAGTTCCCCTCCTGCCTTTCATTTCCAACATTAAAGTCATTCCTTTTCTTTAGGTTCCGAAGTGACACTTGAACTGGCCAACTTCTTCATCCCTCTTCGCTGAGCCAGACTGGAGGACTGCACTGGTTCCAGGACTGGAGCAGGAGCGCATCGCTTTAGAGCAGAATACGTGGCACATAGCGCCCCCTGGCGGGACATAAAGGACAATGCAATTAGATGATCTGTCCAACAATCCAGTAGGTAGGAAAAGTGCCATCTAGTGGATTCTGGAGTCAAATTGCTGTATGATAATAAAGAACATAGCAATAATTATAGTATTTACTCTCAAAATAAATTTTGAGAGTAAATTTATTTACTTTGATGTATGCTTGAATTAAAGCATACATCAAATACACAGAGATGATAAGATGATCATGTCAACAAACAAAAAGCTCAGTCTGCCTTATTAGTTCAACATGTTTTTGATCTAATAACACTTATATTTTACTAAATATTTGTCTTTTCTAATCACATATGCAGGGAAATTGAATTTTGGTGGTTCGCTTATAATGAGGCACAGTCACATATAGATACAGAATGACATGCAGAAAGGTCTGACCTTGACAGTGAGAGCATCCTGCCTGGTGAGAGTCATGTCAGAAAGCTGCTCTTTCTCTACAATCCATGGGTGCCGAAGAACCTAAAGAGCATTGCAGTAAAACTGATAATCCATATTCAATCCATAATAACAATTAGATTAACAACACTGAGGAAGAACATCACAAACCATTGGCAACACACAATAAGTGCAGCAAACTGCTCTGAGTGAAAGTAAAATAAACTCATTAAAATTGTAGTAAATAAATAAAAGTATTATGCATTTGTTAACAGAAAAAAGAGTTAAGAACCTACACTATCTACCTGTTCATTGTTGGTGACTTTATTTTAACAAAGCATCCTACCTGTGGGGCAGTAAGACGCTGATGAGGATCCACATGGAGCATCTTTATCACAATGTCCTGTTAAACATGAACAGATGACACACAGGTCATATTAGAATAACTTGACAGGATCAGCATCTTAACAATAGAAAGACAGTTTTTTAAATATTTGTCAGAGAACATCAAGATATAACCTTGGCAGCTTCAGACACCAAGTCCCAGTTTCCTCCCGTGATGACAACTTTCCCACTTCCAATCAGAGCCAGGATCTCCTCTGCAGTGTCATTAGGGCTGCTGGCAAACGGGCTGAAACTGAACATGATTGACAAGTCCACAGTTATTCAATAATGTGGTAAATTAGTAAAAAAGCAGTAAACTATTTTGGATAGCACTTTGGGAAATATGTATATTTACAGTTTGCAGATACTATAAAGCTCTAATAGAGAACATAGAAGGTGAAGGGAAAAGGGAGGAAATGAGAATCGTCCTCAGTTTGACCTTCCCTCTTATTGTCTGCACTGCTTTTGTTCCAGGGGAGGTTATTTATAGGACTGCAGCAGTGGGATTATGGGCAAGGAATCATGGCATTGCACAAGCTCAACGCTGATAATAGACCAATAAATAGTATTTTTAAAAAGCTGACAGCAGTAGTGGTTTTCTTGTTTTTAAACTTTACACTAACCCAGCTATCATTGTGTACAGGAGGATCCCCAGGCTCCAGATGTCACAGGCTGCATCGTAACCCTGTTTCCTTAATACCTAAACACACAAAACACACATTAAGCACTTTGTTTTCACATGTGTTTGAATGTTGGGGAAATAGCAGATATTTTACAGTAGCAAGGTACCTCAGGAGCCATGAAAGTGGCTGTATAACATGGAGTCATCAATAAGCCATTTTCAGCACGGAGCTGCTTGGCGAAACCAAAGTCGCATATTCTGATGGATTCTGGGAGTCCAGTCTCATCAGCATAGCGAATGTTGCTGGGCTTCAAGTCTCGATGAACCACCTGGAACAAAGCTAGTCATCAACCAGCCTGCATGCTTTTTGGTGTGCTTGGAGATTCTAATATTTCTAAATTGTCTAATGATGCAATAATTTAATGATATAAGCACAGCATTTTCCACAATTATCACCAAGTCTGACGAGTTGAGATGAGAGACATTTTTATACCCCAGGGAAAAAGGAAGTAAAAATTAGAAATTAAAATTTTAGAGGTACTACTGATGCTACAAATAGGAAATTGAATGAGGAAAAAAATGGTGGATTTTATAAATGCTTTAGTGTGTGATTTTGTTAACACAATAAAGGAGCAATTTATTTTTTGTGCAAACCAGTCATGCCAATAATTGTGGGAGGTACTGTATTTGCCACAATAATATTTTTACAAATGTTTCATAACAGGCCATCTTACCCCCTGGGAATGTAGATACTCTACAGTCTTGGTCAGTGTACAGATAATGTCTGATGCATCCCTCTCTGTGAAATTTGGCAGCCTCAGAACTTTGTCCAGGAGTTCATTTCCTCGCATTACATCAAAAACCAAGAAAACGCACTGGCCATCGTCAAAAACCTGCACGTGGGGGGAAGAGGACATTCGTATTTAAGCTTAAAAAAATAAATCAAGTCAGATTAATATTCTGAAAATTCAAGAATCTCCAGCTTGTCTTTTTATCTATTCATCATGTTTTTGTTTTTACTTACATCTCTCAAGGTAATTATATTTGGATGCTGTCCATATCGTAAAAGGATTTCAATCTCTTCTGATGGATCTTTTTTGGCTCTGTCAATAATCTGATTGAATAAACAGCAACGCAGAATTTGTTATAAACTGCACAAATAAACAAACTACCCTCTGGATTTCTAAATCCCAGTGAAAAGTTTATATGAACAACTTTTCCTACCTTCACTGAATACTCCACAGCAGTAATTCTGTGCAGGCATCTTTTGCGGACAAAGGGTCCTGACTGTTCGACTTCTTCCTTCAGTTCATACGTATCTTTGAAAGCCACATCGCTGCGGATATGCTGTTGGAGATCATCATGTCATTTTTATTATTCATTTTAAATTAAAATATTGACAACCGGTCAGTTAGCATCACATGCAATTATATATGTCAAATTGTAAATATAAACTGTTTTGTCATGAGATGTTTTGCAAAATGTTACATACTTGTGCTATGGGGTTAATGTTCACTTCTTGCCGGGAAGGAACGACAGGAGCAACAGTAGCCTCTTGCGTTTGATTAGTGGCCACAAAGCTGAAACCACGAAACAGCTGATGTGTGTTTGCACTTGGAGGAATCCCTGGAGAATCTGGAGATAAACACAAAAACTCCCAAGTTGTGGTAAAGCTATCTATCTATTTTATCACTGTATATGCATCTAATAAGAGCCGAATCAAAATGATAATGGAATTGTTGTATTCTGAGTATATTGTCCCCTCTGCATGTTCATGCATGGGTCTGAGTTACCTGTCGGCGTTCTGGAGGTGAACTCAGGGTCAAAATGGAAAGTGTCTTCAGGTCTTCCAACAGTAGGTTTGAATGGAGGCCTCATCTCTTTTCTATACAGCTTCTATAGAGCCAGACAACAGCAATGTTACAGCAGCAAGTACAATCAGCTTTACTACAGAAAGAAACATCCATCCATCCATTTTCTAACACCTGTCTCCCTTAGTGGGGTCGGGAGGGTTGCTGGTGCCTATCTGTTCCGGACAGGTCGCCAGTCTGTCGCAGGGCAATAGAGAGACAGACAACCATGCACACACTCACACCTAGGGAGAATTTGGAGAAGCCAATTAACCTGACAGTCATGTTTTTGGACTGTGAGAGGAAGCCGGAGTACCTGGAGAGAACCCACCAGGCACAGGGAGAACATGCAAACTCCATGCAGAAAGACCAGGGCCGGGAATCTAACCCAGAACCTTCTTGCTGCAAGGCAGCAGCTCTACCAACTGTGCCACTGTGCAGCCCAGAAAGAAACATAATGACGTGAAATACTATGACTGCAGCTCATTTTTGTAAACAGATTTAATTGTTTTTGAAGCATGGAAACTGCTGTTCATAATACCAAAGAAAATAAATTATATTCCACCTTTATGTGAAGTTGTTCATAACTGTCTCACAGTGCACTGTACACTACAGTAAACAGTCCACTTGTGTGTGATTTAATCTTTGTATGAATTCAGCTGCTCTACACAGGTCTCAGACATTTCTTGGGTTATATTAGTTAACAAAGCATGATGATGACTAAGGAGCAGAGTCAGGTCATAAAACAATGTCCAAAGCTCAGAACTTTTCACAGAGTAATATTGAATCCTCCATCTGAAAATGAAAAGCGGTACGACTGCACACCAACCAAGACATGCTCATCCACCTAAGATAAGCTTGGGCAAGGATAACACAAACCAAAGAAGCAGCCAATGTGTCTTTGGTAACTCAACATAGTTACCAAAGACATCGGGGAAACATAGTGGTGGTTTTCTTCAACAGGGTCTGAGTTGATGTAAAGATAGATGGAGTAAACTGCAGAACAATCATCAAGAAGGACATGAACTAACTTAACAGTAACACAGTGTCCTGAAAGTGATGCTGAAATGTAATTGGTTCAAAATAAAGTAAAGTAATTTACAAAACTCTAAAGATCTAATACTGCAAAAAGAGAACCCACATTTATTATCCTGCCTGTTTAAAATTGAACACTGTAATTATTGACTATGGCCGTTAGGTGTCACTAGTGCAACGTCTGTTGAGTCTACGTGTGGGCTCATTGAAGTAAAAATAGATACTTGACACAGGCCAGAAATACTACAAAGCTGTATTTAACATGGAGAGGCAGCCCACTGCATTTCATATTGTTCAGGCTACAGGTCGTGTCTGCTTTATAGAATTATGGAAGCAACTCTTTAAGAAAGAATGAACATTTTAAGACAGATTTAGTATCACAAACAATAACAGGTAAACCTCTCTCTCTGATAGTGGTGATTTATTTGAATGGTGTGGAGAAAAACACAAGTCTCTTATTTTGGCAAACACTGTCATAGGGAAAACTGTGGCTGAAAGGTAGTGAGGATAATAACCAGAAAGTGATCAGGAGCGCAGGAACGAGAGGAGAGATTAGTAAAAGCTGAAAGCAGAATATCGTGGATTCTGTATCAAAATTCAGCATCATTAATGCTAAAGCTAGATGAATAAGAAGTCATCTGTAATGTTGGATTTTCATTTCCATGACCAAGTTAGTTAAATGATTGCAATATAGCAGGACAAAAACAAGACAGATTCAGTCATTTATTTGCTAAGGTAAGAAAGCAGCTTTCATTATAGTACTGATTCACCGCACTGTACATATACAGTTAAAAAGTGCCCTGCTTTGCATTTCATGTATGCAAAATCTTAAAACTACTCAGTGAGTTTCAGCTCTGATGTTATTCCCTAGCAGATGTAAGACAATCTTAACATGCCGCATCTCCGGTTTTGATGCAGGATGGTTAATTAGACTCTTGAAGAGAATCTCAGTCAGCGCAAGGAGCATCACACTGCAGAGAAGGATCTGTTTCAAGCAGTGCAGATCAAAGCAAAGGATGTCAAGGTTTCATGTTGACAGCACAGGTAATTTCCAAGACATATCATATGGACATGAGCAAACTCTCTGAGCGCCAGGCTTTGTAGTATGAGCCACAAAAACTTGTTGGTATTAAATAATTATTAGTAAAGATTATTTGATAATTTTTACTAAAAAACCTGCAACCTTCATTTTGACTATGTTCACACCATTTGCACATAACAGAACTTCTTTGTTGTTGGCTTATATTGTATCACATAAAAATGTGGTAAATCTAATTTACTTACATTCCAGTCAATCGATGCAAAGAAGCGGTGTCTTTTAATTTCTTCCACTCCGTCTGGTCCGGCTCCTGTCAGTCACAGATTGACAAAAAGATGTAAATGACTACAGCTATGGAGGAAAATATCCCAAATGCACATTCTAATGCATGTTTGTTTGACAGCTGACTAAAAATGAATCAAGTGAATCATAAACCCCAACGCCCTCAGATTATATTAACCATGGATTGAATTGGCTATAATCAGGTGAAATATCACCTTTGGAGTCTACAGTGGGTTTATGGTTTCCTCATTTTCGGAAACTGAAACTAAATGACGGATTACACAAAAAGAGATTCTCATTTTTAGACCACAGTTCATTTTAAATAGGTTAAAACATAATCAAAACTAATGCATCGCATTAGTGTTAGCAGATTAATTATGTATGAAGCTTTTGAACAGCAGACCTAGCCGATTGGCAGGATTCCTCTTGAAGAGTGCTCTCAATAAACTCTGCACTTCAGGGCTGAGGAACTGCGGCATTCCAAGCTTTGCCCTGAACAGACAGGACACAAACAGACAATTAACAAACAGAATCAACACAGCAACATACAGAGGACAGAGAAAATGCTAATCATTAAATATAAGGATAGGGCCTAATATCCAATCAGAGGACTCCGTCAAGAACAAAAAAAAAACTAAATGTCAATAAATACTGACTTGTTTTAGAATAGAATAAATTTTGCCCAAGATTAATTGAAAATTATTCAATAAAAAGGTTTAAGCAAGTTTAAGAGACAGAAGAAGATTTTGTTCTTACTTTAAAATTAGCGCCATTGTTTCCTTCCGATCTTTTCCTTGGAAAGGCAAAGATCCAGTCAACATTTCAAACTGGAAAACAGAACAAAAATTGTCAGAACATGTAAGCCATCTAATAAAACATAGTCTGCATATGGCTTTCATATAAGTTTGGTTTCTATTGTTAAATGTTAAACTGAATTTGACTTTAACTTAACCTTGAAAATGACTAATTGTTACTGTATGAAATCAAGATCCCCAGAACGGCTCCACAAAATGTTTTACTACGAATTTCCTGGAACAACTTTTAAAGAAAAGATCCATTAGTTAAATAAGATCATAATATTTTTTTTAAATATGTCCTCTTAGGTTCATCAAGCAAAAACATTCCAGAGACACTTTCACGAGAACCTGAAATAGTTGGAAAGCAACAATTTTTTTGTCTGAGGCTATTGTTCTTCTCTGGAAAAGAATAGACTGTCAGCTCCAGGTTAGAAGCAAACTTCTGTCTCAAAGTGGAAGACACCTCAAAGTATGTTTCTGCTTATGAGGGCATATGAGTGGGAGAGTGACAGGAGGTTTGGGGCATAGAAATGTTATGATTCTGTGTTGTTGTGAAGAGAGAGTTCAGCCAAAAGGCAAGTCTGTCAATTTGTCTGCTGAGCGTTCAGCCCTTAATTATGGTCACAAGTTACTAACCAAACAGTCTGCAAACACTTGAACCCAAATTAAACACATGAATGATGAACGATATGTCTGAAAACATTCCATTGTTCTGCGTGAAAATGGTTAAAAAGGCAGCTGGGGTGGATGGATGGACGGGCGTGTACATACGTACGTACGGACAAACGGACAGGCTCATTTTTAACTGAGGATGTCTGTGAAAACCAGCTTTTGAGTGCTGCTTTGTCTAAATCATTCTCACACACAATTATGTTTCAATCTAAACTATTCTATTTTAGCTCTGGCTGCATGTTAGGTGTTATTTTCCCACTCCAAGTTGAACCTCATCTGCCACCTTGTGTCTTTGGGAGCATCTAAAACAATGTTTGGTCTGTTCCTTTGGGATCATGATTCTGTTTGGCAATGTTCTTTAATAAAACATCACAAAACAACTGTGTTTATATTAAAAGTAACTTACACACTGGTTGATTTAACAGCTAAGTCCTCAAAAAAAAGTCACTTTTGCATAACATTCCACCTATAAGGCAATTGGTCGCACTTGATTTAATTTGCAATGCATGTATAAAATGCATTTTACTGAATTTTAAATGTGAAAACCTTTGTGTTGGTCTATCAAATTAAAAACCTCATGAAGTAAAGATTTTCATTTATAATGTTCCAAAGAATGAGCACTGAGCATTTTTACTGTAACAGGAAACTGAAATGAGGAAGTCACACCAGTTCTGCATTATTATTGACAAAAGTCTGTTCTACTGCATATAAATCTATTATCATTCCACACAATAACAAGTAGCACTTCAATGTGAGGTAGTGAAAGCAACCACATCCTCTCACTATTCATGTTCTTATGTTTAAATGAATAATTCTCACCATCAAGACCCCAAAGGACCACCAGTCAGCACTTTGTGTGTGTCCTCTCCTGTTTACGACCTCAGGAGCCATGTACTCAATGGTCCCACAGAAAGAGTATGCTCGTTTATCATGGTCAATGGCTTCCTTACTCAGTCCAAAGTCTGAGCGGAAACACAGACAAATGTGTAAGACAAATGTGGATAAAAAACATTCAAAGATTGAAGACTGTTTGCATCCGTATATTCTGACCTGTGATCTTTATGTGTCCCTCCTCATCCAGGAGGATACTGATGAAAAAGACAAACAACAGTAAGATTTAGTTAAATAAACAGCCATAGGAAATTAAGCTTTTAGAGTGTATGTTACGTACTTTTCAGGCTTAAGGTCTCTGTAGATAATCCCCAGACTGTGTAGATGGTCCAGGGCCAGGGCCAACTCTGCAAGGTAAAACTTAACATCCTCTTCTGTAAACATTACCTAAACAAATAAAAAATACGGAGTAACAGTTCATTGGGGTACAAGTAAGAAAGAAAGTAATTAGACGTGCTAATAATGACCTAAAGTGCTTAGAAAAGTGAATGGCTCCAGTGCCATAAGGTTAACTTTGTAACATTTCAATGCATTGTTCTTTTATTGCGCTCCAATAATTGCTCCTGGTTTTCATGATATGAAAGCTGCAAACTTAACCCAAAATGGTTTCCAACTGCTGCAAGAAATGTAAAAGATTTTGACATCAAGATCTGAAGGTGTTATCTGAAAACACTCCCAAAATTAAACCTAAATAACTTCAAACAGATCTTGTGTTTATTCTTATTTTGTTCAATTTCAGGAAACTGTTTGCAAACCCACCTCTTTGGATAGGCGAGTGAAAAGATCTCCACCTCGAAGGAAGTCCAAGATCAAATACAGCTTTCCTTCTGTCTGAAAGGCTAAACACAAACACAGATGTACAAGTTTCACAACACACATTGAGCTTGTAAATTTATTACACTTTCTTTCATTTTGAAGACATAATCTTAAGAAATTCTGTAGTGTGCATAGTTCTCTGCATGTTTGCATGTTAAAGTATTTAATGGATAAAAGACAACATTTCTTTCGCATGAAGAGAATGAATATTAATCAGAATATTTTCTGAATTATTTTACTTTTAGCATTCCCCATGACTCAAATTATCCACTGAAATTTCACAGCAGCCAAAATTAGAGTTTGAAAACATATGTGAGCGAAATGTAATAATTTCAAGTTTCCTGACAAATATTGTGTGCATGTACTATACAATACATTGATATATTTCTCAGTACACTGACATTTTGGTATTAAACTTTAATTCTACTTAATTTTGAGGATTAGATAGATCAGTAGAAATATATACTTATCTAGAGCCAAGAAGCTATATATAATATGAGTTTACTGTTTTTTTAATTGAGCAGCTAAATTAGCGAAGTGTTTTGATTATTTATTGACTTATTGAGATGCAACTGTACAGTGTCTCTCCTAAATGAAAGTATTTATTAAGGATTTACCACAGTGCAAAACTATGATTGACATATTTTCTTCTCACTATGCACAATATTTAGGTTTTCATTTATTTCTCTAGCAAATACAAAAAAAGTAAAGCTACAGAAGTGCAATATTCAACTTACCATAGTGAAGTTTAACAATAAAAGGGTGATTAACTTCTGCCAGAATGTCTCTTTCCATCTTTGATCGGACTCGATCCCGCACTAAAAAGAGTAAATAATGTCATTAACTGAATTGTAAATATCTCTAAATTCTTTAATATTACTAAATACTTCATTGATTCATTGACATTTAATGCCACAAAAATGTTGGCCAATTTTCAAAATCACTAAAAGCCGAATGTTAACATGAAATAATTTGGGTGAAAAAATGTTTAAAACATGCTATATATATATATATATATATATATATATATATATATATATATAATATGCTGAAGACTTCTTCATATAAACAATAAAGAATTTAACTAGAAAATTCCTGCAGAAATTTAAATGGGGCCTGCCAAAGTGTGCCCGTCGGTTTGGACCCAGCGTTCTGATGCTAAAAGTTAGCATCAATGCTAAGCTTAGCTACAGTATAGTCAATAGCAAGTGCACAAGCAAAAGTATGTTGACTAACATGGACTTGTGCAAATCTGTATGTTGAATTTGGTGTATAAGCTAAAATTAGCCAAATGCTAATGTTAGCTTAAATGCTGTCAGTGGCATGTGGGGTATGACATGCATGATGTCCCTATTTGACTTACTCTATTCAGTGTACTAAACATGGTTAATAAGCAAGAAAAACATATAAAAGCTGTTTATTTAGGAAAAGGCTAATGCTAATAAGCTAACTAATCTGAGACAAAAAGATAGTAAAAGGTGATACTATTAGCACCGCCTTTGGCGGTGCACTGACCTTGGGGCACCGGATAATAAAGGCTAATATTATTTGCACCGCCTGCGGTGGTGCATTAATCTCAGAGTAATATTGATGCTTTTATTTTGAAATGTTCATTTAGCTGTGGTTCAGCCGTCATTTTAGTTCTTAACTTCCAGCTCAGCTCTCGTATGTAGTACCAGAGTTCAGCCATTAATGTTATTCTAACATTCTGCTCAGCCTTCTTCTTTAGTCAGTAACAGTGCCGCCATGTTGTAGATCTGACTTCTGGTCAGCCCTCTGTTTTAACTGAGTGTTTGCCATAGTTAAAACTACAGAGATGATGTCATTGAAGTAGTAATCAGCAGCTTTGCCCCAGCCTGTGTTCCGTTGCTATGGTAATTAATAGCCTCTGCCAGCTGTGAGCCTGATTGAAGTCTCTCTGATCTGGATCAAAGGAATTCTACCTGAATTTAAGTGAAAAAAGCAGTCCGAACAACACCTTGCAGTTCGAAAACCGTGATACGTATCGGAAAACCGTTTGAAGCGTATGAGAGGGCTATCTTTCCTCTCCGATATTACCGCGATTCATATCTCTACCTCGCTCACAGTAATAACAGCGACGAGAGAGAGATGGTGTGCGCTGAGCTCTGACATTTTCAGAAAAGTCTCAAAATGAATGGCTTAGAGCCTGAGTAAACCTGTCACTTGTTTGTGCTCTGAAGCATCCCTTTACAAAAACTATAAACCCTAGAGAAATTTAAAACATTTTACGGAGCAGACATGCGTATCAATGTCATGACCGACTTTCATCCCGATCGAGCCATATTTGTGGGCATGAGGCGATTTCAAATATTTTTCGGTCAAAAATCCACTGATTCCGCACTCTAACTTGGCGCGATGACATCACGCACACTCTGATCTTCGACATGTTTAAACTTTTTTGCTTTTTACGTCGCCTCGTAACTCCGTTTGCCAATAAAATAATAGCTCCCTCCCGGGATCGAGCCGCACGTTTGATACCACTTTGTGGGGGTACTCAGCTTAGTACGCATTCCGTGAGTAAGAAAAATAAATAATAAATAAATAGAACATTCTACTTCGGAAGAACAATAGGTGCCTGCCTATGCAGCTGGAGGCAGGTCTGTGTACAGCCGCATGTCTCGCTGACTGAAGTATACAATAAGAAAACTCAGAAATTTAAATGGGGCTGCCAAAGTGTGCTGCCGTGGTTTGGACCCAGCTTCTGATGCTAAAGTTAGCATCGATGCTAAGCTGCTCAGTATAGTCAATAGCATGTGCAGAAGCAAAAGCATGTTGACTAACATGGACTTATGCAATTCTGTGCTACTGTAGTGAAATTAGTGTATAAGCTGAAATTAGCCAAAATGCTAATGTTAGCTAAATCTGTCACTAGCATGTGGGTAACACATGCATGATGTCCCTATTTGACTTACTCCATTCAATATACTAAATATGGCTAATAAGCAAGAAAAACATATAAAAGCTGTTTATTTAGGAAAAGGCTAATGCTAATAAGCTAACTAATCTGAGAGAGAAACATAGTAAAGGGTGACAGTATTAGCACCGCCTGCGGCGGTGCACTGACCTTAGGACAACGGATAATAAAGGCTAATATCATTTGCACCGCCTCCGGCGGTGCATTAATGTCAGAGTGATATTGTGGCTTTTATTTTGAAATTTTCAGTTAGCTTCGTTTTAAACAGCCACACCAATCCAATATGTAATACTGGTTGGGTTAAAGCAGTTCTAATAAGTTTAAAACAGCAATTACTTGATGTGAAAAATGTAAAGGCTTTTATTTTGAAATGTCCAATGACCTTTATTTTAAATAACCAAACTAATCCCATCTGTAACAGTGATTTGGTTAATCCAGCTATATAATGCCCACATCAGCAAGTAGTTCTAAATCCCAGCTCAACCATCCTGTTTAGAAAGTTCCGCCATGTTTAGAAAGTTCCGCCATGTTGTAGTTCTACCCTTCAGTCATTGTAGTTCTAAAGAGCAGCTCAACTGTTATGTGAGTGAGACACAGAGGGAGAGACAAAATTCTAAGTGCTTGAAGCAGCTAGTTTTGTTATAAATGGTTACACTAATCCTATGAGTAGCTGTGGTTCAGCCGTCATTTTCGTTCTTAACTTCCAGCTCAGCACTGCTCTGTAGTACCAGAGTTCTGCCATTAATGTGGTTCTGACATTCTGCTCAGCCTTCTTCTTTAGTCAGTAACAGTGCCGCCATGTTGTAGATCTGACTTCTGGTCAGCCCTCTGTTTTAACTGAGTGTTTGCCATAGTTAAAACTACAGAGATGATGTCATTGAAGTCCTAATCAGCAGCTTGCCCCAGCCTGTGTTCCGTTGCTATGGTAATTAATAGGCTCTGCCAGCTGTGAGCCTGATTGACTCTCTTGATCCAGATGAAAGGAATTCTACCTGAATTTCAGTGAAAAAGCAGTTCGAACAACACCTTGCAGTTCGAAACCGTGATACGTATCGGAAAACCGTTTGAAGCGTATGAGAGGGCTATCTTTCCTCTCCGATATTACCGCGATTCATATCTCTACCTCGCTCACAGTAATAACAGCGACGAGAGAGAGATGGTGTGCGCTGAGCTCTGACATTTTCAGAAATCTGTGGAAAACAATGGCTCAGAGCCTGATTTTTCCTGTTGCATCACCGTGCTCTGAAGCTCCTTGACAGAAAACCGAAAGCTTTAGGACAAATTTGAAAACATTTTACGGGAGCAGGCATGCGTATCAATGTCCTGACCGACTTTTATACCAATGGGGTCATATTTGTGGCCGGGAGGGCGATTTAAAAAATATTTTTCGATCAAAAATCTTGGACGCTCCGCACTCTAGCGG
The DNA here is from genome assembly GCA_902982915.1 of Phalloptychus januarius. Lineage (NCBI taxonomy): Eukaryota > Metazoa > Chordata > Actinopteri > Cyprinodontiformes > Poeciliidae > Phalloptychus > Phalloptychus januarius. The sequence continues at coordinate 17,422,538 of CADWAE010000477.1, forward strand.
AGCGGCACTCACACTCTAATTTTCCGAAAAATCGAAAACTTTGGTGCGCTTAGAAAAATATCGTGGATAAACCGTAATTAATATGGACGTGCTGTGTTCACTTTAGAAGAGATCACGGGCGTCTCTACCAAAAGAATTTTTAATGGAATTTCTACGTGTATTTATGACGACACAGCAATTCCTCAAAAATCGGTGATTTTAGGATTTTTCGTACCCGCTCCATTGACTTTAATGGGATTTTGGGGCGTCGTTTTTTACAATTTATGTCGCCATGGTAACTCCGAATGCTTATAAAAATAATAGCACACCTGTCGGAACCGAGCCGCACGTTTTGATACCACTTTTGTGGGTGGGCTCGCAGCGGTACGAGCCGCATTCCGGGTGACGTAAGAAAAATAAATAAATAAACTAGAAAATTCCTGCAGAAATTTAAATGGGGCCTGCCAAAGTGTGCCCGTCGGTTTGGACCCAGCGTTCTGATTAGCATCGATGCTAAGCTTAGCTGCAGTATAGTCAATAGCATGTGCAGAATCAAAAGCATGTTGACTAACATGGACTTATCCAATTTGTTATGTTGAAATGATTGTATAAGCTCCAATTAGCCTAAATGCTAATGTTAGCTTAAATGCTGTCAGTGGCATGTGGAGAATAACTAGCATGTTGACAAACATGGGCTTATGCTATTCTGTATGTAGAAATTAGTGTATAAGCTGAAATTAGCCTAAATGCTAATATTAGCTTAAATGTTGTCAGTGGCAAGTGGAATATCACATGCATGATATCCTTATTTGACTTATTCCATTCAGTATACTGAACATGGCTAATAAGCAAGAAAAACAAATAAAAGGTTTTTTTTGGGAAAAGGCTAATGCTAATTAGCTAACTAACCTGACAGAAAAAATAGTAAAGGGTGATAGTATTAGCATCGCCTTCGGTGTGCACTGACCTTGGGGCAACGGCTAATAAAGGCTAATATTTTGGACGCCTTGCGGTGCATTAATCTCAGAGTAATATTGATGCTTTTATTTTTAAATGTTCATTTAGCTTCGTTTAAATGGCACACTAATCCAATATCTAACACTGGTTGGGTTAAACCAGTTGTAATAAGTTCAAAACAGCAATTACTTGATGTGAAAATGTAAAGGCTTTTATTTTGAAATGTTCAATTACCTTTATTTTAAAAGACCAAACTAATTCCATCTGTAACAGTGATTTTGTTAATCCAGCTATATAATGGCCACATCAGCAAGTAGTTCTAAATCCCAGCTCAGTCATCCTGTTTAGAAAGTTCTGCCATGTTGTAGTTCTAACCTTCAGTCATTGTAGTTCTAAAGAGCAGCTCAACTGTCATGTGAGTCAGACAATGGAACTGCTAAAAACAACCACAACTGTCATAAAAGGCAAAAACAAACCAGAGATAGCATTGTAACTGCTTAAAGCAGCTAGTTTTGTTATAAATGGTTACACTAATCCTATCAGTAGCTGTGGTTCAGCCATCATTCTAGTTCTTAACTTCCAGCTCAGCACTGCTCTGTAGTACCAGAGTTCAGCCATTAATGTAGTTCTGACATTCTGCTCAGCCTTCTTCTTTAGTCAGTAACAGTGCCGCCATGTTGTAGTTCTGACTTCTGGTCAGCCCTCTGTTTTAACTGAGTGTTTGCCATAGTTAAAACTACAGAGAAAATGTCATTGAAGTCCTAATCAGCAGCTCTGCCCCAGCCTGTGTTCCGTTGCTATGGTAATTAATAGGCTCTGCCAGCTGTGAGCCTGATTGATCTCTCTTGATCCAGATGAAAGGAATTCTACCTGAATTTCAGTGAAAAAGCAGTTCGAACAACACCTTGCAGTTCAAAACCGTGATACGTATCGGAACACCGTTTGAAGCGTATGAGAGGGCTATCTTTCCTCTCCGATATTACCGCGATTCATATCTCTACTCGTCACAGTAATAACAGCACGAGAGAGATGGTGTGCGCTGAGCTCTGACATTTTCAGAAATCTGTGGAAAACAATGGCTCAGAGCCTGATTTTTCCTGTTGCATCACCGTGCTCTGAAGCTCCTTGACAGAAAACCGAAAGTCTTAGGGCAAATTTTAAAACATTTTACAGGAGCAGGCATGTGTATCAATGTCCTGACCGACTTTTATACCAATGGGGTCATATTTGTGGCCGGGAGGGCGATTTAAAAAATATTTTTCGATCAAAAATCTTGGACGCTCCGCACTCTAGCGGAGCGGCACTCACACTCTAATTTTCCGAAAAATCGAAAACTTTGGTGCGCTTAGAAAAATATCGTGGATAAACCGTAATTAATATGGACGTGCTGTGTTCACTTTAGAAGAGATCACGGGCGTCTCTACCAAAAGAATTTTTAATGGAATTTCTACGTGTATTTATGACGACACAGCAATTCCTCAAAATCGGTGATTTTTAGGATTTTTCGTACCCGCTCCATTGACTTTAATGGGATTTTGGGGCGTTTTTACAATTTATGTCGCCATGGTAACTCCGAATGCTTATAAAAATAATAGCACACCTGTCGGAACCGAGCCGCACGTTTTGATACCACTTTTGTGGGTGGGCTCGCAGCGGTACGAGCCGCATTCCGGGTGACGTAAGAAAATAAATAAAGAAATAAAGAGACATTCTATCGATAGAAGAACAATAGGTGCCTGCCATGCAGCTTGGAGGCAGTGTCTGGCTTGCTTCAAGCCAGACACTGCCCCCTATGCATCTATGGGCAGGCCCCAACTAGAAAATTCCTGCAGAAATTTAAATGGGGCCTGCCAAAGTGTGCCCTCGTTTGCGTTCTGATGCTAAAAGTTAGCATCAATGATAATCTGAGCAACAGTATAGACAACAGCATGTGCACAAGCAAAAGCTAATGTTAGCATAAATGCTGTCACTGTAATGTGAGGTATCACTAGCATGATGTGTCTATTAGACTTACTATAGTCAGTATACTAAACATGCCTAATAAGCAAGAAAAACAGGGGAAAGCTTTTTACGGGATAAGGCTAATGCTAATGCACTGTCTTGCTGCGCAAGACAGTGCACTAACCTGAGATCAAACGATAGTAAGGGCTAATATTATTTGCACCGCCTGCGGCGGTGCACTGACCTTAGGGCAACAGATAATAAAGGATAATATTATGGCACCGCCTGCGGCGGTGCATTAATCTCAGAGGGATATTTAGGCTTTTATTTTTAAATGTTCATTTAGCTTCGTATGAAATGGCCACACTAATCCAATATCTAACAATGGTTGGGCGAAACCAGTTGTAATAAGTTCAAAAAGAGCAATTACTTGATGTGAAAAACGTAAAGGCTTTTATTTTGAAATGTCCAATGACCTTTATTTTAAATAACCAAACTAATCCCATCTGTAACAGTGATTTTGTTAATCCAGCTATATAATGCAAACATCAGCAAGTAGTTCTAAATGCGAGCTCAGTCCTCCTCTGTAGTAACAGAAAGTTCCGCCATGTTTTAGTTCAAACCTTCATTCATTGTAGTTCTAAAGAGCAGCTCAACTGTTATGAGTGAGACACAGAGGGAGAGACAGAAATCTAAGTGCTTGAAGCAGTTAGTTTTGTTATAAATGGTGACACTAATCCTATGAGTAGCTGTGGTTCAGCCGTCATTTTAGTTCTTAACTTCCAGCTCATCTCTCCTCTGTAGTAAAAGAGTTCTGCCATTAATGTAGGTCTAACATTCTGCTCAGCCTTCTTCTTTAGTCAGTAACAGTTCCGCCATGTTGTAGTTCTAAATGCCAGCTCAATCCTCTGTATTAACTGAAAGTTCCACCATGTTGTAGTTCTAACCTGTTTAAAGCAGTTAGTTTTTCTAACTGCTTCACACTAACCTGAGAGAAAAAGATAATAAAGGCCCGAGAGGAATATTCAAGCTTTTATTTTAATAACATTTTGTTATAAATGGCTACACTAATCTTATGAGTAACTCTGGTTGGGTTAAAACACTTATATGGTGCCCAAAACATTCTAGTTGTTACATTGTGATCAGCTGAGCTGTGTAGTAAGAGACAGTTCTGACATTCTGCTCAGAACTAAAGTGATGACGTTTCTGTAGTTCAAACCAGCTGCTCTGCCTGCCTCTGTGTTCCGTTGCTATGGTGATTAGTCCTCTGTCAACTGTCAGAGAGAAAGTGGAGAAAATTCTATCAACCTGAGCTTTGATGAAAAAATCAGCACAAACAGATGCTTTCTTCAGGATCGGTAAAGCCGATCTGAAAACCGTTTGAAGCGTGTGGAGATCGATTTTGTCTCCGATACTACCGCGATTCATATCTGTTGCACAAACACAGAAATTACAGCGACGAGAGAAAAATGGCTGCGCTGACCTCTGAAACTTTTCAGAAAAGTCTCAAAATGAATGGCTTAGAGCCTGAGTAAACCTGTCACTTGTTTTGGCTCTGAAGCACCTTGACGGAAAACTGTAAGACCTAGAAAAATTTTGAAGACATTTTACCGGAGCAGGCATTCGGTGCGATGTTTTGACCGACTTTCAGAGCAATCGAGCGATATTTGTAGCCATGAGGGCGATTTCAAAATTATTTTTTTGTCAAAAATCCACTCTTTTTCTCACTCTAAAAGAGCGGCAGTTAATGTCAGTTACACTCTGTTTGTTTTTCGTTTCGGCAGTTGGTAATTTTGCACTTTGGACGCTTTTACGTCGCCGTTTTAACTCCGATTGCCAATAAAATAATAGCCCCTCCCGGGATCGAGCCGCACGTTTTGATACCACTTTTGTGGGTGGGCTCGCAGCGGTACGAGCCGCATTCCGGGTGACGTAAGAAAAATAAATAATAAAGAAATAAAGAGACATTCTATTGGGTGTAGAACAATAGGTGCCTGCCATGCAATGCATGGAGGCAGTGTCTGGCTTGCTTCGCAAGCCAGACACTGCTCTCCTTATGCATTGCTATGGGCAGGCCCCAATGATCAAAAGCCATGTGATTCCACATAAATACATTTTTCAAACTGAAAAGATTATTGAGTCTTCTCAAAGTTGTAAAAAGTTAAAGAAATAGTCAAAAATTGTTCTCCAGATGGAAAGTAAAGGTATCTCAAAATATAATGTTGCTAAATCTTAAAAAAAAAAAAGAAAAATTAAAGAAAAAAAAAAAAAAAAATGTTTTCTATCAATATCATTATGCTCAAGTTGCTGAGACATTCTTGCAAAGAACTAAAATAAATTCTGTATTTTACATCAAATGAATGCTGACGCACATAATAAATTTACAGAATGCCCCTGTGATGAAAAAATGTCCCTGGAGCTAAAGCCGACATTCTGCTCCAAAAGCTTCATAAAAAGCATCTGAATGTTGAGGTAACACAAAATACAATGAAGGAGTTTCAATACTGCTACAGAGAATCAGAAACAAGAGGAACTCGTTTTACTCTTCAACATGTAGCAAATATTTTTAAATATATACAGCCATTTCCTGATTACTTATTACATAGATTTCTGCAGGTAGTTGAACATAGTACAACTGGCCTCTGTAAAGTGAACTTGCTCCTGTGCAAACTAAGACAACCTCTATACTCCAGCATCTCTCTCCTTGACAGGAAGAGATTGTGATTCTTCCAGTTCCAGGGTGTGGGTAAAGAGGATTAAATCTTGTATGAAAACTCTAGATTAGCACATGACATCTGAACCTGCTTCTCTAGTTCATGTTAATCCCAGCAGATGTTAAAAATGTTTTTCTCAGTAAGAGTACAAACTAACCTGTTTTACATCAAATCCCTTGAATGTAGGGCATATAAATTTAGAAATCAAACAGCCATATAAATAAAATAATTTACACACAAAACTTATTTTAATCTTGGTATATTAGCACCTCCATAATAGAGACTTTTTTAATGCAATACATATATAGTGACCTAGCCATGCAACAAAATAAATATGTATGTTGTTATTTTAAGTTATATGTGGTAGGTAAACCAAGACTTATGTGAGTTGCTGCTTCTGTACAGCTTATATGTGTGTTCACTCATTGACTTTCATTGTATCACCTTTTAGAGTGGCTTTTTTCAGGACCTTCATGGCGTAGAGCTGTCCTCTGTCCACTCCTCTGATCTTTCTAACCAGGAACACCTAGAAATAAGTAGCATATGTTACAAGTTACCTTATGGTAGTCATATTGCCTATAACAGTTCATAAAAGACTATATATTTAATTGCTATACATAAAAAATCAAAGCTGCTGCCAGAATGTTAATTAAAATACAATCTACATTTGTAGGTTACAAACTTGAAGGTCATTTGCTTCCATCGTGTTTTGCAAACAGAAATGTAAATTGCTGTCTTGGAGCTACAACAGCTATGATTTAAACAAGGTCTGTCAAAGGACAGCAGTACACTGAGCCATGTAAGCAGGCAATCCAGGCCACACTGAGACTCGACCTCAATTGTCTGCTCGCAGCTTTGTAAACAGCATCCGCTTGCCAATGACTGCCAGGGTTGAATGTTTGGCTAATGCAGAACTCTAATCAAGTGAGTCTGTGTTCTTCTATTCATTTAAATAAGCTTAGTGGTCTATGAAGCTGTCAAGGGAGCTAATCTACAGATAATTAGAAATGGGAAGCTTATCATTAGCAGATGACTTGCTGGTGAATAAACAAACACACATACAAGCACACACATACTCCGGTTAAAAGTAAGATCATAACCCTTTTTCTCTGTGTTTATTTTTTATGTTTTAATATGGGAAAATAAATTATGTATTTTTTTTCTTTTTTATCTAACCCACTCCGTAATCTTCTTCAAAATTAAATTTAATAGTTTCTCTAATTGCAGTTCTTTTTCAATTAAACGAAATAATTATCCACTTTTTTCCATATGGTGGCAATTCCACTGCAGTGAGGATAAAACACCACAACACTGAACATTTGACACACATTAAGCTACTTTTATTAATTACCTTCAGCATGTCTTTAAGGCATCATGATACATTATCCAAAAACACTTTTTCTTCCTAGAATTTAAATTTCTTCCTGTCTCCAGGAATCAGTTACTGTATCGTGTTTTAGTACCTTTCCATAGGATCCTTGTCCAAGCACCTTCAGTAGCTGGAACTGAGATGGGTCTGCTTTTTCACAGCCTTCCTTAACATGGTGGCTGATGTCAATCTCTTTAAGTACACTGTCATCCTGAGAAAAGAAATGCAGATATCATCATTTGCACTTTATTTATTCATTCAAAATTTTTGTTTGTACAACTGAATGGATAAAGAAAAGGTCCAAGTTATTATATATTAAGATTTCATTTATTTTTTTTATTATTCTGTGGCTTCTCGCAACCATCACTTTATCAGTTTAAAGTGATGTGAAAAAGTGTTTGCCCCTGATATATTTATTGTTTTTGCTTTTCTTTCAGATCATCAAAGATAAGTTGTGTAAATACAAAAAACTGTTTTCAAATGATGATTTTATTCATTAATAGGAAAAACCAACCCGGTCCTGTGTGAACAGGTAAAACCTTGTTGCCACGGCAGCAACAGCTGACATCAAGAGTTTGTTATATCTGACAATAAGTCTTTAATATCAACACTGACGAATGTTGTGCCAATCACCTTTGCAGAAATGTTTCAATTAATTCCCATTGGAGGGTTTTTGAGACTGAACTATGTGTTTAAGGCCTTTCCGAATTTGATTAAAGTCCAGACTTTGGCTAGGCCACTCAAATTCATTTAGGTTTTTCTCAGTATTTTAGAGGTGCCCTTGCTTCTATGAAGTAGATCATTGTCATCCTGCAGGATCAAAGTCTAATTTAGCTTAAGGTCAGGTACTGATGCATGGACAGAGATGGTTCTTATGGCAAGTTGTCCAGACCTTGATGAAGCAAAGCATTCCGAACCCTCACAGATTTGACAACAGTCTGTGTCTGAAATGCCATGTTGGTTTTAGGTAAGATGTGACCTGACACACATCAAAAGGTTCCTCTTTTGTCTCTGAAGTCCACAGATTGTTTCTCTGAAATATTTGATGTTTTTTGGTAAATATGATATGGGCATTTCTGTTTTTTGATCAGCAGGGATTCTGGCCTTGGAACTCTTCCACAGATATCATTTCATCCAGTTTCTCCTTCTTATTGGTAAATCTTGAACTCTGACTTTAACTGGGACAAGTGAGGCCTGCAGAGGTTTAGATGTCGTTATGGGTTGTGTTGACCTTCTGTACTATTCGTCACTGCGCTCTTAGAATCATTTTGGTTGACCAGCCTGCCTTGGGAAGGCTCACCCTTTGCTCCCCTACATCTCCTTTTTCTCAGCAGTAAGAAGGGTTCTATTCAAATCGTTTATTATGGCCTGTAGGTATAATAAACCACTATTCAAATGGCTTATTATACCTGCAGGTCAGGTAAAAACCATGCCTGCGTTTGACATGGGAAATCAAGCTCAGCTTTCTAAAAAAATAGTTTCAATCATAGTTAATCCCTTATTTAAAATTGGGACAGTTACTTTTTTCACATAGATGGGCTTATTTAACTTAATGAATAAAGTAATCATTTTAAAACTACTTCTTATATTTATTCTGGTTATCGTTGTCCAATAATGCCATTTGCTTGATGGTATGAAACATTTAGGGGTGGCAATCAAGCAAAAGCAGAAAAAATCTGTGAGGAGCAAATATGTTTTTCTCAGCACAGTACATTTATTTCTACCAAATGCCTAATTGTAATAAAATTAGGATGCCCAGGCCTCCATCTTTGCCTGCCAACTAGCTTACATTGAACACAACATCAACTCTTTTCCCTGCTGGTGGTGGGCCAACTTCTAGGATGCCTTCTGTTGGCTCTTTGGGTCTCTGCCCTGCTAATCCTCAGTAGCCAAGGCTGGACCACCAGGAGCTTGGCAGCATTTTACACATCTGTTGCTGAGACAACCAATTTCCTATTGTCATCAGAGGCTGAATAATGCGCTGCAATAAATATACTGCAGTTTACTACAGGAATAATAACCATTCTCATAATTACTAACAAGAGTAATGTTCAAAACGCCACTGAAACAGGAAATAAAACTGTGACATCAGTTTCTGCCAGGACAGCAAACTACTCCAGTGCTGTCTTTGTACAGGGTTTAGTTAGGCTTTGATAGAACAAACATCATTTAGTGTAATAATCTCCAGTAACCAAAAGCAAGCATCAAGTTAAATACAAAAAGAGAATACAAATAAATGTAATCACTTGAGAAATTACTACAAATTGTCCATGTTTTTACAGTTTCAGTAGGGTTTAAGACTTACTTTTTGCTCACTTCTGACTTAAAAGAAATAGCATCTTTCTAGACATTTGCTGAAATTTAAATATATTTTGCTAATGACAGATCATATTAATTTTAAGATAAAACAGTTTGTTCCAGATAGGATTATAAACTCAAGTAAGCACACTTATTTAAAGTGATTTGTTGGTTTGCTTGCGTGATAATACATTATAATAAATTATTTCTGTTGTAGCTCACAAACTTGCAACAGTAAACTTGTGGAAGTGCAATAAATCACCATAATGACTTTGTCAGGGAAGTAATAAATCTTACATGAAATGAATTTTATTAAACAACTCCTGAACTTGTTTTATATTTGATTGTTGAACTCAATTCACATTTTTAGCAGACCAACAAGAGGTCAAGCCAGGTGTTTCAATGAAACACATCTGTGTCAAATTCATAAGAATATCTTCTGAAATAAAAATAGCTCATGTAATGTGCATAAGCTGCACAGGTTTTAAAAGGGAAATGAATGTGTTTCCAAAAAGAATATTCACGTAACCATTAGAGTGTGCGATTACCCAGGAGGCACAGCAGCTTTTAAGCCAAACATTCAGCTCTTAGTCAGTTGATTTATTGACTACACTGAACAAACACCAACAGGGAATGGATTTGATTCTGGACACTAAAAATGCTTTCATAATTTTGTTAATGGTGTTCTTGCCCCAAAGCAATCTAGTATTGTTCTCTAGTTCTGTAAAAAGAACTAAAGAGAACAATACTAGATTGTCACTATAAACTACACTTCACTCTCATTTTACAATATATTTTACATTCATTAGAAAAATATTTACTGAGGTAGCAGTTGATAAATCCAAATGGATTTATTTTTGGCTTCCCCTGAAATGCACGGGAAGAGTCACATGCAGCTCAAAATGCAGAATGTAGATTTAAGGCAATTTTGAGTATGACTATTTTTTTAAGTGTTTATATCTCCATTGGGATATCTGTCAGCACAAAGAAACAAAGGCTGTTTAATGTTAGCTAGGCGTTTGGCTTGCTATTCTTTCTCAAGTAGCGTTCATTAAGTTTGGCATCCTGTGTTTGTGTTACATGAAGATTTTCATCAGTAAATCTGATCTTAAAACTAAAACTTTTTTTTCGCAATGAAAAAAATACCAAATTGAACACGAAGCCTATGCAGTTGTTCCCCATACTCTAACACCATACCCCGTAACAAAAAAGCAAGAGGAAGTATTAGAAGGAAGTAATAGGAAGTAAGTCTATATAAAAGTCCTTCAGTGCATGTAAGCATCGACCAGATTATGCCATAATAATTCAATAGTTTGGATAGAAAGCAGTGTGTGAGCAGCAACTAATTTGCCACAGATTCTATACTAGCTGGATTACTCAATACCATTTTAATATTCAAAGACGCTTTGAGCTAAACCATTTCAATGTAAATGTGTGTTTGGTGTCTCCTAGGTGATGAACCTCCTTCCACATCAGTTATAAATCTTTGGCAGTCTCTAACAAGTTTACGTGCAGGATTCTTATGCTTAACTTCTTCTAATCAACTAACCAGTTTCTCTTTTGAAAGTCACATCCAGGCCAGCAGCATGATGCTGCCACCACTACTATGTTGGGAGAAAGGTATTTCAGTAGTGATGTGTAGTGTTAGTTTTCCATCACATAGTGACAGATGACATCTGTAAGGAAACTGTTTAACTGCCTCCTATCAACAGATTTGCATTCTGTATTTAGATCTTTCCATGAACTCTGACCAAGTTCCCTTTGCTTGCTAACAAAATGCATTCGCACACATTTTGCATGGAAACTTCAAAGTTCAGTTTTGATCTCATGTAACTGAACAGTTGATTGCTAAAAAAAACTCAATAAAATACTTTCAGTTTGTGGTTTTAACATGACATAAATGTAAAGTTTAATGAATATCTGTCATTATGGAGGGCAGCCGCTATCATCCAGAGAGATAGACAGTCACTCAAACAATAATAAAGTGGTCACTCAAGCTAATTTACCAGCATTCACAACAGTAGGTTGTGGAGAATGTTTTCCTTATAGCTCAGGCATGTAGGCAGGTGAGCTGGACGTCTCACACTGTGACCCTGCTGGTGCGTTTGGGTTATAAATAGAACTCCACTGCTCTGGCTGTCAACTGAATCAATCTGTCTAGATCCATGTATTGACCAGTTGCCTGCCACTGCTTTGTGTTTCCCTGTATGACAGTTTGTCCTACACTCAGCCTCATACACCCTCTTTCTGCCAAAACACATCTCCTGTGGGCCTCAGGCTTTGGTTCTTGGCAGACAGAGAAAAGGGCAAAAACTCGTATTGCTTTCTGAATAATTCTGCAACACTTTTCACACCAGTGAATTGTGAGTCAGCTGTCTGTGTTTATGTTTTGGGTTGTTGCCTGTCCACCCCCACACATCAGTACACACACACATGCACACATCCCAATAGTGATGCAGCTGCTTTCACATGTGCATGCCTCTCGTGTCTGATCAGACGTAAAAAAAAAAACGCCCTGCTGACATCACGACTAACCTCCAGCTGACAGAACCCGGCGCTGTTCTTGTTCCGCGCTGCTTTGTTCTTCAGGTAGATGGAAAACCATCTCCGCACTGTAAATTTACGCGTGCTTGTATCCATGGCAACGATTAAATCCGTGCATCTATCCCATAATGATGATCATCTCCCTGTAGGAGGTGGGGAGCTCCCCAAGATAGACGCGCAGTAACACACGGCTCTTCTATTTGTCCCGCAGTTTCCCTGCTGGCGCATCTTCAATGCAGCGGTCGCTCTGTAGTGTCTCCATCCTCTGCGCTCTCCGCGGGTGGATCTCAGCTTCGGCGGGAACCCAGCAACTGAAAGCGAGTTGTAACAGAGCTGTTAATCCACGCAGCGGATTGATGGCTGCTGGTTGGTTTAGGATTGCCCAGTGTGTTTTGCAGCAGGCTCGCTGCGTAAAAGGCTGCAGGGGTAGAGGTGACGAATAAATCCGTTCCGCTGAATCAGGAGAGTGCGTGCATCTCCCTTCTCACATCTCTACCTGTGCATGTTTGTGTTCATCTGCCGCTATCATCTATCTCTCTCTCTCTTTCTCACACACCCTCTTTGCGAAACAAGGAATTGTCACCAGTCACACTGTGCGCCACAGGGAAGCTCATCGACCCCTCCCCATTTGTCTCCCTCCCTTTCACCTCCTGTCTTTCCCAAGAGCACACAGCAACAGCTGGTGAGGTCACATGGCGCAAACCTGCAACCTCTCCCTGGCTGCCTTTTCTCCTTTGCGGCATCCGCACTCGCAGATTTAGAAAGCGTATTTTTATAACGAGACAGCAGCATGTCAGCATGCAAAATACGACGGCATTAGAATTCAATATAAGATCCCGAGGACAGCCGCCAATAGTGATGACACAAATGAGGCCAGCAGTCACAAGGGGAACAGCGTGATCTGTTCTGATCACTAAGCATGTGTGCGTTTGTGTTGGAATTTGAATCTGTCACATCAGCAGCTTTTCTGCAGGGCTGCAGTGTTACATAACCTCAGAAAGAAGCAGTGATACATGGCAGTGAGACCACATTGATGGGAGCTGGGGGTAAATGAGGACTGCTTCTGGGGTTAACGCTCTGCAGCTGACCTAAGGTTGAATTTCTCTAAAGTCCACCTCAAACACTCAGACAGGGCTGCAGACACTTTAAAGTCCAGGACACAGAAAGTCAAAGTGGTTTTCACATGTTTGGCTGAATCTGGGTCATGCTTTGGTCACATCAGGCACACAGTTTTTTGGAGCATTTTAGGACTATTCGAAAATGTAATCAAATGTGTTCTGTCAATCTGCTGTGGGCGGAGATTCGGGATTATGGACTGATGTCTTTGTCCTAGTGGGATTAAGGCTCTGTAAGAAGATCACAACATTAATATTTATACCCCACAGCCAGACTGCGAGACAGACAGCCTCAAATATGCCGGCATATCTATGCTGGATCACACTGCTAAAAGAAAAAATTAACATAATTTTGCCAAATTGTCTTATAGCGTTTTCCCAGCAAACTGTATTTATAAATTCCTATTCATTCTGCATTTAAAACATTGTATTAAACAAAAGAGTTGATGATCACAGTGAGAATCAACAAGATAAATTTATTCATATTAAAAATAAGAGCTTATAGCGTTGTGCAATTGCTAATTTTGGGACATTTGACACAGCAGAAAATATTACTTAACATCAAGCAAGTTTGCTACATATAAACATAACCTGAGGTAACAGGTAATTAAAAATAATAATTGTTCATGAAAAAATCTGTCATCACAGTCCTTCTTAAGCTGCTACCCCCGCGACCCGTCCCCGGATAAGCGGCAGAAGATGGATGGATGGACAGGCGGTCCATGTTTATTTAACATTCTAGAGTATCATTTTATATACTTGGCAAAAATCCAAAAGGCAGAACAATCATCAGAAAGGTCAAATACATGACAAAAAAGTTACAAAGTAAGGCATTTTAAAGTAAAGGGCAATTTCAGAAGTAGGATACTTTCACAAAAATTGACTGTACTAAATTGAACATTTTAGTTTCCATGAGTGTTGTTCATTTTTTGCTGCATATGCAAACAGCATTGTGGTTTAAGTCATCTTGAATTCAAGCATTCCTCAAAATGTGCAACTAATTATATTTGTAAACCTGACAGAAACTCAAAATTGTTAAATGTGAATAGTAAACAGGGTGAAATGGGTTGTTTATGAGTGTACAAACAAAAAGTAACTATTTTTGTCCATAAAAAGGTAAAAAAAGATTTTTAGTGAGTTTGTAGTTTGAAACATGCTCAAACTACAGTTCCCCAGTTCGAACATGCTTGCATTTAAGAAGCAGGTGGGTAATAAACTGGTATGTCAGGAGAACACACACTGAGTCCAGATGATTTGTTCTGGTCCCACTGTCCTCTTGAAAGAATCTGAGCGGCAAAATGTTTCTCACAGTCTTGCAGAGTGAAGTCAGCATCAAAACAAATCTCAATCTGTCCCAAAGTCTGGGGTTCAGAGTTCTGTCAAACAAATAAAAAGAAAAACAGTCAACATAATTATTGTCTAACCCATAAACTTTACAAACAGAAAAATACATGTTCATTGAATTGTTTAAAGAAAAAAAGCTACTTATACCGTTGATGGATGCAAACATTGGATCTTGGGTTTCACGCCATAGAAATTTTCCATCGCTTGCTCAATATCTGAAAACTGCAAAAGTCACAGAAAATATTACTATTGTCGCAGAATGTAATTTCATAAACTGCTTGTCATAAATCCAGTGCAATAGATAAACTTACAGTGTAGAATTTGTCAGAGGGGGTAATGTTAGCCTTCTGCAACATGCTGTAAAAAACATGACAGATCTTCACTTAAACTGATGTTGGGTTTTATCGAAAGAAACATAAAATAAGTGACGCAAAGGGCAACAAACATAGAGAGTAAACAATCACTATAGTACAGAGATCTAGATACAGAAATGTTTGAAATGACAAAGCCTGTGTGTGAGGCAGGTATGTCCATGCAGGTGTGTGTGAGAGAATGTGTAAATAACATTACCTGTTCAAATCCACCTTCTGATAAAATTCCAGTGCCTTGCTGAAATACTTGTGTTGACTATTTAGCGAAGCAGCTTCTGCTGCGCATGTTCCATGTTTAGACCACTCGTACTTCCTGTTGCAAAAGGAAATTCATTTTACTGATAAACCAAAAATTAAAACATGCAGATTAACTGAAAGTTAATACCATAATATTTTACCAGCCAACATTATTTATCCCTTTTTCTTCAGTTTTGACAATGATATGGACATTTTAAGAACAAAACACTTTTCTTATCAATTTGGTTTTATCCCATAAAACTAAATCTAATTCACGATTCACGACTGCAGTAAATACAAAGATGAAACAAAATGCTGTGGATCAACAAAACGGTTTCACAAAATTTTAAAAAGTGTCTCCTAATCACTAGCACTCGAATATGTGCAAAACTAATAATCTTGTTAGATAAATAAAATCTTCCCTTTTACCAATGCGAGACACCAAAATATGTTTCGTAAAAAATCCATGCAAAAAGTAAAAGCTTGTGCTCACTTCCTAATAATCAGGCACTTATTACCTGTCAGTGTGTTGATTTTTAGCTTTTTTGTTCCGCAACTACAACTCCTCCCGCCCTTCTCTCTCCCGCAGCGCCGTTTGGTTTGCTTTACCAACAACGAGCGAATATTTTTTTTTTCCAATAAGAATTGTGATTAGGTACACAGAGCGATAAGCACATTCAACTCTCGCTTCCACTGGTTTATTTAAATGTTCAAGACTTAGCGGACTCGACTAGCTAAAGCTAGCTAGCTTCTTCTCTATGTATCCTTACGCCGGCAATCAACCGAGTGCAGACAACGCGGTCAGAAAATGTTCTGTTTCATGTATATCGGTGGACCTGTGCCTTGTGCTAAGCTTCGAGTTATTCGTTTGGGAAGACCTCAGTGTTTCAGGAAGTTTTTTCGCCGTGGCTGACAGTGAGCGGTTCATTCTGTTTGTGCGGCGAGGAGCTCCGCGGAACAAGGTAATGGCGGATACGGGAGCTGCAGCGACCAAAACACAGTACGGTATATTTCTCCCTTCTCGCAGATATCAGCCTGTGAAATTCAGTTCAATCCACACTGACTCAGCTGACCAGCTTCATTTTCGTTTTAATGGCGGTTGTCAAACAACTACAAGAAGCAGTAGCACATAGCACCTCGAACTGTGCAGGTCGGGCTCAGTTAAATGACGTCATCATTTGACATAGCAATATAAATTTTTTCCACCGGTGTCAAAAAATTAACCCGTATTACCATAAATGAGACGATATGGAACACCGCTGCAATAACCTAATTCTACTAATGTAATAGCAATAATATTACATGTAAAAGCAATATTAAATGAACACAACCTCAAGAACCTAGGATTTGATTTAAAATCAAAAACTGAAAAGATCTAGATGTTAACAAATGCAGTGAAATGTTCCCTTTTATTATTTTTGAATGACTTGTAGGAGTAACGATGAAATAGTAATAAAAGGAATAAATGTGCTAAATTAGCAAAACGATGGTTTGACAAGATATAACCAAAACTAGACCCCAAAAAACGACTATTTCATTAAAAAAACATGCTAACTTAAAGGGTGAGACATACCAGAAGTGAAAAGAAGTAGGGTTAAGCAGGTCTGGCCAAACCTTCTTCATGTCTGGGATCAGGTCCTGAGGAAAAAAAACACACCAAAAAATATTTATACATTAAAACAAGGTTCATTTTGAATCGCAAAGGGAGTAAAATATTAATTTATTCACCTTTTTGAAATAGCTTCAGTATTACACAAACAGAATCTTAATATTCAAAGGAATAATAAGATTCTGTTTGTGTATATTCAATTATTCAAAGGAATAATCTTTATAACACTACAGACTCTGTAGTGTTATAAAGATTGACCGGAGAAGTGCTATACCTCTATTTCAGTAGAATTGAAATGCCAGGAAGAATTACAGAATTCCCCTTTATCAGGCCTGAAACACAGAGAGATTACAGAGAAAAATCACATACATTTAACAAAATGAAGAGATATTTGTCAGGGGTTTCCTTTTGATGACACTTAAAAAGCAATATAAAATAAATCTATGGCAGTTCTATACAAAAACATATACCTTTACATCCCTATTGCTTATATGAATTATTGTTTCAAACTAGGGAGCTTTGTTAGAGTGGAAAGCACAGGCTGCATGATTGTTTACATCTTATCTCACAAAGGTAGAAGGAGATGTTAAAAACACATGAGGGTGATACGAGGGTGACTCTTACCACAGTCCATGTAGTGTCCAGTAACTAACGTTGAGATGGCAATGCTGCATCTAAAATGTGATAAACAAATATTAATATTTTTTTACTGTGTACTCCAGTAACAGCTAAATCATTATATTGTATATGTAACTACTGACTTTCACTGAATCAAGAATAAGAAATTAAACTGGATTGCAAGTATTCCTGTGTGATGTATATTTATCAACATATGTCATCCTATGCACTGCAGCAACATAAATCTCTGCAAGGCCCAGCTAAACAGCACAAAACACCCTTCCTCTTCATCTCAAAAGCGCTCTGGGAGCCAAAGCACAATCTGAAACTGATCCAGATTCACACCAAGTACACCTCTGCTGACATATCAAATTTACTTAGGATTTTGTCTGGTTTTATCACGAGACACAATCACAACATAATATGAAACCTAACTGCACAATAAGCAGAAAAAGTGCTGTCAGCAACCCTAAAAACGAGATGTGCAAATAATGCTGTAACTTGCATGTGAACGACGTTAAACCGCACCGCTGACAAGTAGTCTTGTGGTTTCGTATCACGTGGTGATAAAAGGAAAACACCTGGATTAGATTTCCCCAAACGGATCAGTTGACACCATTGCTTAACACGACAATGCCCAAGACTCGCTAGAAAACAGCATTAATTCTACACGACTTTAGTTTATTGATCACATTCCTCTTTTAGTGACACTGGATGAAATCCTCTTCAAACTAAAAAATGCCTGAGATGAATCCTAGATTCGAAGGTCAGCATCCAAGCAACATAAATACAATATTTATTCTACTGTAGTTGGAGATATTGAACATGCAATACAGAATTATGATACATTTAAAATTAAGTATTGTTAATAACTCCATTAAAATCTTGCACACTGGAATTTTGGTCTGCCTGAACATATTTTTCTGCTCCCCCAAATCACTTACTGGTGTCAAAATCTATATGAATCATGTTTGTCTTACAAGCTGTCTTGAGATAACAATGGTTGAAATTTACAGCAGATAAACACCCAAGTAAAAAAAATGGTTTAGTTTTGTATTATTTGTCTTTTTAGTGCATTTGACACACATATTTCCTAAAGTCATAAAGAAGCACCTCTTGTTGACATCTAAGAAAACAAATGCTGTGCAACAAAATTTAAAACTATTGAACATATTCTGTCATCCTATATTTAAAATGACAAGTGCTAATAAAACAAATCAATAGATAAAGACAGACAGAAACTCACAGAACAGAAGGTTTTGGGCCACTGCTGCGTCAGTATCAGTTTGGTCCATAAATTGCTGAAATGCAGACATTTTATAAGCTTATTTCCAATATTATTTCATTCAAATGATTACAGCACACCTTTTATTAAGAAACAATTACTGTAAATGTGAACAGAAAGTAACAAAAACAGTGACAGACGAGCACAATTAATAATTTTTTATTACATTGGTGAAGTAATGTCGGCAGAGGACAGAGCTGCTGCCAGGAACACCAGAAGAGGGAAGTGGAGTCTCATGGCTGACCTAAAACAAAATGGGAAATTAAAATCCAAAAATGTCTGAGTCTTGCAACATTAAACCCACACAAAAAGGTCATAAACTTTTCAAAAATATTCCATGTAGTCTCTGAAGAAATAACTTTGAGTCTCATTAGACAATTTCCTTAGAAACTGTTTCCTTAGGCACACGTATAACACAAATCACAGCTGAAAGGTCAGAGCATAACTGTAGTACACTTATAAATAGGAACTTAATCCATCTTGTTTGCGTAAGTGGAATTTCAGCTTAGTTCCCATTTTTGGAATAACCGTTTTTTACTAAGATTGAACACAACTAAAGCAAACGTTAGAACTACATAATGATCTTGTATTCAGATTTTCTAACTTAAAATCTCATAAAGATAAAATCCATGTAAACTCTAACTCACATAAATATTTTTAGGTTATTTAATAATATCACCTATAGAGAATGCATGGCTTCAACATCTTCATATACTTGTATGATGTTGTTTCTAACAGTAAGATAAATGCTTTTCTTAAGGTAACCCTAAACTACATTTCAGTATTACAGCCTAACAGAGTTGGTTAGTGGAAGGTGCTGAGAGACATGACCAGGATACTTTATTTGTTTACTTCACAAATTTAAGTGTTCAAACTGCACAAAAACAGGACTTCCAAAGGCTTCATGAACAGAGAAGCACATTGTGATTCAACTGAGCTGCATCACTAATTTGAAACAAAGTCATGTAAAATTAGAATAAGCGCTATTGTTGCCACCATGTAGCTGACAACAATGTGTCTTGTGAGGAAGCTGGACTAAAATATTTATATTATTGTGAGAGCACAGTTTGAGTTACATGACATTCAATGATAAATACATTAAATCTCAAATATTCAAGCAGGACAGTTTTGTAACACTAATGTTTCTTGCCAGGAACACTATTTTAATACAAATCTAATAACTGAGGCAAAAGGTGTGGCGTGTAAAACTGTAGATCCTATTACAATGAAATGGCCATGTTTGTCATTGTTTTGTAAGTTTTTGAAAATTATTCTCCATAAAACAATGCAGAATAACTACAAAGACACAAAATCACACACAAATTAAAATGAAAAAGCAGAACTGGACAGCTGAAGGTGATGAGGATTAAGCCAGAGCCAATGGGCTCCTCAATACCAACATACCAACAGTAGCTGCAGCTCTGCTTAGCTAAGCAGTAAATGTCTCAAACCTGTCCGTCAACTCAGAAATCTAACTTGCTGCACCTTTTTTCAGTTTAGTTGGCAAATAAATGAAATACCCATGAACTGCCTTACGACACCGCTGCCTAAGGAGCAATGAGGAACCCTTTTTGACTTACGCAAAAATAAAAATATACTCACATTTAAACCTTACACACTTTAATGTATACTTTTCAACACTTTAAAACTGCATAAACAATGACTGTTCATGAAACGGCCTAATCTTTGTAATCTTTATAAAAATGTTTTGACTGACTCAAAGAAATGTCAACTAAATGCAAATTTAGTCCAGACTTACTCAAAAACAACACGACGATCTCCTTAATCATTATAAAGAAAGTACCTCAATAGTGCGGAGCAAATTGCTGAAATCTAAAGCGCTTATTTTAGAAGAGACAAAATAATTTTGACAAACTTCACTCACCTTGTTGCAAACATGTAACATCAAACAGTATAATAGTCGACTGAGCAATAAGCCCTTCCTTCTTGATACCTGTCGGCTTAACTAGGTCAAGCTTTATGTAGTGGTTTGCAAACGAACAGTTTTGTTTACGTCCAACAGCACTGAACTACCGGCTTTCTTTGTTGGATCAGCCAATCGTAAGCAGCGTGTCGTAAACACATCTTGCGTCATTACGTCTCTGCGTAGAGCTGTTGCTTGGGCTGCTTGGTTTAGTATAAGCTGTGTCCCGTTTGCTCCTCCGAACAGCGCCTACCAACGACGTTTTCAATCCAGTTTCAATTCCTTACAGAATATTTGTTGAAATAACAAACGCACCATAATAAATATAGATAAATATGTCACACTATGGCAAAACACCAACTGAGCAAATGAACTAAGTGAAGTTTGCAAAAACTTGGAAGTTGAACACAAGCTATATTTCCCACTAAAAAAAAAATATAATGTAAAAAAAAAAAAACAACGTATAATATTTCGGGTGTATTTTAGGTATAGTATAATATATTTTGATATTAAAAAATTTAGACCAACAGAGGTCTTAACAGACATCAACCCAAAAAGCATGTTTACAAATTATAAAGTAAAAATATAAAATATATAATAAAATGAATAATACAATTATTATAATATATAAATATATATATATATATATACATATGTTCTTGCACAATATATACATTATCATATATTATGATATAATAATATAATAATATTATGATATTTCATGATGATTGTAGTGGGCACATAATCTTGCAAAGCCCTTTCAAGTAAGTCCAACTTTATTGCGTAACACAACAGTTAACAAGTATTTTATTTTTGCTGCCCTATATTTTAAATAGCAAAAATTAGATGTCATAGATAAGACCATTTAAATTTGTAAAATAAAATAAAAATCTATCTGTATTTAAAGTTTCCTGTAATGTCTTTACTGGAAATGTCAATTCTTTGCTATAATTGTAAAACTCTGACCTGTTATTAGTTATACTGGTTCCTTGTTGGGCACACTTCCATTTGTCTACGACATCACACACTCCTTCTAAAGCTGCCGAATGTTATCCCATGTTGTCCCCTCACATGATTTCGTCTCAGACGTGCAATCTGTTTAACAGCTCCTTCTCGATGTCAGGAATAGTCAGGTTGTAACTGTAGCTAGTTTTATAAATAGGCCGTGACCAAAGTTCAGCATGCGACGCAGCTTCTCAAGATGTTCTTTAATGCAGAGAAAATTCTAAGAGCAAGACCCTGATGCAGTGTGAAGCTAGATTCAAAGCTCTACATTAAAAAGATGAAATCTTAAATTTGAATAATTTGCAAATGTTTTATATTCGTTTCCCATAAAATGGTGACATTTTATGTTTTATCTGATATAACTGTTATGCTTGGTAGCCCAAATTCAATCTCATTGCATCTTGAATAACACTATTGCAGAAATAAAAATGAATAATTTCTGCTAATCAAATACCATACTGATTTTAGTGACTATGTCTCGAAGGATACTAGTTATATATAGGCAGTTCTCTCTCCTTATAAGGCCTCGGGGAGAGGCTGGTGGGGGGCAGCTGGAGTCGGGTGGTGGTTCTCTTGGCCTTGCACAGAACTTGGTTTAGGCTGACTCCCTGTGGATTCAGGCTGATAACCGAAGTCGCTGAAAAGAAAATCTTAAGTGGTAAGAAAAACATTTTTAAACTATCCCTCAGCTCTTACCTCTTCTGTATTGTTTGCTTTATAACCCATCTTCATTTCAAACCCATTAGCAGCAGGTGGGATCAGTTAGGTGGGACTAAAGAGAGCACAGCCAAAAGATGTTTCATGATCCTTTACTGCTGCTAATGATACTTCAAAGTGATGTATGAAAGAATATGGGTTTTACAAGTGGAATAAATGAGCAACGGAGGGCTAATGTAGACACTCTGTCTTTCATTTATTGGACAGATGGTATGTTTGGTCATCTGAGAGGTACAGAACATCTATGCATTTATTGTTGGTACCCAGATTAGTCAAGGTAAACACAATAGGGACAGCTATATTAGCCATCAACAGCTGTTTATGAACTAGATGCGTTGTTCATGGATACTTCAAGTATCTAAAATGACAAAAAAATGGGCATTTTGCTTTGATAATTGTGCCTGAGTTCATGACAAGATTTTGCAGTGGAATTGCATCATGTTGCTTTGTATGGTTATAGCTGTGAGTACTGGAGGTTTACAGTTACAGATGGATTTTTTTTGGCTGTTACAGTACAGGCTGGACTTACAGAGGTGCACAATTTATGGAACAAGAGAGTATCTTGCAAAGCAAACATAATTTTCATGTTTCCTACACCTTCAGGTATGAAAGTTGTTGCTTGCCTAACATCTGCTATGTAATGCAAACAGCTTTTATTTGCACACAAGAAATTAGTCTTGTTTATCTGGATTTTAGTGGTTGGCACTGATTTAAATTGCTGTTGGAAAGGATGGTCTAAATGTACTGCTGTGAGTAAATTTCTTTTGGGAATTTGCTGAGTCTCCCAATGTCAAAGTATTTCTACCAGTCTTGGTTCTGACCTTTTTGTCTGGAATTAAAAGAGCAAAAAGTTAAGCATGTGTATAAATCTATTTTAAGAGAAACTGTTTTGCTTTTGTAGTTGATATCAATTTGTGTTTAAAGTTACAGACAAACAGCTTGGGAATGATATGGTAACATTGTATGCTTGACTGGCAGATGTGAGGCATTAGCAGTAAGCTGAATTTGTGTTTATTGATATGAGAGATGACACTGAAACTGCCGAGTGCATCCAAAGGTATGGGAACAGAGTTCCCCATCAGTCTAAGGTTAAGGAACGGGGAAGGAATCACTTCAGATTTTCTCTGAACTTCTCTCTGGTCGCTGTGGTCAGTAAGGGGATGTGAACCAAACATGAAGTGAACTGATGCTTCTGTTTTAATAGCTGTACTAAAATAAATGTCCTCTGAGGAAAAACAAGAACTATTTGTTTGGAAAACAAGTGTTGACTTATTTTCCTGGTCAATAAAAACATAATTCTTCACATCACATGCATGATTCATAAAATATGACAATATTCATCTCTTTCCTACTTTCAGCTTCATGAAATAATTATTATTATTCCAAACAGGAAAGTAAATTTAGTATAATTGGAAGAACTAAAATTAAAGCTATGTTTGATTTAACAGTTTGGTCGGACTAACTGTTTAATCAACTGTTTAATAACTGTTTGTTTGGGATGCACCAAACAAAATTTGGTGCATCCCTTTGTCTAACAGTGGTTCAAGGTCATGCCTTTTGTTTATGATATCTCTTTACACGTGTGTCTTTTATTGCCTGTGTCTAAATCCTAGTGTCACTTTTAACGGTTGCCCAACAAGCTGACAGTGTTTGTGAGTGTGTGTGTTGAGATGTGCTGGATTGTTTCAAAGTCCATGTGTTCAAATTCTTCAAAGGCTTTTCTATTTGTAGAAGGATAATAAATAATTTGGTATGTGTATAAATGATAAGCTTTACCGACAGAGCCAACACTGTGAACTGTTTGCTATTCAGCTGTTGCTGGCTTGATTTTTTTTATTTTCTGGAAGAAAGCGAAATGCTTCCTCACAATTGATAATTTCTTTGACGCTTTAGTTACACATGTGAAGAAAAAAATTGTGAAACATAGTCATACAATAAAAAACACAGATGCAATTATTGTACCAGTGGAAAATCATAATTTTCGTCCCTGACAGGTTTCAATCTTCACAGTTTTGGGTTATTTCAATCAAATTCAGAAATGCAACTTTAGAGAAAGCAGCAATCAACTTAGCTATGTTTGAGTCCTTGGAATTTACTAATTTATTTTTTCAAAGATCAGTAAGAAAAGCGATCATACTGGGTTGTGCTGTCAGGCTTGTCATAAACTTCCACATTTCTTGAGGGACCATTTGGATTTCCAGTTTGTTTTCTTGTTGTTTGAGAGTTTTGATTACCAATAACAATAAAGTGCATCATCAACCACTGCTCTTTGAGTGTATGAGTATAATTGCTTCAACATATTTAAAAAGTGATTTATCTGTATGGTTCGGCATGACTTGCCATTGGAAATTGATAAAAAAAAGCAGTTAGTCAGTTGAATTTGGGGAAATTTCCTTTGGAAAAACTATGATGACACAAATAAAAATAATTCTAAGCATGCTCTCCATATTTGTTTTTCTTGAAGCTGTACTCCATGTAATAATTATTTTTTATTATCTGATTTTATAGAACCTCATCAATTATCTTTGAAAGTCCATAGCTGTATCTGTGAGGTGGTTTCATTATGCTGACCCCCAACTGTTGTACTTTGTTTTCTCTCTACATTTCATTACTCACCCAACAGGTCAGTGTCTGCAGTGCCACTATGTCAGCACGCCTGAAACGAATATATGACCACCAATACCACCACAAAGAGAGCCAATATGTGGTTAAAGAATACAGCAGGTACAGCCGACTAACAATCATGAACAGGTTTGATTGTATCTATCCTGCTTTTTGTCTGAATATTATTATAACTAAAACAGCATCTTTTTGACTTTACTTTAACATAACATACTGATTCAGTTATATTTGATGTTATCTTGCTAAATATAATAACATGAACTTCAGGTTGACAACTTGCAAGTTAATTTGAGTTTCAACAACTTTTTCAGTTGAAAATATAGTTCTCAAATTTCTAAGTAACCATTATTTTAATAATAAAGTATATTTTGATGTAACCCAATTCCTTTTTATGTGTATATTGACCTATGCTGTAGAACAAAGGTCAAGTAAGGCAAACATTGGCTCCATAGAAAAATAGAAAGAAACTTTTTTTTATTTTAACAACACATTATTTCTCAATGAAAATACATTATAATCAGAGTTTTACACCCTATTCTCAGGAACACAGAATTAACTGTCCATCAACCACAAAACACACTTTGTTAAAACAACACTGAGAGAAAAACTCAGTTAGAAAGACTATTCAGGCATTAAATCAGTCACATAATCAGTCACTAATTTGCTGATGCAAGTCTTCTGAGAAGCTTGGCCAGAGGTAAATAGATTGTATTTCAGACATGACTGTATTAGTGTAAAGGTTTGCAAACTTCAGAATCATATACCTAAAGCTGAAAAATCAATGTGTCTTAATTAAAAAAAATAGAAGTACTCTGTATATTTAAAAGAAATAGAAGAATAAATGATTACTCTTCAATATGCAGACCCTTTTGAAGCTTTTCATATTTTTTGGTTTGGACTAATATTAATGCAAACAGACTTGTTTTGAATGTCCACAATGTCCAGTGTCCTGAAAAGAATCAATTGACAATCAGTGTAATTTTAAATGTATGTTAGTAAAACTTGCATATTGTTTATGTTCAGCTCCAAGACCTCTGAAGAAAGATATGAGTACAAAACACAAGCTCGCATTCAGGAAGTGGTAAGATTTATTGAATCAATTTAATTTCCCCTTAAACAAGAAATAGTAAACAAGCTGATAAACTGCTCAACCTCTTATCAACACGTTGTAACTGTATAAATGTCAGTGCATCATAGTCAGGACACAGATTAATAATTAATTACAAGAGCAAGACAAGGAGGTCTGTATTCCTCACCTGTGTATTCATTAGCATTCTATGTTTTCTGTTTAGGTAAAGACAAAGTTGGGAGAAAAATATGTGCGCGAAGAACCTATGATCAGGGGACCACAGTTCGTCGTCAGACTCAGATCCCACACTGTGTTTGAAAATACTCCGATCAAACTCTTCTGTACTGTTGAAGGCTTCCCCATGCCAGTTGTGAAATGGTAATAAATTAATATGTCTTAATCAATGTAATATTACTCTACAAATCCATTTGAAAAGCATAACAAAAAACATATTTCAAAGTTTTAGCCAATAAACATACACAGACCTCAATGTAGCTGCATATTTTTTCTCTATTTAAGGTATAAAGATGGTGTGATCCTGGATTTGTCTTCTGGAAAGTATCTGGTTGAAGCCAGAGGTGGAAGCCACTCTCTGTTGATCCCAAGGTATAGTAAGTTTAACAAAATAGCTGTCTGTCTATTTGGTCATCAATTTTTTCTCTCCTGAAATGTTATTTTCCAAGGTTGTCCTGATGAGTTTTATTATTGCCTTATGTCTTAGATGACTGCGTAAGCTCATTTCATCTGAGTTTCCAAACATTTTTCTTCTGAACCTAACTTCCTGGAACCTTGAAATCTACCCCTATGTGAGAAAGTAATCACCCCACTTGATAAGTCATTATTGAACTAGGATTAATGAGTTCAGTTTAACAAGCTATATTCATACCTCATCTCTGCTAAACAAATATATTCAAGAAATTACATTTAATAGAACATGTTTAGCAGCATGAAGTGGGTAAGAAACATATCAAACAGCTCATGCGAATGGAAATAAATCCAAGAGCAGATGAGAAAAAAATTATAATGACATCTAAAGAATGGAAAGGGTGACACAACAATTGAGGGTTTGTATTTTAGCAGACGACTATAAGAGCCATAATCCAAAAGTGAAGAAAACACTGACCAGTGAACTTTCCTAAGAAAGCCAGCTTACCAAGATTACTCCAAGAGCCCATTACATATTCAACCAGTAGAACAAAGAACTTCACAAAATGATCCAGAACAGTGTTTAAAGCATTGAATGTCTCACTTGCCTCAATTCAATCCAGTGTTCATGATCTGGCAAAAAGAAAGGGACTGGACAGCATTCATCTATAGGCCAAAGTCCATGCTGACCAAAAATAACACTACGGACCATCTAACATTGCTAAAGCACATCTTGACTTTTTGGAAAATAATCTGTAGACTGACAAGACATACGTTTTGGTAAAGGTTTCAGTCATATTATGTCTGGTGAATAAGTAAGTATTAAAGAAAAACAACAGTCAAACATAGTGGTGGTCTGATGGTACGGATGGAACCATGAATTCTGCTCTGTACCAGAAAATCCTGAAAGAAGATGTCTGGTCATCCAGGCCTGAACCAAAGACATCTGGGTTCAGCAACAGAACAGTTATCTAAATCAAAGCATCAAGTGTGTTTCTAAACCATTCTGAAAATATAAGGTTTTGGAGAAGCTGATTCAAAATTTGGGCCTAAACCCAATAAGTCATTTATCCTAGCATCAGCCCTCCAGTGTGTCTGAATTAAAACAATTTTCCTCAGAAGCCAAAATGAATCCACAGTTGTGCAAACACTTGAAGGCAGTTGTTGCTGCTAAAGATGGCATAACCAGTTATTAAATTTAGGGAGCAATTACTTTTTCACACGTGTCCTGAGAAAAAAAGAGAGATTTGAAACCTAATATGATCCCCCTTTACAAGGACTTCTGGCATTTTTCTTGGCAGCTTTTTTTTCCTGCAGCTTTTTATTTATCCAAATTCTGCGACACGTTTCTAGAAATGCAGTATTTCTCAGACTATATGGCCTTGAGTTTGCCGACTGGCATCATAAATGATTACTAAAATCCCTGCTCTAAACTCATTTACGAGCCTCAAACAATTTGAGATTAGAGGTCGGAAACAGCTGAGTGTGTATCTGCAGGGTGGCTGCAGACGGAGTGGAGCGTACCTCGCTCCAGCCTGGAAGCTCAGCTGTTCAACTGCTGACCTCAGTGCTACATGACACCACAGGATTCTTTAGGTCATTGCTCTCTGAATGGTTCCCATCACCCCCTGATGATGATGGGATCCAATTAGACTGGCAGAAAGATTTTTTAGTAACACAGAAAATGATGAAAAAAGTCAGCTGTTGCAATAATGTACCAGTTTTAAAATATCCTAACTCATAAATTATGGACATCAGTTTGAAAGGAGAAATAAAGCACCTGGCAATAAAAATGGAGGGCAGATAGTCAGACCTGGGTTTCACACAGTGAAGTGATAGCTCCTGTGGAACGTATTCTGTAGTAGATAAAATTACGCATTAATGCGCCAATTGCTATTTTGGGATAGCTTTCAACACAAAAAATGATTACTGGATGATTTCCATTCTCTTTTTCATAAACCTTTGAGGTGCGTTCAGTGTCACCGCTTTATATTTGCACAGTTCATTGTGAAAGAATAACCTGCTGAAACCCCGCAGAAGTTTACTATTAAGATCTTAAGGGAAATGTTGCTTTCCCAACTGATTGCTTTCACTTTGTTTTACAGATGTACAACCGAAGACACAGCACAGTTCACTGCTGTAGCTGGTAACAGCCATGGGCAGGCTTCTAGCCAGGCATCAGTCATTGTCAAGCGTAAGTTCTTCATGGTCAAAGAATTTTGACCTGGACAATATGGAGCCACATTCTGGCATTACTATTCTTTTTAAAGATCACCCTTCCAGTAACTGTGTAGTGGTGCCACCATAGAGTTAATTCAGGGGATGTATGTTGTGGTTGCAAGACGGCAATTGGCTACACTGCGCTTGCCAAACAGTTTTATATGCAAGATATATGTTTTTGAATGCCAATTAAAACAAGAAAAGCTTTATTTATTTATGCCACTCATATCCTTTTAGCTGGTAGTCACCACTGATCCCCACCATCACACTAGATATAGGTGCTGCATGACAAAGCTCTCAAATGTTGTTGAGGTTCTTTGTTTTCACTTGCCCCTATCAGGCCACTCCTTAAAACCCTTCAATTAATATTGAACATTTTCTGTGCATAGTCGTGCTGAGGACTTTAAATATATAAATGTGTGTATGTACTGTGGTGAATTTAACCTGTTTTAACCCCCTTGCTGAATATTTTTGCTCAGTATTTTAGTCTTCCATCTAAAATTCCAGAGATGCTACTCATAACAGTTTTAATTTGTATTTTTTACAGGATATAAGGACGAGGATGAATCCAGCCCATACGCATGGTTACCTTTTACTGGTAGATATCTTAACCTTAGGTTCTGTCTAATTGCTTTCACCATAATCCAGTACTTTATGATGTTTTACAACAATAACGCTACATATAAAGAAAAACTTTCTTACTACACCTCTTCTCTTTCTTTGTCTTGTTATATTCATTGTCCTGTTTTCACTTTCTCCCAGCTGCTATGCTTCCCAAAATCCATTACACAAAAATCAACATAACTTTTGAGGAGAAGTTTGGCCCAGTGTTTGCAACTGAGGGTCAATCAGCCACTCTCTCTGCCCGCATGAGCCTGAACCCTAACCTGGCCAACCTGCAGCCTGAGGCACAGTGGTATAGAGACGGTAATTCTCACAGTGCGGTGTTTTATGAGAAATTATGTGCTGTATTTGGTATCCATATGTACTGATACAAGCCAGTCTCCATGCAGTGTCATGTACAGTAGTGCAAAATCAGAACATTTCACAAAGATGATATTTATTACACGTCATTTAGAGTAAATCTAACTATTTCCAGTTAATTCAAATAGTAACATGTGTATATAAATTGTTACAGAAGTAACAGATTTCATTTTTACATAGAAATCCCTTTATGGTTATGAGGGTCATGGATTAACTTGTGAATGGCTCCTCCTTCCAGACACGCGTCTGTTTGACTCCAAATGGGTAAAGATTGAAACAGGAAGAGGATACACCACCCTGTCTCTTCCAAACCTGTTTAAGGATGATGAAGGCCTTTACACGCTTCGGATGGTCACTAAGGGAGGCATCGCAGAGCATAGCGCCTTTGTCTCTGTCGCTGGTAGGATGTTTAAATCAATTATCAAGATATTTTAAATATATAATCTGTAATTCAAAGGATGTTTTAAATACCAATGCCACATATACTATATGTAGTATTCCTCAACTTAATGGATATTTTTTCAAAAAGCAAATAACATATATTTATTACATTTTAACACAGCTTATGTTAAAGGCCCTCCTGCTGTTCTTGCCTGTTTAGACGGTCCTCCCCCTGTGCCCAGTGCACCTGGAGCTCCGATGGACATCAAAATCCATGATGCCAATAGAGATTATGTCATTGTTTCTTGGAAGCCTCCAAATACCACTACAGAGGGTCCAATCATTGGATACTTTGTGGACAAGTAGGAGTTTTGGTTTGCATGATTTAAGCATGTAACTGCTGAACGACAAACTGATTACTGTGGTCAAATTTGTCTGATTGACACCATGTTTGGGGGGTTGTTTTATACCTTTTAAATCATTTCTTTTGATCTTGCATCAAAGGAAGTAGGTAGAAGTCTAAAAACCAGCAACCACTAACGAATGAATTACTCAAGCCAATTTACCTCTTTCAATCTCCTCCCCTTTTATTTCTTTTTCAAAATCTCAGATGTGAGGTTGGAACAGAAAACTGGACCCAGTGCAACGATCACCCCATCAAGATCTGTAAATACCCGGTGTCTGGACTGTTTGAGGGACACTCTTACTACTTCAGAGTTCGAGCTGTCAACTCCCGTGGAATCAGTAAACCCTCCCGCATGTCTGACCCCATCGCTGCTCTGGACCCCACTGAGTTTGAAAGGCTCCATGGTGCGTGTGTCTGCAGTAAAAACGTCGCCCAGTCACTGTGTTGCTTTCAAGACTCCAAAAATGTGATTTATGCTTGTTTTTAGGTATTTTTGATAAGACTAGATGGAACATTTGTTTACTGAGCTGCATCTGTAATAAGTTTAGTCACCAAGTCTTTTGCAATATAAATATTGAATTACTTAAAATCAAAAAATTGACATAGTAAAATCAAACTAAGAATCTAGATCCTCGCTTCATTAATTTGTGTTTCTGTGATAAACCGCTTTAAAAAATATATAATTTTTTTCTGTAACTGCTTGAAAGTTATGTTACTAATTTGCCAGATTTACTCAGATTATTTTTGAAAGTTCACGAGGAAACATTTGTTACTCTCAAACTGATATATATCTCTATACGCCTTTCAGCCAAGAAGCTTGGAGGAAAATTGGAGATTGTGTCTTACCATGATGAAGAGGAAGGTAAATGCACAATACATATCCTTTACGTTTTTAAATATTTCGCCTAATATTTACACACTTATTTGTTTGTTTGTTTTTGAAGCTGAGGGAAAGCCCCCAGGTGCTCCATCTGGAGTTTATGCTTCTGAAACGGACAGGACTTATGTAGTTTTGAGCTGGAAAGCCCCAGCATATTTTGGCAAGGCTCCCATGTGGTACTACATTGAAAAGGTAACACTAAATGTCATGCTGTGAACAGTTACTTTGGTGCAACTCAGTTGAAAGAGTTTTTTCCACATGTGCTGAACTATAAGGGTAGGCAAATAGTGCGGTGAATTTGGCTGAATTTATTGTGTTGGGAATAATTAGCTCTAAAATGTGGAAGAATGGTACAGTGTAAAAACAACAAAGAGGACACGTTGCAATAATTATAAAGGGGGAAAAAATCTACATTTCTTTTGGTTGCTTTTGGTTAAAAACTCCTATTTCATTTTCTGGAAAATTTTACGTTTTGGATCTTCACAGGCCATGGCCAACACCGAAGCCTGGCAGCGTGTTAGTACTAAGGTTCCTATTCGATCTCCACGCTATGCTGTCTTTGACCTGGCAGAGGGAAAAGAATATAAGTTCAGAGTGTTGTCTGCCAACATATACGGAACCAGTGAGCCGTCTAAACCAACAAGTCTCATCGAGACTCTGCAGCTTAAAGGTTTTCTCAGCTTTGTCAATCTACTAATACATAATATTTAGTTAGTTTTTATGATTTATTCTGGCTTTTACTTTGTTTTGTTGTTCATAAGGTGTCCCATCGGCTCCTGGTCAGGTGATTGCTACAAGGGAAACAGATACCTCTGTGCTCATCCAATGGGCTCCTCCAAAGGAACCCAACAATCTGATTGGCTATTATATTGACCAGTGTGTGAAGGGGTCCAAAGACTGGACTTCAGCCAATCACAAACCTCATAGGAACACCAAGTATGTTTCAAACTAACTGCTGTGTTGCAGTTACCAGTGATTATAAATGTACCACAGTTGTGAGTGTATGAAGGTGCTGGCCTTGTGTGGAGTGGCAGCCTCTTGTGGCTGTGCTCCACTGCTTGCACATTTAAATCTGGAACAGGTCCTAAAAGTGTAAAGGTGTTAAAAAGTAATAGATTCATGTTGTTTTGGAAATTATACCAACATCGTTAAAAAAGTGTTTTATTATTATTATTATTATTTTTTTATTTTATATTTTATTTTTTTGCAGATTTGTGGTTAGTGGCCTGACGACTGGAGAAACGTATGTGTTCCGTGTCCAGGCGATCAATGAGTTGGGTCTCAGTGATGAATCCCAGGAATCTGCACCTCTGACTGTCAGAGCTGCACTTAGTCAGTAAAGCTATATTCACAGTCACTAACGCTGATAAAATTATAAGGATTTAACCAATAATTATGGATGAAAGATGGATAAGGTAAAATTATAACCAATCTGTGCAACTGTTTTTTAGCAAACCCCTCTGCCCCGTATGATGTTGCACTTCTTAACTGTGATGGCCGTTCAATGGTTCTGAACTGGAAGAAGCCTCTCCACTCCGGAGGAGCTGAGATCAAGGAGTATTACGTGGATAAAAGACGCAGTGGAACTAGCATGTGGAGGGAGGTTCATATTCCGCCAGTCTCAGAGAGGCTTTATAAGGTACCAAAAAAGCTCTTTTATTAGATACTAAACAATGCCCAATCAGCAAAGTTAACTCAATATCACTGTTTTGTGGCTTCCAACAAAAAAGAAAAACTTTCCAGCTTCAGCAACAACGACCAAGCTTAAGTTAAAATCTCCTGCGCGCTGCTGAGTTTTTGTTTTGGAACAGGAACATAAAAGGATTTTATTGTGATGTTTTTCCCTGCTTAAGAATAACACAATGCATACTGTTTTAATAAACATATGAGAAAGTCAGATTTTTGCAGAAGAGAGATCCGTATGTCTTCAACATGAAAAGGGCCTCATACTGTATCTCATATTAGTTCTTCAATATGGAACTGCAGAAATGGTTCATGCAACTCTCAAAACCCTAGTGTTTTTGACTGCTAAAATATTTTACTGGCAGGTGGAGGGCTTGACCGAGGGAGCGGTCTATCAGTTCCATGTCTATGCAGCCAACCTGGCTGGTCTTGGACCAGCCTCCAAACATTCAGATGACTTCAAGTGTGTGGCCTGGACTATGCCGGAGCCTGGTCAGCAAATCTCACTGTCTATATGACGTAGTCTTGAAGAAGCGCTAAAAAATACAAATAAATGTCTTCATAGTTTAATCATGCTAAGGCTGTACTGTAAATTGTTCTTCCCCTTGTTAATATGTGTGTTTAGGTCCTGCTTACGACCTGACATTCTGTGAAGTGAGAGACAGTTCTTTGGTAGTTGAGTGGCAACAGCCTATCTATTCTGGTTCTGGACCAATCACAGGCTATCATGTTGAGTATGCAAAGAAGGGAACCTGTGAGTGGAAAACAGCCAATGAAAAAGCCGTCAGTCACCTTTTCCTTAAGGTAAGAGAATCTTTAAATGCAAGTTCTTTTTAATTTGTTTTAGGCTGCACAGATTTCCATTAATACTACAACCTAACAAAGCTAAGTCTCTTTATAGCGGTTCAGTAGCTAAAAACTGTATAACACTGACATCTAGTGGATGTAGTTACTACCAGACCTAAGTGTGGTGCATGATTTTAAAATGGGAAGATAGTTGCTAAAATTTAAACACAAGTGAGTGATTTAACCTCTATGAGACAGAGGAAATTGCATAAATATGTACTATGATATGTACTATGATTCATTATAAGTTAATATTTATTATAAGTTAATTTTAAATGTGTAAAATAAAGCTGGAAAGTGTAGTAGAATCAGTTTGCATGATCAGGCTAAATAATTATTAAAGATAGAACATTTTAAATGGAAGTAGATACAGTAAGTGTTTTGCTTATTTAATTTTGCAAACATAAATGCCAAATATTAAATAAAAATGTTTTTTAGAATTATTTCCAAACCATTTAACCTCCTTGATTGCTTCCCTGCCATCTGTTTGATACAAATACAATAAAAAACTAATGAGGTTACATAATATTAATGTAAACATAGGAGCTTATTATTTTGTTGTTTTTGTTTTTATTTATTTTTTTTTGTCTTTTTAGCATGATGTGCATGTTTGACTTGTGTAAATTTACCAAAATAAATAAATACTGTGAAATTAGATGTAAGTCTAATGACTTACATCTGGCTTATTTGAGGAGAAAATATTTCAGGAGGACAGTGTTGAACTGAAATAAAGTGCAACACTATCCCACAGATTGATAAATCAAAATAAATTATATAAGCACGTTTAAAATGCTATCTAATGTTTTCCAGAGTATTTTGCTAAATCACAACAGCCACCATCTGGATGGTACTGCTTACTAAAAATACTGAGGTTAATAAGCTGTTAAAATAAGCCAGTCTGAAAAAAGACTTTTTGTGCATTGTTACTATAGGAAGCCGTGCATCTGTCAGCAAATTGAACACATCTCCTGAAATGAGAAAGCTTTAAATGAGTTGTTTTCATCTTCACTTTCTACTTAAAATTTGTTTTTAATTGTTTGCAAAGTATTGCAAGCTGTTTATATATTTTTAGCATTAAATATATATTTGACATTGGGAACTTCAAGTTTTTTTCCTTTCAGAATTATGGTTTCATTTTGCTTGTGTTTTCTAGGTAACAGGCCTGGAGGTCGGCGCGTGCTATTTGTTCAGAGTTCGTGCAGTCAACGCTGCTGGTGTGGGTATGGCTTCAATGCCCTCTGATCCTGTGATTGCGAAGGAAGTGGAAGGTAACAAACCAAGAGAAAAAGGTTGTGATTCAATTTTAAAATCCTGTGGACTCTATATTCAGGCGTATTTAAAAAAATACTCTGACAGTAAAAATACTGCTGGAAATGTACAGTGGATTTCCACTTTAGGATTTAGGAAAATGTCAAATGCTTAAAAAACACACAGTAGAAAAATGTGCGATGATTTCTTCTTTGCTTGTATATGGATCAATGACATCGCAAGAGGCACAATATTTATATGTCAGTAAACGGTGACATATAAATATTCCTCTACAGGTAACAATCTGTAGAGGAAATAAAAATTTCAAAATTGAAATAAAAATTTCACAAAGACACAGATTGTGACGAGATCCCAATAGGATCTTAATGAAGAAAGTTTTCATTTCTATTGTTTAAAGGTTCCCATGAAGTCTCCTGCACGGTGGACGAGAAATCCGGTGACATTGTTCTGTCCTTTGAGTCCTGCCAAATGAACGAGGACTCGCAGTTTATCTGGAAAAAAGACTATAAAGAAATCACAGATTTCTCCAAAGGAGTTGTGATTAAAACTGAAGGCAGCCAGTAAGATCACAAGCACGGCTCCACAGCTTATATATCATGTTTAACAGCTTCATTTACAGCATAGGTGTCTTTGTCTTTTTCCTTCACTTTATCACAGATCTAAGCTGATCTTTAAGAACCCAGATAAGGGAAGATGCTGGAACATACTCTGTTTCTGTAACCAGTACAAGTGGAGTTTCATCCAGTTACACAATCTCAACTGAAGGTATTGATTTAATCATTATTGTCCCAGCAGGACTCTGGTGTGTTAACACTGGACCAAATCCTGTGGAAAATGCATTTTTAAAGCAGGAAGGGGAATACACAAAATTTGTGTTTCAATTACTTTTCCAGTTTCAAAATCCTTTGCTTTACACACAAACATGCCACTGGTTTTATCTGTATGTTAATTACTTCTTAAGTTGCTTAATTTTTCTTTTTGCCTTTTGTGAAAATATTGCATGAAAATATCAATCATAAAAATTTGATAAGATGTGTGTCTCTGCTCAGAAAGATAAATCAAAAAGTAAAGACTGGCGCAAAATAAAATAAAAAATCAAAAGGAAGTACATTTCGAAGAACTGAGGCGCTGTGTAGGATGTAACTAAGATGAAAGCAATGAGATTGTACTTAGGAATGATTTCGCTGGCATGTAGGCAATGAAAAATTTCATTACTCCTCCGATGAATACCGTCTGAGCACACTTCTGCAAGCCTTAGGCAGAGTGTGTATTTTATTGCCACATTTTCATTGCAAAAGACCTTCTGTCAAAAGTTATGCTGCATTTTTCCCTCTATTGCACCATTATCCTACTCGGCTTTAATGTGTTATTCAGTGCACCTTCCACTGATTCTCTCCCATTTGGTCCACAGATATTTCACCGTAAGGCTGAGTAGAGTTTTGATCTTCTATCTTTTTGAGTAACTTGACATGTAACGCACACACACTAAATGCAGCGATGAGTTAGCCTCTTAATGTCTCCTAATATTTCAGCTTTCCCCTGTTAATTGAAACAGATTGCTTGTTTGTTTTTTGTGGATCATAAAAGTAATGAACTGCCTTTCTTTTTCAGAGTTGGAAAAGATGCTGGCGCTCAGTTATGATATCAGACACCCAAGTACGTATTTTTAATAATCTTTTTTTTGTCTCTTTTAATATACAGTATCCTCTCTCTGGCTTTTGCTTTCTCTCGTCTTAATCTGCCTCACGCACTTCCTCCATTTCATTTTATCCCTGTCTCCTTGTTATATTTGCTTTCTTCCAATTGCTTTGAAGCTTTCTCATTTCTTCATTATTTTAGGGGCACATTTCTCATTTTATTTGATCCATAAAAAAAAACTCTTACCTGCTTTTGCATCACCTGCCTGACTCTGTCCTCTTCTTTACTCTCCTTTCCTTTTCTCCTCTATCCTCTCCCCAAGTCATCCCACTGAAGTCTGAGTTGGCCTATAAGATTTTGGAGAGAGGCAGAATGAGATTTTGGCTGCAGGCTGAAGAGATTTCCTCCAAAGTCACCTACAAATTCTTTGCAAATAACAAGGAACTATCAGGAGCTGATGTAAGAGACACTCTGCTTTTACAAAATGAAAAGGATAGAAAAGATGGAAAATGTACTGTCTGGCTTCAAGGTGAACAACGTCAGTGTCTAACAGCCCCGTACTGTCTCAAGTGTTGGTTTGGTGCAACATGAAAGGCATAATCAAAGCCAAAAATATATACATATCTACAAAGTCTGTCATCAACTGCTTGTGGCTTCTCTTACAATGCAGCTGTGTTTTTCTGCAGCCTAATAAGATGGGACACGACGTTTCTACAGGTATCATCGAGTTCATCATGGACCATTTCACAGAAGAGAATGAAGGGACATTTACCTGCCAGATTACAGATGGTGGGGGCAAAGCACAAAGCTCACTGGTTCTGATTGGAGATGGTAAGCAAGGCCGATCTCACCATCACCTCACTAATGGAAAGGGATGAATCTGCCACTGGAAGAATGTTGAGCAAATGACAATGAGGCGTTTCAGGTGATTAAGAAAACAGGTGGTAGGAACCAAAGTGACGTAGCCCAAATGAATACAGATATTTAAGCATTTGTGAATATTGCTAAATATACATTTGTGCAGCAGGTAGTAATTGACAGTCTCCACAAAGAGTGCCAGCCAAAAAATCTAGGTGTTCAGCATTGCATACAGCATATTAAATGGTTTTATGCATTTTCCATCCACACAGTGGCATTTTATAGCATAATCTATTATTCATGCTACCTTCAGTTGTTAGATCAGTGTTGTATCTATCAAGTAGCTTCAAATAAATTTGACTTTGCCACCTGACAACTTGAAATTGGTCTCGGTATCTTTAAGAAGCTCCTGCTCTTCCCAACACTTTTCCTTCAGCATGTCATCACAATAATGCTTCTTCTTATGCCATTTACAACTGTCAGGAGCATTGGATTAATTAGCCCCTTCCCATGCTTTTTTAAAAGGTTTTAAAAAGTGGCTGACCAGTTGTGGGAAACACATGATACAGTAAATGATAATACCTCTCAGCAGAGTGACATGCCTTAATTGTAAACTATCATCATCAAAAACTCCAGAACATGTCCATCACCATATTTATCACTTTTTATACGTCAGTTACACATTTTCTGTTAAATTACTAAAATTTAAGTGATATTGCTGCACATGTATGAGATATTTCTCAAACGTTATTCCAGTGAAGGCATGTAACGGCAGTACTTTGGCCCTTTAATACATTTCATTGTATGTGCATTTCTGTGCCTACAGCTTTCAAGGCTGCTTTGGCTGAGGCTGACTTCCAGAGAAGAGAGTACATTAGAGTGAAAGAGGGTAAGAAAAATGGAATATCATCTATTTTTTTAGCTTTGTATTTGATAGCTTTTTGCCACGTTTCCATCTTATAGGAGAGCAGGTAAGTGAAAGTGAATGTAACGCAAAGGATAGAAGTGAGCAACCTTTTTAAGTGGATGAACTATTAATACTCAAAGTAAAGAAAAAGGATAATTTTGTCTAATAATGGACGCAGATATTTGTAAAGTTTATCTTATTTTTGTCCACCACAGGCCCCCACTTCAGTGAGTTTCTTTCGCTTCAGGTCGGAGATGATTGCTCCGTAACTTTGGTCTGCAAGGTAAACAGAAAAGCTCTCAATAATTACTCAATATTTCCACTCAAAACAAATGGGCAGCTTCCCTGTGGTTATCTGACTGGCCATTCTGTGGAATGCAAGTCGCAACAGTGTTTTGTAGAAAAAAGACAGACTCAGAAAATAAGCACATATTGTGCTGTAATTGGATACTGCAGCTGTGTTGGAAACAACTCAGATGCTGTGAAGAAGTATCTCCCTCCTAGCTCTTTTCCTCCATTACAGTTTTTTCTATTACACTTAAATGTTTCCGATTATCAAACAAATTTTAAAATGGCACAACGATAAGAGTAAATACAGAAAGCAGTTTCATTTATAAGGGGAAATCAAATAACAGGTTTTTCTGAAAAACAAACAGTACCCAAAAATTGTTCTGAAGTAGGAATAGCATCCATCCATTTTCTATATTCCCTTGTCCCTTAGTGGGGTCAGGAGTTGCTGGTGCCTATCTCCAGCTAACGTTCCGGCCGAGAGGCGGGGTCACTCTGGACAGCTCGCCAGTCTGTCGCAGGGCAACACAGAGACACACAGGACAAACAACCATGCATACACACACTCACACCTAGAGAGAATTTGGAGAGACCAATTAACCTGACAGTCATGTTTTTGGACTGTGGGAGGAAGCCGGAGTACCCAGAGAGAACCCGGGTTGAAGGAAAAACATGCAAACTACATGCAGAAAGACCCGGGCCGGGAATCGAACCCAGAACCTTCTTGCTGCAAGGCAACAGCTCTACCAGCTGTGCCGCTGGGCAGCCCAAGATTAGAATATAACCACTATTTGTCAATGTTTTAGTGAGCTATCTAGTAAATAATATAGTGGCCTAGACTGGTTCCTATTAAGGCAAATGACACATGTAAAAAAATCTTTTAGGTTGCATTGACAAATTTGAAGCTGTGTTCTTTAAAGAAATTCACAAGACCAAAAATACATTTTTTGCCGTTGAATGAATATTTAACAAATTTAATGTGATATTTTTTGTAGGTTGCTAATTTAAAGAAGGAGTCCGAGTTCCACTGGTATAAGGATGATGCAGAGGTTATCCCTGATGTGAAGCCTGACCTGAGCTCAGGAATCTGCAAACTGCCAATTAAAGAGGTGAGAATAAGAAGATAGTGCTTCTTTCAGTGTCCTGCTGATTTAAATTAAAATGAAGTGTAGTTATTTTAATAGATGTCCACGAGTTTATGAACGTTTGTGCTGGATTCTATAAATATAGTCATGGTGAAATAAAGGAGTCTGCAAAATCAGACAATTTAGGTTGCAGCATGTCTCTATTTATTGATCAGTAAGCCAAAAACTAGCCCTAAGTACTTACAAAATATAAGAATACATTTTACATTAGGAGTATGATATACTTTAAACCTGTATCCATTATCCCTTCATAGTCACACACACACACACACACACACCTGACATGGTACAAAGCCTACAGGAAAACTTCACCAGTCCTTTGCCATGAACCAACTTTTCTTCACATTGTGACTGCATGTCGACAGGGTTTTTTAAAATTAGTTACAAACCTTTCACCAATTTTAATTTCTAAGCTCCATGTCATTATTTTCTTTAGAGCAAGAGCAGTAGGCTATGATTACAAAAATATTCTATATAAAAAAAATTTTGTTGTAAAAGTGTGATTTTTAAATCTCTAAAATGTGTCATAGAAATTACTTTTACCCTAATAAAAGTAATTTATTTATTTATTACCCTAATAATAGGGTCATAACAGTTTGTTCAGATTTTACAAAACTAAACTTGCTCCATGTTTTCTCTCCTCTAGTTCTCACTAAAAACAACAGGAGTGTACAAGGCCACCATCAGTGATGACAGAGGAAAAGATATGAGCCAAATTGACATCTCTGGAAAAAGTATGGAAATCTTTAGGTTTCATTTATTTTAAAGTGCACAATAGTTATTGTGTGCAGCTGCTGCGTTTTATGGATGTAAATAAATAGGTCTGCAGGAAGTATAACCCAGCAGATAGCTTTAAGGTAAACAAAACATGATGTAAAAATGCACTAAAGTGCAAACTTCAAAAATCCAAATCCAAACTCAGTAATTTTTCTGTTCAAGGTTATTTTAAATAAGTTTAAGCTGCTATTCTCTTGTTCATGTTTTGGCTCCTGGTTGAATCTCACATATATATGTATAGGCTTCAGTGAACCTACAATGATCCCTCACACCTCCTATTTCAAATGTTATTTTTTATTTATAGATGCCACTAGGATGTTATGTTTAAAGATGCAACACAAAGTCAAAGTACTCAGCTCCTTCACCTGCTGAAGGATGGATATGTATTTTAGTGCCAATACTATGAAACTTGTAGCTGCTTTTTAACACACTGTTTCCTAAGGAACAGAAATTTTCAGTTGCGTTT
This sequence comes from Phalloptychus januarius, assembly GCA_902982915.1. Taxonomy (NCBI): domain Eukaryota; kingdom Metazoa; phylum Chordata; class Actinopteri; order Cyprinodontiformes; family Poeciliidae; genus Phalloptychus; species Phalloptychus januarius. The sequence goes on from CADWAE010000477.1 coordinate 17,463,649, forward strand.
TTAAGGATCCTCAAGAGGGCAGCAATGTGTCTTTTTGCTATGCCATTTTGCCTTACTCCATGTTTGTACATCTGCTTCTCTTTTAGCTTTCGACGAAGCCATTAACAAGCTGAGCCAACTGGCTGGTAGGTATCTGAACCTTGTTTACTCACACCTGAACACCATGCAGATGACTCACCTCACAAGCACAGATGAAAAGAAGTAATAAACATCAGTTGGATCATTTGTCATGCTAAATTTACAGAAAACAGATTAGGTAGATCCATCAGCAGTGAGATTTTTTTTTTCCTGCTTTTAAATTCTGCACACTCCTGACAACACATATGCTCACACTCATCAGCATGTTGCAGAAGTTGCCATGCAGGAAGCATTGGCCATCATGTCATCATGTGATGAAATCACTTTAAAATTCCTCTGCACTGTCACAGTGACACAGTAGAGGAGCATCTTACTCCTATTTTAAGCAACATTCACTTGACAGCTCTGCAACAACTGTTACAGCAGCGGTTGCAGAGGAGAGGAGGGTTCATTACTGTGATAATAGGAAACCATGGTGATGTGACCAGGTGGATGACACACTTGTCCACTTGTAAAGTGCAGGCAGCAAAGTTGCACACAGACATGGTGTAATATGAAAGAGCCTTTATGTGTGTAATGGCTTTAAAAAAAGGCGAATAAAACCTCTCATGGCTGCAGTGGTTCCCTCAATGCTGCTTCCATGAATGTGCCCCATGCCTCATTAGTGCAATTTCACTCTCTGAGCTGGACAAAGGTAAAACAGAAGAGGAAACTCTTCAAGTTAATACAAATAACATTTGCTATATGACAGATGGCATGAATGATGGGACTCTTAAAGGCCACGCTGTTCAGCAGCTGTTGGTAAAACATGATATTGATTACAAATCTGCACAACCACCTTTAGGAGCCAGCGCTGCAGAACTGGTCATTAAGTGCACTGCAACAGGTATTCAGCTTCAGTGCCACATGAAGTATTACACCTCCGAGATGAACATCAGCTGGTATCACAGGTGAGAAATTTGATTTGCAAAATTATTAACAATGCAAGGATCTGCAATAAGGCATGGCAGAGGTTCAAGTATAAGAATAATGAAGCAGAATTTAATCAACACAGTGACACAGTGTGGTTTAGTTTTTCTCTTGGGTTAAACTGTTAGGAAATGACAAGAAACAGCAAACCAAATAAATCTTTTCATTGCCCATTAGCAAAATCTTTCATTACTGTAGTTATTTCACAGGAATTTCTTGTCCTGTTTCGTGACAGACATCACACCCCTATTATTTTTAATAAACTGCAGAGCTCCCTGTGGTTAAACACACTGTGTTTTACCCCAGAGATTATGAAATGCAGAGAGAGAATGTTGCACAAAAAGCAGGCAGAACCAAGTAGGACGTGAAAAGAAATGGAAGTGCTAAAGATTAATGGAAGTATGAAAAAGAATAATTAACTTTTTACGCCATTTGTGATTTGAGTCTAAAAATTAAGACATGCTTTGCCACTACATTTGAAGATGTATCTAAAATAAATACTACATACATCTACACTAACTTATCCTCTCCACTCTTTGTGCTCAGTGAGCGTAAACTTACCCACAATGACAAGACTATGATTGGAGGAACACCTGCTATGGCAACAATGGAGGTATGATTGTATCCTCTGCTGAATCTCATGTAATTATAAGGCGGATCATATGTGGATAATTTTAGGACACTGATGACCACAGGAGGTGGCACTCGCTTTAAAAGTCTTGAAAGAGCAAGAGACAGAAGGACACATGAAGGACTTTTGCTCTTTTCACATTTTTGCTTTTGATAGACCAACACAAAGCAGAGTGCTGTGAAGTGGCAGAAAAATTACACAGGATTTTGATGTTTGTTGCACAAAAAAGTGAAAAATAGAAAACTGGGACAGCATTTGTATCCTTTATCTTCACTCTAATGCCTGTAACCAATTTCCATTTGTAAGTACATCTGTGGTAAGACTTAAGTATTTTTGCTCTGCATCCGTTTCGATTGAGTTTGAGCTGGTAGAGAAGAATTAGAAAATATTCCAGTCTCTAGATGTGTAAAACTAGTAGGAAAATCTGTAACTGTACTGTGTGAAACATAGCTTTACATAATACTGATATATTCTTTTTCTTCCTCGTCACATTTATGCACTACTTTTTGTTGGTCTATCACAAAGCAGTGCAACTTTGTGTTCATTAAAACACACATTTGTTGGTGTAACATGACAAAATGGGGAGAAAGAAATTGAAAGGGGTTTGAATACTTTAGCGAAGCACTGTGCATGTTAAAGTTAACGAAGCTGCAATTTTCTCTCTTTTGTCAGTAAACTCTAGAGCTCTACTTGGTAGATATCTTGATACTGTGAGGTTGTAACACTATGCAGATGAGATTGTTGATCACACTGTTGAGCAGATTACTTGATTCATAGGTAATTGAGCCCACAGAGAAGGATAAAGGAGTGTACTCCATTGTAATCACCAACTCTGAAAACTCCCATAAACGAACACTGGATCTCAGCGGTGAAGGTCAGTGACTTTCCTCTTACCTTTAATTTTATAAGCTCAGCAACCAAAACAATAAAAATAACACAAAAGCTTTATGTGTATGCCTTTTAAGGCATCAGTTTGTATCATTGAACTTTGAAGTCCCATTCCAATCAGATGCAGGAGCCCAGGAGAACAATTTCTCCCCCTCAAGACTCTAAACTCACTGCAAAAAATAAAGAAAAGGTTGTTCTTTGCTCCCTCACAAAGAATGGCAGCAGTTTAAATTCATGACAATGCAATCCTATATGTTTACTTGCAGAACCTTTCTATCTGACATCTGTCTTTCAAGGTTCTCATTATCTTCCTATACAGTTATATTTAGACAGATGCTGGACAAATGTTACTCCCATATTGCGTTATTCCTCTCCTCCTGTCCGTTCTCCTGCAGTTTAAAATGTAGTGCTGAGTGTCTTGATTTTATGAAGATGGATATTTTTCAGCATATTGCAGCAAAATAATACTCAGGAGGCATCAATGTTGTGATCAGTGGCACTGACTGTCAGTTCTTGCTCTTTGCAGTGTATGAGAAGGCGTATGCAGAGTTCCAGAAGCTCAAGTAAGACAACACACTCATGGATGTTCTCTTCTTTTGCCATAATGTGTATATTTAGTAAGAGTTTCCTTTAACATTGGCTTACAAGCATAGGTTTCACATTCAAACTAATGAATTCCCCAGATGATTTACATTCAAACACAGAAAAACTCTGAAATAAGCTTTTATTTTTTTAAATAGTTGAAATGCAGAGAGTTCACCTTTTATTTTCACTGAAACTTTTGATATAATTTATCTACTTGGCATGATATTTTACATCCATTTTCTAATTTACATTTTTGTTTCTGTATTTGATGTGGGATGATGATGGTGAATGAAACTGGATAGCAAAAATGTTTCCCTTATAAAGTTTTCTTCTTAAATGGAGGTCTTTCAAAATGCCTGGTACAGGTAGAATGACCCCGAGTATATGCATTTACAGTATTATGCAGAAATCTAAATATTTAATATTTTATGACACTGCTTTTTAGATACCCTCATTGCATCTATTTTCCATCCGTCTGTCCATCCTTCCTGTGGTTTATGGAGCTTTTTAATCAACCACCCAGTGGAAGAAACGCACATGAACCAGTTTCATCTGGGAACTCATTCTTTTGGTCATGATTCAGTGAGACAAACCAATAGATCAAGAGCTTCACTTTTTAACTCAGATCCTTCTCCTCCATCACAAACAGGAGCAGCACACTAATTAGTGATTTATATCCATTTCTTGCCTCATCCCACCATCGCTGAAGAAAAAAAGGCCCTTTAAACCCTTTCTCTTGAGGCACCTGATATTTGTAGGCGTTGACTCTGATCCCGGATGCCTCATACTTGCGTTTGAATTACATATGAATACTTTGAATAGAGTATGTTGTGGTTTGAAGATGACATGAGAACCAATCCTTTCTGCAAAGAAGCAAACAAAAAGCCATGAGGTTCCCAAATTAGGCGCCTTCTTCTTCACAAATAAACCTTAATAAGGTTGCACAGTGGCCCTGTCTGGGCTGCACAGTGGTGCAGTTGGTAGAGCTGTTGCCTTGCAGCAAGAAGGTTCTGAGTTCGATTCCCAGCTTGGGGTCTTTCTGCATGGAGTTTGCATGTTCTCCCTGTGCAAGCATGGGTTCTCTCTGGGTACTCTGGCTTCCTCCCACAGTCCAAAAACATCAAGCTGAAAAGACTTCACCTGTCATTTAAATATAGAAAACTACAGCTACTTTTACTAATAATAATATTACATGAAATGCAAAAAAATAACACATCTGTGATTTGGAAAGGTTCACTCCCTTTCTGAGAATTAGTTCAGTCTAATACTTCCATCCATCCATCCATTTTCCTACACCCTTGTCCCTTACTGGGGTCAGGAGGGTTGCTGGTGCCTATCTCCAGCTATCATTTCAGGCGAGAGGCGGGGTCACCCTGGACAGGTCGCCAGTCTGTCGCAGGGCAACACAGAGACAAACGGGACAAACAACCATGCACACACACACTCACACCTAGTGACAATTTAGAGAGGCCAATTAACCTGACAGTCATGTTTTTGGACTGTGGGAGGAAGCCGGAGTACCCGGAGAGAACCCACGCATGCACAGGGAGAACATGCAAACTCCATGCAGAAAGACCGGGGCCGGGAATCGAACCCAGAACCTTCTTGCTGCAAGGCAACAGCTCTACCAGCTGCACCACTGTGCAGCCCTAGTCTAATACCTTATTATCAAAATAAGAATCAAGAGTATAAATAGAAGCAATCACAAGCGGAATCTAATTTTGCCATACAAACACTCATTTTTGAACATCCACTAGAAAAAGAATAAGTGAGAAAAAAATAAAAACCCAAGCACTCCCCTGCATGCAGAGTATAGACCATCCACACCGTCTGGCTAATTAACAGTCAAAGAGAGACATTTAAGCACAAGATTTTATAAACACATTGAAACTAGTGACACCCTGCTGCCCTTTTGATTGAGTATCAACACGCCAAGAGGAGAAAGGAGTTCCTTCTTGCCAGCTGGTCCGTTAGCCGACCTCTGGTCCTGCCATGCTGCTCAGACAGCCCCAATACCAAACATATCTTTTTTTTTTTTTTCAAGTGAAAGGTTTAGAAATCCTCTAAACAGTGTAATAGGATTTGGCAGCACACCCAGAGTTCCTTCTGACAAACCATCTGACCACTGCGAGTTAATCAAAAATAGAAAAATCGTGTCTGCTCTCAAAAACAGAGCCAGAAATGGAGATACAAACATTTGGTGGTTATATTTTCATGTCATTTGCTACATTTTTAATCAAAAGAAGTTTTTTTTAGAATGGTTTGAATTTTGAAAATGTTTTTTCCTTTAAAAGATAACCAACTTTATTTGTATTCCAGGGCTGAGGCATATGCTGAAAAGAGTGAGTTCAACCCTCTTACTGCTGCTGCTTTTTAATTCAGCTCTTTTGCCCTTAAAAAAACAGTGGTAATGTTAATAATGGTATATTTCAGACCGTGGTAAGGTTGTGGGAGGTCTGCCTGACGTTGTCACCATTATGGAAAAGAAGGTGGGTGTTATGTGTTTAGACACTGCATGTACACTTTTCAGTCTAATGCATCAGCCCTTTTCCTTGAATAGACGCTGAGTTTAACATGTACGGTTTGTGGAGACCCCAAACCTCAAGTATCATGGCTGAAGAACGGTGCAGAAGTTGAACCTGATGACCAGGTAAATAACCTGATACTCAACAAACAAAAAGATCTAATTATCTTTCACAGCTTGATGTTAATGTGCTTGACTGAAGCACTTAAATGAAATACTCTATGTAAGCCCAGTCAACCACCACTTGTGCTTTTATCAGACTCCTAAAAGCCAAATAATGCACTGTTGTGCAACAAGGATTAGCAACAATATGTCATTTTTAATAGTTTTAATGAGTAATTTATCCATAAGGTTAGTCATTCTTATAAACTAACAAGTCTGGGCACAACCTGATTATTATGAATCATTATCCAAACAGCATTCAGTTTCTGTCAGGTGCTGTTCTAAATATGAGAACATATCAAAACACTAATTTCACGTTAGCCTGGTAAAAAGCAGCCCCATGTTCTACACTTTGCTTTGTACAGAGGGTCTGGGCCCTCAGTTATTGAGAAATAATTGCTTGCTGGAGTTATGGACTCTTTTGAAGTTTTACAAGAATAGATCCGATTTTATCCAATCACTAAAGTTTGGCCGAGACGTTTGTGATGCGTTAGCTTGATGAAACTTATCGAAAATTGTGTGCGGTGTAAACAAGTAGGATCACAACATCTTTGCCAGCAATTAAAGCTTATATGCATTCCTCTTGTTCCTCCATTGCCATTGCCAAGCTACAACTCTACATAGGCAGAGTACATTTCAAAAACAGTCCAGAAAATCAACATACCGTATTTTTCGGACTATAAGCCGCTATTTTTTTCCCTAACATTTGAACCATGAGGCTTATGGCCCGGTGCGGCTTTTCTGTGGATTTTTCTTCAACCACCAGGGGGCTCTCTGGCAGGAAGTGAATGATTGGAAGTCAAAATTGGAAATCAAAGAAGAAAGTGTTAGCTTTCATTTAGCACATGCTAGCAGCAGGCACAACGGAGAAATGTTTTCAAACTCATATCCCCTCATCATGGAAAACACGAGAAGAAATTCATATGATGCAGCTTTTAAGTTGAAGACTATCGATCTGGCAGTGCGGATCTCTAGCTGTACGTAACCTGTGGGCGAATCCATGGTGTGGCGTTGGAGACTTATAATACTTAAATCTGCATGCTTTAAGTATTATAGCTATTCTTAGTGTTAAAATTTGAAAAATGTTATATAGTGTTGTTTATTTAAACCTTGTAGACTTTGGTGGACTTTAGCTTCGGTCTGTATTAAGAAGAAAGTCTTTCATCAACAACAATATGAGCTCCGTCTACCATACTTCATAGCCATGCTTGCCAACCAATATAGGTCTATACAGTCTGTCCTGAGTTGGTACGCTCTCTTTGAACAGCATCCTGCGGCTCTTGACAGCTTTGAAGATTTAAGTTTGAGCATCCGTAGTCCAGGAGGAATTTCTCTGCAAGTTTTTCCTTCTCTTTATTCATGCCCGCCCCTACTAATAATCTGTCTATCACAAGAACTCCAATCCTTGGTGATATGTTTCTCAAATCCAAAGGGATGCCTCTCACGTAACTTGTTAGCTCTGATGATGCAGAAGGTATTAAAATGGACGGGAAAACAAACAGGCATGTATACAGAGGAAGAGAATATTACTGAGAACCTCAGAGTGAAATTAGAAGAAAAGCTTGAATAGAAGTGAAATAAGGTAAATAGTAAAACAATAACAATGCAGAAATAATGCTTTTGTAGTGTCAATGCGTCTATCATAGAGTAGTGGAAAAGATGCCAATTAAAGTTAATCATTGTACTATTAGTTCAAAATTAATAATGTTTAAATCTAATATGAGATATTAGCTATTCGGAGTGATAAATGCTGCTTCATTGTTGTTGTGAGCGACCCATCTGGCTTTTTGAACGTGTTTGTTTTTCTTGCCTTTTTTTCTTTTGCAGTATGTGGTCTCTCTGGACCAGGGTAAGTTTGCTAGTCTGACGAACAAAGGTGTTTCCATGGAGGATTCTGGCAGATATACAATGATTGTCCAGAACAAATATGGAGGGGAATCTGTGGATATAGTGGTGAGTGTCTCTGCTGTACACTCCAAATGGTTGGATTTACTCAAAGTTGTGACATTTCTTCTACCATTTGTGTCCATTTTAATGCCTGAATACTATACAGTATATATATATAAAATCTCTGTTTACCATTAATTCTTTGACAGAAACTCCAAAGGTTAAAAATGGCTGCTTTTACTACATTATGCATAAAAGCTGTCTGCATCTGAAACTGTGATTTCTGTTAGAAAATGCATGAATTTAAAGGTTTTGCGCTCCTCTCTCCAGGTCAGTGTGTACCGCCACGGGGAGAAAATCCCCGAGGCAAAACCAACTCTGACCCCTAAAACGATCATCCCTCCTAAACTTCCCATCGAGATCCCTCAGCCCAAGACCCAGCCTGCCCCCTCTGCACCCAGTCCTGCCCCCTCTGCTGCAGGTCCTGCTGCTCCAAAGGCAGCTCCGGGGAGAGGGGTGAAGAGCCCCACTCCTTCCCGGAGGAAGTAAAAAGCATGAAAGCCACAAATGAGAAGGCAGCGTATTCACACCCTGCTGCACATGTAGACCACAAATAGAAACTTTTATTGGTCTGATCTGGTGTGGGATGGAGCTAAAGCATTAGCATTAAGAGGTCAGAAAACCTTGATGAGTAAAACAAGTCTTTTGACTGCAAAAGCTTGTAAAACAATTTGTCTCTTAAAGGAGATTTTATGAAAACTAAAATATGCATAAATGAACAAAGGGGGGCAGAGAATTTGTTCACATCTGGAAAAGTTATATTTGGAAACTGAAAGTAAATGAATTTAAATAAAGCTAGAAGTTCAAGAGTAAAATGTGTTTCATGTCAATCTTTCTTCAGTTCAATGACTTTCCATCCATCCGTCTGTCCAATCATACAAAGAGGAAAACATCATGGGTATACCCAATTAAATGCAAAATATTAGTAGAGCAATTGTTTATCTTATGAAAAAAAATCACATACCTCACACATGTTAAAATACATAAGAAGAGGACACCCCATTTACTACCACCAATGTTATTCCTGCAGAATATTTGACGTTACCCATGTTCTTTGCTAGATTCTTACTCTATTTGTTTAATGAAACGCTCAGAAAGTTTTAGTCTGCATCACTCTTCACAACCAAACTCTCACAGAATCCCACTTCATCTCCCTTTCAATAGCACTACCTGGGTTTTCTAATAATAAAACAATTATATTGATGCTTTTTTAAAGTGTCTTTCACGACACACGAGGACACTGTACGGAACAAGTTAAAAGCAGAAACACTTGAAGCTCAAGGATTTGAGTGCTGTCACTCTTAGCCTCTGTAGACTGGATAGATTCTGTATTGATCACCAATAAAGAGCATTTGCATGTGATTTTACTTTATAATGGAAGAACTATGAAAAAGGAGCTTCCAAACACAGCTTGCATTATGAACAGAAACCACCAAGAAGAGGACAGTCGGTTCTTCAAACTTTGAAAGAGCCACTAAGGCGTCAGTCGTATACAGTACATGGTGATATAGTGACGCTGTGAATCCTTCTGCCTGTACTAGAAGAAAAAAAAAGTTTATCAACTTGAGACTGTCAGCAAATATTTAATATCACAAAATAAAAATGTTGTGCATTATAAAACATTGATGGTAATTCAAATATGACCAAACGCAAAGCTAAAGCCAGTTCAACAGTGTATTCAGCTAATTAAATGGTCAACACATCTGCATCCAAAGTTTGATCTTTGAATGCTTTTTTCCACGTCTGAAGGGAGAAGGCCAGGAATAGCTTCCTAAATTAGGATCACATTGGTTTGATCTTCTTACTGACAAATCAGATCCTCCAACACTACAATCCAACAATGAAGAGTTAAAGTTTAGTGCTAGATTGTGTTAAGAACATTTGCAACTCACTTAGCCTCGAAGGAAAGAAAAGACTTGATTCAACTTCAATTTCGGCTATTTTACCTGAGACTTGGCAGAGAAATTAACATTCTCAGGCACTTATACTCTAAAAGTTATTTAATTTCTGAAAGAAAAAAAGTGGTGAAGGAGGAAAGACTGACAGATGTTGAACCAATGTTATGTTTTACAATTTAGAACTAGGCAGATTTTGCCTGCATGATTGTTGGATCTGATTCATCATCATCTGTGCCCTTGTTGTTAATTCAACAAAGGCACATGATAAAACCCCACACCGCCATCAGAGACCCCTAGACCATCGCTACACCCCCAGGCAACATCAAACTAACTTAAGCCCTTTGGGCAGGAGCAGCAGAGGACAACACTGAGCCCTCCAAGTCCAATTCCTTTACCCCAAAGCGTCTGTATGTGTGTCTGTGTGAAATGTTGATTGGGCTTGTGGCTGGGTGTGCAGGACTCCACTGCTTGCTGACAGCATAGTGTTCCCAACCCCAAAGTCCTATGTGTCTATAATGCAATAAAGGTGAAGTGCCACTGCTTAGTGTCCCACCAACACCTCCAAGGCCCATCATCACACATTACAAGATGTTAATAAACTGTGGTGTTGCATTATGTTCAGGACAAAGGTGCTAATCTGGCCTCCACTTGGTGGGACAAATTATTTTCTTCCATCCATCCATCCATTTTCTATACTCCCTTCTTCCCTTACTGGGGTCGGGAGGTGCTGGTGCCTATCTCCAGCTATCGTTTCGGGCGAGAGGTGGGGTCACCCTGGAAAAGGTCCCCAATCTGTCGCAGGGCAACACAGAGACACACAGGACAAATAACCATGCACACACACACTCAAACCTAGGGACAATTTAGAGAGACCAATTAACCTGACAGTCATGTTTTTGGACTGTGGGAGGAAGCCAGAGTACCTGGAGAGAACCCACGCATGCACAGGGAGAACATGCAAACTCCATGCAGAAAGACCGGGGCCGGGAATCGAACCCAGAACCTTCTTGCTGCAAGGCAACAGCTCTACCAGCTGCGCCACTGGGCAGCCAAATGATTTTCATGACAAATAAAATTTTTTTACATGCTGATGTTCAAATGGTAAATGCCCTGTTCTTAAGAGGACTCCTACATGCTGTATCTAATATTCTTTCACCCATTCATCCACACATCCACATGCTGATCGTGACAAGTTGCTACATTGTGGTCACAGCTGCCCTGTGGCTGTCAGAGAGAAATGAGGCTGCCTTACACAGACGCCACAGAGTCCTCCGACCACCGCCAGCGGTGGGTGAAGTGTCTTGCACCAGGATGAGCTCCCACCACCATCACCACCACTTCCCCGGTTCAAACAACAACCGGGGCAGTGGTTGTTGAGGATTAACAGGTTCTGAGCCACTGTCTCAAACAAAATTGCTGTGTCTTCGAAACAGAAGTAAGCTGGGATGTAGAAAGCAGTCAGCAAACTTCTTCCTTCTGATTTAATGGCTGCAAATATATGCCAGCATCTTATTTAACACTGCCACAGTGAGATGCTGAACACGCCAAAAATTCGCTGCCAATGATAAACCATGCTGAGCTTTAGAGTAGGACTGACACTAAAAACTAGCATAACCAAAGTAATATTAATTCTGCATTGCCTGTGATATTTGGAGAAAATCTGCATATGTTCTGTTCCATAGTTAGAAACAGAAATCACCTTTATTGTCTCTCAGAGGGGACATTAAGGTGTAACAGCAGCCTCAGATGTATAGGTTCACACAAGAAGTCCAAAAAGTGTAAAAAAAAAAAAAAACATGATTAAAAATAACAACAAAAATAGTACGACTGTACAATATTTTAATAAACATTACTGTACTGTACAATTTTTAGTTAACTGAAATTTTGTGCCACTCTTATGGTCTTCCTATAAATGGAGGCATTGACACAAAATAAGTAGCTTAAAGGACTTGTGCTGGAGTGCAGGAGGTGGTGATGACAGAGCTGATGAAAGAGATAGTTGATGAGATTTGTGGTTCATTAAAGCTGATGAGAAGAGCAAACAGAGGGGAGAACAGGAGTAGGTAGAGGGTAAAGTGATTGTTTCTGTGTTTGCTGTTGCTAAGAAAAGACAGAGATTACACTTTGCTCAGCCTGTTTACTCATTCTGTCAGAGGGAACGAGATTGAGAACAAGAGACAAGTTGGGTGAATAATGTCGGGATTGAAAGAGACGATTGTGAGATCGAGGTTTATGGTGTCTAGTGTTACTTCTGCTGCTGAGTCGCTGATGTGTCTGCTCTGTCAGTATGAAACATGCCTTGGCATGCTTAACAACTTGAGAATGAGCTGAGAGAAAGGAGACAGCTTTAGTAAATGGGAAGTCGTGATGGCATTTGTATTTTAATTCTTTTTTTTTTTGCCATTTAAGTTCTTTGACCAGAAAACATAAGCAAGTCATAGCGTATGTGTGAAAGAAAAGCAGGCAGACCTTGAGCACTGAATGCAGATAGTGCAGTGCTGTTATGTGGCGCAACAGAGGAAGACAAAAAGCAGCGTTTGTTTGCAAGAGCTGGTGGGAGGGAAAGGGACACAAGGATCTGAATCATTATGATGTTTTGCTGATCATCTGCTGTGAGATCTTTTCCCTGACTTTTTAATTATTTTCACATTTTTAATCAGCATAATTGAGACCAATCCACATGTTGCCATGGCAACAAACTTTTTAATTCATTGAAGTCGGTTAATGACCATGAAATACACATCCGGTTCATGAGAACAAACGGATGCATACAAACACACCAACGTAAACACACACATACACACCGTTTCTCGATTACGCTGCACACATGCATACCCACACACACATTCACTTATATACTGTAGATGAGTGTTATCTAAATGGAATAGCTAGCCAGTACTGATAGCATGAAATTGTGTTTCCAAATATAACACCGTGTCATTGGAGTGTGTGTGTGTGTGGGGGTGCGTGTGTGTGTGTCGCAAAAAACCAGACCACAGAATATACGTCTCACTAGATTTCACCACATGGGGGCACTATTGGAGCACAGATACACATTCAAACACACTCACATTTAGGCACATTCAAACACACATGCATACATGCACACATGCTTATAGACAGACAGGACTTTCCTAATTAAAGCAAGTCTGTTTAAACAATGAGATAAAGTAGGAGCAGAAATATTTTGAGAGTGTGTACAATACCCATTGATATTAGAATACCGCCGTTATCTCCACACACACACACGTTGGCACACACCCACTCACATGTCCATATAAGTTTTTTTATTTTTTATATATATCAACATGCATTGTGGGTGTGATGATAAGCAATCAAGTATTGATATTCATTCTCTTATATTATTTAGGTAAATAATAACTAGAGAGGACAATGAGGCATCTAATAACACAATAAGAAAGAGGAAAACCAGACAGACAGCATGTTAGCCTATAAACTTGTGTTCTTATAATTCTTTTCTCTTTTTTTACATGGCATAAAAAGGGCACCAACAGGCGAGAGGCAGGGAGTAATGACAATGAAAGGAATAGTTTGAATCATTCTGGATTTCGAGACAACAGCATTAAAATGTTTCAATAGTTGTTTTTTTTTGTTTTTTTTTACATCATCCTTGCTGCAATACATCACTATTGTTGGAAGTTTGCCTTTATGTTGTAAAATGTGGGATCTAGAGACATCTAGTGACAAAACTTGAAAATGAAACAAACCTGTATGTGAACCCATTTAATTTACAACGGTCTAGTTCAATCACTGTATTTAATCTATATACTATAATCTATATACATGATCGTTCTCAAACAATAACCAATCAATTCTGACTTCATAGACTAAACGAAGTCAGAATGACTAAACGTCATTCGTTTGGTCATTCGTCTGACTAAACGAAGTCAGAATGACAGTTCATACCATGCTATGAACTGTTTTTTCATAGCATGGTATCCTAAAGGGTGCAATATAATCAGATACAATATAATCATGTAAATAATCATTATTATTTTTTCAAACTCCCTTAAAGAAGCAGGGAACATTTTACAATTCAGCAGGTAGATTTTTATTCTAATCACTTCAGCCGCACTTTTATGCTTCCTTCAGTTATTTGTTACAGTTTTACAAAGAAATCAAAAGATGATGAAAATAATTGTGCGAGTTTAATAATAGTATTTTTCTGTAGGCATGTTATTTGTCAAAACCTATTTGGTCTCCTGCTCAGAGCAAACGTTAACTGGAAGGCTGGATGTGCATCAGGTGGAAAATGAATCATCTAAACAAAGAGGCAAGTTCAGTTTTCACATCTGTTTTATTTTCTGTGGGAGGACAACATGCTTCTTCTGCAGGGACGATGGGTAGATCAGCTACTCACCAGCAGCCCTGCAGCTTACCATGACTCAGTGTGAATGCTGGATGTTTCAGTGGTGCAGACATCTGTCAGCATTGGGATTTAAACATTGGATTTCTGCTCCATGGACAGCACACCCGCTTGGCATTCTGGACTGCAGTTTTAATGCCATTTTTCTGCACCTGTGGATCCTTATGCACACTAAATGAGACACACTGTCAGCACTATTCAATAAATTATTTTGTGTGGAGTGGAACAACAACAATGACAAGTGTAGTTCCTAGAATAGCTGTGTTGGTGTTTCAAACATCTCCCAGAAATCATGCAAGCACTTGTCTTGACAACCAAAGTTTAGGAGATAGGTCCCACACAGCCACCGTGCTTAGGTTATAAAAAACAGTGTGTAATGTGTATCTCTTTTCCCCATATGAGAAATGACTACATTTATAGTTGCACTTTAAATGTGTATCAGTTTCTATTGTAACTTATAAGTAACATCCAGAATGATGGTATTGATGACCACACCACCCTGTGCTACTGGCAGCGAATAGGGAGGTGAAGATATACATATTTACAAGAAAGAAAACACCGCCACATTTTTATTTTTCCTTTTATATATATATATTTGAATATCTCCATTGAGAGCAAAGTGGAAACAATAAAAAATGTGTGCTTCCAAGCACAAATTTGGAAGCTAAAAAAGCTAAAAATAATTCTGATATTTACTAGGGTTGTAGCGATACACTAATCTCACGGAACAATACTATATGCAATATTCTGCTCATGATACAATTGGTATCATGATATTCTGCAAACGATACAATTCAATACTATTTGATGCATTTTTAAGATTTTCTGCAACATTAGAGGGAAAGACTGATTTTGGTGACATTTTGTGTAATACTGGTGTAACAAATGTTTTTGCTATACATTTGCTTTGTTTAAATGTTAATTTTGTGGCTTTGGTTATGCAGAAAAGGAACCTTTTTCATCTTATTCACTTAGATAATGTAACTTATCTATTTCATTTAATTATTTAATTAATTGTAACTGTTTGTTTTATTACATGTCATTTTTAATGTACATGTGCAACTGGGTTGAACATTGTCTTGTGCGATAGTTGTCATTTAATTTATGTGGATTTAACAAAAAATCCGAAGCAGGATTTAATGTATCGATACTTACGGATGAAAAATGTGGCTTTCTGAGAAAAAAAATATCGATAAATATGGTATAATTGATAAAATTATACAGTCCTAATATTTATAAAATATTTTAATATATTTTTTAGATTTAGTCATGTGAAAACCACACACTTCACTTTCAATTATAGGTACTTCATTTGATAGCCAAGAACAGTAATTAGTGTGAAGAGGAAGGAAAAACTATACATGGTTTTCGACATACTTTCAAAATAAAATCTGAAAAGTTTGCCGTAAATTGGTATTGATCTCAGTTTAACCTGATAGCCAGAGTTGCTCCCACTTTCCTTGTGGAAAATTCAACTTTGGAGGACGTTCCAGTTGGTTTCTCAATTGGGAAGTCTTAATTTCCTGGTTCTAACTAAAACTGTAATGCAGCATTAGTCGCAACATAAATACAGCTGTTCTGCGAAGGCCTGAGTGTTAGGATTCTGGACTTGTTTGTGCTTGTGGGCAAGTGTGAGGTCTTTGCTCCTGACAATGGCTGATTGAGTATGCGGTGCAGCTGCTGCTGCCTTCACACCTGAGGGTAATCAACTGAGACTCGCTGAGGTTTCTAAAGAGCTGTCGGACGTCCAGTCGGCACCTGATGATTAACTGACACCAGTAAAGTCAAGCCACAAACCTGCTCTCTGGTTTGAACCTTCTGAGTTCTGTTGATTTCTCCAGAGCTTCATGTTTACACCGTTTCTCTGAGTTCCTCACCAGAACTCAGTCACCACGGTTTATTCTTGAATGCATCCAGCGAAGCTCCACTGCCTCCCTGCCAATGAACCAGCCTCTGAAAACACCAAACCTCAAGAGAATCATTCAACCAAACATCAAACTTAAAACACCGAAAAAGGTGTTTGGTCCAGCTGAAATACCAGCATGGTGGGCCACCTACCACGCTGGTGGTATGTGGTGGCCCTACCTACCACCAGAGACACTTACACTCTGGAGAAGGAGAGTGTGGTAAGCATGCAGAGATTTACAGTTCATGTGGGAGGGTTTGCTGACATGAGAACTGTTAGTTGTGCACTTCATGATACCGGCCTTGATGGCAGAGTGATAGGAAGAAAATCATTGTTGAAAGCTTCAGTTTAAAATAAAATTAGGGGAGATGAGGAATATCAAAGAATGAGGTCAGAGTTCATCTTTTGGCTGGAATGTCATGCGTGGCCCCAATCTAACCTGGTGGTGGCAGCATCATGATGGGATTGATTGTTTTCTTTGGCAGGGACAGAAACATTTATTGGGATGATAGACGAAGTTTATACAGGACAATTCTGGAAGAAAATATGTCAGAAGGTGTAAAAGACTGGAGAACAGAGCTGAAGTTAATATTCCACTATTCATGAACACACAGGCAGAGCTGATTACAAAGCTTAGGTCAAAGCATTTCCATACTGTTAAAAGGCCAATTCAAAGTTCAGATCTAAACTGAATGAGAATCTGTGGAAGAACTTGAACTTTTCATAGATGTGCTTAATCTCACTAAGCTTGAAAACAAAGAAATTACTTGCTGATCTGCAGTTATTGCAGAAAATTGTTTATTCTGAAATCTGATTATATATAAATCTCTGATTTATATTTCCTGACATTTTACAATTGCCTTTGTGCTATCCTGACACCTAAAATACATAAAAGTGTTGTGGTATTAATACAAAATGTAAAAATTCAAGCTGATAAAAATAATGAGGCAATATGAGTTTTTTTTTTTTTTTTAAGAACTTTGGCAAAGTCTTCACTCATCATTACTGTGATTAAACAAAGGTCCAAACATAACCACAATAGTTTGTTTTGGTCTTTTGATTAACTCCCAATTAAAATACAACTGATCCTACTTGATCCTGATATTTTTTTTGGCAGAAATTAAACCCAAACTGTTTAATAATCTAACTGGGCAAACTAGAATCAAATCAGAATGAAAATATGAAAACTGTTTAAAATCCTGGAAGCAAACCCAAGATGAAAGTGACAGCAACATAACTAAAATTCTTTCAGAAATCTATTAGTCAATAGGAGAAGAGAAGCTTGCTAGAATCTCATTGATGTGATAAATTTGTGAGAATCACTATTGAGAGAAGGGTTGTAAAAATAATTTTTTAGAAAATCACTTTCAATGCATTTTTGCAACTGATGAGCACACAACCCTTACAAAGTGGCCTTAGTTTGACTGAGCCGTTTAAATTGCTCACATTCATGAATGACTCAGGATCTGTCTTAGCACAGGTCAGCCTGCCCTCTGTATAAGTGATGGAGTAATGGTGGGCAGAGAAAATGAAATTCCTTTGTGTTGCGCAGAACAAAACAGCTGTTTTGAAGCTAGTTTGATTGCAGTTTTTTTTTTTTAATGAGACAATAAGATTGACGTGAGTTTCTTTGACCTTTACTTCTTCCTGAGAAGTTTATATGTCAGAGATGTGTGTCTCTTATCTCTCAGTGCACTTATTCTCTCTGCATAGCTGAAGTACTTATAATAATGAAGCCGGTATTACCATGCTCTCTTCAGTCTGCTTTTTTCTTCCAACTCTGATCTCTTTACCCTCTATTCATGTCTTCTCCTGGTCTATCTTCTTTGTATTCTCTCTTTCAGTCGCCCTCCCTTCTTCTCCGTCTTCTCTTGTCCAATCACTGTGAAATTGCAAGGCTGCTACTTTGCTTCTTTTGTGGCAGAGAATTGTGACTCAGATAAGAATCACTGGTGAACATTCCTTCATTTGTTTCCCAATTTAAATGATTTTCCAGCTTCTCGGGCACACCCACCCCGACAAACCGACTCACAGTTTTGCTTTTCAATTTCTCCAACCTGTCTGCGCGGGCTCTTTTATTTAACTCTTACTATTTTATCTGTTGGTTTTTTTTCAAAGCCATACTTACTCCTAAAAGTGATGTTAGCATAACACTGTTATTCAGTTACAGTTATTACCAGGATAAAATGGAAGAGGAGCGAATGCTATTGGGACAAGGCAGACAATAAAGCAGGCAGTGGGGGAAAAAGTATTTAGCCAGTCATCAATTGTGCAAGTTCTCCCACTTGAAAAGATGAGAGGCCTGTAATTTACATCATAGGTAGACCTCAACTATGAGACAAAATGAGAAAAAAAATTACATTGTCTGAATTTTAAAGAATTTATTTGCAAATAAAGGTTGAAAATAAGCATTTGGTCACCTACAAACAAGCAAGATTTCTGGCTCCCAGACCTGTAACTTCTTCTTAAGAGGCTCCTCTGTCCTCCACTCATTACCTGCATCAATGGCACCTGTTTGAACTTGTTAACAGTATAAAAGACACCTGCCCACAACCCCAACCCCTGATGGTGTGTTACTGCATCGTTACAGTAGTAAAATGCACCTGAGGAAATACTCTGATCTAACATTTCTGCTCCCAATCTCAGTATACACCTCGAGCTTCCTGAAAACGATTCATGATGTATATCAGTTTGTTGGCACACAGACAAGAGGAGCCATTTAGCTGATATGGCGAAGGCAGCCGTCTCCCTCCGAACACCATTTGTCTCTCTGTGCATCAGATGCTTTTACTGACTCTTACAGTGAACATGTGCCTGCACCTCCTCAGACTAAGGGTCAAAATCTGTGGAAGGAGCTACATTATAATCAGCCAATTCAAATTAAACTTTTCCTTTTGCCTTAGGAAACCATGAAGTAATCGACTGCATGGATCACAGCCCAGGGCCATGAGTGGTTAGCACATTCTCTCTTCTCCTTTCCCCCCACTTTAATAGTGTTTCAAATTCAGATCTGACAGTTTGATCATCTTTTGTTTACAGTTCAACTCATAATGCAGACAGGATGTGTCACCTGGTTATCATTGGAAAATGTACTACTCTTTGCCCAATCACAGGGAGGAGACATGTTTTGCCTTCTCAGAACAATGAATGCACTTGTCATTGAAGACACAACTTTACAGATATATTTACTGAAAATAAAATAAAACGCCTTCATATTTGTGGTACAACATGGTTCCAGGAAATGTTTGACACTATAGACCATTCTGACCATAATCTGTTTTTCGCAGCAATTAAAAAGTGCCTCTTTTATTCAGGTAACATCTGCAGATTAGTAGAGATTAATCAGTTGTGTTGACCCTCTCCATCACTGCACCATGATGGTGAGGTTTAATTGCTTTTAAATATATTCTCTGCAATGTGACAAAAAACCTGAGGTACTATGAAAAATGCCAGGTTTCTATTAAAACAGCCTTTCATATTGACAAAAATTGAATCTAAGCAGCTCTCAGAGCAATTCACACCTTAAAGTAATTAATTTTTAAACTTTTTTTTACCCAAGATTTATATAATTAAGTGTTTTATGCTGTTCCATAAAACACTAAATCAAACGTGTTACTATCGTCATCGAAAACAAATTTATTTTGCTTTTTTTTTACTGTAAGCAAATTTTCAAAACTTTTTTTTTTTTTCAAATAATTTCTCACTTAGTAATAAAGGTCATAAAAATTCTGAGTAGGTTTGATTCAAAAAAATATATTTTCATAAATCATAACGAGTCAAACTCAAAATGTACAACGAGTTTGACCTATGAAATAGTTTGCAGGAAGTTTTCTATATTCTCTACACTACGTCAAATGATTAAATAGAAAGCGGAAAATCTGCCTGCAATGTTTACCCCTAAATGAGAATTTAAACTTACTGTCCCCCAACTCCAAAAGAACCAAACAACCTCATCAAGTTCAGCAAATATGTATTGCTGCCATGAAAAAGTGCAGTTGTTTTGTATTCATGAACATGAGTGCATCGGTCGCGACCCGACAATCAGAGGAGACAACTCTGACTTCTAAGGTCATGAGGCTCAAATTCACCTTCTGCAATCTAATGAGAAACATTCAAAACTGTCAGACACAAGTTGTGACTGCACGCAATATAATATAAGGCTGCTAAGCTCAATGCCATTTTAATAGAGCACAATATATGTCCTCTTGTTAGCAGGCACGACATGACAAACAAAATGTGTTAATCAAGGTAACTGCTGCTTTATTCTCAAAACTAAATTGAGATCTTGCAGCACATTACAAACACGAAGAGAAATTATGTCTTTGGTATGTTTTTCCTACCTAAATGAGATACAATAATTTTCTTTGACCACAACTTTACAGATCTATATATTTTCAATATCAATATTTTTTATCTTACATTTTTTATATTACCTAAACTTATGTGAACGAATATCTAGAGCTCAACTTCACATGGTTTTGCCCTTTTTGCTATTAAAACTATGCCTCTTTGCACATAAGAAGACGCATGAAATGATCTGTGAATTATTATAAATGGCTCTATATTAAGTCTTTGAATCTGTTATACTCCTGAGAAGGAAGTGCCTGTGTTTGGCTAAGACTGAAGACAGTAAAGAGTGTTGAATGTTGGTTTGTAGCCACTGAAAAAGGTTTCTACATATCAAAGGGATGCTGAGCACAATTTCTTCACTGATCTAAATCTAATTTGCTTTAAGATGGCATTAGAAGTCGGTGATGTGCTTATGAGGTCCAACTCCTTCAGTGAGATCTGAACTGATGAAGGGCACCTTTTTAGACAAGCCTTTTCCATCTAAATATGAGAGCTGATTAGATCTTCAGAGTAATGTTAGGTGTTGAGGTCAAGGGAAGTATGTTGCACATTTCAGCAAAAGGCTACTAAAGGCACTTCACATTACAAATATTAAATTTTCCAACATATCAAAAGTCATCATCATGCAAAAATTGAAGACTAAAATGAATTTAGTGATAATGAACTAACAAACTCATTTTAAAGTCTATTCTCTGAGCTACAAGGAGCCAGTGTGGAGACTTTAAAACCGGAGTTTTAAAGTGTTCGCTTTAAAACTCCAGTCTTTATTTTCTTAGTTTTAGTGAGAACTTAACCAGAAGTGTTCTGGATCAAATGCAGCTGTTGGATTGACATTTTAGGAAGACCTGTCAAGACACCAAAAGAGACATGGATGAGTGCTCAGTATCTTGCTGGGACACTGGTCACTTAATCCTGGAAATGTTCTTCACATGATAGAATGCAAACTTTCTAATTTTCTTTATGTGTCTTTGGTTCTGAGCTCATCACTACACCCACATTTTGGGTCTGATCTCTAGTTTCTAGCTGTAATAACTGAAAGTTGATGCTGACACATTATTGTTCCTCTTTAGGTCCAAAAGCAATTTCTAAAGTTTGTTTGTATTCTGCTGAAGATAGTGCATATCAATGCATTAATTTGTTCTATGCATCTAATTAGTGCTTGAATGGGTTCATAGTCACCCAGTGACTTTGTAATGTAGAGCGGTGCATCGTCTGCATATTTATAGTAACTAATCTTTTGTATTAATGGGGTGAGGGAGTTCCATATCCCAGGCACATAAGTGTTTAAAATGTTTATTAAGAATGTTAAATTCAATTGTTATGAAAATGCTGTACATATCAAACATCACTTAAAATAAATTTGACTTCTTATTTATCTGATTTGATATCTTAAAATTGGCCTCTGTCTCTTTAAGAAGCTCCTACTCTTACCGACACTCTGCCTTCAGCATGTCATCACAATGTTTCTCCATTAAGTCCGAGCATTGAGCCAGGAAGGCAGCCGATAAGTTGAGCAGACACACAGTTCCTCCAGGTGTTTGCTAATTGCTGCTGCCGCTAGTCTAGAGGAGCTGTGAGATGGAAGCTCAGCTGGAGGCTGCAGCTCCAAGGAGAGGCTTTAAGTAACTGCAGCTGTCATCAGAGATTCAAGAAGGCTTTAAACATAAAATAAACAATCAAAGCAACATTACATATATAGTTTTGATGATGGAATTATATTATAACAAGTTCATTTTTTTTAAATAAACTTTCAATCATTTTAAAATGACTTAATTTGTGCCCTGCTGTGAGTGAAATGAGGTTTTTGTGCTGGGAGTAGGTCAGTGCACGTCTCTGACAGTCAAACTGAACTGCTGCATGCTGACCACATGTCATCACATGCCACTGCTGCAACCACAAACTGTCATCATAAAATAAACTAGCATGACCTTTCAACAAGCATTTTTTTTGTATTCTCATTCAGGGAAAACTTGCACTCCATCATGCATAATTAGGAGAGAGCTGCATTCTCGATTTATTACAGAAGGCCTTTGCAGAAACTTTTCAATGATTACACTCTTTTTTTATGTTTTGTTAATAGCAAAATAGATTTTTACTAAAGTTTAGATGACTTTATAGGGTGTCGTATTTAATTTAGAAACTGTGGATCATCATTGACTTACTTTGACATGAAAATCCTTTTGGGTGCTATTTACTTTGCCACATTTTATATTTGCAGATTTCGTCTCTTGCCTCCCAGACATTGGATTCTGCATACAGTCCAGCACTCTTATTTTACACACCTTCAGGTCTAAACACCATTAGCAGAGTCTAGGAATCACTATATAAGGATCATGATGGCATACTTCAAATTTATATAATTGAGTGTACTTTTCAGTCCCATAGTTTACTCTTTTTTTTCTATGGAGTGTAGTACATAGTTGTAGTACATAGTTAACTATGTACTACACTCAGTAATTAAATTAAAGTCAAAAAACACATTTTCTTTCAATAAATAATTATATCTGCAGATTTGTATTTGATGAACCATATCCATACAAGCCATTATCGACAAATAACTGACCTGGATATTATGTGTCTTTGCCATAAATCTAAAAGTATAAAGGATAGTAATCTCTACTGGCAACCTAATTTAGGCAATCTTATGCTCCCTATTAATTAAAATACTACACAAAGCACTTTTGCGATGGAGGAAAGAAGTGTTCCCCCGGCTATTTTATTGTGAGCCAAGACACATTGTGTGAAACAAAAACCTCCTCAGCCAGGATAATAAAAAACATAGAACATTTATGAACTGCTGTAATTCTCTTAGTGCGCTCCATTAATTAATCACGAGACGTCAGGTGTCAGGATGTTGTTGGCTTACCACAGCAGTTACCAATATCCTCAGGGAAACTATTGCAGATGCTTGACAAACTAAATGGAAGAAAAAAAACAATGAAGGAGCTGGAACACTTCTATAATGAACTAAAATGTCCCTGTGACTTTTTGCCAGGATTCTAACCATCTTGCAAGACGGTTTTATTTATTTTTTTTGCTGTTTCTGATGTAGAGATTTTTCCAAAAAATGTTGAACCAGGTTTTGCCTGCAGTTCATTCAATTTTATTTTTCATGACAATCAAACTATGATACCATTTCATGCTAGATATTATATTTACCACTAGTTATTCAAGAATTGTGTTACAAATTTGCACATTTTTAATCAGGAAACATTAGTGTAGAGCATTGTAATTAAACTGGACATTTTTTGACAACATTATGATTACATTAAAAAAATATATAAATTTATTTTGAAAGCATTAAAATTTCACTGTTAATGAATCAGATGCACACATATTTACATTTGTGTGCATCTGGTCTGTCTGTGTATGTTTACAGGTGACTTTTGCTTCTGGCATCAGGTCCGTACTCTTCTCCTGTCACAACCAATCATTTTCAAGCAGACCAGGCATCCAAACACAAACACACACACGCATACATGGTTTTACTTACTCTGATAACACAGGGGTCAGCTATGCAGTCATCCATGCTTGCTTCTCTCTTTGCTTCCCAGTAAACACAGAGTGGGCAACGTGAACAAGGTGGAGTAAAGTCATAAACTAAAAATCCTCATTTATGTTTGGCTATTCCACCTTCAGGAGAAAAAGCTGCAAGCTCACAGGTCCTGAACATAATTTGAATATGTTCAAGAGCATATACTGAATTTACGCTTCAGTAAAAACACATTTTCTCTCCCATTTTCAAGCTACATTAGTAGCTGGAAATGCTGCATTGTATGCTTGGAAGTTGAGGACTCTTATCGCACTTTTTTGTACAGAACGACGCAGTCGAGTCCTGAAACAGGACAGACAGGAACTGGAAAAGGGCTTTACTTTCAATACAAAATCTATACGTTTGAAGGAACTGCAGCGGCTGCAGTTTGGCAGCAGCAGTTTAGAGCAGAGTGAAGGTATGGTCAATAACTCAACGTAATTATATTTTAGTAGCATAATCAAACTGGACACATAAAATATAATAACATAATTCAGGAAAATGCTTCCTCATGTCCTGGTGCAACAGGGAATTGTGGTGCTTTTTTGACGCTTCATAAACTTTCAAGATTTTTGCATAAATATTATATTAAACATAAGCAAAACTGATAAATGCAGATTTAAAAAAAGGATCTTCTCATAGGAATGTTCTTGATTAAAAAGATAAACGTGGTCAGTTCAAGTTTGTAAACCCAATGCAGATCCAAAACCTTGTCAACACTTTTTCTAATGTCTGACCATGAAACATCTTGTGATCCCCAAGGAATGAGCTGGAACGTATTGCTTGAGGGAAGTATGAATCTGTGTGCCCCTTAGCTCAAGTTTTGAATAAGCAGAAGAGATTGGCTGACTGGATGGCTTGCAGGTTTCATGACTGATATTTACAGCTTTTCTTGTTTTAGTCTATTTTAAATATTTTGTGCGTTTCTGTGCCCTTCAACTCTTTGCTACATACTGTGAAGCTGACATTTCTGTGTACAGCTTTGTTTTTATTTTCTTCATTTACAATTTTTATGTTTGCACACCATGTGAGTGAAAACGCTCCTTTTGTTTACTCACTGGACCAGCAACTATCTGTCGATATCGCTGCTGCGCCAGCTCCCATGCAACAACCCCGTGTCCACCTTGAACTGAGAGTCAGGCACCACTAGTGGAGAGGAAGGTGGCGTCCCACCATCCTGTCCATCACCATGGGAAATGTGGGATCTCTTCCCAACGAAGTGGACAAGCTGGTGGCCATTAAAAGAGCTACCAGAAAACCAGCCTCATCTGATTGAGATGGTGCTAAATGTGCTAACGCACATATAAACACAAACGGTTTTAATTTACTCCGTGTCAACAGAGCAGTAAGAGGTGGCTGTGTTTGTGGATGGTAAATAAAGTAACTCTTGACATTTAACCACCAAAAAGACACTGCTGCATTCATGTAAACATCTAAATTCGTTGGCGTTGATGGAAGATGTTATAAATGAGGGAATCAGGAGGAAACACGTTTTCAAGGATCACCAAGATCTTCTGGCCCATGATGATGACAGAGTCATCAGTCAATTAACAATCCCTACAGCACAGCTCTTAAATCTATGTGCTGAACTGGGAGAGACCGACCTGTGTGACCCACGCCATCCCCGTCCAATTACAGGTGTTAGCCACCAACACCGATGCTCCTTACAGGAAGGGTCAGAGCAGACTCTACATGCTGAGGAGGCACAGGGTGCACATCCGGAAGATCAGCTAGAATGCAACTATGGTATCAGGAGCCACATGGAGCTTTTTGGGCTGTTTGTACTTGCTGGCACTTTTGTCTACTCAACATTTGAAATCTTTTGCTTCCTACATCTAGACTGGAAGAGCGTTCAATTCTTTAGCCATTACTAAAAAGGATGTCTGTTATCCAGGTTCAGTGCTACAGTGATACAGCCACATTATCTATGTCATCTATTTTTGAAACATTTTATGGAAATAGGTGAAGAACCAGTTTAGGAAAACAAAAAGTTCCACACAGATTATATTAAGCTGTAATAATAATTAAATATTTGCTTTGATCCTATTTTGTTATTAGTCTTGTGAAGCTATTTGGATGTTCTGCTGCTGGTGTCCTGGGATTTTAGATGCTGTGAAGATTCAATCTGTGCAATACACTGCAACAACTGAGAAGAATTAAAGAAGATAATATTAAAGCCAATGAAGAAAACAACCTACTTAATGTGGCAGCCACACTACTGCCTTTGAAAAACAAATCACAGACAAAACAGTAGGAACAGGAATAATGTTATTTGAATTTATTGAGGGATTAAAAGCAATATTCCTAATCCTTAAAGTATAATTTAAATGTCTGAAAGTATAAACAAATAACTTAGCACTGCCTTTATTCCCACTCTTCACATGCCTGAAGTTTCTTACCTTCAAGAAGGATTTAGTCTGCAAAAGAATGCCTGACTTTTCTAATTAACAAAATTATCAAATGTTGCAAATGTCTGAAGCGTGCGTCAAATTTGACATAAATTTTTACATTATTTATATCCAAATTTCTTTCAGTTTTTTTTCTGCAAGGCATAGGTATATGGTGGTATTTTTATGTTACAATGCATCTTTGATCAAGGGTTTGCCCCCTAAAATTGCAAAGCTCTGCAAAGCTCCCAGACTCCTGCAAAGGTGAATATAAGTCCGTGAACCACATAAGATAATAATTCATCCTTTTCCACCCACCTCCAGCTGTCAGGTTCAAGATTCACAACCATAAGTGCCAAAACTGTCCTGCTGTCAAACGGAGCAGAAAGGGATCAAATAAAAAAAAAACACTTCAGAATCACGATACACCCTCCTATCTCATCACTGTCAAACAGATGCAGGATAGATTAAAGCAGCTCTGGTCTCAGTAAATCCATCTATTTATTTTCCACCTCCCAGTGCTCTTTTGCTGGGCTGCAAAGTGTATTGCAGCATGCATTAGAAAAGAAATGCAATCTGCTGGTCCATGGCACAATAGGCACATATATGTCTGTAAGCATAATGGGTTTTTTGTATCTGAAAATCTTGCATCAGTAGAGAGTAGAAAACTATGAAAGAGCAACAATCTGCACAGTACCAGGATGTAGGCTGTAATTTCAGAAGAGCTTAACTTTTGTTTCTTTGTTATAAAAGGACACCGATGTTAATGTGTGATATTTTTGGATTACAGCAACAGAAAAATGGTTCTAAACTTAAAATAATTCTGCCTTAATGGATACAATTAACATTTTGAGCTCAGTTATTGTAGGTGACATTGTCTAGCCTTCATATCCAAACAGAATCATCAACACACCACTGAAGACAAGTATGAATTTCTACATCAATCTGTGTTTTTTGCTTCAATTTCAAATGCTTGTTCTGCTTAACATTATTTTCTTATGTAAAATTACAAATTCAAATTTGTTGTATTATTTGACACTATCGATATAGCAGACCATAAATTGTTTACAGCCAATTTGAGACAAATATAATTTAAATGTACATTACTTTAGAAGAGCAACTTCACATTTAAATAAAAAAATGGCATAATTACTTACAGTTCTGTTGTATTTTTTTTTACATTTATGTATGTAGCATTCTTTCACAATAATATTAAAATCACAGTAAAAAAAATAATCATTGGCAGAAAAGTCCAATTGATCCAAGTTTACCATAAACAGGTTGAATAAAATGCACAAAATAAACACTTGTGTTGCAGAATGAAGGTAACTGTTATCTTTTTTCCTTTCCCTTTTATTTTAACCTTTTGCTTTAATTTCAATTAACTGCTTATACATTCTGAAAATTTACTGTGGTAATCTGTAAAAAAAACAAAAAAACAAAAAAAACGTTACAAAAAACCCATTTACAGTTACACCTGTTTCTGATTTCAAACTGCTATTTTGTGTTGCACAGGTTTAAAATATTGCTTAGAATAAATCTCATTCTTAAAACAAGAAACACAATTATGTTTTCAACAAATTAGCCTAGCATGGTGGTTTCTCTGTTAGAGTGAATTTGAACCCCAACAAGCTGAACAAATGGTATATAAAGGTACTTTAAAGAGGTGGAATCATGTGCTTTCCAGGCACATACAGTTATTTCATGGTACAACCAAGATCAGTTGTTATGAAGACACTGTAAATTTCAAATTTAAACAAAATTTGGCTTCAAAATTTAATGATTTGAAATTGGCCTCTGTCTCTTTAAGAAGCTCTGTTTCAGCCTTCAGCACATCATCACAGCAATGGCCGCTGGACTGAGAAATAGTTTGTATGATCAGTGCAGCAGACTCACAAGTTCCACCAGGTGTTCACTAATTGCTGCTGCCACTAGTCTGATGGAGCAGAGTGAGGGAGGTGGGGGGGAGGGCTGCTCTGAAGCCCTGCTGTGGAAATAGGCAGCACTTTTTGAGAGCAAGCGTTTAGGCATCTCTGAATGTCTTCCATGGGAAATTTGAAGATTCCTCAAACATGCATGAAAGAATCAAAGCTGTACTCTTAGTCTGGGTGATGAGGTAATACAATTATAACATGATTTAAAGCTAAAAATCATATAACACCCCTGCTTTAAGGTTTCTTACAACAGTTTAGAAAAATCTAGACATGAGTCCGTCTTAGAATGTGTTTACTTTATTCCTGCTGTACTCAAGTTTAACTACTCAAGCTTAAAGCTGCAGCAGCTCAGGCTTGGGTAATGGACAATAATCAAATTGCCAATCTTGCAGCCCTGTATCTCAAGAGACCTGTACTTGTAATTGCAGCAAAATGGTTCTCCACTACGCATTGACCTTGGGCTCAACGATTGAAAAAATATGCACACATAGGTTTGCAGCATTTTTTTCTTTTTGTCTTGTTTCAGTATTTCAGTTTGCACTTTGAAGTGGCAGGAGTCACTGATCAATTGATCGTCCCACTCCCAACGTGCACTAATGCTTTCCAGAAAGTCCAACTGGAAAACAGAATAAAATCCAAAGGGGGTGAAAGCTGTTACAGAGGCACTGTTTTGTAAAGTGGTAACTGGGCAGATAATTAGCACAAAAATATCCTTGATGCCAGCAACAAGGAGCACATATAGGGCAGCTGGTGCTAAGGCTATCGCGCTGCTAATTACCACTGGGGTTTAAAACAGAACTTAACAAGCTAAAGAAGAGTCTGTGACATAGTTAACTTTTTTTTCTTGCTGTTCCTCTTTTTTTTTTAATAGCTCTGCCTTGATGTACAATGTAATCCCAAACATATAGTTGTTTGATGCTATAAAGCACCAAAACAAAAATGTCAGGAACAGGAGATATGCTTATAAATCTCTGAATGTCTGTGTATCTTCAGATTCTATTACAGCGGACTTCCACACTATCAGAAAATCCACAACCTGTCACTTTTGTGTGTGCGTGTGTGTAGGTCAATATAACCTCTGAAGCAGATTCCTGAGTATAACACCTGACACCCTCCTGCTGCGCTCACACAGTCATGCACACACACATTTCTGAAAGGAATCTATTTTACACAGAACACTGCAATCCAGAGTTACTTATAAGAGCTGCCAGTTTCTAATGCCCTGCTCACCTGGCTGAGTAGTCTGTGTGTGTTTCTTGCGCTCCAGATTCGACTTTTGTTTCATTGTTCCTTTACCATCTCTTTTCTTACATTAACGTCTCCTACCTCTCTCTCCTCTCTAACTTTATTCCATCAGCCTCCTTTACATAATATTATTTCTGCCAGGCAACCAAAGAGACAACTTAATAAGCAGATGAATACAAAAGTCTGAGATTTTTCTCAAAAAATTAAGATGCATGTTATATTGTTCATGTTCCTGACTATTAATCTATTGAAGTAATATAGTTTCATGTCTTCAAAATATAGAGCACCAAGGAATTTGCTTCACAATTTCAAGTGCCATTCAAAATAATTTTAAAATCAGTGATGATATTCCCCCCTTCAGCAGACTGATTGCACAATAGCTTATGTAGAAAAACAGTAGCTCTAGAAGAACATGTCAGTCTAGATGGACATGGTTGTGACAGCTCAGGTCTGTGCTGCTGCTGCATTCGTCCATACATTTCAGAAGTTATTGTTAGGTTTTACTTCATCCAGACTGTGTTTCTTTAAAAGCTCCAGTTTTTACATGGTGTTACAAGTCGACCTTCTTAGCATCTGTTCTCTAATTCACAGAGAAAACTCTCAAGACAATTTAAAACTGAGAATTAACTGTTTAATTCTGACGGATTTACAAATATTGTCATAAATAAGAGAGATCATTGTTGGCATTATAAAGAAGTTTTACAAACAGCTGTTTAAAATATATAGAACTTATATCTATCTCTTTTCTATGCATGAATCAGTGAGGTTTAATATAGACACTGACAGATGACTATAATAGCACTGATCTGGTCTTCAATGGACATCCTGCATCCCAAATAATCTAGGTAAAGTGCAGTCTAAAATGTCTAATGCCAAGCAAACTGTCATTTTGTTTTTAATAAGATATTTTAACATCATTTCAGAAAAGAACAGCGTATGATGCAAATAGATTCAAGAGGATGTAGAATATAAACAAGTTCTTAAAAACAGCAAAATACCATATTTTAAATGAACACTTTAGTTTAGTAAAACAGCACATAATCTACTAAGAACTCACTGTAAATTTTACTCAGGCTTGTTTAGGACGTATAAAAGCCACCAGTTGCTCACAGCCTACTTCAAGATTGTGTCAATCTTGCTTTGTTACCTTTTGTTGCACTGGAGATGCATCTCCGAATTTGTCTTTGTATTTTTCCTACTTTTCTTATTACTCTCAGGTATTTAATGTCTTCTTTGTGGTTTGATTCCTGATGGTTATGATAAGCTGTTGGTGTGATTTATGCATTTGATTGTTTGAATAAACTCTGGATGATTGTGACGTTGAACAGCGTGGTTGTCAGTTTCGCACGACGTCACGGACCCGGGGAGATGACGGATGACAACGAGCAACAGGTTTAATATTTTCTCTCAACAAGTGTTTTGAACAATTATTAAAACAAAGCACATTTACACAACATTTGCCTTATAGCTCCAAATTGTGCTGTTTCCTGTAAGATGATGAATAGATGGATGTTTCTACAGCTTAAATGGACTCCACCTGTCGTAAATTTAGTTGATAGGAGTTGATTGGGACAGACACACATCTGTTTATGTACGTTTATAGTTGACTCAGACATACGGCGCCTGTCTGAGCGCAAAGCATGAAATCAAAGGAATTGTGTGTAGACCTCCGAGACAGGATCGGCCACGAATCTGGAGAAGGATAAAGAAATAAATCTACTGCTGTGAAGGTCCTAATGAGTTCAGTTTCCTCCATCATTTGTAAATACAAGTTTACAACCTGAACTCTGGGTCCCAAACCCCGACCTCTACCTCAAAGGATTTTGTGAACATAAATCTTTTATTTAGAGTTGGTTGACAGTCAGTAAGCTGGCTGTCTCTGGCCACAAAAACCCCCAATGACTCAGGCCTGGAACATGTTTTTATTTAGAGTTTAAAATATTCAGTTTAATAAAACCTGAACCAAAAATACTGGAGCTACATTTCATGTGAATATTATTTTATGGATTTTGGATGTTTTGAGTTGACTAAAACTATCATCTAAAGAGAAAGAAGAAAGCAACAGAAAGGTACAGAAATATTGGCAAAAAAACAGACAAGCATGTTAAGTGGGAGAGAAGTGGAGTAGGAAGGCATTTACTCAGACTTCATGAGTGTTTTTTGTTTCTTACCACTGTAATCCACACACTGTACATGCAGGAAGGGAAAGAGGTGCAAAGGAGGGAAAATATTTCACTCCTGCTGCCAACCGGTGATGTTGCCAACTGATCATCATGACTGAACTCCTGCAAAGGTGCCAAAATCCATAGCCATTTCCTATTTTCGGCATTTGGCCAATACAATAAGTACATAATAGCATTTCAGTGCTCTCCCAAGATATATAATTTTTGCAAGGTAAAAAGAAGGCCACTTGAAACAGCATTTAGATGTGATACAAAAAACTTCCCACTGAAACCAATAATAATGAAATTCAGTGACGGCAAACTGCACAGGGACACAGTTCTCCTGCTAAATCAACAACTTTCTGCCAAAGATTAAACCCAGAGCAGCAAGGGCTCTAATCTGTGATATTATCAGGGGACAGATGCTGGAGCCTCTTTCCTGATAATGAGTTACAGACTGGTTCAGTCTTGTTTATGGTTTTTCACAGTCACTTAAAGCCTCCCAAGACCACATGATATTATCCTGATAATAGCCTGAGCTGATAGACCTGAGGGAGCATGAGCGTCATGGCTGATGACTTCTACTTATTTCATGTTATTAGAGGACTGCCAAAGCTGCCTGCAGGATACATATGAGGATCAGCAGGTCCATGTTAAGAGTCTGAGATTCTGACTCTGTTCAGGAAAGGTGTTTTATTGTTTCACTGTGGGATTTCTGGTCAATTAATTTATGGTCTTATGTACTTTTTTTGTTTTTTTTTTTTGGTCTCCTGACACATTTTCTTAACAATCATCCATCCATTTTCTATACTCCCTTAGCTCTTAGTGTGGGGTCAGAGGGTAGTGGTGTCTATCCCCAGCTAACGGTCTGGGCGAGAGGCGGGCTCACCCTGGACAGGTCAAACAACCATGCACACACACACTCACACGTAGGGAGAATTTAGAAAAACCAATTAACATGATAATCATGTTTTTGGACTGTGTGAGGAAGCCGGAGTACCCAGAGAGAACCCACCATCTACAGGGAGAACATGCAAACTACATGCAGAAAGACCGGGGCCGGGAATCAAACCCAGAACCTTCTTGCTGCAAGGCAACAGCTCTACCAACTGCGCCACTGGGCAGCCCTTTTTAATAATCATTAAATTGTAATAGTTTGTGTAGGACTTAGGGACAGTATTTTTATTGAAATAAATATAAAAAGTTTACCTTACTTAGTTTGAGTCACATTATTTATCAATAATTTCTTATTCTTCCTGCTATTTTTAATCTCACAGCTGGAAACTGAGAAAACACTGGAAAGGTTGATGAACTGACTCATTGTCCTCAATCAACATCTTCCCCAAGTTTCCAGTTACTGATCTAGTTACTACAATTACGATGATAGCTGAACACAATCTGGTTCAGTTGAGATGCACATGTTGAAAATAATGCGTTAAAAGCTTGTAACTAGGGTTTAATGAGGATTTTTATTGTCTTCATTTATTGAACGTAAGGTTCTGTTAAGGGGCAGAAAATATTGCTGACAGTTTCCATGGCAGATCTCAAAGTTGCAGGATGTATTCCTCAGTGTTTACATTTTAGCAGAAAAAGTCATTTCTACAGAGAATTAATGTTGTCCGTGGGCAAATTCCCAGCCTGCCAATTAGAGGGGGACAAACCGTAGGAACATTAAAAATGCCATTACAAACAATATATAAAGAATCAAATTATATGAGAAAAAAATAAAATAAAATATATATATATATATATATGTTTGAAACATCAATTCCATTCACTGAAGATGTCCAATGACAGCATTTCTCATGCAATAAAAGGAACATTTAATACCCATTTAGATGTTGACAGTAGAGTTTAAATTAGAGCCCATGATGACACAACTGTCTTAGCAGATGGTTTGTTTCCAAGAACCACCAGGGAAATCAGCTGCAGAGCTTGTTTTTAAACGGGAAGCTATTTCTGGTTCACTCTTAGCTGGAAATTGAAAGAACCATCTGTCATGTTGTGTGATGGACAACCGTCACAAAATAGTATCATCAAAGTACCACCTGGAAAAAGAAAAAAAAATGCATCAAATTCTCTGGTCCATGCCGCACTTAACATTTCAACGTTATTTTCTTGCTCTTTTCAGAGAATAACTGTTTTTCCACCAAATAACTTCCTGTTTAATATCAATTGTTTCAAATTAAAGTGTCTTTGCTAGAGGAACCTTCCATCCTTCAAAAGATAACCTTATTTATGAACCATAACTAGAGAAATCAAAACATATCATGTATGATTCTTATATGTTGACAAATCTTAATACTTCTTCTTTTTTTTTTTTACCTTGGAATATGTTTAGTACTGAAGACATTATAAGGATTTATTGTATGCATGGCATTCTATCATACTAAAATTTACTGAGCTTCTGTGAGAACCCCGTTCCTTTTTCAAACATTTGTGGAAGTAAATGGCATCGGTAGTGGATTTCAAACTCCACTGTCGACATTGTTTTATTTGTAGGGGTGACCTAACACGTCTGGCGATATAGTACAACTTAAGTGCAACGAATCCTCTCTTTCTTGTTTGGTTGGAAATATTTAACCACTTTTACTGGGTAATGTAATTTATTTCGAGTCTGATAAGCAGCTAAAGAAACCCTAAAGTCAAAGAACAGCGCTCTGCTGTTACCAATTTAGGGAAACATTAGGATTGATTTCTGCACTACCTTTGTTTACATTTGATTTGGTTTTGTACATGGTCATGTATTTCTTGTAATGTCATTTTTTTTCTACCAAGTTTTTAACTTGGTACAGTGTTGATGATCACCTAAAAAGGCCAAACCTGGACTTTAATTAGTGAAAGCACAGATATGAAAAGCAGGAGATGGTGAATGAGAAACATTTATAGAAACTGAAGTAAAAATCTTACTGAAAATATTTAGCATCTGAAGCAGTTTGCCAGCTGTAAAGACATATTTTGCAAACAGACGACCATTTTTTTAAATATCATTTACGGTAATGTTTAATTGCCAGTTAAATAAAGCAATAGACTGAAAAAACCCGTCTTCATAAGTAAAAAGATTCCCAGAAAGATAAGAAAAAAACCCAAAGAAAAACACTACAAACACGTTGGCCTGGCCCCTGATTCTATTATAAATGGTAATTTCACTATTATTTTCTCAAACAATATGTAGTCATTGCTGGCTTTGTAACAGGCATTGGAGGGTGCATTCAGTTCTGAAAACAATTCATATATGCTTGACTATTTATTACTTTCTTTCTTGCTGCAATCTTTGAACTATTGCTTCAAAGTAAAGATTAGAGATCCTGGCTCCTGTAGAGCTCAGCAATCATTAGTTTTTGATGAGCATTAGATAAGAAATCACCTGCTGACATGGTAAAAATCCATTTTTCACAAAAGCAATCGCCTAAATTGACAAACAAAAGGAACAAGTGTTCGACTACTCTCACTGTACTCTAGTGATAGAAAAACCAATCCAGCTACCCAGTTGTGTATTTTCACCATGAAGCCATGATAAAGCTGCAGTGTGACCCATAAATCCTTGCAGATGCACTGATGTAATTGCAGAGCCTCTCCCATCAGCATTTCAAAGGCAGGAATCTTGTATTATGTATGCAAAATAGACAGGAATGACAATAGCATTGAGTGCAATGTGGCAGTAAAGGACGACATGCAAGTTACTGAATTTATACCTCTGATTAAATACAAAAGCTTAGATTTATGAAGATTATGCATTTTTGGAGTAGCATGTGTGATGTCTTAGTCAATAAATGTACATTTCTATGCACTGCAGCATATATATGGTAACATATTTTTTTGACAGTGTTCGGATCTGGGATTGTTTGGTTTTGGGTTTTGTCATTTTTCTGTTCCTTGGTTTTCTTTCGGGCTGCCCAGTGGTAGAGCTGTTGCCTTGCAGCAAGAAGGTTCTGGGTTCGATTCCCGGCCCGGGAACATGCACAGCATGTTCTCCCTGTGCATGCGTGCCTGCCTCTCGCCCAGAACGTTAGCTGAGGATAGGCACCAGCACCTCCTGACCCCACTTAGAGAAAACGGAGTATTGAAAATGGATGGATGGATGGTTTTCTCTCTTAGTTCTGCCAATACACTTCTTTAATTTAATTTATGTCATTATTACACTGAGTATGATCTATCCCTAATCCTTTATATGATATTAATAGCTGCTGTTTATTATTCTGATGACTTCTTATAAATTAAGGTTTAGGACAATTACCTTTTTTATTTCTGAAATTGATGAGAAGTTCCAAGAGGCTCTGTTTTGGGATGATTACTGTATCTAGTTTAACTTCTCTATTCACTACTCTTCTCTAGTTGATAACACAAAACTTTCAAACATATTTTAACCACATTTTCCTGATGAAATGGCAGAGGATTTCTTTGGTAATCTGGTAATGGGATACATTAACAAATAAGAATTTCTGTGACTAAAGACAGTGCTTGTGCATCAATCAGGATTGAAATGCCAGTGTTGAAAAAACAGGAAGGTTGAAGTGGAGATGCAGAGGCTTTATTTCTTTTTAAAACAATCCCAAACACTAAATTCAGAGGTATACAAAACAAAATGCAAAGTCAAATCATTGCCTTCCAAAGGCTGCAAATCAGAGCCAGAGATCATCTTGCAAAAAGGTTTATTTGTTTATTTTAAGTTGTGGCACAAAATAAGTTTTTGAACATTCTATGTTCTTTAGGTATTCTTTTCATGAAAACATTTGATCAACCTGAGAAAGATTGTTTGATCAAGAACGGAAAAAAGCTCTATTGTAGTTTTATAGCATGCTAATTGACAGGTTTTAATTTTTTTTTCTGCTTCATGTCAAATATGCCAGTGAAAATATTGTTCCAGTTTTAAAATAATAGCAATTTAAGCCTTTCAGTTTTATTTGAGAAATATGTTTTTTAGATGTCAGAAACAAAGTTAGTAAAATAAAGATTGCATGGTTCTGAAAACTTGATTCCTGTTATCTTGTCAGTAAATACGAAGCATCCAGCCACTTTTCTCTTTCTCTTATTAAATGCTTAGTTTTTATTTCAAATAGTTTTGTGGGGGAGCTGGGGGGATTGCATGCTAGAAATGGAACAGATCTTTGTGGGTAAGTTTAGAAACACCCCAAAAACTTAATTTACAGCAGTCATCTGATTTGTATTTATTGGTTTGTTTCAAGTAACTTTTTAAAAGTAATTTTTCCAGCTTTAAATCCTGTTTAGTATTCGTCTTTGCTGTTTACTCAGGAGTTTTCTAGCAGCTTAGTTTGTGACTTTGTATTTTATGATGTTGGCAAGTTACAACTAAAAGTCATTATCTTGTTCAGTAGCTTTTATGTGGGCTTTTGTGGATAATAATTTCTTGGGTAGAATTTGTTGGTTGCACATATTTGTAAAGATGAAATTTATAGTGCATACCACCATAAAATATAAAAAAGCAACAGAAAGTCAGAGTGACATGGGAGCAAAATTGATTCCAAAAATGAGATTTTGTTTATTGAGTGGGAGCTGCAGCATCAGCTGCTTACAAACAGACAAATCTGATCTCCTTTTGTTTTTATTTTAATCTGGGAATTAATTCGCTGTGATCATATTCGTCAGTTAATTGCGGTTAGACATAAGATTAATTCACACACTGCTCAAAAAGTAATGGCTCCAACGCAAACAAGTAATCCTCCATGAATTCAGCAAGTTGTTTGCATGAACTGAATTGTCAATCACCAAACTGGCTTGGTAATAAAGTAACATTGATAACAGCTTTTAATTTGCTCCTAAATAAAAAAGACAAGAAAGATGCAAAAAGTTTCAAGATTTTGTAGCTTTTGCAGTTTTCACCTTCTATGCAGTAATTGCCTTTTCATGACTTAACATCAGTCCTGTGGACATTGCTATAAAAATGGTTCATTTAGCTGGTCGTCCAGGGGCTAACACCTTCATCGATATATTACTCTTTACAGAAAGGGATGAAAACCTTTTCAGTAGCACATCAACTGTAAAATCTTGTGATCTGATGCTTCTCAGATCAGCTCCAGTGTCACCTGTTGACGTATCAAACATGTTTTACTTCAGCTAAAATTTTTTTTTACATCACATTATATGAGGTCACCACCATTTATCATATGGTGGTTTTGTATGTTGTATGTGTAAAGCCTGTTGTGTGCTGGGGTGTGTTAATGTTACCATGACAGCGTCTAATTGTTCTTTTCCATATTTTAATGATCACCTGACCGTCTTAGACTCAATGTTTAATGATCGGTGTAAGGGCTGTAAATTACTTAGAGAAAATATGGCCGACTCAACCGTTACAATCAATTATGAGTGAATCTGTGCAGACAAAGGATTTGCATAACATCGAATAAGATTAGGCATATTTATTATTGATTTAACATTTTTGTAGCATTCAAATGCATTGTGGACTTATATGCAGCAAAGATGTGCCAGCCTGACTTAACTAATGTAATAACATTTTGTCATTAACAAACTAGCATGTCATTGTCTTAAAAACTTGTGCAATTATGTTCTGTGCTGTATTAGAACAATATTTCTGGACTATAGGTCGTTCCCACATTCTTGGTTGCTACAGAAAGAAAAGTTGTACGAGTGTTAAGATACACTGAACAAAGAAAACTACAGAAGACAACTTGGGTTATGGTATAAAAAACTTTATTCTCAAATAATATCTCCAAAATATCCGATAGATAAACAGTGAGTCTTGCAGGCTGTGAGGCTGAATCCACAAACACTCCGCTGTGTGTTTCCCTTGTGGTCATGTTGGCGGACCGGATAATTCGCCTGAAGTACCAGAGGAGCTTTATACCTTCAAATTTGCTGCCAAATATTCATGATGCTACATCAAAATTTTACCACAGCTCAATGATCCAAACAGACCGATTAAGGTAAAAGAGTGTTTGCTCTCTTTTAATTTAAACAAGTCAAATTTGAAAAGTAAAAAAAAAAAGAATTCATCCAATTTTAAAAATTGTTGCCTCTAAAAGCCATTCTCTCCAAGATATAATTATGAGAATTAGCCATGAAGGGCTGCTGTTACATAGGAACAATGTGTTTTCAACACATTACCTAAAACATTTCCAATAGCATACATGTACTGTTAATATCTCAAAGATTTTAAAAGTCAAGTATCAATGAGCACAAAGAATCTGGAATTTAAACTACATCTTTATTAGCAAAAGCCTTAGTGTGCAAATGAAACATGAAGTTGATCCCACCTTGATGCAGAAGCTGTTTTAGACTCAATATTTTCTTTCACATTTATTAACCGGACAAAAGTTGAATTTAGCTTCAGCTCTGAAAGCCTGTGTGTTCCTGTGTAAAAGCAGCCAAATAAAGTCATATGAACCTTTGATATTTGATACTCAGTCTCAACCATAGATCTTTACATGGTGTATAGCAGTAAAAACATTGATTTCAATGAACAAGATTTTATTTGTACCTACATTATTCATAAAAATTACAGCATGTTTAATAATTTGTTTTGATATTTTTCTTTTTTACAAATCTCTTCATAAAAAATAGATTTTTGTA
Source organism: Phalloptychus januarius (assembly GCA_902982915.1). Taxonomy (NCBI): domain Eukaryota; kingdom Metazoa; phylum Chordata; class Actinopteri; order Cyprinodontiformes; family Poeciliidae; genus Phalloptychus; species Phalloptychus januarius. The sequence continues at coordinate 17,502,782 of CADWAE010000477.1, forward strand.
CAAAAATGTTTTTTTGTTTTTTTTTTTTCTTTTGCACCTACTTCAAGTTCAGCAGCACATGATAATGGTGGTGAGAGATGACAGCGGTGAAAATGGAGACATCACAAAGCCAGAAACAAACATTTTAGATGACAGCGAATTTCGGTTAAAGACGAACCATTTCTCAACTCATCTCCGTTCCACAGGGGACATCAAAATGAAAATAAAATATATATATGAGTATATTTCAGCATATTTTTCAAAGCACCAGCCACTTCCTGCATGTTAATGAGTGAATGAGAACACATCTCTTCAGCTTAACTTAATAATTTTGTTTTGTATCTCAATGAAAAAGCAGTCATCTGCTCAACTGATAGTTATTCATCTTTCTAATGAAGAAAACGTGACTGCAGATAAATTCTCAATTCAGAAATAATAAGGTTTAGTTTCCATAGTAACATTATCCAACTCCAAATTATGCAAGCAGAACCACAGTTTCTACATGTGCGAGTGTCTTACAAAAGAATTTAAACCCTTAAATTAGTTTCACATTTTGTCTTTTTTTTTTTAGAAATAAAATTTTCAAAACCAAAGCAGTGCACAGCTACAAGGTGAAAGGGAAACGTTTTGGCTTTCATAATGTTTTGCAAATATATCTGAAAGGAATGGTATGCACATGTATTCTGTCCACTTTAATGGGACTCCCTTGGTGAATAAAATTTAGCACAACCATTTGCTTTCAGAGGCAAACGCTACAAAAAGTGAATTAAAAGAGCTGTTCCACGAAGGCCTTTGTTTGTTCACTCATGTCGCTCAACAGCGTTGCAAAAAAAGATGGTGGAATAGTTTGATCTATTCCAAAACATATCTCAATGTCATGGGTAATATTTTTCACTTAGCAATGTAAGGAACCCAGAAAACATAGAAATTAATATATATTAAATATTCAAAAAATAAATGTTAAAAAATGTTGTGAACAACCTCACTACTACAAATGACCCTGAACGGGTCACAGGAAGCTGTAAGGAGCTACAAACAGGCATTTCTGAAAGAAAACCTGTTGGATATCAGAATGGGGGAGAGGTTCATTTTCCAGCAGGTCAATGGCTCTGAACATCCAGTCAGAGCTGTAATGATTAGATCAAACGGTCAGATCAAAGCATATTCATGTGCTAAAAAGGAAAACTGAAAGCGTAGACCTGAATCCCATTGAGAATCTGTGGCAAGGATTGAAAATCGCAGCTCAAGGATTCTCTCCATCCTTTTTAAGTGAACCTGAGCGACTCTGCACAGGAGAATGGGCCAAAATTTGTCTGAACATTGAGAGCTGAAAGAAACGTACCTTAAAAGGCTGTAATTGCAGCAAAATCTCAGAGGAACTGAATGCATACTTTGTATAAATGCTCCAACAGTTTTCTTCCACTGCGTAACTGCTGCATGCTCTACTTTGTACTCTATAACATAAAACCAAATTAAACCCATTGGTTTTTTTATTTGTGATTGTGACAAAAGTAGGGGGTATGAATATTTTGCCAAGGCACTGTATGCTATGTTATTTCTTTAGTGTAAAGACACGACATGTAAAGAGTTAAGGAGAATTTATGAAATGCAATAGAGGACCAAACTCTCCCACAGTCCCAGCTCAACACTCAGGAAGAGCGAGGCAATGGGGAAGCAATGCGGGTGTCCCATCAACCTATCAGTTCCCAAAACTTATCAAAAATAAATAAATAAAAACTTGTAAAAGCACATGTGGGGTCAGTCCGACCCCAGCGGAACAACAAGCTCACACAGGGTCTACTCGACTGTAGGAGGGTTAAAAATATCAATACCACAGGTAGATCTAGGCCACGTAATCTCTTAATTTTATATTTATCCTGCTTGGAAGAAATGTTAATAGTTCAGTATGTCCCACTTAAATCTACGGAAGCATCCACAAATATTTTCAGTATTGGAAGTGAGAATGGTTCCACTGATATAATGGAAAAAAAGGCATTCTCATAAGTGATGGAAAAGGGTGTAAATGTTTTTTTTTCCACAAACAATATAAAATATAGCTAAAACAATGAGCGTGTAGCTTTTCTACTTGTATTTTCAGTAACACCAGTGTTACCTCCAGTCAGAAATAAACTTCTTGATTAAATGAAAGTAACTTCAGCTCCAAATCCATCAAGCATTTGAATAATTTTGAGCCTAAATTTCTGCAAAGATGAAATAATCCCATGCATGTCAGTCACTTCATTACCCTGGACATTTCTCTCTCTCTCTCTTGGATAAGGCTACCAGGTTAAAAAAACACCGACTGTCAGGATCAGACATAAAAACAAACATGATTACGGAACATATAAGTAACAATTATAACAATTACCTAAGAATAGGTTACTAATTCAACATTTCTTGCCATGGACTTATATTTCTACAGCACATTTTTAGAGGTGACTCGGCCCACCTTTCACAGAAAATCTGCGAGGGATATCTGTTTTTATAACAAAATGAAGTCAAATAGTGCCTGACATCTGTCACTACATACCTGCTTATCAGGGGAAATATTGAAACATAAGTGGGTGGAAAATCCAGTTCTGAGCTCAGCATGCATTGAAGTGTGCTTATAGAAATATTATAAAGACTTGACAGTCGTGCGGGAAACTCAGTATCTGCACAAAATGACATTCTGCATTATGCCATCTTCTTACGGGCATGGAGGATGTCAGATCTAACCGCGGCAGTGCAGTTACATTGTGGCACGCCTGAATAAACAAAACAGTCCAAATTCTCTCTTTCAGGCACACTAGGAGATCAGATATCGCTCAGTAATTATAAAACTAGACCTTTTAATATGGTTTTGGAAACCAGCCTCTAATTTTCAGGCTCTATTATGCACTCCTGACTCCATAGGAAATCTACGCTGAATTAATCAAATCAATTAAAACCAGAAGCACAGAAAGCTCTCTCGCAATTAAAAAAAAAAGAAAGAAAGAAGAGATGTGGCTCATGACTGTGAGCAGACGCTCCACTGTTGTTTACAGATGTCTTGTTTATTCCTGAATATGTCATCTGTCTTGCTGAAATATTTCTTTAAGAACTGCTCTGTTCATCAATTTTTCTGTCTTTCCATCACAATGGTTGTTTTACATGAAACGGTGTCTATCCAGACTCAATCAGGATTGTTTAGCGGCATTTCATTTGCGGCACTGAGGTCTGGGGCAAAGTCATTTCCCAGTAAATGAGCTGAAAGCCGGAGAGTTTTTACAATCTTCTCATGCACACTTTTGGGGTATTTGAGTTCTTCAGAATAATCGACTACTTTTAATACAACTAATGACACATTAGTCAGAAGACGTCATTATTTTGTCCGTTGGAAGTTCTTCTCTTTACATGTTCCTAATCTACTAGCGCATGAGTTAAATTTTAGGGAATATTTTTGTGATTGTGCTGTGGAAAGTGGTTGAGGGAAATAAAAAACAAAACATGGAAAATGCACAAAAAAAATGAGGCTTAACACAAATGCTGGACATATAAAAATATTCTCAGAATGTGTGTGAAGCACGAAACAGACCCTGGAAACAACGAAGGAGAGACCCACTGAAAGCAATTCAATCTGTTACATAAAACAAGTGCAGCAACTTTTGAAAAAATAATAGCATTTTGAGAAAACACTGCGAAAAATAACAAGCTTGGTGTTTGAAACGTGTGGAATTTCTTGAGTCCTACTGATTTATGGAGGTCAGAGCAACTTTTTAAATTTCCAGGAAACCGGCGGGATAAGTTTCTCCGTAAGCTTGTATATTTGTTGCAGTGATGATCCAGCATTCATGATGAAGGATTTGACACACTTTCTGCTGATGAGGTATTTCTTAAATAATACGGGAACATAATTGCTGACAACCCTAAATGTGCATGTTGCCTTCCTTATGAACTTGTTTGACTGCTGACCGCTTCTCAAACCAATCAGAAACTATCTGTGCTCTTTGAAAAGGCTGTTGGAACAAGACTGTGTGCATCAGACATGTGATGGGATGAAAGGATGCACAATAATAGTGGTGGAAAGGAACATGTGCCTTTTAAAGATGGTTAGAGAAATGGTTGCAGGGTTTTTCTGAAAGCTAATACTCCAAATTGTCCCATTTTCAAGAAAAAAGCTGCTAATTTATTCTGTGTAAATTACCGTATTTTCCGGACTATAGAGCGCATGGACATATAAGCTGCATGGACAAAGTTTAAAAGAAACTGAAAACGTACATATATAAGCCGCTGGTATCTCCGCCGCTCTCGGTTTTTCCACAAGGACGCATAAATCTGCTATTAAGGCTGCAGCCCTGCGTCTCCAACGCCAAACCATGGACTCGTTCACGCAGAGTTAACATACAGCGGCTATTGATCCGTACTGCCAGATCGATAGATAGCCTTCAACTTAAAAGCTGCATCATATAAACTTCTTGGTGTGGTTTCCATGATGAGTTTGAAAACATTTCTCCGTTGTGCCTGCTGCTAGCATGTGCTAAATGAAAGCTAGCGCTTCCTTCTTTGATGTCCAATTTTGACTTCCAATCATTCACTTCCTGCTAGAGAGCCCCCTGGTGGTTGAAGAAAAATCCACAGAAAAGCCGCACCCGGCCATAAGCCTCATGGTTCAAAGCGTTGGAAAAAAGTAGCGGCGTATAGTCCGAAAAATACGGTACGTGTTTTTTTATAGTTATTATAACTAGTTTTTAATAAATGTGATGTTCTCCTTTTCTTTCTTCCACCAATTACATTGAAGCAAGTAAAAGCTTTCAGAAAGAGCAAGAAACTGACAACATTTCCTGTCTATCTCCTTCATATGGGAACTCCCACACTTCTGATTAGCTAGCATGTATGGCAACGAATAAACAACTGCTAACAGGGAGCGAGAAATATAAATGTGTATATACAAACACACTGTAACCCTGTATTTAGTCATATTGTCTTTTTAAAGATAGAAGCTTTTGAATAAAAACCCTTTTTTTGAACGTTCCCTCGTCCCAATTGGGGCAAAAAAAACCCCCAAAACAAAACATGAACAAAAACAAAACTAAACAAAAAAACAATAACACTAGTGCAAAATTTGTGCGATTTATATAAACTTTATATTTTAGAGTCCCCAGCAGCCGTAGTTTGGGAAGTCCCAATGAGGCGCTGGGCTTTTGTTCATCGATATCTTCACTGAAGAAAAATACCAGAAGAGACACATAGAGACATCTTGATATCTCTGTTTCCACTCTAACATGTCCATGTCTCTTTTTACAGTTAGTTTGACTGACAACAGTGACTAACTGCACTTTTTTGTCTGCGTCCATTTGTCCGGTTGCTGTCAGTCAGCCAGTCTGTCAGCAAATCAGTTCATCTTATTTCGGATTCTGTGGCTGGAGAGTGCAGCGTAGAGGAGGAATCAGTCATCTTGCGGCTGATAGTCCAGACCGGAGTTACAAGAGAACAAATCATTTCCTGGATTTGGGCACAGTTGATTGCAGCAGTTGACAATCCTGACAGCTTATTGCCTCCAGGTTTCCACTTGTTAAGCCACCAAGCAAAGAATTGTGGCGAGTCCAGGAAAAACAAATGTTTGATTGTGTTTGACAAGCTTCTGGAAACCAGTCCATAGTCTGCAAAGGCATTACTTGCAACGCAATCGACTGGTTTTATGTTTCAGCAACTGAATTCTGTGCAGGACTTATTGGTGTTTACTATCTCCTTGTAATATTTGAACGTGTTGAAAACTCGCTTAGCTTGGGAAACCTCTTGGTTTTGGTGCACAACCTTTGGAAAACATAGTTTAGAGAGGCTTAATTTGCTATGTTTTAACCTATTTAGCTGCAGTGTACTACGGTGCTGTCATAAAAGGCATAAAAGTGTCAAATTAATGAAAATTACAAGAATCCATGAAACAAATTGTTGTAACATCTGCCCACTAAACGTACCTAACGCTGTGATTGTCCTGCTTGTCGCTCAGCTCTCTAAATAGGCTAAAACATTTTCAAACTTAACTCCCATCTAACCCTGATTTTTGTTCACCAAATGTCAACCAGGCTAATATTAAATTAACCCATTAAACCAGCCATATCACTGCATTTGGTTTTTAAACGTGCGCAAATCTGTGGAACCCACATGAGGTTCTAACGCAAAAAAGACCGTAAAAGGTTCATCGTGTCCGATAGTTCAGTTCTGTCAAATCCAGAAGGATGGAAAGTCAGTGGGATGATTTTGGTCCAGCACCAGTTATTATCTAAGGCAGGGGCTCCCATAGTGGGCCCTCGAGGGCCGGCATCCTGCATGCTTTAGTTCTCTCCCTGGAGGTAGTAACAACCTCCTCAGCATGTCAATGTTCTGCTTAGGCCTTGCAATGAGCCATCATTTGGTGCTAAACCAGGGAGAGAACTGAAACATGCAGGATGCCGGCCCTTGAGGGCCCACTTTGGGTCCCCCTGATCTAAGGTTTTATACAGGGTCCATCTTATATCTGTGAGGGTAGGAAAGGTAGACTAGGTGTATGTGCTTCCCCTGGGGGTAAAACCTCGTATTGGTCAAACCCATATCTGGCCTGCAGCGGGGAAGTTCATAAGCCTGCACCACTGTGCAAATTTGGCATGGGAGTGAGGGATGATGTTGGAATTAACTGCTGCTGATTTAGTTATGCGACCCTCACTGCAGAGCTTTTTCCAAGAGAAAGTAAGGGCAACTTCTTAAAACTTGATGAGCATGCTCCTAGCAGCAGTTCAACCAGCCATTCCACCTGTATACATGCTTGAAATGCAACAGTGCCAAAATTTTTTTTAAAAACAACTGTAGCTGAAGCAGTAACCTCCTGAAATCAGACTTTGTGATATTTGATGAGGTCATGATTTACTGCCTTTTTTTTTTGTCAGTGTCAACTATCTTTTCTGTCTTTCTCCCTCAGACCAGAGCAGAAAAATGCCATCAGAGTGGAAGGAAGTGGAGAAGAGCTGCATTATTGTGAAGATTTTGCTGGCAGGGCACCAGCATGTTACACAAAGGCTGCTCATGGTGACAAGTCCAGATATTAGGTTTGTTTTCTCTCTATTTTGGTTACACCACTCAGCAGAACTCCACACAAAGGTGGTCTGAACCGACAGGTTTGCCCAACTACACCACAGTGCAGACTGTGTTCAGGGTGGTATCAAATCGAACCGCCTTCGCCTCCGTGGGCTTCATGTTGGTGTCATACATTGGATTTTCAAATGACGCCTGCCCATTGGAGCTCTCATGTCCCACATAGCCGTTGAACTGGACCTTTGGACGGGTCCTGAAAAAAAGAGAAGCAACACTGCATGACCAATGCAACTATATCTGCTGAGGTAAAATGTATACAGAAACAAAGCCAATTTTAACAAGCGTTTCAAACACAACATCCGAAACGAACCACGCAATCAGTCCTGTGCAGAGTTTTAATGATGAGAAATTGCTCTACTGTTTTGATTTCTTGCTGTAATTTTCTTATAAAGCCTAACTTTTAAGGCTTAGTGGCTACCCAGAAAGCAGATTGTATGAAGTGGATCAAAAAAAAAAAAAAATAGCAGAAAATACTTCCAAGACCATTTCTAAATGGTTCATAGATGCCAACGTAAATATTTGCCTGTATTTAGTGTCATGATGTCTGGAATTGTTCCAACAACATTTTAGATTAAAATGTGCTGCTTCAACTTGTCAGTGATCAGGCTGTCAAAACAATCAATATTTTGATATAATCAATACTAAATAATCATTTTTCAAAAACACAAATTTGAAAACTTGGGTATAAAGAAACCCAATAATTTCCCTACATTGTTACACTCAGTCAGAAACACTCAACCCGTCCCTACGAAGAACCGCTCACCCGATCAACAACAGGCAGCAGGCACATAAAAAAATAAAAATAAATAAAAACATATGCAACCCTCTTTAGAAATGTTGAATAATCTCACATGTTAGTTGTGCTAATGCATATTAGCTTCAGTGACTGTTCTGCAGGTCTAAGGTTTCCCATCAAGAACCACTTCCTGGGCTCAATGTTCTGTCACACCATGATTAATGATATTTGTTTCACTCTTAAGAATATTCTCTCCTAAAAATGCTACAATGATATTGAGCATTTTTTTAGTAAACGCATTGAGTTTGAAATTTTTGTATTGTGAAAACCCTTTCCAGTATAGTACATATCCTGTAATATTTACCATTATACCACAATGTTTGGTTCTCACATGAGCTAAAAAAAAATTATTTATCTGCAAATTAGGACAACAATATCACAAACTGACTAAAAGGACTGAATCAAATGAGACAATCTTTAGTTTTTGCATAATTTTCTTTCTAATACTTGCAGACATTTTAGCTGGTCTAAACCAGAACTATATATAGAAGTAACATTGACTTGCGTCTAACTGAGCTCCACATGGACTCTTGAAATTAAGTCCATTACCCACTAGGTATGTGAGCAATTTTCAAAAGAAGGCTTAGATATTTTTACTTTAAAAATCAAAAGAGACTTTTAAGTTGGATGAAAGAATCTGTCTTTTTGTGATGTTGTTAATAGAGGTACTTTTTACTGTAATCTTTGGTGGTAAAGTGTAAACGATGGGGGGAAAAAAGTTCTATTACTAATCATCTATAAGAAACCAGGTCATGTTTTAGTCATTAGCTCACATTAACCAAGGTTGCAGAAACATTTCCATGCTTTACTGTGTTGATTTGTAATGCATGATCCCTTGAGCTCCTTTAATTTCACAGGAGTTCACAGGGAGATACATTAGTTCAGGAATAACTAGACAGTTTAACGCCTGATATCCGTTCACAAATGGGAGGAATAATTCAATACGTTTATAGGTATGACTCATAACTTTGTCCCTTAAAACCAAATCTGTAGATCTCAGAAATGCAAAGTTAAATGTATTTAACGACTTTTAGATCTATTTTTAATCAAGCTGATTTGCAGCGATGACTGAGCAGTTTTAGGGTGAGGAAGTTATAAGTAAAAACGAAAAAGATTGTAGAGGAAAATTGTAAAAGCAGTGACAAAACATTTTAAATTAATGTATTTTTAATACACTTACATGTTCACCCCACACTTTTTTTATTAAGATTTTAAACAGTGGTCTAACTCAACATTTGAGACTGACAAATACACTTTGCCAATTTGTCTGTTTGTTGCAGATTACATTTCAGATAAATTCCTTTAATCCTGTTAGATTTAATCACTTACTTCTACACCCTGTGGAACTATTTGCAGCGAGGAGTGCTGCTGCTGTTTGATTCTGACCTCATTAAGAGTGCGTGTCCGCGCATGTGCACGCGTCTGTGTGTGTGATTGAGCAATGGTGGAAATTCACCCCTGAGGAGCCACTAAGCCTACCCTACATGTTCAAGCCATTACTTTACAAAACTGCGCGCACCAACACATGGCGTGGACCTCCCTGCATGGAAGAGGCTTGAATCACAGCACCGGCCGTGGCTGTAAGTGCAAAACTTTCCTTCCGTCAGGAAAATGAAAAATGGCACACATAATTGCTCCGACAGTATTGTAGACACTATATAGACAAATGGGTCACAGCAGAAAAACAAAACAAAACTGCAGAGCACACACACATGCAAAGCCTTTAGATTCTCATTAAGCAACGACTTTACATCAGCATGTGAAGAATTAATTTATATTTCTGTCAGCTTGGCATTGTGGTGGTGTAGCTGTTGAAGCATGCCTGCAGAGATTTAACTATATAAAGCATAATGAATGCAAGACCTCATACTGGATACAGTATGAACAAACTTATTAATGCAAGAGTGTATGAAAGCATATGAGTAACTTTACTCCTTTACAATTAAAAGATTGGTCTTAATGACATCATGCTGACAGGGAGATGACAATGAGATCAAAGACAAAATAAAATGCCATCATAAAGCTTTTAATGATTGCTGTTTGGACACAGTAGGGCTGCACTGCTTCAGAAAAATTTCATGTTATTTGTTCTTGTCTGAGTAGAAACATCACCCCAATTGCTCTTTGCTGATGCAAGTAATCCCAAAATTGTGTTTTAAGCTTTAATTTAGGTCCACATAATAGTGTGCAGCCTTACTAAACAGCGTGAATAACAGTTTGCAAACTAAAAACAAGAGATGGGAAATTTGACGGAGGATGTGGCGGCGGGCCGAGATCTGGTTGTTAGAACCAGATGGATGACAGGTGCCAGTCTTACCTGCCGCCAGGCCCCCAGGTGTTTTTTGGTCTCTCATTGTCATCTGTGTCAGCAGACAATGTCCTGCATACAACCATCAGCTTTAATGCACATCGATTTGAACTGCAACTTGCAATGTTTGTTAAACAAGACCTGGTAGTTTCAATCGCATGTGAATGTGCAACTGAGAGGTATAATCATCAAGGATTTCATCTATTTCAGTGTTTCAATTGAAAAACTCCTATGTTTTAATTAGAATATCACTTAAAACCAATTAAGTGACTGACATTACCCACACAGCAGGTGAGCCACAAAAGGACATTCCTAAAAAAGTTGTTTGTTCAAAGTGCTGCACACTCGCATTTTACGAAAAGTTAAGAGGAAGGAAATTGCATTTGAAAAAGATGCTTAAGAACAGGTATAACTGAAGCTGTGGGAGGACAATGAGGCAACCTCATTAAAGACTTTGGGAGAGATTAACGATCTGTCAACAGCAGCTGGAGTCAGAAGAGCCTTTCACAAAACGCCTCATGGCAGGATTAAAGGGCCATTTAACTGTCTACATGTGTTTTCTAAAAGGACAGATGTGGCGAGGGGGGTAAAAGTCAGCCCGTCTCATTACTGCTTCAGCTGATGTACATAAGCGTATGTGATCTTCTCAAGCTGAGAGAAAGATGTGGGGATGACATTTGGTTTGTGCAACCAGCCAGCCGCACGATCTAAAGGCATGAGCAAGATTCAGCAATCAATTCAGACAACAATGGCTAGAAGGTGAGATAGATAATTTAAATTTGATGCATTTGGCAACAGCAGGAACTCTGCCCTGAGTTTCTGCCCAGGAATTGTTTTGAAAAAGATGCACAGCGAGATTTCCAATTCAGATTTCATGAACAGACTTCTCACTGGGCTGGAGTTTTTGTATCGTTATTTTCTGTAATTATCAAAACTTCAATAAAAAGATCAAATTGAAATATTTGGCTGTTTGGAATTAATCTAAGTTTCACTTCTGGAATTGAATAACTAAAATAGATCAAATGTTTTATTATGTTTTAATTTGTGACAATGCACCGCTGCATTGTTGATAGTTAGGTAAATAATGGTACCAACAAAGAATCACTTAAACATTCCTGCACATGTAAAGACTTTTTAGTAATCAATTATCTTTTAGGCTGAATTTTCTGAAAAAAAAAACTTTATATGTTGCTCTAAAAGCTCTCAAACTTTGCAGGAGACCTTAAAAGGAAACACAATAAGATTTTGTTCTTATTGTAGTAAATATTCAGTCTGTTTTAAGTGTACTGAACTATAGAAAAACAAAAGTGTAGCTGTGTATAAAATTAAGACTGATACCAAGAATGAAATGCAAACTAAAACTAACATATTTCTATAGAAACGGGCTCGGGTAGCACATCCAGCACCTTTCGGTAGAGTGTTTACAGAAACAGAGGACAAACAGCTGCTTTGTATTCTGCTCTGCTGCTGATCTGCTTTTTCTGAAGGATTGCCATTGAGACTGTAGCTTACCTGTGCTTGTAGAGGTAGAAGGCAAACCCAGAGAGGATGAGGGCAAAGAAGGGAACTAAAATGGCTGCTGCCACAGAGCTGCTGTTCGTGTATGGGTTTGATGGATTCATCGCCGTAGTTACAGGACCTGGAGTGACAAAGAGATAAACCAACATGCACATGCAAACTCTTGAACTCAAACACTTGATTCTGTTTGCTCCACATTTCTATTCAGTTTCTCCTGGAAGCTTTGCTCTGAAATAAAGTAATCCCACACAACACATCTGAAATGCTACGTTGGTTGCATGATGTTATGAAAACGGTGTTTTGGTGCTGCTAAGCAGACCCACCTTGTCTTGTCAGAGAAAACTTGCCAAAGTCTTTACTGTGAATGTGTCCTTGGTAAACGAAGGTCTTCTGGTCAGACTCCGCAGTGACCTGATAACAACAGAGGGTTCAGGTTTCAGGAAAAAATGTGTAAACAAATACAAGCTTATTTGTTTTTAGATTAGAATAGTTTAATATTTCCTTTTTATAACAAAACTCCACATGTTTTACAGGAATGCACCTTGATGGAATAGTTTGTGCAAAAAAAGTATTAAAAACTATTAGTGTAATAATACAGTCCATAGACCAAATTTGCATAAAAAATCTGTGCTTTCTTTTGTTTTTCTATTTTACTGCAGTTTAAGTTTAAGAAATTAAAACACACTACACAACAAATACACATATTTTCACTGTGCATCTTATCCTGAACCAACTAAACTTTTCCTGCTAATTTAGGTAATTTAGGATGACCAACGTTATTGCTTTTGAGAAGGAACAAGGCCAATTCTTATGGCTTTCTTCAAATGCAGAAATTTACATAAACTAACAATGCTGAGGAAGCAAACTTCTGATAAATTAATTCACGATATTTTAGTTAATTGGAGGCACAAATCAAGCATACTGCCTTCCTCTGTGGCATGAGCAAACAATATAAAAACATCAGACAGATTTCAGGTCAGGGAATTACAAACTATTCTTAGTTACAATTTCCAGATGCCTGAAGGTGCTATGTTGATCCGTTGAAAGAATTACCAACAATATGGGACTGTCCAGACTGTTCTGGAGAGAGATGCATCCTGTGTCCCCCAGATTATCGTGTTGTAGTGTGAAATGAACATTGCAAACCCAGAACAAACCAAAAGCAAAGGATCTTCTAAGATGCTGGTGGAGCTGGTCGGAAATGATCATTATTTACAGTGAAACAAGGGCTGAACCTATGAGGCCAGATAATGATGCAGAAAGGATACTGAGTTAGGAAGAACATCTTTCTCCAAAAGCCAGATAATCAGGAAAAATCCAACAGTTTCTGTCAGAAGCCTGCTGAAGAATATCCAGAATGTTTAATCTAGGTCACAAAAACGCTAATTTACTAAAGGATGCATGTGAAATTCTGACTTAATTTAAATGTCGTTAATCCCAAGTGACCTAAAAGAAGAAGCCTATTATGTTTATGTTATGAAGTACAGGTTGAGCTGCTGATTTTTTTGCTTGAACTTAACAAAAACTGCTTGAGTCCCGTCTTTAAATTGTTTTAAATAAAAATGGAAAAAGACAAGAAATGCATTAATATCACATTAAAAACTGTTGTTATCCATAACATGTAGTTATATAGAATGTTTTCAACTTAGCCATTCTCTTAAATGTTCATGCTCTCTTACACCTTACAGGGACTCTGAAACATCTAGGATTTTTACTCAGCTTCAAATATCACCCAAAAAATTAAACAGACTGGCCGACTTTCTCTCCTTGGCGTCCCCTAAATAGAAAGTTAATTTAAATGACTGATAACATCCAAAGTGTAAATACAGAAAACATAATCTATCTACGCCACAGGAAATTTATGAAGGCACAAAGTTAAATGTCACAATAGCTCAATAAGAAGTGAGTCCCAAGCCTGAGCCCTGCAGAGCGTTACATGCTGCAACAATTGCTTGGTGAGAAGATTAAGTTCCTGGAAGTCTCAGCTGCATGCCCGGGCCACTCATGGTGTCAAAAAGGTATATTCAACCATTAACTGGGGCCTCTATGACAGAAAGGCAATTGCTCACTCTACAGCAACCAGCAAAGTGAGAATTCAGAATCACCCCCATTTTTGTCATTACACAGAGCTGCAACACTACTCAGTGGTTATACTACATCAAGAACTGTAATGCATTGTCTGAATAAAATGAAAGCACACTTTTCTATTCCGATGGTGGATTTTTTTTTTTTAGTAACCTATCATGCGTAGCTCCTGATTTAATTTTTAGAGCTGCAACACTCAAGCAAACAAAAAAAGACCTGGTGCAGGGTACCATGAGCTGATCAAAGCCCTTAAGATTAGGTGCCACACAGTTATTTAAGAACAGGCATCTAATTGCTAAAACCAAAGTTAATTCCATCCACTTATGCATCATCAAATTACTAAGATTATCAGAATTGGTTAAAAATATCTGTCAGGAGCTCTAAAGACTTTTTTTTAGAGAAAATTCTTAAAATGTAGTAATAATAAAGAGCTAAAGGTATTTTGAAGCCAGAGCCATTTTTTAAGTCTGTCATGGCAACTGGATCTCCTATGAAGTAAATTTAAATCAAAAACCTTCAATTCATGGTATCATTTTATTACCAGCTAAGCTTTACTTTCTTTCCAAAGTGGCACTATGGGTTTTACGGTAGTGAACAGTTCTGAGACGGAGCGAAGCAATGTGTCCGAACACACAGGGAGAAATTAATCTCAATCTAGGAGACTTGAATTGACCTGGAATGTGTTTAATTCGTTTTCTTCACAGGATCACCTAACTAGAACACACTGATTGTCTTGAGGTTCATGTGTTGGGTTTTGTAGTCATGCAGGACCGATTCGCTTTCCCACTTTGACGTTAGCTAGCTCACAGTAATCACAGCTGATAGCAGAAGCATTTAAGGTCACGTCTCAAAGAGGGGAAGAAGAACATGAACAGAACCCAATTTATTATCATTTTCTAAATGGTAAGAGAAACTGAATCAAAATCACTGAAGCCAACAGATATCAAATCTAAAAATACCTTCGTGTAGGTTCAGGTTCACCTTAAGAACAAACCACCCAGACACTACACACTGCAGTGTGAGGAGAGAAGGCATGAGAGGTTTTTAAAGGAAGAAAGTGAACAACAACTGAATGAAATGCAGAACAGCATCTCCTCAGGTCATGGATTCTCTGGGAAAAAACATTCATTGTTTGACAGGGGAAGGAGTGAAGGATTGATAATCTATAGGCATGTTTCCACTATGCACAATGTGATATTTTAATGCATAATTTAGTTTCAAGAATCTTTTTACTGTGGATGTCTGCTGGATGTGTTTCCACGGTGATGTGCAAAACAGCATCCTAAGGTGTGCCTTGTTTGTTTTAAGCTAAAAATTGGTTAATGTTAAACAATCCTGAGGGATTAGATTGTTTTAATGTTTTTTTCCAGACAAATCCCTCAATAAAATGCTTTGATGTGAGTTTTTTCTGTCCTCCAACAAACAGCTAAAAGTAGAAGTCCGCATTTTATTTGATTATTATTTCCCACAAAGGTGAGCAGATTGTATTATTGCAATGCACAATAATTAACATAAGTAACTGGGTTTAGTTGAAGTTGTAAATAAAAAAACTTCAGCTGTGAAATTTACGAGTTACAGCAAATATGAGTTGTAGAGGAGTTTAAAGTAAGAGCTGACCAATCAAAATACTGTGAATTCTCCTTCAGAGAGAAAGCAACATGCTTCATTCATGCTACAGTGCTGAACTGTCTAGGTGAGTAAGTAATGCCTCCTTAATGGATATTTTAATTCAGTCCTGGTTCCTGGAGTGTAAATAACGGGGGTCAAAGAATGACCTCCGACAACAACCTTGTTATTGGAAAGTCTCTCTGTAATCGAAATCGCAAAATACGGGGAATTAGGAGCATCAACGTCAAGCAGAATAAACAGACTCAAACACTTACACACAGATATGTGATGCAGCATTAAAGTGGTAAGAGTTATTAAGTAAAAAGTCACAGCAAACAGAACAACGTATTACTTTAACCACCCTCTGTATCTCAACTGAAAGCTAAAACTTTGGATCCATCTTTACCAAAGGGCTCTCATTTTGAAACAAGTGCTTACTTTGCAAGTGCAAGTGCCTTTAATTAAAGAAGCTGTTGCTTACATATCCATCCATGGCCCAGTTGTCATTTTTAAACTTGCTGTAGTAATACTCTGTTGGCCCCTTCACTTGGTACACCTTCAACAGCAGCTGGTTTTCCTCTGACTTGTAAGTGCCTAGAAAGACAGAGGCAGAGATTCAGACTGCAAATGCAAACAGTTTGACTAGTGTTTAAATCTTGCATAAATCAATGGCACATTATCTCCTGATTTGTGTTGGAACTTGTCAAAGTTGAGGACTTTGGCAGAAGAGACAAATACGGAGAGACAGGCAGGTGGTAAGCAAACAGATTTGTTTGTGACAGGCAGAGAAAAGGAGCCGCATTGACATTTCGAATGATCATTCTCTCTTTCCTTCAAAAAGCATATAACACAATATGGGAGGAAAACATGACATTTAGCCTTTAGCAACATGTCTCTGTGTAAATACAGTGCAAACACAAAAGCAGCTGATTGTCAATATGACAGCAGACACGCAAGCAATTTCTAAGAAAAACAATCCACAAGCCACATATTTGTCGGCTTTGACTTGCAAATAAACACCTAAAAGGTAATTTTGTCTTTTGATTTCTTTTATGGGCTTATTACATGACTCATTTATTTATTTTATCAGATAGTAAGTTCTTGTTACTTTTAATTTGAACCCCTTTCATGTCATTTCACTTCAGCAAAAAGTCTCAAACCCAAGGAGACTATTTATGTACTGACATTAATCATAAGAGGAATTTTAGCTAAGTTTGTTGCGAGCTGCATTCCAAGGTTTTATAGTAATGTGATGAGGGCTGGGATTTATTCATTGAACAGATTCCTAGAGTTTGTTTGCTTTTGACCTATTTATTCTGCCTTGTTACTTTCCATGTTTTTGTTGGTCTACACTGTGAAAAAGTATAAAACAACCATTGATTTCTTTGCGTTTTCCTTTCAGACGCTCTTGTAATCTTTTAAAAGAGAGTTGTCGGAGCTAAAACTATCAATAGCATCACATAGGCTACCTTCACACAGCAGGTAAATGCGACTAACATCTGCTTTTTTTTATTTTCTTTGCCCATTTCCGACTCTTTCACGGCAGTCCGAGGAGCCCAATTCAAATCTTTTCAGCCTCTTTGCGGGAAGATGCAACTAAAATAGTTTCTCTAACTTTAAAGAAGTTCTTTGTTACATGTTGACAAAACAATGGTTGATCCCATAAATTTAGGTTGATGTTTGAAGTGCAGAACAGGAAATGACTAAAACTAAAACAAACAAACAAAAAAACATAAAAAAGACTCTTTCAAAGCCAAAATACAGTCACAACAAAGCCGAGCTTTGTTTTAACTTTTTACTTTTCAAAACAAAAAAATATATATTTTTAGGGATACACCATATTTCAACAGCTTTAACTCTTGGGCCATTACTCATCGCCTACATTGTTATTTGCAATCATCAAAAATCATCCTATGCACCTAAAATGATTAAGTTAGAGGTTTAGTTTCATCTTTTTTTCTGCGTTTGAAAAAAAAGATGCAGTTCTTTGGATACCTTGAAAAATATATCACCATACTTTCTATTGTTTTTTGTTTGCTAATATACATT
The DNA here is from genome assembly GCA_902982915.1 of Phalloptychus januarius. Taxonomy (NCBI): domain Eukaryota; kingdom Metazoa; phylum Chordata; class Actinopteri; order Cyprinodontiformes; family Poeciliidae; genus Phalloptychus; species Phalloptychus januarius. The sequence continues at coordinate 17,520,211 of CADWAE010000477.1, forward strand.
GTAAAATAAATAACCAAATACCAGTAATGTTCTGTACAATAAAGGAGGTTGCAAAAGTAGTGAAAATAGACTTTTATTTACTCACTTTTCTTCACCTTCAGGGAAATGTTCACATGTTTACACTGGATTTAAAGCCCGAACATGTTAAACTCACTTTAGCTCACTGATTATAAAATAGGTGTCACGGCATTAAAATGATTTTTTCACACTCTGACTATTTTTGAATATTTCCCTTGATTCTGTGGGATTAAGGATACATTATTTTCATTTATATTTTATGAGATATAATGCTAGCAACAGGGTTCTGTAACTCTAAGCACAGCGAGCTAGCTTATGCTACTTAGTCTCCTAGTTCAGTACCATACCGAGTACCGTATTTTCCGGACTATAGAGCGCACCATATTATAAGCTGCACCTACAAATTGTTTGAAAAAAAAACTGGAAACGTACATATATAAGCCGCTGATTATCTCCACCGCTCTCGGTTTTCCATAAGGATGAAGCAGTTTACGTGCATCAGCTCTATTTCCCTCCTGTACTGCCAGATCGACAGTCCTAAACTTAAAAGCTGCATCAGTTGAGTTTGAAAACATTTCTCCTTGTGCCTGCTGCTAGCATGTGCTTGTTCTAAATGAAATTAGCACTTTCTTCTTTGATTTCTAATTTTGACTTCCAATGATTCACTTCCCGCTAAAGCGCCCCCTTGTGGCTGAGGAAAAAAACACAGAAAAGTTAATATACAATTCCTTCTAAATTTTTCCTGAATATTCCTTGTTATTCAAAAAATAAAAAATAAATAAAAGCTATGAAAGTTTTGCTGCGGAGTCTCTAATCCACAATGTTCTGGTAAAATTCTCATTTAAATTTGTCTATTAAGTGATTAAAGTTTCATAAAGTCATTTCTGTTACTTTGAACTGCATGGTTCAAAGAGTGGGAAAAAATTAGCGGCTTATAGTGCGAAAAATACATTTTATATATATTCATAAAATTTTATAAATTATATATATTTATTTATAAAAATATATTTTAAGAGTGAAATCAAAAACATAGAGTTACATAACATTATCTGAAAACCTAAAATGATTCCCTTTTACCTGACAGTCTGATCGACACCCCGCTGGTCTCCAGTAATGTGACGTTCACTCGGCTGCTGGTAGCATTGAACCCAGTAACTGCAAAGGTGGTGGTCTGCCTCTTCCCTAAATACTCGTAGAAACCACTCCACTCAGAGTTTGGAGAGAAGACATCTGCTGGAACTTGGAAAGAAATACATGAATAAATAATAAAAGCTTAACAAAACAGGACAAGTCATCTTTAACAGCTGCTAAAATATCCTAACACAATATATTGAGCCTCTTTTTCCATCACAATTGATGGGTCAGTCTGTGCCTCAGACATGACTCACGTCAAACAAAGATGTTGCTGTATTCCTGCAAGAATCTAAAAACAGGGTCTTTCCCTGTGGTGTTTTTCTCTTCTTACTGTCTCCTTGAAGCTAAAGATTGACTTTGAAATAATTTATTTAATTTAAAATGTGTTTCATCATATTTGAGCTGATGTATTTAACTCTTACGCTCTTGCACTTTGAAGAACTGTTCGGTAAAGACGGTTTCTACTGATCTGTGACCCATATAAGTAGCACTCGTTGCTACCGTGTCAGCATCTTTTCCTCCATGGGAAATTCTTTTTGAAACACTTGTGCTTATTGAGAAATAATGTAATTAATTCAACAAAAAAGTGGAAGAAACAACCAGCAATGGAGCAAAAACTCTTCAATTAATATTAATGTGCAGTTTGTAGTCCATTCTGCATACCGCGGATCTTATTCTTCTGTATGTCTGACTCCCCTCTGCCTTTGGGATTTACTTTCACTCCAACTGAAATGAAACACAGTTTAAAATTCAGTGCAGCTTGGATTGTGTTAAAAATATTACATAAATTGCATGCAAAGAGAAAGAGGAAAAAAAATTGAAGAGACGTAGAAAGTTGCTTGTTTCTGTGAGGAAAAAATAATTTTGTGTTTTAAAGGAAACAATACTGAGAAGAGTGGGTAGCTGTATCTCTATCTTAAAATATAATTGATGTTCATTTATATTAGTAACTCAATTGACAAAGTCAAACTCATATTATAAAGATATGGATCAATATAATACAGCACTTATAAATAGTGCTGTACTTATAAATGTTCCCTCTATCACTGTGGCTTGAAAGCTATAGAAACATAAAATTAGATTTCTTCTAATCTTTTCATATTTTATGAGATCAAACAAATAATGTTTTGCACAGAAATGTTGGTTGATGGGCTGCTGGAATCATATTCTTTTTGGGCCACATTAAGATCAAGGTGGTCTGTAAAGGGTTGTTAATGTGTAGTTAAATTTACGCATTAAAAATATGAATAAACATCTGTCTTAATGAGAACCTCATGAAAATAAATGTTAGGCATATTTTCACCTTGATGTAATTTGGCAGAATGCAGATTAAACTTCTGTGATTTGATTGATAAAATAATTGGCACGTACAACGTTACCGTCAAATCGAGCTTTGACATTAGTCACAAATTAAAACCGTCATGAGTTTCGTCAATCCTTTTCATTATCTTGTAGAAAAACGGTGTATCGCTTGGCTCCATCTACAGATCTGATTTCAAACCCAGGATAAAACCATCTTAAAAGCAGAGACTTTCTGAATACCTTTGCAGAGCGGCGGTTTCCCTGTCCATCTTCCATCACTTTTGCAGGTTCTGTGCTCTGATCCACCAGACAGATAAAAACCTTCTTGACACGTGTATATCAGTGTATATCCTAAGGTTGGCAGGTCCATAGCTCGAACATCCACGTTACTGGGGGTTTCCGGCTGTCGACATGAATGAGCTGAGTGATGAGAAGCAGAAACATGGATGACATTCTAAAATTTGACAAGTAATTTCTTAACAGCCTGCCATGAACAAGTGATAGTTATATCCTGAGTTAATCCTTACCTATGCATTCAGGTTGAGTCCCACTCCACGTTAGGTTTTCCAGGCACGTTCTTGTTGTCGAACCGAGGATATGGTAGTTTTTGCGGCACTTGAAAGAGATCTTACTGCCCACCTATGCATCATTAAAATATAATGACAGAAAGACTATTCAGGTTAGCCTGTTCGATTCAAACACCAGGCCATATTCAACAGAATGTAACCTTCAATTCACAACACACTCAGCAGGTAAACAAGTTGAGGAGGGGCTGAGAAAAAGCTTTTAAAGCACATTTGAAAAGAAATCATGACTGTGTGGATGAAAAAAAAAACCCTTCAGTTTTCTGACTCATCTCCAATGAATATGTACATGACATGATGGTAAATATAGCAATTCACTGCGATGGCTTTCTTAAAGGAGTGTTTTAATCTTGTTTGGGGACTGAAGATGAAGAATTCAACTGTGTGTTGTCAATCAATACTTGAGCATCTTAAACTTGAACTCTGATGTCAAAAACTTCTTTTCTACTTCAGAATTCAGCAACACAAACTTGAAAGAAGGCTGAAAATAATCTCTTTATTACCTGTTTAAATAACTTATCTGAGCTCTAGCTTTTACATTAATATTCAAACCTATGCCACAGTCGTGCTATTTATGCAATATCTCAAAGTTTTCTATTGGGTTATTTATGGACGCTGCTGCCTTCGTTCTCGCTGGTGTGTGCTGTTCTTGCAGTTCTCACGCTGTCAAAGTCACCTCAACCTCAACTGGGTTGCTAAATGCTGACTGATCTTTTAACTCGGACTTCCAGAACCAATCGGCGCCTAATCCCCTTTCTTAAGAATGCATGGCTAGTCTACAATTCTGCCTTTCAGATTGTCAGAAGCCCCTCTACTTTCCACCCCCACCTCATCCCAGTTGTCTTCAGAGCCTTGGTTAAAGTCTCTGACAGCCATCTGTTAACCCGGCTGCTCCGCCACCAACACAAGCAGAGTGACTGCCGGTGACATTTGGATTCGTGGAGCTTTTAAATATTTTAAAACGCATTAACTGCATAAAAGAAAGCTACAGCTGAAGTACCATTAAATGAAGTGCATATCGGATTATGTTACGTTCTACAGTTGAATAAGACAGAAATTACTTTAAGAATCTTTTTAACAGTTGCTAATTTGTATAATTATCTACAATTGTCTCTTTCTTTGAACACAACATGTTTTTTACATAATTCATGGGTGTTTACATTTTTTCACTCATCTATCTCAGGTTTAAACTATTTGTTTTCAAATGTTTTGTAAATACGGTGAAATGTTTATAAAGTCTGAACTGATTTTAAAAAATAAAACTCGAGGAATGCAAGTGTCAATATCTACAATAAAGCCTGCTTTACGTTGCAAATGTATTTTAATCAAGAAGACCCTTCAAGCTCAACTAAAGCTTTCTCCCAAGGACAAGAAAAGTTTTATGACCCAAATAGACAAAGATTTAAATTCTTAGCCACAGCAAGATATATGTTTGTAAACTTTTACACATAACTACACTGCATAAACTATCAAGCATGAGGGATGCAGCATCATGCGTTAGATGTGTGTGGCTGTCAGAGTAATTGTACACAAAGTAGATGGAATAATGAAGAAAGATGGCTGTTGTGTGTCTCCACAACACAATTATTCTAAATGTATATAAAAAGTTTTGAAATCACACACAAATTAAAATTTGTGAAATATTGAACTTATGTCTACCACATTTACCAATAATAGTGGTCAAATGTCCAATGAGAATGTAACCCGGGTCTAGATTTTAAATTTCTATTCTCTGCAATTTCACTTTTTAATCCCCTTCTGGTTGGAAAATCCCGCGATAGTTAAAACCGTTGATGCATTGGCATCTGTTCTCGCGGGACCACTGAGCAGCCAATCGCTGTTCAGTATTCGAGTCATGTGGGTCACCATAGCCAATTGGTAGAGTATATCAGCTGGAGCGGGAAGGTGGAAACAATCAGAACACGCCGGGAGGAACAGAGCTGTGGGAGCCACTTACCTTTTGAGAAAAGAAGGAAAAACTATATGAGGATCGGGATTTCACTGCGGATCTGGTAAGGTTCCGTGTACCATTAGCGTTAGCTTATTGCTGACGTTAATTGTTTGTTGTGGAGCGATGGGATGACTCGCTGCTAAGTAGACGTAGACAACCATGCTGCCTCTGAATTCGAGACTTATAAGGTGCTTTGAGTATCTATTGGACATTTGTTTTAATTTACATTGTCATGTTAATTAAAATATGATGTATATTTATGGAATTTCTCATGAAGTGTAAAGTATATTGAACTTGGTATTTAATCATTGACATTGATTGGATGGATTTATTGTGCGAAGAGCGCTATTTATGGAATTGTGTGCACACTAGAATGTGATTATATGTTGGTCCGTTTTATCATGCAGACCAGATGGATGGCGAGCTAGAGGTCCAGGCCTAGAGCTTAAAGAAAGATTGCACTAGAAGTGCCAGAAGAAGACTGTTTCTCCTGCCAGTGTGGTAGGAGGCTCCACGCAGCTAGCTGAACATTTCGGTCCAACAGGACGTTCTGTTTAGCCCGGACCTGCACTTTACCAAGTAGTTTGGATAACCTGCTTGGAACCTGGATTACCCTCAGCTTGGGTGAAAGAACTGAGGGGTGTGGGTTTGTGGGCTTGGTTCTTGTCTTTGGTTTTTGGGTGTTTGTTTTTCCATTTTTTTGTTATATGGCCATATGATTTCATTTATATTGTAAATATGTATATATCTCTCCACTTAAATATACACAATCGGCAATTGCAAACCTTTTAGTCTGTCTGCTCACTCATGAGTCTCGTACCTATACTTCTAAGATCTAGCCCATTTGACACTGGTTGTGGTTTTAACCATCTTACCCTGATAGTGCTGCATATTATTTTAAATATGCTACAAGAATCATGTCAGTTAACTTGTTTAGAGTCACTTAAATCCACATTATGGAGGCTGCATGTACATATCTGAGCATATCTTGGATAAACTTATGCATCCAATTACTTTTAAAATTCCTTGCATTTATTTGTGTTGTAATTATTTTTTACCAGATTTCTTTAAATCAAAAGTACAGTGACAATAATAATATTCATGCCTGTGCTGATGTACAGCATATAAACTTCTCACCAGAAATGTATTTGATTTGCCACAATAACTTTAATAGCTTTAGTTCTTGCATTAATGTATAGTTGCCATCAAGTGCTCACCTGAAAGCCCTGGGCCATGATCGGAATACCGTAGGCTGGAGTTCCTGGATCACGACAACTGTTGAAGGCTGGGTCTGCACACAAACACAAAAAAGTAAACTTTGTATTTCATTACTCTCCTATGACCACATTACCAACTGTGCCATCCAAATAGCAATGATTATTTTTTATTTATTCTACAAGGACATACAAATACAGGTAATCTAGACATCAGGATGAATGAACATCTACAAAACTTGTAATAAAGTAAACCCATTAAATTGTGTGAAATGCACATTTCTGAGATGGGATGGGAGATGGTGTTAAGTAGAAGCAGGTGTCCTGCTTCAACACACCAAAATCAAACAGTTGAATTTTCTCTTCAATGCATCTTTATGTTCCACAGAAACCTGACAGCTACTGTCCTCATTACATTAAGTTTAATCAGGTATGTTCAAGCAGTGATTCGCCTAAAAATGTACGTTCTGATGCATTCTACAAGTCAGAAAACAATCGTGTTTTCTTTCTTTTAGTTACCTATACAGGTTGGTTGATGCCCACTCCAAATCCCATCTGCCTGACAGAGTCGGGTGGCAGAACCCACCAGCACATAGGGGGAGCGGCAGTAAAACCTGACCTCTGACCTGTAAGAGAAAATAAATATCAAATCACACATAAAGATGACAGGAGCCCCTGTGTTTAAAATCAGGATGATATCTCAAAATTTTCCTGTGTCCCAGAGCATGTCCTAATGTGGTTTAACAGCAAATACAATCACAAATAGAGGTGCGCCGATAAATCAGTCTGCTGATAAATCGGCCCTGATTTCCTTAATTTTGTTAAATCGGTGATCGGCCGATACACACATGAAGGCAATCTTACCCACCGATCTTACCTACTTCAGCGAAGGTCTACAAATCAACCACTCTCTTCCTTTGCTCTGCTGTGAGAAAGGTCTGACTGAGATTCGCCCACCAGGTGATGTCTGTTAATAACAGTCACCCCACTGTTCCCAACCGAGTGACTTTATTTATTTAGCAACAATTCAGGCGAAAAAAACAAAACAGTCTAAATCAAAATCGGCAGGTCTGGTTTCTAAAAGATCTGTAATTGATGACCAGCCAGATGACCGGCTGGAACACTGCAGTCGTTGCCCCACTAATGACAAAGCATTTTGTCTCATGTAGAAATACCAAAGTTTATCAACTGACCCATAGGAGAAGATGTTCCCCTCTCTGAATCCTTCTCCAGGAGAACCAGGATCCCCACACAGGACAGCTGGAAAAACAAAATAGTGACAGTCAACACTTCTACTGTCTTGCACTTTTAGCATCGCTGACAATCCCTTGCTTAAGCTCAAATGGAGTGTGCTGTAGTTTGCAAGTTATAAAGGAGAATATAAACTCACGCAAACACTGTGGAATGTCTCCAGTCCAAGTCCCATTTCCCTCACAGGTTAAGACAGCAGGGATGGACATCTGATAACCCTGAAAACAACTGTAGCTCACACTGGATCCCCAGGAATCATCAGTCCCTTCCACCTTTCCACTGAGCACTTGAGGGGGAAGTCCACACTGGATGACTGAGGCAAACACACACACAAATCAAAGTTCAGCAAAACTGTCAGGATCTCTGCTTAACCTATGAAACTCCAGGACAATATACACAGTATTTTACCCTTAGTTTAACAAAGAGACCTGTTTCACTTAGTCCCTTTTTTAAATGGGTAAGACAAGAGAGCATTTCATTCTTGTGAGAGATGTATGTTGGTTCTCTTAAGTACGGAATTGCAGGTAAGGCAATAGATTTTCACTGAAACTTTTCCATATCTACAGTCAGAGAAAATATTTAAAAGTTTTAAAAACACTGAAACTGTGAAAACCCTGCTAAAGGACCAGGTTATGTGTGGATACTATGCACAGCTAAAGTTACTGTGAGCAAATATCGCTGGAATACAAAAAACAACATGAACACTGCATCTTAGCATCACCACGTCACCATAACAACCATTTATTTTTTAAGGATTTCTGAGTGAACTGTGTCAAACATTACTGCAGTGACCCTTTGCCCCAATAGGCTTTTACTACTTTTAATAAAGATGTTAGGCTTCATGATTCAAACCATCGGCGTTCAATAAGCTCATAATCTGTCTACTTTTATTCAGCAAAGATTGGGTTTTCTTTCAAATGTGTTTTGAATGAAGATTTTGATGATATCCCTTAATTCTTCCCTCTGATACACATTTCGAGCGGCAGTGCTATTTCTGGCAATGATTCACAAAAAAACCATGACTATTTTAAAGCTTAATTTTGAAACTGCTAGTGTTCGGTGATGATATCAGATTGTCTGCGGCTGTCTGAAGATTATTGTGCATTAAAGGAGGAATCGGTTATCATTTGATCATTAGGCAATGTGCTGTTTATGCATGACAAAGTTATTAAAGATGACGTGCACACACTTGCAGAACAGTTCACGCGCACTGATGTGCGTACAGATAACTTCATGACACGATAAACATCTCTGTGTGTGCATGTAACTAACTCCCTGAGATAATGATAACCATCTGCAAGGCTTCAAACGTCTCATAAAGTCAGTGTAATTTCTGTCTAACTAGGAGACAGATGGTGTCATGCTCCATTCACACTGCTCTGATGATACAGGGTGCACACATGGATCCAGACACAAGGCTCGCTTTTTTTTCCCAGAATGCTTGTGACATTCAAAACCAAAATTAGTAACTTGATTAGCTTGTTGCAAGCAGATGTGGTTGCCTGGAAACCAAAAAAAATGTAGATGTATGACCCCATCAAAGGTCTAGATGAAGTACTGAGAGCGAGTATATGAAGATATAAGTATAAATTTTTCTATGTGTGAAATAATAGCTATCTGGCTTTTTCTATCATGAAAGTTTTGCTTATGTAATGATTTTGAGCCAAGTACATCTATTTGTAGCAACATATTTCTATCTTTGAGAGTCACGTTGGTCCTGAAGAAGCCTCCAATGTCCCCAACGTCATTCTCCGAGACAAAAAAAGAAAGTGTCTCATCACTCAGTATTGCTTATTTCATATTCCTACAATGTGTTTGGCTGGTCCGCCCCCATCCAAAGGAATAATCTATACACCTGCACACAAGTCATTGCCAGTTTTGTTCAGCATGCAGTTCATCATTTTATTGCTTTGTGACTCCAGGAACAATTGTTGGTGGCTGGCCAGAAGCTAACGGGGATCCAAATTAATCACTGTACGAGTGTTTTCTCCTTCGTATAAACAACTTTGTTATTATCGAACAAACTCCAGCTGTCTAAAAATGAAAGAAAACACTTTTATTGACTTCAGCTTTCTTAATATTCAAGGCCTGTATTTCTACAAGTCTCCAGTGCCTAAAGGACACTTGTGTTTGGGAATGAAGGACTGGACTCTTTCGCTTCTTCTTCGCGTCCTATTCTGTACAGACTGCTGTGACATCAAAACCTGGAGGAAAAGGAGGAAACTTGCTCATGTATCTCAGCTTTTTATTACCTAATTAGTATTGTTGACTCCTTCCACCCACTCTTCTTTCCTTGCAAATCTTCCCCTTACCTCACCTCTCTTAGTCCCCAGCTCCAGCTCTCTCTCATTCCTTACCCCTGAACCCCTCGTCTTTCCTCTCACGCCTTTTTGGGCCACTTCCTCTCTGCCTTTATTTTTCTTTTAGGCATTTCTCTCTTGGCACAATTCAGCCAGCCAACACATTTTATGAGCCTAATTCCTTTTCTCACGGTGTGTTTACAGGTTCGGGGGCAGCTATTGATTTGCTTCTCGTTTTCTCATCGCTTCTTTCCTTTTCACTTGCTTCTCTTTTGCTTCCTATTTGCTGCCACTGTGATGCCTCATCAAAACACCTCCCTTTTCCATTTCCATTCACTTTCATAAATCTCTCTTTCTTGACACCTCAATGCTTATTCTCTTAATCTCTCTGTTGCTCAGTGTGTGCCATTGTTGGTTTTGTTTGCACCACCCTCCGTTCTAATCCCATTTTTTCCAAATGCACCTCTCTGATTCTCCCTCCTCCCTTGTCACTGCTAGGCCTCCTTACCTTCCACCCCATGCCTATCACCCTTTGTTATTACACTGATTACAAAACCTGTCAAACTACAGCCTTGAGTTCTCCGAGGTCTACTTATTTGTTTACATATTTAAGAAAAATAAATGGTTTTGTGTCAAAATAGGATCAGATCTACACTAAGGTGATGGAAATGGGTGGAGTAAACATGAGAGGAAGACTCTAAAGAGCAGGAGAAAGGTGAGCACTAAAGGGAACAGAAGATGAAGAGAAAGTGGACAAACAAATGGGAGAGAGCTTGAAGCCCATTCCCATCCCCAGTTCTTATTCATCCCTAACACCTATAATTTCCACTTTTCAATTTCCTCGTCAGTCTCCATCACCAACAGCATCGCTTTTTTCTTTTCTGTTCTACCTCTCCAACTCCTTTGCTTGGTTCCTTTTCAGCATCCTCTCTCCCAGTTTTCTCGTTTTTTTCATCTGAGTTCAAAGCCTCAGCTACTGAGAAAGCCAGCAGGATATTTTCTGTTTATGGGTAGAGGTGGTAGAGAGGATCGCTGGAAACATTTCCCTGTTACTGTTATTGAGCATAATAGTCTAAACTAGGTTGTTTTACTGTACCACTCTCAAACACTGTATGGTTTCCTTTAACTTCTTTTTTCACATGTTTTAGAGAACAGAAGGTTTTCTGTTTTTTCTTTTTTTTTTTGCTTTAAGAACTCGCTGTTGTTTTGACGTGTAATGTTCTTGTGTCCCGATTTTCCAGCAGAAAGAAGTGTAGTTCATCCCGTCTTTTATTTTGGGAAATAAGCTCCCATTTAAATATAATTCAGCTTCAATAGCAGAGCCATGTTATCTTCCCACAGTCCTCTTTATGATCCACAATCGATGTTAGTAGCAAATACTGTGTAATTTTTCAATAAGTAGAGCTTTAATGTAGCAACTGATGGAATTGAAAGGAGCAAAAAATTGTTATCAGATAATTTTTCTGCTTTTATAATGCTTTAAATGTTTGAGAAATGTTGACAAATGTCACATATTTAACAAAAACATAACAATAAGATTTAAAAAAATAACCATCTTACTGCTTATAGCCCACTCCACCTTCCACTTAAACTAAGACTTTGTGAAACCACATTTTAATCTGATTTGAGCATCCGGTCTTCTGTGGAAGGATTCTACATTTCACAGCCTGATTTGGCAATACTAACCCACTATGATAAGTGTTCTTAACTTTGTCAAAATAAAGAACATCTTACTTTCAATTGGTTTTATCAAACCATTACATTCTACTGTAAGGTTTGGAAGATGTTGAAAGAAAATAATTTTGCCTTGGTACTCTACTCATTTGTCCAATAATTTGGAGAATGCGAGACACCGACAAAATCATTTCTAGAACAACTGGGTTTAGATGATGGATGGCTGTCTTCATTGTGCCAAAATGTATTTATACTAACTTTTATCCTGTGTAGCTTCTCTACAGACTTTGTCAAGCTGTATAATTAAGAATGATTATATTAGTAAAATCCTACCAGAACAACTAACATTTATGTCGGGATAATGTAGAATATAGTTTTCTATACCTGGAAGTCAAAAAGTGCCTCAACAAAAGATCTGTTTAAGAGTATGCACTTATGCAACACATTTACTGCAATTTTTCATTTTTATTCCCTCTTAATAGATTTTTCACTTGAGTTGTTTAGGGTTATATTGTATATGAAAAATGTTTCGAAATGAACTGAATAACTTTTTGTGATGTGCAAAGTACTTAAAAGCAGTAGCGTCATCTCAGTGGTGATCGTAAAGATTTTTTTTAAATTTCCAAAAACGTTCTTTTACTTAGTTATTCAATCGTAATCTCACTATATATGCAATCTTGTTGTGTGATGAAAAAACTTTGAAGTCCTACAGTGTCTGCTGTGCCTGTCTTGTCTCCCGGAGACACAGCTTTGCTGTCTAACTAATGTTGTACAAATGACTGGCCTGCCTGTTTGCGACTGCACTAATCCATGCTTCCCCTCATAGACTTTTGACTCATTGCTGAAACGAGCCAATTATGCTTGCACTTGCAGATCGGAACAGTTGTGGTAAATCATACAAAAAGCTGGACGCTCCCAGAGGTGCCATTTCTGAACCACAACCAGATGGTAAACTGCCTATGGACAGTAAATCTGCCACTTATGTTGCATTCTGATACCTTTGCAACTGGGTTTGGTTTGGTTCCAGGTTCCATCTTTTGTGCAGCTCAGGACATTGCGTCCAGCTGGTTCCATCAGGTGGCCAGGGTTACAACGGTAGGCCACAGTGTGGTTGAAGGTAAATTCTCTTCCCAAATAGATGCCATTGGCGATGGGCCCAGGGTCGCCACAACTGATCACTGAAAGGAGAAGAAGAGAAATAATCTTAGCTTCAGCAATGTGGAAGGGGTTTTATCTGTTTATTTAGACATGTTGATTTATTCAATTCTCATTAAAAGAGGTACAGGTTTATGTACAGAGCTCTCTGTCACAGTTAGGAAAAACATAAAGGCTTCTTGATCACCATTCTTTAAGGGGCTCAGCATGGCCAGACCGAGGTCGAATCGTTTTCACACAACCTTCCAAGACCAAACCAATGTCCAGTGAACTCCCTCCCTCTTCAGTATGCATCATGTTGTTTTGACATGTGTGTGGTTTACAACAATATAGCAAACACAGCAATCATGGGAGAGCGGAACAACTTACAAGTTCAGAGGAGGAGAAAAAATACGTACAATACGTACTTCCTGTTAACATCAAACAATTGCTCCTATCCACTGTCCTGCTCTCTGGCTGAAAAACCGACCTCTGAAAGTTGAGTAGTTGAGGCCATTTTTCAAACAAACAAAATTCAGACCGATCACTTAACAGTTTTGCATTCACAGTGAGGCAAAAAGTTCGTCAGAGGGGTTGTAAAAAGAATGGGAAGATAACATGAGGTGGACATTTATTTTGTCACGCAACTGCAACAGTGAAAACCAATTTCAGCAATTCGGCCCGACCATGCAGAATCCTTAAGTTTCCAGGTGCAGAATCCTGCTTTTTTAAAACTTTCCCCCTATTTTCTAAATATTTGTCTGTTAAATTAAAGTTTTTTGATGCAACATACTTACCCTTACCTACATATAAGGTCCTGGACTGGTGATGGAGACCAATCTAAACTAAATTTCTGATCCTCAATGCCTCACTGATATTATGACTGCAACCCTGCTACGCTAACAGTGTTCAAAATACAAACTGCATAGATAGAAATCATGTAAAAGCTTTCCTACCGGTGCAATCTGGGGGCTGACCAGTCCATGTGCCATTTGTTGTGCAGTGTCTGGTGGTCAATCCAGATGTTTTAAACCCTTCCCAACACGCATACGCCACCGAGCTGCCGAAGGTGATGCCGTCGCTGAACACAATTCTTCCATGGGCAGGAGTGCCAGGGTTACCACAAGAAACAGCTGAGGATTGAGGAGGAAAAAAAAGCATACCCGTCAGCGCTGATTAATGGAGGAAATAACTGCAAAGCGAGCTGTTAGTGTCTTCCTGTCAATCAGTGCTGATCAGCTCTGGGCTGCAATAATGAGATTATCACTGGAGACAGCTGGAAATAACCTAAAATGCATCCTTTAGTTAGTGAGGCTGATTGATGAATAAAGGTCGTTGGCCTAATTCCCAACACTGAGTGGCAGATGCGCTGGGTTACATTCGTGCACTTAAGACTAACTGGAAGCTTCGAATAAATCAGCATCATCTACCAAAGGGCTGCTGCTTAAAGCATTAAAAACACCAAGGCCAAGTGTTGCCTGGTTCTGTCTGCTGGATGAAAATCAGACTCTCTGTCGGGCAAAAGATTCACGAGCTTTAACATTTATACACAAATAAAAAAAACAAAGGAAGCATTGCTCACGCTGCCGGGTTGCAGAGTCGGTTCATTATTTAAGACTTGTGGACAGAGAGGGATATGGCAAAGGCCTTTTTAATTTTTGATCACAACTGGTCTACGGGTTGCATTACAAAATTGTCAGGAAGGGCACTAAAAGCAGACAGGAAAGGTCTGAACTACTGATTCATTGAACTTTAGTTTGCTGGCAAAGCACATTAACTGAGCCAGGAGGAATTAGCAACCACCCACAGCGCATTTCACTAATAAGATCATGACAGCTGACAACCCTTAACAATCAGCCACCTATTGATTAGATTCATTTGTTAGGACCTTTTTAAAGCTTGGTCCAAGAGTAAATTTTTGCTGTTTTCAGCTAGGAGTGTAAAGAGTATGTGCCGTAGCAGCAGTCTCTGGACGTGTTTGTTTACTCGTGTCCCGGTGATGGAAATCTCACCCTTTCTGAATCAACTTTTACTCACTATTAGCCTAATGAAAAACAAATGTAGACAGACATAAATAATTAGCCTTACACAAACATGGGCCCTGGCAAAGGCAAACAGACATGCATCGCCGAGGTGTGGGCATGTTTCTGTTGTGTTTTTAGTATGTGTAATCACTAATTTTGACTTTCTCACAAAAAAAAGAAAAATAAAATTACATGTACAGTTTGTGCCTTATAGCTCTTTCCTTGCCATAAGAAACTCCAACCCAAACATATTGATTTCTGACATGAAGAAAAATTACATTACATTTGTGCATTAAAGTTTGGATTTTCAAAGCAGCAATAATTTCAGGGTTGACAAGACTCTTTTGGAATGCAATTAATCAACAGGTGAACAATATTGACCTTTATGAAGTCAAGCATTGTGATAAACCCAGCAAACAACAGCTGCTACTTTCTAAACTGATGTTTATATCAGAGCAAATTGTTGTCTTTGCTCAGTTATATCAGAAAGCCCTTAAGTTGTTAAATCTGACTTTTAGCATTCTGGTAATTATTTTTACAGACCTTTAACAATGCTCAAGTGGACACTGATACTGTCTGACTCACCCCTCCAAAAACCCAATAATCTAACCAGCACACAGACACTGGAGATTATGTGCTTTATTCAGCTGCAATATTTTGGGGAACAGTGTGAGGTTTCCAGTGAGTCTATAGCGCTACAGAGACCTTCTTTAATTTCCCGTAAATTCCCATCTGCCCACAGAGTGCCTTCAAAAACTGCTACTATAAAGACTTAGCTTTATTAGAAAAGTGACGCACATGATTCATTTCAGAGAGATAGATGTAATAGATTTTATATCTCAATAGTGTATCAAATTTCACAAACTTAATGAATTTTTCCACTCAGTTCTGTTTTTGAGCTTGTGAGAATGATAAAGCATGTCATATTACATTTCTTTTTATTTTCCTTCTGTTTTGTAGAAGCTACTTTGACTTCAATTTATAAAATACTTTTTTAAGGGAAAATGTTTAATAGCTTCTTTGACTATGTTTCCAAGTGCATCACAATCAAAAGCAGACAAAAAGGAGAACTTGTAGTCTTGTAAAACCTGTGAACCAAATCCCACTCAAAAGAGATTCGCAGGTCATTAACTGCAGCTGGAATTGGTGCTTCAAGTGCTTCAACACACAGATGTGTTTGGGATATACAACTGTAGCATTACTTAAGTCACTCCTGGACAACAGAAAACTTAGCTGGGTGTTACTTGGACAATGGGATACAAATAAGATTAAGTAAATAAGAAATATGACAAAAAGGAGACTCTTGTCCTGTGGTTTGGGAAAAGAGTGAGAAGGAACAGAAGCTAAGAGGCGTGAAGACCAGTGTGAAATTTCCACAGTCAGTGATGACTTGGAGATTATGATGTGAAACACAGCTAACATCTGTCATCTGCTGGTATTAGTCAACTATGTTTTATCAAGTCCAAAGTCACTGCAGTCATTTACCAATACAATTTTCTTTTTAGATAAAAGACTAGTAAGAATCTTTTACCAAGACATTTTATCCTTTCCTTTACAGACAATTTTCCACTCTGACTTGGCCAAGAGCATCAACACCCAGTTTATATCTCTGTGCTTGATTGGCTACCAAATTCCCCTGAACGAAACCCAAAAGAGAAGCTATGAGATATTCAAAAATATTTCAGTGCACACAATTCCAAAGTCAATGAGACTTAATGGGTGCAAGGTTCTGGGAACATTCAAAATCTAATAACCAGAACTCCTTGTTAATCTTTCAGCACTTTCTTTTTTATTGTGAACAGCATTGTCCACAATAAAAAACAGAGAGAGTTGGTTATTAATCTTTGACTCCTCTGTTGGGTACCATCAAGCGGAAGATGAGAGACAACACACGCAACGATGCAGGTGACCTGAAGGCTAAGTTAACTGCCTACCAGGCACTGATGCAGTGAGGTACGGAGCCCCTAAGTGGACATGGAGAAATAAAAAAAAAAAAAAAAATCCTGACTTATTTTCTCCAGATCCCAACTTTCTTTTTCATTTCGCGGGATCTTGGGATCTCCAGAAAGTTTCTCGGGATCTCGAGAAAGTAAGTTGGGATTTCTTTTTTTTTTTTTTCTCCATGCCCCCTTCGGGGCTACGTAGTAAGGAAAGGTAATTTTATTTATATAGCACATTTTCAGCAACAAGGCAATTCAAAGTGCTTTACATGAGTGAGAGGACACAAACAAAATTTAAAAAAAAAGCAAGAGCAAAATAAAAGCACAAAGTTTACAAAAAAGTAAAAGTATAGAACTACTTATTGGTTCACCATGTTTAGTAAGAATAATTATTTATAACCTCGCTGAGGTTTCTCTGGGCTCATGATCTAATAAAACTAGATGTTGGTTCTAGTTTGTTTGACTCTATAAAGTAAATGGTAATACATGTAAAAGGAGCCGTGGGCCAAGTATCGACAGAACATACTGTGTAGTACATACACATATCTCTCACTAGGCAGGCATGTCTGTATTACAAACCAGCCACATGTAATATTCTCACTTTTTGAGAAACCTAATATTTGAATTAGCTGTAAGCCATAATTATCAGAATTAACCTTGAAGTAGATCACTCTGTGTGTAATGAATCTATATAATATTCACTTCTTGAATTTAATCACTCAAATAGATTTACTTTTCAATGTTATTCTAATTTAGTGATCTGTATCTGCAGTGAAAATATGATCCTGAACTGGGGAGAAAATTGGAGAAGCTCAGATTCAACACATTCATAACTCATGTCTACAGGGCTTCATTTCATGAATACTCTATCTCTGTCACGGCTTGCAAGAATGAACAATGAGCAAGCTTCTTCACATTATAGAAAACGTATGGTATGTAGCGTGAAGCCTTTTTGTTTGATAAAGGATCAGTTTCTTACTGTCAGTTGTGTGCCTGATGCTGCTTTATGTGCAGAAAAAGAGCGTATGCTCATCGACTCCTGGGCCTCGGCTGATTTATATTTTTCCAGTGCATGGTGAAAAGTCCACATCCACAAATGCATTATAGGTTTTCGCAAAATGTGGAAAGACTCATTTTATAGCATATTTCATTTCAGCTGTAATGTTTTAAAGAAACTGGGTTGGGACCCAAAGGTAATGAGCCAGGAATAGGTTGCTATCGAAATGTCTCAACAAGACAGACAGTTCTCAATATGCTATGTTGTCACATCGCAGGGCCTGCTATAAATCAGGCAGCCGGATTTTATAATAAAACACATTTAAAAAGGCTTTGCACATGTAGATTATTGTTTACAAAGGTACATAAATATATGATTTGTTCCACAGAAGAATCACTTCTTCGACTTTCAGTAGAAACAAAACCTAGAGCTGTGACAGAAACATGCAGGTATTCTGTAAGCTATATAATCTTTGAGGTACAATGCAGCTTTCTAACGGCTTCCTGAAAGTTACAGAACCAGATTACTAGATAACAGAATTCAAACAAATGGTCAGTGCTCCACTTCCTACCTTGACACACAGGCTGTGTACCACTCCAGCTGCTGTTGTGAAGACAGGTCCTCTCAGCCGAGCCAATCAGATTATACCCGGCCTCGCAGCTAAAACGCAGAAGGCTCTTGGTCTTAAATTCTTCCCCCCCCAGTCTGGTGCCATGTGGCGGGATCCCAGGGTCTCCGCACAATCCAGGACTAGCTCCTACAGGGAAATGAGAAATTTAGAAAGCATGCTAATGTTCATGGTATCAGTTCACTTACACAATTTAAATGTACTTACTACATCTGATGTGAAGAAAAACCAAGAGTAACATGATGTATACGGTTTGATGCAAATTTGAGATTTTAAAAAGCTTAATATTGTATAATCCTCACTATAAGTCTCACGGGAGTATAACTATCATTTATTTAGACATAGTTAAATGTGAGGGGAATCACGTCCATGTTAATAATATGATCTGGTGACATGTTCAGTTTCCTGCTTTACAACAAACTCACAGAAACTGACCACCATGGGTTGGAAATCCGCTGGCAGTTCCTGACACACTGACGTCCCTGCTCTAAATCAAAGTTGGGAACGACTCTGATCTGCTGTGTACTTCGCTGGTGGAGAGGAGCGGAGACACATGCAGTGTAAACATTGGGTCATAGAGGCGGTTGCATTGCATGAAACGGTAACACAAAGAAGGTCATTTTCATAAATGTTCTTCCTTATGAGACGTTTTTGTTCGAGCTGCATCTTTAAAATTATGTTCAAAATAGCAGGCATACAAAATAAAATTCACATAAAAAAAATACAAAAATAATTTATGTGTTTAAAAGAAATTATGTGAAATAATAAAAAAATATATTATAAACATCCTTCAAGGCATTAAGGCATGCTCCTAGAAGCACATTCCAAGGCAAACGCCAATTCTTAATTCTTGGTTCATGGTTGTAGTATGAATTAAAATTTATAGCAACAGCCAAAAAATGTGAAGATGAAAAACACATATATGTCACACCTGAGTATGAGTCACAAGACCAGCCAAACTATGAAAAAAGTGTGACTTATAGTCAATAGAAAGACTAAATGTTTTTCGCTTAAAACATTTACGTATCAAAAATGTTCACGTTTGTTAGCCTGTTTAGTTCCTAAACAGTTTTCTTCTATGATTGAGATAATGACACACAAATACCATACATGCATATGTACCCAAACATGCCAACAACTGTAATTGTTGTTTTTATGCCATCATAAACTTTTCTAACAATCTGTTTCACGCGTCACAACTTTAGCAGCTCAAACTCAGTAGGAACTGTATGTTTAACAGTGTGCACCTCTGAATGCAGAGTCTAGAGTCTCAAAGTTTTTAGCTGCAGGTAAAATCTTCCCTGCTTTGTGCTCTGCTTTGAGGCAATCACAGGAAGCTTATTGCATTTCAACTACTGAGACAATACCTGATGAGTTTCAAAATGATAATTTTTTGTTAACATGGGGTCTGTCTAAGCCTGCTGCAAAGCATCACTTACATCCTGCACAGGAAACAAGGATAATCTAATCTGACTTATTTTCAGATGCGTAATATTAGCTAACCAGCACACAGTCAAGAATAGTGTAGTAGACTGTCACCTGGAAACAGAAGACTCTCAGAGTTCATGCTGCTGTCTTTTCTAACCAGTGAGAATCTTATCACAAGTGGGGAGAATTTTTATAAGACACAAGCAGACTGCAACAGAGACAGTTGCTCTGTGCAAGGTCACATTTTGCGGACACACTCAGCAACCACTTTAAGTCTATTAGGTAGACCTTGTAAGCACTCAGTTAGACCTAATTTTCTCTTCAGAACTGCCTTGATTCTTTGTTACATATTAAAAAAATAGCAGGGTATCAAACATTTGAGGTGAGACTACAGCTGCTGTCGTCACAGTATCCTGTAGCTCAAGCAATTAAGCTAAAGCGAATGTTCAGCGTAAACCACCTTCTTAAGATACTAAAAATTGACTGGAATAATGTTATTAAAGATTATTAAATAATGTTATTTAGGACAGATCTTGAATAATGACTTCACTTTGAGTCCATTTCATACAGTTAGGAAGTAAAGACGTGCAAGAAAGGGCAGTGTGGTCATGGGGTGGTTTGTTTTTGATAAGCAAGGGGTAGGTAATTATAATCAAGGTTATAAACAGCTTGATGCAGTTTTTCAGCTATTAAACTGATTAACTGATTTCAAATTATGATGTCTCCTCAGGTGTGTAATTTATGTCCCAAATTGTGGGAAATTCTAAATCTTCTCCTGGGACACACTCAAGCGCTACGAGTTAGTGCTCACTGCTATTAATCTGCAGGGGAAAGACTAATGTTTAGCCATAATGAGCAGTGATTAGTGTAGAAGTAAAGGTAATCTAATTTCATCATTATCACTTTTGATAAAAGGAGCTAACCTGTAGTAGAAGGATTTACGGCTCTTTAGCTCAGTCAGAAAATGACAACACTGCAGTTTAAAAGTACTCCCTAACAAGTGAAG
This sequence comes from Phalloptychus januarius, assembly GCA_902982915.1. Lineage (NCBI taxonomy): Eukaryota > Metazoa > Chordata > Actinopteri > Cyprinodontiformes > Poeciliidae > Phalloptychus > Phalloptychus januarius. The sequence goes on from CADWAE010000477.1 coordinate 17,540,796, forward strand.
CCCCACTTCAGTACAAGCAGAAATAACTGATGACTACCACACAACTGAGCTAGATAACTGCAGACATTTTCATGATTATGGATCTCTTGATAGTTGGCTGGAAGCCACAAATCCCTCCTTAGTGTCTCTCTCTCTTTGCAGAAGCAAACAAAAATTAAACTAGCTTTCTTTAATATTTACTGTTCAAAATGAAGTGTAAAACACCTTGCATGTGGTTCTGCTATTATTTCCACTCTGCCAGTTTAACCACAGTCTCTGCTTGCACCCAAAAGGGGACCGTTTTTGAAATGAAAGAAAACCAGTGTGAGTCTGCACATTAATACCATTTGGACCAGTTTAGATTTAAGGTGACAAAGAATCCCCACAGCAACCCTGGAAAAAATTAATTCTACATGAAATCTGTACTGCTCTTGTGCAATCTAAAATAAAATTAAAAAAATATTAGACATTTAGCTTTACTTTACTTGAATGGCATGTTCTCTTGTCTTGCCCTAGTTAACCAAAATTAATATTTCTTTGTCACATCAATATTTCAATTTAAGAAAAAATAAGAAATTTTAGAAAGGTAGAGTTAAATTAAAAGATCCTGGCCCTACTATTAACCTAAAAAAAGTTAGGTCTAATTTAAAATAAATAAATACAAAAATAAAAGCTGAAATTGGATGCATTCGATTTGCATCTGTAAAGGATGTCAATAAGTGTGGCAGTCATTTTGTTTTAAAAAAAAATCCTTAATGTTGTATTGTTTCCTATTTATCGGCACATTAAAACTATAACTTCGTTTTATGCTTTTATATGTTTTCACCAGAAATGCAAATAACTAATGAAGGTGCTGCAGATGTAGTGGTTAAGTAACTAGCTCTGTAGGTTTTGGCATCTATAAGAAAAGAAACTACATTCATGCATATATTGTTGACCGTTTTAACTGAGATATCTGATTTCAGTGAACAATTTCTAAACATTAAGTTGTGCAAATGTGCACATTTTAAGCTGTGATTGTTTGCAACCTTAGACATCAGTTTGCCTACCTGTGCAGTAGGGCGGAGTCCCGCTCCATGTGCCATCTTCTTGGCAGTTGCGAGTCGAATTGCCCACTAGAACCCCGCCAGGCAAACAGGAGTACTGCAGAACAGAACCATATGTCCAACTGTGGGTCCCCGAGACTACTGCATTAGGCGGCACACTGGGATCGCCACAGGAAATAGCTATAGAGATGACGAGACATTGGAAGAGAAAGGAGACAGACCCGGGGTGGGGTTAGAGTTTGTGAGTAAATCCAGTTATAGATTCCAGATACATAACTGCATTAGGCAGTGCAGCTGGGGTTCTGCAGACGGCGAAGGAGAGAGGGTGACAGGAAGAAAAAGTGAGGCATTACCTCAGGTGTTTGCTGGTAATGTATGTGTTTATGTGTGAAAGCATACAAACGGCTACAGAAAGGCAGACATTTGTCTTGAGTTGAAAACTGATATGAAAGGAAAGTCAGCTAGAAAGAGTGCAGTGAAGAGGTAAGTGCAGTATGTGTCTCCACAGGTAGTTTGGGCTCATAAAGCCTCCTTGAGATGACACAATAAATTGTGATGTGATGGATTGTAAACCTTCCATTACTGACAAAGTCACTGGTGTTGAGTCCCAATGGGGAGCTCAAATGAATAGTTGAAAAAATAAAAACCACCTCATCCTGTCAAATTAAATTTACTTTAGCTTGAAAACTATTTTCCATCCACTGAATGGTAAAACCCAATAGAATTTAGAACACAGTTTTAAATGATCAGATATTTCCCAAAGTATACTTTTGTTAATAATTTAAGAAATCTTTGAGCATAGAGCTAAACACGCAAGAACTTGTCCTTCTCTACTCGCCACTGATCTCCACTCGGCCAGTAATTTTCAGATAAGACCTTGTTTCTCGAATGTGATGCTCGATGCACAGATACATCCCATATGTTTTCCATTTCTGCCAGATTCCTCATCTCCACCTCTCTGTTGACGTTGTCTTCTCCTGCACTTCTGTTCACCTCCTTGTGCTTCTCCCTTCGTCTTTGAATCAGTCTGCTTCTATCCCTCTCTGGTTTAATCTTGATGTTTCTATCAGTCATAGTAGGTTCCTAACAAGAACATCTATTGCCTTAAGAGAAACAAGCTCAGTTTTTTATGTACACACATACACACTCCCACACACTCATGCAAAAACCTTTAAGCCTTTTTCTTCTATACTATTGCCTTTTTATGATTGCTTCCCTTTCTCACTTCAGCCTTCTTTTTTTCCTTTCAGTTTCTCATTCGCTCCCTGTAGTCATCTTGGTGGCTCTTCAAGCCATTTCACTCCTTGCATTACTTTTTTGACAAATATAAAATAAAAAAAGATTCAGCAGGCTGTCTTGGTATTTTTAAGACATGTTTTCGAAGAATCCCATAATATTCTCCACTCATATTTACTTTTCAAAGATGTAATTATAAATGACATGGCTTTAATGTGCAACAATGCGTTTTATGCGCTGTGTTTTCTTCAGGTCTGGTCTAATGTGTCATGCTATGATTTATGTAAGTGAAAATCTTGTCCTAAGCAAGGCGGAGAAACAGTGTGTGAAAAGCTCTAACACACCATAGTCTCATTGCTTCCACTCAAAGAAGTAAGTGCTTCTCTAATGCAATAGTGCAGATGATTGAAGTGCTTGAAAGCAGGGTAACTTGGCTTTTTTCTTTGGTTCTTTATTTGTTTTATCTCCTTTCTGAAACCCTTTTCAGTTCAAATGGACTGTTGGGGAGTTTCAGGCCAAGGTGTTGTACAGACAATCACACTTGAGACTTGTTATAGCCACATGTGTCACTGATCCATCCAAGAAGAAGAAGAAGAAAGGACACCAGGCCTGATTTTCAAAAAGCCATTTCTCTTGAGATTCCTTGGGGAAAAGTTGTTTTCTTAAAGTTTCTATACGTCACAAATGTGTTTGACTGTAGTAAGAAGCTTCTATATCTATAAGAAGACTTTTGTGAACCAAAGGACTTAATTATTCAACACAGGATTCAAAGCAAAACAAAAAGACAAACAAAAGCTAATTAAAAAAACGTGGACTGAGGCATTTTGTACACTTCACCTTAATTACCCACCAGAATATTCAGTTTTTGAACATATTGTGACTTCAACCTTGTCACGATTTGCGGTTAGACGCAGACGACCCAGGTGAGTGTGAAGAAATGATTATTTAATGATGAAGAACCGAAAAAACAATCCAACATTCAGGCAGCACAGATAAAGAACGGAAGGCTAAAAAACTGGTAGCGACTGGAAACTCAAAGGATGGCATAAGCAGATGTAAACCAGACAGGAAGTCGAGGCAGATATGACAAGGACCCGACAAAGAACATGGAAGACAGGTGACATTAAATACATAATCAGGGAACGAGACACAGCTGGACAGGACAGGACAACACAGAGACTCAATTAACTGAAAACAACACACAATAACCTAACTTAACACAGAGAAAAAAACAAATCCTTCCAAACCTTTTCCTAAATCTACATTAAGAATGTGTATTTTGGAGAGACTGTAATAAGAACTCATTCACTGAAGCCATTAGAGGAATTGTTTGCATATCTGAAAGGCTTTACTTTTGCCTCCTACATCTGGAAGAAGGCTTTGCTGAATTAGCAAAGCATAGTACAAACTATCCAGTTCTTAGTGTGGCTGAACTATTTGTAGTACCCCAATGCAACTTTCCCATTTGTAGCTATACTATATTTCATAATGCACTACTTTTACATGAATTTTGCTGACCCCACCAATATCAGCAAAAAATGATTATAACTTTGCAAAACTCCTATTCTAATATATGTGAGCAAGGCATAATCTACGAATATTGTATTACTTGGATGTTTTGAAATGTAAATAAGAGTGCCCCTATATGTAGGAATAGAGTTGTCCTCCTAAGGAGACAGAGTAGAAGAGCTTTACACATGTAGTTTGAAAGATGGGAGCAAAAACACCAGGGGGGAAACTTGCAATGTCCAGATCATATAACAACATGCACAAATATTAACTAGAAGAAATCATATTTTGATTCTGTCATCTCAGGACTGAATGTCTCAACAAGTTCATCCTGCAGAAAACTGCAGAAATGAAGGACATCTCCTGTGAAGATGGAAGCATTTTGGCATAAACAACTGTCCAATGTTTGTCTCAAACAAAACACAGATTATCCATCCATCCATCCATCCATCTTCTACCGCTTATCCGGGGTCGGGTCGCGGGGGCAGCAGCTTAAGGAGGGAGGCCCAGACTTCCCTCTCCCCAGCCACTTGGGCCAGCTCCTCCGGGGGAATCCCGAGGCGTTCCCAGGCCAGCCGAGAGACATAGTCTCCAGCGTGTCCTGGGTCTTCCCGGGGCCTCCCCGGTGGACGTGCCCGGAACACCTCACCAGGGAGGCGTCCAGGAGGCATCCTGACCAGATGCCCGAGCCACCTCAACTGGCCTTCGATGCGGAGAAGCAGCGGCTCTACTCTGAGTCCCTCCCGGATGGCCGAGCTTCACCCTATCTCTAAGGGAGAGCCCAGCCACCCTGCGGAGAAAAACCCATTTCGCCGCTTGTATCCGGACTCGTTCTTTCGGTCATGACCCAAAGCTCATGACCATAGATGAGGGTAGGGACGATCGACGGTAAATCGAGAGCTTCGCTTTGGCTCAGCTCTCTTCACCACGACGGACCGGTACAGCGCCCGCTCACTGCAGAGGCTGCACCAATCCGCCTGTCGATCTCCCGCTCCCTGTTTCCCTCATTCGTGAACAAGATCCCAAGATACTTAAACTCCTCCACTTGAGACAGAACACCCCCGACCCGGAGTAGGCACTCCACCCTTTTCCGGCTCAAGACCATGGCCTCGGACTTGAGGCACTGATTCCCATCCCGGCCGCTCACACTCGGCTGCGAACCGCTCCAGTGAGAGCTGCAGATCACGCTCTGATGAAGCCAATAGGACCACATCATCCGCAAAAGCAGAGATGCGATCCTAAGACCACCAAAACGGATCCCTCAACACCCCGGTTGCGCCTAGAAATTCTGTCCATAAACGTAATGAACAGAATCGGTGACAAAGGGCAGCCCTGGCGGAGTCCAACTCACCGGGAACGCCCGACTTACTGCCGGCAATGCGGACAGACTCTGGCACCGGTCGTACAGGGACCTGACAGCCCGACAAAGGGCCCGGTACCCCATACTCCCGGAGAACCCCCACAGGACTCCCGAGGGACGCGGTCGAACGCCTTCCAAGTCCACAAAACACATGTAGACCGGTTGGGCGAACTCCCACGCACCCTCCAGGACCCTGCTGAGGGTGTAGAGTTGGTCCAGCGCTCCACGGCCAGGACGAAAACCACACTGTTCCTCCTGAATCCGAGGTTCGACTATCCGACGGACCCCCCTCTCCAGGACCCCCGAATAGACCTTGCCAGGGAGGCTTAAGAGCGTGACCCCCCTGTAATTGGAGCACACCCTCCGGTCCCCCTTTGGAACAGGGGACCACCACCCCAGTCTGCCAATCCAGGGAACTGCCCCCGATGTCCATGCAATGCTGCAGAGTCGCGTCAGCCAACACAACCCTACAACATCCAGAGCCTTAAGGAACTCCGGCCGGATCTCATCCACCCCCGGGGCCCTGCCACCGAGGAGCTTTTTAACCACCTCGGTGACCTCGCCCACAGAGATTGGAAAGCCCGACCCAGATTCCCAGGCTCAGCTTCCTCAATGGAAGGCATGTTGGTGGGATTGAGGAGGTCTTCGAGTACTCTGCCCACCGGCCCACAACGCCCGAGTCGAGGTCAGCAGCACACCATCCCCACTATACACAGTGTTGGTGTTGCACTGCTTCCCTCCTGAGACGCCGAATGGTGGACCAGAATCGCTTCGAAGCCGTGCGGAAGACTTTCTCCATGGCCTCTCCGAACTCCTCCCACACCCGAGTTTTTGCCTCAGCAACCACCCGAGCCGCATGCCGCTCGCTCGCCGGGTACTGCAGCTGCTTCCGGAGTCCCACAGGCCAAAAGGCCCGGTAGGACTCCTTCTTCAGCTTGACGGCATCCCTCACCGAAGGGGTCCACCAACGGGTTCGAGGGTTGCCACCGCGACAGGCACCGACAACCTTACGGCCACAGCTCCGGTATGCCGCCTCGACAATGGAGGCACGGAACATGGTCCACTCAGACTCAATGTCCCCCACCTCCCCCGGAACGTGTTCAAAGTTCTGCCGGAGATGGGAGTTAAAGCTCCGCCTCACAGGGATTCCGCCAGGCGTTCCCAGCAGACCCACAACACGTTTGGGCCTGCCAGGTCTGACCGGCATCCTCCCCACCACCGGAGCCAACTCACCACCAGGTAGTGGTCAGTGGAGAGCTCCGCACCTCTCTTCACCCGAGTGTCCAAGACATACGGCCGCAGATCAGATGAAACGATGACAAAGTCGATCATCGAACTGGCCTAGGGTGTCCTGGTGCCAAGTGCACACATGGACACCCTTATGCCTGAACATGGTGTTCGTTATGGACAATCCGTGACGAGCACAGAAGTCCAACAACATAACACCACTGGATTCAGATCAGGGGGCCGTTCCCAACCACGCCTCCAGGTCTCACTGTCATTGCCCACATGAGCGTTGAAGTCCCCCAATAGAACGAGGGAGTCCCCAGGAGGGCACTCTCCAGTACCCCTCCAAGGACTCCAAAAGGGTGGGTAATCCGAACTGGTGTTCGGCCCGTAAGCACAAACTACAGTCAGAACCCGTCCCCCACCCGTAGGCGGAGGGAGGCTACCTCTCGCCACCGGGTAAACCCCAACGTACAGGCGCGAGATGGGGGCAACAAGTATGCCCACTCCTGCCCGACGCTCTCACCGCGGGCAACTCCAGAGTGGAAGTATGTCCAGCCCCTCTCAAGGAGACTGGTTCCAGAACCAGAGCCATGCGTCGAGGTGAGACCGACTATTTCTAATCGGAACCTCTCAGCCTCACACACCAGCTCCGGCTCCTTCCCCACCAGAGAGGTGACATTCCACGTCCCAAGAGCCAGCTTCTGCAACCGAGGATCGGACCGCCAGGGCCCTCTCCCGGCCACCACCCAGCACACAATGCACCCGACTCCCTTGGCCCCTCCCATAGGTGGTGAGCCCATTGGAGGGGGACCCATGTATTCCTTTCGGGCTGAGCCCGGCCGGGCTCCATGGGAAAGCCCGGCCACCAGGCGCGCCATCGTGCCCTCCAGGCCTGGCTCCAGGGAGGGGCCCCGTGGCCCACGTCCGGGCGAGGGAACACCAAATCCAACGTTTTTATTCATCATTGGGGTCTTCGGGCTGCGCTTTGTCTGGTCCCTCACCTAGGACCTGTCTGCCTTGGGTGACCCTACCAGGGCATAAAGCCCCAGACAGCATAGCTCCTAGAATCATTGGGACACTCAAACCCTCCACCGCGATAAGGTGGCAGCCCAAGGAGA